>OX465284.1:98145309-100645309 GCA_949987705.1 Thereva unica | reverse complement strand
TTTTTTTAAATATCGGTTTCAATATTAATTGACTGAATATTATAAGCTTTAAAATAGAATTACAATTTAGTTTTATTTTTTTTTTAGAAATAAAGTCAAAAAAAATGCATGGGGAAAATTTTTTTATTTGATATTTTTTTTTAAATTTTTTTGTTTTCAGGTTTTGAAAATGTTTTTTAATATGTATGTATCTTTCTTCATTTATACATATCCCAAAATCAATATTTCTCCAATAACTAAGAACGGTGACTCGACCTTGACCTCTAGTTTGTGAAGTTTGTCCTAAAGTTTATTAATGATCTTGCTTAAATTTTCCAAGATTACATAACCGCATTTCGCAATTGGCCTAGCAGCCACACGTACTGATAATACAGTTACACCAAAGCCATCATAATTTTATATCTGCCTATTGTTTTATGATTAACTAAGCTTGGGGAAACTTATAGTACTTCATCGTAAGGCAATGTGTAGTAGGGCAAGTTCTATTATACATTCGTCCCCTCCTTTAATTCAACTCGTTAACCTGGGAGGCTTAGCTTGGCTGAACAAGATGTAAAATCACGCTTTCAAACTTTTTGGCGATTTGTTCTTGCTCATTGGCTCATTAAGCCATCGCAGAAATGTAAAAACCCTGGCGAAATTTTACCTTCAGTATCAATATCAAAGAGCTCAAACGCAAGGTTCATCGCTTCCTCCTCATGAATCTCCCCGACTTCCGTTATCCTACCCTATCCTTTAATCGTTTTACTGTTACTGCGCCATGACGTGAAGTAAATTCACCCGGAGAGTGAAACCATTATTGCGGGTGGGTGATTTCAACGTTCGCAATGTACATTGGCTAAATTACTCAAATGGAACCAAACGCCGAGCTTTTTGCAAACCTCAACAATTTACAATTTAAATGTCCTACGAGAGTCCCTGATATTTCAGGTCAACGACCCCATCTCCTTGATCTATTTCTTACTTCTCATCCGATGTGGTACTCCGTCGAGGTTAGCTCGCTCCACTGGGCCTGACAAAATTCCCCCTATAGTACTTAAAAATGCGCCTCACCTTTGGCTAAACCTCTGTGCAAACTTTTTGTCCTGGTTTACTTCTCCGGAGATTATCCTGACTCTTGGAAACTAGCCCATGTTCAGACTATTCCAAAATAAGGTGAAACCAACTACCGCCCAATAGCAATTACTTCTGTACTCTCCAAAATCATGGAGACAATAATTAATAGAAGTTTGATGAAATATCTGGAATCCAACCAAATTATGCACGACAGGCAGTACGGCTTCAGACCAAAACGGTCTACCGGCGATCTCCTTTTCTGTTTAACCGAGCATCTCAACCAAAGCATCCATTGCTTTGGTGAGTCTGGTCTGCATCTGACCAAACTCTATGCTATTGGTATAAACTTAGTTCTAAGGTACTGGATTAAGATCCACGCCACTAAAATGAAGTCACAAGTTCAGTCTCATCCTCACAAAAAAGAACACCGACCTTCCTCCTATTTCAGTGCGAGAAGAGAATCTAACGGCGGACTCAACTCTTAATATCCTAGGGGAAGTTTTAGCAGAAGATCTGCGATCGAATGATCGTTGACCATGAGCTGTCACAGAAAGGTTCGGACACCTCGGGCGTTTGTTTTTCGCCTTATTGCCCTCGATACCTAGTGTCTGAGGACTCATTTCATAAGATAAGGAACAATATAGCCCAGGTTTACTTAAGCGCAAATTGTTTCCTAGCCACCCTTGGTATAGATTTTTGTTTTATATCTTTCATAATTCATTTTTATTCTTATATTGTTTAGTATTTTAATAACTTAATTTTCATAGTTAATTTCAGTTATTTTAATAATTTGCAATATCCGAATCTTGAATCTTGAGAATGCTGGCCATTTTTAAAATCTCTTATCTCGAATAAGTTCTGTTACAGTATTTAAGCAATTCTTAACAATCCATTAATTCACTCTATGAAAATTAATCAAACACGATCAAAGGTTGGAGTGAGCAATCGAGTGTAACTAGTACTGGAACCCTATCTGGAACGGAACCATCTTCGCCAGTCATTTCTGGACACTATTCGCGTCCTTTCTCTAGCACCGAAGTTTCAGCGAGTATGTTTAGCAGTGATGGGTAAATTTCATATAAAAACTTAGATAAAGAAACGTGTAAATATTTGTATACTTTATATATATATATATAAGTCTAAGTTTTCTGCCTGGATCTGAGGAGATATCAAGATTGTTCCCGAAATTAGATGAAGATTTAAATTTGGTTAGCACTCAGCTAGATTTGCATTATATCGAATCGGAAGTATTTTCTCAAGATCGAACTGATGACAATTGCATAACTCCGCTGAGTTGTAGCTCGGATATAAATACTGGAGCAGCTACAAAGGGATCTACGACTATAACTGATATGGTAAATCCATCAAATACAGTTTTTATTTATTTTATAATCATGTTTGTAATTATTCCAGACAAACGACGACGATGAAGAAGAAACCCTATCAATCGACACATGCCCTCCAATTGTCTGTGATGAGCCAAAATCGTCCACTCCAAGCAGTTACTCTTTAGATGCGCCCGAAAAGCACGAGCCTCCTCCAAGGATTCCAAAAATACAAAAACAGATCAGTTTGTTTGAGGCAGAACGCATTACAAACGCCGAAGTAAAATCACAATCGTCCAGCACAAAACTGAATGCTCGTCGTAGAAAATTCGGGACAGTCGATTCGACCTTCCTAACCCAATCAAGCTTCTCTAATGATAGTTTCTCGCTTGAAATTGCCTCCAGTTCACGCCAAACCGAGAAGACTAAATCTTGCATGAATTTAAAAAGTTGCGCAGCGCATCATCCTGGCGCTTTGCTAGTTAAGGAAATGTTCATTGATCCGCCAAAACGAATAACGAAGAGCTTTCATGGCAAAACTAGACACGAGAGTGTGGAAGAAGAATCTTCGAATTTATCGTCTATTTCGTCTACATCCAGGCTTTGCGGTAGTCCACATAAATTTCGATTTATAACGACTAAAGTAGAAGAAACAAAGGGCAATAAGTAGAGAGAAATCTATTTCTTTGATGAAGAATTCAATGGTGGATCATTTTGTGATTAATTAAAATTTTGATTTATTTTGTTGGAAATTAATTTTCAGATATTTTTATAGAATGAGTAATAAATTGTTTGAATGCTGTACTACCATAATTTTTTTCGAACAAAAAGGAACACTACTATGGCAGAACACTGCCTTCGGTGATCGAATAGGACATGCTTTCCTTGCTGTGTTAAGAGTTGATGGCAGAAGTGAAGAGGGAGAACAGGTAAGAAGGGAATGGTATTAAGCCTTGAAAATCGAACACGTGCCATTGAAAATCATCCAACTTCGCCAAGCATCGTACAATGGCTCAACCAGCAGCGTTCGTATTCGAAGCGAATTATCCGAGGAGATCCCGATTCAAACGGGTGTCCAACGGGGGACGCCGTTTCGCCACTTCTTCAACGTTGTGATCGACGCGATTATGCGTGAAGCATTCGATGGACACTGTTAAAATCGGACGTCAAGAAGCTCGAGGTCTCCCAAATGCGATGCTTGAGACAGATTCTCTGTGTTTCACTCTGCGATCCCCTTCGAAACGAGACTTATCACGTTAAGAGATCTGCGACATTCAGCGACATTCATTCTGTTTGTGTCTGTTTGCTGATTTATCTGTATCACCTGCACCATGTCCTTTGCTTCGACGACAGCCACCTCCGCTTCTTAGTCGCTGGATCCTCGATGTCAGAGGTGAGGATGTGCTGCGCTTTCACCATCGCTTTTTCCATGCTATCTCCCATCGTCATAGGCCTTGGTGCAAGCCGCTTGGTTTACTAGGATTTCCGTGTCTGTTTTATTGGCCTTTAGTTCGATCTTTTGGAAGCCGTAGTTCATCGCGTATTTTCAGTCGCCAACTGGTCCAGCCATTCTTTATTTAGGAGCAGAATGACTTGCATGGTGGCCCTGTTAGTCTGCTCTGTTTTGATAACCTTCCAGTTATGTCTTGATGTTAGAATTTGAAAGCCTTCAGCATAGTGATGGTCACTGGAAACCATGCTCTGGGCCTTGCACTTGATGCTATCCCACTAGCGTTAACTGCTTTGAGCCGGGCGCCGGGGTAAACTTCCTATATAGCTGTGTGGATATGATGTTGTCGTAGGCCGTAAGTTTTATGAGGGGGGAAGTCCCGGGTTGTCCCCAGGACCTCCATAGTCACTTTAGTGAGAACGACTTGCGCCCACCGCCATTGGTGTTTCGAGATCTTCTAGTTTTCATCGTTCTCGTCCAGAACGCCGATTATTTTGCGATCCTCGCTACTTCTGCGAAGGATATCGCTTTGGTTTCGTGTGTCTCGGACTTTTTCGGAACTGAACTGTGGGTTCTTGGTTCCTTCACAGATCGTTGGCGTTTAGAGGCTGGTGAACCTTTTGCCCGCTCTAGTGAAAACTTTGGGAAGATTTGCTTTGCCAAACAATGCCATCCTGGATTTTAATGTAGTCCTCCTTCGACACTTGATCTTCCCTGATCGGGTTTGTGGCCAAGCGGCGAAGGATTCTGCCGGCCACGCGGAATTATTGATGACCTGCTTTTTCCGGGTTCGGTCTTTTCAGGTCCTTGGCCCTTCCGCAGACCATTTGATCCCCCGCAGCGGCCGTGCCCACAGGTATGCGCTGGGCAGCGCCGGAGCCCTTCCGGTTTTTTTTTTTAAGGAAACCGGACCCTTTTTTGTTTTTTTTATTATTTATCCATAATTACTCCCACGAGTAGCGGAGAAACGAGGTCCACCCGGACAGAGATCCACAGTACCCGAGCAAGGCTAGTTAGAACCGGAGGTCGCCACACCGTACACGACAGCTATTTTTTAATCTGGGTCCCCAGCCAAGCTGATGATCGGCACGGTTCGCATTAGACCTTGATCCGACCCAAAGGATTGTAGATTGGGGATGGGTGCATGCTCCATTCGATGTGTATTAAGACGCCGGAAAGGCGACATATCCGAGGACCCGCTATCATTATGTTCATTATGACGGTTGATTTCATTGCCTTCCAAATGGTGGCAGATACAATTTCCTTTCAAGCTAGATATTCCTCACATTTATTATTTGGTAAAGCCCAGTTACAGTAGTGCTATTTTACTAACAATTAAAAGACCAGAGTTATTACGAATACTTTGACTTTTATTTTGTTTATGTCCAATGCAAATGTATAACATCCAATGATTTAATTTGATATTATATTAAAATTTCAAATTCAAGTCTTTTACCTAATGTCTGCGAAATAAAACTTTATGTAGTGCATCAATATCAATCTCCAATGGAGTTTTACTGGTCGATCTGGACGACGTATGTTGACTGAAATTAAGAAAGAATTACTAACTGCTTTCCTCTAAAAAATTGCAAGACTTACTTAGCCGCTTTTATAGCCGGAGCTGTTGGCTTATTTGATGCTCTAGGATTGACTAACAGGCATTTCATTGGTTGCCCATCCAATTGCCTATTGTGATAAGTGTCGACAGCTTTCTCAGCATCTTTTAGTGATTTAAAAATAACTTCTGCGACCCCAGGTCGAACTAGGCGAGCTTCATGAAGTTCCCCAATATCCTCAAACAGCTCCTTAATGTCACTTTGTGTTACGCTGTTGTGGAGATTACTAACAACAATGCGATATCCAGAACTGCCTCCAGGTCCTGGCGGTTTTAGTGATGAATTTGCGAAAATTCCCATAGATGCATGTGGATCAGGTGCTCGTTCTAGGCGAGTTCGCATTTCATAGGATAAGTGAGAGGTTTGGTCCGGGATGTACCGTCTCGCAAAGGGGGGACTGTCTTCCCTAATTGGCCTTGTTTCAAGTTTATTGGCAAATATAATGGATATTTTTGTGATTTACCTTAAAATCCCTTTTGGCGGTAAAATATCTGGAGAGAGATTTCTAATTTGCCGCCGGATGTTTATTGGTTCAGGAACGTCTGGTGGACGAGAGATAGGAATTTCGTAGCAGTCGAAGGGATCATTGCCCCACATCGGTGCTGGGCCCATTCCTCGATCTAGGTGTTTATAGCTACTAAACGGTGGTAACATATCATTATGGACCGTTCTACGTAGATTCATGTTCGCTGGCTGGTATTCTGGGGGTGATTATGCATTGAAATAGAATCGATTAACTACACAGAAAAAAATACTACCTTCTTCCATTTCCATATTGTCATAATCTATATACCCATGCGGCACGCTAATTAACTGCGGTAATTTCGGTGGCAGCTTCATTTTGGGCTTGTATTTCCGCGTATGAAAACCACCTCCGAGTCCAGGTTTTGGTCCGACATCTTTTCGCTTCTTCTGCAAGCGAAGCCTGGCATCGCCACTTGCCTTTGTGATTTGTGCTAATTTCTCTCTTGCGTCCCGGATTTTGGCACGATTTCTTTGTATTATTTTATTACGAGCATCCATAATCCTAGCATTTGTTTCCATACTCCGTACGCCTGCAGCTGGACGAGGAGGCATCTTGCCCACAAACCTGCAATGTGGACGTTCATTATGACCAAAAAGGTGAAAATTGTTATCAAAATTGTTATTAGTTACCCTCTTCTAACAGTTCTTTGTCCGATTCCTTTTTTCTTAATTATCTCATCAAGGCTTAAATCCATATTTTCCAACAACTAAAATTATCAATAACCACAGTGGAAAATTCACAGAGGTTACAATATATTTACAAGTTTGACAGACGCAGATGCTGGCGACTATTCTGAAGTTTATGCCATTTCAGTGCATCGACTTTTCAATTCGTAATTTGCTCTATTTTAAATCAAAATAAGCTACTAGTCTACAAATCAATACGATTCAATTAGATGACATTGCCTTATGGAAATTTTACTCCAAATTTGATAATAAGTTAAAATAAAGTTAAAGTTTTGTGAAATGTCTTTAATTAATTATTATTTACAGATATTATACACAAAAAATTACAAGCATCCTCCGCATTAATTTTATGAGCTATATGCTTATTTATATTGGATTAGATTGTAAATTTGTAAAAAAAAGAATAAGTTAAAAGGGTTTAATGGTGTTAAATGTATTTATAAGGTTTCTAACCCGTTTTCTTGCGTTCTTGTTTTAGATTTTAGCATAAATTTAGTGATGGAGCTTCACAAATTGTGTTTTAATATTTTATACCTTAATTAAGAAGTTCTTAGTGCACGAGTATTTTGATTGTTTTTTCAACTGCAAGTGAAATGTACAAAATAATATTGCTTATAAACCTTTCTAATAACATATAAAAACAGGATAATAAAGTTTTAAATTTTACATTCCTTTATTAATTAGTAATTCAACTTCATAGATTTTTGCTCGTTATTTTTCATACAAATCTAGTACAACATATATTTTTTCTCATAAATATACACATTTGAGCGTTGGTAGAATTGCAAGCAAGAAAGTGGACATGGTTCTGTCAACTTTTCTCAATATTTTTGCTTTGTAGAAAAAGCGATAATAAATTAATGAAAATCTTTTGTTTTGATGGGAAACTCGATAACAAGGAATGATAGGCAGCATCGTATTGAAGAGTCACAACAGAGTGGAGAAGATACATCTCAATCAGAATTGACAAAAGCCAGTCGAAAAGTGAGTATTAGAAAAAAATTTTGTCGTAATTTTTTTTCAAAAAAATCACTGCGTAATTGCTATGAACAAATTTGGACGGCTGCATTATTCAGCAAATATACGGACTGAAGAACCTTATGTATATTAGATATTTTCATTATCTAATGTCCAATGTGAAAAGAACTTTGGAATTTTGTTTGGCGTTCTTTGTTATCAACATCTCCTGAGCAGGGACAATTTTTTTTATGAAGTGGAAATAGTAAAATCATTTAAATTTCATGCTTGTACGATAGGAAACTACTTGATTATGGCCAGTTCTAGCACGAGGTTGTTATGTGACGAACTAGCACATTATTTCTGTGTCTCACGCAATAACTGCTAATGTTTGGCGATGATTCAATGATTTGGGAAAATTTCAATTAAAATGATTCTAAAAATAAAAGAGAGTTTGAAACACTGTAATGGATTTTGGGTTGATTGTAGTTAAACTTAGCTCTATTTTTTCCCATATAAATTGTAGGAAAGTTTGAATATCATTAACGACTATTTTAGATTTATTGACAGCAGTTTTGTGGTCCGCTAAAACACTACTGACGCCGTTAAAATCCGGCACTTGTATTCTTATATTTATATTTAAAAGATAATATAATACTTAAAATGTAATGGAGTAGTCTGTTTAATATGATTAGGTAAAAATTAGAGTCTCTAGAAGTACCCTTGCCAAACAATAACAATGTGTATCCTTGACCACCACTTTCTATACGCATTAATTTTACCGTTTCCTGGTAGCTCCATTACCTCTAAATTAATTACTAAATTATTATTTACGCCAATACATACATACACTAATTTTGGAAAAAAATAAGCATCAAAAGAAGGACAAAATTAATTAATTTAGATTATTTACTATATTGCACACATGAAGAGTCCAAGAGTTGGAAAAGCTATTAAATGGGGTCACTAAAGTTTCTGCTTTTTATAGTAAATAAAAGAACACACAATTACCTAAAAACAAACCCAATTTCGTTGCTGTGCGTTAATCAATATATGAGTTATTAAGGATTAAGTTAAGGTGGTCTGCCAGGCACTTGGCATCAGCACAGATCCGACACCCCTGTGTTTCTAGTAGAAAAATGTCTAAATATTAATTTGGTTTTAGTTTGAAACTCTTACTCGATAGGTTAAGTTGCGGTTCCAACAAACGCACATACCAAGCTTGGGGTAGATCAAGATTTTTCTTATGGTCGCTGTGAGTACTAATATTTCAAAAACATTTCATCCTCTTACTCGATAGGTCAGGTTTTTTGCAGCTAGCTCTCGCGCTAATACGCGTAGATCACATACGCGGGGTACTGATTCAAATCTGGTTATTAGGTTGTTCCTTAAAATCTAACTTTCAAAATTTACTTGTGGTACCATCTTATTTTGATTTATGATGTTAAAAATGTATCCCATAAAACCATAACCAGCCAAGAGCTCAGAAACTTTGTTTGAAGCAGAAAGAACACTGGAGAATGGCTCTAGATGACTTTTTTGATATTGCGCATGCTATTGCTCTCCATATGATAAAAATTAAAGAAGACAAAGATTTCCCACGTGCTTACAGACAAAAAGGACGATCTGGTAAAATGGGAAGTGTTGATAAAAATTGTTTAAAGAGAGAAACCAAAGGCCCTGTGCTGAAAGTCGAGTCGTGATTCGTGGCAAGTCGTGGGAGTGTGGAATTACTAGGTTGAGTCTAGGCCCCTATGCTGAGAGTCATACTTCGATTGAAACGTCATTTTCTTCAGCCCAAACAACTTGTCACGAATCACGACTCGAATTTCAGCACAGGGGGCCAAGTCTACAGAGAAAACACACGTTTGGAAAAAATGAAAGAACGTGACAAAAAAAAGTGGAAATAATTTTATCCATGAAGAACTGGTTTCATCTGGTATTCCACCACAAAAAAAGAGGTAGGCGGAACTTTTTATACAGTAACGTGGCTGCAAGCCTTGATGCAGCAAAGGTAAGACACAGAAAGGCAGAGGCCCCGCGCACACTAAAAACCTAACACAGCGTAGCATACATTATCGTTTTCTTTTAAGCTAGCAAGATGGCCAAAAAAACATTTGAAGCGTTTAAATACCCCAAAAGCATGGATGTTGAACAAATTGGGTGGCGTTTTCGCACTTCGTCCGTCAACGGGCCCACAAAAACTTAGGGAATCACTGCCTCTTCTTATATCCTTAAAAACAGACTTAAGCATTCTCTGACTGGTTTTGAGATTACGATAATTCTTATGCAGCGCCGTATTAAAGTTGACGGAAAAAAGCGCACAGATCCAACGTTCCCTGCTGGATTTATGGATGTGATTCGTTTCGATGGATCGATCGTTTCACCATTCATCGTATTTCATCCGACGAAACCAAGTACAACTTGTACAAGGTCCGAAGAACTCAGCTAGAAGCTAAGGGAGTCCCATTCGTTGTTACACGACCGTACCATTCGGTGTCCTGATCCTTGAGTGAAAGCTAATGATACTATCCAACTAGACTTAACAACTGGTAAGATTACTGACCACATATGTTCGATTCAAGAAATTTTTGCATGATTACTGGAGGTTGGAACAGTAGTTAATCGTGATGGGCATCCAGGAGGATCATTTGATATTGTTCACGTTAAAGATACACAAGGACATGTTTTCGCTACCAGATTGTCAAACGTTTTCATCATTGCAAGGGTGCCAAGTCTTACATTCCATTGCCAAAGGATAAGGGAGTTAAATTGATCATTGCTGAGGAGCGCGATAAGAGCTCAGCTGTGTTAAGACTATTTTCTCCAGAAGTTTACCTATAGTTGACTATGTTGGATTTTTCACCAGATTTATTGACGGGCTGATACAAGATAATTTCCATAGATTAGGAGATTCCACGAAATTCTTATAGCTTCTTGTAACAAGTTCTTTTTTTTACCAATTTATGGCTTCCAAGAATATAATAGGTATTCAAACAACTCGGAATCATCTAGGTATATATGCTGGGCGTCACGCATCTCAGGTATTGTAAATAGAAATTTTTATCTTATTTATATTTTCAAAATTTACACCAACGGGCTTTACTCAAATGCTCTAGAAACTGGCTTCTATCGTCTAAAATATACCTCCTCAGCAACATACATAGCTCGGGATTCATACCTCCCCTTTTCGTCTTTTCTTTTGTGCACAGCTGATGTAGAATGGGTCTAATTGTTTCTGTCCCTTACTAGCTTGAAGCCTTTAAGCACATTTTACAGCAGGTACGATCCCTTCTGTAGTCTGTATTTTAGGCTTTTAATAAATCCAATTCTCTACTCTTAAGTTTACTGTTCAACTTGGTACATCGGTTCTAATCTTTCAAACATTTACCTGGAGGTGACGTTGCCTGTAATTATTTTTCGTTGGCCCTTCAGCCATTTTTATCGAAGGTTTTTGCTCATGAGTTTACGAAATACCGTATCCGGACACAACTTCATTCTGAGAGACTTTCAGTTGATACTCTTCTTCTACTTGAAATTGAATTGTTTTATGTATATGTGGTAAATAATTGCATTTGGAAATATTTTGTATCAAAAAAAAAATCTAACTCTGAAATTTATTTCTCTAGGTTTCTGTTTGGAGTTTGGGAAGTCTCAGCAGTCGTCTAAATTGGAGCTTCAGTGGTTCAAGAAGTTCATCAGTTTCCCTACCAAAATTTAACAATAAAAGCCAAAGAAAACGGTAAATATAATACTTTATTTCTCCCAAAAAGTAACACTTTACTAAATTTTCTTTTTACTAATTCAGCAGTTCAAACTTCTCTCGTCAGTATTCAAAAACTACATGGCCAACACGTTACACTGATGCCATATTTCTTTCACATTTTAAAAGATTCAGCAGAAATGATGAATTTTCAATTAAGCATACAATAGCTAAGGGAGCATTTGGAATTGTGTTCAAGGTTGTCAATAAGAAAACTCCAGAATTTGAATATGCTCTGAAAGTTTTAAGAAAATCAAAGGTATGAACCATTAATTTTTTGGTTTTAGAAGCCTTTTTCTAATATTAAGATTTTTTATTTTAGATAATTGAAGAAAATAGCGTGCAACAAATAAAAGACGAAGTTGATATACAGAAACTTTGCGGACATCATCCCTTTGTTGTGAAACAAATTGATTCATGGCAGAATAGATCAAATTTGCATATCTGTACGTAGATTTTTACTTTTATATCGTTATCAGATTAAAAATAAATAAAAATATTATTTTTAGTGTCAGAGTATATTCCACAAGGGGAACTTTTCAATAAAATCACAAAATTTTCATATGATCTTGTCCGTATTTATGTGGCAGAATTAGCACTGGCAATTGGTAAGTGGTATACTAAAGAATTTATTTTAGTTAAAAAATGATCCTATTTCCTTGTTTTTAGATTTTCTTCACAACGCTGGCGTTATTTATCGAGATGTTAAACCGGAAAACATTTTATTGACAAGTTCATTTCATATAAAAATAACTGATTTTGGCTTAAGCAAATGGTTAAAGCTTGGTGAACGAACTAGAACAATGTGTGGGACTTTTCAATACATGGGTACGACTTAATTTAATTAATATTATATTATATAATCATTCGTAACAGAAATTCTAAAAAAAGCAAAATACAAAACAAAACAAAAAAATAACAAAAAAAAATTCTTAAAACAAAAGCGCTCTATTCAAAAAATCAATCGCTTACACAGTAAAATATTTAGTTTTTTTTATCAAAATGAATGCACGATCTCAAGTTTTTGATCTAACAATGGAGGGCAGACAGGTTGATGAGGCTGTAGCCAGTATTTTTCATACTGTTTTATTTCATAGATGTTTAGGTAAATTTATGTACACTGGTGATGCCACATATTCAATTGGTACCGTCGGTTATACAGATGTTGATTGTGATTTTATTGATTTTACCTATGTTTGTTGCACATCAGATAGTTTACATAGAACAGTTAAGCGTGCTATTAATATGTTCAGTGAGAAATTACGAAGTAACGATAGTTCTGGTTCTGGACAAATTAGTTTAGAATTTTTTCAAAAAAAGAAGAGCCGATGGCCTTTTCAGGCTGAATGTATACCATGGGAAGTATGGACAGTACGTTTAGATTTAATTAAGTATGAGAATGAAGATGATAGGCAAATTTGTAGAGAAACCGTTAGTGATTTATTAACAGAAAAAGTTATTTATATAACAGAAGTTATGAATCGGCATGATTATGTGCCAAAAATGCCCAGTCAAACAGAATTGGATTTGATATTTGATACTTCCTATCCAGATGTGCAGCCATATCTATTTAAATTTGATTATAGTACTTCTGGAACTAGTGTACCATCAGTTGGGAATACTATGAAAAAAATTATTAAAGAAACATTATCTTTGTGACTGAATGAAATGATTTTAATTTATGCTGCAATGTAAAAGCTATAACAAAACAAAAAACAGATAGAAATATAATCGGTAAAAGTGGTTGTTTGTTCAATGGGATAATTAAATGTCTTGCACATTATTTTCTTTCTTAAAATTTCTTTTTATATCGTTTAATTTTATATTAATCTTATTTTTTTGGTTAAACATGTTCTTTTAAAAAAAAATTAATTATAATTTTTAATATTTTGGTTAAAATAAAATTTTAGAATAAACATTAAAAAAAAGGTAATTTTGTAGGTGAACACAATTTTTTTATATTATGTATTACTTAAAATTTATGAATATAGTTTATATAATACCTTTGCTAGAATTACGAAACAAATTCGACGATCCTTTAAAAAAAACGTTTCCTATTAATGCCCAAAAACTCATTTTGCTTCCAAATTCAAGTTCTTAAAATATATTTAATGAAATTATATATAATTGTTCAAACTTCCATATATAATTAGGTAATAAGTTTTTTAAAAAAATTTATTCATAATTTTGCCTTACGTATGATGTTTGGGCAGTGAGGATTTTTTAATTTAAAATTTCATAATGATGTAGATTTAAAAAAAGGCCAATCAAAATCAAAAATTTTGCTTAAACATAAATAAAATAAAGTTATACATTATATAGTGTGATAGGTAACTTGCAAAACCAGGTATGAGAAAGTATATTAAATATAAATTTTATATTATTGGTATTTAATCCGCTTTCTGCGTAGTATTTTGTCGTCTTTAATGATAACAGTAAATGATATGATATGAGGATATGAGGATGCAATGATTGTATAACGTAGTACTGGGCAATACTGCACTTTTCCAAAGCACTAGCAAAGCTTTTGTTTATACCTCTTTCATCCGAACTTATTAGAATATGGCAAAACTGTTTGATTGAAAATCGAATTCAATCATATATTAAAAAGGCTTCTAAAATTTTATTTTCAACCAAAACATAACAAATCCGCAGAGAAAAATGCACTTTGCGTAAAATTATTCAAACTGGATTTATCCACTTTGGCATAAAAGCTCATCATCCCTTTCACTACACCTCACAAGCAGGATAGAAAGGGTTTGGAGCTACTCGGAGCTCGCGTGTTTCTCAAGAAATACTATTGCCAAACGCTGGTATAAAAAGGAATATGATTTTTTTCTTCAAATTTGTATGTCTTATCTTTTTGGCTACTGGTTTGTTTTATGTAATTTTAATTTGAGCAGTTTTATGCGATTGAAACCATTGTTTCACTAACTGTTGTCTGCTTTCCATTTAAAACACAGTGAGACACTGTGTTCCACACAAAGTTTTGCTTTGAGTCGCTCTGTGCAAGGCCAAATAGAACACTTAAACTCATGAAAAATCCGGTAATTGGACATCTTACAAATGAACAGGTTATTATCAATAGGCGGCTGTTATTTAAACAACTAAGTAGTATTACACAAAATCAGTAGTATTACACAAAAATAGTAACTTGAGGTATTTTTGGTACCTTAACTTTTGCCTGTGCCGGGTAGTGTGTAGCTGCACCGTTGATGACAGACTCGGTGAAACATTGTGACTCGCTTTGTTGTAAATTGAAAGCACCAATTGCTATTAGGTCTGTGTGCGTATCCTGCGTTCTTTTCTGTAAGCTGAATAGTGGGGGTGAAAATGCAAGAAAAGTGAAAAATGCTTTGACATAACTGGCAGCTTTTTTGACATTTGAAATTAGAACTCAAGAGTCGCCGGGCATCTAGACTTCAGGCACATCTGTGCATGAGGAAAAGTAAAATTTCCCCCATTTTTGTTCACGGGAAGTAAAGGCCGATTCAGAACCAATGCAGGCACTTCAAATACAAGTGTTTCTATTGGCTGAGGCAATAGACAAGGCTGAGGCTGAGACAAGCAAAGAGCACCAGACCATATATCAAATTTTGCTGCACCCTGCCTTATATTTGATTCTGATACGGCCTTAAAAGAAGGCATTTAGGGAACTTTTTGCAGACACAGGATTCCGTATTGAGTCCGATCTACTGAAATTATTATTATTAAAAGGCTCTACAATCGGGATCCGGTCCTAGCCTCTCGCAACAAATATCTCGTTCATTGCAAAATCGGTGCAACTCGACACTTCAAAACACTAGAGGCTGATCCGCTTTGGAGTCACATTCCGTCACATCCCCCTTTACAAAACCAAACCGACTCCAGAAGTTACTTATAGTGCACTTCTAACCTAAGGCAAGTTGGAGCAACCGAATTGCTCATGAAACACATAATTTTGCTGATATATCTGAACCTAGCTCAAAAGAGAGTAGCTCATTAAACACAGCTAGCGTACATTCGATTGAATACAAAAATTTAGTCGCTAGAAAACTGCGCCTGTTGGATTCCTGTAATTTGTTACAAGCCCAATATCTTTATAGTTATCGATTCCGAAATGGAATAAATTATCTATTGTTTTAAAAGTCCGCGCCAGATTGCCTCGATTGGAAGGAATATGGTTTTAAAAACTCATTTTTATTGAAACCCCGTTTCTTATCAAAAGTCGTTCGAGCAATGTACGTTCGATATCGGCAAGTTTGCAATTAATACTACTGTGATCAAAAGTAAGAAGAAGTTGTAAGAACCGGTTATCGCATTGTTGTGCATTAAAAACTCATGATAATGCATCACGATACTGTATCTTCTCAAACTGAATTGGTCATTGGAACCTATTTGTCCCAAAATTCGACCCATATCGTTCCGCAATCGTCCTTTTCGCCTGATTTAGCTCTATCTGACTGCTGGCTATTCCCGAAACCCAAAAAATCGCTCCGAAGACAGTTTAAAAATCGAAAAATGCAGATGAAACTAAACAAACATTAAATACTGAAGATATTGCGATGAAGTTTCCCAGAGACAAATGGTGACGACCCGTCCACTGAACTCGCCGAAAGTTTCGAGCTGCAAGATTCTAAAATGAGGACTATAGGATTTATGTACAATGATTCACATTGGAGGTCGCAAGCAGCCGGCTGGAATAGACCGACTGTTTGCAGCTCCTCGTGAGTGGACTCCCAATGGTGGACCCACGCCAATTGATTAGCCTATGGGATCGCTCGTGTATAGGAGCTCGTTTGTATAAACTCGATCGATTTATAAAAAGGGGAAATTTTTTACTATTTTTTGATCGCGGTGTTATGTCGCTGGTTTTCTTTAAAAAACGGAAGATCGTGGTGTCGTTTCGCCCCAGATATATAGTCTTAGTTTTTCCAATGTTTCCATTTTATCCTTTGTTATAACATTCACTCGTTTCAGAAATTCCTTCTATTTTTCTTCCTCCAAGGTTTATAGTATAACAAAGGAACTACCTGAGTAAAAATAAAAAAATGGCCTTAAAACGGGCGAACACCGGCCGCTTGGGTTTTAAAGAGACATATGATGGCCATAGAGTTTTTAACGAAAGCACATGCTGTAAGCATGGGCATACTGTAATAGCTTTTTAATTTCCTGGAAGCGTTAACTACGAGTAATAGAATGGAGCAGAATAATAGAATGGGCATATCCAGGCCAGGTGCATAACACTTTCGATATGTACAATCGTCCTTTAAATTATCATATTTAAAGACTACCGATGCACACAATAAGCAAGCTCGCAAATCATCAGTTTGTTGTACGGGAAGTGTGTGGTGCGCGTGCGTAGTTTAGTGGGAAAATTGCGCAATATGTATGCAAGTATAGGTTTGCTGGATGTCCTTGAATATAAAAAGAATGAGGAGATTACGATTTTAAAGTTTTCGTTGAGGCCATGAACATTTTTGCACTTGAATTAACAACCTGCTATGCTGTCGTCTTCGCATGTGTGTCTGTACGGAATCGTGAAGTCACCTGCATGCCGCGACCTGTCAGGTGGATACCTTGAGACTTCATCCCTCAGTCAGACTGAGTATTGTGTGGCTTTCATCGGGTCGTGCCTGTCGGCGGCCTGTAAGTGAAGTTAAATCTCTAGTGGAGAAACATGCTTTACATAATTTAACCCAGTTTTCTTGCAATTTTACACTGTTTCTTGATGGAAAAGAATTACGTGATATTTGCCGAGACCCCCCCCACTCTACCCCATGTGAGATTGGGTGAGATTCGGCTCGACCCCCTAAACGCCTCACGTAATTAATGGACGACCCCTAATTCGCCTATTTGCTGTCACCATAAATCCCGATATAAATTTATTATATTCCCTGTTATATGAGGCAGCTCTCTAATAATTTTTATACTTTACAAGTTGAATTGTATTTCCTTTTCCCTTAAAGGACTTATACATATAGTATGATATTAGATGTACTTTTATCAATACCACAGAGATGTGTTTCTAGTAATGTCGGCTTTTTAGATAGCAATGTAATATCTTTGTGGGCTTTTAGTGATGGCATGGGTATTACATGTAATGCAATAACCTTAGATAATGTCGGTTTCTGTGTGTTCGTCTATTTCTTAAAAAATATTCTAAGCAATATTTTTAAAATAATTAAAAATCTCCCGTACCTTCTCGCGCCCCGTTTTTTTGTTTATCATATAAAGAAGTAATTATTATCAAGGCCATATATTTTGACTTTTGGACAAATTAAAAATTAAATGAATAAAGTAAAAACAAACAAAAACCAAAATTTAATCAAAATTAGCAATTAGTTTTCTTTTCTTAGATTTATATTTACTTTTCATATAAGCATTGCAGCAGCGATATATAAAAAAATTATTAGTTTAAAAATTGAAAAAAACAAAAAATTAAAAACAAAAAAAAATATTTTTGATATTGATTTTTAATTTCGTTACTTTTGCAATATTTAGGAATTTAAAATAATATCGTATTTTCTGCTTAATATTAAAATTAAACGAATGCAATTAAAATAATAATTTGTGGATGTTCAAATTAATGATCGTGAATAATAAAAAAAATACAAAAATAAAACAAAACGCTAAAAACAAATAAGTCACTACAAGCATAGTAGATTTTAGATATTATCAATAAAATTAAAAAAAAAAGAATTATCAGTGCAAAAAACAAACAAAAAAAATGTTCATTATAAATAGGAATAGGGTAAACTGCGATAAAACAAAAAAAGAAGAAGAAGCTAATAAACTTCTTATATTAAAAATTAAATTTAATAAAACAAAAATTTCAGTTTTTAATAGTTAAGAATTCATTAAAAACTACATTCAATGTTGCACATTGGTAAATATTAACTTTTTTTTAGACACGTTTTATATTCTTTCGTAACGATGTTGATGAATTAATATTATGTAGTAGAAAGTAATAAAAAAAATAGTTTATTATAAAAATAATTGTATATATTATTATAAATGCCGTTTGAAAACTATTTTGTAAATATAAAATAATTTAAAAATAAAAGAAAGAAAGAAAAAAACAAAAAAAAATATAAACGTTCATAGTATTTAGGTATAATATGACGATTGAAGCTAAACGTTTTTAAAATTCCTCCGTAGATAATAGAGAGCGTAAGAAATATATATATAAAACAAAAAACAAATATTTTTATAATGTATGTATAAAGAAGAAAATAATTGTTATGTCACAACAAGAATAACATGAGAAATAAAATATTAAGATTAAAAATAAAAACTAAATCAAACAAAAATTAAGGGATTAGCATGACCAAACCAAGAACTTTAAAAAAACAAAAAAAACAAAAGAAACAAAAAAATAAATGAAAATAAATATATATAAATAATAATATTGTAAATATCGCTCATATGTGTATAAGTGCTAATTATTTAAGGACACACTTTCGTTACAAAATAAGATTATCTTCATTAGTTCATATGAACTTCTTGTGATTTTTTAATAATAATGTTTGTTGTGATTGTTTTGTAATAAATTTAAAAAGAAAAATATGATTAAAATGAAAATAGATGCAAAAAAAAATATTATAAAAATTTATACATGGAATCTTTTTATGAATTATTTATTTTTTATTATTTTATTTTGATATTTCTTTTTCAGGTAAGTATTTATGTTTTGTTTATGTTTTCATTTCAGCTCCAGAGATTTTTCATGGGAAATTGTATGGTCATTCAGTTGATTGGTGGGCTTTAGGTGTTGTGGCTTGTAGGATGCTAACAAATAAGGTAAGCAATTCATTGTACATTTTCACTCTTTTAAAAAATCAAATAAATAATACTTTAAATACTACTTTTGCAATTAAACGTCAGTTCTCTACCAAAAATTCCAATTTCACTCATTTTGACGTCATTCTAGACCATTGTGCCCACAATTCATCGCATCATTCTTAACAGGCGCTGTCCGGGTGACGTCATGTGATAGAGAGGTGGCTTTCGGTAATGCAGTTTGCGCATATTTGCTTTTGCATTAGTTTAATTAAAGCAAGCATGCGTTTGTATAGAGTTCATAAATGTAAACATGCTAAGCAAATGTGCGCAAGCTTTGCAAGTTTTTCGTTAGCCTTGCGAACGAGTTTCAAAGCCGAAAAGAAGGCACTTTAATGTCAAATGTCAAAGTATTGGTTGATAACATAAAATGGATGAAGAGAATTTTTATAGCGTGCGAGTAAATATAATAAAAGATCATCAAAGTTGACAATTAATCAGCGCCATATTTAACTAGGGCGAAACAAGTTCACTTATGCATATTTGCATGCATGCGCGAATGATTTTTCCGCAAGAGGATGCGGGTCCAACTTGCGCATTTTGCGCACGCAAGTATGCAATACTGAAAGCATCCAGATTTTTTTCCACTGAAGTTAGCGAAACGAGCTACTGGTGTTTTCGATGCAAACGAGAAGCTGGGTATAATTGGTGAATCCTATTCAGCCCAGCCTCGTCATCGACCTGTGAAAGTGGAAAGAGTTGATGAGTTTTAATAATATTTACTGTGTTTTCATGAGCCGAAGTAGAGTTTTTGTTGAGTAAACAGAAAACGTTTACCCTCAAGTTCACATGATGCTGTTTCCATGAAATTTTTGGGTTTTAGTGACAGATAATCATTTTCACATTTCGTCACCGTTGGTTTATGTTCAGCTAAAGACACTTAAACACTCGCATATGCAAAACCCAGCTTAACAGGACTGGTTTCGTCGAGTTTTCTTGGATTTAACGAAACTTGACTCAACCCCCGTTTACAAGGGTGTTTAATCTGAGTAAACTCAGCCTTATTTACTACATTGGTACGGATGGAGAGATGTTGCAGTTTTTATTGGAAGTCAGACCGAACTTCATTTTGGAGGCATTGAATTCAACGAGGATTATTCCAATATCTCAATGGCTCAAACGAGGATTATTCCAATATCTCTGTTGATTAAGTTGGACATAAAACCCCTCATACACAGTCAAATTGGATATACATCGCAGTACGGATAAGCCCGCGATCTTTACGGCAGGTTTGGTATGCGCTTGATTTGCATTACCGTCAACAGAAAAGCTGTAAAGTGGATTGGAAGGGACTGCGAGTAGAATATCTATGAATATTAGAAAAAGAATGGGTGATAGAATTTGGGGACACCGCTAGAGATAGTGTGGGGCTGAGATTTGACGCCATCCAATAAATAATACATGGATTGAATGGCCGGAAAGAAGTGGTGCATACTTGGGTTGAGGTGTAGATACACTCCCATGGCTTTTTGCCCTGAAGCCATACAGTTTGGTCATTTTGTAATTTAATTAGACTCGAGCTACACCATTAGCATTTTGTTGATAATCGTCTGCATAGTTTTGGAGAGAATAGAAGTAAATGCTATTGGGCGGTAGTTGGAGGGATTGCTTCCCACCTTTATTCGATATGGGTTGAAGATGAGAAAGTTTTCAAGAGAATGGATAACCTCCGGAGAAGTAGGATAGCGCAGAGCTTGCGTAATTGTTTAGCTAAATGTGAGGCGCAGCTTGGGGTACATTGTCAGTATCAGTTGATTTGTTAACATTAAGGAAGCTTAATACCTCGGGACTTCTAAAGAAAACCCTGGCCATTGAGTGAGGGGGATATTTAGCGAAGGGCTGGTATAGCAGTTTCCAGAAGAGAAGAATTCGATGCGAATTTCATATAGCGATGGTAATGGCCTCTATTCCGGAATCCGCTTACAGGAGAGTGAGTGCGAATTTGATAGTTTGCGATTACCGAAAACATTAGGAGTAGAAGTGAACGGCAGTTCTTATGACAGTTGCTGGATTCGGGAATATGGGCCGATAATTCGTTGATTATCATCCCCTTCTAGTGGACGTGGTCAAATTCAGTTTTTGCTGAGAGAAGTTGCATTGAAACCTTTACTTTTCGACCTATTATCAAATAATGAAATGGTTTGACTTTCCTGATCGGGGATTTACAAGAATTCATTATATTATATTCGGCGGATCGATTCACACGGGGAACTCTTAGGGATCTAAGTCGTAGACAATAGTGTCTTGTACGTTCTGAGGGTAGCTTCTTCAGCTTTTATTGGTTCCATGCATTCCCTATTTAATCTTCTGTTTGGCCTTCACTTATTTTGTAGTATAGGGCATAGGCTGCATGATCTTGGTGATACAAAAAGCCATAGAATTAACGTTTTTGTTTCGGTAGCATGTGTCCCAGTCAGTGGACGGCAAGAACGGGAAATCCGCCGTCTCATCAACAAACTTCCAGAAAATATTACAAGGAAACAATAAATATACAAAATAAATAAATTTATATGTATAAACGCATATTCCCACGCTCCTTTTTAATGTCCGTTTTTCAAAAGTTAATCACAGTGTAATCGGTGATTTTATAAATCGCTTTTCTGCCTCGCTGAAGAAATTTGATGAACAATAATGCACAATTAATTAATTAACATCTATTAAAATATAAATGCATTAACAAAAATTGCATAAATTAATATTAACAAAAATGAATTAAAATTAATCAAATATTTAAAAAAAAAAACAACGATACTAAAGATTGCATAAAACCTGAGTGAAAACGAAAACGAAACATCATAAAGTTATTGAACTGTGGTGAATCTGTACATCATTCTGGTAGGATGGTACCAAAATGAAAACTGGTTTCGTCATTTCTTAGTAAAAAGCACCTGGAGCTATTGACCAAAATCTTTTTAGTATTTCTTTTTTTTTGTGTGTTTGATATCTTCGGCGCAAGACAACTTGAGGCAATTATTTCGAAAAAATATATTAAATTAGATCCAATCGTGATAAGAGACTTTTGTTAATTTTTTCGGTGATTTGTTGTAGTATATCTCTCTTCGGTCTGTGCAGCAATGTACGAAAGGCGAACGCGATCGATGCAAAGATCGCATCCATATATTATAAACAACAATATCTTTAATTCATAATTTCCATCGATAACGTGTCAGAAATAAAAGATAATAAGAAGAAAAGAAAAAAAAAAAGCTACAGACATATCTTTGTGGAACGATGACTGGAGGTGAGTGTATACGATTGGATGCACAGGTAAATGGCCAAAACATGGACCCCGTCAAATAATGTTTTGTTGTTGCGCGTTTTTATACATCTGTAAATTATTGGCCAACATAAATTGTTGCATTTTTTTGCATAAAATTAATTGTTTATTATAAAAGGGGAACGAAGATGGTTTAGAATTATTGTCGTACTTAAATGGAATTGGAGTTTTTAATTTGAAAGAAAAGTTTTATTTATTTTCTGTTATTTTATCTTTTTTGAACTACACGCGACACGTATGCCTCGAGTTACATTCGTATGCAGGAGTTTCCAGGCAAAGACTGATACCAATTATAGCGACATTATTTAAAGCTTATATTTAAGGTTTAATATTTGCCTTCTTGATGTTAGGAATCAAAACACCGAAAATTCTTTCGCAACACCGATGTCGTACCATCAATGCTATCACTGCAATACCGGCGTCCATTTAGAGCGGCCATGCAGTGCCGTGAGATTGCGTTGAAGTTTTTTGTACTCGATTATCAAAAGAATACTGTGTATGCCGTTGCACAACAGTAATTTTTCAGCTCTGCTACATTTTAGTCACGCCAAAAATCAGAATCACTTTTAGTTGTTGCACCTAAAATCGTTTCAATCGGTCAATGTTAACGATGCTAGCATGTTACAATTGAAATTGATTCCAGCATTTAGTGCGTTTCCATGAGAGCATCAAACTTTCTTGAAGCGAAGTCGATGCAAAAGATTTTTCTGGTTGACTCGAGTGTTTATCATGTAAACCGGGCTTGAAAGCTTGAGTGCTCGAAATTGTTCAATCGGAGTCCATCAGTTAGTTTAGAACTATGTATGCTGATTCAAGTAAACGGAGCATATACGCACTTGAGTTCATACTTTCAAGCTTTTGAGCACTCAAGCTGTCACGGAAACGCATTAATTGATGATTTATCGGGATCGCATCTCCCCACTTTGACCTGGCTATTATAGAATCGAATGTCGAAAGGAAACTAAACAAGTGCTAGTCGAAAAGAAATGCAGGAATTACAGCGTCAATATGCAAGTTTATGAATCGGAGAAAAATATATTGAATAAAAGTGGACCTAGATGACTACTTTATGGAACACCGAAAGTTACATCGATTTCTTGACAAACATCCTTGAAATCTGACAACCTGTATCCTTTCATTCAAATAGATGACCAAATCAGGCAAAGAAAATGGAATTGGGTTGGCCACACCTTGCGACGCGAAAACAAAAATCTAGCCCAACAGGCTCTTGACTGGAATCCGCAAGGATCCCGTCGAGTCGGAAGACCTAGAACATTGTGGAGGAGAACCCTGCTAGCAAAAGCCGCAACAACTGGGAGATCCTGGTCGGAGCTGAGAGCTGTCGCGCAGAATAGAGTCCGTTGGAGGGCAACTATGCCCTCGCCCTGTGCCCCATGAGGGATTAAAGGAGCGTAAAAAACACGATCAAAAGCCTTTCTGAAATCAATGTAAACCGCATCAATTTGATGACCGTTCTCCAAAGCACATAGCAGGTCGGATATTAAAATCAAAAGGTTTTTGCTAGTCGGACGCCTCGTTCTGAAACCATGCTGCTGTGCTTTAAAGCATGGGTCGATTAGAGGGCCCATCTTCTCAAATACAAGTTTTTCGAAGAGTTTAGGGATTGATGATTGGATGGCAATGCCTCTATAGTTATCTACAAAGTGCTTCTCACTTGATTTGTGGATTGGCGTGAGATGCGATCTCTTTGGACGCTTTGCCATTTTTATAAAGTCATATATTAAAACTTCATAACTTAAGAACTTCACAGAGTGTTTGTGTCTTTTCCATTGCCCTTCGCTGCTATAACAGCTGATTGAGGCGCAATATGGCACACTGCACCGGGCGCAAAAAACCAAGTGCCAGCCGTGGCAGTACAGTGCAAGGCAGTGAAGTTAATGTGAGCTGCCCCATTCAGTTACAAGAAGTCTAAATTGCCATGGGCAGTGCTGCACTGCGCTGCTTTTCAATGTAGTTCAGGCTTTAATTTTGTAAATATCTTGCACGCAGTACTCCAACAACGTTATACCTCGTTAAATGCTGTACTCTGTTAGCCCCTTTTTAATGTCACAATGCCTTCTCTAAATCACTTCAAGCTTGGGGTATGTAGTCCATTCATATTTTACCAGCTTCGCATGGATACCGTCTGCAACCGCGGCTTTGTGGTTTTTAAGCTTGTTTATTGGTTTGCTAACTTCTTTCACGATTGGTAGCACTTCAATTTCTCAGTTGGCTAGCAATTCAATAACCCATGAAAGTGCTGTTCCCATCGGTCCAAGATTAATTTGGGATTGGCAATGTTAAGTAACCTGCATCATACCACGTACTCTTAGATCAATAATTACCACCAATTAAAAAACTCCCTCGTATGAGAAATTATATTGGTTGTGTCTTTGCTGAAAATTGAAATTAATGATGTCACATTGGTCATCGTGTAGTACAATATCATAGTTCGAAGGAGTATGGCAGAAGTGTGAATCAGCTTCTGGTATTACACGAAATATTTCTGCTCTAGATACGAAGATCGTCTTGTCCCATTATATTCTAAAGTAAGAGCGAAAATTGGACAAGAATAATGAAAAATCACGAAAGACTGAATTTTATTACATACCACACGATTGTATTGTCAAGTATTGATCAAGCAAAGAAAAGAATCGTTTATATCTTTGGCTGAATTCAGTTTCAAATTGCACACGTTTAAATAACCAATCAACGAAAAAATTCCATTCCTCCGCTTATCACTTATCAAATTTCCTGCCTTGCTTAGGGCAAGTGACTTTCTCACTATTTTCTACGGATGTGCTGTGTACCAGGTCAACGACATCGCATGGAATTACACTAAATTGAGCTGACCTAATAAAGTCACCCTCTGCCATTAAAGTACCCGAACGGCGGCGCTAGGAGAAGGTCACACTTTTTAGCATAGACTCAATAGAAAAATGCCAAAGAGCCACCAATGGAGCAGAAGGAGGAACAAATACGCCGGAATCTATTAGCAATAAAACCTTCAACTTGGCCCGCGGCGGATTATTGAAACTACCTTGAGTCCGCAGACGGTAGTATTAATTTTTCGCGACAAATTGACCCGCATTGTAGGCGGATTATAGAACTAACCCAATTGGTATTATTCAAATTGACCGGCAACACATGCTGCAATTCGTATTTTCAAGTACCTTCACAGAATCGAGGGGGAAAATTATTTCGAATGGAAAATTTTTTGAGAGGCAAATGCCGAAGCGTGGAACTTGAGTTTTATTGTGAGTGTAAATTGGGGTGGTATTTTTGCAATGATCGGAGAGATCGAGAGAGAGGATTGTTGCTTGAGCATCATTTAGAAAATAATTTTGTGATTTTTTATAAAATAATTATAACTGAAGTGAACTGAAAGTTGTTTTAATATCACTCAACAACTTTTCTTTCTACATTTCGTCAAGGATTCAAGGATAAACGAGCTCAACTAAAAATTACTTTACTACTGAACGTTTCTAATTAAGCATGGATAAACTTCAATTTGTTTTAGAGAAAGCAATGTTGCGTTTCGTCACGTTTTTTTATTTTTCGACACAATCTCCTCGATGTTTGAGCATGTACTTTCCCCAAAGTATCTTCTGCTTCACGATAACTTCGCGAAAAAGAGTCGTCCATTAATTACGTGAGGTGATTCTTGCGATTTTTCGACCCCCCTCCGCCCTTGGTAAGATGTCGTGAGCTGTGGCTCGACCTCCTCCCTCCCCCCATAATCTCACGTGAGATTTTTCAAATTTTAAAAAATATTCAGGATTTACATCGCATTTACGGGCGTGAACACAGCAAGTCGGGCCTTTCCGCGGGTCACACCCACCCAGCTCAAACACTGTAGGCTAGCCGGTGGTGGCAACTAAATAATTCAGGGACTACTTTGCTACTTGTGTCGTTCGCATAACCGCGATAAATGTTTTGGTGTAGGATGTAGCCATAACTTAGTAGAGAGACATGTTTTACTTAATTTAACCCAGTTTTCTCGATAACACCGATATACCTCCTATCTCCGTGGGTGAAGAGAATGTAAAGGCATCTTCACATCCACGCCGCGATTCACGGCGAGAATTTACACCATATCCACTCAGAACGGAAAACAAGGAGCGAACTAGACGAGAAAACCATCCACCCGCGCGCTCACGGATGCTCGTTGTTGTTCACGGCGTGAGTCTGGAGTTGGCTTAACGGCTCACTAAACTCTTAACATCCTAGCGGTACCTTTAAGGTGTTCATTACACGTTCGTGCAAGTGTCAATCAATTCCACCAGTCGTGATTGGTGAGAATCATAATATTCAGATAATTACATCAATCATCACATTAGACGGTGGGTTTTCCGTCAATCATAGCAGTAACTGTGATAAACTGACAGCAAAACCTATCGTTTAATGGACCCCTAACGGAGGATCTGCGATGAATGATCACATATTCCAAATCGCCCCAAGAGCCTCCCAATGCCTTGGACTTCTAAAGAGATGCAAGTTCCTCTTCCAGCCAGCCGCTCTGGCTACAATCTATCAATATTACATTCGGCCCCGCCTTGAATACAATTCGTATATCTAGATAGTCGCCCCAACAATCACCTTGGCTTGCTTCGACAAGGGTGCAACATCGTGCCAATAAACTCATTCCTTTAAGCCAACGTAGGAATGTAACAGCCCTCTCTACACATTGTCGCTATTGCCAGAGTGACTGTTCCATTGAGATTCAGAACCTCCTGCCTGCACGACCATATTTTTCCCACAACCCCTCGAACACAATATGATCCAGAAATTCGTTTATGAATTGAATAACTCAACTGTGGAATAATCTGACTGTAGGAGATGTATTTCCCAACTCATACATCTTAGAGTTTAAACGTAAGGTTCATCGACATTTTAAGCACCTCCGGACCCCCTTTAACCTTTCCTATTCTCCCCTATTCTCCAAACCAAGCTTGTTACTAGACATCGCACCATGACCTTAACTAGGGCCTTTTTCATAATTGCATGGTTGCTTGCCTGCTTTCATGCATGCTTGCAAAAGAGCAACTGTCAGGTAAATCAGTTGCGCAATCTAGAAACTTTGCATTTTTGAATGAAAGCAATCAGCTGTCAAAAATATATGTCAAATTTGATGTCGAGTTTTTTTCCTTCATTTTCTGAGTTTGTTTACCGCTGAAAAATAAAACGAAAAAATGGATCGAGAAAATGTGATTAATGTTATTGTCAGTTTGTAGATAGATAACTCGGCTTCATTAGATCCGGTCCGAAAATTTGAAACTTCACAGCGAAAAAGAAGGATAAATTATGTGTCTTGTTTGGCTCGTTAATCTCTCGTTTAAAAGAAGTTTTATCCTTGGGGTGCTCCAAACCTCTTCTTCATTATTTTCGCTATAGAATACATAATAATTTCAATAATAATTTAAATTAAAATAAAACACCCTAATAATATCCAAAAACTGAAAATCTTCTGCCAAAATTTCACTTTTGACACTTTTCTTCTTCTTTAATCAGATAAGCATGCGTACAAAAATAGTTGCAAGATTTGCGCAGACCTGTCAAGCAGGTTGCAGTTTTGAACAAATGATATTTGCACATATGCTTTTTTGAATACCATGCAAATGATCGATTTGCGCAACCATGCAATTATGAAAAGGGCCTAGTACTGATAGTATAAAGGGTGGCTCATAAGCTTGGGTTTCTTCACATATGTAACAATTTTTTTTACACTTTCTTGCGGAAAAAACTACGTGATAATTGCCGAGACCGCCTCTCTCACCCACGTGAGATTGGGTGAGATTTGGGTCGACACCTCCCCCTCCTAAACACCTCACTTAATTTATGGATGGCCCCAAATGAGTTTTTTCGAGGCTTTCAAAATATTCAAAACTCTACATATATGTATGTTGCCTTCATTTGACTCAAATCTGTACCTGCCCCCAAGAGTTTTGAATTGCAGAAACAAAGGATTGTCTGATAGAAATAAATTTCACGGATAGGCAGAGTATTGATGAAATTGAAATCACATTTCCGTCCTTTTTTCATTATTGACACCGCTCGAATGTTCTTGCCTTGGTAAAACAAAACCTTTTCTGAACGAACACGTTTGGAAATAGTGCCGGCTTTAATCGGTTAAAAAGTAATACTTCTGAGTTTCAGATAATGGTCTTCGCCATTCGAACGAACGTTTCTGCCATCGCATGTGGCCTTAGTTTAGTCAATGACCACATTCATATTCGTCACGAAACTTCATTGACGTTTAAAAAGAGCATGTTACGAAGTCAACTTCAAGCCGCATATCGAACATCGAGTAATTCGATCAACCAAAGAGAGAGAGAGAGAGAGGTACAGATTATCTTTATCTTTATGAATTGCTCAAATATTGCCACTTATTTTTATTCCTACTATTGCAAATATTTGCTTTTGCTAAGCTATGCATTTTAGCATATTTTTTCGTGAAAAAAGTTTAATGTCCCATTTCGTCCATAACAATACTGCGTCCTGGAAATGAAAATCATGCTTTATTCATAAATCGAATTTTAAAGCAACAAAAGGCTTTTTTTGTCAAAATCTCGATTTTGAAAAGACTTGAATCTTTATGATTTTGCATCATCCGACCTTGGCAGCCTAGGAGTTAAGTCATCCGACTAGTATCAGAGAGGTTGCCACATGATCGCGCATCTCGATTAGTTGTCTTTTGTCTTTATAGAAATTTCTTACCCACTTTTATGCCATTGTTTTGGATTTGCTGATATTTGCTACAACCACAGATTACCTTCTGCTAAATTGACCTTCAGGGAGGACTTCTCCGTCGGAGTACCCTCACGAAGAAAGTGGAAAGAAGTTTGATCTACGGATATTCAACGACGACTTTAAAATGTTGTAAGACGTCGGGGCAGGTATCTAAAGACCACTAACAGATCACTGTTCTGACACCTGCCTAACAATGTATCACGAACTAAGTATTTTCATAGCTAGTGAAGCAATGCGTCCATTCTTGTATTAAAGCTTTCGTCTGTTTCTGTTAGAAAAATTATCTCAAAATCACTATTTCTATTCGCCGTGATAATCTCAAGTGCCTAAAGGCGATTAGCGTTACTCTGTTCTCTGTAGAACAGGCGGCATACAATAGGGTTCGCTAGACCGCCTTAAGGATCTCGACTACGCGGATGATATCTGTTTGTTAGCCCACAGACACCAGGACCTCATAGAATTTCAAATGAAGAAAGGATAGACAACCAAATCAGGCGAAGGAAATGAAATTGGGCTGGACACTCCTTGCGACGCGAAAACGAAAACCTAGCCAAACAGGCTCTTGACTGGAATCCGCAAGGATCCCGTCAAGTCGGAAGACCCAGAACAACGTGGAGGAGAACCCTACTAGCAGAAGCAGCAACAACTGGGAGATCCTGGTCGGAGTTAAGAGCTGTCGCGGAAAACAAAGTCCGCTGGAGGGCAACTGTTTCCGCCCTATGTCCCATAAGGAATTAAAGCAGTGTAAAGAAGAAGAAAGAGAGAACAAAGCGGAATGTGGCTTTTGTGGTTTTCCAGCCAGGCAGTTTGTGCGCTCCAGTTGCGTTTGCACGTGACATAAATGCAATCCTATCCTTCAATATTTTCGAACCAGCGGCCCTACTATAGATTTGGACTGTAGTCAGATCCCTTTCCCTAATAGCGTCCACGAATTTAGCCTGAAATGGCTTTACAGACTGCTGCATCATCATTCTACAGAAACTAGACGCTAGGCGACAATTAATACTTGTAGCACAACAGTGGGTAAGCAACAAAGAGCTCTTGGGAGCCATATTTATGGAATACGAAACGACAGTTGCAGAGGTCGGTCGGATTTTAGACTTGTTCGGATTAGGGATTCGTACTATCGAGGCCCTGGTGTAGTGGTATATTCTATCATTGATTATGTCTGGATTCGAAAGTTTATATTTGTAGGATGTAGCGTTAACGATTAACTTTGAGTTTGAACTGCTGGTAGCAATTTGGATACAGCGACCGTGTAAGATTGTTCACCTTTGTACTGTTTGATTCATGAGTCTTGAAGACCGATGGTATTGTTGAAAGTGTGTGGATTAGAGTATATCTGGTAATCTATCGACAAGATTTAAGATTTAAAGCAGTATTTCCTAATTCAGGTGCTAATAAAGTGAATTCTTAATTGTAATTCTTAGTTCAAATTTACCCCCTACATATTCTAAAATCTCTAGCTTTGGGGGCTCGCGCTTACTTCTTATGAAATTCTTATTTTGGTTTTTATGTCAATGCTAACAGAAGTTAAGTTTACTTCATTTCTACTTCGCTTCTACGTCACTTTTCCTTTAGTAAAGGCCTTCAAGTTGACCATCACCAAACGCTTATGATTTCGTTGTGACTTGTGACTGCTTTTAGAATACGTTAATTTCGATGTGTTTGCTACAGCTCCTCTTCTTCAGTCAGTTCAAACAAAAGTCCTAGTTTCTTTCAACAGGTTTTGTCTATTTTAGCTAGGAAAATTCGGCGACTGAAAAAGTTTTTATTTTAGAGGGCAATGTGATTTTGCTTGTTTTTTCCGGGGATATGATATGGTAAAACATGGGCGGATAGAAGTAAAGAATTAAAAAACAATGTTTTTTTTTATAAAAAATCTTACAAATATATTTTCAAACCATTATTCACTATATTCAATAATACTAAATTGATTTTTGTTCGTTTTTCATATTCTTGTAAATACAAAGAACAAAGATGACTTCAAAAATAATTGTTAATGGTTCTACTCTGCTTAGATCCTCAGTCTATTAGAATAAACCTTTATAATGCATTCCTTTTTTTTAACATGTCGTTTTCCCGAATTTTTTAAGTGGTTTACTTGAATTTTTATATAATATCAATAATACACTTTATTTTTTTTATTTCAAACACGATTGTTGTTGTTTTGTTGTTTTTTTTAGCCCGGAAGAATATTCTTAATTAAAAAATTTATTCTACAATTTATTTGAATTCGATTTGTTTTTTTCTTCTTTTTTTCTCATATAAATAATAATTAGCTCGGATTATTTAATAACTATAATTATTATTCTTATTTAAAAAAAAAAATAAAAAGGAAACTGCTGTATTAAAAAAATACAGTAGAATTCTAAGTCCTGCCAATGACTAAATTGTAGGTTGTGTAAGTGTGAATGTATTTCGCATTTTTTAATACATACTCGCAATCTTTCGCTCGACAAAAAAAAATATTACTTGTTTTTTTTTAATAAAAAAATAAAAATTACTAGAAAACTAAATTAGTGTGTGTGATGCGCGGTTTAGTGTTTGTCTGATTTGTCATCTTTTGATTTTGATTCATTGGATTCTTTGCTCTCTTTGGATTCTTCTTCTGGTTTCTTTTCAGCTGATTCGGCACTTTCTTTGCTTTCCTTTGATTCTTCTTGGGCCTTTTCTGGCTTGGCGGCGCTTTCTTTTGGTGCTTCATCGGCCTTCTCGACTGGTTTTGGGCTTTCTTCCTTTAATTCTTGCTTAATTTCTTCTTTTAATTCTTCTTTCTTCTCTTCAACAATTGGTGCATCTTCGACTTTCTTCTCTTCAGCTGGCTTAGGTTCTTCTTTCTTTTCTTCGGCTTTTGGTTCTTCAACTTTAATTTCTTCTGGCTTCTTTAATTCTTCAGCTTTTTTCTCTTCAACAATTGGTGCTTCTTCAGCTTTCTTCTCTTCAATTGGCTTAGCTTCTTCGGTTTCACGTACTTGCCTAACAGTTTCTTCGGTTTTCTCTTTCTTATCAGAAATTTCTTCGGCTTTTGGTAATTCTTCTGGCTTATCTTCAATTTTATTTGAGCTTTGTTCAGAATTATCATCGGTTACCGATTTAGCTTCAACAACTTGGACAATTTCTTTTGGCTGTGCTTCGATTTCCGGCTTCTTTTCTTCAATAGCTGGTGCTGCTACTTCTTCTTTCTTTTCTTCAATTAAAACTTCCTTTTTTGGTTCTTCGGCTTTCTTCTCTTCAATAATTACTTCCTTCTTTTCTGGCTCAGCTTTTACTTCGATTGGTGCTTCTGCTTTAATTTCTTCATCGCTTTTCTTTTCGGGCAGTTTTTCAGCTTCTTTTTCTACTAATGGCTTCACTTCTTCGGGCTTGGCTTCTTCAAGAGCAACAAGTTTCTCAACTTCAGGCTTTAATTCTGGCTTAATGGCGGCAATTTCTTCATCGGGAACGGGTAGGGAGTATGCGCTTACAAGAAGGGCGAAAAGTAACGCTAGTTGAAATTTCATTCTGTAAATAAAAATGAGAAAAAAAACTGTTGAGAGTGATTGATTGAATATACATATTATAAAGTCAATGTTAAAAGGTTAAATTTTGATAAATCGATTTTTTTTGGGTTAAAATTTTTATATTGTAGGTCAAGGTAAAAGACAAAACGCTTAGTAATGAAGGTCGATGGTTGGCATTCTGTTGTACTCCATCCGGTAAAATATGCTATCAGCTAATATTAATGTCCGTCATTATCAATCTTGATAGTTAAACTATTACAGGGTTACCATGAGAGTTTAACTAGAGTTGAACTCGAGTTATACGTTATGTACTGAGCTTCTATGCAGAGTTTACCCTGAGTTTACTCAGATTAAGCGCCCAGCCCATAAGAACGGAAGTTGAGAAAGTCTCGTTAAATTCAAGAAAACTCGACAAAACCAGTCAGGTCAAGCTGGGTTTTGCATATGTGTGGGTTTGAGTATCTTTTAATGCACACCAACGGCGACGCAATGTAATCAGAACCGTCATGGAACCTACATCTAGTTAACTTTAGGGAAAAAGCTTTCTGTTTACTCAACGAAAACTCCAGCTCGGCTCATGGAAACACGGTAATGGAAACAGACAAACTTAAGAATTTTCGTTAAAGATTTTCAACTTTGCTCAACTCAACGAAAATATGTAGGTTGAAATGAACTAAATTAATTTATTGAAAAAGATGAAGGAAAACGGAAGGCAGCAACGGAAACGCCTAGAGTTAATTCGTTGAGTTGAAGTGTCATTTCAACTCAGCCACAACTCAACTCAACTCCCATCAAAACTTGGTATATTTAATACGTTCTATTTCATATTAGATCCGGTTAAAATGTTCTTTCTTATGAAATACATTTCAATTCATCATTAATATATTCTATTAAAATTTCTATAAAACTGGAAAATTTTATACAAATAAATAAAATTGCGGCTGATTACCAATTAACTCTGCATTATCATATACTATTATTGAAATTCCAATCAGGCTAACCGATCTCTGATTCATTTTTTTGTGTGAACTAAATAAATTCAATTCACGTTTTATATAATTTTAAATTCGTCACGTATGACTTACGTCGGAGATTTTTATCTTTAATTTAAAACTTTTATGACTATAATTTATTCTCAATCATTCTCGCACACGCTTTAATATGGTTTATGTTTTTTTTGTTTTATTTCTTTTGCTGTTGGTTTTGTTGTTGTTGAACCATCCCTACTATTCGATTAGGATACATTGGTATGGCCGGGTTAATTGGTTATAAGAAAAATATGTCAAAACAAAGTGTGAAAAAATTTGGAGCAAAATGCCGGAAATTTAGGTCGAAAACTGATGGTCGGTAATGCAGTTTGATTTTATTTAACGAATTTTTTGAAACTGTCGAACTGTCAGAAAGTTGAAGTTAGTTTGAATTACATCTTGTTATGTTTTAATTAGAATCATTTAGAAGGGAATTCCTATTTCTATTTTATTTCTAGACAATACACCACTGCAAGCTATGGCTGGAGAATTAAAGAGAACAAAAAATTTTACCGCAAAAGAAAAAGACTTGATAATAAATTTGGACGATATCTTTTATAAACAAAACAAATATTAGATTTTGATAGCTGATTATAATTAATGAATCTTAGTGTATGGGGAATTACCATTAATTAAATCAACAAAACATTAATTAATTCAAGGGAAACAAAATTATTGTTTCACGGGAAGTAAATATTGAAATAAATACAAAATGGCGAATCAAAAATTCTTAATAAGTTCCTATTTGTCGTTAATTTTAGTGGCCAATGCGTTTAATATGATAAAATAGCAACGTAAATTACCCATTACTAATCTACTCATAAATTTACAATTTTTCTAACTAAGTATAATAAAATTTTCCATTCTAAACTTCTGCCATCTTCCATCAACATTTTTACCAAAGAATTTCACAAAAACAAACAAGAAAAGAAGAAATAATTTTTTTGTAAAAAAAAACCTCCCATTTATTTTTTCTTGCATTTTTTTTAACATGTCATTTCCTCTTTTGAAATTTTTCATGTCCGTGAAACAGATCCCCCTATTTTACCACAAGTCTTTGAAGAAGATTGTATGTCATCGTCGGTCATCTCTCTACACAGTAATTTGTTTCAATAATGAAACATTATTATTATTTAAGAAGCAGCAGCAGAAAAAAATGGGAAGATTGCAACAAAAAAAGAGAGAGATAGAAATATAAATAAGAAATGTGAATAAAGAAGAGAAATAGAAAGAGTTATAAGACAGAGAAAGATGCAATGGGAAAAAGTGAGATGGAATCGATATGGTGTGCTTTTGTGGGGCCTAACTAACTAGCCTAACTAAGTGTATGCTAACTCGTTGTCGTCGGTCGTCGTCATGCTTTTTTAGTCATTGTTGTTGTATTTATTATTCTTCTGCAATATAAAGTGAAGTATACACTGAGTGGTTGGTTGGTTGGTGTGGTTGAAGCACCATATATATGATAGATACCTTTCTATATACTATATATGTATATACATGGTATTGTACATGAAAAGATGCTTAGGGGGCGGAAGTTATAATAAAAACGAATTTTCGAGAGCAATATCAAGTACAAGTTCAACTTATCAAAGAATCAAGAATGTGAAATAGAATGATAAATTTAAGTCTTGATTTATTTCTTTGTAGTAACATGGTAACAAATAATGGATTTAGTAGATCTTTTGTTACTAGATGAATTATGTACAATTTTTTTGGGATATTGCGATAGTAGGATATATCGTCTGTTGGTAATACCGGCGATAAACGGTTGGTAATATCGGCGATAGACGGTTGGTAATACCGGCGATAGTGTAAATTCTTGAAAATTGATCAAATTCTAGAAGGAATATTATGTATAAACTGGTGTTTTACCGAGGCCGAAGTGAGATTTGAAATTTTCTCGTTCTCGTTCTCAGCTTTTGATCTTCCATATCGTCTCGTCTCGGTCTCGGACAATATTCAATAAAGGCTTACTCGTCTTGGTCTCATCTCGATCTCGTCTCGTACGAGAATATCTCGTAAAACCGAGATTTTGTAAAAAATTATAAATAAATTAACGGATAATAAAACGAGAATGAGAGCTATTTTCTTCCGGTATCAGTTTTACACGGCTCCAACTTTCCTATCCGATTATCGTTTCCGACTATCGTGTCCGACTATCGTATTAGTCCGAAAACTTCACGAACATGCTGGAAATTTGGCAAAAAATGCAGATCGCAAACAGAATGGATGATTGTGACTGGCCTGAGTAGTATAGAACGGTTTTTATGTGGAAAATTAATGGAGGACTGTGTTCTTCTTCTTCTTTTGACCAATGTCAAATCGAAAATAGGAAAAATCGTAAAATTGATTTATGAATGATTTATTCGGATGTAAGTTCAGTATTCTGCAATATGGGAAGATAGGCTGCCATCTGGGTAAACAAATAACACCTGGGTCAGTGACATTGCAGATGAGAACAGAATAGGTGAAGCAATTGTTCCTTTTTTTTTGCTCAGATAGGTGCAGCGAGGTGCAACGGGTCGTTTCGACTGATCGAGAATATAATTCATCGTTCTCATCGGTACCGAGAACGAGATTCAGCCTTATTCTCTATGTCGAGTGACATGACAGATGTGTCACTTCGACCTTAAATTGGCATTATAATTGTCAATCTAACCGATTTTTAGCAAGCAAATCGACAAAAATTCGTATTTAATTGCCGCAAGGTGGCGTGTGAAGTGACATTTTCCTCGATTTGTGTGTAGGTAGCTACAGTTTCATTAAGATTAAAAAATGAACAGCGTATGGGGCGCAATATGGCACCGGGCGCATAAAAAAACAAGCACCAGCCCTGACTGTGGAACACCCTCGATTAATTACTTTATAGTATTCAAATTTACTCCTAAAATATTTTGAAGAAAAAAATAATACCGGACTTTTACAACAATAAAAAATAAAACAAACCAAAAAATATCTTCTTAAATAAAAATTGATTTTAAAATATTCACGTTTTTGCGATTATAAATTATGCTGAAATCGGGGAATACAAACAGAATTTCTCTTTTTTATATATTTTCAAAAAAAAAAACAACACAAAAATCAAAAAAACAGAAACATTGTTAATAAATAAATTAATTTTCTTGTCTTTCTTGTTTATCAGCTTAACAATTTTTCTTTTTGTATTTCGTTTGTTTCTGTTGTGTATATATTTGTACGTATTGATAAATTTATTTATTTCTGTTTTTTCTGTCGTTTTTTGGTTCATCTTAAATATTGTGTAATATTATGATGAATGAATAAATGTCGTTGTCGTCGTTTTTTTCTGGTTTTTTCTTTTTTTATTCAAGATCGATAAAAGGGAAAATCGGATAAAGAAGCATCATCGTTTTTAATAATAAAACAAAATAAAAGCTAAAAAACGATCGAACCGTGGTCTTTTGCATGTTATTTAATTGATATTAATATTTCTGCGAGGTTTTTTGTTTTTAAAAAAAATGTTAATCGTCTGTTATTGACCTTTTATCTTTTACCTTTGAAGGTGCATATTTATAGATATGTATACACTGGAGGAAATTTGATTGAAAACAGCTGGGGTTTCTTAAAAGAAAAAAAAAGTAGCAAAATTGTACATTAGTTATGGCAGCACTAAACTTCTTCGTATTCCATACTTTGTGTAATTTACTGTTATATTTGTCTGAGCTCACGCAGCTAGAGCTGCACATTTATTTGGGAGGAAAATAAACATATCCGAATTTTGTTACGTTACACAAGTGGAAATTCGATTAAAAAGAATGCCCGCTACATACCTTCAGTTTTAACTGTACCATTAAACTGCACAATCGGACTGTACAGGTAAATCATTAGGTCTGTAGAGCAAACAGTTGAACTGTTCAGTTAAACTGAGATCTAATCAAAATATCATTAGATAATACTGTACAGATTGACTTGTACAGTTAAAACTGAGAGTATGTAGCAGAAAACTGCACAGTTTTTTCAGTTGTACCGCAGCGGACGTGAAGTGAATACATCTCTTATTTCTAATTAATAAATTATGAAGACTCGTCAACCATGGCTCAACACGAATAGCTGTAAGAGTTTATACAACTAAAAACTCGTCATTGTGGAAAATCAAAATCAAGGATTACCATAATGGAGTAAAAAAATATTCAGCTTATAAAAAGCTCATTTTAAAATTACGCGAATTTTTTTTGACACACTTACGTATTAGCCCTACGATCGCTAAACAGTCGTTTATGGAGGCCATATTGATGAAAACTGAAAGATGGCGCAGTTTTACTTGAATGATTTATCGGCACAGTCCGACTGTAAATCGCCCAGTTAAAACTGAAGGTGTGTACCAGGCTTAATACTTCGTGAAGTCGCCGTAAAACTAATGTAACATCCCCACACAAATAGTGAGAAGATTGAATCTTCCTGTGTCTGCGAGGCGCGTACAACATATTTTAAAAAATGACAAAAATTTAAAGTTCACGTTGAAAAAAACACCATAAAAATCAGTATGATAAAAATGCGAGATTGGCTTTTACGGAAAAACAATATCCATTCGACTTCAGAATGGGAAACGGTTATCTTTAGCGACGAGAAGCGTTTCAATTTGAATGGTCCTGACGGTTTTAGTTGCTTTTGTGGCATGATTTGAGAAACTCTGGGGTAATTCGAATGAGTCGAAATTTTGGGGGCGGAGGTGTCATGATCAAGGCCTGCACTTTGTTTTTTTTTGCGCCAGGTGCAGTATGCCATATTTTATCAAGAAAATAAACTGGAAAAATAAATCGAGGTGAATTCGTTTGATATTTGAAAGTCACTGCAAACATTTTTTCAATTTTTTTAAAATCATAATTTCTAAAATTACGCTCCTGTCTAGTTGCGCCCGGTGCGAGTGCACCATTTCCATCTATTAAAACGCCGCCCCTGGTTAAGATATGGGCTGCCTTTTTTGTGCTGCTGCTCGTAAATCCCAAATAGCATGGCTACCAAAAAAGTTTAATTCTGCGCAAGCAAAATTTTCGCGGTTTTTCTTGGAGAGGAAAAAGGGAGATTTTTTCCCGAATTTTTGCTATTGATTCTAAGACGAAAGTTTTTGTTCCTTCAATTTTTAAGTAAAATCGCGAGTAAAATTTCTTGAGTAAAATTTTATGAAAATTCAAAGCTAAAATCTCTGCAAACTTTCTGCACGAGCAAAATTTTCACGGTTTTTCTTGTATGAGAGCAACAAAATTTGGGTAATTTCTTGCACAAAAAATACTATTAATTTTTTTTAATTACTAATATCTGAAATTGCGCCCGGTGCAAGTGCACCATTCCCGCCACCTATGAAAGCGTCACCCCTGAGTGTAAGAGAGTATTTCTATTTTTTTTTAAATTAATGCTTTTATTTTAAATTTATTAATTTTTTGGAAAGAAAAAAAGAAACAATAAAAAAATTTACATATATTTTTATGCATATATGTATGTATGTATGTATATATTTATAAAATATCTAAATTTTTAATTCTTTCTTTCTGTGTGCTTTTATTTATTTTATTTTTTTTTTTTTATTATTTTTATATGTAAAAAGATATTTAATCTTTTATGATCATAAATCAACCTGAAGAATATCAAATTACGTTATTCGATACTTTTAAATCGATACTTTTTTTATTTATTATATTAAATTCAATTTTGTTGTTATATTTAATATACTTTACTTCTTTCTTTTTTTATTAATGCTGTTTCTAACATTTATTTATAAAATTATTTATAAAAATACTTCCTAGCTTGTATAAAAGAATAAACTAAAATCAATTTCCTAGTTTTTTCTATTTTTTTTTCTTTTACAAAAAAAAAGTATATTTCAAAGTGTTTTAATGCTTGAATAATTTTCCCAGTATAAAAGAGGAAAAGGTATAAAATTCCCCCTTCTAGATAAATTACAACAACAACATAAAAGAACAAGTATCGAAATGCAAATTACAACATAAATCGTGATATTGTGATTAAATTAGAAGTGGAAGAAAAAGAAGTTTTAAAAAATACAACAAAAAAAACACTTCGAATTCTTGAATAAATTTTATATTTTAAACTATCACTCTATATACTAAAAAAAAACTAGATATAATACTTTCGATAAAATGTTAATGCATATATCTAAAAAAAAGACAACACGGCAATATTATATTAAATCGATACTAGTATTATATCGGGCGTGCGCTTTCGCGTTCAATAAATCTTTTTTTACTCTTAAACCGCGAAACAGAAAAAAACAACGATATATAACAAGCAAAAGCAAGTAAAAAAAAAATAAAGAATTGAAATAAAATAGTATAGTATTTTGTTATTTATAATATGGCATACGCCAAAAACCGGTATATTCCAATAGAGTGGGTGAATAATCTTTAGAAGTTGCAATGATCTTTCTTTTTTCGTTTATTTTTTTTTTATTTTTTATTTATTTTTCTGTCTCGTTTTTATTTTTTAATTTATATTTTTGATTCCTTCACTTTATTCTTTATTATAATAAATAAATTAATAAAAGCACAATCAGTCCATTTTTAATAAATTTAAAAATTTGCAATTTTATTTAAAAAAATAAATTAGAAAATTCACCAAATTTTTTACTAAAAACATTATTCCTTTCTTCACACACGATTTATAATTTTAAATTTATTAAAAACACTATTTTTTTACTATTATTATTTTTTTGTGTTATAACTCACCTGAAATAAATTAAATTTTCTACTTTTTATCACAACAACAAATTTTTTTAATTAGCAAGTCACAAACTCTGTACTTTCTTCAAAAGCTTATTTTTTATATTTTTTTTGAAATTTTTCTTCTCTCTCTTTTTTTTTGATTGGAGAATGTGGACCTGGAGCTCTGTGGCTGGCTTTTGGATTTTATAATATAATTATTTTTGTAGAGTAAGCTCTCGACTATCTTGGGTAATGTTACTCTTGGCCGACTTGAAATCTGTTTGAATAGTTTTAGTGTTGACCATCGGTTTATATATGCCGCGATAGAATGTAACTAAGTGGGGTTAGCTGGATGAGAGATACCACAGCGAAAAAGAGGAGCAGCACCATACCACCAAATCCCAATCCGCGCTAGCTAGCTAGCGCTATATATCTCTTACCATTCATCCATCCCATAAGCCGCCAGCAGCTTCAGCAGGCAGATCAGTCTTTCTTTTAGCTTCTTTCAATCTCAGGTCTCTTCTTTGTACACACATATTGGTGAAGTTGGCTATACGGCTGGCTGGCTATCTGGCTGGCTGGCTGCTGGTGCTGCCTTCTTCTTCGTTTGGGAAGTGTGTATATTCCATACATTATTATCTACGAAAAGAAAAATGTACAAGAAGACACACATAAAAAATCCAAAAAAAAATAAATAAAAAAAAAGAACGCTATGAAAAATAAAATATAAATATATCTAAAGTAGATATGCACACTAATGAGGGATTACAAATGACATGGACATGTCCATGTAAGTATCTCCAGAGGTACCACAGGCTCTTCTTGGTGTAGTTTTTGTTACGTTTTTATTTATTTTTTTTCATATCTTCTTTTTTTTCATATATTTTTATCTTTTTGCTTAAGTGTTGTCGGAAGGATATTAGATATGAGAAGGTGTATATACCTTTTTAGTAGAATGGGAAATTCCACTTTAATTTTATCTAAAAAAAAACAAAAAAAAACAAAAGCAATTTTCTTGTGATTTTATTTTTTATTCTGTGTCTAGACATGCCCCTATATACATAAAGTGGACAACAAGTACTTTTGTTATCTATCTACATTCTACACTTAAGGATATACTAGCAACAAAAATGCCTTGTCCTTTTTTTCTGAACAGTGTTCTTTAAAAAGGAATAAGGCAGAAGCAACATCTTAATGAATCGCAAGGATTTTTTTTTGTGTTTTTTGGCTGATAATATTTTCTTTATTTTTTTTTTTTTTTGGTTTTATTTATTTTATACATTTTTACAACAGTCTTGAAACAAAAAGAACTTTGAGACTGTTGTGAGTAATCGTTAATGTCCGATAGCCATAACAAAGAAATGACGATTAAAATATTAATGAAGAATAAAAAATGATGATTGTTGTTGAAATGATCCAAAAAAGTTAATCCTGGTATCACGAATTTTAGTGAATCCTTTATATGGTTCCTTAAAAGTCCTGAAATTGATCGATCTTTTTGAAAGCTGGTTATCAAATAATTGAAGTTTAAAAGCTCACTTAGATAAGCTTTTTTTGAGCTTCTTGGTAGTGGTTAGATCAAAGGAAAAGAATTTATGTTTTGGTGGAAACAGAGTGCAGAAGATATTTCTTGTGGTCAAAAGTAGATCGCCGTGTAAAAGAAGAAGTATCCTCATCAGAAGAAAGAAAGAATATTCTCATCATAAAAAAGCTAATATTAAATATCAAATGCAGTAGAAACAACATGAGTTTTTTAAGTGAAAATCCAAGTTTATGAGTAACTCTTTTTGCTACCAGTCTGTCAAGCCGTTTTCGTCATGATGCAATGTTAAGTAGTAAGCTTGGTTTGAAGGAAGTAATTGAGGAAAAGATAGGTTAACAGGAGGACTGGAGGATGTTGAGAGAAAGGGCGATGGACGCTGCGTTTAAACTCTTGGATGTTGTAAGAGCTAACACCAAAAAGAAAAAAAAATGCGCAATGCCAACTGAAGTAATAAAAATCAAAACAAACAATTTTGTAACGGGGTTTCGAATTTGCAAAGTCGATCTTCTCAATGGCAGCCGGTGGACCTAAATGAGTTTCGCGGGAAACAGCTTCGTTGTAGCTTTATGCCTCCTGAAAAATATTGAAGCCGCTATACAATCGACAAAGGTCTTTGGCACTCTATTAATTAAGGACTAAGTCCGCGAGATACCGTATTATAGCAATTCTAAGAACAGTAACGAGCTAGGGCCGTGAGTTAAAAAATTTGGCGACAAAATTAGAATCTTCAGCCCTTAAAAATAAAGGAACAACTCAATTGATTATAAGACGCTACCAGGTAGCCAAGGAAGTTCCAGGTAGCCTTATGGCATCCTTTCTCAACCTTTTTAGTGTTACGTCCCCCGAACAGCCAACGAATAAAGTAAAAAATCCTGCGACCATAAAGAGGGGTTGAAAAATAAAAATCTAAGCATTTGATTGATTTTCTCGGTAAGAATCCAAAAATTGAATCTGATGGAGACCACAGGAAAAACAAACATGTTTAATCGGGTTTCGTATTCTTCCGACAAATCGGTCGTAAATAAAATTGGAGTATATCCGTGATGGCATTCCACCGAAGCTTTCCGTGTCAGTGGTTTCCGTGAAGATTTTTTCACTGACATTATCACAGCACCGCCTTCCGTATCCGTATCAGTGCTCAATGTTCAATGGCATCTGTGATTACTTTTTAGTTTTGAAATTTGAACAGTGATCTCAAGTGCATCATGAAATTTGGCCGGATGCATTGCATTGACGAGGAAGAAAAGTCTAAAAAAGAGACCCGCAACTTTATATCGTGGATTGGGGTACAACGAAACTAAATTGTATGAATAATTTAGAATGAGCTAAAACGCATTTAGTGATTTGCTAAAAAAAAGATGAGAAGTTGATCCACACGCTTTTGTACATATGTAGCAGGAGGATTAAATACATTTGGGCATTCGAGCAAGTTTACATCAAAGTAATCCTTACAGTACTATGCTATTTCGAATAAAAAATCCTACTAAAAAATCGCACTAAAAAGACAGAAACAGGTTTGAGTGTATTTCAAATAAACTGTACCTAAATTTCTATTGAATTCTTATAAAATTTTCCATTCAATTTAAAAAAATTATTCTAGGTCGGGAGTAAATTAAAAAATATCGCCTGAAGCGTACTGAAAACTTCGGTGCCCGACTGCGTCGGATGTGTGTGTGAACATGCCGCGCCCAATTTGTTTCCATGGCATTACAGCGTGCCGATACTTTTTTCAGTGATGCGCCGGTATTGTACTGAAGTCGTCATAGGTCACGGATATATGTCGGATATTGTCGACCTTTACCGGGAAAATCGTGACTAAATTTTTTGGTTCAATACGGTTGTCAAAACATGGTGGCACAGGGTGTGTTTGTTAAGTTTACAAAGCGGCCGACTGGTGATGGGTTTTGGTTAGACGAACCAAAAATCGTATGGCTGGGGGCGCGGGTAAGTCGCAGCGGATTAGCCAGTAGAACCCGTTAAAGTTTTTTTTATTATAGTTTTACATATCAGCCTGTACCTAAGTGAGAGGGTTCACAGGAGGCAGGTCAACAGGGAAGCTATGACAAACGAATAAAATAGCGTGATCCAGGTGACTAGGATAAGAGATTTGCTTTAGAAACATGGTGGAGCTAGAATCACCGGTAAAACACATCGGGCAAGGAGGGTGCTCTACAATTAAAGTATGTGGGGAAGACATTGATAGGATTCAAACCAAGAGTGTGCATAGTATACACAAAATAATTTTGTAGGGAAATTTCTTTAATAAGTTGTCGTTGAAATCACCGAAAAACCAATATGTTTTTGTACGTACGAGTGAGGAGCTCAAGCGTCGCTTTTTTCCCAGTGAAAAGTTGTAAAAAATGGAGGATCATGCAGAAAAACCAAAGGAATAGAGTAAAAACCAGTACAATACAAATGTTTTTGCTAATAACTGAAAAACATTTTGCAATTAAAAAATTATTGGCAAAAAACTACTTTTGAAATCACGTTTTTCGACACTTAAAGCATTATAATAATTACTTATTTATGTACAAAAAAGATTGTATACATTTTTGTCGTAAAATGCATAGTTTCTGAGATATATAATTAAACGCGTTCACCTACACTATAAATTTAGCATAAGGGTGGGGATGACGCCATTTTGAATTTAAGCTCACCAAAATATATAAAATCATTTGGTCAAAAAATCGCGTGCAGTATTTTTCGCATTACGATGGCCTTTTTTTCGGCTTATTTATTGGTGTATTATCCAAATATGTTCAAGGAAGGTGTCTTTGGTGACCTTGCTTAATATATTTCACGTTACACAAGAATAGCTCACTCGGGCCCGCTTTCACACCCTGCAGTGCCTATTTTCTTTTATAAATAGAACGACTTGATTATGGAATAATCTTCTGCATTCAGTGTTTCCAAACTCATCTCGTATTCTGCAAGAAAAAATAGCAAGGTTTTGACAGAATCTGAATCTGCAAAAACAAAAATTGGGGGGTCCCAATAATTTCAAAGAATTTGAACACGTGTTTTTTGTTTTTTTATTTCAATCCCGAAATTCCGAAAACTCCGAAACCTTGGGTGGTGCGGATTGTTTGGAACACCCTGTATATTTTTATTATAACATATTATACATATTATTCGAAATAAACCTAAGTTTTTATGAATATTGATTTTTTTGTAGTGGTCCACCTAAAGTTAAACCTTATTTGTTTGGCTCAAGTTAGCCTTTGAGTTTGACACCCTTGTACGTACAACATCTTAGAGCTCAAAAGTTAAGTTCATTGACATCTGTTCAAGCACCGACCAGACCCCCAAACCTGTCCTACACTCCTATGTCTTTTAAAATAACTACTACACATTGCAGGTTAATTTGAACGACATGGCAGACTTGTAGTGCAAAGACGATTCCTAAGCCTAAGGTTTTACAAATAAAATGATTGGATTTAAAAACTTGCCAAAGAAAGTCCTTTTGTAGTGTCAGAAATTCGAGCAACATTTCGATATTTTTAGGGAATTTCCTTTCGTCAAGTTTCGTATTTCTGACCGAATTATGCAATTGCCGTCTGCTTTAAAACGCAATCGGTAAAATACTATAAAAAATGGTAGAATTCTACTAATTAATAAAAAAAATATCGAAACGCACAACATTATCACACACCGCAACGCTACATTCCAAAAAAAATCATTTGTGACGTTTAAAAAAAAGTTCAAATTCTTTTTCATACTTAATCGAAAATCTTCAGACAGTTAACGAGATAAACTCTGAATTCGACCCAAATTGCGTCAATTCAATAAATTATCTATTATACCTAAAATACCGAATAAACACAGCGAAAAAAAAACATCCATTCTTTATCAAAATATGTGTAATTTTGTTGTTGTTGGTCAATCTGGTCGTCGCAGCATATTTTTGATTAACTCCCAGATGAAAAGGATATCAGCTCCCAAGATCTTGAAGAAACAGCTTCTTCTTAATGCATACCAGAACTTGTTATGCTAAACACCTGTAGTGAACACGTGCCCATTTGGCTCCCAAAACACGGTGGAAAAAATTCCAAAAATGGATGAATCAGAAAAGTTCAATTTCGTGGAATCTGAAAAGCCCTCGACGAAACAGAAAAAAAAACGACGAAACAAGATCTTGATTCGATCTGATCTTGTTTTATAATTAACTCAATTATTTAAGCACTTCCAAGAGGCGGAGATATAATATTAATTTCGCATGAATCAGTAAATCCGCAGATCGTGCTGTGGTGGTGACTTTTGACTTTGATGATAAGACGTGTCGCGCGCAGCTTATATTGTATGTTGTCGCGTCGGGTTGAGTGTTGCGATGATGAGTTGCGCGTCTTTTTTTTATTTATATATGTTTAAACACTTTGTGCAATATTTGATGGAAGTGACAGTGGGTTGGGGTCAAGATTCTATTGTCAAGCAATTATCATTTTATGTTTAAATTGATTATATGTTAATTTCATCAATCTCTCTCTCATCTCTAGCAAAAAAGGGAGACCTTGGTGCAGGTGTGTGGAACAGAGTTAATTTTATGCGCTGCAATATGCAAACAATTTTTATTTTATATGAAATCAATGAAGATTTTCATTTTTCTTTTTTTCTTCAAACTTATCACCATTTTTTTTGTGTAATGTTGTTTTGGCACCACACAAAAAATTTTGTTATTACGTACTTTTTAATATTTTTTCTTTGGAAATTGATAAAGTTTTTCGATTGTAAAAATTTTTTGGAATGGAGATGCAATTACGTTTTAAAAAAATTAATTTTGATTTTGTTTAATAACAAATTTTTTGGGGAGATTGCGATTAAACTTAATTCGTTACGAGTTTATAAGGAATAATCTGTCAGTTTTCTATGTAAACAGATCCAAACTCTGAAAGAGCATCCATTGTGCTTTTCCAGTCCATCATGTTGTAAGTCATGGTAGAATTTTTGTTAATAAGCCTAAAAAATACTAAAATAAAGATAAGAGAATGTTGATCACTTCAAAAACGAAAAAAAATCTCACTAAACTCAAATCTCTTTCACAAGCACTTTTACTTCTACTTACTCTCAAAAAACCGCAAATTACAAAAAAATGTTCCGCATGCATTCTTAGCCGATTTCCTTATTTTTCAATAACCATTTAACCATTACAAAACATCAATATCTCGTGTGGTGGTCGAACTTGAAGTAATGTTTTAATTAAGCCTTCCATCGGGATTTTAGATAGCTGCGCGGTTATCCTGGTAGCTGCAGAATGCCTTACCCTAATCAGGCAGCCAAGGTGCTTAAATGGCTTAAGGTTGACTTGGAAGCTGTAAACATATCAGTCAATTATTACTTCTTTGGAACTGAATGCGTTCGTTATGTAAGAATTTTAAAGCACGTGCATTGAATACTGCTTATGAGGTTTCTTTATGCCACAAGAATAATGGCATGAAAAAAGGATTATGTAAGGAAGAAGTTTTTTGATACGTAAAAGTCTTTTTAAGTAAAGATATTCATTGTATTAACCATTTTGTTCAATATGCCTAAATAATTGAAAAATTCATTTGTATGTTCACAGATTCTTTGTGAAATGTTCTTCCTATTAAATAACGCTGCAGACCTCTTGAAATCTGTTCTTCCAGTCGTGCCTAGGTTTTACTAGTTCTCTCCAGTTCTTTTATAAGAAGTTTTCATATATCTCTTTAGCACCTCATCCATCTACCTATTTCTTGGTGGTTCTACGGTTCTTTTTCCTGACGATTCCCCATGGCTCCATTGAAAATTCTGCCTAGCATTCATTGTGACTAGAAGTCATTCTTCTGGCATCATTCTTCTGCTCCATAGTTTGCAAATGTGAGGCATAATATAGCTCCTAATTGGCATTTGCTACTTCTGTTATTGTAGCTTCTGGAGCAACGTTTTCTTTTATCGAGTTCCACCAGGTTCAAATCACTTTGCATTTCCAGACTCCTTGTTATTTGCTCTAACTTTCCTATTTTCTTTTCTATTTCCTTAATTTTTCTAGTTAGTCTATTCGCTGTCGATAACTCCTAATATCTAGTATGGTACTACCATGTCTGGTATTAACTAGAAGATTCGATATTATATCTACTAATTTGCATATGCCATTTGGTGGTATATCCTTATCACTAAACCACGTGCTTGCTATTGTTAAACTTCTTGCGATATCGAATTCAACCACTCAAGTAGTATAGCTATGCCAATACTGTGTCACTGACGTCATCGATTGTTGTCTTAGAGATTGGGTGAACTTTGCTGAGTCTTGGATGAGCTTGGAGAATTACGTTGAACTTTCATGTTCCTCGGCTGAGCTGTGGGAATTAGGTTAAAATTACATGTGCATCTAATGTGCTTTAGCGCCGATCCCTCACCTCGAAAGCCCCATCTTCACAAACAAAAGGTGCATGAGACCCAGACAAATAGCGAAGTTTAAGCCAAGTTCAGCCAAGGCGCAGTAAGTTAACTTTGTTTTTCTTGCGAGCAGTTTCGCCGCTAAGCACGCTGAAAAATATTGATTTTTCGGCCTTGCGGAAATGTAAAATATTTATGATTATTTTCCTCATAAAGGGTACGTAGTCAAAAAAGTTTGGAGACCCCTGAACAGAGGTCCGCAAAGTTCCATCCAAAAAGAGTTCTTTTTGTAATAATTCAGTTTCTATTACTAAAAATTTGGTTAACTATTTTGTTCATTTCGACCTGATTTTGATGACGTAATGTACACCTTTAGAATCCACGAAACGTTAATGGATCACATACCTATGTATTTCTAGAGAAATTAATCAATAACTTGTTTGGACTTCACGCCATTAGTTCCGGCAATAAAAATTCCTCATTAAAAAAATAGGAAGTTTTTTGAAAGTCTCGTGTTGGTGGTAAATCTTCGGAAATTCAAACATTATTAGAATAATATTTTCCTATACATAATATAAAATAAAAAAAACGCGTAGTTTCGTTAATCTTTTTAGTCTTAGCTTTTGCATGGAATTTAACAGTGTTAAATTAACACACATCATTCAGTTTGACATTTTACAATGATCTTTAAAAAAACCTAAGCAACTTTATATACTCACATATTTCTCGATCACACCAATTGATTTATAGCTCAAATAATATTATTTATATCTGATTTTTATTTAACACTATATTATATAAACAAGCCGATAAAATCATGCCTGACGATGATTTCCGCCTAACGCCCCCCAGAATATGATTTTATCATATAATCTGGAACCGTGCTAAACTATCTTCAATCCATGACAGTAAATCAAAGGTGAAGCATCATTTTATATACGTTTTATTATAAATATTATAGTCTCATAGAGCTTGGCGATATTATATTAAAATATTTTTACCGTTTGGTATTTTTCTCTTAGTAATTTATAGTTCCACTTGATTTTGACAAATTTTATAGTTCAGGAAATCCTTCGCTTCCTCACGATGGCATTTTAGGCGCGCTTTCTTGAATCGCATTATTTCCCCTTAAAATTCTACTTAAAAATGCGCATATATTTTTTTTCTGGCAGGAATGCTTTAAATTCTCCACAAAAATTTCGCTTGAATTGAATTTTTATTTATTTAAATTATTTATTAAAAGTTATGTGAGTCCGGCAGCGAAATTTGTTGGTTTTTTTCCTGGAAACGTCAAATTTTTTTGAAGTTGAAAATATTTTTAAAGGATTTTTTTTAATGGATGGTTCTTGTATCCGCTTATGGAGGACGTTTGACGTAAAGTGCAATACTATTGGATTAGGAGTCTTATAGTGAGGCGTGGTAAAAGGCAAATATTTAGTTTTAATTAGAACATTTCAGACGTGCAGAGTTATGTTAATATGTAAAAGAAATTGAAATTTTCACGATACTTAGACTTTTATCAAGATAGGCCGTTTAAGATAGATTGGACTCGTCGGAAGTAAGCAGGAAATGAATGACTTATGCAAAGTTATATGAAATAATATCCCACCACAATATCCCATATTAGAACATTATGTAAAGCTGCAGCAATAGCAGAAGTGATAGATGATCTTAGACAATACAGAAATACTCATCGCTGGATTAGAAGAAAGTGATGGACTGGTAAAAAAGTCCTAGTAAGCAGAGACGCTACCATATTCTACATCGGCAATAAAGACGACAAGAAGACTGTAGGATAAGTTTAGAGGGCGCCAAGGCTCAAGTTGGGCTGTAGCGCCGTTGGAAGAAGAAGATGTACGCGCCTACAGAAGAAAAATCAGAAATAAAACGACGACTTTTATAAAATGCTCAACGGGATCAATTGATCTTCTATTACCTTCTGTTACGACACAGATTCGCGCTTTAAAGGATTCATTCGTTGTAGGACGAAATAAATATATAACTACATACAAACAATTAAGTAGATTGCTATGGCTCGAACAGCTTGGCTCGAACATGAATAGAATGCTAGCTAGGATTTTCAAAGCGTAGCCCATCAAGAAAAAGAATTGTGGGACGACCGAGAAATAGTTGAGAGAAAGAACTAGCAAGAAGTAGAGACGATTGGAAGAGATTCCAGGAGGTCCGAGTCCTATGTACAAGGACTGCGAAGAGCAACAACTCAGCGGGAATGAGAAGAGAGGATAAATCGTCAGCGAGACTAAAAAAGGGCGATTGAATCGATATAAATGCATTAAACACAAAGATTAGGAAAGTTACCAAATCATCTATAAAGCCTGAAGGTGGTATTATATATCTGATGTTTTTGAGTCGCGCCGCTCATTTTTACAATCTCGCCCAATAGGAAACAAACTCTGCGACATCTTACCATCACGGCGGAAAGCTGAACGAGATCCAACTTTTCTGTAGAAGGGTGATGGAAACAGCTGATTGCAAGTAAAATTTGAGGTTATGTGTAACTGAAATATTTGTTTATTTGGATTTGTTTCGTTTTGTGTGGACGCAAAGAGAGGTTTTATTAAAATTTGTTTGTTTGTTAGTTTAGTTGTTATTTTGTTTGATAATGAATGAGCCAAAAGTCACGATTGTTTTTGGCTGCGACAGAATTCGTCACAAATGTAAAACGCGTATTAAAAATCTGCGACAGAAACGAGCAGCTGTGATACGGCGCGACGAATAAATGTCAGATATGTAAATCCACCTTGAGCCCAATTAGCTGGACGACACGTCACGGTACGTCATATTAGGCTCAAGCTTAAATTTGGAAAGAACCAAATCGCGTTTCCAGTTCGAAATCGGCTTAAGATGTTTAAACAATCCGCATGCATGCCGTACTGAACTATATCCCTCTTTCGCTTCTCTGCGCAACGAAATTACAAAAATTCGAACTACAAATCCTAAGTCTTGCCACGGGACACCCTGTTAAAAATTTTTACATGATATGCAAATATTTTTAATTGATTACGATATTTTAAAATCATCGATAGAAAACTAAAAAGAAAACTAACAAAATGTTAAATGTGCGAATAGAAAATCGTTGTGTCATCATCATATGTGCCATTAAAGTGAAGTTTAACCGCCATCTTTGACACAACGAAATGGCCAAGGGTCAGAAAATGTCGCCACACATTTCCTTCTGCATGAGCAGCGCGCACACAAACGACAATTTCAATCCATCCTTAAATTTCGATATAAAATTTTCATAGAAATTTTCCACTCATACTAAATATTTTGTACGTTTTTGTCCCGTTATTCTTTGGTGTCCAGTTTAAACAAGTTTTTGCTTCAAACGTCGTCGTCGTTTTTTTTGTGTTGTGATAAAATCAATTTTTTCCCTTCAATTTCGCGATGAAATGTCATTTTGTTACAATCATGAAAATAATTTTCGACGATTTGTTTCAAAAAACTATTTAGAGGTCACTGGCCCAGAAAATGGTGAGCGCGCAGGCGCGAGAGGAGCTTTTAATAATAATTAATCTCAGTCGCAGTTGGAATCACTTGTGAAATGTCAATCGACGTTTTTATCGACAGCACTATGCGGACGGGACGGGACCAGCGGACTCGTGTAGTATAGTATCCGTGAATAGACAAAACGCTCAGATCGCTCATATACTTTTTGTGTTGGTCATTATTTTTGAACTTGGGGGAATATGAAGCTGGTGCTGAAACCAGTTAGACGAGCTGCAGCGTCCGTTTCTGTTGTTCATTCATGTCCGCGCGGCGGCCGATGTCGATAATTCCATGGTAATGTCTTGTCATGGGTGATGATGTCTTCGGAAGTCTTCTTAGGGTAATCTTCAATTTTTTTTAAGTTTGCCCCGAAATTATAAAGATTCAAAACGGGTTCGTCTCTCAGCGCAGCCGTACTCGTATTTAATGTGGGTTGTCCGCAAAAATCAGATTATCTTCTTCGATGGCTGTAGCATTAAAAAAATTCTTAATGCTACAATAACCCCTCCATCAAACGAGAAAAAATCACTTCTTTTATTTTGACTTTTTAATTCTTTGACCATTTTTCAAAAGTGCTTCTAGTGATTAACCGCACAGTTGACCTGGATAACGGATAGAACTCAGCCAGTTTCGATGTAAGGGAAATGACAAAAAACTGTTTTTGCAGGTATTGCAGGTCCTCGGTTCGATAAGGTTATCGCAAACTGTCTGTTTTCGTTAAAAGCAATTTTGAGCAACGGTTTTTTGGGTCAAACAACACACTTATGACATATTTGTGTATCTATGACATTCATGAAAGGTATCTCTATCTTTACCCATCCTACGTCAACGCGTTTCCGTTACTTAGAAATTTTTTAGATATTGGAAATTAATCTTTAGTTTTAGCGGCTTTGCATATCTTGGAATACAGGAGGATGAAAAGATTGAAGGAGATTATTTTGCATTTTTAAGGTTAATTATTTGGATTTATTTTTGTTGATTGAAATTTCGTATAGAAGCAAAATATAATTTCATATCAGTGTTTTTTCAAACGTCTTAAAATGATCTGGGACAATTTCAGTTTACGAAATCAATTAAATAAGGCTTTAGTTAGATTGGCCCTCTACGAAGAAAACTCTACGGCGACAAGTTGTTGGGGGGCGTTCAAGTATTACGTAACGCAATTTTTGAAAATTTTTGACCCCCCCCCCCCCTGTAACGCGCCGTAACGTTTTTCTGTACCCCCCCCCCCCCTCCCTAAACGTTACGTAACACCCAACACTTTTACCTGAAAGTGACAATTATATGACGCAAAGTACCAGAAAGCCGCTAAAATAGCTTATTTATTGTTTTAATCGCGATTACCCGTAAAACATAAACGAAAAGGGTTGCTAAGTTGGGAGATTTGAATGCCCTATTTTTTTATTTAAATAAAAAAACAATGTTACGTAACGCGTTGTTCGAGCCCCCCCCCCGCCCCTGTAACGCATCGTAACGTTTTACAAACCCCCTCCCCCCCCCCCCCCCAAAATGCGTTACGTATTACTTGAACGCTCCCTTGAGGAATTTCAATTCGAACATCGAAACTCTATCGTAGATCATCCGGTTTAAGAAAATGATCTCTAGGCAATTTCCCAATTTCAATGAAAAGGATGGCGGGTAAGTAAGAGGAAATCAACAAGATCCCGATGGAAGCTCATTTTCCAGACATCCACATCTCGGTTCGAGACTCTCGGGGTTGTTCAAATTCGAAATTAAATGACAACTAGGCTGAACTATGTAGGTTGAGGCTAGTAGGATTACGACAGAAAAGCGATGGCGTGCAATAAACACAATTTCCCACTTCAATTGGTCAAAGAAGTCAGAAAATATTCTCTATTTGTTTAGCTAAAGGAGGAGGCAAAACGGATTACAATGTAGCTACCTTCAGGACGTCGTCCTAACATATTTTCTGTTGAAAACAAAGAAGAGGATGGATACCTGAAGAACACAATGCTAAATAGGTAATCTTTAATTAGAAGCTAGGCTACATATGTAAGACAAGCAGGTCTACAAGACTTGCACAAGGTAGTACATTTGCCTCTTACAATATGGTAAATTGTACTAAGGTCCCAATGTTTTTAAATGTGCCGGTTCAAAAATACTGTCCTACTGGTGATATCGATATAAATGAGACGAGGTGTGATTGTAAATACGAACTGCAGACACATTGCTTACTTCTTTTGTGGCGGCAAACTTTCCAACTTGAAATCAGGTTCAATTTCAATGACACCTCGCCTCAGTTGAAGTATGACATGGTACCGGTTCAGAATAAAAAGAGGCACCTCTTACAAACTCATTTTATAATCGTTTCTAACACTAAATTTTTAGTCTGTATATGAAATCACACTATGCATCACTCGCGCGGTCTTCAACTCAAGCAGGTTTGTGCGAAATATAGGTATTTCACTAAATATGCATATGCAAATGCACTTCCACTTGGACTTTGGGATGTAAATGGGCCTCAAAGGGCTCAGTGGCACTGCGCCATGGCTTTTGAATCAATAGTCCAGAAAAAAACAGGAATTCCGTGTAATATGTCGTATCGTCTTCCAACCTTTTTAAATTGTTGTAAAAGCCCTACGTATAAAATCACTGTAACCCATTAAAAATGCCGCTTCTTTGTTATTGTAGCAGCAATTATAAACAATTATTGCGAAATATAAACATTTCACATGCGAAATTTTATTATGTACAGATCGAAAATGGCGAAATGATGAAACATTTTATTGATATTGCGTCAGCCCATCTATAATTTTTCTTGCGTTCGCGTATGTTATGTATCCGAATATCATCACTCCCAATTAGAATGGCTGAATGGTTCAAGTATGGGGACCTTTACAGTTTCCTAGCCCATTTAAATGAGATTTAATATTTTATCTACAGTTCCTCTATTCTTTAGGCCATTGTTTCTCAACCTTTTTAGTTTCCCGACCAAGTAGCCAAAATAGGAAATAAAAAATCAAGTGACCCCCTCACTATCTCCCAAATCCTAGTAAGAAACCAAGTCTGATGGCGACTACAGGAAAAACAAGCATGATTGATCGGGTTCCATCTTCAGTTATTTACGTCGCTCCACACATATCCGTGACCGATGCTTTCCGTGTCAGTGGCTTCCGTGATAAATTTTTTCCTAAAATTTCTGTTGAATTGTTATAAAATTATTCAATGAATTTGAAAAATGAGTCCAGGATAAAAAAAATTTCGGTGGTAACGGTTTTTATGCGGTTTTTGCTAGCGCCTAAAAGGAACTGAGAACATCGGTTTCTCACTGCGTCGGTTGTGCGAGCATGCCGTGCCTTCACCAACTTGTTTCCATGGAACTACATCGTGCCGATATTATTTTTCACTGATTCCCCGGTACTGCACTGGAGTCGCCGTCACGTCACGGATATGTATGAATCTACATTTACCGAGAAAATCGCGGCTAAATTCTTGAATTTTATACGGTTGTTATGTCATGGTTATATAAGGTAGCACTATGTCTCCACTGGAAATAAATTATTGCTTCGAAATTGCATGCCATAATTTATTTCCAGTGGAGATCCAGTGTTGATTATAATTTAAAATACATTGTATATTAAAATTTTTATTTGAACGGATTGCGTGCGACCCCGTTATGTCTAATGGCTATCGCCTATGTCGAGAAACAATACTTTAAGCCAACGCTGGACAATAGCAGCTCTTGGGAGCCATATAAGTTCCCGCTAATTTAAGAGCCCTTCTATTCTGTTTGTGAGTTCTAGTGATAGAGGAATGAGTTCGACTGAGAAAGGTATAAATAAAAGTTTTGCTGATACTTTGCAAAGGTTTTACTTTTGCTCAGCACTGCTTTAGGCTGATTCAATTATTAGTGCTATAAGTACAGTCTAAGGCCATTTCAAAGCCGATAAAAGTTGGACATAAGGGCAAATTGAGCTCGAAAGTCTGTTCTTTGGTTATTCTGAAGGTACAGATATCATTAATACCAAATCTGTTTAAAAGAAAGCATACCCTTTTCGCAATGTATCACAAATGCTCGCACCATAGTATGAGTGTTGTATGCGTATCTTGGATAGAGCATATTCGGGACTTTAGATCTCGTTTCCTGAATAAGTTGCTACTGAAATTGGAATACAAAAATTCAGCAAAAGAAGTAAAATGCGAGTACTGATGGAGGGCCTATTGCAGACCATTTTGAAATGAATGTTAGTCGGCTCCCGCACTCGGCACTTATGTACATTAGTTTACTGTGCATAAAGATTTTAGTTTATTAATTGTACATTTTTCACCCATTACTATTCGGTTTTCTCATTAAAAATTCCTTCAAATAAACAATTTTTAAAATATCTGGAATACAACGTTCAGAAAATTCACAAATAGGTAGTATAACATGAATATTAACTTTCTATACACAAAAAAAAATTATCTTACAATAAAAATTCCCCAACGGGGATACATTGTAGGGAACACATGCGCGCCAGCAATATTAATGATTAATGCATTTTAAACTTTAAATAAAAATTAAAATTTACAGTCTGTTATAGATCATTCTGCCACATTTTTTGTTGCTGCCAATAATACAACAAAATTTAATTTTTCAGATAAAAATTTATGAAAATGTGCAAATACACAGCACAGCGACGGAAAAAAAATGAAATCGCCATAATTTAAGATAATAATTTTTAATATTAACCTTGGTTTGAAAAAACTGTTAACTAGTTAACTAGAAAGAAACAACGGTGAATCGTGAATAGCGGTTTTTATAAGGGGGGCATTGCTCAAACTTTATCTCATAATGTTATAATAATTATTGAGTACTAGTGGAGTTGCATTATCTCTAGATCTATTAATCATGGGCGGGCAGCACATCTTTGGCGAGACCTTGTAGGACTCACTAATTTTACGTTTACGATAAATTATTGTATACAAGTGTTCAGAAGGAGCCCGCGCACCAGAGCCGCACAAAAAATGGATAAAACATTTAAAAATAACCGAACGCAATCATTTACAAAAATAGAAACTTAAATATAAATAATAATTAATGTTGGCGCTGGTATTAAAAATTGTGTCCATGCCTCGTTTTGTTTACCAATTGCGGTAAAATAGTTATTAACAATGCCTTAAGCATGCTAATGATTTTTCAAAGAAATTAATATCGTGACTTGCAGAAGAACTCACGGAATTCAGCAAGTACAAAGCACTTGCGCACTAGCGCACTGGCCATTGGTATATACAGCATAGAGCGGCCACAGACAGGCTAGGGCTAGTTCTTTAGCTTAAAATGTAAAGGTAATTTTTATTGAAACAATTTGGCATTGATACCCCATAAAAACTGTCATGTTTTCCTAGTTTATAACAAGTGAAGGCCAATTGGCTAATTTTATGTTGATAGCCAATGGACACGTGATGTATTACATCTTGAAATATATTGTTATGGATGCTGATTATTGCTATACACACAAGCAATCACCGATCACAGTATGGTTTTTTCTTGAAATTCAATTTTTTGTTAGTTTCTCCCAATTGAATTTTCGACGGGATTTTTAAATTGTTCTAAGAAAAGTGTGAAATTTTGTTGTTCTGCGTGATCAATACTGAGAAGTCCCAATCAATCAATCAGAGCCAGGAGATTATTCATGGTTAGTTCAGTTTACGTGATCTCAGTTATGTACGCAAAGTACACGATCATGCTGCAAGATATCTCTGCAAGTTAAGAGAAAAAAACGTTTTTCCATAATTCCATAGACAGGAGGATACTACCGTCAGTCGATGTACGATTTATTGTTGCAGACATGATATTAGTCATATTTAAATTTTATCAGCTTCTTTACCCTTCAGATTTATTTCTATGACGCAAGTCGAGAGGTGATCGAAAATGTGAATAACATAAATTTTCCACACGCGATCAAGTTAATTTGTTGCTTTAGTTCTACAATAGTCTTATAACAAATTAAAAGGCGTTAGCAGCAATTGTGATTAACAGGATGTATTGTAATAAACAAAGGTATAAAATATGACCTATAGAAGAGTTCCCGGACAACAGACAGACAATTCTTTGAATTAATTGAATGGGAGCTTAATACTTGCCACAGGTATGACGTAGAAATCATTTTGGGAACCCCAAAGCAGGTCGAGACCCTGTTACAGGCAGCTAGAGGCGGCAGATCATTGTGGATGGGGAGCACGCGAACAGATAAGGGGTCATCCATTAATTACGCGAGGCGTTTAGTGGGAATTGGCAAATATCAAGAAATTTTTTTCCTCAAAAACGTTTATGGCCTCAAAGGAAACTTCTAGGCGGCTTCAAACTTACACCGTAAAGATCCGCGAAAAAGCGCGAACGCTAGTGTGGATGGTTTTCACGCCTAATTCGTGACTTGCTTTCCGTTCCGGGTGGATACGGCGTGAATCCTTGCTGTAAAATCACGGCTTGAATATAAGTTTAGATCTTCAGGCACGAACTGACGATATCTGCCCATACACAAAGATTTTTGTCAGTTTTAGAGGTAGAAAAATCGTAAAAATCGCCTCACCTAATTTATGGAAGACCCCTAATCGTTAAAATGTAAAAAGTGAATCGGTCAATTGAATTACCAGCTGTCTTTTGAGTCATATTTGGTTATGGAGTTATGCCCGACTAGCATTTTGGGAGGGACCGCTCCATGTAGATCCGGTGTCATTGCCCTATAAGGCCCACACAAAGGATCTACCTTGCCCCTTGCCCGCAACTCGTCATAAGGAGTCCCCAATTTGGCCCCTAGAAGAAAAATCGTTGCTCCTCGATTCCAAGTGAAAAAGGGAAGTCAAAAAATTTTAAATTTTCCGCGTGGATATGTGAGTAATAACAGAGCCGGTATCGAAAACTTAATACTTTTAAACGTGAGTGTCGTTTTTCAAATACGGTCTCCCAATTAAATACGTCCAATGCTGCTTAACCTTTGTAATCGAACCAGAACCGGTCTATTGAGTATGCTAAATGATATCTTTCACGGTCACCAACATAATTGCCTGAAATATGGAGCCATGCAACAAAAAAACTAAAGGTTTGTATTAGTTAAACTAAAGCTTAATGCCCCGGCTTCACCGAGCTCAGTTAAATAATGTTCAGTTCAATCCACACGGCACGATCGAATCGTAGGATGATGAAAAGTTTGTTAAGCAATGAACTTTCCGTCATTTGACCGCCGGACAATAAATTCACAAAGATGTTTTGTAAGAATCGAGGGGAAAAGCGTATTTGAGCCATTTAGCCTTCCTGTATTCATCCCCCTAAAGATTTTAATTCGTCGCTCTGGGCTGATTACCGATGCAGTATACATATGAGGAATGTGTAGAATCAAAGTCCGCTATTTGCCAGCCACTTACGAAGCAAATAGCGAACTTTGATTCTACACTCCTTAATTATACATCATTTTATCATCATAACATTGTGTTGTGTTCTCCTCGCCCATCAAGCCATGCTTAGTAGTAAAGCTATGCACACAAAACCCACAGAGCTCAAACTTAACTAGATAGTCTAGACATACCAGATAGACAGATCAGACAGTTAAATCAGATAGAGACAGACCAGACAGAGAGAGCAGATAGATAGACCAGATAGACAGACAAGGTAGATCAAACAGATAGATCAAGTAGACCAACTGCTATTTCTGAATCTCCATTAAGGTGATTTTCGATACTTATAGACACTTATTGAATTTGAAGCCATTAAGACATTGTTCTCGAAGGGGGCCCGCACCACAGGTTCTGCCTAGGGGCCTCCAGATCCTTAATGCGTCTGTAGAGTTCACGAAAAGTGGGATTATGGGCAAAGAGAATGAGCTGCAAGGATAATTTAGTGTTGCGGGTAAAAATTGTCTGGGCTGTTTAGGTATGCAAAATTGAAGGTTATCGGTTAGGAATCGGGAGGGCTTTGTTGTGAGAACCCAGAACTGGACCCCAGATATAGAAGTAAGTAAACTGAAAACTTATTTGCTTCATGTTACAAATATAAATTTTCTATCAAAAGCCAATTGAAAATCTCGAACCTACGAAGAATACTTTGATTTAAAGTTTCCGTAGTGGCCAAATGGCTAAAGTGATATGGATTATCAACCACAACATTGTTGAGAAGAAACGAATATTATTTAGTAACCGCAGCAACTAGTTGCTATTTGTTGAGTCTTCAATTGAGCCCCCATTCACCAACTGGGTCAAGTTACATTTTAGGAAAAAAAGTTTTACAAGCTAAATTCAGAATACGCAAGCCCATGTAGATTCGACCTCATAATATATGTTAGTAGTTAGTAGATCACCGAAGACACAAACCAGTGACATCTTCTCTTTCCTTTCTAAAATAAATATCTTAACGTTTTTGACACTCAGCCCCGGCGACGTTAAAAGGCCACGAAATTCCAGATCTATATTACAACAGAGCACCCAAACAACGAAAGCCTGACACAAAATCTATTCTCCATCGAAGTCGAGAAATTTTGAACTTTCTTTCTATGCGCACGGTTAATAAATATTCCTACAGTGCATGCACACACATAACATAAGCGCAAATTTAATATTCTTACTCACCTGCGGCGGTGCACATCTTGCTCCAGTTTCATTATTAGAATGTTAAATACTCCTTTAATAGCGAGACATGAATATCTATGCTGCTTCTAGCTGGACAGTCAACGTAGAAACACTGTGGAAGATTTTATTTAAAAATGTTAGTTTTATATACGACGGTTTTTTTTACGATATAAGCAAAATGTGGAAAAGTAGGAAAGGATTGTGTGAAGCAAATTTGAATTAGATTTTAATCTGTTTTTTTTTTATTGATTTTGTTTTTCTATTCAGCTGCAATTGACCAGTCTATTTTTAGTACAAGTAATAGTAGTATGAAAAATCCTGAACACGTACTAAAAATAAATATCTGGCGACTTTTGTGCAGTTTACATAATAATTTTGTTTCAAGAGTTCATTAACTCGCCGGGTGTGTGTGTGTGTGCTCGGGCTGCCGCCTGGCGCATTTATGTAATTTAAATAATTCAAGGTTCATGATCATTGATTGTTTTGCGGAGTGTTGTACCCCGAATTATTTAAGCACATGCTAAATTTTTACTAGGACGACAATGACCCAAAATGGATCACGGTGAAGAAAGATATTGATTCCACCAGGTGCTCTTTAAATGCAAAACAATTCAATTGCGCGCGTGAAATGCATATCGGTTGAACTAATTTCTTTCGGATTTAACCCGATTTGAGTGAGTGTTTGTCGTATTAGTATATAGCTGCAGACATGACATTTTATTTTCAGTGGCGCAAACAAGGGGGAAATGAGGGACATTTGGCCTCCCAAGGCCTCTATGATTTATGGATTATTTTAGTTCTGAAAAAATAATCAATTGAACTAGAAAATTTACCTCTATAAATAATCCTAAAAGCTTTATTTTTAACGAAATGTTATCTAATCAAAATAGCTCTGTATCTGAAATTGTTGAATTTTTATAAACGCGGCTTAATAGAAAACTCATTTTAGAAGCTACATCTAGGTACCATAACCCTGTAAGCTATTTGATTAACACATTCCCTATAGTAAGAGTTGAGCAGGACTTATGCGAGGCAGTACATTTGTCCCTTACACGACGGATAATGGTGTTGAGGCTTCATTTAAAATGTCCTATTAATATTGGGATACACAAAGAGAACTGGGTATCGCCCGATGGTAGAACGAGAAATCAGATAGATCACGTGGCCGTCAGCCGCAGATGGAGAACTATTATGGAGGATGTCAGGAGTTTCAAGGGAGCAGACACTGGGAGCGACCACCATTTGGTTGTCTTTAAAACATCGCCGCAATCAGAAACGTTCAACACAATGCTAGAAACCGTAGACGGTTTAACGTAGACCTTCTGCGGGAGAGCGTTAAAAATCGAGAATTTTCTGGAAACGTGCAAGAAATATTAAACCAGCAAATCGTTTCTGATGACACAAATATTGAAGAGCTGTGGAGTACGACAAAGGGGGCTATAGTGACGGCTGCGGAAACGAGCATCCGTTATGTCCAAAGAAACCAGCAACACTGGATCTCGGACACAACCTGGCAAAAAATATAACCCAGAAGGACTCTCAAAAATAACGTAAACTCTACAAGCGACCCGAAAAGACGTCACCAACTTGAACGGGAATACTCCCAATTACACCTGGAGGTAAAGAGTAGTGTCCGGCGTGATAAAAGGCAGCAGATAAATGAAGGTGCTGTACCAAATTACTAAACAGTTCTCTGGAACGCACTCTACTAAAAAGCATGCCGTTAAGAGTGCGGATGGAAGGCTGGTGTGCAGCGACAAGGAGCATCTCCAAAGATGGAGAGATTACTTCTTCGCCGCCCTGAAGGGTTCACTTGCACAGGAACCTCAGGAAAACAGCAACAATTCACAGCCAATAGGTATCACCACCCGACCAAGAAAGGATAGACGACCAAATCAGGCGAAGGAAATGGAATTGGGTTGGCCACACCTTGCGACGCAAAAACGAAAATCCGCAAGGATCCCCCCGATTAGGAAGACCTAGAACAACGTGGAGGAGAACCCCGCTAACAGAAGCCGCAACAACTGGGAGATCCTGGTCGGAGCTGAGAGCTGTCGCGCAAAACCGCTGGAGAGCAACTGTTTCCGCCCTATGTCTCATGGGGGATTAAAGGAGCGTAACGAAGAAGAAGATATTGCTTATTGTATTCTAGTTATCATAACCTTTCATTTGATACCCATGTCGAAGGGGTGTGAAGAAAGTGGTAATCCCGGTAGTGGGGGCCTCAGTAGTCTAGGGGTAAGGCGCCTGACTGCAGCCCCAGAGGTCCCGGGTTCGAATCCCGGCCAGCCCCAGGGTCCTTCGCCTTTTCCACTTTCCCACCTACATAACTTCCCTTCTCTCTTCTTCCCTGTTTACATTCCTTCTGTCATAGCCGTCCCTAGTCCTTCCCCGCTCCACCTAGCGCATGCCATCGGTTGGTTGATGAGATTCAACTCGTTTCAGGAAGCATAACACTCCAGCGAGTTGCTCTCGATGCCCCGATGCCAGAGTCGCGAAATGGTTGAGATTAGGTGGAATAAAAATATCGCGGCCAGGTTGTGACAGTTCCTTCCTCTCTTCTTTCTCTCTCTCTTTTCTCTATCTTCCGGTTAGAGCTGCTGTTCGACAGTGTATACGGAAAAAATAGATTGTCGACAGCACAAAGGAACTTTTCCTAAGCCTCTAGTCTACCACATAAAAAAAAACCCCGCCCTCTTGAGACGGCCGCCATGGATCTAACGGTATATTGAGTCTACTATATTGCTTATTGTATTTCAGTTTAGTTTCAATAGCGTCATGGCCTACCTTTTGTTTGACAGCTGCGTAAATTTGAAATTTTCATTGAATGGAATGTTTGAATTTAATGAAAATTTTACATTTACGAAGCTGTCAAACAATAGGTAGGCTATGAAGCTATTGAAACTAAACTAATGTGAACATTTGCCAAAATTAACAATTTTTTAATTTTTTCAGCTGTTGCTTTTGGTTGAGGGTATAAAAAATAGCCTACGACCTATTCTTAGACCTACCAAATATACACAAAAAATTTCATAAAAATCGGTCAACCCGTTTCGGAGGAGTTCGGTAACAAACACTGAAACACAAGATTTTTATAGATATAGATTAAAAACATTACTAATTACACCTTTCTTTTAATTTATACTTGTCAATCACACCTCGAAACTTTCCAGCTAATGGCATTTTGATTATGTTTCAAAAGCTTGCCTCAATCCTCCTTTTCCACATTTCATTTCAAAATTTCTTTATGTCTGCAATCAAGTAATAAAAAAAGCTGCGACTCATAATAAAGGTGACAAATCACCTGAAAATGCCGTCTTGGCCCATCGCAAAGTGCGAATGTAATACTTAATTAATCAATATAGTCATATTTTTAGAATATGCTTGTTAATTCATTTAATTAAAAGTGATAAACCGCGACTTAACAGCAGACATCATGTTATGTCATACGTAGTTACTATAGGCGTCGTCGTATTGTCGCGCAGAATTCATATTATGGGAAAAATAGAAGAAAAGTAATTGACAGGTTTTACACAAGAATTTGCAAGGTTTTATTATTTACTTATTGAAAGATATTATCGAAATGTAGAATTTACAATGTTAACGTTAACTGCCAGCTTATCGATAAAGTTCAGTTGGTTTAAGTAAGCTGCAGCAATAATAAGAGAAAATAAGAAGGCTAAAAAGATTTTTTAATAAACGATCGATCATGTTGTTAATAATTTCATGGCTATCGTGTGCTGCTTTTTGAATGTTGAGACTTTATAAATGTTAATAATTTTTGCGGGAAGAGTAAGATATTAGTAAAATTATTGTATTATAAATGGTTATGAAGTCATTGTGGTTATATTCAGAAAGTGGACAGATAAACTCACTTACTGGGTCTACACACGGAGAAGGTTCTGGCCAAACAAAGGCATTAAGTAGTAAGTTAAGCCAGACCTACAAGACGATTACAGAAACATTGAGCATTCATTTATTCACGACCTCTTGAAGAAGATGCGAAGGGTAACTGAACTGAAACCATAATCCTCGGATATTATCATTAAAGGTGAAGAAACCAATCCTAGTAGCTGGCTTGAGCCGAATTCGGTAAGCGTGAGCTCGACTGTGTGCACGGTGAAACAAAGGAAATTTCCTTTCGTTATAACATTCAATTTCTATAAGACTATAAGTTAGCACCATTTTCAGCTTTTCGTGGATAAAAACAAGTCACTCCATGAATCAAGAATTTTGAAGCTCACTGAAAGATGGCTCAAAATTATCGAAAACTATAAAGAAATTTGCTTTTTTTCGGATGTTATATCGAAGCAAAACTAAGTAAACTAACAAGTGACTCTTTAAGCTAAAGTAGCAAAACCAGCACATGAAAATAATCTCGAAAGAACAGAGAAAAGAGAACGTCGAAGAATGTCTTGAAAGTTGGAAGTTGAACTAGAGCTAAAAGAAATCTACAAAATGTTGTGTGCAATGAAGACCATAGCCCAAAAAGCGACAGCTTATGCTCTTACTAGGAATCAAGTTTACCACCACATATTTTTTTTTTTAAACTATAAAAGTTCGTTACAATTAATGTTAAAAACGCATAATTTCTGTATAACATATTATTTAACATCTTTTAACTGGGACTTAGGAGGAGTCCTTGAAGGTATCTATAATATAAAAATGAATCGCTAAATGTGTTGCTAAGCGCAAAACTCGAGAACGGCTGGACCTATTGGACTAATTTTTTTTTTCGAATATTCGTTGAAGTACGAGGATGGTTCTTACGGAGAGAAAAATTTAAAAAATTGCCTGAAAAAACAAAAAAATGGTACTTTTAGGAATTTTCACTTCATTTTAGTTTCAATAGCTTCATGGCCTACCTATTGTTTGACAAATGTAAAATTGTCATTAAATTGAATCATTACATTTAATGAAAATTTCAAATTTACGCAGCTGTCAAACAATAGGTAGGCCATGACGCTATTGAAACTAAAATGATCCACAGCGGCCGTCTCAAGAGGGCGGTGTACCACTTTCTTCACAACCACCTCGACATGGGTATCAAATGAGAGGGTATGATAAGTAGAATACAATAAGCAATGTAGTATACAAAATATATCTTTAGATCCATGGCGCCCGTCTCAAGAGGGCGGGGTACCACTTTCTTCACAACCACCTCGACATGGGTATCAAATGAAAGGGTATGTTAAGTAGAATATAATAAGCAATGTAGTATACAAAATATATCTTTCGATCCATGGCGGCCGTCTCAAGAGGGCGGGGTACCACTTTCTTCACAACCACCTCGACATGGGTATCAAATGAAAGGGTATGATAAGTAGAATACAATAAGCAATGTAGTATACAAAATATATCTTTAGATCCATGGCGCCCGTCTCAAGAGGGCGGGGTACCACTTTCTTCACAACCACCTCGACATGGGTATCAAATGAAAGGGTATGTTAAGTAGAATATAATAAGCAATGTAGTATACAAAATATATCTTTCGATCCATGGCGGCCGTCTCAAGAGGGCGGGGTACCACTTTCTTCACAACCACCTCGATATGGGTATCAAATGAAAGGGTATGATAAGTAGAATACAATAAGCAATGTAGTATACAAAATATATCTTTAGATCCATGGCGGCCGTCACAAGAGGCCGGATTACCACTTTCTTCACAACCACCTCAACATGGGTATCAAATGAAAGGGTATGTTAAGGAGAATACAATAAGCAATGTAGTATACAAAATATATCTTTAGATCCATGGCGGCCGTCTAAAGAGGCCGGATTACCACTTTCTTCACAATCCCCTCAACATGGGTATCAAATGAAAGGGTATGATAACTAGAATACAATAAGCAATGTAGTAGACTCAATATACCGATTCATGGCGGCCGACGCAAGACCCATGTTCTTTGAGGCATTTCATCTGTGTAAAATTCATATCTCGAAAAATATTAAGTCAATGGATGGTTTTTATTGTTTACTATTGACTTATGGGTGCAGCGTAGGCGCACCGGGTCCCAGCTAGTATACAATAATTTTTGTTATTACCTTACCACAAAAGGCGATAGCACTATGAAATGTTTCCCCTTCCATAATCAAATGCCACACTCATAAATAACAAAGTCCTTTTTAAATTTAGCATACAAACGATTTCTTGCTCAGATTACGGAAAAGTCCTTTAAAATGTCGAGATTTAAAAAGATTTATTTCAAAACAGGTGTTGAAAAATCTCAAATATGAGATTTTGAACATGTTTGGGTACAATTTATTTGTGAATTTATTGATAGATTTTGTACATTTTGAATTTAATTTTTCCTGCTTAAGATAGAATATATTAGGAGGAATCAAAATGGAAGTTTTGAACATTTCCTTTATTGATAAAAGTAGTTACAGGTTGGTGTACCGATACATTTTTTCTTACAAGAAATCTGAATACCAAATTGTTTTACCTTTATTTAGCTATATTAATAAAAGAAAATTTCTGTATGCATGCATGCATGTGTGCGCTATGGCTGGAGCACCAGTCATCGCATAGCTTCGAAATTTTGTACAAACGCCCGAAGGAGTATCACATGATGCAACCGATTATCGAAATTCAAAATGGCCGCCAAAATATGACCACCAAAATGGCCACCCAAATATGAATTTACCAATTGTCTTCCGATTTGCATGAAAATTTGTATTTAGAAGTTTTTAAGATAAAAAACGAATTTATGATCAAAACTTTTAAATTTAAAATTTCGAGGCCAATATGTCGAACAAATTTTGCCAAACAAACCGGAAATTGGATTGAAGTCTCCTTCAGGCTGCCTGCTCACTGCAGGGTATGCAAAGCGGAGGTTCTAGTCATACATGAAGTTGTTCTACTAATCAACCAGCAAGGCGACAGGAATCGGACTGCGTACATGTTCCCAGATAGTCAGACGGCTCTGAACGCTCTGCGCTCTTGCACAAACAGTTCTAGACCTATCTCTGAATGTCGCAGATCTCTGAAAGAGATGGCTTAGCAGTTCAGGCCCTCCTCGTATAGGTGCCTGATCACGGAAATATAGGGTGAAGGGGGATCACAATGGGCTTATCCCTTTGGCCTAAGTGTTTGAGCTGTGCATCAGCAGCTCAGCCATATCAAACCTAACCTAGGGAAAAGGGCCCAGGACTAAATTTATCCGTGGTACACCATCTTTGAATTTCTCGAAGTGTTGTTCTTATGACCTCTGTAAAATGTAATGGTCAAGAGAAACTTCGACGAGACAATGATGGCAAGATCATCTGCAAGGCCGAAGATATCGAAACCAGGTTCGCTCAGTTTGGCGAAAAGTTCATCGACAACTACAGTGACTAGAATAACAGGGACAGCACTCCACCTTGAGAGCACCGTTTGATTATCTTGACACTAATGGTGGTAATTGTGTAGGCCTTTTGAGAACCAGTGCCATAGAAATAGAATTATAACGAATATTATTGAAAGCACCATCGATGTAAAGGAATGTAATGGTGTAAAGCAAACTCTGGTGATTTACCCTCTGAGTAAGCGGACTTAAAGGTATTGGAAGGAATAGCTTCAGCTTGCATCTGATGTGAAGGTCTTTCTAGCAGTTTCAAAGGCTGATAGCTATGTTCGACTTTTAGACTGCTCCAGAGGTCTGTTGCCAATAAAGCAAATCCAAATAAAGCTACATGAATATATTTTTGACCTGCAGTTTTATTTTTTACTGCTTTCTTTTGCACTGATCGTTTTAACATACTGAAAACCTAATTTATATCAAACAGCGTTCATTACTCACTCCTTTTCGAATTTTTCTATTCACAAAATGTTATTTGAAGTACGAATTGATGAAGTATACTCGTATGTTATGTTAACTAGTTTTATGTAGCAACTAAAAATCCCAGGTTTTTCCTGTAATAAAGTGATTTAGAGTAGTGTTTATTGCTTTCGTGATGAGTTACTGCCTCACTCTTTTAAAGTAAATTCCCTCGAAAAGGCTTTGTTCTGTCTATCACTTATACTGTTTCACTTAAAGTTCAGATTCAGTTCATATTATGTAAATTTATTTTAATTCTGTTACGTAAGTTTTTAAAAGTAAAGTAAAAAAAATGTTTACATATTCCTTCAGTTAAGCACTAAAAACCATAAGAAGGAATATTATGCATATTACATTAGGGTGGTTCAAAAATGGCAAAATTTTTTCAAAAAAACGTGCACCCCCCTATCTTTAAGTTCAATTAAAATGATGATTTTTGGCGGCAACCGGAGAATTTTAGATTGACACTAACCATTGCCGCCGAGCACATTTCGTTTTAGAGATTTACTATTTTTAAACGATAATAAAAATTTGATAATTCTGTTCATTTACGTCCATTAAACTACTTAGATCGTGGTTTCTATATGGTTTTCGAGGTCGCTGATTACCAATTTGACGTCAAATCGAAGGTTTGACAAATGACAGCTGTCAAAAATGCTGTCAACTATGAACAAAATATATTGCATTTTTTTACATTTTTTTCAGAATGACGTGAAATTTCGTCCTATAGAGGGTTTACGAGGTCGCTGATTACGAATATGACGTCAAATCAAAGGTTTGCAACATGACAGCTGTCAAAAACAGCTGTTAAAAATCGTAAATCTCTAAAACGAAATGTGCTCGGCGGCAATGGTTAGTGTCAATCTAAAATTCTCCGGTTGCCGCCAAAAATCATCATTTTAATTGAACTTAAAGATAGGGGGTGCACGTTTTTTTGAAAAAATTTTGCCATTTTTGAACCACCCTAATATTACATACTAGATCATTTCCTCATTCTTTTTATTACCATCTTAAAAAATCTCATAAATTTTTATTTAAAAAAATCACTTAATATTTGAGAAATTCCTACTGGTCTTCTTTTCTGAGAATTAACCTCACATCTTAGTTAACGAAAATCAATAAGATAATATTTTTTTTATAATAACCTATTGATCTCATTTTTTTCATTAATAATACTTTAAAACAAAAGAGTTAATTTCTTTCTTATGTATGCCAAGTTCTAGATTAAGAATCGAAAAATCATTTTTTAACTCTTATTTTGTTCAAATTAACAACCCAAAGTTGATAAAACTTTGTTCTAAAAATAGAAGTAATCTGGATTTAATGTACAAAGACTAAAACCAGTTTGCGAGCATCTTTCGGAATTCACTAGCGCCAAGAAGATTTGTTGTTTTTTTTTAATTTTATTTGCATATCATTAAAAATCAAATCGGTCGTATTTCACCTGGACTTTTACAATTCTCGGGAATGTCGAAGAGATTCATGCAAAATTATGAGATTGAAAATAAAATTAAGAAAAATAAAACCGAGAGAGAGAAAAATAAAGAAATAAAAATAAAAATGAGAAATCAGTCGCGGAGGTTTTTCTTGTCGACCTTTTGTTACTGTTATTTTAAATTCTTTGTTATTAATCTTTTGGCTGGCTGCTTTCTTAAAGATGGCTTCTAAGAACAAAGTTGGATCTGGATGGAGAGTGCAGCATCTGGAGATGTTGACTATTTCTCGAGTTTAAAAAAGAAAATTTAAGCAAAATGATTAATCTCAGTCAGTTTTAAAATATTGGCTGATAATTCCAACCTACTTTTGATTCTTTTATTTCCGTATAGGATTTTCCCTGGCTTAATAGTAGGTCATGGCGATTAGTTATTATTGATTACTAGTTGTAGATTTTATGCTAATTGGGTAGATTATGGAGTAGCCTAAAAATCAACAATCAATTTAATGGCTTACACGAGACTATATTTTTTTACTTTTTATTTTGCTGTTATACATATATTTTTAAGAGATTTATTAAAGGATTTTGTAAGATTAAGTCACAACTAATTTTATGATTAAGTTGTTAAAAGTACTAGTAGTAGTACTAGTTACATAAGATAATTTGCGTTGTTTGTACACCATAATCTACTAGTGATAAACTAGTTATTGATAAACTTGTAACTTTTATTATCACGTTCAACTATTTCTACTTTAGTCCGGGGAAATTAGCATTTTACGGAGACAGAATTACAAATGGCTGAAAATTGGTACTTGTAACTTTAAAAAAAAAACAATTTCGGAATCCAAACAAAACATGGCCGCCGGAGATATCGCGTTTTTCCGAATTTACCATGTATCATACAACCCCGTGCGAGGGCCCAAAATATTGACAATGAAATTCTACAACTTTGGTTCTTACAAAAAAGTTGACCCGATTAACCCTTTGAAAGTTATTCAAAGTCAAAGTTTTCGAAAATCGCTTTTTGGCCCAAATTTCACGCAAAAACCGATATTTGCGAAATTTTTTTCGATCAGTCAATGCGAAACACTGTTGCCTACAAAAAGTCCTTTTGTCATTTTTTTGAAAACTTAGCCCTTTCGAAGTTATTCAAGGTTAAAGTTTGCAAAAATCACTCAAAAACTGTTTTTTTCGCAAATTATATTTACGGGGTTGTATAACCTATAGAAACCGAGATACATGGAAAACTCGGGAAAAACGCGATATCTCCGGCGGCCATGTTTTTTTTTTGGATTCCGAAATTGTTTTCTTAAAAAGTCGCAAGGAAACTGTGTACCAATTTTTAGCCATTTTGGAGTTTTGTCTCCTTTCGTTTTTTTTGCTAATTTCCCCGGACTACTTGTATTTTACTAAGAACTATTTCTTTTCAAACGTATACAATCTAATAAGTTAAGCAAGTAAAATTTGTTAGAAGTAAAGTCGCCATTTTGATTGTTCTGCAAATTTATTTTGAAATGAAAATTTAATCCAAGTTTCAAACCAACTTTAAACGTAAACTTAAAATCGCAGTGCATTTTCTTAGGAAGTAGTTTAATTTCCTTCCAGTATACTATAATGAAATGAAATGAAGTGATACAACTTATGCAAAATATCATTTAAAAAAGATTAAAATAAAACTTAGCTAAGCAGTAAAAATTACATAATAAAACTAGAGCTATTATAACTAGTTTTCTTAATTTTTTGTTCAATGCATGGAAACGATTCATTTTGTTCTAGTGAAAGTTGTGTTTCAAATATTTTAAGCAAACGTAGTAGTATACAAGTTTCTTTATTTATGTTAATATTTTCGATATGGTTTAAATAATACCGTATCATTTAAATTTTCCATTAAAAAATTATCAAAATATATATTGTTTCGTAAAAAACGGGGCTTAAAAAAGTATTAAACAAGTGGACAATTGGTTCAAGTTGATTAATAATTATTACATATTCCTTTTATTATAATAACAACGTACTATTTTCTTGATTTTGATAATTTATGATATTAATAAAAAAATTATTGAAACGAAATTTGCTAATACTACGTAGAAACTTGATTCAATCAGGTTCATTTAATATTTTGCTTTAACTTCTTTACGGATACTAAGATACCTGTGTGTAGCCATTTTAAAAGCCATGTATAAAAATATTTTAGATGAGTACAAAAATGGTGCTCAAAGTGCTGATAGATGTGAAAACTATACTAATGTTAATGATTTTAATTTACACATTTTAATTTTAGGTACTACAAAAAATTTGAAAATCCAAAAAAACACTGGTATTTCATAATTATAAATTTTCACTTCTGCCACCAGTTCGCAATGACGCCCTGTAGTTTTTTTAGATATCGAGAATAGCGCCACTAAAGCTATCCTATCTTTCAATCTGGAGCCTACCAAGCACGGTCACGAAATTTCACTAAAATCGGTTGGGCGGTTTTGGAAATTAGCGTGACTACATAAATGTATGTACTTCTTTTAGAAAAATTGTATTTGTTTAGATTTTGTATTCCAGTTCTATTCAGTTCCTTCTAATTTTATGTGTCCAGTGGCACATATGTATGACAGTATAAAAAAAGGTTTATTTTACTATTTTAGAATGTTCGAAATGAATATACTTAAAGTCTATTGCAACTGCTACGAAAAAAATCGTGGGCTGTGGTGGACCTTTTTCCAATAATACCCTGGTAGTAGCGAACGAGTTAAGGCACGTACGTACATTTCCATCTCTATACTTTTTCGACTATTTTGACTGAGCTGAAAATATACCGCTTACGGATTTCTGTCTACCTTACTTCTCAGGAGTTAATTCAGACTCTTTGAAACTATAGCTAATGTTTAGTCCATACCAAAAAATGGTGACTCCAGCACAATAACTCTAATTATCGTTCAATTGCTTCTATTCTTTTCAAAATACCTTCATCAGCCTACGAAAAATGGATAAAGGATTAGGTTACGCATTATCGTATTGCATTCGATGAGGGCTATTTTGGAAACATGAAAATTGGATGAAAAATTATGAACGATTCCGTATATTTTCTACACAGAAAGTATATTACTAAACATGAGCAGACTACTAATATGAAAAGAGATTCCTAAGCTTAGTTTATCAATTAAAACAATTGTGCAGCAGAGAATTATTTATATTGTTATATGGAAACAGTAAATGAACCGAAAACGAATGTCAGATAAATTTCACGTTAAGAGCTCAAGACATCGAGTAAAAGTAATGCTAGTTTTCGCACCTAGCCAAAAACAAAATTATGCTCGCGTTAATGTAATGGCCGGAAAGTCTGAAAATTGTTTGATGGACAAGTGAAGAGACACATAATTCCCTGCGACTCTTTGTCTCAATAGATATCGCCTTAAGGAAAATTGATTTTAACACAAACAATCTACAATGTGATCAACAGTGTAAAAATTCATTCCGTCCGCTAACAGTAGATAGAAATATTTGGACAGTTCCAGCAGTGGCACTTAATGGTATGTTTGGAGTTTAGGGATCTTTCAGGAACAAATCTTTCTTAGCACGGAAAAATATATTACTCACAAAAAACCATAAGGTAGCTCTGAAGACATTTCAAAGCATTATGATTTTTTTTTTCAGAGAATGACAGATAGGTGTCACTAGTTCTCTTCTTTAAATAATTTTAATAGCAATTATACATGTTTTGTTGCTTAGTAAGAATTAGACTTTACATTTTCGGATTAAGAAGTAAACTCCAAAAAAATATTACAATGTATTAAAATTTCCGCAAACAAATACATATAGGTATTAACTTACTTGGTTTCCAAGCCGAGACAGCGTCTATAGAGTTCTGATTTGTAAGTTTGTCATTTGGTTCCAAAGTTTTGTAAAATAGAAGTACATAATGTCCTGCAAAAACAAATCGTTGAAAATATGTTCTTTTGAAATTTTATTTTATTACATATTTTCGATTTTAATTTTATACCTCATTTAGTAATAATAATTTTTGGTTTTTATTTAAAAAAATTACATTTCCACCTTTCACTGTAATTCTTCCATCACTATCATTTATTAAAGAACTTTAGTTCTGCTGCACTTAGCGTAACTCTCTCAAAACCTTCTATCCATGAAATGATCCTAAAAGAAAGATGCATAAACTGTTAGTTAGTTTTTTAAACCTATAATCCACTGCTTTAATGCATAAGCCATGTCAGGTAAATACTTCTATTTAATTTTTACTATCAACTAAAATACCATCAACACCATAAAAGGGCTTAGAAAACAGTATTGTCCTCCAATAAACAGCATCTACTAACGACCAATAAATATTTCCATCTCCTAGAACAGGCTAAGTTTCCTGACATATAAAGTCTAAAACCTGTTATCGTTAAAAGTTTATAAATAGATAATTTTATTATTAAGTACCAATTTATTAAAAACAAAATCATCGACTAATCTTCCTTGTTTATAGATCTAATGAGTTTAATACCGCAGAAATGGAATGCCCTAAGTAACCATATTATGACCGCGCAGAATCCTGTTTAACATCTCAAAATTATTCAAATACCGCTATAGCGTATAAAGCGATATATTATAAAGGCGAACCGTCGTCGTCGCGCAAAATAATTACCCTGGAAGTCAATGTCTTCCTTTTTAATGGTGGATAGTAGTTAAAATTTTATTTTCATTATCAAGGAATGTGAGAATTGAAAAAAGTGAAAAAATAAAATACACAAAAAACTTGAAATGTCCGCGCGCATATACGCTTGCGCATATAATCGGCTGCGTCGTCTATTCTAGGTATACGGGGTGCGTCTACCGAGAATAATAATTCTCCTTGTTCTTCATTTTCATTAGGCTCTTATTAAGTTTTTCCAATTTTATTCTTGTTTCCTAATAGGCAAGAAAATACCATCTTCAGCCAGGACGGTATTCTATTTATAGAACAAACCTAAAGGCTTAGTTTTAATAAATGCGTGTCTGACGACGAGTTTGTACCTTGTGCACTGCTGCTGCATCACATAGCAGATCAAACATATACAAACGGGATAGAGGAGGAAGATCATGCGCATAGGCATAGGGTATAGTCCGTCCATCGTCCGTTGGGCCGTTTGTTGTTTTTTTTCTTCAGGCAAGAAGGCATAGCCACCGCACAGGGGAGAATTGCAAAAAAATTGATAGGACATCGTTTCCATAATCTTTGTATTCAACAGGTTCAAGAACTGTTGACTTGATTGCTTATTTATGGGAATAGATAAAACAATGTCTAAACGGAAAGAACGTCTCTCAACGTCTTGAGGCGGCAGCCAATCAACTTTGAAATTTTCTTATTTTTCTTCTGCTGCGCCGACACGGTGCTGCGCTGCAAGATGCTCCTTCCAGCACAGGAAACCTATATTTGAAGTTAAAAAATAAATACATAAACAGAATACATAATGTGATTTTATTTTTCGCGTGATCGTACCATTCGCACAATGTACACGAATCAAGATCGTTGCCGATCAAAGGAAATGGATATACACAGGAGGAGGACGCATTGTGCAAAGATAATGTAATTGCTATGGGACTTTCTTTCTTTTAAGCCCTTGCTGGTGAGCTCCTTATGCAGATATATTAGAAATTGACAGAAACACTGTGCTGCCTTAGGCCACTACTTTTATTGGGTCATTTCTGGCGCAGCAACATTGTGTCTTATAATGAACGTAATTTTATATTCTGGAAGCGTATTATGATCAGAATGAACGAAATTTTTGCGTCATTAGAATTTCCGAAAAGAAATAAATTAAATTGCTTCTGCGCAATCGTGTGTTTTTAAAATTAGCGGGAGATTATTTGTGTGATGTAACCCGAAAAACGTTGAATGACTTAATCCTTTTATTGACGGTTTGATCACGTATTTGAGAAGTAATGATTGTTTTGTTATTTTAGAAGTGTACAACAAGACTTGTGAATTTGTGAAATGATTTACATCAAGCACACTTTGCTTGAATCAATGGCAACATTTTGCAATGGTAAATGGATTTTATTACTATATACGGAAGTTTAAATAAATGAAATATGGAGTCAATGGAGTTTGATATTTGCATTCAAATATGTTTCTGAGATTGTCCTGATATTATCTCTTTTAGTGATTAAAAATGGATGAGTTACTCAAATATCTCCAGCAAAAGCCCATTGATCTATGTATTTCGTACTTCTCATGCAACGCGAAGTACATTCATCTCATGTCTTGAAAATTCCCAAATCACCAAGTTTATAAAATTTAGACAGAATAGATGGTTTAATCGGGACCATTAGATCACTTGATGAAAGGTTAAGAAGTAAGATTGTTATTGCTACCGGAAACGACGACCAAAATGACATTACTACTGGGACTGAAAATGATGCTTTTAACAATGTAAAATAAAACAATGATTTATACAAAACTGCCTTATCTAATGATGGATTCCACGAAAGAAGTGGCGCGGCTGCTTTGAGCCAATCTATTGATCAGTTCAACTTTTTATTTTCTTGTAAGAAGTTAGCTGTAGCTTAGAAAGCAATAATCTCACTCAGGTGGTTAGTCAACTCATGCAAGGTTGCCTGAACACAGTACCTGGACAGTAGACTGTATTCTGGCAGCCAACCCAGACAAAACTGAGGTAATGCCATAAACTAGGAAAATGAAAATCCCCACTTTCAACCGTCTGTAATTTAGATGAGCTTATCCAAGACAGTCTTGGCCTCCCTAGCCCCTAGGTCGTGTAGTACCAGCCGCCCCTTTCACTAAGAAGTAGCTTTCGATTGCGTCGAAAATCTCTTTCATATTCCTGTGCAAAGGACAGTTTTTTGGCTTTGTTTTCGAAATCATCGAAGTTATCTCGTGTTTAGCCAATAAAACGTATTAGTATGTCATACAGTACTATGATAACGGTAAAATCAATTTTCACACTCTGAACTGAAGTTTTTTACTTGTGGAGTTAATACGATCCCGTAAAAATCCCCAAAAAGTAGTCATGAAGCACGGTATACAGAAACATAAGGTAATGTAAAAGAGCCGACAGCTTCGAATATCGTAAAAAGTGGGCGCCTAGAGACGTCAGCCCTAAAGCAGAAACAACAACAACAGTTTCGATTTTATATGGAAAGCGGGCCCCACGTGACGTCAGCACTAAAATATCGTTTACGATATACAGTCTTTTACATTACCTTGTTTCTGTATACCGTGGTCATGAAGGACCTTTCAAAACTTTCCAGTTTCATACGAATACCTCTTTTTTCGCCCATAACGGTTCTCTTCTATTGTGTGTCATTTTCGATGGAAACTAACGCTCTGTGAATTTCATTCCACGATTCGGTAAACTTCTGCAAGCGCCTGCCCGAGCTGAACAACAAGTCGTTGATAGACTTTTGACAGTGTAATGGGCTTGAAGAAGTTCCCAACGAAAAGATGACGCTGCAAAGAAATTGTACAACTGAAATGAACGAGCAAGACTCTTGGCTGCCTTCAGCTGCACATTCCCCTACTAAATAGAGCGAATGTGCTGAGCAGGGAGAATACTCGCCAAAGGGAGAAATTTCCTTTATTTTAGCTTGTAGACTGTTGTATATGCCTGACATGTTAGCTGCGTTGTCATAAGATTGCCCTCGGCAGTTTGAAATGTCCATTCCAAATTCAGTTAAAGTTGAAGTAACATCATTTGTCATTGTTGTGATTTATGGATTGATTTATTCCAAAACTACAGAAACGATCTACAGGTGATCCATTAGGTAGGACTAATCTGATTACATAAGTTCGCTGGTCCACGTGAGATATATCCGAAGTCGAGTCAATGATCAGAGAAAAATATTTAGCGATAAGCTCTAAGGACATTAAATAATTGCCATTGTGCAGATTCAATAGTGATGCGCTCCAAGATAATCATCGACACCCCAGTAAGCGGCTGAAAACGCATTTTTTGACTAACACCTGCTGCTGGCCAGTCAAATGTGGAGCGTACTGGAGACCTGTATTATCTCCAGGATGACTTGGCCCATTTTCACTTATATGGGGCAGAGGCAGTCCTACATCGAACACTAACTTAATCTGATGAGTCGAGTGAGTTAGCAGCATGTTCTTATGGCATTGTCAAGAAGAAGTAACATTGTCATGTCTATTCTCCTAATGTATCAATGTGCAACAGTAATAATTTCAATGTAATGTAGTGAATAGTAATGATTTGTTGCTCCAATTCATAACTCTACATCCATTAAGTTTCACCTGATACCACACCTTTAGCATGTTGAATGTTTTGTTGTGGTGTTGATGGCCCTTGTGCAAGTTAATGCCATGCATGCTAATTTTCGTTTAGCATTATTGAAAATTATCAACTTTCCATGAGTGATATTTTTTGTCCAGCATTTTACAAATGGATTTTCGTTTATTCAAATGTTGTACCGAATTTACCCCTGAAAAGAGTCAACATATCAACAAAAATCTTTATTTAATAATCTTTTCAGCACATACATATCTTCATTTTCTCTGATTTTTGTAGAAGTTTTGTAATTTTTATACCACTCTTTCCTAGTGTGTTCGATGGAGCGTCTTTACCGTAAAGTTTCCTCAGCATTTTAATTTTATAAGTATAGTTACATCTCCCATAAAATATACAATATTTTACAAATTCTAGGAATCAATTCGTTGAACCATAATAAATACTTCCTAAATGATTCACCTTCATTATTGGTGTGCACTCTTGACACTCACGAACAAGGTCTAGGTCGGATTTGTCTCGAATTTCAAGTAGAAAGCAGTTGAACGTAATCGTGCCGATCGTAATTATTTATTAAAAAAAAGTTCCGAAGACATTTACCTTCTTCATTATTCTGCAAATGTTTATTGAAACATTTTATTACTTTTTCATTTTATATCTTTCGTAGTCGTAACAAACTTTTGTTTTGCTGTTTTTTATCAAGGCCGAAAACTTCCTGCAAGCGTAAAAATGGATTCTTATGTTTTTTTAGTTTCAGATTTTGCAAACGACAAATAAAGTTCTTAAGTATTATTTTAAGGACAACATTTTAACGACTATGAATGAATAATGTGTGTATTGTGACTAATTTTTATTTTTAGTAAAGGTTAATGTTGGCATGAAATTATGCAATATTTTGTTCTGAATTTACGTTTTAAACCACAAACATTTTTATCTTTTTAATCAAATATAGCGTTTCTCTTGGATGTTAGGGGTCATCCATAAATTACGTGAGGTGATTTTTGGGATTTTTCGACCCCCCCTCCCCCCTTGGTGAGATTTCGTGAGATTTGGATCGACCCCCTCCCTCCCCCCTTAATCTCACGTGAGATTTTTCAAATTTTAAAAAAAATCTAGTATTTACACTAAAAATACGTATTTACGGTCGTAACCACAGCAAAGTGGACCTTTTCTTAGAATATAGAACTGCAGGAAAGGCCCTCGAATTTAAAATCCTTGTTCGTAACCGTAGTGAAATCCGATTAAAATTCGGAATGAAAGGCGTGTGAAAAGTTCATCTGAGCGGAAGGGGGGTGTTGGGAGCAAGATTTTATTTGAGATAACTGATAATTTGGACGCCTTGCCCTCCTCTATTCCACTCACTTTTCCGTTTGTAGTGGACACACAAGTAATTCTAAATTCTAAGGGCCTTTTTGCGGGTCAGTGTTACTTGGCTCGTACTCTGCAGCATTTGACGAGACACACGTTTGACAATCGACAACCAATTTTTGTGTAGGATTTACCCCTATCTTAAGGCCCCAATTTACACACAGGTCGCCAGCAGGCCATGGCCTGAAAGTTTTCGCCTTGAGGCCAAGTATCCCTAAACACTCACTGGCCGCCAACTGTATGGGGTAGTGATGAGCAAGACTTTTCTTGCAATTCTTCCTTTTATTGTACATTAAGGGGGTTTCTTGGTAAATCTGACCAAAGTATAGGCAGTTTTCGTGATTTTTTTTTATTGAAACAATAAGTAATACAATATTGGGGTTTTATCTGGTGGTTAGAGTGTCTCTTGAAGATTTCACAAGAATTTAGCCGAAGTGAAATTCGACACCGTACGCCTGTGGGAGCATGGGTTCGCGCGCGCACGGCGTGACGTCCGACTGGTGTGACGTGTAGGGGTTAAACGGCTTACCTGAAACAAAATATAATGAAAGTTTATAAAAATAAATTAGTTTTGCGAGACCCCATCGGCGCCCAAAGTTTAAAAAATGTATTTTGTATTGAAAATGGCGTGCAGTGAAAAAAAGTGGCTGTTTTTGGCGCTTTTTTCATGTTTGCTACACCGTAAAAAATATAAATAATTAATTTTTTAAAAATCGGCCGCCGATGGGGTCTCAAGAAAACAATTGTCTGTGAGTTACAAAAAATCCGAATGCTGTAATTGAATCGGTGTTTCCTGTATGCGTTACACCAGTTTTAAAATATGGGTTTCGCGTAAATCGACTTCAAAGTTTTCGGTTCTTTTCGGCGCGACTGAGCTACAACTGAACGATCGATCCATCGCGCTGACTGATTTAATGAACGTTATTTTACAACTCACCGCTAATCAGCTATTCCAGCACCGTAGAGTATACCCTCTTCTTCTTCTTCATAAAAAGCCGCTTGTTGTCTTTTTTTCAGAGGCTAGAGCGAACAGCCGGCCGAAGCGGCGAGTGCAACTTCGCCTTTGAACCGCTATTTGAATGGGATCGAGTTTAGCTATCGAAAAACGGTTTTAGGAGAATATTTTTGAGACATGTATAGGATGCCGAAAAGCGAAAAAAAACGATTTTTTGAAAAAAAAAAAAAAAAAATTACCAAGAAAGACCAAAGCAGGAACAAGACAGGACAAAATAAGACTACATTGCTCATCACTAAATGCCTAAAGTCTTGCAGTGGTGAGCAAAAAGCCTTCGAAAAAGTCTTGCTAAAAGTCTTGGAAAAAGTCTTGCAGTCTTGTCTTTGTCCTGCTGAATTGTCTTTGTCCTGCAAGACAAGACGTTTTGCTCATTACTGGAAAACTTTTGCCCCTTAGTGATGAGCAAAAAGCCTTGCTATCCTGATCTTGCAGTCTTGGCTTATCCTTGTCTTGCCTTGGTATTTCTTGGTCTTGCTAAATGTGCAAGACTAGTCTTGCTCATCACTAGTATGGAGCCTGCAGTTCAAGAAAGCTGACGAAACTCGCATTTATCGTCAGTTCGGGCTTGAAGATCTGAACTTCTATTCACTAAGAATTCACACCGTATGCACTCGGAACGGAAAGCAAGGCGCGAGCTAGTCGTGAAAACCATCCACCATCGCGTTTGCGCTTTTTTGCTCCTTTGTGTTCACGGCGTGAGGCTTGAAGCTTTCGTTGGGGCCATGAGCATTTTTGCATTTGAATTAATAACCTGCTATGCTAAGCAGTCGTTTTCGCCTGTGTGTGTAGGGAATCAGGACTTTACCTACATGCCACGGCCTGTCAGACTCATCCCTCAGTTAGACTGAGTCAAGCTTAGTTCTGCCGGCCGGCCTGTAAGTCAATGGGGGTCTTTAGTGGAGAAAAACGTTTTACTTAATTTAACCCAATTTTCGCGCAATTTTACACTGTGTTTTAAAAAAAAAATACGTGAGATTTGCCGAGACCCCCCCTCTCCCCCAAGTGAGATTTGGTGAGATTCGACTCGACCCCCTCCCCCCCCTAAACGCCTCACGTAATTAATGGACGACCCCTTACACATAAAATTTATTATCAAAATTTTAGTTTTGATGCCATATTTTAACTATTTTCTAAAAAAATTTAGGTTCTTAGAGTAATGGTTTTTAGTTTATAAGATTTTATCTTGTGTACCTAGATAAATCATCATATAAAGTGTTCAAAAATTATCTAGAAATATATGATAAACAAACGCATTCAGTCTTTGCAGGTTTTGTTTAATTCTACCAAATTTCTTTGCATTTGAAGGTGAAGGTTAGATGTCACTATGAAAAAACATGTTACATGCAGTGATAAGGGTATGACCTCAATACTCACGATATTTTTTTAGAAGTTTATAATAAATTATTTGAAATTAAAAGATGTATTCTGTGAAACCCCTGTTAAAATAAGGAGATGCAAATGCGAAAATCGTTTACATGAGGAGGCAAATGAAAACGGTATGTGACTGTTCAATGCTCGCATACAATAATTGTGAAAGGGGTAAGATTATCCTGTGGACGAAAGAGAAAAAAGTGTTGAAGTTAAACGAAAAGTTGAACGTGTAAAACCGGTCTAAGACAGGTCCTAGAAAAGGCAAATAAATTTAATATAAATATACATTCATCAACTAAAAATTTTCTTCTTGCTTTGGGTCTTAGCATTAAAATGGCTTATAACTTCAAAAGTAAAGGCCTTAGAAAAAAGTTGTCTGGACTTTATTCAAAGGAAATATTTCAAGCTTTCCATTTGGAAAAAAAATTGATTAACTACGTATTTTTTGGAGAAAAGGAAGGGTGGTTGAAGTTGAAATTTGAAAAAAAAAAAAAAAAAAAAAAAAAAAAAAAAACTTTTGACTTTGCAATTATCTTTGAAATGGGCATGAAAATGTCCCGATCCACCACATTTGTTGGACCAAATGAAGTCATGTGAAAGCAACTGTTGTATTTCTGTATTTGTATCAGGGGCCAGTTCGTGTATGTCGAAAACGAAATTTTTTTTCGTCTCGGGTTCGCGTAAGTCGAAAAAATTGAAAATTTTCGCCTGAAGCCGACGAAAGGCACTCGAAAGGTCTTGGGTTATCGAGTTTTTGCATTAGGACACGAACAATTTTCTTTCGACTTACACGAACGCTAAAATTTTCGTCGCCAAAATTTTTCGACTTCAATTTTTTTTCGTTCGACTATCGTCGTTCGCCATACACGAACCCGCCCCAGGAAAAATTTGCGAAATCTGTTCCTGTTCCAGAAACTAACGAGCGCAATGGTTCTGGGGCGGCCGGCGTTTCATTTACTACGTTTATAAGCGGAGTTTTCCTCCGGATGGAAGTTTCGATCCGAAGTGAAACACCGCTTATAAACCGGGAGTGAAAATCCAGAACTTGGATTTTCGCTCCCGAAGAAAAAGCTGGAGTGAAACTTCGATCCCGGTTTATGTTGTGCTTATAAACGCTGACTGGGAGTGAGAATTTTTTCCGAAGGGGGAAAACTTTGTAAAGAAGAAGCTGGGTGTTTTATTTTGCTACAATAGTTTTTTTTCTTTGTTTATGGATATTTTTAAATTACATTAAATTAAACATTGGGTTTATATTTGTCTTTGCTATGATTTTGAATTTGAGCTTGGAGCTGTCATCTCAAACCAGAAAGTATTTTGGATTTACACTCCCATTGCTTATAAACCCATGGGGAGTTTTACTTTGGATTGAGAATCCGGGAGTGAAACTCCGCTTATAAACGTAGTAATTTTTGTATTTCAATACCTTACAATATGGGCATGCAACGCTCATCGACCCAACAGCAACGAATTAGTCTGCACTGTAATAAAGTGTCACGTTGCAACGGAATGCAGCTCGATGAGTATTCAACGCAACATTTGTTTGTTTTCTTGCATAGTTATTCAAATTCATTCTCTCGCAATTGGTTTTTATTCTACAGACCGATGATGTCTCATTCGATGAACGATGAAACAATTGCGATGAACTTACCAACAAAATCACAATTCAACTGCCAATAAACAACTAAGTCAACTTTTCGTCAGTATTTAACCGATCCACAATTTTGTCAATCACGTCACGAAACGATATAAAAGTAAAATCAAATGTAATTTCAGATTTTTATCAAATGAAAACATTCATTCCCGGGAGCATAACAAACAAAACAAAAGAGAGTTAATATGTCGTTCGAATTCATACAAAAATCCCATATAAACAGCACTTGAAAAAAGTTAGTCAAAGCGGTCCAGTCGTTCTAAAGTAATGCGCTTACCTCAGTGCTGGCAAAAACGGACTGGGATTGTTATGCAGCCTGTTCAACAGGGATTTTACCATTGCCAATGTCCAGCAATTGTTTTGAAAATATTTTTCCAGATTAGTTGTTCTGCAAATCAACATGCATGTTTATACTTAATTTGAGTGTCCAACAAACGGAGCTTCCACAAAACGGACGACTTCAAACATGCATTGAGTTCATCGGCTGGCGTTTACCGTGGAGCCAGTGGCAATGTTGGGCGAAAACCATCTACAAAAGAATAATAGCACACCAAACAGATTTTGATTGTTTCGTAGATCTTACATCGTTCAATCTAATGCCTAAAGAGACACAATGTAGGAGACGAAAATCACAATTCAACCGAAAATAGGCAGGGATAGGAATAGGTTGAACCTGGGCTTCCTTTCCTTCCTCAAAGAGCCCTATCTACATAAATATCTAGGTTTGCCTAGGAAATCCTTTTCCTTTGATTCGATTTTCGTAATTAGGGTTGTGTATTTTGCGATCAGCATTTATTTAGGCAACAGCTTTTTGAGGTCTACAATTGGAATGATAAAAAAAGAGATACTTATACCTTTTCCGACTATCATCAGCTTTTCGTTAGAATCCCATAGTAGGATCAGGTTTTCAAAAGGCAGACCTGGATATTTATTATTAGCTTTCCACAAATACTATCTTTCCATGAAATTTCATTCTTTAAAAAACGGCGCCAAGTTTTTGTTTCTTTTTTAAATATCTTAAATAAACGTCGCAGAATATAAACATTTGAAAGAGGTAAAGGAAATAATGCGTTAAAAGTCGTAAAAGCCAACGAAATATTTCCATTTACTTTTAAATTTTTATCAAATCAATAACCTATAAAAATTCCATCAAGAACTGCGCTTGAATAAAATAACCACGACAATAGGTAACTAGTGACTAAACAAAATCTCGATATTAATTTCATAAAATCGAATTTTTGTCAACAACGTTATTAAAGTCTCACAAAAACCTTTATAACACCATTATTTTTCTTCATCACAAATTTTTTTTGGTTAAATATAAAGTTAAAAAGTTTCCGAGAATGTCAAATATTTTAATATGAGTTTGAAAACTGGAAATTTCAGTATATATCGTATAGCAGCTAAAAAGTGAAATGATGCGATGTTTACTTTTTGGTTCTCTGACTTCTTAATAGTTTTTTCCATCTTTTTTTGTATCCAGAGTTCATAAAACTCGAAATTCATGCAATCCAAAAATCGCCTCTGTTTGGTTGGTTCGAGATCAGTAACATTCCGATGCAGCATGAGAAGAGCATCCCCTGTCTCCGAGGAGATCTTAATGGATACCAAAAACAGGAAAAATCTCGGTTATGCCAAAAGACAAAAAACAAGAAGGCGGTGTAACATCTTGTTAGAGGTTGTTACCGCCACACAGAGATATAAAAGAATCAAAGATAATACAATAAAAAAATAAAATTGAGTATATATGTATACACATATCTAGGAGCATTTCATCATCAATTAATCAAGAGTAACCATCAGCATCGAGGAGCGATTTAGCAGCGTCTTCAGATGCAGATGTACCTTAGGAGAGATTCAAGAGATCTCTGTGTGTATAGAGTGCAATAATAATTGCACCTTGCGTTTGCGTTGCATTTGCGTCTTCTATTCTCCGTTTTGCGCAAAAATATATATTTCACTAGCTCTGTGCGCGGCAAGTCGTCGTCGTCGTCGTAATCGCCTTTTCCTTTTCGTTTGCGACAATGACCTCTTCTCACGTGCTTAGGGTCTTCAAGGCCAATGTAAGAGCAGAACACTACTTCCAGCAGTTCCAACGCGGTCAGTGGTCAGTTACCACTGGACATTGCACGCTGCTATGCTGGCTATCTTCTTATGTCTGGCGTTATATTCCACTATGGAGCACCAGCGTAATTGCTATTATCTTACGTGCCTCTGCCTGGCGTATGTCCATATTTTGTAAGAGGATTATCTAATTACGAGCAATAACTTTTGACGTCTGCGCGCAGACTACGTCGCATAACTATTGTCGGGGCTGGATTTCATAATAGTTAATTAGTCGAATATTCTTGTTTCGTTCATTTATCATATTTTTTTAAAAGATAAATTAAATTTCCACCCTCATTACACTTAACGAGCGATCGTGATATCAGAATTAGAACCGTAATGGCCGAGAGTTCATTTCAAATTAGGGTCCTGTGGACGAAACTAAATTTTAAACAAATATTTTATTCGAGCTTAGTTTATATGATACTAGCAAAAACCCGCGTGCGTTGCAACGCCTTTTAATAAAACAAATTATGTGTGCATAGTCCGGGTGCAATGAAACAAAGAACAAATCTGCAAAACATGATTTTGGGTACATTAAAAAAAATTAGAGTTGCCTATAAATTTTTTTTTTAAATTCGCGGTTGAGCACCACCTATCGAAAAAATGTTGTACTAAGTGCACTCCGTCTTCGTCTGGTCCCAGCCCCACGTGTGAAAGGAGTAGGGTGGTCAATCTACCGAATTGACCAGAGAAACTAGGCAGGAAACCGCATGGATACACGAACTAACTATTCACGAAATAATGCTACTTCATCCGGGGCAGCCGATGTGCCAGCGCTGAGGACCAGGGATACTGGTGAGAAGTGGGTTACTGGCCGAACACCCAAATTAGTCACATCGAAAATGGAATTTAAATTCGCCGCGGAGAATGTACGAAGAGGACATCACGTTGGTCAAAAGGAAATCATAACAATGGCATTGTTGAAATGAAAAATATCGGCTGTTGTGCTATCGAAATTACGGACGATCATCCCGCCAACAATCGTCGAAACGATGACTCTTTATTTATTCCGGTGGTGGGAGACGAGAGGCCGTCGTCGGCTTTATGGTCGTTTGGCGGTTACAACCATCAATGGAACGATCAAAAACCATATCGTATCCGTTTATGCGCCAATCGAGACCAACATGGGCCGAACAAGGACGAATTTTACGATCAGCTCCAACAGACGCTGGATATGATACCTCGAACCGAATTAATAATCGCGGGGGACTTCAATGCACATTCAGGAGCAGATCGAACCGGCTGGGAGGAAACCATGGGCAGGTTCGGACACGGAGTAATTAACGACAACGGCTCATTCGCATCGTCAAACAACTTAATCGTTGGCAACAGCATTTTCCGCCATCCACTCAAACACCAACTCACCTGGCGAAATCCATCCGGCAACGACCGAACGCCAAGATTCCGTTCGACGATCCAAGACGTACGTGCAATGCGTGGGCCCGATTGCGGATCGGGATCGGATTGTTCGAGCGAAATTGCAGATGCGATTTCAAAGAGCAAAGAAAACGGCACCTCCATCAGCCAAGAAGAATTGGACGTGCCTACGAAACCCGGCCATCGGGCGAGTTTCAAATGGCGTTATCCAACAGATTCGCGAGGCTCGCAATACCGGGCGCTATCGATGTAGAAGAAAGGCAATTGTCGGAGTCTATTGTGGAGTGTGCAATGGAGTTGTGTCCACCTATCCGTAAACGGACGCAGCCATGGATCTCGGACAGCTGTCTGGACCTAACAAACAATAAACGACAGCATCAAAAAATCGAATGGAACTTTTGTGACTTCTCCCCATGAACGCCTGCAGCGGTGGAGAGAATTATTACACCAGCTGTACAACCACGATCTGCCACAAGGTCCAGCACCCGAACCGAACAGCCGACGAATCAGTTTCTCGATACCGAACCGACAATTATCGAGGGAATATATCAAGTAACCGCTGAGATGATCAAAGCCGGAGGTGATGTCTTATCACAACGACTTCATGTTCTCATAACACACATATGGCATTCGGATCCTGTCCCTTCGGCGTAGAAGAAAGCTTGTGGAGAGTCTTGGCAACCGAACACGTGCTATTGAGAATCATCCAACTTCTCCAAGCGCCATACGGTGGCGCAACCAGCAGCGTTCGTATTCGAATTGACTTATCCGAGGAGTTCCCGATTCAAAATTTCACTTCTCTTCAATGTTGTGGTCGACGCAATTATGCGTGAAGCATTCGATGGACGACTCAGAGTTCGATACGACGCCAACAACTTCGTAACCGACTTAATGTTCGACGACGATAACGCCGTCTTCGCCGACACGGATGCCGAAGCAACGGACATCGGATCATTGGTTGAGGAAAGCGTCGGCCAGGCAACAGCAACATTCTCCTCGCTCAAGTGGTGCATATGGGAACGAACAAATATTTCCATCAAAACAAAAGTACGCCTTTACCGAACGTTGATCCTTCCGATTTTTCTTTATGGATCTGAAACGTGGACACTGCTAAAACTGGACCTCACCAAGCTCGAGGTCTTCCAAATGTGATGCTTGAGGCAGAACCTCGGTGTCTCACTACGCGATCGCCTTCGAACTTGGACTTGTTTGCCGAATGGATGATGACCGCTTGCCACGTAAACTTCTCTGGTGAGACCGTCCCGCAGGCTGGAGAATCCAGCGATCGGCACCGAAGAAAACATGGATAAAGAATATCGAGGGTGACCTAAAGAATCGGGGACGTCCCGCTCGGATCGCCAGCTAACGGATCAAGGAAGAAGAAGAAGAAAGTAATCATATGAACTTATAAAAACACAATTGTTTTGAAGTCACAAGCAGACACTCCAATTATTTTTATATAGATAATAGTGTTCATTCGATCAGTGACGTTGATCAAGCTTCAATGAAGCCTAGATCCGATTATGTCCGGCACCACTAACAATTTATCAGAGGTCATCATCATAGTAATTAATGATCAGGCAACATGATTTAAAACATAACAACAGCCCTGCTTTATGACAATTTCCAATCCGTTCATTTGACTCCGAAAGCGCAGCAATCTTAATTATTCTTGTTTGTTCTTGAAGCTCAATTTTAAATACAACGAGGTAATTGTGGTCATACATAGAGTGATAGCGCGCAGAAACTACTCATATTGTACATCAAATATATGAAAACAGCACACGGAGATATGCTTATACGAATGCTGATGAGGAGATTGCATTCTAATTCGTGAATATTAATATTTTGCGGCTCCATTATTACATGTTCAATGTCGGAATTTATAAAGTTATTCATCATGTTCAAAGCAAAGGGCTTAAACGTGCCTCGATTACATTATCGTCGCAAGTATTGATAGAATTATTGAATAAATCAATAGGATTGAGATATAAAAATTATTAGAAGATAGATGCAAAAAAAGACAAGGAATGTCTCAAAGCAAGGAGCACTCAATCCTAAAACGAGCCAAGTTCCAAACGAACGTTTTGCACGTGATTATTTGCATAGGATTTGTGGAAAGAAAAATCGCGAATCGAAGAATTCTGAAAGCGTACCCACAAATCATCCACAGTGATATCGTCGTTTGCTTCTTACTTGTATATTATCTTAAAGACTAGTCACTTAAGCTAAATTTAAATGACAACCAGTACAATCCAATTAAGTCTATTTATATGCAAGCTACTGAATTAAAGCTTCTCTCTACAAATCATTTATTATTATCGGTTACTACGAAATACTACATGAATCACCATTTTTGAATGGAAATATTTATAACGTATTAATAAAAAAAAACAGATAATGTTTACGTTCACGAGGTTATTAAAACTCTCTCACAATAATGACTTTTAGTAATATATTCCTTCTCCACTTTTCCTTCGCGGAATTATCAATTTGCTGATGAAATATAAAAACGACGCAAAAATATTTTCGAATTAAAAAATTCTAGTTTATTGAATAATTAAAAACTAAGTTGAAAAGCTGCGTACACGTGATGAAGTCAGACGTGACGCTCTAAGATAAATAATACAAAAACTTAATTTAAATTTACTCGAAAGAAAGTTGATAACGTCCGATATATAATGTTCTGTTTATGGAATGCTTCCTGTTGTTTTATATAAATATATATACGCATAGGAATAATGTGCAAAAATTAATGCTAAAATTATGTTAATATGGAAGACAAGGTGGAGTAATTAGCTAGAGTAAGCATGAGATGTTCTGTATGTTATGCATTTGCAATGAGAATATATAACATTCTGAAAATAGATGAGGTTGAATATAAAATAGCTGGAAGAAATTACTCTTGAATTTTTAATAATGTTTTGTTATAATTTCGTATGAAAATTAGTTAGTGAAACACAACTGCTGTGGCTTCTCAAGTACATTAGAAAGTCTACTACCCTTAGACCCAATCAATCATAGATAATCTAACGCAATATACCATAGTCATCTGGCACCCTAGACCAGTGGTCAGCAATGGCAAACTCAGACCCAAATATTTCTTTTGACTACATATATAGGTTATGAACTCAATTAAGTTAGTCCTAAGCTGGCCTTTACTAAAAATGTCCTGAGGTCGAATCCACACTCGTCTTGTATCCATTTTTGTGTGAAAAATCAGGCTCCAGAAAAAGAAACAAACAGCTGCGATATTATTATCTCAATGACAATGTCTTGGATCATGTCGATCACATTGTTGATTTAGGCATTGTCCTCGACAGCAAGTTCAACTTTAACTTACACTATGATAATATTATTGCCAGATCCAACAAGCTGTTGGCTTTATTAAGAGAAGAACTAAAGAATTCGACAATGTATGGGTTACTAAAGCTTTGTTTTGCGCATAAGTCCGTCCTATTCTTGAATATGCGTGCCATATCTGAGATCCCATATTTCAAATTAGTGTAAACCGAATAGAATCTGTCCAAAAGAAGTGCCTTCCTTAGAAACCTCAATAATCCTGCGGATTTTCACAACCTTACTCACTATACACTGACCTTGATCACTTACCTCTATCCCTTAGAGGCGGAAATTTCTCATAACTTGTTTTAACCTGGATGTCTTCTACAACAACCTCAAGGTGCAGTTCTTGCCGGGCACCATCAAATTTAACGATACTCGACAAACAAGACATTCCAAACTACATACTTTAGAGTACCCGCATCGCACTGAATATGCTAGAAACGAGCCCGCTAACAGGTGCTGCATTATCTTCAATACCTACGCGGCTTTTTTCTCTCTCAATGAACAAAATGCTCTATAAAAGAAACCTAACTTCCCTGCTGTTCTTCTGATTTCTTATTAACACTACAGACCTAGATCTTAGTTTAATACTTAAATACTTACAATTTTCCTTTTACGTATTTTCAATGTTCAAAGTTCTTTTTACGTTTTTTAAGTGCCTTGCTTGGCAATAAATAAATAAATATTGAAAATTCGTAGTTCTTAGAGAATGGCAATTTCACCTATACTCCTACATTTCTTCAATATAGGCTCGTCTAGGCCAAAAATCTGCTCCCGCGCATGGGCTAAGATGTTTCAATCACACTGTTTGTGATATTTTGTGGAAGAGTCACCCTCAAAGACCCATTAGCTGTGGTTCGCTGATCACTAGACCATCTAAAAATGAAATAACACATTTATTAAAGAAATTTATATAAGATTATAACTTATATAAGAAAGTTTGTGTATGTATGCGAGTATGCGTAGATGCGTGCGCTATGGCGAGCGCACCAGTCACCGAAGAACTTCGAAATTTTGCATGAAGTCGTGCGTCGGGGTCTCACATGATGCACCTGCAAGCCCGATTTTCGAAATTCAAAATGGCCGCCAAAATGTGACCGAAATTCAAAATGGCCACTGAAATAAGAATTTGCCAATTGTGTGCCGATTTCCATCTGCAGTTTTTTAATGTAGCAAATAACGAATTTGTTATCAGAACTTATAAATTCAAGATGGCCGACGAATTTCGAAATTGTATACCGATTCCAATGAAAATCGGTATCTGGGTTTTTAAGGTAACAAATTCGGTGATTTAAAGTTTGAAATCGCGCCAGAAGCAAGCCAATCACTAGCGAATACTCCACGTGAGGGTCCGGGGAAATTTGCAATCTGCCAGCAACAGCATGAAGACCCGCTACGAGCTAAGCCGAACGGATCTGGATTTAAGGATAGCGATCGAGTCTAGGCGAATAAAAGGTAAATCGCTAAAACTACAAAGAAAATCAAAGGGCTCCTCCCCTGTCATCACGAGGTTAATGGGCGTCCACAATACGCGGATTTAGATCCCACGCGCACACGTATACCCTCAGAAAAAAGCGAGCATGAGCTTTTAATTTTATCAATTGTGAGAAAACCGTCGAGAGCCCGTGTTGTGTGGACGTACAATGTACCTTTTTGAGCACAGCCTTATGTCCGCGCAGTTTGGCCGTACTGCCTTTGCCATTAAAAATATCACAAAAAAAGCCATTAATCTCTCTATGAAAAAAAGAGGCAAAAGCGCGTATGACCTAACTCCGCGTAGTGTGGATTCACCATAACGGATCAAAGAAGAGGAAGGAAGATGTCGTCCTTGAGTATGTAAAAAAATTCCTAATCAAGCTTTATGAATTTCCAGACCAACAATCAGGAAAATTCTACAGTTGAAATATAAAAATCAAAGAAAACTACCCTTATTTGTTAAAAAAAGTGATCAAGTGTCGTCTAAAAAAACGATAAAAACAATGTATTACTTCTAAACTCTCGTTGAATATTCTTTTTATCTACCTTCTGGATGTACTCTTTGCTTTCAAACATTAAAAAGCTCCAGTCTCATGGAAAATAATAATGTATTTTGAAAGCTAGAAGATATAGTATATTTAACTTGAAGTAGATATATTTAATAACAAATTATGATAAAAAATGTACCCTATCTCTTTTTATATAGTATAAAACCTTACTTTACTTTCTAGCATTACTAATTCAATAAATTTCCAGTATCCAAACACCGTAGTTTACATTGGAGATTGTGAAATCGTTTCCTCTTACTATGCCGACAATCAACCAGAAGATGATCAGTTCTTCCCTCGCGAAATCGAGGATCTTCCAGCAGCCGGAAGGGATCTTTTAATAAGACTCCTGGAAATCGACCCAAAAACTCGAATTAAGTCTGTTCTGGGATTACAAAAAATCGCTATGTACAAAGATTTCAACATTAATATAAAATTTTTACAAGAGGTAAACTTCTCAATCATTATTTCTATAAAATAACGGTTAATAAAAAATTGTTTTATTTTTTCCAGATTTCACCACTCGAAATAATAGAAAAGTCATCGATTTCCTTGAATGTTGTAGACAATAATGAAGCAAAGTCAAACAATGACGATTTTAGAGAATTTTAACGCCAATTTAGTGTCATATGAATATATGTAGTTAGTTATCTACCGTTCTAAATGGACAAATGTTTTGTAGATAACTAATTTTATTCAAATATTAGTTAATAATTAGCTAATTTATTGCACCCTTTAAAATACGCAATTTAGTTAATATTATTACTTGTTGTGCTCAATAATTGTAGCTTGTTTCGGAATTAGAACGATGGAGATACGACATCCGAAACTGTTGGTTTTTGGGAACATACATATTTAAAAATCTCCATATTTTTTATTTGCAATCCGTCCATTTTATATCGGTGGTAATAATTTAATAATATTAATGCATTCCTCCTTTTTAAGAATATTTTACAATAATTATAAAAAACAATAATTCAAATAAAAAATGTTGTCCTATAACAATATCTTTTGTTAATGGAAAATAATTTCAATTTATTGTTTTAATAAAATTAGTAAATATAACTATTTTGCAATTCTCGAACATTATATCAAACGTTTCCCTCCTCTTAAAACAAATCGGACAACTAACTGTCTATTGATGGTAGTGATCAATTTCATTTTTTGATAGGGTTATCGGAAGTGTATGAACGCATTCAAACTAAGAAAAGCCGTCCATAGAACGAACGTACAGACATCTACGAACAAGTCCATCGGTCATGAGTACATTAAGCTGAGAACTTCTTGTTAGTCTACCACCAAGAAAGTCAAATCACCTTCCGTTAACAAGTTGAAAAGTAAGATCTTCAATGTTATTGCTGGCAGAAAGAACTTGTTTGGTGACTTCTAACAAGAAGAATTTCACTACAACCACAACTCCCTATTTTGTTTTGTGTACAAGGAGGAAGTGATAACAGAAATTAACTTCAAAGCTGATTTATTAACACCTTTGCTCGTTTGCCTTGGATTATTCCTTACCCCATCGACATTGCTATGACATCCGTGTACCAGAGTTTTCCATTCATTCAATGGACAAAGTTTGCGCTACAGGAGTCGCGAAGTATAGAGGTATTTCAAAGGACTTGGCAGTAATAAATCGACTGGTCCTGAGAATATAATCCCTATCGTTCTTGATAAATATCTACTTCTTCGTAGTTTATCTAAATTCTTTATAAATGGATCATGCTCAGTCAATACCAAAAAGGTCCTCCCTCTAAGCACCACTCAATTCAACTACTTCTCTTCTCTACAAAACCATGCGAACAATAATCAATAAAAAGTTTATGTGGTGTCTAGAGTTCAAGCAATTAGTAAATGACAAACAATATCAGTCTTACAGATCATCGCAACCAAAGTGTCCATCGCTTTGTTGAGTCTAGTTTAATTACTCTAGTGACTAACTCAACGAAACTTTACCACGATATTTATGTAATTTCAGTAATTACGAGTTAAACTAACACTGTGAAACCACGAAAGCGCCATGGGTTAGTTTAATCCGCATTCATAGATTAAAGCTCATCGCACTGTGAAATCGCCTATTCGAGATGGCCTGCAACCCGCAGCGTTGATCAATTAGTGGGTCCAAAATGTGGAAGAAAGATTGAATTCGTCTGATAGCTTATTTTGACTGCGATTATCCTAATTAAAAAGAATTCGTGCCTTAGCTAATCGATTGATCGAGAATATCCAAACCGATCTTCCGTTAAAAATCTACCTTACCATTTTGCCTGCTTTTAGGGGCAACGATATTTTCACATTCAGCATAGACAATTCACCCCCGCACGGTTGAAATATGTATTAAAAACAGGTGACCGTTGAATTATTCATACTTGTTGCAGCTTTTAACTGAAGTTGAATATGAAAATATGCTCGTATTTTTGAATGACCACCTAAGAAAAAAAACGTTGTTCTTATGCATTTAACAAAAAAACTTTCATCTCTCTTAAAAGTTAGTGGAAATTTAGGCGTTGGCAACTACTTTGAGGAAGCAACCTCACAGTGCAAAATTCGAGCATTTCACATTTTATTTTTGAGGCACGATTGGTGGTGCAGTGGTCAGAGTGGAGTATTACATTCTACAGTTTAGATTACTTTCTTTATCCTTGCAGGATGTGCCAAGTAGTATAAAATGTACAATTCTACGGACTCTTCAGTAAAACTCCCGCACCTAGTGCAGATTTTGCGTGCTGTTCGGCAGAAGTAAAAAGGAGATTGTCGCTAGGAAGCTAGTCTGCGCTACATAAACATTTTTTAATAAGGGACATCACAAGGAGGACTAAAGTTAAGCTATAGAGAACCCTTATTAGACCAATACTATTCTATGAATTCGAAACTTGGGCAATAAGAATTTAGGCGTGATTCGACGGCTGGCTGAGTCCTGGGGAGTCGAGATTTTTGTATGAAGAGGTCGATTGAAAAAACTTACGTGCTACCACCCCTGGTGTAATAGGTTGATGGGAGTGATATATGTTTTTTCAAAACGGAATGGGCTGGTTGCTATCATGTTCCTTATTAGTTTTACTGCTCTGATTTCTGTCGTACGTTGTGAGGTGCTTTGGAAATGTTTTTTGAATTCACGCACTTTGTCTTCGAGCTTGTCAAAAGTGATTCCTTTCACTTTTATGGGAATGAGCGCTAGGTTAAGTTTCATACGCCAAGATAAACGCTCTCCTGCCTCCACGGCAATCTTATACCCGCAACACCCGATTAGCCCACTTATCTCCCTCCCACCGCTGGCAACCGATATTTTCGAACACTCAACAAGATAGCAATTCCTTTTTCAATAGAACAACTCCGCTGTGGAATAATCTGTCACAGTCAGTATTTCCGAGCTCCTACAACATCCAAGAGTTCAAACGCCTGGTTCATCACCATCTTCTTCAATACGGTTTCTCGCAGACTGGTACTAGGTCTTCACTACCTTCTAGGTTCTACAAGTTGTATAAATTATTTAACGACTAAAACCAACAACTGATCAGCTGATAAAAAACGGACGGAACGAATTGGATAGGCCCAGCTGGCAGAGAAAAAACGAACAGCGTGGATTGGTTCTGTTTCAGATTATACAGGTGGGGCCCAAGCAGATCTACGAGCCCTAGGTATAAGCAAATGGTGACGTCAAGCTAAGAACCGACAGTTAAGGGGGAGGGTGTTGTAGGAAGCCAAGGGCATTTTCAGGGTGCGGAGCTATCGATGATGAAGATTGTACTTTTTCACATACAAAATTCTTCACATCGACTATATTATTTAAAGAGGATCTAAGATATAGCACATTGCTTTAAAATTATTTAATAATTTAAACCCTTTCCCTAAAAACAGTAATCAACTACTTACTTAAATTCCGGGCCTCATTGCTTCCTTTGCACCATCCTTTAAAAAGAAAATTGCGTTCCTTCTGAACATTAGCAAGAAATTGTATATTTGTTGGGACCATTTTACAGCCTGAAATAACATTGTCTTAGATTTTAGTAGTAATTTAAAAATTTGCTTGTAATTACAGAAGTCCGTTGCGATGCTACATCCTCAGTTGACTCAAGCACCCCGTGACCAATGTTGCAAGGGCTTACATACGAGTGCATTGTACTAATTCCAGTGGAGCTTATCACTTTTAATCCATATATTTTTCCTACATAGGAAGATTCAATATCAAATTCTTCCTTTGCAGTAAAAAACTATACTATTATAAATTAAATTAACCTTTTTACTTTGTTTTTTCAAAATGTACACATAAACTGATGTCCATCGCTGTGCCGATGCCACTAATAAGAACTTTGTTGTTTATTTACTAGTGGTAGTTCCGAAAAGAGGTGTTGTTTTTAAAGAACACTCCCAAAAACACAAAATAAGGTTTTTATTTGTTTACTACCCCTAGCAGTTTTTTAAGGTCTTTATTCTTTTTTCAAATACCTTTATTGAAATAATTATTTCCTATTTTTCTCTAGTTTGTTCTAAAAATATTCCAAATATTTTTATAGCAACCCTCTTCTATGGCACTACCTTTCTACCTCTCCAGTCACTTTCCAATATATTTTTTGTTCGTGTGGGTTGGTGTCTGGATAAAATAAATCTAATTTGATTTAATTTGACAGAAACTTTTTCTTTGACGACCCATGTAACATCGCGTCAGCTGTAAAAGCTTTTTTTGTGTTAAAATCCCAAAATTTTGAGTAAAAATGTAAATTTTAGTTTTAAATTGTTTAGTTTAAAAAAAACACTAAATTGCAACGCGACACCTTAATTTTTGATTCGAAGGATTAATCGACGACTTATTTATTCAGAAATTAAGGAAAATTAGGAAATTTGAAAGAGCTCCCGAAAAAATCAAAAAAATAATGAAAAAACAAAAAATTAAAAGCCGAAAACTAAATTAAAAATTAATAGTTGATATAAATTAATGCTACTTTTATTCATAAATTAGGGGGAATTTGAAAATTGGAGGAAAGAGAAAATTTTCAAAAACGCACATGTTTTATTTTTGATATACAAACATACCGACGCCATGGATGCACGGGATGCACCCCAGAAAGGATTGGAAGGGGCCCACAAAAGTAATGGGAAAGTCATTTTTGACTTTTGGAAAACCGCGAACCCGGTTTGGGAGCTTTATAATTTTAGTGTTGCCGGGGGGCGCTTGGGGCCGGTTTACACGACCGGACACTGAACAGACAAAAGGAACGAACAAACTGGGTTTATGGGGAAGAGGGTGAGAGAGAACGATGGGGAGGGCGCACAATTTTAATGGACATTTTCAGCGGACAGCGGAACGAACATTTTGACAGTTCCTGCGTTGTTGTTGTTGGCAGGAAGAGAAGAAAAGAAAACTTCAAAGGCAAATGGCAAAAAGCAACAACAAAAAGCAAATTGCTTTCACTAGTTCGTTCGTTGGTTCGTTCGTTGAAGTTTCGCCCGTGAAAACGCTCATAGGACTTTCCATCGGACTTCAAAAGGGAATTAACGATGACAGCTAAGTTTTGTCTGTTCGGTGTCTGTTCGGTGTCCGGTCGTGTAAATCCAGCCTTGGTGAGTGTTGAAGCCGAACGGAAGTGACTGTGAGTTCAACCCAGGTTCAACCCAGTCATAAACGGATGTCGAGTTGAAACTGGGTCCACTCAACCCAACTCAGCTCTCCTACCTGGATTGAGTTGAATTTTACCTCATATACGCAGGTTGAATTGAAATTGGGTTGAAGTGACATTTATCTTGTTTGTTTACTATTCGTGAAGTCCGCAGTCGGCGTTAGTTTTGTGTTTGATGTTTTTTCTGGTACAGGAAAAATAAATTATTTCATTCTAAATTTTTACGTATTTATAAATTAGAACTTTCCACAAAAATTTGAGGTTATGTTTTGAATCAATTCAACTCTATTTCAACCCAAAGTGAACTCAACTCAACTTCATATACGGTGATCGAAATTTCAACTCAATCTCGACTTAACTTTTCGACCTAGTCATAAACGGGGTATAAGTCGAATAAATTGAATTGAATTGACAGAAACTTTTTCTTTGACGTGAACGATTTTTAAGTGTGGAAATTTCTTTTATAATCTACAAAAAATGGGAAAAAGTAGTGTTTTCCGACTTTAAATTGATATTATCCTCCATGGCGACTAAACACTGCCGGAGATGATGTGACCAATAATGAATTATCAGTGTATTTAACTGGAGCTGTTTTTTTAATGGCTTAGTCTTGCTTCTTTACTGGGTTGAATTTTGCTTACAAAAAAGTCAAGAATGGCAGCGGAACATACTTTTCTTGGTACTTGGGAGGTAAATAATGGCATTTCGTTGGTTTTGTGGTGGTTTTAATAAGGGAAAATTGTTTATTGCAGATTGTTGGTTGCTCATTTGAAGGGAAACAGGAAACCTCTGGTTTGGAGGGGTAAGGAAATGTTTTAATATATTCGATTTATTTTTGATCAACAGATATTTTTGTGGGTGTTTTAAAGGGTGCTCCAGATAAAACTTGTACTATGAGGAAGTTGTGTAGAAGGTGATGAAAAAACATTTAAAAATAGTTTAAAGTTCTAGTAGTTTCAGTTATGCGTAACTCCACTTTTATGTCGTCTTTACATTTCTTCCTAGTCCTTCCTTTGGGGCCTTTTCCCTTTGGCGTTGTTGGAACCGGATTTTGTGACTCGCTTGTTCTGGGTTTCTTATTACTTTTCCTATTCTGCGTAGGCGTGATACCTTGATGTTATTGGTTATGCCAAGTCAGGTTCTTTGTGTATTTGGTACAACTCGTGGTTGCATCTTCATTTCCAAACAATCCTCTTCATTTAGTGATTCTGTGATCCTGTGGAAAATTTTTCTCTTTCAACTTCCAAGAACCTGCTCGTTATACCTAACTGATGTAATCGCAGCAGGTCATACCGCTATTCAAGACGACTCCAAGAATTTTCACACTACCAACGTAGTTGAGAGGGACCCGATATAAAGCAATAGCAAAATAAGGGAAGACACGACGAACAGTGGGAGAAGCAAGTATAATGGGATTTCAGAGGATTGAGTTGCAGAAGGTTCAAAGAAGACAAATTGGAAATATGCTGGTGGTCTGCGGTTAACGTCATAACACATCTATCAAACTGATTTTTGGTGCCGAAATATAAAGCTGCACATCATCTGCGTACATGTGAATCTTGGAGTCATTAACTACTGAAGGAAGATTATTAATGAAAATACTTAATAGTAAAGGCCCATGGATGGAGCTTTGGCGGATGCCAGCATGAAGTAAGGCAATCGAAGAACAATTGGCGCCGAGCCCGACTTTCTGAGAACTGTTAGTTAGAGAGCTATGGTTCAGGGTGAGGGCAGAACTTTACTTGGTGGGAAAGTTTTTGCAGAAGCAAGGCGTGGTTAACACTGCCGAACGCTTTAGAAAAATCAAGAAGCAGCAAACAGCAAACACGTTGCTTATCAAGGGGCTTACGGATATCGGAAATGACTAAGGAGCGCAGACTCACAGCTATATGTTGCTTGCGGAAGCCAGATTGCCATACATTTATTATTTGGAGGCATTTACAATGTTCAAGTATTTGGGACGCTATCAACTTTCCAAGAGCCTTTGCCAAAAAAAGGGAGGAACTGATATGCCGGAAATTCGAGGGGCAAGGCGACGGGCACTTAGGAATTTGCATAATCAAGGCAAGAACTTCCACGCCGAGGGAAACTTAGATACACTGAGGCAGGCGTTAGGTAAGCAAGAATAAGGGGTAATAGACAGGCTATGGCCATATTTAGGAACCTTGGATGGATGTTATCACTACCAGTCGCATTGGATTTGGCTGATTTTAAAGCAGATATTACCTCGAGGCAGTCGACACAGCGAAAGTAGCAGCCGTCCGGAGAAGCCACAGGAAGAGAATTAATCTCGCATATCAAATAATAGTCCCCCTACGAAATTTGAAAATGTGCCTCATCTTTGGCTAAAAACCTCTGCGCAAACTTTTTGCATTGTCATACTTCTCCGAAGTTTTCCGCGACTCCTGGAAACTGGCCCACGTTCAGCTTGTACCGAAAAAGGGTTATTCTAGCTACCCCTCTAACTACCGCCCAATAGTAATAACTTCTATTCTCTCTAAAATCATGGAGACAATAATAAATGAAAGCTTATGGAATATCTTGAATGCAACCAAATATTGGACGACCGGCAGTACGGATTTAGATCTAACCGGCAGTACTGAGCACCTCTGCCAAAGCTTTTATCGTTTTGGTGAATCCCGGCTGGACCGTTCAATCAAGGTAGTATTGGACGGCGTCGAATCTAATCCCCAGACCATCTATGCAGGTGTTCCTCAGGGCTTAATTCTATCACCAGCTCCCTTCCTAGCAATATTTTCCCGAAACACAAGACTAGCCCTTTCGGCTCCTCTTAGCATTTTATATTGTGAAAAATTAGAGACGGCTTATCTCAAACGAAAAGGGCTAGGCTTAGCAATTTTTAAGAATGCCAATCTAGACAATAGGGAATTCAGCTTTGCTCTTGATATCTAATTCGACTAGGAAGTTAGTCCAACAATAAATAACTCAAACTCGAAACATTTTAATATCAAAATATTTTCATTTTAGTATAAAATTTAGATTGGACGAAACAGGCGATATAACATGGTATAACGATCTGATCAACCCACTACCCGAGTCGAAAGACTGTGATAATTGTTCAGAATCTGCAAACGTTCTTTTCAGTTGCGAAACATTTGATGTAAATGAAACAAATCCAAGACTTATTTTTGGTGCATTCGCAGGACATAGTATAGAATTTAACGTAAGTCAACCGACACCATTAAGCAAATGCAAAAATTTTAATCGATTTATTTTATAATTGCAAATATTCAGACGGCAACATTATCTCCAGGGGAAACATTAATTTTGGATTGTGAGAATTGGTATTCGCTGCTCTGCAAGCGGCTGAAGGAAGATCAAGCAGTCGGACAGGAGACAGAATTCTCATTTGGTGATGCTTTGAATGAGAGATATTTCAGCGATGTGGTTATAAAAAGCTCAGATGGTTTGGATGTAAGATTATATTGAAGATTGTTTTTATTTATTTAATTGTTTTTATGTTGGTAATATATTTAATTTATTTTTATTTATATGATTTTATGTGTTTTATTTTGAACATTATATTTCTTTATATTATACTTGAAAACTGATTTCTCTATGCGAAAATTTGGCAAAAAATGAAATTTTTGAAATTTCAGATTTTATGAAATTTTTAGTTATTATACGCTTAGTTATTTACGCAAAGAAAACGGTGAATGGACAAATTGAAACAAGAATCTCTGACAGTACTTATGAACATCCCCTTCTCGAGTAGCAATCCGGCTGAGATAGCTATCACGATAAACCTTTCAGTCTCACCACAGCTGGTCAAATTTATCATAAGTAGAGCAAGAATTGAATGGGCTGTAAACCCAGTAAAAACGGAACTAGTCCTCTTCACAAGAAGGTTTAAAACCCCACCTTTGACACCCCCAGCTTAACAATGCTAGGATCAAATTTAGCAACAGTGCCAAATATCTTGGAGTAGTCCTTTACAAGAAACTCCTCTGGAATGGAAACACAGAAGAGCGCATTAAGAAAGCGAATATAGCGCTTTTCGGTTGCAAAAATCCATTGGGAAGAAGTGGGGATTTCCCCCTAACTTAGTACGATAAATGTTCACAGCGATTGTCCGCCCAATACCCCTATGCGGGGTCTTAGTATGGTGATCAACCTCGAGTAAGTGCATCGAGCTAAACACCCTACAGAAAGTACAAAGATTAGCGGAATTTTGCATAACAGGAGCATTTCCGCACCTACAGATGCCCTAAATGTTATGTTATACCTTCCTTCTTTAAATCTTGGGGCAAGGGAAAGCGCAACCTTGCAGCCCTTAGAATAAAAGAATCTGGTTTTTGGACCGGAATCCAGGGGAGGGTGAACTCGGGGTGAATTCAAGAACTCATCACTGCAGAATTCAGCAATTGGAAGTCGGTAGCTGAATTCTACAGTGTGTTGCGGCAGTGATGAGTTTTTGAATTTCCCCCCTTTGTTCTCATTCTCATTACCATTCCCACAAGAACCGACTTCTACATACCCGAGATTACTTTTACGAGGAACTGCGGAGTTCACATCCCTTCACCACACAGTTTTCAAGGTGCAATAAACATCTTTACTGATGGCTCTAAGCCCGAAGGTTGGATGGGGGAGGAGTCTTTTACCCAGAACTTGGGTAGTCTCCTTCCAACTACCCGATCACTGCAGTGTATACTAAGCGAAGGTTCCAGCCGCACATGAAGCTGTTCTACTAATCAACCAGCAAGGCGATAGGGATCGGACTGTCTACATCTTATCATATAGACAGGCGGCTCTAAAAGCCCTGCGCTCTTGCAGGAAACAGGTCTAGAATTACCTCTGAATGTCGCAGATCTCTTAACGAGATGGCTCAACAGTTCAGGGCCCTCCTGGTATGGGTGCCCAGTCAGCGCAAGATAGAGGGAAATTGTAAAGCTGACGAACTTGTCTGGAAAAGGCACTTAGCTTTGGGCCACTTTCAAACTCCGATGCAAAAAGCAGGGAGGGATCTAAATAAATGCACCTTGACCAAAATGACCTCTTATGATCTCAGGCGGACCGCGGGCTATAGCGGGAGTGTTGACCGGACACTGTCTAATAGGGACGCATGCAGTCGATAGGATTTTGCTTCCCTGTATGATCGGCTCCAGAATCAGTGATGCTATATTTACGATTAATTTGAATTGAATCGTATTCAATGATGAGGCCTCTGGTATTCAGTGTCCATCGTTGGTAGTACATTCATGCAGTACCATTCATCCCTTCAGCACGGTTGCTTACACCTTGGGATTTCGGGTTTTATCCAGTATGTCCTCTCAGTATGTTCCTTCCTGTGCCGTCCCCTAAGACGGCCAAGGAATTGTTACCGCGCAGCAGGAGTGATGTCAGGACACTTGTTGGCTTGATTACTGAACACTGCACTAAATTACCACTGGAAGAGGATGAGTCTGCCCTCCACATTCTCTATGAGTGCCCCGCAATGGCGAGGAGCAGGGTCTCTTTGTTCGAGGAGTCCCTACTCGAACACTCAAGTCTAAGCGACAAACCACTAGGCAGACTGCTGAACTTGTTCAAGCGGTCTGGCCTATAAATATGAGGTGTAGGGGCTGTAGTACAATAGGCCAAATTAATGGCTGCAGTACCTTTGGACCCAATACCTCACACAGGAAAAAAAATGTCTTCGCTAGATTCGCCTTATTCTGTCTATTCCAAGGCCAAGCAGGGAAAGCTAGACGACCAGCAGGATTTGGCCCGAGGTCTACTTACGGTCGATCTTGGAGCTTGGATCACACAGCACAACCAAACCCTCAGCCCCTGTAAATAATACTTTGCCAAGAAGAATAGGACTTACTAAAACATATTGTGATTGTCGACATTATGGAATCATTTTTTACTAAATTTTCTTTTTCCCATTTAGTTTTTTTTTCTGTTTTCTGCTTAGTCTCTTTTCTGTCAATATACATAAACATAATTCTTCTTTTATAACTTCACAGTACCAAGTGCACTCAATCATTCTCCGCCTAAACGGATTCGATTGCAGCATGTGCTTTCAATCCGGACCGATTAAGATTGAAAAGAATGCTAATCCCATTCCAAATCAAGTTAAAATCTCAATAACAATTCCGCATACAGCTGAAGATAGTCATGAGCATAAAATCTTACCAAAACTAAATTTATCACCAATGTATCTGCTGCCACCATCATCAGAGCTAGGTGTGCATAAGATAAAAAATCTGTCGAGTTCCTTCAATTGCTTACGAGGACCCAGCGCAGAGAACTACAGCAATGCACCACAGAAATACACAACATCCTCATCCGATTCTGACCTACAATCGAATTCATCAAAAAATATTTTCAATTTCTGCAATGATCTATTTTTAAATCCAATAGATAGTATATGCAGCAGCAGAAAACCCCCACTGTCTCCCTACCGTGCAAGAAGTCCTTCACCATTCCCCAGCTCTCTAGATACTCCGCCCTCCTCACCTTTAACACCTGTTGGTGTACTTTATAATTTGCCCTCGTTTATGATTACCCCGATCCTTCACTGGCTCTATACTGAATCATTGTTGCCCGACATGGAGGAGGACACTTGCGAGAAGTTGATCAACTTTGCAGAGACTCAACCGCCACTCATAAAAATTGTAGAACCATGTCGGAAATACTTGAAGCTCATTCGTTTGAAAAAATGTACGTAAAACTATTTTATCACTTATACTTCTCTAAATAACACAAATTTATTTTCAGTTGTGATTGATCTAATTATGGACACGCATAATGTGCTCAATAAAATAATCCAGTCAATAAATCCAGTCTCAATATTTCATCAGCCCGCCGCTTTATTTAATGCATTCAAGAATAGTCTTCGGGAAGGTGCTGTTGGTATGTAGGATATTGAATTTATGGTCAACTTTGGACACTGAACTATTTTTTAATGCTATTTTAGGATGTGCCAAAATACTTCAGTTCTGCAACATCTTCATAAAAGATGCTGCAGACATCTCACGTTTCCAGAAACATGAAATTATTAAATATGTTCGCACAAGATTACCAATATTTATGTCACAGATTCATCAACTGCTAAAGAATATTTTGAGCGTTTTTGTTAGTTTAAGCTCGGAGGAGAAATCTGAGTTGATTGTTTACATTGTACCTGAGGTGAGTTTTGTTTAAAAGAAATGATGATATTTTTTATGATATAGGTACAGGGCTAGGCAATAGTTGAGCACTAGAGTACCAAAATACCGCTTTCCCTCGAACTTAAAGTTTTTGACTTTATCTTTCTTACTTGAACTCACAAGCAGGATATAAGGGCTCTGGGACAACCGGGAGCTCGCTTGGCTCTCGAAAGCTTCTATTGCGCAGCATTGACTTAGGGGATGAGAAATATGTCCTTAAACGGGACACCTACTGCTTAATTAAGTAAATCGCCAACCAATCATTCGTATTACTCGATTTCTTTTGCTGAAATTTTTACGCTTAAGAAACTACGAATATACCTACATTAGTTATAATTCAAAGTGCTAAATCTAGAGTTGAAATTTCCCTCCAAAGTTCACGTGCACTTTATAACGATGGTCCCTGTACTGAATGTCGAGTCTTCACGACACGACAAGTCGTTTGAATTCAAGAATGAGCCTTTTCAGTCGAATCACGACTTTCAGTTCAGTGGCTTAGACTCTACTTAGCATTTCCACTCTAGACCCCCGTGTCCAGAAAATGCAGACAAAGGCGCCGCGTTGATTTGCCTGCATTCTGTCTTGACACGATTTTGTCCTGCCTGGTTTCTGTCGAGTCTGAATTTTGTCCTGTCTAGATTCTGTCTTTCTGGATTTCGTACCTAACCCTATATTAGGCTATGCAGTTTCCAAAACACCTGATCGAAATAACAAAAGCTACAATCGAGCAAGTACGAGACCTATCAGAAAGTTTCACATCACAAAGGGCAGACAAGATAACGCGCTGCTGTGATATCTCCTATTTAATAAAGCGTCGGAGCAGGTGGTGAGATACGCTAAGGTAGAAACGACGAGGTGCATCTTTAGCAAGTCGAAAAGACAATGGCATACGCGGATGACGATGCCATAACAGATAGGTAGTATCTACGAAGCCATCGTAACATTGCAAACAGTTGCAAAAAGAATGGGCTTAGTCATCATCCTTGACCTATTTCTTACCTCCCAGCCTTACCGATACAATGTCGATGTTGACTCTCCTCTGGGCAATTCGAATCACAATCTAGTAAGTGCTTATTTCCCATATCCAACACCTGCCCCAACTATCGCAGTTCCTAAACGAACTGTTTGCCACTATTGGAAAGTCAACTCACTTCTGGGAGTTGTGTTTCGGTTACGCCCACGTCAAATCTATGTATCACCAAAGTTAAATGCGTTTATTCATCCCCCATTCAAATTCAACCAAGTCTATAAAGCCACGTCGCAATAGCTGGTTTAATGGGGAGGATATGAACGCGAAGAAGGCGCCTTCAGAGCGTACAGAAGAAGCCGCCTTCAGAGCGTACAGGCGTTCCCCGAGTGAGTCACTTCGGCGTGAGTCATGACAAGTTGAGAAGTGTTACCAAACACTACCACTGGCAGTAAAAATTTCTGATCTTTCGTAACTAGCATCAAGAAGAATTTTACCTCCACAACACCTCCCTTCATTCGTAATGATGCGGTGATAACAGACAGCAATTCCAAGGTCGATTTATTAGCATCTCTGTTCACCTCAAATTCTTCTCTACCCGATGCTGCTATGCAATCTCTTTCCCTCGAGCGAACAGCTTATTCAATGGAGGGAGTTTTTCTTTCAAGATCGAGATGTATATATGTAGATATCTCAAAGGGCTTGTCGTTAACAAATCAATATACAAAAATTCTTTGCTCTGTCATACTTCTACGAAATCTATCCAGATTTCTGGAAACTGGCTCATGTTCAGCCTATACCAAAAAAAGGTGACTCTAGTCCCCTTAAACTACTGCCCAATATTACTTCTGTTCTCTCCAAAGTCATGGAGGTATTAAAAATCATATTTATGTAAGTTATTTAACTTAACTACCCCCCCCCCCCCCCCCGCTACAAGTTCAATATAGTCACCTTATTAATATCCATAAATGATATGCTCTCAATCAAGGTGCTAAGGGAGATGAACATGAACCCTGCTCTGGATTCTTGGATCTTATAGAATTTCGGAAATATTAACTGTAAAAGATTGTTTCACGATCGAGTTGTTCTATGTATTAGCGATTTGCGTGACTGCCATATGAATTATACAACCGTACAAGCAGGAGAGTGTTTATATTTCGGTATCGGTTATATGTATGTTAGTAATAGCGATAAAGTTGCGTTATCCATTACATCCATTCATTTCTCTGAAGCAAGTTCTAATATGCTTAAATAATGCGAGTTTTTTGCTCTGTCAACGGTCAACTTTATACTAGCAAATTGATATTTAATAATGTTTTTATTCATGCTTTTAATTCATTAAGTCTCTTGTTATTTTTTACAGATTGAATCTTCGTTAAAAATATTAACTAATGTGATAGAAGAAATCAAAAACTCTCTCGAAAAGATGTGTAAAGTAAGCATAGTAACTTCTTCTATCCTAATTCTTTCACCAAAAGTTTACTAACTCTTTCCATTAATTTTCTATTTTCCAGGACTTAAAATGCTCACATTTAGATTTATCAATTAAAACAAAAGAAACTTCATTTGATATATCAACTAACCGTGGAATACAGGAGGACATTAATATACTTTCATTTACGAGGCCTTCAATGTATGATGTTTCAGCAGAGAAAAGATTGATATCAGCAGAGAATGATCTTAAGTTTGTTCTATATATGTATGAAGTTCGTAAGATGCGTGATATATATGGTAGAATTGCTGCTGCTCTAGATATTATCAGAGAGAAAAAGTATACTATCATTTTATTATAAATTATGTTGATTTATTAATGTTTTTTTTAGATCTGCATTTTGTGAAATGAGTTTCCCAAATAAACGTAGTACAGTTCATCAGAATTTAGAGCAACTCATTTTAGATATTCCAACTTATATATTAATAATAGAAAATATTTCAGATCGTTTAGATGATAAAATTGGATGGAAGGAGTTTAAATTTTGTTTTAAACTGGCAACGAGTCAAATAGTATAAAATAATATTATAATAACAAGCTTTGTTCAATTCAACACTGATTGGTGATTCTCTTTCAGAATGGTGTAATAATCAAGCTCTTAGATCATAAGCCTGCATTAAGTGATCCCATTAATCACGTAGGTTTATACTAATTATGTAATTTTACAATAATAAAAATAATGTTGCTTATTTTACAATTAAAGATTTGTAAACTGGTTCAAAAAGATGAATTTACCAAATCGCTCATAGAATTAGGCCTTCTAGAATCATCAAACATTTTGCAGAATGAACTAACAAGTTTACCTAATAACGAAAAGGGTTCTTCATATGACTATAAGAATGTGAAGGTAAAACATTCTGTATTTTATGTTTTCATAAACTAATTCCATTTTTTTTCTATTTTAGTTAAATCTAATAAAAAATTTATGCGAACCGCCCATTGTAGCTAACAGTAGTTTATCAAAAAATGCATTACGACTGTTGCATTCTGGTCAATTAGCTGATATGGAATTTGAAGTTCATGTTTTACACAGTAATCAAGGCTCAAGTAGAGAATATGATGGTCATTCTAGGCCAAGTCAAATTCATACATTTCGGGCACACAGGGTTATAGTTTCAGCAAGGTTTGGATATTTTTTTTAATATTTTAATGTATTGCAAAATATATATTTCTATTATTTTTAGGTGTGAATGGTTTAAGAAAGCTCTGTTGTCTGGAATGCAAGAAAGTATTAATAAGTAAGTAATGGATAGAATTTTTTTGATTTAAGTTTATTTAAACTATAAAGTCGAATACATTCTTATGTCTATATCATCGAGATTTTTATCACAACAAAACTCTAAAATCATTCACGCGGTTGCATTATCAGGAAATGTTTGATTCCACTAATTTTCTAAACTAGCTTATACTGTTCGTTTATCAATTTTAAGCGAGATCCAATTATCAGTGATAGTCCGGGGTGGTAGCACGTAAGTTGTATCAATCGACCTCTTCATACAAAAATTCAAGTGTTACAAAAAATTTTGTATGAAGAGGTCGATTGAAACAACTTACGTGCTACCACCCCTGGTGTTCAGTTATCTTTTAAGATATAGCTGCCGAGCCTCTGCACGCGTTACAATCTGTATGAGTCACCCCATGCCTATTAGGCCAGTCACTTTATACAAAAAAGGGCCAAACCTCTAAAAAGTGCAACTGGAGATTTTGCAGCGAGATTATCTTTATTTTGGACTCTCAAATATTTTCCCAAAAGTTCATAAAGCCAACTGACCGGCTACTCAAGTTATGGAGGGTCAAAAGTCACGAAAATCAATTTTTCAGAAATATTCATACTTTAGTTTTGCTGGCCCAAAGCGGACAGTATGGACCGTTACGAACGATCGACGCCACAACAAAAACACAAAAGTCGTATGCTGACAAGACTGAAAGCCTTTCATCTCCAGTTCCGAAACCGAACAGGTCCGAAGATCGTAACTCTTAAATTGGTTATAAATATCTCCAACATCTTTTAAAACGACAATACTTACATTCTGTGAATCTGTATTGGAACAAGATTCATGTTCCCACAGATATGTAAAATTAGGAGTAAAACACATAACCCATTAGGCCAAACGAGGAGCTACTGCGGTATGCTGGCATGGATCCAGAAGAAAACAGTCGCATAAAGGACAATTATTCTATAGTGGATGAGCAGGAAGAAGGTGGATTTTGTGGGTGCCTACTATCAGGGAAACTATTCGGTGAACACCAGAGTTTGGGCGAATTCTAACCTTGAGAGTAGGGCCTTACTGAACCATAACAGATTATCTATTACACAGAATCGTCATTTGTGACCCAAAAACCCCCCAGCGTGGATTCTTTATCTATATTCTTATTTTATTAACACTGGGAGTTTTCTTCCCACGCTTTTTTCTATTTTGAAAGGTAGGTTGTTTCCATATACTGGCTTGAGCAATAAAAACCTTACATTCAAAATAACAATAAAAGCTAAAGAAATAAAAGCGTATTTTTTACATTTTTTAAACTATATTTTTTATTTTCTACTTTTTAGTCTATTATATGTCTTCCGCCATTTTGTAGTGACCACCATATCAGATTTAAAATGACGTCACTCTGCTTACTGTACTTCACTCGTCATAAGCTTTCATTTGATACCCATATATCAAGGGCGTTCTAAAGAAATAGGTAAACCACCAATTTGTGTTGGTCGCCATTTTGAATTTGAAATAACGCTACACAGCTAATAGTATTATATTTGTCATATCCTTTCATTTGATACCCATAACGAGTGGGTTGTAAAGAAAAAGGTACTCCGCCATTTTGTGTTGGACGCCATTTTGAATTATGAATGACGCCACATAGTTGAGTGTATTCTATTTGTAATACCCTGTCATTTGATACCCTTATCGGGGGTCAGGTAGCACAATTTCAAAATTCGGCCGCCATCTTGATTTATTTACAAAATGGTCAGATTGCATGGTCACGCGAATTATACATGATCGGTTATATGGAAGTGGGTCAAAATCAAGTTGCAAGATTTGTTTACATACTACATACAACATACAACATCCAGATGAAGCTAATATAAAGTGTATAAAAAGGGAATTAATTTTTTGCCTACAAATTCTTTCAAAATTGCTTTGAAGAATTCCAAAAATTCGGACAAAATAGAAAATATATCATTATAAAATTAGGTTTCGATATTAACATACATATTTACAACTTAAACTTTAAACACTAATATATTTTATTTTCAAGAAAAATCGTTATATCTGATACGTCACCTGTGATATTTAGACGTTTACTACTTTATTTGTACGGAGCTCCGATAGATAAAACGGTAGGAGCAGAACAAATATGTGAATTGATGCTATTGGCTGATCGATATTCGATTGATGATCTTAAAGTAAGTAATTGCAAATTTGCTAATTAATTAAATACTCATTTTTTTACTCTATTTAAAAGGAATTGTGTGAAAATACACTAAACGCACTCATAGATGAAGAATCAGTTTTGTGTTTATTAGGGATTGCTGACCGCTTTATGGCTTCCGTCTTAAAATCAAACTGTTTGTCATTTATATCACAACATGCTAAGCTAACAAAGTTAGATATGTTTAAAGAATTGCCAAAATCAATTCAGGTAAGAACAGGGAAAATTATTAGTAACACTTATTATTAATCAACATTATTTTATCTTATTACAGCTGGAAGTTCAAGACTTGATACATTGGTTTGGAAGAGTGCCTGAACCATGGGGTGATGGATTTAAACCACGTAGTAGTTCACGGCATAGTCTTAAGAGTCCATCAAAGCCCCGGTCGAGATCAAGGAAATCATCACCATCATTCATGTGACGATGACTATTAAGTCAAAGACAATCATTAATAGCACATTAAAAACTGAGAAAAGAAAACAAAAAAAAAATTCAAAAAAAGGAACAAGTTCAGGCAAAAATTCTGTTTTAATCGAAATAAAATATTTTTCACAATTTATCTAATTAAAAAAAAACTACCCGTAGAAACTAGATTTCAGAACTATCATGTATAAGTGAAAGGATTATTATTCTTATTTTATTGTTGTTTAAATGGTTCATTCGAAAATTTCCGTCAAAAAAAAAATGAAGAGAATATATCTACTTTAAAACCGTAATTTGGTTGTTTTTATTTTTGTGTAAATAATGAAGATTAGGCGGAATTGTTTCAATTATGTTTTGTCAGACCTGCTATTTGGAGCAATACTATAAATGGTTCAACAGAAGTTATTTCAGACTTATTGTTAAAGCGTTGCAGGAATTTCATTTAATATATCGATACAATTTCTATGATGAAAACACGAGACCACATACTGAGTATATGTAGATCTTTAATGATGACCAGCAAAGTGAAAAACAAAGCGCCACCGAGGAATAGCACGTGAGCCTTATGAACTATAACTTGGGCAAAGCAACTGAGGAACTAAAAATTCGTTACTAATGAGATTTAACCATTTTGGACAAAGCTGAACATACGAAAACTCGGTATTTAGATCCTTAATAGAGTAATGTCCGTACGTAAGTTGCTGCTAAAACATTACAAAATTGAGATTAAAAAATTGACAACGTGTGATGAAAAGTGTATCACTTACCACAAAGGAAGTCAAAGAGGAAGTATACTCAGCATACGGTGACAAGGTCTGGGTTAACGTGGAAGAAGGTAATATAATGTTGTTTGTTTAGCGGGGAATTGCCCATCATAAAGTGTTAACAATTACAACAACGATAGATTCTAATCTCTACTATCATAAAAATAATGCAATTGAAGTGTTGTGATGAGGAAAGTGGAAATTGTTCTGCATAGGAGGCATAATTTTCAATCGATACGTCAAGTTAGCCATGTCGTTGACCAGTCAACAAAAACTATAATGGTTGTTTGGCTGGATTGAACCGATATGTAGGAAGTTACTTGGTATAATTATTTAATAAAAATTCTTGAGCGATGGTGCATTGTCCTCTTTTAGAAAAATTGCTAAATATCAGTCAATAAATGGGCATGTATTTATATAACACGTTAAACTAATGTACGAAAGTAATCGTTCTAAATTTCACTTATAAATGAGGCGAACTTATCATTATCAGTTGTTCGTTGTTTCGTACTACTTTTAAGCTTAACCTGAACCTTAATAAGAAGATACCATTGTACATAAATAAATAAGACGCTGGTTCTATTCTATAAATCATCTAAGAAAAGATCTGAATAGTCCAGGCCTCAGTAGTCCTCAATTCCCTACCATACACGTTCCTGAAAATTCCTTAGTTTTTTTCCTTGCCTATTCCATGAAAATTCGACATAAAAAGAAAATTTAGATCTCGACCTTCACCAATTTCCTTCATATTTCGTACATTTGGAGTACGTAGGTGCAATATTTGCCAAAAAGTTGGGTAGGTTCAAAAATAACAGTACTTAACTATTTCGAAATTAGCATTATCCCAGGTTCCTTTAAAAAATCGTACAAAGTGCAAATATTATCCTGCGCTATACATCATTTTAAAGCTATTACATAAAAATGCTGAAAAGGACAAGAATGCTACAAAAGATAAACAGTATTCAAAGGACATCTTAAGTGTCTCTTATCCTTGGAGATCTCAAAAAGCCAATTTGAATTTTCTCCAAAATTTTCTATGTTTTGACTGGCGACACTAAAGGTAAGTTACCTGAGTCTCATGCTGGGATGGAAGGCGTTTTGAGAGAGAGAATTTTTTAAAACAATACCCTGCTTAAAGCCCATATCATTATATAAAACAGTTTAATCTATGTGCTAAATACATTCGACGGGCATTTTGTTTACCAAAGGGTCCTGTAGTCACTTAGTATGTGTTTGCACTATACACCACAAAGTCAAGTTAAGCAATCCTCCAAATTTGGCGTGTTATTTTAATAAATGTGAAATGTGCTGGAGCTATGAGAATCTTCGTAAAGTATTTGAAGCCAATAGCGTTGAAAGCATTTCATATAATCAATGGATGTCTACGGATAGATCGCACTTATGTACGGTGAATAAGCCAACAGAAGATTTTATAGATCACTTACTGGTACGTTTACCTGTATTCTTGTTCTTCTACGATGGCTCTACAGACCTATTCGAGCCAGCTTCTTCCTTCAGACGTCTCTCTGCTTATCTCGAGTTTCATGTGTTGAGTAGTTTTGCTGCATCGATCTTAAAATTGTGTTGATTGTGGTTCGTCAAGTGGTCTTCTGTCATCTGGTAGTAAATGCAGGGCTTTTTTTGGAATCCTTAAGTCATCCGTTTTTTGGACATGACTGGCCCAACGTAAACACATTAACTTGGCATTTGTCGAAAGTTTACACTCATTGTATAAATCGTATAATTCGTGATTGTAGCGTATTCTCCATGCATTGTCTTCATTGGCTGGGCCGTATATCTTTCGGAGAATCTTCCTTTCAAATATATCCATCTTGTTCGCGGACGTTTACCTGTATTATTGCGACTGGCTTGGTTATGATATTTACCATTTGAAAATAGGTGTTACCTGTCCAGTCTTGGCCTGTTTTTAGTAGATATCGTATGAAGTGAGTATAAAAATGAGACGATAATTTGTGTTTTAAGCAAACAGAGTGACGTTGCTAACTTGTGGGGACTGCGCATGGAAACAGCAATTTTGGAATTTCCTTATTTTTTGGCGCGAAGTATATCGAAATATTGTTTACTTGATAAAGCCTCCGTCTTCCATACGAAAAAATTCACGGTTTATTGAAGCCAAAGAAAGTGCTTTGAGCAGGCGTACTTGGAGGCAGATTAATTGGCTTTCCAGAAAGCAAATACTATTTAAAATTTTCAGGAAGTACTCTTCCTGAGATGCTTGATACAGTCCCCCTCTGACGCACAGAAGAACGATGTGGTAGAATCATAGAATCACTCAAGTTTCTGTTTTTATAGCGAATAAAATAATATACCCGGGTAAAAATAAGAAAAGGCCTTACAATGGGCGTACACCGCCCGCTTGGCTTTTTAAGGGGTATATGATGGCCGTAGAGTTTTTAACTATTTTTAATGGGAGCACATACGGCCTCACGACGCGACGGCCAAACTTGCCTAAAAGATTTGAATGGCCTAGTATAGAACTGTATGACGAGAAATTTGAGCAAAAAAAAAGAATCTGCACCAATGTATTGTTGAGTGTGGTTTGTAGGAACTTGATCATTTTCGTTACGTACAATGATCCTTTCGATTTATCCTACTTAAAGATAATCGATGCACAAGAGAAACGAGCTCGTCAGTCGTCGGTTTGTTGCACGTGAAAAGTGTGGTGCGTGTTGATTTATATTTTAGTTAAAAAAAAAACAATCGAAAAATAAGTGCAGTGTGTTGATAAAAATTTTGAATTGTTCGAATTCGAAGATATGAGTACCGGATCTCAAGATGTTTTTCTCAATAAATACGACGTAAGTTTTGAGTGACACTTTCCCCAAAATGATTTCTTTTTTGAGTCAAATTAACATAATAGTTATGCCGGTTGTCGGCCTTGAAAATATATCTTTATACATGTAATTTTAAATCGCATTATATGTAGACGTATACTTGTCGGTGTGTGTGTGGTGTACGGCCGTGCTGTCCTGCAAACGACCTTGTGGTGCCCGTCACATGCACGAGAACTTTGTTTCAATCACGGTCGGTGTTCGCCCGTTGTAAGGCCATATTTTCTGTTTACTCGGATACCTTTCCATAAAAATATATGTTATTAAATTAAAAACTTATCCAAACATTTTCTTTATTAAAGATCTTGTATCTTCGGCAATAGTGCTGATAGTTCCCCCCCCCCCCCCCTCTAGAACAATTTTTCCCCAAATATATCCAGGAATCACCCCTTAAAAGAGTAGTCACTCAGTTAAAAACACCCCAATTTAATATCATGTGTGAATCTCTAGAATATTTATTAAAACGACATTAAATTTTTCCTTAAAGACTTGATTCCCTTGGCCTTCCATTTACACAGAAAGGGATTAAAATTAGAAAAGCCATAACAACCTACAGCAGAAACAAAATTAAAAAGAGATTATCTAGCTATTAAGTACTTTGAGATATTAATGTGTAACAAAATTTTACATCATAATTATGAAATATTTCCTTAAAGAACTCATCCTCGTTCACACCCCCGACCGCGCACAAAAGAGCAACAATTTGTCACCATCTCCTTTATTTACAGAGCTAATAATAGAACAATCAGTCAAATTACATCTGTCAATTGCTGTGTGCTCCTTCACCCCCATTATTATTGCTACAACTGGATTTCGTCGTCGTCCTAAAAATTAATCTTCATAATGATGACATCCAAAAATTTTAACAGAAATAAATTATTTCCGTTTTTGGTCTAAAATGGCTTCTTGCGTAGTAAGTAATATAATAAATTGAAAGTAGCGCTTAAGGGCTTTGAGATTGGTGAAGTTATATAGTAATAATAATAATAATAAGGTCGTTCAAATGCTACAGGAGGCAGTCGAGAGTGAATTAAGATGGAAGGAATTAAACGACCGGAAATAATAATTAATGATGTTTATGTTTCTCTGTATTTTTTTGCGAAGAAAGTTGCGCGCTCTTTTCATTACTTTCTATTGGCACAAAAAGGGGGGATTTATAAGAAGAAATTAATCGTAATTTTTCTTCGGTTTTTTTTGAAGAAGAATAAGAAGAAATTACCAAATACAACTTCCAAGGAAATTTATATGTATATAATTTTTTTTTTCTCTCAAGGGTTTTGTTTTCTCGTTTATAAGATGGGTGGTGAAAGCAGGGTGGAGGAAAAATATACCCATTAAATTAACATCCGTAAAATGAAGTTCTATGCATAATGCTCTCCTCGACCTAAAGCGATATAGCTATGCTATGAAATCAGAGAACACAAAACTCACATGCCCACCAGCCACCACCAACCATCATTGCCACCCCGTTGGAATGGAACCTTTCAAGCTAAAACAACCCTCCGGGCACCCCCGCAGTCGCCGCCGTCGCTGTAGCCACCGCCGCGCTACCCATCGTTAAAACAGTGCGAAAACAACAGCCGCCTTTCAGTATATAATCAGAAACGAGCATCCCTTAAAAGGAATTGGGGTAGTAGTAGCGCGCTCGTTGGTGGCAGAAAATATATATATATAGGTACATATATATTTATATGGGGTTGGGAGTAAAAATCAGCAAATGTAAGAATGTAGTGAAGGTCACCCTATGTCCTTATGTTCGAGCTTATTGTGCTATGATTTCACCACCAGCCATCCAGCCAGAAGCAGAAGCACTATAGGCTCTCTATTGCAGGACTTTGATAATAGTCCATGACTAATAGTAGTTATAGCTGCCGAAAAGTCTACTACCCCAGAAAACGAGGCCTATCATTACCAGCCACCGTTTTTCGTTTACAAGTGGGGAATGATAAATATCTTTCGGGGGTATTTATGGATATGATATTTGAACATGCTTAATTGTGGAATCGTAGAGGGGGGGACCAGGATTATTATTAAAGTTTTCCTTAAGGAATGTGATTCCGGAATTCTTTCAACATTTTTTTTTCTTTAAGATGCTTGGAAAAGCTCTCGAACATCATTTATTTCGCTTTAAAATTCCCCTTTACACCAACCCCTCCGCCCCCACCAAAATAATCCTGAACATCGTGAACTGGATCTACTCTAGTCTTCTTCATCAGGTGCGAGATAGTGAGAAAAACATCATTTTTTGTGATTGTGTGGAATGGGGATGGTAAAAAAGAGCTTTCCCTGGAAAAGAGCATTGCTGACCAAGGAATTTCCCATATTACATATATCTATATAATACATACATACATATGTATATACAATATTTTTTTTACGTTGTCCTATCACAATTGAAAAATGATAAAAGTTTATAAAGAATTATTCTCCATAGACTTTTGAAAATGAAAGCAACAAAAAAGTGTAGAACGAATGAGAACAGATTTTATTAAAAAAATTTCGGGAATGAAGAACAACAACAAAAAAAGAAAGTAATTTTTCAAAAAAAAAAAAAAAAAAATTCCCATGATAACTTTCTTATTTTCCTCTCTCTATCTTTCTCTTGAATTCATTTTGTGTAAAGGCATGGCCGGCGTTACCGTTCTACTACATATGTAGTAGTTTTACTACCTTTTTAGAAAAAAAAAATTATTAATTTATTACATCACTAAATCAAGGTATCATTCTACTACTATTTTTCTCGAATAATTATAATTTTTTTATTTATTTTTAAATCGATCGCAGCCTTAGAATAAAGAACTACAGGAAAGGCCCTCTCCTATAAAAACCGTGTACGTGAGCGTAGTGAAATCTGGAGTCGGTGATTGTTGAGGGTCTGCCGACTGTCAAATTAGTCAGACTTTTTTTACATTAACTGAACTAGTAAATTCTGAAGGTGTAAATTCATATTGTAATTTCAGTGAAAACATAACTTTGGTCTGATTATGGCAATTCAATATAACAGCAATAAAATGAATAATTTTAATCTATATTTATATAAAACAAAGTAGTTACACCATTTATAGCCCAGGAACGGCTGGACCGATTTTTATGATTTTTGATTTGTTAGATTTATCTTCGTCCCGAATAGCAGAATAACTAGATATTAAAACATCGGATATTTCATGAAATAAAAATTTATGCAGAAAATTCATTTTCTCATACATTTTGTATGGAACGGCTTTTTTCTTGATGAATTTTCAATGATGAATTGCAATGAGGCGATTTGGCGAATCCCATTCATGAGCGTCATCCACTGTTGTATATCTATTTGGCGGTACATCTTGAGAATATTCAACGAGTTTAGTTCACCACATCGAATGTAACATTGTGAAACACTCAGCAATGGCCAAAGTTTTGGTTGCAAGTATCTGGGATGAATGCACAAAGGCGCATTGGAACTATGAAAGATCTACGCAATGAGTCAATATGTTTTGGAGGCGCAATTATTTTACTGTCTGGCGATTTCCGCCAAACACTATCAGTCATTCCAAGATCCACCACTGCCGATGAAATGAACGCTTGCCTCAAATCATAGATATGTGGCGCTTTATGAAGAAACAAAAGGTGACGACAAACATGCGAGTTGCAATCGGTAATGGCCGTGTTTCTGTCGACGAATCGAACGGATTGATTTGATTTTTTTGCAAATCAATTTCCAATTCGTCTTGCATTCACTATGACGATCAACAAATCATAAGGCCAATGCTTGAGTGTTTTTGGCCTGAATCTAGAAAATGAATGCTTCTCTCACGGTCAGTTGTACATAGCATGTCTTCCTCTCCCTTCGTTTTACCTTTCACCCTCCCTCCCTGCCTAACGTATCTGCATATCGGGACTTCAATAATATCAATTTTGCTCGTCTTTCTGAAATTACATTGTCTTTACCTTGGGCTCTTGAATTCTTTCATCCGACCCCTATTTAATTAATGTGTCCCTTTAGTTACAAGACGACGTTCTAAATCTCCAAATTGTCCCTGCCTTTCTTATGAAATCCGCAAATTGATTGTTGAGCGTGAGTTCTTGTACAGCCGCTATCGCAGAACTAGGGTCCCGAGCTACCTCGGTCAGTACAAATATCTTCGTAACTTAATCAATAAGAAAGTGTAATCGGCCAAGTGTGAATTTTACTCCCGTAAGGCTGCTCGCACACTGGATCAGAATTTGTACGAATTCCGATGAAATAGAATACAATTTCATCAGAATTCGCACAAAATCGTACAAATTCTGATGCAGTGTGCGAGCAGCCTAAATTTGATCCTTCTCTGTCCACCAAGCAACTTTGGTCTGTCTAAACTTCGGTCTCTAGGCATTCATACCGCTGAGCTTAACTGATTTGAGGTTGTAATGTAAACTCACTCAATGTATCTTTCATTCAATTTCCTCCGAGTTTCCCACTGTCTTCCACTTCTGATTCCCCTTCTTCCAACTCTATATGTTCTGATGGTTTTAATTTCTGTGGTGTAAGCTCAAGAAGTACTTGGAATATTGTTTTCCATTTCGTCCAATAGCGTTGGCTATGATGGTATTGCTCCTCGCTTTCTTAAGATTCTCTCTCGTTTAATCGTTGATACCACCACGCATATTCTTAATTATTGTCTGATAACATCCATCAGCATCTGCTCCATAAACTTAGTCAACGATATCACTTTTCCTCTTCTGCTCTTCGTCGTTCTTTTGTCTTCTCTCTAATAGAGCTCAGTGTGTTCGGCATAATAATGTTACTTCCTCTTTTCCAAGTGTGCCTGCCGGTGTGCCCCAGGGTTCGGTTCTTGGTCCTTTGCTATTCTCCCTCTATATTAATGATCTTTCTATAATCCGTCGCTGCTCTTTTCATGTATATGCTGATGATCTCCAGCTATATACCTCATGTCCTCCTAATCAAATTGAAGATTGTGTGTCTGAGCTTGTCGCAAATAAACGATTGGTGTTCTAGTAATTTCTTTAAATTAAATCCAATTAAATCGCAAGTACTTTTCCTTAGTCGTCGCTCGCTGTCGCCGGATGGTTTCCCACCTCTTCTACTTAATAATGTTCTCCTTCCAATAGTTGACTGTGCCAAAAACCTGGGTATTGTTGTCAACTCCAAACTCTCCTGCTGCAATCATGTCTCACTGAAGCTCTCTAAGATCTATGGCACACTTCGCAAACTATCGCTACATGGCAGTCTGTTGTCCTCGCCTATTCGAGCTAAACTTATCAAATCTCTTGTTGTTACTCATTTCCTTTACGGCTCGGCTCGCTGGTATATATATATATCCTTTGCCTTTTCCTGCCATCAGCGACTTAGAGTGGCATTTAATGGTTGCATTAGGTTCGTACTGGGTTGTGACCTCTTTCAATTCCTCGATCTCATGGCTTTACTTCTGTTGCATAAGGTTTTTTATACCAAAAACCCCTGCTATCTTTCTGACTTCCGAAATCAAAAAAAAGTTACTACTTCTTTTTTCAAAAAGGTAGTAGATTTTACTACTCTTTTAAAATTCATCCAAACGGCAACATTAAATATGGCAATAAATTTTCCCTTTATTCTCGGATGAATTAAACCGAAAAGAAAAATGCCATTTCGATCAAGGGCGCAATCTCGTCTCTAAGGCGGGTTGTACGTACGTACGAGACCGAGACGATATGAGGACGTATACGTATTGATGCGTCTCTTTTGGGAAAATTTTGTTCTATCGTACAATTGATCATGCGCATTAAAATTTATCCAACGTTTCAACTACACCTACAACAACAACAAAAACAACATACCTCGTCTTTTTCTTGATTATATATATATTTTAACCATAGTGGAGAAAAGCTTTTTTCTCCACAAGATACACACATATACACATAAATGGAGGAAAATTTTATACTAATGAAAATTTTTGCACGCATACAATTCCAATATTAAACCAGGCAAATTTTCCAGGCTAGGTCCCAGTTTTGTAGAAACTCGCGTACAAGCACCAAGGAAGTGCTCCGCTAAATTCGTGCGTAATTGTATATTTATTTTATTCATTTTTTTTTTTAAATAAAAAAGAAAAATAAATAAAAAAATAAGGGAAAAATAATCAAATAACGATTTTTTTTTATTCTTATTAAGTAGTGTTTTTCGAAAAATAAAAAAAAATTAAAAAAATAGGTTTATAGCTCCAAAGTAAATTTTGTAGGAGCTGTATTTTTTGTTGTAGAAAAAAAAATTGTCTTATATTATTATATATGTAGGTAACAATACGAAAAAATTTATAAGAATATTAGAAAAAATAAAATTACGCGGATGACACAAGGTCGTGCCCAATTTGCGCATATCACGCTTTTGCTGTTCGATTACGTCCAAAAAAATAAAAAATATACATAGTATAACATTTCGCATTTAATATAGTCCTCTATACTATAAAAGACGGAAAGACGGACGCAGACGGTAGACGGGACGGCTGTGCAACGCTATGCGGCTCCCACGGCTCCACCAGCAGCACAGCCCCGTCCTGTCCAGAAACATAGCAGCAGCAGCAGAAGAGTGATTTTTTAATAAATAACGAAGAATCGTGCTGGCACGCCAAAATTCCCCAACTTTTCTTCATCTATGACGAATGGGGGGGTGGGATGAAGAATATGCCTTGCACTTGTTTTTGTTTTAATTTCTTTTCGAGGATTTTGTTTTGTTTTTTTTATTTTATTGTTGAATATTAGGTAGGGTACGAAAATAGAAGAGAAGACGTATAAATCTAACAAAACCGAACCAATTTTTTTGGTTTGGTATTGGAATTAATCAATCAACTAATGACGGTCTGCTAAAAAAAAAGATTGAAGCTTTTTTTTTATTTTTTTTTTCTTCCTCTCTTCTTTCATATGTATATTATATTATACATATATTATTTATCTATATTATTTTTTTTTATTAACATAAATACGGATTTACAACAAAGCTCAGAACTTGGATGTGAATATATATAGTATACTTACTACATACAACAACAAAAAGGTGCATAAATTCCGATAGAGAAAAAGAATCGAGAGAGAGTAGAAAAAAAAATATTATCCAATGAAATATCAGTTTTGTGTTTATCGGGCTAGCTGCCGATTCTAGTGTCAATATAATAAACTAATAAAGTGCTATATCCGGACCAGAGGTGACGTATTGCCTGAATTATATTCATACAAGGTAGTTGCGGTGTATGGTGTGAAAATAAAAGGCCTCGGATACAGCAGCCACTGGAGATTGACTGGTGAGTTTTAATTTTTTTTCTATATCATTTCCCACCCCCTATATATGCAAGTATTTTTTTTATGTGATTTATCCTTCCTTTTTCATCCTTGTAATCTTTCATCCACTTAATTTTTCTCGTATAATCGTATTGTGTGGTTGTGTTTTTATTTTACATATGTACATATATATGCAAAGGGCTATCCAATGTCCATTTACGCACTTTTAACATATTTTCTGTTCTATTGTTGATCATCAATTTTGTGTGCCATCTATGAGAATTAATAACAAGTAATAAAGATGATATACACGCCAGTACAGGTAATAATTCAATCATTTTTCGGGGGGTTGATATATCTATATAGTATATATGTATACTTTTTGGGTGATTTTCGTGTGTCATCAATGGTATAAAACAGCTTAATGTTATGCGTGCAAAATAAAAGCACAAAAAAGCACTCTTTTCTGCTCCCTAGTGCTGCTACTCAACACACAACATACTACTATATATGTATAAGAACAACCACAGAGTATAACCCCCAGTACTGAGTAATAGAAAAGAGTAAGAGAACACAAGAGCCGAAAAGACGATTGGGGTTGTGGGAGATGTATATATAAGGTAGAGAGAAAGAGGGTATGGTATAAGGCAGAGAGCAGCGAGGGTTGTGGTGGAGAGAGAGAAAAAAACTCACACTGTGAATATACAAGTAAAAATTCCTTGCACCCCTAAAATCGGGTCGTGGGAGACAAAATCGATTTTTTCATGCTATTCATCCGGATTGGGGGTGAAGTATGTATGTTTTTATACTTCATCGTGCCACTTCCTTCTCTATATCTGTCTTCTTCTTCTTCTCCTCCAAATTTCTGGTGTATTGGATCCTTTTCTACAACATTGTGTCGTGCGTTTCCACACTGATTCACTTGATTTTGCCTAATGACTTCTTGTCATTAAATTTGCTTTGCTAATTCCACCCGCAGTGAGACGTTTTAGGTGGAGGTAGAAGCACACCAACGATGGATTTTGTACAAACAACAATCTATAACAACAACAACAACAACAACAGCGGTGGCATCTTTTGTTTTGTGTTCTCCCATGTGGCAGTACGCGCTAACGGGGAAGATGTTTCATAACAAGTAGCAGAGCCATACACCAAAGTAAAAGGGCGGAGGAATTGGCCACACTCGACTGCTAAAGGCTAAGCCCCACCGCGCCCCATAAATACACCACCCTACCTCAACTCAACCCAACCCAAATACCACAAAGAAAAAACTAACCCCGTGCGCTAGGGCCTGATTATATGGACCAATCAACTAGTGTTTTATCGATATTACGACGTTTTAAGGCATGTTCTTACATGTCCTTTCACAATTCAGAAAGGATTTTTTTCGTCATTCTTTCTTCGATTGTCATGCGATGTTGCCAAAATTAGCACTCTATAGATTTTTAATATCTTACATACATACATACATAAAAATAAACATTTCGATTGTCTTTCTTTCGTTTTTTTATTGTTTTTGTCGTCGTTATTTGTTGTTAACAATTTATTGAATTTTCCTTAACCGATTTCGTACACACAAAATAACAATTTTTTGGGGTAATACTATTACGAACAACAACAAAAAAACTAGTTATCATCGCGATTTATTGCGATAGTTTTATAGATAAGATAAACATTTATTATTTTAATAGGGGGGGTTTGAGTTATTTACTACACATATTCCAGCTTTAATATTGTTTTTTCTTGTGTAATGACGTGGTGTCTTATAGATAAACAATATATTTGCACCTATACTAATGACGTATTTACATATCAAAATCATAATGACTATATTTGGTGTAGACCATACTTATTATTGTTTCTGTAAGAAATTAATCTTTTCGTTTTTGTTTTTTCGTTATTCATACATACATACTTACATACTAACATACATACATACTTACATACTTACATCCATACATACATACATACAAACATTCATAACGTTACTTGATGAATATAAAAAAACAAAAACTAAAATGTTATTAAAATTATGTTTTAGGCAAATTTTATTTTCAGTATCATTTTAAAAGTAGGTCCTTTTTTTCTTACTATATGTACACACATACAAATATATGTATACATATGTATATCGTTACCAAGAATTATTTGAGTAGTTGATTTAAGATTCTCCGAAGGAAAAAGGTTGTTGCTAAGAGTTTCAATTATAAATTTAACATTAAGGTTTCATTTCTTATCTCGGTGCTGTTATTTCAAGGACCTTTATTTTTAACAACAATTTTTTTTCGTTGGGGGTGTTTGGGTTATGATTTAAACATTTTTTTTTATACAAAATTTTGTATTCAAGAAGAGTGAATTTTTGTACCTTTTTGGTATTTAAATGAACATGAATAATAATATTTGTTAGATGTAGATGAAATATAATTAATAAGGGCTAAGATGATAGTACTATGATTTTTTTTGTAATTAGTAGCAAGGCTTCACACTGCATATAAATATATTTAAAGTTAGCTAGTACAGTCCGGAGAAATTAGCAAACAAAAAACGCACGAAAGGAGACTAAATTCCAAAATGGCCGAAAATTGGTACACAGCTTCCTTGTGCCTTTTTAAGAAAACAATTTCGGAATCCAAAAAAATAAAACATGGCCGCCGGAGATATCGCGTTTTCCCAAGCTTTCCATGTATCTCGGTTTCTATAGGTTATATACAACCGCGGTAGAGGGCTCAAAATGTTGACAATGAAATTCTCTACAAATCGGTCCCAGTCCCAACCATAGTACCCTACAGGTCTTTTGGGGGACTACACCGGTTGGAGTAGAAGATGGATATGAGAAATTAGCGCTGACTAGTTTGTGGTCCGAGTTGCCAAGGGGTGAGCTAACTTCGATGGAGTATCGAGTTGGATGAGTAGTAAGAAATAGGTCAAGCAGATGAGCTCCGTGATCTTTGCGAGGACTGTAAGAAGAAGTGCAGTATCAGAGGTTGCTTCTTTTTCAATTTAAAATCAAATCTTTTATAAACGTAACGAAAGACTTAAGGTTACCACTTATATTGGTTCAGTTCATAAATAATGTGGTTTTTCCAAATGGACGAACTGAAGGTTATTTTTAATGCAACTACAGATAGTTCCTACATAGTTTTAAGACCCCGCATAGCATCATCTTTCGTTGATGACGACCTGGGGCCAGTTCACGCAATTCGACACTCGACGTCGACATCGACGCTTTATGAAAACGACATTAATTTCTACGACGTTGAATTTGGGTTCACGTAAGTCGACGTGTCGAATGTCGTTTTCCCAAAATAATTTCTCCTAAAGGTATGCAAAATCCAATGAAACCGCTGCACTTTTCACATTATCCACAAGGGGGACAAGTTGCAAATAATACTAAAACTTCAATAATGTGAGTAATTAAATGAATTAATTAAACAAATTCATAATAATATTGGAAAATCTCAACTCTGAATTTATTTTTGTACATCTAACTCTTCTTGGAGTAGTTATAATTGTTATTTTTCAACTAATAGTTTTTCTTTTTCTATTGCATTTTGCTCGTTCAGAGCTGTTTTGTGTAAAATTATTTCTGCTCTGCTCTAATTGGCACCAAAAACTCGTTTTTAATACAACAATAAATGAATTCGACGCCAAATCTGGCGTCGAGAAGTTTAACGACACTTTTAAAACGACAAACATAAAACGTCGACTTGCATGAACCCAAAACGACATTTAACGCGTCGTTTTCAGTCGACGTCGAATTGCGTGAACTGGCCCCTGTTTAACCCAGGGGTTCAGGGGTGTTTTCTTTTGTCGCATACGCACTGACTCCGACTTTTTAAAAAAACATAACGGATGATACATTTAGAGGTACTTTTTTCAGCAGGGATTTTAAGACAGATCACGCGTGAGTTGTGTCAATCTGTTACGGTATTTTTATTCAGTATTGTTTGACATTTCATCACGGAAAGACCTAGTCCTACACAGCATCAACAAATTATTTAATTGTATTACGAAAATCGATCCACTGTTTTCAACCAAATTTTGTTCACCGATGAGGCACCATATCTGGCTTAATATAGCAACGTCAATTTGCAAAGTTGCTGTATTTGGGCTAAAGAGCAACCCAAAGTAGTTCAAGTATTGCCATTTCATCCAGACAAAGACTGGGAATAGATTACTCATCGGTCCAAATATCTGAAAAAATGAGGCCGGTCGGAACGTAATGTGAGTGACACCCGTTATCGCAAATTGACAAAGGATTATTGTTGTCTGAAATTAAAGGCCGTGAACTCGACGACCCAACAAGATGGCGATACGTGCCACAGAGCTCTTGAAACCAGGTTTATTACTTACTAGAACAATTCGGTGAGCTTTTCAAATTCACCTTACGAGCCCGTGTATTGTCCGCCTAGAGCAAGTGATAGCACACCTCTAGACTTTTTTCTCGCGGGCTCCGTAAAATTCAAAGTATACATAGATAAGCAGGCTACGATTGAGAATTTGAAGCCATCATTACTCACGTCATTGACTAAATACCACTAGAACTGCTCGAACGCGCCATTGAAAATTGGAACTTCAGAATGGATTATGTTAGCCGCAGTTGAGCCATTGGTAATGTGTAATGTAAAGAATAGTTTTTTGTATGATAGTAAAAATTACCCAATAAAATTGATTTTTTTTTATTTTTGAATAGGTATTTATAATTCATAAATACCGTTACCCTAGCTTCACCGGCCTCAATTCAATAAAGTTTAGTTCAATTCGCATAAGTGGATTCATGTTCAGTTCGTGCTTGAAATTGTTGTTGCTTTTTCGCCAGAATTTAGAAATGTGAAAGCTCACTGGAATGGCATTCCATTATTCCAGTTGATTACACTCTTTTCAGCGAGCTTTTACGTTCAACCTAAATTTCATGTTCTGCTGGGCGAACTCAGGCTTGATTTTTCCTGAGTTCAATATGTGAAAATGTATGGGAACTGAGAATAAAATTGAAGTTCAGTACACCAATTTGCTCGAACTTGCACATTTCGTCTGGTGAAGTCAGGGTATAACATGCAGAAGGGTTATCCCGGTTTTCGTATTCCATAATTTTCTTTTAAAACCCGGTTTTCAACCAACCAGGCAACCAAATTTAGCTTGATTTGGTATAAATCAACCACCTTCACAAATTGATAAAAAGTGTATTTCATTGGAGTTTGATTATTATTGAAATTATTGCGAAAAACCCTCAAAACGGAGTGTTTTTGGCATTATTAAGGGGGACGCCCATATTTTAGTATTGCGTGATCAGCGACCCAAAAAACATATAGGGAACGATTTTTAGAACGATGTTATGTTTCGGCGTTTTGGATAGACTAATGTGGACTAGGGACTTCGTGCCGGTTTCGGGTGTCACACGGGCATTTTGACGCTTCCGTGCTTTTTTTTTTTTTTTATGTGAAAGACTAGAGTCTCAGGAAAGGCCCTTTATACTGCCGACAATCTATTTTATTCGTATAGAGTGCAATGTCGAACAGCAGCTCTAGTCGGGGAAGGAAGGAACTGCCACAACCCACCCGCGATATTTTTAGTCCACCTACTTCCAACCATTACTAGTGCGACTTTGACATCGGGGCATCGAGAAACAACTCGCTGGAGTGTTATGCCTCCTGAAACGAGTTGAATCTCATCAACCAACCGATGACATGCGCTTTGGTGGAGCGGGGAAGGGCTAAGGAAGGCTATGACAGGAGGAATCAGGAATGTAAAGAGGGAAGAAGAAAGAAGGAAAGTTATGTAAGTGGGAAAGTGGAAAAGGCGAAGGACCGTGGGGCTGGCCGGGATTCGAACCCGGGACCTTTCGGATGGTAGCCAGACGCCTTACCCCCTAGGCTACCGAGGCCCCCCATAGCTTGTTGCAGGCTAAGGAAAGGGTGAGTATTTTTACTCGGGTTGAACGAATCTTTTAACTTAACGGCACCCTGGGTCTTTCTCCAGCTATGAAGAAATAGCCGGTCGAGCCAATTTTTGATGGCGGATCGTACATGGCAGCTGGCTAAGATGCAGAAAGGTTGCCGATCAACAAGTGATTAGTTGTCCCTATTCTTGACAAGCCATAGGCAATTTAGTATTTCCTGGGCTCTGATTTCTAATTTCACTGAAAATCCCAGCTTTTGGAAATGTGTTATTTTCACACGCTTAAAGTGTGTTATTGTGACGTCACCCATTTTATTAACATTGTAGTCACTTTTTACACCCTTTAAAACGTGGGTGACGTCAGAATAACATAGATTTGCAAGGTATGGGCGCTTCTTCTATGGCATCTAAATATCCTTTTCCGTGCTTCTTGTTACTCTTCTGGAGCATTTTCCATTGTAGACTTAGTGTGGTTATTTTCTCTCGTATTTTTTTATGTGAAAATGCAAGCTTAGGAGTCACGCTTTGTACTACCAGTGATGTACTCGTCATGGTGCAAGAAAGGAATAAACAGCATGATATGTTAATAGGAGTATGGAGAGTGCTGAAGAAGGAGGCGATAAACCTTACGGTTGAACTCCTGGATGTTACAGGAACTCGCACGAAGGAGACGAAATTTTCACCAAGCCCACGGATTATGGAGCTTCGATTTCGCAAGGTCGATAGTAGATTTGGCTGACCTGAATTTTGGTTGCTGGCTGAAGGCTGAAACCTTCGAACAAAAAAACGCTTCCATCTATTCTTGTTCTTCATTTTTGCCACTTCACCACCATTTATTTCATTGTACCAGGCCAGACTCTATAGTCAAACGAATTCTTTGATCTTTTCTCAATATTATTACCACCAATTGTTACATTTTGTCTTGCGCTGAATATTTTCGATGTACAGAGATATTTCAGTTTGACTTCATTAACCTTTAGTCCCGCTTTTCCTTTGCCGGTTTTTAAGCCCACAAAGGCTCCTTTCACACCTACAATGACCTGCTTACCCGAATGGTATCATCAGTTCTGCTCTGTTACTTCGCTTTTTAGCAAATTTTTGTGCTCCCATCTACAAGAACCTCGAAATTGATATAATACCAAAGGCAAAAGAAACTCTGCTAACGAGCGGTTTCGAGGATTTAGGGCCCTTTTTTCGGGGTGTATCCTTTCAATTTTTTATTCATATACAAAGACTATAGACTAGAAATAGAATGCAAAAGAAAAAAATGTAAGCTTGGTATTGAATTGAGATTTAAGGATTTTTTTTTCTGATGGGAACTTATGTTTTTGATTCATGACCTCTATCTGTGACTCCAACTCCACGCCACATGTGGCAGGCATTTGTGCATAAATAGCTGCAATTTTTACTACTATACAACTTTTTCGTGCAAAATACGCCAGATCCTCCCGCTTTACGCTGTTTATCTACAATATAGATGGGAGCTTCAACTTGAAAATTTCTTAGTTTTTTTTTCGGAGAACGTTTCTAACAAAACATTACAATTTTTTTCCTCACATTCAATAAACACCGTCGCCTTTATTTTGCCTTGCTTTAAACAAATAACGTAGAAAAACAACAATTTCTATTTAAGATATCTCCACACATAATTCTCTATCCAGAAATAGAGTTTCTTCTTGGATATGAAAACGTTTTGATCGATTTACGTTGGAATTATGCCATATAAATATGAAAGAAATTTTTACGCGAAAACTTTGTTAATATTTTCACAAAATTCTGGACAAAATAAATATTTGTCAATTTTTAATATGAAACTTTTTACGGATTTGTCAACACCTTTAATAATAATTTGTCCGAGAAAGTTCTTTTTCGTATTTTTAAGTGGAATTATAAGAAGGATCCAGAGGAGAGGCGTTTTTAGTTAATCAATCACTGTAAAACTTTGCTAGGCCTTTTGCTTGAAAAACTTTTCGAAGTGACTTTGAAGATAATTTTAACACCATCATAGTGAGAGAGTTCTGAAGAGATGGATGAGTTGGTAAAAAAAGAAGTAATGATTTGGTTATTAAAAGTTTCTTTTTGTTATGATGCGATTCTGGAGTCTTGATATATTCATATATTCAAGCTACTTCCACTTTTCATCATGGTGAAGTGACTTCTTTTACAAGGAAAATAATCACTCAATAAGTTCGTAGTATGACAGATAGATCGCGCCACTATATGATTTTTAGATAATACCAACCTTCAAACGATGTGTGTCAAAATTACATGACATTTCTACCATTAGTTTACAAAGTCTCAGTGGTTTTAGTGACGCTACTTTTGTAATTTTCAAAGCATAGAAAAACTTTGAAATTGGTCTGTTGATAAAGCAGTGCTTTATTACCGTTATAACTGATTGAAAAGTAAATTAATGCAAGCGCTCGTGGTATTTATCAAGGAGATAGAAAAGAGTGAAGTTTCTAATGACGTTTGCCTATGTTCTCTTTTTTACGGTATTTACAGCTCGAATCGAACCTTGGCTCTTTTTTGTTTGGATGGTATGTGAATGAGTCGAGCGAACTAGTCTTGGGTTGCGAGAAAAATATTACCGTGCAGGCATGGGGTATTATTTTCAGTGGATACAATTTATTTGGTCAGTAACTTTCTTTCTTCTTTTCTTTGTGCCCCTTTAATCCCTCATGGGACATAGGGCGGAAACAGTTGCCCTCCAGCGGACTCTGTTTTGCGCGACAGCTCTCAGCTCTGACCAGGATCTCCCAGTTGTTGCGGCCTCTGCTAGTAGGGTCCTCCTCCACGTTGTTCTAGGTCTTCCAACTCGACGGGATCCTTGCGGGTTCCAGTCAAGGGCCTGTTTGGCTAGGTTTTCGTTATCGCGTCGCAAGGTGTGGCCAACCCAATTCCATTTCCTTCGCCTGATTTGGTCGTCTATCCTTTCTTGGCCGGCACGGCGCCATAGCTCTTCATTTGAAATTCTATCTGGCCAGCGGATTTTTAGGATACGACGCAGGCATCTGTTGATGAAGACTTGTAGGCGCCCTGTGATGAATTGGGTGACTTTCCATGTTTCGCAACCGTACAAAAGAACTGCCTTAACATTGGAGTTGAACAGTCGCAATTTGGTGTTAGTTGAGATCTCCGTTGATCTCCATATGCGGAACAGGCAGGCATGCATATGCGCCTCGTGCTTTATTTATTCTGGAACTGACGTCTTCTTCTGTACCGCCATTTTCGGTAATAATGCTACCGAGGTAGCAGAATTTATCTACCAGTTCCACGTCACGGTTATTCAGCGCAGTTCGTTCAAGTGTGTTTGCATTTATCCGCATTTCTTTGGTTTTGTTCGGATTCAGCCTTAAGCCTGCTAGACTACTTTCTGTTGCCAAATTGTTTAACATGTTTTTTAGCTCCTGATGTCTGTGGGCCAGCAAACAGATATCATCCGCGTAGTCGAGGTCCTTAAGGCGGTCTAGCAAACCCCATTGTATGCCGCCTGTTCTATTATCTAGAGCGTCGACAAGGATGTCATTTATTACTATAAGAAATAGTAATGGCGAAAGTAGACATCCTTGTCGTACTCCTGAATTCACCTCGAAGCTGTCGGATAATTTTCCATTATGGAGAACTCTGCATTTGGAATTGTTGTAAAGGGCTTTTATCAATTCTATTATTTTATCAGGCAGTCCACGTCGCCGTAATGCCTGCCATATAAAGCTCCTATTAACCGAGTCGAACGCTTTCTCATAATCTACGAAAGCTAGGTAAAGGGGGGATCGGAATTCAGTAGACTGCTCCACTATGATTCTCAAGGTGTTAATATGGTCTATACATGAGCGGCCCTTCCTGAGTCCGGCCTGCTGCCTTCTAAGCGTTCGGTCTACTGCCTCTCTTATCCTTGATAATATAACGTGGGACAAGATTTTACCCACAGTAGATAATAGACAGATGCCTCTCCAGTTGTCGCATATTGTTAGGTCCCCCTTTTTGGGTATTTTGACTATGATACCTTCCGTCCAATCCTCCGGAAAGGTACAGGTGTTCCATGCTATTTCCAGGATTGGCTGAAGCGCATCTGCTATGAGGCTTGAATCGGCTTTCAACAATTCTGCCGGGATGCCATCTTTTCCAGCTGCTTTACCATTGGCCATCGCATGAATTGCGGTTACTATTTCCGTCTTGGATGGGGCCCGGGTGTTGATTCTTATCGGCTGTGCATTGTTGCTGTTTTCCTGAGGTTCCTGTGCAAGTGAACCATTCAGGGCGGCGAAGAAGTAATCTCTCCATCTTTGGAGTTGCTCCTCGTCGCTGCGCAGCAGCCTCCCATCCGCACTCTTTACGGCATGCTTTTTAGTAGAGTGCTTTCCCGAGAGCTGTTTAGTAATTTGGTACAGCACTTTACTGTTGCCTGTGTTTGCCGCGTTTTCCGCTTTTTCTGCTCATTTGGTCAGTAACAGCCATACATTTTGTCAGAGCTGCTATGTACATTCCTACGGTGGCTCAATGAGTCAATGAAGAAGCAAAAAGTGCCATAGATATTTGGTGCGGTTTTGTACCTTGTCAAGCCATGCTCAAGTGGATTTTGAGCGCCCGCCCAGATAAATGATCATCATCACGTCAGTTAAAACATCATTTGAGGGATTAAAATTTACTGCAGGCAGTAAAAACTTCTGGTCCCTGGTAATTTCCATCAAGAAGAATTTTATCTACTCCACAATACCTTCTTTCATTTTTATAAGAAGGAGGTGATAACAGTAAGCAAATCCAAGGCCAATCTGTCTGTTTGTCTTAAATTCTTCTTCACCTCCACTTGCTATGTCACGATTAACTAAGACTAAAGATGGATTTACATATCTGACATTTTTCCGTCGCGCCGTATCATAGCTGATCATTTCTGTCGCAGATTTTTAATACGTGTTTTACATTTGTGACGAATTCTGTCGCAGCCAAAAACAATCGTGACTTTTGACTCATTCAAAAAAGCAACAACAACTATACTAACAAACAAACACAAATTAATAAAAACCTCTCTTTACGTCCCCGGAAAACCAAACAAAGCCAAATAAACAAACATTTCAGCTATACATAACCTCAAATTTTACTTCCAATCAGCTGTTTCAATCACCCTGCCACAGAAAAACTGGAAGTTCGTTCAGCTCTCCGCCGTGACGGTAAGATGTCGCAGAGATTGTTTCCTATTGGTCGAAATTGTAAAAAAGAACGGCGCGACAGAAAAACGTCGGATATGTAAATCCACCTTAAGGCTCTGCGCCGACTGAACAGACTACTATGGCTCAGTTCGTACATGTTGTACGATCCTTTGAATAAAGAATGATAGATAAGGTTTTCAAAGGTAGAACAAAAGCGAAAAGAATGGTAAGACGAGCAAGTGGCCAAGAAGCTGCATGTGGGACGCGCTAGAAGATATACGAAAGCTGCGTAGGATGGGGCCCACACAAGGGATTATTTGCCTGGCAAACTGTTTGAATCATATACAAAATTGCATTATGTAGCATTACCCAGCGCGAAATGAAGTGGTCCAATAGCCATGTTGGAACACTGCTTAAAACGCTTACAGCGATCCAGTCCCAATACCAGTTCCATATACGAATATGTGATCCGATATCGAAAACCTTTTATTTTTGTTCGCAATTGTTTTTTCGTCTTCGAGTATCGATTTTTCCAAGCGGTCCCGTGCAACCACGGTCCAATACTGCTTAATTTCTGTAATCGAACGAGAACCGGTATATTGTGTATGCTAGTGGCACTATCTATGGTCATTAAAATAATTGCCAGTTTTGCTCGTTCTATAAAACTTCTGAAAACTCCAGCAATGCTCCCTTGGGAGCATAATTTGCAGCGCTCAAAATAAGCTCCCCTGAACAGCGCTCCCAATTTTCCCCACTGGGTATCGACATATAATTTCCAAATTGGATGCAAAGTTGAAGGAAAGGTTTAACTGCGCTTTACTTGTATGCCGGGTTTAAGTGTGATATTCTGGTCGACACGTATTTTTCGTGTGGGCATATATTACTTTTGTTGTAACTCTGCGGGAAATGGAGCGTTGCAATATCACACCTTTTCAATTGCATTTCGTCCTTCCAAACGTGAGTGTCGACAGCGGTTTTACCAAGCGGTCACCCAACTAAGCATTCACCAGGTACAATGCTGCTTGACCTCCATAATCGAGCGAGAACCAGTCCATTGAGTATGCTAATGGCACTCTTTATGGTCACCAAGATAGTTCGACGTTTTCTTGGTCCTTTACAATTTCCTTACAGCTTCAATCTACCCTTGACGGAATGAGAATCTTGGTTTTTTCCGACATTGTCTTGTAGTCCAGTTTGTTTAAAACGAGCTTCTAATCCCATCAATAATCAGCTAAGTCATAGGGTTATGTACACCGTAATGAATGCCCCAAGAGCCGATAATTCCTAAGTTATCGAGAATGTCAATTGTAGTTCTTCTTCTTCATTAATCAAAAACTGCTGCTGAGTTCAGCATTTCCGCAATCAAACCTTGAAATGGATTCCATTTCACTACTGTCCGCGTGTTTGTAAGCAGTAACAAACCCTATTATCCAGTTTTAAAAGAAAATCTCTCGTCAATTTTTCTTTACGTTCGAAGAAAGCTTCCCAGTCTAAAAAATGCAAAGTCACCCCCTTGACATCATTAACATTTGAAGGTGAAATTCACCTTTTTATTACACACACTTTTGCTGCCACTACGAAAAAATGCGCAAATCTTATTCTCTACAGCAAAACATCGACAAAAATGTCCTCAAAATCGATGTCGTACACCTGGGAATGCTTGTTTCCTTGTAAATTTTACAAAAAAAAAAACATCTGGCACCTTAATCGAAATCTAGTTTCCTTGTGTGATAATACTAAGCCCGCGTCCTGATAAGACATAAAATATTGCCGTGTCTTTTTTCGAAAGGAAAAATAGGATTGGTATGAAAAAAACTTGTTCATAGAGTCCTGATTTCGATTTTTGTTATAGTATTATTTGCACGAGAATTTCATATTCCTTAAAATTTTTAAAGGCTATAATAATTCGCCAGATAAAGAGGGGATAATGATCATTCATGTTTTACCGCTGTGGTTACTACCGGAATTCATTTTGGGGCGGGCATTTTATTATTTTTAAGGTGAAAACATCTCGTTAAATGTTTACAATTGAAAATTTTATTTTATTTTTATTTTTATTACACGTGGCCATTTGGAAATGCTGGAATTACTGCTTCTCGACGTTATTCCCATCCTGTTTGGCCGGGAGAGTAGCTTTTCATGTATATGTACATCAAACGTAAATGTTTTATGGCTAACTTGTAGAATTAAATACTCGTATTATAATAATAAAAAAAAATCCGAAAAATATTATTATTAAAATATCAGAGAAAAAAAACACCTTCCACAAGTTCCAAATGTGCCGTAATAAAACACTTTCGTTGGTGTTAAATTAAAAAATAAAAAACAATAAAACGACAATAAATCCCCCGTAGACGATTTTTTTATTTACGACCAAAATTGTCCTTAATTTACAGCGTTGTAACTTTTGATCGCTACACGCCGCCGCCGTCAAACTTCACACCTTTATTAAAATAAATCTCACCTTTATTTTTTTCAACTGTTTTTAATTTTAATAGTTAAATTCCCCCACCACTCTCACCCAATTATGCTCCTTATGAACTTAATGCGTCTATTATGGTTTCCGACGATGGCGCTTGGGGTTGGTTATCGCGAGGTTCAAATCGATTCTCATTTAGGGGTAGATTGTCGTGTGCTTTTTTATGCCGACCACAATTTTTTGGAGCCTTGCTCCTCTCTTGGCCCCCCTCTGGAAAGTGAGCAACAGCAGCGCGAATTTATCTTGAAAAGTAGGAAAATTTTTAGGGAAGATAGATGGTAGATATAGCTCTGCTACCGTAGTGTGTAGTAGTGGTGTGAAATGGAGTGCCACCTCTACCCCCCAAAAAAAATTAACCTAAACGGTCGGACTGATGGAGCGCGCCGTGGCCGTGGAGTAGTGGGGCGGAGGAGAAGATATAAATAAATTGGATACATCTCCGGAACTATAATTGGTAAGTGGAGGGAGAAGGTTCATGGGTCTTGTAGCAAATAAATTACGGTCATTGGAAATTGGACGTTTTTGGGGCAGGAGAGTGCCTGGAAGAGTGTAGAAAGCAATTTTTTATAACATTCCAACTGAGTGCCGGATAAATGAGGTCTGGAACCGACTTCATTTATGCGATATTTATCTTTAAGCCAATTACTTTTTTTCTTCATAATTATTTGGTGATAACGGAGGTTTTTCTTTTTTTTGGAAATGAGATTTGTGGCCGGTGGTGTGGTGTTAATTATCGCTGGTTTAGATCACTGCAAGGACTATTAAATTGGGGTGTAAGAAATATCGAGATTTAGTCCTGGATTGGATTCGGAGAGTAATTTCGTTACATTACGATTGAAGGAGAATAAAAAGCAGGTTCCTCCTTCGACAAGCGGTTTGGACTGTCATCAACAAATCCTAGATTTGGCTTTTCATCTACTAGCAGTACCGGCGGATCGTGTTGGATGCGAGTGGGTAGTCTAAGAAACTGACCCCCTTCGACATTGTTATTTGTCAACAACCTTTCTTAGAAGGTAGATCACTTCATTGTGAGTTGCAAAATGGACCCACGGTGTGCAAAACAATATCTGAAGTTTCGCAGAGATCCATCATGGGCCCCCTGCTGTGGATCACAATGTATTTCCCAAAAGGAGCAGTCCGGTTCTCTTAGGACGACGCCTCTATGATACTGAAAACACGCTAAGGGCGATTGTGAAACAATTTTCGTCGGGAAAGGTGAAAGTACCGACGAAATAAATTCGATATGTGCACACACTGAGAGCGACGACGTCAAAGATAATAACCCTGACAGCCGATTATGCTACATGCGCATTCAGGAACACCCGCAAATAGAAACACAAACCCATGCCATAGCACTCATGCAACTTTGACAGGCAACGGCTACGAAATGGAAATTAAATTGATTCGATCGGCACGCATTCTATTCGTTTTTGACAGTCGCTGTTTACAGCGATTCGTCGGTCGCCCTTAGCATGTTTACAGCATGAGATCGAACGATCCTATCTAAAGCCTACACGATTCTATTAACACCAACGTTGGACGCCTGATGGTAGGATGGTAGAAAGCATCGTTTGGTTTATACTCAAACTATTAGTGTCCAATGTCAAGAGTCCAATGTTAAGAGTCCAATGCTGGAGGGCATTGAGGATAAGGCTTCCGCTATTTATGCAGCATTTGAAGCATTGCTTTCCAACGCATAAGTTTAGCTCAGTCTTGCTTTAGACAGCGCCAGTCTGGGTAGCAGTGTTTAACTGGACGGCTAACAGCAGAAAATGGATGACCACATACAGACAGAACCAATCTATCTAGCGGGAAAAATTCGAAACACTACTAAGGAAGCGCTGCGAATATGTTTCCAAGGGAGCAATATTGGAACTTTAAGGAGTTGTATGGGTACGAAGAAAACGGGTAATCATAGACCGGTTCTCATTCGATCCGGTGGTCAAGCAGCACATTGGAGTGGTTGGGGACAGCTTGGTAAAATCGTTGTCGACGCTCCCGTTTTGAAAGACGAAAAGGCAATTGCAAACGGCGAAGAAAAATATAAAACTATTCGATACCGCAGTTGCTTTACATATTCACACTCCCTATAACATAAGTTGGACCTTGGTGGGTGCTTCAAAAACGCTTCTAAAGATAGCATCAATAAAATAAGTGCTTCCCTCTGCGATCATGCAATGTTAAAAAAGATATAGAACTGGGATGGAAAGAGGAAAGCCGAAAGCTTTTTAAGGAGAGTTCTAGCAAAAAAGTGGTTTTTCTTAAGGCAATTCACCGTCCCCTCAATGGCAAAATTGCACTACAACAATGGTAAAATTGCACTACGATAGCAGCCGGCTACTATATTTCTGTCGTCCTCATAAAAATTGGTGTAGGATTTAGCCATATCTAAAGGCCCCTTTCACACACAGGTCGACGGCAGGCCGTGCTCTGAAAGTTTTCGCCTTGAAGCCTAGTATCACCACACACCTCCCCGCCACTAACTGGATGGTTTCTCCAGTCCAAGAAAACTGACAAAAGTCTTTAAGGTACGATTCCGAACAAGGCGGCAGACTACAAAACGCAGATGACACTAGTGATTTGAATGATAAAATCGCAAACAGCAGGAGACAATTAGTGATTTTATCATACAAACCAGTAGTGTCGCCCTCTGCGGTTTGTTGTCTGCCGCCTTGTTCGGAATCGTACCTTTATGTGTATGGGAATTAATCGTCAGTTTGTGCCTAAAGATCTGAACTTCTATTTAGTCTCAAGCCGTGAATTTACGGCACGAATTCACGCCGTACTCTAACCATCCACACTCGCATTCACGCTTGTTCGCGGGTGTTCACGGCGTGAATCTGGAACCGCCTTATGCTGTAAATAAGCTAAGGGCGACGGCCAAACTATTTTCCTTGGCTGTATGAAAAAAAATTGCGTGAAATTTTCCCAGACTCCCCTCTTCCCCACGTGAGATTGGGTGAGATTCGGCTTCGGCTCATTACCTTCTGATAGAACTAGAGTACCCAAGGCTACGCTAACAGATACATATTCTCTTTTACCCGCCAAACATATCTTTCTACTAGACTCTTCAACAGTAACGACATAACAGACTGATATAGTAAAAAGTTTGGTTTTATCCCCAAAATTTTTTATTTAAAATCCCGACTTCAACAAAAAAATATTTTCTTGACATTTCAAAGATACAATAATTCGCTTGTTTATTTAAAATTATTCACATCAAAAAACATTATTCACGCACGTTTTGAAATACCATAAAACAATAAATTCGAAATGAAAACAATTCATTAATATTTCTTTTGCCTATCAAAACAACAACAAAAAAATTCAATTTGCATTTTTCTTTCCATTTTTTTTTTCTTTTCTGTTTCTTTAACTTTTTTAAGAATAAAATTGTTTCATATTATTAATTACATTTTTCTTTGATTTGATATTGTGTATGTGTGTATGTATGTATGTATGTAATGTAATAATTTGAAAAATTTTGCGGAAAGAATTATTTATAAAAAAAAGTTTAAAAAAGCAAGCCCACTTCATTGGAGGGTCCTTATCAAGTTTGTGAATACTTTTCGAACTCCCACCCGCATGTTCTTGTGTGTGTGGGTATTTATCATTTATATGACGATGTTGTATTGTTGAAATCCAGGATTTTTTCATACCACAAATACGTGAGTACCGCCCCATAAGAGAAAAGTCAAAAAGCCTAGATTAATTTTTAAATCAGAGATTACAAACAAAATGGCGGGGGCTTTTAATGTTATACATATATATTTTTTTTTTTTGAGATGTTCCACTTTTCTTATAAACAAAAACATGTTCAACATATCCATCATCAGCGGGCTCACGAGGGCCACTTATCACAGAAGCACGTCTTAGTCATTACTAATGAACTATTATACTTCTCGTAGGGATCCTTGTTTGTGTAGAATAAAAAGTCCTTATGCGTATAATGTGTGAGAGAGTAAAATAAAATAAAAAAAGAACGTACATATTGTAATTAGGTAATCCTCACATACTAGAGCAGAAGCGAGAGAGTCTAAAAATATCACGTAACATGTGAGCCTTGGCTTAGCCATTATAGGCGTGTGTTCTATTCCGCGCTGAATGTTGCGAGGCATTTTAAAATCCGCACGGATACGAAGGATATAAAACGGCATAAAAGGAAAGGAAATCCTGTTGACCTAAAAATATGTAAATTTTTTGCGAGATTTTTTTTTATATTTTTTTGAAAAATATTGTGGTCGTGGCCGTAATATTATTTTGCGTAAAAACACAAAAAAAAAAAACAAATAAAGGATGAAAAGGAAACATTTTTATATTCTAAGTTATTTACCCCATAACAAAAATTATGTATAAACATACATATATGTTATATAGATGTAAGTACATATTATGTATATGAAATAAAATAAAACGGAATAAAACCCGCAAATAGCTAAGCCATTCCCGAAACTCTGGTGGTGGTATAAAAATTGTGGGTAAAAAAAAAATATGGGTTTTGCGTTGGCCGCAACACCGTAAAATATTTTTCTCAGTCTAGTCACACCCCAAGATTTATGGGAGTTATATGTTTACATAAAATTCCTAGAACCTAGAACCTAGAGGTTCCCTCCAATGGATTGATGGAATTGATGAATTATTCAGAGCTTCAGGAAAGTGTCTCGGTCTATTACAAATTTATAAGGTGAAAAACTTTTTTTCCTTTTCGTCCTTATATACATATACACTATGTTTAAGTGTATTTTGTTTCCTTTTTTAGTATTTTTTTTTTATTTTTCCCCCTTTTATCTTGTTTTTTTCAATTTACATAAAAGAAATCTGAGAAAAAAAAAGAAACCATTTTGTGTCCCACTTCGATAAAAAGAAGAAGCATGGATATTGATGAAAATGTGAAAGATTAATGCTCAACAATTTGTATCCTCAAAGATCAATCGGTATTAAAAGTTCTTTAATGGTACGGCAGCAGAGCAGTGGTGTAGATAGGGGGGAGGGCGGATCAACCCACATTAGCTTTCGAAAATTATATTAGAAATTGAATAAAGATCTAAATGAAATTTTTTAAGCACCAGCCCCTCTTTTGGCATTATGTATGTGCAATTATATAAAAATCATCTAGATCTGTTTTTGTGGCAGTTTTTGTCTCTTAGTTGGCGGTCCAAGCGGGACGTCCCCGCAACGGATACGCTGCTGTCGGTGCCGCTGGGTCTCGAACTATATTCACGATTCGTTTCCATTCTTGCCGGTTTTTGGCGACGTCTCGAGCCTCGGTAACTGATAACCTTTGATTCTTTAGGTCATTCTCGATATTCTTTAGCCAGGTTTTCTTCAGTGCCGATCGCTGGATTCTCCAGCCTGCCAGAGAAGTTTTCGTGGCAAGCGGTCATCATCCATTTGGCAAACATGTCCAAACCACCGTAGTCGACATTTTTGCATTTCTTCTTCGATCAGTGTCTGCTGATCGCATCTTTGTCTGACTGTCTCGTCTCGATGGCGATCGCGTAGTGAAACACCGAAGACCTTGAGCTTGTTGACGCCCAGTTTGATAAGTTCTCACGTTTCAGATCCATAAAGAAGAATCGGAAGGATCAACATTCGGTAAAGGCGTACTTTTGTTTTGATGGAAATATTGGTTCGTTTCCATGTGCACCACTTGAGCAAGACGAATGTTGCTGTTGCCTGGCCGATGTGGCTGTGAACGTCGTACGTCGATGCTACTTTCGTTTCCTCAACCAATGATCCCAAATATTTGAACCTCGGAACCTGTTCGATTTGGGTTCCATCGAGGTGAGCACTCGATCCGTCCTTTGTGAGCACCTTGGTCCTTTCCGCATCGATTTCCCGTATGACTGGGCGATGCGGGAAATGTCGTATAAGATGTCCGTTGCTTCGTGTCGGCGAAGACTATCGTCGGCGAACATTAAGTCGGTTACGAAGTTGTTGTCGTCGTATCGAACGCCGAGTCGTCCATCGAAAGCTTCACGCATAATCGCGTTGATCACAACATTGAACAGAAGTGGCGAAGCGACGTCTCCCTGTCGGACACCCGTATGAATCGGGAACTCCTCGGGTAAGTCACTTCGAATACGAACTTTCTGGTTGAGCCATCGTACGATACTAGAAGTTGGATGATTCTCAATGACACGTGTTCGGTTTCCAAGACTCTCCACAAGCTGTTCCAATCGATGCAATCGAAAGCGGATTTGAAATCGATGAAAACGACGACAGTTCGTTTGCCGCAACGAATTCTTTCTTCCATTAGCTGACGGAGTGCAAATATTTGATCAATGCATCCTCGATGTGGTCTAAATCCCTGCACCGACCTTCCTTCTGTCTCAGTGGGCAAAGCAAATCTTACAGCTGATCCTTCTCTTAACATCTTGGGTATGAGTTTATCTGAGGACTTGCGATGGAATGATCACATATTTCAAATTGCTAAACAAGCATCCCCAATGACTAGGATTTCTTAAGAGATGATAAATTTCTTCTCCCACCAGCAGCTAGAGCTACAATCTACAAATCCTACATTCGGCCCCGCCTCGTTTGTCTGGGCTGGCGCCTCGAAAACCGCTTTAGCGTGGCTGGACAAAGTGCAAAGCCGTGCCATCCCAATCATCGGAGATGACAGCATTCGCCTCTCCATCGACTCTCTAAGCCACCGTAGGAATGTAGCAGCGCTCTCCATGCTTTTTCGCTATTACCACAGCGACTGTTCCACTGAAATTCAGGACCTTCTGCCTGCACGGCAATATTTTTCCCGCAACTCTAGACTAGATCGCTCGGCTCACCCAGTGCCGGATTTACCAACAAGCAAAACAAGCAATTGCTTGAGGCCCCTACCCTCAGGGGGCCCCGCGCCTCTTATATTTTGTTTGGTTCGTCTTTAGATAAAAGGGAAGTAAAAAAATTGTTTGGCCATCGTGTTTTCATAATATTCTTTTGCGAATCAAATATACAACCGTCATAGTTTTGCGACTAAAATAATAAATTTAAAACTAAACGTAACTACGGTAGTCATTGTTGGGGGGCCCCATCACGAGGTTGTGCTTGGGGCCCCCCAATTTATAAATCCGGCCCTGGGCTCACCCCATACCCCCCTTTCGCGCACATGTTCTAGAAGTTCGTTTATGAATAGAACAACTCGACTGTGGAATAATCTCCCACAGTCAGTTTTCCCGAACTCGTACAACACCCAAGAGTTCAAACGTAGGGTTCATCGCCACCTGCTCCAACACCCCCAGACCCCCCTAATGCTATCATTTTCTTTTCTATCTTGCAAACCAAGCTTGCTACTAGACATTGCACCATGACCTGAACGACATGACAGACTGGTAGTACAAAAGGGTGCTTGGTTTTCCCACATAAAAAAAACAAATATTTACTAATAAATTTTTCACAATCACCTAACCCGACATCTTTAACGCCCACGCGTTTCATTAGGAATCACTACAGAGAATTTTCGCAAACAGAAAAGTTGGGCGTCTTGTCAAAAGGAAGCTACTCGCAAGATTTCAGATTGTTACTAATCATTAAAAAACTGTGACTTGTGACTTTTGTCATCAAAAATAAAACTTTAGAAGAAAAACTTATGGAATTCTGCACTAAGATACCCCCTCACCGCAGAAAGCAACCTAAGCCACTGCAGCAGAGACGTGTATAACCTTCTGGGAATGACGATCTACACCATCCACATTCCACACCACAAACATCGCCCCCTCCCACACTCTCTCGAAAAGGCAGCATGAATCTCGGTGAAGGGAAACGATTATTGGGTTTATAAATTCTAGATAATTAATATTTTATAGCCATATTAACAGTCCCAGGTGGCTTGCAAATTAAGACATTTTTGGTTAAGGCTATCTCGCCACTACTACACTGGATTAATATCCTGCTGTGTTTTTTTCCATCTTCTTCTTCTTTTTGTTGTTAGTGTTACTGTCGTTGTTGTTGCTGGTGGTGGCTCTATACACAATACAAAGGATCCACACAGTTCCGTGTCATGGCGTTCGTGCTGCTGTGAAATTCATTAGGGACGATTTGATATCCTGAGTTAAATAAAAGCTTCCAATTCACACGATGGTTCCTACTTGCCCGAGCACACACCCCTGCTCGCTCTACTCGCACTTTTCTATGTTGGGGCCCTCTTTGTGTGATGATCCTGGGAGAAAGTTTTATGATGATAATAATTGGCTGCTAGTTGTCAGCTTGTTAAATGACTTCCTCCTTTTTTCGACAGTACTTTTTTTTGTCATCATGGTCTCGTGAGTGCAATTAGCTTCAGCCTGATGATTTTTAATGGGGTATCATGTTGTGCTTTTAAAAAAATAAAAAAAGGGGTGGCTTTTTTAAAAATGAAATATAAAAAATGTTTTATATTAATTGGTATAAATGTGGGTGTACGTGTTTAGTGGAAGGAAACTAAAATAAGATATTTTGGCGATGATTATAATACTTCTAAAATGGTAGGTACTGCAGTCTTAATAGAATGTAGGATTTGGGCCTCTTGACGTAACTTCTTCTACTAGTCGTTCTTGCTAGCTCTCTCCATGTTTTCTAGCACGTCAACCATTCACCTATTTCTTGGTCTTTTTCTATGCCACTTTTCCCAGATAGTCTACCCTGAAAATCAAGCATTCTTTCTTCCGAAAGCTCGTGAACCGACCGACATCGTAATCTAACCGACCATCGTAATTACTCAATTTTATGTGGATACTATAGATGTCTTCAATGACTGTTAAACAACTTGAAAAAAATCAGCGTTTTACGTTCATTGAGAGTTGTTGACAGTTCTTTTCTGCTCTTAATTGCTCTCCTCGACAGTTGTCAAATCGAAAACAGAAAAAATCGGAAAATTGATTTATGAGTGATTTATTCGGAAAATACTTGGAAATATTAAAAAATAAACATTAATTTGTATAAAAATAACATTTCGACACTATTCAATTGTTTTTATTGACATTTTTGGAGTTCCCGCGACAGAATTATTGAAAATAGGTCCCATGTAGTGTTTAGTCGTCGATTCACATGCGCTATTGAGACAGCGAAAGTTTATGCGCCCAGATCAACTTTTCTGCCGGTCAGCGAAACTACTGACTATGTGTGTCTTGGGCCACATTGGGCCAGACAGTCGTCTTCAAATTCAGTTTGGAGAAGCTTCGCTCCGCGGTAGTGACTCCAACTGGAATTGTGTTCAAGACGCGTTAGGCCAACACAAGGTTCGGGAATAACTCCATACTACCTCTCGAGCATGAAGAATTTAAAAATTCGGTTGGGCTACAAATTCCTTTGCAAGCTTAGGAAGTAATGAAAGCGTACATCGACATTTCGTAGCAGAGATCCTTACCACTGATATACTAGTGGTAGGATTTCGGAGTTTTTCCTCGAGCAACATGCATTGCTCTTGGTTTGGCTTGGATCCGGTGTGATTAATGTATATAAACCCAATACGAAATTGTTCGGACGGATCGACAATCGGTTCGTATTGACTGATCAAAAAAAATATTCGAAAATTCCAGTTTTTGGGTGAAATTTTGACCAAAAAATGATTTTCGAAAACTTTGACCTTGAATAACTTTCAAAGTATTAATCGGGTCAACATTTTTGTAAGGACTAAAGTTGTAGAGAATTTCATTCTCAACATTTTGGCTCGGGGTAGTATGATCTATAGAAACCGAGATACTTGGAAAAATCGTGAAAAACGCGATATCTCCGGCTGCTATGTTTTTTTTCTTTTGGATTCCGAAATTGAACCAATTTTCAGTCATTTTGGAATTTTGTCTCCTTAAAATGCTAATTTCCCCGAACTATATCTTATTATCAACTAAGTAAACCGTGGAGATTTTTGGCGTTCGCAAATTCTTTGAAAACTTTTCCAAATCGCGTTTACTCATCAATTCGTGGTCTAGTAGTAGGTATACATGATCAGTTGAACCTGAGTCCAACTGGATATAGACGTGAATTGAGTTAAATTAGGGTCGACTGAACTCGACTTAGCTCTTAGTGGATAGTGGAGATAGCCGCCCTCTGTAGAACAATTTTTTTCTCCAAATATATCCAGGAATCACCCCTGAAAATATTAGCCGCGTACTCCAACAAAGGATTTATTAAACTTCTGATGACCTTTACAAGTCGGGAATGATAGAATATGAGTATTTTAACTAATTAAAACGACAATATCTCAGAAATGGCAATTCCTACGAGAAAATGTATAATATATTTTTTTGTAGATAATCGCCTAATCTACAAACTTTGTAAACACAATTTTCTGATAAGACGTACGGTTTAGCATATATTTGCAAAAAACTGATATTTTGACCCTTTGACCTTGAATAAAAAAGTTTGCAGTCGCCCAATCGCGTGGCAGTCTCTACAGCTTACGTATAATAATGTTTTTAACGGCTGTTCCAATTTTCAGCAACTTCGGAATTATCTTCCAGTCAAACCTCTAATTTGACTGGACTACGCACATCCCGAAGTATCTTTTCGAGACCGATTTTGCCACCATTTTGGTTTGGCTGTCATTTGTCAGTTTATATTTGACAGTTGTGGATAATAGTTCATAATAGTTTTGTATGGAGCATGCTTTTCCCAATAACACCTTTTTACTCGAAAATTTCAAATTGCCACTCATACATAATAAAAATCAATCTGTCAGTTCAATCTACAAAACAGAATTCTCAAATATTACTCCACTCCACAGACGGTACAAATTGTAAAGGACTAGTAAGTGCCATTCTTCAATTACTCAGCATATCCTCAGCAAGAAACATGGCCACTAACCAAATAGATTCTAGACATCTCACTTACTGGGGACTACTCCTTCAAATATATTTTATTATTGTCGAACCTTTGATAGTTAATAACCTCTCTCATTTTCTAAATGCATAAAAAAAGGGAAACTTCCAATATGCTCAACACTTTCCAGGATGCCGGGCTAAAAACGGCAGCAAGAACTAAAAACTCCTTGGGCCAATGTTCGTGCAGAAAGGATACGAAGTTAAGGAATATTCAATATTCATCATAAAAAGGGCCTCCTTCCGTATTATGCACAGACCTCTGGCTGCTGTGGCAGGGATTATACGAGCTCTTCTGGGCAGGCTGGGAAGAGGCAATTTTCTACTACCGGCATCCCGCATCCGGCAGTAAAATTGAATGCTGGTTTGGGGATCGAAATTTATTGACGTATGTTTTTTATGCCTTTGAATAATATATAAATTTATTTTTTCTGGTTTATGAAAAAGTGTTAATTAAAAATATTATTTGCCGTTAACGTTAACTTGGAGGGAAAACAGGATATTTTTTATCTGTTTTTGCTAGGTTTTTTTACGGTTGAGCATTAAAGTATTACGACTTATCTGAGGATAAAATCTGACCTTTTTGTAAAAATTTACAGTGCAGCTTTTACAAATTTACAGTGGATGTTTCTCCGGATTTTAATTATGGGATTTGTCATATGGATCTGGGTTCTTTCCATCTATTTGTCAGATTGCGAGCAAATCATTACCGTATCGGAAAGTGGTTTAATTTTTACCCTGAATGTGAATGACTGACGCTCTTCCCTGTTTAATGCGGAAAAAAATTTACATGAACATCATCAACAAATCGAACCAATTAAAGTAATGGATATATTTTGCTGCAAAACATTATCCTGGCAAAAAAGGTCGGGTTTTACCTAGAATGACAATGATTCATTACAAATAGATCTGGTGAAAATTAAGCTACGAATAATCGCAGTGATACCTATATCCCTTCTTTTATATAAGAAACCTAGAAGAGCTCAAGGTATACAGAAACAGAATCTAATGTAAAAGATACTCCGTTTATGAATAGGTTCAACCCAGGTTAAACCTGGGTTCAACCCAGTCATTATCGAATGTCGAGTTGAAACTGGGTTCACTCAACCCAACTCAGCTCCCCCATCTGGATCGAGTTGATATTTCGCCTCATATTCGCGGGTACAGTTGAAATTGGGTTGAAGTGACTGTGACATTTATTTTGTTTGTTGACCATCCGTGAAGCCGGCTTTCGGCCTTAGTTTTAAGTTCGGTGTTTTTTCGGGCGAAGGAATAAAAAATTATTTCGTTCTGAATATTTTCGTATCTATAAATGACAGTTTCACACAAAAATTTGAGGTTATGTTTTGATATCAGTTCAACTCTATTTCAACCTAAAGTGAACTTAACTCGAAATCAAATACGGTGGTCGAAATTTCAACTCAACCTCGACTTAACTTTTCAACCCAGTCATAAACTAGGTAAGAAGACGACAGCTTCGAATATCGTAAAAAAAGGCGCCCGACGTCAGCCCTAATGCAGAAACAACAACAACAGCTTCGATTTTATATGGAAATCGGACCCACGTGACGTCAGCACTAAAAACAGCACTTCTATTTAAATTTTGTTGTGTCTTTTTTATTATCCATCTCGTCTACTGAAACGTCATTCAGTACCATTTTAGCTATCAGTCTACTCACATTGAAAGGCTCCTTGATTGTACAGCTTTACATGGAAAATAATCATTCAATTGTGAAGGCTGTGTGTGGTTATCGTCAAAAATATGAGCGAAATTCGACACCTTCAGACAGCACAATTCGTATATTGGTGACGAATTTCTTTGAGTACAGGTCTGTAGCCACTTGTCAGCGTCCCATTTGACGGCGTCCGCGAGACTCCAATGAAGTTCTTGAAGCGGTAATAAAGAGTGCTGCCGATAATCCAACTGTGTCGTATCGCCGCCGATTTCAGGAGTTAAAAGTGAGTGGAACGACTCTAAAGATGATTATGAAGCAAGATCTAACTAACAAAACTGTCAACAGAGAACCCACACGTAATTCACGAAAGACCACTGCACTGCGTCACTGTTTCGGCCGAAGTGTGCTCAAAAACCATTATCGGATCATTTTGCTTCAAAGTTTGAGAAACCCTACCCAACGCATGGTGCTGGTGCACTTCATGTATCCGAAAACGCGTGAAATGGTATGACGAAACATTTTTCAAACAGACAGCGCATTTTGCCACTAAGATGAAGTTCTTAAAAAGTAAAGTTTATGCCAGCAAGCCGAAGACCATTGACGAACTCAAAGCTATCATACGAGCTGTAGTAGATCCTATAACGCCCAAAAATAGCCGCTTTTAGCGTATCGAATGGAAGTCATTTGATTTGAAATAAATGGTAAAGAATATCTTAAATAAATTTTGATCATTTGTCAAAATCCGCTAAAAATTGTCGGAGTTATTCAATGTTGAAATACCGAAGGTCTAGATGGCGCGGCGCACCCCACCGAGTATGCAAATTTGCATATGGGGGGCTGCAGTATCATAAAGTTTGGAAACCACTGCCCTAAAGCATTCGTGCCATTTCTAATATAAAATATCGTAATATCCTTGCAAATAATCCTCATTTTCTGCCATGTTCAATGCATAACAAAATTATAAAAGTGTAATTAAATTGCCCATATTACACAAGCATTTGATAAAACTCCTATTGTCAAAATACGCACACATTTATAAGATAATGACGGTTTAGCCATGCAACGCCATCTTCACTTCAATCTGCTAAACTGTCGTCTCTTTTCATTTGTTTTGTCCGTTTCACATTTTCAACACCCATTACTTCATAGTATTGATATAATTTAGAAGGAGGATGTACATAAGTGCATATTATTTAGGAGAAGCTGTGACATGAAATACTCACGCAGTAAAAATGATTACTGCAATCAAACAATGGAATTCTATCGAAGAATATTCCACAATAATATTTAACTTTAATTTAAAACTTAACTGACCAAAATTAACAATTTCCAGAATCTATACAATAGTAAATCCCCAATGAATTGGATCGTTAATCCCCCTATTGTCTGGCGAAATCAATGTTTTTAATAAACAATACCATTGTGACAGGAAAATCAACTTTGATTTACATATGTGCGGCCATAATTGAGTAAGTGGTGAAAAAAGAATTTCCATCGTCGCCCACAAATTTATTGAAAGTATTTCAAAAGTAAATTGCGCCATTTCAAAAAATATTAATCAACATGAGATTTTTTTTCCAAATAAATAATAGCCCGATGTAAACGAGTGAATTAAGAACCTATGTACATATAACGATGAATATAAAAGAGTGTGGTATACTCTAGTGCTATCATGGAAATATCTACGAGCAACCAATAATATGGAAAGAGTCCAGAAAAGTCTCCACAACCAAACGCCGAGTGCAGCAACAGTTGGAAATTTTCTCCAGCAAAGTGTGGCATCAGACTATCATGGTATAATGGTGTGTGTGGAATGAAATAATTTAGGAAGTTCAGGAGCTTAATAAAATCATCATTAGCATCTTCATAAATTTGGCTACGGAATTCATTAAAGTATTATTAAAGAAGATTTCTGATGCTTAAGGGAAAATATTTTGTATGAAAACAACTGCGATGGAATGGTTGCATATTTCAACTTGTTGAACAAAAATTGCAATGCCTGGGAATTCTAAACAGGTGTAGATTTCTTCGTCAGCCATCAGCTTGAGATACAACCTAAAAGTCTTATATTATGGCCCATTTCAATAATACAATTCGTTTATCCGGGGTGGCGCCCCAAAAACCACCCTGGTGGGACTTGACAAGTTGCAAAACCACGACATTAAACACCTCGGATATGACACCCTTTGCGCCTCTATAAACTAATTGAGCTACTGCAGGGAATATAGAACCTTCACAAAATATTATTGTTACATATAATCATAGCGAGGATGCCGCCGAAACTTTTACTAAAATAAAAAGACTCGGCTCTCTCCTACATTCTGGATGACTCTGAGGCATAATTGCGGCCTCAGCAACCAAAATGAAGCCCTTGTCCAAACACGAGCGCAATTGATTTTGAATCAATTGATGTTCTGTGTCCACATAGTTTTTAGTCAAGAAGATTTAGCAATATGTCAAGTAGTTTAAATGAGGTGCAACCGTGCAGCTCAAATGACTTGCGACCGGCAAGAACAGTCGCGACTAGTTGCAAACTAGTTTCAAATCTCGGTAGCCTAGCGAGGAAGGCGTCTGGGGGGCGTCATCCCAGAGGTCCCGGGTTCGATTCCCGGCCAGCCACATGTTCCTTCTTTCTTCTTCCCTCTTTACATTCCTGATTTCTGTTGTCATAGCCTTCCTTAGCCCTTCCCCGCTCCACCAAAAACACATGTCATCGGTTGATTGATCAGATTCAACTCGTTTCAGGAGGCATAACACTCCAGCGGGTTGTTTCTTGATGCCCCGATGTCAAAGTCGCGATAATAATAGTTGGTAGCAGGTGGACTAAAAAAATATAGCGGGTAGGTAGGTCCTTCCTCCCTGACTAGAGCTGCTGTTCGACATTGCACTCTATACGAAGAAAATAAATTGTCAACAGTATAATACCATGTTCGCACTGAGCCGAAATTACGTGATTTCGGAAAGTGATTTTGAAATTATGTATGTAGAACCGTTCGCACTGGATTGAAATGATTTCGTTTGACAGTTTTTCCTAGCACTACTCATGTCTTCGTTTTTTTCTGCCCGAATTTCACTAGCAATTCCTCTTATAACAAAGCCCATAGCTTATTTATTTTATATATCTTGGGTTTTTGTATTTTGAAGAATGTTAAAATGTGCAAAATCAAAATTGTGTTATAAAAATGTGTCAAACTGACGTGCTGTCAGCTGCTGACAAACGTGCTGAATTTAGCTCAATTCGATTATTAGGTTTGAGTATTGGCTTCGACATGATTTCGTTCGTAATTTTGCCAAAATTACGAGGTTTGAGATGATTTCGAAATCACAAGAATACATGGGAAATCACATGATATTGAACGTGATTTGAGCGAAATCACCTAAATAGCCGAAATCACGTAATTTCGGCTCAGTGCGAACATGGTATAAAGGGCCTTTCCTGAGACTACTGTTTCACATAAAAAAAAATCGGTTTCCATAATCTAGAGCTGAATAAACAATTGACAATAAAGATAACCCTCTTTTAACAAATTGCTACAACAGTTAATCCTTTTATTACTATTTAATTTTGTCATCCTTCGTATGTTATTTACTTAACTTAACCTAAGATAAGATCTTATAGCAAGGTGAAAAATGTTACGGCCCATGATTCTTTGATTGTAGAAATATATCTTTCGTGGGTAATGCTTACAAGCATTACAAGTTATTTATTCCTTTTACGTTTCAGCATTTTCTATTTATGTTTACAGAATGAAATAATTGATATAATAGATAAATATTGTTTTGTGAATGTACGATATTAAACTTTGAACTATAGTCCTTGTGTTCTAGAATAATCATCTTCTTCTTCTTCTTTAAACTCCTTTAATCCCTCATGGGACATAGTGCGGAAACAGAATTTATCTACCAGTTCCACGTCACAGTTATTCAGCGCTGTCCGTTCAATGGTGTTTGAATTTATCCAAATTTGTTTAGTTTTAGTCGGATTTAGCCTTAAGCCTGCTGGACTACTTTCTGGACCAGCAAACAGATATCATCCGCGTAGTCGAGATCCTTAAGGCGGTCTAGCAAACCCCATTGCATTCCGCCTGTTCTACTATCTAGAGCGCCGACAAGGATGTCATTTATTACTATAAGAATATAGGAAATAGTAAAGGCGAAAGTAGGCATCCTTGTCGTACTCCTGAGCTCACCTCAAAGCTGTCGGATAATTTTTCATTGTGGAGAACTCTGCATTTGGAATTGTTATATAGGGCTTTTATCAATTCTATTATTTTATCAGGCAATCCACGTCGCCGTAGTGCCTGCCATATAAAGCTCCTATTGACCGAGTCGAACGCTTTCTCATAATCTAGGAAAGCAAGGTAAAGGGGGGATCGGAATTCAGTAGACTGCTCCACTATTATTCTCAAGGTGTTAATATGATCAATACAGGAGCGGCCCTTCCTGAATCCGGCCTGCTGCCTCCTAAGCTTCGGTCAACTGCCTCACTTATCCTAGATAGTAATATATGGGACAAAATTTTGCCCACTGTAGATAGTAAACAGATGCCTCTCCAGTTGTCGCATATTGTTAGGTCCCCCTTTTTTGGTATTTTGACTATGATACCCTCCGTCCAATCCTCGGAAAGGTACAGGTGTTCCATGCTATATCTAGGATGGGCTGAAGCGCATCTGCTATGAGGCTTGAGTCGGCTTTCAACAATTCTGGCAGGATGCCATCTTTCCCAGCTGCTTTACCATTGGCCATCGGTTATATCGGAATTGCGGTTACTATTACTAGTTACTATTGGATGGGGCCCGGGTGGTGATTCTTATTGGCTGTGCATTGTTGCTGTTTTCCTGAGGTTCCTGTGTAAGTGTACCATTCAGGGCGGCGAAGAAGTAATCTCTCCATCTTTGGAGTTGCTCTTCGTCGCTGCACAGCAGCCTTCCATCCGCACTCTTAACGGCATGCTTTTTAGTAGAGTGCTTTCCCGAGAGCTGTTTAGTGATTTGGTACAGCACCTTACTGTTGCCTGTGTTTGCCGCGTTTTCCGCTTTTTCTGCGAGCTCATTTATCTGCTGCCTTTTATCACGCCGGACACTTCTCTTAACCTCCCGATGTAATTGGGAGTATTCCCGTTCTAGTTGGTGACGTCTTTCCGGGTCGTTTGTAGAGTTTACGTTATTTTTGAGGGCCCTTCTGCGTTCTATTTTTTGCCAGATTGTGTCCGAGATCCAGTGTTGCTGGTTTCTGTGGACATAACCGATGCTCGTTTCCGCAGCCGTCAATATCGCGCCCTTTGTCGTACTCCACAATTCTTCAATATTTGTGTCGCAGGTTTAATAATTCTTGTAGGTTTCCAGCAAATTCCCGCTTTTTAACGCTCTCCCGCAGAAGGTCTACGTTAAACCGTCTACGGGTTCTAGCATCATGTTGCACGTTTCTGATTGCGGCGATTTTAAGGCGAATAGTTGCTACAACCAAATGGTGGTCGCTTCCAGTATCCGCTCCCCTGAAGCTCCTGACATCCTCAAGAATAGTTCTCCATCTGCTGCTGACGGCCACGTGGTCTATCTGATTTCTCGTTCTACCATCGGGCGATACCCAGGTCTCTTTGTGTATCTTCTTGTGACAAAAGTAAGTTCCACCTACCATGAGTTGGTGGGAACTACAAAAGTCAACGAAAAGCTTACCATTGTTATTGGTAACTTGGCTTAGGCCTTGGTTTCCAATTGTGTGTTCAAGGCCGGTGTTGTCACGGCCGATCTGTGCGTTTAAGTCACCCATTAATACAATGATGTCTCCCCTTGGAATAGAGCGAAAAACCTCATTCAGTCGCATATAGATGTCATCCTCTGCGTCTTCAGTTGGAGCATAGCATTGGACTACCGTAGTACTTCTTAGTCTGGTACGCAGGCGCACGGGACCTGGCTTCTTTGGTGAGTATTACGCCAACGCCACTCCTACGGCTTTCAGTTTCTACCAGAATATAAGAAGGACTCGCCGTTTGGGCAGATATCGGGCCATCTGGTCTCGCTAAGTCCCATGATCTTGATTTTATATCGATTCATCTCGTTGAGGACTTCATCCAGCCGTCCCTCAGCAAGCAGTGTTCTCACATTCCATGATCCGATTCGTGTCCTTGTTCGAAAAGCAAAGGTCGTCGTCGTGTTGTCCATCCGGTTCCGAGGCATTGTTTGCCGATTCGTAGCAATGGTGTTTTTTATGGGAGCGGGTTACTAACCCTCAGCCCAACCGACTTAAAACCCTGTTTTGTGGCCCAGAGAGCTCGCCATTCGCCCGTCTCCCGTTAGCTCCTTCCGAAGAAGTACCCCAGGGGGCACCGCGGGGAGGTGGGATTAGGACTTGCTAATAGGTCTGCTAGGTGTTCGTCTGCAGTGACTTTTCTCGGGTCTTGACAGAAGTGACAAATCGGGTGCCACCACTTTCCGAGGTCTTTGTTAGCCGTTCGCCCCCCAAACATATACACTCGACATATCAAAAAAACTCCGTCTTGATGGAAACAGACAACAAACACATCAAGCCTTACCATAGCTGCAATTGTACTAACTTCTACTAAAACAAAATGGCTTATGTCATTTGGAAAGACGTCACTTGTGTAAACATTATAAAGTGCTGACATCTAGGTGTCACATTTGGATAATCTCCCTCTATAATCCCAAAAGATCTCAGCGTAATCTACTCAAAGTTAATAAACTACGCATTTTTTTACACTTGTACTTGTTTTTTGCTGATTTAAATATAAAAAGAAGATATTAAAATTAAATAAGAAACATCCCAAGCCACACGAAAACCATGCACAATACAAATTCAATTTGTAATAATTTAAGCCAACATTCACCCAATATCGAAAATTCTAACAGACAACGTAAATAAAATTGAATTATAATAAAAAAAACATTTTCACTTTTCAGCACCAAACAATTTCAAGGGTAGACATTTTTCTTCTCTCTTTTTTTTTTGCTTCCCTCGAACCGTGTTAAGTCAGCACACAGCACATAAACGGTTTCCTATGGTTATGCATCATTGATAAGTTGGGAAAACAACCCTAATATTATTTTGAGGCCAGAACAAATTGTTTTGTGCCCTGTTATTTGAAATTTCATCCAACAATTCAAAGAAATCCCCCCCGAGAATATTACTGCCACCTCTGCGCCACCTTCTCGCCACCCCCGTAACTCCTCTTCCTCCTTCCAGAGAGAAAAATACGTTCTCTACGAAAAACAACAACACAACAACAGCAGCGCCAGGCAACAATAACAATGGAAAAAAAGCAACGGTGCCAAGAGGAAACCCAATAATTCAAAGGTGCCAGCAGAGTAATTCCCTTAAATAAGACTGAGAAAGGCAAGGCAATCTGATTTCCAATCAAACAACGCTTCGGGTTTTCTTTCAAGGATAGAGAGGATACTACCTGAAGGGATAATCCCTAAATCACGGGGCTTTACTGTTAAAGAACTGGTTTCAATCCTGATTAATAACCCGGATAAAGTCGGTGCATTTTTCATATGGCTCAGCTGATGACGGGTGTAGAGGTGGGCGCACGCTTAGGAGGCGGCATATCGATACCCTCTCTCTGTATATATGTATATTATCATGGATATACGCAAGGATACATCTTCAGGCCTGAATTATTAAACCAAGCCGAAGGATGCTCCAAGGTGAGATGACTGAATCTCTCACACGAGCATATTCCGTCGTCCTTAAACTATACGCGGAATATACATAGATGCGTATCTAATGAGAAAGGCATATCGAACGGGGAGCCCTCTGTGTATGTTTGATTACGTGCCTCACTTTGGCGCCTCGGTGTTTATTAGGCTGGGAGATCCTTTTTTCATATATTATTTAAATGCGCGCGTGCACAAGTGGTCTAATATATTAGTGGTAACAATATTCATAAATGTTTATTTAGGACTCAGCCGAGAGCGCTCCCGCCTCCGTGGGCAGATGTGTTTTCACGTAGTTTCTGTCTGAAATTTTGTTTAATAAATAAAGCAAGCGGAAATAGAGTACGAATACGAAATAGAATACGATATGCACACGCACACCACCTCCCAATCTACGCACAGTCACTCCGGCTCCCAGGATGATGGTTATACGAAAGCTAAAATGAATATCTAATGCGTAATTAAATGGATATATTACTTTCTGGCTTTCATCATATTTAATTGTTTGTAAAATTGAGGTTATGAGAGCTTCCTTTGAATGTGTAATATTGCGAAAATTTTCATGATGATGTCTTCTTGACATTGAGGTGAGCAATTCAGATAATTTGGTGAGGAGACGTAAACGACTGAAACTGATTTTACACGGATTAAATGCGGGATTATGGGGCATCTCCACCTTTCGTTGCTACCTTAAATAAGTTTTGTTTATAAAGTAACCGAGTGAAAGGCGGTGGTGAAGCATTCAAAGGCAATTATATCGACCGGTTGTTATTGCCTTGAATAAATTCAAATATTAATTCAGTACTTAAAGGTGCTCAGAAAGAATAAGTTTTGCATTAAAGTGGTTTTAATCCATTAAGAGGTTGTGATAATTTTTGGGAACGTTAGAAGGTATTGATTGTCGTATATAATATACATGGAGATAGCGGCTATATCATTAATGCAAGACAACGTTACAAACCTTACCCAGTTCGAAAAGGAATACAATCAGAATCGACTGTTGTAAGGAGTTAACCATTTATAGCCCCGTCACACGCACGCATTTATGACGAAAATCCATCATTTATTAGGAATATGAACCTCATTAATTAGCAAAAAACCGATTAGGCAAATTTTGGTTAATCGATTACGAATACTCAAAAGAGCGCCATCTGTAAGTCGATATATATTATTGTAAGAAAAATATAGTTTAAAAAACTGAAAAATACCCTTTTATTTTAAAATGTACGAAAAAGTAAAAAAATAATTTTGAATGAAAAGTTTTTATTGCTCCAGCCAGTATATGGACCTACCTTTCGAAATTTTGATTGCAAACGTGCTCTGCGCGTAATTATTGTGAAACTGGGATTACAAATCGGTTGTCACGTGTGCAGGAGGCCTTATTTGTCGTTGAGTATACAACCGATAGGTGGTCTGTAATCAGCGGAATGGGGGGGGGCGATTGCTAAAAGCCAACAAAGCCTACTATAGTCTGTCAACGCTGTTCAAATCCAAGCATCTAACCATAACGTCTAAACTTTTACTATATAAGACGATGGTCTTACCAGTACTCACACATGCATCTGAAACGTGGGTGCTTAGCAAAAAGCACTCGAACCTCTTAGCCGTGTTCGAGAGGAACATACTTCGGAGGCTTGTTGGCCCCGTATGTGAGCAAGGGCAATTCCGGAGACTCGTCGAGACATCTATCGCGACATAGATGTTGTGAAGAAAATAAAGCTCGGTAGGCTCCGGTGGGCAGGGCATCTGCTCGTATGAGTGAAGATGAGCCTGTTCAAAACGTTCTCTGCGGTAAGACCTATGGGGTGCGACAGCGAGGGAGCCCCAACCTCCGCTGGAAGGAAGAAGCTCAGAGCTTAGGGATGCCAAACTGGATGACATCGGCTCAGAATCGGGATCGGTGGAGAGAACAGTTGCTAGAGGCCAGGACCGGATCCCGGTTGCAGAGCCGTTAAAGAAGAAGAAGATAACAGCCGACAAGGCATTTGGAGTCGTCCATAAATTACGTGAAGCGTTTTTTCTTCGGTGGCGGCTAAAACATCGAGGGGCTAATTATGCTACTTTCTGGCGTTCGCATAACCTTGTTGTGTAGGATTTAGCCATATCTTAATTCGCACACAGGTCACCGCCTGAAAGTTTTCGTCTTGAAGCCAAGTATCGCCACACATTCACCGGCCTCAAATTGGATTTGGCCTGCAGTCCAAGAAAACTGACATTTATAGTCAGTTCGTGCCTGAATATCCCAACTTCTATTCAGTCTCAAGCCGTGACCTTACGGCAAGAATTCATGCCGGAATGAAAAGCATCCACGCTTGCCACGGCGTGTCAGGCGGATGCCTGAAGTCAGAGATATCCCTCAGTCAGACTGAGTAATATGTGGCGTTCATCGACCCGTGTCTGCCAACCTGGGCTGAGAGGCCACGGCCTGCCGGTGGCCTGTACGTGAATGGCGGTCTTTAGTGGAGTTGGAAACATATTTCACTTAATTTAACCCAGTTTTCACGCAATTTTTCACCGTTTGTTGAGGAAAAAAACTACGTGATTTTTGCCGAGACCCCCTCTCGCCCACGTGAGATTGGGTGAGCTTCGGCTCAACTCCTCTCCGCCCTAAACGCCTCTCGTAATTCATGGACGACCTCTTTCCTTTGTAAAAATCGCGGAGAACTTCCAAGTATAACTAACTGCTAAACAACTGCATGGAATACACCAAGTGACAGATAGGGCTCAAATTCCGCGTGGTAATTTTTCCAGGGTTACCAGGCAGCATAGATTTTTTTAGTCATATTGTTTAAGCGCGGTTGTAATCTTTTTTTATTTTTTACACAATATGTATAAAATTAAATTCTTGCTTTTTTCCAATTTCCCGATTTAATGGCACCTTTTCCTCACATTCACTTTAATTATTCACTAAAAATATAAAAAAAATATAAATATAACAAAATTCCCCTTTGAAGAATATTTAAATCGTTCAACAACATAATTTCCAACGCCATTCATCAATGGCAGATTAAATATTTTAATCTCATTAAAAATTTACGGCAAGAAACCTTTTTTTCCAGAATTTTCCGCTGCTACCAAAGACATTGGGAAAGAAAACTGAAAATTAATTATGCCATACCTGGGCTAAAACGATTGACGAGAGCTGCGTTGTGGGTAGCTTTGCAGCCGTTCTGTTTTATATAAGTTTGCCTGAGTAGCGTAAAGTAAAACGTCTGTTTACAGCAAAACTTTCATCGTTCAAGGAAAACAAAAGAGATTCTGTGTTTTTTTTTTGGTAATAAAGGAATGATGTTAGTAGAGTAGAGATAGGAGGTCTATTAATGAATTATGAAATAGCCACAAGTTGTGTACAGCATAGAATGTGCGTGCCCGGAGCCATTCAAATAGATTTTCATGGCAACACCTGTGCAACATTATTTCCCGGAATTCTCTCACATATCTTGTGCCATCTTCCTTTTGTTATCTTCCTTTATTTAATAGAGAGCGTAAGTACGTAGAGACATAAAATACAGCAGCTGTATAGATGGCGTTAGTACGCATACACCACCAACGCACAAAACTTAATTAAGAAATCACTCTGAAGGTGTAAGATTGGCTTTCCTTGATTCAATTCCCTCCGCCTTTAAAAAAAAAGACATTGTCGAAGGGATGGAACAACAACAGCACCGACTTCGCCCCTTATTTACGCATATCCTCAGCGAAATTTCCGCCGCTCGTTCGTTACCTCATTACATTACTCACCTCAAATGTAATTTGTTAGAATTTTCCGGAACAGACGACGCCGACGGTAGGATGTATTGATGCCATTAGCCGGGATACGGCAAGACGGGTTCAACTTGTTTTCTGTCCACCCACCGCAGATCCATCCATGTGCAGCTAAAATGTTCAGAAATTGCGGAGGAGTTCGCGCGATTTTGCATATCTTTTGAAGTGCATCCACACACGGGAAAGTGCAGCGGCGAGAGGTGAGTTTTCCATTTTCTTTTGTTTTTTTTTGCTGCCGCTGTTGCTTTTGAAATCTCTTTACAAATTCAGATATTTTTAGATCTGTTTTCCAAGTAAACACTTCTCGAGAGTAAAGGCAAGTACACATTGGGCGTTTTGAAACGCGCGTTTTTGAAATGAGCGTTTTACGAATCAAAGAGCTCCTATTAGGTGTACACATGCAAACGCGCGCTTTTGACCAAACGCCCGTGAACCGCGCGCTTCGAGATTTTCGTTAGAACGCGCGTTTCACGGACGCTTGCCGGGCGTTTTGAGATACATACGTCGCCTACTTGTTGTACATTCTAACGCGCGTTTTTATACAGAAAACACGTATCTAGAAGAGGAAAATTAAAAAATGGAAAGTGAACGTTTTGGTACGGATTTGTTTATAGATGAAATCCACAACAGACCCGGTATTTGGGACTTAGAAAGTTCCGAATATAAAAATAAAATATTAAAGAAGCGGTATTGGGAGGAAGTTTTATATAATTTATATAATAATATTTTATAAATTTTATATATTATATAGAGCTTCGAAGTGTTATTTATTTACTTTTTCATTGAATGTTGATATGTTTTTATTTTGTTAAATATTTCATTAATTTCTGTTATTTTGTGAATTTAAGTTTAAGTTAATAAATAATTTTGAATTACCTTAACGTTATGACAAGGTTTTCTTCTGGTGAGACAGGGGATCTAATTGAAGTACTACACCCGTAATATCCACTTTTATTATATCAAGTAATTCATCAAATGATTTTATCGACATTCTGAAATAATTGAAAAATTTTGGCTCATGCTGTCTTAATTTTGGGTATAATGTTATGAACATTCCGTGCGTTAGTCTGTGGTACAATATAGGATGCACCCAATATCTTCTTTACCTTTGGCGTCGTCTTTTATAGCGACGGTAGAGCAGCCACAGACAAGCTATCACTTCGACTTCCATTTCTAAACTGCACACTGTGACCAAAGTCTAGTAATAACAAGTCTTTCATCTTCATACAAAAATTTCCGACCGTTGATTGTGTGCGTGCATAAATGAACATCACTGCTGAGCAAAACTCAACGCATACTTCGTGAACTCGGCCAGACAAAGCCAGATTCTTTCTCTTCGATCAAGTATGCAGACCAGAAAAGGAAAGACAATTGAATCAGCTGTTTTCTTTCATACATCCACCAATACATCCCCATATAAACTCATAAAATTTTCCGACTTATGGTTGTATTCCAGCGCATATAAAAATGTTGCATTCTCTCTCTGATAGCCTGACATCGTCATTTGAAAAACTTGTGCATGCAGCTGTTCGCCTTTCACTCATTAACCATATGAAGATGAAAGACTTGTTAATTTCTAGACTTTGACTGTGACCAGCGAGCAATAATAATTATTAATGCTCGCTGCTGCGATGTCCTGCAAACGCTCGTTAAACGCCGAGCTTAACGCTTAGTGTGTACACTACCAACGCCCGCTAAACGCAACGCCGAACGCCCAATGTGTACTTGGCCTTAACCGAAAAGAATGAGTACGCGGAACGCACATATGGCCAGGAAAATTAAGGAAAAAAATAAAGTTTTATTTGTATTTCTTATCCAGCAGAGTGTGGTGGGTTGTTTATGGATTTCCCTGTTAATTGTAAACACAGCCGTGTTTTACGAGTGCAGGAAAAACGCTCCAATTAGCACATGGTCTTCTCTAAATATGTATCTGCAAATGTAGTTTTTTTTTTTAAATTCAAAATACGACATAATATATGTCAAGACTCAGCGCAGATATATATTTTTATAGAAACTACAGATTTACAGCATATTTAAAACTTCCATCCTATAATGACCCCGAATGAGGCCAGAGCGGCATCCCGATTGTAGAGCCGTCGAAGAAGAAGAATGACTATACCACAATTTAAGATTTAAGTAAAAACACACGCAGAAATTTTTTGAATTTGATCACGTCCTTCAAGTCCCCTTATTTACATATGACAAGTCCCTTTCATCAAGACTTAAATGCTGTGAAAGGAACGAACAGACGAAACGTTTTCATTGAACTGCATGATGTGAGACCTGTTACTAACCACAATTACTGATTACATACAACACGGAACACGACACAAGGTGTTATAGTTACCTGCGGTGCTGAGCTTTAATTCTCTTTAGTCAGGCGAAGGAGATTCTTTTTTTAGCATATTTCTAATGTAATAATTTGGCTTATCTGTGGGTATGCCAGCATATGTTAGACGAAATCGAATTGTTTGGTTTATGAGAAATTGCCGCTAGATTCATGAAAATCTGCACCCGCCAGAGGTACATACACATACATACATCTCTGTTACAGATATCAATTTATTCGTAATCAACCATTCCAAACGCGAGTGTCGTTTTACTAAGCGGTCCCCCAACTAAGTACTAATCGCGTTCAATGCTGCTTGACCAACGCAATCGAAGGAGACGCGGTCTACTGGCCTGGCACCCTTTATGTTCACCAAGATAATAAATTGGCCGTTTTCATCATCCTATATAATTTTTTAAAGCCCCAATTTTGGTTACTCTAGTTTTAAAAAGCGTCGTTTGGACTATTCCATCCATCCAATGGCGCTACAGCCCAAATCGAGCCTTGGCCTCCTCTAGGGCATTTCTCCATGTTTGACGGTCCTTTGCCGCATGTCTCCAGTTCCGGATGTTGAGCATTGACTCTGCGTCAGCCGTCACAGAGTCTATCCATCTCCTCCTGGGTCTACCTACTGGCCTACTTCCCGAAATTTCTGATGCCATAAGCCGTTTTGGGATACGGTTGTCCTCCATCCTGATCACATGGCCGGCTAGTCTCAGTCTGTTGATTTTTATTAAAGTTGAGAGTTGTGGGTCGTCAAAAATTTCATACAACTCGTTGTTGTATCTTCTTCGCCATATTCCATCCTCTCTGGTTGGGCCTATTATGCATCTGAGAATTTTCCTCTCAAACCTGTTGACTCGTTCTTCTATGTACTGGGTCATAGTCCAAGTCTCGCTACCATAACACAGTACTGGTCGTATTACTGTTTTGTAGAGTGAGAGTTTCGTTTTCCTATGCACAAATCTTGAGTGCAGGATTTGTTTTTGGGCATAAAAGGCTCTATTAGCCAATAGTATTCGTCTGATTATTTCTTCTTTTTCTTCGTTTCTTTTTGTGATAGTAGACCCAAGGTAGACTGTTTTATCGACTACTTCTAGGTTATGTTCGTCGATGGTTATATTTCTTCCCATTCTAAATCGTCCTGCTCTGGATTATTGCATCACCTTCGTTTTTTCTTCGTTAATCTTCAGGCCTATGTCCTTTGCCGCCTCTTTTAATTCGACATAGACTTCTTTTGCTGCCAAAAAGGACCTTCCCACGATGTTTACGTCATCCGCATATCCAAGTAATTGTACCGACTGGGTAGCTATTGATGCACTTCGCTGGACTGACGTTTTCCTTATCACCCATTCTAGGGCCAGGTTGAAAAGCATGGGGGCCAGTCCATCTCCTTGTCTGAGCCCTTGACGTACTTCGAACTCCTCTGTTACAATATTTTGGATCCTTACTTTCGCCAGTGAGCTATTTGTGGCGCATTTGATTAGTTGTACCAACTTTGAGGGGACTCCTATTTCCGATAGGATTTCGTATAGCCTCTCTCTGTTTATTGAGTCATATGCCTGTTGAAAGTCGACAAATATCTGGTATACATCTACATTCCTTTCCCAGGTTTTCTCCAGAATTTGCCTTAAGGTCAGCAGTTGGTCCGATGTTGACCTGTTTGTCCTAAAACCAGCTTGATATTCTCCTATAAGGCTTTCCGCTATAGGTTCCAGTTTTTGTTTCACAAGGATTGTGAAGATTTTGTAGCTGGTGCTGAGGAGTGAGATGCCTCTGTAGTTTTTGCAGTTTAGTTTATCTCCTTTCTTGTATATTGGACATATAATCGCTTTCTTCCAGTCCTCTGGTATAACTTCTTCCTCCCAGATGGTGCATATGAGTTCGTGTAAGGTTCGTAATAGTTGGGGTCCTCCTTCCTTTAGCAGCTCAGCTGCTATTCCATCGGCGCCAGGCGATTTGTTGCTGCTCGGCCTTTTTACAGCTTCCCGCACCTCATCCAGTGTTGGTGGATCTATTGAGATGTTATCTTGGGGAATTTCAAATGCCTCTGTCTCTGCATTCTCGTTTAATATGGAGATAGGATTCAATAGGTTCTGAAAATACTCTCTCCACCTTTCCTTTATCCTATCAGGATCTGCCAACAAGTTCCCATCTATGTCCTTGCGGATGTCCGTTCTTGGCTGAAACTTATTGGTGATCTGGCGAGTTCCTTTGTACGCTTGTCTAATTCTCCCTTCATTGAAGTCTTCCTGTATCTGTAAGATTTTCCTATTTAGATATTCCCTCTTCTTCTTTCTGCATAGCTTGTCTGCGATTTTTCTTTTTTCCTTGAAGACTTCCATCCTTGCTCTTGTTGGCCTTGCTATGTACTCTCGGTGGCTCTGGTTTCTTTCTTCAATTGCGGCTCTACAGTTTTGGTTAAACCAATCAATTCTAGTCTGTCTGGGGGCCCAGCCTAGTGCCTCTTCTGCTGCCCCCTTTATGCTGCTTTTGGACTATTCCGAGTGTCTTTTATTGATACATGCCTGTAGCGGGCTGCATTTGGAAAAGTAGAATTTTTACTCGGGCGTACCGTACCTATTTTGGGTGCCATGAAGGCTTTTGAAGCGGTCCGTGATTGTTTCATGCTAAGCGAAGACGAGCCTTAGTTCAGTGCCTGTTTCGGGTGCCATGCAGGCGTGCCTTTTTCAGGCTAAGTACGGGTGAGTCCTAACTTTACTCGAGTTCTAGTCAATAGTTCGTCAATATATCTGCGACAGAACACCTTAATCATCTTGAATAGTACTTAAAACGCCTTGGCAACTTTGGCTTGACTATTATAAAAGTGCGTTTTTGATGCGAACGAGATCGATTTCTAAAATGGAACCGCTTAACAAAGATCGGAATACTTTCATCCGAGGATCAGGTTAAGCGTCAAACAGATACAGAAGATCCTAGGGATGTTGGACTTCTATCACCAATCCATCACTAATTTGACTTAAATATTGGTTTCAATCAATGAGCATTTGAGACATCTTCTCAATCGTGCTCGTGCCACGAAAGACAGCGAATTTCCTTGACCTACCGAATGCTCGAACGACACCTCAACTAAGTCGATATCTTTTACGGTTCGTGCGATATCGTGTCAAGTCATATTTCGGCACCACAATGAATTCTTCTTTGGTTTCCGCGATATCGTGCAGGAAAAAGATGACCACATACGTACGCACACACACAATACCCATACTTCTGCTCGAACTTTTGCTTAAAATGCTATTGGGACCTTGAAAAATGAAAATACGTTGAAAATTACGATTCCGATTTTCGGAACGATTACAATAACTTCCTTCTAAACTGGAAAGTTAAAAATCTTGCAATGATTCAGATTGCCTGAAACGGTCCGCACCATAAAATATGGGAAATGAGCGCCCATGTTGATAATAAAAATGAGCCGCTAATCCGTGGTTTTAAACAAACAGTAAAGTTGCTGGCGTGTGGCGACTTCAAACTCTCACTGAGCAGAGAAACCGCGATTTTGACTTTCCCTTATTTTATGGTGCGGCCTCTAGTCTAGAACCCAAAACACGACTTTTTTGGTTTGAGTTATAGTTTTTTTTCAATAGAATTTTCTAATGATTCATAATACATTGAAGTCCACTTTATTTCTCAATAAATGTATTCAATCTTTAAATTGTGATTTCTACAAAATACTATATGGTCTACCTGCACCTACATTTTTATACTTCCACATATGACGTAAAATCTTTCCAGGAAGTTATTGTTTCTGAAGAGCGGAACACTGCTGCGAGTTAAATATGCTGTCAATACCATTGATTTTCAAGCAATTCTTACATAAATTCGTTGAATTTTTTTCATTCCCAGTGGGAAATGGAGTGCTCTAAGGACAATGGAGGAGCACTCCCATGGAAGCATGGAGTGCTCTCTTCCCGCTCCCTCTCCATATATTTTTTAACATTAGATGTCCGCCTAGGCTAGCACTCCATTTAAGCTCCCATAGGAGCACTCCAGCAACGATGTAGTTGGAGACAAAAAGGAGCATTATAGAGCTTTTTTATAGATCTACAGTAGAGGTCAACATTAAAGTACCATAAGAATTTTTCAGTAATTTTTCGTTTTCAGTATAATAGTGAGTCATCGCATCAATACAATTTTAAGTTTTCAATTTCTTAAATAACTATTCAATTTCTTAAATAACTCCAATAATGCTCCCTTGGGAGTCCATTGAGAGCCCTCCAACTTCCCTCCTTTTGGGACTGCTCCCAATTTTTCCCGCTGGGTTGTTATAATACGTGTGTTAACACGTGCATTGTTTTGATGGAAAATGATTTTTTTTGAATCAGATATTTTTTACTGTTTTTGTCATTCAACTGATGCAAAAGGATACATATTACGAAATATGCGCAATATTGCGTAATTATTATTGTTTGAGCTCTATTAAAATAACCAATGAATAAAATTTCTTTCTTCAAGAAAAAAAACAGATGCCATAACAGCGAACGTTTATTCTTTGTCTGCGTTGGAAGTATTACTACAAAATAACATTCAAAAACAGGATGTGGAGCCAATATAAGTCACGAAAATATCTGTGGTAAACCTTAGATTGCAGTGAGTAATAAGTATGTCATGGGGTTCCATGTGTTTTGCTTCTGCACTGTAAAAATAAGTCGATGACGATATTGTGTCACTTCCGGAAAAAATAAAGCAAAATTTTGGGTAAAAATATCAAGATGGTTATTAGATTTCAAGGAGTTTTATCAAAGGAAATCGAAGTTACTTCCGGTGTCCCGCAGCGCAGCCATTTAGGTCCGCTCCTATTCAATATATTATCTATCTGCCATTTGTCTGAAATACTAAATAACGTCCCTGTTTTATGCAGACGAACTGAAAATATAGAGCGTCATAAGGTCCCAAAAGGACGTTTCGTTTTTTCAGTCAAAACTTAATGCATAGCAAGACAGATGAACCATGAAATGAACTACAACTCTATCTATTCACATAATGGCGCTATAGTTGAAATCAAGTCTTGGCTTCCTCTGTCGCAGTTCTTCATGCTGAAGACAATCGAGGAAGTCTTTTCCAAAATCAAGTTTAGTGTAAAAAATAAGTATGTTAGCCGATCCTTTAAATTGAAAATGACAATTCCACACCCATTACAATTTCGTGTATGGATATAATACAAGCGCACGTGCATTGTAACTTCCCCTTCGAAATTCGTTTACGGGTAGTTACACTCCCTCCATCTGACCATGACAAGGGTGGCAGTGAGACCGTTGGATTGTCATTGGGCTTCCTTACACGGTGCCATATTCATGGCAAGAAAACCCGGTTTTATATATGAGAGAGGGGCGAGAACAGAAGAAATTTACGAATAAAACCTGTTTTACTCAATACACTTATGACATCGTGTGAGCTGGCTCATTGGGAATATAAATTCCCTCCAACCCACTTCACTGCTTCGCTGATGACGGTACTCTGAATTTCTCTTACTCCTTCGACAATATAAGACAAGCACGTGCCAGACCTCGTCTTTACCACCGTCAACTGATGTCGACTTCGATCAACCGGGATATCGAATCGATTCTTCATTGGGGCGAAATGAACCGCGTCGAATTCAATGCCACAAAAACGAAGCACTGTCTGATCTCCAACAAAAATTGTACCGACCTTCCTCCTATCTCAGTGGATAAAGAGAATCTAACGGCTGACTCAACTCTCAACATCCTAGGGGTAACTTTAACGGAACATCTGCGATGGAATGATCACATATTCCAAACCTTGGATTTCTCAAGAGATGCAAGTTCCTCCTCCAGCCAGCCGCATTGGCTACAATATACAAATCCTACATTCGGCCGCGCCTCGAATACAACTCGCATATCTGGGCAGGCGCCCCAAAAACCACCAAATCGTGCCCTCAAACTCATTGGTGATGGCCCCTTTCGCGCCTCCATAGACACCTTAAGCCACCGCAGGAATGTAGCAGCCCTCTCCATACTTTATCGCTATTACCATGGCGACTGTTCCACTGAAATTCAGGACCTCCTGCCTGCACGGCAAAACTTTTCCCGCAACACAAGACTAGCCCGCTCGGCTCACCCCCATATCCTACAGCCCCCTCGTTCACGCACAATACGGTTTAGAAGTTCGTGAATAGAACAACTCGACTGTGGAATAATCTCCCGCAGTCAGTATTTCCGAACTCATACAACACCTTAGAGTTCAAACGTGAGGTTCATCGTCATTTTCTTCTAAACCCTCCAGACCCCCTCTAAGCTTTCCTATTCTCCTCTATTCTTCAAACCAAGCTTACTACTAGACATTGCACCATGAACTGAAGGACATGACGGACTGGTAGTATAAAGGATTACACTTAAGCTTGGTTTTTTTTTCATATAAAAAAAGCGGGTGATTTGGGTTTTTTAAACGAGCGGATTGAGACTTTTCTTTACGAATGTACTTTCGTTGTGGGATTTGGGACTCTCTCTGCCAAAGGAAAATCGATTTTGAGAATCCCAATTGTTTTGGCGTACGCCATGCTATTGGCTTATGGGAGCAGCGAGGCGCACCGGGTTCCAGCTAGTAATATATAATGTAGAAGTACTTAATTTTCAAGCGGGTGAATATGATTTGCAAATGGCCCAAGTAACAAAATTCGTCTCATAAGACTCTACTAGTGTCTTATGAGAGGATATTCGACTTTTTTAAGAGAGTATCACTCTCATAACTTACTCTTATAGAACACTACAAGTGCTTTATGAGTGCGTTGTGAGAATTAAATGGCACAATTATGAGAGTTATTTTTGTCTTATAAAAATACCTTAGCTCTCTTTGCAAGGGTAACTATAAGGGCGCTGTAAGAGCTATACTCTCCTTAACAGAACTGTTAGAAAGGGAGCAATATATGGAAAGGCGATGTTGTTTAGAATAAAATAATTTTTATGAGAGTTATTTGCTCTAAATAACTGTCATAAAAATCTATTCGAAAAATATAACACTTAAGAATTTAATATTTATTATGTATGATAATAAACTTTAGAATTCGATTTTTAACGAAAATATTAGTCGCAATTTTATTGCGATTGAAACTTTACCGATAATAACAACCATTCTACCTCGATAAAAATCAAAGCGCCTTAAAAATAATCAAACTTTAACATATTTTTTGAAATTTTATTTCTTAAGAAAAAAATAAAAGCTTTAGTATCGCTCAATAATTTATTTTAAATTGATTTATCATCTGAAAGAAATAACTTTGTATACTTTGCGCATATTCAATTAGGTAAATTAGCTTGATTTGTGGAATTTCGTTTCAGTATAAAATTCTATATTAAGCGAAAGTATGGCCGCTCGATGGTTTAAGTTTTTTTATAAGAACAAAATTCTGGTTATGAGATGGTAGTCTTTTTGCACTAATAAAAGTCTTCTTATAAATGTTTTAACATTTTTCGTCTCATAAGAGCATTTATATAAGAAGGGATATACTTGAAGTCTTGTAAGAACTTTCTTATAAGTGTCATAACACTCATAAGGACATTTTTTTGACAGTTAAAGCCTTTGAGAGTAAAGCTTTAATAAAAAAGACACAATAAGAATAGAGGTTTTCTTGCACTCAATATAAGAGTATAAACATTATCTCATTATGAGAATGAAAGGCTTAGTAACTCTAGTAGACTTATTATCTCATAATAATACTACTATGAGTGTTAATTTAATTCTTATTACAAGAGCTATCTTCTTGAGGGTATCGAAGAGTGTTAAGAGAGTCTTATGAGATAATTTCACAATTTCCAAGAGTTTTTCTCTGGAGAGTTTGTTAGTTGGGGGGTGAATTTATTGTGAAAAAACTGTAGTGACAGACAGCTTTTATAGTATTCATAGCCTGTCAAAGTTTTCTATAATCTACAAAGTATGAGCCTGCAAGGATAGGAAAAATTATAAAAAAAATTTAACATTGCATTCTCTTTATACAAAAAATAGGCATTTTTGGTAGTTGTTCACACATTCCCTTGTAAATGTTCGAATTTTTACATGTTTTCCCTAATTTGTCCACATTACTACGCCAAACATCTATCAATTCATGAATTTTATTTCTCGTATCCATGTCTAGTGTCTTCTGCACGTGTTGCGGAGTCCTTTTCTTCACTAAAAGACGCAAAAATGTTATTCTATGTCTAAAAATATTCTTCTGTCAAAAAAATGGAAATACAACCTTCCTTAAATTTCCGCAGCTGGAAATTGGCGCTGAAGTTACTTCCAGACGTAGTACATATACCATGCAGCAGATGCAGATTTCGAAACCATGATAGCAGGATTGAACCTAGTACAACCGTGACTTTTGAGTACAGACTCATAATTTCCTCGTTAACCATGGTTTCGATATTGTCAGTCTGTCACGGGTATAAAGTTTTACAGAATTTGGCTGTCCTCCATTTTGATCAATGGTCTACTTTTATTATAGGGAAGCTTGAAAATACTCTCTCCACCTTTATTTAGCCCCTGAAAGTTTGCTGGTAGATTGGCTTCTATGACTCTGTAAATGTCCGTTCTTGGCTGAAACTTATTACTGACTTAGGGTGTTCCTTTGTACGCTAGTCTAATTACATAGCTTGGCTAATATGTAGACATATGTAACTGATATAAAAAACATATCCACGGGAATTTGAAAATTGAGTTATACATTTATATCCTTTTACACATTCCCCCCAAAGAAATGCTTTCAAACAAGCAAAACTTTTCCTTCAATATTTGAAAAATCCAGACCCAAAACGACACCATTTGACAGTCTCACCTACCCTAATAGAAGACAGCAAAACCCATCTTTTTAATATACAATATCTAGCGCAGCAGCTTGTTGCTTCCACAGTAATGTGGCAGTTGTTTCGCTACGCCTGGCAGAGCAGCTATATCAGAAAATCTCGAACAGATCCCAGATTTACTTAACTAAGGACACATACCCAGCCAAGCAACTTTGATCCCCGGGCGTATTTGTTTCTCTCCCGTTCAAAACCATACAGGAGGTATGTAAATAAAAAATAAGCTCTTGTTTCTGTACACAAGGAAAGGCAAAAAGGGAAAAAGGACGAAAATGTGCAGAAATTTACACGCCTAATGGATACAGGGAGAAATTGTCTTCTTCGGTGACGAAAGTTGTAGAGTCCAATAGCCGCCAAGCCTTGCTAAGATGTCTCAAAGGAATTCAACCCGATATCGCACACAAGAAAAGTCCAAGGAAGAAAAGTGGAAAATCGAATACAGACAAGCGCACACACTAACACACACACGTTTTATTCTTCTCTTATACCCTGGAAATATTCTGAATTAGTTTCCTGGAAAGTCATTCAGCAGAAAGTAATAAAGCAAAGCTTTCAGGACGTGTGAAAACTTCATCGTGTAAAAAAAAAGGGAAAAAGGAAAAAGAAGGATGAACTTTTCCTATTGTTTCCGTGGGCTCTGGGCGACCGTTGCCATTACTGTTGCTGGTGCCTCCTTGTTCAATCTGACGAGGTAAATGGACTAATTTGCTTTCGAGCTGCTGTAAATGGCAATCGTAAAACTCAGTGAGGCTTTTAAGTAAGAAAGGAAATTGGTTTGCTTCCTTCATTTTGAAAATTGATCGAGTCGAAAGTGGGTTATTTAGTAAATGTTTTGCGAAAATGCTTTCCTAAAGCAAAGAAATTAGTTTCAGGTTCCAAGTCTTAATTGTTATACTTTTTTCCCTCTTCGGCGCGCTTTTCGTTTTAATTAATATATAAAGTTTTTGTTTCTGTCGTAATTTTCGGTCAATATTTTCGAAATTTAATTTCGACTTAAAAGGTTTCATAATATTACGCCAAAAAACAGCGCGGTGTTTTTTAGAGGAAGCATTATCAGCCCAAAAACAATATTTGGTTCTGGCTACTTTCAAGCCAAGTAGAGAAAAGTGTTAAAATTTATCTTTCAAAATAAGCCTGAATACAATAGAACTACTGTAGTCCTTTGTAAACTTCCAGTATATTTATATAAACGCTTGTCGATTCCTACGTGTGCCATTCCTACAACATGGTCCGACATAGTCCATCTACGTTAGGGTCGAATTCCAGGTCCAAATAAATGAAATGTATTCAAAGCGAGACGTTTTTTAAATAGCTTCTTGTTCCCCACATTTTTACCAAGTGTATACACCATTTAAAATCGCTTTTCAGTAGACAGGGTCTTTCGTGAACGATTTTGGAGCTTTGAACCCCCATCGTAGTAACAATGACGCATCATTTAGTTCGTTGTTGAACACCATTGAGAGTAAACCTGAATCAGAGATAACATAATACTCCGTATAAAGATGCGACAGCTAGAACAAAAAAGCCGAACGCTTTTTGCCTCGGCAGGCCTCTGAGATTGCCTCCCCCTAGCAACATGCAACATATTCGAGTGTCTAGCTACACAAGGAGGCGAACGTGGTCATGGTCCGCAGCACAAGAGATGCGGTGAGTTTGTGGATAAGGAAGCTAGAATTTTAGGGGGGCAAGGAAAGGAACTGACAACAGAATGTTTCTCGCAACATCTTTTTTTCTTTCTCATCTTTCAAACGTTTGCCTCTAGCGCTACATTGAAGGATTTCCCTGATGCTTTGTATTTTATGTATTTCTTAGAACATTCCGTGTATTTTTTTAATGACTGTCTGAAATCCACTATCAATTTCACTTGATTTCAAATTCTTGGTGAGAGGGTTTGCGATATTTTTAAAATAGGTGATTAGTTGAGGTTTTGGTTACTTTTTTTTATTTTCTGGTATTTCGGTATTGGCTAACTCGATTGATTTTAGAATCGAATTTAGGTAATTATTCTTTGTTTTATTTTATTCAAAATCTGGGACAAGTGCGTTTTATAAATGCTTGTAAAGTTAACTCCCCGCCCACAACCTGCTCAAAACAATTCGATCGTAATTGTTTTGGTAAAAATAAATTAAAAATAGGTTCAATACCTTTATAGGCTTCATGTCCAGTCAATTTTCAGGAAAAACGTATGACAGAAGGAATTCATTCTCGGACTTGCAATTACAGGATTTATCCATTTTAGAGTCCCCTTATCAACAATTAAATATTGAGCTCGTAAATATATACTGCAAACAATGGAAGGTGAAAAACAATTTCTTTATATTTGTTCTTCTGATGGAAACTAAAAAAAATAAGTTTTCAAATTTTTGGACTTCCATTTTATTAGTTATAAGTTTTCAAAAAGTCGAAAATCTTATAATTTTAACAAATTTTGAAATCTTTAAATTGATCTAGCTCAAAAACTATTAGACATAGAAAGCTGAAAGTAGCACCAATTTCTTCTGCTTCAATAAGGCTTTAATACGTGATATACAATATAGTATTATTAGTAAGAATAAAACTACAGTATTATTAGTAAGAACGAAACTTTTGTTTTTGGACTATCTTTTGGAATAATAACTTGATCGAAAACTATCCCCAAGACAACCCTTATTACTAAATTTTAGGGTTTCACACTTGCTCTATTTGTGGCCCAAAGTCAACCCTGTCAGACCCGCGGATCCCACTCCTACAGCCACTGCTGAAGTTAAATTATTTTCTTATGTCCAAAATAAAGGTTTCACTGCCAATTTTTAATGAACAAGAACATATGTATATTTCATATAAGACATGGTTTCTAAAACATGCCTATCCCTCAGGTAGAAGCCACCCCACCTCTAGGGGATGAAAACTAAATTATTTAATTTTATACCTAAACTTCAATTAAATAATTTAGCTCTCACCGCTAATGGTGCGGGTGATTTCCGATGCCCGAGAGCAGAGGTATCGTTTCCAAAATTTATTTTTAATCTAATAGGTGTATGTTAGGGTTTGTCAGTTTTTAAAAACCGGTTTTTACAAGAAAATTTTGTAATTCGAAATTCGGGGTTTCCAGTAAAAACAAAACGGTTTTAAATTTATACATTGCACTTCTTCTGACAGCTACATTGAGTTATCCGAACAGATATTATCAAACTTATATAATCTATAGAAGATGAGATGTTAGAATAAGTAACGAAGAAGAAAATTAAGACATATGTGTGTATCTATTACAACACTTAATAAGTTCATCATATAGATGGCCCCACTACTGTCATATCCATAGAATTGTTTTTATATGGCAGTGCTAAGCTCAGGAATCACCCTTTGTACTACCCAGTGCGTCATGTCGTTTATCGTCATGGTGCAATGTCTAGCACAAGCTTAGTACGGGGGGGGGGGGGAATAGGTTAAGGGTTATGAGGGTTCGAAGGGGTGTTGGAGAAGAGGACGATGAACCCTGCGTTTGAACTCTTGGATGTTGTATGATCTCGGAAATACTGGCTGCGCGAGATTATTCCACAGTCGAGTTGTTCTATTTACAAATGAATTCATATCTTGTTGAGTGCGTGAAACGGGGAGTTGAAGGTAGAAGGAATGAGACGAGTGGGCTAATCCAGTGTTGTGTGTTGTGGTTATAAGATTGCCGTGGAGGCAGGAGAGCGTTTATTTCGGAGGAGCAGTCGCTATAATAGTAGCGATAAAATTTTGTCAGTGCTGCTGCATTCCTACAGTGGCTTGGGGGACCCCCGAAGAGAAACGGTGGGGTTCAGATTTGACGGGAAGCCAACCGTTGGATTGGCCATCAACTAAGTAGACATCTGCCAGGAAAGCCGTCCAAAGTGACAAAACATGAAAAATTCGGCTGGGACAGACGTTTATTTTGGGAAGTGCTTCGACTATTTTGAAAAGGAAAGATGAAGGGGATCCATAGTGAATATTACATAACTAACGACGAAATCGCGAAGAAAACAGCAAAGAAAAACAAGTGCTCCTTCACCAAGTTAATGCACCGTACCACGATAGGCGATCGAAACAAAGGCAAAATCGCCCAAGTTGTACTTCGAATTGCTTCTACGTACACCGACTTATGCAAATTTAGCCTAAAGCGAATATTACCTGTTCTGAAATTAAAAAAGAAAGATGGTCGCCGGCAAGAAATATGGCTCCAATGAGGAGGTTGATCAAATCGTTCTATAAGAACGACATAGAAATGTTAGAGAAGCGTTGGAATGAATGTACCACTATTGAGGGAGACTATAATAATGGATAAAGTTGTATATGTACCTATAAGTCGGTTTTTGTATAAGCCCTAGTGTATGTACTTTAAAAATTGGCGTGGTGAACCTTCATTTTGGGCGTAAAGAAAATAATTTAAGGTTAGGGGTTGCTGTGGGGGTGGCTTCCGCTTCACCGATAGGGTTGATTTTGGTCTCAAGAAATACTCATAGTTTATAAATAGCCCATAAACAAAAATTTTTTGGAGTGCAAGTGTGAAACCCTAAAATTTAGTAATAAGAGTTGTCCTGGGGGTAGTTTTCGATCAAGTTAGAGGGTTGACTTTATTTCCATTTAATTCGCCATACCCAAATTAGTAAATGGCTATGTTTTTGGCAAATGTTTTTTTATATTGCGTTCATTGAGTACCTAAAAACATTTATTTCTATATGATCCCAATGTCGTCCTATCCTAAATTTTGGCATTATATGTACGTTAAGATTGTATGTACAAAATATAATTTTTTCAAAAATTTGGAGAAATATTATTTTGAGATATTCCAAAAACAAAAGTTTCGTTCTTACTAATAATACTGTAGTTTTATTCTTACTAATAATACTATATTGTATATCACGTATTAAAGCCTTATTGAAGCAGAAGAAGGCCAGGTTTACATTGGAAATTTATTCGGCGAACTTCTCCATAATCGTGGAGTGTAAACGTTTTCTCGATTTATCAAGGTAGATTTTTTTATGTACGGCGAATAAAATTCTCTATTTAGTGTAAACAGCAAACTGAAGTTCTTCGGCAGAATTTTTGAACTTCTAGAGTTGAGATATTCAGGTTGCTAAGTTCTGGAATCAAAATATTCTCTCTGATAAATCCATTTTATAAGTGTCAGTATGTAAACCCTCACATTTGTTTAATAGATATTGAGAAGTTTTGGCTGATCTAGTTACCGGTAATAAATTCGGTTTTCTAATAAAATGGGTATGTATTAAAGATTTTATGATTGTATTGAGCTCAAGGAGAATAAATTTCATGAGTAGAATAAATTCAATTGAGTTCGGCGTTAATCGAGTAATTGTACGTTGTGTTTTATTTGTGTTTTTGAACATAATGGCAAAAAGAGAATGGACGAAAAAGGAAGTGCAGGAGTAAATTGAAGGTTTTGAACAATTACCTCAACTTTGGGACGTAACCCATAATGATTACCACAATAGAATAAAAAAAGCGATGCTTTCTTGTTGTTGGCAAACTTATTTAATACGACCAAGGATGAGGTAATACGAAAGATTCACAACTTAAAAAACCAATTCAACAACGAAACACGAAAAATACAATTTAGAAAATCTGGGCAAGGTGCAAATGAAAAGTATGCATCAAAGTTCTCAAACACATACACAATAAAGAATTTCAATGTAAACAGATTATTTATATATCAACCGAATTTATTCTTGTCACCAAAAATTTATTCTTCTTGATATTTTTCAACTCAATGTAAACGAAATACTAATATCTTTTAAGTTCACTGCACGAATGTAAACACTAGGCGAACTTATTCGGCAGAACTTCCTTTACCCGAATATGATTTATTCTAGGAGGAATAAATAAGTGAAATTTGTGTCTCAGTGTAAACTCGCGTGCAATTTATAAATATTCCTTGAAGAACTTATTCGGCGAATAAATTATCAATGTAAACAAGGCCGAAGAAATTGGTGCTACTTTCAGCTTTCTATGTCTAATAGTTTTTGAGCTAGATCAATTTAAAGATTTCAAAATTTGTTAAAATTATAAGATTTTCGACTTTTTGAAAACTTATAACTAATAAAATGGAAGTCCAAAAATTTGAAAACTTATTTTTTTTAGTTTCCATCAGAAGAACAAATATAAAGAAATTGTTTTTCACCTTCCATTGTTTGCAGTATATATTTACGAGCTCAATATTTAATTGTTGATAAGGGGACTCTAAAATGGATAAATCCTGTAATTGCAATTACGATCGAATTGTTTTGAGCAGGTTGTGGGCGGGGAGTTAACTTTACAAGCATTTATAAAACGCACTTGTCCCAGATTTTGAATAAAATAAAACAAAGAATAATTACCTAAATTCGATTCTAAAATCAATCGAGTTAGCCAATACCGAAATACCAGAAAATAAAAAAAAGTAACCAAAACCTCAACTAATCACCTATTTTAAAAATATCGCAAACCCTCTCACCAAGAATTTGAAATCAAGTGAAATTGATAGTGGATTTCAGACAGTCATTAAAAAAATACACGGAATGTTCTAAGAAATACATAAAATACAAAGCATCAGGGAAATCCTTCAATGTAGCGCTAGAGGCAAACGTTTGAAAGATGAGAAAGAAAAAAAGATGTTGCGAGAAACATTCTGTTGTCAGTTCCTTTCCTTGCCCCCCTAAAATTCTAGCTTCCTTATCCACAAACTCACCGCATCTCTTGTGCTGCGGACCATGACCACGTTCGCCTCCTTGTGTAGCTAGACACTCGAATATGTTGCATGTTGCTAGGGGGAGGCAATCTCAGAGGCCTGCCGAGGCAAAAAGCGTTCGGCTTTTTTGTTCTAGCTGTCGCATCTTTATACGGAGTATTATGTTATCTCTGCCTGAATTATTACGAGGTAAAATAAATAGAATCAATTGAATAGTTTGTGGAATATGGACGGTTCTATAGATGTTACCATGAGTTCATTGTTTGAGGAATTCCAGGCACTGTGGTCATGTTTGATTCCACTACTGATTTAGGATGGTAATTGATGTACTTTTTATGAATACAAGACTGGAGTTTGATTTTAACACGCTTTGTGTTTTCCTTCTTTGAATGAGGTATCAGATCTACTGGCGACCTTCTTGTGTGCCTGGCTGAACACATCAACCAAAGCATCCATGGCTTCAGTGAGTCTGGTCTGGTTGCTCTGAATATCTCCAAGGCCTTCGACAGAGTATGGCATCCCGCTCTGCTGTCTAAACTCCAAGCTATTGGTATTGATTCAGTTCTAAGGAACTGGATTGAGAGCTTTCTTTCTGGCCGTTCAATCAAGGTAGTATTGGATGGCGTTGAATCCAACCCTCATTCCTTTACGGCCGGCGTTCCCCAAGGGACGATTCTCTCACCTACTCTCTTTCTTATATTCATTAATGATCTGCTCTCAATCCCCTCCAATCCACTTCATAGTTTTGCCGATGACGGTTTTTTGTGTTACTCATACCCCTCCGACAACACAGGACAAGCACTTGTCTCTTAGAACGCGAACTCATGTCCAACTCTCTTAACGCGGATATTCAATTCATTCTTGATTGGGGCCGCAAGAATCGTGTCGAGTTCAATGAAACAAAAACTAAGAACTGTCTATTCTCCACTAAAACCTGCACCAACCTTCCCTCCATTTCAGTGGGCGAGGAAAATAAAACAGCTGATCCATATCTTAACATCCTCGGCGTGACTCTATCCAACGATCTGCGATGGAATAATCACATACTCCAAGTCACCAAACAAGCGTACCAATGCCTCGGCTTCCTTAAGAGATGCAAGTTTCTCCTTCATCCAGCTGCCTCGTCTACAATCTACAAGTCCTACATTCGCCCACGCCTTGAATACAACTCGTATATCTGGGCGGGCGGCCCTAAAACCACATTGGCTTGGCTAGACAAGGTGCAAAACCGCGCCATCAAACTCATTGGTGATAGCACCCTTTGCATCGATCCTTTAAGCTACCGTAGGAATGTAGCAGCGCTCAGCAAGTTTTACCGCTATTTTCATAGCGACTGCTCCACTTAAATCAAAAACCTCCTGCCTACACGGCAATTTTTTTCCCGCAACGCAAGACTAGCCAACTCGGCTCACCCCTTCACCCTGCAGCCCTCCCTTTCACGTACATTACGGTTTAACAGTTCGTTTATAAATAGAACAACTCGATTGTGGAACTCTCTTCAGCAGTCGGTCTTTTCGAGCTGATATAACATCTCAGAGTTCAAGCGCAAGGTTCATCGACATCTACTCATGTACCCTCCAGACCCCTAACCTATCCTATTTCATCTTTCCTTCAGATCAAGCTTACTACTATACATTGCACCATGACTTGTAAGACATGACGGACTAGTAGTACAAACGGGTGACTCCTAAGCTTCATCTTACCACAAAAAAAGGGCCTGGAGTATCGCGCCGCCGCCCTGAATTGGCGTATTGTACTACAAATATATACCTCAATTTTCAAGCTTGGACCACTAGAACAAGTTAAGCCTGTATGGCGATTTTTATTTTAAACTTGCCCATTCGAACAAGATGGCGATAAGCAACGAGACCTTGCACATTATTAACATGAAACCGTGATAGACAGCATGACGGGTAGGCTACATGGGCGTAGCAAGGGAGGGGGCCAGGTGGGCCCGGCCCACCACAGAATACTTTTGGCCCACCCGAGAATAAAAGTAAATCACTTATTAAAAACAAGATACATCCGCTTTGAAACCAGAAATGTTACATAGAACTTAACAATTTTACAAAAAATAATTTTTAGGAAAGAAAAAAGCAAAAAGTCGGGAACTAAGTTCAATTGATGCGGCCATACATACGTAACATATATCCCAGAATGCAACCATAGATAAATTATATGTATTGGTCTATCATCTTCAGTAGATGTAGTAGCGTAGTTCATAGAGTTAAGTCGTTTAGTTTTATATTCAAATCCAACTCAACTCGAAACGAAGTATATATGATACGGCACACACGGGTCTAGGTCTATAATTTGACGCTAATTTGTTACGTCAAAAATAATTTTGTCATATATCTAATTGTTTAAATAATGATGAAAACGCTAGCACGATGTCAAGCTGGCGGGCTGGCTGGATTCTACTCATATCAGTACTCGATACTTTTGACCGATTAATATTACTCATATCATTGCTTGTAGGTTAGAAACGATTACCGAGTACAAAATTTGCATTCAAGTCAGAATTCAGGGTAATTGCAAGTTCATCTCAGTCGTGACGCTTCGTACATAAATGTATTTTTCTGCTTCACTTTAGGAAAGTTTGGACCAGTTTACATCCTAAATGCAAAGTGGAAACGAAAATTGGAAATCTTTTATCGCATAGAAGTTTGTATGCGTGCGTCGCTATTCACCAACTTGGAATCCACGTGCGTACAACACAGAGAAAATAAGGGAATCGAATAATGGATAAGCTAAAGCAGGTGGCAGGTATAAAACAGCCATTCGTTGAAAGTTATCTGGAATGCCAATGCAAGTAGTACAATAGTTCAAGAGAGCGGCCGCAATACCCTGCGTTTTTGCGTTTTTGTTTCCGAGTAGAATTCTCCTGTTCATTTCTTTTCAATTGACGTGCCTCTGTTGTACCTCCATAAATCAAAAAGCAAAATTTCAAAAAGTACTCGTCGATTCTCAAAGATACGAGTACTTTTGAACAAGTAAAGAGTATTCATTAAGTACTTTTTATTCGACTCTACTCATGAGTATTTACTCGAGTACTTTCCACCGATTCCGTATCCCTAGCCACAAGATCCAGATAGCAAAACGCTGGCAAAATAACGTAATGCCGATTTTGTCGCCGGTTTCTGAAGGGGTCAGAATATGACTATTGCCGATCGGCCTATCAAGGTGGCAGGCCATTTCAGGAGATAGCTGAACTGAGTTTGCACTGGAGGAAGGTAAATGAAGCTGATTCCGTTGAATCGGGATTAATCTTGATGGCCAAAAAGCGGACTGAATTGTATTTGTTTCAATTATTTTAATCAATCGAACGACTAATCATTTAAGGTTGCATCGCCAGTTATGTCAAGTTAAGAGGGTTGTATCACAAAACCGTTTTTTTAAGTTATTTTATGTTAAAAAATTTAAAAGATAAATTGATACGTTTTTTGGATAAATATAAAAAAAATGTGTGCGGGTATAAGTGGATGTTTGTGTGCATGTAAATGTTCCGTCACATCTCAGGATTCCTCATGTTGTTTACCTTCTGTCTGTGGTCAGTCGGTAACGGTGCTTTATAATCTGGCCCTCCCCAGTAAAAATTCATTGTTACGCCCATGGTAGGCTAGAAGCGAAGCACAGAAGCTGAAGTGCGGTTGCTGGAAGAGTTATTAGATTCGACTTTATTTTCAGAATGGGCTGAACATTAGCTGCTTTCCAAGAGTTAGGATATACTACTACTACTTTTAACATCTGAATCTTCCTTTTAATAAATATGCTTAAACATTTTGTTTGAACAAAACAGTGGTGCTACATCCCATTTACCAATTGATATAAATAAGCGGCCAGGGCCAATTATCCCATAAACTTTTTTCACATAAAATTATAATTGAAAACTGTGATGTTGATTGGCCATCGCACACCCACAATCGCCTCGTATAGTTTTTTATGGGTGCATAATTCCAAAAGAGAAAGGTATATTCATCAAATCAATAAAACAGAATATTCGAGATGAAATAAGCGGAAAATTGGCCGACATTTGTGCAATTAAATCTCATTAAAAGAGCTCACCCAGAGGTGCCCAACATTTTATTTCCATACTTAATTCTCGGTTATCAATAAAACATGCGTGTACAAAATTATTCATGAAAAGCGTACTTTAACTTTCCGGAGTGGCAAGTAAAATTGTTTTTGTTTTATTAACCCACCCCCGAATAGGGAAGTTGTTGTAATGGATCCGGAAATCGAGATCAAAATTTTCAACATATTTTTATGTTTTTAAGGTCACTAAGAATCTTTTTGCCTCGACTATTTTTAAGAAAAAAGAAGTGTATATTGCTGCACATATACATTTATACGTTTCCTGTACGAAATCTAGCGAACAGGAAATGATATCGACTTCGTTAGGGTGCCAATCGAAGCGCATTAATACCAGAGCATGATTTAAAAGGGTTTTTATTAAATTCTGCTCAGTCGAAACTGCATAAAAGTAGTTTTTAGGGAAATCCTCGATAAAAATTTGTCGGATACAAGTTGTTCTGATGGCAATTGACCTAGATGTATCTCAGAGTCGGGCAAATATTGATTTTGGTTTTTGTAATCCTTGCAGCAATATCTTTTGAGGTGCATTTCGTCCTCAGATACGATGCCTTCGAGATATTTGAAACTACATATTTGTTGTAATGTTTCACCTGCAACATTTAGTGAACTTTGAGCTATGTTATTTACTAATGCTATATCTTTGTTTTTGCGGTATTTACTTTCAAGTCGAGTTCTGATGAATTTTCATTTAGGCTGCTTACTTTTCTTTCAAAGAGATGGATTAGCTGCAATATATCCTCTGCATATGACCAACGATCGACGATAATATTCTACAGCGACCACTCTATCGGTCTGCGGTCAATTAGAGCTTGAGAAGCAGGCTGCTATAATAGATTCCGTAAGACATTAATAATAATAGAAATAATATGCGAACTCTACGGATTAACTTGTAATTGCTACCCAAATGAAGCAAGTATGCGTGTTAGAGGGAAAGTGATCGCTTAAATATTTCAGCCCTAATTTTGTTTGTCGGAAAAAATATTGTCAAATTCGAAACCCCAGACATCTATTTTAATTAAAAAATTTATGATTATTGTAACACAGATGGCGGCCATTTTGTATTTTGAAAAGATGTTGCAAATTTTTATATCAGCGACCTCAAAACCCCCAGACCCATTTAAGTTCTTCATTTGGTGCCTTACTACAAGATTTTGAATAATTTCATAAATAATTCATTTATTTCAATAGTTGTATGTCATTATTTTGAAGACACAATTGATGAAACGTTCCAGAAAACGTTTTCTTACTTTGATATTTTTATTCCCACTATTTAATTTTACTGTAAAAAATCTCGGAAGCCCATTTGGCGTAAGCGAACAGACTTTATGATTTTTTAACCTAGATAACCGCCATTTTGTTTTTCGAAAAACTTATAATGGGTTCGAAATAGCAACCTCGAAAACCTCCGAGTGCCAAATTTCGAAATATTATCTCAATTCCTTCTAGTTTTAGCCTTGTTTTTTCGGCGTTTTGAACCATGCCTTGAATAAAACTCGTTAAGTGGACAAGCGCAACAAAAAAGCTTTAACAAGGTCCAAAGCTACACCATCAAACTTATTAGTTATCTTTTGCGCCTCCATGGATTCTCTAAACACAATAATAATGTAGCAGCATTTTCCACACATTTATCGCTAATATACAATGGCGACTGTTTCACTGAAATTAAGAATTTCCTACCCGCAGTCAGTATTTCCGACCTTGTATAACATCTCAGAGTTGAAACGTAAGGTTCATCAACATCTACCGAAACGCCCCTAACCTATCCTTTCTCTTTTATCCTTCAAATTAAGCTTACTACTAAACATTGCACAAGGCGTAAACGACATGAAGGACTAGTAGTACAAAGAGTGATTAATAAGCTTGTGTTTTCCACATAAAACAAAAACCTAAAGAAAACCCCAACCCAAGCAAGGTGATCGACCTAATAAGAATCCAGACACGAGCTAAGTTATCACGAAGTAATTAAATGACAAAAACTCGTATTAGTTTGGAAGAAAATTCTATTGATATGAAAAAGTTATTATAAATATCTTTCAAAAGATTCTCAACAATAACTATTATTGCCTGCAGTCGCCTAATTTTACTAAAATTATATCTCTATAAAATTCTATCACCACCAGCATTACCAACAATTTGAAGCCAATTAAAAGTTATTATCAATAACATTTTTACCCCATAACCCAAGCTAATCCGAATGGAACTACGCTTTTACGACCACGTTGATACTAAAAAGCCATAGCCCGTGAAAAACGGCCAAAAAAAGGCAACAGCCACACAGTCAATGCCCTATTTACCTTGAAATATATTCCACAATTTAGTAATAACACTTTTCTCCATTATTAAAGCTTTTCACGTGAATCGTAATATTTAAATTTTCATACGAAAAAAAAGGAACAGCCACCCCCACCCCCGATCAACACATATATGAAACTTTGCTCCTTCTTAAAGACGAATTGCTTGAAACAAACCTTTTTATGAGGCAATAAAAACCTGAGGTTCGTGCAACCAAAACATTGTCCATAAATCAAAAACACAAAAAAATATATACGTGTATATAACAATAACAACCCCCAACACATATTTGCCCCATGTTCGGTGATGTTTCAGCCCTAGTCTTTTGCAGCCGATGTTTTCTTTTAAATGGTTCACTTTTCTCAAGACCAGCAATAAAATGATTCCACTTGATTTTTTTCACAAGGACTGATTTAGTAGAAGGCGCTCTTATAACAAATAAATTGTTGTTTTGTTAAATATCTGGAAAGAATTTGGAGCTGGCTGCCCTCTACACCCCACCTCATGCTTTCATCCCCTCCCCCTTCCAAAAAACTCTCATGTTATACATACGAATACGAGCATGCTTCTGTTAGCCCTGTAGATCCTTTAACAAACGAACAAAGCTATTATTTTTTAGTTCCTAATTGGAGTTCATTTTAGGGTAGGAAGCGTAATAGAATCGCTTCCTTCCCTTAACTCACACAAAAAAACTTTAATTTATCCAGTTTTACACGTCAGTGGAGAGGTTTAGAAAGGTTCTCTATACACAGAGAACAATTGAGTCTTTTGCTTTGCAGGATCTTTCCGGTTTTGTAGCAAAAAGAAACTAAAAAAAACGCTTCCGCGTTGCTCCCTTTTTGTAATTGATAGCTCCAGATACAAATGGACAAGTAAATCCCCAACATAATTTAAGGTGAAATTTTAGTTCATCCGGGCGTAAATTGAGCAACGAAAATAAACATGTGTAGAAATGGCCAAATCGAGAGAGAGGGAAAGGTTCTTTAGTGAAAAGCAATTTATGAAAAGGTAGGATCAGCCTTAATCTGTCTCATTTTTCAACATGTTGAAGAAAAAAGAAAGCGGTATTGCTAATTTCGCTTTATTTAGCAATTTTCAACCAGGCTCCGCAGAAGAAGAATAAAAATCTCGAAAATCAAATCAATCGGCCATGTTCTTGCTAGAACAACGGTGGGCAACCCCTGGCCCGCGGGCCATCTACGGCCGCAAATAGTTAATAGCAATTTTTTTAAAGAAATTCGTCTAGTTTAAATTGAATATTAAACGCACATAGCAACATTATGTGTTCTTAATTTAGTACTAATGTTAAACTGGCATCCATTTGTGTAAGTTACACTATACATCATTTCTTTTATTACTCCCATACACACACCGGTTTTATAGACGAGGGGTTCAAGCGTTCTCGGGAGTCTGTGAAAGCTACGGGCCTTTTTAGGCGGTTCAGTTCCAGGAGCGTTCCTCACGAACTTTGTCGAGGATGGGAGAAGTGGAGATGATAAGAGATACCATCCCTTTGACAACTAATCTTGCCTTGAATTTATTTATGCTGCCATCAGAAATTGTTTTTGCTCGAAAAATCCACTGCTTGCTTTTGCATTTTATGGTAAATCTGTCAAGATCCATATTTGGTTTTCCAATCAGCTCTCTGATTACTCTTCACAACCTCCTTAGATGTTTCAGGGGCATCTCCTTATAAAATTCTATGAATCTGCTTTTACTCTTCAGAATCGGTATCAATTCCCGTCCCGTATTCTTCACTACTATCTACAGTATTCTTTCGGTTATCTTCTTTCTCTTCCTTGTTCCTTACTGTCGATCTATTCGTCTTTCTAAATAAGGATTTCGAAGTGGCATTTGCGTTTTTCTTCACAGTCTTTGATTTCTCCTGAAACTGGACATCTCTTGACAAAAAAATTTGTTTTCTCTCCTTTCATATAAATGCGGTATTGCTCCTCACCACACTCTACTATATGTTCTTACATAGCTTACTCATTCATTTTTTGCGTAATGTGGATATATTAACAAGCAGAACCGATTAAACATAAGTGTTTTATCCTTGACTTTTTACCAATACATTGTTCGATTGGATTTACTCCTTTTTTCGACGATTCTCCAGTTCTGTTAACAATGTAAACTTAAACACAACAAATTTACATACTACATATACATAATATTTAGTTTCCACTTTATTTCGTTAAGCATTTTGGATTTTAACAACAACAAAGAGGAACTCTCCGCACTGTTTCAACTTTCAACCAAGTAACTGACAGCGACAGCCATGATAGCAATTAAGTGATGCCATATAAACAGATTCTACCAAACCAGGAGGAAAATATTGTAGATGGCGCAGGCATCGGTAAAGTACAAATATGGAGTCGGTTATTTAAAAAATTAAGATTGTGTATTACCTATTAAAGATAAAGTTCTTGCAAGAGCAACGATTATAATACGAGAAACGAGCAAATGAAGAAAAAAAAAATACAATAATAAAGAACATTATAAACAAAGTATGTACGCGAGGTTTCACTTCAAGAAGAGAAGAGAGAATACCAAAATTCTGTTTTGCGAAATGAAATCGTAAAATTTTAAAAATTTTTAGAACAGGGGCAAATTTTTTAGTTAGTTAGAAATGATTCAGGCAAATCCTAACTTCAGCTTTCCATCTCTATTTCCCTTCCAACTTATCAATATTCTTTAATATATGTAGGCTATAAATTCAACACATCAATCCCATCCTTACACCAAACAGTTCGTATCCACATAAAAAAAATCCATAACAAAGCATTTCCCCCCCATAGAGTGACATATGTAGACAAATATTCTAATATCTTTTATTATTTATATATTTTTTATTACAGATCACATGTGGGAGTGACGTCGAGATGGGCCAGGGGCTCCAGTCGCTGCCAACAGATCTTCCTCTGTGTTGGTCACAGCCCCAGCAAACTTTTTCTTTAAACTTCGATAAATCGAAGATAGAATTTTTATTGCCGAATCATACAACGAGACACAAATTTCAAGGGATGAAGCACAACTGTAACAGATCTATTTTATATCCTATATGATAAATTTTTTAACTTAAAATGTTTTCCATTTTAGTAAATATCTTTATAAACAAAGACATAATGGAATTCGGTTAGAAACAATTTTTCTTCGACCTGTGCCTATTAAGGCACCCTAATTCTGTCCGGTGGCCATGGAGCCGCCTGGCGGAATTCCGCCAGACAGAGATAAATTTTCAGTAGTACATCAACAGCCAAATATAAGTACACCAACTGCACAACAAAATTCATCACTAATCGGCGTTTCAACAACTGGCCAGCAAACATTAGAGAGGCTCTCCCGACCTATGTCTTTTGATAAGGTAAGATTTCAATTTATATTACATTTTTTAGTTTAGTAACTTTTAAGCACTCTCACGTGATATTATTTTTCTTCGACGCTCCCTACATCTAACTAACATAAAACTAACAGCTAGAAAATGTGTTAGACCGGTTCTACACATTCAACTTTGCATTCCACTTTTTGACGTTCAATTCTGTCGCTCGCGTCTATACATTTTCAACTATTCAAGAAGCAGATCGAAAATCTCGGCTGTCTTTACTATCCGTGTACACTCATATTCATACATATTCGCACACTCATAAAAATGTTGAACGAAAACACAAAAGTTGAACGCAAATTTCCATTCCATTCTGAGCTGCTTTCCATTTTCCTTTCAACTCTAGTCTGTTTCAAACTTTGCATTGGAGTGAAAGAGAAAAAAAAGTTGAACGTCAAAAAGTGGAATGCAAAGTTGAATGTGTAGAACCGGTCTTAGGGGCCTATTGTGGATGTCGTCAATTTGACGTTAAATATTAATACTGACAAAGTCAATTTTTGTCAAATGAAAGTAGCCGACTACGAGAATACCGTACTGCACGATAGTAAATTTCTGTTGCAATAGTGGCGCCATCGGGCGGTGCGGCCAAGTACTTTTCGGACTGCCCTCATATATTTTTTTTTTATAAATGCTCGAATAAATTCTATATGAAAATAAAACAGTATGTAATAACGGATATGATCCTCGGAGGATACGAATTTCTAGAAGATGTAACGCAAAAATACTCAGCGAAGCTTATAATCAAGTTTTTAATACTAACAAGCCCAGACTATTCTCGACAACAAAAATCCCAGCAAAAATCAATTTATCTAAACCTCACAAAACAGCTAGAGGTCATGAAGCAATGAGAGATTATATAACGATTTTCCGTTCACAACGTCTCGGGAGAATTATTTATAATGGAACCCATGGCTCATCAACAAATCAAAAACAAGCGCGCAGTTGAAGGAACAAATAACCAACATGCTTCCATTTATCGAATGCGCAATAAAACTGCACAAATAAGAAATAGGTTACACAAATGTTTTGTTTCAGATGTTAAAAGGTAGAAGAGGAGCAAGTAGCCCTTTAAAACCTTTTTGCTAATTGACAGTGCACCGGGTCATGCACAAGATTTACAAAACGAAAATGTGCAATTTGGATTTCTGCCAAAGGATACTGCTTGTGTGCTGTAATCGTTAAATCAATGGATAATTTCGAGAGGTTAAAGTGGAACCTTCCACTTACATTTTTAGAACAAATGAAAAAAGATGAATCGTTGGCAGTCTGTTACTGAGAGATGCTTGTTTGTATTCAATGTATGGTCGAAAGTAGAAAATAGAAACTAAACTTCTCTGAATATTCTTAGATAGCTGGAGTTGTTGCATGCACTGAGAGAAAAGGGCTTCAAAGTTTGCCTGAAGCTTATTGCAGAACAACCTGTAGAAACGAATGTAAACGTAGCTTTAATAAGCATGGATAATGAAACAGCGATCCTAGTGAACTAGTTGCATTTGCAGCAAGCGCTATCGGAACATAATTTAAATTAGAAACCGCCCAACGGATTTCAATGAATTTTCGTGAATGGGTATGGTTGGTTCCAGCTTGAAAGATAGAATAGTTTTAGACCTGATAAGTAGCGCTATTGTCTAGATATAAAAAAATACAGGCTGCCGACAGAAGTAAAAAGCCAATCGTTTAGATAGTGACGAAAAATTGATTCAGTTGTTTATTTTCAGTTGAATTGTGCTTCTGTTGTCAGTTCATCGCAATCGTTCCATTGAATGAAGTAAGTTTCGTCGTTCTATCAAATTTACCTACTAAATACGATGATTTCTGAAGTGACAAGATATATAGTAACAACAAAGTGTCTATATTTAGTTGAATTGTCATTCTTAGCATCGTAAATTGTGTCTTTGGAGGCATTAGAAACGTACACGTATACATCAACTCTATCGGGGATAGCATTATAAAGATAACCCAAAACACTTTTTGTTTTCATTAGTACAAAACAAATGATCCCAGGCATTCTGAAAACAATGACAAGTAGAAAACACTAGAGATCTGTAACATGTTTGCAGATAAGTTCAGCAAAATATTTTGCCTAAGTCAATTTCAATGCATACTGATTATTATCAATTCTTGTAATATATCCCTGTGCGTTGACCGGTTTGAATAATTTGGTGTTGTAAACTGAAAAATACGCTTTCATTTTAAAATGAACTAAAAAGTAAAAAATAATTGTTATTGTAAAGTTGTTTTGCTCCAGCCAGTATATGTGGTGGGCATCAGAAGGTTGGCCAGACCTTGTCTTTACCACCGTGAACTGACTGACGTCCACTTCGATCAACCGGGATATCAAATCGATTCTTTCTTCGGGCCGCAAAAATTGTGTCGAATTTAACGCCAGCAAAACGAAGTGCTGTCTGATCTCCAACAAAAATTGCTCCAACCTTCCTCCTATCTCAGTACCTAAAGAGTGGGTAAACAGCTGACTCAACTCTCAACATCCTAGAGATAAGTTTAACGAAGGATCTGCAATGGAATGATCACTTATTTCAAATCGCCAAACACGCCTCCCAATGCCTTGGAGCGGATAAATAATAAGATTTCCCACTAACACATAAATCAAGACGCGACACACATTTCACGTACAACAAGCTAAGGACTGGCGTGCCTGGATAATCTTTAAGTAGGATAAATCTAAAGGGCCATTGTACATAACGAACGTGATCAAATTCCCATAAAAAATAATCGACAATACATTTGGTGCAGATTCTTTTTTTGGCTCAAATTTGCCGTCGCATGCCCGTGTGTACAGCTCAATACCATTAAATCTTTTGGTCAAGTTTGGACGGCGTGAGCCCGTATGTACTTCCATTAAAAATGGAAATCTACGGCCATCATATGCCCCTTAAAAAACCAAGCGGCCATTCTTCGCCCGCAGTAAGCCCATTTTTTTTATTTTTACTCAGGCTAAAACTAAGTTCAATTCCGTGTAATTTACAACGGTCCTTTGGAAACCAGCCTTCCTGTAAATCGAGGAATAAATTTGTATTAGTATAATATCTATATTGTTTTAATAACACGTACCCTTAAAATGAAAAAGTTAAACGGTCAATTTATTTACCAAGTTACGGAGAAATGTTTGACTAGCAATTTGGAGCGATGCAGATAGGGTCCCTGTGGTGTGGTGTTCATGAGGAAACTAAGGGCCTGTGTGAATTCGATGACTAAAATTTAGTGTCGATAATACAGTATTTAGTCTTTTGGCGAGGAGACTAAATTTTTTGACAGTTGACTAAATTGATGTTGAATTTGTTTCAAAATAATTCAATACAATGGCAAATAAAATGAAGAACTAATAGGCTGCTGTCAATAATGATATCTTCTGCATCCATAAATTTAGTTACTTACTGTATAAAAATCATATACTATAAATTATAAAAGTAAAAACTATTGTCAATTGAATTTAGTCATCAAATGAATTCACACAGCAATTCCCTTCATTAACGACAAAAACTGCAAAATTTAGTTTAGTCATCAATTTAGTCCCAATTCACACAGGCCCTAAGTGCAAAAACTTAAGAGTACGTAATTATTTGGGTTTTGTCTTTTGTGGTATAAAAATTTCATTGTTTTTAACTTATAAAAATGTTTTATTCATTATAAAAATTAGTCAGTTTTCTTCGTAAGAAATATCACAAAAAATACAGCCTTCGTGGCTACTAGTCACAGAATTAATCAGCCTTCATGAGTAATGACTAAAAATTCCTAAAATTACTCCTTACATGTAATTCTGATTTTTAACTTAATTTCTAAGCATTACTGCTTTAATTTATTTTTTCAAAACCAAGCTTACTCCATTTTTAAATGATAGCTCTTATTTTCTTGTGAGAGGTCATTCATCCATAGTTTGCCTATAGCCTTTTTGGACGGAGGAGCAATCCTCCTCTATCTGCGATGCCATCCTGCCTGAAGTGGACAAAAGTCGTAAAGGCGGGTGGTACAGTGCCTATTGACGTGGCTCTTGTACAGAAGCCATGGGTAAGTAACGGTGCTATACAGGGCTTGCGGGCAGCCGGCTACAGCATTGCATGCAGTGATGTGGACGGCGACCCTCGGACCTGTGTAGTTACAATAAAAACACCAACTGCTTTCCTCTCACACATATATCCGGATGCGTTTTCATCATTCGAACCATTTCTTCAAACTGAACTCGGTTCGTTGTGCGTAAAGAATTTTATTTGTAAACTTATTTTGTTCATAATTGACAGTATAATTAAAAACATTTAAATTCATATTTTATAAGTCTCCATTGAAAAAAACTACGCCGAAATTTTTCACTTCCGCAGTAAATTTGATGCGGATTTGTAATGAAAATTTTTGTATAAAGTGCGATTCACGAGCGGATTCTACAATATAAATTTTTCACACTGCATTACCGTCATTTGGTTATTTTTCATTCCACGGATTCTATAATACGCCAAACGTCAAATCCGAATAAAATTCCCTCCGCGGACGATCCGGCGAGTTGTATAATCGGCATGAATATTCTTACACAAGAACATGTATACTTGTACTCGTATTGGTTCTAATGGAGCCTTTGTTTTTCATTCATAGTTCTTGTAATCGCAAGTACATAATTTTAAACCTGCGATGGCAGCACTGATTTTGTTTAAAACTTTTTGCTTCGAGTTTACTCAAACTAGTTTCAAATTCCATGTTTTACACGATGGTAATTTGTGTTTTGGGTACTTTATTAGATCCTAAAATAGAAAAAGACCATCCCATTGTGCAAATTACCCAAACGGCTACGAACTATCGTTAACGTGCTATTCTAAAAATAGTAATAAACATGTAGATGTTACTCCAAAGTTAACTCATGATAGCAAAGATTAAGCAGAAAATTCGCTACTTTATCTCAAACTTTTTTCCTGAGAACCACAAGTCTAGCTTGTGTAATAAATAAGTATGTAAATGTAATTAATTTCGCCGTAAAAGTTTCGCATGCACTTCCCTATACTACAGCCATGTAATATAATCAAATAACCAGAGAAAACTTTATAGAAAAGTTTACTGCTCATAAAAGAATGACAATAAAATTGGAAATTTATTTCATTTCTTTTACCCTATCTCAATAAAGTCAAACACACAGTCACAACTCCTGCTTTACGAGAAATGTTTCATACACAAACAAAGTAAAAAGAGCAGAGAAATCATACCAAAAATTGTTTGCAAAGTTCATACCCTAAAATTTCTAGGCTATTAGAGAAAGTTTTTAGTTTACGGTAAGGGATATCAACTAGGGTCTGCTAAGTTATTGATGTCCAGATTGCCTATCTCCTATGTCGTTATATGTGTGTGTATACTATGTCATGAGTGTTTGTGTACTCTTTTTCGATTGATATGTCGTCCACAGTTGGCACGCGGTATCCACTTTCGAAAAAAAAAATTGGGGGGAATCAAGGAAAACACTTATAGTTTGGGAAGCAATTGAAATATATTGGAAGGATCCTCGATTTTTATCTGGAATTCGTTTATCCCAGAGTTTACCCTAATTTTTTTTTCGTAGTGTAGAAAATATGTTGCTGTATCGAAATAGATTACAGGGCTATCTTCCGGGTCTTTTAATCGCTCTTTGTAAGGGATATTAAAAGTCGTATTTCGCAAGAAGATGAAAGTTACTGAGGGTGGAATTTAAATTGTCGATTAATACTTTTTAATATACAAGCATTAAAACAAATACTGGTAAAAGCATCAATGTTGAAGTTATTTGAACCAGAAGGCAGACGGATATTTATGCCGATCCTTAGAAGTACTCGCCATAGTACACTCTCTAAGAAAGTGTAGAGTTTACCTTCGGGGAAGGAGGATTACGATTGTCACCGACTGCAATGCTTTCGCCACGACAATGAAAAAGGAGATGTTTCTCTGAGAATGGCTAGATGGGCTGTTTCTAAAAGAATTTAATTGGCAAATTCAATATCGAGGCCCGTACATAGATGCGTTGAGCAAAATTGCAATACCAATTGTGGATATTTTAACATGCCTAATTAAACAAGCACTGAAGGAAGACCAATATTTAAGAGCTATAAGAGAGATGTTTAAGACCTCCGCTCATGAGGAGTTTTACCTCACACAGGACTTTTTATTTAAGAATCCAGTGCAAGAGTCAATTGTCATTCCCACATCAATGGCAGAAATCGATTCACAGGCAGGACTTTTTCAGCTGCTAAGACCGAAGTCTTAGGCCCCTATTGCGAGGGTCGATTAACAATCGACTCGACTACAGTCGATTGTGTCGATTAATTTTCTTGTTGGCATTGTGGCCCCTATTGCGAATGTCGATACCTAATCGACAAGCGACAATTGTCGATTATACAGTTTGATATTGCGCATGTCGATTGTAATCGAAAATTGTCGGTTTGACAGTCTACTTTTATCGATTGATTTTTTGCTCACGACAAAATTTTCCAGGAATTTTAACAAAAAACTGCTCAATTTTCTAAATCAAGTAGTCCAAATATTTGTCGATTGGGTTACACAATGCCAAAAAGAAAATTAATCGACACAATCGACTATAGTCAAGTCGATCGACACTCGCAAAGGAGGCCTGGGCCTTTACTCCCGAAGACGAAACGAGACGAAAACGAAACGGTTTTGTCAAAATGCTACCTTGGAAGACGATATCGTCTCGTTTTCGTCTAAACAAACGATGACACATTTGTAATCGTCTTCATTTAGACGTTAGTGCTGGTTGTATGTGGTCGGTTTTGGGGTTAAATTTAAGTTGGGATTGTTAATTATTTTGATAGTTTTAATTTATTTTGCATATTAGGTCAAAATTTACAAACGCAAGGCAGTACGATCGTCTCCAGGAGTCTCGTCTCTTTATTTCGTTTCGTTTCTTTATCGTCTCGTCTTCGGGAGTACAGGCCCTGTTTGTTCCTCTCCATAGCTGCAATAAACATATCCGCGACGTGTGAATACGGAGACAACTTTATTCGATCTCTGGAGTTTCCGTGCTAACTGCAGAATGTCGTTATATTTCGACGCCAAACTTTCATTGATGTAAATTTTGCTGTCTAAAGTAAAGCCGTCATGATACCGTTAATATCACCATCAAAATTTTTCTCTGCAACAAAGCAGTCTCTTCAAAGCAACTGCAAATAATTTCATTCAATAAATTGTCATGGCAATCTTTTGATCGTCGCAAGACTTTTAAATTTTTGATGTGATTGCAAATTGTTGACATTTTCGTAAAGTGCTCTAATTATTGAAGAATTACCAGAAAATACCTTTTTTTTTACACAAACGGAATTTTAATTGAAACTGCGCTATCTGCGCAATTTTTGGCATCAATTGGCTGCTTTCGGTATCGTCAAATGACCGTCAATCAACTGCGTCGGCAGCAAAATTGATACAGTTTGCAAGTGACTAGTTTTACAAAAGCAAGCGCTGCAAATAGACGATTCCGAACAACGCAGTTATGAAATTATGTAAAGAGCCACCATTTTCATTAAGTACAAAAGATTAAAATACACCTTCAGTTTCACTTCGCATTTTTGAAAATAATTACCCAAATACTTCAGAAATTATACATTTGCCCAAAATTCTATCTCCTTTCGCGCTAAAATAAACCCTAGAATTTAGTTTCAAAAGTAAGGTGCACGATTCGCTAACAAATACAAAATCGAACCCCATTCGAGCTCAATAATTCCCCGAACTTACACAGGAAACGTACCAAAAAGGGTTAAACGCTGGTGCTAATTACGATTTAAACTTTACCCTATCTTAAAAATGACCTTAGAAAATCCAAGTCGATTAACCAAAAAAAAGACCTTTCTATATATCAAACCGTTTTATCTCTGTTAAAAACAACTGCGAAATAAAATGTAGAAAATATATCTTCAGGCAGTCATTGGTATCATTTACTTCAATGGCATGAAAGAAAGTTCATTAGTTTCTGTCCTACAAAAAAAGGAGAAACGAGTCGGAAGTTATTTATTGCGAGAACAAGAAAAAAGAAATGGTCTTTCACTTACAGCTTAGAATCTTTTGACCCCTTTTTTAGAAGATGACACGAGCAAATTTGTACCATTTCTTGTCCAGGAACATTCTCAGCATCAGCCGAAATTTCCTTCTTTTGTGGATGCAAGGGACAACCCTTATCTATAATCTTACCCCCTTTGTGAGATGATTTTGGTTGTTCAAAGAAAAATGGAAGCTGTTCGTTGTAATCATCAGAATCTTCAAGTTCATCTATATATAAAGAAGAAAGTCACATAAATATGTATGTTTGAAGTGAACTCTTCTGGCATAAATTAAGAAATTTACCTAAGCCCACTTTCACCAACACATTAGCAACTTCAAGAGCACTTTGAAGTGGTGATCTACGCTGCATCAGCTTCAAGTATGGATACAAGTGTTCGTAGGAAGTTGATGGCTGTTCTCTACTGTATAGCCTGCCATAAGTGGATGGATAACCTTTATACATTGGTGGATTGCTGAATAGGAAGACATCCAGGTCAGATACAAGGGGATCCTTGGCATGTTCGCCCTTTAATTCATCGAACTTCCTTAAACCAGAATGGCCATCTAGAAAAATTACCAACAATTAAGGTGGGGGTGGAAGGTTAAATCAACAATTTTAAGACGAAGTAGATTTTTCAATGTTGTAGAGAATTATTGTTGTGAAAAAGGGAATGGTTTTTACCCAACGAGTGGAAATGATTAGGCCCTTCATTGCTCTTGAGGGATCCTCTGTTGCTTCTGCAGCTGGAGAGTAAACTTGCTCCCAAGCGATTTTCCTCCTTCTTTTCATCGCTTTTATTTTGTGCTTCCTCAACTCCTTTTACATCTTTACGAAAATCAACCTTAAAAGGATCCACTCCAAAGTTGTCGTGTTTATCGTGATGCTTTGTTGCCAGTCCAGAGTGTCCTTGATGTACCTGGGAAATTTTTTGGGTAAAAAAAAAATACAGGTAAATTTTTTATTGTTGGCGTGAATAAAAGATTAATGGCCATAAAATTCCTGAAAGCGAGAGACTTACCTTTCTTTTTTCTTGACCTTGTAACGATTTCTCATTGTTTTTCTTTTCTAAAACTTCCTTCTTATAGGCGGAGTGGGCTAAAGTGTCCTTATTGTTGAGTGGTTGCTGTTTTTCTGCTGCAATCTTCACTTCTGAGGACATACTGCTTTCTGTTGCTGCATTATTTGAAGATGGTTCAAGATTGTGTTTTGCTGTTGGAAGAGAAAATACTCCAAATATTGCAGATACTGGAAAGCAATTAACCGAATGTAATTAAAGAAAGACCAGAGTGTTACTATTTTACCGAAACAAATTAATACCAATCTTTTCAACATTGTGCGTGACGAAATAAGAAACTATAGATGATCTGTTAATTCTGTATAATCTGCTTCCTTCTTGTCGTATAGCAAGAGAATGAAATGTATTACGAAAATTCATTTTTTTTAATCTTGAAACAATTATCTCAAAGCATACTTAAAAGTGAATTTGTTAGCTTAAAGTAGTTTCTAAATAGAGTAGTCAACAAGTAGCTTTTGTTTGAATTTTATGCTGATATTGTGAAGGACTTTTAACAAAAATACGACTTAAGCACGAACTGTTCCTTCGATAGTTGGAGCTGGATTAATATCGATGAATTTTTCTTACCAAGGAAAATATATTTTATGGAATAAATTTGTTCATCATCTCAAAATATCACCTAAAAAACGAACGAGATAAGGGGACGTCCATGAGACTTCGAAGAATTAAGTTGAAGTAAGTTTAAGGTCGACTAGGAAGAAGCACGGCGTAGGTCAGCAACAAGCTCCTCCACAGATTATTGAATTTGAGGTATAAAATTGCACATCAGCAACGTACATGTGAATCTTAGAATGTGTTACTACCGAAGGAAGATCGTTAATAAAGATGCTGAATAAGAGAGGCCCCATAATAGAACCTTGGGGTACGCCAGTACGAAGTGGGCGATCGAGGAACTACAACCACCAAGTATAACTTTCTGAGAGCGGTTGGTTAAAAAGCTTTGCAACAGTTTGTTAGCAGAAGTAGAAAAATGCAGACGAGAGGAGAGTTCCTGCAAAAGCAGAGAGTGATTAACGCTATCAAAGGCTTTAGAGGAGTCAAACAGCAATAGGCAGCAAACGTGGTGAACGTTGAGAGAGTTTCGGATATTAGTTGTAACTTTGAGGAGCGCAGTTTCGCAGCTATCACAGCTCACGAAATTTCGACTGCCAGACATTTATCAGTCAAAGACGATCACAATACTCAAGGATCTGAGTTGCTATCAGCTTTTCAAGAACCTTAGCCAGAAATGGAAGAATACTAATAGGACGAAAATCAGAAGGACAAGCAGGAGATGGCTATTTGGGTATTGGTATAATAACAGCTAGCTTCCAAGACGAGGGAAACTTAGATGCTGTGAGGCAGGAGTTAAAAATGTGAGTTAAGACGGGCAACAGAGAAGGAATGAGCATATTCAGAAACCTAGGCAAGATGTTATCACTACCAGTCGCTTTAGATTTAACATAATTTAGGGCAGTGAGGACTTCAAGGGAGTACACACAATGAAAGCCGAAGCCATCAGATGAGGGAGTAAAGGAGGGGTTAGTCGGGTCCGGCGAATGATGAGATAAGAAATTTTGGTTTAGGGTTTCAGGACAGAGGTTAAGGGCGGTGACTCTTTTTTTAGAATGCATACCCAAATGGCGCAAATGATTCCATAAATTATGTGAGGAGATTTTTGGTTCGACGGTTCTTGATTCCCGAATAGACCTAAAGTTACACAGTGCAGCCTACAACGGAACAGGTCTTAGGGTACTGGATACGAAATCGGTACTCGATTCTTTACTCATATTAGTATTTGGCTTGCGATTCTACTCATATCCGAACTGAATATTTTTGATCGAGTCCTTTTACTCATATCATTGCTTATAGGGTAGAATCGAGCACCGAGTATAATTTTCATTCATGTCAGAATTCAGAGTTTAGGGCCGTTCACATCCTTAACACAAAGTGGAAACGCAAATTGGAATTGTTTTATCGCATAGAAGTTTGCATGGTTCGCTCTCTATCCACCAACGTAGAATTCACGTTTATGTAACAAAGAGAAAAGCATACAAAATGCTGCGTGAAAAAGAGTTTCATTTTGGAATGTAAATGGGCCTTAATATGTAACTACATATTTGCAATCTGTCCCGCGCAAATCGAGTAATGCATACACTAAGACAGGTCGCAGCTATGGAGCAACGATTCGTTGGAAATGATGCCAAAACAAGAATTGGCAGATTTGCACAAATTTTTGTTCCAGATACCCGAAACACATTCCCTCGTAAGAAAGTAGATAATGTCACAAGAAGGCATTGATTCTCAAGGAATCGAGTACTTGAACAAGTAAAAAGTAGGTACTTATTGAGTAATTTTCTTTCGATTCTACTCATGAGTATTTACTGGAGTTCTTGCAATCTTGAGTTCTCCGTATCCCTATTGGGTACTTGTTTCGGTTGTTGTTGTTTTCGGCGCCCCCCTGATCTGCGGCCTGGGGCCTGAAAGTTTCGCCTTGAGGCCAAGTATCACCACACATTCACCGTCCGCCAGCTGCATGGGTCCTGCAGTTCAAGAAAACTGACAAAAATGTTTAGGTGTTTGGGCATTTATGGTCAGTTCGTGCCTGAAGATCTGAACTTCTATTCACTTTCAAGCCGTGAATTTACGGCAAAAATTCATGCCAAGAATTCACGCCGTATCCAATTGGAAGGGAAAGTAAGCACTCGCGTTCGCGCTTGTTGGCGGGGGTTCAAGGCGTGAGTCTGGAGCCGACTTGAAGTTTTCATTGAGGCCATGGATATTTGTGTACTTGAATTAACAACCTGCTATGCTAAGCTGTCGTCTGTCTGTCGTCTTCACTTACAGTATCATCACTCACTCAGACTAAGTAATCTGTGGCCTTCATCGGGCCGTGCCGGCCGACCAGGTCTGAAAGGCCATTGCCTACCGCCCGGCGGCCTGTAAGTGATTGGGGGCCTTTAGTGGAAAAACATGTTTTACTTAATTTAACCTAGTTTTCTCGCAATTTTACATTGTATCTTGTTAAAAAAAATTGCCGAGACCCTCCCCCACTCCCCACGTGAGATTGGGTGAGATTCAGATCGTCCCCCTCCACTAAACGCCACGTCATGCAATAAATGGACGACCCCTAAAATTCTGAACACTGAAACGTTTATATTTATTCGTTAAAAAATATATATAAAGCAAAATTTAAGACTACTCCTAAATCCCAAATAACTTTCTCATTTTATTTTAGATGGAAATGCTAGTAAGAGAAATGCAAGACCCAGAAAACGGTGTTCCTGTGCGACAACAAAAGATGTTTCTTACATCTATACCTTACGCGTTTATGGGTTAATCAATTACACAATAAATAACATAAAAAACGTACTAACTATTCTCCTTACAGGTTATGATTTAATAGAATGGTTAATGGACCGTTTATCTATAGAAGAATCAGAAGCACTTAGTATAGCTAACCAACTTTGCTTGCATGGCTACTTTTTTCCTGTTAACGATACCAAATCACTTATCGTAAAAGATGATTCCTCACTTTATCGCTTCCAAACTCCCTACTATTGGCCTTGGCAACATAAAGCTCCCGATAACGTAGAATACGCAATCTATTTGGCTAAACGATCGCTTAGAAATAAGCAGCGTCACGGCCTAGAAGATTACGAAAGCGAGGCCTTGGCTAGTTTGCACAAAAATCTTAAAGGAAAATGGGACTTTATATCTATGCAGGCAGAGGAGCAGGTCCGTTTGGCAAAAGAGAGAAAGAAAGGAGATAAAATTGTTGGTGACTCTCAGGTGAAGATTTTTGTTTTATTCAAATTTTTAATTTTTAATTTTATTAAAATTTTAAATCTTATTTTACAGGAGCGGGCATACTGGCGTGTACATCGACCGCCACCTGGCCAATTTACACCACTTGAGCCGTGCCCGGTACCATCTAGAGATCGTCAAGGTATTAAACCGAAAAAGAAAAACGTTGAAGATTGGCAGAGGGAAGTTGAGTACCTGAAAAAGTCACTAGGTCGGACAAGAATGAAAATGTCACAGGCTTGCGAGAGTCTTGTTAATTATTGGGAAACATTTGCTGATTATGATTTCTTTATTCAGCCAGTTCTGCCATCGAATCCATGGGTATCAGAAGATATAACATTTTGGCAATTGAATAATGCTATCGTTGATATTCCAACTGAAAAACGTGTTAAACGATGGTCAATATCCGTTGAGGAATTAGTTTCGGATCCTACTGGATTACAAGAATTTACAAACTTTTTGGAAAAGGAATATTCACATGAAAATATACGATTTTGGATAGCTGTTAATAAGCTGCGACGTTCGGCACATTCCCAAGTTGCGAAGAAAGTTAATGAAATTTATGAGTAAGTATTTTTGTTTTAAGCACCATTGATTGATTTATTGATTAGATTGAGATTGATTGGCCAAACTTTATGATACTGCGGCTCCCCTGTTACAAAAAAAAACCCTTGGGCCGATTTTTTGACAAATGAACAACATTTATTTAGGATATTCTCTAACATTTATTTCAAATCAGTTTTCGAATACAATTAGTACCTATACATGATGAGTTGAACTCAGGTTGAACCCGAGATGTACATACATGTAGACCCGGGTCTAGTTGAGTTAGGGTCGACTGAATTCGGCTCAGCTGTGCTACCTGGGATGAGTTGAAATTATTCATATAGACACGAGCTCAGTAGTTGAGTTTGTCAATGGTCTTCGGGTCTTGTTGTTAGCGTTGAGTTCGTCAATGGTCTTCGGCTTGCTAACATAAACTTTACTTTTGCAAAAACTTCATTGTAGTGGCTGCGATGTGGCAAGGTGCGCCGGCTTGTTGAAAATAGGTTCCTCAGACTGGCTTGGCATCGATCATTCTTGCGACGGCATTTCCATATTGCAAGCGACACGGCTTGTCCGTTAGCAACAATCTTTGAGTAGGAAGAGATGAAGATCTTGCTTCATAATCCTCTTTAAAGTCGTTCCACTCACGTTTAACTCCTGATATCGTCGGCGACACGACACATTTGAATTATCGGCTGTTATGCTGTCATCCCAATCTCTCAATCTTTGAATTCACGTCTTTACGCCGAAGTTTCGATTCGATCCAGCCCCAAATTTTGGATCGAATCGTTTCGGTAATTCTAAGATCCAAGCAGGCTTCAATTTCGCATGTATACGTACTAATTGAAATGAATTTAATTCACGTGTCAACAAGGCACTTGCTTTATTGAAGCGAATCGAAATGATGAGTATTCTTGCCCTACTTTCTGTAAAACTATTTGCTGTGCTAGAACGAACAAGCCGGATTGTTTGCCGACGCGTTAACATGCTACCTAGGTTTTGCCCATAAGAGAAACATTCATTGTCTAGATTCAGGCCACAAATACTCAAGGATCGGCCTTATGATTTGTTGATCGTCATGGTGAATGCACGACGAATCGGAAATTAAATTCGTTAAAGCTTGAATGGCATATCGTTTGAGATCATCAAAACTCTCGGAATGAGAACTTCCTCGCCTTTGAACTTTCCTTTGAGTACCGCCGCGTGAATCACATTGCCCATAAGTTTTTTCACTACCAAACATCTTCACCTAGGTACTTGCCTTTGAATGGCATGCAATGACCGCATTGTTCATTCTTCATAGACAATCTGATGTCATTGCAAAGGCTTGCTTGATTGATGTTTCACAGCATGGATAATTGCCGAACCGTCTTTCAACTGAAGATTATATGCGGTTGCAAAAGAAGCAGCTCGAGAGAATTTAAAAATTCAGCAAAATTGGCCACTTCGCCTTGATGCATGACCTATTTGTATGAAATCAACTCACTAGGAATTGAATTTTGATTGGTTGCATTGGGATCATTGACGCCTTTGTTTTTGGCAGCCAATATAGAACTTTCGCTCATCCAAACGTAGCTCTTGTAGTTTTGCATGAGTTTGGAAACGAAGTTAATCTTTAGGCAAGGTAATGAAGTCCGTTTGAAGTATCTATGTACTTCTATTTTCCAATATTACACAATTGCTTCGAAAACACTTCTGAAGTATGGTCATTTTTCAACTTAATTCGCATTTTTGAAGTCAGTTTAAGGGTTTCAACGTTGCGCCCAAATTAGACGATTTATCTTGCAATAAAGGGAGGTGGCGAGAACGCAAAATCGAAGCCCCGTTATAAAAAATTCAGGAGTTCAAACGCAAGGTCTATCGCCTCCTTCTTTAGCTTCCTCCATGTTCTTGTTAAACCATCCTGTCTTCTAATCCTTTCTTCGAACCACGCTTACTACTAGACATTGCATAATGACGTGTACGACTGATAGTTCAAAACGTTACTCATAAGCTTGGCCTTTCAAATAAAGAAAAGATAAGGCAGAATTGTCGGGGCACTACCTCTATATATGGGCTTTAGTGTAGAAAAGTCTTAAATTTCCGTTAAAATTGTCTGCTATTTTTTGGTTGCAACATCAACTTCTATATCAACACTCACTACAATTATCCCCTCTTCTTTTTTTAGAGAATTTCTCAAGCCAGGAGCCCCATGTGAAATAAATATAGATGGCAAAACCATGGAAATTGTCCAAAAAGGCTTAAAAAATCCATCGCGATTTACATTCGATGCAGCAGCAGAACACATCTATATGTTACTCCTTAAGAAGGATTGCTATCCCCGTTTTATACGATCGGAACATTATAAATCTTTATTGGCCAGTGGTATACAGCCATCCCATAAGAAGCGATTTTTCAATTTCGGCGGTGTTGCTAAGAAGAAGGCATCAACTGTAGCCCCACCAAATCAAGCCCTCTTAAGTCAAAGTTCCGGTGGCAGTGGCGTTCCGCCACCCGGCAGTCTATCAAGAAGACGCGGCAGCGACAGAAGCCTTACAGGATCCGCACATGAATTAGCTGTGATTGGTGTTAAGGATGCCGGTAGCAAAGTGCCACACTCTCATAGTCAGAGCAATTTAAGTGAAATACCTTACAGGTATGTAATTAATATTGAACATAAACGAGCTTTCCGTACTTGAGTTTATTCAAAGTTTTTTTGTAGATTTGCTTTGTGTGAGTTCGCTCTATTTTAAAAAATGAAAATTATTTTTAAAAAAATATATACATACTTATATATATATTTTCTATTTAAACATCTTTAATATTTCTGAATATAATTATTATCTTAAAATTTTTGTTATATATTTTTTTCAAGAGCATTTTATTTATGTAAATTTTATTTGCGAAATGGTTTAGCTTTATGATTTTTGTTTTCTTAGTGTAACAGTTTACAGAGGTGATATGCCAACGGATGTCTTGGCATTGGATATCAGCAACAAAGAGCCATCCTCACCAGGAAAACTAGACGCATGTTCAATCAAATCAATTCAGTAAGATAAAACTATAAATAACAAAAAAAAAAAAAAAAAAACAAAAAAAACTTTTTCCTTTTCAATGGAAATTGAGTGGTTGCTCTCTATTTTAATAAAACTCTTGATTATGTCTGTGATCTCTTAAAAACAAAATTGGTATAAATTTCACGTAAAAATATTTTCGATGTTTCTCACTCGCATTTATTTCTGTTATTATTTATTTTTATTTCATTTTTTTCTCTAAACCCAAAAATAATGTACCCTAAATGTGACAAATTCTTTTACTCATGCGTTGTATATACAATTTAAAAGTTACAAAAAACAATTTTTTTGAGGTGTAATTTTAACTTAACACACATTGAATTTCGTAATTTTTATATGTATAAATGTTTAATAGTAAAAAAATTTCAACTGAACCAAACCAGTCCAGTATGAATAACGCTTGACCCAATTGTTTAAACTATTTGTATTTTGGTTCATAACCCCTGCAAATAATGTTGGTAGGTATATATATTGTGCGTGTGTGTTTAATCTGTCACACCTCCTCAAATAAGCAATCACGTAGATTTTAAAAGCCCTTAAGTGTTTTATTGAAAATTTTTTTAAATTAAAATTAATAACGAACGAAAATTAAGTTTAATTGAAGTCTTTAGAAGTGGTTTCGTGTCATCTTGTGTTGTTCCCCTTTATTTCAAGATGTGAACTGATATTATTATTTTGGATATTAAATGTTACTTTCTTAGGCCTACCCTTCTTATTTTCCAGATGTAGGAATATTTATTGCATGGTATGATTTTCTTTATTAAATATTGCGCACTTCTAATCAATATCTTTTAAAGTAATTCGATCGAACGAAATATTATTTAAATAAATAAGTTTATTTCTGCACAGCAGCATATGTCACAATATTCTTGAATTCCAAATCTATTGGGACCTTTAGATCGCTTAATCCTGCTTATTTTTAACTAAAGAGCAAAACTATACTACTGTGAAATTTTATTAAATATATTATGTACGAGCAAGTGGATTCGTTCTCATATTTTTTTGATTATTTTATATAATTTTATTTTAAACAAAACAAAAATTCATTATATCCTAAAATATGGTATACATATAAAGTTTTTCGTTTGCCCCAAATTGTGGTGTACAAACATTCAAATTGAAATCTTTTTCGTAAATTCAAGAAAGACGTACGTATTGTGCAATAGGGGAATTGACTGTAGAATGTTTATATATGTAGTATAGCTATGTTCAAAATATAATTGGCGGTATAATCGGAGCATAGTTAATGAAAATGCTGATAGTTCAACCGTTACAATAAATTAACTGCCTTACCGAACGATGTTGAATGACTTTTTGGGCCTGAAGTAGATGGAATGTATGTGCATGGCGTTTGAAATTTATTTTCTTTGAAATTGTTCTTTCAATAGACAGAATTGACAAATTTTCAAGTCGTTTGTAGTTCATTGTAGAATGAAAATATTCGATAAGTAGTATTGGATTATCAGTAGATGTATGTATGTCAATGTTTCACTGAAGTCTCATTTAATAATAAATTGAAATATTTCTTGATCTGTCCACGTAGCAACCAGGTCTGTAGTCGAATCTGTTGCACGTAGCTGTCTACGATACCTTTTTATTTCTTGTAGCACGTACTCCTTATAAAAGTTATCGTAAAATCTTATCACAGTTTCCATTCCTACACCACCGGGAGCGTCAAACACAACATTGTCTAAACAATCTTGAAACCCTTGTTGATGTGGTTCATAGCTGTGTGTCGTTGGAACAATTCTTTAATAAGTCGTTCGGATTGATAATCCAGCACGATCTAGTTAGGTTAGGTTAGGTTGAAATGGCTGCTCCCCCGGCAGGGAGCCCACAGCCACTTAGGCACACCATTCGGCCCATTGTGATGTTGGCACAAAATTCAGGCCATTTCAAATCATTTGGAGCTTTTAATAAAGCGGCAGAGGTCAGGAACACCAGGGTTTCGCAGCTCACTCAATTCATCAAGGAAAGGTGAGCCGATGAAGGTCCCTCTTTTCCTCGTGAGGCCCGGACTTTACAGAGAAGATGGGAGACAGTTTTCATCTTCATTACCACAACTTCTGCATAAGTCGTTGTGGGTAAGTTCCAACCTTTCGGCGTGCGTGCCAAAGGGATAGTGACCGGTCAGCACCTTCACTACATAGTTTATCTCTGTTTTGTTCAGCTGCCATAGTGTGTGAAGAGTGCGACACACAGTTGCTATGCTCCACCTCAGCCCGGCTCGAGGTCAGCTGAGCTGAGCTGGTCAGCCAATTTATAGGTGGCTAAGGGAATTCCCATCTTGGTTAAGTGGAGTGTCCTTTCCGCTTCGGTTTCCTGTCTAGCAAGCTGATCTGACCTACATATACAGGCCTATTCTGAACTCCGCTGGATTTTTCTTACATTGGTAGCATACGATTTTGAGAAAATTCCAGCGGAATTCAGAGTAGGCCTAATATTCTTTTGAGATATATTATTCATCTTCGGCTATTTGAGAGCCTCACAGATCACAGTGACTTCCACCTGGAAGCAGCCAAAGTGAACTCCAAAGGATTTTTCCATTGCCGCTACAAGGGAGTGGAGAGCAGTGTCTACTGATTTACCTTTCGGCATCCTGCGAGGGAGAAAGCAATTTTCTATCAAAGATTTGCTTAATATGAATCTACACAAATCTTTCAAATAAATTATGGCTAGTGAACAGGCACAGCAGAAGCCCCGCTGTAAAAATTTGGGTTTCATGCGAATTTTTGTTAGATTAAGAGATGAGGGCGCCAATTGTCTCAATTTCAACTGGCCATTTTCGCACTAATACCTCGGTTAAACCGAGTTATAAACGGGGGTCGAGTTGAAACTAGGTCAACTCAACTCAACTTAGCTCTCCTACCTGGGTCGAGTTGGTATTTTGCCTCATATACGCAGGTTGAGTTGAGTAATTAGGTTGAAATGATATTTCTTTTGCTTATTTACCATCCGTGAAGTCTGTCTTCAGCGTAGCTTGCATAGGAATATAAAATTATTTCGTTCTGATTACCTTCCTTATTTTAAAAAAAATTTAGTATCTAATGAAAACTTCACACAAAAATTTCAAGTTATGTTTTGATGTCAGTTAAATTCTATTTCAAACCCAAAGTGAATTCAACTCGACATCATATACAGTGGTCGAAATTTCAACTCAACTTCGACTCAACTTTTTAACCTAGTCATAAACGGGATATATGTAAAATACAAATATCACCTGATTTAGGCAATGACTAGGTGTCGGGGTGGAAAATGAAACCTAACCAAACTAGTTAAGAGAATAACTGCCTATCTATGAGTAGACCTGCTGGCTGGGGCTTACTCCTTTTTTGCAATCGACGAACTGGAAGATCTGGAAACAAACACGTCAACTCTGGCGCTACCCGCGTCGCTAGAATCATTCCGACAGGAATGCATTTGCTCATTACCCATTCAACCACTACAGTAAACCGCAGGTAGAACAGGTTCTTGAATCGGTAATATATGACTACGTATTTCAAATGGCCAAACGAGCATCTCAGTGCCTGGGATTTCTTAAGACGTCCAAATTCGTTCTCTAGCCATACCTACATTTGGTCTTTTCTAGAATACAACTATCTTATTTCGGGCGCAGCTTCGAATTTCTTTCTTTTTTTTTGAAAATGTATACCATATTTTGGGACAGAAATTGAAATAAAATCCCCGAAGGTAAGCTATATTGTTTTTTTCCTTAAAATATTCAAAATATCTCGTAACTTAGAGTTATGCTAATTCAAAGATAATTCAAATATGATCCAATAATTGTTGTGCTAACATTATTTGCATACTCTCTCTCTCTAAATGGAAATCACCTCTATTTTAGTATATAAGGTAATTTTTTATAAAACAAATAATGTGATGCTTTAAAACAAAAGATGAAGTAGAAAAACCAAAAATATTTGAGCTCGATGTTGTAATAAGTGTAACGCACTGACCCAAAACAAAGGAGTATATTTGTTTCATTTAAATCGATTACTTGTGATTCACAGGGAAGGAGTGAAACAACTAACCGAAAGATTAGAAACAACCGCCGAGGCAGCAGGTGCTTGTGCCGTTTGTCCATGGGAAACGCCCGAACAGACTGAATCTTCAGTACATTTGTCTGTATGTCCTTGGGAGGATAATCCAGCGCCAGTAAAGGAGAATCCTCAAAGAAATACGAGGTACTATATAGTTTCAACAAGATAAGTAAATATTGGTTATATCAATTGTTTCTTTCAAAGTACTTCATCTGATATTTCCGACGTATCAGAACGTATGCGCAGATCTTGTGGACTAAGACAGAATACAGTTGATACTAGTGATTGCAGCTCGAAACGTTTAACGCCGAATGTAACAGAGCAGCGTCGAGCATCAATGACAATGGCTCCAAGGTACATAAATATAAGATTTATTTAATATTTTTAGTGAAGCTTTAGCTTGTTTTTTATAAATAAATAATATAAAATCACACTTATCATCATCAAAAAAGCTTTCTTTCAGTTCGAATTACAAAAACGCTACATTATCCCATCTATTAAATAGTTTAATAATTTTCAGAGTATCTGACTTCCAATTTTCAAGGCAAAGTGTTACGAGGGCATCAACAACACCATCACCGACAACACTTATTCAGCCAGCTGAAGAAAACGCAATACCACCATTTATTAAGAAAGCAACAACAACAACAGAAGGCACTGAAGATACCACCACCAGCATTATAACAACACTGGTAATATCTGAAGAAAATACAATAACAACATCATCAAACGACAATCGTGATGAAAATAAAAATGTCGAAGAAATTTGTGAAAAATGTGAATTAAAATCATTAGACTCAAATAATGAAAACTCTACAAACATTATTAATAAAAAAGAAAGTGTAGTTGTAAATTTAATTGCGGAAAAAATTTGTGAGAAATTTACTACTTCCACGGCCCCGGGTATACCCCCAACAATACACGTGGAATGTCATGGTGGCGAATCAATAGATAAGGAGGACGATGACGACGAGGACGATGACGTTATTATTGATTTACAAAAGGAAACAGCCGAAACGAAGGATATTGAAGAGAATATTATGAAAGAGGAACCGGAAATATCTTCTCAATGTGAAATAATACCCGAATTACCAGCTGCAATTGAGGAAGAAGAACATGAAACGTGCGACGAAATTGTGCCACAGGAAGAACTATCGCCAACCACCGAAGAATATCAGGAATGTCCCCAGTTTGGTGACCGAACTGATGTTTATGAATATGATATTGTGGATATTGAATCTAACTTAACTCCAGGTTGTGTTGCACCAGCTCCAACTCCAGCACCATCGCTTGCGCCGCTAGCTGAAATTGAAGTTGATCCAGTTGACGAGGAGGTTGAATGTTTAGAACCGAAGCAGGAAGTTGAAGAAACGAAAAAGCGAAGGAAGAAGAGAGATTCGGATGCTAAGAAACTCGATGATAAGGCTGAAGCTAATTTACAACAAAAAAGCGAAGAAGAAAAACGTAACGCAGTATGCCCCTGGGAAGATGAGTAAGTAGTAGAGCTGTAGTTGAGTAGTTGCCTTTATCTTTTTAATCGTCCTTAAGAAAATAAGAAATGGAGTGATGTTGTTAGCTCGACCTGTTGTTTGTTGTCCTCGTATTACTTAAAACGATTAATTATTTTTTAAGAAAAGTTGGAAAGTAATGAAATATTTTTTGAATTCTAATTTAACAAAGAAAACGAAGAGTGAAAGATTATTCTAAATATATAGTGTACTTACTGAATTTGGACTTACCATATTTAGAACGACGTTTAAATAATTTTTTAGAAATAATCGTGGCTGTAGACAATTTTTTTAACTTTTCTGTATCTTTAATCAACAAAACAAATATCTTCAGTAGTCCTTTTATAGAACGACTCAGTTATTGTTAAAACTCATCCTAAAACACATAGTAATTAAAAAAAAATGGAAAAGAACTAACTAAAACAGCATTAACCGTAAAATTTAGAGCGAAGTTAAATTAATCCACCAAGATTCTATCACAAGTCGGTTGACCAATCAAGATCTTCAAGTCGCAACTATTGGGGGCATCAACATCGATTTAAGTGTGGAAGAACTTCGCTTACAACCTATGTCATGACTTCTACGGAATTAATTACGAATAGTTCAACCAACTAAAGTTCTTCGTTAAATATTAGTATGCAGTTAAATGCATGGCATATTTTAGTATATCAGCACCACCTCTTGGAAGACATTGTGTCATCGAACCATCATGGGATTGAATGAATGGTGGTTATCAACATATTTGAAGTACGACGTCCCATCTTCGTGATCCTAAAATAAAATATATACTAAATTAATAATCTGTCGTAGCTAAAGTTAAATAGTACTGGTTTTTGTGACTAACAAAAATGCATTTAATAAATTCTTAATGTAATGGATTATCCTATAGGTATGATAGGTTTTGTGATAAAGATTATTGTAGCGCTTACTAGCAATAAAGATAGCTTTGGAGATATGTATGTATTTCATTCAAATCTTTGTCCAATATTTTATGGTCACTGTTCAGGGCCTGTTGGTGCTTCAATCGCGAGTTTCTTCGTTTCGTATCGTCAGTTATGCTTTGCGTCATATCGGCAGTTTTGCTTGTGGACAAACCCATTTTAATGAAATTATGCCTTGTCTCTGAGCGAAATCGTGTTTACAGTGCGAAATCGACTCGGACATGTTTCCACAGAACTCCTTACGCACTCTGTAGTTATCTGGATTTTTTCGTACGAGGACTGTACCCTGTGATGTACCAACCCTTTCCTGTTAAGTTCTTTTCAATTTTTGTTTAATTTTTAACTTCTTTCCCTTATCCAGTTTAACTTAAGAAGCACATATATCACCAATAGCTGTTTGGATATCATTAAGTTCACCTGCATCTTGTGTTGTAAGTTTCATATTCAACGTAGTGATTCGGAGTAGGTATATTTTTATTTAAACTCCTGCAGCTGCAACATTTTCCCGTTTAAATTTTACTATTTTACTTAACACTTAACCCAATCAAACTCTTAATTCAACTTTTAAAAATGGACTGAACACCGCTGAAATTATTTCTTTACTGAATTTTTAACCTATCTCCTAGCTCAACGCAACATAACTTAACTCTAAAGACAATTGATAACCGAATTGTCAGAGAAACTCTTATCCTAACACTTAGCTCAACGCTACTTGTTTAAACTCTATCTTTCACTCAACTTTAAACTCAATCTTTACCTTCTGTTAACTCAACCAAGCTCAACTCGAGATATTCAAAACTCAACCCTAAACTAAATTCGTACTTCAACTCCTAACTTAGCTCTTAACTCAACTCTTTGAATTTGACAAATCTTAACTCTGGAATTTGGTAGGGTTGAGCCATCACTTTTATAATTTTAGATAGATGAAAGTATTCTGCGTCCATCGGTGCCCTATCCGTGAAAAAACAAAAATACAGGCTATTATGTAAAACTCTAGTAAAAAAATTCAACGGGTCCTACCGGCTCAACCATTGTGACTGCCTCACCCTTACGATCTTTTGCTATTAAAGGCCGGCCGCTTTGTAAACTACACCCTGTATATTAAACAATAAATAAAAAAGATTTATTATTATATTATAAAAATATGTGGTAATTTTTATTGACTCTGATTTACCTCATTGTACTGATCAAAAAGCGTAGCTATTCTTAAAGAAAAAATTAATAACTTTTGAAGCAAAAAAGGAATTTTACTTTTAAAGGGGCGAAATTTTGGAATATCCCTGTTCTAAATTCACATCCCTAGCAAGGGGTCGTCCATAAATTACGTGAGGCGTTTAGGGGAGGAAGGGGGTCGAGCCGAATCTCACCAAATCTCACGTTGGGGAGAAGGGGGTCTCGGCAAATATCACGTAATTATTTTTTTTAAAGAAACAGTGTAAAATGGCAAGAAAACTGGGTTAAATTAAGTAAAACATGTTTCTCCACTAAAGACCCCTATTCACTTACAGGCCGACGGTAGGGAGTGGCCTGTCAGACCAGGTCGACCGGCACGACTAAGCTTGACTCAGTCTAACTGAGGGATGATACTTCAGGTATCCGTCTGACAGGCCGTTAATGCAGATGAAATCATGATTCCCTACAGACCCACAGGCGAAAACGACGGCGTGAATTCTTGCCGTCAATTCACGGCTCAAGAGTGAATAGAAGTTCAGATCTTAAGGCCCGAACTGACGATAAATGCGATTTTTGTCAGGCATTCTTGAACTTCAGACCATACAGTCAGTGTACAGTTATGTCGGTCAGTGTGCAGTTATGCTTGGCCTCAAGGCGAAAACTTTCAGGTGACGGCCTGCCGTCGAACGGTGTGTAAATTGGGGCTTTAATATATGGGTAAATCCTATACAAAAAATTTACTCGATTGTTTGGCCTCCAACGACTAGCCAAATGCGCGACTCGTCGAATGCTGCAGAGTACGAGCCAAGTAACACTGAACCGCGAGAAGGCCATTATAATTTAGGACTTACAAGAAGGCACACGCCGATCCGGATCGGAGCGTAATGAAATGAGTGCTCACGTTTTGGTAGTTGTGTGCCCACCACAAGCGGAAAAACGAGGGTGCAAGGGAATCCGAATTATCAGTTTTCTCAAATCAAATCTTGCTCCCAACAACCCCCCCCCCCCATCCACCCAGGTGAACCTTTTACACGCCTTGCACTAGATTTAAATACGGTGGGCCTTTCCTGCAGTTCTATATTCAAAGGAAAGGCCAGCCTTACTGTGGTTACGGCCGTAATTACGTATTTTTAATGTAAATTTCGATTGTAGTTAACCGAGTCGACTGCAATCGATGGCAGTTCACGATTGCATTTAGATGGTCGAATGCTGGTGATGTACTTATTTTATTCATACCATTCAATTTCCTTTCAAGAAATCATCAAAACGACACAAAATTTTTCATTTGCATTGGCAGCATTTCTTGTTCAATTCGTCTGCATTACGGACTATCAATCAAAATTTACAATCGAATCAGCTTTCGATTAACGAATCTAATTTCGTACTAGGAGTCAAACACTATTGACATATTGAAACTATGCGAATAATGGCATGACTAGAGACTACAAACTCTGACTGCGGTCATACTTTTAGAAATAGGCTTATAATTTAATGATGATAACAGACTTTCTAAGAGGATAATTAAAATCACAATTCTGTGCTAAGAAACAAATATCTAAAAATATTAACACAGCTTGTACTTGGCCCAAAAAAGTGCACCTGAAAATGGACTATGAATTTGAATAATATATATACATATCGCTTTTAAATGGCATTTTTCAAATAATTGAATAAAATAAACTAAAAACTTACGTCATTGTTGTATTCTTTACATTGCAAGTACTATCACACTTGTTGGATAATCTATTTTAATATTAATAATAACTCCTATAAAATATTCTACTATTTTTAAAACTTTCTGTAATTTTATTTTGCTTTGTTTCTTTTTTCAATTTAAAGTAAATGGGTTTTTGAAAATATATGTATGTTTTCATATTTATATTTTTCATAAATAATAATTAATAAATTATTTTCTTCACAGGGATGTAACAGCTAGCGATGCACCATTTGTAAAAACATACGCAACACTTGGATACTTGTGAGTCGCACTTCACAATATGGAATGTTTCCTTTTTTTTTACTATAGTAAAAACACTGAATGAATTGCTACAAAACCAAAAAAAACTATGAATAATAAGTTTTAGAGAAAAAAAAATTAAAAAAAAATGATAATAAATAAGTAATAAAAGAAAAAAAAAAGAAAAATATTTAATGACATAACTAGACATTATATTGTAACTTACATATATTTATCTATATATTACTATTATATATGTATTTGAAAAAAAAATGCTTATTAATTTAATTCTAGCTTATTGTGAACTATACGTGTTTTATTGAAGAAAAAAAACCAGAAAAACTAAAAAAATAAATAAATAAAAAAAAATAAACTAAATAAAAATGGAAAAGATGAATAATCAATAAATAATGTTTTTGTTGTTCCATATTGCAAACCAAAAAAAAAATAAATAAAATAAAAAAATAAAAATAAATCCCAAAAATTTGTTTTTATCAGAAATTGTCATGTATGTGTCAAGAAGTTTAATTAAAAACAAAAAATTAATTATTATTATTGAATAAAATAAATACTGTTCTGTTTTTTCTTTATAAAAAAAAATAAACTAAATAATAAACCAAAATATTAAAAAAATTTTGGTAAAATAAAACCAAACGTAGCTAGAAATTTGATTTAATTTTGGGTATGTTCATACAAGATTAATTGATGAAAGATATTTAATATAGTTATTTTTAATCTAGAATTTTTTATTATTGTTATTTTAATTTAAAAAACAAAAACATAGTATTTCATAAACAAAATTACTGTTAGTAAATCAAATCAAAGTTTATAAACACAATTAAAATATTTGGAATTTTTGTTTTTTATACACATTCATTTATAATACACAAACTTTATTTACTAAAAAAAGAAACAACTGAAAATATTGATTTAAAATTTTTTATATTATTTTAACAAAATTATTATGAATGATAAATGAAATTAATACTAACAAATGATTTCACTAGAGCATACGATTTTTATTAGAGAGCCCCGAGTGTATGCGGCTAGATACTTTATAAAATTGATAAAATTGTTCAAAATAATTTTGTTTGATTTTAATTATTTTCTATATGATTTTCAATATTATAATATTATAGTTAATTTAAAAATAAGAAACAAAACTTCCAAGTTGTTTGTGTATTAAAATACTAAGAAAATTATTTGTAAATTACATCAATATTATGTATTTTACAAAATATTTGCAAAAAAATTTTGTATATCTTTAATATTTAAATAAAAACTTATATATTAAAGGTTAATAATTCTTCCCAAAGAATGACAAAAAAGAGGTATTTGAAAGAAAAAAATACTTAAAAAAAATATTAATATAATACATTAATATTCATATTACACATATTTAATTATAAGATTATAATAATAATAAAAAAAAACTTATCAAAAAACTTCATTAAAATATATATATATATAAAGTAAAAAAATTTAAAAAAAAATTTAGTAATACTAAAAAAAAATAATATATTACAACACACCAGCAAAATTAAACATATTATATTTTAAATTTAAAAACAAATAAAAATATTTATAGCAACAAAATATAAGCGGGGTATTAATGATAATATTGTTGCGCAAATACACACACATGATCACCACCCCTACAACACTACAAATTACATTGAAAATATAAACACAAAAGTCACCGTATTCAAAATCTAAATAAAAAAAAATATAAAAAAACCAAAAAAAAAAATTTATGATAATCTAGATATACAAAAAAAATATATTATACATAACTAGTAACTAATTATCATTATACTTCTTATATTTAATACTAAACCAAAAAAAACAAAGCTTATATATTAAAAAAAAAATAATCACATTATTTATTAATGTTTTGTGTCAGAAAAACCAAAAAAAAAAAGTTACACATTTACATATAAAATTCTTATTAACAAAAAAAAATAACCTACAGATCATAGATAAAAATTAAATGTTAAACAAAAAAATAAAAACATAAACAAAAAATTTTGTCATTTATCTTTAATTTGTTCGTTTTAAAAAAAACTTTAGAAGTATATTTCAATATATACATACATACATATAAATTAATCAATATTTACTAGAAATACTAATAATAAAAAACGCTTTTTGTTTTTTTGTTTTTAATTTAACACTTACGAACTTAGAAAGTATAAATTTATTTTACAAAAAAAAATTACATTATCTCACACAAAAAAAAATCAAAAAAATACAAAAAAAATAAATATTTTATCCACTATCAATATTTAATTAAAAAATACATGTGTGCAACATTTATTAAAATAAAAAAAATAAATATTGAATTACTAGTAAAAGTGAAGTAGAAATAAATCCACTAAATAAAAAACAAAAAACAAAATATTCATATTTAAAAAATAAAAAATAATAATTGTAAGCACACAAAATTTACATAACATATAAAAAATAATTATTTAAAAAAATAAAAAAATAATAAACAAAACTTACTCCACATAAATTAATTGCAAAACTTCAAAAAAAAAAACATAAAAAAAAACTTTAGATTGTAATTTAGATTATAAAAACATAAAATAAACATAAAAACACCGAATATTAAAGATATATGACTATAAATTAAGATTAAAAAAAAAACTTTGCTTATTACAAACAGCATAGGAGTTTGTTCATGAAATACTTTGATCACTTAAAAAATTGTGTTAATATAATTTATTAATATTTATAAAATTTATATTTAAAACTTATTTATAATAAACTCTTAAATATCTTAAATCAATTCGGTAATAACTTGCCTAGAATTAAAAACAAATTTCTAAATACTAAAAACAATAAAAATTAAATCAGCGTAAATTTTTTTGTTTAAATTTTTTTGTTATATTATTAAAATTTATTACAAATTACACAAAACGCAAAAATTATATTTATTTTCTATCAAAAAATTATTAAAAAATTAAATATTTTTATTAAGGAAAAAGTTTAAATCAAAAAAATTTTAAATCTAAAAATAAAAAAATTGGCTTATAATACAAAAACGTTCTCAAAATCTTTTTCTTCGTATTTTTATAAACTTTTTCTCCAAATTATTTCTTTAAATATAGTTCTACTACATTTAAACATAAAAAACACCCTATGTATTTTCATGTCTAGTTTTGTCGAAATATATAAGATTAAAAATAAAAATCCGTTACATACATATATATAACAATATCTGATGTGATGAAAAAATAAAAATAAATAAAAACTTTCAAAGTATAAAAATTAATTTTGTGCCACTTCCAAAAAAAATATTTGAAGAAAAACTTAAAATAAAATAAAAATATTTTAGCGAAAAAAAAAAACTAAATATCATTTAACATTTTGTATTTTGTAACAAGAATTTTTTTTTTGGTTAACAATTTTTTTATTTAACAACTTTCATAAATAAAAAAATGATCATTTAATAAAATAGGCCTAGGAACATTGTCACCATAATTTTAATTGTTTTCAAAAAAGTTTAATTTTAAAACATAAAAATCAAAATAAAATAAAATAAATTTATAAAATGATTTACAAATAAAATAAAATAAAATAAAAATCGAAACCACCGTAGCCAAAACAAAATATAAATAAATATAAATTACATAAAATAAAATCTAAAAAAAACTTAATTTTTTTCTTTTCAAAAATATCTTTGTATATTTTTGGAATATCTCTGAAGAAAGAATTCAGCAAATTTATAAAAAAATTTGCAGCTTTATTCAGCAATATTGCTGAAATGTATAAATTTATTTTTGGAAAATGAAAAAATGAAACAAAATAATTTCTTCGTAAAAAAATCATCACAAAAATTCATTCAAAAAACTAAATCAAACTAAAAAACCAAAAAAAAAATCTTTTGTCAGCTACAAGATAAAAAAAATTAGCTCCTTTTAGATAAGAGCTATTTTTTAGATTATACATACAATTTATTATATATTTACTATTAGAAAAACGAAATTGAGCTATGAATTATTAAAAATAAAAATAAAAAAAAATATATTAAAATAAAAAACCGCGTTCAGTGTATATAATATATATTATAAAATAAAACAAAAATGTCATTGCAAAAAAGAAAAAACAACAAAAATTGCTTATTAATTAAAAAATTGTTTTAGATGAAAAATAAAAATTCAAAAAAAAAAGATGAAAAATTTAAATTGTAGTATGTAAATAAGTTTTTGAAAATATAAAATGAAACAAAATTGAAAATAGAAAAAAAATGTTTGAAAAAAAAAATGTTCAGTATAGTTGAAAACGAAATTTGATTGAGAAAAAAACTAAAAATAAATAAAACAAGAAAGAAAAACAATTCTGTTGTAATTAAAATAATAAAACAAGAAAAAAAAATTTAAATATAAAAAAAAAATATAAATTCTATATAATTCGGTAAACAGTTTAAAAAATGCTCTACAAGAAATTTATAAAATTACTATTATTTTATTTTTTTGTGATTGAAATTATATTTTCTGTAATTATTTAGATACAAAAAAGATACACATAGAAACAAAAAATTGAAAGAAAAAAAATTAAAAAAAAAATAAAAACAAAATGAGAAAAGTAATCATTAACATTATTATTCATCATACACAAGAAAAAACAAAATGCATAAATTAATCAAGTATCGTTATAATTAACAGAAAAGTGAAAAAAAAAAAATTAAATGTAGACTGTATGAATAAAAAAGTACAATAACATTAGATTTGTGGTGTTTTAATTGTGATTTATTAATTTTATTGTTATTAGAGCTCGCGTCATAAAATAAGGGAAGCGCTGTCTTAACGCGCAATGAGAATCTCAAGTCTTCAAAATCGAGGAACGGCACTCCTTGTTTAAAAACCCAAACAACAGGGAGCACTTCAAAACCATTTTTATGGTAAACCACGACGTATGATGTGGTAAAGGCCCCTGTGGTGAAAGTCCAGTGGTGTTTCGTGACAAGTGGTTTGAGTTGAAGAAAGTTATGTTTCAGTCGAATTACGAAAGATTAGGGTCCTAAAATGGAGATGCTAAGTTGAGTTTATGCCCCTGTACTGAAAGTCATGTTTCGACTAATACCATGTTGGCACTGAGCCGAAATTACGTGATTTCGGCTATTTTGGTGATTTCGCCCAAAATCACGTTCAAAATCATGTGATTTCCCATGTATTCTTGTGATTTCGAAATCATCTCAAACCTCGTAATTTTGGCAAAATTACGAAGGAAATCATGTCGAAGCCAATGCTCAAACCTAAAAATCGAATTCAGCTCAATTCAGCACGTCTCTCTTGATGGTGAACTTGTCAGTTTGACATATTCTAATAACACAATTTAGATTTTGCACATTTTAACATTCTTCAAAATACAAAAACCCAAGATATATAAAATAAACAAGCTATGGGCTTTGTTATAAGAGGAATTGCTAGTGAAATTCGGGCAGGAAAAAACGAAGACATGAGTAGTGCTCGAAAAAACTGTCAAACGAAATCATTTCAATCCAGTGCGAACGGTTCTACATAATTTCAAAATCACTTTCCGAAATCACCTAATTTTGGCTCAGTGCGAACATGGTGTAAGACGTCACTTTCTTCAACTCAAACGACTTGTCGTGTCATGACGTGAACAAGTTACTAAAAAACAGCTCTCGTGAAAGCACTCTACTAAAAAGCATGTCGTAAAGAGAGCGCATGGAAGGCTGTTGTGTAGCGACGAAAAGCCAAAGTCTGGTAGATTATTATTGGGGGTAGATTATGTATGTAAGTTGGGTAGATTATTTCTTCGTTGCCCTGATTGGTTCATTTACACAGGAACCTCAAGAAAACAACAACTATGCACAGCAAATAAGAATCACGTGCACCCTCCAAGACGGAAATAGTAACCGCAATTAATGCAATGGCCAACGGTAAAGCATCTGGAACAGATGGCATCCCGCTAGAATTGTTGAAAGCCGACTAAGCCTCATAGCAGAAGCGCTACAGCCAATCCTGGAAAAGCGTGGGAGATTTGAACCTTTCTGGAGGACGGAAGGTATTATAGTCAAAATACCAGAAAAGAGGGATCTAACAATTTGTAACAACTGTAGAGTCATCTGACTATTATCTGCTGTGGGCAAAATTTTGTGCCATATATTGCTATCTAGGATAAGAGAGGGAGTAGACCGCACGCTTAAAAGACAGCAGACTGAATTCAGGAAGGGCCGCTCATGTATAGATCATATTAACACATTGAGAATCATAGTAGAGCAGTCTACTGAATTGCGATCTCCCCTTTACCAATAACATAGACTATGAGAAAGCGTTCGACTCGGTTAATAGGAGCTTTACATGGCAGGCACTACGGCAACGTGGACTGCCTGATAAAATAATAGAATTGAATAAAGCCCTATACAACAATTCCAAATGCAGAACTCTCCATAATAGAAAATTATCCGACAGCTTTGAGGTGAGTTCAGGAGTACATACGACATGGGTGCCTACTTTGGCCATTACTATTTCTTATAGTAATAAACGACATCTTTGTCAGTGCTCTAGATAGTATAATTGGCAGCATACAATGGGGATAGCTAGACCCCCTTAAGGATCTCGACTTCGTGGATGATATATGTTTGCTGGCCCACAGACATCCTCAAAAACATGCAAATTTGGCAACAGAAATTATTTCGGCAGGCTTAAAGCTAAATCCGACAAAAATCAAAGAAATGCGGATAAATGCAAAAACCCTTGAACGAACAGCGCTGAATAACCGTGACGTGGAACTGGTACATACATTCTGTTACCTCGGCAGTATTATTACCGAAAATGGTGGTGCATAAGAAATAAAGCTCAAAGCGCCTGTCTCGTATATGGAGATCAGCGGAGATCTCAATCAACACCAAATTGCGGCTATTTCTAACGTTAAGGCAGTTCAGTACGGTTGCGACATGGGAAGTCACTCAATTCATCGCAGGGCGCCTGCGAGTTTTCATCAACAGATGCCTACGACGTATCCTAAATATCCGCTGACAAGATAGAATTCCCAATAAAGGGCTATGTCGTCGTGCTAGGAAAGAAAGGATAGACGACTAAATCAGGCGAAGGAAATGGAATTGGACTGGCCACACCTTGGGAGGCGAAAACGAGAATCTAGCTAAACAGGCAAGGATCCCGTCGAGTAGGAAGACCTAGAACAAGGTGTAGGAGAACCCTATTAGCAGAGGCAGCAACAAATGGAAGATCCTGTCACACTCAGGATTGGACTACAAAAACCCCAACATTTGTTCGGAAACGGATCAAATAATGAAATTGAGGCTTAGTTATTTGTGTTAGGACTTCTGTATATGAAGCAGAAGAGTATGACCGTGTCTTCGGAAAATGATTTTAATCCAAACATATTCTTTTATATATTTTATAATAAGCCACGTCATCCCTAACATAGACGGCAATACCCCTATGGGAGGAGAGATTGTGCACTCAAGTATACCCCCACACCTGGTAATGAACTAAGTCAGTATGGGGTGATATTTGGGTTTCACTAAGTGCGAGGATTGGAGGTTTAAATTGTACATACTATTATTCTTTCTAATGGCCAGTCATCAGGTCTGCAAGCTATGCTCTTCGGAAATTGCCCGAGATGGGATTTCCTGTGATGGTGTATGTGGAGGCGTTTTTCACCTCACCTGCCTCAATCCTCGAATAAGTGGCAAACCTTCGGCCCCTAGAGGGTCAACTTGCAAAGAATGCTTCAACATTCAACCCTGCCACGTCCTAAGACTAATGAAAGACATTTCTGATGTCTTTCTCGATGGACATGAAAAAGTCATGGGTCGTCTTAACACCTTCTCTGGAAATGTCTCACATTTTCAGATGTTAGCCGATGATGTCCAGTCGATCAACGTCCGCCTTGATAGTTTATCAGACACCCTTGATTCTGTTGCGACCAACTCGGGTTCCCTAATAAATAAATTCCAAGAAATTTCTTCCCGGGTTGCAACAGTTTTTGACTCGATCGACGATATACATTCAGCAATTCTCAATCCTGTCGCCACTTCATCTTGCTCTGTCAACTCCTTAGCTCCTCTTCATCCAATATTAGACGACATTAAAAGGAGTACGAAGCGTGTTCGGGCTGATATTGAATCGCTGTCAACAGCAGTGGTGCAAAATCACAAAGCCCTGAGTTCTCTATCGCTAAAATTTGATAATGTTTGTGATAGAATAAACTCCCCCTCGGCGGCGCCAGTATCTTATGACGCCTTACAGGTAGGGGAGAAGCTTCTTTCTACACCCTGTCCTACAGCTGTTTCTCCAACGGCGGATGATGCAGCTGCTCTTAACATCACAGCTCTGAACGACCCGGCCATAATACTTGAAAAGGGCCCTTCGGTGGAGACTGCCCCCAGTCTGGCTCATGACCACAAGAAAGCCCGTAGAAAGAATGGAAAACGCAAACGCAGTCGTAAAGTTAACGTTACGGATGCTGTCACTGCAAACCCCCATACTAGCTCGTCTATCCGCGCACCCTCACTTCCAATGGGCTCAAACTATATCCCAGAACCGGTTGCGGCATCAACCTCTCCTATTAGTATCGTTGGACCGTCGAGCACTGGGGATACTGAGTCTCCGGTAACCTCCGCGAATCTGATAACGGTACCCAAGCCGCGAACTATTTTCATTTCGCGTTTCTCCCCTGAAACTACGTGCGAGGCAATTAAAGAATACCTAATGGGGAAAACTATTAATCCTGCTACAGTCTCCTGCAGGAAGATCAGCAATGTTTCCAAACCGGTTGCGTCTTTCATCTTGACCGCACCGCCCAATACCGCTGAAAAGCTTTTAGACCCCACGTTCTGGCCTCCTGGTGCCTTTTCAAAATGTTTTGTCCCCCGCACGCGCGAGCAGCGCACTCCTGATACTCTACAAGTTTCAAAAAACTTAAGACGCTTTCCCTCTATTACCAAAACGTGAGGGGAATCAGATCTAAAACCCAAGATGTGTTTCTGTCGACTTCGGCCAGTGATTTCGATATAATCGCTTTTACAGAAACATGGCTATACAGTGGGATTCTTAATGCCGAACTTTTCGACTCTTCCTTCCAAGTTTTTCGGAGGGATAGATATATTGACTCGGAGGCTCGTGGAGGTGGTGTACTACTTGCATGTAGTAACCTTCTCAACTGCTGCTTAATAACGCTTCCTGATTTTTCCAACACTTTAGACATTGAGGTCCTCGCTCTCAAAGTCTCCCTTGTTCATAACAACTTATTTTTAATCTGCTGTTACATCCCACCAGATATGTTCAGCACTCTTGACGATAGAGGTCATAATCTCTATGATATTCTAATCACTTGCATAAATCATATCCAAGATATGATGGATTCCAAAGATGAACTCCTACTTGTAGGTGATTTTAACTTACCCAATGTTAAATGGGTATCTTGCGATGATGACGATAACTACCTTCCTGGAAACAACCTTAACTCTAGGGAATCCAACTTTCTGAATTCCTTATTTTCCTGCGGCTTGTGCCAAATGAGCGGTGTGAATAATATTTTAGGAAGGCGGTTAGATCTTGTATTCTTTTCCGACTCAGACAACATGAATGTTGAGCCTAGCTCAATTGTCTTGTCACCTGTCGATAATTATCACCCTCCTCTTCTACTGAGCTATTGTTCTGTCTTTAACAATAAGCCAATCCCAGAGGAGTCAACCTTTACCTTTAACTTTAAAAAAGCCAACCTTGAGGAACTGTCATCCAAGCTCACTTCGGTCGATTTCAATTGGTTGCTCTCACCTAATGAGTTGGATGTCGATGTAGCCAGATTTTACTCCGTCCTGTATGAAACTTTCGCATCCTGTGTACCTATCGAGCCGTTAAAATCGTCCAGATCGTCCCCACCGTGGTACAACTCCGAGTTGAGACGTACCAAAAACCTGAAGAATAAACTCTGGAAAACCTACCTGAAGAAGAAAGACACTGCGAGTTTCGATGCATTTCTCAATTGCTATGACCAATTTCATGCTCTCTCCGAAACCCTCTATAAAGAGTACCTCAGAAACATGGAAGGTAAAGTGTATGGTGATCCCAGAGCATTCTTTCAATTTATCAACACAAAGAAAAAAGTTGATAATTATCCTTACACCATGCAATACGAGAACTCCCTTAGTTCTAATTCAGCCGAAATTTGTGAAAATTTTGCATCGTTCTTCCTCAAATCTTTCTCGTCCCCTATATTCCAACCAGATGAAGACAATTTTCGACATATCAATGCAATCCAAACGGCTCAAAACTTTTCCCTGTCTATAACCAGGGATGATATCTCGAAACATATAAATGAACTTCCACAAGATTTTTCGTCCGGCCCTGAAGGAGTCCCTCCAGCTGTTCTAAAATCCTGTGCAGGGGCCCTACTGTCTCCTCTTCTTTGTTTATTTCAAAAATCCCTAAATAAAGGGCGCTTCCCAATCTTATGGAAGAACTCTTTTATAATACCTGTCCATAAGAAAGGCTGTAAAAACGAAATATCTAATTATAGGCCAATTGCGAAGTTGTCGTCTATACCAAAACTCTTCGAATCTATTATTTATTCTGCTATCGCCCCTATCTGCAAGAGGCTTATCTCAACAAACCAACATGGTTTTCTTGCAGCCCGTTCCACTACTACTAATTTACTGGAGTTCTCTTCACACACAATTAGAGGCTTTGTCACTGGCTGCCAAACTGATTGTGTCTATACAGATTTTAGTAAGGCTTTCGACAAGCTCTCCCACTCTATTATAGTTCTTAAACTAAAGAAATTAGGCTTTCCGCATGCCCTTGTGGATTGGTTCCAGTCGTACTTAGCCGATAGAACCTACCAGGTTCTATTCCGCGGAGTCAAATCGAAGAATATCGAAGCGTCCTCTGGAGTCCCGCAAGGCAGTCATCTTGGCCCTCTTCTTTTTATTTTATCGATTGACGATATTGTTACACTGCTAAGGCACTGTAAAATCCTTATTTACGCTGATGACATCAAACTGTATCGCCACATAAGGAGTATAGAGGATTGCAAACTTCTGCAAGCAGATCTAAACACCTTCTATTCTTGGTGTTCCAACAACAACCTTGTGCTTAATATTAGTAAATGCGAGATCATGACTTTTTGTAGGAAACGTGGTGTTATAACTTATGACTATACTTTCCTTGACAACAAGGTCTCCCGTACTGAATCTGTAATCGATCTTGGGGTTAGGTTAGAAAGTAAGTTGGATTTCTCCACCCACATCAATTATATCTCCTCCAAGGGCAATTCAGTCCTGGGATTTATAAAAAGATGGTCCAAAGAGTTCAACAACCCCCTCGTCACTAAACACCTGTACGTATCCTTGGTTAGGCCTTTGCTTGACTACGCTTCCCAGGTATGGTCTCCTTACTACTCCTCCCATGTTAGTAGAATCGAATCGGTTCAAAGGAAGTTCGTCCGGTTTGCACTCAGCCACCTCCCGTGGGATGACCCACTCGCTCTTCCGCCTTATGAGAACAGACTTAAATTGCTCAACTTAAGCTCCCTCCATAAGCGCCGTGAGGTCGCTGACGTTATATTCGTTCATCGACTGATGAATGACAAGGTGGACTCTGGTTTCTTAAGAAACCGCGCGTCATTTAGAGTGAATAACTACAACCTGAGAGGTGAACCTCTCTTGCACATTAATTCCTCTAACACCAATTATGGCATGTTCGAACCCGTTAATCGCATGCTTATAAATACTAACAACAATAGGAGTGTGTTTAGCTTGCTAACCAGTGAAGTTGTCCTTAAAAGGACACTTCTCAATGTGGCGTGACTCTCTGCGTGCCTCACTCCCTTATTAGTTTTGCATGCTTCTCTGTTTAATGTTTTTGAACTTTTATGTTTTTAATATTTTATGTTTGCATGTCTCAGCTGAGCCACGGCAGTGGTAAAATTTCCCAGCCATGCTGGGAAGTGCGCCTTCTGCGTTAGAAGAGAAACTCTATATATGTATATATATATACATATATATATATATATTTATATATATATGTGTGTATGTGTATGTATATATATAGATTTTCATGCTTAACTGAAAAGTAGTGCGCCTTCTGTGCTAGAAGGGTTAACTCTTAAAAAAAAAAAGCAGAAAGATGACACTCAACAAACGAGAAATCGCATGAATGGCAAATGCTACAGAAGTCAATAACATAGACCATAGAGTGACTTGTAACGGGACTTCACTTGCGTGGGCTCAATCGCCGCAACCATCCGAGTCAATAAAACGTTTCCTCGTGTTATGCTTTTTGAGACGGGGCAAATTTCATCGACTGACAGTTTTTGACAGCGACACCTGCAGATTCGAAATTCGAGAGAGGATAGGGAAGCAAGGGTTATTATTTGTGCTGTTCGTCGGTCGCGTTCTGTGTCGTCTATTACAGCGTGATCCAGATCAGATCAGCCGAGCATAAAAGAACGGAGTTCTTTTTTTTTCAGAGCTACCAACACATAAAACTAAAAAAGAAACAGAAGTAGCAACCCATAAAATTATGAATGCACTGGATATTCCAATGAGATGGGTCTTGGATATGGTTGTTATACAAGCTACCTTCGTATCACAGATTTTGATCCAAATCTTATTTGAATGCAGCTGGTTGTAGGAACTGCAGGGGAAAGAATGCCAGTCATCTTCATTTGTAAGACCATCAGAAAAAATAGATAGAAATTCCAGAATAGATGACACACTGGAAAATATACGAAAATTTCGTATAAGAAACTGGACAGGAGAGGACTAAAGAAGGGACTTCAAGAAGTCCGAGTCCTACAAGAGAACTCCAAACAGAATTCCATCATAAAATGTTTTGCACTTGAAATTTAATTAGAAAAAAAGTCGCAAAATGTGCGATTTAAATTTCTTCATTAAAGAAAATTGCTTTTATAGAAATTTATTTAACCACATATCCTCCCAAAAATATTGCCTTTAAACAAATCCACCGACTGTAACCCAACTTTCTTACGTTAGCTGTGGGGCAAAGGAGAAATCCGATGGGATTGTTTATCAAGTCCCATAAAAACATAACCTAGATTTTTATTGTTGTCAAACATAGATAAATGTTGTCAAACATACGGTGAAGAAAAACAAAATCATTTATGGAATAATACGTGTTTTAAACTGCCAAAACTACTATCAATTAGTACCAGGTAGTTAGCACAAGAAAACTTTTAATTAGACTTTAATTTCTCTTGATTGCAGTAATTAGTGGACTCAAGTGGAGTGACTATTAATCAATATGCATACAACTAACGAAGGAAGTCCGGTATTGTTGTTTTCTGCCTGAAAAGTGTGCGGTATAAAATATTAAACTAATTCTTTGGAGATTATGTTTGATTTTATAGAAGAACAACATTATAAAATAGTCGAGAACGTTCCTTTATGTTAAGAAAGGTTTTTAGTAATTTAGTGCCAAATTCAGCTAATTTAACAACTATACACTCCTTTTTCATTTCCAATATTTGGAAACCAATAGTATCTGCAATATATTTTAAATATTTCTTACACTAGCCTTAAGATGCCTCGTCGTTGCTGCGTTCCTGGCTGTAAATCCAACTATCTCACAACCATACGCTCCAAAGGCCCTGTAACAATGTTCAAATTCCCAAAAGATGAAGAACTAAAAAGCAAATGGATTAGAGCAATCCATCGCAAAGATTTAACACCCACCGATAACACAGGGATTTGTGCCATTCATTTCAAACCGGAGGATTTTCGTCATTCTGATATAGGAGTCGCAAGGAAACGTCCACGCCTGCGAGACAATGTCATTCCATCTATATTCCCCAGCTTATCATTTAATATGAATGGTCATCCATCTACACGTAGACGAAATCCAGCTATTCGAAGGCTAAAGCGAGCTTTTGAAAGGAAGAACCAGCAATATATGAATATTGAAGCGGATAAGATTAAGACTTTTGAGAACTTTCTAGAAAAACTTTCGGAGAAGTTAGATTTAACAAATTGGCATGTGCTTAAAACTGACATGAAGGTTGTCTTCTATCGTGTTGTTTTAACTGAAGACACTGGTTGCGAGTTATGCACTCGCGTTATCATAACAAAGGATCTGCATCTAAAGGTAATTCTCGGCCAGGTAGAATTGCTCTTCAAGGATTTGGAATGGGTCTTACGATCTAGCTTAAAGCTAGTGTTTTGGACGCAAGTTAAGAAAGTTTTATCTCGATACCTTAAGGTGGAGACTGCTCCAAGTTATAATCGTGACTATTATCTTGATCGTGCGCTGAATTTTCTTAACATAGCTAATGAATATGATTCGAAATACTCATCTAATATTGAATTACTATGCAATCAAATAACCTTGATTAAAAAACGTAAGAAAAAGAGATATGATGTTCCTGCATTAAACATGGCATTCATGATCTACAGTCAATCCAGTTCGGCGTATGAGAATTTAAGAAAGTTTTTAATTATGCCTTGCCGAAGATACTTGCAAAGTATTTCGTCAACTGCTCAACCTACTCAGAACAATAAAACATATAGTATTGATGAAAACTACTTAGAGAATACTATAGATAATTTAGAAATCCGTGACAGGTATGTAGCGCTGCTACTATATACAATCAATGCTGGCGTTGATGCATTCGATCCAACCATCACAAAAACTCTGATTGTTGTCATGATAAAATCGCTTTATGGAACATTTAAGAAAGTTGTGCGATTGGTGCCTGTTTCAAATCCATCCGGGTGGGACCTAAAACATTTAACAATTGAAACGATTAATTTTGTAGAAAGTCTAAACTTTAAAGTTGTTGTCGTAACCACCGATAACAGCAAAACAAATCAATCGTTATTTAAAGTGTTAACCGAAGATCTGTCGGATAAATCGTACTGTAACTACTTCATAAATCCCGGAAATAACGAAGAAATAATTTACTTACAGTATGACACAGTACAAATTTTTAAGAATATCAGAAATGACTGGATTTCAATGCCCGACAGTGGTCAAACGTTCTTTTATCCAGATTTCGAAACAGGAGAAGCTAAATCTGCATCATTTTTGCACCTAAAGAACATATTCTCCGAGGAAATTGATTTACCGGATAAACAAGCATTTAAACTAAACATCAAGTCCCTACGGCCGAATAGTGCTGAAAGACAAAATTTAGCACTTGTTGAGAATGTTTTTCATCCATCAACAATACTAGCTCTGAAGCAGCGCGGAGGTGATATGGCTGAGACTGGTGAGTTTTGTTCAATCATAAGAAAATGGTGGGACATTATGAACGTCAAGGGTACGTTGTTACGATGCCAAAATGCAGAGGATGATAAAACTCCTTTTTATAGTGGCGATGATGCTAGAATTGCATTTCTTGAAAAATTCACCTCATGGCTAGAACTATGGAGTTCAACAGAGGAAAGTGGAAATAGAGGGATATTAACTCGGGATACCAGCAATGCTGCCATCCTTACGACCAGAACTGTTATCGATTTGATGAAGTATTCATTTGATGATTTACAAATTGATTATCTTTTGCCGTCGATGCTGCAGACGGACGATTTGGAAGCACATTTGCGTTCTTATCGGGGAATAGAAGGTCAGTCTATAATATCATACTAAACGAAATATGAAAAAGAGGATGAATCATCGAACAGGGTAAATAGAGTAACGACATAGCATAAGTAGATTAATTCTGATTTATGATCTCGCACATTCAACAATTTTCTACTAGGTTAAGAGTCTAATTTTCGATTTTATCTAGTAAAATACTTGTGTATTCGAATAAGTTAAGTTTAGTTAATTCATTTTACTACAGCGTCTTCCAACAAGAGGAGTCAATTTAAATTAACAGAAAAGTGCAATATTTCCGTATAAATTGGTGATATTTTTATTTTAATCTAAAGTAATGCTAATTGTGGAACAGAATATCTACCAAGCTGCGTGATAACAGCTCAAAAATGTCGCGAAATATAAAATGACATCCCTTGTTGAAAGATTCTTTATTTGAATCGGGGGTTTTTTAAAGAGCATAATCCAAATGGTTAATTGTTGTGGAGAAATTTGAAGTCTGGGACATAAAATTGAGTCTCTTGAGTGCTTAACTGTGATGGGTCGTCTTAACTCTTTCTCTGGAAATAAATCGCATTTTCAGAAGTTAGCCGATGACGTCCGGCTCGACACGTTGTCCGGCACCCTTGCTTCTGTTGCGATCAACTCCGATTCTCTTATGAATAAATTCCAAGAAATTTCTTCCCGGGTTGCAGCGATCCTGAATCCAGTCGCCCGCTTCCCCCTGCACTGTTAACTCCTTAGATTCTCTTCATCCTATGTTAGATGACATTAAAAGGGGTATGAAACGTGGAAGCTGGCTCCTGACCACCCGAAACCCCGTGGAAAGCATCTTCAACGTAGACTCAGTCATAAAGTCACCATTACCGATGCTGACACTGCTAACCCCTCTACTAGTTCATTTGCCCCGCCCCTCACTCCCAATGGGCTCAAACTATATCCCAGAACCGGATGAGCCATCAACCTCTTCTGTTAGTATGGTTGGACCCTCGAGCACTGACGATACTGTGTCTTCGGTAACTTGCGCCAATTTGATAACGGTACCCAGACCGCGAAATATTTTTATTTTGAATTTTCCCCTGAAACTACGTCCGAGGCAATTAAAGAATACCTAAGGGGAAAAGCTATTAATCGACTTCTAGGAAGATCAGCAACGTTTCCAAACCGGTTGCGTGTTTTGTCCTGGCTGCATCGCCCAATACCACTGAAAAGCTTTTAGACCCTAAGTTCTGGCCTCCTGGTGCCTTTTCAAAGGGTTTTGTTCCCCGTACGCTAACATCGCCGAACCGTTGCCGGATGGATTTAGCCAGGAGAGTTGGTATTTGAGTGGATGGCGGAAAATGCTGTTGCCTACGATGCAACTGTTTGATGCTGCGAATGAAAGCAGGCATAAGTCGGTGTCGTTAATTACGCCGTGTCCGAATTTGCCAATCGTTCCTTCACAGCCGGTTCCATCGGCTCCTGAATGTGCATTGAAGTCCCCCGCGAGTATGATTAATTCGGTTCGAGGTATCGTATCCAGCGTCTGTTGAAGCTGATCCTAAAATTCGTCTTCGTTCACGTCCGGGCTGGTCTCGGTTGGCGCATAAACGAATGCGATATGCGTCTTGATCGTTCCACCGATGGTTATAACCCCAATATAATAATGCGAAGAATTCTTCGTTTGAAATACTCTTAGAGGTGTTCGTCGTTACTTCTTAATGTCCAGGTTTCAGATCCATAGATGTTTATAAGGTTTCTATAAAACTTTAGTCCACTTTGATGTATTTTTTGTTAAGAAATGTTTACGTAGGCCAGAGTAACTTCTATTTCCAGACGGCAATCTCCTTTTTACTTTTCTCTTTTTTCTTCTAAGAATCTAAATTCTTTTATTCGATCAATGGTGTAAGTTTCAGTAATTGTCATATTACGTCGTCTCTCCTTTCCTGTCCGGCACAGCGTCATTGTACTCAAAACTTCGATTTCTTACAATATTTTCGTAGTTATTGTTGCCTAAAGACCTGATTTATGCTCTTTAAAACACGATTCAATTCATAGGAGGTAAGCATATTAAAAGCTGTTTTTCCAATTTTACTATTTTAATATTTTTTTAATACTTCAAGCAAACTTGACCTCTTCTACTAGATAGTGTATTTTTTGAAGCTGTAGTCTAGATTTAAGTAAATTCTCAATTTGAACGATATTGTATGAAGTACTTGCTAAATTTATTTGGTAAGCTATTGTTTAGCAAACGTAATCTGCTCGATGCAATATCGTTTAATGCTAAATTACTAAAATAAAGCTAAATCAAAATTTTTATAATTATATTTAAATCAACTATTCTTAATTATTTTGTACGTGTAATATTTGGTTTTAAGCTAAAAAACTTTTTTTTTATATTTACATGCTCTTCGAGCCACTTTGCTAACTATATTCCAGCCTTTTTAATAGGACGAATCTCAAATTAATCCTCAATTTCAGAAACGGAGAATTCCGCGACACAGGTTATTTAAATATAAGTAAAGAAATTATTTTATACTATTGTATTTTATAGAAATATAAAGTGAATTATGGTTCACAGTAATTTTTTTTGTTTTTTTATTATCTTACTGCGGCCGTAGCCATAGCTTTATCGTACAGTTCAGTTTTAGAATAATATCTGTTGCGCATTTTAAACTTTATAGAGCAGCATTGCCTAAGAATTTTTCTTTCCAATATCTCAAGGCGGTTGCCTCAGGAGATGGATATTGCGTGCCGGCACCGGAAGCCAAGCAAATGATAGATCTTATTAGCTGCTTGCAGAGGAAGAGCTTAGATTTTGCATTTAGCTTACTGTTCAATTTTAGAACCGGGTTGAGTAGACCGAGGACATTGTTCGGTTTGGAAATGATTGGTTTGGCGTGTTGATTAAATTTCGATAGATGGTTGAAGTGTGAAGTGTACTCCAATGTACTTAAGAGACCTTCTTTTCAGTATTTCTTTAGCGACACCTCTCCTGTTCGTTCCCCAAGCATTGCGGAAGGCAATGAAGTTTGTTTTGTTTTCGTTTAGTGAGTCACTCATGTACTGTAGTAGCGATTTACTGCCGTAATATGCTTACATAATCATTCCATGCGTTTCTGTGGGTTACTGTCGGTCGCGTAAATTAGTGTGTCGTCGGCGTAATTTTAGTCCAGGCACTGTGTGTGGCAGATCGTAAAGGTATAAATTAAACAAGAATGGAACCTGGGGGACTCCTGACCTGGTCGCTATCGATCTGACAGTTTCGTTCGTTGGACTGCGAGATACGGTCTCTGAGAAAACTGGATATCAGTCGAATCAGTGTAGGGGGAAGTTAAGCTGTGCGAGCTTAAAAGTGAGACTTGCATGCCAGACTGAGTAAAATGCCGCTTTAATGTCTAGCGAGCAAACGAAAGTGGCGTTTCTCCGTCTGAGACCCATTGTTATGTCGTTATGGAGCACGAGGGGAGCGTGCTCCGTGGAGTGTGCAGTTTTAAAGCAGAACTCGTGCGGAATTAGATTATTCCTTTGGCAGTGATGGTCACAGTCGAACGCGATGGCTCTCTCGAGAAGCTTGCCGGTATTAGAGAATGCAGAAATAGGCCGGAAGTCTGAGGGAGAGTTGAGCTGCTCCCCTTTCTTTGGTATTGGGATGAAAGGGGGAGATAAGTTGTCACTGCTGGACGATGTATTGGCAAAGTTAAAATAGGCCGACGGGTGAAGCTGGAGAGCACCAACTGAACGAACGAAGTGTTCACGATTTGCGGTATTGTAGACTGGTATTCTAAGCCTGAAAAGTTATTCGTAGTAATCTGTAAAGTGGTTAGCTATGTCGGCGGATGATGTTAGGGAGACATCCGAAAGTTTGGGGGCGTTTATGGCCAAGGAGTCGATTGATTTCTTTGCATAGTATAGACCCCGACTTCATAGCCCTGAGTTTGTTTTGGGACGACAAATTAAAAAATCTAGACACCCTCTGGCTGCAACAATACGACTTAGTAAACGGAGACGCAGGAACGAAGTTGAACTTACCGTGGGTCCACTTTTTTTCATTGGCTTTAAAGCACCATATGATCTTGCGCTGCGACCCAAAATCGACGAAAAAATGATAGAACTGAACTTTCGAGAGATGAAGAATTAAGAACAACACGTCGGTACCCTTTTAAACTATCAGATATCTCAGACAGGCATGAGAAGACGGCATAGTCATCGACCATCGTAGGCAGGACAATGGCCGAAGCAAAGGAAACCTTTGTGGCGATAGAAAAATCAGCATCAAAACGGGGACTTATGTATTATCCTCCTTTCTGAATCCCTATATAAATAGTAGAGGACGAACAGGACAAAATATAACAATTGACAGATATAAATTATATAGAATGCGCAAACGAATTCACCCTCTTAGGAATTCAAAGTAACAAAACAAACATAACGGCTAAAACTAATCAAAGAATAAATAGTGCTAGCAAATAAAAAATAATACGTTATGTTGAATTATTTTAATATCCATAAGAAGACCTCGGAAGACATATAAAGACGGCATAGAAATGGACTTACCAACTGGAAGAATAGACGCAAGATTGATGGAAGATTCATTTACTTGAGGACAAGGCTCACGAAAGCTGTAGCTTAGTGAAGATCATGATGAATTGTTTTGTTTCACTTTGATAGTATATCATTAAAGTGATATATGATTTTAGGTAATTAAAAGTCGATGGATCACTATTTACCATTACGTAAATATTTTCTTAAACTTTATTTAATTTCCCAACAAAAAAAGTGTCACCTTCTCGTTTAGGCGCTATTGCACCTATAAAATTGAATTCCGAGATGTCACCCCAATAAAAATCATAATTGCATATTAAATTAAACTTTGTTATTATTTTATATTTCTAGTATGTTCCCTAATATCTTTATGCTATTAAATAAAAAATATCTATGATATTAAACAAATTACAACATAATTTCAAATAATCAAATGAAATACCCTCTGTTGGCAGTTACACAAATTACACCCTAAAATGCCTTCAATTTTCCAATCACTACCCAAAAGTTTTTCTTTCAAATGTTGGCCAACCTGCTTTTTGATTTGGCAGCAGTTAAATAAAAACAAACATTTCGAAAGATTTCTTTTTCCTTACTCAAAACTGTGCATAATATACTAAAAATAAGTGAAAAGTTTAATAAAAAGTGCAAAATGATCGAGATAGATGATTGTCCTGTTAAAATAGCTGTTCGTGAACGGCCAGTGCTCAATCAATCTGAAGAATCTTGCATTTCCTATCATCCGACAAGCAAAAACGTAAATTAAAAGCAAAATAATAAAAATTCAACAAATATTAATATTTACTAACAGATTTTAGTTGTTTACGAGCGTCCCTTCGCCTTCGATCACATACTACCGCCTGATATATCACAAAAAGATTTATTTGAGGAGTTATTTCAACCCCTTGTAACGAGGGCGTTACAGGGCTTCAATTGTGTCGCATTGGCTTATGGACAGACGGGGACGGGAAAGACCTACACAATGGGGCTGCAGTGTGAAGTAATAAATATTATTAGCTTGTTGGAAGTATGCAATAATAATTTCCTTAGGACTTTAACAGCGAAGATGTTGGCGTTGTACCGAGGATTCTAAATGAAATCTTTATTCAACAAGAGAATATTTCGGATGCAAGTTCCAGAGATGTTTCGGCGTCGTTCATAGAGATTTATAACGAGAAAGTTTATGATTTGTTATCAGATAATCCTTTAGAGCAGATTTATACTAAAGGTAAGTTGGGCGTTGTGTGAATTTTCATCTCAATACATCATTCACGTTCCTGGTAGTCATAAACTCAAATTCATGTGAATGAGCACTTATTTACGCTGATCAGTCGTTGATTAATTTTATATAGGAAGACATAAATTCTTAGAAAAACAAGTGGCTACTGGCATTCAATTTGATAAGTAAATATATATATCCTACACGGAGAAAAGAAGAGGGGCGCTGCCGCGCGGCGGATTAGTTCTTCTTTCTCTCGAACCGACTATCGGCCGAGTTCAGGTTGAATGCACGGAGAAAAGAAGAGGGGCGCTGCCGCTCTGTGAGCGATGAAACTGTTGGGCTTGTTATGCGAGAACTGTTCCTCCGCGCTCGGTGGACTGAGTCCACGCACGCGGTGGACTTAGTCCTCGCGCCCGGTGGGCTCAGTCCTCGCGCGCGGTGAGCTCAGTCCACCGCGCGCGGCGGATTAGTTCTTCTTTCTCTCGAACCGACTATCGGCCGAGTTCAGGCTGAATGCACGGAGAAAAGAAGAGGGGCGCTGCCGCTCTGTGAGCGATGAAACTGTTGGGCTTGTTATGCGAGAACTGTTCCTCCGCGCTCGGTGGGCTGAGTCCACGCACGCGGTCGACTTAGTCCTCGCGCCCGGTGGGCTCAGTCCTCGCGCGCGGTGGGCTCAGTCCACCGCGCGCGGCGGATTAGTTCTTCTTTCTCTCGAACCGACTATCGGCCGAGTTCAGGCTGAATGCACGGAGAAAAGAAGAGGGGCGCTGCCGCTCTGTGAGCGATGAAACTGTTGGGCTTGTTATGCGAGAACTGTTCCTCTGCGCTCGGTGGACTGAGTCCACGCACGCGGTGGACTTAGTCCTCGCGCCCGGTGGGCTCAGTCCTCGCGCGCGGTGGGCTCAGTCCACCGCGCGCGGCGGATTAGTTCTTCTTTCTCTCGAACCGACTATCGGCCGAGTTCAGGCTGAATGCACGGAGAAAAGAAGAGGGGCGCTGCCGCTCTGTGAGCGATGAAACTGTTGGGCTTGTTATGCGAGAACTGTTCCTCCGCGCTCGGTGGACTGAGTCCACGCACGCGGTGGACTTAGTCCTCGCGCCCGGTGGGCTCAGTCCTCGCGCGCGGTGGGCTCAGTCCACCGCGCGCGGCGGATTAGTTCTTCTTTCTCTCGAACCGACTATCGGCCGAGTTCAGGCTGAATGCACGGAGAAAAGAAGAGGGGCGCTGCCGCTCTGTGAGCGATGAAACTGTTGGGCTTGTTATGCGAGAACTGTTCCTCCGCGCTCGGTGGACTGAGTCCACGCACGCGGTGGACTTAGTCCTCGCGCCCGGTGGGCTCAGTCCACCGCGCGCGGCGGATTAGTTCTTTCTCTCGAACCGACTATCGGCCGAGTTCAGGCTGAATGCACGGAGAAAAGAAGAGGGGCGCTGCCGCTCTGTGAGCGATGAAACTGTTGGGCTTGTTATGCGAGAACTGTTCCTCCGCGCTCGGTGGACTGAGTCCACGCACGCGGTGGACTTAGTCCTCGCGCCCGGTGGGCTCAGTCCACCGCGCGCGGCGGATTAGTTCTTCTTTCTCTCGAACCGACTATCGGCCGAGTTCAGGCTGAATGCACGGAGAAAAGAAGAGGGGCGCTGCCGCTCTGTGAGCGATGAAACTGTTGGGCTTGTTATGCGAGAACTGTTCCTCCGCGCTCGGTGGACTGAGTCCACGCACGCGGTGGACTTAGTCCTCGCCCCCGGTGGGCTCAGTCCTCGCGCGCGGTGGGCTCAGTCCTCGCGCGCGGTGGGCTCAGTCCACCGCGCGCGGCGGATTAGTTCTTCTTTCTCTCGAACCGACTATCGGCCGAGTTCAGGCTGAATGCACGGAGAAAAGAAGAGGGGCGCTGCCGCTCTGTGAGCGATGTAACTGTTGGGCTTGTTATGCGAGAACTGTTCCTCCGCGCTCGGTGGACTGAGTCCACGCACGCGGTGGACTTAGTCCTCGCGCCCGGTGGGCTCAGTCCTCGCGCGCGGTGGGCTCAGTCCACCGCGCGCGGCGGATTAGTTCTTCTTTCTCTCGAACCGACTATCGGCCGAGTTCAGGCTGAATGCACGGAGAAAAGAAGAGGGGCGCTGCCGCTCTGTGAGCGATGAAACTGTTGGGCTTGTTATGCGAGAACTGTTCCTCCGCGCTCGGTGGACTGAGTTCACGCACGCGGTGGACTTAGTCCTCGCGCCCGGTGGGCTCAGTCCACCGCGCGCGGCGGATTAGTTCTTCTTTCTCTCGAACCGACTATCGGCCGAGTTCAGGCTGAATGCACGGAGAAAAGAAGAGGGGCGCTGCCGCTCTGTGAGCGATGAAACTGTTGGGCTTGTTATGCGAGAACTGTTCCTCCGCGCTCGGTGGACTTAGTCCTCGCGCCCGGTGGGCTCAGTCCTCGCGCGCGGTGGGCTCAGTCCACCGCGCGCGGCGGATTAGTTCTTCTTTCTCTCGAACCGACTATCGGCCGAGTTCAGGCTGAATGCACGGAGAAAAGAAGAGGGGCGCTGCCGCTCTGTGAGCGATGAAACTGTTGGGCTTGTTATGCGAGAACTGTTCCTCCGCGCTCGGTGGACTGAGTCCACGCACGCGGTGGACTTAGTCCTCGCGCCCGGTGGGCTCAGTCCTCGCGCGCGGTGGGCTCAGTCCACCGCGCGCGGCGGATTAGTTCTTCTTTCTCTCGAACCGACTATCGGCCGAGTTCAGGCTGAATGCACGGAGAAAAGAAGAGGGGCGCTGCCGCTCTGTGAGCGATGAAACTGTTGGGCTTGTTATGCGAGAACTGTTCCTCCGCGCTCGGTGGACTGAGTCCACGCACGCGGTGGACTTAGTCCTCGCGGCTTGTTATGCGAGAACTGTTCCTCCGCGCTCGGTGGACTGAGTCCACGCACGCGGTGGACTTAGTCCTCGCGCCCGGTGGGCTCAGTCCTCGCGCGCGGTGGGCTCAGTCCACCGCGCGCGGCGGATTAGTTCTTCTTTCTCTCGAACCGACTATCGGCCGAGTTCAGGCTGAATGCACGGAGAAAAGAAGAGGGGCGCTGCCGCTCTGTGAGCGATGTAACTGTTGGGCTTGTTATGCGAGAACTGTTCCTCCGCACTCGGTGGACTGAGTCCACGCACGCGGTGGACTTAGTCCTCGCGCCCGGTGGGCTCAGTCCTCGCGCGCGGTGGGCTCAGTCCACCGCGCGGGCGGATTAGTTCTTCTTTCTCTCGAACCGACTATCGGCCGAGTTCAGGCTGAATGCACGGAGAAAAGAAGAGGGGCGCTGCCGCTCTGTGAGCGATATCATGTCTGTTTAATATCAATGAACTTAGAGTTTGTATCACATAAAAAAGCTAAGTATTAGAATTTGAGTTTTTTCAACAAAAACACAAAAAAAGCAACGTTCATTGTCAATTCTTAATAGAATACTTTTTTTCAAATGTAAACAATAGAAAAAACATAACATCAATTTCGAGGTTAACTTTGCGATAACTTTTGTTCATTGAGTTTTCCCAATCACTATTTAATAATAATATGTAACAATAATAATATATACCTGTTAGCACATCCTGTATTCCTTCAAAGTTATACTTTTTGAAAAACACGTCCATTATTATCCACAAGAATTATTTTTCCGGCAAATAACAGAAACTGCGCACAAAATTTGTCGACGGATAACAAGCCCTCTGTCGGCTGGACGAGTTTTCCCGCGCGTTTTGGCTAACCCTTACTCGGTTTCAGTGGAACGATTCCACTGTAAACGCAGATCTGGAGCGCGTTCAAAATCCTTACTATAGTAAACCACGAGGTAAGGTGTGGTTATGCTGCATCACTTTACTTAACCACGAAAGTTTATGTTTAACCATGGAGATTTTTGAACGCACCGTGGTTAACTACGAGGTAAAGAAAATTAAAACAATTTTTTTCATAAAATAGTCTCGGTTATTTGCTTCAATTATTTTCAATAATTATTTATTTAAAATAATCTCACAAATTCCACTTTGATCTGTTCATTATTAACATTAAAACAAATGTCAAAGAATTGTTTTTATTCTTCTTCTTCTTAACTATCGCCAACCATGCTCCCGAGCATGGTTAAAATTTAACTACACCATGGTTAACCACGGGAGTTTTTGAACGCCAAAAAGTTATGCTCGTGGTTATGTTGTAGTTAACCACGGAGTTCTTGAACGACAAAAATTTACCATAGTTAACCATGGTTAACCATAGTAAGGTTTTTGAACGCGCTCCTGTTCCTCTCGATAGAGAAGCGCCACGGAACAACAGCGGGCAACAGCGCCACGGAAAAGTGGAATGGTTTCTCCCTTCTTTTCTCCGTGTAAATAATAAATCTCAGAAAATAAAAAAAAATGAAAAAAGAAATGCCGCTGCGGACAGGATTCGAACCTGTGCGGGTAGAACCCAATGGATTTCAAGTCCATCTCCTTAACCACTCGGACACCGCAGCTGTTGGAAATGTCTATCTAAAATCAGTACACATACTCTGACTTCGAAGAATGTTAAACCTTACAAATGTTATGAGCTCAATCACGTGTTGTACGCTTGTGATGCTATAAAAGAACAAAGTCCATACGCATTTTGCAATTGATGCACTTTAATAGCAGGCATATTGCTGCGAATTAGTGTGATAGTAACTTTTCCACTTTATTCATCAACAAAAGTGCAAGTGCAGTAAAACAATGCTTTTCTATACATTTCTAACTTTACATCACCATAAGATAATAAGCCCTACAAACAGCCGGGGCGAGCTACCCCGTCTCCATTCCCGTCCTTTTAGTTCGTCGTTCGTCCCTACAAGTGCGGGAGCTCGTATTGGTCGATAGTATAAACTTATCTCTACTTAATAAGTATAACATTCTATCATAGTGCTGCTTTCTTGTTCCCGGTGGTTATGTTACACTTTGTATTGGATTTGCGCATACTAGAGTTGCGGTAGAAGAACAGCAGCTGTACATGAAGCTTTCACCCAAATGGCAGGAAATCTGGAACTGCATATTAACAAAAGCAAAACAAAGTACCTGGTGGTCTCGTCTGCAAGAACACCTAACATTGATCCCACAATCAAGGTAGGTATCGGAACACGAGTTAGAAGTAGTGAAATCATTTACCTACCTTGGATCATTAGTACCAGCCGACAATAGTATGAAACCAGAAATACGCGCACGGCTGCTAAAAGCCAACAAAGCCTACATTAGTCTAAGCATCTAACCATAACGTCTAAATTTTTACTGTATAAAACTTGCCAGTACTCATATATGCATCTGAAGCATGGGTGCTTCGCAAAAAGCACTCAAGTCTCTTGGTCGTCTTCAAGAGGAAAATAGTTCGGAGGATAGTTGGCCCCGTATGTGGAAGGGCGATTCCGGAGACTCTACAAGATGTTGTGAAGAAAATAAAGCTCGGTAGGCTCCGGTGGACGCGGCATCTAGCTTGTATGAGTGACCCAACCTCCGCTGGAAGGATGGTGTGTACTACGGCGCTCAGAGCTTAGGGATGCCAAACTAGATGACATCGGCTCAGAATCGGGACCGGTGGAGAGAACAGTTGCGAGAGGTCAGGATCGGATCTCGGTTGTAGAGCCGTTAAAGAAGAAATTATGCAATTTCTTCGGAAGCATTTAGGATTTCACATCAGACTGACTGGGAGGCCTACGATCATTACAGCCTTTGATGTCTTACGAAACTCCGAAGTACCAACCGAAGAGTTGCGTTGTGGAACAATGATCTCTGCAGGCAAAAGAGAGCAGTTAGAAAACTAATTAATAGGGCTAACCTCTCGGGTAACTGGGACCTCTACAAGAGAGCCCTTACCAATTATAACAAAGATTTGAGAAGATCCAAACGAAGGTGCCAGGCAAATCATTCAAAGATTACATAGATACCACAAAAAAATTCTTCCTGAAATAAAAGATCCTGAAGGGGAAAAAATGTCTCTGGCAGCACGCTCAGAAATTAAACCATTGACAGAGGTTCAGATGCGGTCGTTCAGACGTGGGGTTCTATGGCTCATAGATGACTTGCAATTTCAGTCGCGGCCGTGAGAAGATGACGAGCAACTACAGTCTCGAGTCTCCAAGTCTCTGTATCGCAGTCGCAGAGTATCCGATATTTTAGTATCCCTGTGTGAGCAATGCCTTAGGCTATTCTACTCCCTATTTACTTCTTCAACTAAGCTAACTACTAATCATCCATACAAGATGTATCCCATCGCATTACAGTCTTGTTGTGCAAAACGTGTCCCCCAATCTTAAACTTATACATAAAAAACATTAAAGATCCTTTAATTTTATTTAAATTAACATTTTACTCTTTTTCAGGCTATAAATTCTCCGGTGGTGTCAAAAAATTAATACAGAATATAGACGATGGTTATTCAGTACTTAACAGTGGTAACAAGAATCGCCATGTTCGTCCAACAAAAATGAATCCAAATAGTTCTAGATCACATGCAATATTCACGCTCTATATAACAATTACCAGAAATTCCGAAACAATTACATCATCCTTTAATCTAGTTGATTTAGCTGGATCAGAAGGTGTTCGACGTACAGGACATCAAGGTGTGGCACTTATTGAAGGTGTACATATCAATCAGGGATTACTGTCGATTGGGAAAGTTCTACAAGCATTAGTAACTGGAGATAAAGTGATTCCATATAGAGATAGCGTTTTAAGTTCGGTTTTACAAGGTATAATGTGTTTTTAATTTATTTTATTTTCGGTTTAATAATTTCATTTTATTAGATTCATTAAATCTGAATTCATATTTAATATTACTGGCGTGTGTGAGTCCGTATAAAGACGATTTAAGTGAAACTCTTTCAACATTACGTTTTGCACAAAATGCAAAATTACTGAAACATGATCCTCAGATCAACTTGTTGAGATCAGTTAAAAAGGTATGTTAAATCAAATATTATAGTTATACTTAAAATCATCTTTAATATCTTATAAAATTCTCAATTGGGATTTTTTTAAATATATCCTAATCTATCCATATCAATAATAACATCTCTCATTCTTTCTCTGTACGCTGCAACTGATTTTTCAGCTGTGAACGTTTCATTAGGATCTAAATTTCCTGCCTCTAATTTAGCACTTAGTTCATCTAGATCTGGCACATCTTCTCCATGTGTTGTTATCATTGGTAATATCATTGTTGCCATTATAAAACCAAATCGACCAAATTTCTTTAATTGATCGTTAAATGCATTTCGGGGGTAAACTTTTTCGGGATCAGAACCAAGTCTGAAAATAAATTAATATTTAAAAAGTGATAAAAACTATGCTGCACAAGTCCTTACCTAGTCAACAGAGTTGTTAATTCCTTGTAGTATGTATCAAGGAATGTTTCATAATACTGATCTCTTAGTGCTTTAGTTGTACAAGCAAAAATGTAATACATTAGATCATTTACTGGTGATGCGTAACGCAGGATTTGCCAATCAATTAGTCGAGCGTCAACAGGTTTTCCATTCTATAAAGAAATGGTCGTAGTTTATGAAAATGATTTAAAATATATTAGGCCAGGCAACGAATGCTCAAAAAATGTACAGAGGGAAATGTTTGCAACACAATTTTTGACTTCGTAATTTTCTTTGGACTGATTAGGAAATCAAAGGTCCCCGGCCGTAGCCCTTGAGCCGCAGGGGGAGGGGCGTTTGAAGATCCCATATTTCGTTTCTGAAGTTTTGCGACAACTGCCGACAAATGAATCTTTCAATTTCTCACCATTCCCAGTCAACGTATTAGCCGAAATATGCACCATTATGTACACATAGGAAGGACCTTCATCCTCGTCTTCGTTTTCATCTTCTTTTTCTCCAATATCTTCTCCATCGGACCCCTGTAGGAAACCGGTCAGAGGATCCTCCTGTTATTCTTCATCTTCGGAGTCAACTCTGGCAGTTCCACTGGCAATTTTGGCATGCTGGAGAACATTTGAGGCTTGCTTTTTTGCAGCCATACTTCGTGCTGGCGCAGTTTTTCTTGCATCGGCAAAAAATCAATTTCAAGATATCCTCCGGTGCAGCTGCTAACTCACTGTGCACTGGGACCAGGCAGTTGTTCTCAATCTTCCACCCATACATCTGAGGAAGCAGGTCATTTCCCAGCCACAGCTGAACTTGGTGGAATGTTCGGAAGGTTGGAGGAAGCCAAGAAATATCAGGCTTGATGGTGGCCACCGATTTCACGAATGACGAACCTGTAGGCATTGAGGGAGAACTCTATTGCTGGAGCCCCATACCACCTCAAGATTCAGGTTTCAGCTGCCTTTTGTACTTGGGCGGTGATGGAGGAAGGGTCTGAAAAGAAATGCGACCTTGCCTTTTTGAAATGCGGAAAATCTTGTGTCGCATGCAGTAAAGGCGTGCAAAAAAAGCACGTCCTTTAAACTTTGTTGCTGAAGCTCTTGGGACGAGAAGAAATAATCCCACGTCCAGGCTTGATGAAAGTAATGTCCTTTGCACAGCAGCTTTAGCCATCAAGAGGACTATGAGGTCGACATCTTCACCCACAATGCCGACAGCTGTTGTTTCCGACATTTCCACAGCCGTATCTACGATCAGAACGTAAGCATTATTTTCTTCTGGAAGGTCCTGATCTCATTGTCCTCAAGCTTCACCTTAAGCATGTTGATGAGCCTGCTTTTTTTTAACTTACTTGTTCGACAGAAAATCTTCTTGTTGATCTCGGTGTCTTCGGTGAAATGGTTGTCAACAGACTTGCTGAGTCGATAGCGCCTTTGATGCTCTGATACTTTCATGCTTGCGGTTGATAAGGAATAGCCGTGAAAGGCTACAGCAGTTCTCCTTCCGTGCTAGTTCTTCGTGATAAAGTGATGTCTAGCTGTACGAGACGTACATCCTTGATCGTAGTGTTGAGTAGTTTGTATAGCGCTGACTTAGTCGATTTCCTTATCCCACACTCACTGAATAGGGCTAATGGGAACGGGGCTAATTCGTATTGCATGTACAGCTTTAAATCTTCGTCTGTTCTTTTGCATAGAGTGGTCATGTCGCTAGGACGCATAGTTTCCGAGATACAAGCGAAAACCCGAAAAATGGGACCTTCAAACCCCCCTCCCCTTGCGGCTCAAGGGCTACGGCCCGGGACTTTTGATATGTTCACCTCCTAACTAGTCCAAACAAACTTACGAAGTTAAAAATTGTGTTCCAAACATTTCCCTCTATACCTTTTCGTTGCCTGGCCTATATGTAAAATCATATTACCTTGATCTTAAAAAGAATGTTGTTATTCCAGCTATCACCATGACATAAAACTGCATACGGTTCTGCAGCCTTGCCTTTTATTAATTCTATAATTACGGAATAAAGTGAAACATTCCCTAAAAACTTATTAAATTTCTCTATTAATTCTGGTGGATCTATATCTGGATTTAGTGTTTCAAGCGCTCTAGTTTTTAAGCTATCAAAGTACGTTATTAATACTTCATCTTGTTCTCGTTCTTCAAAAAGATCTTTTAATCCTTGGTAAGGTGCAATTTTTTCTGGACATTGATCCTATGTAAAATTAAACTATATGAGTTGAAATTATATAGAACAAAATCTTTAATGTTTTACCTTAATTGCAAAGGATATTGCATGTAATTTTCCTAGTAGCTTCATCACAAGCAGAACATAATCAGCGGTAACCTTATCAAAACGATTAAACATATTAAAATCTTTCACCCTTAAATCCTCAAGTAAAATAGCTTCAAAACAGTCTTCTGTTAATGCAGCATAACATTTTGGGATTTCATGGAATCCATTTTCGCATGGATTAACACCTTTTTGTTTTTGAAACTCCATAAACATTGGAAGAATCTGTAAATATTTTACTTGAAAGTTTTTTATCTAATCCGCAGAGGCGTTGGTAGGCACTTACCTCATTATATGCAAGCGCTTCTCTTAAAAAAGATGATCGTGCAAAGAATTGCTTTCTTCTGATTTCATTTTGTGGCGGTAGTTTTAATATAATCGATAATTTCTCAATTTTATTTTGATTAATTTCCGTGGAATTGTTGTTATTATTGATAATATTATTGTCGATAGTTACATTGATGCGATAAACAATGCCAAGATAGTTATCACCTTTAGCTGATCCTGGTTCTATTTGAATATTATAGTTTCGGCCTTTTGCTATCGTTTTTATTACTTCATGTAGCGACTCTATGGTTTTTCCTGGAATGGTTTCTTGAGTATCTGAACCTTCCATTTGGCTGTGTAAATAAAAATTAAAATTGTTGTTATTGTAGTAAGTTGTAAGGATTTGTTTACTAATATATTTCTAATATAAGCCATGGTCCTTTCATAATATGGAAGAGAGACAGAGCCATAAAAACTAATGGCACTTGGGTACATATGAATATAAAAGCGCGAAATATTTGAAAATTGTATCTAGTACGTTTGATATCGGAATATATTGTTTAACTCATTCAGCTTCGATAAATCATTGCACAATCTGAAGTGGCATAGCAGAGCTACGGTTATACCTCTAGCAACTGACTATGCTTGGTAAACACAGTTTAGGTTATCCCTAAAACATTTTCTTTCCTTCGAACTAAGCTTGCTACTAAACATTGAATCATGAGACGACTAACGACATATGAACTGGTAGACAAAGTGTGATTCATAACCTTAAAACATCTTGTCCTTAAAAGGCGTCACAGTCTGTAAGACTCGGGACTCCTGAAGGCTATTCTTTAGTTCTCTCCAGTTTATAATACGAAGCTTTCGTATTCGAAGTGACTTATCCGAGGAGTTCCCGATTCAAACGGGTGTCCGACAGGGAGACTTCTCTTGAAGCATTCGATTGACGGCTTGGAGCTCGATACGACGTCAACAACTTCGTAACCGTCTTAACGTTCGTCGACGTTAGTGCCGTCTTCGCCGACATTGATGCCCCAGCAATGGACATCTTATACGACATTTCCAACATCGCCCAGTCATACCGGTCGAAAATCAATGCGGAAAAGACGTAAAGTGCTCACAACGGATGGGTCGATGGCCAGCGTTCACCTCGATGGAACCCAAATCGAACAGCCCCAACTTCGTTACTCTAGAAATTTTATGTATGAGAATTTCTACCAAGTTTGCGGTGTGTGTATTGCAATTATTTGAATAAACTTTCCAATATTTAATTTTGTTGAAACTTTGGCTTTAATTGTGAATTTGTTGAAATTCAAATTTTGTTATGCTATGCCATTAGTACCGGCTTTAGGGGTAGGCCAGTCCGGTCCCAGCGGGCGCCGCCGCGATCCAGTAAGGCACAACGCCGGATATGCAAAGGAGGTAGACAAAGGTTGTGTTTGAAAAAACGTAAAAGACAGCTGGCAAAGGGTGCTTTATTATTCTACTATTTATTCTACTAATAAACCAGTGCTGGGCAATAGCAGCTCTTGAGAGCCACACGAGATTCTCCGGAAGTTGCAGATCCCTCCAATCCTGCTTGTGAGTTCAACTGAGAGAGGTGTAGGACCTTTCTAAACTTTTCGAGAAACTTGTTTAACATAAGATTGCTCCTCTAATCGACCCATGTCTTAATAAACAGCAACATGGTTTCAAAAAGAGACGATCGACTACTACAAACCTTATGGCCTTAGACCGTGTCGATCAAGTTGTAGAGCTCGGCATTGTCCTAGAGATAATAAATTAAATTTCAACTTGCAATACGTTAATATTGCTGCGAGAGCCAAAAGCTTCTTGGCTTTATAGAGAGGAGAGTACAAAACTTCGATAACTTTCGGCCACTAAAAACTCTTTTGTGTTGGCTCGTCTGTCCAATCCTGGAATATGTGCGGTAGGTTGGAATCAGTATAGTCCTCTTCACTCTGGGAAACTTACACGCCCCGCGTGATTTTTGCAGCTTACCGCCCTCTCCGGACAGACTCAAGAAGTGATTATGAATGAATGAACCATGCCGTCGTATGGCCGTGTGAACAGGTTAGTCGATCATTTAAATCTTTTGGTCAAGTTTGGCCGTCATGAGCCCGTATATGCTCCGAAGCGGCCAGTGTTCGCCCGTTGTAAGGCCATTTTTAATTTTTACTCGGGTAATTGTACCTATAATTGGTCATAATAATTTAGGAAATCTACCTAAAAAAATGTCGAGAAAGTTAAGGGCGCATAAAAAACCTCGCACGGGGCGCCATAATACCTAAAGTCGGCTCTGTATGCCATACTTATTCTTATGCTTTGTTAATTTTGTTAGATTGATGAATGTTGCTCAATATTACTTTCTCCTTTAAGCGATTGATAAGACATGTCCCTTCGAAAAATATAATCTACTAAAATAGTTCTTCATCAAATCAGTTCATATTTACGGAAACAAAATAAAACTATAACTTATAACTATTTTTAGCCATAAATTATCTTAAGTGGGCGCGTTATGATTGCAATAATATAAATAATTTAATCTTCTTTCCCTACATTATTACCCACTTGAATATTTTAAGGAAATTTTTTTCCCTTATCTTATCACAGATTATTGTGTTAGATAATTTTATTTATTTTACCTTTTACATTTCTTTCATACTAAAAAAAATAATAAACAAAAACTACTAATTCCTGATAACGTTGAAAGCTAATTGCGAGCATGTCGTCGTAATGATATATAATCTACAGTTATTACGACCATACAAGTGCTTTTTGCGGGAGGTGCTTGGTACAGCTGTACTGTAGTAGTTGTGAGTATTTAAAAGTTTAGCTTTGAGTTTGTGCTTTTTTAAGTTTATGTCATCGTTTGCTTTTACGTTAATTGTTTGGTTTTGCAAACACATTTTTTTGTTGTTGAAGGAATTACTTTAATTATTTTGATGATTCTTATATAATTTCATGATTATGATTTATTTTGATATTGTGGACGTAATTATAATCACATCAAAATTAATGATAGTTTTTATGGCCAAATTTAAAGGGGCAACGGAAAACGGGACAAATGCATCTTAGAAAAATAACATTACGGGTACGGTGCGATTTAACCGATGTAATTCATTTTTAACCGACTCTTATAAAATCACTGGCAATATCAGCAATTCAAAAGGCTTAATTCAGTTTTAATACAAAAGAAATTGCTGGGAATGTCATAAACAATCCCATATAAAGTGCAAACATTTTTAGAAAAAAAGGCACTTCTCACCCCGATATCGCTATTATTGAAAACTGTTTTTTTAATACAAACGAGGAGGACCCTGAACTGTTGAGCCATTTTGTTAAGAGATGCGATATTCAGAGGTAGTTCTAAAGCGGTTTGTGCAAGATCGCAGGGCTTTCAGAGCCGCCTGACTATCTGAGAAGATGTGGACAGTCCGATTCCTATCGCCTTGCTGGTAATTAGTAATATAGCTTCATGTATAGCTATAACCTCCGATTACTACATCCTTAGTGTATATAGTAATCGGGTAGTTGGAAGGAAACTTCAATCCCAGCTCTGGGGAAAACACTCCTCCTTCTACCCGACCCTCGAGCTTAGAGCCATCAGTAAAAAAGTTTATGGCGGTACTGAAAACTGTTACATTTTCGTTTTATGTGAAGAGGTCCAGTTTCCGTTTTAACGCTGAGCCTGCTGGTGGGAGTCCATCTTGAGAAGGTTTGTAACGCCGCCTCTATGAGATCACAGAGGACTTGAGGAAATTTTCCTTTTGTGATGATAACTACGTCATTCGCGCACGTCCGGACGTGATGTCCTCTGCCTTCATTCGTCGCAACAGCTGGTTCATAGTCACAACCCATAGGAGCGAGGAAAGTACTCCTCCTTGCGGGGTGCCTCTATTTACGGCCATTCGGACCGAGCTGTCGCCTAGGATCGAGTTCAACCAGGAAACATTTGCTGTATAAAAGAGACACCAGCGATGCCTCGATCCCCTGATCTGTCAAGAGTAAGTTGTTAGTTTCCGACGTGGACTATATATTGCTGCAAAAGGTACCCCAGGAGGTACGTTTGGCCTTTTTTATTGCCATTTTGTATCTATGCTTCGACTTATAGCAGCCTTAGGAGGTTGCGCTGTTGCTTCGTCTAGCTGAATTAAATTCCTTTCTACAATCTTTTCGGAGTGTTCCAAGCTCGCGAGATCATCATGGGTTATATGGAAGCCTATTTGTCTTGGACGATACACGGGGAGAAAGTAAACAAGCACAATTTTATCTGTCAGTCCCCACCTTCATTTCAAGTAGATCTGATTCAGATCATCTGACCCAGCTCGATCAACTCTTCAAGCGCCTCGACAACTCCCACACGAAGTTTACATCATCCCAACATCTAGAGAAATAATACTTTGCTTTTGGATAAAGGACCGCAAGACTCCACTGCCCTGCCACTACTGCATCGGAAGATCGTTTTAATGGATTTTGGATATGAATAAGATAAGATAGGATGATGTAATAGATGCTTATGAAACATATCCTAGCACTAAAGAGAACTAAAAATATGAACTTTACATATTTTTTAATGTTTATTATCGTCAGTTGAAAAACCTGAAGCCATAAAATGATTTTGCTGGAATATCAGAACTTGCCAACTACGATCGATAGATATTTTCAACATTTGTTTTTAGAAGATTCCTAAAAATGTGATCAGAAGTTTTTGATCAAGCCAATTCTGACTAAGTCAGCTATGATGAAGGTTATGGAGTTAATTAAATAAAAAAAGAGTTTAGCGTAATGCCAATTCTAAAATGATTAATCATGAAAGAAGATCTATCCGCTGAGAGAAATCGACAATTTGAAATGCAGCTGCAAAATTACTTATCTCCTATCTAACAATAATACGAATAAAAAATACTTTTTATTAGGATTTTTATATAACACATACATTAGTTTTTATTTTAGTAAAATAAAGGTTGCTTTTTGTGGTTTAAAAATAATCTTTGTTTTTGACTAATTTCATATAAAAACCTCCTTTTTGTACTCAGGTCTCATTTAACACCAAAACCACAACACCAAACAGCTTTTACAAAAAGTTATCCACCATGTATATAGGGGTTGGCGATAATTGTGCCCAAAACATTCGTCAAAAACCTGATTTTTTACGAAATAAACTTTGGTGCGCTACAATCATCTCGTGTGCTAGTTTAATGCGAAGTTTCATCTAAATGGACGATGATTGCACAAGAATGAAACTCAAAGTTAGACACCATATTTTTCTTAAGTGGTTAATTGAAGACTAATGTGTTTTAAATAATCCAGTACAACAACTTCACTAATTTCAAAAAACACATAGAAAAATATAAATAAATTAAAAGCAAATATTTAACGTAAAAATGAATTGGTACATAAATCGATGTTTGCTTAAAGATATTGTAAATTTGTAGATTATCTTTCAAGTGGGACAGTAAATTATTTATGTACTATGGAAACAAAACTATTTCTATTGCACATTTTTAACAACATCTTCATACGAAGTTTAAAAACTACAAACATGAGGAATTTTCACAATGCGCTCCTCTTAATAAAAAAACATTCAACAGATATTATTTAAACAATTGAACAATTTATTCACAATTTTTTTTTAACTGAAAATTGCTTTCAAATTGTTAATTTTACTCACATTACTTGTTTATGCACTTTTCTTATTTCAAGTAATTTTACACAAATGTCTTTTTTAACTAAAACAATATACTAAATACCGATTTTTAACTAAATTTGCTTGTGTTTGTATATATCTATATTTTTTTACAATCCAAATTCTTCGTCTAACCTTTCCATATGATGGTTGGTCAAAAACTGACGGTATTGCAAAGACAAATCATTTTGTGGTCTTGAAAATATTTTGTCCGTCTTTATTATTTGTCCTGCTCTAAAATATAGCAAAAAGCTCGGCGCGGCGCACTTAAGCCACAAATATTAAATGAATCTAATGCGCTAAAAAATTATTTCAGCACAAAAATAATGAAGTTTTTTGGTTTTGTTGTTTTAGTTGAAGAATGAATTGTCGGATTTAGTTTCAAACCACAATTAAGCTCAATCTATGTTATGTAGGAGCCGATAAACAGATTTGCAAATTCCGATTAATAAAAAACATTTGTGCCAATTTTATACTTCGTTTATAAGAGATGAGATGTTCATTTGTTTCTATTGTTGTTATAGGCCAAAGATTAAAAGATTGAACTTTGGCATTGATGTTGGGAATGGATTTTTTTGTTCAAAGCAGAAAAGCTCTCTTGGTTCATTCATTTATGATTGCGATTACATTATAAAGCTCGACTGTATTAAAATGGCTTTTGTCGTGAGTAAAATCTTACATAACATTGAATAGCTTTGTAGTAAAACGACCAAAATGGCATCATTCAAATTTTTCAATTCAAGTTTTTAGTCAGTCGAATTTATAACGCGCAGCGATGACACACTTAATGTTTTTTGATAGTACTTTGCTTATAGATCAAAAACAGAAGATTTTAACATTCTCCTGTTTAATTACTTTTATTATATGCAATTAGTTATGCATGCATGCTGTAATGACCTTGATCAAACGGTGACTGCCAATTAGTTCTTCTCTTACGTACGCAAATTATACCTGTATATTTTAGTAAATAAAAAGTAGTTTTTAATGAACAAAAAAAATTATATTGCGTCTTTAAAATCTTACGCAATATTTGCGTAAAAGATAATTCTACAAATCATAAAGCCGGTTTTGCCTAAAAAAATAGTTCCGTTCAGTCTCGTGATCATTAATGATCTGATCAAGAATCTAATTTTACTTTCTAATATCTACTATTTAGTTTTATTTAATTTCTGCTATCTAATAGTAATTGTTAGAACTTGAGAGTTTATGTTAGAAGAGATAACACATATTACATAAATAGATAGAACAATAAATAAACTAACAAAAAACTTTATCTCGGATGTGTTTAATACATATGCTTTAGTAAAAAGCCATTGCAATTATTAAACACAAAATATTTTGTAAATGTATTTTATACTATTTAAAAATGTATTTAAACTAATATTATAAAAATTATATCTTTTCATTTTGTACCATAGAAAACATGGATTCAATTGTATTATTATTTCTTTTACTGGTAAAATATATCGTCGATCCAAATGCAAACTATCGAAAATGAAAAATGCCTATGTTTGCTTTATTATAATTGCACTCTAGACGCCTTTGTGGTGGCAAAATTTCGACGCCGTATCCCTTCTCCAATCTTTTCAAACTACGGTTGCAATGTACCAAAAGTTAACTTCTTAAAAAAGTAAAATTTAGTTGTTTTTTGACATTCCTGAAAACTTATTTGACATTCCTGAAAACTTATTCGATAGTTTGCATTTGGATCGACGATATATTTAGGAAATGAACTTGAATTTTTATCTGTTATGTTGGAATTTCAACCACGCATTTCGTTTTTTTTTTTTTTTTGATAATTAACATTTTTTTATTTGCGTTTTAGATACTTTTAATTCAATTTTTGTAAAATCAAGAAATACATAAAATAATGGTCAAACAAAACGTGATAATGACAGAATCTTAATTTTATTTTGTATTTATATACTGTATTTGGTCATTTCAGTAAGGAATTACAGAGGAAAAAAGGCTATAAATCCCACACATGTAGCTATAATTTTTTCAAACATAAAACGTGATTATCTGACATTACTTATCAACTGTGATATTACTGAATGCAAATTTAATTAAACAGAATCGATATTAAGCTTATCAATAGACAAAGAATGGCTTTATTACTTATATAGGATTTGTTACATATTCTTCGGTATTCTGAAAGCTATACTTCGAAAATAATTAGTAAACTGAAAGTGATTTCTAATAATAAATGAATTACTTTAAGTGCTTGAGAAATTTCTGTTTGGAATTTTTTTTATTAACTTATTCTGGCCACAAAAAACATATTGCGATTCTAATTTCTACTATAGTTCTAATCAAGATAGATATTTTGGACACAAGCAGAACTGACAATGCAGTCATAGGCCGGGTTCATGTTTGCAGTACTGACTGCGCAGTGTAAGTTTTTGCAGTTTTAAATTTAACGCTGACTTAGTAGTCTTCGACAATTTAACTGCGATGTTCATGAACGCTTTGCTGCTACTTAAAGTCAGTTCTGCAAACATGAACCCGGTCATACTAAAGGCCACGAATATATTCGCTGCAGGCTCACAGGAACATTGGAGGCGACGAGTTAGCTGAAGAATTGTCTAGACTGGAGGCATGTCTCGCAGCTACACCGGTGGAGAATGTACAGAAGAGTCTGAGTGTGCATGGTAGAGAGACATCTCAATGTACTTCCTCTCAGTAGTGGCTCTAGATGGAGGAGCCTATAATCATATGCATATCTGTTTGCCTCAAATTCTTCTCTAACCGATGCTGCTATACAATCTCCCTCCTTCGAGCTCATTCAATGGACGGAGTTTTTTTTCAGGACTCGAGATGTATATAGATGTCTCAAAATGGTTTGACGTTAATAAAACCACTGGCCCTGATCAAATACTCCCTATGGTTCCCAATAAATGTGCATAACCTTTGGTTAAACCTTTGCGCAAACTCTTTGCCTTGTCACATTTCTCCGAAGTCTATCCAGACTCCTAGAAACTGGCTCATGTTCAGCCTATACCAAAAAAGGTGACTATAGCGACCCCTTAACTACCGCCTAATAGCAATTACTTCTGTTCTTTGCAAAAACATGGAATATTAATCAACAAAAAGCTAATACAATATCTGGAAATCAACAAAATTCCACAGGACAAACAGTACGACTTTAGATCCAAAAGATATACTGAGCACCTCCACCAAAACATTCATCAGTTTGGTGAATCTACTCTGGTTGCTCTAGATATCTCCAGAGCTTTTGACAGAGTATGTCACTCTGTTCTGGCGTCTAAACTCCAAGCTATTGGTATCAACTCAGTTCTAAGGAACTGGATTAAGAGCTTCCTTTCTGACCGTTCAATAAAGGTAACATTGGATGGCGTCGAATCTAATCTCGACACCATCTCGGGCGGAGTTCCTTAAGGGTCAATTCTTTCACCCGCTCGATTCCTTATATTCATGAATGATATACTCTCAATCCCTTCCAACCCACTTCTCAGCTACGCAGAAGACGTTCTCTGCCTTATTCCTACGCTTTTGATAATATAAGAAAAACGCGTACCAGACCTTGTCTTCACCATCAGTTTTCCCGAACTGATACAACACCCCCGAGTTTAAACGTTAGGTTCATCGCCACCTGCCCCAACGCCCCTAGACTCCCGCCTGATCTATCTTATTTTTTTCTATCCTTCAAACCAAGCTGCTGTTACTGGATATAGCATCATGACCTGAAGGACCTGACAGACTGGTAGTTCAAAGGATGATTCATAAGCTTGGTTTTCCCACAGAAGAAAAAAACAGAGATCGCGAGACCTCTTGGTGATGCCATGCAAGGATATCGTCAGAATTGTGTCGAAAATAATGGGGTACTTGCCAATTCGGCATGACGCAGCCAGATTGAGAACTCCGTAAATACACATGTCATAGTTGCACGGAGAAACAGGCCAGTGAGACTTTCTCTGCGGAATAGATTTAATCCGGTATCTAAATATGATGGGAAGGATCTAAAATCTATCCTAGTTTATTGTCTCATTTCACGCAAAACTTTTTTACGGGTGCGGCTACAAAACGGCGCACCTAAGCGTCAATAGTGTAGAACTAAAGGCTGACCCATCCCTTAACATCTTATGCGTAACATTAGTCAAACACCTGCGATGGAATGACCACATATTCCTAATCGCCAAACAAGCACTTGTCTTAAGATATGCAAGCTCTTCCTCCAGTCATTGGCCATTGACAAATCCTACATTTGGCTATTATCGAATACAACTCCCTCATGTAGAGCAGGGCGTCGAAAACAACCTTTGCATGGTAAGCTAAAGGGCAAAAAGGGGCCCTCAAACTGAACCATTTGCTCCACGATCGACCCTTTCAGCAACAGTAGGAATGTAACAGTCCTAACAAAATTCTATCGCTACTATCATTTAGCTATTGCTACACCGAAATAAACGCTCCATCTAGCCAGACTAGCCCGATCGGCTCAATCGTTTTGCTTACAGCCTCCCTTATCGCGCACGCTTACTAACAAAGAATTCTTTCATAAATAGAAAACTCCGACTGTGGAACAATCTTACACAGTCTGTATTTTCGTTATAATTTATAACCTTTAAGCTTAAGAGGTGAGTGAGCTCTTTGCATCGTACATTCAGTAGTATGACCTTATATTCTCCATGCTACTAAGAATGTTCATAGTAGCAACGCTAGGTTTAAGTCTCCCATATAGTAAAAATATGACTAGGCCTTACGTAATAATAAAAATAAAGATTAAATTCTTACGTTTCAGTTAAACAGAAAAGAATACTTCGCATGTAATGTAATGTCTATTTCTATCCTATTTCCTAGTTTATAAAAAATAATTAAATATTTTTTTCTTTTTTTAGAAGCAAATAAAAACTCCCAATAAAAAAGCGTTAACTTCGCATAATGGTCAAAAAGGAATTACACCTAAAAAAGCACCTTTTATCTGTAGTTCTATTTCTACCACTAAAAAACCAATCTTCCGTAGTAATACCTTTTGCACGCCTACGAAATTTAATCAAACTAAAAATCGCCGATTTAATCACTCAGATATTGGTTTTACAAATCTAGAAAAACTGAAGTATGTTATTCTATATAATATTTAATTTAGTTAAGATATTTAACTCAATCCATGTTATTTATAGAAATCAGAATAAATTTAAAATGCATCGTTCCCCAAGTGGAGTTAAAACTTTAAGCAAAGAAAAAAATAATTTAAACAACTCGAGATCATCAGTTTTGAGTTTTAATACGTCTACTTCAACGGCTGTCGATGTTCACACTGCCCCTTCGTAAGTGATATTTTTATAATTTTAGGATTTGTAAGATTAATAAATGTTGTTTGTTATTAGTTACAGTCCGATTGTAAGGAAATGCTTGGGTGAATTTGAAGGTAAGATGAAAAAAATGTTTGAGGAATTTTTACAAAATAATGCATCATCAATGGTTGCTCAGAAACAGGATTATAAAGCGAATAAGGAAAGCACTCCGAAAGCCAATAATAGGTAAGAAGAACATGTTTTGTAATCAGTAATTAAATTAACGTTAAAAGAAATTATAAACAAACTCTGGGTCCGAAACAAAAACGTCAACTATGTCGCTAACTGCATCACCAGGGGCGAATGAATTTGTACATTCCCCATCCTACCAAATCTGTGAAGCCTAGGCCGAAAAGGTGGTTTAATCGGGAACGAAATAATAACTAAACAAGTCACCTTAGAGCATTCATGAATGCTTCGAGTGAATCGTGTAGTCATGAGTACATCAAACTAAGAGTTTCCTGTAAATTCACCATCAGGAAAGTCAAATCGCCATTTGATAACAGGTTGCTGCCGCTGACAGCAAAAATTTTAGGTCCTTGGTAACATTCATTAAAAAGAATTTTACCCGATATTACCCCTCCCAAATTCAACCAATTCTAATACGGGCCTAGCCAAAAAAGATTCACCGGCCCCATTTAATCTGTCTTTAGCTCACACCATTATATGTCGGTGTCCCAAGGGAGTCAATGTGATCCTAATCTTTATAAATGACCTGCTCTCGGACCTGCTCATTTAATCCACTTCATAGTTTCGTTGGTGACAGTATTTTGCAGTTCGTTCACGCCATTGGTGACACAAGACATGGGTGTGCAAGGGTTGTGTCTTTGAACTTGGGCTTAAGTGAAACTCAATCATCAGACATAGAACTAATTCTTCCATATTTTACGATCATAATGATCCCAACCATAAACACTGTCCTGCTTCTACGTCAATCTTATACCCTTCCCGCTCTGCACAGCTCGTCAACCTGCATTAAGCTTACTACTAGACCTATCATTATGTCGTACAAACGGTGATTCCTGAGCGTGGATCTGTCACATAAAAGAACTAGTCTTCTTGCTTCTTTGATCCGTTACTTGGCGGTTCGAGCGGGACGTCCCCGCAACGGATACGCTGCTGTCGGTACCGCGGGGTCTGGAACTCCATTCACGATTCGTTTCCATTCTCGACGATTTTTGGCGACGTCTCGAGCCTCGATAACTGATAATCGTTGATTCTTTAAGTCACCCTCGACATTCTTTAGCCAGGTTTTCTTCGGTCTCGCCAGAGAAGTTTACGTGGCAAGTGGTTATTCATTCGGCAAACATGTCCAAACCACCGTAGTTGACGTTGTGTATTTCTTTCGTTTCGAAGGCGATTGCGGAGTGACACACGGAGAATCTGTCTCAAGCATCACATTTGAAAAACCTCGAGCTTGTTGGCGTCCGGCTTGAGTGCTGTCCGCGTTTCCGATCCATAAAGAAGAATCGGAAGGATCAACGTTCGGTATAGGCGTACTTTCGTTTTAATGGTAATATATGTTCGTTTCCATTTGCACCACTTGAATGAGGTGAATGCTGCTATTGCCTGGCCGATGCGTTTCGTTTCCTTTCGTTTCCTCAACCAATGATCCCAAATATTTGAACAACGGAACCAGTTCGATTTGGGTTCCATCGAGGTGAACACTGGCCCTCGATCCGCCCGTTGCGAGCACTTTGGTCTTTTCCGTATCGAACTTCGAGTCGTCCATCGAATGCTTCACGTATAATCGCGTCAATCACAACGTTGAAGAGAAGGGGCGAAGCGACGTCGGACACCCTTTTGAATCGGGAACTCCTCGGATAAGTCGCTTCGAATACGAAAGCTGCTGGTTGAGCCATCGTACTACGCTTGATGATTTTCAGTGGCACGTGTTCGGTTTCCAAGCGTCTCCAAGAACGAGTAAACTACTAAATAATAGTTTTGTTTCAATAAAATATAAAAAAAAAATATTTAAATTTGAATGAATATTGTATTTTAGACTATCTTGGAACACTGTTAAGGATGAACTGCGGTCAGTTGTAAGAAATGAAATTTCATTGCTTACAGAACAAAGAGTTATACCCGAACAAGTCTTTACCGAAGAACGTGCTACAAAAATTGACCCAGCCAGATGCAAATTGGTATTTAAAACAAAAAAATCCAACATTTTCTACATTAAAACAAAAAATTTGAATTTTAGTTTTCTGATATTAGCCCTATTGCTACTTTCAAAAAACCTATGGTGCCAAAAAAGTTTGTTCCAGATGAAAGCCACGTTCATTTAGAGCCAGAGAATGAAACTATAGATTACTTTAATCATGATGGGAATGACACTATTGTAAATAAAATAATCAATGTTCACACAGGAACAGAAAATATCACAGAAAATACAAATAAACAGATGGAAACGACGATCGTTAGAAGAAGCGCCAGACTATCACAAGTAACATCAGCTATCAGAAGAAGCACTAGGCTATCTCAAATCACAAATAGTACTAGAATAAATGCCACAGTATCTGAAACAATGAACGTTACTAGAAGGAGTGTGAGAAAGCAAAACGCAAAGATGAGACGTTACAGGCAAATGCAACAATATCAAATGCTGATACATCTGTACAAAAACAACTTACTAAGAGAAAAAACAGACGTGCAGCAGGTACTTAATTAATTATTTGAATTTTATTTAATATCTTGCAATTCTTAACTATATAAATAATATAGCTCCAACAAAGAATGCAGTAATAGCAGAATATTTCACTTCAAATAGTAAAAATGAGTCCTCCAGCACAAATTTTGAAAATGCTAGACTTAAGCACGAAAAGGCAGTATTAGATTTAATAAATAACGGTAGTATGCGAGAACTGCAGATTTTGCCTCAAGTTGGACTTAAGACCGCCTATCAAATCATCACTCATAGGTATATATTTTTGTTGTTTTTTTTAAAGGAATCGTTGAGCAATTTCTTTTCGCACTTAGAACGCTTCATGGGAAATTCAAAAGTTTTAAACAATTTTCGAAAATTCCTTTACAGAAAAGTTTCTGGAGAAGATTCAAAGATGTAAGGATTCTTTTAGATATTAAAAAAATATATAAAAAATTTATTTTATTTTTATTTTAGGCAAATAACATTTCTGATTTATGATTGAACTGTGCCTTAGGTTTTTTTGTAAATTAATCATTGTAATATTGAATGATTTTTTTAAATAAAAACTTATCTAGTACAAACGCTGTTGTTTTTTCTTAGTGTTAAGGTTGAATATAAAAGGTCAGAATGAAAGAATGAGTGTTCACAGTTGAAAAAGAGGCCCAGAGAAGAATTTTGAATGTGAACTAGAACAGTACCGAGAACGAACTACTATAGCTAGGCGTGGAACTTCTAGAACTTCTAATGAGTCGATGCTATGACACCATTTACACCACTTTCCACATACTGCAAAGGCAAAGAGAGTAACCTGATCGCCGATTCCAAAATGCATATTTGAGTGACGCGAGAGGCGTCACCCTAGCATTATGTCCAATGGATACGAGACTCGACAGAACGAGCGCTGCGTCCTCCCAAATATTGACTTGCGCAAACGTTATCAACATCATTGTTAGATCGCAAAGGCTTTACTTGAGATTTCCCTGATGTGTAGCCCATCGCAAACGTAAATTGGAGCTCTTTTATGACACGGAAACTTGTATGCTTTTCTCTCTATTGCTCGAACATGGAATCCATGCAGAGAGATAAAGAGCTCTAATTTGCGTTTGGGATATAAACGGGCTTTTATAGAGTTTAATTTATATTCCATATTGAGTAAAAATCAGACTTGCCCGATCTTAGCCTAAATCAGGCACGCACAACATCGAAATGCCTGCCTAGCACCCGAAAGAGGCCCGGTACGCCTAAGTAAAAATACGACTCGCCAGTATCACGGGTCGCTCTCACTTTTTTACACTAAAGGGAACAGAATTGGGGATTTAAAAAATAAAGTGTGTTATTAAGCATACGCATTAATTTCTAGGTTCTCGTTCGATTGCGCAGGTCAAGCAGCATTGGACGTGGTTAGCACTCAGTTGGGGGACCGCTTTACAAAATGAGACTCGCGTTTGGGATGGTTGTTTACGACTGCATTCATATCTGTAATAGAGGCGGGCGCATTTTTAAATTTTCATGACTGTAGCGAAAGCGAGCATACCGATGTTGCAGGCGCATTTGTTCACTATGCGTGCTTTTACTCGGGATGTGAGCTACATACTCGTAAGTCTTTGTAATCTGTCGCAGCCGAAAATCGAGTAATGCATTCGCTAAAGCCGTTCTCAGAATGTCAACAAGGTACTCATAGATTCTTAAGGTATCTAGTATTTTTGAACGAGTAAAAAGTGCTCATAGACCGCGTTTAGGTGCAGGACCGACCGGTTTGGTAGGAAATTCGATTCATCAATCGAAAGCTGACTCGATTTTAAATTGTAATTGGTAGTCCTTAAGGCAGTCGAATCAAACAAAAAATGCCTCCTTCCTTTTCAAAGGAAATTAAATGGCAATGTTTAACGAAAGTTGTTTGTGTTTAAATAAGAAAAATACAACACAAGCATTGGACCATCTTAATGTAATCGTGAATTATCATCGGCTGCAATGCACTCGTCTCACTGCAATCGAGAATCGGACTATTACTTTTTCGATTTGACATTCGTTCGGCTCTTTGACGAGAATCGGACTAGGAGCCTCTGTGTTATATTTTACCTCGAACCTGGAATCGACGCCTGTAGGTTTCATCGTTTTGCTGATCATAAAACCTACCATCAGCACATACTGCTTTGTCACTGCTGTAATTCGCTATAATCCTCCTTTTTCAAGACGACATTCCCTATCCCATCTCTTGATGAAGGTTGCCAGCCTTGTACTCAAATAAATCCGTCAGTCTAAAACAGGAAGAATAGAACATGTTCCTCCTATTCCACATTAATGTCTTAGGTCCCTGTGCTGAAAATCGAGTCGTTAAAACACGACAAGTCGTTAGTTGAAGAAAATGAGTTTCAGTCGAATCACGGCTTAGCATTTTCACTCTAGGCCTCTGTGCTGAAAGTCGTAATTCGACTAAAAAGTCACGTTCCTCAACTTAAACGACTTGTCACGAATTACGACCCGACTTTCAGTACAGGGGCCTTAATATAGACTTTATAAATTAAAAACAGCAGATAAGGGAATCTTAATATTTATTACCTTATTTTCATACAATTTTTTACAGTCGTAACCATTAAGAAATATAGTTTGTTGTAATTGCTTATAGCTTACGCTAAATAATTATACAATATCATTACATATATCATGATTTACGTTTATTTAACTTAAATTGTCACAGTGGTTTATTTTATACATTATAATTTTTATATTTATAATTTCCTTTTGTTTTTTGGATTTTTTTTATTTCTTTTAAACAGCGAGAATAAATTTTTTGGTTTAAAATTACGAAATTTATAGCAAATGAATTTTTGTTGTTATGATGCAAATGAGCGATTAAGAAAAAAAAAAAAAAACAAAAAAATATGAAATTCTGAATTCTATTATCGGCGATTGTTTTATATTTTATTTTTTTAATAATTAATATTGTTTTTGTTTTTTAAAAATATAATAATTAATTAAAAAAAGAGTAATTCGTATTTATAAAAATATTTTCTAATTTTTTTTTCATACCCTCGGTAATTTTCTTTTTCATAGAACCAATGACTTGTTTTTTTCTTCTTGCTTACACATTAGGAGTACTTTTATTGTATTTGGAGAGCTCGATCAGCTACTTAAATTCGTTAATAAATACAAGTACAATCTGTTTACTTAATAAAAAAATGCAATCGAAAACTTTTTATATCGTTGATAAAAAATCAATCGGAAATGAATCGAAAATTTTGATGTAATATTTGCAAATAATTTCATATTTACGCTCTTATGTTTTTTGTAGTAATGCAGGACTTTATTTTTTTTTTCATTTATAAATTTGGCTAATTTTAAAATGCAGATAATACAAACAAATCTTGCGCATACTTGGGCTTTTAACTTTCACTGATTTCATTGGGGTAGTACTTTTTTTTTATTATGGCAGTGCTAAGCTCAGAGGCCGGTTCGTGAATGTCGAAAACGCCAATTCTTTTTCGTCTTGGGTTCGCGTAAGTCGAAAAAATTGAAAATTTTCCTCTCAAGCCGACGAAAGGTCTTGGGTTATCGAGTTTTTGTATTAGGACACGAACAATTTTCTTTCGACCTATGCGAACGCTAAAATTTTCGTCGACAAAATTTTTCGACTTCAATTTATTTTCGTACGATTATCGTCGCGTCGTCCGCCATACACGAACCGGCCCCAGGAGTCACCCTTTGTACTACCAGTCCGTCATGTCATTTGTCATGTCATGGTGCAATGGAATAGGTTAAGGATTATAAAGGTACGGGGGGTATTGAAGAAGGTGGTGATAAACCCTGCGTTTGAACTCTTGGATGTTGTAGGAGCTCGGAAAAACTGATTGCGAGAGATTATTCCACAGTCGAGTTGTTCTATTTACAAACGAATTCATATCTTGTTGAGTGCGTGAAAGGGGGAGTTGCAGGTGAAGGGAATGAGACGAGTGGGCTAATCTGGTGTTGCGGGTATAGGATTGCCGTGGAGGCAGGAGAGCGTTTAGCTTGGAGGAACAGTCACTATGAAAGTAGCGATAAAATTTTGTTAGTGCTGCTACATTCCTACGGTGGCTCAAGGGGTCGATGGTGGAGCAAATGGTGTCGCCATCAATTAGTTTAAGGGCCCTTTTTTGGACCTTATCTAACTTGGTTTTGTTTTCAATTTAAAATAAAATTGCATTTACTGTCAACGTGGATGGGTACCTCTGATCTGTTCATTTCATTTTGTACTACTGAAAAATTCTGTTCAACCCTTTCATCTTAAGTTTCAAGCTGACATCATGTCAAAGAATGGACTTACTGCAAACGTGAAGCTTTGTGATTCTTAAACGTTATATAGAAAAGGGTTCAAGGGCAGTGTACAGATTCCGACCACGGAAAAAGAAAGCCGTATATTTCTATACAAACCCAAATCTTTCTGTTAAAGAGGCACAGTATGTGCAGAACATGGGCTAAACATTTTTAATGGCAAGTCCAATTCGGGAAGACTAAGCTTATCTCAACATAACAAATCATTTCAGACCACAAATTTGTCCAGATGAATGTATCATATCATGGCTTATTAATTCTTTATCCTTCTGTTAGACAATTGTTAGATGACAATTTTTTTGTGTTAAACTAGAACTCAGAGATGAACCCCCTTTATGTTTAAAAAGAAGTTCAAAACGAAATAAATTAGATAAGTAGAAAGAAGAATTAACGATGTTCCAAGTGGCAGTTCACATTTTGATAAGCACCCATTATCCGAATACCACGGCGACAAATACAGCAGTGTCTTTTAAGCTAATGAAATTTGGTGACACAATTTCTTGTAAAGGTCTACTTATCGAGGAAGCACATTATGCATTACTGCTGCCAGGTCCATATGATCTTGCATGTGGGAAACTTCCAAACATGCTATTGATATAAGACTTTCTTCTAGTGAAGTTATGTAAAAAGCTTCATACAATACACAACTAGTCTTGGCAATTGAGAGTGCTTTCAGTAATGCAGTTTGCGAATATCAGTTGCATTCGTGTGTGGACAAAGGTTTCATTTTGCCTGAATTACCACTCTGGAGGATAGATAGGCCGAAGCACCCCCCTTGCAGGCTTTGCTTACAATCCCCCACTTTTTCACGAAGGTGTTGGAACTGAACTTCGGCCGTAGATGACGGTTCATTCACAACTTCATTATGACCAACACAAATAAAGCCATACTCGGTGCGGACTTCCTCGCGAAGTTCGAACTCATACTCGATTTCAAAAATCGAGAATTAGTTGATTCACAGACCAATCTTCGAACTGACGTCTGTGCAACTGTTGGGTATAAAGTCGAGAGCTTTGGATGACAATTGCTTGGCAGAAAGAACGAAGTACGCTTCGATAACCAAACCTCCTAATTTACCGGTTAAACACAATGTGCAACATCACATTGTCACTACTGGGCAATCACCATTCGTTTGAAGATTTCATTCTGAGAAGCTCAAGGTGGCGAAATTAGAGTTTGAATATATGGTTTAACTAGGGACTTGTCGACCAACGTTTTCTCTCGCAGCATCTCCACTTCATCTGGTTCCTAAACGGGATACAAATGATTGGAGGCCTTTCCCAGTTCACAACAGACATCAGACATGTGGCTGGGAAACAAAACGTTTTCGCAGATTATTTATCTCGCTCATTAGCGGCCAACGTTGATGCAATTACCCTCGGTTTGCAACATCTGACGAAAGCACAAGAAGGTGACAAAGAATTATAACGACTGCAAGAGAACCTCAGCAGTAGCTCAAGGGTTAAACTAATACTCACACCAATTCCTTTCACAACTCATGAGGTTTGGTGTGAGATTAGCTCGAGTACATTACGCCCATACATACCCACATTCAATGCTGAACATAGTTTGTCGCATCCAGGCACACGTGCCACAAGGCGAGCTTTGACTAAAAAATATTTTTGGCCATCGATCAATAAAGACTGCAACAAACCCCAATTTAGAAGAAGAAATAAAATAATTAAAAAAACAATTTTATTGTACTTAACAAAACAAAACTCCTTCAAACCTTGCCTTATTTTAAGTCTCGCTCGCGAGGCACAACTTTACTACTTGCAAGTCTGCACAGAAGATTGATTTGCCGGGACAAGATCTGCGGGGACCAATATGATCGCAGAATGGACCGCATGAAAGTTATATAACAAAATTAGGAGGAAAAAAACCTGCGATAGGAACCACTGCTCTGGAGGCGAGAATGGAGGTCAAATATACCGCAAATTAATTACTTAAGAGAATACAGCCAAGGAATCGGCAAAGAACAATTCTTTTTAAATGTCTTGTACTTTTATACTCCGCTAAATTAATTCGTTGCAAAAACACAACAAAACTTTTGTTCGATCGTGTAATTTTCTTCTTTTTATGTGATGTAAAAAGTTGAGACGTATAGAAATTCGCGTTTTTTTGGCAAGGGCAAACAGGTTTCGAAGGTCGGGCTAGCATCACGTGTGATATTTCCTTCTGCATGGTAGATAGGTTCTAACAATCAAGGGCAAAGTTTTCAGATTAGCTTCAATAATTCTGACGGCACAGGCACACTGGATAGGATATACCAGCAAACTGGGGCCGTATTTGGTTTCTCGAGTCGACATTGTCGTCTGTCGATAAATAAAAATTGCCATTTGGCGACACGATATCGTCTCTTTACGTGTCGATCAAGACTTTTGACGATTATTAAAAAGCTCAATTTATGCATGCAATAAACTTTTAAAAATTTCTATTTTTATTAAATATACGTGATTTGCTGCCTTGGAGTAATATCACCCAATTTGATGGTTTTGTATGGCTGCGCTTAGCTGTCGATTTGGTCGTGAAACCAAATATGAAACTTAAAGAAAATCGAGAAGCTTTTTTTGTCGAGTCGATCCATCGACTCGAGAAACCAAATACGGCCCTTGATTTCGTCATCGATTTGGACTTCCCAGATTATTCCTAGTGGAGGTTTGTAGTAAGGATTGTGAACTTTTTCCCTACTATAGCCGGGCCTCCTCCAATTTACCATGCATAAACGACAAACCGGTGAAGTTTAACTTTGGAATACCATACCCAGTGCCCACCATAAGGATTAATATTCTAGAATAAGGACCACCCAGCGGCACCTTTTAAAATACTATCTTTCAATATTTTTGGTAGTTTTAAACCTGAAACATGGCACTGCAAAATACTTCTTATTATCTGCATATTAATTAACATATCTATATCACAATTTAAAATAAATAAGAGTTTTACCTAATGTGCTTAAATTTTCCTCGACACAATTTTCATAAATTTTACATTAATAATTTCGTTTTGTAATTATATAAATTATAGTCCTTATAAATATAGCATTTTAATAAAACATTTTTTTTAATTATAATTAAAAAACATTTTGTTAATGGCCAGATTACATCGACAGCTTCATGCATGCTACCTTATATTATAATAATAACTTGCTGTCAGCCAGTATCTTTTTCATAAGACAATTATGTATATAATATTATTATTATTTGGCACAAAAATTAAATTAAAACGTATTAAAAAAGCTTTTTTTTTAATATAACATCATTTTTAAAAGTACACACATTTTATTTTTGTTTACGTGCTCTAAATGCACATACACATAAGTTTTTTTTTTGTTTTTTGTTAATTTAAATAATGTTTAGATGTGATTTCAATTATTTATATTAGAATGAGTGTGCATTGTTTTTTTTTTAATAAGAAATTTAAAATTGAAGCTGAAGAAGCATGTTGGGTACTCCATAATGTTTTTTTTATAAAAAATTCAGTGTGTCAAAAGCAAATCTTTACTTTGTTTTTGTTAAAATGTACTTTTAAAATTGTACAAACTGAGCACTAAGTACATACATACATATTAAGTTTTTCTCTTTGTGTTTGTTGTTCTTGTTGAAATTCGTCCAGTATTTTTAAAAACATGCTTGTTTACTAACTGAATTACAAATGCGATGAATGCTTTATATATTCAGTATTTTTGTTACTAATATTTTCGCGTAAAATTCACTTTTGTTAAAGATCGAATACATCTGCTGTTAAAAACGTTGAAGCAATATTATTATTAGTGTACGAGCGCTTTTTTGGTATTTTTGAAGTACGTATAGAAATTCGATATTTATTTACAATTACAAAACTAATTTTTTATTCCGCGCTTATACTAATTTTTTTTTTGCTCTCTGAAAGAAGTTTCCATTTTGTTTTTTTTGTTGTTTTAATTCTACAATATAAATAAATCACGCATTTTGTTCGGCGTCTTCGTCATGTTCATTTAAAAGTGGACTATCGTCCCCAAGTCGACTGGGCGGTAATGTGGTGCCAGGGGTTGTTGGTGCAGATCTTGATACCCAACCCCTTCTGCCACGACCGCGGCCTAAGAAACTAGTTGCACTAACCGGGCTTCGCATTGATCTACTAACACTAGAGTTACTTATAGGAATATACATTGCTTTATTTGGTTTTGAAAAGAATTTCTTTTTGCTTTGTAACGTTGAAGGCCGTCTCGAAGGCGCTGAAGGAATAATATTCGTAATATGATGTTCTGCTTGAACTTGCTGCTGCTGTTGCTGGTGCGTTTCTACAAAATCTACACTATTGTCGATTTGCAATTGACGTATTTGTTCTAATAATTCCTTAACTTCGCCAGTCGGACTTGTTGCCTGTGGTGGTGATGATGGTGAACCAATATTAGCTAGACTACTAACAGCTGAACATGTTGTTGATGTAACATAGCTGCGTATCCCATCATATTTTTTAACCATATCTACATTAATTGGTGAATCCTCACTATTAAAGCTAACAGAAGGCATCTGCTGTTGCTGTAATATTTGGCAACATGTCTCTAAGCTGCGTCGCAACACATCTAAGTCACGATATTCACTTTCGCCATCTGTTGCGACAGGAACTGTTATCGAAATTCCACCGATTGATCCGCAAGAATTATACATGGGATTACTTGCATTAAATTGATTTGTGCTACTTTTATTATTGTAAATAACATTATTGTTTGTTTGTGCTTGATCAGTATTGATCACTGTATTCGTTTCAGTGTTTATTTCACCGCTACAACTATTATTAACAAATATATCACTAAGGCTACTGTTGCTATTCGCAATGTATCTAAATTGTTGATCACTTTGTGAAGTAATAACTGTATTGGTACGTTCGCCGCCGCCATTATGTAAACGTATATTCTGAAAATTAACGCTTTCAGATGTTTGAATATGATTATTTTGCTGAGGATTCTGCTGTGAATTATTATTATTGTTGCTGTTATTATTATTGTTGCTATTGTTATTGTTATTTGTCAAATTCGATGAATTGTTTCTTGTTTGGGGTTGAATTGTATCTTGTGTACAAACAAGCTGAGAAGCTGATCTTGGTATGGTAAAGTGCTGCTGAAATTGTGGATTTATGGCCGTGTCTGGACTTGCTGCCCTCGAATAAGGCGGAGGTACTAATGTATTTGCTTCATTTGCTGTACATATAAAACTTGAACTAAGCGAATCTACTGTGCTAGTTGCTGACAATGAACCAGCTGGTCTAACTATGTAATTTCTAAAGTATTGCACCATTAAATAGCTAGCACCACTTTTTCCGTTATCACCATTACAGGTAAACACTAATGGATATAAATCCGGCTTAGAAGTAACCTAAAAATAAAAATATTTTAGTAAATAAATTATTAGCATTTAAACTTTATTGATATTACCTCAGTGTATGGTGGAGGCGGATGGTGAAAAGAGCTACATCTACTATATTGCGGAGGAGCATAACAGGAACCTGCAGAATCACCTTCAGATTGTGCGTGGTGCTCTGATGAACCCCAACCGCAGAGTTGTCTTCGTTTCTTCCATAACGAATACGCACATAAAATGGCTAGTATAATGGCAACAACAAGACACCTGCAGAAAGAAACATATATAAATAATTAAGCAATATTTATAAAAGACATTTAGTATATTTTGAATTAAGTTGTCACAAAGTAAAAGAAAGTGTTGTATTATATTAGTCACATACATAGTAACGACACATTAAAAGCAGTTAAAAATAAAGAGCGATTCTTTCCATACTATTCAAGACTAGTGAGTAGGGGGTTTTTAGTGGCAATTTGATCGAAACATTGCTAAAAAAAATTATGGCGATGAACCTTGCATTTAAACTCTGGATCTTGTAGGAGTTCGGAAATACTGACGGCGAAAAGTTATTTCACAGTCGAGTTGTTCTATTTAGAAACGAATTTTTAGTTTATAGAGTGCGTGAGTTGCAGGTGGGTGGAATGAGACGAGTTCGCCAATCTGGAGTTGCCAGCATAAGATTGCCGTGGCGGCAGAAGAGCGTTTATTTCAGATGAACAGTCGATATAATAGTAGCGATATAGTTTTGTTAGTGCTGCTCCATTTCTACGGTAGCTCAAGGGGTCGATGGTGAAACAAACGGTTTCGTCACCGATAAGTTTGAGGGCCCTTTTTTGTACTTTATGTAACCACGCCAAAGTGGTTTTCGGACCCCTTAAAAGAACAAACTAAAAGAGCGCCAGTGTATCTTTTTTGTCGGAAGCCGTACTGTTTGTCGTTTAGAAGTCGGTTGGATTCTAGATATCCATAAGCTTTTTGTTGATTATCGTCTCCAGTTTTGGAGAGAATAGAAGTAATTGCTATTGGGCGGTAGTTGGAGGGAAAGCTAGAAGTACCTATAAACTCCTTGAAGCACCTATAAACTTCGCGAGTCCTAAACTGGCGTTGTGATCGAGAACCGGTCAGTTTCTCGAAGTTTCTGCCACCATGAGGCGCTTTGGAATACGGTTGTCCTCATGAGTTGAACGCGAGAAACGTGATAGACCAAATTAACATCTGCTGCTGGAAAGGAATCGTCTACTACGAGGTAGTTCCCGTTGATAAGACGATTCATAGTCCAGACATAGCACCATCAGTCCGGACAATCTGCTCTTAACAATCAATGGGGCAAAGCACACTCACATCAAACCTCTTTGTGGATGATTCGAGTACTACACGATGCACCTAATTTTCTGCATCTATTTCGTGTAACGATAGGAAATGTGAATTTAAATTTTTGTTAACCCCATAGAACAAAGTTGTGCTTGTGTTAGTGTTATTTTTTTTTGGATTCACAAAGTGAGGCATACGCCCTGCGGAAGTGATTGGAAAGTGAGTCTGGGAAAGTGACAGGCCGTGTAATTAGACCCAATGGTAAACATGTCGTTTCTGAACTCGTTTTAGTCATACTGCGCCGTGTCATGGTGTCGTGCCTTGATGTTCCCGGCAGAATTGCTAGGTCGGTCCACTTTGACCACCACCCCACATCTGCGACATATGTCCTTTGCCGACTCTTTTAATTCGACATAGACTTCTTTTGCTGCCAAAAAGGACCTGCCGATGGTGTTCATGTCATCTGCATATCGAAGTAATTGTACACAGACTGTGTTGCTATTAATGCACTTCTCTGTACTGACGTTTTTCTTATCACCCATGCTGCCATACTTGGCACTGTTCTGTTACTGCATTTCGAATTCTTACTTTTGCCAGTGAGCTCGTTGCGCATTTATCAGTTGTACCAGCTTTGAAGGGACTTCTAATTCCAATAACAACCTATACAGCCTCTCTCTGTTTATAGAGCCATATACCTGTTGAAAGTCGACAAATATCTGGTTCCTTTCGCAGGTTTTCTCCACAATTTGATTTAAGGTCAGCAGCTGGTCAGACGTTGATCTGTTTCCTCTAAAACCATTTTGATACTTTCCTGTAAGGCATTCCTCTAAAGGCTCTAGTTTTTGTTTCATGGGGATTGTGAAGATTGTGTAGCTGGTGCTGAGGTGAAAATGCGCACACCAACTTTGTACCATACCAATATTACAGGAAATCAAGAGAATTTTTACTTGAGTTACAAATATATATCTCATTGACATTACTGTCAAACAATCAATATTTTTAATCAGTCGATATGTGTTTATTTTACAATTGACACGTAATTTTTACTTTAAGGATTTTTTACTATTTTTAAACAATTTTTAAATCATTAAAAATTGAACTAACATATATATTCATATATATAATATACAAATACATATTTATTATTTAAAATGAAGTTAGATTTTACTTTAGAAGATTTACAAGCTACGCGTTTTATAAATTCTTACAAGGGGCTTATTAAACAAGCCACAAAATTCACTGAATTCAATGAAGAGGAAGCGACATATATTTTAGTTGCATACTACAAATTTGCGTTAATTAATAAAAATAGCAAATATATTACAAAAAATCAGTTACTAACAGTGCTAGAGGTTATTTTCAATCTCTATGATAGGATGATCAATGAACGTATAGTTGCTGTTATTGAGCCAGAAGCTAAGGGAACGATAAAACCAGAATCATGGCTGAAACTTTTTGATATATATTTATCAGAATCGGTTGAGAAGAAGATGCAGCTTTGTTATAAGGTAGACAAATTTAAAACATTTTATGTTTTATGCACAAGTGTTTATACAAAACTTAGGTATACGATATCAATAATAGTGGCACAATAGAAAGGGTGGAATGTGTGCAGAGATTAGTGGAGAACTTCATTATTACAGATGATGATGATATCAGAGAAGAGATACAGATGGTAATGAAGAAAAGTTTAAATATATCTTACAACTATTTGAATTTTTAGGATTGGACAGATTTAATAATGGCAAGAATGGATCCAGATAAGGACGGCAAAATCTCCTATGCAGATTACACCGAAAGTGTTGCAATTCGACCAATTATGATGCAATGTCTGGGATTAGTAATTCCAGAAATCGAAATGGCACGTGAACTGTTTCCATTGAGATCACGATCAAAAGAAGGAACGGCTGCCAAAAAGAAGCCAAAAATTAAAAAACGTCCACCTCCGCCACCGCCAGTTGAAGAGCCGCCTCCTGTTGAGCCGCCACCAACAGGTAAGAAGGGTAAAAAAGGAAAGGAAAATGTTCCTCCAGCTAGTCCATCTCAACCGAAGAAAAAATGATTATATGGATGATTATTGTTGATAAAAAAAGTCTAAAATATGAAGATTATAGTGTGACTGCTTTTGAGAGAAGATACAAAATATTCTGTTTGAACGGAGCCACAATAGCATTTGTGTATTTGCTACTCAGGCAAGGGAAGTAAGGGTTGCTTATATAAGCTAAATAATTATTTATAATATGGTGTAATAGTAAGTAGAGGAAATGGCTCATTTACGTAGATGCCTTTGTCAATCTATATTATAATGTAGTTATTTTGTTTAAGCTATCAATTTGAAGAACTGAGCTTCAAGTAAAAAAATGCTGTTTCATGTTCAAATAGGAACGTAGCATTATATTTATTTTATATTGTATTTTTTTTGAAATTGCATATTGTTATCAGAAATAAATATTAATAATAATATATTTGAATGTTCTTTTATTACTTTTATATAGTATGGCACGAACGGTTTGTACATACAGTCAGGCCCGGTTTCATGGGCACAGATATATCCACGGATAATAAATATCTTGGATATTCTGTCGGATATTTGGTGTGTTTCATCGACCGGGATAAATGATGCCTCCATATTCGAAAGTCTATGTTATTTTCGGACATAGAATTCGAACATAGAGTCAGTTGTTAATTGTTTTTCGATATCAGGTAAGGAAGTTGGCATTTGATTTTATTTTCTGTAAAAGTGGAAAAGGAAAAGTTCGTTGCGTCAAATATGAAGTATTGTAAAAAAATTTAAATCCAATCATATCACCGTGAGTGTTTTTAACGTCAAACATAATTTTCGAAATTTCGAACATAGCATACTAAATGAGGCTACGTTCAGCGGATATTTTTACGACCAACGCAACCCAGTCGTATTTATATCCGACTGAGATATATCCAGGTTGGTGAAATGAATATATTCGGTCTTATTATTATCCGGGTCGATGAAACCGGCCCTCAGTGTCAAAAGCTAGTATGCATACATCATTTCCTACTTCTACGGTGAGAAACACTTAAGTAACAAATGTTAACGACGGGAGGATTTTGACGCAAAAATAAACCTTGTATATCAGTTTATAATTACTCGTTATAATAAAATTAAAAAATTAGGTGCTTCAAGTAATCATACATCACCATTGGAAAAGGATAAAGGTCCAAAAAGATGCAGTCAAATTTAACCAATAATTTAGTATACAAACAGAAAATAGCCAATAAAGGGGCTTGTTTGTAAAGAAATATGAAAAATCTACAATCTTCTTCAATTAATTGATCGTTCCGATTGTGTGGGAGTTTCTTGTGTAGCTTTACGTAAAACTTCTAAATTAACTTTGTAGGTGGTCACCAAATAACCCAACTCAACACTGCAGAATTCAACTACAGACTTCACCCCATATTACAGCTTGGGACGGCTTAACTTCGTTGTCGAGGTCACAATCGAGGGCTGCTTTTAGCCTGTCGATAGATATCGACTTTGTTTTGGTGTTAAATTTGACGACGTAGGGTTTTCGTTGTTGTTTTATTACTTGATATGGGCCCTCATACGGAGGTTCCAAAGCTGTCTGAACACGATCGACCCGTTATAAAAATGTAGTCGGCGTTGGCCTAGGCTTTATTTCTGTCTCTAACGTCTTCTGCACTTCTCAGCCTGCTCCACGTAGTTTTTGAGCCGTGCAGGCTGTGATCTATACTATAGATCAGAAGACAGCAGATAGAGAATTACGTCGCTGTTTCAGTTGATGTCGTGCACAAAGCTCTCATTACTCCGAGACATAGCATTTATTACTTAAACTGATGCGGATATTTGTTATATCCTTTTACAAAAGCAAGCTAATACACGACAGAGACATATAACAGTATAGCACAGCATCATGGCTGTGGGAAGCTAGTGAACCATTTGCGGCTTGCATGGGGTGAATAATGGTAACCCCAATTTTTTCTCGCGGATTATGGTTCTCCGACGAGAAATATAAAACTTTCGTTGCAAATTTTTTTTTATCCGAAGCCTTGTGAATGATTTTTGGGAAAAATTTGATTTTTGGTGATTTTCGAAGGTACATGGTCGGATAAAAAAAATTTCAGACAAAAGTTTCATATCTTTCTTCGGAAAATAAGAATCCGTAAGTACTATATATTGAAAATATACGATAATCGGCATTTATACCGTATATGAAAACTAGCTGGAACCCGGTGCGTCTCGCTGCGCCCATAAACCAATAGTATGGCGTGAGCCAAAACAATTGGGAATCTCAAAATAGTTTTTCCCATGGGGCAGTGAGAGTCCCAAATCCCACCACGAAAGAACATTCGAAAAGAAAAGTGTCACTTCGTTCGTTTAAAAACCCAAATCACCTTATTCCCAATCACAATTCACCGGTCTAACTGCCACGAAGGGGAAATTACAACGCATGTGTGGTTGTATTTTATCCATACACAAAATGTTAATGGATGATTGATTACACACGAGCGTCAACACGACAGACAGAAGTTGTCTGCAATCGTCAATTCCCTTTTGGTGTTCGGTGAAAAATCGTATGAGCTTCTACACGAGGGAACAACTTTCAGGCAACAAATCATACTGACTTTATTGTTGTTTTAGACATTCTCTTTTTTATGTGTAAGTCTAAGCTCAGACTTGTACTACCAGACTGTCATGTCGTACACGTCAAGGTCAGGTGTCTGGTAGTAAGCTTAGTTCGAAGGGTAGAGAAAGGATAAGGTAGATTAAACGGAGTCTTCGGGGTGCATGGGGAGATGGAGATGATCCTTGCGATTGAACTCTTGGATGTGTATGAGTTCGGGAATACTGACTGTGGGAGGTTTTTCCAGTGCGCGAAAATAAGGGCTGTAGATTGTGAGGATGAGCCGAAAGGGCTAGTCTTGGGTTGCAAGAAAAACATTGCCGTGGAGGCAGGAGGTTATATATTTCGGTGGAACAGTCGTTATGGTAGATACGGTAGAATTTCAGAGCTGCTACATTCATGTGGTGGCTTAATAGAGAAAATGGCGACGTCGCCAATGAGTTGGAGGGCGCGTTTTTGCACCTTGTCCAGCCACGCTAAGGTGGTACTCGGTGCCCCTGCTCAGAGATACGAGTTGAATTCGAGGCGGGGCCGAATGTAGGATTTGTAGATTATAGCCCTGGCCGAAGGCTGAAGAAGGAAATTGCATCTTTTAAGGAATCCCAAGCATTGTGGTGTTTGTTTAGCGATTTGCAATATGTGATTACTCCAGATCTTCTGTTAATGCTATGCCTAGGATATCAAGCAAACAAGGTCTGGCGCGTGCTTGTTTTGCTTTTCGAAGCTATACGAGAGTACTGACGTCAACAAAGCCTGGAAGTGAGTTGGATGGGCTTGAGAGCAGGCCATTTATAAAAAGAGAGCTGGTGATAGAATAGAGCCCTGGAGGACGCCTGTAGAGATGGTGTGGGGATTAGATTCGACGCCGTCCATACTACCTTGATTGAACGAACGATCAGAAAGGAAACTCTGATACTTAAAGTATACATTAATCGGTGCTTATACCGTACATGAAAATTATCACAAACTAACGTACGTTTTGGCAATTACTTATATTCCGTATACACTGTCTTTATAAGGTCTAGATTTCTAAATTTTGTGGTTTATTTCGTTTTTTGGATTATAATACCAAGACGAAAATCAAACATTTACTCTACCACTAGTGGTGCTAAGAGGACAATATTTGGCTTGGCAGAGAGAAGGTGATGTGCAACAGGAACATCGCCTCAGTGTCAAAAAATACGACAAGCAAAGTCGAGTGCAAATGAAAATGTTTTAAGACGTGATGAATTCTGATAGAATGTACCATTTAGCCTCATGATGTCGTGAAACAGATTCCTTTAGAGGTCAATTCTTAAGAACTGAAACGCTGGAAAACCCACAAACAAATACTTTGATAGAGTTCTGCAACGTTATTTCGTGCAACAGAGGAAATACAAAGCATACAAATTTCTGTGCAATAATAAAAGAGCTTCAAAGTGCACTTTCGCGTTGACTTTGGGATGTAAACTGGTCCTTTATGAATTGAATTGTGGTTTCAGTTACAATCCGCGAATAAGAAGTAGCTTAAGTAGAAGCGATGAATGTGGCATGTAATTACTGCAAGGCTCTAAGATGGAAACAGGAACCGAAAAGAAATCTGCTGTTCGTCTGGAAGGACACAGCTGGATCCAATCTCACCACAGAATCATTTCTACAGATTTATTAATAATTTCGATTAGGTCCGGGCAATGCCGGGTAATTTCATCTAATTTACTAATAAATGCAAACATACACATGGGAAAATGCACATGCCAATTTCGTACATTTTCAATTTGCTGTTTTTGATGTCATATCCTCCCTTGAGACCTTAAATAAAATACACATCTGCAACATTTTAAATATTTAAAAGGAAATCCTGAGAATTTTTACTTGAGTTACAAATATATAAAAGATGAAGAAATATATCTCATTGAAATTACTGTCAATCAATCAATATTTTTATCAGTCGATACTGTTTTCTTTTATAATTGACAAGTATTTTTTTTACTTTAAGGATTATTTTTAATCAATTTTTATAGCATTAAAAATTGAACTAACCTACATATATATTATACATATATACAAAAACTATACACATATCTATTATTTATAATGAAGTTAGATTTAACTTTAGAAGATTTACAAGCTACGCGTTTTATAAATTCTTACAAGGGGCTTATTAAGCAAGCCACAAAATTCACCGAATTTAATGAAGAGGAAGCGACATTTATTTTAATTGCATATTACAAATTTGCATTAATAAATAAAAATAGCAAATATATTACAAAAAGTCAATTGCTAACATTGTTAGAGGTTATATTCAATCTCTATGATAGGATGATCAACGAACGAATAGTTGCTGTTATTGAGCCAGAATCGAAAGGAATGATTAAGCCAGAATCGTGGCTGAAACTTTTTGATATATATTTATCAGAATCGGTTGAGAAGAAAATGCAACTTTGTTTTAAGGTAGATAAATTTAAATATTATGTTTTTATGTACTTAAAAAATTTAACAAACCTAGGTTTACGATCTCAATAATAGTGGCAACATAGAAAGAGTGGAATGTGTTCAGAGACTAGTGGAAAATTTCATTATATCCGATGATGATGATATTAGAGAAGAGATACAGATGGTAAAGAAGACAAGTTTCAATATATTTTTCAACTATTTGTATTTATAGGATTGGACCGACTTAATAATGGCAAGAATGGATCCAGATAAGGATGGCAAGATCTCCTATGCTGACTACACCGAAAGTGTTGCAAAGCGACCAATTATGATGCAATGTCTGGGATTAGTAATACCAGAAATAGAAGTTGCACGTGAACTCTTTCCATTAAGATCACGATCAAAAGAAGGAACTGCCATTAAAAAGAAGCCAAAAATTAAAAAACGTCCACCTCCACCACCGCCCGTTGAGGAGCCGGCTCCTGTTGAGCCGCCACCACCAACCGGTAAGAAGGGTAAAAAAGGAAAGGAAAATGTTCCTCCAGCTAGTCCATCTCAACCAAAGAAGAAATGATTATATGGTTGATAAAAATACCAAAAAAGTGAAGATTAGAAGTGTGATTGCTTTTAAAACAGGATGCAGAATATCCTCTTCGAACGGAGCCACATTATTTTGCTATTCAGGGAAGGGAAGTAAGGGTTGCTTATATATAAGCTAAATAATTATTTATAATATGGTTAATGTAAGTAGAAGAATTGCCGTATTTACGTAGATGCCTTTGTTAATCTATATTATAATGTAGTTATTTTGTTTAAGCTATCAATTTGAAGAACTGAGCTTCAAGTAAAAAAATGCTGGCTCCCGTTCAAATAGGAACGTAGCATTGTATTTATTTATTTATTACGTTGCATTTTTTTTTTGATAATCACATATTGTTATTAAAAATATATATTAATAATAAAATATTTGCTTTTTTTTACTCCTTTTATACGACATCGCCAAGTACTCGAGTGCAATAGTTTGGGACCTAGCGTAGTCTAGGGAGTAAAACGTCTGGCTACCATCCCAGAGATCCCGGGGTCGAATCCCGGTAGCCCCACGATCCTTAGACTTTTCCCCTTTCTCGCCTACATAACTTTCCCTCTTTCTTCTTCCCTCTTTACATTCATGATTCCTCCTAAGCCAAGGTGTTAGGTATCGGTGTGTACAAGAAATGCATATTGACTATTGTCAAACGTTCGGCAATGTACATTCGCACTCCCATCTTGCAATCATTTTAATGTCAGGTGGTCGGAATCGTCAAATTTGCAGTAAAACTAGTCACTTTTGCAAACTGCATCAGTCATTTTTGCAGCCGACGCAGTTGATTGATGATCATTTGACGATACCGAAAGCAGCCGTGGATATCATCAATTTGACGACTCATATTTATGTTTTTATCGATAAAAATCGACTTTCTCAGTATGAAAATTTAACATCGACTCAAAGTCGTCAGATCGACTCGTTCCACAATAGGGCCCTTACTTTAGTATGTGGCTCTGCCCAGGCGGACTTTATTTCCGGCTTTATTAGTGGGAACAACGTAAACCAAAACAAGCACATGCACAGATGACCCGAAACGTAAAAGGACTACGAACCCATCCCCTCGGGGGAGTTTCAGCTTTATCCAAGTGGAACGGCTTTGCGAGTACCAACTACAGTACTTCAATTCAGTAATTCAGGCAACATAACCACAGGCATGCCAAAAGTCACCAGTGACAATGGCACATCTGAGAAACAAGAGATCACAGGAGCGTCAAAACAACTCGGAAATCGCTGCCGTGGAGACACTAAAACTGGACATACAAACAAAAGAACAAGAACAAGAAGAGGACACCCAATTCTACGCAAACAGAATACCAAAGCTAGACAATCGTTTGCATTACGAAAGATTTTTTCCCTTATAGTTCAGTCAATCTGGCAAATGGATCTTGGAAAATCAAACAATTGGATGAAACTTGGTGGAGTAGGTAGGAAGTGATGTTAGAAAGTGACCTTGCTGAAGGCCGCCTGATACTCGTGTGCGTTTTTGAAAAAACTCAAAAAAACTTCAAAAAATATTTTGAAATGGATTTATCTCGAAAACTAAGGATCTTACAAACAAATGTTTCAAATAAAAAATGTAGAGGACATCGTTATCTACATTTTTTGTCATTGGTGCAACATTGTACAACAAAAAGTGTGCGCAGTAGGTGGCGCTAAAGTGCTCAAAAAAGGGTTTTTCACCCTTTTCACCCTTAAATTTTATTTTTTCAGCTACAATCCAAGTGGGAAAATTGTTCCTTTCAAAATAACGAACAACTTTTATTTAAACATTTTTTTCATACGACTTACCGTTTCAGAGCAGCAGCTTGATGAAGTATGGAAATCCCAATATTACGCTTGCACAAAGTATAAAGACAAGCAAAGTGCATATAAAAGATGTCATTTTTGTTTAACTTTGAATGTAACAATTAATAATGTTTATAACAAATAATTTTTTTAATAATTATCAAAATTAGAAATGTATAATCCGTATTTTTTATACTTTTATATGAAATATTCAAAGTAGTTGAATCTTTTGTGAAATTATTATTTTTTACAAACAAAGTATTTGTCTTCACGTGCAAGCATAATATTGGGATTTCCATACTTCATCAAGCTGCTGCTCTGAAACGGTAAGTCGTATGAAAAAAATGTTTAAATAAAAGTTGTTCGTAATTTTGAAAGGAACAATTTTCCCATTTGGATTGTAGCTGAAAAAATAAAATTTAAGGGTGAAAAGGGTGAAAAACCCTTTTTTGAGCACTTTAGCGCCACCTACTGCGCACACTTTTTGTTGTACAATGTTGCACCAATGACAAAAAATGTAGATAACGATGTCCTCTACATTTTTTATTTGAAACATTTGTTTGTAAGATCCTTAGTTTTCGAGATAAATCCATTTCAAAATATTTTTTGAAGTTTTTTTGAGTTTTTTCAAAAACGCACACGAGTATCAGGCGGCCTTCAGCAAGGTCACTTTCTAACATCACTTCCTACCTACTCCACCAAGTTTCATCCAATTGTTTGATTTTCCAAGCAGACGCCTTTTTTTTCGCCAGATTGACTGAACTATTAGAGGAACATGAAATATGGTGTGAAACCAACAATGGGCGAAGACTGGCCACTTGGGAGCACATACGGGCTCACGACGGCCTAACTTGACCAGTAAATTTAAATGGCCGAGAACTGAGCTGTTCACACGGGCACAATACGGCAAATTTAAACCAAAAAAAAGAATCGGCACCAAATGTTTAACGTTGAATGTGCTTTATGTGAACTTGATCTTTTTCGTTATGTACAATCGTCCTTTGGCTATCGATGCACAAGAGAAACAAGCTAGTTGTCGGTTTGTTTTTCGGCAAGTGTGTGGTGTGTAGGAAATTTTGTTATTCAACCCCATGAAGAAAAAACACAAGACTAAGGTACAAAATGCTGTATAGTAAATTTATTCTTTTGCAAGTCTATGGTTTTTTGTTTAAAGTATTATTTTTTTGTTGGGTGAGAAGCATACGGGTTCTTTCTTTGCATATTCCGTCCGATGAGAGTATTCCTTAAGCATTTTTGTATGCCTATTAGTGTAACCACAATTCCGGCGAACGACGGCAAATTCGCTGTCAAAATTTTTAAAACCATATGTGAGAGCGGAATTGCCCACAAATCCGACGGGCGACGATTTGCGAATGCGACGAAATTCGTCAGGTTAAAATAAATTCAAATTTTGTCGACAAGGGTGGCGATTTTTTATGTCATTGCAGTTTTCTAGTATTCTATGATCCACTTTTATTTAAAAAAAACGTCGCCGCTGTTGTGCTTTAACAACTATAGCGATGCAATTCGTTGAACATGACAACGAAATTTCGTCGTTCGTCGGAATTGTGGTTATACCATATTGCGTAGAACTTGATTCAACCGGACGATAGTAAAGCAAGAGATAAGCACTTGCCTCCTATGCGACAGCGGAATAAGTTCCAACTTCTTGAGCCTGTCCGTGGAAGGCGGTAAGCTGCAAAAATCGCGCGGGTCGTGTAGATTTCTCAGAGCGAAGAGGAGAAATTTCTTTTATACTGATTCCAACCTACCGCTACTTACCTGAAATATAGGGTCCCAGATCAAGCACGTATGTTCCAGAATTGGGTAGTCCAATTCCTTGGATCTACTCTCTATAAAATCAAGTGAAAGTTGAAATTTAATTTATTGCCTCGCAGCATCCTTTCTAATGAGCATTGCATTCCCCAAAAATGAAATTGGTCCGACATAAACTGGTAGAACAAAATTCTGACGCCTTAAGGTTAGTGCTATTAACTAATCATCTGTGAAGCTGGTCGCACAGTCGCATTAAATAAAACAATTAAATCGCCAAAATAGATCATTTATGAGTTAACTTCCCATACAAAATTTTTCGATCTTATATTTTAAAAACTTTTTAAACTAAAAAATAAAAATAAATCTTATAATTAAAGGCTTAACGAGCCTTTTTTGCTCTTTTATTCTTTAATGGCTTTTCAATCGGTTGCGATCGTACCGGGAAAAGCTCTCGAGAGACTTCTAAATCTGGAAGAACTATACCTAAACATTGCATCATAGTTGGCCTTAATCCAACACTGTACGCGTAATCCGCATAGGAAATGGAGCCATCCTTATCTCGATCCATTCGCTTCATTATTATTTCGGTCCATTCCTATTGATATTAAAAATTTTACAATTATATTTCACATTTTTACATTATAACCAATCTACCATCTGCATTTCTTCTTTAATATCTTCATCATCCGTAACTATAAAATTCTGCACCAAAGGCTGAACACATTCCACTCTTTCAATTGAACCAGTGTTGTTTAGATCATACACCTAATTAGTATATCTTGTAGCTTACGTGTTTATATAACTATTAACTATACCTTAAAGCAGAGGCGCATTTTCTTCTCCATTGATTGTGAAAAATAAATATCAAATAATTTCACCCATGATTCGGGCTTAACACTTCCCTTTGAATCTGGCTCAATAACCGCAACGATTCTTTCGTTAATTACTTTATCATAGAGATGGAATAGCACCTCCAATGTTGTTAGAAATTGACTTTTCGATAGAAGTTTACTATTGTTTGCTAAGGCAAATTTGTAGTATGTAGCTAGAACGAACCCAGCCTCAAACTCATTAAATTCTGTGTATTTTGATGCCCCCCTTATTAGATGCTTATAGTGATTTAAAAACTTGTTAGCTTGCACATCCTCTAATGTTAAATCTGGCTTCATGCTTATTTATTAACTAAATTAATTACTTTAATTAACTGACTGATCTTGACTGATTATTACACTATTACACTGATTATTACACTATATAAAAAAAAACTTTAAAACTCCAATAAATTTTGCTAACAAATACTCAAATAATAAACTCAACACTCCTAATTTTTGTTTTAAACTAGTCATTTAGCTCTCAACGCAATTTCAATATGAATGCTAGATTATCCAAAAAATAGTATGACAAAGAACAAGTGATGGATTACAAAATTGAATAATATCAGTGATTTTTAACTAATTGTGACTTTTGAAAAGACATTCGATATAGAGTTGATCATGGAGGATCTACAAGGTTGACTCCGCCATGAGAGGACTAGTAACAAATTTTCATAAAGTAGGATCTTCTACATCACAATAGTTGGGCATCTTCTTCTTCTTATTCTTCTTTAATCCTTCATGCGACATAGGGTGGTATCAGATGCTCTCCAGTGGACTCTGTTTTGTGCGAAAGCTCTCAGCTCCATCCAGAATATCCCAGTTGTTGCGGCCTCCTCTAATAGGATTCTTTCCGCCACCTATGGATCGAGTTGGTTCCATGAACATCTTCTGATGAGCAGTCCATTCTTACATGTCAGTAAAGGATTCACTTCATGCTTGTCAGCAAAGGATTCCCCTATAATCAAAATGAAGCTCCAAGAAACAATTCTGCGGCGGTTGTTCGTATGTCCATATCCGGCATATGAGTCGATTACATGACGTCGACTTGACACCTATGAAATCGACTCCTGTTTATGTGTTTACCGACCAATTTCGGCAAAATCGACTTTCGCAATAAGAAATTTTAATATCGACTCAAAGTCGTCCAATTGACGATATCCACATTAGGCCCCTTAGAGTAAGGTCCTCCGCACACGAGTCGACAGATTTGCAACCCCAGCTGCATACGCAACTGTTTCGTGACCTTGCCCTTGTACGGAAGTGGGAATCCATACAGGGGTCGACAGAAACGCATGCGATTTCAGTTGCGTGGTTGCACTTGTGCATGTCAAATTGTGCATGGCTAATTTTTGCTGTGTGCGACTAAAACTATGTAGGCACAGAGCACCGATTAATGCAAAGCCAGTTTCGTTCGTGTGTGGTCAAAGGCTTCATTTCGTTTGCTAACTGGTTGGGCGGAGCGAGTGATTATTGTGAAACTAGTTTGCAATTGGGATTGCACATCGGTCGACTCATGTGCGGACGGCCTAAGTAGCTGGTCAGTTTTTGAGCGATCCTTCCTGAAGCCTGCTTTATACTTGGTTGTGATCATTTTTACGATAGATATTTCTATCCTTTAGGATAGATGTAAAAATCTTGTAATAAACAGGAAGTAGCGCGGTTCCTCTAATTTTTGCCAGACGCCGTTCTTATGAATTAGACATTTCACTCGTCCGTCCTTTCCAAATGTCTCTATAAGTTCACGCCCCGGGCTTATAAGGTTTGTCTCATAAATTAAGGAAAAAAAGCAAAAATATTTTAATAATGAAAAAAACCTCCCTGAGTAAAGGTCACCCGCTCCTAAAAAGGTCAAAACGTCTGCACGGAACCTAAATAGGCGTGGTTCGCCTGAGTACAAATAAGAGTCGCCCGCACTTAGCATGACACAGGCAAGTAAGTAAAAATCCTACTTTTCAAGGAAGCAAATTTGGAGTTTTGAAAAATTGCGTAGGACGAAGAAAATGGCAATTATTTTGGTGAGCAAAAAGGGTTCCATTAGCATACTCAGTAGATCGGTTCTCGTTCGATTGCATAAGTCGTGCAGTATGGGACGTGGTTAGTACTTAGTTGGGGGACCTCTTGGTAAAATGACACTCGCGTTTGGAATGGTCTATGCCGATGCATGTGCATTTATAGATGCCTGTAGCGGGAGCGTTCATACTGCGCGCTCTTTTAGATTTTTACGCCTGTGACGGGAGCGAGTACGGAAAACCGAATTTCTGCACTACAATTTGTCAATTCTCCCTCAAGACATCCTCTTCGTCTTATTAACTCTCTTGTGATTGCTCTATCCTTCTATGGTTTTTTTCTTACTAGCCTCTTCAAAAGCACTAATAGATTCGCTTTCTTTACTGCAGCCATTCCCAGAAATTAGAAGTCTGTAGCTGGATACTGCAGACTGATTGCAGTCATGCGTTTTTGACTAGGCTCTTTGTTAAATGAAAAAAAGGATTGGGATTATAAACGTCTTTTTTCTCAGTATATTAAGTAACTATTATTGAACACTTTCAAAGTTGGACACGGGGGCAGTTAGCGCCGCCGCTCGAAGCCTGGCGCCCGGGCCATGATCCTCATGTCACTAGGGTAATTGCGCCACTGGAATACCATCAGCAAAATGAAAGCGTAGGACGATCAAGCAATAGGCGGATGGATGGTGGCTAGACGATATTCGAAAACTTCATATAACAAACTGGAGAGAACTAGGAAGACGTAGGGACGGCTGGAAGAAGAGAATTCAAGAGGCCCGATCCCTACAAGGATTGTAACGCCATTTAAGAAGAAGGAACGGCACTATAGGAACGTCCATATGATGGTTTATTACTGTTGGAGTTTACAAAAAGATCAAGCTGAAGACGTACAAATTGTATAAAAGGACATTTCATAACAACAACAAAAAACTTATAAACAAATAAGATATTTTTGGAGAAAATCGTAGTTGTGTATAAATAAAAGAGTTGACCTGATACAATTAAATTAATATTTCTGCCCTTATTACATTGCATTTTATGATTTATCATAAAGTTCCCTCTACTCAACTCAACTAACATAATTTCGTCTTTTGCAAACACGTCACAAATACCATTATAACATTTCTGTGCGTTTAACCCAAATTTTATCTTAATAGCAGAAAGGATATAAAACGTCCAGACATTCAGTCGCCAAAAGAGACAATTCCGAGGCAACAAAAAAAACAGAAGAAGAAAAGAATTTGTTGTTTTTATTACTTAAAGCAAACAATCCTAGACCTTTAGTGGTTGGTTGGTATATATGCGACGCAAGAGAATATTATTAATTTAAGATAATTTTCAAGGGTATCGATTTCTTGTTCATTTTGATATCTTGAATATACACTTGAAAATTCAATTTATGGCAATTGGCAAGAGACTTTTAAAAATGTCATAAGTAGAGAGGATTGTCAGTTTAAGGTCAATCAATAAATTATATAGATTTGTATTTAATAATAAATTAATTTGTGTTATTAAAGGAGTTTTTTATTATTTATTATTATTTTTAAATGTAGTTTAAAGTAGATTTTAAAAAAATTGTAATAAACTCACCAGAAATACCAATGGCTAATAAAGAATAAATTTAGTACGTGATCCGTGGCCGGAGGAAGTGGTCGCGGTCCACTTTGGTAAGGAGGACAGCAGCCTTGAGTACAACATTCTCTTGGTAAGGAGCATATATGCCCTCCCTCACAAAATCTCGCAGCTACCTGTGAAGGGAAATGAAACTGTGTTAATTATTTATGATAGTCCTTTAAAGTTTTTTTTCTTTATTTTATATATATGTATATAAATAGGTATCTATATATTATTTTATAGTAGTAGATTAGGTAAATCCTTCTATATATATCACGCAATGAAAGTGAAAGTATATTTTTATTTTCTTCGTCCTTTTTTTATTTATCATGAATTGAGAGAAAACACCCTTAAATAATTTTCATATTAATAATAATAATAATAACACCTTCACATAGCTGTCTTGCTTAAACATGATTCATATCACTGCACTGCAAGAAAAACAACTTCTCCACCAAAAAAAAAATGCGATACCAAAACCAGCATCCTGCAAAAAGGGAGCAAGGAAAAAAAAGGAACAAAGAATTTATCGCACTCACAAAAACTGGAAGTGTGCAAGTTCCAATCAACGATGCGATCAAGTATCCAAAGTGAACCATTTTCCACTATTATTTATCTTTTTCGACAAACAATGCAAATATCGCATTGTCGCCCCCCTTTCCCGATTAATTCAATAAAAACAAACAATCAAAACACGATTTTTCTTATAGATTTATTTATTTCAAAAAAAAATCTTTAAAATTTTCATCAAAACTTTTCTTTTGTTGCCAACACATCACACAAAATCGAATACAAACACTGTGTGTATGGGCCAAAAGGTAGAAAAACATAGAAAAAAAAGGGGCAAGGATGAAACGACCTAGAGAAAACGAACCATCGAAAGGGGGTGAAACAAGATTGTCATCATTGCCATTGCGAACGTTCACTACAAAATTGCTTTAATTTTAAAATAAAATCATTACTACATAAAGGATTAAAACTAATAATAAACTTTCTACAAAAGAAAATATCTTTCAAAAATTAAAATTCTTAATCCTTTTATACTTTAACAAACAAAATAATTCTTCCATTATCAACAAAAGGATTTACGTTTCCTCTGGTAACGCTATTTTCCTCCCTCAAAATGGTCGTCATGCGCTTTTCGTGAAAAATGTCAGTTTTAGCGAATACTTGTGGGGGTTGATAAATATGTATACAAACATCGGTAAACAAAATATCACGTTATTCCGTGTAAGAAAAACATCGCGCACACGAAGAGGCGGAACCTAACAGAAATCTTCCAGGGATAATTGTTGTTAAAATCTGCATTATCATATTTTGCGATGATTTTTGTTTTTTTCATGTCTTAAGACCAATTATTAACAAATTAGTATAGAAGAAAGTTTCTGAAAAATCTTAGCATGAAAATGTCCAATAATGGTCTTCCTCACACCATGCCAATTTCCGCCCTATGTGCCATAAGGGATTAAAGCAGCATAAGTTAAGTTAAATTCCCAGGACCAAAGATATCTCCCGTTGCGCTTTCGCAGATAACGAGGATGCGTTTGACAAAGTTACTTCCCATGTGATCAACGTACCCACAGCAAAAAGAGAGTTAACGAGATGGGTCACCCTACTTCTACAGAGCAGCCTGACAACTGACGAAATGAATTGTGAATCGATTACGATAATGGCTGCAGAGGTCTGTCATAAATGAAGCGTCCTATCGACTCTCCTTTGGTCAATCGTAATCGACGAACTTCTTGTCCACCTAAATAACCAGAGCTTCGAAGCGTAGGCGTATTCAGATAACATGGTTATAATGATTACGGGCGTCATGATGGCACCATCTCGGTCTTCCTGCAAGTCGCTCCATCATATGTATGTGCCGGGATTAAGCTGGCCAAGCTTCAAAGGTTTTTTTTAAAGAGGAACTGGTGAGAAGCCTTACATCGGTGCACGAGGGAATATGTGCAACCTCCTGTCTAAGGTTTCCATGCCTAAGATAGTTGCTGCGCTATCGGAACTACGATTTACCGGGTCCAAGGCATTGACGTTCGTCCCGGCAACAATAGCCGAAACGAAGACGCTATACCATTCCGATGGTGAGAAATGAGGCTGGCGGGCTTATGGTCGATCGACGAGCTGCCAGCAACTTGTCGCATTTCAACCTATTGGCAGTTTGGCAGTTATTATCATCATCAGTTATTATTATCATCGGATAGTGTCCCGTCGGCGTGAAAGAAATAAGCGGTCTTTCAAATGCGATGCTTGAGCAGTTTCTCCGTGTGTCACTCTGCGATCGCCTTCGAAACGAGACAGTTAGACAAAGATGCGCCTGGGATTCCTCAAGAGATGCAAGTTCCTATCTGCCCAAAGCCGCTGACCACACTGGCTCTGCCCACAATAGGACAGAGCCAACCACTTTCGTGATAAGGAGGGGTTGGCTTGCCCCTATGTTAGGTAACATCCTCGCGAGAGCTGCGCTGATAGTGGAAGCATTTGCCGCCGCGCCCTCCAAGTGCATCCGGAAGTGGGACTTCGGTCAATCATCATTCCAAAATACCAGTACCAATACCCATCTGTTCCTTCTATGGAATGAGTAAAGAAACACACCCCACATCTCCCATATCGCTACGTTCGCGAATGTCTCCATTTCGTCGAGTCGCATTCCTACTACAGCGATCCCGATGTCATTGGCCACCTCAATAGCAACCGCTTCTTGCGGGAGGGGTAGCGTAAGCACTTCATAATTTATGAGGATCTACAGGATCAAGGACTGTCTCGCTATCACGGAAGCTAAAAGCACCTGCACTCCTTCTAGTAATCTTAGAGTGTCTTCTAACTCTAAAATTCCTCAGCAGGAACAAAAATATTACGCTGATGCAACAACAACAACAACTTCAATTTTATATGGAAAGCGGGCCCCACGTAACGTCAGCACTAAAATATCGTTTACGGTATACAGTCTTTTGCACTACCTTGTTTCTGTATACCGTGACGCTGATCTAGATTTCAAGTCACGAAGGTCACCAAAGAACAAATAAAATAGGTCCTAGTGCCCAGCGCAAGTGTGATAATATGATTTATTAATAATAATTTTGTCAAATTTAGTTTTAAATAACCTATTAGCCTTATGAAAAATATAAAGGTAAATTTGTTTGGTTAAAATTTCTAACTGCCAAATAACGTAATTTTCGAAAAACAAAATTTGCATAAAAAACTAAATTTCGAAAAGTTTTCTACGATAAAACAAATATTTTGTTTTGGTTTGTGTATTAGATAACTGCCACGAATGAAATGAGTAGAAAGAATTTGAAACGTCAGTGAGGTGGACCAGACGAGTAGACACCTTCCCAGCGCCTCCGCCGAAACGTTATTTTATTATAAATTTTCTTCGTATATTTTATAAATAAATCAAATCACAACAAAATGAAAAATATCACCATTATTGTGTCTATATTCCTAACTTTAATTATATCAACAAAAGCATGGGATAACGAGGAACTAGAAATATTCGATGTAGTCGAGGAGGTTAACCAGAACTTCTATGAGTTAATGGGGCTTTCGCAGGTAAATATTTACTGTTTATTAAAACAAATAACTGGTTAATTGTTGATTTTCTAAAGCAAGCAAGTGCCCAGGAAATAAAGAGGGCATTTAGAAACTTATCAATACAATTGCATCCGGATAAAAATGCTGCCGAAGATGCCAATGTGCAATTCAGGAATCTTGTGTCGGTGTATGAAGTCCTCAAGGATCCGGGAAAACGGGAGAAATATAATAAAGTACTGAAGGAAGGTCTGCCTAATTGGAAGTCTGCTATTTATTATTATCGCCGGGTTAGGAAAATGGGTTTGGCCGAAATGGCTGCAATTCTTTTTGTAATAATATCAATTGGACAGTATTTTGTGTCATGGGCGGCTTATATTGAAAAAAAGTACACGGCGGTATAATTGCTACATTAAATATAGTTTGAGGACTAGTAACTAGCAATTCATTCTTACAGGAACAACTTTTTGGGACAAAATTGAAAAAGTTGCAAAAGAAAAATAAAACCAACGTGGACTTGGACGTAATCTTAAGCGAAATTCCTGCACCAAGTGTTTTCGTAAGACGCTTTTTTTTAAAGCAGTGAAAAAATTGCCTAATACCTTGATTTTTTTACTAGAATACCTTGCCTTTCCAAATACCAAGAGCAATTTGGAATATCCCAAAAGCCGTGAAGTCGTGCTTTGGTATGCTGTACGAATACAAGAGACAAGAGATGGAAAGAAGAAAACAGTAAATAGCCGCTTTTTTTAGTTATTTAAATCTTGTTAACATTTGTTATTTTTTATAGAGAAGCAGAGGAAATAGAGCGACAGAAATTAATCGAGGAAGAAATAGTAAAAGAAAGAGAAGCTAAGAAGGAGCAGAAGGAGTCGATGAGGAAACGAAAGCAGGCTCGTAAAGCTCCAGAGAAGACAGATGAAGAATTGGCTGGATATTCCCAGTTGAAAATAAAGGAAGAAACTGAAGATGATGCAGTGAAGCCGGTCAAGGCTGGAAAAGTATTATTTACAATAAAATCCATGTATCCTGGGCACAACTAACATAAATCCTTTATTTTAGGTGCAATTAAGTGGAGGTCTATGGACAGACGACGATTTATCAGAACTGGTAAGGCTAGTGAAAAAATATCCAAGTGGATGTCCAAATCGATGGGAGGCAATTGCCGAAGCAATGAACAGAAGTGTTCCAGAAGTAACATTCATGGCAGCAAAATTAAAAGAAAACGGCTACAGAATACCTGGACATACAGAAAACACCACCGAAAATCTTGTGCAAGAAGCAACAGCCATAAAAAAAGTAAAAACTAAAAAAACAACAAACGCCATACTAGTGCCCGAGACGAATTGGTCTCAGGACCAGCAACGTGCTCTTGAGGCAGCCATAACCAACTATCGTAAAACTGGAACTGATAGATGGCAGAAAATTGCAAATAGTGTTCCCGGAAAGACCAAAGAAGAATGCCTGGTCCGGTATAAATATTTAGTGGAATTAGTGAAATCACAGAAAGAAAAGAAAGATGATAATGGTGGCGGGCCAGAGGCCAATGACCAGGCTGAATCAATTGAATTGGAAAAAATTGAAAACCATGAATCGGAAGATATTTGTCAAGATCACAATTCCGGAATTGAGCTAATAGAGCCATTGAGCAGAGATGACGTGATAGCGGATGATGAAGATGGTGGAAATTTGGAAGATGTAAAGCAAGAGCCGGAGGAGATTGAAATTGAGGAGGAAGTTCAGCCGACTAAGAAGAAAGGGAAACCGCGCAATAAGAGGAAAGAACGTAAAAAACGACAGGAGTTCTCCAGTGATGAATATTCTGACTAATAAGTTGAATTTAATGTGCGCAAAATATAAAATATTTAAGGGAATTATCATTTCGTTATTTTCACTATATTAAGGCGTAAAATTTTATTCATAAGTCTAGTTAGGGGTCGTCCATTAATTACATGAGGCGTTCAGGGGGTATCTCACCCAATCTCACGCTGTGGGAGAGGGGGTCTCAGCAAATATCACGCCCAATGATACTTGGCCTCAAGGCGAACACTTTCAGGTCACGGCCTGTCGGCGACTTGTATATAAATGGGGGCCTTGAGATATGGCCAAGCTTTCCCATTCCGTAATAATTCTCAAATTAAGAATGTTAGGCTTTCCGCAAGCCCTTCTAGTATGGTTCCAGGCCCAGGTTCTTAGCGAACAGGACCTACCAAGTTCTTTTTCGAGGATCCAAGTCAGTAACCATTGAAGTGTCATCCGGTGTCCCTCAAGGAAGTCATCTTGGCTCTCTTCTCTTTATTCTATCAATTGATGACATTGTTCCTTTACTAAAACACTGTAGAATATTGATTTACGCTGATGACATCAAATTGAGAAAATCCATTAGTTCTTCCATCATATGGTTCCCGGATCGTTACTCAACTTAAGTTCTCTTCACAAGCGTCGTGAGGTGGCCGATGTTGTATTTGTTCATCAGCTTCTTGATGGAAAGGTTGACTCGGGTTTTCTAGGTCGCCGAGCATTGTTTAAAGAGAGTCGTTATAACCTGAGAGGACCACCTCTTTTACAAATCCTTAGAATATAGAACTACAGGAAGGCACACGGCGAATTTTAGCGTAATGAAATTCTTGTTGAGTGAGTGCTCACGTTTTGTCTAGTTGTGTGTCCACTAAAAATGGAAAAAGCGAGTGGAGTAGAGGAGGGGCTGTTATTATGAAGGGTGACACAAAACTTAGATTGTCACATAAAAAATGGTTGTGCAGTACGTGTCTTTTCCGATTACGGTCTTGGCTATCTCCCTCACTGTATTCTACTATTAATTCTGCTTTTCGGAAACCAAACTGTTTATTCCATAGACCTCCTTACCAGCCTGCTAAGGGTAATAATCTATTATGCCAATAGACTGTCCTCTCGAATGGTTTGCCCATTGCATTAAGGAGACATGGTGGGCTAAGAACGAAGAGTCAAGTGTGTTATTCATGGGCGGGCTGAGTTCCAGTTTTTGCTGCTTCCATCGTGCTGAAAACACTCTCCTTCAGGTATGCCGTAAATACATTTCGAATGCATTTAATGCTACTTTCTGATGGGGGGGTAAGTTGATAGCTGCGGGAATAATATAGTCATGCAGGTTGGAGAGTGTAGATTTTAGTATACTATAAAAAGGTTTTCAGGGCTGCAATATTCCCTCTTCTTTTTCAATGGCTCTATAGCCCAATTCGAGCCTTGGCCTTCGTCAGCTTCTTCCTCCTGCTTTGAGGTTGTCTCCAGTTTTTTCTATTGGGCAATTTTGCTGCAACGGCCTTAACATTATCTTCCCACCTTCACCGTGACTTGCAAAATGGTCTTTTGCTATATGCTAGTAGATACAGGCCTTTTTGGCATCCTTGAGTCATCCATTCTTTGGACATGACCGGGCCAATGTAAACGCAATAGTGGCATGTCTTGAAAGTTCACACTCTTTTATAAATCATACAATTCGTGATTATAGCGTATATAATATAGTGTAGCAAATATATCCAACTTGTCGGCGGATTTCTGGTTGATACTCCATGCTTCACATCTACACGTAGCTACTGTGCGTATGATGGCTTTGTAGCTTCTTATTTTAGTTTTTCTGTGGATGTCTCTAGATTTCATTGCTGGCAGTAGTGAGAAGTATGCTCTTTTTGTGGCGTTTATTCCTCTTTACATGTCGTTTCTTTCCGCTGACTGTGGACTCTAAGGAGTTAAATTGGTTTACCCGTTCGGAGCTATGTTCGCCCTAGGTGGTGTTGTGGTTACTTCTTTTTCTTTCCACCCTCGACTGAATTAGAATCTTACTCTGCATTCATTTGCAGCCCTATATCTTTGGCTCCATCTTCTATTTCCTTGAATATTTATCTAAGGTATGACAGTGATCTCGCAAGGCCGTTTAAGTCGTCGACATATCTTGCCAATTGTTTTGATTTGTTAAGCAGGGTTGCGTTAGCATCAATACTTTTGCGAGGTACTCCTTCTAGGCAGCGATTAAATAGCACAGGTGCCAGCCCATCGCCCTGCTTTAAGCCTTGCCTGACTCCTTGTATTCTAACTGCACACCTTATGTTTTCTAATGTCAGTTTGGTTAACTTTACTATCTTTAGAGGTATGACTAAGACCAGCATTGTCGCATACAATTTCTTCCTGTAGATGCTGTTGTATGCTTGTTTGAAGTCGATAAAAAGTTGATACACGTCAATGTTGCATTCACAGCATTTTCGGATGGATCAACGTCGAATTTCTTTTGCTTTTTGCTTCTTTTTCCTTGAGTGACAGCCGACGTCTGAGTCTAGCTTTAACTAGAAAGTGGTCCATTTCACAATTTTCTATAGGATCTTGCTTGGAGGATACTGGAAGCTGCCCTTCTGTCTATGAGTATTTGCTCTATTTGGTTGGAGTATCTATTGCTGGGAGATTGCCATGTGTATTTGTGAATATCCTTTCTTGGGAAGTATGTTGAACAGATGATCATATTTTTGCTCATCGCAAAATCGATAACACATTGTTCGTTATCGTTTGATGTTTCGGGGAGATTTTTCTTGCCAATGGTCAGGTCGGTCTGTGCTAATTTTGGCCTTGAAGTCTCCTTTCACCATCTTGATGTCATTGGAAGGGGCCGTGTATTCCTTCTGTTGTTTAATTTTAATAGGTCTATGGTGGATCTATGGTGCTTTTGCACTATGTCCAACGTTTAGAAAAAGGGGAGTTTATACAAAAATAAAGCTGAAATATGTATTTGTATTACCTTTAGTTTTAGTAGTTTATCAAGCAATTAACATTTATTCTTAACCACTTCTATATTGGAAAAAGGTCTTCATTGTATTAACCCAGTGGGAAATGGAGTGCTCTAAGGACAATGGAGGAGCACTCCCATGGAAGCATGGAGTGCTCCCTTTCCGCTCCCTCTCCATATATTTTTTAACATCAGATGTCCGCCTAGGCTAGCACTCCATTTGAGCTCCCATAGGAGCACTCCTGCAGCGATGTAGTTGGAGACAAAAAGGAGCATTATAGAGCTTTTTTAAATATCTACAGTAGAGGTCAACATTAAAGTACCATAAGAATTTTTCAGTAATTATACGTTTTCAGTATAATAGTGAGTCATCGCATCAATACAATTTTAAGTTTTAAGCTTGGCCTATTCAATTCCTTAAATAACTCCAATAATGCTCCCTTGGGAGTCCATTGAGAGCCCTCCAACTTCCCTCCCTTTGGGATTGCTCCCAATTTTTCCCGCTGGGAAGTGACTATACAAAAACACAAAACATTCTTTTATAATAAAATATTTTATTCTACTTAAATTCTAAACAAAGTTTTTCTTTTATTTAATTTGTTTTTATGAGAAACTTTTTTTTTAATTAAATTTAATTTTAAATAAAAACAAAATCTCATATCTGTTGGTAAAAAAATTATTGAACCATTCTCGGAAATCCATTTTAAGTATAAGCAATGTTGCATCTTCAAAAAATCATGATAACATATATAGTATATTAAAAACAGAAAAGAAATTGAAGGCTCGAGCTTCAAGGGTGTAAAAGCATTCGTATTGAATAATATTTATCTATTATTTTCGGAATTAGGCACGTTTTTTTATATTTTTATCTTTTTTTTCTTGAATTATCACAACCGACTTTCATACGAATTTCGGAGACATACATACAATCTATAAGGACAATAATAATATAATATATATAAAGTCCCACCGAAGATGCAGAAGTAGAATTTTTTAGTGTTTATTTTAAAATTTGTGTTTTTTGTTTATTATTTTAAAATTTAACAGTTGTGGCACTTAACCAAGCCAACTTCGTCACAATTCATACATTTTAATGCTACAAATTCTGCTGTGAAATGATTTCGATGAACAGATTTTTTTGATCCATTGCATGATGAACATGGGAGAAGTCGATAGCCGCCACATACTTGACATGTATAAGATGCGTTTATTGACTGAAATTTGAAAAATATAATTGATTATTTATTATTAAATGATTTTACGCGCAAACTTACTTTATATGGCTTTAGAATTTTTCTTAATTCGCCAGTTTCGTTCAGTCGTTCTACTGCTTCGGCATCCTAAAAGATATAAAAGAAGAGACTAAAGTACGAGTTTTAAATGAATTTTATGTAATTATAAAAGCTGGTTTTTATGTTTAATGGTATCATAATATCTAATTAATGTCTGCAGCTACACTCTTCTAACGACTTTTTTTTAGTTTATTATACTAAAAAATAATATCTTAACGAAACCAGAGTAATAAATGCTGAAAAATCATTATCTATAAATTAAAATCTAAACTAAACTCGTCTGTTCGTCTTCATTAAGTCAGGATTTTATCCAACATGCATGTAATATCTTTGGATAACTGTAAATTTGTAAAGTAATCGATATATTTGTTCGATAGCTCTGAAGATGCAATAGTTAACTACTCATCCAGAGAAACAGTTATTATTTAATATTTATATTAACTTTCACGAAATGCTAATTATTCCTTTCTACTTTCAGATTTTGCGGAGGACATACTATATTTCATATAGCCAATATCAGTCTCAAGTAAATGTAGCTGAAATTTCAATTCAATTAGCTCAAATTTGTTTTCTATCAGCAGGTCCATGTCGAAAGGCTTGTTTGTCATTTGGATAGATGCCAGCATTTTAAAAAGAAAGCCGAAAGTAATCTCAGTCAATAACAAGGTGAGTTTAAATTAGAGATGCGCCGAATATTCGTATTCGGTATATTCGGCGTGTTTTTTAATATTCGTATTCGGCCGAATATTCGGTTAGTTTGCCGAATAATTACCGAATATTTAAATAGTATTATTTTAAGACTTACATATGTTAAAGAGGCTTTTTTCTGGAACAGTACATAGGTAGTATTTGTAAATGAAACAAACACTTCTTTGTGTAACCATATTTATTCACAAAATCAAAAATTTAAAAAAATGAGACAGCAGAAATGAGTCCGATTTGAAACTAGTTTGCAACTGCTTGCGTACGATTGTTCTTGCCGGTCGGAAATACCAAGCTTGTACTTGCGTTGCATTCAGCGGCTCCATGATATGCGGCGAGTTTTCACCAACACTTAATTTCGTAGTTGCATTCCGTCCCGACATAAACCAAAAATCTAAGAAACGAGTGTATGATTGTGATCTTGTCGAATGCGGCAATATAGAAAAAGTTGAAAGTAGACCGACATTTGCGTTGCATGCATTCCATTCATGGAATATTCCGTCAAGTCGCATTTGAATACACCTTCTATATTGTCTGTCACCTAATGCAACACATGTACGCTTGTCACCAGTTTCAATCGCGTGGTTGCATTTGTACGTGTCAAAGTTTATTCAACAAAATCTTCGTGAGCACAGAACACCGATTGGTGAAAAATCAGTTGCCCTTGTGTGTGGACAAAGGTTTCATTTGGTTGCAAACTGGTTGTGATAAGGGTGAAACCAGTTTGAAACTGGGATTGCAAATCCGTCGACCTAAGTGGGTAGGGCTTCAATGTTTAGAGAATTCTTGCTTTAGTCTCTTATTTTTTAGCGATAATTCTATCACGAGAGAAATTGCAATAAAGAGCCGAGCTACCGCGAAGTGTTCAAGGGGTGGGCGAACACTGCTACTCGCAGATCGCTTCGCCGACCCATATGAACTGCGCAAAAATGAACCGAATAATTCGGTCGAATGTTCGGTTCGGTACATTTTTGACCGAATATTCGGCCGAATATTTGTATTCGGTCGAACCCATATTCGGTGCATCTCTAGTTTAAATCTAGTAAAACGATATTTAATCGGAAAGAAACAACATGGGAAAATGATTCATATTTATATTATTTTTAGTTTTTCTGTAAGCATTTCACAGTGTTAATAAAATAGAAAGAAGTAAAGCCATTACCACGAAACTAATTAGTCCAGCTTGCCTAACGATCACCGACAATAAAAGCCTTAAGTCGCAATAAAAAAAAATATTTTTCTCTAATGTTTCCAGGATCAAGCTTGAACCTGCATTGATATCGATATTTGTTTTCGCACTCTGTCTGTAAAAATATAGTGAGCTTTGAGCATATATAGCCAAACTCTCGCATATACATATGATGTAGCGATTGTGGTCAGAAAGCGACGATACATGGAGGAACTGTTCACGATTTGTCTTAATAGAGTCAATACGAAGAAGATGCAGTACATGAAGCTTCTAGGAAATGAAAATAGACAGGTTCCTTTGAAGATCGCGATCAATGCTTTGAAGATCTGTTTAGAAAAATGATGAACAAGACCAGCTATGTGCTAATCTTAAAATTTTCGAGACGGATTACTGAAAAGAATGCAAACTCTCTCCATATATAGATGAAAAATCATCGTTAGACCATACCACTATGGAATGTAATCATGGTTAATGAAGAACGTTCATGAGCAAAACTTGTGAGTCTGGACACTCAGACCGGTAAACAGAATGCATCAAGTGAATACAGCTAGAGAAATAATGATAAGATTTTATAATTCTGCAAATGAGAAGACGTAATTAAGTTCGCGAAAGCACAACGATTGGATGCGAACAGACAGTCATTCGCATGGACATAATCCGGTCGCAAAAGCTGATGAAGAAGAGGAAGATAGGAAAAGGGATGCTTGCATTCTAAAAGTCTTGACTGTGCTTATTCTTTGAAATTAGGGAGATTATTCCAAAGTCTAAACGAATGCACAAAGAAGGAAGGACTACCCATTAGGGAATTGTGAGCAGGAATAAGAAGTTTAATCGATCTCAAAGACTGTAAAGGACAAAGCAAGTCAGAGAGGTAAAAAAGACTTTTGGTGTAGAGAAGTTTATGCAGGAGGGCCAATGCCATGATATCTATAAAACGACAGAGGTCACAACCTAATAAGGAATTTCAAACAGCCGACACATGATCTGATCTTCCTAAGTGAAAAATAAACCTTAAACAATCATTAAATGCAATTTTGAGACACTAACGGCAAGGGGCATCGGAGGATATGTAAATAAGAGACCCATGGAGGAAATGAGGCAGAATTAGAGATTTAAAAAGCTCTAGTTGAATAGATGACGATAGAAAACTACCATATAGCCAAAGTTTACGAAATGTGCCTTAGATCTTGGAGAGCTTAAGAGAGCCATGTTTGCAGCAAGATAGTTTCGAATTAATGGCAATGCCAAGATTATTGACACAGTCGACAATAGGAAGAGGAACAGTATTAAGAGAAATAGTTGGCACACTGTCAAGGGACAAAGGACAGCGACTAAGAAGAAGTACTTGGGATTTATTAGGATTTAGTTTAAGAAGAACTGCATTCATTTATATGAGATAAGACATTACTGAGTTCAGTAAGACATTATTGTATACAGCTGGAGATCATCAGCATACAGATGAAAGGAACAGCGATGGATAAGAGAGGGAAGATCATTAACATACAAGTTGAAAAGGAAAAGGATTCTATTGTAGGCTCTGGCGGATCGTTTTCTGAGTCATCTGGGTGTCGTGTGATAGCAATCCTTATCCTCACCACCTTTCATTCTATTCGCTACTATCTTTCCAATTCTACTGCCATTTATTTTGCCATTACACTCTATATAGAAGAGTCGATACAAAGCGCCCTTACTTCTGAGTTCTATTCTTTCATATACATATAAATCGACCCAGGCGCATAAAGAGGGTGAACCTTTCAATACTTTGTGTGATCCAGCCTTTGCCTCAAAGAGTGTATATACATACTTGGTTCCACTTGGCATTTTTATTTTCATATCTTATATCTAACCTAATATAAATGTAGCTAATGCTTGAAGCTATCTAGCTTACTGGCCCTCAGCAGGCGCTCTAAATTACTCACTATCTTATCTAGCTTATGCCTTTCGGCTAAGAACTTATAATTTTTTTTTCTTTATAAATTTTTATCTTTTGCTTACTTCTAAAAAAATTTAATGAGAAGAAAAACTTAGAATCCATGTATATATATTTCTTTGTATAAAATAAAACTTAAGCTAACTTAACTTACTTAACCTAACTAGCCTAGCTATCTGGGCAGGGGCCAGCACAAGCCGTGCTGATTCTGCTGGCCCCCCTCCAGGCGATGGGGTTCCACGGACTCGAGATGTATTGAGCATTAAGAGTTCGTGGAAGCCCACTCTACTCCCCTAATTAAACATAGATCTTAAACTATGTTATTGCTAAAAAGAGATTATCTGGACGGGGACAGCGGAGGTGTTACTGCCTCCGGTGGCCTCCGTCCAGGCAGCGGGCTTCCATAGATCCGAGTTTGAGAGAACAGCAAGGGTTCATGGAAGTCCGCACCGTTAACCTAACTTACTTATCCTATATTTATTACTACCGTAAAAACTATAACTAGATCCTATAAAAGTCTAGGATAATCCTTAAAAATAAACTAGTCTATAAGTAATACTAATCTATATTATTCTATAGGGCGAATACGCAACATTTATACGTCCTCCAACCACCAGTGCCAACTACTAGCATTGGAGGCGTCTTTTTTATCTCTTTCCGAGATCCGCGTGCTGAACCTCAAGAGATCCCGAACCTGTATTTCTTTCTGGTTGAACGCATAACGTTTATCACACGTGTTGCGTTTTAAGTGATGGAAGAGAGGAACCTCTGATCTATCCTGTAGCAAATGCTTGGAATCCAGGTATACAAATGCCTCTGGGGGAATATAGCCGCGTTAACAAGCTGCTCTGTGGTAAAGTGCGTTTGGGTAGAACGCCCCCCGAATAAGAGGATTGTTGCTCTCCATCGCTCTAGTAACGTGGTTTTGAATCAACTTGATTATGAAGTTGTCGATCCTATTAACAAATGCTTCGTCATATAGGACATTGTTGGCGTGGAACTTAGTGAAGCCAGATTCGGGCGTTCGATACAAGCTTAAGCACGCCCTTAGGCAGTGTCTTTCAAAGACCCGAAGCTTTTCCATATACGAAGGAGATATGTTGAGCCATACTGGGCAACCATAGGTTAGAATCGGTCTGACCAAGGCTTGATAGCAGATCACTTTGACCCGTGGGCCAAGGTGTTTTCTATAAAAAAGCCTTTTTGTCATGTGGAACGCCGACTCTTTTCGTGTCGTGTGTACGTTTGTGAACAAGTCAAGTCACAAGTTTGGAAAAGTCAAGTCACTTCGTATCTTTTGGCCCTTACTGTACAATATATCATTCGCCATAAAATATAACTCCTTATACTTAAATAACCTGCCACCAAACACCCGAAGTTTCGAACTGTTTAATATTATTTATCACGATCCAACCAGAGATTTTTGAACTCTGCTGGTCTGTCATTAAAATAGTAACAAAACGACTTTTTTCATTATTAAATATTCAAAACAGCATTTTTTTCATTCAAAAAGGGAAACACAAAAACGCCTCTTTTGTAATTTAATGAAAACAAAATTTTTGAATTATTTTCACTAATTTTGAAAAAAATAAAAAAATATCGTTGGTGGAATTTCTCATTAACATAAACAACAATGCGCCAAATCGCGTGAGACGAATCGAAAAGATTGAACGAGTAAAAAGTGGACAACCAATAAAATAGAAAACCAGTGTCGCAGCAGCATTGTGATCCGGTGATCCGTTGTGCGCTCCCCGATGCCGGTTACAGAAAACGTTCAACAATGTCGTGTAAAATGGGTACTTTCTTGCTGCACTTTCTCAAAATCAAATAAAACTAAATAAAACAAAAACATCGAATAGGTAAAGGTAAAGGTTTACGCACTACCCAAAAGGGAGTTTCGGGCTCTTTTACTGCCATTTAAGTTTCACTTTAAATATTCATTTGTCGTAAATGTAATTGAAAATTAGTGACTGGACTTTTTTTTTCTTATATGGGTATTGGAAGGTGGTAATTGATATTCCGATTTGGATTATAGTTAAGTAGATATAAAAAGTTCCAACAGATGACAGTTTGTATTAACGAACGACATACAATGTAACGACTTTCATCAGATTTGAAAAGGAAAACCTGTTAGCATTGTATGATGAAAATATGTCTGGCGAGTGGACAGTAACATCTATAATTTCAGCATAACTGCCAACCCAACACTATATTTAATTTAGATTATAATAATATTTATAAGCTTCTTATTTAAACTTACAGTTAAAAATTAAAATTAGTGAACTATCTTCATTCATTTATTGCGGAGAATAACGCGAATGCGCCGATGCATAGAGATAAAGCAATTAACGATACTAGTTTAAGTGTGCTGCCCATCAAGATAAGAATTGTTAAATGAGCTGAGATCGAAGATTTTCGCTATTTAAAAAAAATACAAAATGGCTCGATTAACTCTGATATATGGATCCGTTTCAAGTGAAAGTAAGCTAGGTAGAGATGTGAAGCAGTTGTTAAGAGTTTAGAATGGAGGAATTTCTACCTTGTTTGTAGTAGAAATGACAATTTTTGATATTCACGAACATAATCAATTAGTAGAACGAAACGGATACATACAATTAAATTACAGTGCAAAATTTATAACAGTTTTAACAGAATTTGATGGAAGCATCCGGAAAAGGTTTTGGTAGTTATTTTCTTCTTTTAGTTCGTCTTAATTTTCCATTTCTCATGTAAGAATATATACAATAGTAGTGACAGAATTAGTCTTTGTAGGCAGGGCTTTACGTTTTTCACAGCAAACAAAATAATTAGGGGTGACGCTAGATGCTAAAATCCATTGGAGCTATCATATGGATAATCTGATGAAGAGTAAGTGCAACCATGTCTACAACCATGTATTAGATATACACCACCATGACAAAACCCATGGTAATATACGTGGCCAAATATTGTGGAAAAGGATAAAACCTGTTACTCGTAATATCATAACCTTTTTTTTCCTGAATGTTTACCGAATAGACGTGTGATTTTAGGGGTCGTCCATAAATTACGTGAGGTGATTTTTGCGAATTTTCGACCCCCCTCCCCCTTGGTGAGATATCGTTAGATTTCTCTCGAAACCCCCCCCCCCACTAATCTCACGTGAGGGTTTTCAAATTTTAAAAAATATCTAGTATTTACATTAAAAATACGTAACCACAGCAAGGCTGGCCTTTCCTTTGAATATAGAACTGCAGGAAAGGCCCTCGCGTATAAAATCCGTGTACGTAACCGTATCAAGCATTTCATTACGCTAAAATTCGGCGTGTGCCTTCTTGTAGTTCTAAATTCGAATGGCCTTTTCGCGGTTCAGTGTTACTTGGCTCGTACTCTGCAGCCCAATTTACACACAGTTCGACGGCAGGCCGTGACCTGAAAGTTTTCGCCTTGAGGTCAAGTATTACTATACTGACCGGCCGCTAACTGTATGGCCTGAAGTTCGAGAATGCCTGCAGTTCAAGAAAGTTAACAAAAATCGCATTTATCGTCAGTTTGGGCCTGAAGATCTGAAATTCTATTCACTCTGAGCCGTGAATTGACGGCAAGAATTCACGCCGTATCCACCCGTAACAGGAAGCAAGGCGCGAGCTAAGCGTGAAAACAATCCACACTCACATTCGCGCTTGTTCGCGGGTGTTCAAGCTTTCGTTGAGGCCTGAACATTTTTGAATTAAAATACCCTAAGCAGTCATTTTCGCCAGTGTGTCTGTAGGGAATCATGATTTCATCTGCATGCCACGGCCTATCAAGCGGATACCTGAAGTATTATCCCTCAGTTAGACTGTGTCAAGCTTAGTCGTGCCGGTTGACCTGGTCTGACAGGCCACTGCCTATCGGCGGCCTGTTTCGTGAATGGAGGTCTTTAGTGGAGAAACACGTTTTACTTAATTTAACCCAGTTTTCTTGCCATTTTCCACTGTTTCTTTAAAAACAATAATTACGTGATATTTGCCGAGACCCCCCTCTCCCCACGTGAGATTTGGTGAGATTGGGCTCGACCCCCTCCCCCTAAACGCCTCACGTAATTTATGGGGCGACCTCTTAAGCCCGGATCTTAACGTAACGACTAGTGATTACTATGTTTTATTTTAAACTTTAAAGGACGTTTTTAAGGAAAGAGATTTCACGCTTATAAAGAGGCCTAATGAGAAGCTTATAAAGAGGCCTAATTTTTTTTCGTATAGAATGTCGAACAGCAACTCTTGTCGGAAGATAAAGAGTAGAAAGAGAGAGAAGTAGGAAGGAGCTGCCACAACCTAGTCGCGATATTTTATTCCACCTACTTCCAACCATTTCGCGATTCTGGCATCGGGGCCTTTGAGAAACAACTCGCTGGAGTGTTATGCCTCCTGAAACGAGTTGAATCTCATCAGCCAACCGATGACATGCGCTTGGTGGAGCGGGGAAGGACTAGCGAAGGCTATGACAGGAGGAATCAGGAATGTAAAGAGGGGAGAAGAAAGAAGGGAAGTTATGTGGGTGGGAAAGTGGAAAAGGCGAAGGACCGTGGGGCTGGCCGGGATTCGAACCCGGGACCTCTCAGTCAGGCGTCTTACCTCTAGCTAGACCACCGAGGCCCTCATAGAGAGAAATGTTGCGTTATCTCAACGCCAAGACAAATTTTACACCTCGAGTACTTCGATATACATATTAACGCACTGCTTGAATACGTATCATATTCTCCAATCGGGGCTCCTACAAATTATGTATTATTATTTTGCCGGTTGGTCATTATTTGGTAGGTGGGTGGGTAAAGTCTATATCTATTTGAAAGATCTTGCGAATGATTTTAAGGCGTGGATTATATCATCGGATCGTCAATCCATTCCATTTTTCAGAATCGACTGATTGCCAGAGGTACTCAGAAGGATTGGCCAGATGTTGTAGATGGCCATTATGTTCCAGAATGTTCCAGATTATCCATCTGGAACAATCTGGAACATAATGGCCATCTAAATAGTAAAGAACTAAATTATAATCAATACTAGGCGTTAACCTAATATAAATTTAACCAGTCTCTCTAAATTACAATACCAAATATAGATTCAAGTCTTTAACCTAGTCATTATTCTCCCTTTATAACAAAACTAGTTTTAGCACAGGATAATATCTATTCTATTTTGCAAACATAATCAACATTTTGCATAATAATCCAATTAATAATATTAATCATGATTTTGCTAGATTAACATTTTGCTAGAATAATAAATAATCAATCAACTTACACCAATATGTTGGCCTTCAACAAACAGTTGAGGTACATTAATTTCATCGTACTGCATTCGTTCTTTGATTTCTTGTTGGTATTCACTGCTCATAAAAACGTCACGTTCTTCAAATTTCACTAAAAGCGTTCGCAAAATCTGTTTCACATTTGAGCATTTAGCATACGTCTCACGTACGATGCCCATACTCGTTGTGTAGAGGACAACTTTGCCAGAATCTTTTTCTTTGTAATTCTGTAAATGAAAATAAAATAAAATTAGTTTTTTTGTAAAAGTATATTTTTTTGTGAATTTAGCACAATTTATTATTAGTTAATTTAGTTGAAGGTTTAAGTTTTTGTTTAAAAGTTTTAAGTTCGTTCGCAGTTTAAAATCGGTTTGAGGTTGTAGTCTATTTTTCTAGAGAGGTTTACATTATAGAGAAGCGTTTTATGTACAGATTACAGTGCAGATTTCCAAAATGACAAGTATGTGTATAAACAAGTTCTTTTACAGAACTTCGGTTACTACCAAAACATTGGCATAGTAGCTTGACTATTTCGCCACCCCTATTCAATGTGAGATTAAAGCAACGATAAAGATGTTTTAAATAATACCTACCTTTACCTTGCGGACACTAGCTTTCTCCGTTTGCTGATCAAGACCGCTTCCGGCTTGTGCTCAGCAAGTTTCACTCCAACGCGTTCTAACTACGCTTTTATTTCCCAGATCGCTTCGTTCGCTTATAATTCGATGTCATCTGGACGTTTTCTTACGACAACTACCCCGATGTTATCCGCGAACCCGATCACCACTGCTTCCGTTGGAAGAAGAAGCCCCAACACATCATTGCAGTAATCGTTGAGTTGTAGGTAGCCTCAACTATTTTGCTCTACCTCGCTGAGTTGAAAGCATTTTTAACTTCGAGGGTTATCAGTGCGCAGCAGTGATTTTTCTCTATGCCCACCACCATATTGACTGCCTCAGTCGTCTGACTTTCTGAAGCTGAATTCCTTGCCCGACAGACCAGCTACATACTTCGACGCTAGAAAGTATCCTGTAACAGATCACCCGCTTGAAAAGTTTGCCTATGTAACTAAAGAGGCATATCGGTCTGTGGGACGATGGGACCCCTTAAGGATTGTTCGGCTTCGGCAGGAGCACGAGTTTCTATTGTTGTGAAATAAATTTTTAGCAACATGCATGTAATTTGAGATCCTTTATCCGGCCTCAGGAATGCACGCCATAAACATTCTCAGTTAGGGGTCGTCCATAAATTACGTGAGGTGATTTTTTCGATTTTTCGACCCCCCCCCCCCTCCCCCTTGGTGAGATATCGTGAGATTTGTCCCGACCCCCTCCCCCCCTAAAATCTCACGTGAGATTTTTCAAATTTTATAAAATCCATAGTATTTACATTAAAAATACGAAATTACGGTCGTAACCACCGAGTTTGAATGTAGAATTGCAGGAAAGGCCCTCGCGTATAAAATACGTGTACGTAACCGTAGTGAAATCTAGTGAAAGGTGTGTAAAAAGTTCATCTGTGAATAGGGGGGTTTGGGTGCAAGATTTTATTTGAGATAATTGATAATGCGGACTGCTTGCCCTCCTCGCTTTTCTGCTTGTGGTGGACACACAACTACCAAAACGTGAGCACTCACCCAACATTTCATTACGCTAAAATTCGGCATGTGCTTTCTTGTAGCACTAAATTCTAATGGCCTACCTTAACCACATCTTCAGGGCCCAATTTACACACAGTTCGCCGGCAGGCCGTGGCCTGAAAGTTTTAGCCTTGAGGCCAAGTATTACCATACAATCACCGGCCACCGGAAGTTTAAGATTGCCTACAGCTCAAGAAAGCTGACAAAAATCGGATTTATCGTCAGTTCGGGTCTGAAGATCTGAGCTTCTATTCACTCTCCAGCCGTGAATTGAGGGGAAGAATTCACGCTGTATCCACTCGTAACAGAAAACAAGGCGCGAGCTAAGCGTGAAAACCATCCACACTCGCGTTTGCGCTTGTTTGCGGGTGTTCACGGCGCGGCGTGAGGCTGGAGCCGCCTTGAAGCTTTCGTTGAGACCATGAACATTTTTGCGCTTGAATTAATCACCTGCTATGTTAAGCAGTCGTTTTCACCTGTGTGTCTGTAGAGAATCATGATTTCATCTGCATGCCACGGCCTGTCTGGCGGGTACCTGAAGTATCATCCCTCAGTTAGACTGAGTCAAGCTTAGTCGTGCTGGTCGACCTGGTCTGACAGGCCACTGCCTACCAACGGCCTGTAAGTGAATGGAAGTCTTTAGTGGAGAAACATGTTTTACTTAATTTAACCCAGTTTTCTCGGCATTTTACACTGTTTTTTTAAAACAAAAAAATTACGTGATATTTGCCGAGACCCCCCCTCTCCCCCACGTGAGATTTGGTGAGATTCGGCTCGACCCCCTCCCTCCCCTAAACGCCTCACGTAATTTATGGACGACCCCTTATAAATTCGAAAACGCTAATTGTCAAATTCACGATCATATTATCAAACGGAAAATGCAAGATTAGCAAATTCAGCCATATCCGATCTTATCCATACACATTTCTTAAACACGAGCATTGCTGAGTCCGCATAAACGAATTCAAAATATGGGGACTGAGCTCCAATGAAAAAGATGATAAAGCTCTGGGAAGATCCCTGCTCTCACTCACGATGTAAAGACCTCAGCAAACGTGTTTAGTGCTATTGTAGCTGCTAGCTTCGCCGCTTTGTTGGGTATGCCATCCATGTCAGAGACCTTATTGATGGCTACCTTTTTTGCGGCCTGCAGAATCTCCTTTGCGGTTAGTGTAGGTACCTCTTCTAAGTCCACCTGAAGGGTGGGTAGATCGCCGGTGCGTACTGTCTGTGAAAACATCTCGGGGCAGGTGATCGATGGAGAATCCTTATCCTTGACCGTTGACATAATTATTTTATAGGGTCCGCCCCAAGGGTCCGAGTCCGCTTCTCTGGAAAACCTTTTGACGCACTCGGATTTACTTCTAGCGATGGCCTTATTCAGCCTCTTGCTCAGTTCCTTATATCTTAAGGAGTTCAGGAGGAATAGGAACGGTTCCGATTTCTTTGAGTTCTTGTTCTCGCTTTCGGGTAGGCCCTTCGACATTCGTTGATCTTGGCGTTCCACCAGAAGTTTGGTGCCTGGTTCACTGAATCTTCGATTAGTTCTGCCCATTCACTGGCAACTCCTGTCGACCTCGCATCATGCAGGAAAACTTTCTCGAACACCTCTGTGTCGAGTTTCTTAACGGCCTTATCCGCTGGCCGTTCCGTACCTAGGGTTCCTCGCTCCTATGCACCCTGCACCTCGAAGATGAGGGCTTGGGGCCGCTGTGCATGTACACATCGCTCATCTTCCACTTCAGGTCCTTCGCCACTGATTCGCTCATGTAGTCGATTGCAGATGTTCTCCCACACTTTTGGAAGGTGTTTTCGCCTCCGGTATTGACCAGCACCACGTTCAATCGCGAGAATGCTTCTGGCAGTATGCGCCTGGGTCGAGTTTGGCGTTCCCATCTGGTCCGGGCTCCATTTAAGAGTCATGTTATGCTTCTACAGAGTCTATCTACCTAAGCTCTGAATCGGTCCACGAACTTAGAGCGCTCATCATTAAATCTACAACTTTTATTGGAGTTTGAATGATAATAGAGAGCACCGGATACAGCCAGTAGAGAGAACTGTTAATAGTCTCTAGAGAGGATTCTACCCCAAACCGTCCTTTAGGACTGCTCCGTTTCCCCGCTCTTTTCTTGAGAGTATTTTCGTTGAGAAGTACTTCGTGAAGGTCAATCTAGGGGAAGATAGTCTGTGGTTAGCTATGGCGATCAAAGCCTCGGCTAAATAAACCTGACGTAGTGAGCTCTGCTCAAAACCGGCCACTATGGCAGCAAACCGTACGTGAGGATTAAATGTACCACGGATGACATCCACAAGTCCATCCTTGGTATATGACCTTATCTCTTCCAAAAGGTCTTTTTACAGGCGTAGAAATCTATCTTTTTTCTTTCCTTGATCTTCGACTTCTAGTTCAGTTTTGGGCCTAGGAACAGACACAAAAAATTTCACCCTGGAGGATCGAGTTAGGGTAAAGCTATCCAACTTCGCGAGCTTGAAATTGGGATTTTCATTTTTCCATTCAAAAGCATTAGCTAAGTTTTGCCTAGGTTGATAGCCAGACCGCTACCCACCTGATAACTCTGTTCAGACATCCTTACATGATTTCACTAATCACGATTTGAAACATTCCTGACACCATTATCACTAGATCATCTGTGTGTGCTAAACTAACTTAACTCCACTTTTTTCTAGCTTTTCCATTTCTGTATAACTATTAGTATGAAAAATGGATTGATTTTCAAAGACAGGCCGACAAGTCTTAAAATTAAGCTAATTGTTGTATGGATCAATAACATGTACGTACATGCATAACTCAACTGAGCAACAGCATTCGCATGGAGTACGTAAAAGTAAAGCAGATCATACTGAATCCACTAAAGCCTGAACTTGTTCCATTGGTCATTTTAATTGATCAATTACGCAATGGACATAATTATTACATATTAAACGAGATCAAAAAAATGAATCCATTCTGTTTTCATAACACAAAATAAGGTATTCACTTTCAAAAAAATTTTTAAAGTAACGAAATATTATCTGAATGCACTATAAATATAGTTAATGAATAAGCAATTGGAGTGAAATCATGCAACTCGTCATTTTTGTGCAATATACAATAATATTATAAAATACTGGTGGTTTTATGAAACGCGGACACAATCTGAATCCTCCTCCACCTGTCTATATAATCGTGAAAACTTCCTAGTAATAAACTTACATAAATGCAATAAAAATCCAAAATAATGAACTGTTGTGGTGCAGATTGGTGGTACCCATAACAACAATCATGCAGACACAACACAATAATAAACAAAATCAAAAGCAACACCTTAATGTACAAGATTGAACATTAGCATGTCCCAACGTGACTCGAGCGTTTTGCGCGAGGTTTTGAATGTTGCTGGCAGATATATACATATAATAACCTTGAGCTTAGTAAACAGATCATTACCCTTGATTTAAAAAGTATCTCTTGTCTGACAAAATAAATTACACTGCCATATACTTATACAGACAAAGAAGTATTTTAATTAATTTAACTGTTTTAGCCAGAAATATTGCACTGCACTGTAATTTTCCAAAACAGTTAAGACGCCCATTTGAAACGCCATGCACCACAAGCCATATTCCATTGCTGGTGGTGCTTACAACATACACAATCAGTACACCTCAGCATCAGGCCACGGTTATTTTCAGGTGAAATCCACCTGTAAACCTGAAACTAAAGTACCGCCGCGCCACAGATATTGACTGCGAAGGCGCCTGCGCCGGGGTTTTAAAGTGAAAGAAAAAGTATTAAAAGAAAATTGAAGAACACATATAGCTTAGCTGCTGCACGCACACACCCCGATTTTCATGATTTGAATGGACGGTCGGGACGGTTCGCCTTTTGGTCAAAGACTCCAAGAAAGTCACGATCCAAGATCACGGTTCGGCTAAACTCCACGCGGAATGTACTTTATGTATTACCATTCTTGGCTGCACTGTATAAATGGAGCAGACTGCCAGACCCACGCTGAAAGATTTACCTAGGTCTGAAACGGATAGTCTTGGAGCGTGCATTCAGGTATCCAGGCTCTGTTGTGTATAGTATATACCACCAACGGTTAACTCGCGACAAATAAAACAACAACAAAAACAACAACAACAACAACAAAATACCTGAGCACTGTCAGCAAAGTCTTGGAGATCGCTGTGAGAGACTGAATGTTAATATAATTCAAGGTTTTTCGGTTAATGTGTCACAGACCATTTACGATTACAGAAATAGCACTAATAGACGATTGGTAAATAGTAGGGTGACCTTTGCCGGTGGTGACGGGTGATACGCGATCAGCGATCAGCGCATCCATGCCTTGATGAAAATCATATGCATGGCTTAATAAGCGGATCGTTAGGCTATAAAGCACCGCTAGCTTTGTGCTAAGCTAACAACTGTTATATGCTGAATATATTTTCTAGCTTAATACTGCATTAACACACAGCATTTTTGTGTGCATACAACTCGTCGATCGGGAATGATCATAAAGATGAAAAGTTCACTTCTGGATCTTGCTAAGTATATGAATATTCAAATTACCGCACGCTGCATGGACAACAATAGGGAAAACTTTAATACTTAGTTATTAATTTGCTGTAAATGGTATCAATTACCATCAGCGTATCGTGTGACTTTCCTCCTAGCTCAAGAGAGCAGTTTTCTAACAAAGCAGAAAGTTGAAAACCAGAAGGTGTTAATTTCATATGGAATATACTCGGGATATTTCCTGTAAACTCTTATTGATCGCACGGGATGCTTTTCCGGATTTTGTCTAGTTTGTATGCATATAGATTTTACAATTTTTCTTAAGGATCACATCATGTCTTTCAATTTATGATGGAATCAATGTCGGCAAAACCTGGTTTCTCATAAATAAGCTGCAGGAAAGTATCTCTAAAGTTAATCTTTCTTCTAAACGATCACAAAATAGCCTTTTTGTAAAAGTGTCTTTTTGTAAGCATTCATTTCACAAAAATCGTGGCTATGAATATTTATTTAATTCATATAAACTGCATGGACATCGTTACAGTGTATCATTGCGAAATTGCAGAATCTTACTGCAATATTGTAATTCATATAATAACTTGAATTAACTCTACTAACTAACTTAACACGTTACTCTGGTTTTCTCGATATTATACAGCTTGTGACTCCATTGAGATAAATTACAAATGTTGCTGACTTAATTAATATCTCTGAAGAACATAGTACAACAAATGGAGGAATTGATTGGTTGTCTGTCTGAAATGAAAGATTAATTAAAGTCGAGTAATTTTTGCTATTTTACACTTTACTTATGGGATTGTTTGCGTGTCTAATCGCACTTCTGTATATTTAAAACATTTCAGATGGTAAGTTTATAGTTTACAATATAAAATTCCCACATTTTTGCTAGTGTTTTCAGCTTTTATTTCATCGAGTTGTTAGTTAAATTTACAAACTCTCTAAAGTCTATCGCAATTAGTTGATCCTTAAATACTTCTTCCCATTGAATCCTGATATGTAAGTCGTCGATGCAAATTTGTTGAATATTTTATTTATTTCTATAATTCTTGATTTTATTTCTCCGTTGCTAGATTAGCATCAACTAAGTTCAACTCTACCTTAAACAACAAAATATTAATTAAATCGGGTGTTCCACAGGGCTCTATTCTAGGTCCAACTGTATTCCTATTATACGTTACTGACATCTGCAAGCTGAGCTTAAATGAAAATTGGTGGCTACTATCTCAAAGCGGGCTATCTATAATATAAAAATGAATCGCTAAATGTGTTGCTAAGCGCAAAACTCGAGAACGGCTGGACCTATTGGACTAATTTTTTTTTCGAATATTCGTTGAAGTACGAGGATGGTTCTTACGGAGAGAAAAATTTAAAAAATTGCCTGAAAAAACAAAAAAATGGTAATTTTAGGAATTTTCACTTCATTTTAGTTTCAATAGCTTCATGGCCTACCTATTGTTTGACAAATGTAAAATTGTCATTAAATTGAATCATTACATTTAATGAAAATTTCAAATTTACGCAGCTGTCAAACAATAGGTAGGCCATGACGCTATTGAAACTAAAATGATCCACAGCGGCCGTCTCAAGAGGGCGGTGTACCACTTTCTTCACAACCACCTCGACATGGGTATCAAATGAAAGGGTATGATAAGTAGAATACAATAAGCAATGTAGTATACAAAATATATCTTTAGATCCATGGCGCCCGTCTCAAGAGGGCGGGGTACCACTTTCTTCACAACCACCTCGACATGGGTATCAAATGAAAGGGTATGATAAGTAGAATACAATAAGCAATGTAGTATACAAAATATATCTTTAGATCCATGGCGGCCGTCTCAAGAGGCCGGATTACCACTTTCTTCACAACCACCTCAGCATGGGTATCAAATGAAAGGGTATGTTAAGTAGAATATAATAAGCAATGTAGTATACAAAATATATCTTTCGATCCATGGCGGCCATCTCAAGAGGGCGGGGTACCACTTTCTTCACAACCACCACGACATGGGTATCAAATGAAAGGGTATGATAAGTAGAATACAATAAGCAACGTAGTATACAAAATATATCTTTAGATCCATGGCGGCCGTCTCAAGAGGCCGGATTACCACTTTCTTCACAACCACCTCAACATGGGTATCAAATGAAAGGGTATGTTAAGGAGAATACAATAAGCAATGTAGTATACAAAATATATCTTTAGATCCATGGCGGCCGTCTCAAGAGGGCGGGGTACCACTTTCTTCACAACCACCTCGACATGGGTATCAAATGAAAGGGTATGATAAGTAGAATACAATAAGCAATGTAGTATACAAAATATATCTTTAGATCCATGGCGGCCTTCTCAAGAGGCCGAATTAACACTTTCTTCACAACCACCTCGACATGGGTATCAAATGAAAGGGTATGATAAGTAGAATACAATAAGCAATGTAGTATACAAAATATATCTTTAGATCCATGGCGGCCGTCTAAAGAGGCCGGATTACCACTTTCTTCACAATCCCCTCAACATGGGTATCAAATGAAAGGGTATGATAAGTAGAATACAATAAGCAATGTAGTAGACTCAATATACCGATTCATGGCGGCCGACGCAAGACCCATGTTCATTGAGGCATTTCATCTGTGTAAAATTCATATCTCGAAAATATTAAGTCAATGGATGGTTTTTATTGTTTACTATTGACTTATGGGTGCAGCGTAGGCGCACCGGGTCCCAGCTAGTAGCAAATAAATTTAAGGTTAACCAAAACAAGACCAGTTATTTAGTCTTTAAGCAGAAAAATGTATCCTCCGTTAAAATCTCTTTAGAAATTGACAATGAAATAATAGCACCGGTTAAATAAGCCAAATACCTAGGATTTGTGATTGATAAACAACTGAATTATTCGTTACACTTAAGTCAATTAGTGCAGAGACTTTCACCACGAATATGTTTCCTTAGACTGTCCCCATCGTCAACGTTAAGGCTAACACATTTCTCCCAACGTGTAACAAGTTTTTTCATTCCGCCACTGAAAAATTTTTTCCGGCACAAGGTTGAGGGAATAAGGATTTGAAATTGGTTCAAACTTTAGGTTTCGCAGAGCCTCTACAGAAGCGCACGAGGTGTGTGGACGAGCGTTGTCATGTTGCAAGATTATTGGCTACAGGCTGCCTCTAAGACGACAAACGCGCGTCATAGATGTTTTAGAGTTTGTAAACAAACGACGATGAATCTTTGTAGGAACTACTTTTTCAGCAGTTAAAAATTCGATTAGAGCATGCTGTTTAAATTGCGTTGACATTGAACTAAGACACGCCTCCATACTTCTCAAAATACACTGGATGAATCAACGACCTCGTAAAGAGGAGAAATGCCACTTCCAAATTTCACCTTGCACGTTTCTGTAGGTCATTTCGTTCACGTTGTACAACCATGTGTGTATTAATGTTCGTCTTGAATTTTAATTTCTCTCAACGTATGGAATTTTCTTCAGGACTCGTGAAGATGTCTAAAAGAGCAAGACGTAATAAATCCGAATCTGTCATGGATTGACAACATATTCCAAATATTTAAATAATTATTCCAATGTCTAAAATTTCAGAAGAGAAGAAAGTTACACCTTTGACTCTAATCTGCAAATAATTCAGGTCCAGTCTCGAATATAACTCGTTTGTCCGCGCTGGAGCCTTGAAAGCTACCCTAGCGTGGCTGAAGAAGGTAAAATCGCGGCTCCAAACTTATCGGTAATGATAACAAAGGAGTGAAGTGTTGAAGACTCCCTCGATATCGAGCTTTAGACAATACATCCATTGATACTATAGCTAGGGATGGGCGCCGGGAGGGGGGAGCAAGGGGGTGCACTTGCACCCCCTGGCTTTTAAACTAAAGGCCTAAATAGACTACAAACTTAAGATTATATGAAAGAGGCCAATTCATTAGTAAATAAATCAAAGAATCAATACAGTTAATGTAACTTTTTAATGTAACTAGCTGGATCCCGGTGCGCCTCGATGCACCTATCAATGTGGTGGATGGTGGTCGTTCAGCCTTTCCGGCAGCATTAGGGCCAGGACACACATATCCGTACTACGTCCACAACTCACCCGCACCGTGTCCGCGCAAAAACTAAACTCAAGTAATTTGACTCGGTGTGGTGGGGACTGACTGGTAAAATTGTATTTGTTTACTCTCTCTCCGTGTGTTGTCCGACACACGGCCGTTGCGTGGTGCGGTACGGGCGCAGTGCTAAATGAGCGTTCAATACTGCATGTTGTTGCTGGAAGAGTAAAGGCCCCCATACACGGTCAAATTGGATGTACATCGAAGGGCGGATGTACAACCAAAACTATCGATTGTGGGCCGGTCGGCCGATCAAAATACGTTGGGCTTATGGGTTTGATGAAAATCTGGTTGTACATCCAATTTGACCGTGTATGGGGGCCTTAAGACCAATCTTGATTGCCTCAACTTCAGCTGGATGAAATGGTGTTGCTTTAGAGTTCAAATCTGCATATTCCAAGGATTCGTTTGGGAACAGACCACATTTTTTGCCAAGCAATAGTCTCGGCCTCAAAATTTGGTAAATTATGGCCGTAAAGGCTATTTATCTTTTCTACGATGACGAAAATGTTTCTTTATCCAACATTTTCATAGCTTCTGGATGAAGTTGTATAGGCGAAAATACTTTTTCGTGGATAGAAGAGAATCGGTCCGGCATAGAAGAAATAAGAGAGACCAAATTAGGAATAAATATAGAACGTCTGAAGAAGTCTTCTACACTTTCAGACGGATGATTTGATCTATGCTTCTGTCTTGTAGTAACTTGAGGAAGTTTTATTTCAACATCTAATTCGTCGCAAAGTTGTTGAGCTTTTGCGAAGATGGGCGAGAACTCTATCAAGGCGTCGTTACGGCGCGCATGGAAGCCGATTTAGCCGAGTAACTAGCAATCACTAGGAGAGTTATGATATACGTTGGAGTTGTATGTAGAGTTGATATGCTTTTACTTTTGTTTTCGAATTGGGTCTTGGAAAATGATGCTTTTGTGATTTGCTGACCACCACATTTCACAAAACAGCGGGTTATTAGGAATCTTGTGACGTCGTAATGTATCTACTCTCTCTGAAAAAATTTATGATTTCCTTTGTTGTAGGAGAGGTATTTCTTACTTCGCAAACATAATTCAGGTCAAGACAAGATTCAAAATATGGTTGGCAAGGTGGAAGAATAACGCCATTGGATATTTGTCATTAATTTGTTTTTGAACACCGCTAATAGGACCCGCCACACCCTTCATATCCTTGGCCAACGAGTCGATTTAAATCCAAGTTACAATCGTCCAGAAATTTGAAAATAGTGCCTGAAATATATTTGCAGTTTAATTCTTCCAAAGGTACATATCCCAAGAATTTTTCACAAATTGTTGGTTTTCCGTTTTTTTTTTGATCGCAGCGAAGATAGCGAACTCCGATTAATAATTGTTCAATTCCACTAATATCATAAGTCTCGTCAACTAAGATAGCTCCTCCTCAAGGAGAGGAGGAGACCTCTAAACAGAAGCGCTTTTTGCTTCGAGCGTAATCTTGGCTTGAACAACTTCAGAACACTTTTGAATCAATTCGTTCTGAATCTGATTCGAGATGTGTAAGAAATTCTTCGTTCTCGATTCCAAATGTTCCTTTAAAATGTTATCTCCAGATTGGAAATAGGGCTTTGTTATGGTCTCAGAAATTAAATTGTGGATTTTTTAAACCCTAATCCCCAAGATGACCTCTGTTAATAGATTTTTTGGAAGAAAAATTTGGGGTTTGTTGCCAACATACGAAATTTTTGTGCATATAATGTTACGAAACTGAATTTTAAAACTTTGAAACCAAAATTTTTTGCACCCCCCTGACAAAAATTCTGCCGGCGCCCATAGGGTTCTAAGTAGACCAAGTCTAAGTAGCACTTTCTGCGATTGGATCGACTGTATCCTGAGAACTCGCAAACTAATGGTCTTTCATCTTAAGGGGTCTCTGGAGGGCACAATATCAAGAGAATATCCACAGGGGGGCGTTCTATCTCCACGTCTGTGGTGCCTTGTTGTAGGCGAACTGCTAGAGCTACTAAACGGCCGAAACTTTTTTGCCCAAGGTTAAGCAGAAGATGTTGTCATCTTGATATCGGCTGAAACAATGTCAAGGTGATTCCGACAAAACAATTCTGGTTACGCTCACTAGAAGATGAACACTCCCGGCGTTTGTAGAATATACGTTGGCAAACAAGATCTTTAGGCTTTTCACAACAAGCCAAATATTTAGGAGTGACGCTAGTTTCCAAGCTCAATTGGAGCTAGTATATGGGCACTCTCAACAGCAGGACACGTACATTCCTGTGGGCCTACCGCAGGGGTTGTGGATCCACATGGGTTCTACAACCGAAATCCATGTACCGCAGGGTAAACTAGTTTGGTACATGGATGGCTTCAAAACAGGGACAGGTGTTGGCGCCGGAATTTAGAGTTATTCAGTAGAGCGACAAACCCAGGCAGCCTAGCAACTGCCTTTTAAGCAGAGGTGTACGCTATACTGATACTCATTAAAATCTAAAAAGGGTCTAACAAAACAAATGAATCTATAACTTCTCTGATAACAAAGTATTAATCAGGGCGATAAGGCTTCGTAGGACCAAGATTAAATTTGTTTTGGGACTACCAACGTGCTCATTGTTCAACGAGACCCTGTTCGAACATTCAAGGCAGACTGCTTATCTTTTTCGTTAGAAGGCAATCGAACGGTGTCAGTATAGTTTAAATATATTCTATGTTGGTGAAATGTCCTCTTTTAAATGGATTATTTGTATTACTTGAACTATATAGAGGTTAGCACGTGTATCCCACTTACTTGAACTAAAATCGTGTCCCTGAAGAAAAGTAACAATCGCAAGACGTCAATTTTTCTCCAAAGAAAGGAAGTCATAAGCGTAATTATGAATAAAGATTCTTCCTCTTTAATTACAGACTTCCACGCCAGCCACATTCACTCTACACTTGCATTCTTCTCGATTGTCGGCAGTCAATAGTTTTTGAATTTTTCTAAGGAACTAGAAACATCTGCGGATTATTGTTGAAAAGCAAAATAAAAATTTAGTAACGGTCGTCTAATAAGGTAACGGTCTTGCTTGACCAAGTCAAGGTATCTTAAGACGATTTTCTCTTTTTCCGGCCGATTGCGCCTTAACACCGGGGGTTTATGTTTTTTTTTTGTTTGCGGAAAGAGGAAATTTGAAGAAGCCGGGGATCATTTGAATAGGTACCAACAACACACCTTTGTAGCTACAAATAATTCCAAATCAATCAGCAACGGCAGCTCTAACAGATATAGAAGCGGATAGAAGTTACGTAAATTACTTCTTGCGCAGCCGCAATGAGCTTATTGTAATTTACAGACTTGTAACCGACTTAATTCGCGCTTTGGCATGTCTCTAATGCCCAATGTCGGTGGATCCCGGCTCTCAGGTGCGAGGGGAGCAGAAATTACTGAGAGAAGACAAAGAATTCGTCAAGAGAAACTTGCAATTTTTATTACCACAATGGATCAAGACTTATATAAGTGCAGTGCGCGTGGTGTACTTAGTACGGATGTTGCCAGCCTTCAAAGTGCCATTTATAATGTGGAGAGGTTGAAAGTTCGTTAGACTTTTGTTAATTTTACTTTTTTTTTGGGTATTTGTCACAAGGAAAAAGAGCGCAGTAATTTTTTTGGGGGTTTTCTTTTTAGATTTTAAGTTTTTGTTAAGAAGGTGTACGAGGTGACACGGTAATTTGGGGTTTTCTGAATTTTCCTTTATAGTTATAAGAAATGTGAAACAATCCTGTTTATAGCGTTAGATGATCTTATTAGAGAAATGCACACTTTGTAGTAGAGCAGTTTCATTTTTAATATTAAATCCAATTTCCTAAAATTTAAAAGAAAAACTTTAGGCAGTAAACCTAGATTTGTAAAGCACGTCTTCCTGCATTTTGTTACGATATACTTTTCAACAATTTTAACACTTTTTATAAAGTCGTGTCAAATTTAGTCTTTATTGTGTAACAAGTTGTTTGAAGTTGAATTAATCATCAGAAGCAGACACCTGCTCGAATAGCACATGTGTAAATGGTAACAAGAGTTTTCGATCGCAGGTGTTAAAAAATTAATTGATTTTTCGTTGAGTAAACCAGAGCGTTGACTGGAATTTATTTTTAGAGTGGTTTATAGTAGGTAATTGCGTTTAATTTAAGAATACTATAGTGTTAATGGAATTAGAGCTAAAAATTAACAAGAAAGGTACAAAATTATATAAAATTCACTGAACTTGTTAGATGCATACACCATACACAAAAGTTTTAACTTGTTTATGCTTTTCATACAACAGAATATTTCGATATCAAGTATAAGTTTAAGAAGGTCATTCATTTTCTCATTAGATGATGACTTAATGTCATCTGGGCGCATATAAAATTTATCATGGAGTGCTTCACAGTAAGAAGACACATAGAAATCGTGATTTAATTTTTTTTAAATGAAAATTCATGTTACAATTACGAATTGGCATTGAAAATTTCATGAAAATCGTGTGCCATCTGATTTCTTGTGGAGGTGAAGTAGATTAGATGCCGAGAACTTGCGGTTTAAAGCTATTGGAGTTCTCTTTGTGGAAAAACTTCTAGAGAAAGGTCTATGCCAATGATAATGATCAACAAAATATCTAGGAGCTAAGAAATATGTCTCAAAAACAATCCAAAATTATAATAAAAAATTTGACCAGAACGAACGACATCTCCAACGAAATATCCTGTTCAAATAAAATTGCACAATTGTCTACTTCAGAAAAAAAATACATTTTCTACAGGAACAAGAACATTTTCTACAAATAGTACTAAGTTTAAAAAAAGCAAAAAGTGCTTGAGTTTAAATTTATGAGAGATGGATTAGGATTTAGACCATTGTTGGATTTCTATTTAGACCATTGTTTCTCAACCTTTTCAGTGTTGCGACCCCCTGAGAAGCCAACAAATTAAGTAAAAAATCAGCACTATAATATTGGTTGAAAAATAAAAATCCAAGCATTTGGGGCGATTTTCGCGGTAGGGAAGCAAACATTGAGTGTGAGGAAGACGACAGGAAAACCAACATGTTTGATCGGGCTCCATCTTCTTCCGTCAAATCGGTCGTAAAATTGATCTATTTAGGTCAATCAGCACATGTCCGAGACAGCAAGCACCGATTCACTTGCCGTCTCAGTGGCTTCCGTGATGAATCTTTCATTGACATTCACACTGTACCATCTTTCTTGTATAAATGCTCAATATTCAATGGCATCTGCAATTACTTTTTAGTTTTGCAATTTTGACAGTGATTCAAGTCCATCATGGTATTTAGCGTCAAATATCTTGCTGCAATAACGTTGTTCTTAGATGAGGAGAGAGGAATAAAAAAGAAAGTGGGTTTATCTCGTGTGGACTCTTCGGTAATTGAAACTAAATTCTGCGAATCTTCAATGATTTACTAAAAAATGTCGAGAAGTTGATCGACGCGAGTCTATACATGAGGAGTGGGAGAATACAACGTAAGTTTTTTAACGGAACAGTGTTCATTATACTAAACTACAACTAATTTCAACCTCAGACACTTCAAAAAGCACTTGCAGCAGTTCTGAGACATAAACAGTTTTTTGCGTTTTTTGAAACCATTTTCGAAACTGGAAATGTGCCGTTTTTTCGTAATAAAGACTTTTGGTGTAAAGAGCTTTGTGCAACAGAGCCAATGCTATGACATCAATAAAACGAAAGAGGTTCGCTCCTAATAAGGAATTTTGCACATCCTACACATGATCTGATCTACGTAAATGAAAGATGAATCGAAAACAATTATTAAATGCAACTTTGAAACGCTTTAAGACGTTTCAAATGACATATATACAAGAGAAACATAGAGGAAATATGGCCGAATTAGGGATTTAGCATGCTTGTGCCGAATAGACGACCATAGAGTAGAGTTTAAGAACTGTGCCATAGATAGAGAGAGAAAAGTGAGACATGTTTGCAGCAAGATGATTTGGAATTTAATGGCAATTTGACACAGTCAACAAAGGGGAGAGGAACATTATTAAGAATAGTTGAAATACTGTCAAGGGACAAAGGGCAACGACTAAGAAGGAGGATTTAGTTTAAGGAAATTGAAAGAACTCCATTCATTTAAAAGGGATAAGACATTATTCGGTTCCGCATCAGATAGATCATCAGCATACAGATGAGATGAGCAGAGATGGATAATTCAAGGAAGATTACTAACATAGAATGAGAAAACAAGAGGGCAAAGGATTGAACTTTGTAGAACTCCCAAAGGCACAAGAGTGACACAACGCTTTTGCGGCGAACACATTAGTCTATTAGAGATGAGAGGAGAAAAATCGAGCGCGGAAAAAGTGGTAGAGTTGGCTAAGTTTAGAAAGCATAAGCGAGTGAACCATAGAATGCAATGTCATAGAAAAATCAAAAAAGCTAATATTGCAGTGTATTTCTGGTCGAGCACAGAACGCAGATCATTCGTAGCCTGTACTACAGCAGTTTCACAACTAAAGGATTTACGGAAGTATGGATTTCTCACGTCAAGGTCACCAGGGTCAATCGGTATGGATTCTGCACCATGCGTAAAGTGATAAAAAGGAGATATCGGTAATCGGCTAGGGGATGTTCCGACCGATCGTTTTGATTGCGCCGGAAGTTCTTGTGTGACATTGCGTAAAACAACGTAATTAAGTTTTTACGGGGTCACCACAGAAGCAATATAAGAATTTAGAAAGAAAATTAATATATTCGAGATATCATGTCAACCATTACTACTCAGACAAGAACACTGACTTTGACGAACCAGCACCAGCTTCCTCACATATGCTTTAAAGCAATTGGAAAAGAGTGGGCAGAAAAATGCTGGAGTAGTAGCACAGAAGTGGTTTCAACTCGTTCGTTATGAGTTTAAAGTGGAAAAATTCAATGGAAAACTCGAGACAGATGACTTGAACGACTTCTGTGCTGCCACCTCTAAACCGAGAAAGTAAGCTCTAGGCCTACGGTGGGCAACCTCTATCCGGCGCTAAGCTTTTTCACGCTTTTGATGTTCTTTAGTCCTGTACCAGTTTTTTTAAATTCATGGGCGAAGTGGGAGTTAAGCTTTGTATAAATAAAAATAGTTTGTCCGTTTAAATGCGAATACGGCGATATAGGCCCATATCTAGATCACTGAAAATATCAATTTCCAAATCATATGTGACAAAAATTGTTTAGTTATTCGTTATTTTGTGCAATTCGATTGATCGCAACAAAAGAAGGAAGTAGAATTTAGAACAAAACATGCCATCAATTGGAGTCCTAAAACCCATCGATCATGAGGTCGTCTATCTAATCTCTAGAGGCGAACTACCATTAAAGAATTAGGCGAGGTAAACCAAAGTACGCCTTAAACTATAATAATAGTTTGAAACTGGGAACGTTGATAAAGGTTTGTTGAAGCCCTAGGCACCCACACGGAAATAAAAACTGACTATAATAATAACAATATGTTCAATACATTAGCTGCAACACAATAGTCTAGTGTTGTCGAAATAAATCACTCCTCTTCGTTCCTGATCGACCCATATATATAAGACGCATTCATGTTTTTCTTTCAGTATACCCTATAGCTGACCCTTTTCGTCATAGTTTTGTTATCATTATAGTGCTCGATTTGTGGAGGCAACTCATTTGTAATATTCAAAATTACAACACGTCCCACATTTATACTTTATTATATAAAAATTTTTTACCACTAATTCTTTAAGTGTTATGAGAAGTGTTTTATTGTGTTTTAATGGAATTAAATGACGACTTAATATTACAAAATGTAAACAACAAAATTCCTAAAATAATAATAAAAGAAAAAACAATCTCCTTGACTGAAAGTCACTTTTAATTACCAAGTAGGATTTGGATCCCACCTCTGAAATAAGCACACAAAGAACAACTTTTTTCCTCGGTGTGTGGAATTGATTAACACCTTTATAAATATTTTCATAAAACGGTATCATTCTCCACACAAAAATCCAACAAATCAAAAAAAATAAAATCGATAAACGAAACAAGCCTCGGTGACACTATAAAAATTAGTTTAAGATTTATGCTGATCTTCTTTATTGATGTGGGCTAGTTTTAAGCCAGAGAGAGAGAAATCACCTGTACCACCTGAAATCTTGGATTATGTAAGCGTGAAGTATTTTTTTTGTATTAATATAACCAACAGAATACCTACGACTTTACTTCCATGGATTTTAAGGCGAAGCTTTAGTAATTTCTTTCTTCTTTTTTCCTCTATAAAAAAATCTCTTCATTATCATTATTTAATATGATAGCTTCAGGCTTCAGGTGAGCAGTTCAACAGGTGTTTGTTTCCATGGTATATAGAACTAAGCATAAGTAGAGCTGTCGATAATGTTATTCAATATCGGAAGCCTTCTTCGTATCCATGGCGACTTAATTATAATAATTATAGTCTTTTCTGATTCTTATATCTCTCTAATAAAAATATAAAATTCCAGAAAGCATCCAGCTAGCTCCTTACTTAGCTAGAAGCGATCCGGAGCTCAATTTTCTTTCTAGACCCAGTCGTGTTTCCATAGAGGTGTCCATCGACTATGGTGCTGCCCTCTGTCTTTGGCTGAGTGGCCACCAGCCGTATATGCGTAAAGAAATAGTCACATTATACTACCTACTGATCTTAATGACTTCTCCTCGAACTGGTTGATCGGCGGCTCCCCTTATGCAAACGGAAATTTCAGCTTTTAACTTTCATGTGACGAGATCGCGGCGACGATACCGTTATAATACAAAATATCAAAAGACGATCAACAGCATTCATTTGTGTCGTCTCTAATATCACTTGCTCGATGGCCGATTGATATTCGTTTTGAACTTCACATTGAAACCCTTAATTAGTTGGTCGGGTGCTTCTTGCCATTTTCAACAATAATTGAATATATATTGTACAATATAAGTTTTTGCCTGGCTTGGCGATCGCGATCGCAGCACATATTTATAATCGCGATGGAGAGAAAGCAGGTCAGTTGCAAGACCAGAAACTTCTTTCTCGTTTGCTACTTACCGTAGTTGAAGAAAAATGTAAGAAAAATCTTCAAGACAAGTTCGCGCTGCTGCGAGAGATGCTGTGCTGCGTTTTTCGTTCGTTTTAATCTGTGCACGACGGCGGCGGAGAAGAGTTTTTAACAACTTTCTTGCGTTTTTAACCATACAAATTTCAACAGCACGAAAATGGCGATAGAAACTGAAAATATCAGTTTGGGATCACTTTACTTTTACTTTTTTATCAATAATGTTAATGACCACATCGCAATTTGTCAAATTAAAGTATAATTTACACTTTGTTAGCGATTTTGAAAGTAATTGGGCCTGGCCCAAAACAATGTTGTGCTGTTACGGAATTTCGGTCTACCAAAAATTGGAAATGGAACGGATTGAGTTTTAGGTTGAAGATGTGATGGATTATAGTTCTTGAGGTAGTTCTTCTTCAATTTCTTATTGAGACATTCTTCTAAAAATATCTGCGGTTAACAGGTTGATTGTTATTCGATTTACCGGTTGCTTTATACAAGATTGATGTAAATTGGTTATTAGAATGCCCGATAACTTCCTGTTCTTTATTGGAAAAACATTTTTCTTACACTAATTCTAACATAAATTGATCAATTATTATGTCACCTGTCTATTCAAAACTCTCGAGTTGATTTCATTTCGTGAGAAATAATACCGAAAAGTTATTAAGATAGTTTTAATTTCATTGCCGAAAGTAACGATACTTAGTTGATTCCGCAGTCAGTATTAATGAGAAAATCTGTTGGCGTAAGTGTCGGAAGGTATGAATGGTGCTGAAGAGCCTTCCATGCAGACTGTTGAAAAGCAGCCTTGCTATTGTTTTTTTGTATGAGGGTTACAATTCTTTCGAGGTTCTGTATGAGGCACAGTGCTTCTTGTAGTGCAGCATAACGTTATCTAATTGATCTGGTATCTATTGTTTTTTTAGTCTCGTTTACTATCACTTTTCTGTAGATCATAGCCTTTTACACCGAGGTTAAAGACATCTTGCAACTGCTGCTCCATATTGATGGAAAAATAATTTTTTTTATCCTTTTTACAGGCGCCCGAAAATGAGGCCACTAACTTTATACAAGCGAAGCTCTACAAAAATGTTTATTCGGAGTTTTTTTGCTAATTTATTTTGTGTTGTGTGCTACCTTTAGAGTTGTGCCGGGCTTACACGAGGCAGTACATTTGTCCCTTACACGATGGTAAATTGTACTGCGGCCACAATTTTTCAAATGTCCTGGTTCAAAAATAATGTCTTACTGATAATAATGAGCGTCAGCAAATTACGTAGTGGAGAGCACTTCTTACTTCTTTTAATGCGAATTTGCGGAACATTTTTCTACAAAAAATTCATATTGTCGTTTTGAGCTTCCCAGTTATAAGGGAAGAAAACGAATTGAAATTCGAAATCAAATTTTTCAACACATTTTTATGTTTTGAGATCACAAGAGTCTTTACAGTATCTTTGGAATGCATTATGATTGAATTCCTAGTATTTTTTTCCTGTGCTATCGACTTTGTTATAACTGCGTTATTGTAATAATCATCATTCATCATACTGCGAAGTTGGTCGTGTGGACCTAAAGGATCAAATACAACACAAAGCTACTTTTATCTTGGCTGCAATTGGATAAAATCTCAAGGGTTGCAGAGGGTTGATTTATCTAACGCTGGTGAGAACATAATATAATGGAGTTTGAAGTAGTTGATTTCCATCATGGTTATAATCTGTTTCTTCTTTAACGGCTCTACAACCGAGATAAGTTGGGTATGCTAATTACGTACTAAAATTACTAGGCAAAGGAAACGAAGTACATGCGCTATACAGACAGACTTCAGGTAGGCCTTCGACATGGTGTTCCACAAAATCTTGCTAAAAAAAAACTAAGTCTAAATGGTGTAAAATCTAAAGCCCTGAAAAGGTTACGCTCGTATCTTTGTAACAGATATCTATGCATGGTGTATTTAATCTACGGAAGAAGGACGTATACGAATGTGAGGGATATTATTTGAGTTATTAATTCATTACACACTATATTAACTGATGAACATATGTGAACTTGCCAGCCAAAGATATTAATTATATTAATTTTCATACATAATTTAGATTTTTTTTTTCTATTAGAAAATTTTGTTTAAGTCCTCTTTTGTTTAAGTTCTCTGCTGTTCTCAAACAATTCTGTATTCACAGTGTTTCAATGTTGTGTTGAACAAAATGTTTGCGCCGTAAGTGTATAAAAGTAAAAAAAACCGTCGTGGTACCAGGGCGGGTTTTTTTCAGACCCTTAATTTTGAAGAATTTGTAAACAGAGGTAGGTTACATTAACCTTGTCTAAGTTCATCACTATGCTTTCTAGATTTGATTTTGATTTGGTTGCTCAATTATATTTCGAATGATGTAGTATTACATAAGGTGTAATGAATTACTATAAATAAGTGTTTGAGAATTATTGTGTTTTGTGTGGAAATGGTGAATGTTCGTGTTCTTTGATTTTTTGGGTAGGTTAATGTGTTGAGGCAAAATCAGGATGGCTTAGTGGCTGGCGAGGTCTCGCCCCAGAATTTTCTTTCAGGTGCCCTCCACGCTCCCCTAAGTACTCCGCGTTCGTTCTGATTGAGGGCGCTCATGGGCAGGTAAGTGGTACGGAATATAGGTGGTACTTCCGGTGCCTCACTCCTTCACGATTCCCAACAAGCCAGCCTTACGCTTGAGGCCCGGGGTACCGACCTGATAGTCTGGGGTAGTAAAACGTAAGTTGTTTAAATCGACCTCTTCATGCAAAAATTCAAGTGTTACAATAATGTTTGTGTGAAGAGGTCGAAACAACTTACGTGCTACAACCGCAATTTTTTTGAAGTTTGCGTCAAATTTTTTTTTGTGTGCAAATCTGAGGTTGGCCTCTTCGGGCACCCAACCTGAGACTCACATTACAAATAATCAAATCGTTAGAAATTGTGGCTGACTTTTGATTTAGTTGCTCGAAGGTATAGATAAGGCCAGAAACCAGAAACAGGATAGTTTGTGAAACAATACTCCGCGTATATGAACTTCTTTGGAGGATTCCTTTCATCGTTTTCAGCAAGAGTTTAAAAGGTAATGTGTACTAATCAATTTTGAATATTAATCCTCAAGTATGCAATATGATACAATATCTTCAGAGATATGAATTAATTAATTTTTCCCTTTTTTAATGTCTCTTTTTATTCACAATTTATTAGTAATAAATGTATGAATAATGCTGTAAAAGAGAAAAGACTCCGAACGCAAATGGTTAAAAAATTTACTTTTACTTTCAGACTATAACTAAAAATTCTTTTAATAAATAGGACTCTTTAAAACACTTTTAAACCCCCAGTAAAAGCGATTTAGCTAGTTAAAGATTGAATTTTTTCAGGTTGATTTTAATAATCCTCTAAGTGTTTGTAATTTCTTCGTGTATTTGAAATACCAAAGCAAAGACACGTTATTTTTTTAATTAAAACTTAAATGCATAAAATTCGTCTCTAAAATCTTTAAATTATTCCATTGCAAATCTTGCCATTAAATTTATATATTTTTTTAATTGCAAATAATCAAACGCTTACCAAGTATATTTTCGTTTATAATAAGACAGTTTATGCTTCAGCTGTTCTGATTTAAAATTCAACTTTTACTACTTTGGCTAAAAAGAAATCCCCATAAAATAAAGATGTAAATAGAATTAATATTTAAAAAAAAAGACATGCTACCTTAAGAACGAACCTTCTCATTAATTTCAAAACAGGTTGATTTTTCGTCATAATTAAGCAAACTCACGAAATGTGTGTTTTAAAGTCAATAGACCATGAAATTTTCGCATGCCGATGTACAATACTTCTGGAATTTTTATAATGTCAATAAATAATAGCAGTGTAATGATTATATGATAAAATATTATTGTGAACCAATAATTAATAATATTGTTCTTCCTGATTACACAATGATTTGCTGTTTTATATATATTAAACAAACAAACAGATATACTATTTAAAAAAAAGTTAAACGCTTTAATTAAATAATAAAGTGGAAGTATTTTTGTCTTTTTTTTTAAATTAAACGATATACTTGACTAAATCGAACTTCTCGGTTAATCATAGTCAAGGTTTTTTTCGTCGTTCAATTTTCGAAAGTAGTACTTGGACGTGAGTTCAGTTTTACTTAATACCCTAAAGGACGGAAACGAATTTTATTTCAAAATGTGAGAAAATTTAAGTCAGTACTAATTACCTGCGAGATTTAATTGCTGTAATTGCAACAGACATCGAGGGAGACAAAGGAAAGAATTGTGATTGTTTAAGAAGGTGTTCGGCTGCCATTGAAAGTTGGCTGAGTCAAGTGTCGAAGTTGGCACCATTATCGAGTCCAGTAGAATTTTAGGACGGGAAGAACTACAGTAAAAATATACGCTTTTAAAGTAATCAGAAAGTAAAAGCAGAAGATTTTGAGTGGATAAACAATAGAAAGTGATAACATTGTCTTCTGCGCATGAAGATTCCTCGTTTTTGGATGAGAAGGAAGAAAGCTCCAACCGAAAATCGGTATTTATCTAAATCGGTAATCGGGGTGCACCTTCTACACAATTAATGCCCAACACTAAGCCCAAGACCAGTTAAAAGTAAATTAGTAACACTTTTACTGCCCCACGTGCAATTGAATAATAAGAAAGTATTGCCTAGTTTTTGTGAACGAATAAAAAAATAAAATCTTGATATTTTCAAGAATTAATGTACAAATGGCGGCCAGTCTCTTCATTGCTCTTAATTATCTTTTCTTCGCCAGGCGAATTTAACTTTTGTTTGATTGTGAATTTAAGAAAAAAAAATCAAATACTTTCCTACATTAAAATTATTTTTCTCACATCTTCACAAATTACTACTAATGCGCGCTACACCTGAACCTCTGATAACAATCGCTAAAATATAATAAATTGCCAGGTATGGTCTGGAAGTAGTTTTGCCGATTTGTGATGCTATTAAAGCGATTTTTAAAAGTGTCCGTTGCGGTTCGTCAGCGATTAGCTCTACAAGTGCGGAAATCTGAATTTTAAATTATAATCTAATTTGGATAATTATCTTTTTTTCCTCTCGCGATCGTTTAATGTTAATTAATGGTCAATTGTGAAAAAAAGAGTTTAAGATTTTTTTAGTAGTCTTTCGCCTTAATTGTTAAAGCTTTCAAATTTATTTCATAATATTAAAGTATAAAATCCGGAAGTGATTTTTATTTTTATTAACATGCATGGAGAAATGTACAATATTGTTTTAAGGAGTTAGTAATGTTGTTAGGTAAGTTGCTAAAAGCATTTTCACGTCGTAAGGTTAGTCTGGAGTGATTGCATGGTTATTAGCTTGTAAAATATGTGATCGATCCGATAATAAAACATCGTTTTGGGATTTCATTTTTATAGAAAAATAGTTTCCTAGTATGTTGTAAGACATTCGTATAGAGTACATTTATGATCTCACATAATGGTGTAAGTGATAGAAAATTGAGCTGAAGCTGTCTTTTGGAAGATTCTCATAGTCACTCAGAAGTCAAGTTATACTTTAGCTTATTGAGAATATATTACTAGGACAGACAGGTAGTTAGTACTGTGCTGTTCGACATTGCACTCTATATGAAGAAAATAGATTGTTGACAGTATAAAGGGTCTTCCCTGAGACTCTAGTCTTTCACATAAAAAAAAAAGGGTGATTCCTAAGCTAGATTTTATCACTCAAAAAAAAAAAAAAAAAACAAGAGAAATCTGACCGTCGCATGCTCTGTTATTATCCCGCAATGACGAGAGGAGGTATGTTGTTTGATATGGTTTTGCATGACCAAAGAAGTATGGGCGATAGCAGATTAAATTTAAATGTAACTTAAAGCCTCATTTACGCATTCCTCTCATTTCTCTTCCAATACTGTCCGAGAATTTGAGAATTTGTATATTACAGCTGGAGACGTTGGAATAGTTTGCAGCTCTTAAGGTATTGGTATGTTTGTTTAAAGAGCTGTGTTTCTTTCCATCAGATGTAGTCAGTCATTATTACGTCTAGCATCTTCAGAGATGGATCATGACATTGGTTCTTAAACGTCAACTGAAAAGGATGAGTAGGTGTTGCAGGTATTTTTACTCTTAAGTCGCATAGTTGTTTATGATTGGTTTCTTCTGAAGAAATTGCTAGTGGGATCAAAATGGTAGTAAGGACAACAGGGATCTTTGGAGATGCCGGTACACCAAAAAGATATGTCCTGAGAAACTCCAATCGTTAGTATGAACTAAGATCTATAGCCATGCAATCGAATCCTACCTGCACCGCCTCGAAGATGTTGACTTTACGACGATTGATTTCTGGAAACTCTTTTCTATATAAGAGTAACAGACGGAGGAGGGTGAAAAGCCAGTGTGCCTCAAAACGAAGCATACACCGGAGTAGTCCTCCAGGTTGAGAGGGTTGGGCGAATTAACAACCTCTTATTGGAAAAGAATTCTTGTTATGGAATCAAGAAGTCAACCTCGATTTAACGCTAATACCTCAACAACGCTCCAGGACTTTTATAATTTAAGGAATAACGATCAGTAAGCAATCCGGGCCGTACCTGAGTATACGGTCGCCTCCAACGTAACATGATATTAAGAAAAAATAAATGTTTAGAATTGGGACTCCAGATCAAAATCGCTCTAAAGCAAATTTTTCGATATTCAGAGTGATTTTTGAGTGCTAACAAATTGAATGTTTATCCCCCTCTGGCCACCACAGACTTGGGCGTAACACCAAATTGATAAATCACTCTGATTTTAGCCTAGAGACCCAGTTCGCAACATCCCCACGTTGTGCCAAGAGAAATATGTCTACCTCGCCTTTAAATTATAATTGGTGCATTCAAAAATCACTCTGAATAACTCCAAATAATTTTGAAGCGCTCTTTGCGTTTCAACTTTACGTTTGGAATGTAAACGGCCCTAAACTCTCCTTAATTTAAGGCAGAAAAAATACATAAATGTGTAAAGAGTTTATAGGAAAAATAATCACGATGGAGATAAGCTTACAGTTAGCTTGAGTTCTGACATGTACTCTGAACTCGATTCTACCCTATAACGAATGATATGAGTGAAAGGACACTGTAAAAAGTATCGAGTACTGATTTGAGTAGAATCGAAAGCCAAATTCTCATATAAGTAAAGAATCGAGTACCGATTTCATATCGCTATTAGCCAGTAGCCTAAGACTATTCTAGGCTGCACTGTGTAACTTTAGGTCTATTCGGGAATCAAGAATCGACTGTTCGTTCTGAATTTCTGAATGAAATTGTTCTTACCACAGGTTTGAAGAAATATTAAACATTTTTTTTACTCGCAAGGGTATGCGGCGGGCGGGCCTGTTCATACCATGACTTAATAAGTCCATAATGGAACAAATTATGCTACTTCTAAAGAGTTTGAGAGTAGGTACTGTTTTAGTCATGATGTAGCAAAGTTAAAGAAGGATTGGAAAGAAAACGTGCAATTGAATTACTAAGTTGCTATTAATAAAGTATAGTGCCTTGTCATCATTAAGGATCGTGGGTTACAGCGTAATATTCCTGCAAGAAATCGACATGAATAAGAGTTTCGTGCTTGTCATTGAAAGCTTGAGACACTATTTTTGTGACTATCAGCTGTTTTGATAGCCGACGTACGCCAGAAAATATTGTTGCAACGTTCCAGCATTTCTCACCGACTTTTGCTGTGTCCAGTCTGTGAAAAATTATGAAAAATATGCTCAAAAACCTGCTTGTGACTTGTTATATATTCAGTCATAATTTTGAGAGTCGTTACGATTGTTTGAGAAATGTTAAAATTGTGACTACAAAATTAGAATAGAAAATTGTCTCAAGTTGAGTCTCATCGTACACTTGTGATTGCGTTGTGATTTGTGGCTGCTTTTAGAATGCGGGGCCAATTCCTTAGGACAAAGCTAAACAGCTTCAAATATGACTTAAATTGAAATATGATACACATAACCAGAAGTTTCGATAATATATGTATACACCAACTGAGCCAAACCCTCTAAGGAATTGCGTGCTTAAGATGAAGAGTTCCATTAAACAAACAAGAAAATCCACAGAGGATCGAAAAATTACCCAATATGACTTTAGTTATCATTTATTGTAACATTAAATAGTATTTAAGACCAATAAAATTTTTATTTATTTAGTGGGGGCCAGAAACAGATATATTTACCAAGCACCAATTGCAGAGTAAACTACGGTGATTTCCCGTAATTCATAGTGAATTTTTATGTTTCTTTTTATTATACCACACTTACACCACATTTAAAATTAGCATATGAATTCCTTTAATATTCATCATAACTAAAATCTTCCAAGTTTTTGTGCAATCTGCATGTGCTGAGTAAGAACCACAGCCGGACGTGTATGAACGTCTACTGCGCAATGTTTCTTCTTCTTAAAGGCAATAAATAAACTTTCCTCATCGATGGAAATAACAATTCTCGTTTTGAGTTGAGATACTCTTCTCAATATGAATTTATATAGTGAAAGTTTGTTGATGAATAATCCTTTTTGTTCTTCGATTTCAGAGTAAGTGGGTGAGATACAAATCAAACCTTAAACTATCCAGTTGTTAATTTTGTCTGCAACAAATCAATTTGATCAATAAATCATGAGATTATAATCCTGCATTCGATTCCAATAAACAAGGTGTTGCCGAATTGATTGATATTATATTTAAATAAACTTGTATCTCGTTTCGCAAAACCTATTAATCTATGCTTTCAGAGTGAAATATCACACCTATATCCAGAATACCTTCAACGACCTTCACTAAACCATTACTCAAAAAATGGCAAAAATTAAGTTTTCACAGTTCAGTTATCCAAATCAACCTTGTTATGATATTTCCAAATGATTAACTTATTTACCCAATTAATGGAATTAGCGTAAAACCGCACAGCCTACTTCCTTCGGGTTATAAATGTATGCAAATAGGGTCAGAAGAAAATATGTCTGTCTGTTTCCCCTTTCCAAACCTTATGATAAATCGTCTATGTTTTTTCCTATGGCAAAAATCTAGCGAAAATTTCTGTTTCTGTTTTGGATAATAACTTGCATTCGAAAAACTGAAGAATTGCGGTTAACATAATTAAAAGTAGCACTTTTATGCTCTACTGAATTAGATGATAATCGATCTAGTTGCGAAGAAGACTCCGGCAGTGCGCGATTATCATCAGACACACTCTTTAACAATTTATGCACAGTTGTGATGGCAGCCAATGATCAATCGATTCTAGATGGCGAAGAGTTTGTTTGCGATCATCTTCACACCATCATGAGAATCTAATAAGGAAATCAATCTTAAGATTCGATGTTGATCGGTGCAAATGAAAAGAAAATATACACTTTCTCTATAGAGCTATACGAGCAGATTAAAATATCAGACAGAAAGTAAATCTTTTCACTTCCACATTTGTCACCTATGTGATGAATATATTAATATTGATAGTGCAAAAATGTTAGGAGTGCCGAATATGGTAGAATTGAATTTTCTTATATTTAGAAATTGGAATTTGGAGCATCCAAACTGCAAGAGATTTAGATTTTTCTAAATGGTTATCGACACCAAATATAATTTTACGAAAGTCGATAGAACGAAACCGAAACTGCAAACTTGGCAATGGACTTTAGAATTATTTAATAAGTTTTTGGTATGCAAATAAAGAATGAATAAATTGAAATAAAATAAAGATAACTAGGAAGGACAGGGAAAGTGATTTAGTATTAAATGAAATTGAAACTAGAGCAAAACTTATATGGTTCAACTGGCACAGTGTGATGGAGATATCGTTTGTCAAGTAATTTTAATTCTTGAATTATATACAGCTAGAAGAACACTATAGGGGTTGAAGGTTGATATAAGACCTCAGCATCGCCGAGCTGCCAGGGCTCTGAGATTGCAAGAACTGTGTAACATTTACTGAACGTACAAACAGTTCTGTCAGCGTAGTCCGATTCATTACGTCCCGAGCAATGGAATTTAATTGTGGCATAGCTGAGGGGCGAACGTAAGTGTTCGGTGCGTAAAACTGGTTGGGCTCTAGGCTAAAGAGATCCTGGAAAAAATACACTGTTACGAATCCTCTAAGAAGGCCTCGGACCGGATTGATCACACGGCTAAGACTCAACCAACGAAATATGGACTTTGATTTATCTACATGGAACGTAAGGACAATGAACAGAGGAGGGGCTCTAAGTCGATCACTACTCTTGGGATTAGAAAGGTTCAAGGTAAAAACCGTAGCATTGCAAGAAACAAGGTGAACCAACAAAGACATACATAAGTGATGGTGGAACGCATACCATCCTCTTAAGTGGAAGCACAACAGGGACACGTCGAGTTGGAGTAGCTTTTGTAGTCGATAAATCTCTAGAGCCTCGAATTCTGGACTTCCAGCCAGTCAGTGAAGAGGGTGAATTCAAAAATTCAACACGGCCGCAACACTGCAGAATTCAGCTACAGACCTATAATTAAGACAAAATTTCGCAACATCTCCATAATCAACACATATGCCTCAAAGAAAAAAATATTGAAGAGGAAAAGGACGAATTTTCAAATGAATGATCAAATTGTTGTTTTTGAGCGATGGTGATAATGAACAAGGTACGCAGGTTTGCGTTGGCGCAGTATATCATGAAGAAGACGCAAAAGCCTAAACTCACGATAATCACCGAGGGAGCAGCCCAAGACGGAATTCGAATAGGGCGAAATATGGACGAACCGGCGTAAGTTATAAAGTAAGAAGAACCAAGAGAGGAGAAAATGGAGAGGCCCTGCATTAAAAGAGTTTACAGTAAAGGCTGAAACATACAGCTCCGCTCTGCTTCGTTTATTCCATCCGTTCTCGTTAAAAGAACGGAAAAGAAAGAAAGCACTGTCCACATAGGTGCTTTCGTCTGCGCGACTCAAATGCTGGAATATGCTTTTTATTATTTTAATTCTCACTATACACGACTTGAATTCGTAGACTGAAAGAACGGAAAGAACGAACGAAAGGATGAAGCTATGTGATTCAGCCTTAAAGGTGCCGGCCCATAGAACGCGTTAACGCGATGCGCGCGCAAGATGCGTGTGAGAGTTCCGTTTCCGAAAAATTCGACAGACCCAGAGTGCGTTCCGTAATATACTGGGAGCACTGCGCCAGTACTACCAGTGGTAGTTTTGTCGTTCCGTTTTCACCAAACAGTGCCCTGTCGCAGTGCTCTGGGAACATTCATGACGTCATGAATATTCCCCTTTTTACTACTGGGACTACTGCTTTGAAAGAGGTAATGTGCTCCCAGTAGTTTCAACAGGTTTTGACAGATGTGCATTGTGGCTGTAAAAAAATGTAATCGTGAGCAGTAAAATATGGAGGCGGAGCCAGTATACTGTGCGCTCGTTCCGTATACAAAAATGTACTGCTTAGTTCAGTATAACTTTTTTAAACGGAACGTGCTTCGCAGTGCACTGGCATGACGTCTAAAATCACAGTGCTCCCAGTATATTACGGAACACACTCCCAATGAACGCGTATGACATTTCAACATATTTAATAAAAATTTCTGTTTTTAAACTTCGCACACTAGATTAAAAAAAGATTGAAAATTCAAATTATGTACACAACAAACGTCAAACGCACCTATCGCATGGAAAAGTTGAAAATTGGTCAACTTCAAGCGTTGGGAGCTTTATTTGCGTGTGTCGCGGTAGTCATTGGGACTGGTTCCATTAAATACCATTTACTTCAACTGAAATGTCACACGCATCTTGCGCTCGCATCGCGTTAACGCGTTCTATGGGCCGGCACCTTAAGACTCTCATAAAATCGAAAGAACAGCCCTTTTAAGCAAACCACAGTGATATCTAAGCCTGCTAAGCTCATATGTTTTTGCCAATATTAAAATTGACGTGGTCGCAGCAGGTCATACTACTATTCTGGACATCTCCAAAATTTCTCTCTTTAAAAACGCGAACAAATGGAACCCCAATTAAGGTATTTACTGGGAGGTCAGATTGATAAATGGGAGAATGAGTGAAAAAATACAATGTGACTTCGATGGATTTAGCAGTAGTAAGTGCTTGAAACACGATGTAAATCAGCCCCAATCTTCTTCACACGATTATGGATTTCAGAGATATAAAATTGCAAATCATCAGCATATAAGTGAACCTTACAGTGTTTTATTACTAAAGGAAGATCATTCAGAAAGTGACCCCAGAATAGAGCCTTGAGGAGCTCCACAGTTAAGTAAAGAAATGGTGGAACTAGAGTCGCCGAATTTAACTTCTGGTGAGCGGTTTGTTAAAAAGCTAAGCAAAAATTTAAGAGCTGTTAATGAAAAAGAGACTTGAGAGGAGAGTTTTTACAAGAGCAAAGAATGATTGACGCTAAAAAAAGCTTTTGAAAAATCAAGCAGCAATAGACAACAAACATTATGTTCATCAAGAGAATTGCGAATTATCATGTGTAACTTTTAGGAGCACTGTTCCACAGCTGTGATGTTTGCGGAAGCCAGATTGCCATTCATTTATACATTGAAGTTGTTCACAGAACTCAAGGATTTGAGTCACTATCAGTTAGCCAAAAAGAAGGGTAGACTGCGAAAATCCGATGGTATAGCAGGAGACGATAGCTTTGATATGGGTACGGGAGTAATTAATGCATGCTTCCACAACTTGCTGTTGATTCTCGAAGACGACGTCTGTTCCTTCACTTTTGGTAAAATCACGAGTAACACTTAACATGAAAATATCGAAGCTGAAGTCTCTAAAAACTTCCTGCTCGTGGAGGAATAAAATTTCTCCGGTTTTTCTTGGATGAGAAAGTACAGGGACAGAAATTGAGTGAATTTGTGTAGGTAATTTCTTTTATTTTTGATTTTTTTTTAATTCTTCATTTCTGAAATTTCACCCCCGACAAATTGCGCCCGGTGCAGGTGCACCATTTGCACCTATGAAAGCGTCGCCCCTGCATATGCATCACAGGAGCGTTGCTCAAAACGCCAACGAACGCGGTAATTGCTATTCTCTGCCTTCTTCCACTGGACCTCCATACTACATAAATACCTAGCATGTTCTAGCGCTATTAGACACAAAGAAAATGGATACCGGCAAGAAAAGCCACGTATTTGGTATGTTTGACAGAGGGTAGATCCCAACCACCATGGACTTCTTTACCCCCAAGTTGGAGTTGAGCAAGAAATTCAAATCCTAAATGTCCAACAAGACCCGACTGGAAAATCGGAGACGTTTTAGCTGATAAGGACACGGAATCTACACAGACGATTCAAAGAAGAACTGCGGCGATTGGAGTTCTGCACCATATACGAATTTACTTTATTAAGTACTGCACTTTTCAGCTCAAAGATCAGATTATCAAGAACATTTGCAGTGGACTTTTCTAGTAAACATAATAAGATTGAGCAGGGTGGTTGCGCAGAAGATGATTTCTCCATTCCCTTCCAAGCAAAATTCGAGAGGCTTGTAGGTGTGAATGTAGTCTTAGGTATAATCGGAGAGTTCTTTCTGGGGTATAAAGTCGAAACTATATTTTCAAGTTTCAGCTTACAATTAATCTTAAATCTAATAAGGTTATGGTAAAAAAGAGTAACATATGCTCATGAAACAAATGTAGTCTATAGTTCCTAAAGAATCTGCGTTAATCTCTACAGATTCGAATCCTCAAAAACAATTAACATAAGACTATATTACCCTATTGCAAGCTCTACTTAAAACGGATTATCTCTAGTTTCCATAAAATGAAAATTTTATTAATAAAAACTTCATCCGAATTCCACATTATATCCGATAAAGTCCATCTCAAAAATGATTATATCATAATTATTTTCCACCGAATGAATTATGTCTCATTTTCCCTTTTACTTTCTTGGCCGCGCTAGTCACTGCTGACTCTGACTCTGATATGCACGACTATCAATGGGATTCATATCATACGAAAAAAAATTACTTCAGTAACAAAAAGTTCATTCAGATGAACTCGACTAGAAACTGAAGTTGAGAAGAGATATTTTTTCTTCTTCTTATTTTCTTCAATAATCTTCATTTTATTTTTTCACCTTGCTCACATATCGAAATTTGTGGGAATCGCCGCGCGCCTCTTGAACTGAAATTTTCCTTGTGCATCATCGTGTGATGAAGATGACACCACGTTCAAACCACGACGTTTCTTGCATGATAATTAGAAAAAAAAATGCTGCAAAGTGATAAAACTTTCTCTGAACTGACGCACGATCATTGTTTTCACCAATTTTACTAAAATCGAATATAGTCCGTTAAAAATCAATTATCGATGAGTTCGATCGAGCGTTGATGGCTGGCGTTATTATTTTACTAATTTTATCAAATTGCTATAATTTCGTGTTAATGTAAGCATTTAATAATGGTAATGTAGGAAAACGTGAGTAGCTGACCACCTACTTGCTCATTAATGAATTTTACCGGTTTTTTTTTCGGTAGTGATAGCAGGACTGACTTAGAGATGATTGAGTGATATTCGTTATGCAGGTAGGAGTAACCTTCTGCGGTTTTAAACTGCAGAGGTTTAGGTGGCGATTGCCCTAGCTGTTTGGTAAGTACACCTGCTGAGTTTAGGGCTAATAATAGACGTTTCAACAATTTTATAACAGTTTTAGCAAGTGTTAAATAATTTATTTGACCTTATTTCGTTAGTTACGAATTAGCTCTTATGCCTATTATTCAATCTTCACCTATAAAAGATTATAAGCAACTCAAATATAAGCCTGTTAAGAACCCTCTATAAATCGAATCGATATTACAACATATCAGAAGAAATACAAAAGATTGTATCCCATGTCCATTTTGGATTAGCAAAAGTCTTCAGATCTAGAATTCTGCAAAACGCTGTGGAAAGTATGAGTAATGTCAAAACACGAGTTATACCAAATGTACAAAGGTTTGAGATCAATCGGACAGAGGCAGAGTATGAGCGATATAGATCGGCACATGGCTGGCTTTGTTATTAAACAAAATAGCCGCTTTGGAAATCTTCAATTGATACACCAACGAACATTACCATAAACATGCCCAATAGGTATAAACGCGATAAAGAAAAAAATAAAGCCAAAAGAAAGCCAAATGAAAGCTACATAATACTACTAAAGGTAATGAAAATTATATTCCAGCAGCTATTAGCTCCATCATTCGTGGGCATACGTCTTTGAGTTAGCAGTTTCACGTGTTCAGCGATTTTGCACTTGTGAACTTGACAGTCAGGGCAGGAGGAAGGAGATGAGTAAGGACAAAAACTGTAATATTCTGAGCCAAAAGGTCTTAGAAAGGCTGAAGGGAGAATTTTAATAAAGGCGACGAAGACGAAAATGTAAATGATAGTGAACCAACCCAATGAAAACGCACTTCCCGAAAACAATAGATATACTGGTACTGCTGAATGAGGTGGCGACCATGAACGATGTAAAAGAAGCTTTGAGGAGCCTTAAAAAAGAATAAAGCTCTTGAAAAAGATAGCATAGCAAAGAAAACATGGGGGCCAAGAATTAAGGAATGAAATACACTAGCTTGTAGAATCGATCTGGCGTCAGAAAAAGATCCGGCGGAAGGTGTGATAAGTCCCCTGTACAAACAATTTTAACAACTAGTAAAACATTTAAAGCATTAAAAAAAATATTGACAAAAGCGCCAGTTTTGAAGTTATTTGAACCAGAGGCGCAGATTCATGCCGATGCTAGTAAGGATGAATTCGGAAAAGAAAAGCCAATATTTAAGAGCTATAAGAGCGACATTCAAGACCTCCGCTCAGAAAGATTTTTACTTTAAACATTTTTTATTTAAGAACCCGATTAAAAATGAAATTCGCCCGCAACTAGCACGCAGCTGGCATGCACTAGCCCGCACGGCGCCCGCAGCTAGCATGCACGCCTGAAGACTAGCCCGCAGCTAGCACGCAGCTGGCACGCACGAATATTATAAATCACGAGTAAAAATGAAATTCGCCCGCAGCTAGCACGCAGCTGGCATGCACTAGCCCGCACGGGGCCCGCAGCTAGCATACACGCCTGAGTGAAAATAACACTAGCCCGCAGCTAGCATGCAGCTGGTACGCACGAAACTCAAATTTAAAATGAAAGAAAAAATTTTTTTTTCGTAGAATAAAAATTCTACGCCTCTTAAAAAAGATGAAGAAGAGTATTGTATATGTATGTAAAGTCGTCATCAAATCGAACTTCTTCATTAAATTTTTTTCAAGTATCTGCATTAAAAACAAATAGGAATTTTTCATATTTAATTAGAGAATGCATTTATTGAATCAAAAACAATTATTCATCATACTCAAACTTATTACTAGGCGCTAATACATATGCATCGCTTAGGTTCTTTATAAAAAAAACATAGTGTAATAACACATTCAATGTCAATAAGATTTACATCTGATTCTTCACTCATTATTTTACATATATATGGTATAGAAATTCGTTCATCATTAAAATTAATATTTGGCTGCTGAATATTCATTTTCAATGACACTGAAAAAGGAAATTGAACATCTACTTTTCTAAATAAAGCATAATAGCTTGATGTAAAGCAATTTTTTCGACAACACTCAGAACAATAACATATTTTTACGAATTTTTCCACAAATCCAAAATTTTCACTATCGCCTCGTTTAATTTTTATACAATTCGACACAGTTTTCAACGTGGAAACCTCTAAAGCGGAAAAATTGTGGATTTTTTAACCGCGTGCATCCTTGTGGCGGGAGCGTGCATCCCTGTGGGGGGAGAGTGCATGCGTGTGGCGGGAGCGTGCATCCCTGTGGCGGGAGCGTGCATCCCTGTGGCGGGAGCGTGCATCCCTGTGGCGGGAGCGTGCATCCCTGTGGCGGGAGAGTACATGCTTGTGGCCAGATCCTACATATTTTAAGCAGGCACATTTTGAGATTTTCGTGCGTGTGGCGGCAGAGTGGATACCTGTGGCGGGAGAGTGCATCCCTCTAGCGAACAAATTTTTAGATTTTCGTGCCAGTGGCGGGAGCGTGTATCCCTGTGGCGGGAGCGTGCGTACCTGTGGCGGGAGAGTACGTACTTTTGTGGCGTGCCTGTTTGTTCGCTATGCGTGCTAGCTGCGGGCGCGCGCGTGCTAGTAAGGAAATTAACCATGAAATTATTTTTAATCGGGAATCCAGGGGAAGAGTTAATTGTCACTCCCAGAACAATGGAGGAGGAGATCATTAAACCTGCTCACAGGCAAGGACATTTTTCAGCTGCTAAGACCGAAGTGAAAACTCCATGTTCATCTAGGGCTTTTGTGCAAGTTTGATGGTCCTTTCGTCTCCAGTTTCGGATGTTAAGTATTGCCTCTGTGTCAGCCGTCACAGAGTCTATTTATTTCCTCCTGGGTCTACCTATTGGTCTATTTCCCAAATTTTGTGATACCATAAGTAGTTTCGGGCTGCGATGTCTTCCATCTTCATTACGTGAATGGCAAATCTTAGTCCATTGAATTTTACTAAAGTGAAGTGAAGACTAATGTGCTCCAGTGAGTGAAAAGATACATAGAATGCATAATAGCAGAAGGCAAGACCGAGAAACAGGAAGGCCTAATAACACCCATTGATAAAGAGGATCATTCTCTTCAAGCATTGTATATAGATCATATAGATCCCATGAAAGTTACTAAGAAAAGGTACAGCCAGGGGCCCAGGATAACTACAGCCATGACGGTTGGCTTTAAAGAATGGGACAGATCATTCGGGGCGAATGCTACTTCAAAATGGCCGAAAGTGGGATCTGAGCTCATCTGAAGTCGTTTTACATTCAAACTGCGAGCTTCATTCTATTGAGAGAAACTAAAATGTCCTAGAAAGAGACACAGTCATTAGAAAGACGCATTTTTCGAGAATCATTTTTGTGCTAAATAAAGTTTCGTAGAGAAGTTGAGTTTTGTTTAATTGCAGGTGACCCCTCAAGTCGCAGAAGTCTAAATCTTAAAATAGCTTTGGTAAACTGATCCACACATACAGTGGCTCTCAAATTTATTGGCACACCTATGAAATTTTGGGTTCTTCCAATAGTTCTAACTAGCGCTTTTTTTATGGGAAATTGATAGGAATCTTCCAGGGAGTCTTTAATCAATAAAATTTGGTAACATAGTCTAGTTTTTAAAGAGAGGAATGAAGTGTAAACTATTTATCATGCTAATCAAGCTCGTTCTGATGTTTGGATCAGACGGATGGGTTTTGAAAGTAGCTGAAAACAATGTAGTGTAGTGCTACAGATGACGATGACATAACAACATCCTCATATTAAGTTCTGTTTCCTTTTTGTTAGAGAAATTAGCAGTGGAAACAATTGCTATGGTGCGAATTACGTACAGGGAGGAACCTGTGCCTGTGACAGGAGGATTACCAATCATTAATAAGTCGCTTAAATTTTACAATGGACCAGAACAAAGAAATAATCCATAGTGCCTTCATGCTTGATCATTGCAGAAAAATTGGGAACGCACTAGAATATGCTGGAGTTACGTGTGGAAGCGAAATTCAATCCGAGTCTAGTTTTTGATGAGGAATTAAAACAGCTTATGTGAGATCGGTTGGGATATTTTTTTATAAATTATCACAGTCCATAGATCCAGAAGCTGAAGGCTATTTGATCATCGCAATCGAAAAAAGCCAAAAAACCGGCTACCCCACAAAATCCTTCCGTTTCAGTGCCCATCTCGACCACGTATTCCAAATCTATATATTAGTATATCACAAGTGGCCCAGTGCCCGGGATATCTTATAAGTAGCAAACTTCTCCTCCAGTCTATCAGCCCGGGTTGTAGTCTACAAGTCCTACGTTCGACCTTGATTTGAATACAACTAGTTTCTGTGGGTCGGAGTCGCGAAACTCGTTCTACAGTGACTAAACAAGGTGGAAAACCGCACAAACTGATCGGAGGAAACAGCTATTTGCTTCTGATGTTCATATAATGTATAGATAATATTTGAGCCACTTTAAATTGAAGCACCCCTGGAAATTTTGATGATATCATCATCGAAGTTAAAAATTTACTTCCTTCACGACTTTACTTCTAATGCAAGACAAAACTCGATTGTGGAACAGCCTTTCGCAATCAGTATTTCCGAAATCATACAACATCCACGAGTTTCAGGCAAGGTTATTGACCTCCTCTTCTAGAACGCTCCAGACTCCTCTTAACCTATAGTACTCTCTCTATCTATCGAATTAAGATTACTATAACTGGTAATACAAAGGTTATCCAAAGTGCCACATAAAAGCAACCACCCCGTAGGACGACAAAGATCATGCTGGTGGGATAACGTAAGAATTAGCGTAGTAAGATGCTTGCTGGTGCAAAATTTGAGAGAAAATGCAAAGGATAATGAATGTCGATAGACAAACATCGAGGAGGCTGAAACTCTCTGGGGCATGGGAGGGCATTTAATGATATTAATGTTCGTATATGTAATAAGGAGCATTCACTCAGCAAACATTCAGCATTAATTCAGCAATGTTTAATCCCAGAAAAAAGAGATATCAAACAATCGTGAACGAACAAATTTTAGAATATATGTGTAAAAATAAATTTTAAAAAAATGGAGGGGATACCTTAAAGGATTTGTAGTTAAATAGCAAAATACAACTACAATAACAACCAACTAGGTATCTCCTTATTGATTCCTTCATATCGCCACAGAACCATATTAATTTTTTGTAACGAATTTTAAAATTACTCAATCTTCTGTTCTTCTTCCTACTTTTATCTTCATCAAATCATTCTTCCGAGGGAACAAAAAAACAATAAAATTCAAGATCAATAGATCAAAAATTATTTAGTATCCGAGAAGGTAGGAAAAAAATTGTAATTGAAATTGTAAAACACAGAAAAACCCGCTCACCTTGACATTAGATTGTTGCATCTGCAAGAATGTCGCAATTCCATTCCGTACACGATTCTTAACACCGCGCACAGTACCTTTGGAGCTTCTTATTGTCGATGTTCCGCTATGTATATCCTTGAATCCGGCGAAGCTCTCGTCATCAATTATTTTTGGCTCTTGTTCGACTAGGTCCTGGACGTCTTTCTCGTTCAAGTGGAATGTATAAAACTTATCATTTTCGAAGCTTCTCGTCGGCTTCTCGAGGTCATCATCGATATCATCTCGTGTTATTAATACCCGCGTTTTATTCTTATCGCGAGCACGATCCTTAGCCGAGGATATATTAACGATATTCGAAATAACTTTCGGTGCTTCAACCCCGCCGTTACGATACGTTAATGTCGTCGTCGTTGTTGTCGTTTCACGTTGGGGGGCACCATAGTCGACAACGTCTTTATTGTTAACAATGAATTTCCGATCGCGTATGTCACGTAGCAAAGAGTCCGGCAAGAAAGATAGATTTCTCCCTTTTGGATTAAGGTCTTTGCTGGTTAGAAGTGGCGGCGGTGGAGAGGGGATATTTGATAGTAGCGAATTTCCAGCAAATTCCGAGGAGTTTAAGGAGTCACAGCTTAGACTTGATTCGCTTTCTTCGCTGTCGGTGAAGCTTCCTGTACGCATGTGCTGAGGAGGATTTTGGGCAGCCGAGGTGATACTGTTTGATCCTTGATCTTGGGTAACGATTTTCGTATTCTGCAGATGCATTTTCAGTCTAGGTCCAACTTTCTTCGGCAATGGTGGCGGTGTTGTTGAATTATTATTATTGTTGGCTGTGTTCCCATGGCCATTTTCTAAATCACTGCATGTACCGCTGTCAAGTGTATCACTTGGTGAACATTGTCCACTTGTCATCATATAAAAAAGGTAAGTGGGATTGCTAACTTCCAGTTCGCCGTTTGGTTTCTGTACCATTTCACTTGAAGAATTCAGATGTGTTGTTGTCTTTAAATTTTGCGAATCCGTTATAAATGTACTAAAACTTTGGGTTGAATTTTCTGTATAACTTTCAATTGATGAATATTGTTCACTATTATTAGTGTCTGGTTTCAATGAAACAACAGTCACTTTTGGCTTTTTTAACAACAGTCCTTCACTTTCACTTTGGTGGATTGGAGCACTTAAAGGGACATCACTTGCAACTAATATTGTTCCTTGACCTTCACCAATTTTTATTTTCTGTTTCTGATCTGAAGATATATTTATCTTAACAACGTGAAAATCTTTCTCCAATGAAGAAACTGATCCGGTCACTGCACTTGTGCACTCTGTTCGATTAACTTCAACACGAGATGTACAATTTCCATCGTTGGGTATCACTGCTGATTCCTCTGAGGTCTTCACTTGATGATTCGTAGTGGGGATACGGACCGTTGCTTCACTTTTGCTGCTTTTCTTTTTATCAATAGAAGACGGTGAGCCGTACTCCATTGGTGCCGCAGCCAATGGTAGGTTTTTCGTTAATAAAATTATATTGGAATCCATTTTTTTTGCCTCCTATTGTGTTAATACGTGTTCATTTAAAACCTTCAGACTAGAGATGAACCTTCGGCTAATTTCAATAAGATATCAACGCCCTTCAGGTAGGTTATACCATATAGCATACAGGTGTATTAGGCTACCTGGAAGCCGGTTTTGATATTATCCAACAGCACTTCCGTTATAAATGCCCTAATTATCATGCATGTTGCTAAGGCATCGCATAAATTTTCTAGACACAGACTCGACTCGACTCGACCCGACGAAATTGTGTAAAAAAAAAACTTGATTTACGGATTTCTTCTCCACGCGAATTGAGCTGCTTTCAAAGTTGGGTTTTCAAGATTTTTACGCGATTAAAAACGCGCAAACGGTAAGAGGCGAAATAATGAACAGATAGTCAAAACTGGCTCTCGAATTTCTTGAAATCAGCCCAAGAAATAGAGGTGAACATCTTTTGCAGTGTGAATCTTGTCTCTGGGGGCCTTATGCCTTTTTACTTCTTCTTTACAATTCGCCTTATTCTCCTCTCTATTTTCGTTTTCTTTACACTTCTGTCGAGTACACACCACGTACGTGTGGTATTTGGTATAATATTAAATACCTGGGCTTACAAATATAATAAAAAAAGACCGTGTACCAGAGGTGTAGAGACCCGACCGCTCGTTTTCTTCCGTCGTCTTCTTAGCACAGGTAACGGAACGGTGTACAACTCTTTCAATCCCGACTAAAACTAAAGACAAGACAGACGGCTGCTTTTCTGTAAAAATTACTTCTCCAGGTGTATATCGCGATTCACACTCGGAATTTAGTGGAGTTGGCCATCTGAAAAATATTGTACGATTGTGGTGGGAGAGCGCGCAGGCATAATTATAACTCCATCAATGTATTTGTGTAAAGGTATATATCGAAAGAAAATTTGATAATCTCTTTTCGTACATTGATTATTGCAGTTTTGTTGAATGATGTGAAATTTTGTTAATTGATTTTAATTTTTTTGATTAACAGATATCATTAGGAAACAACTTTATTCATTAATGGAAAAAGTAGTGCAGGTAACTGTATAAAATTATTATTCAAAAAATGTGTGATTACACCTGGATTATGTTGTAGGAGTTTTCACTTGTGGATATATTCTCGAAGAATGACCTTGATAAATGCCAGAGGTGATATTTTGTAAGACGAAAAATTCTTCTTGTAAACTAACTAGTCACAACATATAGCAACTCTGAAGAACAAGTTTTCTATACTCGTTTTTTTCCAAATAATGTCTCATTATTGCGGGTGGGTGGAAAAAATCATTGTTGCGGAAGACATTCGTTATTTTTATGAGTGAAAAAAGTTAAGTTCGTGTTTAGCCAAGAATTGCAGGGCTGTAAAGGCAGCGATGGATAAATATCTTTATCCAAAGAATTCATAACTGGAGCAGAAAAAAAAATTTACGCAAGTTCTTATAAATTTTTAACCCTAGGAAAACCTAGGAAGAAATGAAATGGAGTTATTGAGGCAGTGAGCCCTATTCTTCCCTATTCTTGATTTATGATAAATAGCTGGAACACGTTGCGCCTCGGTGCAACCATCGCAATAAAGGAAGTACTAATAACTGTTCGAACATCGAAGAACTTCTATCCACGTAAGCAAGTGACTCAGATGCAATATTCAGTTGTGACATGAAATATACTTAAAATGTATTTCCCCACCAAAAATAAATATAATATATATATAATTACAAATTACCATTACAAATATAGGCAAAAATAAAACACATGGTCGATAGTACAAAGGGGCCTTCCCTAAGTCCTTAGTGTGCCACATAAAAAAATAGAGACGGTGCTTTCATAGGTGCAAATGGTGCACTTGCACCGGGCGCAATTTCAGAAATTAAGATATGAAATTTAAAAATTTGTAAAATAATTGAGAAAGTGTTCCCACAGACGTAAGAAAGTACACAAATTTACCCAATTTCTGTCCTTGTACTTACTCATTCAAGAAAAAGCTTAAAAATTTACCTCTCCTCGTGCAGGATTTTACCCAAGATTGAAGCTTCGAGATTTTCATAACATTTTGCTCAAGCAATCTTACTCGAGATTTTACTCAAAAAGGGAAGGAACAGATCGTCTTCTTCGAGAATCAGAAGCAAAAGTTCGGGAGAATGAGAGACAAATCTCTCATTATTTATATACGCTGGAGTACTTTTTGAAAATTCTGTAAAATGCACCATATCCATTCACACAAAGGAAAAAATTTGTTAAAAGAGGTAAATGAACGAAATGAGGGGCACAAAATTCATTGTAGCGAAAATCCTTCTTTAAGAGCATTTTTTGATTTATTCTCTTAGGCCGCTATTCCATTAGGATGGCATGACAGCTTATGGGGCGCAATATGGCGTAGTGCAACGAGCGCAAAAAAACCCAAGCGCTGGTCCTGATTACGACCATAATGCAATCTCCAGAAACTATGCCCCCTTTTAGACGGGCGGACACCGAACAGACAAAACGAACGAACGAACTGGGTGTATAGGGAAGAGGGTGAGAGAGGACGATGGGGAGGGCAGACAATTTTCATGGACACTTTCAGCGAACTGTGAACGGACAATTTGACAGTTCCTGCGTTGTTGTTGTTGCTAGGATGAGAGGGCAAAAGCAAATTTCAAAAAGCAAGAACAGCAAGCCATGAAGTTTTTATAAAAGCAACAACAAAACCCAATCATTTTTGGCATTTTGTCCGTTCGTTGGTGTCCGCCCGTGTAAATGCCCAGCCGACACTCCACCGGGCTTCAAAGGAGAATTTGCGATTACAGTTAAGTTTTGTCTGTTCGGTGTCCGCCCGTCTAAAAAGGGCCTATGTAATACCCTTGACACACTGCAAAAACGAATGAGCATTCTTCCAACTTCATTGGCTTTCAATGATCATTCATTTTAGAAGCGACACACTGCATTTCTCAATGTTCATTGGAACTGTCAAAATAGAAACTTTACACAAACTGCTAAATATATGAACTGAAAGTGATTACATAGTGATTTATACTTTTAAATTTAATAAAAATTATTAATTGAGGCCCAACAACAGATATTTACAATGGAACCTACTACTTTTTAAAAAATTCTGAAATCTGAATGACAGTTTGACAGTTAGGTATTTCAGTTGGAAATTCTACTGGAAATTTCATGGAAAGTTGTTCGATAATTTCCCAATTTCACTTCCATCTTCATTGAATGAAGTTATTTTGACTTCATTCGATTGAATGACGAATGAAGCTGTTGAATGAACATTGGACATGACATACTGGGCGCGAAAGATCATTCATAGCCGAATGATACTGCAATGTTCATTCGATGCTGCAGTGTGTCAAGGGTATTAGACTCCAGTGTTATTCATGCTCATGTTATTCATCTTTTTTGAGAGCGAGGCAGACTTGCTTAGAGGGCTTCAGGATGCATTAGATTTTCAGACTTCCAACTCTTGAACAGCCTACATACAGCTGGCCATGGGGGAAATACGGTGGTTTACTAATATCGACATGAACAAATTGCCCTTGGCCATACCCTAACAAATTGAGGTTTTCTCGGGGAAAAATAATATTTGGGAAATTAATCGGGATCGATTGGTTCCGGCATATTGACCCCGTCATTTTGAATTTGTAAGTTTAGATCATAAATTCGTTACTTGCTACTTTAAAAAAACTCAGATAGCGATTTTTATTATAATCGGTACACAATTGGCACTTTGAAGCAAATTTTCAACGAAGCTCTCCATGACAGCGCCTTCTAGGAGTGGAAAGTAATAATAAAAAAGCTTATGTTTCGAGTAGTTACCGAAATATTGGGTCTTTTTTGTAAAGTCCGTGAAGTCCAAATGATGTAATTTGTTTGCCAGTTTATCAGCACGCTTCAACACGCGCAGGCTGAATTCAAATACGGTCTCTAGTATAGCGAACAAAGTACGAAGGAAATGTTCGTTTGCTAAAGTTCCGGAAAAACAAATTAGTCTAGTCGGTAAGGCATTTTCGTTAAATTTGTGTTCAAAGCTTTTCATATCGGTATTGGGCGATGCAGTCAGAACAAAAGACGCAAACGGTTTAGAAACTCTGCCGATCTTCCTGCAAGAGAGTGTCGCAGGATTAATAGCTTTTCTCCGTAGGTATTCTTTAATTGCCTCACACGTAGTTTCAGGGGAGAAAAGCGAAATGAAAATATTTCGAGGTGTGCCGACGGAACCAACGACACTAACAGAAGAAGTTGATGCCGCATCCGGTTTTGGGATATAGATTGAGCCAATTGGGAGTGAGGGGGTGGAGATAGAAGAACTAGTATAGAGGTTCGCAGTGACAGTGCCCGTAATGGTGACTTTACGACTGCGTTTACGATGCTTTCCACGGGCTTTCGGGTGGTCAGGAGCCAGCCTGAAGGTAGCCTCCACCGAAGGGCCTTCTTCGAGTATTATGGCCGGGTCATTCAAAGCTGTGTAGTTTTGAGTAGCTGTATCATTTTCCGTAAGAGAAACAGCTGTGGAGAAGGGTGGTGAAAGAAGCTGCTCCCTTACCTGCGGGGCGCCATCATAAAATTTTAGGAATACTTTCAAATTTTAGGAATAGAGAACTCAGGGCATTGTGATTTCGTTCCACTGCTTCGTACTCCTTTTAATGTCATCTAATGCAGGATGAAGAGAATCGAAGGAGGTAACAGTGCAGGAGCAAGGGGCGACAGAAATGTTGATCGCCGAATGTATATCGTCAATCGAGTCAAAGACCGTTGCAGCCCGGGAAGAAATTTCTTGGCAACAGGTCTCGCCCTTATATAACCTGTAAGAACTAGAAGAATGTGGTCGCTATCAATATCCGCTACTCTTCTCGTTCTCACATCAAGAAGTGACTGCTTCCGCTTTCGATTGATACAGATATGGGCTATCTAATTGGTTACGACAGGTCATTGATCAAGAAAAACTTATATGGTGTTGTTTGTCCAAAAGGATGTATTCAAAGTAGTATTTGAAAGCGCCAATTCTGGAACCAAGCTTTAAAAAATTAAGTTTTAGCTCAGATTCTTTTTTCTATTGCAGTGTCGGATCTATACAATAAGAAGATATTCATATGGAGCATTAAAAAAGAAATCACTACAGTGGAAATGTAACGTCTAGCAAAGCGTAGGGATAGGATATGATACTACAATATTATGAGACAAAAAAACCAATCATAATGTCAGAAGTGCAGTGCTTGAAACTACCAACTTCTGACCACACAAAATTTTCTGCTTCATCGAATGTGTTTCATTAATTTAAGCATATATGTTTTTGTAGAAACTATAATTATAATAAAACCTAATAGTTCCCTTTACACCACTCATAATTGCATCTTTATGAAACCAAGAGAATGTGGAAGCATTTGCCAATATTACCATACAAATTCCAACGTCAATCATTATTTTTCCACAGAACATAAATATCTACGAACAAACGACAAAACAATATTTTAAATGCTTCTAACATGACTTGTATATATTATGTATTATTATTTGTATAGTACTTTACCTCTCGACATGATTTTGAAACACCACTATAATAATAAGTTCATTTATCAGAGACCTGCCCGATATTTCAAGCAGTTGGCACAAAAATCTGTCTGTCATCACTATTACCGTCATAAATTATATGATGGTGTGTTTGCCTATTTACTTCCAATGTTTCTCCATAAAATGCTGTTGTAAGCTATTATTTGTTTCAAGGCTGCGAAAATGAATGGTGTTTTGGCGTAATAAGCTAAAAATCGAAGCTTAAGATTAATAGAATTCAAATTAAATAATTTGTAAAAGAAAGAAGGACCTTAGTGTGTAATATTGTATATAAATAAGCCAGTCACGTGTTTTCTTGAATGAATTTAGAAAATTTGTATAAATATTTATAAAGTTTAAAGTTAAAAAAAGTAAAATAATAATTTTTCTTAATAACAAAAGCTTAAGAGAAACTCGCAAAAATTATGTGAACAATAGATCGTTCATCCACTTCAAATGTGGACGACTAGTTTCTATTAATATCTTCTTAACCACGTTCAAATCCAAACAAACCAGTTAAAGTGCATTGACATATCTCGGCTTTGAGACAGTTTGCTTCTGCACATTTTAATTCGTTTTGATATAATGTACCTATTGCACTTTACAATGATCGTGTAGAGACAGTAGCCTGATTATGTTTGAGCCATTCAAATGATCATTTACTGAAGGAATGAAACCGGAATTTTGTGTAGAGTTAATCCTAAGAGATTAAGAGATTGATCTTGAAGGATTTATTGCGAAAATGTTATCATGTTTTATCGATTATATATGTTAACAGATAAATGAAAAATTTTTATAAACTAATTTTAATTAGAAAGCAAGTAGTGCTCGCCCAAAAAACTTTCTTGATGGATTTTATTTTGATCTAGACTGGCTTCATTAACATACCTGATAAACTCAAGTATAAAACCAGAAATTCTGGACAAACCAGGCAACAAAACCGAATCAAGGTATTCTATCCGCCAAGCCTTTTTTTGCAGGAACCATGGACCAGTTTTTGCTGGAAGATCTTCGTTCGGAAAAAAAGGAAGAGAATATATATATAAAAAAAACAACATCCAAAATGCTGTTGGTTTATGCGTTCTGACAATCGATGGTTATTCCCAGATAAAAAGCCAGATTCGCTATGGATTGTCGTAATTAAATTAGCATGCGGAATCAACTCACCTAAATATTATATATATGTGCTAGAGACCTGCTGTTGCGGTAATAACTACTTTCCAAGTTACTGTAACTGAACGCAAATAGCAGAGGTCTCCCCAAGTCAAGACATCCCCACTTGGTTGTCTTCAAATTTTTTTGTATGCTGCTTCTGATGTTGATGTTGTTTTTTTGTTGTTGTTGTTAAAATGCCGCTGATGTTTTGTTCAAATATTCACCTGGTTAAGACTTTATTGATTTGTGTCAAACTTGAACAGCATGACCTTTACCTGCCTGCTATGTACGACGACGACGACGATGAAGAAGACATTTTGCAGCCATTTTTCTCTGGGGAGCTCGAAGATCGATTTCATGACAGATTCAATGAATTTCCCAATCGGAATCTGTCGCCGACGTTTCTTTCACATCAGTGGTGAAGGCCAGTGCATATCGTCAGCTTTGTGGTGCTCAGGTGTAAGCTATATTTTTGTATGTTAAGCTTTGGTAGGGCTGAGCGAGATGTGGAATATTATTTTTTATGTCGTTAGAGTTTGCTTGCTATCGAAAAGTCTACGAGTACGTTTAAGATTGCACTATTGGATCTCTTCCATCATGCTTTATGTGGTACAATTTAATAAACAGGATCTTCAACATTTTCACGAGATCACTGCCACCTAAAATGAAATAAAATTACTATAGAAATATATTAAAAGTAAATAATAATAAAAAAAAACATTACCTGGGTAGCGTCTACTCACACATCCCCGATATTTACAATCTTAAAGTGAGATAAAACCTGAACTTTGATGACTCGCTGTGAAATTTATTTAATTGATTTCTCATGTAGAAAGGATGCATATGATTCACCAGCACTAGTGTACTTATTCCGGAATTATAATTAATGGAGTAGGCAAGTAATTACATTTTCTGGTTGTTTATATTGGACAAGTTTAATGATTGATTTATATTTCAGACAAATTTTATTTCTACTGTGCGGGTTGAGGAAAGGAATATTTATACAGTAAGGAATGTTTGTGCAAAAAGTCCAAAAGCCTTGAAATTAATGGGAGCAAGATAAAAATAATGCAGAGGCGGGAGGAAGCATCAATACTGCAAGGGAAGTAGGTATTGAATTATGCCGATCAAATTGTAGATCTAGGTGTGTTCCCAAACAAGAATCGTGTTGCATTCAACGCATCTTAAACGGAGTACTATCCTATCTCTAATAAAAATCTGCGGTGCCCATTCTCCCGTGGTAATGGTGATCTAGAAGTTACCTGATGAATTTATCTATCTTTATTAAACACAAATTAAAGTATAAATTTATGAAATACTTCGTATGAGTTATGATCTGTTTTTGTAATATTTTCATTTTTTCATAATAATTCCAGTCCGATATAGTGCTCTACTTCACCTTTGTCCACAGTGTCGAAATGCAGACTGAATTCGTCTTTTATCATATTCATTGTTTTTTCATGTGAGCAGGCTAACAGGATATCATCCACATAAATCACAGAACATAAACGCAGTTGTCATATAGACATTGGGTAAATCCGATTTGCTTCGATGCATCATTCAGTTTGCTGAACTGTTTCAGCCCATATATCGCCTTCTGTAACCTGTAAACTTTATGCGGGCAATTTTGGTCCTCGAAAAACTTTGGCTGCTCCAAGTAAACATCTTCTTTTAATTCACCGTTTAGATAGGCAGAGATAACATCCAGCTAGTTGACAAACAAATCATGCTCAACTGCCAAAGCTAAAATCATTCGTATCGTTGAAAGTCTCGTGACTGATGAGAAAGTTCCCTTAAAGTCGACGCCTCATTTTAGGCTGCAGCCTTTTGCCACAAGCCTAGTTTTATATCGCGTTACTCTTCTCTCTTTATCTGTCGCGTTTTATGTTAAACAGCCATTTCGATTTTATGGCTTCTGGAAGATTCGTCAACTCCCAGATTTTATTCTTCTTGAGCGATTGGAACTCAGTGTACATTGCCCTTTTCCACTGATCAGCTTCATTAGAATGCTTCTTCAAATGACTTAGAATTGTCGTACTTGCCACTACTTATCATGGGTTGAGGTAATTCTGTGTTTTTATCCTTGGTCTTCCAGTTTTCCGGTTCGGATAATGCATGGTCTGACACCTCGGTTAGCTCTGTCCGATTTGTCGTCTTGGTTTATCTCGATGGTTTCAGAATCAGATTGCATTGACTCTTTGTCTGTATCTTCTCGTTAGCATCCTAGAGATCGCCTGGCTCATCCTCTAATCTTAGTATGCTGTCAAGCTCACTTATCTTATAACACAGTTACAATAATGTAATCAATATTAGTATAGGAATCATTTGACTTGCCTGTGATTTCCATGAATATGATGTGTCTGGTAATATGTAGTTTCTTTGAGGGCTCTTGATACATTCGGTAGGCTTTGCTATTTCCTGATGCCTTGCTTCCGAACGCTTTTCGTCATTTATATATGGAACAAATCGTCAAATGGCGCTTTGCTACATAAATCTCCATACAAAAAGTGACGAGAAGCTGCATATGAAGCCTATGCAGTTTTGGTATAAGGCCCGGCTAAGTGTGATACAGATGGCTTTTTTCCCGTGCATGCTTTATGTGAGGTCATATTTCCCATTGACTTAGTCGGCGATCTGTTCCTTAGGTACGCTAGGTGTTTCGCTTCAGCTCAATACGAGTTTGGTAATTACCCCGTTTATGACTAGGTTGAAAAGTTGAGTTGAAATTTCGACCCCCGTATATGATGTCGAATTAAGTTCACTTTGGGTTGAAATAGAGTTGAACTGAAATCAAAACATAACTCTCTGATTTATAGATACGCAAAAACTCAGAACGAGAAAATTGTTATTCCTGTGCAAGCAAAAAACCGGAAACAAAACTAACGCTGAAGGCGCACTTCACGGATGGTAAACAAACAATACAAATGTCACTTCAACCCAATTACAACTCAACCAGAGTATATGAGGCGAAATATCAACTCGACCCAGGTAGGAGAGCAGAGTTGTGTTAAGTGGACCCAGTTTCAACTTGACCCCCATTTTTGACCGGATTGAACCTGGGTTGCACCCTTGAACCTAGTCATAAACGGGGTAATATAAGATACAAGTGTTCAGAATTAGGGATTTACGGCAGCGCCTTATGCACCTTCTACTATGGTCTGAAATACATAACAAACACCAACTTTTGAGCTTAGATTTTCACAGAAGAAAATGAGATGAATGGTCGGCCTTCTGGTTAGATTGAACTGTTTATAACTGGGTTGGCGTTTTGATGGATTAAAGTAACACAGTGTACAAAAGCTCAAGATTTCGACGGGGTCACCATCATTACCTAAAAACATATTTCTGCATGAGATGAATTATCAAACACGTGGATTATTGCAGACAGTTCAAAGCGTTGTAAGGTTGAATCGTCATTAGCTGATAATAGCCCGCTTTAAACAACCTTTTTACATCCGTTAATTTAAAAATATTTCATTACAAATAATCAAAACTATAAATCAAAATTTCCAACAACCTAAATACCTACCTTTAAAAAAATATCATTAAAACAATATTTGCAATAATGTTTGAAAACCAACAAGCTACGTAAAAAGAACAAGCAAAAATAATATTTAAACAATATTGCGTTACCGTTACTCTTTTTTTCGTTTTAAATGATGAATCACATCACATTTACCTGGAGATAAATTTGTCAACCAAGTACTACCTTACCTGGTACCATTTCATCGCATTCTTGAGGCTTTCGGGACGACGACGACGCAATAAATCATTTTAACAACTCCGAGCCGGCGCGGAATGAAGTGCAGAGAAATTTTTTTCTTATCTCTATTACCGCGAGCATAGCTCGTATTGAATAATGACTTCTATACGAATTATGTTGATAATTTCAATCAAACGTAATTATTTTCGCTTAATGTTTTCGATGTAAAAAGAAAGTAGCGAATGAAAAGTGATGAGAAAAATTGCGTTGCTTGGAGATTATTATTGAAAAATCGTAATTCTTTTGTTTTCGGTTAGTGATGGAGAAATGAGTTAATTAATTAATCAAAGGATTTTAATCAGTGTTTAAGAGAGCTTCTATTTTTATTGTCTGATGAAGGATACTAATGATTTTTAAAAAGTAACTTGTTACCTGAAGTATAGGGAATGAGGGCAGTTAACTTCACTCTTGTTAGTGATGACTACTTCGAATCTTACTAGAGTTTCATCTGTGTAGATGCATAGAAGAAGTCTGTAGCTCAATTTTGCACGTTCGTACCTAAACAGTCTATTATTCTTTGGATGGCCAACGCGCTCTTAAGGCTTCTCCTTGAACTTCTTTATCTCATTGCTACAAATGCAAAGGAAATAACACCACTAATGCCTGATCCAGCCTCATACGATGATACTGTACCTGCTGGATACGATTGGGTATCTATTTTTTGAGTACTAAGATGGAAAATAACTTCTTTTAATACTTCGCATTGTATCTGCACCTTGTTGTGGTGGTGGGGCTTGCGTGCCTTGTGGTAGCATTATGCTATGTCGGCGGTGGTTAGCTTGGAAGCGGCAAGCCACCGGTAGGGGCACTCATGCCGAACAGGCTAATTGCGAAGAGGCCAGACAAAGCTAGGTATATCCTCTTCCTCCTTTTACTTCCTTCCATCACCCCCCCCCCCTTACTTTTTCCCAACTTCTAAGCCAAGGTGCTCACCGTGCTGATGGCTAAAGAGTGCTGATCGCAAACGGTTACCAGACTCTAACCCGAAGCCCCCAATCCCTCTAAGCCAGTTGCTTCGTCAGAAGCATGCCTTTTAACTGCACCCCTGCAGATATCTAGTGCCTCTAGCGAGGCTAACAGAATTACTAGACCATCCAGATCTAAAGCTACTCCACCATCAAAAGTAAAGTGCCAAGCGCAACGCAAACCTTGCTTGATTCGAGAGAGCTGCAATGAGATCTCGAGAAGCAAAAAGCTTCAATAAGGTGGGCGACGCATGTTGCTATATACGCTACCCTATAGCGAAGGTCAAATCATGATCGCCGCTATTGAAGAAAACGATCCAGACGGCACCATGATAAATGGAAAAAAATTGAGGTCAGGCTCGCGACGATTTCCCTTCCAATTCTTCAGGAGCATCCTGGCGCAGCTCCTAACTGTCGCGATGGCGGTTGGCGTGAAGCTTATCGTATGTGCCGATCAGAGATCGATCTCTAAAAAATAGCCATATCCAGAATCGTGGAAGCATGGCCAGGCGCTGAACTCAGGGTCGTTATGAGAGAGAAAATCCCGAGTCGATCGAGAACACGTTCCTGAATCCCAGCGAAACCAGCCGAGCTTCAGGCTATTCGGGATATCATTCTGTTGAGTAACCTGTAGCTACAGGCGTCATCGTGCAAGATTACGAATCTAGATAATCCGAAAGGTGACGGCCGAGCGGTTAGACTTGTAATTAGCAAGGAGTCGCTAGGACCTTTGGCGAAATCTAGTGGCGTCTTAAGTTACGACCACCAGCCATGGAACTGCTACCTCAGGTAGTTTTTGTAGCTTGACTGGTAGTATGCCATACGAGTCGGGTGCTTTGAAGGAGGAGAAGTTATTAATCGCTCAGAGGGCCTTTTCCTTTGAAATATTAGCGGAAATCTTCAGTGTTTTTGTTCATTCGGCGCCAGCAATAGGAAAATTGATCAAATGTTTTAATTCTGTGGGTGTTTATCGTCAGTCCGGACCTGAAGATCTGACCTTTTATCCAGACCGAACTTCTTCCAGTCAGTCCTTCTTTGGTTTCTGTGTGGTTGAGGGGCTTCAATATGCAGGTTTTCCTTGAAGCGTATGCATCGGTGGTCCGAGAAGCACACTTTATCTGATATCTGAGAGTAGGTAAGTTATAAAGATTAGAAATAGAGCAGATGACGGAATCGACCTCGAGGAAGCTGAGAGCTGAATGCTCTAGTCTATCAAATGTCCGCGATATCTCGAACAAGCAGGCCTGACTCACGATGATTGGGAATTACAATCGAGTCCGTTTATTGGTAATGCCAAATTCTCTCATGACTTTATACAATTGTAATGTAGGGGTTAAAGGTCGCAAAGTTTATGAAGAGGTGTTGAATTGATATTTAAAACTCCCCGCCATTTTTCTATAGCATGAATGAAATGTGATTAGTTTCTGATTTCCTGGGGTAAAGTCGCACTGTTATTGGCTTAATCATATACATATGTATAGTGCATAAATACGTTTTTTTTTAATTTTAACTACTTACCCGTCCATTGCGTCAATCGCTTGTTAAAATACCATTATAAAATAGATGTTTCCTTGACCATGTCACTTAAGCAATACATAAAAATCATATTCTTTTATACGCCACAAATTGTTTGACCATTATTCTTTTGTTTTGCCTTTAATTCTTGTTAAATTATCGCTTAATTGTCACCATTGTTTTGCACATTCCCATCCGAAGATTTCACAACACAATCCACAAGAAGTCATCGTTAATTATTACCAAGGGACCTCTGGTAGCAAGATTCATAGAAGGTGGTTATCATGGCTCGATTCACAAGATTCAAACCATTTTTTTCCGGTTTCTTGGAGTACCTAGAGTGCTTTGGGACTTGGATAAGGTGTATTTGCTCCTCGGCTACCCCAGAAATGCCTTGACTTGGGCCAAACTTCACGATTGTTTATCACGCCCGTCTTGGGATGACAAATCTTTCCCCAACTTTTATCAGTTTCTCATAAATTTCTATTTTAAAAATGATCGATAAACAGTCTGTAAAGTCTCGAACAACCACCTTAATGTAATAATCTCATAGTCTGTTAAAAAATGTTTCATATAGGTTCAGGTATTTACTTTATTTCAATTAAATCGAAACTTGTTGCCTGCATTTGTCCATTTCCAGTGTTTTTCTTATTATTTCTGCTCATTGGTGTAAATTCTTCAATAGAACAAGAAGTATGCAGGCCAATAGACATATTGCTATCGTTTGCTGTCGATACAAGTGCTCCAAAAGACCACGAACAAAACAGGACTATTTACATCATATACGATGTGAATCCCGGAGAAGGGTTCAACCTACGCCGAGATGTCTACATAAGAATGGCTGTATTTATCCGGGATCTTAATAATAATAGAAAATCTCACAATTATAAGCTAGTCTTACCCCCATTCCGTCGCCTGTACCACTGGAGGTCGAGCCTTCTGCAGCAGAACAACATATTCTGGAATCACTTCTTTGACATGGACAGTCTTCAGAAGTTTGCTCCAGTAATCGACTTCTTTGAGTTCATGAACGAAATCCACCACGACGAAGAGATTGAAATAGATCAAGTTTACAAACTAATGCACTTTGAAGAGATGTTCACTGATGGTGTTTTTGTGGACAGATTTGAATTTTTTGACTGCTTTAAGGTGGACTTTCATCCTGGTCTGTACTTGCAGTATGAGAATGTTACCGAAAAGAACTTTACCTGCTTGAAATTTCAAGGGAGCTCAAAACTTTTACAGGATGTTGTCCATAAGACTGAGAAACAGTAATTAAAGGCAAATCCCTTCAATTTTCATTATTTTCTATAAAAAACTATTTTCAGTATTTCAACTTGGCCTACAAGCATTTTATTTTTAAATGCTGAAATCGTCCTACATGACCACTGGAGCAACGATGAATTCTGGCGGGCGAGGAGATCAATGCGGTTTAATAAGAATTTAGTTTCTATAGCAAATAAGTATCGGTATGAGAAGTTTAATTCTACTGATGAATATGACATGGTTCAACGTCCAGAAGATTGGAGAATGGAGAAGGTATAGAGGAAATGCATTAATTAGTTGTAAAGATAGAGCTCAATTATTTTACTTTTTATATAGCCTTATCGGGGCGCAAAAGGCGGCGAATATATTTGTGTTCATCTGAGAAGAGCAGATTTCTTGTATAGTCGAGAAAAGGTACTTCCAACGTTAAAATCAGCCGCAAATCAGATCAAAGCTAAGATGAAAGATTTGGATATAGATAAGTTGTTTATTTCAAGTGATTGCAATCGATTTGGTAAGTTAAATTTGTTTTATACATTGAATGTAGTCATGTTTTCATTATTAAATAGAGTATCTGCGGTTTTGCTCTCACTCTTTGTTTGAGATATTAATCGAAATGATTTTCACAAGACTTCAAGCGAGCATGACACCTTTAAAAAGTTTATGCTAGCGTATTGAAGGGTTCCATGCACTCAATAAAATCTACGATGGATGTAGAACTATCCGGGGACTTCCTTACGGTGGCGGTTACTGCTGCTTACAATAATAACTCCCGTTCTGATGAGGACGCATAACAGCAAAAGTCCATAGTGGAATAACGAGCTCTCCAAGTTGAGATCCGCTACGAGGAAGCTATTCAACCCAGCCAAGAAGAGCGACAACTAGGAGAGTTACAGAAACTCGCCAACTACCAAATTATAGGACGATCAGTTGAGCAAAAACAAATAGCTGGAGGAATATCTGCAAGAGTGTCGAAAACAAGACAACCATTTATTCAAATGGGAGCACAAATTCTGCTGGGCTGCCTTTCTAAAGTGACTAAATCAGCCTGGACGGAAGCAAACACCGTCTTTAATCGCGAAGCTATTAGGGAGGCGATTAGATGGTTCAAACCATTCAAGTCCCCTGGAGCAGACGGGATCTATCCCATTCTGCTACAGGATGGCCTGCGACCTAGTCACTCCCTTATTATGCAAAATATTCAGGGCTTCTTTCGCACATGATTATATCCCATCTGTCTGGAGGAACGTCAACATAACTTTTATACCCAAGCCAGGGCGTTGGGATTACACCTCGGCTAAATCTTTCAGGTCAATAAGTATCTCATCTTTTGCCTTGAAGACTATGAACAGTTGGAAGGGAAACTTATCATCAACGCCAACTACTAAGCTCCTATCAGCATGCGTACCAGGCGGGCAAATCCACTGAGACAGCACTGCCCAATCTGATTTTTAGGCTGGAATGCGCAGCACTATACAAAGGAGTTGCACTGACGGCCTTCCTCGATATCGATGGAGCCTTCGACAACACATCCTTTGATACTATAGCTAGGGCTCTAAGTAGACGTAGTCTAATTAGAACTTTTTAACTGGTTCGACTCTATGCTGAGAACTCGTAAAATAATGGTCTCTCAGGTTGAGGGGTAATTAGAGGGCACTAGCAAAAGGTTGTCCAGAGGGGAGAGTTTTATCTCTGGCGCTTTGTTGTAGATGAACTCCTAGAGCTGCTTAACAGCCGAAACTTTTTCGTCCAAGGTTACACTGACGATGTCGTCATAGTAGTTACAGGTGAAACTGAAGTAGCCATGTCAAGGCGTCTGCAGCAGGTACTAAATCTGAGCTCAACTAGATCTGACTAAAAGTCAATCCCGACTAAACGATTCTGGTTCTTTTCACCAGAAAGCGATCACTACCGGGACTTTCGGGACCTACACTCGCAGGCAGAACTGTAGATTAACTTAAGGAGCTTTGGTTTGGTGGCTTGATTACCGGGCCCTTCGCCCTAAATTATCATAAATGCTGGATAGGAAGGGCGGAGGACCCCATCTGCAAGCTTTACCTGGAGGAGGATGAGTCTGCCCACCACGTTCTCTGCGAGTGCCCGCAATAGCGAGGAGTAGGGTTTCTTTGTTCAAGAAGTCCCTGTTCAAACATTTAAGCCTAAGCGAACTTGTTCAATCGGTCTGTCCTATAAATGTGAGGTATAGGGGTGTAGTACAAAGGCCAAATGAATGGCCGCAGTACCTTTGGACCAACACCTCACACGTGGGAAAAAAATCATGCGGCCTAGGATGTACTCCGGTGGTAGACACCTCGGCCATCGCTTCTGGCTCCACTCTATGTTCGAGGATATTTCTTGCGCCCTTCTGGACACCTGGGTATGCCGGACACATCAGTGAGTCATTGTGCCCGAAACGGTAGAGGTATTGCCTATATCCTTTATGGCCACTCAAGAACTGCGTGACGTCGTAAATCACTTCCTCACGAACCCTATTTCTCCACGTTTAAGATGTCTGTATGTCCATCCAGCAGACACGCCATGTGCTATCTGTGGGATCATTGCCGCTATCACGAATGCCGCATCGTCGTATTCCTGTATGTGTAGCACGCGCTCAGGACAAGATACAAGCATGCATACGTTGCATTCGGTAACAGATAGTATAGAAGTGTATGCATTCAAATGCGACCTGACATACACTGTTGCGGGAACCGAATACATGCAACGCAAAAGTTGGTTTACTTGCATTCACGCACTCGACATAGCACACACAAGCATATAGAACAAGTGTTATCGCCGAACGTAATTCTTTCGACGCAAATATCTGTTTCCAGCTTTAGTCTGTATGCGAACCTTCATTTTCTGCTGCGGTGCTGCCCACACTGGCGCTGCATATAGTAGGAACACCTAACCATAGTCACCATCAAGAGGCTTTATGCTTTACTCTTTATGCGTCCGGACCTCCGGCTCATCAGTGAAGCGCTGACAGCTTTTAATAAGTTACTCAAGTGTGGTCTAGCGTTGCCAACCCTAGTTGAGAACTTGATTACGCCTTTCTGAAAACCTAAAATGTCGCCATGCTTTTGCTTTGTATAAAAATTGGTATATTTCATAAGTTCGTTTAGTTTAAAATCATCCATCAACATTCTTTGTAAGTTGTTTAAACATATAAACAGAAAGCTAACACTGTCTTCTCGTATTACACGCATTCTTTTAAAAGAATACAAAAACTTAAAGGCCTATTTGGGACGCGTTGACGCCTACAGATTTGACCCCGAATCACTTGAACAAAAAGCTGAAATAAAAGATGGCGGAATTGCAATTGTTGATCAGATAATTTGTTCACATGCAAGGTAAATAAATTTTCACATCTCATTAATAATAAATATGAAAAATTAAACATTATTTCAGATATTTCATAGGCACTTATGAAAGCACCTTTACTTACCGAATTTATGAAGAAAGAGAAATTCTTGGATTCCCAAAGGAATCAACTTTTAATACTCTTTGCAAAAATGAAGACTTAACAAACTGCCAAAAAAATTCCATATGGCCGATAGTATATTGATTAGGTGATAAATACGAACCAAAAAATAATAAAAATAGAAGTAAATTTGATGTTGTTTTAATATTATTGTGAAATTTATTGTTTTTATAATAAATTATATTGTAAATTCTTATATAGGTGTTTGTTTTCATTAGCTTCTAAGTTGTTCACCACAAATTTTTGATATTCCGTGCGTTTCCTTAGTTGCTCTTGCCATTCTTGAGCTTTTTACCTTTATGTACTCTTCAATGGCTGATCTTACGTTGGATCTCATACTCTGCTTGCAAATTGTAAAAATCTTCTTTCTAAATTGAGAGAAGGAATGACTACCAAGAAAGGATAAGTTGCCAGGAATCGGCAATTTGTTGGATTTCAAGGATTGCAAAAGCAAAGGAGAAGTCAAAAAGGCACCAAGTTCTTTTGGGATCAAAAACCTTATGCAAGAAAAGTAAAGCCATGAGATCGAGGAATTGAAACGGTCGGGACCCAGTAGGGAATTCGGAACACTCGGCACATGACTAGATCTTCTCATATGAAACTGACATGGAGCCACAGTTTGCGTAGTCTTCCACAGATCTTAGACAACACCAATGAAACATGATTGAAACAGTAGAGTTTGGAATTGATAACAATGCCTAGGATAATGGAGGGAAGCTCATTTATATAGAGGGAGAAAAGAAAAAAGGGCTAAAAACCGAACCCTGAGACACAGGAAAGGGGGCGTAACACACCGAACACACTGAAATCTATTAGAGAGAAGAGAAGAGAAAGAAGAACAGAAGAAGGGATAAAGTTATACCGTTGACTAAGTTTATGGAGCAGATGCGAGTGAATCACAGAGTCGAATGCTGTGGAGAAATCTAGAAGAACTAGTCTTGCAATATCACCTTGGTCAAGGGCGGAACGATCAGTTGCTACCTGTCATAGCAGTTTAAAAATTCCAAGAACTTGAGTCAACACAACGAAAGTTTAAACCATCAGAACAGAGACAGTTAGAGCTCGAAGGTGAATCGGAAAGGAAAGATGGTACAAAATTAAGGGGAGATTGAAAGAACGATGCATTGAGTGAGTTTACATCAACATCAAAAGAGTTAAGCTCCGAAGTATAAATGCCTAGAGAACGAAGGTTAGACCATAGTTGCTTAGAGGACAGAGTGGTATCAAGTTTCCTGGGGGAAAATTCACGTCTGGCCGTTTTGACTTTGCTATTATGAAGTTACGAACATTTTTGTACACACTGAGATAGCTCAGGATTCTTGTTCTGTGATAACGGCTGTACAAGAGCTTTGGTAAGAGACCAACCTTAATGTCAACACAGGCTGTATTATAGATATCAGCCCAAGGTAAAGTCGAAGTAAGTGAAAGAGAAGGTGTGGGTTCCAAAGCAGATGAACCTTACTTGTGAACTTGAGAATATTGCGCGACTTCTCAAACCCGTAGACAGTGGCCTCGATTCCCAGATCCGGCGGCGGGGAAGTGAGTTGCGGATTTGACACTTTGCGATTCTCAAATCTGCAACTCCGAATTACTTTTTGACATTTTCCGCACTGTAAAAGTGTGATCCGCAACAAATTTTCTGCGGATTTGAACGACAAATGCGCCTAAGATAATCCGACATCGTATATTTCATTATCGCGTGAGTCTTTACTCCGAATTTTCGATTTAAACCAATCCGGGACTGCGGATTTGAGAATCGCAAAGTGTCAAATCCGCACTCACTTCCCTCCCGTCGGATCTGAGAATCGAGGCCAGTATTCTTTCACTGTTGAGTTGCTCTAATGAGCTTTTAGCCCATAGTATGCTCCATAAGGAGGTCTGTAGGGCAGGCTAAACTTCTATTGCGGTGGAACAGTCTTAAGAAAGTCAATGAAATTTTCCCAGGGTTGGCCATATTCCTGCGGTGGCTTAATAAATCTGTGGAATAGCAAAAGATTCCATTATTGATGAGTTTGATGGTACGGTTTTGCACTACACAGTTAAATGATTTATACTCAGGGCTCTAACGGAAGTCGTATCTGAGTATTGGAAGCTCTAATTACCACCCGTCATGAATCCTACGAGATCTATCTTAAGATTTTATAGACTTAAGAGCAACTTAATTAAGTGACAGCAAATTTATTTTTCTCATACTTTTTGCTATTAATACGTGCACGTGCAAATAATATACATATATTAGCTTTAAGTACTTGTGATAGTTGATTTGTGGACAGTGTCGTTCCTTTTTGTATTATTAATTTTTTCCAGATGTTCTGGTTCACGTAGATTTTATTAAGTTTTGAGTGTGCCTTAAATTGATTGTTGTTCCGCACCTCACCCTTTTATCTGGTGCATGCGTTGTGAACCTGGAAGGTCTAATTGTAAGAAAGAATACGTCGCGGTACCAGGGCGGGGGTTTTTTTAGATTGATCTTTAATAAAAGTTTTTTTTTTCAATTGTTATGCCACGTTAGCTCTTCGTTCAGTTGAGGTGTTTTGCTTGTTCGATATTGGTAATATCGGAACGACAGGATGGCATAGCGGCTGAAGATGGTCCCCGGTCAGCGGAACTTTCGTGTTCAGGTAAGTGGTGATCCACGAATTTAAGGTAGGATCTACGGTGTCACACATCCGACCCACGGTGTGGTCATTCTATCGCAGATTCTGGGTTATTGTTTCATCCGCCGTTAGGTCCAGATCGTTCACTGTAATGGTGAGAACAATAGAACTAGGAAATAGTTTACAATTAACACAACTAAAAATTGATTTATTAAACAATTTATTTATCAAGAGAACTATACAAAGAGTTCAGAATCATTTTTTTTGTTTTAGCCTTATATTACTAGAGTGTGTGTATGTGTGCGATGTACACGAAACTAATAAAATGAGTGTAGTAGGTACTTTTTGAGGAATATTGTAGTTATCATTTTTTTTTCTTCTTGCATGCGAACATATATGTATGTGTATTTTTTATGGCTTACTTTTTTTTTATATATACTATCAAAGAATATTGCTTATGATAATGTGCAGTTATTAAGTATGCAATTTCAATTACAAAGTCGTTTTTGGTTGTTGTTAAATATTTTGTTGTTACTCACAAAAAGTTAACAAAATTAAACTTTTTTTGGTTTGTTGGATAAAAATGGTTAAATTTGCAGAAGTATGTATTTTTTGTTTCAAACATATTTATATACAACTTCTGCTAAACATAAAGTGTACAAGGTTCATCTTTGTTTAAATTTTTTATTTTGTTTTAACTTTGAATTGATATATTTATCACAGATTTATTAAACTATAATCTGTTGGGAATTTGTTTAATAACATTTACTAATAATTCTTTCAAGGGACAGAATAGAAAAAATACGGCTGAGGTTGAAAACTCTGAAATTATAATCTTGAGAATTTTTTTTTCTTTCTGAGCTGGACTTACATTTTTTATCCTTTTATGTTCTTGTTGGTTTTAATTTGTTTATCTATTTTTTTTGTTTGTTATTATTTTACAATTGCGATTTTTATATTAATATAATTTTTTTTATTTAGCTTATATCTAAAGTAAAATTTGCATTACTGTACAAGTTTTTGTTTTGTTTATAGTTATTAGTATTTGTTTTGTTTTTTTTGTTTTTAAAATATATATTTATTTCTTTTTGTTTGCTATTAAATTAATTTTTTAAATAAAAATATATATAAACTTTATCATTGCTTGCAAATAGATTTCTACTACGTGCTTACTATATAATAACATAACTTTGTTTTTAGAATATATTTGTTTTCACGGGATATAACATATTAAAAGCTTTTAATTGATGTTGGTTTTTTGTATAAGTACTATGCTCTATGGTAGCGAGACTTGGGCTATGACCCAGGACATATAACAACAGGTGAGTTGTATGAATTTTTTGAATATCCAATACTCTCAACTTTTTAAAAATCTACAGACAGACACTAGCCGGCCATGTTAACAGAATGGAGGACAATCATATTCCAAAACGGCTTATGGTAGCAGAAATTTTGAGAAATAGACCAGTAGGAAATGGATAGTCTATGAAGCAGTGCTGAATATACGTAACTAGTTATATTTTGCTGTTGATTGTGTTGAAAATAGGTTGGCCATAAATGCATGCGTTTGGTTTGCATGCGTGGGATTTAAATCCAATGTTACACATGATAACGTCTTGTGATGGCAGGAGATGGAACAGAGAATTTCTGTAAAGACGAAAGACAAAAAGAAGGAGAGGTATCTAGGCAGGATAAGTGGATCACATACCGTATCAGATCGCCGCTACTGCAATGACTATTGGCCAATTAGTTTAAGAAGAATTACTTTTCTATAATAATCAAACAAAACAGGTGTTGTTATTGTTGGTAAAGTAACTGCAAAAGTAAAGGCCGTAGCATGTATGCGGAAAGCGGCGAAGGCCGCAAAAACTCAATCATGGAGAGATCATTGCCATGCTATAGAGAGTCTGGGTGAGTCGGCCAGGCTCGCAAAATTTCTCTCTAAGCAACCCTGTCAATCATCCTATATCAAACGGGGAGACGGCACATGGGCAGTGCTCTCAGGAGAAGCCCTGGGACTTCTCCTTAAAACCCACTTTCCCAGCTCCCACGAAGTCGTCCCCAACAGGAGCACAGAGTCTCTAGTGGAAACCTGCCAAGCTCTCGCTCTAGAAAAGGTGTGATGGGTGGTGTATAGTTCCTCCCCGTACAAGCCAATTGGCATAATGCCAATTATTCTCCAAAAGACTCATGTCATTATTGTCTTTATCTACAGGTATTGCTTACATTACAGGTACCTGCCCCACTCCTGGAGGAGGGTCAAAGTGATTTTCGCCACGAAGATTGGCAGACGCGGACACGAAGCGGCTAGAGACTATAGGCCAATAAGCTTGTCATCTTTTGTTCTAAAGACCCTAGAACGCATACTAGTCATATACCTGCGTGAGTGCATAAAAGAGGTCCCGATGTCTACATCTCAGTATGCTTATTGTAAAAGCAGATCGGTGGAGACTGCTCTTCACGAAGTAACGCGCACCGAGGAATACTCCCTAGAATACATGAAACGGGATGCGTGAAGGGGATTGCTGGGTCGTCAGCGTTTTCCAGGCAGAACTTTTGGTAATTTTTCATGCCTGCCTAGCAATGCAGTCAAATCCAAGGCCGGAATCCAGAGTAATTCTGTTATCAGATAGTCATCCGGCCATTAAGACATTAGGCTCGGCCCGTGTAACTTCTAAGCTGGTAGACAACTGCCAGAAGGAGCTCCATTCCCTGGCCGGGATGTACAGGGTTACTCTACAGTGGGTACCGGGTCACAGGAACCTCGAGGGCAATGAGAAGGCAGATGATTGGCCAGACTGGGGACAATTCTAGCAGACACACCGGCTTAGAGTGTACAAAAGCCTTTGTGCGTGCTAAAGAGAGACATTATTCCATGTACTTTCTCTCAGATGGAGGAGACTATCATGTGACAAGTCTAGGAAGATTTGGCCTTGTTATAATAAGCAAAGATCGCGAACCTGTTGGTGATGTAACGCAAGGATATTGTCAGAATCTTGTCAATAATAACGGGGCACTAGCCGATTGGGCAAAATGCAGCCAGATTGAGAATTCCGCATAACACCCACCGCCGCAGGTGAGGAAAGGAACAGGCCAATGAGACAACCGAGCATTTTCTCTGCGAATCTTTAGCTCTGGCCAATATCAGAAACCGAGTAATTTGGAAGCTTCTTCTTAAACGATTTGTGGGATGTTACGAAACTTAAAATACTAGATTTGATCCGGTACCGATCCGATCCGAAAGCGATTCCTTCACCCATCTCTGTTAAAATATGCGCTGTTTAATTTATGGGGATTTCCATTGTGAAGAATATTGAACAAGAAAAAAAAAAATCTTAGTGTGTATGAATTTTGGAAATAATGCTTAAAAACTATACTTGAGAAACAAAAAGAAAAATAATCTCATACTTTAAATAAAATCTTTCAATTGTTATATCCCATGATTAAAAACATTCTAATATATTTTTTTTATAATATAGCTGAAAGTTTTCTTAAGCAATTTCTTTTATTAATTGAAAACACATTAAAATTATAATCTTTTATATATAATATTAATTAATTAAAAATAAAAATTAATTATCTATAGCAATAAATTTTATATATTTTTCTCTCATTAATCTTATAAATTATTCGTATTTACATTTTTATTTTTACGATTTATTTTAAAAAATCAGTCTCAAATCAGGCCTTTCACTACAGCTTTTTTTATACTTTATTTTATTTATTTTTATTTTTTTATTATATTTGATTATTTTGTTACTATTTTTGTTTTTTTATCAATATCAATCATCATTGCCGCTATTTACTATTATTATTATGTATACTCCCATTAGTTTTCTTCTTTTAGTCTTAATAGCTACAATCATTGCTTAGTGCCTAAACCGAATGCTTTGAATTTTGTTAAATTTTCTTATTCTACGAAAAATTGCTTAAGTTTTTTTTGTTGTTGTTGTGTATGCGTTTTTTTGTTAATGTGTAGATTGTTAAGAAATTGTGAATTTTGTTAAATTTCTTTTTTTTAGAAATGTTTTATGTTTTTTTCCAAGTTAAGCCTTTCAATTTAAGCAAATAAATCGTAAGGATTTTGTTCTAGTTTATTATTGAGGTAAAAATTTTAAACTATTGAGTTTTTGAAGAAATTGAGAAATTGTTGGTAGTAGAATTAAAGGGTGAAAGAAGTTGGTAATAAACAAATATAAGCAGCAAAACTGACTGTACATCAAAAGAATCAAGGATTTGTATTTAGTGTGATAACAGAAGGATATGCCCTTTAAGAGCTTCGAAATCATCAGCTTGTCGCATTGTAAAAAAAGAATTGAAACGAAACGAATATTGAATTGCTGTGAAAGGAGTACAACAAGATGCCAGATATAGAAAATGAAAAAAAAACCTAGTCCTATTAGGGTTCTACATCATAAGCTCGTTTTCCAAGGGTGGTTTCAGCAACAGATTGTAGTCATGTGCGAATTCAATCGCCAGGTAAGCATCAATTCTATTGTACTGTAGAAATTAAAAAAAAAATATTACTTCAATCATTGTACAGGTGGAGACAATGCAGAACTGTTTCCAGAACAGGAACGGATGCTTTTAATTCAACGTACAAAAGCTGTATCATGCTACCTTGAAAATTACGGATATAGAAGCAAGATGGCCAGGAGTAAGTCTTGACTCAACTATTTCCAAAAACTCAAAAATAGTTTTGAAGCAGATCAATTTGGTAACTGCAATATTCCAGCTGTTGGGGGCTAACCCTGCAGAAGTTACATATATAATGACTCAACTTCGAAATTGTACAAATAACGTGGACCAGCATAACACAAATTAGGTCGAGAAATTGTGTCGAAAAATCATATGGAGTGTGGAAGAGATGTTTTCCTGTTCTAGCAACTAGATTAAGGTTAAATGTTCAAACAATTCAAGGCTTAATCGTTTCCAGCGTTTTCATCTTTCGGCTTTTGGGGACTTTGGTGGTCTAGTGAAGGACGTTCTCGTAAGTATTCTTCGGCAGCTTTCCTTTTCGTTATCTTTTTGATATTTTGGAACTAATTCAACATCCCAATTGTCTGCATAGCCAGTGAGTGAACTTAGTCTAACTGAACTGACGTTACCAAGAACCCAGCGCGAAGCGAAGAGGGTTTTTGGGGGTCAATACATGGTTTGTTTATAACTTGAAAACTTACAAATTTTCCTGAATAATCTCGCTATTTCTTACAAATTCCACTATTTCGGTTTATTTCTTCGGCGAACCGTTCGGGATCAAGCCCTATTTGAAAATTCTGCTGTCTCCGCAAAAACCCACTTTTTTCATTCCAACCCCCTAATTTATTAGTGAGTGGAGAAACGGTGGTATGGGATACAAGTCACTAAATATAGGCGTCGTCGCAGATGAGAGGATTAAGTGCCACTTGTCCACATTGTTGCTGGTGCTTTTCAAGCTATAAAATTCAAACGAAACGAAAAAGTGCAGCCCTTTGGAATCCCAAATCCCTTTATTCGGATACAAGTCGTTAATCCAACCACCTTTTATCTTACCTATGACCATAGTTAAACATTCGTTGGAAAAATATGGTTGGATTGATGACTACAACCCTGTCTTCTATCGGAACAGTGTAGTCGAAATTTTTGCATTACGAACTTTGCCCCTACCCTTCTTTCTCTCTTTTCGATGAGCATGGGCTTTTTACCGACTCAACAGGTGGACCTGAACGATAGAAAATACGCCACCGATGGAGGGTTTCTGTTACATCGCGACAAATGGCACCACGACCAAACAGAAATTTCCAGCAGTTATATATCAAGTCAAACTACAAATCTAATACCGTTGTCAGTGACAGATTTTTGTCAGTCATTTCATGAAACTTCGTGGAGCCCTCAATTCAGGTGTACTATAAAGCATCGTGAACATCAGCCGGGGCAGACAGTGACGAGGAAGACAAGATAATTACGAATAGATAAGAAACTGTAGCTGAAGATAGACAATCATGGAGATGAACACTGGATGAAGCCAAGCCCAGGAATAGGTTGTGCTTCAATTGCTGCTTGATTTTTGAACCCGGTTTCCGTGTAAAGTTAGCCGTCCGCTTTAAAAAGGGCATTGATAATTATTTGCTGTTGGTCTGTTCTAACTGCAGAAGAATACAACTACTGAAATTCACGAGACCAGTGTCGTAAAACATGTTCTATAAAGCCATAGGAATTTTAATAGAAAAATATTAAAGGGATACGATAAAAACCAAAAAAACATTTAAAATATAAACATTTATGCAGTATTTATACATTCATACAATTGATATAAAGCCAATAATTTACGAACAACAATATGCCGTCATCTGTACATATATATATATAGTACATACATTCCTATTGAAACTTTAAAACAATATAATATTATTTAAAGCCAGACATATTAGACACATTCGGTAGCTCAATATAGATAATTATATTTATAATATTTAACTTAAGCATAACGCATTCCAATTCTCCCGATTTTGCTTAGGTCAAATATTATAAAAAAAAACCATCTAAATTGTCAGACCTCGTATTTTGCACACAAAAATTATTTGAAATGCATTTATATCAAAAATATATAGGTAAGTTCTGGTGCAGTTTTACAACAAAAATATTTTTTCAGATCTTATAACTTTAAAAACAGTTCAATGTATTTAAAATGTATAAGTATAACTGCCTTCCTAGTTTCTATATAGACAATCAACGCCGTTTCTTCGAAGCGAAGATGGTTTGTCTCTTTCCAAATTTCATATAATTTGTTTGGCATTTTATTACGTTCTCGTTGATCGTATACGTTGTGTTTGTGATTGAGCTCTTCTTTTAGATAAAGCTTTGGCCGGTGCTTCAACTGATCTTGATCGAATAGGAAGAAGTTCGCGTGCTACCTCCATACTTGGTAAAACAGCTCCTAAACATTGCATCATAATTGGCCGAATAGCAACACTTTCTTTGTAGTCAGAATATGATATAACTCCATCTTTATCTGAATCCATGCGTGTCATTATTAAGTCTGCCCAATCCTATAGGTTTTGTTTTTATTTGATACATCTATAGTGAAGTCATGAATCTTCTCTATCTTACCATTTGCATTTCTTCCTTGATATCTTCATCATCTGTTACTATAAAGTTCTCCACCAATGGTAGAACACATTCTACTCGTTCTACTTGTCCAGTATTGTTGAGATCGTAGACCTATTTGTTTTTTTTATTGTTATTTCTAATAATATACAATTATTGTAAATAAGAACTATATACCTTATAACAGAGTCGCATTTTCTTCTCTAAAGAATCTGATAAATAAATATCAAAAAGTTTTAGCCATGATTCTGGCTTGATTAATCCTTTTGAATCTGGCTCAATAACTGAGATTATCCTTTCATTAATTAACCTATCATAGAGATTAAATATTGATTCTAATGCTGTTAGCATCTGACTCTTTGTTATATATTTGCTGCCAGATTTGTTTACTAAAACAAATTTATAATACGCGATTAGAAGATATGTTGCCTCATGCTCATTGAATTCTGTATATTTCGTTGCTTGCCTGATAATTGTCTTATAGCCGTTTATAAATCGCGTTGCTTGCAGATCATCTAATGTAAAATCTAGCTTCATTTTTCGCTAATTAAGTAATATTTGTTCCGATTTTATTTTTAAAAGAACAAAAACTCCTTTTAAAATAATATAAACTATATAAACCTATCAAAAAAATCTTAAGTAACGGTGTTACTCCTTGACGGATATTGTCAAGACTACTTTTCTCAAAATAATATTACTTATCTTTTTAGTCATACTTTGCGTATATTTATTACAAAATTTAATGCTGTTTTTCTGTCAAACACCAGTAGTACCAAAAATAACGATAGACACCTATAATATAGAAGCAGCAGACGAGCTTTTATACCTTTTAAGGATGGGCAATGATACATCGGCCGAAATCAGAAGACGAATACCACAAGCTAATAAATCCTACTTTGGCCTACGCACTCCTAACGTTAAGAAATATATCAAAGAAAATTGAAATTGTACACAACACTAATACAGCCTGTTTTAGTATATGATTCGGAAGTTTAGACATTGAAGAGCGCAGACGAAGCATATGGTAGGAAGACTCGAAAGCAAAATTCTTCTTTCGATTTATGCTGTAAACATGCTAAGAGCGACGGCGACGGTGCACACAAATTAAAAAGCACACACAAGAATAATCATCTTCGACATCCGAATGCTACACACGAGCACAGGAACATACGAGAATAGCAACACAATCCCATGTCACACCGCCCAGGCAACTTTGAGGGGCGACGGCTACGAAATAGAACTTGGATTGATTGAGTCGCCACTCTCGGCGACCTCGTCGTCGAGTGGTCTGCATATTGTGCTGCACCCTTCATACTCATAGAAAAGCTGTGTGTTCTATTCGTTTTTGCCAGTCGCTGTGGAAACTATTTTCGCCCTTAGCATGTTTACAGCAATACAAGGGAGTAAAGCTGGACGGCATTTGGACGACAAGATATAATATAACTCAGAGTTGAATGAATGCAGTAAATAAATGGTCTACGATAGATTGGTTATATCGAACGAGGTACGGAACGGAACTCGGCAAAGATAGTGTTGGAGAATGTACCGCCAGAAAAAGGAGAACAGGACACTCTAAGAAAAGATATATAGACCACGCCGATGGAGACATACGACAACTAGGAATAAGAAAACTGGTAAAGACGGATCAAACTTCACAATCATGGACGCAAACGCGGGAGGAAACCAAGGCAATAATAGGTTGTAGGACTCCTGATGATAATGATGATGCTTTTCTGTTTCTTGCTGGTAAATTATATTATAATGTTATCTATGATCAATTTCACTAACTATGCTATTGTTTACAGAAATGCTCAAGGCCGACAGAAATAGATTTCGCCAATAACTTAATAAAACTGTACAAAATAGCAGCAGAAGAGCGTAGAACACAAGTGAAAATATAAAGTTTCAATTCAGCAATAAACTTCCTTCAAGAATCTGGGGCCGGTTCGTGTATGGCGAACGACGATAATCGTACGAAAAAAAATTGAAGTCGAAAAATTTTGTCGACGAAAATTTTAGCGTTCGCATAGGTCGAAAGAAATTTTTTCGTATCCTCGATAGAAACCACAATATTGAAACACGAAAAATGTTACAACAACTGCTGTAAAAATATACAACTATTTATTATTTGAAAATTATTAATCATAATAAGGCAAAAACTCGATAGCCCAAGACCTTTCGAATGCCTTTCGTCGGCTTCAGACGAAAATTTTCAATTTTTCGACATACGGGAACCCGAGACGAAAAAAATTTTCGTTTTCGACATACACGAACCGACGACCAGGCACGCACTCGTGAAAGATGGGACTAAATAAGCAAACGGATCTTTTCCGATAGCCAAGCGGCAAACAAACCAATAAGGTACCGTAGGACCAAGTCAAAATTGCCCTTGGTGAGCTGGGCGTTATCAATTAAGTTACCCTCCAGCTGGAAATAAAGCAAGTGGTTCCACTGGAAGCTTTGGTGATGCGCTTCTATAGTATTATGAATCGGAAGTAGGTTTGGAGCAAGCTGCGAATTCTCTTTGTTATTTGCAGATGCATGACAATTTGCTTCGATATTTCAGTTTCCATCGGTCTGGTTAAGTGATGAATAGGCGAAGGAGCATAACTTAGAAATATTTACTCTCTCAGCTTAAAAGCATCGCATATCCAAAGAAAGTGCTTCCCCCTGCATTCGTTTAACAAGCTTCAGGAGCGTGTTTAAGGAAAGAAATGGGAAACGCATTAACTGCCATGTGGAAGGGCTTTTCTTCCCCGCTGGGTTGTGTGGGTCCCGAGTTATTGTGGATTTAAAGGCTAGACAGGACTCTGATATTGTATTAATCGATCCGCAACAGGCTATTTGGGAACTCATTAGTTTGGCGAAGTGGACTCTTGCCGATCGATTTTGGCTGCATTCAGTATCGTCAGATGACCGTCAATCAACTGCATCGATTGCAAAATTGACTGATCAGTTTGCAGAAGTGACTAGTTTTACAAAAGCAAGCGTTGCAAATTTGATAATTTCGAACACCTGGGGCCCTATCATGAAATGCGATACGAAAGTAGATGCGAAACGAATTAAATTTGCGATGCGAATATATTTACCGATCACAGGATGCGTTTGCTACGAATTCGCATTGCAGAGAGAGTACTGCCCTACTGAACCCAAAAATTTTTCCAATGCTGGGAAAGCAGACAACTTCATGTCAATATTTGACAATTTAAAATTGCGATAACAACGGTTGACAACGGTTTTTTTTTTAAATTAAATAATTTAATAAAAAAGTGAGAAGTGATGATTAGTGTAGAAGCATTTTTCTCATCTGACAGCGAAGATGAACATCGGGAGAATAATATGAGATTGATTCGAAGAAAACTTCGTGATCATTCAAACCCTATGGGGCTCCCTGATACAATGTAAGTACACAAACTTGATTAGTATCTTCATTACAATTATTTTGTGTTACAGGTTTATACAACTCTTTCGCGTATCGAAGCCGGTGTTTTTATATCTAATGGAAGAGATTAGCAATGAATTTAAACCAGCCGCTAATTCGGTGTCCATTCCACCTTATGTTAAGCTGGCGTCTGTTTTACGCTTTTTCGCGGAAGGAGGATACCAAAGAGGCACGGGGCAGGATAGTTTTGTGGGCATGGCGCAGTCAACCATGTCAACAAATTTGAAGGAAGTCCTGAAAATAATGTCCTTAAAAATCTGTCCAAAATGGATATGTTATAAAATGACTGCAGAAGAAAAGAATGCCTGCAAAGTGCATTTTTTTTGAAAAAACAGGCTTTCCTGGAGTAATTGGATGTGTGGATGGAACGCACATAAATATAATTAGACCAAAGGAAAATGAACACTTATTTTATAATAGAAAAGGATACAGGTCACAAGAATTTCATACTGCTTTTGAGTTGTAGCTTTTCCCCTGCAAAAATGTTCATTTATATAATCAATTAAATAGTTATTAGAAAATATGAAAGATAAACTTACATTTTTACTTCAAAACGTCAAATGCGATAGCTTCACAGCCAACGCATAAATTTCCGGTTACAATCGCATCAAATTGTTTCGAATTCGCATGCTATGATCGCTTTTTTCGATTTTCGGAGAATTTAATTTTCGCATCGCATTTCATGATAAGGCCCCTGACTGCAATACCGAACGAATGAGTTGCGTCTACTGCTCTGCAAATGACGTTACCGAACGCAGCCTTTGATGAACAATATCGAACGCTGAAGGTCCCCGCCTGGATTGGCCAACTCTAAGCGGTTCCTTCCTGTGCCGTCTCCTAACAAAGGAATTGTCGATGCGTAGTAGAAAGTATAGGGCCTATTGTGAATATCTTCAATTTGACGACTTTCGAGTCGATATTAAAATTTCTTACTGCGAAAGTCGATCTTTGCCGAAATTTATCGATAAAAACATAACGATTACATAAGTGTCAAGTCGACGTCAAATATGTAATCGACTCATATTTATGCCTTTATCGACTAATTTCGGCAAAAATCGACTTTCGCAGTAAGAAATTTTAATATCGACTCGAATGTCGTCAAATTGACGATATCCCCAAGAGGCCCCTATGTCAAGACGCTCATTGGCTTGATTTCAGGACTTTTGTTGGCTTGTTATCAGGACAGTTGTTGGCTACACGTATTGGCTTGATCCTCTGCAAGCTTTGCCTTGAGGAGAATGTCTGCCCTTCATGTAATGTGTGACTGCCGCGCGATGGCTACGAGCCGAGTCTCGTTGTTCAACGATACCCTGTTCGAACAGTCAAGTCTAAGCGAAGAGACCTTTGATGAATGTAGAAGTTATTTCTTCCTGGAGTAATTGAACGTGTGGCCCACACTCGAAATTGAAGTTAGATGTTCCACATTTTGATTAAATCACTCGAAATAAATCCGGCGTGACTTATGTCAAGTAATCAATTTTCGAACATGCTAGATTATCTTCTGGTTCAGACTTCTGGACAGATTCACACAGTTTACAGAACTGATCATTCAAATTATATTCGCAGACAAGTTTCGATGATACGTTTTCAATTGAGTTATTGCATGATTTCGTCAAATAAATTGCATGGCGGATGACTTTAAAATTGTTGATATCATTGCCAAATCGGCAACATTTTTGAAAAGTACCATATTCTTGATACGAAAGGCACAAGCTACCTTTTCAAGATGATCAAAGGGTGGGCACTGACAACTATCCCGATATGAACTTCTAAAATGTAAATTTTTGTATATTTAATTGCTCTCTTAGCAGATAATAGTGATACATTTAAGTGCGCTTTGCCTAACTTTCAAACTCCCGATTAAAAATAACTACCAAAAATTTTATTATCTATCTGTATTTCAATCTGAGCGAACAATTTCAAAGCTGCAATGTACATTAAGCATTTATTCTCTTACAAGGCTCAGTATATATTATTAAAAAAATATATTATATATACATATACAACATAGTCTACATTGCCTCTAGATATAACGTACATATTTTCAAGTTTTTTTGTTTGTTAATTTAGCACAAAATAAGAATTTTTTATTTATCGCGATCAATACCTTCGCTTTTTAACTTTTCTTGTTTAATTCGATTATAATTAATGTATTTCAATTGAGCAATTGCCTGGCACATTAATTGCTTTGCTTTTCTGTATGTGTTTACATTCTTTAATCTTATTTTAAAAAAAAGTTCCTCAACTTTATAAATTATCTTATTTTACACTTCCATTTTAGCGTTTTTTGCCTAAGCATTGTCTCCTTTATTGATTTCGTCTGTGTTGGGAAAATTTCACGTGCAACTTCTGTAGTTGGAATGACAGCGCCTAGGCATTGCATCAGGATTGGCCGTCGTGCAACACTTTCTTTATAGTCGTCATAGGATATTACACCATCCTTATCTCCGTCCATTTTTGACATTAATAAATCAGTCCAATCCTAAATAGTTTTTATTGGTATGCGTTTTATTAAAATACAAATATAAGGTGTAGTAAAAAGAAATCCATTATTTTTGCGACAAGCGGTGTTAGTAATTTGTATCTCACGTTCAGGGGCGGCGCTTTCATAGGTGCAAACGGTGCCCTTGCACCGGGCGCAATTCCAGAAATTAAGATTTAAAAAAAAATATATAAATCTGAAAAAAATTGCAGTGGTCCCATGCCTTCATTGTCATATATTAAAGGAACTGTATAGACTGTCTGTGCCTTTTTCCATTATTTTTCGTAAGGTGAGGCCAATCCAATTCTATTTCGTTCGTCGTATATCCTTTCTTGTCCTGCACGATGCCGATTCTTCTTTATAGATCGGAAACGTGGACACTGCTCAAACCGGACGTCAAGAACCTTAACGTCTTCTAAATGCGATGCTTGAGGCAGATTTTCGGTGTCTCACTCCGCTATCGCCTTCGAAACGAGACAAGTGAGGACAGGATTGTGCTGGAAATAGTTAGGGAAGTGTAGCTACCACCGAAAAACACTTTGGAGCATTAAACAGCATTAGTGGGAGGGTTGTGTGAAGTTAAACTCATCACAAAAACAAGATCGCGAAGCAAATCCTGATTGGATAAAGGCAGGGGTGGCACTTTAATAGGTGCATTTGCACCGGGCACAATTTGGCGGAGCACAATTTCAAGAAAAAGTGTTCCTGTGCCTTCGTGCCATCTTCGAGTCCGACCGTCAAGTAAGCACTGTTTGCTGGAGCTAAACATTACACAAAAAACTGCTTGGAACAGTTTGCATAAGGCAGGATACAAAAAGAAACTGGATGTATGGGTGCAACATGAGTTAACACCAAAAAACCTCATGGACCGAATTTCCATCTGCGAATACTCGCTGAATCGCAACAACATCGACCCATTTCTGATGGTGACTGGTGATGAAAAGTGGACCACTTACCACAACGTCAAGCGAAAACTGTCGAGGTCTAATCGCGGTAAGCCGGCGCAAACGGTGGCCAATTGAGGATTGACGGCCAAGAATGTTTTGCTGAGTATTTAGTGTGATTGGCAGGGAATCAGAATCGCCAGAAGCTCCGGGAAAGTTTGGGAAGTTCTTATGCATCCATCTTATAGACCGGACCTGGCACCAAGTGTTTACAGCCTGTTCCTGGCTATGGCGAACGATTTTGCTGGTGTAAAATTCCCCTCAAGAGAGGCTTGTGAAAATCAGCTATCGCAGTTTTTTGCTAATAGGTACGAGGGCTTAAATGTTATGATATTCCTCCCGCCTTTGAATCTTGTGGCTAGGGAAAGCGCAACCATCACAGCCCTTAGAATAAAAGAATCTGGGGCCGGTTCGTGTATGACGAACGACGATAACCGAACGAAAAGAAATTGAAGTCGAAAAATTTTGTCGACGAAAATTTTAGCGTTCGCGTAAGTCGAAAGAAAATTGTTCGTGTCCTAATGCAAAAACTCGATAACCCAAGAGCTTTCGAGTGCCTTTCGCCGGCTTCAGACGAAAATTTTCAATTTTTTCGACTTACGCGAACCCGAGACGAAAAAAATTTTCGTTTTCGACATACACGAACCGGCCCCAGATCATACAGTTTCCAGGGTGCCACAAACTTCTTTACTGATGGCTCTAAACTCGAAGGTCGAGTAGGAGGAGGAGTCTTTTCCCCAGAGCTTGGTATTGAAGTCTTCTTCCGACTACCCTATCATCATTGTAGTGTATACCAAGCGGAGGTTCTAGCTATAGATGAAGCTGTTCTACTAATCAACAGGCAAGGTGACAGGAATCGGACTATCTACATCTTCTCAGATAGTCAAGCAGCTCTGAAAGCCCTGCGCTCTTGCACAAACAGCTCTAGAAATACCTCTGAATGTCGTTAGGGAAGGCACGATCGCAATTCTGCTTCCAGGAAAGGAAAGGGTTGGTGTGCCTTGGGCCACTTTTAAACTCCGATGGAAACAGGACACAATGCAACAAGCGGAAAAGTATTGGAGAGATCTTAATAAATCGATCGTCTTATGATCTCAGGCGGACCACCTCACTGCTGAGCCTCGGTAGACAAGACCTCTCAGCTACAGTGAGTGTTGACCGGACAGTGTCTGATAGGGATGCTTGCGACCTGCTTAGGTCTTGAGACCTACGATTTTTGCAGAAGCTGTAAGAATTCGGACGAGGAAAAAAGTATACTAAATCCCCTCTGTCACTGCCCAGCCCTAAGCAGAAGGAGACTAACCTCATTTGGTGAGCCCTTTCTAAGCACGCTTGCAGATATCGCGAAGATTGGGATCCCTCAACTTAGATTTATTACTGCGAGATGGTTTAGCGAAGAAACAACCCTTGAACATCAGGTTTAAAGAGGGGTCACTATGGCATCCCAATGGGCCTATCCCTTTGGCCTAAGTGAATGAGCTCAAACCAAAAGCTCAGTCATATCTAACCTAACTTACGAGGGCTTTTATGAGAGGCAAATGAAATTACCTTCAATTTGGAAAGAAATTTACGTTCTATAAACGACTATGCTAAATAGAGCCTTAAATTTCATGCAATATTGATGGATTTCCTTTTACTACACCTTCATTGTCTCGAACTTACCATTTGCATTTCTTCCTTGATATCCTCATCGTCCGTTATTATTAGGTTCCCTACTAACTTCTGAACGCATTCTACTCTTTCTACTGTACCAGTATTATTTAAATCGTACACCTTTGGTTTAAATATTGAATAATTAAAAAAGAAGTAAAGTATTTAAATTGAAATCATATTTACTTGAAAGCAAAGTTTCATCTTCTTTTCCACTGAATCCGACAAATATATATCAAAAAGTTTCAGCCACGATTCCGGCTTGATAAATCCTTTTGAATCAGGCTCAATAACCGAGATTATCCTTTCATTAATTAATCTATCATAAAGATTAAATATTGTCTCCAATGCTGTTAGCATTTGGCTTTTTGTAATGAATTTGCCCTTTTTATTAACCAAAACGAATTTATAATATGCGACCAAGATGAAGGTGACTTCATGCTCCGAAAATTCAGTAAATTTTGTTGCTTGCTTTATTAGTTCTTTGTATGTATTTACAAACCGCGTCGCTTGCAAATCATCCAAAGTGAAATCTAGCCTCATTTTTTCTGCTGCAGATTGATATAATGTATAGTTAACTTTTGTAATAAATTATTGCTGGTAAATTCAATTCGTATAAAATAACACAGCTTATCAAAAATAGAAACAATCACATAATGATATTATGACAGACATTGGTATTGTTGATATAATGTTACTAGATTGTGAAATTACTGACAAGGCTAATAAACATACAAGTACTGATACCATTAGGCCCCCATACACTACAAGGTTTTATGCGTACAAACATGTCCCACAATCTTTCTGACAAACTTGTTTGAACGCCGAGCTTACCCATACACTATTATGGTTTTCATTTTCCTTTAAAGATTTCAAATCGAAATGAGTTCTTTAACTAGGAATAAGTTGTAACTTAACATTCTCTTGCGAAAGTCGACCGCAGTAGAGTTTAAGCAAGTGTAGTGTGTAGCTCGAAGCTTAGAAATCAAATCCAATCAAAGGTAACGAAAATTTAGTCTCAAAGCCTGATATTACTGTTTTTTTACTCGGGTCACAAAAAAACATTGTAAATTGCAAAATGTTTAAAAACCAAGGTATGGGATTTTTCTCATGCTTTGCGGTATGGGATTTTTCTCATGCGAGTACATATCTTCTAAATGGAGTCACTCAAGTTTCTGTTAGTAGGTATACATGATGAGTTGAACTCAAGTCGAACTACATGTAAACGCGAATCGAGGATCGACGGAACTCGACTCAACTCTTCTACCTGGCTTGAGTTGAAGTTGTGCATATACATATAGGTCGAAAATTCAACTCAATAACTTCAACTCATCATGTTATCCGTAGTATGTGTTTCGTAAATACTCTGTATTTTAGTGGATAGTTGAGATAACGAACAGTTTTTTTCAAATATGTCGAGGAATCCCCCTGAAAATATTAGCCGCGTAGTCCAAAGTATTTTATTGAATGTCTGATGACATATACAAGTAACGAATGAGGGGATATGAGTGTTTTAAATCTTTATAACAGCGAAAATGTACATATAATATTTTTTGTAGACAATCGCATTACATACAAACTGCACATCAATGCAGCAAATGGACTGAAAGGATTCAAATGAATATGCTCCTGTGCCCCTTGAGATTCGTGGGTTGGGTTTGGGTGCGTGGATATACAGATAGCATAGAAGAGCATCTACGAACCATAGGCATAAGAAATTGGAGACTTCAAGCCACAGACCGACAGTTTTGCAGGAGGATGCCAAGGATAATAACAAGCTGTGGAGCAATTTATGATGTCCCTCATTTCCCCCTTGAATCCGCCACTGATGATATGATCAACAACATGACCGCAGTTCTTGAAAAAGAATATTTCGAGGATTGTAATAGTTGGACATGTATTACTTCATTGAAGAAAGAAAAGAGTCGTTTAAGCTAAAAATCTCTCGTAAAATCCTCGAGATCCTGAAGCGACAGCGTACCTGGGGGTATTTTGGGGGTTCAAACACCTCCGAAATAAAAGCAAGAAAATTGTGAACACTCGTGTCATTCGAAGCTCATGTCCTAAAGTAAACGACGAGAGAGATGCCCAATTAAAGAAGTATGTATTCATAGAAGCAGAATTTATTCCGAGCACTGACATGATATGGAGAGTTTTGGCTAATCTTATAGTAAAGGGGTTTAAAGAAGAACGGAATAGACGAATGCATTGCAAACTATGCCGCAGTCCAGCAGAAACGAATGCAGTAATTGCCAAAGTTGAGTATAAAATCAGGCGAGAAGTGTGCCGCTGCGACAACAGCGCTAAGAGTGTGGTGGAAGCACAGAAACACTGTAACGCGCGATTGTGCCCTAAGAAGATTGAAATCGTATCTGCGCTGGAATACCATATCATCCACCTCGAAAAAAATTCCCTGAAGTGATATCGTAAAAACGCTATGCTCGTATCTTATATTTATGAGAGCAACCCATGTGTTGAACACCAGGAACAAGTAAGGCCTTTTGTGTAACATGACCCCACTAGGGGAAAAGATCGTCAGCTCTTCAGAGTCGGTATTCTGTCTCCTGAGACAGTCGTAGGTGGTGGAAGCCATACCATAGCTCTACATGGCCAGTCATATATTCCACTAAAAGCCTAAGATCTGCCCTGCTTAATACCTCTCCTTGGGAAGCTTGTCTGTAGCCTCATTGCCCTAGATATCAAAGGGTTTGCGGACCAGCGAGACCCTACTGACCCTATGACCCTGGAGTAAGTGAGTACGTTGAGTTTGCCCTAATTGCAGCTTGACTTTCCGAAAAGATTCTAATTTTGGCGCTTTTAAAACCTTAGGTTGAGCCTAGCACTGGTCTCAAGAGAATGTATTTCAGTCTGGAAAGCAGAGGGTTACTTACTCATTTCAATCGAAACCTTGGAGTTGAATCAGTGAAGGTTTCTTGGAATGGTTTATAGACCCTCCGTCGTATGCTATCTTTGAACTTATCGGAGTGGTGTTCTCATGACATCTGTAATGTTCAAATCAAACTTCCTTTAGACAATGATGGCAAGATAATCTGCATAGCCGAAGATATTGTAACCATATTCGTCCAGTTTGTGCTGAAGTTCAGCGGCAATCGGTGACCAAAGTAACGGGGACAGAACTTTACCTTCAAGACATATCATTAATAGCCTTGACACTAATGGTGGAGACACACAGAATAGAAGAAATGCCACGCCCTACAACCATGGCGTTTATTTACTCTTATTCATATCCTCAATTGAAGCTGGCTCTAAAGAGACTCACCCAAATTGCCGAGAAAGAGATTGTCTGTCGTATAATTATAACTCAGGCGAAACATTTATTATTCTATATTTAAAAATGCAATTTAAGTACACCTTGCGATATTTATCATAATATTTTTAATATAGCATAAGGACTGTATGTTTTAATATTAATTTTAACGAAATCGCGTTTTATTTTGTGTTAATTTCGAAACACATAAATTATATTATATTTATATAAATTATATAAAAGTCAATAAATTACATAGAATTCAAAAATTACAAAAAAACTAAATAAGCAAATAACAATCAGGGAACAAAATGCAGCTGGACGCCACTTTAGATCACTTACAGGCGACAATATTCGACACCCGGTACCACAAATTCATAAAACAAATCACAAAAACAACGGAATTGACCGAGCAGGAGGTCACGTACATTTTGATGGCATATTATAAGTTTGCCATTGAGAATAATCCGACTGCGAAATTTATATCAAAGAGTGCGTTTCTTACAGCATTGGAGACAATATTCAACCTTTATGACATGGTTATAAATGAAAGGATCCTCTGTGTAATGGATCCAGCATCGAAGGATTTAATACCACCAGAAGCTTGGATTCGGCTTTTTGATATATATTTGTCTGAACCTTTATCACCCAAACAGCTGGATTTCTGCTACCATGTAACGAAATTTGATACTAAAAATTTTATTTATAGTAATTATTTTAAAATAATGCAGGTATACGACTTAAATAATAGTGGGGCACTAGAACGGACAGAGGATGTAACTCTTCTACTAGGAAACTTCGTTGTTACAGATGATGAGGATGTTAGGGACGAATTCATTATGGTTTGTTTGTTTTTGAGACAAAATAGAACAATTTAACATATCGCCAATTCCTTGTCAGGACTGGTTGGAGTTCATAATGCTAAAAATGGATTTGGATAAAGATGGTTGTATATCATTTGATGATTATACAAAGGCAGTACAGAAATGGCCAGTAATGATGCAGTGCTTAGGAGCCTGTATTCCGGATATACAAATCGTCAAGACACTGTTCCCAACACATGAAAGAACATCAGCTAAAAGAAGTAGCAACTCAAAGCGTCGTAAGAAGGAACAGGCCAAGAAACGTTCAGTAAATTTCATTTTAATATTTTTAAATATTTCTTTATAATATTAATCTTTTTATTTTTTTTTTTCAGTCCGACTAGTTTTATTTTTAACATAATTGTCACGCATCGATAGAGAAGGCTTAAATCTCAAGCTTGAATAGTCTGAATATTTCTAACTTCAACTATCTTCACAACTGATTAAAACGAAGACGGGCTTTCGAACTTACACAAGATTTAGTAATAGTAACAGCACCATGAAAAAAACTGTTTCATAATTTTTTTTTAATTTTATGTTTTCCTTGTGCTTGTTTGTATTATTAATTTTTGTAAAAGGGGAGCCTGGAGGAAAATATCGATCGAATGCCAATAAATATTTTACTAAAGGAAAAAAATTTTCTTAATAGCCGAATGTAATCAAATTTTTGGGCCGGAGTTTGTTTGTAATTAAAATAGCACACGGATGTTTTTAATGAAATCGACATCAACAAAAATGTTCGTACTCGAATGCAACTGCCGCTTTTGAACAGCTCAAATCAGCATTGTGCAATGACTCGATTCTAGGACGATATGATCCATTTAAACGCCAGGAAGGGCACACATATACCAGCTCAGCTGGTCAAACCGGCCTTTTACTACAGCTGTCGTATGTACTGAAATGGAAACAAAGTACCAAAGCTAGGAACTGGAAGTGATTTCCATCGTTGAAATGGTTACACGATTCAGAATGTTCTTTTAGGGAAACTGCAGCATGCATTGAATGTTGTTACCACCAGAAGCCATCCGGAGCAGTTGAGGCTCGCCTATTTTGTGTAAAAGTTAAGCCGAAACCGATCAAAACGATTCACATCGACCATCTCGGTCCATTCCCGCGATCTCGTAAAGGAAATTTAAATGTCATCGCATGTGCCGTTTCATTCACAAAATACGCTATCATAAAAGCTGCCAAAACTACAAAGACCCACCCAACTGGCTCTAGAATTAATCAATAATCTAACAACCTATTTTGGGCTTCCCGATACAATTATTAGTGATGGTGGTAATGCCTTCACATCGTCAACTTTTGAAAATTTCTGTCACAACAATGGAATTAGCTATATTAAAGTCGATGTTGGCATGCCGAGAGCGAATGACGAAATCGAGCGTATTAACCAATCGATAATTTCTGTGTACCGCCGAAACGGAAATGTATAATTGGGACAACAATTTGAGATTATTACAATGGTCGCTCAATACTCAGAAAAATCCTACAACGGGATTTAGTCCGAACGACCTTTGTCTGAGATCTTGTTGTAAACCGACTACTTCAAGCAATTCATGAAGACGATACCGATATAAGCGAAGATCTGATCGACATGCGTCAACGCAGAAAGGTATCTGTTAAAATATCAATCGTCAGCGCACCCGATTCCGAATCGTTAAAATATCAATCAATTGCTTCTTGACGAAAGGTACTTTCTCACCACTCCCTCGTAAAAAAATAATATCATTCAAGTTCTATTTCAGCTTGGCTTGGAAATATGTTCTTCCCTGCTAATAGCATCGTCTATACATAACATTCTTAGAAAGTAACCCCTATCATGGGTCACTCTAACAGGAGCGGTCTGCACATCATCGCAGGATGTCATGCGAACGCCCAACATGATGCCCGGGGTAGTAGTGGAGTGAACAAGAGGGGTGAATACCTTTTTGATTACCTCTTAACTACTAACCTGGATATTATATTAAATTATAGATATCAAAGACTCAACACGTTCAGTTCGTATATATAGGGCCATCCGACCATTGTAATAGCGCTGGAGACTCTCCTCAATCTGGTACCACTCCACCTTCAGGTAGAGAAATCCATGATAAACTGCCGCTGGAAGCGAATGGCTATCTGGGCGAGGACATTCTATAATAATCAACATTATAGAAAGGATTTCGGAAGCGGGGATGCTATCGGATTGTATGCTCTTTATAATATCAAAATTTGAGCAACCCTCTGTGTACATACAAGACAAGCTAACCTGGACTTTTCATAAGGGTGGACTAATATGGTACACGGATGGCTCCAAAATAGAGACCGGTGTGGGCGCCGGAATCTGTAGCGAAAGCCGCTCAGCAGAGCCAAAAGATTAGGAACCCTAGCAACTGTTTTTCAAGCAGAGTGGTACGCTATACTGGCTTACACTCATGACAACTTAAGAACGGCCTACCATAACAAACGGATCTTTAACTTCTGATATCATGTAGGACCAAGTCTAAATTAGTTTGGTACTGCCTACGTGATCTTGGTGAGCTGAGCGTTCTTAATCACGTTACCCTTGTCTGGGTCCTGGGTCATCGGGCTTGAAAGGTAATGAAAAAGCGGATACCTAGCTAAACAGGGCTCTGCCATTACATTCTTCGGTCCAGAGCCGGCTATTGGAGCACCTACCAGCTTGCTGCAAAGAGCCCTAGCCGATGGAACTTTCATGAAACATACAGAACGCTGGAGGTCCACCCCTGGGCTGGCCAGCTCTAAGCGGTTCTTTCCTGGCCCTGGGATACCGAAGTGGGAAAAATCTCGTGTGAAATACAATGGACACGGCGTTTTTTTAATTTTTTTAATTAAACCAATCAAAAAGGTTTTCAATTAACTAGGTCTTTTTAGGTACGACATTTTTTGGGATTTGACTAAGAGTTTTGTTTTGGGCGTTATGGCGGGCCTTTATGACACACTTGTTCGTATTGTGGACTTCTATAGAGTTTTGTCTGTGAACGAAGCAGCGCAGTCAAAAAATGACGGTGTGTAAAGCCGGCTCTACACAATGTTCGGGCTGTTGTCTGTAGTGAATCAAACGTTAGAAGCAAACATTCGCATGAACGTTCACCGCATCGTGTAGAGCCGGCTTAAGTCGGGGATACCTAAAAGTCCGCATAGATCATATGTTGGCGCAGGCTTTTTCATTTAAACTTTACAGTCAGTACACAAAAGTCTGTACGTACGAACAAAAATCTGATCGTATTGGTTGACCCACCATAAAATGAAAAAATATCCCTTTTTAAAATGTTACTTAGAACTTACAATCTCGGGTATTTTAAAGAGCATAGAATAGTTTAACAATAGATAAAACTAATCAACAATTCAACTTGTTTTTATCTTTTTATCAACAATAAACTAGATTTAAATCTGTTAAGCGCCATTCAAAATATTATAAAATTTGTGTATAAAAGGCATTCGTATAATTTTTGTTTTTAATTTTTTTTTGTGTTGCATTCATTTTGTTTGTTTTGCTAAATTGTGTATTAATTCGTTGTGTGTGTAAACATATTTAATTTTTTCTTAGGTTATGTTTTCTCAAAAAATATAATGCATTTTTTTTTGTTTTGTTAAATGTTACTTAAAATCTATTTACATTAGCGTTCGTTATAATTTTTTTTTATCATTAAAAAAAAATAACGAATCTTTTAACACACAAAAACAAAAAAAAAATATTTATAATTTAATAATTAATAAAAAACGGACTGATAAAAGGATTGTCTTAGCGTTACACACTAATTAAGTTCGCGCGAAATAACAATTATTTAAAATATAAAACAAAAAATAGTATAATATACATATATATAGAACTGGGCGTGAACACACTAATCTTCGAATATTCTATATGCTGGTTTGAATCATTCTTATTGGCTATCACATATGATGTTAAAGTATCTTTTTATTTATTTATTTTTAAAAAAGACAATTTATTGCTGATTTTATTTATATATGTTATTTTTTTTTTTTTGGTTTTTAACTATAAAATTTTAAACAAAAACATAAACTATTGTTTTTTTTATAATAAAGGTTATTTTTGTTTTGATGAATTCAAATTGTTTTCTCTTTGCATTAATTTCATTTTTTAAACGGCAATTATTTAGCAGAGAATTTATTTTGTTATATTTTTTGTTATATTTTGTGCAAAAGAAGATTGTTGGCCCCGATTTAGTTGAAATTTTCTCGATAAGTACAAAAACATTAGTTTATTAACTAGAAGACTTGACAATGACATCAATAGTAGGAGAAAAGTTTCTTTCCCTATTGATTTAAGGCCAAAATAGTTTCGAGTGTTTTTTTGTTTGTTTATAACAAGTATGTTTTGTTCACTGTACATATACATAAATATACAAGGAAGTTAAAGTAGAAGTTTTAATTAAATACACATTTTTGTTATATTATATATAATCTTACTATATATTTATCAATCACTATTAATTTCTCCATGGACAATATTCTTTCCTCGACCTCTCCATCCCCGTTCGCCTACAATAGCTGCTGAAGTAAATGAAGTTGTTGGAAGCCTTTTTTGCCTACAAAGCGATGTTCTTGGCTTATTTGTAGGTGTTAATTGTTGTTGTAGTAATGGAGAGGTTATCCTTGGTGAATCTAAATCATCATTGCCATCCTCTGGGCAACTGTCCGATGGTGATAGTAGCTTATCACGTTTCCTAATTGACTGCTCTAATCTACGTAAAAACCTTGAATAAGAAATAATCACAATACATATATAATAAAAAAGGGGCCGCTTTTAAGACGTTGGTTTACCTAATTTGATTTCCTATTGCTCGTAATCGACTTATTTTTCTAGGTCTAGCTACTTCGTCGCTATGTGCGTTAGGCAGTATTTGACTAGAAACGTCCTGAAATGTGATAAATTTAAAGCAAAATAAAAATTAAAATAAAAACATTGCAATAATGTGAGTTTTAGTAACGTGTTTAATGGCTTAAGCTAGTTTTTTTTAAATAATATAGGTGTCAGACTCAAAATACTACTTAAGGCCAACGTTTACACGGAAATCATTCTTTATTTTTTCTACTTTTTAGTTTTGCAGAAAGTACTTAAAGCTTATAGAATGAAATTTATTTGTATTTTTTTTGTTTATCAATTCACTATAAGGAAAGTCGATATTCTTCTAAGGCATTCTTCTGATTGTTTTAAAATTAGTTATATATCTAACGACATTCCAATTTCAATATTTAAAGTCGTCTAACAATAAGTTTCTAACTTCAATTTTTCAGTCATTATTATAAAGTCTACTTCAAAGACAAAATAAACAATCTTTTAAACATTGTCTAAAAATTTAGGGACAAAATTCATAAAAAACTTTTCTAACTGGAAAGAAAAATGCTGGTCTCGAAAAGGTGAAAATTTTATCGACAGAAATCATAGAGACAAAGTCCAATAATTAATTGTTTATATACGAACGTGAGACAGTGTTAGTTTTATTAACCGCAATCAGAACTTCTTAATTGAATCATATTTATAATTTCTTGCAGTTTTAGAATGAATCTTACCTCATCAGTGTCATCTTCACTCCCATCTGGGCGCTTTCTTAAACATTTTTCCCTACCTGGTGAACAGGCACCTGTAATAAAATAAAGAATTATAAAAAAAAATATATTTGTTTCTTTAAAATAAATTAATAACTCCCAGTATTCTAAAAGTAGTCACAAGTCACAAAGCAGTCACAAGTCACAAGGAAATCACAAGTGTGTGGTCAATTTCAATTGGAATGCCTATACTAAGTGAAAAGTAACGTAGAAGGAAAGTAGAGATGAAGTTAGGGCTGCTATTGTCTAAATGGCCGAGGCCGGACAAAAACTATAAATATCCCGGACATTGTTTTATCCCGGACACCCATATTTTTGAAAGAAAATTTAACGGATATGTTTTTTGGCGAGTTAAAATCCAACCGTCGTCGCCACGGTGGTCTGAAATCCCCAAAACCTGGACAAAATTAATTTACGGTATATGGGGGTTTTCGCGGTCGCTGAGTAAGAATCCGTTATCAGATTTTACAAAAACAAAATGGCGGATCCAATATGGCGACCAACTTTATGACAAATTAAGCAAATTTGATGAAAATCGGTATATGGGGGTTTTCGTGGTCGCTGAGTAAGAATCCGTTATCAGATTTTACAAAAACAAAATGGCGGATCCAATATGGCGTGCAACTTTATGACAAATTAAGCAAATTTGATGAAAATCGGTATATGGGGCTTTTCAGGAACACTGTATAAGAATCCGTTATCAGATTTAAAAAAAAAATGGCGCATCCAACATGGTGACCAACCTTGTTCATAATTAATTGAATTGAATGAAATTATGTAATATCGGGTGTTCGGAGTCATATGTCATATGGCAAATATGTAGTATACCGTGGTGGATAAAATGATATAGAGCAAGCAGGAGCAGCTGATTTTTTTATATGTTTTGCAGAGATGATTAATAAACAATTACATGCGTATTTTATAGTGGAAGTCGGTGGAAGTTTGTACTTAGCCATCAATTTATAAGCCGAATCGTTATTCAAATCACCACAATTTACTACATTTTTGATCGTAAATAAACAATACAATTATTTATTTATGTTCATTTCAATAACACAGTATAATTGTACTTACTCTCTGGAGAAGAATCCATTTTACACGAAAATAAACAGGTAAACGTACTGAAATCTACACGCGAAAACCTAACACGTGCTTTTGCTCCGAGAGAACGCCCTACGTATAGCGTATTCGACGCTTACTTTCCAAATGGAATAAAAAAGAGATTTCGAACATCTGCCTCTTACCAAGGGCCCTGAATTACTCCAGGGGGCCACTATACCTAACCCACGTGAAAAAAGTCCCTAAATATAAACTTTTGTTTTGGTACTTTTGTCCAGGTTTTGGGAATTTCAGACCACTGTGCGTCGTATCAAATCGATAACCAACTATATATATTCGGCTACCAGTGAAATGCTATCAACCCTTTCTGGCATTAAGTTTTTGCTATGAAACCTACAGCACAACTTCGGACATGACAGAAGCTTGGGATACTTAGTGATAAGGATATCTAAAATTACTCCGTTTATGGCAAGCTTGAAAAGTTGAGTCGAGTTTGAGGTAATATTTCGACCACCATATGATGTCATCAATCAACTCCTCGACCCAGGTAGGAGAGCTGAGTTGGGTTGAGTGGACCCAGTATCGACTCGACTACTGTTTATGACTGGGTTGAACCTAGTCATAAAGGGGGTTAAATAAAAACAAGAAGAGGAAACAGTGACGGAAAAGAATGCGCCAGAATTAAAAGAAGAGCAAATTAGGGGTGAATATGAGAACCTACTGAACGTAAAGCCTGCACTCCACTACTCGCGAAGTTGCTTCGGCGAAGTACTTCTCGAAGTTAATCGAAGTCCGAAGCACGGTATATAGAAACGAGGCAATGTAAAGGGGAAATGTAATTTTAGTGCTGAAGTCACTTGGTGACCCCTTTCCATATAAAATCGAAGCTGTTGCTGTTGTTTCTGCATTAGAGCTGACGTCACTAGGGGACCCATTTTACGGTTTTCTAAGCTATCGGTCTCTTTTGTATTTCATTGTTTCTGTATACCGTGGTCCGAAATACGGGACTACACACTCGTGCAACCTCGTGAGGAGTTCAGTCACACGGCACACCACACATCTCGTGTCCTTTGATTCGGGCCAAAGATGTAAAGTCGCTCGAGACGAAGTAAAGTTACACAAAGTGAACTAAAGTTACTATCTCGACTTCGACCAACTTCGCGAGTGGAGTAGTACAGGCTTAAGAATAAAATATGTTGGTCTGCCTGGTCAAATTTGGAGCTAATGTCTCGGCAGACCATTTTTTTGTTGTTGTTTTGGGACAGCAACTGACCTATCGTGTAAGAGTTTCAACCTACAATCGCATTAAAGTTTGATCATTTTTATACTAGAAAACAAAGGCCTGCAGGGTTTGTGCCGGTGCCAAGTGTCTGGCAGACTACCTTTTATTTTAAGGTTTAATTACTACTTAAACCTTAATAATTCCTATAGCACCTGATTGGTCATCTTGATCTGAAAAGAAATCGGATGGACATTGAGTCGTTTGATAACTAAAATCTTGGTTTCCTTGAACGACTGGGTTAAGTCCTGATTTTGTTTCGGATCGGTGTACGTTTCATAACTGAATTGTCATTGGAACTTTCAAATTAAGCGAGAGAATTTTTGCTCCGCCGAAGTTTGCTTGGATGCGGACTACGAGTCAATTTTTAACTAAGATTTGTTTTAATTTATTAAGTACCATTCAGTTGATCGGGTCACCCCTGCCACAATAAGTCCCCCGCCTGCTGGACGATCGCCCTCTAAACTAAGACAAATCCAGGAAACCCGGACAGATAGCAGCCCTAGGTGTAGTAAACGTAATTTCTTTCAACAAAATAAGAAGCTCGTGTTGCCAAATCTTGTGACTTATGACTGGTCACAATTTTAGAATAAGTGGGTTTCTACTAGTTTATAATAACTTACGTTTAGCAGCTCGAAGCGTCAATTCACGGGCAGATGTTAAGCTTTCTGATGACGAAGAGCTGCTAGCAATTGGATGCCTTTGGATAGGTCTTCTTTTCGGGCTTTTTCTAGTTGTTATTGTTGTACCATGATGAGGATGATGCAGATGATGGAAATGCTTGGAGCAATTATGTATACCTGGTTGATTTGTATCCTTTGATGGTAGATCCAAATGTAGATTTTTCGTAGGCGATTGTGTAGGTCCCGTCTTTGAAGGTTTCCTCTCGCGCTTCTTGCTGCTACGCCGTTGATGCGTTATTGAAGCTCCTTTACCATCGGATGATGGGAAGTCATATAAGCCATCAGAATCTGTAAATGGAAGCTGCTGATCTTTTCTGCCATAAAAATGTGGTGAAAAGCGGCCCATTCCCGCACGCTCACTCAGTGGGCTTTCAGACCGCGAGGAAACGGGAGATAGACCCCGATCACTGCCATCAGCTTGTATAACAATAGAAGGTAGCTGTAGCTGTGCCATTGTAATAACTTCATCTGCACCTAATACATTCTTTCCAGATTCGATTAAGTCTTTCTCGAGGCACACTTCTAGCTCCTTGATGGCCTTCCCTTCACCATCGTCGACCTTCTCCTCTAGGTGATCGGTGCCAATACCTTCGTCATTTGATTCGAGTAGTGCATCATCTGAAAGAGTTTCCGAGTCAGATCGCCCACGTAAGTGATCGTGGCTTCCAGCAGACCCATTATTACTTGATTTGCCATTTGTTATGTTCTCCTTGCAGCTAGCTAAGACCGAATTCTGTCTGCGACTCAATAAGTTAGCGTGCAGCGATAGACCACTTCCTGGTGGGCCACTTCCAGATTCGTCCATTTCGTTTGGACAAAGCGGATTGCTCGATCCGCATCGGCTTGGGCCGGGGCTTGCCATGCTTGAGTATCCGGATGAGCTTAAGTTACTTTCCGAGATGGTTCGGTCTGCTCTTGTGCAAATGGCGAATGGGCTTAAGTAGCACATACCAACAGGATTGCCAGGAGCCAGAAGTGTTGTTGCGCCTGTCATTTTATTTGGAGCTGGTGACATCGGTTCTGCATCGGATTCCAGTTCGCTCATGTTTGAAGTGACTGTTATAGTTGGTGGCGTAAATGGAAGATCGAGAGAGGTGGGCTTTTCGAACTGCTTGAGTAGCCTAAAGGCAAATTTCTTTTAAGCTTAGGATTAAGACACAAAACGACTACAACCATCTATTATTTTTTTTTTATCAAACTACGTTCACTAATAAAACTACATATATATACGTGAAGCTAACACATAAAGCATAAGGAACACGATTACATCTACATTAGGAATTGTCTTACCTAAGCAAATATATATCTAAACGTTTTTAGTCAAATGATTGCTTCTAATTTTTACCTTTTTTGCTGCTGCTTATTTGGAAACATAAAGCTCGTCTCTCCGATACTGGCTCTTTGTGGCGGCGGAGAACCAGGAAATATTATCATTGGAAAGCGATTCTTTGTCGGACTTGGCTGTTCCACCGTTAGCGTTGGTATAACTAGATCGCGCGGTCTAGGTGTCTTCTCATCGGGCGTCGGCGGCTCTATATCAATCATTATATTTGCTAATTTTGGTGCGGCGCGTATCTTCAACGGTGGCGGTTTGTTAATATCTACAATTGGGGGTGTTGTCGCATCTGTAGGTGTTGTATCTACCTCTGAATCAATTCGATTCATTTCCTTGTGCAGTTCCGATATGATGTTAGCCTTTAATTGGTGAATAGAAGTTTAGTTTTGAAAAAAATAATAATAAATATATTTCACCAAAAAAATATTTATATATATATTTACATACATACATACATAGAAGTAATTATGTAATGTGCACACATATTCGTATGAAAAATAACATTTAAGCTACATTTTATGTATTTACACAATTAACGTACAATTTTGTTTTTTTTTTACTTATATTTTTCCTTATTTAAAATATTTTTTTCTATACAATTTAGATTTTTATACATAAAACCAATACTTTTACATTTAAATAATGAAATAATACAATATACAAAATCTTTTATTTTTCAGTTGAAATCAATCTAATCTCTAGTCTAGCCTTAAAGCAATTTTTTTCTTGTTTTTATTAAGTGTGTACAATGCAGGTTCAATTCAAATTTATACTATGTATTTAATTTCAGTGTCCATTTTTAATCTGGAATTTCATGGAATTTTTTTGATTACTGGTTTCATTTTGGGAATCATGCAACAAAACAACAAAATTTTTGCAATGCACAAATATTAATAGTTATACACTCAGCATTTTTTTTATGTTATTCGTATATAATTTTTTTTCTATATGGCATTTCTTTTTTAATTTTTAATTTTTTTAAAAGCCAATTAATACTTCAATCGTAATCCGTTTTGCTCTGCATAAGCTTTTTTAGGATATAGCTTGGGATAAAATTTTTAATGTCGAAGCCCCAGTTGACGAGGACGTATGCATCCAAAGGCAAAAGCTCTTCTGAAAGTTTACTGAAAATTCAAAGGCAGAAAGCTTTACATTCGAACAAAACCGTTTTTGTGTAGCTATACGATGTTAGGTCTGTATTTGTGACAATAAATGCCCACATAAAGCATTGATTTCCTATTTATGTGAGCGAAAGCTTCTATCCTCCAAGACTCCAAAACAAAATGTCCAATTTTACACGGAAGTACGAAATTTTACATCCGACACTCTTGCCGAAAGAGCTTTTGCATCTAAGTGCATACATCCTCGTCTGTAATGGGCTAAATAGTTTTCAATGGCATGTTTTAAGGTCATGGCGCAAAATATAATTTAAATACAGTATAGTACGCATGCGAGCGTAGCCTTTCACTTTCATGCATAAAGCAACATGTATAAATGTGGGATCTTTATTGCTGTATTTTTTTGATGATTTTTTATTAAGCATTTTTGATTTATAAAATTTTTGGTGTTATTACACTATTCTCTATAGGTCATGTGTTCAGTTAAAATTATAGGTAGTCTTTTCTAAAACTTTCTATTATTATTGTAAACCTCATATTAAAAATTTTGATAACGATACAATAACGATAAAAATTTCTGTAATTTTAGTATGAGGCAAACATGGTGATCATAGTTTCATACAGGCAATGTGATGTTCTGGTCTCCTTTTCAATCTGTAGTTGGAGAAAGTGATCCGAGATTCCGGCATGATAGTAAGAAGCAACATATTCCACAAGTCCACCCAAATACTAGTTTAGGACGACATCGACATCATTGAAAGAATATCAATATTGTAGTGCAAAATAACTAACCGAGTAAGTATCTTATTACAGAATCTGCATTTTAAATTTTACTAAAGAATCGACACAATGCTTTCAGACTCAATAAACCCAATAGCTGATTAGTGCAAAAGAAGATTTGAGGTCGTAGAATTAATAATTATTAAATTGATGAAATACTTTAGAGACTTCTTCAAAGAGAACCTAACTAGGTATGGGTTACATGAGCCTGGTGACCCAATACCTATTAACAGATATTACAGGGAGAAGCAGACTATCAAAGTACAGATGTTCCAGAAAATGATGCACCAGATCCTACAATTGAAGAAGTTGGAAATACCATAGCGAAACTCCAAAATCATAAGGCTCCAGCTCCAAAAAGTCTACCCATAGAAACCCAAAAAAAATGGTGGGGGAAGTTATACCATGACTTACATAGTCACATTTGCAAACTTATGGAGAAACAGACAGATCCCGAAAGATTGGTTTTTAGGCACAATTTTGTCCCAGTCCTTAAAAAAGGCGAATCGATGAACTGCCAAAACTACGATCTGTTGAATTCAGCCTACAAAGTTATTTTTTTTTATGTGAAAGGCTAGAGTCACAGGAAAGGCCCTTTATACTGTCGACAATCTACTTTATTCGTATAAAGTGCAATGTCACATACATATTTTATTAAATATAAACTGAAATCATACATGGAAGACAAAGTACCACGGAGGATTTAGATTGAACAGATCGACCAGCTTGAGACAAAATTTGAAAAATACTGGGCAGAAAGCATTGATGTACTTACATTTTCTTTTTGTAGACTATGCTTGTGACTTGCCTTATAAAAGAGAGCTTGTGGAACAACATGAGTGAAATTAGTATACCGAAAAAATTAAACTGTGCATAATGAAGACAAAAAAGAGTAGAATACCAAGTGAGAATACGAGTTTTGAATTCAGCAATAAACTTCCCTCAAGAATTTCGTCTGAGACACGATCTGTCCAATACTTTTTAACATTGGTCTGGAAGCAATAATGAGAGAAACAGAATTGTATGGAGTACCTTCAAAAGAAACATTCAGATACTAGCCTTAACAGATGACATAGTCATAATTGGACGCAATGCTCAAGACGTAATAGTCTAGAATAATATTTTTTCAGCAGTATTTAAACCGAGTATTTAGGAAAGGAGTAAGAAAATCAAAGAGAATTTTTTACAAAAAGTGACGAACTTGGAGTAGCACATTTTAAACCTATTTCTCGGGCTTTAACTCACAAATAAAGAAACAGTTTGGGTGCCCATGTCAAGCACTCAATTCGAAACGATGAAGGAGCGCGTTCAAAAACCTTAGTATGGTAAACCACGAAGTAAGCTGTGGTTATGCTGCATCACCTCACTTAACCACGAAAGTTTATGTTTAACCATGGAGGTTTTTGAACGCACCATGGTTAAATACGAGCTAAAGGAAATGAAACTGTCAAAAAATTTAGTCTCCTCGCCAAAAGACTAAATACTGTATTATCGACACTAAATTTTAGTCACTGAATTTACACAGGCCCTTAGTCACAATTCCGAAACTTAAGAAACAATAAATGACGACATTTTGCCAAAAATCAACATGAAGGCACCTATACCGAAAATTGCACTCGAGATATTCCTCGAAATTTACATTTAAGAAACTAATTTCGATAAATAAACATATATATTTCTTAAGATCAATTTAAAAGACAACGAGGTACATATGTACATGTAAGATAGAACAAATTTTAGTAACATTGATTTTTAACGCGGATCTATATTTCAGATATCAGCGTAACATACATGGTAGATGAATGAGAATGGCTACGAGAGAAAAATATTGAGCAAAATCCTAGGATTTGTTACGAGAGTTGGAGATTTGTGGAGAAATGCTTACAACAGTGAGTTATACCATCTTTTTGGCTAACACTATTTAACAACTTTACTTCTTTCCTTACGAAAAAGCTTAAGGGAGCAGTTCCTTTTGCGCGCCGAAAAAACGGTCGATTTTCTTGATTTTTTTTATTTAACAATATAAGTGGAAATTAATCGGGGGTTTTTTTAATGCTTTTATTTATGTTTCAAGAAGTTAATTTTTTTTTCACATCGATTCTCATTCGGTAACCTCCCCATCCGAACAGCCAAACATCACGTGTTTCGGGTCGCGCATCCTTCCTCACGGCGGCTCCTGGGAGTGCAATTTTTATCTCAAATCAAAAATTCTAAAATTTAATTAAAGTACATACTGTTGGCTAACGTTGCCTGGAACAGTTTTTTAAATTTTGAAAAATTAACAAAATGGCGGACTTTTAAAAGAAAAAAGTCACTTTTGAGTAGAAATTTCTCAAGTGAGCTCATGATTTTCGACGTTGAAAGCAAAATTAAAACCAAGCTGCAAAAAATAATCTACTTGGTAGTCTCAAGTCACGCCATGAATATTTTTGGAAAAAATTAATTTGTTTATGAATAATGGTGGATTGAATATTTTGGCATCGATTGATTGTAAAATTATTTTCTCGTAAACGATACGATGAAAATTATTGAAAATTTGGGAAAATGATGTGAAATAAATACGATTTACTTTAGTGTGCAGAACTACATAATAATTTATTATTGTTACTAATTTTTATCATTTTTTTATAAACAAATACTGATTTGGCCCTGTTCTCAATGCGATATTCGAAATTTTTTTCGAGGAGTGTAATCTATGAAGGATCACGATTAAAAAACCGTTTCAAACTTTTTGTGATCGCTCTTCGGGTTGGTAAAAAATACTATTGTTTATAGTCCATTCAAAACGCGGGGGGGGGTGTTCCAAAATAACACCGTTAAGAAAATCGAACCCTAAAGGTTTTTGGGGTCGCTGATCACGAAAATCGAGGTCCCGCGGTCCTAAAATTAGGGCGTCACCCCTAAAAATGCAAAAAACACCTCTTTTTAGGGGGTTTTCGCGATTACTTCAGTAATAATGAAAACTAATGCGATGAAATGCACTTTTTTTAATATTTATTTGCGAAGGTGGTTGATTTATACTAAATTAAGGCGAACTTTATGGTAAGGGGTACCCCTTGATGGTATCGGTTTCAAATTTTGACAAGTTATTTTTGAACGTTATTAATATCGATTAAGCAAAAAAAAAACAAAAATGCATTTTTTGACCGATTCAAAGGGAACTGCTCCCTTAATGGGCTAGATATGTGCAAAAATGTCGGCTTACGATTCTAGAACCTACTCTTAAAAAATTTCAAATTGTGAGTTGTCCCTCTTACAGCTATACGATATTTTGTATTAAGCCTAAGTACTATAAATGAATTCAGGGCTTTAGATTTTCTAATCAATGTGTAATGAAATCACTAGCAATCAATTTACTACCTCTATCTAACTATATCCACAAAATGTTGGTACCAATGTAATTTTAGAGTGTTATTTATACATTCTCTTAAAAAAATGTCTCAAGCCTTAATTTTACTTGGTTTAATATCAGTACCTCAAAAGTAACCCTTAAGCCGGAAACTCATGCATTGTGGAATTTTCATTGTCACATACAGCTGTTTCTTGGCTTTCTGAAAATCGAATTGTAAATAAGCATATTGTAAAATTTTGTAATGCATTTTACATTTGCCAGAAATGATATAAGAAATGGTATGAGTTATGCGATTTTAATAATACATATTGATAGCCTACGATAATAGTGTTTAATTTGTAATACCAGCTTTCCTTAACTACCTGAAATCTATTGGATAATATTAATCTTCTCGAAAGTCTTCTGGAAATATATCATATAATCAGGCTTAAATTTATGCAAAGTAAAATATATTCGTCATAATGAGGTAAATTATTAGTTTGCAAATCTGATTGTTATGTGTATAATACAAATATATTGTAATCTTTAGAGTAGATTGAACTTAGCTTTCATATGCTTTGTGTCAATAGTGGATCTCTCAAGGAACATAATAACTCGTGTTAAGATAGATAAGTCCAAAGGTAACTAAAAACGCTTGGTAGCTTCCGATTGCGTTATGAAATGTTCGTTTACTCTACTATTTTGTTATATGTTTTAATATTTCTTTTAACTACGCTAACTTATTAGTACATCAGACACTCTTGCCATAGTTTAAATGTTTCAAATCTTAAACGGATCAAAAAAGTGTTTCAATTGGGCGGAATCAAACCGCAAACAATTGTAAAATTTAATTTAAATATTATATGAACTACTATTGAATTGCTTTCAAATTTAGTGATGAATCGCTGGATCTTGTCGGAATTGTCTTTAATTGGTTTTAGCAATTTTCCAGTCTTGTTGAAAATATTGCTTTGACTGTCTAAGAATCACATTAAATTGTTGCAATATTTTTCTAAAATTATTCTTGTTAGTATCACAATGTTTCTTATATAATTAATATTTCAATAAACAAATAAACATACAAAATACCATCTTGACTAGCAATAAATACATCAAATAATCAAACTTACTGAAAAATAAAGCTTGATTCAATCATCAATCAGGCTACACAATGCGTTATTAATTTAATATAATTATTATTTTTTTTTTGTTCAAATAAAATTGATGATGAAGCAATGAAGAGAAATAAGGAAAATTTTTGTGTACACATTACCGTAATCATCTTTGTATGTAATAAATTGTTGAAAAAATGCAGTCATTACCGCCATCTGTTGCTCACTCTTATCTTCATCATCGCTATAGCTTCCCGATAATGGATCATCTTGGCTACTTGGACTGATTGTTCTCTGTAATCTTGGCATAATTGGCGTCAAAGCTGGCGAAGGCATTGGGGTAGGTAGTTCGCGAATCGGTGATAGGCACTTATTAATCCCATTGCTAGGAATTTCCAATAGTATAGTCGGTGGGTGCAACAAATTTGTATTTGGCGCTGATTTATGTGCGCTTAAAGCATCCAGAACAGGTACTTCAATTGTTGTTTGTCGATAGAATACTGGTGAATCTGGTGCACCGCTCGAGAAACTAACTGGTGTATGCATTGATGATGTTGATGAATCATCATCGCCTGGTACATCATCCTGTGGGCTAGATGCTGTTGGTGTTGTTGATGGTGATATAAATACAGAGGATGTTGGTGCTGAGCCAGCTGTTGTTGCGAAATTTCTGAACATGGCTAGTATTGAATCGGCACTCGATACTTTTGGCCGGACACGGCGGCTATTGATATTTCTTAAGCCAAGGTCTGTAAGTGCAAGTTCAGAGCTTGATAAAGAATCGCTGCCTTGATTCGATGAAGTGCTGTGCGGTGATCGAATGTCATTTGTGCATGGTGATGGTGGAACTGAATTCGCACGATATTGAATTTCAGTAGGAAGACTAAGGGCGCTCGAGTTTTGTGTGCCCTAGAAATGCATGATAAGACGTTAAACGATATTAAGGATATATATGTATATTTATATAGAAAGAGAGACTTGGACAAATGAGTTTTAGAAGCGGTTACTACGGTTCTAGTAACTACAATACTAATAACAAAATAAACCTTACATTGCCAGCTTCGACTTCAGAGCCAGAGCTCATTTCTGCTGATACTTTGCTAAGCAGTCGAGCAAATGTGACTTTCTTCTCCAACTTCGGATCGTTTATAGCCCGAGCTGTCGATGTCGAACCGGATGCTGAATTTTCAGAAAATGTCGTCTCCTTAACATCACTCTCCGAATCAAGTGTAGTCACCTTCAATCGATTCTCTGACATTTGTATAAGTTCGCCTAAACTAATCTTTGGCTTAACTTGTGTCGTTGCTGGTGATACCAATTGCTGAAGGATTTGCTTCTTTTCAGCAGCATTCTTTTTCGTTGGTGTTGAATTGTTTCGCTTCTTTCGTGGCGATGGTGACCCTGTATGACGGTAGAAGAAATATGCATTTTGTTTTTAGTATAAATTATATAAAATATATTAAAAAAATATAAGCTAAGTGCGTTTTTAACTACAAAAAATTACGGAGTATGGTCTACATTTACAAAAGCTCAGCTACTTGTTATTCGCGGATTTTTTTTGGTAAATAATAAGTTATATATATATTTTTATTTTTGGATACAATGTATATATATATCAAATTTTTTTTTCATATTCAATTTTCTACGTAAATGCAAAATAAACTAATCGCTAAGTTTACTTATTAATAATTAAAAAAGTGCATTGTCGCCTACCAGCAGCCACACATACACTCAAGAGAAGAGTATTTAAGACAGTTGAAAAATTCTAGGGGTTGCGAACAGTCCTTGTGAAAATATTTACAGAGTAGTAAAAAGTATTTTTTTTTTTGATCATTTTGCATATTTACACATATAAATATTAAGTATTTTTTTGTATTCAGAAATGAAATTACCTTTTTGGATAAGGAGAGAGTGTATTGGTTGTGTTGAGGATTTGTTTAATTAAGGGAACAAATTAAAATAATAAAATGTTAAACTGCAGCACTCTGAAATTATATATTCTTAAGCCAATATTATTGTAGATTTTGATATTTGTGTGTTTCTAAGTAGTGTTTTTTGTGATATTTTTACATTTGTTTTTATTGTTTTTAATGAAAGTTTGTTAAAAAATTACAAAATTCAAAGTGGTTTGTATATACTCGTAATATGTTTTTAGATACATTAAAACTATGTCGAAGAGTTCCAAAACTTTAAGTAGAAAGTATAAACCTTGGAGGATTGGTGTATGTTTTAATATCGAAAAAGATTTTAAGAATCTTTTAAGATAATAAAAGGTTTGAGCCGAGTATACATAATAATTTGGTGGGTTAAGAAGTAGGGAACATTGTATTCGTTATCATTTACTAGGAGCTACAATTCGATTGCAGCTTCTAATATTAAACTACCAAACTACAGCCCATTATTACCACGAGAGATATGCCTAATTAGACTAGTATTTAAAATCATAGTCTCAGTACCATATTCTGTTATTAATTGAAAAAAAGGAAGAAGCAGCAAAATAAAAAGATGATTTATCGAGTTTTTGTATGGATGATATCGCTAAAAATTTGGGTTGTGGTCATGACGTTATGATTTGTAGTTCAGAAATGACTTTTCTTAATTTTCGACGATTTTACTATTTCAGAGTAAGATTTAGCTGAAACAAAATGAAGAAAGAGAAGACTGAAAGATGCATAAATACTGTCAAGCAGTTCCCGCAAGCGTTTCCCTAATTCAAGTATGTACAACAGCAGCAAACACTTAGCTTAACTTCTGTGATAAAATTTGTGATGAGCGAAGAGAGTTCTGCAGGAAGGTAGTCGAGTGGGAAATTGGTAATCCATATTTAGGTTGGATTCGAAATTATGGTAATAACCACGATTTTTTACACCACTAAAAAATTGGCATTAAAGTACAATGGACCTCTTAAATTCCGTACTTTGGGTAAGGTAAGTAGAAAACATTTTTGAAGAGTAAGCAAACTACGATTTATTATATTTTTGCTATTTAGACAACCATCGAAGTATAGTATGTACAACCAATCCAAAACCAGCATTTACTAACAGTTAATTTTATTTCGTGACAGCTTCACAGCTTGAGTTATGTTCTTAAGAGAATGCTTGTGAATTATGTGAATGACTATATCACGGATTCGAACTCATGTTCAGGTGGACGTCCTTAGACTATCGAGACCAGCTACTTGTTATTTGATAACTTAGTGCCTTTAACAAGAAATGACTACATAGTCATATGTTTTATTTTGTTCTTCGAATTCCCAACTTTCATTTGACTCCCATAAAATATCTCAATCAGATTCATCAAGTGGTAAACTTCTATAATTATGTTTTATGTTTTTATGGTTTCAGAATGGGAAACAATCTATTTATGGGTATTTTTATGTGAGAAACAATATTCACAGCAATTTATACTATTGACATACTATTCGAAAAGAAACGATTCGCAGAAAACCAAGTTTCCCAACTCTTCGTCCCAGACAGGCACACCCTGCGAGGTACAAAAGAGAATCTTGCTAAACAGGTCCTTGACTGGATCCCGCCGAGTTAGAAGTCTTTGAATAACGTGGAGGAGAACCCCACCAAACGAGGCCACAACAAGGAGGATTAAATTAACAGAAGGAAAAGAATCCTGCGCTCATAACACCACTAGCTCAATGTTGACCAAACAAGCTTGTAAATATACTTGTTTTCTCTGCTACCTCCATAACACTCAATTTTTTTTGAGGATGCCATATTTATTTTAAATTGTTACCAAGAAAAGCAATTGATTGGATTTTTATCCATCAACTCGATCACTCTGTGCACCCCGAAAGCTAAATCTCTACGGCAGGCTGTGAATTGATTCAAAAGAGATTTGCGGCTTAGGGGGATGATACACGGGTCAACATGTTGAGCAACACGAGCTTTTTCTGCGCAGTTCGTAGGCCAAGGGAAGGGTCAGGGTGAAGTGTGCGGTGTTGACTGAAACTAGAAACGATTTCTATTTTTCCTCCAGTTGCTTGAAAAATGTTTATGTATGCGTAACTGTCAAGCGATTCTGGGTGAAAATAATTTGGAATGCACACCCACACATATGAAATCGCGATGTTATTACACAGAGTGTTGCGTGTAGCGTGTTGAGTCGTGTATCACCTCCGCTCAACAAACTGACAGTGTGTTGCAGAGACACGTTGACTCGTGTATCATCCCACTTAGTTAGTAATAGAAACGTCATCTGAAGTGTCATCTGAAGAATAAAAGTATTCTTTTGTTGTATCAAATATGAGTACAATTTGGGTCTGTCTGCATTTGAATTGTTGATTGGATTGTGAAACTCATAGCCAGATTCTATTCTGAAGAAGGATGGAGACTTAAATTCAAAGACAAGACCAAAAAAAGACGATAATGTTGAGCAACAAATAAATCTTTAGCACATAAATAAAAAGTTGCTTTATCAAAAGCCCGTGTATATCGAAGACTCTTAACTGATATACATAGATTGAATCGGAAATGACGAATTGAGCAAAGATTTATAAATTTACCCCAATTTGTATAATATATAAGATAAGATAAAATATGTGTATGTACATGGGTATTAGATGAAACCAGTGAGAGATGATGATAAGCCAATTGTAAGCACTGCATGTCTAGTTACCTGTCTCAATTTCACATCTTCTCTTCCATCATTTTGTGCAGCATTATGTTTATATACAAGTTTAAGTGCATGTTTTGTTAAATTTATAAATTTGTATTTTGTTACAAAATAAATTGTGATGTTTTCTATAAAGGCAAAAATTTCTTCGTCCTTATTCCGTTTTTATTTTCAGAAATTTATTTCTGTTTATTTTTTGTTAGTTATTTTTCGCTTTATTAAATGAGCTCAAAAACGTAAAGCGTAAATCCAATTTTATTCGACAACTTACTTTGGTCGATAGTTCGTCGTTCCTTGATCGATCGTCTTTTCATTGTAATTTTTAATGTGGTGCGTGTTTTTGCACACTTATTTCGTATTAATAGTGTATTTTTTGTATTTTTTTTAAAAAAAGAAATTGTTTTTCATTTTTGGCACTTTTCGTCATGTCCTTTTGTTTTTTTTTGTAATAATTTAATTTCTTCTCAATTGACTGAGCTAGTTGATTCAGTTAATGCCAAATATTGTTTGTAATTGCATCCTATTATTATTATTGTAAATTCTACCGGTATTTAGCTGTTTGTTTGTAGTTGTATTTTGTTTGTATTACTTGATTTTGTGTATAACTATAAAATATTTTCCTCGAAATTGAAGAATATTGTTTTTGAAAAATGTTTATTTGTATTATTGTTTTATTGTATTATTTGTTTATTTCATACTGCTGCCTTTTATTTGCTAGTTTTCTTATGTGTTTGGAGGAGCTAAAAGTAGCCAAAACAATGAAAGTAAAATTAGCTTTGAATGTAGTTGTGTTTTTTTTTATAAACGTATAAAAGTAAATTCAATGCAAAAAATAAAGTTTTAAGCATAAATTTTTAATAATTTTTTTTCTCAATTCTCCATCATTGCCTGATTTGCCTTGTATTTTTAGACCAAACTTATTTTAATATAAAGTCGTATTCCTGAAAAATTTACAGTACATTTTGGTCAAGGATTTGTCCCTTTCAGTGGCTATTTTCTGCCTTTAATGTCGAAATACTTTCATGATTTATTTGTTTCAATTTTAAAGTAGTTTGTCGTTCCAAAATTGACTATGTCTTTTCTATAATTGCTTTGTTCTTTATATAACATCTTTTCCATAGGCATTTCGATCAAACTGCATCTTAAAACGTATAATATAATCAGCTCGCTTTTTCTCCGAAGATATGGGTTTCATGTACATTATGGATAGCAAAAAATAAATACTGGTCTTTTTACAATAATTATACAATTACAACTAGGCCAGGCAACGATTGCTCAAAAAACAGTTATACAGGGAAATGCTGGAATACAATTTTCGACTTCGTAACTTTTTTTGGACTAGTTAGAGGGTGAACATATCAAAAGTCCCTGACGGTAGCCCATGAGCCGCGGGGGGAGAGGTTTGAAGGTCTCATTTATCGGTTTTTCGATTATAGGGTGGGAAGTACCTTCATCCTCGTTTTCGTTTTCATCTTCTTTTTCTTCAATATCTTCTCCATTGGACCCCTGTAGGAAAACGGTCAGAGTATCCTCCTGTTCTTCTTCATCTTCGGAGTCAACTTGAGGGGCCCCATTCTGGCAGTTCTCCTGGCAATTTTGGCATGCTGGGGAACATTTGAGGCTTGCTTTTTTGCAGCAATACTTCGCGCTGGCACAGTCTTTCTTGCATCGACAGAAAATCATTTTCAGGATATCCTCCGGTGCAGCTGCTAACTCACTATGCACTGGGACCAGGCAGTTGTTCTCAATCTTCCACCCATACATCTAAGGAGGCAGGTCATTTCCCAGCCACAGCTGAACTTGGTGGAATGTTCGGAGGGAATGCTGTTTTACGGGGGAAGGAAGACAAGAGATATCAGGCTTGATGATGGACGTTTTCAAGAATGACTTGTACCTGTAGGCATTGAGAGAGACCTCTATCGCTGGAGCTCCATACCACCTCAAGATGCAGTCTTCACCTGTCTTTTGTACTTGGGCGGTGATGGAGGAAGGGTGTGAAAAGACCGCTGCTGCTTTCTGAACCTTTGGCTTATTCAGATGCAATTTCGCAAATGCGACCTTGTTTTTTTGAAATGTGGAATATGTGTCGCATACAGTAAAGGCGTGCAAAAACAGCACGTCCTTTGAACATTGTTGCTGAAGCTCTTGGAACGAGAAGAAAGAATCCGTTATATTCCCACGTGCAAGCTTGATGAAAATAATGTCCTTATGCACATCAGGTTAAGGCTGGTCGTCCGCTGGAAGCGTATTCGAACGGTTACAAGCTCTGAGATACGCGGCTGCACGCTACAGGGGTCGTCCACTGCATACTCTTTTCATGCTGTTCAGTTTGAAGTGATCTTTGACGTAATAATATTGTGATTTGTAAATATCGAAGGCTTTGGAGAAAATTATTTCCTGATTTGCACGGCCACGCGAGACCGATCTAAATCGAATGCACGCACGAACACGCTTGTAGCCGCCCGCTCAAAGTCGACTGCAGTGGACGATGTTTATATGTAATTATATGTTGGATCTGTCGCGTATAGCCGCTCATGTAGCCGCTCAAATACGCTTCCAGTGGACGACCAGCCTTAGCCATCAAGTGGACTATGAAGTCGACATCTTCTCCAACAATGACAGCTGTTGTTTCCGACATTTCCACAGCCGTAATCAGTCTCAGAACGTCCGCATCATTTTCTGCTTGAAGGGTCCTGATCCCATTGTCCTCAAGCTTCGGCTTAAGCATGTTGATGAGCCCGCTTTTTGTTGAACTTGTTCGACAGAAAATCTTCCTGTTTGACGTTTATCTCGGTGTCTGCGGTGAAATGGATGTCAACAACTTGCTGAGTCGATAGCGCCTTTGATGCTCTGCTACTTTCATGCTTGAGGTTAATGAGGAATAGCCGTCAGAGACTACAGTACTTCTCCTTCCGTGGGAGTTCTTCGTGATAAAGTGGATGTAGCTCTCGCAGATTGTCGATAGCTTAGCACCTTTTTGTCAAATTACTTTATGGAGGAGGAGCCCTCCGTCAAATGCGATGTCTAGCTGTGCGACGCGTACTTTCTTGGTCGTAGTGTTGAATAGTTTGTAAAGCGCTGACTTAGTCACACACTCACTGAATAAGGCTAATGGGGCTAATTCGTATTGCATGCACAGCTTTAAATCTTCGTCTGTTTTTTTGCTGATAGATATATACGTCGGAATAGCAAAAATGGTCCGCAGGAATCTTTTCGCCGTTGATTTTGATCGATGAGCTCGCTTTACTTTACTTGGCGGGGACTAATTTACGGACGGGGACTTTTGATATGCTCACCTCCTAACTAGTCCAAACGAAGTTACGAGATCAAAAATTGTGTTCCAAACATTTCCCTCTATACCTTTTCGTTGCCTGGTCTAAAACCTATTTTAAAATTAATTTTTTGTACAAAGTGAGATGACTGATCTAAAATACAAACTTTTATTGGGCATATCAATTTAGTATGTCTAGTTGTATAGTTCAATAGTCTAGTAGTGTAGTTCGATAGAGACGATAGAGATATGGAAGAGTTTTGGGCGCACTGTGAATAAACAACCAGTCTGGGTTAGAGAAAATAGTTCGGCATATGTTTCAATGGATGTTATAGAAAAAGAAACAGATGAAATGTTTTTGAGTAAGAGTCGGTTTAGACGGTGCGCTCCAGCGCATGTGCCTCACGAATTTTTGGTGATGAAGGTAGAAGTGGGGTTGATGTGAGGTACCATCCCACTTTCCCTTTATCCACAAAGTTCGCGAAGCACTTGCGCTAGAGCGCACCGTCTAAAACGGCTCAAAGTGTAATGTTTTGAAAAGTTCGTTAAGCAAAGTGTTAGTTGAAAGGCTTTGACCAATAGGTCAATCTTGGTTCAAGGTGTTTAGTTCCTGAATGTGTTATAATGGCACGTGTTTGTGGTACAGAAATACTATGTGGTTGTGTGTTTTGTAATTGATTTAGGTTTAAAAGTGTATGTGAATAAGTTTAATGGATTAATTTTGGAAAAAAACAATTTTTTAAGGGTGAAACCAATTGGACAATGCCTTTTAGTAAATATCGAACACGCAATATCTCACAGTAAATTTAGATAAAAATTGATTTTAGTTCTTAAATAATTTTAAAGTAGATAAACAATGAAATAATGGAGTTAAATTTTGTTCTGTTTAGAAGAATTATAATTCAGAGTTGCTGCAAGAAGAATTAATTTGTTTTTGGTGGAGTATATGTTGGGATATGGAAAATAAGGATAATGCAATTTTGTTAAACAGAAGGAACGTGTATCTAAGCAAGCAGAGTGGAAAATTAGAAACAGTTGCAAAGAACTCAGCAGTAAGAGAAGCGGTTTAATAAACGGTTTTTGTATATATATATATTTGTTTTGTTTAAAAATTTATATAAACACAGGGTGTAAGTGTTATATTCGGTCGCAATATATAAATATATATATAAATATAGGAAGGCGCTATTGTGCTGACCACCAATCAAATATCTAAATAAATTGAAAGAAAAATAGAGAAGAATTAGAGAAACCAAAGATTTATAGAAAATAATTTTTTTTATAATACGGAAATTTTGACTTATTAAAGTCAAAACAGAATTCAATCATTGAGGGGTAATAATTTTTAAATATTTAGGGGGTTTTTTAAGGAAAACAAACAATTTTTTTTGGGGGTAGGCTAATTTGCAATTTTTCTATAATCATCCTATCTTACGTCGAGGAGGTGGTCGCAACAAATCATCTAGTGAAAAAGTACGGGCTGTTGCCCCTCCAGGTGGATTTGGGCTGCTGAGGCTCAAAATAGACGGTTTTCTTATACCCAGCCTGTTGAAAATGGAACGAGGCGCCCCCGGTGTAGTAGCTGTTGTCTGAGGTATAGATGTCGTAAATTGTAGTTGTTCCCGAAGGGATGTGTGATGATGATGCCCATGTATTGCGCCAGGAGCTGATCGTAAAACACATTAGGTGCAGACAGTTTCGTTTCATTAATAAATTAATAATATAATTAATTCTTACGTCTATTTCTATCTGCTTCTTCGGCTAGTAGCTTCTCAATTTTTTCGGGGAAATGACGTTTTGCACACCAAACTAATCCAATAACAGCTAATACAACAAATACGGTTATTAAACCTAACCAAAATGGCTCTTGTAGCATTCTATCGGATAGTGGCTTGTATGGTATATGCATCATTCTTCTTTCGCATCTTTGTCCTTCCCACCATGCATGACATCTGAAAAAAAGAATTGTGTAAGTTGAATTAAGTTTAGTATTTTATGGGTATTTAAGAAAAACTAAATTTAATAAAAAACCCATCGACCTTAAAAAATTGACCACCCTATTCTAAACAATTGTGACAAGTCATAAAGTCACAAGCTTTCTAGAGTCCTGCTTGTCATTGAGAGTTTAAGAATATTTTTGTGACTATCAGCAGCTTTGGTGTAGGAGGATGTCCTGCAAACGCTGCAATATCGTAATTGTTTAGAAGTTAGCAGCCAAGCTACTAAGTGGACTAGGTAGAAGAACCGTAGTACGGGAGTAATGAAAATCCATTTTGCAGGTAATGCCGGAAATTGGCTGGGTCACTAAGCTTTGGAGTTCAATGATCGTGCGAGCGTGCGGACCGATCGTTTTGTTCGTGCCGGAAGTTTGTGTGACATTGCGTAAATTTAATTAATTAAGTTTACACAGTCACCACAAACTCCCCCCAGCCTAGCGTTAACGGAATGTTACCACTTTAGACGGCTTAGCTTCGTTGACACGGTCAAAACGGAAGGCTGCCTTTAGCCTGTTGATGGATATTGACTTTGTTGTGTAATCGTTTGGTTACTTCTTACGGGCCCTCATATGGCGGTTCGAAAGGCTTTCGAACTCTGTAGACCCATATGAAAACGTAGTTGGCATGCTCCAAGGCCACTGGCACGTAGACATCCTTTTGTCGAGGATGTATTGTCCAATGTTTTGCAAAGGAGAAGGAAGGAGGGAGCGGAATTCTGATTCTTCAATTGGATATTTATCGGTTGTGATAGAGATCGAATTGAGAAGTCTCAGATTTTGACCGTATACAGGCTCGGCTGGTGAGCATTGCAAGTCGGTCTTAATTTCCGTGCGTAAGCCTAGCACGACAAAGTCTACACTCCAATGACTAGTGTTGCCCCTTGCTCTTAGTTGCCTTTGGAACCGTTCAGCCAACCCGTTTGTCTGCGGATGGTAGGCGGTTTTCCGGATTCGACGAGTGCCGAGAAATTTGCAACTTCATTGAACAGTTTCGATTCAAACTGCGTACCTTGATAGGTTGTGATCTCAAGTGGTACGCCGCATTGTGAGACAAATTCAATGACGAATCTTTTTGCCACTGTTGAAGCTGAGATATCCCGAATTGGGTATGCTTCAGGCTATCGTGGAAGTCTATCGACTATCATTATAATATATGAAAGACTACCTAGGAGATGAGGTGGGTCCTACTATTACCAGATGGATATGATCAAATCTATTATTTGGAAGCTTGAAAGCTTTAAATAGAGATTTGGTATGATCTGAAACTTTGGACCTTTGGCAACCTAGTCATGATCAAGACTGCTCATTGCAGTCTTTATTGATGGATGGTCAGAACTATTTTTTAGTAACGGCTCGTCTTGCAGCGCAAATACCAGGATGCGAGAGACTGTGTTCCGAGTTGAACGCTAGTCTACGTAAGGAAGTGGATATATGAGGCATAGGAATGCCTATACTAGTTTCAAACCACTCCTAATGGGCGGTAAATGGTATTGTTGTGAGAACTAATTTTACCCGTGAGCTGTTGTTGGGTGCTCTTGTAGTGACTGCAACTCCTTGTTGAGCCTGAGCTAGTGTAGGCAGGTTGAAGATGATTGAGTCAACCTGCTAGTGAACGCGACAAGTAGTCTGCGAAAACTTTTTGTTTACCCGACACATGTCTGATGTCTGCGGTAAACTGAGAGATTAGACCCAAATGTCTGGTCTGTCTAGGGGAACGTTCGGGCTTTGTGTGAAGGGCAAGAACCAGTGGTTTGTTATCAGTGTAGGACACGAAATTGCGTACTTCAACGAAATAACGGAAGTGTTTGATCGCTGCATTGCGAGTGCTTTCGTTCTGTTGGTGACAGCTCTTTGGAATAAAAAAGTAGAGGTTGCCCTCGGTGACCGTTAAATTATTCCAATACGCTTACGATTGCATAATCAGAGGCGTCAGTCGTTCGACTATATTTTGCATCCTCGATTGGATGGTTCACCAGAGTTGCTTCAGCCATTGAGGTTTTTACCTTGAGGAGTGCCGCCTGACATTCTGCTGGCCAGGTAAATACTTTATTGGCACGCGAGCAGTTGAGAAGGTCTCTCAAATGCTCGTTTATCGACAACCAAGTGGCAGTTAGAGTAATCAGAGTGATAGACTCTGTTTAGACGGTGCGCTTCAGCGCAAGTGCCTCACGAAATTTGTGGGCGCGGGGAGGTTTCGGGGCGGTGGGAAGTGAATCTTTATCAGAAAGGGATGCGCTTTTTTGGCGTTTTAATTTCATTTTGTGCCATCTTCGTGTTCCATTTCACTTTCGTTTCAGCCTTCTAAGTGAAAACACGTGCGAGAAAACGTTATTTTGGCAATTTACAAAAACACCATATCACTTTTCTTATTTTAAAAAACGGAAATACTCTGGATATCGCAAAAATTGTTATCACACTTTATAAAAACACGCCAATACTTCGTAGATAGCAAATTATGCAAATTGTTTTTATTCCATTTGTTCCAGCTGTAAAGGAAGCGACTGGGCTCAAAGCGAATCGTCTAAACAAATGTGCGCGACAAAGCGCAACATCTAAACAGGGTCATAGAGTTCGAAAGGATTAAACCCAAATTTTTGGGGGAATGTTAACGCATCGTTGATGAGGTAGGTGCTATCTATTGGGTAACCCTAAGCCGGATGGGTAAGAGCTATCAGAGCTTCCCGGATTATGAAAAAGTGGATACCCTGGACAGAGAGGCATTGTTCTCATAAGCCCGGTATCGACAATTGGGGACTCCTTTAGGTTGGCTTAGACAATTAGAGGTGATGAAATATACCGAATACTGAAAGTACCACATGGTCTGGTTTGTTGCTTATTCTTGGGGCGACTCGCAATTTTGGAAGAGAACTGCTGGGGCGCAGTAAAAAGCATGTCAAAACCCTATAATTGGCTTCGTCACCGGACACTGCTTCTTAAATTACAACATATAGAGGATCGGAATCGGACAGCGGACTGGAACTACAGGTTGTGCGTCGAGGAGGACGAGTGTGTTTTTCATGTTCTCTGCCATTGTACGGCCATAGCGAAAAACAGGGTTTTGTTGTTCGGTACAATAGATCTACGCTGCGGCCGCACCACTTCTTGGCCCCGATATCTAACTGAAAGAGATAAAGATAGAACGAAAGAAGTACATTAGCTTAACAGAAACCATTCATCACTCCTCGTTCGGCGTTTCTACGTGCGGTAAGTCTTCTTTTTCGATTTTATAAAGTCCAAATGACCCATCGGAATGCCCCATTAAATATAATTACAAAACAGCACCCATAAAATTTAAACTCCTCTTTAAATTAAATTAAATTAACATTAAAGACGAAAAAAAAAATACTAAAATTTACCTGCAAACAAAGCCTCCATTCTTCGGGAAACATTCTCCACGTCCTTCGCAAGGATTATCAGCGCACGGCTTCTGCTTCTGTTCGCAGGTTTGTCCAATGTAGCCAGGTTGGCAATGGCACTGACAAAGGTGAAACAAAAACAGCGAAAAAAAACATAAAAAATTAATTAAAGGCAGCAAAAAGCAATTAATCAAACCTTGAAATTGTTCGTCGTGAGTTCGCACTTCCCGAACAGGCAAGGCTCCAGCTCGCACATGTTGAGACCGCAGAACCTGGAACGTCACATTAATTTCAGCACAGGACCAAGTTCAAAACGGGGTGTTTTAACATAAAAATCGAATTAATTTCCACCTGATTGATTGACAATCATCTTACCGTCCCGTGTAATGGCCGTGACACTGGCAGCGCTTCTTTCTGCCGTTGGTGATGCACTTCCCTTTATACTGGCAAGGATTTGGCTGGCAGGATTCTACTAAATCATCACCGGAAGCCAGCTTCAATTTGTAGGTGACATCTGTGAACAAGGAGGGCAAGTAACGTAGATTCAATTCCACCTTGTGTGCTACGCATAAATCAATCACGGCAGATTACCTGGTTGAACTCGGATTGTGGCGTTTAAGTTGATATGGGACTCAGTGGTGGTTTTCTGTCGGATATGTATCGTATTGAGGTATGACGTTATGTAGACCGGCGCCTGTTGTGGTTCAACGTAATTTGAGTAATCCTTTCCCGTTGTCGTATCTGGCACACTGCTATGGTTTTGATATTTGCATAATTGCCATCTAGTCCCATTATTATCTGCGTAGTTGTCGTATACCTTACAGAACAAAGTGTATATAAACATTACTGACACGTGTAACTGGCAACAGGTATAAGAGAAATTGTTAATAGTATTTTGTGGGGGCGGTGTATAGGGTTCGAGATACGAGAGCATAATGAACATATTAGTGCTGTAGGGAAACGAGCGTGCCCTGGAGGCGCTTCTTAATGAGAAGTCTATCGATTTATTTGATGAAAGAGTTATTAAGTTCTTAATCAATGATTGAGGATGATTGGATCCGGTGAATAATTTTGTAACAACGGTTGTAAAAAAGGACTTCATCAGTTCAAGGACACAAAGCCCTTTTTTAGTGTTTCTGACATTGATTGATTAAGAAATAATTTTGGACAATAGGAAGTACTTTGGACTTTAAGATTGCTTTTGTGAAATTGTTTCAATGGAATACTAGTATGATTTTCGAGAGAGTATGTTGTAGGTAGATGTCTTGCTTTGTATTGTCAGGACGTCTATTCTTACTTTGACATGAAAAAGGATCCATAAAAATGATTGAATGAAACAAAAAGTTTTCTTTAATTTCTACCAAATAACTTAGATTGAATTTATGTTTCTATGGAATATTCGTAGTTTCGTACTCGTACTCGTAGGAGTTGAAAAATAATTCGAAACTTTAAGAAAAAAAAATGTTTTTCCATTTCAATCTGACAAACACACTACGATAAACGGAGATTATAGCAGCAGATACCTTTCAGTGGAAGAAAGTTTGCCAATTTGGCAGCTGTTTCTGGATTTCCTGTTGATAATCATGAAAAAAGGTAAAGTTTGAAATAAATTCGAAATGTATCTTGTTTACAATTAAATAAATCGAACGATATCATCCGTCAATATCCCGGCTTCACTGGCCTCAATTCAATAAAGTTCATTTCAATCCGCATATAAGTGGTTTCGCCGGCTGGAATGTTCCATTCGTGCGTGAAATTGTTGTTGCTTTTTCGCCAGATGATAGAAATACAAAAGCTCACTGGAATGACATTCCATTATTCCTGCAGATTACTCTCTTTTAAGCGAGCTTTTAATTTTAACCACAATTTCATGTTCTGTTGGGTTAACTCATGCTTGATAATTCCTGAGTTTAATATGTGAAAATGTACTCAGGCAAAAGTTGAAGTTCGCTGCATTAGAAGCAATACAGGGGTAAAACCAAACCTGTTTGGTAAGTAAGTAAGCTTCTCAAACTTAGGTCTGAAAGTAGAAAAATCTTCAATAAAGTCAAACGGTCTAACTTGGATTCGGACTGGGACAACTATAAAAGGTGTCTCAGTTAGTTTAAGTATGAACTACGTAAGTTAAAGGGGAATCCTGGAAGACATTTTGTGAGACAATAGAAGGTTTTTCGGACACCGCAAGAATTAGACAGATTATCTCTAAAAGCCCAATGTGCCAAGAATTGCTGCAACAAGCAGACGGTAGACGAACCACAAGCAGTCACGAGTCACTCTTGCTCCATACCCACTGTTCTGGCTCGACATCTTTCGCTACATCTGCAGAAACAGGTTTGGGGAGCCCAACTAGTGAATAGGTACTATTGACAGATTGATAAACAGGGATTTACTCCTATGCGCAATAGAAGGCTTTAAGCCTTATAAAACACCTAGACCGGACGGAATTTATTGTTTTTAAATTCAGAAAGTCAGTGACCTAATTCTGGACTGACTTCCATCTATAGGAGTTCTCTTCGCCTAAGCTACATTCTAACGTCCTTGAGGGTGGCGAAGATGGCTTTCAATCCGAAAGCGGGTAAAACCTTCCACCACAATCCAAAGGACTAAAGACCTATATGTCACATCTTTCTTTAGGAAAGCTAAATCGGTAGACACTGCCCTCCACTCCCTCGTAGCGGTCTTTGAAAAATTGCTTGAATTCAAGGAGTTCATTTTAGGTGCTTTTTTTAGATATTGAAGGTGCTTTCAACAATGCTGAATCTCCTGCGGTCACGGGGGCACTTCCGCGTCTAGGTGTTGACGGATACTCCAGGTCCTTTATTGATCAGCTGCTGAGGTGCAGAGACAAAAAGTCTGGTCTAGGGCTTCTGAAGAAGTCAGACGGGTTGGAAGAACGCAGGGTGGAGTCCTATCGCCGCTGGGTTGTTCATTGGTCTAGGGTCTAGGCGTTAAACCAGCTAAGACTGAAGTAGTGACTTTTATAAGGAAGCATAGGCTTTCAGATTTTCCTTCTCTAAGACTCTGCAACGAAAGACTACAATTTAAGGAGGATGCGAAAGTTCTGGGTCTCATACTGGAAACTACCGTGAAGGCCGAATCTTTTAGAGAGAGCCAATAAGGCCCAAAGAACGATCGGAGTTAATCGGGCCTTAAATCCCGCATCGTCCACTGGTTGTAAACAGCCGTAATCAGACCTATACTCATGCATGGCATATCAGTATGGTGGACTGCATTAAGAAGGATACTGGAAAGGGTCCAAAGAACAGCTGGACTGTGTATTAGTGATGCAATGAGAAGCACTCCAAAAGTTGCGCTGGATATCTTATTACATCTTATTCCTTTGGACATGAATACCGAGCTAATGGTAGCCTGGACAAAGGCTTCTCTTAGATGGACTTTTGGTCACTCATCCATCCTTAGGAGGTTCGCCACCGCTGCAAACAACCTAGATTACACTACAGCCTCGTGGATCTCGGAGGAAGGTTTCAATCCCATCATTCCGGCCATAGATAACTGGACAGATGGTGCTATCCCGACAAGGTCATTATCTATCTACACAGATGCTTAAAAATTGGGAACAGCGTAGGTTGTGATATCTTTTCCAAAGCATTGAATATAGATACCTCTTTTCGTCTATCCGACCATTGAAGCGACTTCCAGGCGGACCACAGTAACAGTGTGTCGCACTCTACACACAATATGGCCGACTTTGAACGCAAAGTGTTCAAAATCTCTTGTTCAGTTGAACAAAAAAGAGATAAGTTATGTAGTGAAGGCGCTGACTGGTCACTGTCTCTTTGGCCCGCACGCCGAAAGATTGGACTTCCCCACAACGGCTTATGCAGAAGTTGTGTTAATGAAGATGAGGAAGAAACTGTCTCTCATCTTCTCCGTACATGTCCGGCCCTTGCGAGGAAAAGAGAGACCTTCCTTGGCTCACCTTTCCTTGATGGATTGAGGGAGCTGCAAAACACTGGTTTTCTTAAACCTCTGTCGCGTCATTAAAAATTCCAAATGGCTTCCAATGGGTCCCTATAAAATATTGGGGCTTAGTATAAAGGTTATCAAGACACTAGTTGCCCTTGTTACTGGACCCTGTTCCCTGAATTTCCACCTTCTCCTACTCTGACGCTGTTCCACAATAGCGAGGAGTAGGAACTCGTTGTTTAACGAGACCTTGAGCAAGCAAATATGCTGTGTCTGTTTAAGCGGCTTCCTCTAGAAATATGAGGCATAGGAGTTGCTAAGAATTCTAGCATCGACAGTCCCCTAAAAGAAAGACAGATAGAATCATCAAGTAAAAGGAATGTTATTGATGATAATATATTTTAGGTATCATAATGAATTCTTTGAATCTTCATATCCACTCTGTGAAATTCGGAGTACTTAAACAACGTAAAAAATCAATAAAGTATATGCTGGTTACTATCGAATTACTGCCAGGTTAAACCTCAACAAACAAGATAGAACAAGTCATTACGCTTAAGTATTTGGCCAAGATTGTTCAAGATAAGCTAATTACTGGAGTGATAAAAATGTTGTTTTTTAAATGATAAAACAGTGACAATATGTTATTCGAAAATTTAGTACTCCACATAAACTTGTGTCACCAGGCCGGTACGCCCACAATCCCATCACACAAATTCAACAATAAAAGGTCTCCTACAATTTATATATGTACATATGTACGTATGCATGTTCCAAAATGAAATGAAAGTATATAAATTCACATATATGTATAGAAAAATCTTACCTCTAATATATTATAATCTGGACATCCATTCTGACTAAATTCGACACCATAGAGCTCAAGTAGGATTATTTCACCCAAAGGAGCCATGAAATGTTGCGTAAAGTCAATGTTACCAGGCATTATCTGAGGATGATTAAGAGGAAACAGGTATCCTGTTGAGTTGGTAGAAAATTTTATCACCCGATCTTTAACAAAAGGGCCAACTGTAATAAATAATGCGATTAATTCCTGATTGATAAATTTTCATGGCAATAAAATATGCTTTTTTTGGTTTTTTGCAATTTATTTGTTAGATTAGAAATTATTGTAAATATATTTTTATAGCAGGATTATAAAAGTGCACAGAAATATAGTTTTAATTTTAAAGGAAACAACGACAATGAAACAAATACAAAACAACATTAAGGCATGCAAAAGTTTGACCTGAAATAAAATGATGAAAACTGAAAAAAAAAACAGAGCAAGGATTTTGTTTATAGGTAATAAGTGTGCAGAGTTATAAGGATAAGCGTCAATAAAGGATAAACTGAAACTTTCTTTTTTTATAGCAGATATCTAGAAAAATATTCAAAATTTGCTACGATACAAACCTGTTTTGAAAGTTGCTCGAAACCCCCTACCCCTTGGCTTTTGTCCAGTTCTGATTTGAATACGGATTTGCTCCTTTAGACTAACAAATATTCCTTCATTCAGATGGTCCCTGACCAGAAACGGCTGAAATGGCCCATTACCAATGTCAATGTACAGGAAGCTCTCCTCTAAAATCTCAAAATCGGTAAATTCCAGCCAAACTTTCCCGCCGAGAGGGGCCTGAATGACATAGGTGCAGTCCAAGTTGTTAATTAGAAAATAGGGATAATTAGAGCTGGTCACAGTTCCCTCCCTAGAGGTTAACGTTTGCAATGGACATCCGGAAATGTCAATAGCTTTCCATATGGCAGCAAAACCCAGACCGGATACTGAATAATCACTGTGAAAGTTCAGAATGGCCTCATTTGATGCGGATACAAAGTCGAATTTCGACATATCAGCCTCGTGCGACCCACACCATCGTACATATGGCAAAAACGATTGTGCATTATCGACTTCCGGGTTTATAGTGTTACGTTTTGTAATCCTATGATGGTAGCTATCATCTCTCAGCATTTCTTGTCGATTGTCGTATTTTTTCCTTTTACGTTTTCTGTTTAATTGAATTTCATTGAAATTTTTCCTCGATGTATCCAACGTTTCACGACTATAAAATTCGATCTTCTGCTTCGGCGGATTACTATGCGGTATGTCGAACTTTTTCAATTTATTCCTACTTGCCGATTCAGTTATAAAATTCTCATTTGCCGGACCATCAGCTGCACTACGTACATGACGGCCATGCTGCTGCAGTTTGTACGTTTGATACTGCATTTCATCGTAATTCTTATCTGATGTTAGCATCGCCATTGGTATTGGATTGGCGCCTGGCTCTAGCGAGATTTTCGATGCCGTTTCATAGTTTTGTATACTAACGTAATCGTATAAGCATTCATCTTGTGATTCGAGATCGATTTTTTGAAATTGCATAATGATTCGACGTCGTTCTGGTGCAATGATATGCACCCAATAATCGATATTCAATGGATACGGATTTGGATATCCTGAAAAGGGCAAAAGGTTAGTTCGGCTAATGGACATTCTATGGTGATTATTTTTTACCATGCGATGTCAGACGTCCTTCGACTCCTCTGATTGTTTCGTTTTTTAGCTCGAACTGATCGAATGGCTGCTGACGTTTCTTGCATACGTAGCCACCCATTCGACGGCATCTCTGGGCATCCCAATACAGTCCAGATGGTAGCATTGGTGTTGGGGACATCTTCCACTGCAATCCCAGACAGGTCGACTCCGAGGGCAACTCATCGAATTGTCCTTGCCCTGGCAACCAGCCCTGCAATATATACCCTTGTGAACTTCTGTCCAATACTACTAATACCGTATAATAAATCACCTGAAAAATCATCCTGCTGCCGTCGCTCCATTCGAAGGTGCGATTCGTTGTCAATTCACCGCCCAACCAATAAATCAGTTGTGGAGAGTAATCAACCTGATTTCGTATACTAGTTGTAATGAATCTAAAAAATTGAACAGAATCGATTTTATTTCAATTGATTTCAACATACAAAAAAAATTAAATTTACCTGTGCTCATCCGGCGAGGATATGGAAGACAACTGTGCACTAATCCCTCTGCAGACCTGTTGAGCTGTCCACCATTCAACTTCTGGATATGAAACAAAAAGGTAACAGGAGCCATTGTAGGGCTTCAACCTCTCATCGGAGCACTCGGATGCGGCTGTTTTTGAATAAAATTTCAGATTATTGATTTTTAAATGCATTTCAACACAGTCCTGGATTCCGACTACCTTTTGCTGAGAGTAAAGCTTACTTTTGTTTTGTAAATTTTTTGTTTTTTTGATTAAAATTTTTAACAGCGAGCGAAAAACATTATTTAATTTTTTTTTTAAATTTTTAAATTGAATTTATGCTTAAGCAATAAAAGTTTTTAATTAAATATATGCGCCTTTAGCAAAATACAAGAAAGAAAAAAAATATTGAACAAATTAAAACTTCAATAATTGAATAAATTATTAAGAGCGCTATCAATGCGGCGGCGGTGGAGGGAGTTGGGCCCATATTTGGTAAATGACAGATTTTCTTTTACAAGATAAATTATAGCGCTTACTTACTTACACTGGGTTCTTAAGCGAGCAAAGTTTGTGTTTGGATTTGGAATTCGTTATTGGGTGGAACAACCTCCAATCGTACTCGCGGTGGGGTTTGTTGTTGGAGTTGCTGAGGGAAATTCTTGGCTTGAGGATTTCGGTACGAACAATTGAAGTGTTGATCATTGAACAATTATGCTATCAGTGGTTTTAATTTAATGGCAAAATAACTTCTTAATTTAATTTAATATTAATAAAGTGGGCGAAGAATTTATAAAAGAATTTTGTAAGTAGACTTAAGAGTTTGGTCGACAAATTGAAATGTTTGAGAATCAATAGAGGACAACTTGGTGTTTCATTGTTTAACTTTTTAGGATGATGTAAACATTTGTTCTGTCGTATTGCTCTAATAGATTTGACAATGCGGTTAAGTTTTACAAGAGAATAGTTAAATATATTTCCTACAATTGAAATTTTTGTAAATTTTTTCCTCTTTATTAATTTTATACTTTTCTCTAATTTTATACTTTGCAAGTTTCTATTTTAGGGTTTAGACTGATTTTAGCACTGAAAAAAGATACTACTAAGAAATTTAAAAGCAAAAATAATTATTTTTGCAGTATTTTCATGAAAAATTTAATATGTCGAATATTATTGCAAGCTATATCTGAGGAGTGTCATTTCAAAAGGACTTATTTGCACCTTATCGGTTTTTTCAGTAAATGCAAATTACCATATTCTGAATTATTAATTTATTTAAATATTATTTGTTAACTTCGTCGAAAAGGGACTCGTATTGAACTAATTTTGACAGTAGTACATTCCTAACCACCTGAGTTGCCAGATATTTATTTATTTATACTTTAGATATTATAAATGAAGTGATAGTCCAGTAAAAAAAGGCCAAAAAAATGAAAAGATAGGTATTGTCTGGTAACAGCAAGATTATGATTTTATCCTGTTTGGGTTATCACCAGGAGTATATTCATAAGTTTTGAACCTCGTGAGCCTTGTGCTACTTTTCTTTTGTTATAAACAATTAAAAAAATTTTACCGCGTTTTTCGACCTTAAAATATGAATAACTCCGGTTCTATAAGTCGGATCGGGGCAAACTAAAAACTAGTCTCTTCGTAATAAAATTTCTAATAAATTGACTTTGGGTTCAAGTCTCTGAAGTACGTACATAACCTACAATACTGAAAAAACGAGAAAAAAACAGAATTTTTTTCATTTTAGAACCCAAGACGGTCAACTAGACCAATTTGCATCAAACTTTCAGAAAATATACCTTTTAATGTTATAAAAAGATCCTGAAAAATTGGTGTCAAAATACTGAACCCATTGGCCAAAATTGCATTTGTTATCTAAAATTTGAGATGCCCGCCATTTTATGCCATTGAGTCCAAAATGAAAAATTCTTTTTTCAAAGTGTAGATATCGATGCCAGTTTTCGAATGCAATTCAAAGGAAATTTTTTTAATGCTATTTTGGTTGCTTTTTTTACATTTGTTTATAAATTAAATAACAACAATTGCATTTTTTCGGCCATTTTTAAAATTTAACTTAAAACTTTTTATCAGATCTGGTAGAGGATTTTGAGACCGTTAATTTAAAAAAAATAAAGTTCATTTTTGTGAACGGAAACTCGAGATATTGAGCTTATTGCATTTTGTCCAATTGTTAATTAACAAATGCATATTTAGCGCTAAAATTTGGACTGTATCATCTTGAAACCTATTCATTTCATGTGATAAATTCAAAAAAAAGTTAAGGTTTATAGAAATTTATTTACAAGCATTAAAATGTAAGTATTGTTAATTGAACAAAGTGATTTTTTTTATTTTTCAATAAAGCTTAGTTACAAAATGCAATAACTTCCTTGTTTTTTACAAGCTTTTTGTATTAATTTCGTTCTCTGATTTTCGATCACTTCCCGATATCCGTTGATGCTCAAATTTAGCACACACCTTTGGTTCTGAAGACAAAACATTATAGTTTATTCAATTTTATTTTACATCCAATATGGCCACCAAACAAGAAATTTAAAATACATTTGTTTATTTTTAAATAATAAAATGCTTTGACCATATTTGATTTAAAATGACTTCACACAGCTTACTGTATTCTACTCGTCAAACCCTTTCATTTGATACCCATGTCGACGGGTTGTAGAGAAAAAGGTAATCCGCCATTTTATGGTGGCCGCCAATTAGCAATTGGACAAAATGCAATAAGCTCAATATCTCGAGTTTCCGTTCACAAAAATGAACTTTATTTTTTTTAAATTAACGGTCTCAAAATCCTCTACCAGATCTGATAAAAAGTTTTAAGTTAAATTTTAAAAATGGCCGAAAAAATGCAATTGTTGTTATTTAATTTATAAACAAATGTAAAAAAAGCAACCAAAATAGCATTAAAAAAATTTCCTTTGAATTGCATTCGAAAACTGGCATCGATATCTACACTTTGAAAAAAGAATTTTTCATTTTGGACTCAATGGCATAAAATGGCGGGCATCTCAAATTTTAGATAACAAATGCAATTTTGGCCAATGGGTTCAGTATTTTGACACCAATTTTTCAGGATCTTTTTATAACATTAAAAGGTATATTTTCTGAAAGTTTGATGCAAATTGGTCTAGTTGACCGTCTTGGGTTCTAAAATGAAAAAAATTCTGTTTTTTTCTCGTTTTTTCAGTATTGTAGGTTATGTACGTACTTCAGAGACTTGAACCCAAAGTCAATTTATTAGAAATTTTATTACGAAGAGACTAGTTTTTAGTTTGCCCAGATCCGACTTATAGAACCGGAGTTATTCATATTTTAAGGTCGAAAAACGCGGTAAAATTTTTTTAATTGTTTATAACAAAAGTAGCACAAGGCTCACGAGGTTCAAAACTTATGAATATACTCCTGGTGATACCCCAAACAGGATAAAATCATAATCTTGCTGTTACCAGACTGTGCAAATTAAAATGCTTTTTTTACTGCACTATGAGTAAATGAGTTGGAAATAAGGTTACTTGTTTTAAACTAGTGAATTGGAAGTCAAATTTAAAGAGGAAAAAAGTATTTTTGTATTACATAATTTAATATAGAGGTGCAAACGAATGCTAGGAATGGATTCCAATTATTATTTAATTTTTTTCCAAAACTGGAAATAAGTCCTTTTGAAATGACACTCCTCATCTGATAAGTGTGGCATTTTGTCGAGCAGCAGTCGATAGGTAGTAATGAGTGCAGAATGAAAAATGCTAAGCCAGATTTTCAAATATTTCATTATGCAATACTACGGCATGTCCAGAAACCAGAAAGTAAGTATACTAGGACCCTCACGGGCAGAATGCATATTTTGCTATTTTTTTCACACAGCCGTGCAGCTTAGCTCCTCCATGTCGAACGACCCCAAGAACGCGGGAGTACGACGATTACAGCAACGTGTCTTGTCTGCCGCCAAGTGCGATATTCGCAGCGTTATCTGTTAAATGGATGTGAGGGGAAATTTCCGTCCGAAGTTTTTAACGAGATCTAATCGGTTTATGGTGAAGGAATAATGAATCGTACGAGCGTGTTTAAATAGCTGTCGTGAATTTAAAAACGGTCGTACAAGACCGTCGATTTTGACTGATCCCCTTGTTGAAATAAATGACGAAGCTGCTCGTGGCAACTGCAGATTGACTTTAGAGAAATTTTCGATGATGTTTCTACAAATCTCCAGATGTCTACTGCACGAAACAATCATAGTAAGGCTCGGATTATCTAAACTACATATATGTGCAAAGTGGGTCCCAAAACAGCTGACAGATCAGCCCAAATTGAATCGAGTGGCAGCCTCCAGAGAGTTTTTAGCGCGGTATGAACTTGAGGTGATGATTTTTTGCACTCTATTTTTACAGGGGACGAAACTTGGGTTGTCCACTATATCCTTGAAACCAAACGACGATCCTCCCTAAACATCAAAACGACGATTTGGGTAAAAAAAAAAGTTTTGAGATCATAAAGGAAACATTTTGATCGAATTTTTACCTCAGGGTGAAACGATCAATACTTCTCAGTATTGTGAGATCTTAAAAAAATTAAGAAGGTCAATTCAGAACAAGAGAAGAGGATTGCTGCAGAAGGGAGTCTGCCTTCTGCACGAAGGGAGTCTGCCTTCTCTAGTCCCCACACGGGCAAAAAAGCAAATTCTGGAGTCGATCGGTTGCGACGTCTAAGCTCCAAAGGACCTGCGCAGAGGTCCAATAGTCTAAAGATCGTCAATACTAGTTTCACCAAAATTTAAATTGAAAATGAAAGGTGACAAATCCAACTGTGCAAATTATATAGGCGTATCTCTTTTAAACATAGTATATAAAATAATAACAAACATAATTACATCTAGAATGGAACGCCTATGCAGATGCAGCAATTTCAATAGACCAACTATTTACAGAAAGGTGCCGGTCCTCCGAAAATACATCAACTGTTCGCCGATTTCAAGCAAGCATAATGTAACACACTAGACCTAAACATCCCCTTAAAGATATATAGTGCAAGGTGTACAATCAGATTAACAAGGAGAACTGACTGAGTTTTTCGTAGTCAAGCAACGCTTAAAGCAGGGCGATTGGTTGGCATCTATGTTATTTAATCTTTGCCTTTAAGTAGTAATTCGCACATTGACGCGAAAGCAACCTTGCTTAACAATTCAAAACAGGTGGCAGGATATGCTGATCATATCTTAGAGCAGTGCTTCTTTTCGACATATATGTACCCCTACTATAATTTTCCTAACGCTAAGTACCACTCATCAAAAAAAGTTCGACCTCAGGTACAAAAATGGGAAGCAGCTAAGGTGGGTTGAACTGACCGCATTGTAATTAATTTTGTAGAATTCTCGATTTTATGAGATATTGATACTAACTTTTACTAATTTTTCTAAGAAGTAAGATACAATTTGTAAAAAAATGGGAGAAAATCTTAGCGGCAAAAGTTTGGCCTCAGCAGTTTTAAAACACTTCTCTTAAGACTTGGCTAGTATTTTAGTCAAGTGAGTAAGTGAATCAATATGGACAAACAAATTTAATCGAGTAATTTATCAAAACCATTTAGTGTAGTCAATCCATTCCTGTTATACGAGTATTTTGTCGGTCGAGTAGCGCAGGATGCCATGACTTACTAATAACTTGATAAGCCACTAGACAAGTGTGAGCAAACTTTGTTTAGTTCTTCTTTTCTTGAGCTGATACGAAAATGTGTTTTATATAAACCGGTACAAACGTGGCCAATGGAAAGCGCTTATTACGTCATACTTACTTGTGGTCCGAAGGCGTCATTATTCCCAATTTCTGTGAAAAGGATGGAAGGGCAGTCATTTTCAAGCGTGCCAAAATTTAATATTTTATGTGGAGTGAACTGGACGATATTGACTTGAACTCAAAATAGTGCCATACAAATACTCTCACTGCTAATCTCAGCTTTTGGAAGTGAGTTATTTTAACACGGGCTTGTCTCTGTCTTTAAGCTTGCATCAAACGGTAGACATACCTCAATTACATTTAAAATATTGGTGACCTCAAAAGTCGTCACTCGTACCATGCCTATTATTGTATTTGCCTATTTTATTTGGAGTATTGTGCCAATCCTGTCGTTAAAAACCGTCCAGGTTAAGACAGCAGACTGAAAATGATTTAGGATTTATGGCCCCTGTCCTGAATGTCGAGTCGTCGCCACCCGATAAGTCGTTTGAGTACAAGGGTAAACTCAACTTAGCATTTCCAGTCTAGGCCCCTGTACTGAAAGTCGTAATGTGACTAAAACGTCAAACAAGCCTTCCATGGCGATGGACCTTTGATAATCGTCATAAACGGTTTATCGAAGGGCAAATTGGAAGGAATGGTATCGGGAAATGCCAACATTGGCTTAAAGTTTGGCGATCAAGAAGGTCTTCTGACTTAAATAAGAAGATTCAGAAGGGCTTCTATAGCCGCAGTTGCACAGGTGTTTTAAGTGTGGATGATACTGAGACAGGCTTTGAACCTTGTCAAGCTTAATCATGGCGGGGTCCACCAGAGCTTTTGATCCAAGATCATATTGAATCAACTGAAATGCAATTCTCGCCGTGGAAGATAATTCCATTTGGACTAGCTCTGTTGAAAAAGTAAAAAAATACGTTATCTAACAAAGTCATGCAAATTTGATTATCAGTCACAATCAAAATTCAAAATAAACCTGTAAAGTTTTTATTTTGGGGAATCGAGCAAACTTAAAGGTTATAATCTTACATAAGTAGAAAATGGCAATATTGAAAAAAAAATGTGAATGATGGTAATACCCCGGCTTCACCGACCGAACACTACACAAGCTCGAGCAAATTAGTGAACTGAACTTTAAAATAACCCTAGTTCACATATAATTTTTACATATTCAGACTTCAGTTCGCTGGACTAGGCTCGAACTGACGGAAAACTTGAAAGCTCGCTCAAAAGAGAGTAATCAACTGGAATAATGGAATGCCATTCCAGTGAGCTTTTGCATTTCTAAGTTCTGACGAAAGATCAAAAACAATTTCAAGCATGAAACTGAACATGAACTGGTCTTTAGCCGGTGAAGCCACTTTTGCGGATTGAACTGAACATTATTGAACTGAGGTCGATGAAGCCGGGGCATAAAATCATTTGTAATCTACAAATATTATGGATTTTGGATTAAATCTGGAATGAGTATGAAATGAAGCAAATTAGCGAAATCATTTTATATCTAAAGTTAAAACTAGAAAATTAGCTTTAAAATAAAAGAAAAAGCATTTTAAATCTAACAAGCGTAATTTGGAAGATGAAAAATCTTTTATGACGAAAGTGAAGACTAAGTTGACCTATGACTGTACAGATTTTCGATTATCATAAAAATATTATTAGCCTCGCACTTTTCAAGAAAATTGCATTGCCGAGATTTATGATTTTCGCCTTAAGAGCTTATTTCCTGCTTTAAGCGTTTCAATCTGGTTGAAGACTAATGGAATTGGCTCTTGTTGGGGAAAACTACAATTCCTCACAACACGGAATCTGTCTCAGCTTCTTAAGACTTCTAGAAGGAATTCCTCCCTATACTATAAAGGAATTCCACTTTCCCGTTATTTCACTATTATCTAAAAAAAACTTTTTTTATAACGCTAAAAGAGGCAAAGGAATGGAGCTGCCACTCCCAAGGAGGAAGTTCGGCAAAAAGAGGACCCTCTGAGAAGAAAATGAAAAAATCTACGGAAGTCGGGAATAATAGAGCTTAATGGCGGCCCCCCAGAATGTCTGGGTAGTGACCTCCTGAATTATTCTAGAGTTCGCTTCGAAGCCCAAATGAAAGAAGTAAGAACCTCGCATCCTTGGAACGAGAGAGAAAGAGAGGAGTCTACCTGTGTGTGTATGTAAGTAGGTAAGCCCCGGATTTTTTTAAGTACAATTTCCTCATTCGTGTTTTATTGCGGCATTCTCAGCAAATTGTAGTCGGAAGTTTTTAAACGCCATATTCACGGGATACTCTACGGAAAATGCCACTTAATTCTACTCTTAGCGCTCTTCTATGTATTTGTTTTTTTTAATTTAAATTTGTTTTTGGGTTTTTCCTTATTTAAGTTTTGGTTTTTATTTTTTTAAAAAGGTAGCAATTTTTTTTGGTTTTTTTATTAAACAAGTATGCAGCAAAAAACTAACATATAAATATCAGCGCAATTTACTTAGCGGAGCAACTTGTAATTTTTGTTTTTATAAAATATATTTTATTAACTTTTGCGTGTAAACTGGAATTAAATTTAGGCTAAAACAAAATTTATTTAACTGGAGGTTTATTTAAAAAAAAAAAATTCACATGACAACAATTATTATAAAACACATCAGCTGCAACTGCAATCTGTTTTTTACGTGAGGATATAATTTTTTTTATGTATGTATTTGTATCTAGCAATTCTACTGGAATTGGATCATCAAAAGCAATCAACTGCAATAAATTCAACTTTCTAGAATTGTATAAAAGGAGCCTTGTTTTTTGTTTTTTTTTTTTACTAGCACAATTTCAAAATTACAAGTGGATTCACAAAATTACAAGAGTTAGGAATGCTGATTGGCAAAATAACACAATGGATTTATTTATTTATTTAATTAATTATTTTTGGTTTTTATTTGTGAGTAAAACATTAATTTTTTTCAATAGTGGTGGTGGTGGTGTGAATGGTGGATTTATTGGTGCTGTGGGAAATAATAACAATTGTAAAAAATATATACAATGCATATATAGGTGTTGATTCAAAAAGGCTATTAATGTATAAATTGTTTTTTTTATGATTAATAATTAATTATTTAATGCAACTCGTCGTTGTAATTGGTAATTAAAAGTTCTATTGTTACCCTAACAATTCGCGTATTAAAACCTACACAAAATTATCTAGTTTGAGTTATAAAATAATCGATCGTCATAAATCTCATAGAAACTACAGAAATATCAATAAATTTGCTTCTCTAAATATTTTTTTAAAAACAAGAATTATTTCAAACTAAATTAAAACAAATTTAAGGAATTATACGAATTATAGTTTTTAAAAATTCGTCCTAATTAAAAAAATAATGCCTACGGCTGTTTAAACAGTTTACTCCGTAGTAGATTATATAGTTCGCCTAGTAATAGTTAAATTATTTTATTTTTCTGTGAAGATGAAAGCGAAAGGGTGGAGCAATGTTTCACCTGGAATCTAGCAAGGTGGATAAAGGTGATAACACTTTATGCTGCCGACCCGTCATTTTGGGTAAGACACGATTATAAATGGATTTTGTAAGAAGTGCCTCTTTTTCCTTTTGAGTCAGTACAATGGCATGCTTCAAATGAGGCAAGGTGCTATTGAAATGCCAAAATGACGAAAAAAGCAAATTAAAAACGAAAGAATATAAATATTAATGAAGAGCTTTTTCACAAGTTTAATTGGAATATGTTTAGGGTAAGTAAGAAATCTGTGGATAAGTAAAAAATCTGTGCCTCTACAATTTAGTTATTTTTATATTTTGCAATCTTACCTCGCCTAATTTTGCTACCGCAAACAAGTAAAAAATGTTTCTCTAGTACAAAACTTAACTCCCTCCAAAAATGCAAGAAATGTCTCTCCAGTCATATATACAATCACACAGTTCAGTTTAAATTTGATATTTTACTGCCGCAAAAGAAATGAGAAATATATCTCCAGTTCATCTTTAAAATATCAGCTCGCGCAGTTAAAATTGGACATTTTACTGTTTCAAAAGAAGTAAGAAATTTCTCTCCATTACTTAGTTTAGGTACAATCACACCTCGCCTCATTTATGTCGATTTACGGTCATATAATACCAGTAGGATATTATTTTTGAATCGGGACATATCAAAAAATATAGGCTTCAGTACAATTTATCGTCGTGTAAGGGACAAATGTACTTGCTCTTGTAAGTCCTGTACAATTCTATTGGTCACATCATGGTGCAATGTCTAATAGTAAGCTTAGTTCGAAGGATATAAAAGGTTTCAGTTTTCACAAGTAGTCAAGAGTGTGTTAAAGGAGATGGTGATGAATTTTGCGTTAGAGTTTTTGGATCGGTTCTACACGTTCAACTTTTCGTTCAACTTCAACGCTATTTTCTCTTTCGCTGGCATTCAATTGAGAAAGGGGTAAGATTTCGCAAGCTCCATACGAACGAAACAGAAAAAATTGTTGAAGTTGCACGAAAACGTGTAGAACCGGTCTTGAGGAGTTCGGCAATATACACAGTGAAAGGTTGCTCCATAATTGGGTTGTTGGATTTATGAACGAGGTCTTTTTTTGAAATATAGGCTGTTAGCAAAGTGAATGGGAAAAACGGGATAATCTGGGTTACGTTTATAAAGGTCCTCATTCACTTAAGGGCCGCTGGCAGGCCGCAGCCTTTCAGACCAGGTCGGCAGACACGAGCAAGGGTTACTTGCGGGCGCTGTTCTCTGATTAGCAGATTTGAGTAATTACTTAAGGTAAATAACACGATAAACCCCCAAATTCAATAAATGTTTATGTATCACATTTCAATGTGTTGAATCACAGGGTGCAGGAGTCAGCTAGTGAAATAAGTGTAATTAAACGATTTAATCAATTGCATTTCTTTGACACGTTCAACAACGTCTATGACTGACTATGTGTTATTTTTTGGAAAGGAAAGGAAAATTATGTACCAGAAAATGGAATACCTACTGCCGGAAAGCCGAAGAAGGATTTTTTAATTAAAATTAAAACCGAGAGATACGAGGAGTGAATGACGCAGCCACAACGATCAATGTCATTTAAAAATGTTAATTTCGCAGGACGAACAAGAAAACGTAAGGAGGATTTGTCATTCAAAAACCAAGAATTAAGTCAAATTGAAAACCTCATTCAATGGCGTGGTGTATTAATATTTGCTGCAGAGGTTTCTGTGAGTTCAGCAGGAAGTAGAAGCGATAAATAGAATTAATGAAATCCTAGAAAATTCAAATGCATCCACCAGTTTTTAGCTTACAATAATAGTTCTATCGAGAGTTTTAGGCAATTAACTGGTGACGAAGCATTAGCATATTACATTGATTGTGACATAACACTACAAGCAGACTAGGAAAGCAGGATATCACAAGTATCCACCGAAAATCAAAAATTGCGTGTTATCCGAGGAGCACATTGATGTAAAGGCCCCCATACACGGTCAAATTGGATGTACATCGAAGGGCGGATGTACAACCAAAACTATCGATAGTGGGCCGGTCGGCCGATCAAAACTCGGTGCGCGCATCGGTTTGAAGAAAATCAAGCTGGGTTTGATTTTTTGAAGGTATGGTTGGATTTTTTGAAGGCGTGGTCACCGGTGCTCCAACATGCATGAAAGTAGTGGCGTTGTCCTCCAACCGAACATCGAAAAACATTACATTAAAATAATTCATTAACAGGATTTAAGTCATTTTATAAATTATTAACGAATTTTTGGATTTCAAAAAAGAAGAAACAAAGTCTTTGTAAAATATGAAATCCCTTATATTAAATAAAAAAATATATAACTGCATTCTAAAGAAATGTTTTCAAATAATATTTCTTTTGTTGTAGTGCATCCTTCTTTAGTTGAAGAACAGGGATACACGTCCTTCAGAAGTTTACTTATAATGAAATCCTCTTGTTTTATTTAATTTCGAATAAATCAATTATTTAAATAAAATTAGGAGCCGAAAAAGCGAGTAGAACGAACGCAACTCACTGCCTCAATAGCGTGTAGGAGATGTTGTCCAGCTCCAGCTATTCGATGTTGTCCAGCTCTGAGGTAAAGGTACAACAAAAAATCATTCATAGAAGCTTATTGCAAATTTTATGACTCTGTTATGTTGCTTCACACGTTTCCTTTATAATTACTCCTAAACTCTGAGGAGATATTGCGGTTAAATATTTAAGATCTTCAAAACATGGACCCGTGGCTAAAAAATTAATTTAAATTTTATCTCCCATCATATTATTTTCTTTTTTGATGATAGTTGTCACTAATCCCAATAATTTGTAGTATTTTTTTTCTTCCATTCTAAGGAAATTTTTTAAATCCCTCATGGATGTTTCTTGTAACTCTTTTAATAAGTTAGCGTGAGAATATTTTTGCTGTTTCAAGACCAATTCTTTGGTCCATACACTTCTTCTTTTTCTTGCTTTTTTTTTTTGAGAAAATGTCTATCACCATCATTGAAAATACTAAGTTTAGCTGCTGGTTATTATCCATGTTAACCCTTTCGTGACCGCAGATAAAATGAAGTTGTGCAACCAAAAAGCACAGTTGTGGGATATCAAATTTTTGGTTGTACAGCATGGATGTACATCCAATTTGACCGTGTATGGGGGGGCTTAACAGAGACTCGGGTTAAAATTAGGTTACAAGCTTCATTAGATAAACCTGTTGAGCTATTAGTACAAGCACAGAGAGAAGTGAGCTTGCTTCCTAATTTATTGTTTAGGCTTAAGGCCCCCATACACGGTCAAATTGGCTGTACAACCAGATTTTCATCAAACCTATAAGCGCAATGTATTTTGATCGGCCGACCGGCCCACAATCGATAGTTTTGGTTGTACAACCGCACTTCGCTGTACAACCAATTGGACCGTGTATGGGGGCCTTTATGCATAAGTGAATGGGGTTTTGTCGTCATTTCTGGTCACAGCGGGTACAAACACACACAATTTCAGAACAGCGAGGATGCTGATCACTTTCAATTCGTATTTTTAGTTTTCCCTCTTAGATTCTATGATGGTAAAAATATCATTTTCCAAATCCTCGACCGTCGCGTCGTCATCTACATTCATTCGTCATTTTGCAAAGGAAAAACCGCTGAACTTATGACAACCGACACTAACAAAGTTTTGGAGCAAATAAACAATTTACTACCATCAATTTGTAGCCTTGCTGATTTTCAAGCATGAGCTTCTGCTGACAATGACTGACGGAAAAGTGTGGTGTTAGGCGTTGACTGACACTTGTTCCGCACAGAAGTTTTTCATTTGTGGTTCTACCCCTGAAATATAAACGAAGAATCAGTGAATTTTGACAGTGACCATGATATTTTAATTTTGGCTTTGGATAATTTACATTTCATGCGTGGATATGTTTTTTCGAAACACACTAGCTATTATCTGAATTTAAAATGCAGGCTAAAAGCAATAAGGATAAAACACGTGTAAACAGCGATTGAACGCTATTCGATGTCCAATTGTGGACAAACTTGATCCTGAATTTGTAGTCCAGTAAAATGGTGAAAAAAGAGCCAAATGAACTTGTTTTTAAATGCGTAGGAGGGTTGGTTGGGAGTGTAAAACCAAATTTTCGGGATTCGGAGGCGTGGCGTTCGGCCGCCATCTTGTTTTGAGTGGTGAAAAATGGTTTTTATTATATCTCGGGAACTGTGAGCCTTACATAATTTTTGTAAAATTATTATTTTCAGAAAATCAAATTATCTACAACTTTCGTAAATATTGTTTTGCCGTAATATTAATAATAAAAAAAATATGGACTAAAAATGATAAAAATTTTGCGGTGATGAACTTTAAAGCGCTATAAGACTTTTTTATTATTGATTTTACATAACAAATGCCTTGGAGCTTTTATGTAGAGCATTTTCCCACTATTAATTTGATGTGGTCATTTATTGAATTAGGGTTGTTCTTATTGATTTTAATGCAAGGCAAAGGGTGAAGTTATAGCAAAAGTGCTGCATATGCTTTCGTTTTAATGATAAGGTGAATTCAAAAACCCAACACTGCAGAATTCAACAATTAGACGTCTGTATCTGAACTCTGCAGTATTGCGGAAGTGTTGAGTTTTTGAATTCATCCATAACTTTATATTACTATAGTTTTATCCAATTATTTTAAATTGAACTCATTTTCACACCACCCGCGAGGTAGTTGGCGCATTTTTTACGAGGTTCCTTTGATGGCCTAACCCACCACAACTTGACAACAAATAGGCCAGAAACGGCCAAGATTATGACAGAAACCACTTGGTTATTGGATAATGGACCTGCTCTCACTGCATTGGTTATTTGAAATAATTTAGCCAAACTATCGTCCCATACTTTTCTGTATTCGCCTGATTTAGCTCAGTCTGACTTCATGCTATTCTCGAAACTACTCAGAAACACGCCCCGAAGACATCTTCGCTGAGCTTTTCTACTCGTTTAAAAATCTAAAAATCCACTTTTTAGATGAAGGTGCTCAAGTTCCCACAAAACACATCCAACATTACATTTGGTGCAGATTATTTTTTAAATTTCCCGTCCCTTTGGCCATTTAAACCATTTGGTCAAGTTGGGCCGTCATGAGGCCAGGCCGTATGTGCTCTCATTAAAAGTAGTTAAAAACTCTACGGCCATCATATGCCCGTTAGAAAGGCAAGCGGCCGGTGTTCGCCCGTTGTAAGGCAATTTTTTATTTTTACTCGGGAATGACTCCTGCCCCTCTAGTATTGCGTTTTTTTGTTATTAGATCAGCTATTAGAGAATTTGTCGTGCTATAAAATTGTAGATCAAACTAGCTGCACTACTACTTCAGGGGTATCCCATAGATTACTAGTAGCCAAATTTTAACCATGTGGAATTGTTTAAACAATAATTAACAACCAAAAATTGTGTTTTTTTTAATTTTTTGCGTATACAATAAAAAGTACTAGATTAATGGCTTTACTCTCAACAGTAATTTTCGTCCGATGCGCTATGTTGAGAACATTTTTAACATTATTCTCCAAACTTATATGAAAATAGGATTTGTTCTTGACCTAAGTAATTAAAGATTGAAAAAAACTTCTTGCTTAAACTACCGCATACTTATTTCTTTAAAAAAAAGTAACCTCTTTAGTATTTTTAAACTACAAAAACGTTTAAATAGTCTGAAAAAAGTTTGTACTTTTAATGATCTAACTCTGTCTGTCTACCATCTGAAGAGTTTTTATTTTTACGTTAAAAGCTTTTTTCGGTAAAGATGTACGAGAAAATGGTGCTCCTTTCTTTTTATTACACCAGAACGTAGTAAAAATTCCGGTTTTTACCAACTCGTGACATAATGAAACTAGGGTAAAAACCAGTCTACTAGATAGAGTACATAAATCTCTTGTTCTGATAACAATGTCTGATGTACAACATTATTTGCGACGAGGACGACAATGGCGATGAAAAGGACACAGGGTTCACGGTTTTTAAAGCTAAATTCAACACCTAGGGATTATTTTTGTTACTAAATTTTTTTAAATCCTTGCAAAACTCGTATTAAAATTATTGATGAAAATATTTCTGACTAAACTAATTTTTTTTTATTTTTATTATTAAATTTTTTTTTAATTATTTATTTAAAGTTATCTTTAAATCTACTACTATTTTGTTGCTATATTTGTTTTTATGTTTTCAAACAAAATATTATTAAAAATAAAATAAGAAATAAAATGTCAAAAGTATAAATCAATTAAGCAAAGTGATAAATATAAATCGTGATTTTATCAGCATTCCATTACACTCTTGCGGGGTTTGTATATAAATAGAATTGCATTGCATTGCAAAATCAATCTGTTTTAAAAGTGATACTGCAACTCACTCAACTGCAAATTATTTGAAAACTTACCGCGAAACCAATGACCTCCTATATTGATATATATAAAAATTATGTATCTAAGTTTTAATGATTTTAAGTAGCATTTATTTGTTTCGTGTTTGATTTTTATTATTTTAATATTTTCAATTTACTTTTGTTACATAGTATTTTTTTTTATTTATGTGTAAAATGTTTTTGTAAGTAAAGTATTTTGGTTTATCGAAAGATTTTCTATAATACCAACAACTAATGGGGGGCGAACGGCTAACAAAGACCTCGGAGGGTGGTGGCACCCGATTTGTCACTTCTGTCAAAACCCGAGAAAAGTCACTGCAGACGAACACCCAGTAGACCTGTTAACAAGTCCTACTCCCACCTCCTCGCGGTGCCCCCTGGAGTACTTCTTTGGAAGGAGCTAACGAGAGACGGGCGAATGGCGAGTTCTCTGCGCCATAAAAAGAGTTTTAAGTAGGTTGGGCTGCGAGTTAGCATTTCGCTCCCATAAAAAAACACAGTTGCTACGAATCGGCAAACAATGCCTCGGAACCGGATGGACAACACGACGACGACCTTTGCTTTTCGAACAAGGACACGATTCGGATCATGGAATGTGAGAACACTGCTTGCTGAGGGACGGCTGGATGAAGTCCTCAACGAGATGAATCGATATAAAATCAAGATCATGGAACTTAAGGCCCCCATACACGGTCCAATTGGTTGTACAGCGAAGTGCGGTTGTACAACCAAAACTATCGATTGTGGGCCGGTCGGCCGATCAAAATACATTGCGCTTATAGGTTTGATAAAAATCTGGTTGTACAGCCAATTTGACCGTGTATGGGGGCCTTTAGCGGGACCAGATGGCCCGATACGGGCGAACATATCTGCCCAAACGGTGAGTGCTTCTTATATTCTGGGAGAAACGAAACTGAAAGCCGTAGGAGTGGCGTTGGCGGGATACTCACCAAAGAAGCCAGGTCCAGCCTCATTAGCTGGTCATCAGTTTCTGAGAGGATTATTATCGTGCGCCTGCGTGCCAGACTAAGAAGTACTACGGTAGTCCAATGCTATGCTCCAACTGAAGACGCAGAAGATGACATCGAAGGCGAGTTCTATATGCGACTGAATGACTGAATTTTCGCTCTATTTCAAGGGGAGACATCATTGTATCAATGAGTGACTTAAACGCACAGATCGGCCGTGACAACACCGGCCTTGAACAAACAATAGGAAATAAGGCCCTGAGCCAAGTTAGCTTTTCGTTGACTTTTGTAGTTCCCACCAATTACACTATACACAAAGAGACCTGGGTGTCGCCCGATGGTAGAACGAGAAATCAGATAGATCTAATGACCGTCAGCCGCGAGAACTATTCTGGAGGATGACAGGAGTTTCATGGGAGTAGACACTGGAAGCGACCACCATTCCGTTGTAGCAACTTTTCGCCTTAAAATCGCCGCAATCAGAAACGTTCAACACGATTCTAGAAACTGTAGACGGTTTAACGTAAAGCGTTGAAGAAGCGAGAATTTGTTGGAAACCTGAAAGAAATATTAAACCAGCAAACCGTTTCTGACGACACAAATATTGAACAACTATGGAGTACGACAAAAGGCGCTATATTGACGGCTGCGGAAACGAGCATCGGTTATGTCCAAAAAAACCAGCAACACTGGATCTCGGCCACAACCTGGCAAAAAAAAGAACGCAAAAGGGCCCTCAAAAATAACGTAAACTCTACAAGCGACCCGGAAAGACGTTACGAACTTGAACGGGAATACTCCCAATTACACCGGGACTCCACAATGGAAAATTACCCGACAGCTTTGAGGTGAGCTCAGGAGTACCACAAGGATGTCTACTTTCGCCTTTACTATTTCTTATAGTAATAAATGACATCGTTGTTGGCGCTCTAGATAGTAGAACAGGTGGCATACAATGAGGTTTGCTAGACCGCCTTAAGGATCGCAACTACGCGGATGATATCTGTTTGCTGCCCCACAGACATCAGGACCTCAAAAACATGATTAACAATTTGGCAACAGAAAGTAGTTCAGCAGGCTTAAGGCTAAATCCGACTAAAACCAAAGAAATGCGGATAAAAGCAAACACCTTTGAACGGACAGCGCTGAATAATCGTGACGTGGAACTGGTAGATAAATTCTGCTACCTCGGTAGTATTATTACAGAAAATGGCGATGCAGAAGAAGATGTCAGTTCTAGAATAAACAAAGCACGAGACGCATGCCCGTTACGCATATGGAGATCAACGGAGATCTCAACTAACACCCAATTGCGGCTGTTCAACTCCAACGTTAAGGCAGCTCTTTTGTACAGTTGCGAAACATGGAAAGTCACCCAATTCATCACAGGGCGCCTACAAGTCTTCATCAACAGATGCCTGCGTCGTATCCTAAAAATCCGCTGGCAAGATAGAATTTCAAACGAAGACTATGGCGCCGTGCCGGCCAAGAAAGGATAGACGACCAAATCAGGCGATGAAAATGGAATTGGGTTGGCCACTCCTTGCGTCGCGAAAACGAAAATCTAGCCAAACAGGCCCTTGACTGGAAGAACCCTACTAGAAGAAGCACCAACAACTTGGAAGTCCTGGTCGAGGCTGAGAGCTGTCGCGAAAAACAGAGACCGCTGGAGGGCAACTGTTTCCGCCCTATGTCCCATGAGGGATTAAAGGAGCGTAAAGAAGAAGAAGAACAATCAAAGATCAAATTAACTACACATAAAACCAGAGATCCATTAAACACATAAATCTAAAAGTCATATCGTCGGCTTAGAGTGTAACCCTGCTAAATCCATTTTTGACCGTTATAACGATTTTCCTACCATTCAAAAGAGAAAAAAAAATTACACAAACTATTAAAACAGCCTACTATAATTTTTGATTTTAAATTGATTAAATCACGTGATGAGTAAAACTGCCAAATCCATGTCATCAAAAGTTCGCTGCTAACTCCACCTTGACTGCAATTTTGTACTGAGTTTTCGATGCCGGCGCGTGTGCTCTTGCAAATAATTACTTAGTTCGTTATTACTAGTGCAAACGAAGGTTTGAGGATTGGAATATTGCAAAGGTATGTATTTTTGTTTATTATATAATTGCCATTTTGAGTAAACTTGATCAGAAAATGAGTAATTTGCTAATATTGCAAAACGATCCCTTTACAATTTTTATGTAAACGATTGGTGTAAAACGCGCAACGTGCATGCTTTGTCTATCTGCAAGTTTTATGAGGAGTTTGATATACAAAATCTCGGATTGTACTATTCTAAAAAGGACCAATGTGAGATATGTGCTCTCTTTAAAGTTGGGAATAAGTCGCAAGAAGATTATTAAGAACATCAAAATAAAAAAGAAGAAGCTCGAGCAGAAAAAGAAAAGGATAAAGCTGAAGAAAGTTTCGTTTTTACGGTTGATTTGCAGGCGGTTCTGATGGCACCCAAATCAAAAATTAGTAGTTTGTACTACAGAACAAAGCTCCAAATACACAATTGCTATTTATGGAATGAAACCGAAGGAGGTTTAAACTCGGAAGAGTTTGCAAGTGTATGGGTTAGTTTAATTGAAAACAAGGTTTTACAACAAAATGAACAAGTAAACATAAAACAACTAAAATCATTTTTTATAGCGATGGTTGCACCTATCAAAACCGGAACTGTGTAATGTCTAATTCATTGCTATTGACGGCTATAAACAACAACATAGTCATAGAACAAAACTTTCTAGAAGTTGGGCATACACAGATGGAAGCGGACAGCATTCATTCCTCTGTTGAGCGGGCTCTTAAACACAAAAACATCAATGTTCCTGCGGAGTATATATCTATTTGCAGATCGGCAAGAAAAAACCCTAGACCTTATGATGTGACTTACTTAAACCATACTTTTTTCAAAAGCTTTGGTAACGTAAATTTTTTTAAAAGCATTCGACCTGGACGTGGTAAAGGCGACGCTAAAGTTACTGATATTAGAGCTCTTCAATACACTCCAAACGGTGACGTATTTTTTAAATTGAGATTGACTGATAAATGAAAAATACTACCGCAAAGAAAATCACCGGCTGTAATTGCCTTGCCTTTTAATTCCCTACGAAATCAGTTCCTAACAAAAAGAAAAATTACCAAGAGGAAATTTGAAGACTTGCAGTATTTGAAAAACACTTTACCTGAAGACTATCGTTATTATTATGATAATTTACTTCATGAATAGTCACAACTCGTATTAGTAATGGTTGAGACTAACTGTTGTGTAATCTTAGTACCTAAAGGGATATATTTTGAAAATGAATATGTTTAAGTTACTTTATGTTAAAGAGTACAAATATTTGGAGTTTATATATTTTTTTGTTAATTGAATAATTGAATTTTTGTTATGACTGAAGAACTGCTAACTCCTTGATTAAAAATTTTATTGCATTACAAAAACCTGCTAAGTCACAAAAGTGTTAATTAATAAATAAAATACTGAATTTACTAACTCTTCTTTTATTTTATATTATAAAGAACAAAACAATACATCAACTGTATAAAATCCCTTTTTTAAAATTAATTTCTATATTTTTAGGAATGTTTTTTGTGTCTCCTGTAAAATTACCTATTATGCCTTTAGCAGGTTTACACTCTAAGCCGACGATATATAAACCCTTAAACCCAATTTCCTCATCATCCCTAAATCATTCAAAACTACTTTATCCATCATCAAACACCGAAACTTTATATCATTATCGATAATAATTAAGCAAATAACCTCCCCATGGATAGAGCGTCATTGCATAGGGATATATATATTTTAAAGGATAGTTCTAAATATTTACCCTCCCCGCGGCACCACCCCTTCCCCATAATGGATTCCTGACCTATACATGCAGCAAAAATTAAATAACTCGTAATCCTGGTGCGGGGATAATAAAGGCCTTTGGCATGGAATAGGAGCAGCCTTTCTGGTCGATGAACACACAATTAGCGCGCCACCATAATTAGTATTGAATCTCTCTGGGGCGAAATACTTGCTGGCGATATTAATTATTCGAGGGCAATTAAAATGCGCGTTTTTTATATGAATAAATTACCATCTATTTCGAAAGTCCATAGAGAGAGAGAGTGTACACGACGTTTTTGAGCTAATATTTGAATGGGCACACAGATAATGGCCGGGGATGATTGGGATGTTTCAGCGTATCGCAGTTTTTTATCTGATTTATGTGCGGGTGAATTGGATGATATGTTTATTGTCAGAGGTTATGCTCACTAGCATTTAGCTTCACAATTTAATTCACCAAAAATACTTGTTTTCGGATATTTGGGATTATCCCAAAACGAATCAATGATTTTGAAAATCCCTTCTTTTTGATGAAACCTCCACTAGTGCTGGGGTAATGTTATATGTATTATATCAACACACGGAAGTCGTTGCGACGAAAATTTGTCAAGTATTCAGCATCGTAACGACAAAAATAAACGACGCAAATTACGACGAAATCTCAAATATGAGACATCTGTCGGTGGGTAGATTATTGCAAAAAGCTCGCTTCATTCATTTAGGCTTAGGTGCACAGGGAAGCCTCGGAAAAAAAAAATTCCAACAAAAGTTTCATAACCATAGTCCGTGAAAAAAAATGGGGGTTACCATTTGCAATTTCAGACTTACTCCACCACCTGCGAGGCGGTGAGTGGGTAGTAGTGACCCAAGGCAGTACTTCGGTCAGCAATCCGGGAAGCTCCAGATGAGGGGGATCAACATGGGAGTGGTATGCTGATCAAAAGACCCTGCTCGAACAGTCAAGTCTGAACGAAAAGGCACTAGACAGACCTGCTGAACCTGTTCAAGCGGGCTGGCCTATAAATATGAGGTATAAGAGTGTACTACCATAGGCCAAGAGAGTAGCCGTGGTGCTTTGCCGAGTAAACATAATTAAGTTAGTTTATTTTTTTAAAAGCATATATGCTCCCGCAACTAGCATGCACAGCGAAAACGGGTATGCGCGCTCCCGCTTCAGGTATGAACATCTATAAATGCACCCGCATTGGCATTGACTATTCCAAACGTGGATGTCTATATACCAAGCGGTCTCCCAACTAAGTACTAACTCCAATGTTGCTTGACCTACGCAATCGAACGAGAACCGGTCTGGATTATTGCATGTGCTTAAGCAATTCGAGATTTAAAGAAGCAGAGAAAAGAAAAATGTCGCTAGAGAACTAAGCCGCTCACGTGGCGAGAATAACTGATAAGAGGAATGGGTCGAGGATGGATTAGAGGCCCACAGAAGAGATGGCAAGGGTCGTGGGTCGAGCCACACGTGTCGATGGTCCTAAATATCTTTCTTTTGTATTCTCTTTTGCCCGGTTATAGTCGGTAGAGCTTAGAGTAGAGACTTTTTCTCTTGGGCTCAGCCATACGTCCAAAAGGCCTCCTCATCTTTCGGCTCCACTATCCCTAATCAGTCCAGCATAACCGCGTTGTAACGGTTGGCCTGTAACGTGTTCCTCGTGGCTCTGTATGGGAAGGGACATGAGATCAGTCTGAACGATTTGAGATACAGGCAATGTGTGAAAAAGGAGACCAAGAAGACCTAAGAAAAGATATAAAGACAGTGTCGTTGAAGACATAACACAATCCGGCCAGCCCCACGGTCCTTCGCCTTTTCCACTTTCCTTTCCACATAACTTCCCTTATTTCTTCTCCCCTCTTTACATTCCTGATTCCTCCTGTCATAGCCTTCGCTAGTCCTTCCCCGCTCCACCAAGCGCATGTCATCGGTTGGCTGACGAGATTCAACTCGTTTCAGGAGGCATAACACTCCAGCGAGTTGTTTCTTCTCAAAATGCCCCGATGCCAGAGTCGCGAAATGATTGGAAGTAGGTGGAATAAAAATATTGCGGCTAGGTTGTGGCAGCTCCTTCCTAATTCTCTGTCTCTTTCTACTCTCTATCTTCCGGCTAGAGCTGCTGTTCGAGATTCTATACGAAAAAAATAGATTGTCGAACAGTACAAAGGGGCTTTCCCTAAGCCTCTAGCCTATCAAATAAAAAAAAAAAAAATTACAAATAAGAAACTGTAACTGGAGAAACTGAAGATAGACAATCATGGAGGTGAACGCTGGAGGGGGCCAAGCCGAACAATAGGCCGTGTTTCAATTACTGCTTGATTTTTGGATATGGATCTAAAAACTATTTATTTTTTTCTTTCCTTTAAACACAAGCGTTAAAAAATAAAAATTCTCAACAGTATTGAAAATCTCGGAAAAAGGGGGGTCATAAAGTACTTTGAAGAGAAATTTGGCATACCCCCTAGAATTTTCTGCGTACCTCTAGCAATACCGGCGGATCGTGTTGGGCTCGGGTGGGTAGTCAAACAAACAAACCCTCTCCTCCGAAACTTTGTTTGGTAACAACCTTTCCTAAAATGGATCGAAGGTAGGTTACTTCATTGTGAATCAGAAGATGGACCGACGGTGTACAGAAAAACATGTGGTGTCCTGGGACATTTCCTGTCGGACACAATGCATATTGACGTATTGAGGCTACGCCAATCCTTCATCTTGGTGAGGGTGGTGAGTTACGACCTCACGCCGTTCCTGAGTATAAATGAATGATATAGAAAATACCTCCAACGTTTCGAGCACGATGGCTCAGCGCTGTGACTGGTGTGACTAGGTATCCTAGGATAACGCAGAGCACTTCGTCATTTATTGTGCGAGATTCGGCGATTATGGGCTAGAACAAGAGGCTTCCTTCATGCAGCACTCTCAGTTACTCTCAAATTCCGAGTGGGTATTTCACCCGCCCAGAATTTTCCGGGTGACTACTGCTAGCCACCATACCCACATTATCCGCCGGCTATGACCCCTAAAGTAGAGCACGAGGCCGGGAAGATTTTAACATCTGACAGGCCACTAGGAATAAATTTTTAAATTCGTGGAGCAAGGAGTCTACATGTTACAAAATTTATCAGGTAGGAGCCACGACCCTTTGGCTTGACGTCTGTAGGAGTCTTGAAATTAAAAAATGAGTTCACAATACATTCAAGAATTGAAGTCTTATGTGCCTACCTACGAGATAAAAAGAACTTTACTTGGGGACTCCCACATACGTCTCAGCGGATCTCAATGAACTCCAAAATAAGCATCTTACAACATTATTTTATTGAGTGCATAGCAGACGTACTTGTAGCACATTACACCACATTGACCTGTTATTTCCCATCCTTGGTTTTACTTCGTCTAGAGACGTTGGTGTATTGTCCTATCTTTTTAGAGAAACGAGAATTTTATTCATTCCATATAAATAATACCCTGAATATTTGACTACCTACAATTTTTGCTTTTGTTAGGGGAGAGTGTTTTTTATTTATTGTATTCTAAACCTTTAATTTTTGTGTTTACGACCTCATTCATTTGCTAATCCTATCAAGATTCGGCCCTTTTACTACGAAACATCTTAACTAGACAGATTGGTATACAAAATATCTTATTTTTTAGTATTCTTTACATTCACAAAAGAAAATTGAAAATATCAATATAATCCTAACAAAGTAAACATATTTTTTGTTGTTGTAATGCAAATATTCTTCATCTACTTACTATTTTCCATATAGACTTTCGCCTTGAATCCCCCAAAGTGATGTGAGTAGTCCGAAACGAAATGCAATCCCAAGTAGGAGCCAACTGAAACGTATCGCAGCAGCTTTAGCTTGGAGCTCCAATCGCCGCACATCCTCTTCGGCAGAGTCTCGTGGAGTTTTGTGGTAGGATACAGCGGATTACCGCGCGGATAATCCGGCGTTTGAATTAAAAAATTCGCTCGTGGTTTATATAAATTAGAAAATATATTTAGTAAATTTTGATAGCTCGCTTGGGCGATTTCGAAATTGCCAGTAAGGCCAATGTTTTCATAAGAGTTTCGCTTTCGGTATGTGTTTTTCCTTAATCCATGCCTTGGTACACGTGTTGGATCGCTGCTACCTTTGGCATTTGCATGGGTGCTCGTTGGCTCTGTGATTTCAAGATAATCGTAGCTGCATCTGAAATTAAAATTCGAATTAGGAAATGTGATATTGAAACGAATCGAGTTCATACCCAGGCTCATTTTCGATAACAAGTTCTTCGAATTCGAGGACTATCCGATATCCACTAGGCGCCGTTACTGTTGTATAGCAGTTGGCATTGTCGGGATACTGCCTTGGAAAAGACGGACTCCAAAGAGACGCTTTCGGATGCTCCTTTGTTAGTGAAACAGTCTTGTTGCAGTCGTTAGCCCAATTCTTTTGTATCGAGACTGAAAGATTTTAAAAATAAAATTAGATACAAACTCAAATTTAACTTTCTTTTACCTTCAGTCATTGCACGCTCACAAATAACAAAATTTTGTGCATTACAGTCACGATCATTCCACATAAACGTATTGGACAAGGGCGTTTTAGATGTTTGAGCACCTGGTGGTGTACGAAAATACCTGCGCAATTCAATACAGTCTTGTCCACTTAAGCCATCGTCATTTGGCTGCTTGTTATAGTGCCCATGCTGTGACCAACCGGGAAACCAATCTGTAAAATTTTATTTAAAAAGAAAATTTCATCTGGAAATTAATTATTGTTTTTCTTTTTTTTTGTTTGATTTGAGCCTGAAAACTTACTTGTGTACTGAAAGGGTAGTCCATCGGTCCAACGGAAGTCACCTTCGAAATTTTTATCAGATCCACCAACCCAATATGCATAGTGATCTTGGTATCCGGGACTGGAACATTGATAGAGGATTTGTAATTTCTTTTTTGGTATTAAAATTCAAAAGGTTAATGAAAATTATATTGATATTAGTTTGAATACATAAGATGATGCATCGTGGAGAGTTGGAAGAGGTTAGGTCAAAGCTATAAACCCCCCGATTACCAGTAGCAGCGTGTTTAGACGGTTCGCTTCCAGGAGCGGTCCTCATGACTTTGTGGATGAGGGGAGAACGGAGGTGGTACCTCTTATCATCCCCACTTCCCCCTTTACCCACAAAGTTCGTTAGGAACGCTTCTGGATGCAAACTGTCTAAACAGGCCCTAGGAAACATACGCAACCGAACAAAAAAGTATGACAGTAGTAATTCTGCCCATAGTCACCATTATTTTTCCGCAACTATCTTTTATTTGGTGTACGTTTTGTGAGCCCTGAAAGGTCTAATTGTAAAAAAAAAACGTCGTGGTACCAGGGGGGTTTCTTCCAGACTGATTTTTAATTCAAGTTTTTTTTTCAAATGTCATGCTACTTTCACTTAGCACACTTTAGCTAGCCCTTCGTTCAGTTGATATAGGGCCTTTTCGTAAACGCTTTCGTATGCTTTGCAATAAGGCAACAACTTTACTTAAGGTCGATCCACACACATCCGTGACGTGACGGCGACTTCAGTGCATTACCGGGGTCATCAGTGAAAAGAAATTATTGGTACGATATAATCACATGAAAATAAATTAAAAAATGAGCGGCATGTTCCCAGACATCCGATGAAATGGGGCACCGACGATTTCAGTACCTTTCCGGCGTCAGTGAAAAACACAAAAAATACTTTGCTACCGGTTTTTAATTTATCCCACACGTAAAACAAATATATTTTAAATTCAACGGAAAATTTTATAAGAATTTAGGTCAAGTTTATTTATAATACCTACACTTAAACCTGTTTCTGTGCGACCACCTGGGGCGAACCCACTCTCTCCACGATAAAGTCTATGTTGCACTTCACTGATCACTGTCCAAATTTCAAAACTAAAATATTGGATGTCATTGAATATTGATGACCGATACGGAAAAAGTTGGCCCTGTGTGAGTGTCAGTGAAAAATTTATCACGGAAGCTACTGACACGAAAAGCATCGGCGCCGTACCGTTGCGGATATGTGTGGATCGAAATTTATCCGTATTCGATGCATTTCCCTTGGCGATTTAGCCGTCTTTTATTTTGGCAACCTCAAATAAACTATAACAAACACTGCCCACTCTTGTTTTGGTCAATTTTGAGCGATTTTTCTTTACGCAAAAGCGGACAGAAAATTGTTGGACGTATTACGACGAGTGTCCAGATACTGACGGGATTGATTACGGGAGATGACATTTTAAATTAGATTGTTCAGTGATAGGGAGAAGCATTTCTAAATAGATCGTCGTAGTGTAAAGGTATAAGATAGGTAGGTAGGTACTAGGTAGGAGTGGCAACCTCATCTAAGCTTGTGAAAATTTTTTGCTTGAAGAGAGGCAGAAACTATGAGAGAAGGCCTAATATTGATCAAAGCCGGACAACCGCGGAGAAAGTGTCCGGTTGTCTCTGTGGCTTGTTTCCTACCGCAGCTGCAGAAGTGGTTGTTATATGGAATTCTCAATCTGGCGATATGCTTGGGTGGCATACACCCAAGATTTAGCATTCTTTGGTTGTTGTAATAAGACCGAGTCTTCCTAGACTTGATGCATGATGATAGGCTTCTCCATGTGGAGCCAGCTACTATTGAGAAAGTTCGTGAAGATGCATCTCTTTAGGCCTACCTGCGGTTAGTGTACCTTCTCCACCAGTATGCCTGTGTGAGTTGTCTCCAGTCTAGCTAATCCATTTGAGTACTAATTGCTCTCGATGTTCCTGTAGCTCGGTACCCACTGAAGAGTGACCTATACCTACCGGCCAAAGAAACGAGCTCCTGTTGGCAGTTTTCGGCCAGCTTTGAAATTATACGGGCCAACTCTAATTCATTGATGATCGCTTGGGCATCTGATACCAAATTACCTCCCAGGCTTGGGTATGACTATATTTCTCGGGAAGTTTGAATAATTGCCAAAAGTTCTTTCTGGTAAACGCTGGCGAAATTAGGCACGCGGTAACATTTATGGAGATTAAGGGACTCAAATTTGGATTAAGGTAAATGATGATAAAGAGTGCAATAGGTCTAAGCTGCAGAAACTTGCCGATACTTTATTAAAAGAAGAAAGAAGTTAACAAAGAAATTATGAATTATTCTACCATATATATTTTGCAGGAAACCTCAAATTAATCCCTCTCATCCATCATCAATCAATGTTCGTTTGTTCATAATATTTTTTGCCGTGATGAACATGAACTGCCTCTAGTTCTTTATACAACTGATACAGCTTATGATTGTATGTTATTGTTTACCCCATCCCCTGCAATCAAACGTCTGTAGATCGCCGCCTAGTTAGATCACCGATTGGTGATATGGGCTTTCGGCATCTTACAATAGCTGCGTTCCTTTTCTACTATTTAGTACTTGTGAGCAGAGCAGAAAAGGAACGCAAAATTTTCTGATTTGAGTAAAATCTCACTTGAAATTTTTGACGTTACTTTAAACTTTACAAATAAAAAATTCTTAAAAGAAGAATTTGTGACACAATGGAGAAATTAATGCGATAATTTCTAAAGTAAAACGAAAGATAATAATTTTTGATAATTATACGACTGAAGTTTTATTTATGGACGTTTTTATATGAGTAAATCAGCTCGACACAAATAAAAGCCATCTAGCGGGTAATGGCGTAAGTGAAAATAATTCAAAATAGACTCGAAATGGCCGCTTTCCTCCTAGCGGATTTCAATTGCGTAATTGCAAGTGATATCTACTCGTTTATAAGAGCAAGTGTAGTTGCTAGTACGCAAGTGTAAAAAATAGTAAAAATTAGCAGAAAAGGAACGCAGCTAATAGCCGTGTTCCTTTTCTACTCTTAAGTACTCCGGAGTAAAACTTAAAAGGAACACAATTTTTTTTTGTATTTGGTAACGTTTTGAACTTTCCTTTAAATAAAAGCGCGTTCAATTATTGTAAATATGGTATTGGTACTTAATACTTACCATTACAAAAATAAAAATTAAAAAACCGCACATTAAAATTCCTGATTCTTTTTATAACACCGAAAACTGTCATTTCGTCACAATTCAATGAAAATCCATCTATCGGCTTTTTAGTAAGTGAAAAATAATTCACAATAGACTGTAAATGGCGATTTTCCCCTAGTGGATGTTAGATGCATATTTACTCTAGTTATCTACACCTCTGTAAGGGCAGGTGTAGTTGGGAGTAAATTCGAGTAAAAAAAAGCAGAAAAGGAACACAGCTAATATGATACATGACGATATTGCACGTCAGTGTGTGACAATAGTTATACCACCTTGTGGAATTTACTGCTGGCGGCAGCTCTCTTTCTGAGCAAGACCCTACTCGGCATATTAGTTAGTCTGGTAAAACGTTAAGCTTAGTACTAGAGATTGCATCATTACTTGAATCACATGACGGCCTGGCAGTTGAAACGGCTATTCCTTTGTTTTAATTTGGTTATGACGAATTTTCATTAATAAAAAATCGACATCTTCAATCATGGCAGTTTTAATCGACATGAACATTGTTCATGGCTTTGACGGTTTTAACACACTCACCTATTGTAGCGTTGAATAATCAGCCTGTCACCCTTTTTATAGGGGGTTATAGCACTTAAAGCTTGTAAAGAGCGATATATCGGTTAGCTGCTGCAGACCCCATAATACGCTCGTTAGCACTCGGCCAATTAACCAATAAATGTCATTTATGTAATAGCTCCCAACTTCATTTTACTTATGGACGCAGCCAATTGAAAAACCACCAGAAATTTTTCGAATGTGAAATTAATTTTCCTTCATCCACCCAAAAATTGGACAGTAACTCTGCAATTGCGGCCAGCGGAAAATTTTAACTGCGAGCAATTGAATAAATTAATTACACCCGATACCTTTGCAAGGGTTGAAAAAACAAAAGAATAATTTTAATTTTTCTTTTAAATTAAATTTGTTTTTCATCTGCGTAATAAAAAAGGATGAAATTCAATTCCCAATATCAGAAACACAAAAACGTATCCTTGTGTGTACATGGCAGGGACTACATAAAATAAAGAAAATTAAAATAAAAACAGAGGTCCTGAATGCATTTATGTATATATAGAGCATCGCATATTCTCTACAGAGCATAAATACTGTGTATGTGAAAAGCATATGTTTACATACAAAGTGGAACGACGATGCGGGATCGATAAGAGTCGCATTAGTGAAACAGTTTGCACATGTTCGGCTCCGTCCTTTTTGTTTAGCAATTCCAGAGCGGACTTAAAGTCAGTATCAGCAGAAACCGTTTAATTCTCTGAACTCCCCCACAGAACGGCGGAGCCACAAGTCTTTATCAACACTTTTATGCTATTGCTGCTGCTGCTGATGGGGCTGCAGGTGACCCGAACGGAGCACAAAGGATAATATTGATTAAAAACGGGCACTGACCCGACTGCATATTCGCCCGAACTTTTTAAATACTGCAAAGTGTGAGGTGGGCAACGCCTTCAGGATGGAGGACATGGTGCCCTTACTGCTATAGTGAGACGATATCACAATATATGCTTTTTTTATGCTAACATGTTCGCTGCATAGTTGTTGTTAGTAACCAAGCACCTTTTACGGTTGGGTACAGGATCTGAATTTGAGTATAAACGGCGTTATGAGAGGTTCCTGTACTTGTATACCCTTTAAGGTTTAAGGTGTATCCAAAATCAATAGGCTGTCATTGATGGCGCACCCTCTCCATTGGCAATCTGTCATGTCATGCGTCATATCATGTTATGCCTGATGGCAGATTGTATAAAAGAAATAAAATAAGACACGATTAACTAAAGGTAAGACGGATACCACAAAAGGGATAGATACTTAGATGTGCTGTATTTTTTTTATGTGTGGATCTTTGGAAATAACGTACATGACAGCAAACGTTGGATACTTTACAAAAAATCCTATACGATGGCTGATATAGAAATCAAAGTATTATAAAGGCAAAAGGTATTTTGGGTATTAAATGAGAAGTAATGGCAATTAATTTTGCAAGGGTTTAGCCAAAAGTAGCAAATTCAGTTTCCATTTTCGATACCCTCTCTAATTTGCCTTTCGCCAAATACAATAATATGAATAAAAGGTACAAAAAGTAAAACTTTTATCTGAAAGAATTTCTCAATATTGATTCGATAAGTTCAAAAATGGCTTCATTGACTTGGACGGTCTACATATTTCTGGGCGATCTTCCAAGAGCTCGTTTGATTTAAGGACGACACCGGATTTATGGACGGCACCATACTATCCCCCAAGCAACGGCTTTATAGAAGGTTTTCAGAGGACTTTAAAAGCTACGTGTAGAGGACTAAATAAGAGAGAGAAATAGATTAATCCTCGGCATTAGAGCAGCGTTCAAAGAGGACCTTAACGCATCTATAGCAGGTCAATGGTGAAGGAATTCGTCTACTAGGACAGTTTCTTGGATTCTGTCAGCCCAGGTAACGGAAAACGAATTTTGTGACGCAGGTCAAGGTGCACTTCGAATCACGACAGCAGAAAATCATTCGTTCCGAAGAATCTTCAAATGAAGGCACACGTATTTGTGCGAAATGACAAGGATAGAGAACAGCTAACGTCGCCATACGAGGGACCTTTAAAGGTAATGAAGAGACCAAAGATGACCAAAGACTTCATAATTTTACGAAAAGGAAAAGAAGACGTCCTATCTATCGATCGAATCAAACCGGCTTACATGATAAAAGAGCCACAGCTCCACAGATCCTGAGTCGTCAGAAGAACCACTTATTCTTAGGGAGACAAAACTGTTACTATAAGTTTTAACTTTACACCGAATACTATTTCAAATAACACCAGCTCCAGATTTTGATTTAAGTTCCTCTTCCCGTCCCCACCTGGTTGTTTCTGGACACCTGCCAGACCCTGCATTGGTGAAAGCAGACTTATAGTCCAGGAGGCAATGTTGCATTTTTGCTGGTCTTTTCAGCACGCTTAATTTTTTTTAGTTTAGAGTCAACCACCACAACCGTTGTGGGGGGGGGGGGGGGGATTATCACGACCAGCCCCTAGCAGCAGCTAACGCTTCGATCATCAGCTTACTACCCAAAAGGAATTGTTTTCAAAAGGGATTCGCTGGAAAGAACTCGATTAAATACTCATGAGTAGAACGGAAAGAAAATTACTCAATGGCGCCTGCCACACGGGTATGCATGCTCCCAACACAGCTATGAAAATCTAAAAATGCGTCCGCCCGAAGTATACACGACTGTATTACAGATATGAATGCAATCGTAATCAACAGTCGCAAACGTGAGTCTGATTTACCAAAGCGGTCCCCCAACTAAGTAGAAACCACGTCCAATGCTGCTTGACCTGCGCAATGGAACGATCTACTGAGTATGCTTAATTGAACCATTTATTTTTTAAAGTCCCAATTCTGCTCCTTTTAGTATAAAAAAGAGTAAGGATGCCTTCGTGCGGCCGATTTTTATTTTTTTTATTTTAACTCAGGCGTACCGTGTCTGTTTCGGGTGCTATGTAGGCATTTTGACGCTGTGGGCGGTAGGGGAAATTTAGGTTCGTTTAAGGCCCTTAATTGTGACAGAAAAATACGTATAATGTTTAAAGCGCTTATATGGAAATTATTCACGACTGAGGTAAACTTGAAGACTGAGGTAAACTTGAAGTTAGCGAAGTTAGTTAGGTAAACTTGAATTCGGCCTTGAATGCAAATTGTACTCAGTAGTCGGTTCTGGAGTAGAGTAATGGATATGGTGCCACAACCCCATCTGGCAAAAGCGTTCGTTGGCCTGAATGTACCTTTATGGGCTTAACCTTCTGCTTAACATAGACTCCTGGTCATTTTCCGGCACCAGGACCTGTGTTTGCTTGAAGTCGAACATATACCAAACGAGTCCATCCCCAGGATTTCGTAGATAGAGCCCACGATAGGATATTTCTTATATTGACGACATGCTGCTTAGTTGTTGAGGTTTTCACAATCTTCAATCCGAAAGGATTCGCGCCTTCGAAATTTCTTCTTGAATTGACGATTGTATAATGTCTCCGGTGAAGACATTCATTCTTAGGGTCAGGGAAGCGCTTATATTTGATTTCTCTTCATTTCAATATGAACTATTACCAAATTTGGTGGAGTCTCTAGTAATGCAGTGGGCGATCTTTTAGACTTTCTACTTCCAGTTTTCTCATAGATATATAATTTGATTGTGTACAGGACAAGGTTAAAGAATTGAATCTATACAGGCTTTCCTACAACGACAATTCGACACAATTGGGCATAACAACACTTGAAAATCTATTTCGACTTTTTGCGATTTTCAGAAATATTGGAAATATCTCAAAAAATTTGCAGCAGACGGGAAAGCCATAACAAAACAAAATAAGAACTGAAGCTTCTAGGTGCTTGGCTTAGTATATTTAAAAAAAAAATTATTGATAATAATGTTTCAAGTCATACTGAATCGGACTAGTTTTTTCGAATCGTTCTTCTAACAAGAATACCGATGGCTTGGAATGTTTCCAAACGGTCCCCCATCCAAGTACTGAGCGCATCTAATGCTGCTTCACTTCGTTGATCGAACAAGAGCAGGTCTATTATGGCTACTGGAACCAAAGTGGCGGGTTGTTCTTTCGTACTTAATTATTCGGGATTACAATTGTGATACGATCCTGGTCTCACGCAACTGCTCTTTGCACTGGTACCTATAATGCGTTGATGTAATCCATAAGGGGTTCACATGGAGCTAGCCTCATAAGGGCCTATCTGCATCCTCTCAAAATGCTAGTCGGGTAATAAGCTTTGATAGATATTAGCAGCCGTGCATGGACTTGTTAAACTATGCTGTTATCGGTTATCCAAATCGGCGAAAGATTGTACTTCATCAAACGAGACGTTAAAATTCCCATAAGTGAAAATGGCTTATCACATAGAGACATTTTTTTCATAGATAGTAGAAGTCAAATGGATCATATCTGGAGGTGCAACCCAAAGTATGAAAGTCCTTCGACAAATCTGTTTGGCAAACAGTTGGTAATAATCACGAACCTTGACTAGCCTAAATGAAACGCCCTAACCAATTAGTAACATCCATTCACCCGTAAAACATTAATATCATTTCGTACATGAGAAAGACATTAACGTCAGTCGTTCAAGCTACACGACTACACAATATGACCGTCAACAAAACAAATAATTCCCATCATAATACCAATCCAAGGACGAAATCAGCACGTGTTTCCTTAAAATCTAAATTTACATACCTGTTGATAAGCAGTTGATCAATAGTCCTTTGTTCAATATCCGAGCGGATGGATGCAAGGTGTCCTCCCTGGCTGGCGCAGAACTGTTCTCCCTGGTGCCATGACATCGCTGTCTCAACAGTTGACATACAGAACTGCTGTACAGCCACCCATCCGAAGGCACAATCTGATACTATATCTAGCACGGGTTTTGCACTGTATGTAAAAAATAACGTCGGCAGTTTCGTCATCTTTGCCTCGGTCCTTTCGGTTGTTTCACTATATCTACTAAAAGGATTTTGTGCCGTTGCCGATTTGGTTTTTAGCACTTCTATTTCTAAAGTATTGCTTTGGGACACTAGGGAGAATCCCTTCATCGCACTGTTCTCATTCACACAGTGGGACCACTTGTAGAGCTTCGTATCGTGCACACTAAACAGTATACCACTACACTCCCCGTCCGCGGGGAAGTTGTTCGTTGATTTATCGGTTAACTTATTGCTATTATTGCTAAAACTAAAATTAATGTGCGACATTAGGTTAACGCGTAAATTCTCGTATGTCGCTTCGTTTGTAAATTTATCACCTTGATGTAAATCACTGTCGTTATTCGTAATTAAATTTAAATCGATTCGATAGCCGTACGGCAGATGTATCCTAAAGTAGCATTCTAGCGTCTCGCGAACCGGCTGAATGAAAAACGAGCCGTTCCGATTCACTAGCGTCATATTGTAACAGTAGTCGACTAACTGATATCTAAGACTGAACATAGGACTCTTATGTATCTTAACACTAGAATTTTGATTCAGGTCGAAGTGGTACGTCCGTTCGTTAACACTCAACTCTTCTAATTTACCACATAGACGTGATCTCTCGGAAAACTGAATATATCCACCACTATCACATGGCACATTTAGCCGGACCAGCTCAATCAGTATTCCAGGTGGTTGCGGAAATGAAACCTCTTCGTGGGACGGAAAAAATACTGTGCAGTCCAAATTGTATAGTGGCAGCGATGTGTAATCCAGGTTACCTGTTGATCGCTTTAGAAAAAGTTCACAATCTGCGAAAAAATGGGGAAAAATGTTTTTTTTTAGAATTTGCTTTGTTAAAGGAGGATAATTGTCGTCTCACCTGGTTTTATCATTGTTGTAAATGACTTTTTGAAAACAATTCCAGTTTTATTTGATGAACGAAAAAACAATCTGAAAAGTAGTAGAGGAATGTTTTTTAGTGAAAGAAAGAATGGTTTTGGAATGTTTATATTTTTTTCTAATAGAGACTAAAGTTATTATCGATATTGTTCTCAAGTGTGAATTGGTATGTAAATTAAAATTAAATTATTCAACGCTTGCTGAATCCTTTTTGCACACTATTACAACAATCCGTAATTTACGACCATTTCTACCACCCTGGATTTTTGATCAAGCAAGGTCACAATAAACAACGAGATCCTTGCTCCTTTTACTCGCAGTACAGTGGCGTAGAACGTGAAGAACAGACACGTCCTTCTCGAGGAAGACCCTGGAGACGGTCTTTCAGTAATCCAAGTCGACAACCGGAGAACAAGGCAACTATTGTCGCTAGACCGCGCAAGAATAAATCGCTTGGAGTTCATCAGCCCAACTATGGATCTTCAGTTTCAGCGTATTACATCAGAGTCAGCACGTCGGGACCTTTTCAACAAACTGATGGGTATCCTACAAGCTGTTTCTGGTTGATAAAAACATTGCCAGGGTCCCGCCTGGTCAAAGCGTCTATCTTTCGTGGAAGCCCTGATGGATCTGAACGCACTTCCTTCGAAAATTGCTTACGGTGCATTTCCCACGTACGTATTAAAAGTTTCTCGTAAATCATTCTTCAATTTTTTTTTGGAGTAGTTCAGGTTAGTCTATAGAGCCGATTGAGAGTGCCCACCTTTTAAAAGACGTACAGGCAATCTCAAACTTGGAGTAGGTCCTACGAGACTTTATCGTTCTGCTTGCTGTTGAACTTCTTAGTATAGGCCCTTCTAATGTTTTCATGCCAATATAGCGTATACTTGGGATTAAAAGACAATACATAGGGTGCCCAAACTGAATACTCTTCTAAATCTGTGTTTTCGGCCCAGATATTGGCACTCACAGCTGCCTCTGTCTTGCAACGATTCCTATACCCACCCACCACATCCACACCCTTTAATATACTAGCGAAGTAGTATTACTATGGGGTTACGAGCACAAAGACGTCATCGGTTGTGAGCTCGGGTGTGAGCTTTATCCGGGACTAGAGCCTGTTTGGTGAGCTTTTTTGTGATGAGCTTTTGCGGCACCAGTGTGAAACCTGTTAAACTTCGCAGTGGTGGCTTAGTGTGTCTCTGGTGTGCTTTTACACTGGGGGCGTCTTGGGTTGGATCTTATTGGGAATTTGATTCCAAGTTCCAAATCTCGGATTGGTCTTGGATGTAGGTGGTGGGCTCAGATAGTGCTTTTGAGCTTCGAATTTTTTTTCTTCGATGCAAGGATAAATATTTCTACATATGTACTTTTAGAGATTTACCAAAAATGTAAATTATTTTGTATACTTTTAGGGCTGCCTCCGCTTTGGCTGGGCTTTGTGCTTTAGAAATTGGCTTCAGCTAGGTTTCTGGACCGGGTGGTGGTGGTTTGAGGCAATATTTATTGAAGTTCAGCATACGGGAAGTAAAATTTGCAGCAGAAATCGTCTACGAGCTGCGGTTCTCGAGATATTAGCAATTTTTTTATTTTTGTTAATATTAGTACATTTAATTTCCGCTGGGTCTCGAACTCTATTCACGATTCGTTTCCATTCTTAACGACGTCTCGTCATTCTGGTGACGTCTCGAGCCTCGATAACTGATAATCGCTAATTCTTTAGGTCGCCCTTGATAATCTTCAGCCAGGTTTTCTTCGGTGCCGATCGCTGAATTCTCCAGTCTGTCAGACGGTCTCGCCAGAGAAGTTTACGTGGCAAGCCCTTATCATCATCCATTCGGCAAACATGCCCAAACCACTGTAGTCGAAGTTTTTTTATTTCTTCTTCAATCAGTGTCTGTTTATGGCATCTTTGTCTAATTGTCTCGTTTTGCAGGCGATCGCAGAGCGAGACATTGAGAATCTGCTTTAGGCATCGCATTTGGAAGACCTCGAGCTTGTTAGCGTCCTGCTTGAGCAGTGCCCACGTTTCCAATCTCGGAAGGATCAACTTCGGTAAAGGTGTACTTTCGTTTTGACCGAAATATTTTTCCATATGCACCACTTGAGCGAGACGAATGTTACTGTTGCCTGATTGCTGCGGCTGTAAACGTCGGCTGTCGATGTACTTTCTTTTCATCAACCCGTTAACTCGTATGACCGGGCGATGCGGAAAGTCGTATAAGATGTCCGTTGCTTCGGCATCCTGGTCGGCGAACGTTAATTCGGTTACGATGTTATTGTCGTCGTATCGAACTCCGCGTCGTCCATCGAATGCTTCCCTTTCGTACAGCCGTTTGAATCGGTAGCTCCTTGGATAAGTCGATTTTCTAAGATTTATAAGTATGCAGACGATGTGCAGCTCTATTTCCATGCGCCAAGAGATCAAATACTACTACTGCTTAAAGATATTACCTCTTCTACTGCATGACCTCTCCATCTTTCCCTCCTTCGATTCTTTTTGGGCTCATAAACTTAAAGTAGTGTTTAACGATTGTGTACGACCACATTTGACCATACTCGAACTCCGTTTTGGGGTGATCTTTACGTGACTATCGTGAGTATAGGCTTCTGCGACTGTTTCACGATAACCTATACGAGCGCAAAAATGCACACCTCAACCAGTGTGTGCAGCTTTTGCAATCCCTTTATCCCTTAATAATTTAATAATTCCGCGTTTCGGTCATTGTTCTTTCTTTCCCTACGCAGCACAGCTTTTTAACTCTCCGTAAATTATATTAAATTAAATTTGAATCACCCAATATATGACCCCGGCCTGCAGGATCATAATGGATTTTCAAAGTGACCCGCGATACCATTTGGGTTGGCCACCCATATCGTAAACAGTTGGAGCTGAGTAGGTAATGCGTCGGTTGGGACTGAGAAAATTTAGATAAACAGTTTTTTGATTATTATACCTGCTATCCTAGTTTTCAAGTCATTGAATCAGTTCCCACCTAATCAAGTTCACAAGTCATTGACTTAGTTTCCATTTGACCTACTGACCTAGTTCCCAAGGTATAAAAAATTTTCTCAGACCCAACCGACACATTACCTACTGAGCTGTAAAATTTATTGTTAGTTAGTTTAAAAACAAAAACCAAATAAGTTTTTTGAATAGCGTGCAAAAATTACTTTGGTGGTTAATGTACTCTCTAATGGCAACGACCAACTTTTCTGCAAAATGCTGAACAAATACGAAATTACGCTAAATGTAAACATTTAAACTCCAGCTGAAACAGTTTAAAACTAGAAAGTTTTAAATCCAATAGTGTAAAACTAAAACAAATAAAATGAGTTTTAAACAATTTAGAGTTTTTCACCATATATTATTTTCTCTTGCATGAAGCTGCAACCCAATGCAGCAGCAGCAGCAGAACAATTCTAAATCAAATACAAAGTTAAAGGATCAACTTTGTTGTCATACGCAATGTGTTTCTTTAGAATTACGTTCAACATGACATAGGTCAATGGATACATTCGTTTCTTATTTTAACATTCAATAAAAAAAAAGCATAAAACATTTTTAAATAAAATTTGACATCGCCTTATCTGCTCGCTTATTATTATTATTGAATTATTCATTAAAAAAATCCCAAAAAATTTCATCAGTTCAGCATAAGTCTAGTCGAAAAATTGATTTTGACATGAATACACTTCTGTTCTGAATATATCAGAAGTTATATATGAGAAGGGACCTGTGCAAGGATTCTTTGCCTCTCAGACGCAGATCGTAACACCTTTGGCTCTTGGCCGACATTTGCATAAATTCATAAGATACATATCATAAAAGGCTGAAACTATCAATCCAGGAGGGTATAGGATGGTATCTGTATGTTTTTTCTTTTTTTTTTCTGTTACCTCAGATGAACCCGTAGGTTAGGATAAATTTATTATCCTATAGAAAATTCATGGCATCAACAGTACGGCAGCCTATATCCTGTGGAAGCATGACGACTTTTGGTATATAAATCATGATTTTAAGCGAAGGTTATTTTTCTTGAGTGAAGGCAATAAATCATAGACCAACGAAATAAATCATATTGAGAGAGAACCTAGTGCAAATTCCAGGGCAAGGCGGCAAAATCATGGACAGGAGAATATCCTTAGAAGATACCAACAAGGATGCTACTTTTGCGGCTGCATGACCTCTATAAGTGCGTTAAGATAAATTTGCGGAGATTTATAAGTTTGCATTTCGTTGGTTGATCGTCTGTGTGACTTCACTTAGTTGGATGTGTTGTTGGGCGAAACATTTGAGGGTATGACGAGGGGGTATCCACATCCAACAGCACTTTGTGTTGAAAGACTTAAACTCATAGGATTTAGCTGCATTAAACTAAAATCCAAAGCACACAATTTCATTAAGTTTCTGAATCTGGTTAGATTATGCAAAAGTTTATAATGCAAACTGACAGAAGCACTTTACAGTTAAAAGTCTACTCCGGAATAGATGCAGCTACACTCCATCTAGACTAATTGTGTTCGAATATTATGCATGCACAAAAAGAAGGCTTTCAATCCGAATTTATAGAACATATCACATCCCCTTTTAGGGATGTAACAGAATCATAATTCGATTTATATCCATTGAAGTGAAGCCCCCTAAAATTCCTGCATATACATACATATCCCCCCTCCATCAATCCATCTCCATTTTGCCCTCCCCCTCCTAAAACTAGTTGCACTATACAGGAATTTGTTGCTGAGCACATGTGTGTAATATTTGTTGACAAACAACGTAAAAGCCCTTTCATCTTTGACGAGCCAGAGAGAGCGAGTTCAGACCTTGTACATAATCCTTTATATTCCTGTTGATCCTTTTGTTTTCGTTTCTTTCCTGGTTTTTTTTCGTTGTTGTTGTTTTTTTTGTTGTTTTTGTTGCTCTTTCTATTAAGGATTGGTTGGCCTCGTTCTGGAGGTGTATTTCACCTTGAAAGTTACTGGCACCTGAATAACATTTTGTTATCCGCTTATGTACGAGGATACGCAGAAGGAAGAACATGTTTTATTTTATATACATATACATAATGTATTATTTAAGTCAGGAAAACGTCTTTCATATGGATGAGAGGATAAGAAAGTCTATTTAACGTGATTTAAGCCGAGGAATAAGATTGTCGACTTCATATTTCTAAAAAGAAGAAAAATGGTTGTGGATGGCTTATTAGCCTTACTAGGAATAAAGAATTAGCATAAAATTTTGTGTTTCAGAACGGTTGAATAAAGGTAGTCACCTATGCCGATGGTACAGTGATTCTAGTATTCGGAAGATGCCTCTACATGGAAGCCAATACAAGGTGCAAGCTGGTGTAAATCGGTCAGAAGAAGTTTTCTTGCTTGGAGAGAGGGTGCAGCATCACTTTACAGGGGATATCGCATACGTGAATCTTGTTCGAGGGAGCGTTACAAATCGATGTACTATCACAAGCAGGTCCAATTGGGTCCCTTTACTTGGTCCCTGGACGAGCCTGCCGCCTATTCCTATCATGTATCAAACTACTGAATCAAATCAATCAAAGAACATCGAAAATAATTAAGGGGACATAGCACTTTACCGGGTTCAAAAAGTCGAAATTTTTTTTCTTCCATCTATCTCTCCTATGACCCTTCATGAACATGTGTGCGAGAGGATTTTTTGACCCCCCCACTCCTTATCTCCGAAAATCACGATGCACGCAGGAGAATACGCCCGCGCGAGTGATAACCGGAGAGTAGCGCAGGGAGAGGCGCACACATATACAGACGCTAGTAAAGTCAAAGTCGACTCGAAACGCGACCACAGCGATGCAGAAGACGGAGGAGAGGTGTTCTATGGAGCAGGAATCGCGGATTAGCCGAAAGCAAGGTAAGACTAGTTGGGATGTGGGTTTGACCCCTTCGGTCCACACGATTAACTTCCCAGTATGATGAACGAAGATAGAATAAACTGACTTCTTACAAAATAGTTATACCTTTAGCACTAGTGGAAAATTGGATGGTATCAGAACTGATGACAAAGCAATTCCGAGAGAAGATCGTTCAAATAACTATAATACATAGTAGTAAAACCACAAGATTTTTCTAGAGAATTTGTTTTTCCTGAACTTTAGCAAACAAACATTTCCTTCGTATTTCGTTCGCTGCACTAAAGCGGGTGTTCAAATTCGTATTGAGCGTGCTGAAGCGCCATTGACAAACTGAGAAGCGAATGACTTCATTTGGAAATTCCGAAGCTTTCCGGAGATATTAGCAAAACTGTAACTGTACTGTAACTGTTACGTGCTTGTCAGACTTAACCAAAAAAAAAAAAAACAAATTTTGCGGTAACTACTGGAAATCCCGGGATGAACCGCAATTTTCTGAAACTGTATCACGCGTAGAAAACAATTCCCCGTCAAAAAGTGATAATCCAAGGTTTGAAAAATTCGCGCAGTTTGTTTGTTTGTTTTTGCACGATTTTGAAAGGTTGTCGGATTTTGACAAGTGATGTTTTGTTCGAAAGCTATCGCTGTGCAGAACCCAAAAAAGATCACTTCGTTTAGAACGGGTCTCATTCCATTGAGTTTATTAGATATTAGCAAAACTTGTCAATTTAAGGTCTTTCTGACAATTAGCCGAAGTTTTTCTATTTAAAGAAAAAATGTCCGACCGAATATTATGAAATTTTTTTCAGAGCATTTCTTCGTTAATATTATTTTTTCAGCACCTCAATGAAGTCGATATAGTTTTTAGTTTGGGCGGTATCGTGCAGGTACAAAAATCATAAACGTCGTTTAAACAAAAAAAAAACGGTTCGACCGAATTTTATGAAAATCTTTTCAGATCATATTTTGATTAATACTCTTCGAACGGCACGTCAACTAAGTCGATATCTTTTATAGTTCGCGCGATATCGTGCAGGTACAAAAATTACTTATGTCATTTAAACCAAAAAACCGCTCGTCCGAATATTATAAAAATCTCCTGGGACCTTGAAAGATGAAAATACGTCGAAATTTTCGATTTCGATTTTCGGACCGATTACAATAACTTCCTATACTGGGAAGTTAAAAACCCATTTCCACCTTTTAGCGCGCTCCCAAAGTTGAACGCGTTTTTCTCGAAAATCTGTTTTTCCGGACCTTGTCCAGCATAACTCGGTTGCTAATTGTCTGATTGGCCTCAAATCGCGTCACAATGGTCTTTGAACATGCCGCTTCAATATGAATGAAGAGATTTTTCGATACAAATTAATCCGCCTTTGCGAAATTGGAAAATATGCCGCGGAAATTTCTGATTTTTCGATTTTCCGGCCTATCTTCGGTGAAACTTGGAAAATCGAAAAATCCTTTCATTCATATTGAAGGGGCCTATTTATAGAATATAAAATTATTTTTTTTTGAGCCGAGCGAGAGCGCCTGCAGCTTGGACACAACGGAATTTACATACTGGGCGGAAGACCCGCTACCGGACGTCATGGCGGCGAAAACAAAAAAAAACCTACATATTCTTCAAGCTTTCAATAAAATAACCACTAAAAAAAACGAATCGAGCATTTCTTTCCCCTCCATTTGTCCTTCCGAAAACTAGAGTTTTTCTACTTACCTAAGGGGCTATGTCCCCTTAAGTCCCAGTTTTCTGGTCGGCCTACAACATCTATCTGATTGCATCTTTGTGAAGATTGTAACAAACCGCGATTCATTACTAATAATCCCTCTCCACCCCAAAAGAGGTGACTCTCTCTTTGAAGGCTTTACTTCGAAGCTTCCTTTCCCGACGAGCTTTCCAGTTATAAAACAAACAGCTTCACCAGGCCAAATTCAGTCTCTAACCAGACTCGTTTCCGAATGAGAGCACCGCGGCTTATAAGGGAACATGGAGAAGTGAGCTGAGAAGTGAATTGGGCAGCGAACTTTATCCAAGCCACCGTACTCACAAAGAAAGTAGAGACGGTAGGATGCTGATCCGTAAGCCTCAATGTTCGTGCTCTGGTGTATACATCTTCGAGAGACTCTTTTTAAGGTCACGCTGATGACGCCAGGTCTGGACTTAACCATCATAGAAAAAGGTTTGGTGTGTTTAATCAGCACTAACCAAACGCTACCGTCTGAGTATGGACCTTCAGTGGCGTCTCTTGGTTCGGGCATGAGCTTGCTGTCTCGACTGCTGTTCGACTGATTAAAGATTCTCCCCACTCCCTCGTGAGAAAACAATAGGGTGGACTATTCTGGTACACAAAAAATCCCACCCTAGCGACTCCCTTTATATGAGTATTTCCATAACGCGAATAGTTAATGCAGCATGGGTCATATGTTTTCCAGAAGTACAATGCACCGGCGTGCGTGAGGTATTTGGCTCAAATAATACATTTTGGTCAAATGAATCCTGGTCTTCTAGTAGGTAAGGTTTGAGTCCCTTGAATTATAACATACTTTAAAAGATCACCAAAAAGCCCGGCCGCCTAACGTAGCATCGTTAACAACCGCTACTGACGCTGCATTTGTTGGCAAGAACAGGCTGGTATAATAATGTGCGTGGGGATGCTTTAAAGTCTTAATTACTTGAATGCCAGCGCAGGTATTGGGTCACTTGAGCCTGAGAACTAGATCACCAAGGCGCGTCAGTGGTAAATTTATCCCACTAATTGGTAGGTGTTAGTTACTAATGTCATTTCGCGACTGAATTAGTGTTACACGCACCTACGTGCCATAGTTCCCAGCCTTAAATTGTCCAATACCTAATAAGGGCTACCTATAGGTGAGACTGCGCCTTATCAGTGATCCTGTAACTTTTATGAATGATCTGGTAAATGGGTCTCCTAAACAGAACACGAAGAGATATTGCCGGAATTACGGTGATATTACATTGGCCCACAGAGAACTACGCTGCCAAGCTGGGTATCCTCCAGAACGGCTGTTCTCTTAGCTACGGGAAGACGATTCTTCTGTGTAAATGCCCGACTCAAACCAAAGTCTGGCAGCTTACACTAGGTAGTTAGGTTCTGTAAAATTTAAAGAGATTTCCCGATTAGAGGTCAGACTAGTTATAAACTTCTGGAACTCTACAGGGTGGTTTTAGATATCCGCCATAGGCGGACCACTAAATTTTAGGTAAACTCCCAACTTTTAGAGTTATGAGTTGTCAAAGTCGAAGTTTTGGGTTTTTTAACAAAAATATCAACTATACCTTTCTCCAAAAAATACGTAGGTGAAATTGGAATTTTTGTTAAAAAACTTCGACTTTGACCACTCATAACTCCAGTAGTTGGTAAGATAGTAGCATCGTTTTTATCGTCATAGATAGGTGGAGCGTACAAACCTCCGTATAATACATTTTATGTGCATAAAAACTTAAATAATAATAATACTAAGAAATAACTTTAATAATTTTTTTTACTTACCTAAACTCAATGTTATCATCTTTATCACAAAATTCATTCAATATCCAGAAGGCAACAGTTTTACTTTGACCTTTCATTGCTCCCGTCCATTTGTTTGTGTTACAAATCATTTCACTTTTCCGGGATGTTTCATCTTCAGCAAATTTACTTGGATCTGTCCATCTCCCAATTGGCTGCAGGACATTCTCCTCTTCAGAATCAACATCCCATGACGATCTTTTGGGATATTTCTCAAGTGCCCACTTTGTCTCTTTTACAAATGGCGATTTAAACCAAGAAATGGGCAACTTGTTGCTCAATATTTCACCAACGAAACTGCCCCTCTCCTTTCCGTCTGTCATCGTTTCAACAAAAAAATCATTTACCACTGATGACACATTCGTCCATAGATGAACTGAAAATGAAAAAAACAGAGAGAGAGAAAGTTATTATTTTTTTATGTATGATTATTCGGGGTTTGTTTTGGTTGAGTTTTATTCGAGTTTTTAATGGCGTCTCCACATTTTTAATACTATTCATTTCTGACCATATTCATGGTGGTGAGTGATAGTTGTGGTCATTTTATTTATAATAAAAATTCATGGTAAATTTTAAGAGGAAATCTCTGAGGACTCTCAGTTTATCGTTCTGTGAAACTGTCAATCAAGGAGATTTAATGTTCAGTGGATTTTCTTAATGCAAATTTGGTTTTTTATACTTCCTTTGAAAGATTATTAAATTACTTTTAACTGCCCCTAGACACTTTTCGACAGACCAGAACCAGATAGAAATAGGGGAGGAACTTGATCAATAGTGACAGCTGGAAATTTACTGTAGAACGTTGAAGGCAAGATGGGATAGACTGAGCAACATGGAGGAAAGTCGTGCGGAAAGCTAAATCCCTTCAGTGATGCAAATGTCAAAAATGGTGAAAAAAAACAACTGTTCCGTCGGTCGAAGTCTTGTCAATTGATAAATGCTACATTATTGTTAATTTTAAATTGTTCAATTTATTATTTTAAGGTAGATTTGAAAATACTGTACGCCATCTGTTAGAAGTTGAATGAACTGTTATTTGTATCGATTTGGTTAGAATTTGAATTAACGATTTGTAACGATTTATGTAGTAAACTAAAATGGCGCCACCTATTAAACTAGAATTGGAACGGACGGAAATTAAAGAAAAGGCTTCTCAAACTTTCCGGAAGGAAAGAATATTCCATCGCAGTCTAAAAAGGGTCGAAAGTTGTAGAACAAATTGGTGCTTAAAAATACTGTGATTAGTACTGCTGATTCCGTAGGTCGTAGAGAACGGAACGACTGGTTCGATAATGAATGCAAGCTGGCAACTGAATGTAAGAATGCTGCGTACCGAGCAATGCAGCAGTCTCAGAGAACACGGGTACGCGAAAAAATTATAACGACCTCAGAAAAGATGAAAAGAGAATTCACTGACGAAAACAGGAAGCCTGGGAAAAAATGTCGTCTGTGAACTAGAACAGTACAGAGAGCGACAGCCACACCAGGCGCCCAAGAGTCCGCAGTATGACGCAATTCACACAACATTGCACATACTGCAAAGGGAATCTGATCTGATCTGAAGAGCACTTTCATGAATTGCTAAATGGCGAGCTGAGGATTCGGAGGCTCCACCAATATCTGATGATAATGCCAAAGCTTGGAAGATGTTAGCAGAGCCATAACCCGGCTCAAAAATAACAAGGTCTCGGATGCAGGCGGCGGGAGCTGGTTAAATCATTGGAAAAACATCAACGGCTGTACAAGAAGCCTTTACCAATCAGGCGACAGAAAATGTGGGACTGCATACTAACGAAAGCAAAAAGAAGTGCGTGTTGGCCTTGTCTGGAAGGACACCTAAACATTGGTCCCACAATCAGGATAGAGAAACGGCAGTTTGAAGTGGTAAAATCATTTTTCTGCCTTGCGTCTAGAGAGCTATAGCGACATATATATTGTGAAGAAAATAAAGCTCCGTAGGCTCCGGTGAGCAGGGCAGGATGAAATTCGTAATTGTGATCAAATTTTGGTTTCTGCAATTAATTGAAGAGAATCCAGAATGGCTGTCGAGGCAGGCAGTTTCCTAAACTCCTCCTCTATTAAACAACCCCCTAGATTTAGGTACACGAGTTTGCTGTTCAAAACGGCGTGCCAAAGCTACTTGGGTAAGGCAACCTATCATTACCCTGAGAACTTCGCGACACTCGACTTCCATAGGCTGCTTTCAGCATCTGTGATCGGTGTAAACGAACTGCATTATGTTCTGAATCATGTATCTTTTAAGGCTTCGACATAAGTTTATTTTTCAGTATAACATCCTAATCCATGGTTCGATTCCACTTTGTCTTTCCACTTTTCTTACCTTCTTTATTATTTCCCGTCATCAGCGATTCTTTACTCTTTCTGCTGTATAATATGTGTTTAAGCCATCTTCTGTTCAAACACCGAAGTCAGCGTTCTGCCGTAATAGTGTTGGATAAAAGCCAGGTCCAACGGGAAAAACTCGGAGAGCTTCTAAGAAGAGCGAATTTTAAGGGCTGTCAATATTATCCTGCAGGAGTGAAATTGGAGTTTCAAGAAATTGTGTAGGGCCTAAAATACGGGCAATTATCTTGGTGACCATAAAGCGTGTCATTAATCAATAGATCGGTTTCTTGTTCGATTGCAGAGGTCAAGCAGCATTGGACCTGGTTAGTACTTAGTAGGGTGACCGCTTCAATTACGAATACATTCTGTAGCAGGAGCGTGTATGCCCCTTGTAGCCGGGGTATTTTTCAATATTCGTACCTACAACAGCAGAGTGCCATAATAGTAGTATTGGGGCCATTTGTTCGCTATGCGTGCTTTTAAAATTATAAGGAAGTCTGTGCACTTTATTTTGCACTTGAATATACCAACTAATTATTTTTATACCCCGGCTTCACCGCCAAAATTTCGCAAGTTCGAGCAAATTAGTCTACTGTACTTTAAAATTTCCTGATTTCCCATACATTTTTCACATTTTAAAGTCAGGAAAAAATGCCTGCTTTGGGCCTACAGAACATGAAAATGAGTTTCAAAGTAAAAGCTCGCTCAAAAGAGAGTAAAAAATTGGAATAAATAATGCCATTCCAGTGAGCTTTTGCATTTCTAAATTCTGGCGAAAAAGCAACAACAATTTCAAGCACGGTCTGAACATGCTAGCCGGTGAAGCCACTTATGCCGATTGAAGTGAACTTGATTAAACTGAGGCCGGTGAAGCCGGGGTATTACTCATATTCTTAAAACTTCTTCAAATTTTGAAATATTTGTGGGGATGTCTGCTGTTTTTCTAGGACATCCTCTATATAGCTGCGTGATATATCTTTATACCGCTTGATTGTTCGTTGCACAAATTTCCATTAACATGCAAATTCCAGCCAAAAACAAAGCAAACTCACAATTACGTTTGTATTCAATTTGAAATATTTGTTTTTAATTAGGATGCAGAACGATATGCCTCCGTAGGCTTAAAACCAATTTGGTAGGCTTAAGTTTGTCAAAATATAGGCAAGCTATCATCAGCTATTAAACAGCTGCAGCAGCGTGAAATTGGAAGCACAAAGCATTGAAAATTGATTGAAATTATGTAATTCCAAGGAAAAGGTAGAGTCGGGAAAGTTTAATAAATCACAGTATTCCACACATTTAAATAAAAATTGATATCTTCTTTTTGTAATATTATGAAAGAGCCTTCCCTCCCCCTCCCCCCAAAAAATACCATATCTAAAAGTTTCACAACTTCAATTTTCGGGGGCGATTTAATACATACATAAAAAAAACGTTTTCGATTTTCATTCTCTCCGCCTGCGTTGCCTTTAATAAATCAAAAACTTGTGCCGAAAACCTCTTTAGGTTGTCAATATCAAAACGGAAACCATGATTTATTGCTGTGATTCCATGCAACACTTCCGTAGAAATCACTGATGTAAAAATTGTGATTTTGATATTTCCCCAGCCATCTTCCATTTCATTGCCGTGCTTAGCACCCAGAGCGGCAAGAAGAAAGGCATTCGGGCATCCTGTGCCAGTTGGCACTAGGAGAGTCTCCCCCCCACAGCAGCACGAGAAGGAAACTTCAATCTACTTAAAAATTCCTTTCACGCAAAACGCCCCGGCAGCATCCACTAAGGCAGTCTTTAATGCTTATAAAATGGCTGTGCCGTGACATTTGTTTTATAGCTGCGGTGATAAAACAACCCATTTAGTGGCGAAAAGGAATCCGCCCCGACTGTAGTTAGGTGGCGCGACAAGAGTGCTGTACCCAATTCAGACTTTCACACGGGAAATCAGCTTGAAACACTTCAAAGTAGCATCCCGCTCACCTATTATCCTTTCTGCACAAAGGAACTTTTTCTCTACGTATTCACTTTTTTTGCTGTTGTGTTGGTTTTAAAAGAGCCTCGCCGTAATACCAACATTTCACGAAGGCAGCATGCGATTTTATTTTCCATTGCACTAAGAGGACAATTTGCGGGACGTAATAGTGCAATTTTTGTAAAATGCATATTGCGCAGGCAAAAGGACTCTTTACGCTTTTGTTAGGGTCAACCTAATGGCTTATGGGGAATTAATTTTCAAATGGACAAAAGCGAACGACGATTGAATGGAGAAATTCAATATTTTTTTTATTTTTATAATTATGGCTTCAGACCACTAAAATTCATTGAATTTATTGATAACCTGCAGTTTATTGAAGGAGCTGTAATTTTCCTGCTATTCTTTCACAATTCAAAATACTTTTTGCGAATTAGAGTATAGTTTCAACTAGTATAGCTGTGTCGGTTCTGACATTACCGGTTGTAGTCCAGGATACTAAATCAAGTCACGAGACATCCCTTGAATATTAAAGCTCACCGAAAGCTTTTAAGCTCACTCAAATCTCCCCACAAAGGTTGTTACCCAGAATAAATATCATATTCAAGCTTCAAGCCAAGAACAAACTAAAACCAAAGCTTCAAGCTAAGTCAACATCCACACCCGTGACAACAAACGATGACGTAACTGTGCCAGAACCGACATAGCTATACTATTAGCCCTCGAAGTTTCTCGTTTTTTCGGTTTTCAGGCTTAGAAGATAATCATAGACTTTGAATAGAGAACAGAGTTTGTTACCTTCAATCTTCAAATTATACGCCCTACCAATCTTTATCTAAGTAAAAAGTCGAGTAAGTATGAACTGAATAATAATGCTTTCCCCATGACCTCCAAGATGGAAAGCAAAGCGATTTTTAGAGGGTAGGAGAGCACATCTGTTAATCCGGAGTTCTTTTTTAATTCAAACAGTAGCCCCCGAGTTTTCGACCCGCGTAGTGGAAGTGGTTGTCTTCAGGACCTCCAAAATATATAGGTGTATCAAAGAGCTTCACGTCAATAAGTCTACGGAGCTTAATAATATTCCCCCTAAGGGACTTTAGAAAAGAGCCTGACGTTTGGTGAACAAAACCTTTACACATACTCCGGAGTTTATTCAGAATCTTAGAAGCCTGCGCACGTTCAGCGCATGGGGGCGAACAATAATTTACAGGAGGAACATGGCACAATCAGGGATCCTTCACTTGATAAAACCGGTAATCCCAGGTATATGCATTCGTTCTAAAACGATGAATGTTTTTTTTATGTGATAGACTAGAGACTTAGGGAAAGCCCCTTTGTACTGTTCGACAATCTATTTTTTTTGTATAGAATGTCGAACAGTAGCTCTAGCCGGAAGATAGAGAGAAGAAAAAGAGAGATAGAAGGAGGAAGGAGCTGTCAAACCTAGCCGCGATATTTTATTCCACCTATTTCCAACCATTTCGCGACTCTTGCATCGGGGCATTTGAGAAACAACTCGATGGAGTGTTATGCCTCCTGAAACGAGTTGAATCTCATCAGCCAACCGATGAAATGCGCTTGGTGGAGCGGGGAAGTACTAGCGAAGGCTATGACATTAGGACAGGAAAGTAGAGAGGGGAGAAGAAAGAAGGAAAGTTATGTGGGTGGGAAAGTGGAAAAGGCGAAGGACCTGGGGCTGGCCGGGATTCGAACCCGGGACCTCTGGGATAGTAGGCAGGCGCCTTACCTCTAGACTACCGAGGCCCCCAAAGGCCCCTGCATGAATGTCCTACCAACGATGGATACCTAATACCGGGCGATCTTCGGTTTAACTTTTCTGAATGACGCCACATAGCCAATTTTATTCTACTTGTCATACCCTTTCATTGGATACCCATGTCGGGGGACCAGGAACACAATTGAAAATTACGGCCGCCATCTTGGCACCGCCATCTTGATTTTTTTTACAAAACGGTTAGATAGCATTGTCATGCGTCCTATACATAATGTGCAAAATTTGAAGGTAATCGGTTATATGGAAATGGGTGAAAATCAAGTTGCAAAATTTGTTTACATACTATACATACATACATACAGGTGAAGCTAATATAAAGCGTATAAAAATGACCTGTGCGTGCTTTTGAAGAACACTCTATTATACAGGGTGTCTCAGACCACCCGTACCACCCCATTATTTCGAAGAGTTTTGAAAAAAAATGAAAACCAAAAAACACGTATCAAATATTTTTTCAAACTCTATCCAGCCATACCAAAAACGCCCCCTACCCCCTACCCCCTGTTAGGGGTAGGGGGTGCAACTTCAAAAACTTAAATGGAAACCCCCATTTTTTATGGCAGATTCGGAATGTTCATAAAAAAATATGAAGATTTTGTCCCAAGCATTTTTTACGATTCGCCATAGATGGCGCTGTAATCGGAAGAAAATGTTTTTTATGACTTATTTATTTCCGCCGATTACAGCGCCATCTAAGGCGAATCACAAAAAATGATAAGAATAAAATCTTCATATTTTTTCATGAAGAATCTAAATCTGCAATAAAAAATAGGGGTTTTTATTTTGTTTTCAATTCTGCATCCCTTCCCCCCCCCCCAAAAAATAGGGGGTAGAGAGCCATTTTGATTATTAACTTGATAGAGTTGGTATGGTTGGATAGAGTTTGAAAAAATATTTGATACGTGTTCTTTGGTTTTCATTTTTTTTTTCAAAACTCTTCGAAATAATGGGGTGGTACGGGTGGTCTGAGACACCCGGTATGTATAAAAATAAAATAATATTATGATGATTTGTGCGCCATCTATTAGAAGTAGGAACGACCTGGAACGATTTTTAATGATTTATGATATCAATTAATACCACGCCATCTATTAGTCAAAACGAACTGTGATTGAAGACATTAAGCTTCTCAAAGTTCTTAGGAAGTGCGAATGTTTCAATTAAAAAGTGCCTCCAGACTGTGGTAAAACGATTTAGAGCTTGGATAAGGGAGGAGCTTGGATATATAAATGCAGGCAGTGACAGCGGCATTTAAAGTCATTTTTGATTTGAGAAGCTAGAAAATCTTAAATTGGATTTTGTTTCCTTACTACAAAAAATCTGCTTGTTATCTACCAAAACGGCACACATCCATGACATTTCAATCCACCCAAACTTATAACCTTTGAACTTAAACTATAAAATGTATGCTTGGCCTAACTCGAAATTGAATTCAAGTTAGTTCATTCGTGAACTTTTGAAATTCTTTAGGACGTATCAAAAGATCCAATGGCATTCGGATGGTTTCAGTAAAACTATTATAAAAATTCCAATTGGCGGAGGCTCTACCAATGGCCAGAAGTCAGTGGGATGATGTCCTGGTGAGTTTAAGATGTATTTCAGGATTGAGAAAAAAAATTCACGGAAAATTCCTAATTGTAGAGATAGATTGAAGGACTCCGGACGGACTACAAAATGCCAAGGGATCTAAAATAAATCACTGGACAAAAAAAGGAGGAAATTGTTGAAAAGCTAACAACCTACTCCTGTTTGCGTTCCTTGTACTCTAAAGAATTCTAAGTAATTTGAGTGATGGTTTCTAATTTTATTTAAAAAAAAAAACTACCTTTAAAACAAAGGCTCAAATCCTTGGGACGTGGTCACTTTGTGTGGGAAAAGCTTTTAAATTCCCACCAAACTTAAAAAAAAGGACGAAGGTGGATCGGATGTCCACAATAAAGCTTAAAATCCAAAAATAGAAACAATTTTCTAGACTTTGGATTAATATTTTTTTGTCAGGAGCTCCTTTTTGTCCATTTTTGAATTCCTATTGCGTTGCCAGAAAAATGTGGAAAACATGGAACAGAAAATTTATTAACATTAACAAAGGACACAATTTTTCCAATCAAGATGAATGAATGGCGGCGAATAAAGAAGAAAACTCTCTCAAATATTTACATTGAAACGCCATAAGGCAATTTCCTTCAATTCTCATCACAATTCCAACTCCAGCCAAGATGCTACATTCAGCAGCAGGTCCCGCCCGTCGCTTCCCTCAAAAATCGCTAAGGACGAAATATTTGCTCCTTTAAGAAAAAAGGACTGAACCATCATCAATTTTGTGTCCTTTTATGCCTGTTCGCTACAACTATTGGGGCTATTGGTGCCCCCGTTAAATTATCTTGATGGATGTTGCCAGTGTCAAGATATGAGTGCATGACATAAATTATTTCTGACAAACAACTTAATTCATCATGTCTGTGCGACGCACTCGGGTAATCTTGGGATTGCTTGCGATTTGAGTCCTGATTTCGCAGGGATGCGATGCCATGGTGCTCTGTTCTCTCACATCTCGAGACGACGACGACGACAAAATGGTGAGTGTAAACAGCCGGAAGAGGATGACGAAGGAGCTGCTTAATGTCAAACGAAAGGAGAAATTTGTAATGTGTATAAAGATTTCCCTTTTCTTTTCTTGGTGCCTCAACAGATGTCTCAAGGCGAGGCCATATTTTTCGGTCACAAAATTTTTAAAGATTTTTTTTTGTTATAGAAAACAGGAGGAAAATGGATAAAATTTTATTGATGTCATCGCAACAAAAGCGGCTTCAGTGATGGGCTGTGATCGAAGAAAATTCCGCGAATGAGGGGGGATGTATAAAAATTCATTCATTGGGGATTTATGCGACGCCCTGTTTTGTTAGGAGGGAAATTGGGTTTCGGGCTTTATTTGTAATTTGATAAGGTATAAACCAATTCAATATTTTCTCATATTTTAATTATGTTGTTATATCAGGGGAAAAATATTTTTTCTTTATGTGGTTGCGAAAGTCTGTTTAATAAAAATACTGGGGAAACATGGGTATTTTTCAGATAATCGTTCAAGTAGTGCATCATATACCATCAAAACTTTTATACGAAAATGTGGCAACTTTAAATTATTTCTTTCTAGTCACACTTACACATTTATTTTGTCGCCTTAAGAGCTGTGTAAAAGAGCGATCCAAGTAGTATAGTAGAATACGTTCTGGACGTCGATAATTCCGTCACCCAAGCTTTTTTCGAATTCCCCAGGAACTTTTAAAAATAAGATTCTTGTCCTCGCTAGGGCGAAAGCTTTATTTTTTGTGAGTAATAGTTTGACTAAGGTAATTTTGGATGTTTTGAAGTGAAACCTTTTTACCTCTGGAATACAATGCCGCAAGTAGTACCAAGTAAAATAATTTTACCTTGCACTACCACAGACTGAGCACAGTGAACGTAGCCAATGAAGTAGTTAACTTGAAAATTCGTGAACTTTTAACTTTCGCGTTGGAATGCTGCGTTGACGTAAATTTTAAATTTCAACACAAACTTAACGCACTTTACTGTGCTTTGCAGTTCACATGACTACGTTGAATTGCAGCTGGCTGTAGCAGAGCCGCGAAACGCCAAGCTCATTGTAATCCAGAGTTTAGCATCGGTATGAGGGGAAGGGGAAATGACTCAATAAAGGGGAAATAAGAGCAATCTTCTGAAAGCATTAATGCAGTTCTGGAGTTCATATGGAGAATATAGGCAATGCCCCCAACGTTTTGCCGCCTCCCGGCATGCCCAGGTGTCCTCTTTCATGGTGTGAGATTCGCCGAATATAGGACGGAGCGAGAAGCGATGACGTAAACGTAACACCAGAAAAGAGCGAATGTGAAGGTCGTACACTTTAAGTCGAGGCTGTAAAGCCACAATTATACTGGACGCAACGCAAATGTCACTTTTTTCAGCAATTTTTTAGCAAATTTTGAACTTATGCTTAAAATTTTCATATCCGTGCAATTTTTTATTATAAAGAATTTCAGTATCTTCCACTTTATTTATAAACTTTTCAATAAACTCGGACTACATTTTGGGCTAAATAATAAATGTCAAAACCAGCTGTTTTTAATGCTGCTTTTGACACTTCAATCCGTCGGTTCCTTCAAGTTCCAAAGTTTTGAAACTTTGATCCGGTCCGTTCCGTTGCGTTGCGTCCAGTATAACCACTTCAATACAATTTCTCTGTAATGAAACTCTTTTTGACATTTCAATCCGGTCCGTTGCGATCCGTTGCGTTCAGTATAATTGAGGCTTAACAAACCGAAAAAAGAAGAGAAAGGCCAGGAGAATTAGCAGCTAGATTTTCTCCAAGCAATTCTAAAAATCCATCTCCACGGGCGGAGTGGAAGCTCAGGAAGTGATTTTAGTAGGTTTGAGTCTGGGCATTTTCATAAATGCAAAACTCGCGCAACATTGCAGAATTCAGCTACAGACTTCCAATGCCATCTCATATAACTGTCATGCAAAACCCTATCGGTAGTTTCGAGTAGCTTTCGCCTCCCAATGTTCGAAAATAATAAAACTAAAAAGATGAACGAAAGAATAGCTTAATGGTAGCCTTGGGAATGCTTCAAGGGGAGGCGATGAATCCTGCGCTTGAGCTCTTGGATGTTGTATTGGAAGTACTGACAGTGTAATACGGGTTTCTAAACCGAACTGAGAGCGAAAATAAAGGCTGCAGACTATGATATTGAGCAGGACTAATTTCTTGTCGTTTACTATTTGTTAACGTTCAAAATATTCCATAAGCTTCAGTAGGTAATGGGGCACTTGGGCCTGGGAAGGAGAGTAATAGGTGATTTTGACAGAATAGAAGTGTTTACTTTCTACGATTGTTAGATTCTCATATTTTCGGAATAGGCTGAGCTAGTTTTCAAAAGTCTCCGGAGAACTAAAACTAGGCAAAAATAAGAGATCTAGACTGCATAAAGAGAAATGGTAAGAAACCTTGCAATAACGAAGGGTTAGCAGTAATTAAGAGACCGAGGAACATCGATAATGAATTAGACTATATAAAATATTAATCTGCTCAGTTCTATGCTACGGGTCTGGGGCTTGGACATTGACCCAACTTTCAGCCTAAAATCTGAGATTTTTTTTAATCCGGGAAAAGTTAAAAAAATTCAAAAAAGTAGGTACTCAAAGGAGGAGGTAGCGCATACTTTCCTTTTTGAGTACTTTTTTTGAATTTTTTTAACTTTTCCCGGATTTAAAAAAATCTCAGATTTTAGGCTGAAAGTTGGGTCAATGTCCAAGCCTCAGACCCTTATCATAGAACTGATCAACTCAAGTACGTGCTGCAATCGGTTACCATCTGGGCTTAATTTAGAGTTTCCTCTTGAGCGCTTCAATTTTTTCCAAAACGAGTCCTCCTTTAGTGGTTTAAACACAATTTTCCACGTGCCGACTAAAAAACCCAAAAAAAAAAAAAACAAATTCTCTTACCAAAAATTAAATTAAATTTCACTAAAAACAAAACTACAACCACATGAAAAAATGTCCTTTGACTCTGCCCCGCTCTAGTCCAGTGAAAGAGAAATCCATTTTAATTGAACAAAATTGCGACAAAGTGACAAAAATTGAATATGCCATCACCACACACAGCGGAGTTCCAAACTTTGCCCAATTTCGAAATCCATGTCAAACGAACCAAAAATAAGGTTTCTAATTTCAGGTAATGGTGAGCTCACCTGTGCTGGAATTGCAAATAAACAAGTTCAGTGTTGTTGTTGTTTCATTCTGTGTCGTTTTTATTCCTTCCTCTGGGTTAAATAAAGCGAACCACACCAGCACTGACGAGTCACACATTATCACATATTCAGTGGTGTACGCTGTCACACGGTGGGATCGCTCCCTTTCATCTACAACAATACCCGAGGACTCATAATCCCCCGCTCTCCATCTGGCGGAATTCCCTGTACATAGGAGATCGATAAAATTCCAACTAGATTTATAAAACTTTTAATTAAAGTTCGAGGGTGGAATGGCGGTGAATTCGCATAACTGCACGGCGTGTGTATAGGTGGTGCTCCCTGTGCGTTTTATTCTACAGACTAATAGTTAAGTTAATTTTCTTTAATGTAGTTCGAAATTAACATCGTGTGTTCGTAGCATCACCGCAAATTCGGCTGCGAAAATAAATTGAAGCCCAAAGTGAAGTCCCCAAGGTGAAAACTCTGCAAATTTCCCGGTGCTACTTTGAGCTCTCTGCTTGAAGCTAATTTATTCTTTAGATGAATGAACTGTGCAGAACCTTTTTGGAAGGTGCTTAATTACGGTGATGGAATTTGGATATGAGCGAATAATTAATCAATAATTTGCATACGAGAGGATTTGCCAACTAGAGTGATTGAGTTAAATTGTAGTTGTGCATTAGAAATTAAAACTCATTTTACGTGTCAAATACTCTAAAGAAATCGAGTTCGAGTTCACCTTTTTTGATACGTTATGCACGACTGAGGTGGAATCTTACGATATTAAATGATTTCCCAGTCCAGTTACTATAGTCCAGTTGCCAGAGTCAAATTTAGACTGAAAGCCAGCACAAAATGTGATATCTCTGAAAATTGGGTCATAGGTACTTTTTGGGGTGTAGAACACAATAAAAAAACCTTTGCTGCTCTAAAGTGTATGCTAACTTCACAATTTCGAAAACAAATTCGAAAATGTGGTTTTCGCGTTATATCTCGAAAAAGAAAAGAAAAATCGAAAAACTAATTACACCACGTGAAAGAGCGGAAAATTCTACTAAAAGCTATGTTATAACTTATTAAAAAAATGTTTGTTTATTATTATAAAAAATTATTACAAATAAGAAAGCGAGTTCGAAAATTTGACGCGCGCCAAATCCCAGAATTCAAATATTCAAGCGAGGCGTTCGGGGAAAAACTGAAATATCTTTGCCTAAAATCCACCAAAAACAAAAAACAAAAAAAGCATTTTAAAGAGCACACTCTAAGCTTTTTAAGGAAGTCATTAGTTTTTAATTTTATTGTTTTTTTCTCATAGAAAAGTTGACCGGAAGTTTTAATTTCTAAGATTTTCACTGATTTTTATAAAACTGATTCCTGCAACTTAAAGTTAAGCCTAAAAAAATTATTAAATATATAAAATGAAAGATAAAATCCTGAGCTTTAAGAATATATTATTCATTTTTTGATTAAGCATTCAGGTTAAAAGCAAACATTAATTAAAAACACGTTAAAAACAAAGAACATTCTTTGAAATATCACGAAGAAAAAAGACGCGCGCAGCGACGCCGGCAGCAATGAGTGTTTTGGAAGCCGTGTTTGTTTTGCTGCGCAATAATAAAGACAGCAGCAAAAGACGCGCTCCAAAAACACAGCTGCCGGCGTCGCTGCGCGCGTCTTTTTTCTTCATGATATTTCAAAGAATGTTCTTTGTTTTTAACGTGTTTTTAATTAATGTTTGCTTTTAACCTGAATGTTTAATCAAAAAATGAATAATATATTCTTAAAGCTCAGGATTTTATCTTTCATTTTATATATTTAACAATTTTTTTAGGCTTAACTTTAAGTTGCAGGAATCAGTTTTATAAAAATCAGTGAAAATCTTAGAAATTAAAACTTCCGGTCAACTTTTCTATGAGAAAAAAACAATAAAATTAAAAACTAATGACTTCCTTAAAAAGCTTAGAGTGTGCTCTTTAAAATGCTTTTTTTGTTTTTTGTTTTTGGTGGATTTTAGGCAAAGATATTTCAGTTCTTCCCCGAACGCCTCGCTTGAATATTTGAATTCTGGGATTTGGCGCGCGTCAAATTTTCGAACTCGCTTTCTTATTTGTAATAATTTTTTATAATAATAAACAAACATTTTTTTAATAAGTTATAACATAGCTTTTAGTAGAATTTTCCGCTCTTTCACGTGGTGTAATTAGTTTTTCGATTTTTCTTTTCTTTTTCGAGATATAACGCGAAAACCACATTTTCGAATTTATTTTCGAAATTGTGAAGTTAGCATACACTTTAGAGCAGCAAAGGTTTTTTTATTGTGTTCTACACCCCAAAAAGTACCTATGATCCAATTTTCAGAGATATCACATTTTGTGCTGGGTCTAAGTCTCTGACAACTGGACTACTAGGAGATTTTGCTTTTTCATTGATCGGATGCTCGCCATCCTGAAAGATGATTAAGAATGTTGCACAAAATCCGTCACTGAATACGCTAATCGTCACCTAGCAAAGCATGAGCGCGAACTTCTTGCACAAAACTCGGAAGTTCTTTTTCTGAGCGGTTTTGAATGTTTGCTGAATCCGAATTTAAAGCGCTTTCACAACCAAAAACGTAAAAAACCTGAGTTAAAGTAATTTCACTATCTTCTAAATTTTTCTATTTCCTAGATTAAAGGCTACATTTACCGAAAATGAACGTCAGCTGATAGGATACCGGGTGAAAGATCGTCAGTCAGACGGTTATTTAAATTTCTCGACACTGAAATACGCTAGCTGACGAATGAAACACCCTCTTCAGTGCAGCTGACGATTATTTTTATCTTTAATATTATTTTAACTAAAAGTTGACAAATTTTCAAGAGGGGTGAAATTATTTGAAAAAAATTGGTTTTTATTTGTTTTTTGACAGTTTCAAATTTTGTCAAGGTCAACTATACCCAGAAGCAAATAGCTGACCCTTGTTTCGATTAATAAAAATTGAGAGGGGTGAAAACACCGATCAAAAAGGAACGCTGCCTCCCGACTAAATAATATGTAATCTCTTCTTTCGGGGGAGAATATTAGCCGGTAGAAGTCGGGTTTGGGTGGGTTTGGTGGGGGTCGGATTTCTTACACCACCACCGTGCTCAGCATCCTCCTCAGTAGGGGAAAGTGTAGCTATCGCTACCCAAAAAAAACTCAAAACTTATGAACCAGTTCCCATAAAATAAATCAACAATACATTTGGTATAGATTCTTTTGAGGCTCAAATTTGCCGTGGAATGCATGAGTGTACAGCTTAGTTCTTGGAAATTTAAATCTTTCGATCAATTTTGGCCGTCGCAAGGCCCTATGTGCTCCCATTAAAAATGGTTAAAATTTCTACGGCCCTCATATCCCCTTAAAAAGCCAAGCGGCCGGTGTTCGCCCGCTGTAAGCCGCTTTTTTTATTTTTACTCAGTTTATTATGGTTTTTGCTAAAAATGTTGACGTAAGCGAACAGGCTTCCCATTTCGCATACGTACTAAGCCATCTAAAATACTGAATTTGACATTTCACTGACTAGTCAGCACTGACATCAAAACTGTCTCGACAACGCATCAGTGAAAAAAGCCCGTCAGTAGACCTGACCCGTGTAATGGCCGGGTAAGACTTAATCCAGATTATGACGTCATAGGGAGCATTTAGATCCGAGTTACTTTAACTTTACTACTACTTGCCAATGAACCAGCATCGAGCATCGCACGGCTATTAAATGTGATGCTGTGAAGTACCTTTGGTGCTGGCACCTCGTGCCCTCGAGCATAAAATTTCTGTATGTGAGCGTAGTGAAATCTGGGGTTAGACAACTGTCAAATTGGGTTAGTTAACTGAACTGTAAAACCCGTTGTGGCGGCGATGCTCCAGAATAAATTGTTTTAAAGCACATTTGATATAGATTCTTTCTTGGAACCCATATGGCCATTATTCCCATTAAAAAGCCAAGCGGCCGGTGTTCGCCCGTTGTAAGGCAATTTTTTATTTTTACTCCATCTTGTTGTCGTGTTGTTCCAAATGGGATTTCTCAGTTTGGTTCAATGGTCCCGGGCACTAATTGTTGCCACCCCCCCCCCCCCCCTTCAAATACAACAATCAAATTGCCAATATCATCTCAATAAATCTTTCCTAAATAAGTCAACAACCACCACCAACTGCGCCATAGATTTGTGATTAAGCAAATTGTTCGATTACTCAAAATGTGCTGATACTAACCAGTTTGTCACAAAATATAATCCCAACTGTTATTTTTGATTATTAATAATTAGAACCACATAATAAAAATATGACGATAATAAAGGCAGGCAATGGTTGCGTTTCTCTAGTTCCTCTGATAAAATTGCCCTTTGTAGTTTCCCAAGAAATAGCGTGCAAAAATTTTGCTCAAATTGGAGTTAGTGCCGCCCGACATGCAGAGTGTTCGCTAAAGGGTGGGAGAGAGGGGGAGGGCGGAGGGAGAGAAAAAGGAAGAAACTGTGACAGGATTCAATAAATCGCCGTTATACCCGGCCACAATTCCAATGCCCATATATCTCTACGGCATGTGGCACTGCACTTTCCGCACGCTATGGCGCCCTCGTACGAGGGAACAAACCCTTTCGCGATTTCGTCCTATAACTTAACCGTCGTCGTCGTTGTCGGTCGTGATCATACCTCGCGAATACCCACTCTAAGGCAACCTCAATTACGACCGTTTTCTTTAGTGGCGTAGTAAATTTTCCCTCCTTGTTTTTGCCCCCCACCCCCCAAAACAATGTTGTCGAGGATATTGATTTTTTTCTTGTTCCAAAGGACCCGCCGAATACCACCGAAACGGGTGCAGGTTTCAAGTTTATACGGTGTGCTGATGTCTACTATTGATTGGTGGAATGTCGTCACACACAATGACATCACCCCATCGCGGGGGCGTCCTCCAATAATAGAGCGACCGCAAAGGGTAATTTTCCTACCACAATAAAAAAATATCATCCGAATGCGTATTTGATGTGTTTTTAACTACCCGATGACTTCTCACCTCGTAAATTTATTAAAGATCGGCAGAATTTAACGTTTCCTTTTTTGGGGAAAAAGGGTAAATATGACAGCGATAAGAGCCGTGTGTATGCACATATTTAGTTTGAAATTACCTTGAATATAGAGAGTCCTTTACAGGGCTTTACAGCCCCGTGGTGGGGAGTTTCGCTGCTACCCGCAGCTAAATTCATACACATATAAATATAAATATAAAATCTTGGCAGTGAAAGTTAAAATACTGCACACGGAAACTGAAGCCCACTCCACCCCCGAAGTGGATGGTTGCGAAAATAAAAATTTTCCTATGTTTTCCGCATGTCGTAATGAAGTTATTTAAATGCTGATGTGTTGGCTCGGGATTTTTATGGGTGAAGATTTAATAAGTTTTCGTGTACTTTATGCAAAATTTTGAAACTTTCAATGGGGAATAATTAAAATACGAAATTTTGATTACGTAAAGAAACGAAATGGAAAATTTTAACGATAGCGATGCTTTCCTGGAAGAAAACTAAAAATTCATGTCATAACTGGGAATATCCTTTTCTAATTTTATCGTCTACAAGTGATTCCGGCGGGACTTGTTGTTAGTAGGATAGAATATGGCATCCCAAAAGCGACATTGATGTAGGATGGGCTTTAGAAATATTTCCTTAAACAAAATTTCAGACTATATTCATCGATTTACCCAATTCAGTCAAATATTTTGTTATTTTTAGAAGTAGAAAATATGAAAGAATGCATTTTCCGCCTTTCCTAATGGGGATACGGAATAAGAAAACTTGATTGTGGGATAATTCTATATATTTAGATCGCCTACGCAGAAGCTCTTTAGTGTGCTGCAGCGACTGAGGGAGTTATGAAAACACCCTTAACCATTTTAACCATTGCTGGAGACTCGTTTGCATGAACATTGAAGATATTCGAGAGTCCACAAGGCATTTTTAAGAGGGGCGTGAGGAGATCTTTGGTATATTAAGACAACCGATGGCTATTCCACATAAACGCGTGTAGAAAGCATCCCGTGTGAAAATAAAAAATGGGATTACAGCGGGCGAAAACCGGCCGCTTGGCTTTTTAAGGGGGATAGGATGGCCGTAGACCGTAGGCCGATGACCGTACTAGCTTTTTTGATGGGAGAACATACGGCCTCACGACGCACACTGGGGCAGATACCCTCAAAGACTGGCAGAAATTTATAAAATGAAATGTTATTTAGAAATACCCACTTGTACTATTTCAAAATAACACTTACCTACCTACGATTTCGCAGAAATTAAATGCTTCGTAACTTATCCTAACGGCCACAAAAGTGTGCCTTATTCGTCATTTGCTCACGTATTTTGGGCGGCCATTTATTTTGAACCGTTTCAAAGTAGTTTTGAGGTGTCATTTATAATTTATTTATACAAATCAACCATGGAAGCTTGAACTTCAGGTACGAAACAACATTTTAGTAATTGTTAACTTTTAATTATGTACACATAATATCCAAAAATAAAATTATCAATTAAAGTTATAAAATTGTACTAAAATCTATAAAAATGGAGATTTTCTTTAGGTTCCAAAGCATATCAAGTATCAACTTAAATATTGGTAGGGTCCTTATACCATGTACTTAAAGAAAAACAAAAAAAAAGTTGCTACTTTTTGCTACTTTATTAATTATGCGAATGTTTATGGATATTTGTGAAACCAAAATTATTTCTTAAATATTTCAATGTGCAGTAATATTCATTACTTATTTTAGGGACGAGTCTAAGTACATGATTTATAACCAGAAAAGAACTTCTTAATATTATGAGGTGTTCTGGAAAGGATAGCTTTAGCGACCAATATGATTTTATGCTGAAAGAGCTGCAACATAGACTAGTTGTGATCAGAGTAATTTAGGTATTTTAAAACAGACTCTATCTAAGTTTAAGTATGAGTATAGAACAAGATGGTCAAAAGCGTGTAGGATCTAGGACAAATTTTGAAAAAATAATAAAGAGTGGCTGGAAACTGCACTTTCTTTCCCTCGTATCACAAAACAACTTTCGAATAAAAAACAACTTATTCCATTTGCATTATGTTCTGAACGAACAAAAAGGTCTAAGACAAAAGAGTTGCGTGATTTTGTTCCTACAGAATCATTGATATATGCTAGTTGTATGAAGTTACGAGCTGAAGGACAGGTCTCAGGCCTTAAAAGTTATAAAAAATAAGAGGCCAGAATTTATCAACAAAACTACAATAAATTATTAGAGCCGCAACAGGTTTTATCAGATCAGATTCTCTGGCTGTTTTAATAGATGCTAAGCTATCTCGTGAACAGGATTGATTTCCTTATAAGTTTTTATTTAAAATTTATATATTTTTTTTTAAAATGCCGCGAAATCGAATCGAAATCAGCGACCCCCGTATACTAAGTTTTGTAGCAATTGAAGGATATTTCGCTACTTTGTGTCGCCATTTTGAAGCCGCCATCTTGTTTATGATAAAATGGACACTAAATTCGTGATCAGCGACCCCAAAAACCCCCGTATACCAAGTTTTGTAGCAATTGAAGGATATTTAACCACTTTTGGTCGCCATTTTGAAGCCGCCATCTTGTTTATGGAAAAATGGACACTAAATTTCATGATCACCGACCCCAAAAACCCCCATAAACGAAATTTCAAATTGATTGGTTAATGTTAAAGATTTTTGGCCAGCTTTTCAGCTTTTTGCCCCACTGTGCGACGGCCAAACTTTACCAAAAGATTTGAATGGCCGCGAACTTAGCTATACACACGGGCATTCCACGGCCAATTTTAGCTAAAAAATAACCTGCACCATATGTATTGTGGAATTTGAGAAGTCGAACATTTTCTTTGAATGTACAATGAATTATTGTTCTTTCGATTTATCCTACAAGATTATAGACGAACAAGAGGAACGAGCACGTCAGTTGTCGGTTTGTTGTACGTCAAGTATGTGATTCGTGATGTTTTTCTCAATAAATACGCGGTGAGCTTTGAGTTTTGTGTTGGGGAACGGAAGTGTCACACTTACCCCCAAAATGATTTTTTTGTTGAATAGTTAAATTGCGGTTGCTCTACTCACGTCTCTCTATAGGAAGTTTTTTTCAACTTCAATTGCATTCATACACCCCTGCACTCAGGCCAATCAATTTTTTAATGCAGAGCAGCAACCCAGCGGGGAATTGAAGCGCTCTGGAATAGATTCTGAAGCGCTGAAATAGAATGCCAACGCGCTTCTTATTCATATCCCAATTCCCTTCCTTTTAACACAGGCATGTCATCAGAGCGAAGCGCTTATATTTTATTGTTGAAGAAGCGCAATCGAAGCAGGGAAATGGAAGCTTTTGAGAAGCTCCTGGAGCTTTTGTTTTCACCAAAAATAGTATTTCATAACAGACACGATTATTATAAAAGCACAAATTTACCAACTGTGGAGAATAAAAAAGAACTGGAGGAAAACAAAGCAAAAAATGAGAGTATAGAGTGGGTGCTTCCAAAGAGCTTCCATAACATATGAATAGGAAGCGCTGCTTTCTTGCTTCTTTTGGCAGCGCTTGGTAAATTTCCCGCTGGGAAAGTTGACATATTGCGTTTGTAGAAACACAGATGACAGTCCACAGCTTGAAAGAAATTAATAAGCCCCAGCCACGTGGTATTCCATAATACGAAACAGTTCTCCAAGAAGGTAGCTGGTTTAGGGTAGAATTTTTCTAAGGGAAATTAGTGCCGATTATACAATGGTCTGAGTTTCCGAGAGGCGAATTAACTTGGTGAGAGATAAGGAAAAGGTCAAGAAGGTTGACGCCTTGGTCTGCAGCATCAAAAACTCGTGTAGGATGATTTTAAATTTGGGGCACTAATATCATTCAAGTAATTCCAACAATTTACATTGTGAATGTTAAAATTTCTCGCAATAATCTCATACTACAGGTGGTGGAAGGATAAGAATTGTACGTTCGGAGATAGCGTCAAATGCTAATGAAGAGACTTCATTACTTAATATGTAATCAGAGCTAAAAGAAAGCGCCTTGCTAGAGTATTAGGAGTATTATATCTTTTAAAACAGGAAGAATCCTGACAACTTACCGATAAAGGCTGTGGTCCCGGCGCGAGTGGCAGAAGTTGAGGACCGGGAAGAGAGTTAAAACTAGCTGGAAACAGATACAAGCATTCATGCGTTTTATTCGGTTAAAGATAGTATAGAATCGTGTGTATTGAAATGCTACATGGCAGATTTTTGCAGGAACACATTGCATGTAAGGCAAAAGACAAGGCGACGAATGCGCAACACACAAACGTTGGAAGAGAAACTAGGGCAAACTTGACGCATGCTGAGGAACCACTGCACGAAATGCGTGGTAAACCTAGAAAAATTGCTAGCGTTAACTTGAAATTTTTGTTGTGAATCATCTCTATTGGCATCTTGGGGCTTGAGTTTAGTAACGAATTGGATTAAGAGTTGAATTAAGAGTTCAGTTAAGAGTTAAGTTGAGTTGAGATAAGATAAGTTGAGTAAAATTCAGTGAAGTTAAGTTAATTTTTAAGAATCGGGTTAAGATCCGAGTTGAGTCGAGTTAACCTAGGTTGACTTGAGTTAAGCTAAGTTTAGTTGTGTTGAGTTAAGACCTGCTATAAGTTAGAATATTCGCTAACAGTTGACTTGAATTGATTAAAGAGTTCAGTTAATGTTTTAGTTAAGAGTTAATTAAGAGTTGGGATGACTTAAGATTTGGACGAGTTAAGAAGAGAGTTTCGAGATTACGCGAATTATTTCTTTAATGCCGTCTAATATACCTCAATCTGGTAGTACTACCCAAACGAAGAATAGTTCGCCCATCTTATTTTTATTTCAAATTTTTTACTTTACTTTGTTTTCAATTTTAAGGATTATATTTAATAAAGATTATAATTTTATTTCTGTTTTGGTTGCCTTTAATGCAATTAATAATGAAAAAATTCGTTGTTTCTAGAGTTTTGAAATAAAAATAAGATGGGCGAACTATTCTTCGTTTGGGTAGTATTACAATATTCTGTGTATATCTTTTATAAGCATGCGTACCACGCAGCAGCAGGCGCGCCACAATCATCTCCGAGATTGGATATTTTGTACGAATGTCCGTATGGGTCTCCTATGCGAATTTGCCAATTGTGTTCCGATTCCAATGTGAAAATATGTGTCTAGGTAGTTTCAAGCTTACATTATGCTTGCATTCGAATTTATGATCAAAACTTATAAATTGAAAATGGCAGAGCCAATATGGCGGAAAGTGTCTTCCAATTTTCCGTCCAAAAAAGGGGGCTATAAAACTTTATGTTTTATGTACCATTTATTATGTAAATAGGCGCAACTCTTGATGTATTATGGATTATGTACTATGTACCACGAACCTTGTATTATGTATTTCTATATTTACATAAAACATTCATACATGACACAGCTAAAGACGTATTATGGATTGTATATTATGTATTATGAAGTATGTGCTATGTATTATGTACTATGTACTAATGTGCTATATAATATGTATTATTTATTATGTATCGACACCACACGTCCCATACTGTGCTTAATTACCCCAGACTAGCTTTTCCAAGTTTTCTAGAAGATATTGCAGAATACCACATATGACAATACGTCATGGCTTTACTAGTAGTACTCATAGAAGGCTTATCGTCTTAGTTCTACATATTACAAAAAATATCAAAATCAACCCTTATAAATTAAAATCACATTCAAAAACTATTTTTAGCTTTAATTTTTACTTCCAAGCTTGTTTAATTATCTGAGTCACTTTGGACCCAATTAGTTCTGTTAATAAACCTTTTACTAATATAAACCGTTTTTGATCCTGCAATTAAAGTCAAAGCCCCCAGAACCGAAAAAACATAGTATGGTAGATAATTTGTATGTAAATAATAGGTTGTAGTTTGTAAAGTGAAAATGACCTCCTCCCCGAATCCTTATTCAAATTCACCTTAATCCACAGCGAGTCCCTTTTTACCATTAGAAGAGTAAATCACTTGCAATCCTTTTTTTTCCTGCTAATAATCCACGAAATCTCTCAAACATAAAAATAAATTAACTCATCTAAGCTAAATTGTCCTAGAGAGCGAACAAGGACCCCTTTTGGCAGAGTCCCCACATACGGCCACAGTTTCAGGAGCATAAAATAAATTCGTTTGACGCTGCGGAAAGGAAAATAATCCTTAATTTCCTTAGCGCGTCGACAAAGGCTTTTGTTGTTGCTTATTATATTCATTCTCGCCCCCCGTAATCCCAGTCACTTATCCCTAATTTCCAGAGAGGGGATTAAGAACTTCGGGGTCAATATTTCCAAACAATTTACTGAACTGTATAAATAAATAAGGGAGCAAGGCCCGGCCCGGTCCACCCTTTCGCTGGGCTGATAGTATTTGCTTGGCCCAGAAAACACCACCCGCAGCACGCCCTGCGGTTTATGGATTCTGTGGTCCTGGGACGAAGCTACAAGTTACTAGCTCCATCTGCCCGACATTGACCGAAACATAGGTGCTGTTTGATGAGATCCTTTTGGCCAGCCCGAATCAGGAATTGATTTTCTTCGAGTGCACCACATTGGTTGACTGATTTCGAAGGGGTCTGAATGTTGGGCTATTTTCACTAATTAAATGTACCCCCAAAAAGCTTCGGGGGGAATTAAATTCGCAGGTGGATGCGGTGAGTGAAAGGTGGTCGAAGATGGTGGTATGAGCAGGGGTCGGGGGGGTGCGGAATTTGCTCAAAATTAAGCAAACAACTCCTTGATATTCATTTTGTGATACTGACAACGAGCATCCCCCTCTCCAGTTGTATTTGTGCTAATGCCTTGTCAAATGGGATCAGGCTAAGAAAAGTCCCGTTGGGGGTTGAAGTGACGTAAGCTAATCCGTGAAATGGTCGGGCGTCGTGCCCATGCTTTAATTTCAACTTTATGCGACTATTTTGAACGCAAACCCTGACCCAGTTCCCGACTCCTTTTTTATGAAATATATTTTTTTCGTACTTGGCACACCGTTTTCAAGGATACGACGGTACACAGCCGTCATTTTTTGTGTGTTTGCCTCATTTCAGGAAAAAGGCAACGATGAAATTCATTGGCTAGACTTTGATTGAACGTAAGTGGGTAGAAAAAAGGGGGAAATAAATTTCATGATGGATTTTTTCGCCATTTTTTTCACATTTTGTTTTTATTCATTTCTGGGTGTTTTCAGGACTCAGGAGAGATTTCCTCCTGCAGCAGACGGAACTGTGCTGAAAACTTTTCGCGAAAATTAAAAACAAAGTGTATCTCCTCTATTCATGTCTTCTCGGCTTTGAATATTAAACGGACGACTTAAGCAAGAAAGTTATTTAATTAACAACGCTCAAATCCGTGGTGATTTTTCCAAACACATACACCCACACAAACCAACCCCCGTAGAAGAGATTTAGAGCGAAACATTAATTACTTCACTTTTAAATTGAGTTCTATTAAAAGTGAGCTCTTTTTTGTGTTGGAGCTGGCACAGTCAGCAGGTTTTTTTTATTGGATTATTACCATCGATTAATTTGTGGAAATGAGAGTCCATTTTGTGTACAGCACATTGTATACTTGGTCGTGAAATAATCCGAGATGACTTTTAAGTGGGTAGGAAGCCTTTTAGCGTTCCGCTTTGATAAATGATGGGGCTTTGGTTGGGATTAATTAATAATGCTGATAGGCAAGGAGCAAGCTACATGAGATAGTTAATGGTAATAAATTGAATTAGAGCGGAGATAGACAGGTTCAGCATTAATTGATATTGAGCATGAATATTTAAAAAATTTTGAGTATCAAATTTATTTAGAAGACATAATGTAGGTTTAGATAACATATATGTACCAAAAAACATTGTATATTGCCTGCCTACAGTAAACGTGGATGACACAGACGTCCCAGAGGCAAACGAGGAAGAAATGGTAGAAGCCGCGAAAAGGATTGCCGAGGGAAAAACCCTTGGGCTGGTGTGAGCGTTAAGAAAGTTGGATGCACCTAAGTATATTCCGCACCATAAAAGAGGGGAATCTGGGCAATCATGAGTCTCAAGTCCCCAGAAGCCCTAATCATCACTATGTTTGTTTAAAACGCATATTACCGGCTTTGACATTCTCAACATGTGCGCTCATTTTCCTTAAGGTGCGGACTTTATGTAGTGTATAGTGTGATAGACTTATTTTTTAAGAGTGAGTAAGGCTCAACAGAACGGACAATGGGTCTTTCCATACTAGTATTCTTGCAACAATATTCATATCGAGGTAAGAGAACCAAGAAGAATTCTTTACAAAAAGTGATGAACTTGGAGAGGAACTCACAAGAACTCACTAACACAATAGAGAAACAGTTTTGGTGGAGGGGGGTCTGGGAGTCAATTCTGGTTCGGTGCAGTGAAAACGTGAAAAAAAGTTTACACTTGACGTTTTACACACCGTTTTTCACTTTATCACTGCACTCAACCTGAAAAAGCGATTCTCGTTGCATTCGTGTAAACTTAATGCTGAATAAAGGCTGAATTGATTTTTTATACTAGCAAGTGACAGTTTATCAAATCTAGTAGGTACATATCTAAAGTGTAAACTTTTCACGACTTCACTCCAAATTTCACGGTGTAAAAAATTTTTGATGGTGCAAAGTTTTTGACAGGGGTTTGCACGGTATAAGAATCGCAAACAAAGGTGTAAACGTGTAAAGTGTTTTCACGTTTTCACTGCACCGAACCAGAATTGCCCCCCAGAAATGAATTCGAATTGCTCAGGAAAGCACACGAACACGTTCAAATACTTAATCGGGATATTAATGCTTACCCCGCAGCAAGAATACGGGTATGGAAATCGCGGTTCTTGTCAATCCGGTTTGCATACATCAGAAAGAATACTAGTAATAGGAAAACATCGGCTCATCGGCTAAGTTGCCTTCGAACATGCTGGGCATCATGCTGTACGAAATCCGACGAAGAAGCATAAGATATAATAGAAATGACCCTCTTGAAATTGTGGAGACGGAGTCTAAGAGACAAGATCTGGCACTTGCTTGTCTAACGACGTTGGCGTAAGAGTAACGCAAAGTACTGTCATCGGCGAAACTGTGGAGTGGGTTGGAGGGATTGAGAGCAGATCATTTATGAATATGAGAAAGAGAGGAGGTGAGAGGTTTGGTTAGATGGATGGATGGAGTATGGGTTGGATTTAACACCATCCAATACTACCTTGATTGAACTCTTGCGGGGGCACTTACATCTCCAGTGAAATGGGTAGCGACTTTCGCCGAAGTCACCTTCCCCGCAAAGAAAGCAGAGACGGACATTGCTGATGCGTAAGTTCCACTTTTCCGGCTCTAGTGAATACCTTTAAGGGACTATTGAGGGTCATGTTCAAGAGCCTAGGGCAGAGTAATGCATTTACTGCTTGTCCGGTCTGAACTCATCTGTTTGGCAAAAATATAGTGAGTTTAGTCAGCAGGGGTCTGCTCCAGCGATGTTTCCTGTTAAACCCTAGCTTAACCCCATCTAACTTAATTAATTATGATAATTTTGCCGTTTGGCCTCTTTGTGTATGCCCAAGAAAAAAGCCTAGTCGGACGAAAGTCACCAGAGACTCAAGCGACAGGATCTGGCGGCTTTCGCCCTAGTTTTTCCGCCCGCGATAACTGAGACATTACAATAGCCTGAGAGCTCACGGGCGGCAGACTTTAACCCAACCTTAAAACTACCTACTATAGCTAAGCTTATTATAGTGGTAATCCTGCGACTTTACTTAATTCCCATACTGGGACCATAAAGTTACTTAGGCTAACGCCTGCATTCACACCATGCATAAACACATTACATTAACACATACATTAACCCGCTCCATCCTATTGATTCTTCCAGCCACAAGAACTTCGTACTGGCTCTGGAAACTCTATATGAAGGGCCGACTCGCGTGCTGAATCGCAGTTCAGCCCATCCGTACTTTATCCCGCGCGCGGCTCTGAAGAAGAATACGGGCAGCAATTGTAGCAATTTGCCCTAACTCTGGAGTCATTTGAAAGACCCTACGGTCTTTGAATCATTTAATACACATACTAATCCAGCCAAAATTCCAGGTACTTAACCTCGATTTTCTTTTCTGTCCGACCGCAACCCGTTTTTAATTTCAAAGACTTGTGAGGTAAAATTCCCACTTTTGACTAGGAGCTTCTTCGCCGTTATCATGTCACAGATCACTCGAAGCAGGGGATCGCTCATTCTAACTTTTCTTTTAATTCGTGACACGTTCTTTTATTAATAGAAATCTTGCGATGAGTGTCTACAATCATTGTCTACAAAAAAGCACAATCTTCACGCGCAAAAAAATATATGACGCCGATAAAAATTCACAAATGCAATGATAAGGAATTGTTGACAGATGCCTAGCTTTGACGTTTCATCATTTGACGTTTCTGATCTGACATTTATGCCCAGCATGTTACTGCTGGCACCATCTACTGGAAAATTGCGGGTTTCTATTTGTATTCCTAATATCTTGAATGCAATGTCGAACAGCAATCTCCAATTGGAAAGATAGTATAGAGAAGAGTGAAAGAACTGCCAAATTCCAACATGACGTGTTATTCCCCCAGCTACTCATCAAATGCAACCGCGTCAGAATGTTGACTTCAATGATTGAACAGGTGATGGCTTCCTCTGTTATTGCTGTAGGACAGGGGACTGCTGTAAAGAAAAAAACACAAGATAAAAGAAATACACAATATCAGTGCAAAGATATGGCATTGCGTGGAATCGAACCGCGGATCTCTGAGTTTGGTGGTCGGGTGCCTTAACCTCTTCGATCGGATTCCGATTTCCTTAGAGAAGAAGATTGGACACATTCTATGAACCCTTGCGAACAACGTCACAAAAACGCACTTGATTGAAATCCCCAACGGACAGACAAAATAAATTCGGCCAAAAATTTCATGGAGGAGAAATGTAGAAGCAGAACAAACAGAAATCAATAAAACCTAGAATGAACTGTAGGAGGTTGAGTTAAACAAAATAAGTTAACATTTGTGTTTTGAGGCCTTATATTCCCATGAGGAGTCAGGTTCATCATACACCAACAAAATTTTCAATTCTAGATCTTAAAGCTGCTCGCCCTAAAATATTTCATCATATCAGAAAAGTTCCATATTTCATTAAAACATAAATCCGTATTCAGAAAGTATATCTTTAAAACTACCCGAACAACAACTAAAGCTCATCTTTATCTACGTAGAAAACATCTATATGCACCTCTATCTACATTTTCATATTTTGTTAAATTTTTAATCAGAATTCGAATTGCTTTAAAACCTTTTCGTCGTAAATAAGAAAAGTTATCCAATTACATATGCAGGTCGCTTATTGGTATTCAGATCCTTCTCAAGGAATTTCTGTGCTCAAATGAAAAGGACCAGAACGGAATGTTTAAAACCTCTAGTTTCTTTCTAGTCATCGGAAATAATTTCATTATGAAACTTGTTAAGCAGAAGGGAAACTTTTATTCATAAGACAGCAAAACTCTTAAAGGAATATTTTCGTGTCCTCTCGAACATCATTTATTATTTAAGGGTAGAATGTGTTTTTTTTTGTCGTCCTGTTTTCGAAAGGAAAGGAGTATACATAACAAGAATTTATTGTTTAAAAAATGTGGTGTTTACCAATACTGTAGTAATAACGACATAATAATAAATGGCAATGTTTAAACATGAATTCTTCGATACCAACCTTTGTACATGAGGCCGCACGTTATACCACTGCCTGTCTCAAATTTCTCATGTAGAACTTCGATGTTGATATCAAACGATGGCAGATGCTGATGATGTTCATCATCGCTGCTGTTCGTCTCCGCATCATCAATATTAACAATTTTCTCACCGGCATGAAGATAGTCACTTAACTTATTTTTACACAAAGAATTCGGTGAAGCCTCCTCGGCGGAGGACTTCACAATTTTATTTACACCACGATCGTATCCTTCATGCAGATTATCTGCAAAGTCCTCGTCACTATGTTTAGCTGTTGACGGCGGCACACCAATATTCGGTGAATCTGGCTGCTGCTCCGATTCATCAGCACTGCTGCCATAGTTCAATTCATAATTAATACTGCCATCTGGCGGATGAATTATTTTCGAATCAGGTGTAGACAGAACATCCTGATTGTTTATTTTTGAGTCTTCCTTTTCTGTTATTACTTTTGTGTTTTCATTACTGCTATCGGGATAGTTGTCGTCTTTTGTCAGTAGAAGCGTTGGAGACTCACCAACAACCCCATGATCATCCTCGATTGTGTTCATGCCAGGTGGTCCAGGAGATCGTCCTGGTGCTGGATCACTGTTTATTTGACCACCGATTGATATTGTGAATAAACCAAAATATAAGAGGAAAAATGCTACTTTCCACATTTTACGTTATTTTTATGTTTATGTTTTTTGCTGTAACGATTTTTATTTAAACACCAAAACAAGCGAACATAACTCGGGAATTAGCTGCGATTCGAACACATAATGGAAGTTTTTGATTTGTTATTTGTTTTTTAAAGTTGACGTGATTGTGTTTGTTGTTGGGTCTGAAAGTAAAAAGGAAAAATTATGTTTATTAATAGTCATTATCATTTTCATAAAAAGCAAAAACATATTAAACAGAATCTACTAAAACAATAAATTGCATTAAATTAAAAATAAAGAGTCATCAAGACGTGACGTCTAGATGTCAGCACTGTAGAAAGTTTACACTTGACATTTTTCGTAATGACATACTCCATTTTGTTTTAGCATTCATTCATTCATTGAAAATTTCGATATTCGAATTAATGCCTGCAGACTCAGTCGGGGTGGACATTTGAATGATGATTTTCTGTTCCACGTATAATTGTAATGGACAGGGGCGGCACTTGAGTTTTTTGCGCCCGGTGCAATCTGCCATATTGCGCCCCATTTCATTTTTGAAAGTAGTGAAGGACAATGGTAAAAGTTAAATAGAGAAAAAAATAGTTATGCGTAAACATGCGTATTTTCAGAAATTCAAAATTCTTCTGGCTTTCGGCACACCATCAGATACTGTACCACAGATGTATAAAAGCCTGCGTCCCTTGCGTGCGCTCGATAATCCGGCGGCATACGAAGGCGGCAGTAACCGAATATACGCCCCCTACAGAGCGTGACGCACACATAAACATTGACATCATCGGACCGTTTACCGCCAGCTAAAGGATATCGGTATTGCCTAACGTGCATCGACGTTTCACGCGGTGGCCTGAAGTTATCCCCATGGCGGGTCTAACAGCTAACACTGACCAGGGGCGGAATATAAGTCGTCGCGGTTTCGGGAGCTTACAGCAACGTTCGGAATCACGCACCTACGAACAACTCCGTATCATCCACGAGCAAACGCATCAGATATTAAGAGTACTTTTCAATTTTTTTTAAAGTGTTTTATTTTTAAATCTTAATTTCTGAAATTGCGCCCCTGACAAAATGCGCCCGGTGCAAGTGCACCATTTGCACCTATGAAAGCGCCACCCCTGGTAATGGATCATACTTTCAATAAAAAATCACAGCTTGAAAAAATGACAAAAAGTTCGTGTTTTAATAAAAAACACAAGTGGGCAGGGCGCGTTTTTTGATGACCCTTTAACATTTTTGCGATAGCTTTTAATTTTGGTGCTTTATGTAAGTATGGAATCACCAATTGAGTCTGATGCAGCTATAGCAGATATTCAAATGTATTTTATTCATTAAAGGTAGATTAAAATTAAACACAAGTGGGTTATTGTGTCAATAGGTTCGCCGCTAATTGTGCTTTTTCAACGGGTACATTTCCAGTTGAATAACGGATCCAGGCGTGCAAAGGATGAATAAAATCCATCAAAAAACTCTTCAAAAATACCATAGCACACTCACAGAAAATTTGGTTTGACTTTTTTTTTTTTTTCAATTTGCGCTGCGGTAGGTTTGAAAGGAGAGACAGAAAGGGATACGGGAAAGGCTCCAAAAAGCCTTTAATATTAATAATTTAAATTATTTTCATTTCCAGTTAATAATTTTTTTAAAGGTTTTCCACAACGCAGATGTTAAACCAAATGAGGGCGTTGGCAGCCAATGGTATCTCTGCAGAAGCTTTGAAGACGCTTTGCTTGCAGCGTCTTCCTTCTTCTTCTTCTTCCACTTAGGCGATTTTGGCAACCAACTTGGATCAGGACATTGGTAGGCTTGCAGAAATGGCGGACAAGATAGCGGATGTGGCCGTGGCACCTGGAGTCGCAGCTAGTTCCTCGCTCGGAGCCCCATTTTCCCAACTGCGGGAGGAAATAGTGGCATTGAGGAAACAGGTGTAGCAGTTGAAATTTAATCGAGTATGAAGTTCTTTAAAGTGTCGTGATTCCAGTCGCAGGCGTTACCGAAAAGGCACATACATCGTTTTGCTTTTATCATAAAAGGTTTGGTTGTAAGGCCATTCGACATTGCACTCTATACGAAGAAAATAGATTGTCGGACAGTATAAAGGGCTTTTCCTGAGCCTCTAGTCTTCCACGTATAAAAAATACGCTACAGTGAAGCAATTCCAATACTGACGGGCGTTTTACATTATTGATAGACCATAAACCACACTTGTATTTGCATTCCAGCAGAAATCAGAGAGGCAGGTCAGGCACTTGATTGATTGGCCAGCTCTCCACGAACTTCCAACATATCTCTGGAAAGGACAATGTGCTCGCAAACGAGGGTCAAGGCCATATTTCGACCAGTGCCGGTGATTTTGATGAATTGGCAAAGGACTGGCAACTGGAGTGGTTGAAGGGGTCAATAACGATGGTCCAAAATCCACATGGATGCATGAAGCAGACAAAAAGGCGATATTTAAGTACAAGGGTCTTCCGTGTAGGGTGACATTCTGCACTTGTAAATACCTTTTGCTCGTTAATACGTGGCTTGCATCTTCATGATTACGCATGCATTTTGGCTAAATAAGATTGTCTATACCAGCGGTCGGCAACCCAAATATATTGGCGTGCCACAAAACGTATATTTAAAACTACTGCACATTAAGCGTGCCATCAAAAATTAATTAAATATTAATGACTACCTAGGAAATCACCTTTGGAAGTTAAAGAACCCCATTCACATACAGGCCGCCGGCAGGCCGTGGTCGTTAAGCCCAGTTCGGCCGGTAGGGCCCGATGAAGGCCACACTTTAAGATCCCCATTCACTTATAGGCCGTGGCCTTTAGGCCAGGTAGGCAGGCACATACGCAGATGAAGACCATACGTTACTCAGTCTCACTGAGGGATCCGTCTGACAGGCCGTGGATTGCAGGTGACCTTATGATGTCCTACCCACACGGACAAAGACGACAGTTCAGCGTAACAGTTTGTCAATTTAAGTGCTAAAAACAATGCTCAAAGAAATTTTCAGACTGAATCGAAGTCCAGATCTTCAGGCCCCGACTGACGATAAATACCCATTGAAATCAAGATTTTTGTCAGTTTTCCTGGACTGCAGGCCACATCCACTTGCGGCCGGTGAGTGAGCGAGCGATTATACTTGGCCTCAAGGCAAGTAACTTTCAGGTCAAGGCCTGCCGGCGGCCTGTATGTGAAAGTCCTTAACATATTGATAATTTTAATTTAATGCACGAATTGTCTTCGAGCCACCAGAGATCTCCTTACGTGGCATCTAGTGGTACGGGTGCCATAGATTGCCGACCGCTGGTCTATACCAAATAAACAGAGTTAACCAAGAGAACTTTCTAGGTAATTAAAAATTTGTTAATTGTTCGATTTAAAAATGCATTATTGTATGATGTACAATAAACCTTACAAATGTTCAAAAATATTCTGAAAATAAATATATATTTTTTTGTGGTCTATTCTTGTACAGTTTTTTTTATTTTTAAGTAATTAAGAAATATTTTGATCGTTTCAAAATTAATATCCTTGCGTTTTTAGGACATTTTTAATCCTCCTTTGCACTGTCCTGTAAATTAAAATGAGAAATTTCCCGGAAATTTCAATAATAATGCTCATAACACAGAAAATCACCAAGAATTTTTCCATTACTTTATTAACTAAATTGTTGCCGGTAATATAGGTCAAACGTGGATAATCCTCTATTGTTAAATATATAAAGAAGAACGTGGAGAAAAAAAAATAAAATATTTTTCCAACATAGAATTCCTTTCTTAGAAATGTTTTTTTTTTTTAAAGAAGAAGTAATCCATAACTCAGAAATCCTATCGCACATTAAAAACCCGTCCTTACATAATTTCTATAAAATCCTTCTATGACAAAATTTATTCTTTAGTGTGTGTGTTGGTGTGTATGTGTATACAGTGAGAACATGCGGCCATACACAGAGCACAACTACAAGCACAGGAAAGAGGCAACAAAAAGAAAAGGTAAATCCAGGACATTCCATGGAGCATGTAGCAGGAAATCCTTAAACAAGTGAGGGAATTTCATTTGTGTGCCATTCCTGTCGTATAAAAGGTAAAATGAAAGTCCTTTAGCACACAGGAGGCAAGGATACCTGAAATCAGAGGCAATGTAAAACGACGTAATCCTTTCCAACATCGTCGTATGACAGCCGCTTGTATAAAATTCGAAACACAAAGCGCCCCCAATGTGGATATGGATGGATGGTATGCGTTCGTCCTTTTCGGTATGTTCCAGGGCACAAGAAGAGGCCGCCCCCTTAAGGACAGCCATTGAATGAGCGATTGGCGACTACTGATTCTGCTGTGGTAACCATGAGTCTTTTCTTTAAGTGCGGTAAAGCAAATGAATTATGTGGACTGTTAACCACCTGAGCATTCTCTCTTTGCGCCCACCCTTTTCGGTTGGTGGGTGGGTATAGGGACAGTTGGGTATGGGAACGGGTAGCCCGAAGGTGGAATGTCGTGACTTTAGCCACCTGGATTTGTATAATTCCGGATTCTTAGCGTGAGCCATGAAAGCCATTCCAATGAACTATAACACGGAGTACCACTTAGGGTGTGAATAGGACCGACAGCACACACTGCGGATACGGGATTTACGAAAATTCCGAGAAGTGCGTTACGAAGTGGCAATGGGCGGTGGGGGTGGTTGGTGGTAGGTAGTGGGGATGAAGGTTGTTGGTGCTGGGCCTTGGGGGTGGTGATGGCGGAATTGCTGGGTGCCACTGAAGCTGCTGTTTCCATTTTCTCTGCAAATGCTCTTGATTAATATTCAACACGAAGCTTTAGGGGGGTGTTAGCTTTTCAAACATTTACTTTATGCTTTAGTGGAGCCCGGGGATTACAAGGAGCTCAGGCCATTCGAGAAGACAAAAAGTGATTTTCTCCAGTGTAACAAGCCAGAAAAACCGACAAAGCAAAGCTCGCTTTTAATAAGCCACTTGTTACATTTTATTTGTTCATCTCTAATTACGAATTATTTATTCAGGAGCAGGTATGAGTTGTAGATTATTTACTTCAGCCTCCTCAGCCCCGCCGACGCCGACCCCTGCCACAATACTCTACGGACGAGATTAAGCTACTTTGTAATTTCGTTCTACATTTCATATAATATAGAATATTAGAACGTGAACACACATACACCTAACACAAACGTAATAAAGCACGCACAATATTTATATACATCAGGCCCCGGGGTTGGTCCTTGGTCCTACATTTGAAATCTACGAATTCTGATAATCAAGTTACACATCATAACCCAGCAGTAAAATAAAGGGAAGCGCAAGAGCATAAGCCGTATTTCATGGGCCGCATTCAGCCAAGATAAAAATGCCAGATCTTATCCTTACACAACACCTCCTTTTTGTGTGTTGTATGGAGGAAAAACGAGTGCGGCATAACTCCTTCGAAGGAATTTTATGAGATAAAATTGCGAAAGTTTTATATTTTCGCTTTTTTTTTGAGAAAGAAGTTTGCAGAAGTTTTTGTGACAATCATTACGTGCGTATTATCGGCTTATTGCGAAAAGAATACAGCTCTGCCTGGCTGCAGGTCATGCGTTAAATTTATTAAGGAGGAAAAGTTTCGAGTCTAACTTTCCGGGGCATGATTTTATTATAATCATCGCTGGGACGTGTGAAATTTTTGGATTTAAAATTTAAAAATTATTCAAGATTTTTTGATGGCGTAAAATACACAAAGTGCAAACATTAAAACGTTTTTACGATGGAAGTTTGATAAGTACATGGCTCTCAGTCTACTTGCGAAAGTACTAGTCGTGTTTTGGGAAGATCCATTTTTATAGTGAACTTTCCGGTGTTTATTTCCAATTACAATATGTTTTCTTGGCTTTTTTTTTAATAATATATTATCCCGAAGCTTGAAAATATTAGCTTTGCTTTTTGAATGAACTATATAGTTCTTCCACATACAAATCTCAAGATCCAGGTTCTATCGAGGTTTTGGGAAATTTCAAAATTTCCCTTTCTTTTCGGAATGTTGCATACCTTTCGGCGGTAGGAAAAACGTCATTTAAAAATAAAAACAACAGGGAAGTGCCGAGAGCAAATTTATAACAAATAATTGATTTTTTAGAAACTTATTTATTATTTTCTAGAGGGGATTTCGTGTAACAGTTGTCAACTGACACTTAACTTCTGTTTAATTTTGAAATTTTTAGGCACTGCAGATGGCACTTCATGAAATTTCCCTTGTCGTTTTTTTAAAGGAACTCGATGAAAGAACTATATAGTTCATTAAAAAAACAAGGCTATTGTGTTAGAGCGCTTTGGCATTCTCCGAAATCTTTTGTAAAAAATGCCAAAATCACAAGCTCCGATCCACGTCTGATCATAGCTTTGAGCTTTTAGAAAAAAGACTGATGTCAAGATTCAATCACCTGCTTGATGAACAATTCGCTGCTTTCCATGAGAGAATGAAACAGCTCGAGTCTCGCCTGTCGGCGTCAGCGTTGCCAACTCTTTCCTCTAGAGACTAGAGGACACTAGATTCGACTTTTTTTTCTCATCGTCAAAAGTAACCAGATATTCCACTAAATCTAAAGCTTCTCAAACTTAATGTGTGAAAGGCGGATGCTATAAAATATCAATATTTTAATAATACATAGAATCGGCATTATTGCTTTGACCAATTATCATTTAACCCTGGCTTTACCGGCCAAACGGGGCAAGTTCGAGCAAATTGGTGAACTGAACTTTAAAATTACCTCAGTTCGCTTTCCATTTCCACATATTCAACTGAGGATAAAACAGATCTTAGTTCGCCCAACTGGACTCGAACTGAAGTTAAATGTAAAAGCTCCCTCAAAAGAGAGTAATCATCTGGAATAATGGAATTTTATTTCAGTGAGCTTTCGCATTCCTAACTTCTGGCGAAAATTAACAACCATTTCAAGCATGAACTGAACATGAACTGGACTTTACCGGTGAAGGCCCTTATGTGGATTGAGCTGAACATTATTTAACTGAGGTAGGTGAAGCCGCGGCATCAGTCGGCACTGTTAGGGTATACAGGATTCTAATAACGCGTCTTGTAATCGGGGTACGAAAGGTTAATCGGGATACCAAAGTTCCACTAAGGTTGGGTTTTACCTAGCGGAAGAGACATCTCCTTGTTTCGCCTGGTAGTCTGGTACTGCCGGCGTCACAGCCCTTGTCATCTGGTTAGCGGGATTTGCCATTTTCAGGGGGCGGAAGACTCCAACGAGACTATCTTCGGCTAACCCCGACGGTTGCCTTTGAATCCATACAATATCAAGAGTTCAAACTCGAGGTTCAGGGCCACTTCCTCATACATTCCTAGATTTCTTTTAACCTATCCTATCATTTTCCTGTTCTTCGAACTAGTTGTTGGCAACGCTGGTCGGAGCAAATCGACCAGGTGTGTAGAGGTGTGCAGACTCTGCAAAATGACCAAGCCGCAGTCTCGAGTGAACTGGTGGATTTTCGTCGCCTGCCTAGGGTCCAAAACTTAAGGCCCCCATACACGGTCAAATTGCATGTACATCCAGTTTTTCATCAAACCCATAGTCGCAATGATTTTTGATCGGTACGACCGGCTCACAATCGATAGTTTTGGTTGTACATCCGCACTTCGATGTACATCCAATTTGATCGTGTATGACGGCCTTTATGCTGTAAACATGCTAAGGGCGACGGCGAAACTATTTTCCTTGACCACGGCGAATGGTCCGACGAAATTTGTTGTGAGCACACACTAAGAGCGACGGCGACACAAATTAAAAAATTCACACCGGAATAACCATCTTGCACATCCGAGTATGAATAGCAACACAAGCCCATGATGCCATGCGCACATGCAACGTTTACAGGCGACGGCTACGAATTAGAACTTGGATTGATTCGGTCGTCGAGCTTGGCAGCGTATTTATCGCAATGGTCTGCAGATTGTGCTGCTTCATACAAAAGCGGTGTGTTTTATTCGTTTTTGACAGTTTTTAAGCAAAGCGCTTCGTCAGTCGCCCTTAGCATGTTTACAGCATTAGCCGGGCGGTGTATCCCATCGAGCGATGATGAAAATTTTGAGTGCTGTTTGCCTCGACTATTGGGCATGATATCTCGTCATTATCCCGATTAAAAATAATTTCATGGTTAATTTCCTTACTAGCACGCACGCGCCCGCAGTTAGCACGCATAGCGAACAAACAGGCACGCCACAAAAGTACGTACTCTCCCGCCACAGGCACGCACGCTCCCGCCACAGGGATACACGCTCCCGCCACTGGCACGAAAATCTAAAAATTTGTTCTCTTGAGGGATGCACTCTCCCGCCACAGGTATCCACTCTCCCGCCACACGCACGAAAATCTCAAAATGTGCCTGATGACGACTTTACATACATATATAATACTCTTCTCCATCTTTTTTAAGAGGCGTAGAATTTTTATTCTAGGAAAAAAATTTTTTTTCTTTCATTTTAAATTTGAGTTTCGTGCGTACCAGCTGCATGCTAGCTGCGGGCTAAAGTTATTTTCACTCAGGCGTGCATGCCAGCTGCGTGCTAGCTGCGGACGAATTTCATTTTTACTCGTGATTTATAATATTCGTGCGTACCAGCTGCATGCTAGCTGCGGGCTAGTCTTCAGGCGTGCATGCTAGCTGCGGGCGCCGTGCGGGCTAGTGCATGCTAGCTGCGTGCTAGCTGCGGGCGAATTTCATTTTTAATCGGGATGTTAATGTTTTCCGCCCACAACGGAGAAATGACACTCCGTTGCAGCCTGGGAGAGTCAGGAAAGTGAGCTGATTACTTGTTATCAAAATCCAGTCTGCCAACGAGCAGCTGGAGTTTTTGAAAACTCTAACGTTGAAGAGACTCAACCTAGGATTCGCCTCTGACAGTGTTGTCCAGGTGACTGAAAGTCTGACGTCCAAAAACAGTGAGTAATGCTACTTCATGCATGCATCGGAATGATAGTGTAGGTCGTACTGGGGGTGATGTTGCAATATATGTCACCACCTCCCTCTCCTCAAAGAAAGGTATTGGCTCACAATTTGAATTTATTGCGTATTTACACCTGATGTTGCTAGCAACTTCTTCGATCTTGTATCGAGTCTCTCCCGTCATTACGATATCATAATTTCTGCTGGCGATTTTTATATTGATCTGCTGAAGGCCAATGAACGAGCGAACCGTCCCAGATGCCCACATTTTTTAACTGCGATAATCCTTCGTTCCTTGACGTTCTCACTGCTACATCCACCAATTTAGTGTTAAAACATAGCCAAATCTCTCCTCGTATCTTGATCATGGTGTTCTCTTCCTCTGCCTTCGTTTCACCTTTCACCCTCCATCCCTGCCTAACTTCTCTTCATACCAAGGCTTCAATAATATCAATTTTGCTCGTCTTTCTGAAATTACATAGTCTTTACCCTGTGCTGATATCTATATTACAACTTGTATTGATACTACGGTTGATCTCTTGAACTCTCTCATCCAATTCCTATTTAATCAATGTGTCCCTTTAGTTACAAGAAGGCGTTCTAAATCTTCAACTTGTCCCTGGTTTTCTTATAAGTTGTTGAGCGTGAGTTCTTGTATAGACACTATCGCAGAATTAGGATCCTGATCTACCTCGGTCAATCCAAAAATCTTCGTAACTTAATTAATAAAAAAGTCAAAATGGCCATGCGTGAATTTTACTCCCGTAAACTTGATCCTGCTCTGTCCATTAAGCTACTTTGGTCTAACCTTCGGTCTTTAGGCATTTATACCGCTGTGCTTAACTCATTTGATGTTGTTGTAAACCCGCTAATTTGTCAGACTATCGTTCTGTTAGTATTCTACCCTTTCCCGCAAAAGTTTTTGCGAAAACTATATTTACTCAAGTGCTGCGGTACCTTGATTCTTATAATTTCCTTTCTAAACTCCAATCTGACTTCCGTAAATCTCACAGTTTCGAAACTGCTTTATTGAAAGTAACAAGAGTGATCTTCGTTTCGCCCTTGATCAAGGTGATATTGAAACCCTAGTTCCTCTTGACTTCTCCAAAGCATTCGACTCTGTAGTTCACTCGCGTCTGCTCCATAAACTTAGTGAACGGTATTAATTTTCCTCTTCTTCTGTTCGTCTTTTCTCTTCCCTCTAAGGCTGCTTACACACCAAACTCGACATCGACACGACACGACGAAATTCGACAACATTTTTCTGTCGCGACACACATCTATTCTTATCATTAAGCGAGTCTATTCACACTGAATTCGACATCGACACGACACGACAAGATTTTCTGTTGTGACACCCATTTATTCTTATTATTAAACGAGTGTATTCACACTGAATTCGACATCGACACGACACGACAGAACTCGACAGAACTCGACAAGGAAAAAAACCGTTACCGACGAAGGGCTTCACATTCAAATCAGTTTATATCCACTGAAGGCGACACGAGGAAAAACGTCGAACGTCGACTTTCGACACGTCGAGTACTTATGCAGTGACTTTCGTTGTGTCGAGTGGTTCTGGTTGTCGAATGGTGTCGAGGTGTCGAATTTGGTGTGTACGAAGATTCGACAAAAAATTTTTTGTCGATGGACGTTTTGTAATGTCGTGTCGATGTCGAGTTTGGTGTGTAAGCAGCCTAATAGAGCTTAATGTGTTCGGCATAATGGCCTCGATTCCCAGATCCGGCGGCGGGGAAGAGAGTGCGGATTTGACACTTTGCTATTCTCAAATCCGCAGTCCCGAATTGGTTTAAATCGAAAATTCGGAGTGAAGACTCACGCGATAATGAAATATACGATGTCGGATTATCTTAGGCGCATTTGTCGTTTAAATCCGCAGAAAATTTGTTGCGGATCACACTTTTACAGCGCGGAAAATGTCAAAAAGAAATTCGGGGTTGCGGATTTGAGAATCGCAAAGTGTCAAATCCGCAACTCACTTCCCCGCCGCCGGATCTGGGAATCGAGGCCAATAATGTTACCGTCCCTTTCCTAAGAGTGCCTGCAGGTGTGCCCCAGGGTTCGGTTCTTGGTCCTTTGCTGTTCTCCTTATAAATTAATGCTCTTGCTTCTGTTATCCGATCCGTCGCTATTTTTTTCATTAATATACTTATGATCTGAAGCTTTATACCTCTTGTCCTCCTAATCAAATTGAAGATTGTGTGCTTGAACTCAATACTACCTTGTCTCAAATAAATGAATGGAGTTCGAGTAATTTCCTTAAATTAAATACAATAATGAGAAGATCTGAACATGTGTCGAGTGTCCAAAATTTCTTACTAGGTTGTAACCTCTTTCAATTCCTCGATCTCATTACTTTACTTCACTTGCATAAGATTTTTTACGCCAAAAGCCCCTGCTACCTTTCTGACTTCCGTTTTCCTTTGCAGTCCTTGAGATCCATTAGATAACTGATAACTGCGCACACTACCCTAATTCGTAGTCCTTCCTTCTTTGCGAATCTGAATACTCTCAGAATCTGGAATAATCTTCCAAACCACATTCAAACAATGAGCACAGCCACAACATTCAGAAAACATGCACAATTCTTTTTCTATCTTTTATGTTTATATCCCACTTAAATATGTACTCAAAAAGATGTAAATCTTGTGTACTTTTTTGAAATACAATTATTATAATTATTATTATTATTACATGCAAATCCATGAATGTGATGCAGTCACTACCCACCATACACAATGCGATTACTTCATTCTTCATGTAAAATACAAAATCTCAACCAATACCCCAACTTCTAACAAGTTACAACTAAACCTATTCACTTTCATCAACAATGCTATCTTTCAGCACAGACACAGGTCATTCAACCCTTTTAACGGTCTGATAGTCCTGACCACTTTTATATCTTCAAATCTAATTAAGAATAGTCCATATATTTGCTTTCTATCTATTTTTCGATTCAGACAAAAGTTCTTGATAAAGTTCTAAGTGGTTTTCGGTTATATGTCCTTCTTTCGACAACGAACTGCTGCGAAGGATTTTTGCAATGTAATAAAGTCGCAATTTTATGCCAAAATCGATTTCTTTCAAGATGACATTTTAACATTTTAAGTGAAATTTGAAACCAATTTTGGGGTCTCGGTTTTCAAAATTAACATTCATTGACTTATTTGAATGGGGGTTTTTTGTAGGATTGGATTCGAGGAGGAAATTTGTTATTGAAATAGACTGTTCATATTTTGAATGTTGTCATCTGTAAGCCGTTTTTCTTAACCATGTAACAAGTTGTTTTCCTTATATTTCAGTCGACAAAAACAATGCGACGAGAATATTTTTAGTCTATACCAGGACCTTGAAAGCTTTGTTATACGTATAGTCCAGGAAGAATAGAAAAAAAGTTGAAATAAATCTACCCTGCGTTTTCTTGGCGCTATAATTAAGAGAAAAATCGTAGGAATTCAATGAATGTGTTTTGGATAAAATTGGTCCAGGGCAACAGGTGGTAAAAAGCTAATAAAAGGAGCGAAAACGCGTTTTTTCACGTTAAAACAGACATCACACACACATTTCACATTTAAAACAGAGAACTGTACATTTTTTGCGAATTTGGCTTTTAACGAGCAGGTAATGTTTAAATTAAATGCTACATATGTATAATGAACTTCATAACAATTTTAATTTATATTTGTAGCAATCTTTTACGAAAATAAGAACACACCACCGATGAAACCTAAGAGAGCTACAAAATTGAATAGCAATTGGCTGAATACAAAGAAATGGCTCAAAAGGATTTCAAACGAAAAAGCATTTTGTGTAGTTTTTCTTTTGTTAACTGTTTTTTTTTTTACTTTTTTCGAAGTCGACTACTCAAAAAATTGGCAACCCTAGTAGGCACCATCAGTGGCCACAATTTAAGCGCTGCCACAAGGTTCTACGATAATTACACTCCCTATAATTAAATGTCAAAAAACGGCCATTTTTAATGGTTTTTGAATTTTTCTGCAAAAACCTGTTGACCGATATCAATGGTCCAAAACTCATAATTTTCGTCTTTTTGAGCACTGTTATATAGTATTTTTTGTTTTCCAAAACAACATATTTTTCGTACCCGAAACGTGAAAAAACGCGTTTTCGCTCCTTTTATTAGCTTTTTACCACCTGTTGCCCTGGACCAATTTTATCCAAAACACATTCATTGAATTCCTACGATTTTTCTCTTAATTATAGCGCCAAGAAATCGCAGGGTAGATTTATTTCAACTTTTATCTACTTTTTCGCTATCTCTCCTGGACTAGTATATAAAGACCGTCTTAAAAGAAAATGGTGTTCCGACCTATGTATATGCGCCCGCAACTAGCACGCACAGCGAACAAAATGCGACTGCTATGTTAATGGTATGCACCACTGAAATGAAATTTTTATGGGACAAATTCATTCCCTAGGTCCACACGTCAGTGACTTGTGTAATTCGGTATAATGAAAAGAAGAACAAATCTGCAAAATATGATTTTGGGTACATATACAAATTTAGAGTTTTCAATAAAAACATATTACAATTTTTTCAAAATTCGATGTTGAGCGCCATCTATCGGAAAAATTGTTGAAGTTTGTACTACACGCACAACAGACACTATATTCAGAATATGTCTCGTGCGCGTAGATTTTGACATTCCCGGGGCATTTGGCACCATTTGTAGAACTTGCACTATGGCGACCTCAACATTTTTCCCCCATTATTCATTGTGTTTGTTATATTCTCTGTTTAAACTATCATCAGACCTGATTATTTGCGGAGATGACAAACCATAATGATCTACAGTATTTCCGCCAATTGAAACAACAAAATCTCGCGATTATCGAGTTATGTCCGATCCGATAGTCGGAGCAGAGTGAAAATGTAGCCTAAACATGCCTTTAAAACTACTGAATCATCATTGTTTCTGTAGCAAATGTGTATAAAACGCCCAAAACTTCCACTCGCTTTTCTCCTACTATCGGATCACGTTTCCCGTATGAACCGATAGTGGTATGTGAGTGAAAAGTAGCCTAAGAAAATACTGAAGCATGCCGTGAAATGAAAGTCCTAAAATCGGATTAACCATTACCAATGATAAAAAAAAGTTGCCACTCGTTTCCTCCGACTATCGGATCGAGTTTTCCGTCTGAACCGATAGTCGGTTCTGAGTGAAAAAGCAGCCTAAAACATGCCCAAGAAAATATTGAAACTTGCCGTAAAAGTTCGATCGACAATCGGATTAGCTGTTTCTGAAATTAGCCCGGACAAACAGGCAAACAGACGTACAGACACAGACGTACAGACGCAGACGTACCGACACAGACGTACCGACAAAAAGTTTGAAAACACTTGATTTTTTTAATATCTAATTTGTTAACTTTCTATGAAATATTACGTCCCGAATATCACATTTTTGCTGTACCCATAGCACAGACACTTCATTTGTAGTCGGTTCATTATAGCGATCTGTGTGCGTTGAGGTAGGTCGTCCATCTGCATCTTTAAATATCCATTCCTGCCTCAGTAAATATTGATCGGAGTAAAGACAACCTTAACCACGAAAATTGAACCCAAAAGAAAAAGGTGAACCTAAATATTTAGATACAGCTTTTTGGGGTCTTCGATTGGAATGATAAAAAAAAGTGTTCACTCGCTTTCTTTTGACTATCGGTTCCAGTTTTCGGTCTAATCCAGTAGTCGGATACGATAGTCGGTTTCGATAATCGGATTCGAGTAAAAAAATAGCCTAAAACATACCTATGAAACTATTGAATTCCAGTGAAAAGGCGATCAACTTCAAATGAACTTATTCGTAGTCCGCCTGATAAATTAGTATGTATTCATGATGAGTTCAATAGTTGAGTTTAGGTTGAGTTAAAAATAAAAAAGAACTTCACGCTACCAAAAATCACAATCAAACCACAGAGATGCTACAATAGAACTCTCGTCTGTATGCATAATTTCAACTCAACCCAGGTAGCAGAGTTGAGTCTAGCTCAGTTGACCCTAACTCAACTGGACTCCTATCGACATGTAATTGGACTCGGATTCAACCTGAGTTCAACTCATCATGAATTGGTACTAAATGTGAACCGGGCATAATGTCAATCGGGTTGAAAACTGGCAATGCAAAAAAAGGAAACGGGTCATTCAATTTTGATGATTTTTGGAACAAGGAGAAGGAAGGATAAGGAAGTCATATCTGAGATTTATTTACGGCAAATAGTAACCCAGCTTATGATAATCTGACATATACAAATTCTTAAAGGACGGCAGCCAATACGATTAACTTTTCTGTGGTATATCAACCTTTTATTATGATCCCTTTATAAGACATATCATATTGAATTATTTTGATTTTTCAAATATTTCACAAGATGAAATTTAAAAACAATTTTCATTGCCATAAACGAACTTATTCCACTCGGGTAGTTTTTTCCTATCTCATGATGTTTTGATTATAAACATACATCAAAAATCAATCTATCCCCATGAGAAAGAGTCATGGAGCTATAGCACAATATCATTGAATTCACATATCAAACTCCTACACAAAATATCTGATTGCATCCGGACTCTAAACTCCAAGGAAATTTTAAAACATCACACGAAACCTGCTTGAAAGCAGTCCTGGCTATGAGTTTCATCTCTATCATCATATGGACCCACACAAAGTCTAAAATAACTTCATCAGACACTTTTATAAGTCCTTGAAAGCATGACATCATACCTCGCACAAGGATCGTCCCTTCAGAGCAGTCCCTCTGTACGTCAACACATTGCCTAAGGACCTTCCTTCAATCGTCGCCATGAAAATCGTCGTCACTTCGAAGACATGCACTCGAATATTTTATTATTATTGTGTCGGGGCTTAAATTCAATAATTTTATTGTTTGTGTGCTGTGCCGGTCGATTGGGTTCCTTCAACTTCCCAAGAAATTCCCTCTTGAGCTCCTGAGATTTAGTTATCAATTGCCGCTTGAGTCTGAGCGCTTTGGAAGCGATTTTTTATTTTCGGTAGAAGACGTTTATTGACTTATGCTGTAGAGGCGGCTGCAGGCGAGAATGATGGCAATTTAGATCTTCTTATGATTGAAGAACATTGATGGATTAAAATGTCACTCAAAAATGCCTCATTCTGTCAAGAGTACCGAAGGCGATTCTTGATGGTGAATCAACAGGGTTTGTAGAGTAGTAGGTTGTGATTGCAAAACAATAGTTGGGAAAAATCATTATACGCAAATTTTAAGTCAAGGACGATATGAGCTGTGACGTAACCAAATACCTTGTTGAAATCGGACAATGTGGTACCGGTTGAAACAGAAAAAACACTTGTAGTTAAACAAAATCATATTAGTCGAAATGTTTCAATAATTGTGTATTAGCTTTTAAGAATTAGGTTTGTGTCTTCGCTAGAATGAAAGCTTTTGTTTTTATAGAGGAAATTTTGATGAGGTGGGAGAAGAACTTGGGGATCATTTACGCTTGCTATGTAACCAAACTGCGGTAGGACCTATGGGGTGCGACAGTGAAGGAGACCATAGACCAGGACGCTCAGAGCTTTGGGGTGCCAAACTGGATGACATCGGCTCATAATCGGGACCGGTGGAGAGAACAGATGCGAGAGGCCAGGACCGCTTCCCGGTTGTAGAGCCGTCAAAGAAGAAGACATAACCAAACAGACACAGTTGACCATGTTCAGGTTGTGAAATTGCTGGGGGTAAATTTGGATTTCTATCGAACTTCCTTGCAAGGTTCAAAGAAATGGGCTAACTTCCCAATAACAGAGTTATTTACACATCTCCGGCATCAACGCTACAGACTCTACTTAATTTGGTATCGAATGGCAGTTTAAGTGATGGTTTTCAGCTGGGACATTCTACAATTGTTAGTATTTTGCAAAAGATCCTACAAGCAGAAATTTTATCGGATTATTTTTCCGCGACGATCTATAAGTTTAAGACCTTCTTCCGTGAACATGGGTTTTCATTCATTCATATATCACAGGCTGGAAACATTTTAGTACACGGATGGGTCCTGTTCCAGAACCTGAAGTGAAAAGATTGGATTAGTAGAGCTTTCAGCTTTCATTTCCAAGCAGAGTTTTGTGCTATAGCTGCATGCACCGAAATAAAGAATGGCAAATAACTAACAAGCGCATTTTTATCCTGTCAAATGACGCTCAGAACGATAAACCTGGTAGGACCAAGTCCAAATTAGTTTGAGACTGACAGGGTGTCTTTGATGAGCTAGGTAGTTTCAACCACTCTTATGGTTTAACACCTTGTCCCAGACTTGGCTCGTAAGTAGTATAGCTAAAGGCTTCCGGCACCCAAATTGCCCCGCTCCTTGCCTACAGGTTGGGGGTTGATGTCCGAGGTGCGTTGAGATTTGGGTGCCTGGAGGTATGCAATGGGGTTTATCTCTGTGGTGTGATAAGAGCTTTTGGTGCCTGAAAATATGAAATGGGGTTTATGTCGGTGCTGCCTGGAGGTATGCAATGGCTGGTGTCTGGAGCAAAATGCTTTTGGGACCTTTGGGTGTGCTCTTATGCAGAGGGTTTAAGTGTTGTTTATGCAGGTTTTGAGAAATCTTATGAATTTGAGCAATTATCTCCACCAGGATGAATCATCGTTAGCGAAATTATGATGCCTAAATAAAATTTTCGAACTTGTTCATCAGGACTTCTTACCGATCATGATTTATGTCAATTAGTGTAAATTTGGGTAATTTAATAAGGGTTGGAACCCCTTTAGCTATACTACTCTCTGGAACTGTTTTCATCGGTCCCAAAAGTTTGGCGAAATTCCGAGAAAACGTGGGTTATTTCCAATCTGAAACTTTTCTAAGCTTCAATACCTAAACGAAACCTGAGCCAACCGACAAATGTAATTTTATCGTGAGAAATGTGTCGTAAGCAATCCTATTGGTACCTCGGTAGCGATTCGATTCTAAAAACCGTAATTGCGTGGGGAAGTTTTCAGATCGTCGTTTTTGGGTGAGTGATTATAAGTCAGTGGGTGACTCTTTGTTGTTCGGCGAGTGTATCTTTGTTGCTTGAGTCATAATTCTTTAGGCAGACTACAGGGCCTATTCAAGCCTGATCTAGAAATCTGAATTATGGGAGCTGCTGATAGTATTGTGGTTACAAGTTGCTGACAGTTGCTGAAGTTGTACCAGATACCTCACTAAAAGAAAACAAAAAAAAACGTAAAAAAATGATTGCGTATTAAAAAGCACAAGGCAAGAATGATGCAACGGATTTGAGCTAAGTAAAGTACAAAACAAGAAACATTTCGCTGCTTTTAAAAAACTGTAGATTTAATTGTTAATACACAATCTTAAATTTTTAAATAACCGACTCCTCATTTTTACTTTACCGATGCCTGCGCCATCTATGTACAAATTTAAATAAATTGTAAATATTGGCTTGATAGAATTTGTTTATATGGCATCACTTAATTGCTATCATGGCTGTCGCTGTCAGTTACTTGGTTGAAGCAGTGTGGAAAGTTCCTCTTTGTTGTTGTTAAAATCCAAAATGTTAAACGAAATAAAGTGGAAACTACATATTATCTATGTAGTATGTAAATTTGTTTGTGTTTTGTTGTGTTTAATTTGGTTCAAGATTTTTGTTTTTTTCTCGTTATTTTGTAAACAGGTGACAAGGCAACTTCCGTTTCGTACAACTGTCATTGTTTTCGTTTCTGTTTTCTGAATTCACTCGTACCTGCTCGAATCAATTCAAAATCCCCGGGAAAGGAATCCAAGGAAAAGAAAGAAATCTCTCCGACAATATTTTCATCATGAACCGAGAACATCATTTCTTTGTTCATAACAAGAATTACATTTTTCACTTTAGTCCTCTTCAAATCCATGATCCATTACACCAAATCCTTATAATTCTTCTCCAAGAGTTATGTTAACCAATATAAATTTCGAATTTAAAAATGTAAAACAGATTAGCTTCAATTCGATTATCATTTGCTCACTTTTAAGAGGCGCACACAAATAACGCTTTAAGCTAAAAAGATAATAAATATTCCGAAGGACTGGCGGCGAATCAAAGTAAATATTTGCTATTTATTATATTTTTGCACAAGAACAACAACAACAAAAATCACAGAATCCTGGTAAATTTATCGAGACGTTTAGCTTACGAAGTATTTAACGAAAAAATGTTTTTTTTTTCTTTTTTCGTTTACTCCTTGATCAGGGTTATTAATTCCTGAAACGGGTCCGGGGGGCCAAAAAGAAGGCAAAAATTTCCACGGTGAAATTTTATGTGTCCTCGTTAAATAGGACGGACCTTATCATCTTTCGTTATCCATGGAAGAAATCTTAATTCTATCATAAAACACCGGCGAAGATGAACAGCATGAGGAAGAAAGTTGGTTGGTGAGAGGAAAAGAAATGGTGGTACATTTTCACCAAGGATTTTTTTTGTATAAGCAGGACACGACTGTTTTTAGCCATTTTTTTTTTGTGCTGCTGTTGCTGTGTGTTTTTTATTTTTGTTTGAAATTCAAAGTTGCGCTTTTTAACCCATACATAATGACTATGGTGAAAATCACATGCCGCCGGAGGTATTAAGGAGCACTCGAGCCGTTATACCGTGATCGAGGAGTGTCACGAACATCTGTGGCTTTTTTGTAGCGCAATAATGGCCTCGCATTAAAGCAAGGAAAACGCCGGGATACTATAGGCAGCACCAATGGCTAAGAAATTCTGTGGTAAATTACACAAACTTTAATGAAAAAAATAAGAAAGAAAATGAGGAAAGGTAATTCCTGCATAAGGTGCCTATTTCGCACCTGAACGCCACTTACGTAGAGCATCCTTCCCCTGGTAGGAAAAATGCCTCCTAATATGTATATATACACATGTATACACACATATACATACATATACATATAAAAACAGAAAGAACTGTTCACATGGCTGCTTGAAATTGGAGCAATATATCATGTTTTTAAAAAAGCTAAGCTCACGGTAAAAGTACATTACAATGCTAATGTCGGGGGAGTACCTACCGGGGGAGCAGTGTGGCGTCTTCCTTTGAAGTTCTGAAGTCGTTACAAGAGTGTTGAATGCCAGCGAAATCGTTTCGTCCTTGACTGACGGGAAGGTGATACGAAATCTCTTCAGGCATCGCATTCGAGATTCCACCCCCTACCCCCTCAAAAAAAAAAACACATGAACAAGTTGAAGCGTAAATTTAATTTTAATGTATTCACCAAGTGGCCCGGTAATCACTATGGCAACCTACACATTGCCCCAGATTATTGCAATGCAAATGGAACGAAGTCTTTGAGGAAATTCAAATTCTAAAAAAAAATTGACGCAATTCTAGTATTTCCCTCACGGAATTTAAACCATTGAAAGTTATCTCTACTCATCTGGGATGGCACAGGTACGACGACGGAGCACAGGTACAACAGCCCAGGTACAGCCAGCCAGAGACAGCCCAGGGTACATTGTTCGAGCGTTGCCATCTGCAGGTAATGAGCAAAGTCGAGCAATTCTGATTATTATGTTCGCATTTACGCTACCCACGAAGTCATTCCCGACATTATAGAGAGCTTTGAACATAATCAGATTAGGGATCCTTGAAAGCAATTTTATTGTCTGTGTCTGCCGTGGAGCTTTTGAGGAGCTTATTGTAAATCGTCGTTTATTGGCTAAAGACAATTTATACACACACATACCAGGATAAGAACAGAGGCACCGTTATTTAATTTGACAACTTATTTTCAGTTATTGTAAACTTTTCATTTTGGAACCTTTAAATTTATTGAAAATTGAGTTTCCATTTTGGGGGCCTTGAGCAGATAAGTAAGCCATTATTGTCTCGATTGAAAAAGGAAACTTTAATCTAATAAAGATAGAGTAGATCAAGTCTATTGCGAGGGGGAGTTGGCCTAATGGCATCCTTTTGTTGAAGGATCGTTACATTAATATATTCTTTTGTCTGCCGATGGATGGCTATGGCTCATACAATGTTACAGAAGAGACTCGTTGGCATGGATGCTTTCAATCGGAATGCCCACGGGCCACGTTTCGGCTTAATGTGTTGAACTTCAGAACTGTATTGAATTGTATTGGAGATAGGTATAGACGAATTGATGAACTGTAGCTTACAAAGCCAAACGAAAATGGTGACCTTCAATAGTCATCTCAATTTTCTAGGGCTGCTCTTGTATATACAATAATGTATCAAATAAGAATGAGCTTATTGGATCAATGTTGCAATACTTCGTTTCACAATATGTATAGTTTAGTCAAAGACAGCAAATATATTTATTTCTAATTTCGTATCTAAAGTTGATTCAAGTAACTTAAACTAAAAGCCTAAATAACAATATCGTAACTATATTTCACCAAGAACAAGTCTCCAGAGATCAGATAATCAAAAAAGATTTAAGAAAGCCAAACTAACGCTCTCTATGTTTCGAGGTTTAGAAATATTTTTTGAAGTTATTTTATGACGGCAGTTTAATATTGTGATGATTTCCATGAAGAAAAATTTTTAGAAATGATCAGGAAAAAAATGAAATTGAACAATAAAACGTCAGCGGTGCAACAACGTGGCAGGGTGGAAGGAGGGGGGCACTGGAGGCTTCACATTGTGATTAGTTAGGTCTACGACATTCCTATCACCTCTTCAAATCGGCTCGGTATTTCTATAGAAAAAAAACGGATATCGCAAATTGATAGATGTCCTGTCTTCCGTGGGGTTTTGTTCGTCGTACAATGAAATAACTCGATTTGTAGTGTTTCGAATATTGTGTGCCCGATTTTAACATACCCTGGATAGTCGAAACACATTCCACACCATGCGCCTCTTGGCGGATACGACACGATATACACATCATGGTTGTCTGCCGTTAAAAAGACACACTCGTTGGGAATCGTACAACGTCCGTCACATTCGATCAACTTCTGTCTAGAGTGCGAGATGTGATAGCGAGTGGTTTTGGGAAACACTCAGCTAACATCTACCCAGCTAACCGCCCTGAAAATAATATGGCTAGCCACTCTTGCCGGAGCGATTGGAGGACACATGTTAGCTTTCCGAGCTCTTGGTAAGGTGACAATGGGGTCCTTAGACTTTTCTTCAACAACGGTCCAATTCGATGTTGAGCTACTTTTGAAGGGTGGGGATCGAAGTGAGCCATTGAATGCACATAACTATTGTGTTCTTTGGTTACTCGGATCTATGGCGCGCCTGAGGAGATCTACCGAAACGCTATCCATCCGTCCAATGGCGCTACAGCCCAAATCGAGCCTTGGCCTTCTTTAGGGCATTTCTCCAAGTTTGACGGTCCCTTGGAGCTGGAGCCAAGCTCCGGATGTTGAGCATTGCCTCTGCGTCAGCCGTCACAGAGTCTATCCATCTCCTCCTGGGTCTACCCACTGGCCTACTTCCCGAAATTTCTGAGGCTGTAAGCCGTTTTGGGATACGACTGTCCTCCATCCTGATTACATGGCCGGCTAGTCTTAGTCTGTTGATTTTTATAAACGTTGAGAGTTCTGGGTCGTCAAAAATTTCATACAACTCGTTGTTGTATCTTCTTCGTCATATTCCATCCTCTCCCGTTGGCCTATTATGCATCTGAAAACTTTCCTTTCAAACCTGTTGACTCGTTCCTCTATGTCCTGGGTCATAGTCCAAGTCTCGCTGCCCTAGCAAAGTACTGGTCGTATTACTGTTTTGTAGAGTGAGAGTTTCGTTTTTCTGTGCACAAATCTTGATGAAGGATTTGTTTTTGGGCCAAAAAATCTCTATTAGCCAGTAGTATTCGTCTAGTTATTTCTTCCTTTTTATCGTTTCGTTTTGTAGTTGTGGACCCAAGGTAGACTGTTTTTTCGACTAATTCTAGATTATGTTCGTCGATGGTTATATATCTTCTCTAATCTTCCAGCTCTGGATTGTCTTTGTCCTTGACCGCCTCTCTTAATTCGTCATAGACTTCTTTTGCTGCCCCGAAGGACCTTCCCACGAAGTTCACGTCGTCCGCATATACAAATAGTTGTACAGACTGCGTTGTTATGGAAGCACTTTTATTCCGCTATAGGCCCTAGTTTTTGTTTTACAAGGATTGTGAAGGTTTTGTAGATGCCTTTGTAGTTTTTTGAGATGCCTTTGCAGTTTTTACAAGTTAATTTATCTCCTTTCTTGTAGATTGGACATATAATCGCTTTCTTCCAGTCATCTGGTGTAACATCTTCCTCCCAGATGTTGCATATGAGTTCGCGTAACTTTGTTAAGAGTTGCGCTCCTCCTTCCTTTAGTAGCTCAGATGCGATTCAATCGATGCCTGGGGATTTGCTCCTTTTTTGCCTTTTCACAGCTTCCCGTACCTCATCCAGTGTTGGTGGTTCTATTGGAATACTATCTTGAGGGATTACCATTGCCTCCACCTGTGAGTCTTCGTTTATTCCTTGGGTTGGATTCAATAAGTTTTGAAAATATTGTCTCCATCTTTACTTTATCCTATCCGAACCTGCTAATAGGTTCCCATCTATGTCTCTGCAGATATCCGTTCTTGGGTGAAACTTATTGGTGATCTGGCGTGCTCTTTTGTAAGCTTACTTAATTCTCCCTCCGTTGAAGTCTTCCTGTAGCTGTAGGTTCCTCCTGTTTAGATACTCTCTTCTTCTTTCAGCACAACTTGTCAGCAGTTCCTCTTTTTAGCTTAAAGACTTCCATCCTGGCTCTTGTGGGCATTGCGATGTACTCCCGGTGGCTCTGGTATCGTTCTTCTGTTGCAGCTCTACAATCTTGATCAAACCAGTCAATTCTAGTCTGTCTGGGAGCCCAGCCTAGGGCCTCTTCTGCTGCCTCTACGCTATTTTTCAGTTTTTCCCATTTGTGGTTGATGTCGGGCTCTTCTCCTACTCCTTTTCCCAGGTTTTGTACGATAGCATTCCGATCGGCATCTCTTCTTTCATCAAGTTTTAGTTAGTTCAATTTCACTTGACATATTTTTTCAGAACTGAAATAAACCAAACTCATAGAGCTCTTGGGGGGGGGGGTACCCCTCATTTCCTCCCTTTGAATCCGACACTACTTTAAGTGCCGAGTCACGTAAATTCAAAAGAACTATTTTGCTAATATATTTTTAATTACACGTTTTACTACAAAACTGATCATAACGTTTTTTGTGCGCAATTTCATATCCTCCATAAATTCACTTTGAATATCCTTATAATTCCAAAAATCCCATAATCTAGGCAGAAATTTACAAAACTTGAAATATTGTTATTACTACGAATTACATAATATGAATAAATTCGATTCATTTCAAATTGTTATTCGTGCCTTCTCCCCACTCCTTAGAAACAAAACAACAACAACAAAAAAGTTAACTGAAATCCCTACTTTAACATTTTCCTTACAACTTCTTCACTTTGTTATTTTGGCATTCGTTTTTGTTTCGTATATGGATACAAAAAGAGAGGAGAGAGAAAAGAGGCAAATTTAAATCCGTCCGACTTAAAAATGCTTAAGAATTCCGCTAAATCCAAATAAATCAAGGGAATGTCAACTCGGATTTCTTGAAGAAAAACGGAGCAAAAGAAGAAAAATGTTGTCCTTTTTTTCCTTTCTTCTTTTGGCCATATTTAAAAGAATCCCAGTCGCCACACGAATGGCTATGATGTAATAAAGGCGCCGCCGAAAAATGTCTACCCATGTACTTTGGCACTCCCGTTCCAGACGCGCGTTAAAAATCAGAACTATACACATATATGTATGTATGATGGTGGCTAATACATACATACATATAAAAAGTTCCAAAACAACAAGCTTATTGAGCCCTAATACAATACGAAAAAAAATGGAAAACTTCCAACTTATGCTGTGTAATTGGCCTCTTTTATTATCGATCAGCCCCAGTTGAGCCGCACACAACTACTACACGTACATATTTTTACACAATGAGCATATTCAGGCCAATGTTAAATGTGGAGAAACGCTATCAGTCAGCAAGGACATTAAATGTCCTTGGAGGAATGACATGTTTCCTGATGGGTCGTCGGTCTGGCCCTCTGTCTCTTCACGCATACATAAGGATGTTTTGTAAACATCAGCACATAACATAACCGAAAGCCCGACACACAAAACTAAGTAATGATTCCTGCCTGCTGACTTACTTGCCCTTCCATTACAGCACCACATTTCTCTGTAGTTTTCATCTCAATGAAAGGATCTCTCGCATAGAAAATAACCGCAATGGTAAACAAGGACCTTTCAGAATAACCATCAAGCGGCCTCTCATAATGCTCCTATGTTCCTTCCATTTCGGCTCTTTGTTACCCTATTCATAAAGGCACGCATTAATCATAATGAACAGACACCGAGTAATCACAAAAATAGAGAGGAAAACTTACGATAGATGGGGCTGCGATAGAGATATACATGCCCACACACCCAGGCCCTATAGCAGCATATAAAACATCACGGCCGCAAGATTCTATCCGGCTGGAATCCGATACGATACTCAATCCTTGTTTATTGTACTTAATTCAGAGCTCATGCCAAAAACCGTTGGTGAATCCTTGCAAGGATTCTACAAGCGAGCGTGGTATAAGCGCAAGGGCCTAGTTAGTATGCCTGAAATGTTTAGTTGAAAAAAATGGGCCCTAGTTTACGTCACGCAGTGCTTATGGCAGTAACGTACAGCGTTAAATTTACAAAAATGAAGGCGAATTTTTATCTCCTAATTGACCCATTTCATCTTCTTATCCTTGCGGGAATTTAAAGTTGATATCGTATTCTCCTCGCGAGCAGCTTTCTGGTTTATTTTTATTCTTATTTTCGGGACGCGCTAAACGAACCTAAACGCACCCCGAACGTGGTGGCGCTTCTGCGAGTTTTGATTTCTTCGCCTGCTGCGCCTCTGTGTTCTCGTCCATTATTTTAAATTACTTTCGGTTATTGGCGATTTAAGGAAATCAAGAGAAGTTTTTGGATATGAAAAGGATATTTTTTATTTCATCAGCTGGGATTGGCTTAAAATATTTTCGATGCTAAATTGATGGCATTTGGGGAAAGAAATGTTCGTTTAGGGCTAATTTTTAAAGTTAAATTACCATCCAAATGTAGGTCTTACATAAAATTCACTTAGACTTATTTTTCCTCTATTTCTTTCTATATAGAAAAAATCCACTGACAAAACTTTTCTTATAAAAAACTAGCTGGAGCCCGGTACGTCGTTGGATCCATAAGTCAAAATTCTGCCGTGCGCCAATAAAATTGAGATTCCCAATTGTTTTGGCGCACGCCAGAGTATTCGCTTTTTCCATGGGCAGTGAGAGTCTCAAATACGACCATGAAAGTACATTCGAAAAGAAAAGGGCACTCCGTTCGTTTAAAACCCCAATTACAATTCAACGGTCTCACACTTTACAGCCACTCTTGTCGTGGTCAGATGCTCTGGGATAGTTTTGTTGCCCGTAGACGAATTTCAAAGGCGAAATTGCAATGCCCTTGTATTTCATCCATAAACACGAATGATAATGGGTATAGAATTGTTATTCCGAAATCCCCTGCAAATAGTGTCACAGCGCCTCCCATCGGTTGGTTTTTCCTCGGAAATCTCGCAAAGCCCTGTCAAGCGCTTCGTATGATTTTTTGTGGGCCATGGTACACTCGTCCCACCCGTAAATCACCTCCGATCGATCTGCAACTTTGAGAATCTTATTTTTTTTTCGGAAAAAACCAAAAACAAATGGATATGAGTTCTTTAGCAGTAGCTTGAAGAGTACCACCCATACAAAAGTGTAGGGGTTTTACCATATCGGTTTTCTACAGCTACCCGAGGGGTTCGAGATAGGGCAAAATAGGATCGGAGTAGGATAACTCGCCATACCCGAATTATAGACAAAATTTCTTGCCAATCGGATGAGCGGTTTCAGAGTCTGTAAAACATTTACACACTCAGGCAGACACAAAGACTAACTTCCACTTTTTATATATACTACCTGGGGCCCGGTACGCCTCGCTGCACCCTTAAACCAATAGCAGCCAATAAAAATCATCCATTGACTTGGTATTTTTCGAGATATGAATTTTACACAGATGAAGTACCTGAAAAAAAGGTACATTGGTCTTGAGACAGCCGCCATGGATCTAACGGTATATTGAGTATTCTGATGATGTGGTTAACATTAATTTCCAGAGGAAAAACTCATTCAAGTATATTTGAGTAATATATTTCTTTGTAATAAAAAAAAACAATAGGAAGAAACGTCTAGTCTCTAGACTAGAAAAAAGGCAAGCTGACAGAAAAAAATTATATACTACTTCGTAGTAAAAACGACTATGCAAGTTGTAATAGCAAGTATTAAATGTCTTTCCAAATTTAAATTTGCTTTAACATATTCTACATTGCTTATTGTATTCTAACTTATCAAAACCTTGCATTTGATACCCATGTCGATGGGGTTGTGAAGAAAGTGGTAGTTTGCCCTCTTGACACGGCCGCCATGGATCTAACGGTATATTGAGTATACTATATTGCTTAGAGGTCGTCCATTAATTACGTGAGACGTTTAGGGGGAGGAGGACGAGCCGAATCTCACCCAATCTTACATGGGGAGAAGGGGGTCTGGTTGGAAGGGGGTAATTTTTTTCTTCAAGAAACAGGGTAAAATTGCGAGAAAACTCGGTTAAATTAAGTAAAACGTGTTGCTCCACTAAAAACCCCCATTCAGCCGGCAGGTAGGGGCCTTTCAGACCAGGTCGGCAGGCAAGGTCTGATAAAGGCCACAGATTACTTAGTCTGACTGAGAGATTAGGACTTTAGATATCCTTTGACAGGTCGTGGCATGCAAGTGACGTCATGATTTTGTACAGGCACACAGGCGAAGACGACAGCTTAGCATAGCAGGGTCTTAATTCAAGTGCAAAAATGCTCATGGCCTCAACGAAAACTTTAAAGGCACAAACAGGTTGATGACTGGAAAAACCTTTAAAATACACGGACCACCATATCTGCTGACACAATGCACAGGCGGCGTGGAGAAGCTAAATTTTTGGGAAATTCTATTGCAGGCGGCCGTCGTCATCGCCTCCGCGCCAATATGTTTGTGCCTTAAGAAGGCTGCAGATTCACGCCGTGAAAACCCGCGAACAAGCGCGAATGCCAGTGTGGATGGTTTTCGCACCTAGCTCGCGCATTGCTTTCAGGTCCGACTGGATACGGCGTGAATTCGTGCCGTAAATGCACGGCGTGAGACTGAATGGAAGTTCTGGGATGGTAGCATGTAAGTTGTTTCAGTCGACCTCTTCAAACAAAAATTCAAGTGATACAATAATGTTTGTATGAAGAGGTCGATTGAAACAGCTTTCGTGCTACCACCCCAGATCTTCAGGCACAAACTGACGACATATGCGCACACATATAAAGATTTTTAGCAGTTTTCTTGGACTGCAGACCCCATCCAGTTGGCTGCCGGGGAGATATGTGGTGGTACTTGGCACCAAGGCGAAAACTTTCAGGCCACGGCCTGCCGTCGACCTATGTATGAAAGGGGGCCTTAAGATATGGCTAAATCTTACACAAAAAAAATTTTATGTGAACGCCAGAAAGTAGCATAGAGAGATTTTTCTTTGTCAATGAAATTTACTCAAAATTCTAATCTAATCCACTTTTAAAAACTTCTAAACAGATAATAAATAAAATATTGTTTAACTTATTACATTTGGCAGACTGTTTCCATTTTTAAAGTTGATAAAATCTGCACTCAAATGCACGAAAACTGCAAAGAATAAACTTTTTTAAAAATTAAATGCACAAAAGTGCAGAGGACTGTGACTCAGATCATTACCTAACAAATACTTGATTTTGATATCAGAGGGAATGGTATTTTCTCGTTTCATGTGTTATAAAAAGTGCAATCAAACTCTGTTAGTATTGGGTAATTGCAAAAGTTCGTCCACTTTTTGGCTCTTGATAGCGTTGCATCGACAACAGAAGTGTTTTCTCTACTTGGCACGAATGAAATTGTTATATAATATTTTAGGGAAATTTGGCTTGATTATTTAAATTTTCTAAGTGTTAAAATTGCAGACAATACGATGTTATGTTTCAATATACTACTATTGTTTATGAAAAAGCAAAAATATTTGCAGATACCAAAGAAGTCTCCTGCTGTGTGCAATGTCACTGGTGACTCCACATGCAATATATCACACAGCAGGGAATGTAAGCCATCAGCGGAAAATTTAAGCCATCAGAAATGTGGTGTGAAAACATTTCTGCGAATTCATAAAAGCATAAATTTTGGATAACCTCTTCATTTCATATTTTAAATTGATGTCCTACTGAGAGAAATAACTTAAGCCAGCTTATCTTATCTATGCATGACCAGTAAGGGAAAAAGAAGCATTGATTAATTTTTCTTCTTGACATGTTTAATATAATATTTCACAAAAATAAAAGCTTAGATCCGTTAAATAAATAAAAGATTTTTCTACTCCAATTAAGACCATAAGCCGGAATTGAAACGGGGATCTTTAGATCATGAGTCAAAGGTTTTCATAGTTTTTCATGTCCATTGTCTTATAAACGTATAGTCTAATATTTTTAAACCCTACCCGACTAGTGTTTAAAAAAGAAATTGTTTCATGCAGCATGTGGCCCCATGTGGCAAGTGAGAGGCTTCTCGAAAGAGGGCTTCCAGAAGAAAAAATGGGCAATACTGAAGTGAGGTATATAAGTCTTATCGATTTCATGTTACAAATGAAATAAGGCAGAAAAATAGCTTCATTATACACAAACCTGTTTGAGTTGAGGACCGGGTGATGAATAGTGTGATTTACCCCATTAAAGCTTTTTTTTTCACTTTAAATGCAATTTGCATTTGGTGTTGGGTAGGACACGATTATAAAATAAGTTTGTAAGAGGTGCCTCTTTTTTGTTTTGAGCCAGTACAATGTCATACTTCAAATGAGGCGGGGTGCCATTACAATGCCAAAACGACAAAAACAAACAAATTAAAAAAAGTAGGAAAAGAAATACAAAGTTTTTTTACAAGTCCGATTGTAATATGCATTAAATTGCCACAGAGTAGGTAAGAAACCTATGCCTCCACAATGTATATTTATTTTTCACAATCTCACAAAACCTAATTTCAAGCTGGAAATTTTGCTGAAAGGAGAAACCTTTGTCTCGGCACCACATAATTACAATCACACCTCGCCTCATTTATCTTGATACACTAGTAGGTCATTATTTTTGAACCGGGCCATTTAAAAAAATTGAGGAGCCCTCAGTACAATTTACCATATTGTAAGGGACAAATATACTACCTCGGCTGGCTCAAGTTTATAAAAATTACAGGTCACAAAATGGTTTCAATTGACTAATTCTGCCCGCGGGAAAAACCTTGATCTAGCATACTCATCCCATCAGGGGCGGCGCTTTCATAGGTGCGAATGGTGCACTTGCACCGGGCGCAATTTGTAGAGGGCGCAAATTTAGAAATTTGGATTTAAAAACATTGAAAAAAAAAATAATTCTCATGGATGCAAGAAATTATACAATTTTACTCAATTTCTGTCCCTGTACTTTCTCATGCAAGAAAAACCGGGGAAATTTTACTTCGTACAAGAATTTTCCAGAGTTTTTAGTGTCGAGATTATTTTCATTTTCCTCAAGAAATCCTACTCGAGATTTTACTCAAAAAGTGAAAAAACACATCTTCGTATTCGAGAATCAGAAGCATAAATTCGTAAAAAAAATCTCCCAAGCTAGAGCAAAATCTGATGTTGGTTGGATGTTGACCCATGTGAAGCTTCCTATGTAATACGCATTATAATGGTGCAATCTTAAATCTTGCGCAAACTATGATAATTATTTCTTTCATACAGCGAGTGTTGCGTCTTTTTCCATTGTTCAAGAATGAACAGCTCATGGGGCGCAATGTGGGGTAGTGCATCGGGCGCAAAAAACCCGCGCACCGGCCCTGTCCCATCCATTATCTAGCACACTCAATGGACCCATTTCGATTACGGTTCAAGGTTAAGCAGCCTTGGACATGGTTAGTACTCAGTTGGGAGACCGCATTGGTAAAACGGCATTCGCGTTTTAAAATATAAAGCTTTCGACATTTTCAAGACGAAATTCTCAAATTTTCGGCCTCTTTTTTCCACTCGGTTTCGAGGAGCAATGATTCTTCCTCCAAGGGGCCAAATGAAGCATTCCTTATGGTGAAGTGCGAAAGAGAGAAGGCGTTAGATACCTTGTTCGGACCTTATAGGGGAATCCTCACGGGGCCCAATGACTTTTTACATTTTAACTAACGGTTATGTGTTCACGTGCTCCCACCCACAATGATTAAGCTCCGCCGTCCCTGGCTAAGGTACATGCCTTTGAGCTAACCTTAAATGTTTGAAGAATAAAACTATTTTCCTAAGCTGTCGGTTTACGATTAATTTTCATTTATATAAAAATAGGAATATCCAGAAGAAAACGGTATCTATCGCCATCACTATTTTCTAAACACAATTCCATCTTGATAGAGACATTTTCTGCATAGCAGCAAAACCAACCCCCCCCACACAAGAATAGTTTTATACTTGATTTAAAATGTCCCCCTCCTATCTACAGCAAAGTCCGCACCGCACTTTGATCGATATCCTCTGAGTGTTTAATGTCCTTAAAAGAAGGATGTTTGTACATTTTTTCACGCTGCTGCTATCGTCCCGATACGATGGCACTTCTTAGAGGCTCTCGATAAATGCGGCTTGTGTAGAAGATGCTGAAATATTACGTGATAAGTGTTTCATCAATCACTCAACATTATGGGCCTATGTACGCCCACTGTAATTTCTCTCGGTGTTTGAAGCGTTTTTTGATCAGATCTGCAGCAAGAAAAAATCCTAAGCTTTTTTGTCTACAAGGAATAAAAATTTGTAATAAATATTTTTTGGATAATCCGATTGTATCCCGAAAAAAAATACAGTGTTTTTTTTTTGTTATCCTGTATCGACATAAAACACGCCCAGGATAAAGCTTGATTGATTCTTTATTTTTAAGGGATTGATAAGAACCGGAAATATTAACTTTGGAACACACTTAAGTATCTAAAAGCATCCTGAAGGATAAACTGTGGGTGTGTGGGGTTTTTTCGAAATAACTTAGATCCAAAGTAAAAAGTTCGAACATGCCATAAATTTTTAAATGACCGCACACACATTATTTATTTGCAGGCTTCTAGCTGAGTGCTTTTCTGTGGCATGCACGTCCATAATGGGGGGCTGCGCAAAAAAATGCGAAACCTTCATTAGAAAAGCATTCCTTTCTTGTACCTTTCCTGTGGCTTTTCCTCAAAATTTCTTTAAAACAAAAAAATGAAGAAAAATACCCCAAGCTCAGGAGGGAAACCTTTTATGAAGTTTTCCTTCCAGCATAAAAAGAAAAATTTCACCATTGTGTTTTTATTAGGACGTGTTTATGCATAACCTCTCAGCTCAGCAAAACCTCGACGAAAATTAATAATAAAGTCTGAGATTTTTCCTCGTTCCCCAATCCACCCCCACACTGTGGAAACGCATACATGCAAACAAAATAAAAATGAAAACTTGTGGCCATGAAGAAAACTTAAACAAAAATTTTAATTTACACAAAAATCGGGTCAACAAGTAAAATTCCTCAATGCCGGATTTTCTCCCTTCTATTGCGACTTATTTAAGGTTAATAAGGGTTGCATGATGGCCGAGCACACCGCAGGAATTGTTTTATTGCGTGCGGTTTGCCTTTGAAAGCACCCTGAAAATGGTGAAAAAGATTTTCATTACTAAAAAGCATGATTATTATAATTACTAAGGGGTTGATTTCAGCGTGTGTGTGCGCATTCACATGCAGGCATATTAAGTTTTATTACAAAGGACCCACTTGGCCCGAGACCTTTAGAATTGATTTGTTGTTAATTATTAATCACAATTAGTTATAGTTTGCCCAAAAAAAGGAAACATTGAGCAAATTACACTCTATTTACAGAGTTGGACTAGTTTTGTTTAACGTTTAGGTTTTAGGTATGGCCAAAGGGCAAATAAATCACTTTGGAGTATTAGTGTGGGTTACGTGGATGTGTGTGAGTGAGTGGTGGGTGCACAGAAACCACTCATTTTGATTGATTGCCGAAAAGGTAGCTGAACAGATAAAATGTGAGTAGTCATTAATTTTGTCGAAATTCTTATTATTATTATTATTAACTAACTAACAGTGTAATTTTTACAAGGTCCAGATTAAGATCTTTGCTTTTCGTGGGGACATTAGCTTGGGTGCTACTACAAAACTAATCAAACAGAATGGTTACATATGAAAAGAGAAGGGGTGCAGTTCCTAATTGAGTAAAAGAACCATTGGTTCTATTCTTTCAGTACTAACTCCACTTAAGATTATCAAAAAAAATAATCGCATTTTCTTGCCTAAACATGTTATACGACCCAAAGTGCACGCGGACGAAACAGAAGAAAAAAGTTTTTTTGGTTACAAAAGCTTCCTTCAGAAGTAAGAGACTCACAAGTGGAATGAACATCCAACTACCAGAGTAAAAATAAAATATGGCCTTTCAACGGGCGAACAACGACCGCTCGGCTTTATAAAAGGCATATGGTGACCGTAGAATTTTTAACAATTTTTAATGGAAGCATATGCGTTTTCACGATGGCCAAACTTAACCAAAAGATTTAAATGGCCAAGTACTGAAGTACTTTCTGATGACCGTCACATGACCGAGGACTATGTTTCAATCACGGTCGGTGTTCGCCCGTTGTAAGGCCATATTTTTTTTTACTCGGGTAGGCGGATGATACACGATAAGGCGATTCACTGTATTGACTCAATATCTACGTCGAAACTGCCAATTTATTAAGCATGGTTATACATGAATTATTTCGTTTGTTATACAACACACTTTCACATGTGTAGGATTAATTTTTCATAACCCAGGGGAAAATTCGAAGTACTACTAGGGGGAGCTAATTTCGGTCGCTGTCAATAAGAAGTTGTTTGGATGAAAAAACTGGTGATTATTTGCGATCTTAAATGGTGTCAACTCATTAGACCAGTTCTCGTTCGATTACAGACGTTAAGCAGCATTGAAAGTGGTTAGTACTTAGTTGGGGACCGCTTAACAAAACTACACTCATGTATGGTAGGACGAAATGCCAAAAATTCTTTATAAAAAATGGTTTTTCTGGTGCTTCAAAAACGTTTCTAGAAAGCTTTTCAAGGTGCGTTCTAAGATTACTAATAGGGCCCTCCATTTTTTGCTGAGAAGACATTCGCCCAACGTTACAGTCACACATATAGACAAGTGACAGTTGACAAGTGACAGTTCGAATTGATCCACGATGTATAGAAAGAAGGTAATGTAAATGAGACTGCAGCTTTGAATACCGTAGAAAACGATCACCAAGTGGCGCCAGTACTAATGCAGAAACAGCAACAACAGCTTCGATTTTATATGGAAGGATATACATAGTTCAATGAATCCTTTGTTGGACTACGTAGCTAATATTTTCCGGGGTGATTCCTAGATGTATTTGGAAAAAAATTGTTCTAGAGAGGGGGCTATCCACACTATCCACTAAGATGCAGGGTGTTGTATGTATTGTTTTGTTGTTATTTAATTTACTTATAGCTGAATAACTCCTAGACTCCAGTTTTTCAAACTCCTCAGACGACCCCTGACCAAAAAAGCTTCCTCCATGCATCCGAGTGTGTATTTTGAGCCATTCGCCTTGTATCCACATAAAAGCATGTTTATATTGAAACAGCTTTTTTAGCTAAAGCAGGCGTGCGCCGTTGGCTGCATGGTACAATAAGTTGGCAGTAGAAATATAAGCTAAATATAAGCTTTAATGAAGCTTTTTGTTTCTGCTTTCTGGAACTGCAAGAGAGAATGGAAATTTGACACATGGTAAAAAGGGTAAAAGCTTTTCAAGATAGAAACAGAGCTTTGTATTATTGTATCACGATGGGACTACCAGAAAAGCTTTTACTTCAACAGCCTTTCTCCTCGTGCACTGTTCAATGTTTTTGAAGCGAAAAGCTCTTTTTTTACTGAGAATACACGATGAGGGGTGCAGGGGAAGAAAGTTTTAATAAAAGAGCTTTTTAAGTTTCTCAAGATTTTTTGGATCGTTCTTTAAACAAAGCTTTTGAAGAACTATTTGAGAAACTTTCATTAAAAGCGCATCCAAAAGCTTTAATGGTTTGTTTTTGTTCTTTGACTAATTGGTTTTTATATTATAGAAAGCAGCTTAAGGGTTAATGGTAGATCCACATGGCAAGAACTTTTGTCTGTTCGACTTTCCGTTCCACTTCTGTACTATGAGTGACTATGATTCTTGAATGTTTAAATGGCTGTGCAGACAAGTCGTCGGAATTTCTTTGGATTTGGTCTTTTTCAGAGAACTTGCAGCCAACTTCCTTTTTTTCACAGATAGAAGCATTGTTTTTAACTATCGCGCTAGCCAACGTGTGGCTTCGACCCATGCCCTGAAGTTGAAATCTCTTACTAGCTTGACTAGCCTGGAATTCTTGATAGTCTTTGCCAGCAGTTGGCTGAAATATGAGCTAAAAGCTTACGATATGGAGTGATTGAAAAGGTATTATGGTGCGCCTGGTGTTCACGACGGTATATCTAGATTGGTATGACAACATCTTAACAGGATCGTGCCTATGGGATGGGGTATGTTATTATTATTATTATTATTACCAAACACTAGGAAAGCTACCTCATTGAACCTCGGAGGCTAGCCTATTGTTAACCGGTTACGTTGACGAGATGCCCACAGTAATTCAAAAATACGATTCGACGATTCATTATAGCTTCCCATTTTCATCGCTTTCGCCATTGTTCACGAACCGTCTTTTGCTCTTTATAAATCGCTTCCGGTTCAATCTCGTATTTTAATGTGACAAAATAATGCGATTCTAGTGCATCCGGATTGATTCAATTTTAGATTAGCGGACAAAGAAGACATTTTATATTGACATGTCAAAGGAGAGAATGAATTTATTAGCCTTTGTAGTAAAAGTCCTAGTCACTTCAGAATCGATAATCTGGGAGTACATTTTAAATCGACGGGAAATATCTTATGCAATCGAGTTTTAAAATTCATACAATGACGACTGTGCAAGGAATCGAATCCAAATCTCTGAGACTCTGAGCTTCACTTCAGTCTTTCAAATATCAACTCAGATGTTTAGGTTCGATTCTAATCACATTCCTTCTTAGTTATGTTCCGTCTGTGCAGCAATTTTCTATCCACTCGTCTATAACTATTAGTGAAGAAACCATCTCCTGCTCAATCCTTGAATTCAGCGTTCTGTCGTGACAATATTGGATGAAAACCGATGCAGTAAAACCGTGTGTTAGTGATGGCATTCCTTCATTTTGTTCACGCAATTTTTTTTGGCATTGCATTCTATGATAGAATTGATGACAACATACAGGAGTTCTCCCTCTAAGCTCTAGTCTTTCACATAAAAAATTGAAACTACATAGTATATATCAATGCCCAAGGATACTCCAAAGTACTTACTTTCTACTTTAAACATATTGAAACCCAAAATTGACTCCGCATCGATTTCCAGCCCCTTTCCCATCTCCAAAACAATTTATGTGACAAAAAAATCCAGTTTCCCAGTTTCTTCAATTCAAAGCTTTTAGGCAGCCAGCATATAAATCATTAACCACACGACATTTGGCTCTTAAATAAAAATCCTTCTCAATAAAAGCGACTCTAATTGAGCCTTTTGTGGATAGCAAGGATCGATACTGAACCGATTTTTTTCCCAACCACAGGAATTCAATTGGACAATTTTCAAATGTGACTTTCCCCTCGTTCGTATGTAGTGAAATTGTGCCTGAATAATAGATTTGGTTTGGGCACAGAAAAACGTGGACTCGGTATTTTTATGTCCTTTATAGTATTCGTTATAGTTTTTGTGTCCTGGAAGCCATACGAAATGTGTAGGCATAAAAAAAGTTTTAAATGTTTTCAATGATTTTCGCCCACAGGACTTCGTGAAAATCCAGTATAAGCTTCTAAATGGAAAACAAAACCCAAATACACACACACGCTCAATTGAGCCCCAAAACTTCCTTCCTAAGGACTCATGGAATATAATCTCACTTAACAAAAGCCACAAGAAAAATAAAATTATCGGGAATAATATGTCCTTGATGGCGGCTGGCGGTGGGGCCGGGGGAGAACGGAAAACATAAATAAAATTTATTCTGCCATATAGTTTCCTATTCAGGATCCTCCAGAATCCCTATGCAAACGGGGAGTCAAGTGAAATATGAAAAGTTTTATCACAAACTTTCGAATACTTTCGTTTACCTTAAAGGTAGTCGAGATAAATTGTTGAATTGCCATCACCCGCAGCGATGTCGGCCCGACGAATAACAAATAGTCAATGGAGAGCAGCAGGATGAAGAATGATGGATCCTTACGCAAGGGTGAACACTTTTTGGCTTTAAGTAGAAAGGATAAACGCAAAAACATTTTACGGTAAAGGACTTTCGAAACAGTTCAACACACACACACACACAAAACCCCCTTAAGTTCTCAATTTTAATCTTTTGCCAGGGATCAGCCCCAAAAACATTATCTTATGTTGATACTTAACAGGATTTCTTCGGGGGTGGGGGCTCCCACCCAAAAAAATCCTTTTTCTGGTTATTATAAACAAAAAATAAATTGGCAGCACAAAAATGCTCAAGGATAACACACATATCATAGCGTATGTGTTTTTTACGTGCGGTTGATATGGAAATAGGCTTATGTGCGTATTATATGCGGCCGTAATGGAAAATGGGATTTTGTTGGGGGCTTAAGTAACAAAATGGAATTTTCCAAGCCGCTTAAATGTTTTTAAATAATTTCCAAGTCTATTGGTGGTGGATTTTCGCATAGAACAGCGATTTTAAATGGGAAACGTGATAAAAATTTCGAAATTGTTTTTTTTGGTGATTCGTGTGTGTGAGTGAGGATTTGTATGTATTTTTTCATAAAAAATAAAGTAAACCATCACTTATTTACTTATAAGTATTAATCACAAAAATCAATGTCTCCCCATTTTGGTGTAATTGATATTACAATATACATAGTAACAGAATATCGTGATGGCAGAATTACAAGAGAAAGGCTTTCCGAAATAAACCTGAATAGACAAAAGTAAAAGCGGAAAAACAACAGTCCTTTGTTCATTAATTTCCTTTAATGGAGATCGTATTGTCTTAGGCATAATCCAGACGCCAAGTATCGCTTTATTTTAATATAAAGAAATTCGCTAAAAACCGAAACTCTGGGAGATGGCCTTCAATATCCTCCTTTGTTAGCATACAAGAGGCTATTCTAGATTTTTCCTAAGATAGCACAAGGTGGAGTCGTTTAGTACATGGATAGTTTCAAGCAGAGCCGGCGCTTGAAGTTTTTTGCGCCCGGTGCACTATGCCATATTGCGCCCCATAAGCTTTCACGGAATTTTTGAATCAACTTTTTGACAGCTGTATAGTTGTTGCTGTTTTTTGTCTCCCTTTTGGTAGGGAAAAACGAATAGGGATGGCAGAAGGGGGAATTAATATTTAAAAACAACAACAACAAACTCAAGCATTCTAACGAATAGTTTGTTGGAAAAGTTGGCTTTTGTGAAAACTCATGCGATTTTTCATTGAATTTTCGAAGGGAATGGACAGATTACAGACCTTTAACAGATTGTTAGACAGTATTACACCAGTTTCATCGGCCGAACCGCGAAAATTCGATAAAATTGGTGTACTGAACTTCAATTTTTCCCTAACTTCCCATATATTATGACATATTGAACTGCACTCCGGAATAATAAAGCTTGAGATCGCCCAACATGAAATTGAAATTGAACGTAAAAGCTCGCTGAAAAGAGAGTAATCAACTGTAGTAATGGAATATCATTCCAGTGAGCTTTTGTATTTCTAGAGAAAAAACAACAGTTTCAAGCATGAAATGATAATGCCAGCTGGTGAACCCACTTATATGGGCTGCATTGAATTTTATTGAACTGAGGCCGGTGAAGCCGGGGTATAAACAGAATTTAAAAGTGCAGCAACAGCGCCCTCAAATTTATATCAAACATGGTAGCAATAAACAATACAGAGCCATCGGAACAATTTTTCCTTTGTGTGAGGGAATATGGAGCTTTTTACAGAATTTTAAATAAGTGCTCCAAATAAATGATAGACTTTTTCCCGAATTTCTCAAATCTCGAAGTTAAAATCTCTGGTAACTTCCTGCACTAGAAGCAAGTTCTTGCATGAGAAAGTACAGGGTCAGAAACAGAGTAAATTTGTGTTATTTCTTGCACCCGTGAGAACTCGTGTTTTATTTTTTTATTTATTTAGGTATTTATTTTTTTTTTCAAATTTTTGAATCTTTTTTAAATTATAATTTCTGAAATTGCAACCCCGACAAATTGCGCCAAGTGCACCAATCGCACCTATGAAAGCACCGTCCCTGGTTTCAAGACAGAGAAAGAAGTGTTTGCAGAGATTTTGGGGTCAAAGAATTGGATTACTAGAAAGTTGTTTCATCCTGGCTCAAGAAAAGGTGCATACTAAAGGCCGCACCATAAAAAAGTGGATCTTAAAATCGTTGTTTCCATCCGCAATGAGAGTGCCCACAATCGAGCAACGTCACTTTGTTTGTTTAGAAATGTAAATTATCGGCTTATGTATATGTATTCTCAACATCCGCACTCACTTCCCTTCGTATATGGCGTGGGCTCTATCTTTAACTTCAGTCCAGCAGCGGAGTGATGCATGGATACCTGTAAGACCCATACTTAAGGCAGAATACACCGAGGCAATCCGCAAACCTCGGAAATGCTGCGCGTCCTGTTTATCGCTCGGACATTCTGGGCACACTTTCGTTAACACAACCTCTCTCTGACCAATTTTCTTCTGCAGGAATATCTCTTTGAACAGCTCTTCATTGATCTTATATACAGTGAGCATCAATATAAAGTTAACACAAATTCCCCTTTTTTATTTTGAGCCTTTTAGGGAGCCTCCAGGACCCCCCTAGAGGCAAATGCGAATTTTTAAATTATTTTTTAATTGTAGTAGAGACTGTTACGAAGATTTTAAGGGGTCGTGTAGCCTCCTCCGATTTTTTTGAGGAGGTAAAAACGTGGATTTTTTAGTGTATTTTTGTTGTTGAGCCTTTTGTGTTAACTTTATATTGATGCTCACTGTATATATATTAAGCCTGTACCAAAATAAATTTTATTTGTGATCTCCGCCGTTGTCTGGTCCCAAGACCAGGGTGTAAAAGGAGGAGGGTGGTCGACCTGCCGAATTGGCCAGAATCGGAAAAAAACGAAGAAACTAGGGAAGAAACAGCATGGATATACGAACTACCTATTTACGAAATAATGTTACTGCATCATGGGCAGTCGATGCACCAGCCACCAGCGCTAGGGATGCTGGTGAGAAGTGGGTTACTGTCCGAACACTCAAATTGGTCACAACGAAAATGGAAATTCAATTCGCTCCGCGTGGAATGTACGAACAGGACATCGCTTCGGTCAAAAGGAAATCATGACAGTGAAGTTACCAAAATGCAAAATGTCAGTTCCTGCGCTATCGGAACTACGACTTACCCCATCCGGAACATTGACGATCATCCCGAAAACAATCGACGAAACTATTCTGGTGGTAAGAAACGAGAAGTCGGCGTGGGTCGATCGACCGGCTACCAGCAGCGTTATCGCATTCCAACCGTTATTCGAGCGTTTGGCGGTCGTAACCAAAGTCTAGTAATAACAAGTCTTTCATCTTTATACAAAATTCCCTCCCGTTAGATGTGTGCGTGCATATATGAACATCACTGCTGAGCAAAACTCAACGCATACTTCGTGAGCTCGGCGAGACAAAGCCAGATTCTCTCTCTTCGATCAAGTATGCAGAACAGAAAAGGAAAGACAATCTGCTGACAAGCTGATTCAAGCTGTTTTCTTTCATAAATCAAAATAAACGAGCAAATGTGCACCAATACATCCCTAGTTTATCCCAATAAAAACTCATAAAAGTTTCCGCTGTTTAGTTGTGTACAAACGCGTATAAAAATGCTGCATTCTCTCTCTGATAGCCTGACATGGTCATTTGAAGAACTTGTGCATATAGCTGTTCGCCTTTCACTCATTACGGCTTGTTAATTTCTAGACTTTGGTCGTAACCATCAGTGAAACGATCAAGTATCCGTTATGCGCAAACGAGACCAGCCCAGACACGAACAAGGACGAATTTTACGATCAGCTGCAACTGACGGTGGATACGACACCTCGAACCGAATTAATCATATTCGATGCGATGGGCAAATTCTGACACGGAATAATTAACGACAACGGCTTACGCCTCCTTTCGTTCGCAGCGTCAAACAATTTGATCGTTGGCTACAGCATTTCAAGCCATCCACTCAAACACCAACTCACCTGGCGAAATCTATCCCTGCAACGACTCGGCGATGTTAGACAACGTTTTGATTAACGCATTCCGATCGACGCCTAAAGACGTACGTGCAATGCGTATGCCCGTTCGGGGATCGGACCATTATCTTGTTCGAGCGAAATTACAGATGCGATTACAAAGAACGAAGAAAACTGCACCACCACCAGCCAAAAAGAATTGCTTACGGAACGAGAGTTTCAAATGGCATTATCCAACAAATCCGCAGCGTTCACAATACCGGACGATATCGATGTAGAAGAAAGGCAACGGTCGGAGTCCATTGTGGGGTGTATCCGTAAACGGTCTGGACCTCGTCAATCAGCGGAAACGTATGAAACACGTCGATTTCGTGCAATAGCGACGATTGAACAAAGAAGTTCGACAGAAAATGAAATCGGAACGAGAAGCGTACTGGATATAACGTTGCGACCGACATGGAAGAAGCGGCGTCGAGGCACTAGTACCGGACGCTGTACCAGACAATTCGGTAATTAGACGGCAACATAAAAAAAATCGGATGGAACTTTCCTGACCTCTTCCAATGGGCGCCTGCTGCGGTGGAGCGGATTCTTCCACCAGCTGTACAACTTCGATCCGCCGCAAGGTCCAGCATCCGAACCTCCGATTATCGAACAGCCGACGAATCAGTTTCTCGATACCGAACCAACAATTATCGAGGTGAAGATGGAAATAAAATCGCTGAAAAATGGAAAAGCCCCGGGAAAAGATAACTGTCGTCGTTTTTATCGATTTCAAATCCGCTTTCGATTGCATCGATTGGAACAGCTTGTGGAGAGCCTTGGAAACCGAACGCGTGCCATTGAAAATCATCCAACTTCTCCAAGGATCGTACGATGGCTCAACCAGCAGCGGTCGTATCCGAAGCGACTTATCCGAGAAATTTCCGATTCAAACGGGTGTCGGGCAGGGAAATCTCGCTTGGCCACTTCTCTTCTACGTTGTGATCGACGCGATTATGCGTGAAACATTCGATGGACGACTCGGAGTTCGATACGACGACAACTAATTCGTAACCGACTTGACGTTCGCTGACGATAGTGCCGTCTCCGCCGAAACGGACGCCAAAGCAACATACATCTTATACGACATTTGCCGCACCGCGCGGTCATATGGGTTAAGAATCAATGCGGAAAAGACCAAAGTGCTCACAACGGACGGATCGAAAGCCAGTGTTCCCCTCGATGGAACCCAAATCGAACAGGTTCCGATGTTCAAATATTTGGGGTCATTGGTTTAGGAAAAGAAAGTGGCATCGGCGGCCGACGTACACAGCCTCATCGGCCAGGCAACAAAAAAAAATCGCCTCGCTCAATTGGTGCATATGGTTTGTTCATTTCCAAAACGAAAGTACGCCTTTACCGAACGTTGATCCTTCCGATTCATCTTTATGAATCGGAAACGAGACACTGCTCAAGCCGGACGTGAAGAAGCTCGAGGTCTTCAAAATGCAATGCTTGAGGCAGATTCTCGGTGTCTCACTTGGTCACGATGGTCTTCGGAACGAGACCGTAGGACAAAGATGCGATCAACAAACCTTGATCGAAGAAGAAATACAAAGACGTTGACTACGGTGGTTTGGACATGTTTGCCGAATGGATGATAACCGCTTGTCACGACCCAGAAGAAGAAGCCCAGTCACATCAATCTCAATTCTTTCGTATAACGCGTCAACTGTTACTGCTGCATGCTCGTTCTGAAATTTGTCAACTGTCTTTGGATGTGGTACAGATCGTGCCGTTGTGACACCATTCCTCAACGTCGTCCTTTATCTGGAGCCAGTAAAAATGTTTTGTTACTTTCCCGAGTTTGTTGATCCGTAAATGACCGTCGGATCTTCCATCATGAAACTCGCAAAGAGCATACATTAAATTACTCCTGGGTACGAGTTTTTGCATCCTATACGACTTTCCAGCATTTGATACTCATTTCTTTTTCAAAATCCCATCTTCTATGAACAGCGACTCCCACCCGTTACCATCTTTTGTGAGATGGCAAGGTCGTTTCTCTAGGAATCGTGAAGATCCTCTGGCTCCCATACGAGGGCACCTATCGCGAACTACGCTAAGCTATCGCCACGATCCTACGAACGCCAGCCCTCTGCAAGCGAAGAAAGAGGAGTCTGTGAAAATTTCAGCTCAATCGGGCGTCTAGTTTTTGAGTTTTAGTATCGCATTACTAACCAAAAATTTTATATAGAAAGATGATGGCCCTGGTTCTATATATGGTTAGCGATCTAGTGATAACAATTAATAACAACCACAACCTGCAAATTGATTAAATTTAAGTATTCACAGTTAATTTATATTTCAGAAACGCGTTTGAAAAAGGTCAGCAATTTGATAACAAAACGATGAACTTTTAATCTTTATTATGCAATTACTTAAAATATTCAAAACCATCCAAAAATTTCAATGAGCTGATCTTTCCAATTAGTTTGCACAAGACTATGTTGGAAGACAGATCTTGTTAAATTTAATCTAGAAAATATTCACGAGTTCGACATGGTTTTTACTTTGTCCTTAAAACTACTATGTCTATCATTTTTGTTAAACTATTCCGAATCCTTGGATATCGAAAGTGATCGTATAGATCTCGCGGTAAAAATGTTATCATATATGGACACTGACGCTGATCCTTGCCAGGATTTCTATCAATATGCTTGTGGAAATTACTCAAAACTGACGAAAGGAAATGAAGGAAGTAATTGGCAGTCAATACTTAAAACATCTGAGTTGGACTACCAGGAAATTCTGGGTGAACTCTTAATGGAACCACTCTCTGAGGATCACGATCAAAATGCTGCTGATCAAGCGAAGATTTACTATCAATCATGCATGAACGAACCGATTTTTAATTTCAAAAAAAGTGAAGAATATGTTCAATTTATTAAGGAGGAATTTAAAGGATTATTTGATTTTATACCAAGAAACTACGACTGGACAAACGCGTTGGTGAAAGCGAAACTTTATTTCGGCATTGATTTGTTTCTGAAGTTCAACGAGAATTTCGACGATGAATGTTTCGATGTGAGCGTCGATCTTTACGACTTGAATTTGAAATCGTTTGTTTCTAATAGTGCAAAAGTTAACAAGGATATAATTAAGAGAATAATGAAAATGTACGACAATTTTGATTCAGAAATAAAGTGGACTTTGAAACAAATTGAAAGGTTTCAGAATAATATAGAGAAGTCACGAGCTAAAAATAGTAAATATAGTAAAAAATCAATAAGTGACGAAGAGCTGTCGTATAGTGCCTACAACATAAACGACATGGATATACCGAAAAATTTAAAAGAATACGCAGTTTTAGCGCATACAACCAATAGAAATCAGGAGTTTAGAGTGTGCAACTACGAACATTTCAATGAGTTTGTAAATGCAATAAAAAGAAACAGAGAAAGTGTCGCAAAATACGTCACCATAAAAATGTTAGTAGCGCTTCATCTTAAGGAGTTTGAGTCTCCGAAAAATCAAAAGTCATTTTGTGTTGAAACTGTTAAGGATGTGATGAAACCTGTTGCAAATGCGATGTACTTCAACAGTACGCACTTCGATAGGGATGTTGAAACCGAAGCAAAATCGATGATCAATTACTTGCGAAAAGGTTTCGAGGACTACATCGAAGCTTCAGACTGGCTCGATGAGCAAACTAAAGCAGCTGCTGGTGCTAAAATAAAAGCAATGGACATCACATTTGGTGCTACATCAAACTTCGACAAAATTTTCAATGATGAAAAATATTTAAGTTTAAACTTCACAACAAATAAATTTCATGAAAATCGCATCAAAGTCCTTAAATTCCACAAGACCCAACGAACCTACGCCTACAATCGTCTGGCCAAGAATCAGGACGAATTGAAAATGGACGGATCGTACTACTACAACACAAACACCGTTTTCATTCCAGCTGGACTGCTCAAACATCCCTTCATTAACACAAATCTACCAAAATCTTACAATTATGCCGCATTAGGATTTTTTATCGCTCACGAAATGACACACAGTTTGGACAATCATGGACGACAATTTAATGAGAATGGCCGACTACATAATTGGTGGGGCGAGGAGTCCGGCCAGGAGTTTGATAGACGTGCTCAATGCTTTGTCGAACAATTCAGTTCGTATAGAGTCGATTACACAAATGCATCCTTGGATGGTAATAAAGCCCTGTCGGAGAATATCGCTGATTGTGGTGGTGTACGGCGAGCTTTGGATGGATATAATAAATGGTACAAGGACAATGACGATGACATAGATGTAGAGCGTGAAACTATACCGGGTGTGACGAATGTTGAATTGTTCTTTTTGAGTTTTGCTCAGTTGTTTTGTAGTGAAGTTAAAGGTATGATTTATCATCATATGTCGTATCAGGATCATTCGGTGGATAAGTTTAGGGTTATTGGGAGTTTGGCTAATTTGAATGAGTTTTCGGATGCGTTTAGTTGTGAAATTGGAACTGTTTTGAATCGAGAAAGGAAATGTGTTTTGTGGTAAAAAAATATTTCAAAAATAAATATTATATTTTTATACTATTCTATACAGTGTATTTTTAATTTTTTGCAATTATCTTGGTGACATTAGAAAAATCAATGGACCGGATCTCGTCCCACCCAGGAGGACAAGCAGCTTTGGACGTGGTTAGAATTTAGTTGGGGGACGAATCTTTTAATTTTTGGCATAAAGAATCGACTTTCGTCACATAGATGTATCATGTATCATTCGTCATACAACAACAGTAATTTTATTTACAATTTCATCAACTTATAAATAATTTATATTCAGCTTATAATAATATCCAAACTTTGACTATATTCATTACTTACTTACGTCGAACTGCAAAGTATTCAAGGATTATTTTCTTTACCTGGAAATATAAAAAAAGGATTTGTTTAAGTAAATTGTTTTAATTTTTATAATATTTGAAAGTTTTAAAAATAAATTAAAATTAACATCGATTAAGTACTGTGCGACTTTGACCATGACCCAGCACAGGAACGAGTCGAGTTAAGAGAAAAGTTCTCAGATGCATAATAGGCCCAACGAGAGAGTATGCAATGGCTCCATTGGTACTGTCGACTGTTCTTTCTCGAGGCCAATGTCGAGCAGCCAAGTCTAGTTTATGAAAATCGTAGACAAAGGAAAGAAATAACTGCAACGACCATGTCTCATTCAGTTCAACAACGACAGAACCCTGACTTCGGTAATCGAACATAAGATGGCGTCCTCTCTCTCTTATTGTGCTTGCACGCGATAGTAGAAGAGGGTTTTTACTGTAAAAAAAGCAAGACAAGAAAGCATAATGTTATTGTAACATCGAAAGACCCCACCCCTACACCAAATCGAACAAATGGACCTCTGGAGTGGTGGTCAGGTGCATTTACACCTAGGCTACCAAAGTCGGCTTGAAGCTGCTAAGAATTATGTCACAATGCATGAAAATCTCGCTCCAAAATTCACAGTCTGTTTTAAAGCCAAAATAGAGTTGACTGATATTTCTATAGTTGCTCAATTAAACAATCAACAAACCAAGAAATCTGTAAATTTGTTTGAGATAAAACAATGGAACTTACTTCATTGGATAAAATGATTTCGATAAACTAACATCAGAATCACAATTCAACTGAAAATAAACAGAAGAATTAAATTTTTCGCCACTATCTAACCGATTGGCTTCATTCACTATTTGGCAATCAGCTGCCAACTGTCAAACGATATTAGCGCAACTAGCGAAATAAATTGAAATTAGAAAAAAAACAGCAATTTGCTTTCATTGAGACTTTTTGGCAGTTGAAATACTCTACTCTGTGTTCTTTAAGCCAGCTTTGAGGTTGAGAATTCTCACTTTTACTGCTCCGACAAATTTGTACTACTAGTTAGAGCAGCAAAATTCTTCCTCTCTTTCTTTTGACAGTTGTCAATTCGAAAACAGGAAAAATCTGAAAATTAATTTAAAATGGAATTTAGAGCAAAGCTGAACAGAAAATTGTTTTTTGAAATTGTTGCTATTTTGGGATTTTCTCTGCTCTAACATCAATTTGACATTTTGCACTTTTTAAACAGTTTTGACACTTAAAATAACTGCATTTATGATACAGAACGGGAAACACAATACAAAAGTAAAGAGAGCCGACTCACTAGATCTGCATCTTTCTAAAGATCCGACGAGCGGTAAATAAGAGTCTTTTTAAAAAAGTTCTTGAATCTTCAGAACACGGTGTCCTTACATAAACTTGCGTTTCGGTTATTTCAAATTTCACCTCAAATCAATTCAGATCATATTTTCAGTTAAAAGCTCACTAAAATTTGACACTCATTAAGTTTCGACAGACCCGAGAATAAGTTTTAGATCCGGTCGTTCAGTTGGACGGATTCGGCTCAGAACCGCGATCCGATTCATTGCCTCTTTTTAAAGATGCGGATCTTTGAGTTGACTCAGATCTGAGTTACCCATCTCTAGTGCTTACCAACGAACAGCATTTCAGTTTTATTGATATAGATCAGTAAGTTTTTTCGTTTAGGTTCTGACAAAGCGAAAATAGAAACAAGTTCATGACATTTTCCCCATAGATGGCGTCAGTTGCAAATATTTCAAAAAACACTGATCGCAGAAACACCACTAAACACTAGTTTGAAAGGTGATAGTTCAAGTAGGTATTATTTTGAGGGTATAAACATCGACATTGGGGTTGGAAAGTTCTTTGGGGGAAAATGATGAATAGTAACGGCCACTAGGACCATTGTTGGTGCCGAGATAAATCCTGAGAAACGCGATATCTAAGGTCTACGCGATCTAAGACCTTCCGATATGCTACTGAATCCTACCTCCACCTCCACGAAAATGTTGACTTTACATCGGGTGACCCCTGGATGCTCTAATCTATACAAGAGTAACAGACGAAGGAAGGGTAAATGCGAGTGTTTCGTGCCTCAAAACGATCACCGAATCGAAAAAGAGAGTTCGGAGTAGCATTTATCGTAGAGAATGAAATCACTGATGAATTGAAATACGAGGAAACAAGAAGAACCGCAAAAAACATCTGCAGGAAGAAGAAAAGGCAATTCCTCAACAATCACATCCTGAGAGCAGAGGAAAACAAAACACGGGAAGCATACAGGGAAGTAAACTTCTTCAAGAAAGGCTTCACACCCTCCTCCGGTATATGTAGAACAAAAGAAGGCTCTATAGTCACAGGCAGCGAAGATGTAAAGAATTGACGAAGTCCTTCCCAATCAAGCAAGGCTTAAAGCGGGGCGATGGGCTGGCACCCATGCTATTTAATCTCTGCCTAGAAGGAGTAATTCGCAAGGTTAACATTGATGCGAACGCAACCCTGCTTAACAAATCCAAACAGTTGGCAGGATATGCCGACGATATAAATTGTCTTGCAAGATCACTGTCATATCTTAGAGAAACAATCACAGAATTAGAAGATGGAGCAAAACATATAGGGCTGCAAATAAACGCAGAGAAGAGTAAGATTCTAATTCAGTCAAGGGTGGAAAGAAGAAGGAGAAACCACAATACCACCTGGGGGGAATATAACTTTGAACGGGTTAACCAATTTAACTACCTGAGGTCCCACAGTCAGCGAAGACAACGATGAAACGATAGACGTATACAACGAAGAATAAACGCCGCAAACAGAACATACTTCTCACTACTGCCAGTCATGAAATCCAGAGACATCCACAGAAAAACCCAAATAAGAATCTACAAAACCATTATAGGTACAGTAGCTACGTATGGATGTGAAGCTTGGAGTATCTCCCAGAAATCCGCCGACAAGTTAGATATATTTGAGAGGAAGGTTCTCCGAAGGATATACGGCCCAATCAATGAAGACATTGCATGGAGAATACGCTACAATCACGAATTGTACGACTTATACAAAGAATGTAAACTTTCGACCCATGCCAAACTACTACGTTTACATTGGGCCGGTCATGTCCAAAGAATGGATGACTCAAGGATACCAAAAAGAGCCCTGTATCTACTACCAGATGGCAAAAGACCAGTTCGCAAACCACGGTTAAGGTGGGAAGATAATGTTAAGGCCGATGCAGCAAAACTGCTCAACACAAGAAACTGGAGACAAGCTGCGGAGCAGAGAGACGTCTGGAGGAAGAAGCTGATGGAGGCCAAGGCTCGAATTAGGCTGTAGAGCCATCGAAGAAGAAGAAGAAATCACTGATTCTGGACTTCAAACCAGTGAATTAGAGCGAACTTTTTTGTACCCCCTGAAAAAATTCTGGCGGCGACTTTGGCTCCACAATGTTACTTCTCCACTCCAGTTTTTGGTAGGAGTGAACTCAGTACATCAATGGATAAACTTTATCAAGTGTTTTACACTCTAAAATTAAAATTGATTAACTAAACCATTTCTTTTTTACTTTTAGAACAAGCTCCATCAACACTGACATTCTAGCAAACAAATAAAAAATGCAAAATAAATTTGCACTAGGGCCCCAGAATTAGTTCCAGCAGAGCCATGCCAAGGGTCATACTGCATTATTCGATGTTGGAAACCTTCAGCACGACACGTAACATGAAAGTAAAAAAACAACAAGTCCAGGACATTTTTAAATTAATGTCCTGAATCTTTCGGAATTTCACTAAGAAAACAAAAAAAAGTCCTAGTGTCATCCATCTACCTCTGTATTTTCCTTTTCCCCTGCTCCTGGAATATTTTTTTTCTGTTCGTTTTCATCACTTCAGCTCATGCAGAAGGTCCTTTCTAGTTTTCATAATTTATTCTGCTGCTCGACTTTGATCATGTTTTCTCACAAGGAATTGTTTGCTTTATTCCACTGCATATTTTCACACATGCCGGGAAATCCATCTAGAATTTTGTCCGTGCATACGCAGGATACTTCATAAAATTCACAGAGCGCTAAACTCAAAGAAAATATCTGGGGGAAAACACGGAAAATATCTGGAAAAAATTACACTAGTGTTCTGTGGTGGGTAGGAGTCCTAGAAGCATTGTTTCTCAAGTAGGCACATAACTTACTTGCATAGGTGCTCCATGGAATCCCGAAAAGTGTGGCTACATGCAATGTTCAACATCCCCGGCTGCAGTTCTACATTTTCGAGATTTTTTTGTGTTTTTTTTATGTGTTTGTGAGGGCGAAAAAAGCATTTAAGGACGAGCACGAGAGAGAAAATTAAAATCCTCGTCCTTAGCTGGGGAACAGTAATGAGCACACAATCAAAACAGCAAAAATAATGAACAACATCAAAAGGATAAATATCCAGCCGAAACATTTCGAGAAAATATGCCAAGGAGTAATTTGTGGGTGTGTGTGTGTGTGTGTATTATAAAACTTCACTCCGTTTCTGGCCGTCGTCTGTTATCCAGCAGCAAAATAAATCCCGGCAGCAGCGCCATGTCGGTCCACCTACGTAAACTGTGTTATGAATAATGATGGCTACACTGATGAGATCCTTGCCATCCTTCTCCCCACTCCACCAAGGATGGATCCACCAGAAATTTATGTACAATTTGCCCTTGAGTGTACTTGACTTTATCTTTCTCCGTTTTTTGTTGTTGTTTTTTATTTCAGAGTATAATCCTTGCAACCAATGGTGGTATCCTTACATCTTGGCTAATTTCTATCGTTCTTCCAGGATCCAAAACTGAGTTGATTTAGCGCCAAAAGTTCATTAATTAATTGCAGGACTAAAGGCGTGCCAGGACCATGATTGCAGCAGCAGCAGCCCAAGTTGGCCCCGGCAGCGCGAGCCTGTTCCACTCGAAAGGATGCTAATTAGGGAATTTCTAGAAATTTTTGAATTTGTGTTTCGCGTCCACCAGCCACGAAATCCTGACGGGAGCGGAGGAGTTTGGGGAAAGTTTAAATTTTATAACCAAACCATTTCCCTGAAGACACTGAATTCATTACGTAATCACAAGTGGAAATAAACGCGCATGAATTAAAGAAGGACATTTTTGCTTCTCATCCTGTTTATCTCCTTTAATTCGAGCAGAGATACTCGGAATTACACAATTCCAGAATTAAGACAGGGCCGTAGCCATTAATTATGCACAGAGCACACTAACACGTCCTTGTTGTGGATGTGTGCGCGCGGATGTGTGACTGTGTGTGTGTGTGAGCGTGTGCATACGCTGGCAAGCATGAAATGAAAGGCTTATAAATTTTAATAAAATGCTAAACTGAATCCTTGAAGGGAATTAAGTTAAGATTTTTTGTCATATTTGGTCCTACATGAAATAATTTATCAAAAAAAAAACAAGGATTTTTTGGCCGGAGTTATTTCGGGATTTCGCTAGGAATTTCACCCTGGACGAGTTAATGTTTTCGGAATTTTGAACTCTTAAGGACTTAAGTGGGGTGAAATTAATATATGGTTTAAAAGTTTCCGAAATATCATGTTTCCTGATCCTTCCACATACTGTGTAGTGTCCTGTACTAAAGTCATGCAAAAAAAATTGTAAAGAGACTAGCGAGCAACTTTGAAGCTGGGACTAGGGTGGATGTGGACGCTGCAACGTTTATGCGCTGCAAACATAAATTTTTCATATGTGATTCTGTCTCTAGGTGAAAAAATTTACATGGAAAAGCTTTTGAACTTATGGCGCCCTTGGTATGATGAGAGCATAAACAATTTTTGGCGGAAAATAGGTATTAATAATTTTGGTTTAAAATCGAGTTTTTTTTTGTAGTAGAAAATTGCAGGCAGCTGATTTGAGTTTGAGCACTAGTAGAGGATGCTATGTTTATACTGTACAAGCAAACTCTCCCAATTTTTGATAGGTTATTAAGGAAGTGTGTGGTCAGGCGTTGTCGTGATTGAAGGCAACATATCTCCTATAATTTCATTCAGGTTGTTTTCGTTCAATTGCCCTGGCGCCCTGTAGTTGTCCACAGTAGCACTGAGAGTCAATCGTCTGACCAATTAGAACTACATCATTGTGTTCGATTCATTTCCAGTACGACCATCACTTTTTCGACGTCAACCATGGCTTCGCTTTGTAATTGTTTACCATCCCTTGTCTACGATCTTCAACGCTTTCGATTGTCGTACAAGACCCCTGATCGACGCTCAAAGACGTACATACGTGCGATGAGTGGGTCCGATTGTGGATCGTACTATTATCTTGTTGAAGCGAAATTAGAGCTGCGATTATAAAGAGCGAAGAAAACCGCGCCTCCACTAGCTAAGAAGAATTGATCGTGCCTACGGGACCCGGCAATCGGGCGAGAGTTTCAAGCGGCATTATCCAACCAATTTACAGCGCTCGCAATACCGGACGATATCGATGTAGAAGAAAGGCAATTGTCGGAGTCTATTGTGGCGTGTGCAATGGAGTTGTGTCCACCTATCCGCAGCTGTCTGGACCTCGTCAATCAACCGAAACGGATAAAACACGTCGATTTCGAGCAATATCGTCCATTGAATAAAGAAGTTCGACAGAAAATGAAATCGAAACGAGAAGCGTACTGGAATAAACTTGCGGCCAACATGGAAGAAGCGGCATCGAGGCATGATTACTGGACGCTGTACCAGGCAATCCGGCGGTTAGGCGGCAAAACAACATCAAAAAGTCGGATAGCTCTCAAGCGTCGATTTATCCATGTAGTTCCCGATTCAAACGATTGTCCGACAGGGAGACGTCGCTTCGCCACTTCTCTTCAATGTTGCGATCGACGCGATTATACATGAAGCATTCGATGGACGTCTCGGAGTTCGATACGACACCAACAACTTCGTAACCGACTTAATGTTCGCCGGCGATAGCGCCTTCATCGCCAACACGGATGCCGAAGCAACGGACATCTTATACGACATTACCCGCACCACCCGATCATACGGAATAAAAATCAATGCGGAAAAGACCAACGGGCTGCTCACAACGGACGGATCGAGGGCCAGTATTCACCTCGATGGAACCTAAATCGAACAGGTTCCGATATTAAAATATTTGGGATTATTGGTTGAGAAAAAGAAAGTGGCATCAATGGCCGACGTTCACAGCCGCATCAACCAGGCAGCAGCAACATTCACCTCGCTCAAGTGGTGCATATGTAAACGAACAAATATTATCACCGAAACGAAACCACACCTCCATCTAACCACTCTAATGGCGCTACAGCCCGAATCGAGCCTTGGCGTCCTCTAGGGCAATTTTCCAAGTTTGACGGTGCCTTGCATCATGTCTCCGGTTTTGGATCTTGAGCATTGCCCCTACGTCAACCATCACTGAGTCCATCCATCTCCTCCAGGGTCTACCTACTGGCATAATTTCAGTTGCCATAAGCAGCTCTAGTCGGAAAGGAAGGAACTGCCGCGATATTTTAATTCCACCTACTCCCAATCATAACTATCGCGACACTGACATCAGGGCATCGAGAAACAACTCGCTGCCTCCTGAAACGAGTTGAATTTCAGAAAGAAAGAAAGTTATGTATAGATGGGAAAGTGGAAAAGCGAAGGACCGTGGGGCTGGGCGGGATTCGAACCCGGGACCTCTGGGATGGTAACCAGATGCCTTACTACCTAGGCTACCAGGACCCAAGGTTGCAAATGAAATTTTAGCTTAATATTAATATCTCCCATAAACTCCCATATAATTTTAAAAAAAGCATTAAAAGATTGAAATTTCCTTGAAATTAATTTTTATAAAATGTTATGACTCATCAATGTTAACATGCTTTTATAGGGATTTTCATGTGTTTAATTTCCGAAATGGAAAAAGACTTTCTTTTAACATCCATGTTTCAGATTCCATCCAATCTTCTCAGTAATAGCGCCTTTAAAAATTTCATCATCCATATCATTGATTAAACACCAACTCTCTTGCACTGGCAATAAGGCAGCAGACAACAGTTTCCTCTTTTGAAAAATGGCAGTCATCACCCACTAATTTCGACTCTTCCCTCACAGTACTTGCATTATTTCTCAACCCCCACCCCCTTTACTCTCGAACATACTCAGACTTTGTTCTAGTTGCCCCCCCACCACTCCATAATCCCCGTGTTCTTGACAACAACAACAAAAAGGATACTGGAACTTTTTCAAATTCAACTCGTAAGGATGCATTTTCCTTTGTCTTGTTCGCCTCGGTCCTGTTGCTCTTTTGCGGTATCCTTAAGGTCGCTGGTCTTATTATATCAAGGCAAAGTTCGTCTCTCTCGTGTCGTACTGATTTAAATTCGGTCTGCTTGGTCCAAAGTTGTGTTCCGAAGTTTCCCAAGCTAGACATGGTCTTGCATGAAATTTGACGAGCTTCCGGATTAAAGTTGAAAATAGTGGGAATTTTGGAAAGGACAACTGAATTTGCGGGACTAACAAGACCAACTCGTTTAACTCGTTTCGTAATTTATGAATATAGAGCAGCTTTCGGCAGTTATTCGTCCAGGGGCTTATCATAAAAGTTTGTTATAGTTGTAGTAGTGTGCGTCTATGTTGGGCAAAACATGAGAGAAACTTTTAAGACACATTTATTATGCAAATAATAATTTATTAGCGATTTTTATGTAGCATCCAGGAACATGTGCATTTAGAGAATGAATTGGAAGATAAATCGTTGTGGTATTAGCGTTAAAACTTTACTGGTCCAAAAACTATATAAACTATATTGTGAAGACATTAAAAAAAATATGAAAAATTTATCATAGAGTGTTCTCAAACTCCATAGAATCTACACAAAAATTCATGTTTTGTTACATAATTATTGACATAATTAACTAAATCGCTAATTTTGTTTGGTCTGGTTAAGTTCACGATTAAAAAGAAGTGGACGTTCGACCACATGGCCCTACAATTGAAACCAGGCGATAATATCTTAAACTGATTATTGGAAATGATCCAGCACCATAACAATTTTCACAACAAAATAATTCTCGTCAGTTTTTATCTTGGTTAATTTGTTACTCAGAAAGATAGTGATTCCATAAAATCTAATGCAGCTTCAATGTGCAACTGTTTGGAGCGAATTTTGGTCTGTAGCCATCATTAGTTCTTATTTCTTTGAAAATGACGGACAGACGGATCGTCATGGTCAATGGAGAATTCTATCGACCGATAATAATAATAGTTTTTCTGTGGAGTGAATTGGGCAATATTCACTTGGTTTTCAAGGAGATAATGCCACATACCATATAGTGACTCTAAAAATGGATTTATTACATACAATAAAAAGCCCAATAATTTCTCACACAAATGATGTGATGTTAATTGGCCATCTTACGATTTAATACCATTGGATTTCTTTCTTAGTGTTTAGGACAAGGTCAAGATCTACTCAAATGTTTTACAAAATTAAAGGATCAAAAAAACAAGCACGTGGAAGCCACTTGCAAAATATTACCTTCATATAGTCTCATGAACGTCGTAACCGATTTCTGTCGGTCGATAAAAATTGCCCCGTCTCAGGAAATCACACCACACTTTGACAGTCGTTTGAGTGAATGATTTTGTGAAAATGATGAGTGAGTGATAATGAAATGATGAGTTGGACTCTGTGTGCGCGGACTTTGCACCATCATTTACCACAGTGAAATTTTGAATTTAAAGGTTTCAGCTAAATTTAATGAGAGCTTGGGAAACGATGAACGTTCGGAACGTCCAATAACTGAATTTCACAAAAATACTCACATCGATTCACTCAAACGACTGTCAAACAACAACTGCGTATCCAAAATCGCTAAAACTTCGGTGAGTAACTGTTAAAAGATGCACAACCACATACACTAACTTTTATTGACGAGTGCTGCCATCTTCACGTTGAGGTCGGAAACTTTCGTATTCGTCGTCTCATATTCTAAACTCTGCTGAAATTTTCTTATAATCGTACTCTCTACCAATGTAAGAATATTCCAGCGGAGTTAAGATTAGAATATACCTGTATGTGTGAACCCGAAATAAGGTGAATCTCGCTGGAAAATCTCCAGTTGGCCTTTCGTAGAGGTTTGGCCGGCTTTTTGCATAAAGTGACTGGGCTGGGTGAAGTGTGGCACCATTTAGATGTACAAATTGTACGATTGAAGAAATCTCCGCACAAAATACTCGAAGTTTCAAATCTATGCTTAAAATTCGGTGCAACCAGCGCCGGCCCTAGGGTAGAGCGAATGAGCCAGATGGTAAGGGGCGCCAAAATAAATGCGAAAAACGAGCAAAAAATAAAATTTTGATGGCGCCTTTTTTTCAGAAAACCTTAGCGTTTTTCAAAGCTCCAAAAACTTCTTGGGCTTTCATATCCCCTAACAGAACGACCTGCAAGGCCAGTTGGATATTTCTGAACCCATGCGTATGGTGCCGAATGTGGCTCCAATGAAGGGAAATTTTCGGCATACCTCTTCAAGGAGGGCAGACTGCGTGCACGAACCACGGTGGAGTGCGCTTAGATCACTCCTTCATTGGAGGAAGATCTCGTTAGAGGCCCACCTGCGGAAGTACGGGCACCTTTTGCTCCATCAGAGAGGCGACCCAAAAAGCGTCCGTCTACAAGCGAATTCGAATTCTGGAAGCTGGGTACTCCCGTGTTGTAGCTGCTGGGCACTGCATCGCCCTCGAGGAAGAGAAGAATGCCGTTTTAGTTAATAAGAAGATAGTTAGATCCTTTGGATCTCCTCCAGACCACAATAACTCGGCGAAAAGGTGAAGGCCCCGGGCATACGGTACCCTTCAGAAAAGATGTCCGATCAAATGGCAGAAAGTGTCAGAATGGACGTTCTTGCGATGTGTATATCCGGAGAATCTCCTGACCACAGAACAGCTAGTTGCCGTCCAAGGGAGTTTTCTGGAAGAGATTGCCGAGTTGGGTAGGGGTCAGAGTACCCCAGATTCGTTGCGGCCCAGCACCTTAGGTCCTGAAAGGAGCAGGCCTTGTCGTTGTAGACGAGGGAAAGCTGCCGCGAAGCTAAGTTGTGGTCCGGTGCTTCCCTGCGGATACATTTTGTTGAAAACGTTAGAGATCCAAAAAACGACCTTAAAGGTGTAGGAGTGGACCAAAGGTCTATTGACGGGTGGCCATATTGGCGGCAAGTTTGGTCGGGCGTAGCTGAGGATCAGCTCATCAGTCAGGATCATCAGTCTCAAAGTGCCCCCAGCCAAACTTGCAGTCCCCTCATCGACCGCCAGCACCTGGCGAGTAACCACGATAATTTCCGCTCCGATCAGCAAAGGAAGCAGAAACCCCGAGGTAACCAACTTAAGAAAGGCTGGCGTAGCTGGCGAAACACCGTGGAAGCAACTTTGGTAAGAAACACTTGCTCTAATGCCCTGTTGTGCTATTATTTATTAAAAGGCTCTACAACCGGAATCCGGTCCTGGACTCTCGCAACAAATGTGTCGTTCACTGCAAAAGTGGTGCAGCTCCACACTAGAGGTTGACCCGCTTTGGAGTTACATTCCGTCACATCGCCCGCTACAAAACCAAAGTGACTCCAGATATTGTACTTTTGGAGCTGCTAAATCCACACAGCGACAGCAGCAACATATGGCAAAATGCGGCTCCAAAGCAAATCAACCTCCAATATCCTAAATGACGGAAATGAACACTGCTTCCAATATAAGCCTCGGCAGGCCTCGAAAAAAATTTTATCTAGGACAACCCGAAATACAATTTATGTGAAACCGTCGACCAAAAGGCGCCCAAAGACAGTCCCGCTCCACCCTGAACAAAGACTAGGGCCGGCGCTGGGTGCAACATCGTTTTGTGGCAGCATCAAAGCTAATGATCTCTTATAGCTTCGCCGTAATTATGACGAAAAATCATCATTTATAACGAACATACCCGGATGCGAACTGGCGTGGATTTTCACATACACTGGTTTCAGCACTTTGAATATTTTTCTTCGGTTCTTGTTTTTCGGCTGATTATTTACTATTGAATTTGTTGTACGAAACTTCTGAAGCCACGTTCCAATAAAATTTTTAATAGTTGCATCTCTTAAACAACGATTATCAAAAAGGTGTACAAAATCGGCTGTGGGCTATGATGGACGAATCAGAGGCTTTAAAATACCCTTCTAACGAGCGAATTTGACGAAGAGTCAAGTGGTCTTAGGACCGTTGTAGTTAGGCCTGTTGTAGTTAGGCCTATTGGCACTTGTTGCCACACAATGCGGCGAAAAGTTGGTCTGAAGCTGCCAACTGTCTGCTGGTTTTCAGGATTTACGCGAAAAATTATTTTAGTCGGACAACTGGAGACGAAAAAATGCTTTGATCTTTGATATTGACAAATTCGATAGAAACTCATAATAGTCGCGTTTCTGTTTCCTAGAGCAGGAGGGGTCTTGCATGAAACACCTCGAAGCCCAATTTTCGAAATTCAACATGGCCGCCTAAAAATGACCGAAATTCAAAATGGCCAATAAATTTGCAAATTGTGTTCCGAATTCAATGAAAGTTGGTATCTAGAGGTTTTTAAGGCCGCTAATAACGAATTTGTTTTTAAAACTTATAAATTCAAAATGGCCGCCCCAATATGGCCGACGAATTTGTCAAATGTTTTCCGATTCCAATGAAAATCGGTATCTGGGGTTTTTGGAGATAGCAAATACCAAATTTGTGATCAGAACTTATAAATTCAAAATGGCCGCACCAATATTGCAGACGATTTTTCCAATTATATTCCGATTCCAATGAAACTGGATATCTAGGGGTTTTTAAAAGTTGCAAACAATGAATTTATTATCAAAACTTAAAAATTTTAAATTTCGGGTGCAATATGTTTGTTCCGGCCTTCACACTACATATATGCCTGGATGCCAATATGTTGGCATCAGTTTTAAGGTGTACAAAATTTCAATCGAATCGGTTATCTCGAAATAAATAAAAACCAAGTCCCAGCATTCCACCAGAATTAAGAACAGAAATAACAGAAATCAAAAAGAAGAAGAAGATTGCAAATAAATCGTGAAAAAATTATGTTTCATAATCAACCAAATAAGTTATCTCTGTGGTAAAAATATACGTGCCGGTGAAAATTAAATATTTTTAGTCAAAATTATTTTAAAAAAAATCGTTCAAGTATCACCAGCTGATAGCATAGAGATAAACTCTTGACTCTAACGTTACTTAATAATTATTTCAAATTGAATTCATATACTTCTGAACAACTTAATCAGTTTAGGCCAGACTTTGTTAAAAACCGGAGCGCGATCTTTTAAGTTTCTTTTAACTTCGGTTTAAAAGAGCCATGAATATGGCATCAACAATTTCGTTACTAATAATAAATTTATTATTTTCCATAACGTTCGCCCATCTTACAAATAATAATATCGAAAGTGAACGTGAACGAATAACTGCAAAAATGGCATCTTATATGGACGAAAGTGCTGATCCTTGTGAGAATTTCTATCAGTATGCGTGTGGCAATTACGTTAAACATAATCAGAAACAACGAAACGATGCATATCAAAGTGTTCTCGATACAATGCAATCTGATAATAACGAAATTCTTGCCGAACTATTGATGGAACCAATTGATGAGAATGAGGATGTGCATTCGGTTAAACAGGCGAAAATATTTTATCAATCTTGCATAAGGCAGGACGACGTTTTTGATGTGAAATACCGTTCAGAGTATTTTAATTTTGTTAATAGAGAATTTAATGTTCATTGGATTTACTATGATTGGGCAACAGCAATGGCCAAAGCGAAAGGTTATTTCGGTATTGATTTATTTTTAGAAGAGTCATATAGTACATATTTCGATGTGAGATTTGATCTTTACAATTTCGATATTGGATATTCAGAGAATGATAAAGCTGTTAAAAAGATTATTATTAAAAAACTGTTACAAGCTTATGATTATACCAATTCAAGGATTAAGCAAGTCCTAGAGGATATTGAGCGATTACAACATGAGGTAAAAATCGGTGGTGGTCGAAGATCCTCCAATTTTCCCTCTTCTCCCTTTTCACACCTAATTAGTGACTTCTTGTCTGTTTCTGAATTAAGTAGATATCGTATCAATCAAAATGGGTTCATAGAATATCTTAATATGGATCCTAGAAAACCTGGTATGATTACGCCACACAATATGAACCGTTTTCTGGCTATGACAGATTCAATGCATTACAATGCAAAGACTGTTTGGGAATATGTTAAAATAAGAATATTAATTGCTCTACATCTAAACGAATTTAAATTACCAAGAAATCATGCAGTATTTTGTGTTGAAGCTGCTAAAGATGCCATTAGGCCGATTGTTAATTCAATATACTTCAATAGCAAACACTATGACAATCAAATAGAAAACGAAGTAGAAGTGATGATATCGTACATAAGAAGCAGCTACACCGATAACATTGACAACACTAATTGGCTAGATAAAAAAACAAAAAAGAAGATTCGCAAACAGCTAGATACAGTAAAAGTCACTTTCGGTGAAACGTCAATCTTTGATGACATTCTAACTGACAGCAAATATTACAGCTTAAATTTTACACTTGATAACTTCTATGAAAATCGCGTGAAATCGTTAAAATTTCACAGATCAACACGAAAATATTTCACTAAACAAAAAGAATTGGACTCATTAGAAATGAATGGACGCTACAAGTACGACGGCAACTCCATCTTCATTCCGGGTGGCATACTAAATCTACCACTATTCAGCATCAACCTACCAAAATCATACAATTACGGATCATTGGGATTTGTCATTGCCCATGAAGTAGGGCACGGTGTCGATTTAGTAGGCCGCGAATACAACGAAGACTTAAGTGATGCCCTATCAATAGAATACGAACAACGCACACAATGCTTCATTGATCAATTCTCTTCGTACAAGGAAGACTACACAAATACACCGCTAGATGGCAGAATCGCTCTAATTGATAATATCGTGGACTCGAGTGGTGTAAAGCGTGCTTTTGACGCATATAAATATTGGTACAGAGACAATCAAGGATCTATTGATCCAAAACGAGAAATACTGCCTGGGCTGAATATGACCAATTATCAATTGTTTTTCTTGAGCTTTGCTCAGACATTATGCGCTGAGGCTCGGGGAATGCTGTATCATAATCTGGCATATCAAAATCATGCTACTCATAAGTTTAGAGTTATTGGCAGTTTGTCTAATTTCGAGGAATTTTCAAATATATACAGTTGTAGTAGTGAGTCCTTTTTGAATCCTGAGGAAAAATGTACTTATTGGTAGGGAAAAAACATTTTTTTGGTTGTAACTAACTTGTATTTTAGTATGCGAAATAAATTTATATGTTTGTTCATAAAAGTATTTTGAAGTAGTTTTATATAAACAAATAATAATGGTAACACATTAGTTATACATATAACCCCAGAACCTGAATAGAGAATCACATACGAAAACGTTCTGACAAGGCTGGAAGCTTCCATTTTCGAATTATCTTCCTGGAACATTAATTCACTTACCCATGATACACACGAAAGGTAATAAAAAGGTAATAAAAGAGTAATAAAACAAAGCATCGTAAAAATACACATGTACAGAATGATAGAGGATCAAGTTTGTGTTTAATAACTTTAAAAATGAGAAGATTAACGGACCTCGCGTGAAATATTCACCCAAAATTACGAAATATCCCAACTACGAAAAAATATAGAACTAAAACCCATAAAGTGACAGCATTTCGCTCTTTATATTTTCAGTTAGTGCCATTTCGACTTCTATGACTTAGGGGTATTCACAAACCACCAATAATGGAATCAATTTCATCGTAAATACCGTGTCATCGATGACGATCACAATCGGTATAAAATCAACATTCAAGCCTCGTTTCCTCAAAAAATTCTTTGAGCTAAAAAAACGTAACAACCTCTGGACGCATTTCAGTAGTCCTTTGAACTCACACCGATACTACCCGAGTATAAATGAAACTCGCTGGCACCTAGCACGTAGCAGGCACGCTTGGTGGACATACGGAGTGCCAATAGCATATTCAATAGAACGGTTCTCGTTTGATTACGTACATAGTTCAAGCACAATTGGACGTGGCTAGTGTTTAGCTGGGGGACTGCTTGGAAAAATAACACTCTATGTTGATGCGGATAATTTTGAAGAAAGGCGACAGGAATGCCAGAACTATCGCGCTATTAGCCTCCTATCGATCGTCGGCAAAGTATTTACAAAAATCATACAATCGAGGCTGCAAAGGCATCGAGAGCAAACGAGACGGAATGAGCCAGCGTCATTTAGACGACACAGGGGATGCATGGATTAAATATTCGCTCTCCGTCAGGTAATGGAAGAAAGAATTCGTTGCGGCAAACGAACTGTCCCCGTTTTCGTCGATTTCAACCCCGCTTTCGATTGCATCGATTGGAACAGCTTGTGGTGAGCCTTGGAAATCGAACACGTGCAATTGAAAATCATCCAACTTCTCCATGCATCGTACGATGGCTCATCCAGCAGCGTTCGTATTCAAAGCGACTTATTCGTGGAGTTCCCGATTCAAACGGGTGTCCGACAGGGAGAGGTCGCTTCGCAACTTCTCTTCAACGTTGTGATCGACACGATTATATGTGAAGCATTCGATGGACGACTCGGAGTTTGATACGACGACAACAACTTCGTAATAGACTTGATGTTCACCGACTATAGAGCCGTCTTCACCGGCACGGATGCCTAAGCAACGGACATCTTATACGACATTTCTCCTATCGCCCAGTCATGCGGGCTAAAAATCGGACCAAGCCAGTGTTCACCTCGATGGAACCCAAATCGAACAGGTTCCGATGTTCAAATATTTGGGATCATTGGTTGACGAAAAGAAAGTGGCATCGACGGTCGACGTTCACACCCGCATCGGACAGGCAGCGATCGGCACTGAAGAAAACCTAAATAAAGCATATCGAGGCGGACTTAAAGAATCAACGATTATCAGTTATCGAGGCTTGAGACGTCACCAAAACTCGCCTAGACTGGAAACGAATCGTGAATGAACTTCGAGACACCGACAGCAGTGTATCCGTTGAGGGGATGTCCCGCTCGTACCGCCAGCTAACGAATCAATGAACCGAGCTCAGCTGCAGTGATTTTTTGACATGATTCATTTTGCGTCAATATTTTGGGAGCCTTTGATCCTTTTTGAGAAATTTCGCAATCTGTCTATCGTATTTAGAAAACTCGAGCAAATTTGCATTGGTGAATTAGGAAATGAAATCATACTCAGGAGCCATAAAAAATTATTCACACTTCGAGTATATTCTAGAATTTTCTGCACGACTGTAGACAATTCTGTAAAATTTACCTTAGCAAGTCTCGAAACAGAAGCTGGCTTTTCTTAATGCAATCAAACGACATGTGATTTCAGTAATTGAAACGAAAACTTCCTGTGGGCGTCAAGTACTTGCTCTTATAGATTTCAAGGATACTGGTAGAAATTCCGAAGGTTCTCCTGCGGTATGACGGAAACTTTAAGGCGCTTTTCAGACTGCAAGCAAAAAATGACAAAAACCTGCAAGAGCATCTATAAATTTTTCAACTATATACTTGCATACCACCAAATCCCAGTTCGGAAGAAGACATAAAAAACTGCATCCGTGACTCGTGTCGGATTATACGAATAAAAGCATATGACATTTGATGTAAAAATGCTGCATAGACGTTCCAACGCTTCATAGATGAAGTTTTATGCAGATTTGGCTTCTGCTGCGCTTACTTGGACCATGTTCTCATCGCTTCGGAATCAGTGGAAAAACACATTACACGTTATTTGGAGCTCATTTTCCAGCGCTGGAGTATGGATTGAAAATAAACGCAGAAAACAAAAATTTGAGGTTACGTTTTGATGTCAGTTCAACTCTATTTCAACCTAAACTGAACGACATCATATACGGTGGTCGAAATTTCAATTCAACTTCGACTCAACTTTGGAACCTAGTCATAAACGCGGTATATGTAACTTCTACCGACGTTTTATTCATAGCGCAGCAGAAACCTACTTTATAGCTACTTCAAAAATAGCTCCGACCTAATAGAAGTTCAGATCCTCAAGCTCGCACTGACGATAAATACCCACACACAGACAGATTTTTTCACTTTTCCTGGACTGACGGAGCCAGGTGAGTGTGTGGTGATATTCGCCCTTAAGGCGAGAAAATTTTAGGCCATGGTCTGCCGGCGGCCTGTATGTGAATAACTGAATGGGCTGGCATACACGGATCATAACGTCAAGACTAAAAAATCAGTTTTTAGGTCAGAGGGGCAAAAGGAAAAGAGAAAGGTGTTGTAACTTTTTGAGCAGAAATTTTTGGCGTGAAAACTAACACATGCATAAATGTATCTTCTTATCTTCTTCTTCTTTAGGTCTGATATTGACATATCTCTTTGTTATTTGCGTTCGAGGTGTGCACACATTGATATTCCGTGTAGGGATAATAAAGTTACTCTCGGTAAAATAAATAACCATGTACGCCGGCAGTATCATAAGAAACCGGTTGTTTAGTATTGACGTTATGATCCGTGTATGCCAGCCCAATGGGGAATCTTTATATCAAGGTTCGAGTGAACCGTGTCCGCGGCGAGCGGTAGCTTATATTCCGTATGTAGTGTATACGTCTGTGAACTCTGATACATATGGATCAAAGTAACAAGTGCGCATGCCTCTTTTACAGTCGCACATAAATATGAAGGGGCATGCCGACGCGATGGTCGTATGTGGCGTGTCATCACAGATCTTCTCGCGTGTCACCAAGTGGCACGCGTGCCATTGGTTGCCGTCTGCTGGGCTAGAGTGTTGCGAGCTTCGGAGTTCAATGATTTATTAATGAAGAATTACTTCCAAAGCATTGCAATGAACAAGTAAAAGGAAATTTTTGCTCTTACATGTAATGATATCGGTATCTACTCCCTAAAAGTTCAATCTACTCTCCTTTTTCGATCAAAATACTACACAGCGAACCCTGAAAATTGACAGCGCTGCGGGCAATCTTATTCAATACTGTAGTATTGTATAAGAACTTTAAACAGAAATTACATTCTAGTTGATAGACTGTGAATAACTAATGGTTTAAAATGCGTAGTATTAAAGTAAAAATCCAACAAAGCAATAAAAATATTACTTTCGCTTTTTAAATAATCGATGTCCTTCCGTGAATTTTCCGATAGATTTATGCAAAGATAAATAATAAATTTGCGCACAAACACTTCAATGATCATTCATATTAAATTTCCGCTGAAAAAAATCACTAAATATGATTTCAATCCGCCTTTTTGTAGAATTTCAAAATATATTTCCGACCTTTGATGAAAAGTGCTACAACACTTAAAGACCCGCCAGTTAAGTGCTGAAATTTTGTATTATATTCATCTCTTCACAAGTCCTTAAAGTGCTCGAGTATTTCTGCAACATGCTGTTTATTTTCAAGGAGCTTCTTAGTGTGCGCTATAGAACAGAAATATTCGAATACGCGACAGTGATTTCTTGAGCCAATTGAAACATCCTTCGTTGTTCCTCTATACAAAAACAATTTAAATAAGTCTGTAGGTCTGTGATATCATCACTAGGCTCCCTTTGAAAGGAGCATAAATTGTTAATTCGAATACCCGAAATTTTTAAAAGAAAAGACGAACGTTTGCCCTTTAGGAAAATACCCTTCCACAGAGAGTCAGTGTCTTTCGCTTGTTAAATAATAATTTTCGGTTCCTTTTTAGTCCTTACAACTACATCTGACCAAATTTATTTCAGTTTATCATGAATATTGCCAGGGGGGCCCAAATGGGGCTCCCTCCGACTCCGGGACGACTCCTGCCTTTCATGTCGGCAACGAACTTTAACATTTGCAATTCGTCTAATATGTTCATTCTTGTGAATAAAAACAAATCAGCAAATTACCATAATATATGTGGAAGGGCAGAACCGACCTATGTTATTTATATACATATGTAAAAAAAAAGTATTGTTACATACTTATACATACATATGTTTACTTTTACACACAACAGCAACGCAATGGCACGCAATGAACAATGCATGAGAGTAATGGATATACCAATTCGAAATTGAAATGTATAATGCCAGCGGATTCGGGGGTGGATGTACAAACGTCAATTTGGATAACGCAGAGCGTGGATGAAAATTAGGACTTAAGGTAAACAGTCGATATTTGGAGCTGGAACTTGTAAAATAATTTTATAACGAAGAGCAGCACACCATCATCCATCGCGCAGCTTTCGTTTGATGGTAATTGAATTCATCCAGCGGTAAAAGGATCATGGCTCGCTCTTGCGTAACAGCGCGAAGAAGGAAGTGTGCCTTCGTGGGTGGATAAATTGTTTTAAATTCAAAATCAACAACCATTTTGAATATAATTACCCGCAGCTAGTTAAAGTTAAAGTTAAAAAAATATATAATTTATTTTTTAATGTTTTAAATTTTTTGTTTTTGTGGATTTTTGCCTCCAAAAAGTTCAAATCAGTGAAGGTAGTCCGACATGAAGTTCATGGAATCGATTTTCAGCTATGCGATGTAATTTTTTGTAGTTTACAGCAATTGGATACAATCCTTACTAATATTATAAATGCGAAAGTAACTCTGTCTGTCTTTCTGTCTTTCTGTCTTTCTGTCTGTCTGTCTGTCTGTCTGTCTCTCTGTCTATCTTGATGAAATTTGTTACAGAGATAGGTTAGACTCTGGAGACGGACATAGGCATTTGTCGAGAAAAAATGTTTGAAGGGGTTGAAATAGGGGATGAAAGTTCGTACTAAAGTCCAAACAAATTAAAACATTTGTCGTGGTTTTTTTTTTGTGTATTCCTTTTTAACACACGACAGGGACGAGGGAGTGCTTTCGCATTGGCGAGAAGTACACCTGCCCCTTTTTGAAAGTACTATTAAAACGAACTCTTGTTTTTAGTTATGTCTTTTATTTTCTCTTTAAACTTATTTTGTTATAGTTACTATTCACTTAAACGTTTAAACAAAGTAATATTATTTTTCAAACTATTAAATTCACTTTACTATTATCATTCTTCAACAAGTCACACTATTATTTGTAAAATATATTTTCTTTCTGTATCAACAACTAATTAATTCAACTCATTCAACTTTGCTTTATCTTTTTGAGTTTCTAGTTACTATTCACTGGGTCAATATATCCAGCCAGTTTTCAGGTATCGACCGACTGTTACTTGCTTACCAACTGATACCGATTGACGTATGTTCACTCGGCCGGTCGCCCTCGTAGGCCTCCAAAACCAATTAACCAATCGCTCCCCCACCTCGGGGTTCTGTTGGTGGAAGGTAAACGCGAGGAAAGCTTTTTTAAAGCAGGTGAGAATCTTTGATCATGCAAGTGATAGAGTATTCGTGGTGTTTCCTGAGGGGAAGAGTGTGCGCGAAGCAAATTTACTCGAGGTCAACATGTGGAAAGTGTTGACCTGTGTCATCGTTACCGATGATCGACGGAAATCGTTTTTGCATGCATCTAATATTATTTTGTGGGATTATTGGGCTTGGCGGAAACTCATATTGAGTTTCCAGAATGAATTTCCTGTTAAAGCGTGCATTTTTAGAATTTTTAGAATGTACTTGAAAAATCGGTTATGGCATGCATGTGGCGGAAACTCATATCGAGTTTCCAGAATTGGTTTCTTTTAAAATGCCAAATGAAAGTTAAAGGAATGAGTTGAAATGCCCTTGGAAATGTGAAGGTTGAGTAAAAGGTAACGGGCGGAGGCGCCGCTCGTTACACATTAAAAAATTTAAAACCTTAATTGACAGACAACGCACAGCTCATACCGCTGGAGCTAAAGGGCTGAAATTTTTACAGTGCATCCCTATAATGACGTGGACATCCACCAAGAAGCGATTTTTCGAAACTAATCACCTAAGAGAGGAAATGGTATTGAATGGGTTGTATGGGGAATTTTTTCTTTAGTCAGGTTTTTTTTTCGAACTTTGTATAAATACTATACACCATTAATAATAAAACATGGCGTCACGGATTTTTCGGAATCCCTAAGGGGGTGAAACAGGGTGGAATCAGTTGTTTGAAAAGTTATTTCTTTCAACAGATTTTCTTGGAACTTGGTATTAAAAACTATACAGCATAAATAATGAAACAATTTGTGAAACTCGAAATTGATTTTATTTAGGATTCGTCTATGATTGCTTCATAATTTCTTGCATGGTACATGGACGAACAAACTTAACGAATGCTCGTCAAATCCTAAAATGTCACTTCTCTTGATGATATAATATAATGTACATGTCAGAATCAATCTCTGCTTCAAAACTTGCAGATTTGTTCAGCAGCAATTGTTTACCATATTTAATAAAAAAAATACAATATATTAAACCTTTTTGTGGGATAATAACAGCTGACTTTTTGTTTGTTTTTTTTAAGATAAAAAACGCAGTGACTAAATTTTTGCAGATTTGTCCTTTTTCAATTATAGTATATCTCTTTCGTTCCACGGACAGGGCACATATAAACTATTTTTTATTTAAAGGCGTTGCAAGGCACACGGGTCTTATGCTAGTATTATATGAAAAAACAACCGGTTTTCGGTCAATATTTTGAAAATAATGCAACTCCCTCCCACGATTATTATTATTATTATAAGGAGTGAGGGGGCAACCCATGTGGTGAACACTGCGGCCAAGTTAGGCCTATTGTGTTACGTACCCCACTAGCGGAACAGACTATCGGCCTTCCGAATGAAGGCAAGAAGGTCTTTAATTGATGAAGACCGGACTTGGGCAGGGCTCAAGAACTCTCTGATAAACGTTCTTCTTCTAAGCCAGATCAGAGCAGGACATTCACAAAGAATATGTGTGGAAGTCTCGTCGCCTTCCAAGCAGAGTCGGCATTCTGTCTCTTGAGACAGACCTAGGTTGTGGAGGTGGTACCGCAGTCCTACATGGCCAGTGAGATAGCCCACCAGCAGCCTTAGGTCCGCTCTGTTTAGAGTAATAGTGCCCCTTAAGGCAAAGGGTCTTATAAGATCTTTAGCTTGTCTAAGACCTGGGACTGACTCCCAATAGGCTAGGTTTATTTTCTTAATCCACTCTTCTATCAAGGACTTGGAGGTGGACCAAGAGATGCCACAGAAGGGTTCTGGGCCCTGGAACAACGTCTCAGACCCCTCCCTCGCGAGGCTGTCTGCAGCCTCATTTCCCTCGATACCCCAGTGTCCGGGGACCCAGCAGAGCGAGACCTCGTTTCTTCTGGTCAGGCTCTGGAGTACGTCAAAACACCCTGCTACTATTTTGGAAGAAAACTTCCACGTTGAGAGTGCCTTGATGGCAGCTTGGCTGTCAGAAAAGATTTTAATGTTGGCGCCTTTCAGACCTTTCTCAAGGTTGAGCCTAGCGCAGGTCGCAATGGCATGTATTTCAGTCTGGAAAACAGAGGGCCACTTACCCATTGCAATCGAGACCTTGGAGTTGGGTCCTGCGACACCAGCCCCTGTACCATGTTCCATCTTTGACCCGTCAGTAAACCAGTGGAGATGGTTTGGATCCCTAGGAAGAATAATTTCCTCCCACTCAGAGCGATCCGGGATAATTGTTTTGAATTTCCTTTGGAACCGCAGTTGACTAACCATATGGTCGGATACGCGGCAGATGGAAATGCTTGGGATATTTTTAAGGATATCCATGTGTCCTTTGACCGTATGGGGCTAGTTGGATGAGATCTGAAGTCTCAAGGCACTTATGGCGGCGGATTTCCATATGAAGAGATGCAGTGGGGTCAATCCAATGATTGCTTCCATTGCAGCTGTGGGACAGGTCCGCATAGCTCCGGTAATGGAGAGGCAAGCAAGCCGTTGCAGCTTGCTGCACTTGAGGATCGACGTAACCTGTTTAGTCTTGGGCCACCAAACTATAGCAGCATAGGTGACAACAGGTTTAACGATCGTATTGTACATCCAGTACATCATTTGTGGTGTAAGACCCCATGTCTTACCCAGAAGCCTTTTGCAGGCCCATATGGCCCTTGTGGCTTTGCTGATGACGTAGTCAAGTTGAGCGTTCCAGTTCAGCCTCTTATCTAAAATTACTCCCAAATATTTGACTGAGTCTGAATACTCAACTGTGGTATCCTGGATACAGATAGGACCTAGGTCCACTTTGTAGCGTTTGGAAAAAGGTACCAAGACAGCCTTATTTGGGTTGATTGACAGACCCTCCTTGGTACACCATCTTTGAACTTCTCGCAGTGCCGTTCTCATGACCTCTGTAATGGTCAAGTCAAACTTCCCAGAGACAATGATGGCAAGATCATCTGCATAACCGATGACATCGAAACCAGATTCAGATAGTTTGATCAAGAGTTCATCCACAACTAGTGACCAGAGTAACGGGGATAAGACTCCACCTTGAGGGCAACCCTTAATAGCCTTAACACTAATGGTGGAGACACCTAGGGTAGAAGAAATGTCACGATCTGCAAGCATGGCATTTATCCACTCAATCGTGTGAGGATCCAAATTTCTGAGAGCCAGTGCTCTAGAGATAGAATCATAGCCAGTGTTATCGAAAGCACCTTCGATGTCAAGGAACGCACATAAAGCAGTTTCCTTAGCGAGGAAGGCTTTTTCGATTTTACTGACAAGGTGGTGTAAAGCAACCTCCCACGATACAAAATACATAAATTCGTTCCCATATTTCATTGTATAAAATATATGTATTATATAATACCACTCTTATTTAAAAGCAAACTCTTAAACTACACATTGATTTTCACTGTTAAAATAAACAATTACTTTGAGGTTATATTTTGTGGTGACAATCTTAATCCTCCTTCCTTGAACGTAAACTCTCCACTTCTTTATACCATGTTCGCACTGAGCCGAAATTAGGTAATTTCGGAAAGTGATTTTGAATTATGTAGAACGGTTCGCACTGGATTGAAATGATTTCGTTTGACAGTTTTTTCTAGCACTACTCGTGTCTTCGTTTTTTCCTGCCCGAATTTCACTAGCAATTCCTCTTATAACAGAGCAAATAGCTTATTTATTTTATATATCTTGGGGTTTTGTATTTTGAAGAATGTTAAAATGTGCAAAATCAAAATTGTGTTATTAAAATGTGTCAAACTGACGTGCTGCCAGCTGCTGAGAAACGTGCTGAATTGAGCTGGATTCGATTTTTAGGTTTGAGTATTGGCTTCGACATGATTTCGTTCGTAATTTTGCCAAAATTACGAGGTTTGAGATGATTTCGAAATCACAAAAATACATGGGAAATAACATGATTTTGAACGTGATTTTGGGCCAAATCACCAAAATAGCCGAAATCACGTAATTTCGGCTCAGTGCGAACATGGTATTAGGGAGTCTACTATGGCGAGTACTGGCTTGTAAGCGTGAGAGCGTTGTTCGGCTGGGCTTACGACTCATGTATTGCAATGGATGCAACTGTTGATCGTCATTACTCCGTTGCAAGACAATAGCTCCGAATTCGTCTTTACTAGCATCGGCATGAATCTCCGCACGCGCCTATGGTTCAAATAACTTCAACACTGATGCCTTCACCAATATTTCTGGTAATGCTTTAAATACATTTTGCTGTTCGGTTTCTACTTTAAATGTGGCTTTCTTTGTTAGCAATTCGCTGAACGGCTTTGCTTCAACTGCCTAGTCGGTACAAATCTTCTTAAGTAGGGCGTTAGTCCCAGTCCCTGATAGTCTTTGGTCCCGCTAGACATCGCTTGCATTTTCTTATGAAGAGGAGCGCAGTTTTTTTAGTAGCCCACGGGCGCCGAATATCTTCGGACAGTCCTGGTGCAAATCAGTCTTTTCGTCAATATATATCAGTTCATCGTCCAACGCATACACATTTCATCTTCAATCACACGTTTTCCGTCTGAAGATTGGAGTGATCATTATTGCTAGCAACGAAGGAAATTTTTCAACTTTAAGGTGTTTTAAAGGATTGGCAAAGTAGTGCAATTATAGAACAGCGGCTGAACAGTCTTGCTCTTTTGAGTATTCACAGGGAAATCGACGTAACGGCTAAAGTAGTAATCGAAAAAATTGTCGAAAAATGTGGAAGCATAGAACTGTAACTTTTTCATAAGCATTGCTTTGGAACCATTGATCATGTATGTCAAAAGTTCATAAACTGAATTCCTTTAAAACACTCCTTCTGGTCTTATTCCTATTAAAATATAACTAAAAGTTATATCAATTTTGAAAGATAATGTTTAAAGCTCAGGACTCGAATTATAACTATTTAACCCCCCCTCACCCGAAGATATTTCTTGCTACGCCACTGCCTGCTCGTGAGAAATTTATTGAGAGCACTAGCGCCAGTATAGGAAACCGCACTGGGCAGACCCCAAATGGAAGGCAAATAAGAACCACAGAAGATAAGTTTTAAAAATACGATTGTGAATGATTGCTTTATAGTCATCTTTATAGTCCCTAACAGGGAAGCCAATCCCGCGAAGGCACCACTTTTGCGGGATCAGTAATGCGGGACTAGACATTCGGGATCCGCGGGATTTGCGGGATTTGGGCGGTTGTTATAAGAACCGAAACAATAAACAATATTGCAAAGTATTAATCAAAATAGATTTAGGCCCTCCGAGACGACTGATTTGCAGCTGTTTCGTGATATTTCCCGTGTATGGAAGTCGGAATCCATACATGGGTCGACGGAAACGAGACTCATTTGAAACTAGTTTGAATTGCTCGCATGCGACTGCTCTTGCCGATTGGAAGCGATTTCAGTTACCTGGTTGCACTACTTGACATTTTGTCAAAACCTCGTGACTAACACCGATTGATCCAAAATCAGTTGAGCTCGTGTGGGGCCAAAGATTTCATTTTAATTTCTAACTGGTTGTGCTCTTGATTATTGTGAAACCAGTTTGAAATTGGGATTGCAAATCAGTCGACTCGTGTGCGGAAGGCCTCACACTCAACAAAATTTAAATTCGTTAGTTGAACATAACTGCCTACTAAGAAATACAGCAATAACACAAAATCGTTTAAATATACTTATTTATGTGCGCGTATCCGAACGTGATCAACTATTAGTTTCCATGCAGAGTTTACCCTGGGTTAGCTCAGTGTAAGCGCCCATGGAAACGGAGGTTAAGTAAAATTTCGTTAAATCCAAGAAAATTCCACAAAACACGTCGAATTAAGCCGGGTTTAGCATATGGGTTTGTTTAAGTGTAAGTGTAAATGTAAAGTTACTCTATGCCTACGACAGGGGATTCCCTACGTACATTACTGTGTTTGCATGAACCGAGGTAGAGTTTTCGTAGAGTAAAGAGAAACCTTTTTCCCTCAAGTTAACTAACTCGATACTGTTTCCATGACGGCTTTTGGCGAAAGTGACAGGTAAATAATATTGGATTGCGTCGCCGTTGGTAAGTGTGAAGTAAAGGTAACTCAATCACACACATATGCAGAACTCGGTGGAGCCGGGCCGGTTAACGAAACTTTACACACCCACAACCTACTTTGAGAAAACCCAGGGTAAACTCTACATGGAAACACAGTAGGGAGCGTAAGAGGGGATTACCGTTGCTGCTAATTATGTTGTATTTCAAAAGAACAACTGAGTCAGTAGTATTCTGGCCATTTCTAAACAACGCTGGAATTGATTCCGCTGGAATTTTCTAACATCAGGTAGCATAAACTCTGATCGTGAGCAATTTCGAAATTTAAAATGCTACTATGTAAGAAAATTCCAGCGTGGTTCAGAATTGACCTAAATATCTTGTTTGACTGTAGTTTGTTACGCTGTTATTTCATATAATACTTCATGAATTCATGAACATAACTATTTAGAAGAAAATCTATGATTTTTTTTGTAGTCCCGCAAATCCCGCGGATCCGCGGTATTGTTGACCTCGATCCCGCGGGATTGGAATCCCTAGTCCCTAATCAAGCGGACATGTAGACAATATGATGATGTTGCTGGGAAAAGGTTATCATGAAGGTTATGTAACAAAGAAAGTCTACTACTATGGAGTTACTCGTAAATCGAACTCCGCCTGCTCTAGGTCATTCAAATTGTGAAAGGGTTGACATCTAAGAAAGCGGGTTTCCATAAGTATCCTTAGGCTGCCTTGCTGGCTCTCAGTGTAAATCGCCTTAGGTAGTCTAAGCCTTTTGAATGACCTTTCGACTCTATTACTATGCAACCAACTGTCGGGTTTTTGAACGATCTTTCCTAGAGCCTGCTTGCTTCATTCAATTAATTTTAAACTTAAGCACTTAATCATAAAAAATAATCAAACGATTAACCTTAATTTCCCTGAAAACCTGTTTGCATCATAATCCCAACAATTTTCGTAACTTACCTCCTTCACCGTCAATTGCAGGATAGATTGCTTCGCAAAGTATCCTAGACATTTTGAAGATAAATTTTAATAATTAACCGTCTACCTCACTCCCACCTGCCCTAGCAAAAAAAGAAGAAGAAAATACCGAGAAAAGTATCATCCACTAGCGACTATGGCAATTAAAAGATTCATTAACTTCACTTCCTTATGTTTGTCCTTAATTGCCCTCTTTTTCACCCACTTTGTCCCACACGGCAATTTGCGAAAATAATTTGCCTGAAATCCTATTTACTTCACCATCTGTCAAATGGTTTAGCACAAAGGACGAGGTAGAGAAAAAGGCTGTTTAAGTTTCTGTCTGGCGGTGCTTGTGCCGTTCTGTGTTCGAGGAGACGTACAAGTATAGAGAAGGTCCTACTTTTGGTCCTTAAGGCTGGTCGTATATATGTTATGCTATATGTATAGAGAGGACATTACCTCGTCGTCTTGGGGAGTTTTTGACATTGACGAAAGTCTTAGAAATCAAAAAAAGGACCATTAAAGTTATGGGCAATAATTATGGCTGGGGTGATGCTATAAAAGTTACAGAATAAAAGGAATTTTTTTTTAAAGGGAAACCCCAACCACCAAGGGTCCCTTTTCAATATTAATTCCCTAAGTGGAGATAGTTATGTTTATACCAACGGTTATGATTTTTATTTGCATGTTTATTTTTATGGCACGTTTTATGGGAGAAAATTCGAATAATAAAAATATTTATTTGAAAACAAAAAAAGGAAATTTTAAATGTTTTTTGTTTAGTACTTACCTAAAACAACCTAAGAACTACCGACAGCAACAGTTGGCAGAAAACGTGATTTAGAAAAGGTCTTAAGTGGGTGTTGGGGGACGGGAAGGAAAGGTGCTCTTAAGCGAACGTCAAAATTACTTAACAATAGACGTTTACAAATACCTAAGACCATTTTCAATTTGCGAACCAGGGGCCACCCTCCTACACATGAGGGGTGATGGGTCATCCTTTCCTTGATTAACGAACACAGTAATTAATATATTCCGGTTTCCATTTGTCTTAAGGTGTTCGCCCAAAAAGTTCCACAGCAAAACTATTTAAGTTTGCTCTGCTGTCCAGTGTGAAGGTAGCAACAAAACGCTTAGAACTTTTTAGGTGTAGAAATGTGTAAGGGTAGAAGTAGGATACCCTTGTTGTTAGTGGAAAAGGTTGCTTATTAATCACTCTACGTTTACGCATTAATCACTTAAGTCTTTCAAATGGTATGTCGGTGTAAAAAGGTAATTGCTTGGGTGTAATAAATTTTAAAATATTTATGAGTATTTTGTTGGATAAATCGAGATTGCCTTTCATACATGGGTTGGTCTATATGAGTTTCCAACGATTCCATATTATTAAAAACTAAATTTTTTTAACATATTTGTTAGGAAATACTGAGTAGATGGCCCTTATTTTTCGATTAAGATCAACTTAGGTATTAACGATTTTATGGTCAATTTAAACGTTCAATAAAGAATGGACTATTGGACTGCGCTAGGGTTTCAAATCACATTATTCTGCTTATGATAAATAGATTCAAATAAGAATAACGACCGATCATTTATTTATTTATTTGCCAAACAAGGCACTTAACAAAAACAGTTACAGATAAAAAAATACATATTAATATTAATAAGGAACATTGCAAGTATTTAATATTTAAATATTAAACTAAGATCTAGGTCTATAATGTTAGTTAGAAGAGGACAACAGGGAAATTAGTTTTCTTTTATAGGAACTTTTGTTAATTGAGGGAGAGAAACAGGACGCGTAGGAATTGAAGGTAATGCAGCACCTGTTAACGGGCTCGTTTCTAGCATATTCAGTGCGATGCGCGTACTCTTTAAGCAGTTTGGAATGTCTTGTTTGTCGAGTATCGTTAAATTTGATTGTGTCCGACAGGAACTGCACCTTGAGGTTATTGTTCAGGACATCCAGGGTAAAACAAGATATAAGCAATTTCCGTCTAAGGGATAGAGGCAAGAGATCAAGGATTTTGAGCCTGTCCTTATAGTGAGGAAGGTTGTGAAAATCCGAAAGATTATAGAGGTTCCTAAGCGCGAAAAGAAGGAACTTCTTTTGGACAGATTCTATTCGATTAATACTAATTTGAAATATAGGATCCCAGATCTGGCAACTCAAGAATAGGGCGGACCAATGAGCAAAACAAGGCTTTAGTAACGCAAACATTGTCGAATTCTTTAGCTCTTCTCTTGATAAAGCCCAACAGCTTGTTTGAATATGTTAAATAGAAGTGGCCCTAGGTGGCTGCCTTGCGGTACACCTGAGGTTACATTGATTTCTTTTGAGAGGAAGCCCTGAAATCTTACCCCCTGAGTTCTCCCGTCCAGAAGGGGGCCGGATATCCCAAATCTTAATAATTTCATAAATAGTATGTTGTGGTCTACTCGATCAAATGCCTTGCTGAAGTCAGTGTAGACAGCGTCAAACTGGTGGCCTTGTTCCATACCGCACAGTAGTTCGGATATCATTATCATAAGATTGGATGTGGTGGAACGACCTTTTCTGAAACCATGTTGCTGATCGTTTAGGTTCGGAACAATTAGAGGGGCAATCTTGTCATAGATAAGTTTTTCAAATAGTTTAGGGACAACAGATAGGATAGCAATGCCCCTATAGTTGTCCACCGCATGTTTATCACCTGACTTAAAGATTGGTGTGAGGAAGGATTTCTTCCATACCGAAGGAAACTTACCGGCAGAAAGGGACTTGTTAAAAATGAGGTGAAGAGGGAGTAGAATGAGTTGGGCGTGGCTCTGCAAAAAACTTGCAGGTAGACAGTCCGGACCGTGACCTTTATTGACCTCCAGATCTATAAGACCTGTCATTATATCTTCGGGCGATAGAGATATATTTGCCTCGATTCCCAGATCCGGCGGCTCGGAAGTGAGTGCGGATTTGACACTTTGCGACCGCAGTTTCGGAATGCTCTCTTGGGACAGTGTGTGCAGTCGAAGAAATGGGGCAGAAGATTTCACTGAACCTGTCCGCAAACATGTTTGAAATTTCTTGGGGGAGAGAGGAGTGTTTGATACCGTTTATCATTGTTGTCGGGTAGCCTGATGTTTTTCGCTTTAGATTAACGAAATCAAAGAATTTTTTAGGATTACGTATGATATTTTCACCGACAGTCTTTGCATAGGTAGTATAGGCCTCCCGTGACCTATGATTAAATTCTGAGGCTAACCTGGCGTATTCAGATTTCTGCTCAGCACTAACATTGTTGTTATTTTTCACTACGCGGTACAATTTATTTCTCCTATTACGAAGGGACCGAGTGTTTTTGTCAAGCCATGGCTCCGTTTAATTTATCCCTCTTTTTTATTTTGGGTACGAATCTGCCAATGGTGTTGATCTAGACGAGAATTATCGTGAATGCAGCCTCCACCCAAAAGTGGGGGCGTTTTGTCTCCCGAAACATAAGTGCCGAGGCAAGTGATGTTAGCAAGCAGTCTCCATCTTACTACTAACCGTGCCCAACGCTGCTTGACTTTGGTGATCGAACGAGAACGGGTCTATTCAGTATGGTAACAGCACTTTATTAAGGTCTTTCTTTCTTTTAGATGTCTTTTATCATCATTTACGTTTTTTTTTTCATTTAGAATTCAGAGACCAGTATATTAACGCCCTTCCTTTCGCACCTCAATTGTTCCCTAGACCCATTACTAAACAACAATGGCCGCTATACCAAACTGTAAGTGGCATCCTCCATATGTGGCTTGTGCAAATCCTACAATTTTGCTTGCAGTTTAGTTAAACCCGACAGTGTTCGTTTCCTGGTAAATGGCACGAAAACCTTTTTCAAGATATATTACTCCTTCTGCGGACATATTTTGCGTGACCTGCAGAAACCCTTCTACCTGACTAGCATTTAAAGAGGCACGCCTCATGAAGCGTGTGGGCGCCATGTGGAAAATGAGGGCTATGCCAAAAGATGGAATTCCCCGCAGAGTAGAACTTTCCGGGGCAAATAAGAGGTATGCCAAAAGAGGGCTTTCTCCTTAGATTGCTTATGAGCACCGCACAAACAAAAATTTGCGATATTGAAGTGAGGTATGCCTTATTAGTTTCTCATAAGGCTCCTAGGCAAACCTCACTACAAATGAAATCGGGAAACTCCAACATCTGCTTTACGTATTCGGAAGGATTTTAAAAACCTTTAATCTTATACTTTAGTTGTATACTCATACAAAGCTTTAGTTTCTGTTGTTGCCTTGCTTCATATTTCAAACGATTATATGGGGGTTCGCGAAAGTTACTCAATAGGTCAAGTAGCATTGGGCGTGATTACTGCTCAGATCGGGGACTACTTGGAAAAACGACCATCGCGCTTAAAAATCTAAAGCTTTTGACACCAACGCGGTAATACTCGCATATCCACGCCGTAATTCCCAAATTTTGTAGCCTCTATTTTGCTCTCGCGGCTGAACAATGCGTTAGATCCCCCACCTTGGACCCCCCTCCTTTTTGCATATTTTACGTAAAATAGGTAGCAAAGTACGTTGCCATCGTGTAGTTCCAAAATCCCATATACAACCGATTCATTTGCCCAAATATCTCCGGGCCAACCTAAAACCTCACCGTGCTTAGAGCCCGATTTGAATTATCAATTGATTCAAAATAAATGCTGCGTTGCTGTGGCGTGTGTCGAATTCCAAAGCCAAATGACATTGGGCGATGCAATAAACTCACCTTCCAAGCAAGCTCCAAAATTTGAACTGCAGCGGTGGAACAGCGGCTTATTTTCCAAGAGCACCGAAAAAGCTTTAAAAGCTCTTGTTTATATATTCTGACTTGAACGCAAAGCTATGGCAGGGTTTCCATTGGCTGCATGCCGCACGGCAAAAGCTCGATTTCGGATTGCCTTCGTGTAGTATTCGGAAATTTTCGTGAGAGGCTGGAAAAAGTTACCGCATTGCATGGGTGCATCTGCTGGTTGTCAAAAATCAGCTGTTTTGTGATTTCGAAAAAGTGAAATGGATTATGTACCTACTTTAGAAATAAAAAAAAATATGTTAACGATTAATGTTGATGCTAAAATGTGAAATATTGATGTTAAAACACTTTAAACTTAGCTAGAATCGTCAACTTGAAAGTTCCGTGATTTTGCACATAGAGCAAAGTTCGTACTTGACAGTTCCGTGATTTCACCTTTGAATAGAGAAGATAAGGAACCGAACATAGCGTACATGTATACGGATTCGAGAGAAGCACTTGAGCTCACAAAATTTTCTCTCTAATTCTCCCTCTCGCCGTAACAGGCTGTTGGGAGTGGAAAACGCGGGAGAAGGCAACTGAGAACTTTCACTATCATAGGAAAGTAATTTTCGTTAATTTATGAATATAAAGTGTAAAATTTATCCTTCCAATCAAAAGAATAAAATGTCGCGTTGCATATTCAGTTGTTTTTTGGAAGTGCGAGTACATTTAACGTCAATAAAAATAAATTAAAAGCGCAGTTTTTCTCCACAATTTCAAATGTAAACAAACTTTGACCACAACAACAAAATACATTGTCTAACTTGAACAGAGGCGAAGCGAAATTTGTTCAGGTTTGCGAAGGGTTTGCTCCAAACATTTAGCCAAGTGTAGTGTTCTCATCTGGATGATTGTTGAGAAACGCAATCCCTCCCGGTTTTTGACTAAATATGACACCGCCATTGTCCGGGTTAGACACAAATACTAAAGAATGCTGTGCATAAGTATTACCAAAATGCTTCCCTGGTTTTAATTAATTGCGCTTCCTTCTCTTCTCTATTCAAAGGATTTCACCGCCGATTTTTGCAGAAAGGCTATGCGAGAAAGAAAATTTATGTGTAGACAGATATATTTTCCTAGCCAATCAGAAAACATTAAAAGCTTTTGTCGTGGGGCATGCAGCCCATGAGAGCGTGGCCTAACTCAAAGCTTTTGCCTATAAATTTGAAACCAAGAAGTATGCTTTTTGCTTGAACTTGGTTAGCTTTTCAAAGCTTTTCCGATTTTACATGTGAAAGCTGTGCGAATAGGCATATTGGTTTATTTAATAAATCAAAGCAATGCAAAATGAACATTGGGGTTCCACCTTAAAAGGGCTCTGGAACTGTCTTGGGAGCTCGTGTGGCCCCCAAGGGCTGCCGTTGCCCACCACTGAAGGATTTAAATGTGCAATCACTCACGTTGAAGGCTACAAGCCGCAGGCTTCAAATTAAGCTGAAGCCTCACAAATGACACAGACCGACGGAAATGTGACGACACAGACTGACTGGGTTGACACTCTATCTTTAGAGGGCCCTTAATTTTGTACTCGGTACAATGGGCTCAACCCATTTGGATTGCTCGTAAATAATCGCCTTTAGGTTATTAGTTCTGGATTAGTCGAGGTAAAATATTATAACAAGTGGCAGAACTTAAGCCTATTATTGTGAATGCATGTCCAGTTCAATAAAGAGGGATATCGAGGAATTAACCGAGAATCTACGTAAGGACTGCCACAAAGGTTGGCAAGAGATGTAGATTCTAAACAAGAAGAAAAACTACAAGAAGTAAAAATGCAACAAACTATCAAGAAAGGACACCGCACAAATTATATGAGAAAAGGGTCTCGGTGGATTTGGCTGAAATTGAAGTATGTTAGTCAGTGGGGGTAGACGAACAAAAAATTGTAAGGGGGAGGGGGGGTAAATCGTAACGGTTAGCCGCTAGGGCGTTTTGAAATTTTTTGATAGATGTTTTTATATCACCCTGTATTTTTGTAACCCTGCGAAATATTTTCCTGAATAAGGTGGCAATTTACGCAGAATACTCCCACCTATCTAAAACTGTAAAAGTCGAGGTTCTAACCCACCAACTTTTAGAGTTATGGGTCGTCAAAATCAAAGTTTTGTTTTTTTTGACTAAAATTTCAAGTTCAACCACCTTTTTCTCCAAAGAATACGTAGTTAATTAATTTTTTTTTTACAAAATTGGAAAGCTTGGACAATTTCCTATGAATAAGGTCAGGGCAACTTTTATGCTACGGCCTTTACTTTTGAAGTTATAAGCAATTTTAATGTGAAAATTGGCTTTATTTCGTACTTTTCTCGTACTTTTCCACCGCAGCTTTGTCGAAAAGTACCAAATAAGTACGAAATAAAGCCAATTTTCACATTAAAATTGCTTATAACTTCAAAAGTAAAGGCCGTAGCATAAAAGTTGCCCTGACCTTATTCATAGGAAATTGTCCAAGCTTTCCAATTTTGTAAAAAAAAAATTAATTAACTACGTATTCTTTGGAGAAAAAGGTGGTTGAACTTGAAATTTTAGTCAAAAAAAACAAAACTTTGATTTTGACGACCCATAACTCTAAAAGTTGGTGGGTTAGAACCTCGACTTTTACAGTTTTAGATAGGTGGGAGTATTCTGCGTAAATTGCCACCTTATTCAGGAAAATATTTCGCAGGGTTACAAAAATACAGGGTGATATAAAAACATCTATCAAAAAATTTCAAAACGCCCTAGCGGCTAACCGTTACGATTTACCCCCCCTCCCCCTTACAATTTTTTGTTCGTCTACCCCCACTGACTAACATACTTCAATTTCAGCCAAATCCGCCGGGACCCTTTTCTCATATAATTTGTGCGGTGTCCTTTGTTCAAGGAACTATCTCAAAAGCCTACGTACAACACCCAGTATGAAATGATTAGGATGGTTGTATTAAAGCAGTCAATATTGTCCGACATGATAAGCGAATTCCTATAACGGACAATACTCAACCACATGACCTCACATATACAAATGCACCACCCGATTCTACTAAACTCCAACTTGCTAGTCAAAACTCATTCAATTTTCAACAGACTGTCGAGACCACCTTCTGGAAACTCCCTCCTTCTCACTCCCCAATCAACAATTGCGAAGTCATTCAATTCCATTAATGTAGAAAAACTCTAATTAAATCTCATGCAAAATACAAACAAAAACTAAAACTTTTGCATTGAAAATTGAGAATTTTATACTTAATTACACTTAAAACTTACATCAAAGTCACCAACTCCCGTAACTATTCCATTCAGCCAAACATATTCGTCCACACCCAGAGCACAACTCCTGGAATAGGAACTTTGCAAAAGTGTGCGCAAAATTGTCTTCGTTAAACACTTTATTTTGCACAAAATTTACTTAAATATCGAAATAAGTTTAAAGTTTAAAATTACTTCCTGCAACATTCTCCGACGTTTCTTGAGCAACTTTCCCCAAACAATGAACAGGAGAAAAAACACACACACACACAACAAGAAAATTAAACTTTCCTCGGATATTTTCCCCCGCGATGAGGAAGATTAAAAAACTTTTCATATACATAAACATGATAAGGATGCAGGAGGAAAAACATGACTTAGCGCACACACGGGTATCTACGAGATAAATCCAAGTAAATTTATATCTTAAAATTACGAACCAAAAAAAAATTAAATTAACTTAATTCCATAAAGGATAACAACAACAACAACAAAAATTATGCAAAGACAATTCCTCGCCGCGTTTAATTACCTCCAGAGCAAATCTCCTTGCGCGTTTTTGCCGAGAGGAGCACCCGTGCAGGACCCCGGCCCCAATCGGAGACAACAACAAATAATTATTTCAAATATCGCCCGTTTTCAATTCCATTCCGAAGCCCCAGAAAATTTAATTAAGCAGAACTTTTCGTCCTTAGAGAGCTTCGATGTGTTTGTCCTGGGGACCCTTATCGCTTTTTTGTTTGGTTAGTTTAACATTTTGCTTAAATTTGTAGCACAAACATCGATGCCCCCGAGGATATCCGCACTTCTTTCGGTGTCCTTTTGTAATTAATAAATGAACCAAGCAGCGATGAGGAAGAGGACATCCATTACAGATGTTATGAGCCTCGTAAAATTGTTAACATTATCTGGGTATTGAAATTGTTTTTTCCTTATTTTGTTTAATTTTTTTTTTGTTTCGTGAACTTTTATGATGCGGGAGTCCGTTTCGCACAGGACCAAATCTAGGAGTCTCTAATTTTGAATAGAATGGCACTGAGGTTTTTGAGTAGTAACAGATGAGATGAAAATCGAACCGCCATATCCTGATGGTGCCACCTTGATAACCAACTAACGACGGTAGTAGGGAGCACACTCTTCCTGGATGCAAAAGTTACCGTGTCTAGAACAGCATGTCCAATGAGTAGTTTTTGCACTGTCAGTGAAAGATCTCCTCTGGGACCCAGGCGTATCCAGTCAAACAATGACTTATCCTGATATGGTGGCTCTGTCGTGATTTACCTACCCCTTTCTACCGTATACTCATCGGAGGACCAATTATATTGCGTTCATCGATCCAGAACCGGCTATTGAGATACACACGTGTTTGATAAAGAGGCGGTCTGTACGTCGATTGGCCACCTCTAAAGCTGGAGAAAGAATCATGCGTGCGTGCAGTGCGTGCGGTAATATATTATAGAATTGCATGCCTTCAAATGCGACCTAACATATAGTTGCATAAGAGAAGCACACGCAACGCTTACCTTGGTCTACTTTCAAATTTATCTGCATTGCCGCATTCGATAGAGCCTCAAATGCCCAAAACCACAAACACACACAACTAACATTTGCGCTCGTGGCTTAGAGTTTTTGGTTATTTTGAGACAAGACAGAATGCAACGACGCAATTATCCGTTAGCGAAAATTTGCCGCATTTTACTCTTTGGGTACATGCACTGCACGCACGTATGTATCTGTTTCCAGCTTAAGCGGTTTCTTCGTGTACCGTCTCTAAACGTGGCTAGGGAATTGCGGAGCGCTGACAAAAGTATGCCAGTAGCCAACGCTTGTCCTGAGGACACTTGTGGACTTGATGTGGATTGCGCCCTTAACACTCATTTATGGAGGATAGGAAGAGTGGAGGATCCCGATTTGGACGGTGGAATGTAAAATCATTAATGGAACCAAGGCCCAAGTGAGTGAGTCTCAAGCCAAAGATAGCCCTGTGGATTTACACCGCCTTGATACGTCCAATTTTTAACATATGGTGGCCAGCGTTAACCGATAATAAAGTAGGGAGGGGTCTGGGAGGTGGAAACCGTAAGGGTAAACAAGCGCCATTAAACATACCCCCAGGAACGCAACCTCTTGCACCAGCTGTCCCCCCCCCCTCCTCCAAAGGCCAACACATCACACTTCTAGCTTCATGTAGTGCCTTTAGATTGCAGTAGTTCGTAGCCTGGACCTTAAAACCTAATGGACATAGCAACATCTTGGACTTGCTACCTTAGGGTAAGGTCGCTACAGCCAAACACCACCTTCTCCTAGATTGACGAACAGGAAGGACTTCTCCGTTGAAATACCCTCCAAAAGAGAATGAAGAAACGTAGATGTCTTCAAGAAATTTAATTTGGCGCCAAGACATCAGAGGTTTTCGAGGCAGGGGTTTGTCTCGAGACTCTACTGGCCCATTTCAAGCAAAACTGCTGGCAATCTTAAAGTCTTACTAGACAATGATCCTCAAACCTACAAAAGTACATATGTGGGATTTTCAAAGTCAGCCAAGCCTCTATAAAAAGTTTGGATTCAGTAATGAAGCGATACAGAGCTAAGAGAGATAGGCTCGTTAGAAAGTATAACGGATCGATAAACCCGACTACTTAGCCAAGCTGGAAGTTTCCCTCCGGAGCTCGAAGTTCTAGAATGGTCGGCAGTCCAATAGACGGGATCAAAAAACCAGCCTGTTAGCCCCATGTGGCATGGCAAATGTGGAGCCTCGCTAGAAAGGAATTTCCCCGTAGGTTCCCTGTGAGGACCCCATAAGGCAAATAAACAGCATACATAAAGAAGGCTTTCCCCTTAGATTCCTCATGAGCACCGCACAAAGAAAAATCAGCGAGACTTAAGTAAGGTATGCCCTATCAGTTTCTCGTAAGGCCCTTCGAGGCAAACCTTATTACAAATAAAATGTGGAAATTCCAACATCTGCCTTACGTATTCAGAAGGCTTTATACCCTGAATTTTTATTCATACAAAACTTTAGTTTTTGTTGTAGCCTTTCTTCATATTTCAGGCAATTGTTTTGGTGAACGTGAAGGGCATCATTTAGCACACTCAATAGACCACTTCTTGCTCGATTGCGGAGGTCAAGCAGCATTAGACATGAGTGGTACTTAGTTGGGGAACCGCTTGGTAAAACGAAACTTAAAAAGTTTTCGACACCAGCGCAGAATTTCCTAAACTTGTTTGTTTCTTTTTTCTACTCCGGATCGGGTAGCAATCAATTTTCCTCATAAGAGCCCCATCTGCACCCCGTCAAAATGCTAGTCGGTATTTGACTACCACCTGCTGCTAGCCAGTCAAACGTGGAAGACTTAAAGGTGATCCCAAGACTAGAGGTCAAACCACTGATAAGCTTCCTTCAAACTGCATAGGATATCTTTAGACATCGCCCAAATTTAATTTAACAACCACCTAACCTTAGGTGCACGAAGTTTTCGCCTCAAAACGGAACGCAGAAGGGCTAGTTGAGCCTCTAGTTTTATCTACTGGTCGCTTATAACCAAATGTAAAAATGAAACGGGCCCTACTTTAGCGAAAGCAAGATCCTAGCTAAAGTTAGACTAGATTGGAAGCGAAATCGCACAAGGCCCAAAAAATACTCCGAAAATCCTTTTAAGGAAGTACGCGCAAGTAAAGCAACACTTGGACGGAAATTATAAATATGGCCAGAAACCGAATTCAATGGAAACGTATGCTTGATCACCCACATGTTCCTGTACTGAATTATTTAGTCTAGATGATGATTTTCTTTGGTAAAGTTAAAGTGTTCCACAAAGAATTTTCAATCAAAACATTTCCTAACTATAATAACAAAAACTGTAGTAGTATAATCGATACTACTCAATCGATACATACATAACTAACATCAAATATCCACCACCCTCTTTGAAAAACATTGATTACATTTGGACACCACAAAACCTAAAATCAAATATCAACTTTCATTCCACCCAGTGTAAGTACACCTTTGTGCTTTTATCTTTCTACCTATCCCCCAATATCCAGGTATGTGATTGCGTGCTTAGCATTTTCCGTTCAAATGTCACAGGCAACAATTCATGTATGAAAATTTCGATCGCAAGTGAAACGGTTTCAAAATCAAGTGGCACCAATGTTTTCGATACCAAGTAATTTTTAGGCATTTTAGGTCAAGTGGAAAGCAAGTTGAAATCAAGTGGAACTTACGTTTTGCTCAAGATGAAGCCGAGGCAACAATATTTCAAATTGAATTTTAGAAGTTTTCAATAACAAAATTTTCAGGTGTTTTTTTTCATCCCCCCCTTTTTTAATTGAATCAAGAAAGTGTAATTCGTTTATTATGTTGAGTCTTTAAGGATATTAAGAGGAAATTGATTTATGGATCGACTCCTGGGAATTGGTTGATGGAAGAAAAAAAAACGTTGTTGAAGTTTGAAAATTGTTCAAAAGTGGCTCGAAAATTTTGTAGGAGAAAAGTAGGTTGAATTGGAGATGGTGATTTTAATTATGATGCTCTTATAGCTCTCATAATTCTTGCTTTATAGCAATGTGATAGGCATTTAGCGATACTCTGTTGAAATAAAATTATAAAAACAAGTGTTTACCATAAATGCTAAAAAAAGAATCACTGGAAAATTACAATTAGTTCGTCTTTATTTAAATAAAACATCCTATTAGAGTTGGGATGCCTTATAGAATAACACTTTGGAAAAGCTAACTTGATTTCGTTTCTGGAGTATTGTAACCAAACTTTTAACTCTCATCGATTATTTTTAAACTGGGTTTAATCATTATTTGATGCCTTTATGATTAAGAGCGTCATATCTGTACATACAACATACATTGCACAACTTAAAGATTAATATTGTTATTTCTACCCTATTTTCCAATTATTCAACTTTTTCAGAAGTTATCGATAGTCTGAGAAACTCGCTTATGTGCTGTGCATACTTTTCAAAATATTAAAAAATCACCCAAATCTACAAATCTCAGCTTTCAAAACAATTTTCGTACACCCGTCGATGCTGTGACGACCCACCCGAGTAAAAATAAAAGATGGCCTTACAACGGGCGAACAACGGCCGCTTGGACTTTTAAGAGGCATACGATGATTGTAGAGCTTTTAACCATTTTTAACGGCAGTACATACAAGCCCATGGCGCAACGCCAAACTTAAACAAAAGATTTATTTGGCCGAGTACTGAGAAGAACGCGTGGGCATACGATGGCAAATTTGAGCCAAAAAAAATCTGCACCAATGTATTGTTGAGTGTGGTTTGAGTTTCGTTATGTGCAATGGGCCCTTGGATTATCATACTTAAAGGCTATCGATGCACAAGAGAAAGAAGCTCGCCAGTCGTCGTTTTGCGAAGGCACCGGACAATAGGATGTTGTTGTTTGTGTTGATTCATAATATCAACACCTATATTGACGAGGAGTGGGCTAAACTAAGGACCATAATGAAGGAAACCGCAGAGAGCAAGCTAGGTTATGAAATACGAGTAAGACGTCAAGATTGGTTCGATGAAGAGTGGTCTGGAGTGACGGAAGATAAGAATGAAGCATATGCTAATATGCTGAAAAAATACAGAACTAGAAATTCCGTAGCTACTTTTAAGAGACGACGAGAATGAGAGTAAAAGCGATGTGAACCAATCCAATAGAAACGTTCCAGCCGATACCACGCACAAGAAGGAAAAGATAGCAATTGAGATGTGAAAATATGGGGGCCAAGAATTAAAGAATGGATTACACAAGCTTATTGAATCGATTATTGAAAGATCTCCCTTTAATGGACGGAAGGTGTGATATGCCCCTGCATAAAAAAAGAAATCAACTCCTATGTAAGAACTATAAGGGTATAACCCTCCTCAACCCAGGGTATCAAATACTGTCCCCTATTTTGTATAAAATCTTCTACACATCACAGAAGGCATAATACCGCCTATTTAACATAGTGTTAGAGAAGGTGGTAACAGAAGCTAGGGTAGATACGACGGGATCCAGCTTTAACAAGTCAACACAACGGAGATCAGAAGGAGAATAAACGTTGCTAACAGAAGCTATTTTGGGCACCGGTGTCTGTGAAAACGGTCAATGCATAAGAGGATATAATCATCAATTATACCAACTGTACCGAGGATCCTACATTGTCAAAGGTATAAAATTAAGTAAATTACTATGGGTGGCACACATACAAAGGTTTGACGATAGCGACCCTGCTAAAATAGCGATAAATCGAATGCCTGATGGAAATCGAAACATAGACCCCGTTGAGGAAGATTTATTAAAGTTAGGCGTACGTAATAGGAGGGCATTAGCCAGAAACCAAACCGCGTGGAGATAAATGCTGGAGGAAGCCAAGGCCAATAATAGGCTGTAGTGCTACAAATGATGATGATGACTCAGTAGATCAGTTCTCGTTCGATTGCGCAGGTTAAGCAGCATTTGGTGTCGTTTGTACTTAGTTGGAGGACCACTTGGTAAAGGGACACTTACGTTTGGAATTGTCAATTACGAATACATTCACATCTGTAACAAAACCGTGAATATCTCTGGCGGACGTATTTTTAGATCCTCATGCCTGAAATGAGAGCGTGCATACCCGTGTAATCTGTTGCAGCCGAAAATCGAGTAATAGTACGCTAAGTACTTACTGCTTCTTAAGGGATCGAATATTTTTGAACGAGTAAAATTTACTTATTGAGCATTTTTCTCCATCGATTCCGTATCCTTAGTTTTTACGTATACTATATTCTAGGAAACTAATTTATAAGCAAAAACATTAGGCTATGAGCTTAGTATTCCCGTAATAATACAACATCCAAAAATTCATACACAGAGCTCATCGCCTCTTCGTTCTGCACCCGGACTCCTCTAAAACCTATACTATATCTCACCTATCGTTCGAGCTAAACATTAAGCATAAGACAATTTCGCGAAGGACACGACAGTGATAGATTCTTATCAGTCGTTTCATTTCGACAGAAACTTCGTTAAAAAAAGAATAAGGTCAGTGATTTCATTCCGGCTGAAAATTTGTCAAATCGCAGTTTACTTGATACAAAAATGAATAAAAAGTATCAGCTGGCTGCAACTTAGTGGAATATACGTCAGCTGGTCATACAAACATGAAAAAAAATCAACTTAACCTTTCAAATCCTCGTGTATGCATCAAATATACACAGTATCACTATATTAAACAGAAATGAAGATTTAAGGAACACTATTTTTCTTAGGTATCACTGCATTGAACTGTTTTTCATATAATTTAAAAAAAACGCAACATAATCCTTAAGACGAAACTGTTACATTTTAGATTCTAGTTAAAATGTCATGATTTATATTTTCTTTTAGTGAGAAGCTATCAATGTTCCTGAATCTGGATCTGAAATCACACACCACCTGACTAAATCGTCAAACGAAACTGTTTAAGAATTGAAGTTTTATATCCACGAAAGAAATAAAAAAAGGATTCGCTATGAACGAACATGACTGTAAAGACATGGAAAATCGAAGATAAAAGCAAAAACCATTTTAGAAAATCTTTATGGCTGATACCTTATGCAATATATACGTAAGTGGTGTGAAAAGAACTAAACAAAAATAGAGATAATCTCTATGTGATAAGTGCTGAAACCCATCTGCAGTAATTCCACTAGAAACTCCAAGAAGCACACATAACCTAGGGTTTCTCTATGTTATATGTCAGAGAATGTGTGTGAGAACGATATACCAGAAAAATAACACTGCCAACTGTCACTGCATCGATCATAAATAAATGCCATTTTGACAGAGCATTCATTCCCACCATTAGTTTTCATGTAGAAGAAAGTTTCTGCTCCGAAACGTTCCAGTTCCCCAGATAACAACAATTTCGAGATAAGATGGATTCGGAAATCTCAAATGCGATAATTCAGATGTCCTTCAATATTGAAATTGTCCTCTTGGGTTTCATACATCTGTTAAATCTGAAATATTCTCTACGATGTACTACTAACACCATTTGCTGTTCACCTATCCGCCAGACGAATTTCGAGGAGCTTGGGCTATGCTAGATTCCTTTTTCGTCGTCCTTGCCCGGTCGGTAGTGGTGCTGCTGCTGGGATTCGTGCGACGAGTCTCCCAAAAAAATCAATAATCCCGTCCATGTGCTGCTGCTGATGATGACAATGGAAACGAGGTAGAAATGTTAACACAGAAACCGGCAGATGGGGTTGGGGAAGGATTTTCGAAGTCATCTCGTTAAATTATTTTACTCGCAATTAACTCGGCGAATTTCAATTAAAAATTTCAATAATTTTCGCATTAAAAAAAAATTAAGGGAGGGGAGTAAAAGGTTTTCATTAGTGTGTGTGCTGGCATGATAAAAGTTGATTTTAATTTGAAAATATTAACTCGGCACGCGTTTCAATCATCTCGGAATGAACTCGTTGCTGAACACACACAGAAGGGAAAAATCCATATATTGAACAAATAAATATCCTTTCATACAGAATGAGCAAGCAAACAAATTTACGTAAGATGATTTGTTGAATCCCTGAAAAGGGGGAAAGGACGACGGCGACGGCGGCGGCGGCGAGGCTGACGAGAACGAACTAGGACGTCCTCGTCGTCGTTAGTTTGGCAAGGAAGATGAACTTCCAGGAATCCCACTCACGTCCCAGAAAGCAGGCGGCACAGAGAGAGAAGAGCTCAAATGCCTTCAGTTATTAATCCTTAAAACGGATGTGTTTCGGGGTGTGTGCGTTATCCTGGTTATTGGAGTTTCGGCATGACTCATCAGAAATCATTTTATTATGTGACTCCGTACAAATATAAGCCCCACATGGCCAAGGAGCCACAGAGAAGCATTCTAGATCCCGCACAGTTCGGCTACGACAAATTTCACTTCCATCGGGGATTTTTATTTCATCCTTGACCTTTTTTTCGGGGCTGTTTTCTGGTTGGTGCTTGGTGGTAGTGGTGTATTGAGATAAAACACAAAAACAAGATAAGGACTAGAGCAGTTTCCAAGGGGTTAGAACAACTCGGGGGTGGTTTTTCCTTATTTATTTTTTTCTATCCTTGATTCTTGTCACAATTTCCGGGAAAATTCATTACGCATGTTTTGCGTTGTGAAATGCAGGGATCAAAGGTGGCTCTCATTGAAATGGCATTAGGCGGGTGTGTGCAGGCGAAATTATTATGTCATCGGTATTGTGAGGCTTCTGCTGTCAGGTGGAGGAGAGCTTCATTAATCGCATTAATTCGGTTGATATTTTGAGCCGATTAAACCCGGTACAACCCGTGCGGATCCACTACACTCTACATATACCATATAGTATATTTATCTTTATCGATTGCGGTAATCCGCGATGGGAATTTTTATGTCTGTTTAGTTACTGATTAAGTGTCATTGACGATTTAACTGCAATTTTTATTTATGGATATATGCGAAGAATGGCAGTGTGTGTTTGGGGGCTCCTTACCGTCGTCAATTATTATCAATAACTCACTTAAATTATCAATTAATGGTGTTATTGAGTGGTAAGTGTGATTGATTTTCAAGCAATTCCATACTGAATAGCAATAAGCGACACTATTTCAAACATATTTATGACCTTGATTGGCAGTAAGTGGTTTCAGTATAGATAGGCGATACATTTTTGTATGGCTTGTCACTCTTCGTCATATATACTTTTCCAGTCAATTGAACCAGGAAAATGGATAGAGATTGTATGATATTATATAAGAGAATTGAGATAGCATCGCAGATTGAAACGTTAAACGATTGTCTATACTTACGTAAAATGATAGTGTGGTTTACATTCACAAAGTCAACATAATTCATTTACTATAGACACACTTTCCTTTATACGTATTAAAGTGTGTATATTAAAGTCTTTATACATACAAAATTTAATAGATTTACCGGTTGCTCGGGCCTACATCCGCGCCATCTATATACGACAGTGGTTTACAGCAACTATGCCATCATATTTTGAAATACTTGTAAGAGGCCGCGCCATAAAAGAAGGAATCGTGCGCAGTGAAAGTCTTGAGTCCCCACAAAATAGCAACGTCGATCTGTCTGTTTAAAACGCAAATTGCAAACTTATTTATATTCTTAACATGCACGCTCATTTCCCTTCTTTTATGGTGCGGGCTCTACTAAAAGCTAAAATTCTATCAAATCCCAATCGATTGAACCAAATATATTCTTCCACAATCCACATATCTTCTTAAAGCTTATTTTTCTGGAATTTTCCTCTGAGTAATGATCATTTTCAATAACTGCCTGACAAAATCACACTCAACTCTTCATTCAGCGGAAAAACATTCAATTTCATATTCTTTACCAATTAACTATGGTATTCCGCAAGGTTCTTTACTAGTACCGTTGCTTTTTATTATGTATATAATTCGTCTCAGCAGTAACTGTAACATAAATTTATTGAAATAGCCCCCTTTGACTGGATGTACCCAATGCAAATTAAAAACCTAGAAACTTTGATCCGAATTCACCATAAGCCTGCTGTAAACACACTTTAAATACACTATCGAAAATCTATTGTAATTTTGAACGTTTCTGGTCGTACGTTGCGTGAAGTCATTAAAATAGAATTAAAACATCACTTTTATTTTATCATTTTATTTTATCACTTAAGCTAGCTTGGTGCGTTGATGCCTAATGTTGTGATAAACTTAATTTAGGCATCAATTATTCGTATCGATCAGCACAAGCTTAAAACTGAGGAATGACGGAGTTTACTATAAGACATTAATGTTTAAAATCGTTTGCAAGCAATAAAGAAAAGGCAATTTCATACACAAATATACTTTCTATGAAAAAGCCATAGAAACTATGGTGGGTCCACACAATAAAGACTTTTCCGTCCGATTTTCCGTGGAACGTGACCGTGAAGTTTGAATGTAGCCAAACGACAGAATATCTTTGGGGACTTTTGCAGCGACTTACTAGCGACTTCACAGGCAAAATTCTATGGAAGCCTCTACGTCTCTATTTGTCTTTTTGATAATAATAAAATGGCGAACGGTCCCTCATATTCATCGAAATAAACGAATTATATTTGTCCGAACTCCGAACTCTTTTTTTGGGGAGGAGTCATCATTTTTTAAAACATCAAGCGAAAGAAAATTCGCAGTAATGGTGGTCAGTCACCAAAAAACATAATTGCATGGTTGCTTGCCTGCTTGCATGCATGCTTGCAAAAGAGCAACTGTCAAGTAAATCAGTTGCGCAATCTAGAAACTTTGCATTTTTGAATGAAAGCCATCAGCTGTCAAAAATATATGTCATAAAGCATAAAGTTGTTTTTCCTTCATTTTCTGACCTCTTTTACCGCAGAAAAATAAAACGAAAAAATGGATCGAGAAAATATGATTAATGTTAATGTCAGTTTGTTGATAGATAACTCGGCTTTATTAGATCCGGTCCGAAAATTTGTAACTTCATGGCGAAAACGAAGGATAAATTATGTGTCTTGTTTAGCTCAAAGAAGTTTTATCCTTGGGGTGCTCCATCTCTCTTCTTCATTATTTTCGCCATAGAATACATAACATTAATTTGAATAATAATTTAAATTAAAATAAAACACACCTAACAATATCGAAAAACTGAAAATCTTTTGCCAACATTTCACGTTTGACACTTTTCTTCTTCTTTAATCAGATAAGCATGCGTACAAAAATAGTTGCAAGATTTGCGCAGACCTATCAAGCAGGTTGCATTTTTGAACAAATGATGATTGCACATTTGCTTTTTTGAATACCATGCAAATGATCGATTTGCGCAACCATGCAATTATGAAAAGGGCCATGCAATATGATTATTAATAGCTCAAGGCCTCAAGTTGTTTCAGCACCATATTTCCTCACTTCTAAAGTTATGTACAGACGAGCAATAACTTAACTAATTTTTACGAAAATGCAGTTTTTTCCTGTTTGAGGTATTGTGTCCAAAGGTCCTGCGGCCATTCATTTGGCCTATTGTACTACAACCCCTACACCTCATATTTGTAGGCCAGACCGCTTGAACAAGTTCAGCAGTATGCCTAGTAGGTTGTCGCTGAGACTTGAGTGCTCGAGCGGAGACTCCTCGAACAAAGAAACGCTATTGGGGGGCACTCACAGAGAACGTGGAGGGTAGACTCATCCTCTTCCAGGCAAAGCCTACATGTGGAGTCCTCCGCCCTTCCTATCCTCCATAAGTGGTCATTTAGGGTATAGTGTCCGGTAATCAAGCCACCAAGTGTCCTGACATCATTCCTCTTGCGACCTAACAATTCCTTGGCAAATCCATAGTTCCTTCTCAAAATACACTAAAATTCGCATATTTCTCAAAAACCACCCTTTTTTGAACTGCGGGTTGTAAAAGTCATGTTTAGACAGCCCAAATATTTCACTTAGCACCGGTCTGATAGTTCTGGGAAAAATTTCTTGAAACCAACGGTTTTTTGACTAATTTGAGCTGACTAAGGCATGCATCCGAGAGGAACCTCGTCTTTCCATTTGTCTACCTAGATAACGATCCCTCTAACTCCAGTCCTCCCACATTTTGCCATTGCCTGTAAGCATAAAGCCTGGACCAAAATAAGAGTAAAGTAACATAACGTAACTTAACATAAGAATACTGAAAGAATTTGAGCTTACTTGCTTACGTAAATTGTGTCGTATTTTGCAACAAACCAAAAAAATTAAAAATAATAAAAATTTTCATAGTTCACTGTGTGATTCTTACGGCACAAAACGTAAAAGACGTAACATTTTACAATTTAGGGCTCGTGTCAAGCTACAATTCAAAAGTCAATTTGTATATAAAGGTTTGCGTCTTCGGAATTGTAAGGAAATTGTAGGGAAATACCCCAACATTCGTTTGACAGTTTGTTGGAATTGCATTTTTGTCCTAATGCGTTGTGGAATATTAACTACAACTAACGTTCTATCATTTATTGGAGAACAATATCACCAATTAGGCCTAACTACAATGGTCTTAAAACGAAGTTGTAAACTAAAAAGCCATCCCTGTTCGCTCGCTGCAGCTGTGTCCTGTTGCAAAGGTACTGGACGAAAGCCGAAGTAGAAACATCGCTTGTTTTGGCGTTTGTATTCCCTTCACGGTGTCTACAATACATACATATTGTGATGATTTATGCGCCATCTGTTTGTCAAAAAGCATAATCAACGATTGTCGGTAAAAACTCCGGTTGATGTCTGAACTAACGCGCGATAAGTGAAGACAACTTCAAGCTTCTGGACGAAAAGAAAAGAACATACCACTAGGCTCGAGAAAAGGGACTCGAGAAGGTTCCAGAAGTTAAATAAAGGTGGAGCTTGGATATAAAAGCGGCTTTCAGGCGCTGAGAAAGTCAGTTTTGATTTGAAAGGCGATAAGTGTTTTTAAAGTGAGAACAGTGAAAAGTAATGATTTAAAAGTGAACTATAAAGCGATAGATAGAATTTAATAGTGCGAGTTATTAAACTGAAAGTGATTATAGTGAACTGTAAGAATTGTGTTTGTGTTTTGGTTTGTAATAAATAAATTTTGTGTGGATAATTAAAAAGTGTATTCCTTAATTAATCCTACGAATCCGTAAGCCGTAAAAACGTAACAATATGTACATATTTCATAATTGTCGTCATCGTCATCTCCATATTTAACGGCATGAATTGCCAAATTTTACGAGGATGAGCAATGGCGGTGGTTTTTATTTGAAAAATATTATTGCAGAGAGCAGATCATTTAAAATGTTTAGAAAACTTGGAGTAAATACAAGAGGAAAGTAAACAGCAAGAAAGTAAAGTGTGGGTCAATCTTTATTTGATGGAAACAGACAAATTTATAAGTAGTTTACAAGTCTTGAAACGACTTCATGAACTGAATTTCAAAATTCCCACAATATTTACTTTCAACAACTCGGACTTAACTTAATGGTCTACCATAATGGCGTACCATCAAATTTGCCATCAGGTCTGCCATTAAAAATGATGTAAATTTCAAAGTTTACCCAGTCCATTCCACATGAAGAAATGGTCATGTATTTGGTTTATGTAAATGCAGTAGGTATAGCGATTCGATATTCGATAAAACTGTTTGTTAGCTCTGAACTGTAGTATTTCTTATAAAATAATGTCTTAATTTAATCCACTATTGAGTTTACACCTTAACTAATACGGTCCGATTATACTCCAAGGTTCAATAAAGTTCGTTAAACCACTCTCGTATACGAAATTGGTCGACATGAGATGCACCACAAGATACACAAAAGTGGTTCATTAGCTTCCCCATAATTTCTAAGAAAATGTATCTTTAAGTGAATTTCTTCAATAAAGCAATTCCTCAAGAACATATAGATACCAATCAATGATGCTGCACACAGCCACACCATCAGCAGTTCAAACAAAGTTAATGCTATTATCAAGACACGTTGTACACCTGAACTGAATACCAGATCACATACTAAGAACGACTATTGAGGCTGGCCCACATATGCAGACATAAATTCAATATTTTAGAGACACTCGTTTGGGGAAAATAGTATTGTCTTCACTTCGTTCGATAATAGCAATAATATAAAGTGCTTGAGCGCTCCAAATGCCTGAAGGCATAGGAAGGGGATGGCAAAGAGCTTTTGCTTGTACACAGAATATCACAGGAACAAAAGTACCAGAATTGTATTATGTTAATGTAAACTAGTTGGGATGCCCGTTACCGAAATTCGGTCACAAAAACAATAAATATATAAAATTCACGATTTGTTCGATTTTAAATTCAATTTAAATATTTTTATTTAAAAAAAAAATTATTCGCAACATTTCCATTGTCGCTCCAGAGCATCTAAAATTTCCCAGGATTTTTTTAATCGCATCCATGACGTCTTGCTTGGCTATGTGGTAAAATGATAAATGACATTTACAGTGTCATTTGACAAATTACACTCAGAGCTAATCATTGCAAGGCAGCATTATACGAACGAATATTTGCAAAAAAAATTTTAGAACGATTTTTAATACCACTTTCATTCGAAGTTAATCCTTCAAAAAAATTATTGAAAAAGAAATTTTGAGAAAGTGGAGGTATATTAACTTTACCTTTATGACAACACAAAGAAAATGCCTCAGTTTACGTAAAGTTACTTGAGTCAGAAAATGTTTGGCACGACAAAAATGACAACTCATATTAAAAGAACCACACGAAAACGAATCAAAATTAACCGGAATAACATTCAAAGCACATTTAAAAGAATCAGTCAAAATTTCTAAAGGTGCAACACCATCAACAAACATTTCATTATGAAATGCATCAACATTCATTTCATTCACACCACTATTCAATTCATTATTGGCAACATTCATTTCATTAACACTACGTAAATTTCTAACGCGACTTCTAGTATTTTCGCGAAGGGATCTAAAATCGACATTCGAGTGTCCCCGTCGTTGTCTTGGCATTTTGAAAAGAAAACGCGGAAAAAACGTAAGTACTCACCGATAAATTGCACTCAAAATTCGCAGTTAACTGTTTGGAATGACAAAAATACAACTCAGATTCCGAGAACCATACGAAAACGAATAAAAATTACGCAGAATAACATTCAAAACACACTTAAATGAATTAATTAAAATTTCTAAAGGCATTCGCCAAAAAACGAACGGCCGCCCCTTACACCATACAACTCAAATACTATACGCAAAAGAGTATAAAAAAATGCACGCACAAAGTGACCGAGTTTTTTTATGTCAGTTATGCCGCCAAAAATCCACACAAACGCTTGTTTTTCTCTGTTTCTCATTCGCTTCACTGAAACGACATTTGTGTCAATCGTAGGCTACTCAGCTCTACATTGACGCTCACAAAAAATTCAAATTTTCCAACGGCTTTTTAAAATCCGAAAAATTAAAATCGCTATAACTTTTTTATTCGTGAATCGATTTCGTTGAAATTCCTTATTACAAAACTATGCCATAAAAAGAACATTTTCTGAAAATTTAAACGAAATCGGTCCACGAACAAAAAAGCCTTAGCGTGTACACACTTTTTGTTTGCCTATTAATATATAAGATGAGTATATCCTAGAATTCGTTGTGAATTCTGTCTTGCATTTCTCGTTAATTGTTGTTAGAGCCTCATTCTACACAACATAGTTGCACGCACAACTTCTATTGATGGAGGGTATGCAGAAGTGATGACGTTTGCTTAGTGTGGTTTACATCTTTGTCAAATAATTTGTAACAGCTAATCAATTGCAGCTCAATATAGGTATAATGGCAAACACTAGTTAAATCTCTAAGTTCGTTGGGCGTTTCAATCGGTTTCAATAACATCGACAAGGAACGATACTCCCAATCAAAACTGGGGAAATACCTTGAAAGTAAACAGGACCGAGGATTGTACAAATACACAAACAAGCAATTCTGTGTTTTGTTTGTTTTATAGGACTCCCTTGCATAGGAGTAGTTGGTTGTATAACACCAATTGATGATGATGTTGATGCATAGGAGAAGATATTGCACGTTAGTAATTTTTCATAAGCACTAATTTCGTCATTGGAATTATGACGATATGGCACGAACTTGTTGTCCTTGTCCAGAAGGCTTTCCGCTTCATTAATTTTGGTAAAGTTTTTAAAATTATGTGCGCACCATCATTTTTTGTGTTGCAAGTATCATCAGGAATTAATCTCCAAGCATAAGTCTCCATAGGTCACAGTGGTTTTATTGACGCTACTTTTGTCATTTTCAAAGCAATGAAAAAATCTGAAATTGATCTGTTGATACAGCATTTCATTTTAATGGAAAAAATTCCATTCAAGCAAAGCAGTAGGTTGACAGGTGTAAGTTAGTCGTATTCTACTCCACCGAAACAAAATGTAGAGAAGTTGATTTTAAACGCGATCGCAGAAACAGCGAGGATAATGAAGAGTCTGGTCGGCCAAATTCGGCAGTTCCAAAAAAAGAGTGTGCAAAATCGTTTTGAAAGAGCGGAAAGTGAAGTTGCGTGTTATAGTTGACACCTACAGGGGCGGCGCTTTCATAGGTGCGAATGGTGCACTTGCACCGGGCGCAGCTTGTCGGGGGCGCAATTTCAGAAATTAAGATTTAAAAAAAATTTATTAAAATTGTTCCCTTGCCTCTTCTGCAGTATGTGGGCGATCCAATTCAATTTAGTTTGCCTGACTTCGTTGTCTACCCATTTTTGGGTGGCACGGTTCCATAGTTCTTGATTTGTAGTTCGTATTCGTCGTACTATTATACATAGATCCCTAATTCGGCGAAAAACACCTCGATCGATTCTGTTCCGAAGTTCTGAAGAATCCGTTAAGTGGACCCTTTTTCTATGCAAGATTCAGATACAGTGCAGTGACCATCTATGACCCTTCGAAATATGAAAGCTGGGAGAACTACATAGAGACCTCTTTTATGGACATTCAAATGTATGTGAGCCCAGGATTGTGCTGGAAATAGTGACAGAAGTGCGGCTAACATCGAAAAACATCCCAGAGCATTAAACAGCATTAGTTTTGTGAAGTTCAAGCATAGTCAGACTCAGCACAAAAGCAAGATCGCGGAGCAAATCCTGATTACACAAAGGCAGGGGTGGCGAATGGCAAATGGTGTATTTGCACTTGGCGCAATTGGACGGGGCGTTATTTTAGAAAAAAAGTGATAAAGATTTTCCGTGCGTTCATTTTCATATATTAAAGGAACTCCAAAGAGTGTTTGTATCTTTTTTCATTGTCCCTTACTGCGATCAAAAAGTGAACAAAAATGATGGGGGCGCAATGTGGCATACTGCACGGGGCGCAAAAACGTTAAAGGCCGGACCTGGACACCTAGCAAATATCAGAAGGCAGTGCATTCACTATTTTGCATGAACATTTGTCAATAAGCAAGCTCTGTAAGAACCGCGTTTGCTCATTGTTGACCAGAAATAATAACGTGTTGATGATTCAGAACGGAGTTTAAAGCCATTTAGGCTCTTTTGGATTTTTTCATGCGATTTGAGAATGGATGAAATGTGGATCCATCACTATACTCTAGAATTAAATCTGCAGTCAGCTGAGTAGACAGCTAGCAGGAATAGGGCAGATAGTGAATTTGAGGAGCCCTGGGCTACTACTACGAAGTCGCCTACCTAATTATGTGATGTAGGTATACGAGATATATGCGAGAAAATACACGGCCGAAAACAAGCGAAGGGTAGTTTCCCGTTTCGTTTGATAGACGCGCACAAGGGTTGATCGTTCGCAAGGTTGCCAACCTTATGATCGGTTTTAATTTTAGATTTTTTTTCACAGTATCGTCTATTGTTTTTAATGAAGCATGGAGGCCTTTTGCATCCACGGGGCCCGGGGCTGCAGTCCAAGAAGGCCTTAAGTAGATCCGTCCCTGACCAGGAAAGCCGTCGAAAGCAACAAAAAACGCAAAATTCGGTTGGGAAGGCAAAGAGTCTGTATTTTTGGAAGTGCTGCGACTATTTTGAAAACGAAACGGTATCCATTGTGGATAGTACATAGGACGAAATCGTGAAGGTAACGGCCCAAATGAAGAAGAGAAAAGTGCGCTTTCACCGGGACAATGCACCGTGCCACAAGTCAATCGAAGCAATGAGGAAACACTGACTTCAGCAAGGCTTTTGACAACCTCTCTTACTCTATTATAGTTCTCAAACTGAAAAATATTGGCTTTCCGCCTGCCTTTGTGGTATGGCTCCAGTCGAACTTAGCCGACAGAACATAGCCAGGTTTTATTCCGCGGGGCCAAGTCTAGAAACATTAGAGCGTCTTCTGGAGTCCCGCAAGGCAGACACCTCGGTCCTCTTCTTTTTATTTTATCAATTGATGGCATTGTTGCCTTGTTAAAGAACTGTAAAATCCTTATTTAAGCTAAATGGCATTAAACTCTACCTTCACATTAGAAGTATTGAGGATTGCAAACTTTTGCAAGTTGACCTGAACACATACTATTCATGGTGCTCCAACAACAACCTGGTACTCAATATTAGTAATTGTGAGGTCATGACTTTTTTACGAAACGAAGTCCACTAACTTGTGACTATGCTTTCCTTAACAACATAGTCTCCCGCGTTAACTCTGTGATCGATCTGGGGGTCTGGTTTGAAAGTAAGATTGATTTTTCCACCCACATTAATTATATTTCCTCCAAGGGGAGTTCAGACTTGGGATTTATAAAAAGGTGGTCCAAGGTCCATCAGTAAGCATTTGTACATGTCCTTAGTAAGGCCTTTACTTGAATACGCCTCCCAGGTATGGTCTCCTCCATACTCTTCTCAAGCTGGAACAGTCGAATCGATCTAAAGGAAGTTTGTCCGTTTCGTACTCAGTCATCTCCCTTGGGATGACCCACTTATCCTTCCGCCTTATCCACTTATCCTTCCGCCTTATGAAAACAGGCTTAGTTTACTCAACTTAAGCCCCCTACATAAGCGTCGTGAAGTTTCTGACGGCTACTGAATGACAAGGTGGACTCAGGTTTCTTGCGAAGCCATACGGCATTTAGAGTGAGCAATTACAACTTTTGGAGTGTACCTCTCTTGTATACTAACACCTCTAATACCAATTATGGCAAGTACGAACCTGTTAATCGCATGCTTATTAACGTTAATAGGAATATGAGTGTCTTTAGCATTCTTACAAGTGAATTGGCCTTCAAAAAGAGTCTTTTTAATGTGACGTGACTCCTTGGTGTGCGCATTTATAAACGAACTTTTATACCGTAATGTGCGCGAAGAGGAGGGCTGTAGTGTGTGTAGGTGAGCCGAATTGGCTAGTCTTGTGTTGCGGAAAAATAGTTGTCGTGTAGGCAGGAGGTTCTTTATTTCAGTGGAGCAGTCACTGTATTAATAGCGAGAAAACTTGCTGAGTGCAGCTACATTCCTTCGGTGGCTTAAAGGGTCGATGGAGGAGCAGAGAGTGCTATTGCCAATGAGTTTGATGGCGCGGTTTTGCACCTTGTCCAGCCAAGCCAAGGTGGTTTTAGGAGCGCCCGCCCAGATATATGAGTTGTATTCAAGGTGGGGTCGAATGTAGGACTTGTAGACTGTGGGAAGAGCAACTGGCTGAAGGAGGAACTTAAGAGATGCAATTATGGAATCCGAGGCATTGACACGCTTGTTTGGCGATTTGGAACATGTGACGCGTTAAATTGTTTGTTGATGCGTTAAATTCGGCCCGATTCTTGCGGCCTCAGTCAAGAATGAGCTCGATGCCCTCGTTAAGAGAGCTGGACATGAGATCTGGCACTTGCTTGTCTAACGTTGGGGTAAAGGTAACGCAGAGTACTGTCATCGGCGAAACTGTCAAGTGGGTTGGAGGGGATTGAGAGCAGATCGTTAATGAATATTAGAAAAATAGCAGGTAAGAGGATCGATCCTTGGAGAACGCCGGCTGACAGTGTGGGTTGGATTCAACGCCATCCAATACTACCTTGATTGAACGGCCAGAAAGAAAGCTCTCAATCCAGTTCGTAAGAACTGAGTCGATACCAATAGCTTGGAGTTTAGACAGCAGAGCGAGATGCCATACTCTGTCAAAAGCCTTCGAAATATCTAGAGCAACCAGACCGAATCACCGGAACTATGGATGCTTCGGTGTAGATGCTCGGTCAAACACACAAGAAGGTCGCCGGTAGATCTTTTCGGTCTAAAGCCGTACTGCCTGTCGTGTACATATAATTTGGTTAGATTCTAGATATTGCATCAGGTTTCTATTAATTATTGTCTCCATGATTTTGGAGAGAACAGAAGTTATTGCTATTGGGCGGTAGTTTAAAGGGTCGCTGGCTTCACCTTTTTTGGGAATGGGCTGAACATGACCTAGTTTCGAAGAGTTAGGATTGACTTTCTAAAACAAAATCACTTACGGATAGTATAGAAAAAATGCTTTATGTATTTTGTTTTTATTGTGTTTTGTTTAGAGCAAAATTGGCTTGTATAGAAACCGGTTTTTTCAAGCCCCACCTAATTTTAGAGGCAGAAGCCGCCACTGATAATTGTAAACACTAGTTAAATCTCTACGTTGGGCGTTTCAATTGGTTTCAATTACATAGACAAGAAACACTACTCGCAATCAAAACTGTGGAAATATCTTCAAAGTAAACAGGACCGAGGATTGTGCAAATACACAAACAAGCACTTCGGTGTTTCGTTTGTTTTATAGTACTCCCTTGCACATAGGAGTAGGTTGTATAGAACCAATTGACGATGATGCATAGAAGAAGATATTGCACGTTAGTAATTTTTCATAACCACTAAATTCATCATTGAAATTATGACGATATGCCACGAGCTTAATTTGAAAGAGTTTGGATGAATCCAATTAGAAATGTCAACATTAATTTACTCAATCCTGTTGTGACTAGTAACTACATATATATTGTAGTCCTTGTATGATATCATCAGTATTGTGTCCCCTAAAAGACTAGACTCTCTCCTAACCAGGGCAAATTGTTGTTTATGATTATATACGAGAATACCAGGTTGACACTGGTGCTTTAATTGAAGGTGGTGTATCCATGTCCCCAAAGTTAACTCGACCCACATTATTTGCAAACAGTGTTATGATGATGGTGGTGGTGGTGGTAGATATCCTAATTACAACAACTACTATAAGTTCTCGTTGTTTCAGAGTAAATGGATAACATTTTTCTTAATTTAATTCTATTTTGGCGTAAAGTCGTAATTTAATTATGAAAAGTTAAGAATAATTACTTTGAAAGAAAAAGATAACAAAAAAGGACCCGAAAGGATCTGATGTAACAATCTTATTTTTTTGTATGTATGTGTGTGTCGTTTTTTTGTGCTCGGGTTTTTTATGTTCGTTAGTAAAATGTAACAAAAGCTTTATTTTCAATTGTTTTTGGCACAAGTAAAGAGCAATGGTTTTTAATCTTCCTTTTTGTTTAAGTGTGTGTGTGTGCGAGAACATCCTTAGTTCTTTATATATATTTTTTTTGTTTCTCTCGATTAAGGGTCATCCTAAGAATAGCTCTCTTCCTGCGGCAAAGTGAAACATTTCACAAAGACAATTTTAACTCATCCTTCATTTCGTTCCCTCTGCTCTCCCCCATGCCCCTTCTATATTGGGCACCTACACCACCACCACACGATAAAGTAATCGATACACAAGTAAACAGGAGAAAGGTTCGGTAACATAAGACATCAATTCTCAGTCCTTGAGGTACCATCAGAGAACCTTCTGGAGGAGCTTGTTCCCCAATAAATTACGCAAAGTGTCTTAAAGCACACGTTTTAAATTGTAGTCTCTATACCCCTGGCTTCAGCCCTGTAAGCCCGTCTTTATAATATGCTGTTGCATTATATATATTTTTTTTATTTTTTACTTTCTAATTTTCTCCTCGGTTCGTTTTTTCTACACCATGATAAATTCCCTCTGCAGTTGTGCGTTATTGGATCGGAAAGTAATATATGTATACCACTTTAGAGAGCATATCCTAGGAGATTGTGTGCTAGGTGAATGTAAAACGCTTTATACCTTTTTTTACACAACCGACACGTAAGGACTTAAGGAGACATTGAAGCTCCTGGCGCCTCCTCTGGATGATACAGATGCAAGACTATAGCGAAGAAGATACGCGTTCATAATTGTTTTGAAAGGCCATCAATATTGAAAATTTTTATCTGGATATTTACGAAACACTCGATAAAATTTTTATGCATATTACTTTATATCGTTTTCGGTTGAAAAAAGTTTTGTGAACGTGTTTTACGCTTGATTTGATGGCATTATAATAGTCGTGTGTATTTATGTGTATACCGCAATGCTGGAGTCCCCCGGATACGCGCTGTGATAAACTGGATCACATATAAATTGCTTGTTCAGGATACACACTAGATGTACATATATGAGGCTGTGTACTTTTCTCTAAACAGTATGAAAAAAAAAAGTTCAAAATTTGCAAAAGGATTACCTCAATTTTTTTTTGTTAAAGTAAACGAGGCCATTGGAATTTAAATTTTTACCACGCATTGTTGTTGTCATGTATCGGGAAATATGTATATTCTAGAATATGTTAGCGATCAATACTTGTTGGGTTGTGGCAATATAGTGCTAGCACAGGCAAGTATATGGGCACTCTTTGATTTGAGGTTTTAGTTAAATACTGGTATTCGTTTTTCAGCTTTCACCTGTGTGTACTACAGTGAAATGAAGTGTTTGATCTTATTCAGGTATAACTAGAACACCAATGCCACGAGAAAACACAAATATTTACGTGTAACGTGGTAATTTTTTCATGGTTCACGGCACACCCTACTACAAAAGAAAAGAATCAGAAGAAAAAGATGGCCTAACGTAATATAAGGAGCATATGATACAGTGGTGGGCAACAGTCGACTTTTCCAGAGCACCAAAAATGCTCTTGTAAACCTCTTTTCAAGTTCTTGTTTAAATCTCTCACTCAAACTCAAAGAGACCTTTCTCACTCAAACTCACAAGCCGATTGGGAAGGTTCTGGAGCTGCCTTGGCTGCTCGTCTGGCTCCGAAGAGCTGCCATTGCCCATCACTATAAGATAAAATCCCTTCCTACGTCATTTAAGGCTTCTTAGACGACTTTAATGAAGAAATGAGTAGGAAACGGTTGGTTCTTTCCGAGTCTGGATCGATTCTATGCTGACAAACTCGAAAACTTGCAGTCTCTCTGGAGGTCAAAAAGGATGTCGCCAGGTAGGAGTCTTATCTCCACTTCTGTGGTGCGTTGGTGTTGATAAACTCTTAAAACTACTCAAAGGCTGGAACTTTTTCGCCTATGGCGAAGCAGACCATGTTGCCATTATGGTAACAGGTGAAACAGAAGGTTCCATGTCCACGCGTTTGCAGCAGGTATTTAATTTGGTCTAAACTAATCTTGACTAAGAGTCAATCGCGACAAGACGATTCTCGCTCCGTTCCTGAATCCTCTCAGTGAAGACTATAGGCTTTTCATAACAAGTCAAATACTTAGGAGTGACGTTAAATGCTACCAAAACGGTAAACTGGATGATAGGCACCTTCATCCAAAGGCCCACGGTAACTTACGGAGCTTCAGTGTGGTGGCTGTTACAGATATGAATTTATTCCTAATCAAACATTTTCGTCGGTCCCCCAACTTAGTACCAACCAGCGATCAATGCTGCTTGACCTTCTCAATCGAACGAGATCCGTTGTTTGAGCATGTTGATGACACCCTATATTGTCACCAAGATAATTCCCCGTTTTCTTCGTTATATAAGTTTTTTAAGGCCCCAATTTGGCTCCCTTTAGTCTAAAAAAGTGTGAGCGTACCGTGCTTCGTTTGGACTATTCTTTGCGTCTTTTATTGGTATGTACCTGTAGCGGCCTGCGTTGGGAAAAGTAGATTGTGCGTGTCTTTTCGAGTAAGTCTTATATGCACTCGGGGGTGCACGGATGGCCCCAAAACAAAATCAGGTGTGAGAACTGGAGTGAAAGCCTCTGATTCAGAAGAGCGAGTCTGGGAACCTTAGTGTTTCAAGCCGAGATGCACTCATGAAAACTTAAAAAGGGTCTACAAAGCAACCGGATCTTTTCAATCTCTTATATGCATTGAAAGACCGAATGCTCTAGCTAGACAGGGGTTTGACAGTATGCATTCATCGGTCCGGATGAGGCTATTGGGGCCCCCACTTATTTTATGTGGCAGCGCTAAGTTCACTCTTTGCACTCCCAGTCCGTTGTGCCGTTTGTCAAGTCATGGTGCAATGTCTATCAGTAAGGGGGAATAGGTTATAAGGCATCAACGGGGTTTTGAAGAAGGTGGCAAGTAACTCTTGGATGTTGTAGGAGCTCAATTTTTTCGATTTTTTCGGTTTTTTCCGATTTTTCGCTATTTTCGAGTTTTTAGATTTTTTTTAATTTTTTCCGGTTTTTTCAATTTTTTTTAGATTTTTCGATTCGACAGAATACTGACTGCGACTACTGACTGCGAGGGATTCTTCCACAGTCGAGTTGTTCTATTTAGAAACGTATTGCTATTGTTTGGTGAAGACTGTCCTTGCCCAAAGGACTTGAAATACCACACCTGTCCACGCCTGGATTACGCAACTCTGCTATCTCTTAATGCGCTCAAGGAATAATTGGGGCGCAGTATAAAGGAGTCACGCCAATTGTTAGCTTGATTACAGGACACTGTGCCCTTAACCACTTATGCAGGGTAGATAGGAGGGGTGCACGACCCCACATATAGCCTTTGCCCTGAAGATTAGTAGACTCTTCAGGTTCTCTGTGAGTGCCCCGTGATTATGAAGTTCAGGGTTTCGTTGTTCCATGAGATCCTGCTCGAACAGTCAAGCTACTGAACAGACTGTTGAACCTGTTCAAGAGATCTGACGTGTAAATATAAGATATACGGGTGGTACTACAATAGGCCAACCTATGCTTAGCAAAAAAAAGAAAGAATATGAAAGAGAGACATTACCATGCTGGAAAGCTCTCGCTGCACGAAAAATTAAACCGTAACGAGAACAAAATTCACCATTGCAAGACTATTAATAAAAGCTAGCACCCGGTTTAGTCTCAAGAATATACAGAAATGTCATGGACGTCAGGTCATAACCAAATGGACCATACTCTAGTGAATATTACGCATAGTAGTAGTATACTGGATGTAGGGAGTTACTGAGGTGCAAATGTGCATGAAACTACGACATTTCAAACTTCACTTTAACGGCTCTACAGCCGGGATCCGGTCTTGGCCTCTCGCAACTGTTCTTTCCTGAAACTGGCCTCTTTTAAAAAGACATCCCTCCTTCAGGGCAGCATTAATCTCCAAACTATCTTTTTCATAGATCAAAGATCACTCCTTTATGAAAAACTACAAGGATCCGTTAACATCAATCAGGATTTTCAATATCTCAAATCTAGAATTATCTTTACCTCTAATCCGAGACATTTTTGCCAAACTTAGGGCCAAACAACCACTAAATCCAGAAGCACAAGTTATGGCAACAAAACGCCAAAGTGTAAGAGCATCAACCTAGTTCACTCCAAGATTGAAGGTAACTAAGGTTACTCCGCATTCGCCATGTGTTGCTGGATTTAACATACTTCAGATTTCGAAATGACGAATGAGTTGTAAAATCATTATCGCACCGCTAATCTTAGGTTTTACATAGATATCACTTTGTAGGGGCATCGGGAAATGTTAATTTTCACGAAAAAGATCCTTCAAAACTAAGTTTAATACTTGAAGTGCAAATACAACGACTGCTGACTACGAATTGTGCTAAAATTTTAGATTTATTACAATTGCTCACGGAATAAGTTATTTGAGTTTGAAAATAGTTAAGAAATTTTATATATTATTTTTTTCCCTTTAAAATGCCAAGGTAGAAAGAGCTGCCAAAAGACGCCGAACAAATGCAGTTAAAACTTTTATACCTCTAAGCATTGCGCTCTTGAGGAGTAGCAAATGGTAGGACAAACTTCTTATGTAATCAGAAAGTAGAAATGTTTCAATTGAAATTGTACAATTTCTTTATTCCACTAATGCATCCCTCCAAACCTCACGAAATCAAGGCAAAACGCTTACATTTAGTGAAATAAAAGTGCTTTCCCATTAGGACAATGCACCGTTCCTACAAACGTAAAAGTAAGTGTTCCCATAAAATTTTAAGATATGACTCCGGGGAGTAGGATTTTACTCCAATGACAAGGTCCATTGGGGCTGAAACTGAAGCATTTATTGAGGGTTTTAAAAAATCTTGCTTTTCGAAAGGTGTTCACTTTATCACTTTGTTCTTCAAAGAAAGACATAAAACCGAATCAATACTTTTTATCCTAACCAGGATTTTTTCATAAAATCAATGAAATATCTCCTTTCAAAGTCATTTGTTTTTATCAACCCTGATGTTCCCGCAAATACCCCGCAACGGCCACCTATCGCGTAATATAATCACAAACTTTCCCCAAGTACACCCTTAATATAATTTGTAGAAACTTGACTATCATTCTTCATTTGCGGCCAATATTTTGACATCTCATTTACGGATTGGGTCTCTTCATAAATCAAAAATTTTTGGTCAACCCTTCTCGATATTTTTATTAATAACTCGAAAATTTTCACTACCACCACACTTTAAATGCGATCCCTTCACTAAAAGGTTTATCCCTGTTGTTGTTGGTGTTGTTGTGGGTGGTGGTGGTCCTTCCATCATCCATGAAATTTTACGTTCATTTTATCTTCACCATTAATGGGACGCATTGGGACACCCAATTTTGGGGGCTACACACCAGCGTTATTCACAATGTTACATTGAGTTAAAAAATCGGTCTCAATCTTTTGCGAGAACAGAGGGCGACATTTAAAAATTTACTACCGGTCAGAGATTATCCCTTTTTACAGGATTACAGTTAACAGGACGTAAACGGTGATTTTTATTGATGGATGTTTTTTTATTTGATTGATTTTTGTTTCTATATTTTTTTATTGTTGGAAATATTCCTGTTGTCAATAAAAATATGGTAGTTTACTATATAAGTGGCCTAGTCAATAATGTTTTTAATACTTTAGTTTTTGTTAATGGTTTTATTTAGCTTGACTTCGAATATTTCTTTGGTTCAAATCTGGCGGCAGCTTTTTCAACTACTTCTACCAAACCGATTCTTATAAAACTTTACACACATTGCGGGAACTCAAAGCAATTTGAAAACTTTGTAAAAAAAAACAAGATGGCGGACGAATTTTGCAATATTTTCAATCCTATTGAAAATCGGTATCGAGGTGTTTTTATGAGCACATATGACGAATCTGCGGTCACACTTTGAAAATTCAAAATGGCGGCGCCATTATGGCGATACGATTTTGTCAATTACGATTCGATTTCACATAAAATCGCTATTTGGGGGTATTTAAGGTCGGAAATGATGAATTTGTTCTCAAAATTCAAAACAGCGCCGGCAATATGGTATGCACAACAAATCACTTCACCAGAATTTTGTAAATAAGTAAAATCCAAAAATGACTATATTAAGATTAAAAAGAATACAATAAATATAGGTAAAGAAAAAACTTTTAAGTTAAATGGTTTTATTTTAAATCATAAGCTGTACCAAAAACTAGAAAATAATTAGAACACAAACGTGGACCTTCTTGAGATTCTGACGTCTGGTCAGGAAGCGTGCCATAGTATCAATACTGTGTTCTGATAACGTATACCAAGAGTCACTTTGTGTCGGTGCATCAGCGGATTAAGTATATAATATTCTGCGACTTTTAACAGAATAAAATAAAAACATCGGGCTCATAAAAACCTGTATAAAGACTGTATAATTAAATAAGAAAGGCTTGTCTTTTTTTATATGATAATCTAAGCTTAGGTGTCACCCTTTGTACTTACTAGTCCGTCATGTCGAAGACGTCATGATGCAATGTCTAGTTGGAAGCTTAGCTCGAAAGATAGAGAGAAATAATTAAATAGATTATGGGGAGTCGGATGGGTGGTGAAGAAGATGGCGGCGAATCTTCGTTTGAGCATTTGGATGTTGTATGAGTTTGGGAATGCTGACTGTAGTAGGTTGTTTCACAGTCTAGTTGTTCTCTTTATACACGAATTTCTAAATCGGAAGGTGCACGAATATGAGGGCTGTAGTCTGTGAGAGTGAGTCGAGAGAACAAGTCTTGTATTAAGATAGAAATATCGTTGTGGTAAAAGCATCTACACTGATAAAAAAATTCTTGGCTTAAGAGACTTTTTCTTGAACCAAGCAAATAATGTTTTGGATATAACGAAAACAAAATTGTCTTCGGTTAAGCAATACTCATAGTCTTGGTTTTATTGTCTTGGATGAAGACAAAAGTTGACTAGAAGTAAGAAAAAGAAATTCTTGGTTTGAGATACTCATTTTTTTAATTTAAGCAACTCGAGGTAATAAAATTGTGAATTGCCTCAATAAATATTCTCGAATTAAAACTTCATCGTGTCTTTATTTAATACAAATTTTGTTTTGAATAAAAAATATTTAGTTTCTTGAGTAAAAAATTAAAAAATCTTATTTGGAAAAAGACATATCTTGGTCGAAAAATATAAGTATTGAGCGAAGAAATACAATTGCTTGGCTCAAGAATTTCTAGTGTCTTACTTTGAGACAGCATTCTCATGTTAAGACTGAAAAATGTTTCTCCTCAAGACAACGAAACGAAGACTATGGAATTGCTGGAATCAAGACAATTTTTCTATCAAGCCTGAACTACATTGAAAAGCAGTGCAGTGCAGCACTGCGAAGTGAAATTTAGACTTCTTGTAACTGAACGTGGCAACTCACATTAACTTCACTGCCTTGCACTGCACTGCACTGCGCTGCCTTGTCTTAGGCTAATTTCTAAAAAAACTGCTTCGCACTGCATGCCAATTTCTAAAAAACATCATATGAAGTTGTCATTGCCATTGTTGTCAAAATGGATGACTAAAAATTGATAGAAATAAGGACTTTCTAGACAACAAAAGTCACAGGGACTACAAAAAAAATTACAAAAGGCTATATAGGAGTAGTCAATGTCAAAATACTGCTTATTCAATGTGTCTTACCACGCGTTCTCTAATAAACTACTGCAACATACTGCGCAGTGCTACACTGCACTGCTTTTCAATGTAGTTCAGGCTTCAGTGTAGAAAAATGTGTTTCCAAGCCCTCCAAAACTATATTTCAAATGATTTTAGCAATGACTATTAGTTCTTCCAAAAAAAAGAAACAAAAAAGAGATTACAACTCATACTTTCAAACAAATCACACGCTGAAAACTATTTTAGATAAGCTGCTCATTACAGATGAAAAATTGCATTTCACAGAATTCACCGAATCGTACTGAATTGACACATCTTTTTCTGCGTTCTCTTGAGTTTTTTCCAAACCCCTGTTATTTACGCCACTGACAAGAGGTCTGATCGACGACTTTCTACAGATTAATCTGGAATACAAGGATGATGATACTTGGCCCAATGCATTGACTCATTTTTACGTTATCGACTTACTGGCGTACGTCATGGTACCAGGGTGGGTTTTTCCAGACCGATTTTTGATTAAATTTTTTTTCCAAATGCCATGCTACTTCCTCTTCGTTCAGTTCATATATTTTACATAAGAATTTTGAAAATTGTTGAATCTCCTTCAGATTTTATTTGGTTTGAGTACATTAAATGTATGTGTGCCTTTGGTTGGAGCAGATTCAAATTATTTACCATTAGCTTGATTACCTTTAATTGGAGTTTGTGACTGTTAAATGTTAAACGGTGTAATGAATTAAAATATCGGTTGGTTAGAATCTTGCGTTTTTTGTGGGAAATAGATGTGCTTGTGCGAGGTGTTCTACTTGTTCGATATTGATAATAAGATGTGCGAATAAAGCAACGACAGGATGGTATAGCAGCTGAAGATGGTCCCCGGGCAGCTGATCTTTCGTGTTTAATTACCCTCAGCGTTCTCTCCAAGGCTTCTGAGTCCTCTTCCAGTAGAGACTCACCACTACAGGTAAGTGGTTATGCACGAATTTAAGGTAGGACCTCCGGAGTCTCACCCACCCATCCGATGTGGCAACTCCCGTCTTGAGGCCCGGAGTACTGCCTTGCAACTGCTGGAGCGACTTGTTTGTTTGTTTCACAGGTAGTTATGAGCATACTCTGCTTAAAAACATTAATGCTTTAATTAGGCGTCTCCTAGGCCATTTGTTCCTTTTTCCACAATGGAATTGGTTTTTTCATAGGCTTAATTACATTAACTTATTGCGCAGTCATATATGCATTATAGTATATCATAAAAATCAGCAACAAACAACACGACCAGCGCCTATCTCAAGCTATTAAACATTTCTTATGTAACAATAAATTCATTCGAGGATATATTTAATTTATTTGCAAAAACACATAAAAAAAACTATGAACTTTATTAGCTCTAAATTTCAGGCTGATGGATCTGGAGAAAGGATGGAGAATCTCAACAAATAGTATAGTATAACAGTGGCCAGCAGTAGTACAACACTAGACAAAATATCATCCAACAACAACAACAACAACATCAATAAATAAAATAACCAAAAATTCTTAATCTTGAGCGATAAAAATCGCAAAAGTCCTTCTCCCTAAGCTTTATAGAGACTCTGACTTTTCATAATTTATGGGCTTTGCTTAAATACAATCAACGTTTTTATATAACTCTATAAAAACCGGCGAAAAAAATCGATTCCTTTCGTTCGTTAGTCCTTTTTCCCTTTTCTACTTTTTTTGTTGTTGTTGTTGCTTTGTTGTTGTTCTTGTCGATTTTTGTTGTTTTTGGTTTTTTTGTATGGTGTTGTTGTTGTTGTATTTTATACCAAAGGAACCTCAACCAAAGAAGAAAAGTCACTGCAAAACCGATTGTGTGTTCGACGACTTTCTTCTTGTGTGAAAGGCTTTCATTCTCTTCTGTTTCAAGGAGGAGGATATCAAACAACACACAGAAAAAAAAACCAAAAAAAAAAATGTAAGAAGAAGAAAGCTTTAAAGAAAAGAAAAAAAAATTAGGTAAAAGTTGAGTTGGACTATAAAAAAAGCTAAAAAAAAATAGGAACTTTAGATCTAAGAAATTTATTATGTGGATTTGTATGTATGTATAATAAAAAGAAAATGTGTAGGTGTAACCGTCTATAGTACAACACCAGTTGTGAATGTGTTAGTCGGTGGTCCGGCTCTCGTAAACGTAAAAGTTGCAGTTAACTTTTGCTTATGACGGGGCGGAAATAATTTCGGCGTATTTAAAAATCATTAAAACTTCATTAAAATATCAATAACTGAACGGCTTTAATTAACTTCACTTGTAACTTGGTAATAAAATCTTAGAAGTTAAATTTAACCCACTTCCCAGTTTCCGATTGAGCTGAAATTTTGCATGCATTCACGTTTAGTTTGGATGACAATGCAATCTGACCCTTTTGTGAAAAAATGCAGATGGCGGTTCCAAAATGGCGGCAGATTTTTTCAATTGTACTCCGCGGTGTCCTGACATGATTATCAAATGAAAGTATATGACAGTTAGAATACAATTAGCTTTATGGCGTCATTCCAAATTAAAAATGGCGGCCAACAAAATATTGCGGAAGACTTATAATAGACTAAAAAGTGAAAAATAGAACCGATTAACTTCAAATTCTGCACACATTCGTTTCGTAGTTCGCGTAACAATTAATGTGTATACATGAGATGAATAGACAAACAAAACACAGAGCTACGTACGAAATTCAACTACTCAACTACTGAACTCACGCCTGTTTGCATAATTTCAACTCAACCTAGATAGCAGAACGAAATTGAGCTCAGTCGACCCTAATTCAACTCGTCTCCGGTCTACATGAAGTTGGACTCGGGTTCAACCTAAGTTCAACGCATCATGTATAAGTACTAAATGCCATCTGACCATTTTGTAAAAAAATGTCCAGATGGCGGCCGATTTTAGCAATTTTGTTCTACAGAGCCCACGACCTGGGTATCAAATGAAAGAGTACGACAGGGTATCAAATGAAAGAGTACGACAGGGTATCAAATGAAAGAGTACGACAGGGTATCAAATGAAAGAGTACGACATACACACACACGCACCCGCAATAATAATCTCCGATTGGAGCTTTAAGGAATTGTACGAGGTGAAGAAAATGGACAAACTTAGCAGCATATTGAACGTGGCTGGTACTTAGTTGGGAGACCGCTCGGTAAAACTACTGTCAACACTCGCGTTTAGAAACGCGAAAAGACAATGGCAAAAGGTGAACAAAAGTTAAAAATGATAAAAAAATTATCTAAGATCATGCATAATATTGTCAATAGAACGAGAGCTGGCAGAAAATTTACACTATGTCATCGACGACTTTGCGGAAATGGAAGAAAGAAAAATAGTGTTGACTATATAAATGTGATGAGTAGAAGAATCCATACCTATACACAAACATAACATATATTTTATCGTGCTTGTGTTTCAGGTTTAAGATTACTTTTGCTTGACAATTAGAACGCAAGGATATGGCGGTTTTAGCTTTTTGGGTTTTCAAGCTAGTTACGGGGCCCCTAGACGATTAGTACGCAGGCATGGATGTGGGGTTTTCACTTTTTGAGTTATAATATATAGTTATAATATGGACGGGTGAATTAACCACACCCAACCGTTGCTGCGGATATAATGGTAAGTCTTGAACCTCTTTAGGTTGCACTTTGCAATTTACCTAGCCATTAAGCCAGAAATAGACCTAGTCGCTGATAAAAAAATTTTGTTGAAACGGTGGATCGATTCTCGTAATATAATTGAATAATCTGCTGTGTCGGGGTAAGTCTTCTCATGATAAAATGTCAAACAACACTGAACAAAAATACCATGACAGTGTGACCTAATTCACACGGGATCGGCCTTAAAATTGCTACTGAAAAAAGTACCTCTAAATGTATCATCCGATATGTCTTGTTTTTCATTTTGAAAAACTCGAAAACTGGTTGAAACCGGTTTCTTGGAAAAGTTAAAAATCGAAAACTGTTTTTTTTAAAAGTCGGGTTTTGTATAAATCCTAATATACTCACATGAGTCGTCACGTTTTCTGAAATTATCCAATTTTCTGCGCAATTTTCTTAATTTTTCTTTCCGTAAAAACCTTCTACAAAGTATTAGAAAACTTTAAAAAAAAGATGTATAAAATCGGTAAAGTCGTTCTCAAGTTATGGCGTGACCAAGGGAAACTGGGATTCATTTTTATATACATATACTAGCAGAGACCCGGTACGCCTCGCTGCACCCATAAGCCAATAGTAAACAATAAAAACCATCCATTGACTTGGTATTTTTCGAGATATGAATTTTACACAGATGAAGTGCCTCAAAGAACATGGATCTTGAGACGGCCGCCATGAACCTAACGGTATATTAAGTATACTACATTGCTTATTGTATTCTAATTAGCATACCCTTTCATTTGATACCCATGTCGAGGGGGCTGTAAACAAAGTGGTAATCTACCCTCTTGAGACGGCCGCCATGGATCTAACGGTATATTCATTATACTATATTGCTTATGGTATTCTAGTTATCAAACCCTTTTATTTGATACCCACGTCGAGGGGGCTGTGAATAAGGTGGTAATCCGTCCTCTTGGGATGGCCGCTATGACTCTAACGGTATATTGAGTATACTATAAATTGCTTAGTATATTATACTAATCTGCCCTTTTGTGACGGCCGCCATGGATCTAACGTTGTATTGAGTATACTATATTGCTTATTGTATTTCATTTTCTTTTCAATAGCGTCATGGCCTACCTATTGTTTAACAGCTGCGTAAATTTGAAATTTTCATTAAATGGAATGATTCAATTTAATAACAATTTTACATTTACGAAGCTGTCAAACAATAGGTAGACCATGAAGCTATTGAAACTAAAATGAAGTGAAAATTCCTAAAATTACCAATTTTTGTAAATTTTCAGCTGTTTATTTTGGTTAAAGATATAAAAAATAGCCGACGAACTATTCTCAAACCTACCAAATATGCACAAAAAATTCATAAAAATCGGTCAACCCGTTTCGGAGGAGTTCGGTAACAAACACTATGACACGAGATTTTTATAGATATAGAAGATATAGATTCGTTACATAAAATAAAAGAATTTTTACAAAAAAAAAACTTATTAAATTTCTATTCAAGCACTAAATCATTCCCATAACTCCGCCGTCGCCTGGTCCCAAGTCCAGGGTGTGAAAGGAGGAGGGTTGTCGACCTGCCGAATTGATCGTAAAAACTAGGCAAGAAACCGCATTTTTCAAAGCGGCACCGACAGCAGCGTATCCGTTGCGGGGCCGTCCCGCTCGGACCGCCAGCTAACGGATCAAAGAAGAAGAAGAAATCATTCCCATTTCCTCATTAAATACTTCCATTTACAGCTAATGAGCCGGACCATCGAACTGCTTACATGTATGTGTATGGGCATGGCATGAGCATGGCTTTCTATACAGCAGGTGGTGTAAAATATAAATAAGTATAGGTGTAAAATAAATATAGTATAGGTGTAAAATAAAAAAAAATTTAAAATAGAAAAAAAAAATCTAAAGTCAAAGAAGCCCTACCTTTTGAGAGAATACACAGAGTAGAGTCCTTTCTTTTTTTGCTGCTTCTGCTTCTTCTTCTTCGTCCTCAGAATCCTTTTTTTTATGTTTATTTCAGTACGAAGTCCAAGTTTTAGTGTGAATTACACTGTATGTCGATCCTTATAAAACAAAATATTTTTTTTCTACTTCAATTTTATTTTTTCGGTGTATTAAATGAAAAGGAAAACTATCCAAAAAGCGCACACACACACTATCTATATATTTTTTTTCCAAGATACGCTTCGGCTTTTCTGTGGTTCTTTCTATATGGGGGTCTTCACTAAATAGAATATGTGTTTATGTAATCCTGATTATTCACTACTATTCATTTCTCACGTTTATAGTAATATCTATTTTTTTTTTATCTTTATCTTTTTTTTTCTTTTCAAAAATAAGAAATTTAAATATAAATATTTAAAAAAAAACCAAAACCCTATTTTTTTTGGCAATGCACGTAAAATTAAATCAGTTTAAATAGAAAATAAAAAAAAAACACTTTATGTGGTTGAGAGGATCTACTTGAAACATAAAAAAAGGATAAAACCAGCAGCAAAAAAAATAAATAAAAATATTTTTATTTCATACAAAAAAAACTATAAAAACCAACCTTCTCACTTTCTATAGAAAATACACGAATTTAGGTCAAAAAGGATATACTATATATATATTTTCCTGTATGTACATATATATACATATATGTATATATACACGTTATTGGAACTTTTTGAAAGGACCTTATGAGAAAAAAAGCAACTTCACTTCAAATTAATACACCCACAGGATACAAGTCGGTTATGACTAATACAGGCACAAAACACACTCGGTTCTATTTCATTTCACTTTAAGCAAGGATTTAAAAAAATAAAATAAAAACTACCGTACAACTTTCTACTATAGATCCTGATTATTATTTTTATTATTTTTTTTTTATTTTTTTTTTTTTTTTGAGGGTGTCCTTATTAAATATATTCTCTTTTTCCGTGGTTGAATAAAATATGTGCAAAGTAACTGACTTTAAGACTTACTATACGAATTTAGTTTTTTTTTATTTATTTATTTATATCAAAGGATATTTTTTTTCTTATATATTTTTGTTAGTGCAAGGCGCTAATCTCTAACTGCGCGATTATCTAATTTTGTTTTTCGAAAGGATTTTTTTTTTATTTAGTATAATATTTAAAATTTCAACTACAAGTGCGACATAACACTAATGTGGTATGATGATATCCTTTTAACTGCACAAGGATTATTTTTTTTATTTTTTATATATTTTCCAAAAAAAGAAATTAGTTTTTTTTTATTTATTAATTTTATTTCTGTACACTTTTATTTATTAATTTTTTTAATAAACTTATTTTTTATTGCTTTATAATTTTTTTTTGTATTTTTTTATTTATTTTATTTTATGTTTTTTTTTTTACAATTAACACTAAACATAAAATTTTATTTAATAACTATTATTATTTAATATTTATATATTATATTAATTAATTTTTTTTATTTTTTGATTTTACAATTAATTATTAATTAATTAATTACACACGAGTCATACGAGATGAACGACTTTTAGCTATTAATAGGACAAACATCTCACGCAGACTGAACAGGGATATCAAGCGCAACCTACCCCTTGGGGTATGTGAAGTCGAAGTCGAAGTGCCCATAAAACTGGGGTAATAAGCTTTGTCCAAAAAATACAACAACAAAAAAAGAATATCACCCTCTACACTACAACAACAACAAGAACAACAACACAAACTACAAAACCCCAACTAAATTCCCGTCGAGCTTTCTTATACACCCTGATAATCCTATTTCCTTTTCCCCCAAAAAAAAAAATACAGAGTATACCCTTCTCTATATACCTATATATATTATATACTTAAATACAAAAAAAACAGTATTCTACCCCCTATTTTCTGTGTTTACCCCTCTTTAGCAAGGAATCAGCCGGCTCTGGGCTCTATGTGTGTGTGTATGACTGACAAAATGTCTGGAGAATTTTCCAGCCACCGACAGGCTATAAGTTTGCGTGACGTTTTATTGCGCTGGTAAAGGATACTAAATACATAAAAAAAGCTCACAGGCATTTTAGGCGCCAAAGTCGTTATTTATTATCCTTGCTTTTTTAGGGACTATACTATATACATATATATGCATGTCGTCGTCCTTGTTGTTGCCTGCCTTTTGCCTTTCTTCATACAACAAAAAAAGGACGAAGCAGAAACTCCTTATACATAAAGAATAAGAAAGTTCTAGCGATGTCGATTACAATCTGACTTTGACTTTAACTTTTTTTTTATTTATATACCTATATATATATTTTTTTTTTTGTTGGTATTGTGAAAGTGTTGAAGATATGTCTTCGTGTATAAGCGCGCTTCTTCAGGACTTTGGTGGATCAGGATGGTAAAGGACAACCAACAAAAAAATATATATAGAGGAAGAAAGCTAAAGAAAAGTAGGACAATGTAGTTTTTTTCTGGTGAATATTGTCCAGTCTAATAAAGGATGTGTATCCGTTTAAAAAAAAGGATTATGTTTACGCTTTTCCGTTTATATTACTAATGACAATACCTGAATACATAATACCTACATAATGCATTTTATATTTTGTGCAGTTTATGTCAATTATATTTGAGAGCAGTTGTAAAACTTTGGAATTGTATTGTTACAGTTCTGGGACTTGAAGGACTCTTAAAGACTCAAATACAGGACATTTTACAATAGAGTTTGCTTTTTTTCTAGTAGTACAATGCACAAAATTTATCTATCAATCTTCAAACTATTTGAAAAACTCGTCTACGATAAGATTTCCCCTCTAAGCAACCCATGAAGAACAATTCGGATTCGGAAAAGGTCGTTCAACGAGCTCAAACCTCATGGTCCTCCTAATTTTCGAACTGATCTGTGGTATGGAACGCAGCCATCAAATTGATGTATTTATCAGGCCCAGCGTTTGGCTTTTTTGCGCCCGGTGCAGTATGCCACATTGCTCCCCCCTCATCTGTTCATTTTTTGGTCCCAGCGAAGGACAATGGGAAAAGACATAAACACTCTGTCAATGTATAAAAACGAACGCACGGGAACACTTTTACTTTTTTCTCAAATGGCGCCCCTTGCAATTGCGCCCGGTGAAAATGCACCAATTGGGTCTATGAAAGTGCCGCCGCTGCCTTTGTCCAATCGAGATTTTCTTCGCGCGATCTTGCTTTTGTGCTGAGTTTTCTTGCGTTTTAACTTCACAAAACTCTCCGGCTAATGCTTTTTAATGCTCCAGGATGTTTATCGGTGGATGCACTTTCCTAACTATTTCTAGCACAATGGGCTCCGAATATTTATAGTACTACACACTCGAATCTCCATAGGTCTCTATTTCGTTCTCCAAGCCTTCAAGGGATAATAGGTGGTCACTGCACTGCAGTAATACGACCAGTACTAAACTAAACTGTACTGTGTAATGGTAGCGAGACCTGGACTATGACCCATAGACATAGGTGCAAGTTACACTATCCATCACTCGATACTCACATCAAAATGGTTTGTGTATGATGCGGGTATTACACTAAGCATTCATTTTTCTACCTCTTTTCTGTGTAAAGATTGTGATGCGTTTGTAGTTGTGCAATAAACGCGAATGAGAGGGGGAATTTCTCATAGTTTTCGCAGACCCCCGAGTACGATGTTATATTTGTGTTAGTGTAATGGAGGGTGAGTCTGGCAAATTTGCTGGCTCAAAAGTGAGGAGTCATATGACGCATGAATTGTACTTCCCTGCGACCCCTTGCCCAAAAAACCGGTTCTGTGTATGGGGGTAATAAACGAAATGAATGATAGTGTAACTTGCACCATAGAGGAACGAGTCAACAGGAAAAAAATTCTCAGATGCTCAACTAGAGAGGATGGAATATGGTGAAGGAGACACAACAACAAGTTGTAGGATTTTTTTTGACAAACTAGAACTCTTATTAAAGTTAACAGACTGGGACGCTGGCCGGCCAGGTAATCAGGATGAAGGGCAATCGTATCCCAAAACGGCTTATGGCATCAGAAATTTCGGGAAATATGCCAGTAGGTAGACCCAGGAGGAGTTAGATAGACTCTGTGACGGCTGACGCAAAGGCAATTCTCAACATCCGGAACTGGAAACATGCTGCAACGGACCGTCAAACTTAGAGAAATGTTCTAGAGGAGACCAAGGCTCTATTTGGGCTGTAGCGCCATTGGAAGGATGGATGAATATGCAATAAATTGCAACGTTTAATATATCATTTTCACTGGACTGGACTGGACACTGGAGGGGACGAGAAGGATTCGTGGAAGAACTATGCGAACATTTCGCAAATCTCGGATGGATTCGTGCTGCAGGAGTTCTCGGGTTGCATGGTGTTAGGGTAATTATCAATTTTTTTCTTTTAGTATTGATAAATTTAAAGAAGGTTCTGGGATCACCATATAGTCTGTCTTTCATGTTACTCAGGTACTCCTTCTAGAGAGTTTCGGAGAGTACTTGAAATTGCTCATGGCAGTTAATAAATGCACAGAGACTCGCAGTGTCTTTCCTCTTCAGGTAAGTTTTCCAGAATTGATTCTTCTGGTTTTTGGCACATCTCAACTCAAATTTGTACCAGGGAGGGGATGATCTGGACCACTTTAGAGGCTCATCAATAGACTCAACTTTGCAACATCGTCATCCAACTCATTAGAGGAAAGCAATCTATTGAAATCGATCGAAGTGAGCTTGGATGACAGTTCTTCAAGATTGACCTTTTCAAAGTTAAAAGTAAATATGGACTCTTCATGGATTAGTTTATTGTTAAAGGCAGTAGAAGAGGAGGGTGATAATTATCGACAGACGACAAGACTATTGAACTAGGCTCAACAATCATGCTGTCTGAGTCGGAAAAGAATACAAGATCCAACCGCCTACCTAAAATATTATTCACATCACTCATTTGGTTCAAGCCGCATGAGAATAGGGAATTCAGAAAGTTGGATTCCCTAAAATTAAGATTGTTTTCAGGGAGGTAGTTATCGTCGTCATCACAAGATACCCCTTGAACATTGGGTAAATTAAAATCACCTAAAAGTAGGATTTCGTCTTTAGAATCCATCATATCCTGGATATGATTTATGCAGGAAACTGCAAGAGAGACTTTAAGAGCGTGAAGCTCAATGTCCAAAGAGTTGGAAAAACTAGGAAGCGTTATTGAAAAGCAATTGAGACGGTTACTACAGGCAAGTAGTAAACCACCTCCAAGAGCCTCCGAGTCATTTATAAGGACGTAGCCAGGATTTTGCTTCGGGAGGGGTTTTTTTAGGTTAGGTTGAAATGGCACGCTATTGGGCCCATTGTGATGCCATTAGCCATTCTAGTGTTGGAACAAAGTGCAGGCCATTTCAAGCCATTTGGAGCTTTTGATAAAGCGACAGAGTTCAGGGACCCCAGTATTTTGCAGCTCGCTCAATGCATCAAGGAAGGGTGAGCCAATGAAGGTCCCTCTTTCCTTGCGAGGGCGGGACATGTACAGAGAAGATGGGAGACAGTTTCTTCCTCTTCTTCATTACTACAACATCAGCATAAGTCGTTGTGGGGAAGTCTTAATCTTTCGGCGTGCCGGCCAAAGGGGCAGTGACCGATCAGAGCATTTACTACATGGGTTATCTCCTTTATGTTTAACAAAACTAGAAATTTTGAACGCTTTGCGTCCAAAGTTGGCCAGATTGCATGAAGAGTGCGGAACACCGTTGCTGTGGTCCATCTCAACCCATCTCGAGCTAAGCTGATTTTCCTCCAAGCTAGTTTGTAGGTCATTCCTATCCGGGTTAAGTGGGGTGTCCTTTCCACTTCGGTTCCCTGTCTAGCAAGCTCATCTGCCCTACGGTTCCTCTAATCCTATTATGTCTAGGAATCCAACAAAGTTTTATATGAAACTGAATGGCAATCTCACACAGAGACCCGCGGCAGTTCAGAACAGTCGTGGATGCTGTGACGGCAGAATGGGTTTTTGTAAGAATCATAATAATGATCTGTTTAAATGAGACCTCCCCTTCCCCCCTATACTTTTTTACTTTTTTTATACATAGTCATCTAGATATTTTTTCCTTTCTTCGGAAATGCAAATTACACACCAATAAACATTGCGCACATACAAGACCCTCTCAACTACAGGCCCCGAAGGAGAGTTTTTCATGGTCGTCAACTCGGTCCATAAATTCACCGGAGTGAGCGGAATAAACATGGCGCGGAATAAGTTCGGGAACGTTTTGGTTATAGTTTTGCAGTAAAAAGTGATAAAATATTGCATTTTAACACTTGTAACTGCACTTGGATTTACCAGTGAATAGTTTATTAGTGATTTAATTAAAAAAAAATAAAAATAATTTAGTGATTAAGTGTCTTTTAAGTGTTTTAATTGTTAAGGCGAACAACTGTTTTTACATTCACGGTGTTTTTTCATGTTTATTTACGAAAAAAAAGTTGAAAATTTAATGTTTTGTTTAGTTATGGGATTACAAGTGATTTTACAGTGATTAATACATATATTATGAAATTATTATTGAAAATACAGGTGTAGAAAAACACTTTTCTTATTCACTTTTCATTTCACACTTTTCTGCATATATATGTTTAATAATAATTGCATAATAAATTATTTAATGACTTTAAAATCACTTTTAATTAAATAATCAGCATATTTTTCCTTAATAAACACGAAAAAAACACCGCGGAAGTAAAATAAATTGATCACCTCAACAATTAACACACTTAAAACTCACTAAATCACTATTTTTTTTATTTTTTCTTGTTAAATCACTAAAGAACTTATCACTGATAATCCATGTATAGTTTAAAGTAATAACTTACAATGATTTTCCACTTTTTACCACAAAAATATAACGAAAAAAAATCCCGAGCCTATTCCGCGCCATGTTTATTCTAACCAAATGTCAGATTTGTGGACCGGCTTCAGCTATGGTTGTATTAGTTAAAGAGAAAACTTCATGGCCTCCCACAAGGAAAATTGAGAATGCTTCCTATTGGTAGGAATAAGGAAGCCTTCCTGTTCGTTGCCCAGAGAAGGTATAGAGAATTTTTTGAATTTTATTTCCGCAAAAGCTTCATTCTTAGGCCGCTATTACATTAGGATGCCATGGCAGCGTAGCCAGCAACGTAACTATGGCTACATCAAATTTTACAAGTTGCCAAATGCAGCGGCCAATGTGAGATGCCAATGTCAGATGTTATTTTTAAAATGGAAATCGAAGAAAAAATGTTGTTGTATTTGTGTCGGAAAAAGGCATCAGAGGTTTGAAAAGGAATAAAAGGCGCTATTGGGTACACCCTATTTCTTTTTTACCCTATCTGAATATTCCTCTGAGGAAAATCGCCGGTCTGCTTTTAAAATAAATCTTTCCGTATCGAAAAGTTCCATCCCAACAAAACAATAAAAACAAATAAAATACGGAAAGTGACAGCTAATCGGAGTAAAAAAATTCACCGGCGACGTAACCAAATAGATCTGGGATGTGTGAACGCTATGGCCACGCTTCCATTCTGGATACGTGGCCAGGCCGTCGCCAGGTCTAATACTCATAATGTAAATGTACATATTCCAGATGGCTACGTGGCTGGCTACGCTGCCATGGCATCCTAATGTAATAGCGGCCTTAGTCTTCCATCCAATGACATGGATGGATAAAAAGAATATGAACTAGAGCACGGAAGAGAATGCTTCCAAACTTCCTCGGAAGGTTTCCAGCATTCATGATTGTATGTTTCCTTTTCCTTGTGGGCTGTAATGGAGAGGGTCTTGGCACATATGAATAAGACATTCGCTTATGTATTTTCAAATTTCCGCTTCGAAATGTACCAAGAATGCTACTGCGCATGAAAAATAGCCTTTTGAGAAACCTCATCTCGTTTGGTTCGCGCTATACATAGCTGTCGCCAAACGTATTTTTAAGAAGAAAAAATGCGATTTGAATGGTGTTCTGCCTATCTCAAATTTAGTATACAATTGAAGAAAAACTATTTATTATTATTTAATTTTTCATGCTATCTGCGATGTCTTTTTTCATTCGGGGGGGGTTTGAACCCCCAAAACCCCTCCCCTGGCTACGTCCTTACTATCCCTCCGAAAAACTTGGAAGGAGGAGTAGAAAAGTTCGGCATTGAGGATCCCACTATATAACCATGTTTCCGTAAAAGCGATTATATCAAAATCGCTGGCCGAAGTTGATAGGAACACATCGTGGGTTTTGGATCTCATTCCTCTTACGTTTTGGTAATAGAGGGTGAGCGTCTTAAGTGTTTTGAAACCTGACGAGAGTCAGCAGTGCGATGTTCACTTTTGCGGAGAACAAACTATTTAGAGAATGCACCGGGAGGCCAGAATGTCGGGTCCAAAAGCTTTTCAGGGGTATTGAGCGGTGCAGACAGAACAAAGGACGCGACCGATTTGGAAGAATTACTAATATTTCTGCAGAAGATTGTCTCAGGGTTTATTTCTTTTCCCCTTAAATAAATCTTTAATTGCCTCTGGCGTAGTGTCAGGGGAAAAGCGCGGAATGAAAATATTTCGCGGCCTGGGTACCGTCACAAGGTTGGTGCAGGTTACTGAAGACCCAGTAACCCCAGCGTCCAATTGCTCACCAATAGTGCCACAAGAGTTAGATGACGTATCAGACTCTGGGATAGAGTTTGAGTCCGTTGGAAGTAAAGGGGCGGGGACCAACTAGCTAACAGAGGAGTTCATAGTGACAACCTCTGTAATAGTCACTTTACGATTGCGTCTACCTTTACGCTTGTCACAGGATTTTGGGATGCTCGGAGCCAGCCTAGAGTCAGTCCCCATCGAAGGGCTCTCCTCGGGTATTATGGAAAGGCCAACGTCATTACCAACCTCTGGAGTAGCGGTGGCTGGAGGTTAGCCTCCACACAGTGAGCGGTACAGGGATGCTTACTATAGAAAACACTAAATTTTTCCCTTCAGGGCTGAGTAATTTTGAGTCACTGTACGAGATAACGACTCGACTTCAGTCCTGCGACGCATCGTACTTTATATCGATTTTAGAATGAATATTCTTAGTATTGACTATGACCATCATCCAAATACAAAATCATGAGATTGGAAGCAAGATTAAAAATTTCCTTAAAGGCTTCATGGTTATTAACAATTAATAATCCACAATTGCAACAAGGCACACAATCTATTTCCCCAAAAATTTATTTATATCCTTTTTAAACAAAGATTAATACTCAACCCAGCAGCACCACCAATCTGATTCAGCAATGTATGCGTGTGTGTGTGTGTGTAACTAAAGCACGCGCTACCAAATAATAAGACGTTAAACATTCTGATTTCTTCACTAAAATGCCAAAAGCCCAAATTATTCGTGACATTTGTGCGGAAAAAAACATAACGAAGAAACGAACGAAAGAATTAAGGTCTGACAAGCACACACAGATGCCGTCGTATATTTTCGCACGTGGAGTCATTTTTGCGCAAACGGAAGACTCGAAATGTAAAGGCAAAACACATCTCTCTCAGCAGTTTGCTTCCCTTTTTGCTGCTGCTGCTGCTGAACTGAACCGTTCGTAGGTCACATCCTTTATTGAATTATGGTTCAACGATTCATTTTATTATATGTTAAACACATTCGTGTCTCCATGAAGGTATGCCGACTTTTCAGGATACCGAAAAGTAATGCTGTTCAGATCGTAGCATAACCCATAAAAGCATGCCATCAGAACTTTAGTCTGACAGAAAACATGGGTGGAATGTTTTATATATTACATAACACCAGCTGGGAGCACATCCGATTTTTATACATTCTCGAGCGCGTATACCTTTCTGGAGATGTCCTTATAACACTACGTTAAGAAGTTATGGTAGTGGTTGCAGTGTATGTTGTATAGTAACACGAGCAACAATTTTATTGTATATAAAACATGAGCGGCCTTTTTGCAAACAGGTGAGTCACACACGGGTGAAAAGAAAGTATACCTGTGCTTTTAGAAAGCTTCGACAGGAGCTCGCGCTCATGCTCAAACATACTACACTGGAAGACTGTATCATCATCAACCCCCCACCAAATAGGGGTGAGAATTAAAAGTTCTCATACTGGGGAATGTGCTCGGGGAGCTTTTCTGGTTCCTTTTTCGTGTGCTGGATAATGATTGTGAATTATTAAAATCTCTCATGCGTCGGAATGTTGTGACGCCCAAAACACCTGGATTATTTGACATCACTCGTACGTCATAGTATCCAGCCCTGTTACTAACGTAAGTTATAAAGTGGTAAAAACGCTATACTCAACGTAAAATTGTAACTGGTCGCCATTTACGTTTAATATAGCGTTTTATAGCACAAAACCCACATAAATTATTCAACGGGCAAAGAACTTGTTTAAACATGCCACAAATACCTGCCCAGAATGTATAAGCTGCAAAACACACAACATTTTTTTTTTCAAACTATCCAAAAACTCCATTTTATCAATATCTCTTATCTTACTTTAATCCGTCTCTCACCCACGCTTCGTGCAAACGTAATCTGCTCAAACCAAGTCGTGAATTGAAAAGTTCCATTAAGCCCCACTTTTCAATGCAACGACGATATTTATAGCTGAAAGGTTGTAAGCTTTGGGTATTGTGTGTGCCGATATGCTATTGATTCCCAGCACGACCTGTGATATGCTTTGATTTTTCTACAAAACATTTTCATGGAGGTGAAGTTCGTTTGTTTATTACTATTGTTACAACCATGTCTTCTGTGGGTGAAAGGGATTTGGAGTTCCTTTAGTTAAATAAACAAGGTCCCCAAAGCCACTATTTGCAGATCTGTATCTGTCTGCTAAGAGCGATGAGACAGACGGACAGGGAACAGGAAGATTGAAGAATAATTGATAAAGGTAATAGATTATCCTCATTTGGTGGAATGTGTTGATGTAGTGGAAACAATCAAAAATGCATTAATAAAAATTGACATTAGATATAAGTACATTGAATTAGAAAACCAATTTTACTTAATGCCCATAAGTACTAAAATGTTTTACCATGTTAAGATACTTCAAGGACTAAGATAACCAATCAAGACGATTATCCGGTTATTAATTCTTTCACTTAAATTATGGTCTTAAAGGCGAGCTAAATGAAAAATTGAAGGCTCCATCAATCCCCTTGATGCACCACTACCATCAGCAAAAGTAAGCAGTTAGCTTCTAATCGTAGCTACTTTTCCACAAAGGCATGAGTAGCTACGAGTAGAAGCCAACTGCTTGCGAGAACTTCGCTCGAATTTTGAAACGCAGCTAATATCAATCAAATGGGTGACGTCATAATAAAACACTTTAAGTGTTTTGAAATAACCCACTTTAAAAAGCTTAGATTTGCAGTGTTATGAGGGAGCGTGATTGTGCCGGTAGAAAATTTGAGTCCGATAGTTCAAAAACAAAACGAGCCGTCTGAAGAAACTAGGTACAAGAAGATCTACGAGGGTCTCTATGTGAATATATATTAAAAAGTGGTGATCAAGAAACTTTTAGAACTTTTACGCTAACCCAACTGAAATAATTTCTTCGGCATCGTCAATTGTGCAGCTGCCACCTAGCTAGTGATACTCGTAATATGTATTATTGAATCAACAAAATCATTGTCTTGACCCATGCTGCCACGGCCGTCATCCAGCCACAGCCAGGAATACGTATATCTGAATCTGCGTCTATGTAATCCCCAAAATGATCCCGGTTTGGGGCCATCAACAATCACTGATGCGGGCTGAACTCTAAATTTAATTATTAATAACTTTTCATTTCTCGTCAATTATCATTAAAACTAATTCCACAAAGACAAGGACCTCGCAAAGATCTACTGTCCGGAGGCTAGTGATGGCTAAAGCCGCCCCTAACTACGGCTATATTTATGTTCGTTTACATTTACAGACATCGAGCGCACCAGACAACCGACAGACGCCGCCGTTTATTCACATCTAGCGTGCCGTATCAAACGACAGACACTAGTTATATCTTTGCTGGCAATGTTCAAACACTTCTTAGTGGAAGGTATCCAAGAAGAAATGTCTCTACGATTCCGATGCTCTATTCATACTTGGCGGCAGACACCCACAGTCAAGTACAAACATGAACCGCGCGGACAAAATACTCTTTCGGTGAATACTGGTCTGGTACGGCCCGTGTCTGTCCACGTCTGAGCGCTCGTGTCACAATAGATGTGAATAAGTTCACTGTATAGAAGAATATTATTTTCTCTGGCACGGCGCGAGTCTGGCACGGCGCGGGTCTGGCACTTGGTTTTTTATTTCAATGCTTCTCTTGCATTGATCATCAAACTAGTGTCTGCTTCTTTCGTGGTTTTGCGTGCCTAATACTTTGTTGTTTATTTCTGTAATTTTTATTGTATCGTCTTCCACATTAGGTTCAGATCAGATTCCAATTCCTCCTCTCCTCCTTGTTATTCCCTCTAGTTTTCCTGTTACCATTGTTACATACTCTTGTTCTGTTTCCTCATTTCTCAATTTCTCTATGTTCCACTTTGTTTGTCTGTCATTGTTTCTTCCATGTGTTGTCGCTAGTTTTTTCGCCCTCATTTTCCCAACAACTAGGTAGTGGTCGATGTCTAAATTCGCTACTCGGGAACTCCTTACATGCAGTATGCTAGTTTGAGGCGCGAAATACTCCCTTTCATCCTCCTCTGTCGGCTACTCTTTTATAGCAAAAAGCATCCAGGGGTCACCTGACGTAAGGTCAACGTCTTCGAGGAGGTTCAGTAGCATAGTCAGCCCCGGATTTCCACCTAGGCCTATAAGGCCTCGATATAAGGACCCAGCCAGCCACCACGAACACCTCTGTCTCTGAAGGCGGATGTCCTGTCGAACGATTTTGACATTCATTCCAAATGCTAGCCATGGTTAAAATCGTTCTGGAAACCTTGAAAAACCAGGACTTGGATATCGCCAATTGCCGGAAGCCAGCAATATGTCGGGTCCGGTATTTAAGCGAAAATAAAACAAGTGAATCGTCTGATAGTTTTCGTTCCCTTTTCGGTTCACTCGTTGAATCTTGTTGGGTCATGTACGTCAAAGTCAAGCTGCTATTTCTTTCTTCGGTACTTTGCAATCAATGTACAATTTTTTTTCGGTATCGACACACAGATGAAAAATTTTGCTGTCGAAACTGAAGCCAAATTCAACGGTCTTTTTCAGGCAAGATAGTCTGCTAATGCTGACGCCTACCGAAGTCTATGTTGCTCCTGGGATGAATTCATGGCAGCTCTTAAAAGAATTGTTCTTAATTCATTAAACTCCATTGATTTCTCGCCCTTCTCTGGAATGATATCCTGGAAAGGTTCAACAAAGTGAGCAAGTCTCTGCAATCTGTAAAAGTCGACCTAGGTACGATCGCCAAACTTTTAAATAGCTATGCATACGACATGCGGAGGAAACGCAAGCGTAAAGTCCAATTCGACGAAGTCAAGGATTTACAAGGACTTATCTCTTTGGTGTACTGGCACCACTAAAGATCCCTGAGGCCCTTACTACCATTTGACCCCGATTTGACAAAGTAACTGCCGAGGCAATCACATCTCTCCATACCTGTGGTAATATTTGTAGGCAAAACCTGAGCCTTCACATTGATGTTAATGTTTTGGCAATAAAAGCTGTAAAAATGCACAGAATTCGATGGGCAGAATATGTTCAACGTAGTAGTGATGACAGCACAACAAAGAGACCAGGCGGTCACTGAGCCAAACGGAGCCCAAAAATATACAGATGGCGTAGAAGAACTACGAACACTAGGAGGTATAAGAAATTGGACGCTTCAAGCTGGTAACTAGGAAGTGATAGTTCTGAAGGAGGAAGTTGCAGGAAGCCAAAGCCAATAACAGATTGTGAAGCTATTGAGGATGATAACTTCTTACATAAATTTATTTGTGTAAAATTTTACATTTCTATAGCAACTTACTTTTCTCAATTCAAATTGCGAAAAATCTATAAAGAATTAATGCTTCTCGATCTCCTTTCGTACTCCCTTTAAAACCTGCGTCCTTCTTACCTACACACACATAATTATCACCAAATTTCGATACCGAATCATCTCAATTTCACTTCACACTTTTAAAATAGCCCAATTCAGTATTCCATGCAGAAAACTACACTGACTTAAACACCAACCCAAGAGTTCATTCTAGCATGCCGCTACCACCGAAGAACTCCACTAGTAGTATATCGTTAATTTAGAAAACATAGTTCCGTTTATAACCTCTCTTCATCCGTAAAGGTCAGGCCAGATCCTAAATTTTCACTCTTCAACAGATTTTTCCTTAGCCTCCATAGCCCCAAACCGGAAGAGAGAAAATCTCCAGCGCTTTCCTTTAGTTTTTGCTCACTTATGTGGAACGAAGCCTTTTCCCTAATCTTCACCTCAGTAATCTTCTCTAGATCGCAATCAGGGTTTGACCCTTCAGCTACAATTGTTTTAACAAAAAAAACACGGAGTCCTTTTTCTCGCCCTTTTCACATCAAAGTCCTAAGCACCTTCAGATTGCCGTTATGTTTCGTTCCGTGTATTAAAATTGACTTCCTTTAAAAACGGAATCAGATTCTTTAATGGCGCAGAAAATGTAGAATGTCATTTCTATTATGGGAGGAAAAACTCTTTTATTACGGTGTGACCAGTGCTGAAGGTCCTTCGAGTCGGAGTTAAAGTTGTGTGTACAGTCGAGGGACTCATTGAAAAACATTTCAATATTTGCATACAACATATTTCATTCAGTCCCTGCCTGTAGTAAGCCCCTACAGATAGAGTCCGAATGTCCATCTACACAAAACTGCACTTGGTTCCACTAAAACTTTCATGACTGATGCATCTAATTTGCCGCCCCCGCCCCCACCCAAGTCGGCCATCTTAAAATTTATGAATTTGAAGCGAATTCAACTCTGTAAGCACTTTCGTTGCTCCACTTCCTTTGTTCTTTGTATCCTTGCTAGAAAAAACGTACTCTAGTCCATTATACAATGCCTGGCGATGGCCTCAGGATAGCGCAGCTAGACAAATACAGTCGTCGTCAAATTCCGACATCCAGGGGAAAGTTGATCCTTTGTCGTCTAAAAAGGGGCTTTAGGCGCCATTCTATTCTTGAAATTTTGTGTTCAAGTCTTAAATGTGCAGCAGGAATGGAGAAAAAACGGACTGGAATGGATGAAAGGGAATAAATTTAGCCACACTAACAAGCCTTGAGCACCGCACTCCTGCCCCAATCAGGATCCATAAGGGAAAAAGGGTTGCGCTCGTCCTCGTATATCGAATCGAGACTGTTTTATGGCTGCAGTGGAATTTTCGGTACATGGCGAAATTTAGCAGTTAGCGGAGAAAGTAGTGCATTTTGGGGGATTTGGGGGCACAAAAACAAGTTTTATTTGCTGTCAAGGAACGTCTGGAAAGTTAGAAGCTCCTGTTTTGGGGACGTGTGCGGTGTATTAAATGGGTCCTGCAGACAAAGGAATCATATTTTAACAGAGTTAATAGGAACACAATGTAAGCCTGGCAAGATAAGCTTTATGAATGGTGTTTTTTCAATTCTGAACATGATTAAGGATTACTTTAACATTAATTAACCCACTTTAATGGGACATGAGGCAAATCAATAAAAGTAGGAAGAAGGACTTTAACCGGGGTGTAATTTATTGATTGAGTAAATAAATGATTTGAGAAGTTGAACAGTTGTCGCTTAACACGAATATGTTTATGTACATAAGTAATGAAAAATGCTATTGAACCATTTCGAACCATATTGAACCATTGAACCAATTGGAACCAGATCGAATCTATAGACTATGCCGTTTCTGTCGATGTCCACTTTGGAGCAATTATGTCGTTATGCTTTCTTAGTAACGATACTCTGTTACTACATCTTTGATGGTGCTTATAATTGTTAATTTATGTCCAAAGCTATCAATGGAAACAGGCCATTTTGGAATTAGTAACAAACTTCGATAACCGGACTAACCAGCTCGTAGAAAGCTTGCACTAAACTTTTTGCTATATGGCAGACTAAAGTTCACAGATAAAATTATTTGTGCAGTGTACGATCGTATCGTTAAAAATTCAATCTCAAGCAGCAACTTCTAGTCGGAATGAGAGTAGAAAAAAGAGTGAAAGAACTGCCAATTGCAACACCCTATTTTTTCCACCAGATGTGTTTTAACAGAAAAGAGCTTTCTCGCTTAGTATGCTTATAGGCGATGGCAGGAGAATGAGAAAGATATTGCTGTGAAGACGGAACAAACAAAACTCATTATTATCTAGGTAGGACAATCGGAAAGAAGAAGAACACACCGCTGCGTGGAATCGAACCACAAACCTAAGGGAGTCTAGTCACGCTCTCTAAACCGAAGGCTACCTTTGTCAAAGTCACCTTTCCGGCAAATAAAGTAGAGACGGTAGACCGTTGATCAGAATGCCCGCACTGTTCTGGCTGTAGTAGGGTACTCACTCGTACTTGATGACGCTAGACCGAAGTAATGCCTTTACTGCTCATATCGATCTAGACTCAAACGTCATACAAAAGGTTTTATACCAAAGGTACGGGAAACCCCAATTCTGGTCAAAAACGATATTAACACATTTCTTCTTTCTCAATTTAGTGACGGAGACCTTACTGTGGTCGACCTAGAATGAAAACTCAGGATTGCCTCTTTCGAACGCCACCCTGCCTTCCCAAAAACCAGGAACAACTCGACATCATTGTGGAAATTTTTACAGAACAATGCACTTATGCCTTAAACAAAGCTTGTCCAAACAGACCGCACAAAGAGGCCTCCGCCTTGGTGGTTTCGCGAAATTGAAAAACTCCGAAAGGAGTGCAGAAAGGTATTTAATTGTAGTAGCAACCTCCTATAACAGTCCCAATAAGTCAAAGCTGAATAGATAAAAAATGGCAATAAGGAAAGCCAAACCACGCCGACGGGACACGATCCGAATGCCTTACGTGTGTTATAGGGACGTGGAGTTGTTGTGATAAGACATCACCTCCGGCTTTGATCATCTCAATCAGATTCATTTTTCAGCGATTTTATTACCATCTTCACCTCGATAATATTGTCGGTTCGGTATCGAGAAACTGATTCGTCGGTTGTTCGATAATCGGCGGCTCGGGTGCTGGACCTTGTGGCGGATCGTAGTAGTTGAGCTGGTGGAAGAACTCTCCACTGCTGTAGGCGCCCATGAGAAGAGGTCACGAAAGTTCCATCCGATTTTTTGATGTTGTCGTTTACGAAGTTTTTTATTTTTGCCGCCACTTCTTCCATGTCGTCCGCAACGTTATTCCAGTACGCTTTTCGTTCTGATTTCTCGAAATCAACTTGTTTTCGCTGATCGACGAGGTCCAGACAACTCCGAGATCTATGAGTGTATTCGTTTGCGGATGGGTGGACACAATTCCGTTGCACACCTCACAATGGACTCCGATAATTGCCTTTCTTCTACATCGATATGGTCCGGTATTTAGAACGCCCCGAATTTGTTGGATAATGCCATTTGAAACTCTCACCCGATGGCCGGTTCCCGTAGGCACATCCATTTCTTCTCGGCTGGTGGTGGCGCGTTTTCTTCGCTCTTTGTAATCAATCGCATCTGTAATTTCGCTCGAACAAGATAATAGTCCGATCCGCAATAGGGCTCACGTATTGCACGTATGTCTTGGAGCGTCTATCGGAATCTTGCATTGATCGAAACATAGTCTAACATCGTCGAGTCGTCGGATGGATTTCGCCGGCTGAGTTGGTGTTTGAGTGGATGGCTTAAGATGCTGCTGCTAACGATCAGATTGTTTGACGATTGATTGACGTTAATTTTACCGTGTCTGATTTTTCCCATCGTTCCTTCCCAGCTGGTCCGATCTGCACCTGAATGTGCATTTAAGCCCCCCACGAGTATCATTAATATCGTTGTTGAAGTTAATCGCAAAATTCGTCCGTGTCTGGACTGGTCTCGGTTGGCGCATAAACAGATACGATATGGGTGTTAATCGTTCCATCGATGGCTATAATATCCAAACGCTCGGATATCGGTTGGAATGTGATAACGCTGCCGGCAGCCCGTCGATCGACCATAAATCTGATATCGGCCTCTCGTTTCTCACCACCGAAATAGTAAAGCGTCATCGGTTCGTCAATTGTTGGGGGGCGATAGGCAATGTTCCGGATCCGGTAAGTCGTAGTTCCGACAGCGCAGCAACTGATATTTGGAATTTCGATAATTCCATTATTATGATTTCCTTTTGACCGATGTGATGTTCTGTTCATACATTCCACGCGTCGAATTGAGCATCTATTTCCGATGTGACTAATTTGTGTTTTACCAGCATCCCTGGCTCCTAGCGTTAGCGCATCGAATACCCTAGATGCAGTAGCTTTACTTCATAAATAGTTAGTTCGTATATCCATGCGGTTTCTTCAGTTTCCCGATTCTGGCCAATTCGGAGGGTCGACTACCATCCTCCTTTCACACCCTGGAGTTGTGACCAGACGGCGGAGTAAATTGGCCACTACAGTCGTCTTACCTTTCTTTTTCCTCAGGGTCTAATATTGAATATATTTGCTAGCGTTCTTCCTTTGTACGTACAATACCCCCGCGATTGCAGTTTTCATAGTTTTATATCTGCAAGGTGATTGTCATTTTGCTTGTTTAATATCCAAGCCTCATATCAGTAGCAAAAAAATAGTGTGGATTTATGTTTTACATGTTCTCACTCTCTTTTGCTATGTTTCTATATAATCGAGACAAATCAGCAGCAGGAAGCAATTAACATACTATAAATTATTATCTGTCAACATACAATTAATTAGTTAATTAGATGTCAACACACCTGTTCTTAGCTAATTACTTGTCAACACATGTCAATCAAACTGATTTATTGCTCACAACCGCAGCAAGTACAGATTTTTCCCCACGCCCAAGCTCCACAGTACCTACTGCTGTATTGTTTATTGATTCTAGCACAACCTTCTCTGGATCATCTGTTTTTTGGTTGTCCATTTTTTTCTATATGTATTATTTTTTTGTTTCCTCTGAAGACTCTAAGGTACAAATCTTCTTTGTTGTTCTCATTTTTGAGGCCTTGCCTAGGGCGGACCGCTTGAACAGGCTAAGCAACCTGCATAGTAATTTGCTTCTCAGATTTTTCTATTTGAAAAAGGTTTCGTTAAACAGAAACATCTTGCTCTTCGCTATCGCTGCACAATGGCAGAGGAAATGAAAGACAAATTCTTCCGACAACACTTCAGAGACAGATGAGTATGAACAACTACGATCTAGCTCGTTTCATGCATCCTCCAGCCTACCCTTAACCTATCATATCCTTTTCCTATCTTCGAGCTAAGCTTACTACTAGACATTGCACTCTGACAAAAACGACATAATGGGCTGGTAGCATAAAGGGTCACCCCTAAGCTTACAACTCTTTCTCATAAAGCAAAAAATCATTTAAAACACCTTAAAATCCAATCTAAATAATTTATTGAATTAAAGAACAGATATAATCTATTTACATATTAATATATTCTCAAAATAAATATTGAAAAAATATAAAGTAAAAAAAACAAAAAATCTCTGCTCAAAACATTCACAAAAAGAATTTTTTCAATATTACATTATCATTATTATTTTAATAAATACAATAAATACTTTTATAAAAAAGATTACTTAAGTGTACACAACATTATTACATTTCTCAGGTATACACAATAAATTTATTAAAGATTGACAAATCAAAACAAAAAATACACAATAATTTAAATTTAAAAAAAAAAAATTACATATAAATAAAATCTACTAAATCTATCATTGGTATGTTTTGAATTTGTAAGAGTAACGTCATGATTTTTACTTTATCTATAGGACCAATGGCTGCTCTATATTTAATCTTCTATTTCTGTTTTTGTTTTTTATTTCATCATTTTGCTTAACTATGTATTAAATAGGTTATTTACGGTTTTTTCTGTTTTACATTTTGAATATTAACGAGAATTTGAATGTATTTTGTAATTATATTATTATAGTACATAAGATTATCTAAAAATATATTCATGAATCTAAAAAATCATTGACAAACAATTTCCTGCTTTTAATTACATGACATAAGGTTTTAATTATAAATAAATTAATTAATTAATTGAGTATAAGTACAGTTACGACTCAAGTCTTGTGTCACATAAACGTAATTCGACAGTAGGTTATTAGTTGTTGAATTCGACAGTGTTTCCCCTTCTTTGAGTATTTCTAGGAAATTATTTTTCGACACTCAATTTTTCTTTTGTCTTTATTGTTTCTTCATTTTTCCTCCTGTTGTTAAGTAACTATATTCATGCTTCTGCTGGACATGCCGTGAAAATTCGTCTGAAAAGAAATTATGGGCTTATTAATGAATTATTGCAAACTCGAAACAAAAGCCTAGAAATTATGGCTGAGGTAAGGTTCTTGGGAAAAGATCTGTGGCGATCTCCGTTTAAAATACCTCGTTGACTAAGCTGAAAAGTTAAGTCGAGGTCGAGTTGAAATTTCAACCATCAGGATATGATGCCGAGTTGAATTCACTTTGAGTTGAAATCGATTTGAACTGACATCAAAATATAACCTTAAATTTTTGGTGAAATTCTGATTTATAGATATGTAAAATTCCTTTAAACCATGGAAGTTTGCCGAAAGTAGATTTCACAGATGGTAAACAAACAAAACAAATGTCACTTCAACCCAATTACAACTCGACCCGCGTATATGAGGCGATATGTTAGCTAAATCCAGGTAGGAGAGTTAAGTTGAGTTGAGTGGACCCAGTTTCAACTTGATTCCCTTTTATAACTGGGTTGAGTCTAGTCATAAACTGGGTAAAATAGCATCTTTACTTTGGTGAGTCTGATCTGGTTGCTCGAGATATCCCCAAAGCTCTTGATCGAGCATGGCAACCTGCTCTCTTGATAAAACTCAATGTTATTGGCGGCGTCGAATCTGTTCTCAAGAACTGAATTGACAAATTTCTTTCTGATCGTTCTATCAAGATAGTGTTGAGCGGCATCGAATCTAAAGATAACTATTGAGGACGGTATTTTATCTTCCGCTCTTTTTCTAATCATTAAAATGCTTTGCTTTCAATCTCCACCAACCCAAATTGGCCCGGATTAAGTACAAATGATTTATCAGGACTGGCGCCTTGAAAACTGCCTTAGGGTAGCTGAACAAGGTGCAATACGCGCTATCAAATTTAGTGGAAATGACACTTTTGCGTCTTCATAGACCCTTTGAGCCACCGCAGGAAGTAGCACTCCCATTTCGCAGCCCTTGTTTTTCGCGAACACGATCCAGAAGTTCCAATCACAGGCTTGATTCGGAACCCAAGAGTTTTGCAGACGTTCATTTTCTGGAAAGGAAGAGAACTGGTTGTCTTAGGTTTGGACTTGGAGGATAGAAGTAAACTTCGGAAATACCAAAGGAAGGGTTGGCTGCGCTCGTTGTACAAGAGGGCAAACTAAAACAAACCCTATCTAGAAGAACGATCCGAGCAGGAAAGGTAAGGAACCTGGGGCCTGTTGGCGGCACGGGTCGCCTCAGGTAGGAAGCTTAGGAAAGGTACCCGCGGCTCAATCAAGGTCAAGAGGGTAGGCGATGGTGAACGAAGCGGTGTTTGTAGTTTAGGATTGCTATACAGGAAACAAACCGAGAAAAATAAAGAGATTAGAAAGCCCTCGAACAGATTTTATTGTAATTCTCCACTGTAGATAAGTGGTTGTATGATTTTGGCTAGGTTATTGCATATAGTTCTTTTTGATTTGAAAATAACTGAAATATTATCGTGGAAAGCCAATCACAATCAAATATATATGACCAGTTGTTAATTGAAGCTGGTTTTGTTTCTTACTGTTTTTTAGGATGATGGGCTAGAGCCCGAATATTGCATAGCAGCGGACGATATTGTTCCTCAGTAGAGCTTTCGTTTGCAGGTATGTCCATCATGACTACACCGCGTCTTCCCTGATGGCAGCTTGCACGTGCAGGTAAGTGGTGGTGAAATAGTTTAGGGTGATACCACCAGAATCTCTCCCCTCTCTTCGCGTTTCCTCCAAACAAGCCAGCTCAACTCGAGGTTCCAGGGTACCACCTTGAGAATGTGATGCCTGCCTTGGATTCGATATATTCTCCTGTTCAAATTTTAGTTTTTTTGTGTAGGAATCCGGGGTTGACCTCTTCGGACAAACAACTCAAGATCCCAGCACATCCCAGATCTTCCTTATCCTTGAAAATAAACTCACTACTAAACAATGTTCCATGACTCAAACGACATGATCCGTTGGCAGTAGAAAGGGTTACTCCCAAGCTTGAATTTTAAACATAAAAAAGGGACAGGCTAATTTAGCTAATAAACCAACACTTATATTAATCTCCTGCATCCTCTACAATTTTCTACATCCTACTCCACAATTATTATGGTATTATTATGTTAAACTATATTTTCCATACCCACACATTGTTTACTCAAATCATAGTCTCTCGTTTTCCTACTCTCTACTTCCTGAAACGTGACAGTTTGTGGCATTCTCGAAGTCATTATAGAGGCAATCGTCACGGATAATTGTTCGATTCTGTTCGATCGCCGAAGTTAGCGTTCTGTCAAGGGAAATGAGTGCTAGTAGAATATAGCCCACCATTTGTTTTGCCAGTACTTTCCATCCTGTCTCTACTGTGTCTAAACTAAAGCTTAGGGTATGCGTGCACAAAATAATTTCGCTGTATACAACTGATATCTCTGAGATTGAGTTCGCCGTATTTAATGGTGAGTCCACACGATAAAGAGACTTTTCTCTTTAGAATTATATAGAACTTTATCTGGTAAAACAAAGGAAAGTTGCTGCAAAACACACATAGAAAGTCGGACGGACAAAAGTTCTTGTAGGACTACTATAAAGGGTTAACAACGGCCTCCGTAGAAAAAAACTGAGCACAAAAACGATGGAATGCAAGTAAAAAATGTGTGATGGGAAATTATAAACCAGAACCTATGAATTCAGACGCTAAAGCACATTCGGCCAAGGGAGGCTTGAAAACAAATTAAAAGAATTCAGTTCAAATAGTGTAAATGTTAAAGTGGAAATATTGAATCAAGTGCAAAATCCTTCAAAATCACATCATGGCCACATACAAAATGAAGAACCCTCCCACACTCAGTACGACCCCTAATAACTAGTAATTTAAGTGCTTCAGTCTTCATTCAACTTTTTAACCAACATTTATATTCGATAAAGTTGACAGACAAATCAAACCCATTACTGAAGGCAATTTATGATAAGTAAAATTAAAAGAAAGACATCAATATTACGTTCGACTAAAGCTAATAAATGTAGACTGTTTTAAACAAGTTCGAAGACTTACCAAATGTCACATAACCCCCAGTCCTGCTGGCTATTGTAATATATAGTAAATCACTTTCTTCTCTAGATATTTTTCCAGAATGTTTTAAAATAAGAAAAAGTTCATGTTTTGAAAGATTTCGACTTGAATATCCATAAATCTAAAAAATATAATAGAAATTATAAAACAACATTTAATAAAATATTATTAATAAATACTTTGGCCACAAATGATAGGAAATCCATAATACATCCATCCTGTTTTATTAAAAATAGCGCACATAGTAGATAATCTCGTAAATATACTGTATTATTCTTAGACTAAAAGGAAAATATAAATTTAATAAATAAGGTTAATAAAAAAATACAACACAAAGACATTACCGTATCGAGTATTGAAAATAATTGCTCTGTTAATGTATTATTAGGCGATATTTTTAATTTTTCGGCAAATTCTTGTAGTGTTAAGTAATTTCCAATATCATTTGAGTAATCACTTAAAATACTTTCTTCGACATTAGTTTGATTAAGTCTGAAATTAAAATATTAGTTAAACTAGCCCTAATTCCATTTGTTCAGTTTTTTACCCTAATAGTTTCCTCAGTCTATCGATTTCTACAATATCAGCCGAAAATGGCACACTCATTTCTTTTGCATTTGTCATTATAATGCAGTCATCATAAGTAAAGTCAGATACAGGCACGCCGAGAGCTCTAGAAAAATATATTTTTGGGGTAGAATTATTGTAGTTATTGTAAAAGTTTGCTTAACATATTGCTTAACATACTTCGCCATAACGTCTCGTACATTTTTAGCATATAATTTTGGATTAGCCTTTTCTTCCTCGGATGGCTTATATACGGGTAGGAATTCTATCTCGCAACAGCTGTGTATCTGTGTCAATGTTAACCAAAGCAGTTTTAATCTGAAAGTATAAAGGTATTTTATTATATTTTTTATCATAGAAACTTAAATAATCCTGACATAATATGTAAATAGTCAAAAATGGGGAAAACCGAAAAAGGCGGATACAAATAAAAAATAAAAAAAACACTATCTAGAAATGATATTCTTCGTCTTAAATGTCGCTATTGCCCTTGTAGAACTCGACACCACACAAAGCAGCTGGCGAAAAGCATTGGAGAGATCTTAACAAATGCACCTTGGCCAAAATGACTTGGCCCTCCTACGATCTAAGGCGGACCACCTCACTGCTGAGCCTCGGTAGAAGAGACCTCTCAGTTACAGGTTTTTGTGTTTCCCCGAAGTTTGGAATCGCGCAATTAAGAAGATTCATTACGTCCTCGAGGTGGTTTAGCGAAGAAACGACACTTTAATATCGGGTTTAAAGTGGGATCATTATGGCATCACAACGGGCCTATCCCTTTGGCGTAAGTGTTTGGGCTGTGCACCAGCAGCTCAGCCATATCTAACCTAATCTAACCTAACATTGCCACGAGATGATTTCGCGTTAGTCGCGATGGTTAGGTCACCGACTCAATCAGCACAACATCTACTCAAGCACCCCACCACAGACGCCTCATCTATCTGACAAATAAAGCTTACTACTAGATTTTACAACGTGATTTAAACGAAACACCCCGGTAATACAAAAGGTTATTCTTAAGTCTGACTTTATTTAACTTTACTAATTCAACTGTTGCCGGCGATCTACGCACCCTTCACGTGGACACAGAAGAGGTACCTGCGGTAACCGCAGAGGCGATACTGGAGGTCGCAAAATAGGTAGCCATCAATAAGGCCCCGGTATGGATGGCATACCAAGCTCAGCAGCGAAGCTAGCAACTACGATAGCCCCAGACAAGTTCGCTGAAGTCTTTGTAGCGTGCCCTGAGAGAGGGAGAGAAAGGGATCTTCCCAGCGAGATGGAAACAGTAGAAACTCGTGCTCCTACCCAAGACGAACAACCTTTAGAGAACCCATCATCCTACGAGCGGGTGATCTGTAACAGGATACTCCCTAGTTACGAAAGGGTAGAAGGCCTGTCGGACAAGCAAATGCTTTCAACTCAGCGACGTGGAGAAAATAGGAGAGAGGTTGATCAAGCTAGGTACACCAAAGTACATAGTGCGAGTAGTAGCCCACTGCCTTCAGAGTAGATCGCTTGATTGTGATTCGGAAGATGGTGTTCGGGACAACATGCGGGGTTCCGCAGGGTTCCGTTCTGGGCCTTCTCCTGTGGATCGCAATATACAATGACGTGTTGGTTGGGGCAATGGCGACCAGGTTCGCGAATGCCATCGGGGTAGTGGTCGTAGGAAAACGCTCAAATGACATCGAATTGTATGCGAACGAAGCGATCTGGAAAATAAAAGCGAAATAAAAGCGCTGGACTGAAGCTTGCTGAGCAAAAACTTGAAGCGATGGTGATCAGCAAACATAGAAAGCTGGTATCCATGAGGATCAATGTAGAGGAACAGATCATCCATTCACAGCCCGCTCTAAGGTACCTGGAGTGATGATCGACCGGAGGCTAAACTTCAAAGCGCACTTGGAGGGCACGGCATACAAAGCGTCTGCAATTTGTGCAGCACTCGCAAAAATGCTGCCCTACGTTTGAAGCCCCTAGACCGGTCGCCGCCTTCTATTGGGAAGGGTGGTCAGCTCAGTCCTGCTATACGCAGCGCCAGTGTGGGCAGCAGCGTTGAAGATGACTGCAAACAGTAGGAAGTGGAGGGCCGTATACAGGGTAGGGGCACTTCGCGCGTGCTACGCGTAGAGGCCCACGTCCAACGATGCGTCGTGCGTGATAGCGGAAATGATCGCCATAGAAATTTTGGCGAGAGAATGCATGCATCCCTATGACCCAGAATATGGTAGATGGGAGCCAAAAAAGGTATGGCGGCAGATTCCACAAAACGCGTCCATAAAGGAGGGGCAAATGAAGTGGGGTGAGCCTGTCAAAGAGGTCGTTGGACCCACAGAGTTATCCCTAGCGTGGGATATGGGTTACGAGGGAGCGTGGAGAAGTGCTTACGACCTCACGCAGTTCCTGAGTAGATATGAGGCGGTATAGGAAATACCTTCACCGTTTCGGGTACGATGATTCATCGATGTGTCCGGTATGCCCAGGGATGGAAGAGGACGCAGAGCACGTCCTCTTTAGCTGCCCGAGATTCACCGATGAAAGGGCGGAATTAGAAGAAATGGCTGAGGCGCCACTAATGCCGGGAAACGTCCTAGGACACATGATGAGGTCTGAGGAAATGTAGAGAAGTGAAAGCAACGCCGAAGGCCATCTACAGAAAGTTAAGGCCGAAAGAAATAGAGTAAGCCGAAGAAATGCCACGAGCAGTAGCAGCTAAAGAAAGCTGAACGACCCCAGCGACTTAATATTTGGTAGCCAGTCCCGCGGGGATCCAGGAGATTACTCAAATGTTTCACCCACCGATTTAGTTCTTGTCCTGCCTCGCTTAGTATATTTTCTTTCATGTCTCTGCAAGTTGACGTCTAATGTTTGAATTCTGCCCTCTCTAACTTTCTTGAAGAACTGCCTTATTTCTCCCTTGCTATGAATGTTTTCTAATTCTTCCATTTTAGCCCTCTTGCTTCATTCTGCTTGGCTGATTACATTGGGGTCACAACTTTGGCTGCTTTGGACTTCCTTTTTCCTCCAACTCTCCACGTGCCGCCTGATCGTGCTGATAATACTCTTATAGAATGACACGAAAATTGTTACAACGAGTTTATAATGGAATAAGCAGGTATCTTCTGATTAAAAACTCACATTTGACCAACAAACATTTTAACGATACGAGAAAAACTAATGACAAACACAGTTAAAAATACTTGATCATTAATAATTTTTAGGTGCGTGAAAATATCTAACCCTTTCAATCAATAACTATAACAAATTCACATACATACGATTATATCCTAAAAATAAATATCAAACTTACGCTCCAGGACCTTCCCATGTCCATGTAAATGTATCTAACTTATTTGGATATCGTAATAATACTGGCTGCACTGGAACACCTGGATAAAATGCTCCTGGCTTAAATGTAATTAGAGCTGATCGATTTGTACACGTTCCCTCAGGAAATATCACAATCTACAAATATGTTATATTGTATCTATAATTACATAAAATTGTCATAATTAACTAGTTACCTGAGGCCATTCTTCTTTGGAGTTGGCACGATATACAATTTCTTTTATGGAATTTTGCCTTGAATTTGGATCTTCACGTAATACATAAATTGGTTGTGTAAAATTAATCAGCTCTAAAAATATATGCGTGAAATTTGTTTATTAATTTTATATTTTGTTTTTTCGAAAATAAACGATTTTATTTAAAATCCTTTTCGTTCTTTAGAAAAGAAAGTTGTTTTTTTATATTTTAAATCATGCAATAACGAATAAAATCATGGTTATCATGCTATATTTTAAACTTTAAACGTATTTTTAAAATAGATTAATATATTTAAGTTCCGTCACCTAGAAGATAGCAAACACTTACTCCCCGCCCATTTATTATCCATTGATTCCATACGAACACTAACAGATGGTAATTTTGTTACATAAACAATACATGAATCTAAAAAGGAACTATGAGGAGCAACAACCAGTATTGGTGCCTCATTGCGTGGTGCTTGTTGTCCCTTTGTGATCATAGCTACACCTCCTGCTAAATATGTCCAAATACCAATGGTGGATACTATATTTTTCACAATCCTTAACAAAAGCAAAAAGAATATTGTGGTAAAAAAAATTAACAAAATAAAATAAAATACAATTTCGGATTTATCATATTAAAAATAAAAGGTTTTCCCCTTTATAATGAAATAAACTGCTATAAAAGAACAATTGCAGTTTAAGTACGTAAACTACTTCTCTCCTTCGTTCCATAACACTACAAAAGGATCACTTTAACAATATAAAGTCCAACAAATTTCTTTTCTATAAAAACGAAACTTCTACAACAAATTAATTATATATCAAACGTACTTCCAAAAAATGGTAGCTGTGATGTTTCAGCCTTTGCAACAATCGATGGTGGGCCCAAGACAACAACTACAATTGAATCAACGTATGTTGAATGAGGAGCAACACATAATATTGGTGCTTCTTTTGGTGATGCTTGGACTCCTTTGTATTTAATGTAGTTAAAAGATCCTGCCACAAACAATGCTCTCATTGCAGCTGCTGCTAAGTCTTGCATTACCCTGTTGAAGGAAATATTTGTTAAGTGGGTGTTTATAAAAGAGACGGTGATGTCTATGGAGTTCGTCAGGTGAATGGTCTGTCTTTGGTCTAATCCATTTTGTCGTGTGTAATTGTTCAAAAAGATGAGATTATGAGAACAAGTGCTTATAGACGAAATATTAAAATTGTTTAGTCCAAGGGGGGCATTATATGTAGTTGTGTCCAACTGTGTTGTAGTTCCAGAATGTCGTTGGATTATAGAATAAGTATTGTAATCCGTGATCTTTAAATTGCCTATATCGCAAGCTCGTCCTTACTACTCTTGTTTTAAGGTTGTTTTAAAATATCGAATACCGAATATACGATAAGGTTTACAGTAGGTACTAAAAGGTTGTAGTGTCGTTAGCTGTTATTTTAGCCAATCAACTTTTTTACTGCTAAAAAATAAGAAGAGTGCCAAAGCATTTGAAAATTCAACTTTAGAGATGCAAACAGTTTACGCTTTTATGAGGCCATATCTTGTTGGATTTCTATGTAAGCTTCTACTAATTATGAAAATTTAATGATTCTATCAAAGAGGCCGGAATTGACCAAAAGAAAAAGACTTGTGTTTTTCTACAATAACAACAGGCAACCGTGCAAGCTCGATGATAGCAAGATGTTTTGCAGCCCCAGCTCAATCAATAAATCAATAATGGATGTCATCGTTCCATTATTATTTGTGGTAGTCTTTGCAGAACTTCTTAGACGACAAAACATTAAGTATGTGGTGCGCATTAATCAATATAGAGAAATTGTGAATCCGATGAGGGGCGAAACGAGTACAAGAGTTTTCTTGGGTCGTCTCCTGGGCATCGTCACGTATGTTGGTGTACTCAAGTTGCGTTTCCCGTAAGAAGTAGTCCCTATCGAATTCACGGACGACATCGTAAGTAAAGTAATGATGATGTCGGAGGTATTGTCGAAGGAGGTATAAAAGATGCTGAAGATCCTAAACTATAAGAAATAAAAAGAGGCGAAAAGGAATAGCATTAGATAAAAACCGACCCAATCCCGCACGATTCCACGTCAACGGAATGTCACAACTGAAGGCTGGCTTTAGCCTGTCGATGGATATTAACTTGGTTGTGCCGTTCAATTTGACGACGGTGTTTTCGCAATCGTTTGATTACTTCATTTGGGCGACTCGTTTGAAAACATAGTTGGCCTGGTATCTGGGATGTATTGCCTTAATGTTCTGCATATGAGAACGAAAGCGACAGATAAATTTTGATTCTTCAATAGGATTTGTATCAGTTGTAATGTCTCACATTCTGACCTTATATGAGATCGGCTGGTGAGCATTGTAGGTCGATCTTGATTGCCGTGCGTATATGCCTAACATGACAAAGGGCAAGTCTTCACTGCAATGAGTAGTGTTGTCCCTTGCCATTAAGGCTGCTTTTAGTTGCCTGTGGAACCGTTCAACCATCCAGTTTGCCTGCGGATGGCAGGCGGCTGTCCGGATTCGATAAGTGACGAGTAATTTGGCAACATTGAACAGTTTTGATTCGAATTGCGAACCTTGATCGGTGGCGATCTCAAGAGGTACACCAAATCGTGAGACAAATTCAATAACGAATCTTTTTGCCACTGTTGAAGCTAAGATATCCCGAATTGGGTATGTTTCATGCAATCGCGTGAATCTATCGACTATCGTTAAGATATAAGAGTATCCACGAGATGGCGGTAGGGGTCTCACTATATCTATATGGATATGGTCAAATTGGAAGCTTTCATCCAATGGAAATTTGGTATGCCGTGAAATTTTGGACTTTTAGCAACATCGGCATGATCGAAACCACACATTGCCGTCTTTATTGATCGATGGCCAGAAGTAATGGCTTAGCTGGGTTGCTTCCGCCATCGAAGTTTTCCCCTCGACCAATCCTGCCCGACATTCTGCTGGCGAGTTAAATACTTTATTAACACGTGAGTGGTTGAGAAGGCATTTTTTGGCCAATTTTAGTTTAAATCGGCGATAGAAATTCACCATTCCCAAAAACTTCTGGATCGATTTGACGAAACTTGGAGGTGCGAGATCCCTGAAGCCGCTCGTAAGATGGAAGAATTCGATCCTTTGTGATGCGGTGGCTTAAAAACTTAATCTTTGAATGGTAAAACCGAAGCTATCGAGGCGTTTAAAGAGCTCTTCGAGGTGAACGGTAAGCTCATCCTTGGTTTTACTGGCGATAAGTATATAGTCCAAGTATACATAATCGAATTCTAGCTCTCTCGCAGGAACAAGAATTTAACGTTGATGTGGATTGAACTAATAAGCTCACACTAGCAATGAAAGTACCGATGGCCCGATGTTTTTCGGCATCTTAGGCAGCTACCATATAAGATCGGCCATCAGGAATAGGACCGACCAGCTGTGTTGTCATAGCTGAAGAGGGACCCAAGGCGCTCGTCAAGATGGAAGATTCATTCAAATCTACAAAACTAAAGCGGGAAAATTGCAAGAGCTGGGAACTAACAGAGCACCTGACGGGCCACTGTTCGATCAATTATCTATCATATAAGCAGAATAGAGCTGGTAGTTAATTGCAGCTATCGGTTTTGTGGTGCTGAAATCAATTTTAGTCTATATCAAAAGCCTTAATCTGGAATACAGGAGGTCGTTTTAGTTGGGTTGGAGTACTGGAGCTTCTATTACTCGGAATTAATGCAAATAAGGATGTGAAAAAGCGATGGGTTCAAAAAGTAAAGGTCAAATGTTCTATAATGGTCTTTGGTATCGTTAGAGATGACTGCTAATGCCGCATAAGCTCCCGACACATTGAAATTTTCTTATATTAGTCTCTTACTAAGGAACTGAAAAATGAAAGTGTACTGCCAAGCATAGTCCGACCTTTTTCAATTTGAATAATTTTTCAAGCCTCCTTTCTCCAACAATAGTTCGTTGCAAAGTTTTTCGATTATTCGCCTATGAAGAATTCTTGCTTCCTTCATATTAGCTGAATTTTGAGGCATATATTTCAATATATCCAAGTGTTGCTGATTTCATTATATCCACTACAATGCTAAAAACTTTCTGAAGACACGAGGCTAAAAATAATCAATACTATACTATAAGAAATATGGAATGATTTTTTTAAACAAAATGAAAACTTAAAACGAAACGGTTAGTCCACATTATCATCAAATTTACATTTAACAGTGCAATCTTTTTTAAATTTAGCAAAAGGAAAAACTAAAAACAACTAAATCAACTAACGAAAATATACGATACAATTGAATCAACAAAAAAAAACACAATTAACAAAACAATAAAACCGTATTTTGTGAATTTCCACAATAGATATGAACAAAAACATTTGTTTAAATATTGAACACATTCTCGAAAATCGTAAATGACTCAAACTTTACGTTTTAATTTTGGTACAAGAAAGTTTTTTGTATGTCCAGTACATAGTACAGTATACAGTACCGATTGCAATTACATATGTTTCTAGCGTTACTACATATTTTATTGTATGTGTATTATTAATTATTCAACTTACTTTCTCCATCCGGTAATCGGTTTTGTTTTTAAATCTTCCTCTGATAGGCCGTAGAGGCCAACGCTCGTTAATATCCATGCAAGTAGAAGACACAGACAAATGCATATTATTCGAATAGGTAGAAGGACAACTGTTAGCACATAGGTCTGAAATAGATAAGGGTTTTGAGTAGTTTAAGATTATTTAAATGTTAAGTGGTATTTGGTTGTGTGTAAAGAAATTGATTTGTTCTGTAGGATGGAAAATTGTTTATGCATCGTAAACCCTGAATGCAATTGTTACGTCCTCGTAAAACTTTGTGTTTTATGCGTTCTGAGAGCTTCAGCCTTGTTCCATTAATAGAAGTATTTTAAAGATAAAAATCAATGAACAATTCAAAACTGCAACGGCAAATTGCAATAAAAGATGATGTCAATGTCAGAGATGATGTCAATGTGAGAATTTCTAGAGCGATGAGCCCCAGAGTATTACCCGAGTTTTCTTGATGGAAATTTAAACTTTTTTCTTAACTATTTGGGTACCTTACAAATTCAGTAAGGCGCTACAGCCCAAATCGAGCCTTACCCTCCTCTACAGAGCCGGATTAAGAATGTAGAGGCCGCTAGGCAGAACCTGTGGTGTGGCCGCTCCATCTACACACTCTCCCCTTACCCCACCACGTCTCGATTTCAATTTCAATAAATTAAGTAGTAAGACATTTGAATGACGAATGAAATTAGGGAATTGAAATAAATAAATTGTAAAAAACAGAGTTTTGAGCTTACAGATAAATTGGAATTTAATTGAAATACATTATTACATCTTCACTTAAATACATTATTTAAAGAACATGTGTACCATACCATACCATAAGTATCCAAAATCAACCTAAAGCGGAAAGTCCTTACAACGGATACGCTGCTGTCGGTGCCACTGGGTCTCGAACCTTATTTACGATTTGTTTCCCTTCTTTCCGGATTTTGGCGACGTCTCGAGCCTCAGGAACTGATAATCATTGATTCTTTAAGTCGCTCTTGATATTCCTTAGCCAGGTTTTCTTCGTTGCCGTTCACTGGATTCGCCAGTCTGCGGGACGACCTCGCCAGAGAAGTTTACGTGGCAAGCGGTTATCACCCATTCGGCAAACATGTCCAAACCACCGTAATCGACGTTTTTGTATTTCTTTTCGATCAGTGTTCGCTGATCGCATCTTCAAGCTGTCAAGCTATCTAATGAGGGTTAGAGCACAAATTCACGCGACACCTTCATATTTCATACAAACGCCGAGCTTTTTTTCTAACCTTTGATACGGCGCATACCCACACTTAAGGGGAAAAAGCATAGTAGTATAGCTATGTTGGTCCGGGCCATCTGTTTCATAATATAATAATATTTCATGTCTTGGGCTGAAGCTTTTGTGGTTTTTGTCTTGAAAACATTTTGAACGTAATGGAAGAGGGCCCCTGATAAACTAACTCTGATGAACCGCACACTGTAGGTCCACACCTGGTTTGGTCAATTACAAACAATTTTTTCCTATACCGTCTAGCAACGCGGCCAGTGTATTGTTGGGCGCAGCGGAAAGGATGTCAGGACATTGGAATATTTGTAAACTGTACCGCGAGAAAAATAAATTTGATTCGTGATCTCTATCACCGTCCGTCAGTCATCTCTGAACGACAAATCATTAGACCAACTGGTCAACCTCTTCCAATGGGCCTGATCTACAAATATGATGTTATAGTACAATATGACCGGAACTTTTGTACGTGATATCTCATCAAAGAAGAAGAACACCTACATTAATGTTGTATATACTTGCACAAAATATTTTCGTACAATTCATTCGATGTAGATGTAGGCGATTGCACCTTGACTTTATATAAATATAAAGACGGTTGAGCATGTGCTTTAGTATACAACTCTTTTAACTTCCTTTTCTCCATTAAAGCCAATTTTATCACAATATTCATTAGCCACGCGCTTATTAAGTAAATAAAAGCTATACTTCCCAAAAAATGTATCATTAAATTTTCTGCATAAACTTAAAGAATGGCTTTCAAGCGAAGTAGAAACACCCGCATTCCATCATCCATTTTTCAAACATACATATTCTGTTCGTTTTCATCGTTCTCAGTATGATCGTTTTGTTGTGCTGAATGATCTTTTTCAGTCAATATTATTTTTAAAATATCAAATTTTCATCGACCATCAAAACTCGTTCTAAAATTGGAACGTGTTTCTTTTATGTTTCAGAAGTGAGTGCGGTATGTGGCGGTACTTCCAAAAACGAAATTTTGTTATGGATCTTTCAAGAATTAGAGAATCGAAAAAATACTTGGTTCGACTATTTATTTTGATAAATTAAGGCTGGTGATTAGGTTTCGACCTTTTTGTGCTATCAATGCAACCTAGTTAGTCTATATGAACGTAGAATACTATATTGTAGTGCCTTTGTACATGGTCTCATTCCGTTTACAGTAATCGTGTTTTAGATTTTAGCTTTTTTTTGAAATTAATAAATTTTGATTGATTTGTTTTTTTTTTTTTTTGGTTTGATGTTTTTAATTATGTACTTTTAAATTTAAACAGCACATGGTTTTGGATAAATTGAACTCGATACAATCCTTGCAGCTCCTAAGAATGAGTTCGATATCCCTGCTGATTGAATTGCACATGAATTGAAGAGGTGGGGGGCACCGGCAGGGCCGGACTAGGCCAAGTGCCGCCCCCACGCCAATCGCAAGTTGCCGCTTCCTTAAGGCTAGCGTTTTTGGAAACTTAAATTTTTTACCTATATATATAGGGTAAATATAATGATAATAATATTATAACATATTATATGATTATTTAATATAATGATTTCATACAATTATTATATAATTGTAGTGGTGAAAGATCTTTCTCAGTGTTAAAGAGAATACAAAATTATTTGCGTGCCAGTGTAGGTGACGAAAGACTTAATTCATTTGCAATATTGTGCATTGAAGCTGAGCTTAATCGATCTCTAGATGTCGAATTGTTAATTGACGATTTTGCTCAGAAAAAAGCTCGAAAAGTACTAATTTAAAAACCGTAGAATAGTATGTATTAAAAAAAATTAAATAAAAAAAAATTTCATTCCAAAATATTAAAATTTTTTTCTTCACATTATTGCCGCCCCTAGTAATGTGCCGCCCTACGCCATGGCGTTGTTGGCGTAGGCGATAGTCCGGCCCTGGGCACCGGCAGAGATAATCCTGGGTTTTGGATTTAACGCCATCCAAAACTAACTCAATTGAACGGCAGGTAGGGAAAATCTATGTCGATTTTCAATAGCTTGAAGTTTACTCAACAGAATAGGGGACCACACACGGTCAAAAGCCTTGGGGAAGTCTTGAGCAATCAGCTAGATTTACTAAAGCCATGTATACTTTGGTTGAGGTGTTCTATTGGACACACAGGAAAGTTGTCAGAAGGCAGGATAGGGATAATGAAGTCGCGGTCGGGCTAATCTGACGTTGCGAGTTTGTTGAATAACAAATGTTTGGCACTCCCATACTGTTAATATTGCTATTTTAATTCATTTTTTTAAAGCGAATTTTATCTAAACCTGACGTCATATCAATATGTTATTTTGAATATCATAAGTAAACAAACTACAAAAAAATTCTTGCATTTAATCTAATCGTTTCCCGAACTAATCAGATTAAAAGAAAACAATCCAAACAATCGTTTTTTTTTATTTATATTTTTTGTATACTAATTACCACTGTTATGTTTCGTAAATTATTCTATATAACCTGTAAATACTGTAAATTTATAAATTACACGATTACAATTTATAATGAACTTAAGTAATATAAAATAATAAATTGGGTAATTTAACCGATAGTGATTCATTTCATTTTTTTTCGCATTATCTTTATTATCATACAAAAGAATCCATACACAAGCGCTCTATTGTATTCACGCGACTGCTGCTTTTCACAAAAACGAAAGAGTCTAGATGCTTGATATCACATGATCTAGGCGGCCATTTCACAGGTGTTCCTTTAGTTACAAATGGCTCGGTGCCATTTGGATGAATGGCGCGCTAGTGTATGGAAACCTTTATATTTATTTTTTAAATATTATTTCTTTCAAATGATGACTACAACTGTGGCCAGCATGGTCCATCCTGAAGTTCCAATTTTTGATGACGCGCTGGTACATTTCCGCCCTATGTCCCACGAGGGATTAAGGGGCACATAGATAGATAGCTGGTACATTTTGAGTGGTATTGGGCCAAATACGCGAGTAAAGTTTTCTTCCAATTCCTCAAATGTAGCCAGCGGCCAATGCACCGGTCCAAAGCATGAAATTAAAAGCTAACCCAGTAGTTGTCCTCGGAATAAAGTCATGGTTTCACGAGCTTTGCCACAAATAGCTCCGTCTTGTGGGAACCAAATGTTGTCAAGATCACGGCATCAAATAGCCCTATATCATGGCGCGATAACTGCAGCCATTCACAGTAAATTCCGGCCGGCTTCTTTTGTGAAAAAACATGGTTTCCCCAAATTTTGTTTAAAGACGTGGCCATTAAACCACAGGTCTTATCACTGAACAAAATTTTGGTCCAACACAATGGATCTTCTTCCAGCCTTTCAAGAACCCAACCATGTTTTGGAAGATTGGTCGGCTTCAATTCCTTCATGAGTTGAATTTTGTCTGCTTTTAAGCCAAGATCCTTAAGCAAAATTCTCCAATTGCCCTTACGACAAGCCAAGCAGTTGAGAATTATGCCGAATCGATTCATACGCTCCTCAGCTACCCCCGCTATATTTTCTCCACTGCGTGCTAGATGTCGTCTATTTGGTTGCATATTGTCCAATAATGAAAATTGAATTTCAAATTTTTCGATAGAGAGGTTCGGTAGGCCGACTATATGGACCAGTTGCTCTAAGTGCTCGAAGCCTATGCCTCGTGAAACGCTAATTTTCATTAGACAACTGAATAATGTTTGGACGCTGTGTCGGACTTAAGACTTTCATGATGAAATGTCAAACAATACTGATAAAAATGCCATGACAGTTTGACACAACTCACACGTGATCTATCATAAAAATCCCTACTAAATACTATAATGCATCACCCATTATAAACATTAGTACAGCAAATTAAAACTCCAAGGTTTCTTTTTTTGGCAATACAGTCTTAAAAACATTAAAATATCTCTTTCATTACTAACAACCAACAATAACTGGTTACAAATAATGCAAGAAATATAAACTTAACTCCCTTCTAACCCAAGGCATTGACCTTACGTCCGCAATTAGCATAACTGCCTAAATACTTCTTCTTCTCAGAATAGTAGACTCTTATGAAACGTAATCTCTCTTTAACCCTGAAAATCATACGATTTTTTGATGAATCAAACTACCTAATAATTATTCTGAATGTCATTGCTTAAAACCTAGAATTTTCATTGTTCATTCAATGAATAATACAAGACTCTTTTCAAAAAAAATAATGATAATATAAACATAAATTAGCATTTCATTATCGCATTTCAAAGATGAATTTCTGCATTGTCGTTCGTTCGTCTATGCACCAAAAAACATCTGGGTTGTCTTCGTCTAGTATATGTACATATCTACATTGTCCCAAATAAAACTAACAAAGCAGGAAATTCGATATCGATTTTTAAAAAAAAATGCACTATAATCGTTCCAAATCCATTATAAAATTGCGCAACACTATATGGGAATTATGCAAAAATTCGACGAAAATCAAAGTCAACATTCTAATCGATTTTGGCGATTATGGGTTGACAAAAATATAAAGAAATTCAAAAAAAAATGAAATGTTTATGGCCAAAGCAAAATTGATCGAACCCGGAAATTTGGGCAAAAAAGTTTGCAGCAAATTCTTGCCAAAATTTTTTCTAAGGCAGCCCAAAGTGCATTTAGCAAATGATTATTGCACATGCAACTAATATACATAAGTGAGGGAAAATGCATAATGACTAATGGGGATCGATCCTGAGAAGATTTCTTCATCTTAAAAGTGTTTTTGATAAATCTTCTAGATGAAAGTCGGCAAGTGCCAAATAAAATTGCAAGCAACAAAACAAACAAAACGAATTTATTGCGTATAATTACAGAATCAATCTCTATCATAAAGGTAAACAACTGAAGTCATTAATTTTGTTGCAAGATCAGAATGCAAATAAATTTTATTTTATTTTTGTCTTTTGTGCAGAAAGAAGGCACCCTTTTGTGCTCCCATTGTAGCCATATAGCAGCAAAGCCGCGCGGTGAGTACTTTCACTATAATCAATGCATGTAGAAAGTTGAAAAAGGTGTCCGGGGAGCACCCCCCGTTCGGAGATTATTCAATAAATGCGATTGAGGAAGACGAACTGAACTAGGTAGTTCTGGCCAAAGTCGTGTGTGCTAGTGGCAAGAGTTGTGTTCTCTCGGAAATAAAAGCTTGCAATCTTCCTGCTATCGATTATTCTTACATGACAAATCGATAATCGAGTGTGTGCTGCGCTTATGAGGCCAATGGGGCCATGCTCCTCCTAATAATCATCGCACATCACTAAACTCGTAATCATTTATCTTATCATTGAATGTTTTAAAATGGATATATTCTATAAAGAATCTACTTTGTACTTACTTTGATAATATCAATAGGATTATCTAGCTCCAATTTATGAACAAAAGGATTTACGTATGATCCTGCTCCTTTCGGGACATTACGTGACTTAAAATCTCCATTAGCTGCGAAATTCATCTTCGCGTTTTTCCTCCCCCGTAGTTTTCTCTGATTACACTAAAGTACAACCACTACACACTTAGACATATATAAAAAAACAAACTTAATACTTCCGAAATAACAACAAAAAATATACTCCAAAAACGGAAGTCTTCCTCCCCTTAATCCCCTCTTTTTTATTTTATTATGTTATTAATAAAACCTTGACACAAGAAACTCCAATCAATGAAAAAAGGTTCGTTTTTTTCTCTGCAATCACAAAATTTCACGGGCAGGTAAAAAAGACCTGGTGAATATCAATCCGCGAAACCATCTGATAATATCCGCACACGGTATGGCTGCGGTTCGGAGTGGCACTGAAGAAAGACCAAGCCAAGAGGGCGATAAATCCCAAACAAAGCTGCTTGCTGTCTACTGAAGAATTCGCTCACCTCAAGTCGAAAAACTTGGTGAATTCTTCAAGTCACTGTATGTGAAAGCTTACGAAAGAGAAATTGCGAATATAAGCCTGTTCGTTTACTCAAAATGGGATCTCTCGGGATCCCATTTGCGCCCATTTCGTGTTCGCTTACTTTTTCGGGCTCGAAAAAGAGGGGAAATTTTCGCTTCCCCTCTTGCCAATTTGTGCCAGAGGTTTTGAGTCCCGGCGATTGTGGATTGCTGTTTGTAGTGTATTTGAATTGTCAAATGGAACTGTCAATTATCATGTTAAACCAAAACGATTACGACTTGATGAAAATAAGTTCTTTATTTGGTGCCTAGTAACAAGATTTTAAATAATTTCATGCATAAATTATTAGTTTCAATAGCTTTATGTCATTAATTTGAAGACCCAAGTGATTTCTAGGTTAGATTTGCCAAAAACAGCCCAGAAGGTGTTCGCTTACTTTCATATTTTTATCCCCACTCTTCAATTTTATTGTCAAAAATCTCGGGATCCCGAGGGATCCCATTTTAAGTAAGCGAACAGGCTTTATGTGACGCCGCGATGCCGAAACTCGAATACTGCGCGAAAAACACGCCACCTTTTGTCCTGCAGCGGAGCAGCATGAATCAGAATTTTTCTATTGTGTTGTTATGTTTTCGCGTAGTTTGTTTTGTTGCTTTGTACTACGTGTATGTATATGTACTGATTGCGAGAAGGCATCATCTGATTTCTAATCAGTGCAAAATTAGAAATTAATAATCAACAACGAGATAAAACGGGACAGATACGATCAGCAGATACTATACATATATTCACAGCAATGAGAGAGTGACGTGTGACAAGAATATCCCAACTACTCCGGACGAAAATATCTTTAAGAAAACAACGCAGTCGCTGGACTGAGAAACATCTGGCGGCACTTCCGAGGAAATAAGAAGAGGCGTCATTGTACACAAATAAACCACACAAAAAATTACAATGTTGCAGCCTCATGAACTATACTCGCATTGCGCAACATCCGGAGAGATTACTTTCTCTTTCTATTTGTGCACCTATATCACTTTAACGCTTGTGCTTTGATTGTATTTTAGACCAGGTAAGCCGATAGTAGAGCAGGTGATATTAGAAATGTTTCGCAACATTTTGTATGTTGCTGAAAAGAAATTTGTTTTGATTTCGAATTTTCATGGTGGATAAATGACAAAGCTTTTGTTGGGAGCTTTTCGAACAAAAGTTTTCTTGCTTCTGTAAGCTCTTTTTACAGTTATGTCAGGTGAAGCCGTTAATTTGAAATGAGAATGTTTTATGTTGGCTAGTTGAAATGTTCGCGGACAAGAAGTGGAAAGAAATATTTGTAGTGTCATTTTTATACAGGAGAAACTATGTGAAAAGGGGCCAGTTCACGCAATTCGATATCGACCGAAAACGACACGTTAAATGTAGTTTTGGGTTCACGCAAATCGACGTTTTTTGGTTATCGTTTTAAAAGTGTCGTTAATCTTCTCTGATTTAGGCAGGACTTCTGGTGAGGTCCAGAAACTTTGCTTTGATGATATTGTGCTTAATGTTAAAAACGAACTCAAGAACGAATGGAATAGATGATACAAAATGATATCGAGAATTAAAGAAAGATTCTTTGCAAACATTTTTCCGTCTCTGCCCTCGTCTTCTTGGTATACCGAAAAAGAATCATGGTTTTCCGCAAATCCGGGCCCGATGAAAGATTTTACAACTGAATTTTTTCAATTGCTTACGTCAATTATTAAAACTGAAAATTTAAGAGAATTTTGGTTATGAAAGTTATATTTATGTAATTATAAAAGCGATTATTAACTAAAAATAGTGTTATTTCAGTGAGAGTGAAAAATCTTTAAATAATTTTCGGTGACCGACGACGCGCGCTTTTTTCTGTAGACATAAAACAGCTGTGAATTGACAACTGTCCTGAAACGCGGCGCCGTTGGATATGAATATTTCCCAAATTTAAGCTAAGTTTGCCGAGGTTCGCCGTGCTCGTCTTTTTCATTTGGCGAACTCACTAATGTCAAGCTTCAAGTTTTAGCTGACTTGCTTCATTCAAGGCCTGCAGCTTGAAGCTGTGAATGTGAATCATTGTACATAAACCCGATGATCCGATTGGTATTTTCTGGTTTCAAACTCCAAATTGTCGCACATTCTTTTTGACCGTGCAAGCACATGCTCCTCGAAGGATAGTTTGTTATCAAGCATCACCCCGAGGTACTTTCCAGCCTCCGTTGGTGTGACTATCACGTCGTCCACGTTGATGCGCTTTTTCGTGAGTAATACGATTTCCATCCGCGGATGTCCTACCAGGAGGATATTCCACGCATTACCTGGTTGTGGTGCTCAACTTCGACGTCTGCGTACCCAACCACGAAGGCGCCCTCGGGCATATCCAAACGCAGGAGCTCGTCGTATATGTTACTTCTCTTCTTCGCAAGCCATTATGTTGTTTCGTACATTATGAAGCGCTCATTCAGGTAATCCTTTGGTATCCTTTGCAAGTACTACGGGAGTCCGAAGTCACGCTCCATCAAGCCAAGCGCCCTGTCCCACCTAACGCAGTTAAAGGTGTTCTTCACATCCAGCGTGGCCACCTCCTGGACTGCGTCAATCGTAGAGCGGCCCGATCGAAATCCGAACTACCTGGCAGCCAGGTTGGATTCCTGGGGTAGCGATCAGCAGTAACTGTTATAGCATTACATCTACCATCCTCGAAGAATGACCCTGTCATACCGCCGGCCAAACGAGCTTAGCATTCACTCACTTTACGAAGGTAAAATAGTCGTTGGTGTATCAATTGACAATTTTCAATACCCCAATCTATTCTGTTTATTAACAACAAGACTAGGCAGATGTTATTCTTTTCCCAAAACTGAGCTGTAAAATCCGTTGTTGGCACGGTATACAGAAAATTTTAATTAAATTAAATGATATGCTAAACGAAACAAGTGACGAACAATTAGGATAATTATTTGCATAAAAAGCAACTCGTACATATGTATAAAGCGCATTTCATAGAATTGATCCATGGCGACTAAAACTGTTTAATAATTGTTATAAGCCACTACAGCACGAAAAATTCCGGATAAAAACACTATTATTGATTAAAAACTTCATGTTAAAAGATTAACACAAACTTTAAAAAAAATGTAGAACTGTTTAAGAAACAACGGGTTCATGCCATAACAAACCCACCGATAGCAGATGTCTCTGCCTACTTTAGCTTTTAGTACCAGATATTGACATAAATCAGCTGTTTATTATCTCGAAAAAGAGAAAACCGCGATTGCCCGAGACCGCAGCAGAGCGAAAACCTGAAAAGAAAAATCACATAAATCTATTTCTCATATATCCGTCTCACTCAAGCCGATGAATTTGGATGATAAATGAACACAAATGAACAAAATGCCACATATTAAAACAGAGCACATGAAACAGAAATATTTGTTCATTTTGTTTTGTCACTCGAACTGTCTCTTTTTAACGCATGGTTTTTGTATGCAAGAGGGTATAGTGCTAATTCTTTCGGTAAATAACAGAAGCATGTGGAATGAAAATTCACTTCGCCATTTTTCTTGAATTTGCCGTTTGCCCAGTTGTCTCCTACAAATTCTCAGTAGGCTCCCCGATTTCATCAAGTGAATTTGGTTGATGTGTAACTGACGCCGTGACAATGCTTGTAGTACTTATATAATAAAATAATTTCTGGGTGAAATTGTTTCTTAGTGAACGGAAATTAAATTTACATCCAAAAATCGCCACCTTTAAGCCAGTTTAATACCATTTAAAAAAAGAAAATCGCGGAATTATAGCGCAGTTTAAAGAAAAAAAAAATAGATAGCACATACAACGTTCAAGAATATCTCGGTTCTATATAAGATTAATATAAAAAGTGATTTAATATAAAAATAATTTACTGGTGAAAAATAAAGAAAATGGATAAATCGTCTGGTAGCAGCGATTCCCGCGATATAACGCTTGGGTGTGGCTCGGAATTAGGGACTCCTCCGATCACATTAAATATAACAACTACGACCGGAGGAAGCTTTTCCGTTCTTGTGGACGTGCAAAATTCCGTTGAAAATCTAAAGAAAATCATAGCGAAAAAGTTGAAAGTTGCCAAGGACAGAATATGTTTGCTGCATCGTGAAAGGTTTGTAATATATAATTATTATTTTATGGCCTTTTTAGTATAAATTAAACACCCAGAAAATCGATGATATCGTCGAATTTTCGCACAAAGAAACCCCATGAAAAGACGCCATAGTTGTCTTGGGCAAGTGTGGGTGCTACTCAAATGCGTCTTGCCATCGGAAAAAAAAACCAACGAACGAACCCCAGAGATAACACACCGTGTGGAAGCTAAAGAAACATTTCGTTGGGTAGCCGAGCGGCCATTTTGTTCATTTCACAGCTGATTTATGTATATATGGGGACCACGGTGTGCCGAGTGGCTACAACGAGTCGATGACGACACACAGAGCAAAACCTACAAGTTTATAATATAACAAGATGCAGGTTTAATTTAGCGCTGCTAGCTAGCCAGCACCACCAGCAGCAGCAGCATACCTGTCTCCGGTATCGGTACACCTCTCTGATTTCAGATTCGAATTTCGATGGTATAAGCAGCAGCAGCACCGCACTCTCAAGCAAGCCTCCTTGGCCTGGTCAAAACGCCTCTATATTCGGATATGATTTCTTTTTTCGTCAACACGAAACACATCCGCTGATGATGTTGTTGTGTATATCAGGTTGTAGAGAACGCACCGCGATCACATCTCATAGCCACCACTGGTCCCCCAGTCCATCCATCCAAAGCCCTTTTCAGTTTTATTTTATTTATATATTTCTGTTATTTCAGCGCAATGTCCACACGGAAACCATTGCCCATGAAAAAAACCTGAGTTTCATATATAGTCACCCAAATTCAGATAGGTAAAAAAACACCACAAAACAAAAAAGACGACACAGAATTTCGGCAAAAAGTGCCTCCATTGGAAATTTCGGTGGAACACCGCGACGTGTGCTCTGTGCTGCTGTTGCTGCTACCATCAGCGTCATTCAATCGAGTTTTGTGTGGTGCAATGTGAATTTTTCTGTTGTGTGTGGGTTTTCTTCTCCTAATATCGTGAAATAAAAAAAAACGCACAAAAGAAAATCCAAGCTGCACCGTTACTGTTTTATGTGCATTCTAAACAAAAAAAAACCGAAAACCGAATTATATATGTATATGCTGACTTGGTCAGAATGGCTGGCCGCGCTTTTAACCCTATTTTTCTTGGTTTCTTGAAGCCAAGCTATGAAATTTCTGTGTGTAATATCCCATAATTATACCCCATGTCCATGGGGACACAAGTAAAGCACTCTCTCGCAAGTACATGCTACATATAGTTCTGTCAACCTCCTTCTATTCATCATCATCATCCTCTTGCGCTGAAATATACATGCAAGAATAGCTGTTGGGAATTTAAAATGCACATTCCATTGGGAATCCAGTTGCAGGCACTTGAGAAGTCCAATGGGGCTCGGCTTATGTATAGTTATATATGATTTTTTATCTTGTGAGAATATCCATTGTTATTTCCTGCAAGCTTCGGCTCAAAAAGGAAGCTTTTACCCCATCCTATCGTCCCACAGCAGAAAAAAAAATCGGTAATCGTTTTTTGGGTAAAAACGGATGTACATGCACAGGCAGAGATTAGAGGAGGCACGAAAGCCCCTTGTTTGAAAGGAGGAAGCCATTTTAAAGGTGTTTTCATTCAATCAATTTGTTATATATGTACACATGCATAATTCAATCTTGGTGAAAACCGATGCAGATGTTGGCATAATCTCTATGAAAATATTTATTTTAGTGCTTGTGTTACATTTTCAGCACTTTAAAAACATAAAAAATAGAACAAAAAATAAGGATAAGCACCACAACCCACACTTACTTAATTGTTATTTTAAATACCGCACAAACAAGAAAATCCCTTAATTAAGGAAGACGTTATTGCAGGCCTTATTTAACTTTAAAGACACTTAAAGTAATTTTCCTGGAAAATTTCGTGTAAAATCCTTTAATTGATATTTAAGTGCGTCTTTCAGGAAAACGTTGATTGCGATTTGAATAAATCATCATTAGTATAAAATTAGTGCACATTTCTAGTTTTTGTGTTGATATGTTAAAAGTTTTGTTCATAAATAATCAATGGGATAAAATTACATCGATTTTAATATGTATCGGCGGCATCTATAAAGTGCTCCTTTATAAATAATTTAATATAGTGTAAAAACTAGATTTTGTTCTATGATTTTAGTTTAAATAATAATCAATGAAATGTGAAAAAAGCCCAAATGTTTACCGTTTGGGATTTGGGTCATTCGTATAACAGTTCACCAGCTTCTTTAACCATTTCAATTTATAGTATTGTGTGAGATTGAGACAAAAGTGACTCTGTGTTTCTATATAGATAAATATTAGTAAATAACACTTAAGATAAATTTATATCATAAATATTATGTACATTCTATAATAGTCCTTTTGCTCAGAGCACAAAGCTTTTCAGGCTTACCTTGTTCCTTTGTTTAGTTACTGAATAATTTTAGTTAATCTCGTCCATTTCCTGTAGAATAATACGCCTCCATGTAATACATGGTCGTCATCTTGATCGATTTCCTTGAGGATTCAATTGCAAGTCATATATTTTTCCGCAGATTGTGAATATTTCCTTAGGGTGTGACCAATTTTGTAGTATTTTTCAACTAATATTATTCTTGAGGCCGATATTAAAGTCCGGAAGCTTTCATTAATAATTATGTTAGGCTAAAAGTTTTCACTTTTCATAACACAGCCCTCTGTATTACCAAAATTATATTGGCTGGAATGCGTTTTATTCATTCCTCATTCTTCCAAATCCATAAAGCCTAGGCTGCTTAGATGGTTTAATCGTGTGTGTATGAAAACAATTAAAATCAAAGAAGCCGTCTGTAGAGAATACAGACATTCTCCGAATGAATCGTCTCGACGTGAGTACATCAGGTTGACAAACTCCTGTAAATTCACCATTCACCATTAGGAAAGAAAAAGAATTATTCGATGACAGAATGAGAGGTAAACTCATTAACTCCACGGCTGGCAGTAGAAACTTCTGGTCCTAGGTAACCTTCATCAGGAAGAATTTCACATCACATACAACACCTTCATTCATTTACAACAAAAACAAACCCAAGGCCGACCGACTTTTTTTTTTTTTTTTTTTATGTGAAAGACTAGAGTCACAGGAAACGCCCTTTATACTGTGTCGACAATCTATTTTCTTCATATAGAGTGCAATGTCGAACAGCAGCTCTAGTCGGGGAAGAAAGGAACTGTCACAACCTACCAGCGATATTTTGCAGTCCACCTACTCCCAACCATTACTGGCGACTTTGTCATCGGGGCATCGAGAAACAACTCGCTGGAGTGTTATGCCTCCTGAAACGAGTTGAATCTCATCATCAACCAACCGATGACATGCGCTTTGGTGAAGCGGGGAAGGGCTAACTAAGGCTATGACAGAAGGAATCAGGAATGTAAAGAGGGAAGAAGAACGAAGGAAAGTTATGTAGGTGGGAAAGTGGAAAAGGCGAAGGACCGTGGGGCTGGCCGGGATTCGAACCCGGGACCTCTGGGATAGTAGCCAGACGCCTTACTCCCTAGGCTACCGAGGCCCGACTTACTCGATACAGACAAGCAAACCCCCCACTATCGAGTGTTCCGTCCACTAAATGGATAGAGTTTTCTTCAGGACGCGTGAAGTGTATAGGTGTCTCCAAGAGCTTGACTCCAACAAAGCCACTTACCCTGGCAAAGATGCCTTAAATGGTTCTTAAAAAATGGGCCTCACCTTTGGCTAAACCTCTGCGCAAACTTTTCGCACCTTCATATTTCTCCGGAGTTTATCCTGACTCTTGAAAACTGGCTCATGTCCAGCCTATACCAAAATAAATGTGGCTCTAATGACCCCGCTAACTATTCTCTCCAAAATTATGGAGACAATAAAAAACAGAAAACTTATGGAATATTTTGAATGCAACCAAATATAAGCAGTACGACTTGAGATCGAAAATATCTACTGGCGTCCTCCTGGTTTGCCTAACAACACCTCAACCAAAGTATATACCGAATTGGTAAATCTGGCATGGTTGATCTGGATATCTCCAAGGCTTTTGGCATAGTATGGCATCCCCATCTGTTAGCTAAACTCCAAGCTATTAGTATTGACTCTGCTCTTAAGAACTGGATTAAGTGCCGTACAATCAAGGTAGTATTGGATATCGTCGAGTCCAACCCTCACACCATCTCCGCAGGGCTCAATTCTATCCCAGCTCTCTTCATAGTTTTTATAAACGACCTACTCGAAATCCCCTCCAATTCACGCAACTGCTTTGCTGACGACGGTACTCTACCTTGCTCCTTTGGCTGCGATGATGTTAGACAAGCATGCGCCAGACCTTTTCTGCATCATGACTAATTCAATAAACCAGCACATCGTACTTATTCTTGATTGGGGCCGCAAGAACTGTGTGTTAAAGGGGCCTATAGAATTTACTTATGTAAGATTGTTTCTGAAAAGGAATCGATGCTGGAATTTGTACAATACATTAGTAGCTGAAGAAACAAAGCAATATCCTATGTATTATTATAGAGCAGTCAATCGAATAAGAAGTTATACATGTAATTAAACGCCGGATTAAAACAAACTGGGGGCAATTTCTTGGCAGAGGCGAACATTTAGGTCCACTTATTAACGTTCTCCAAGATCATGCAAATCTAACCATGAATGAGCCTTTTCACACGATGCCATAGGCATGCTGAGCAAAACCGGTTTTATTCTACTCCGCAGAACGGTCAACTGCAATCAAAATGACAGCGCTAATCTGCTTAAATTAAAGTGGCCCGCCTTGTTATTCTCTTTAATTACCTTTCGTTGAAATTTAAAAGTGTGGCCGCTTCAACTTTGTCGATTTGAATGAATCTTTTAGCTTGAAGGGTATCCTGCGTCTTTGTCCAGCTATGAAGAAAGAGCCGGCCCAAATCTTAATCGCCGATCTTCGTAGCGCACCTGGCTAAACTGTAGAATGGCTCTAAATCAACAAGTGATAAGTCTTACTCTTGGCAGGCCATCGGCTATTTCTTTACCGATGTGTTTTGGCCTCGTGGATCCATGCCCGCATAACATTATTGCTCCTGCTTAGAGATTTTATAGAGATAGTAGACAATCCAGAGCAATCATTAATGACACCCTTGGTTGAAATCTTTTATGAACCGAGTTTGATAGATTTTAATATCCACGTTATATTTAGGCAGTTTTTACTAGAAAATTGTATATGTTGTTTATACAACAGTTTCCATATCGGGTATGTAATCATTTCTCAAACAAAATTTGGTAAATATTTATACAGCAGAGCATATGTTCAATTGTGACCATCACAACGGATATATATATATATATTGAACTTCAATATTCGTGCAAAATTCGATATACTTGTGTTGTCTATTCTAATGTAGCCTTCAGAAGTTCATCGCAATTTGAACTCCAATGTACTAGAAGCCGTATTTATAAATATGTATTCTAGTAGTTTTTTACTTTTTATATGATAGAAAAGAGAACCCTGTTTAAGCTGGCAGTATATATGCTATTTTCATTGTTTTCATTAGTGGCAAGCTGTAGTTTGAAGAGTAAGGATAAAAGACAATAAAAGGAAAAATTGCTGGTGGAATATGCTTTTTATAATCATTATGCCTTTTAAATGTCACGCGGACAAATTTGGTTGACCTTTTTTTACCTAGTGTCGAGTACTGCCTGCGTCGCACCCTTTGTTGGCTGATTACCAGGATTCACTTGTTTTAGGGAACTCATCCAACATCCAAGAGTGCAAGCGAGAGGGTTACTTCCTCCAGACCATTATTTCTCAACCTGGGGCTCGCCACCCCTAATAGGGTCGCCATTTGATATAAGGAGATCGCAACCCGTCCAAAAAATAAACCCGTTATAATCAAGTGTTACATATATAACCATGAAATAACAACCGCAATTTTCTCGGTAAAGGTCGATCCACCCATTTCCGTGGCATGACGGCAACTTCAGTGCAGTACCGCGACATCAGTGAAAAAAAATATCGGCACTATATAATCCCATGGAAACAAATTGGGAAAGCGGCGCTCTCAGTACCTGTAAAAGCCAGGCGTCCTTAAAAACCAGAAAAACCCGTTTCACCGATATTTTTTAATTTATTCCGGATGTGAAACAAAGTTTAAGGAAAGTAGCTTTTATTTCGGGTTGCTAGAATGCTCAAATGTATTTCATCCACCTACTACATAAGTGCAGACATGTGTGGATCAACTTCTCGACTTGTTTTTTAGTAAATCACTGAATGCGTTGTGGCTTATTCTAAAATACTCGGTAGAATTTAATTTCACTTCCCCAAAAGTCCACATGAGATGAACCTACTCCTTTTTTTGTTCCTTTCCTCCTCGTCTAAAAGCAGCGTTATTGCAGCAAGATAGCAAGATCTCTAGTAATTGGAGATGCCATTGAATATTGAGCACTGATGCGAAACAGGTTGTGCTGTGTGGATGTCAGTGAAAAATTTATCACGGAAGCCACTGACACGGAGAGCAACGGTGCCGTGCCGTCACGAATATATGTGGATCGACCTCAATCAATTTTACGACAGATTTGACAAAAATGGAAGCAAGCCGATCAAGTACGTTTGTTTTTCCTGCCGTCCCCATTAGATTTGGTTTCTTACAGAGAAGAGGTTTCTTGTATACTACTGCAGTTTTACTTACAGTTAAAATATCATGAAACTAGAAATTAGCTCTGCGTTAGCTTTGCATTTAACCAAATATGTCAAGTTACTACACCACCTTCAAGTCGTAATCTTTCAGAGCAAAGTATCCATAATCCTTTTAGATTTCAATCTTTATAGTGCGTTATCGAAACTAAAAGAATTTTGCACAATTAAAAACTATACAAAATAAAATATTCATATTATATTCCTTTATTGCAGAGAATTACAAGAAGGAAGCTTAAAAGAAAATGGGCTTGCAGATGGATCCAAAATAATATTAATTCCCAATGTTGAAACAGGCCTTTTGGTAAGTAAAAAATATATTCTTAAGCTTATTTTAAGATATCGACAAGGCTCTTCTTTCCACTTCAACAATTATTGTATATTCTGTTAAGGACAGTTTTAGTTAATATTAAATTAAATAAAAACGAATATATGACAGAGAAATTCTTTTTTATGCTCTTCTCTGATACTTTTGATTTTTTGTTATATCATCAACTTCGAAAATGAAACTCACACGTTTATGGTTCATCGATTGTTTTATGCATTCGACTTTTCCACCAAAGTAAAGAACTTTATGAACCCGCAGGGTGTTACTCCGGAAATGTAATCCTGATACAGAGACGATTACTTTCATCTGATCTGGTTAACAATTTTTTTACACAACCCAAGTGTAGCCACAAATCGTTTATTGCCAAAGCACACTTTATGATGCAACAACAAGACCTGATTTTATTGCATCAAAAAGGAAGAATTTCTCTTCGGGAGTAAAAGCGATGAGAATGATGACCATGTAATTTCCTTGAAACATCACTTTTTATAACATACAATTATAGATTTAAAGAAGGAATGTTACCCCAAAATACTATAAAGGATATTAAGTTTTTATGTAGAGTTTTAGAGATATTCTCTTGTCCATATCTAAAAGACAACATAAAGTTTTATCATCGTACAGATATAAGTTACATATTGCTTCAAATAAATAGTATATGTACCAATTGGGAAAACTTATTCTATTTAAATGTTGTTTAGAATATTGTAGCTCTACTGTATTGAACATTAAAACTAATATGTCATGCATTGCAAGGATTTTAGAAGAAGTTATGCAAGAAAAGATATTATTGACTTTAAGCTTCAGCTTTTCTTATTGAACGTAGTCTTTTTTTATTTATTCCAGCAGGGATTATGTGTAATCATCAAGCTATTGAACTTGTTAACTGAAGAAGACAGAACCATAATATGGGGATCTCCTTTCAATAGATCGACCATTAACCAACAATTGAACAAATTTTAAATTGAAGATCGGTTCCATACAGTATGTAGAAGTCAATGGCACATATATATGTTCAATCCTGGAAATATAACTTCCTCCATAATATTGTGGATTTGTTAAAAGTAATAAGTTAAAATATATTAATCAGTGCGATCGATCGAGTAGCCCTATCGCATCTAGTCAGCTTAACCGATTCCGATTAGGTTCGGACTTCACCTAGGGTATGGTACTCATATTTGTTCAGTTGGTAGTCTGGCACTGCCGGCATCACAAGCTTTGCCGGGTTGTTAGATAGATTCACTAGTTTCAGGAAGCATAACTCTCCGACAAGGATATCTGCCGCTAAACCTGACGGTTACTTATCTTGCTCACCCGGCTGCTGCTTTTGAGGATATTAACTTTGTGAAATCAAACCACGTGAGAAAATTTAGTCGTTTTCATTTTTGTTACATTGAGTTTCGTGCCAATATCTTCTCTTATGTTGTGGACTCCTACAACATCCACAAACGCAAGGTCAATCGCCACCTCGTTAGCACTCTCCAGACTTTTATTAGTCTATCCTGTCCTCTGCTCTTTCCTTCGAACTACGCTTACTACTAGACATTTTCCAATGCGCTTAACCTTCTGATTCATGCTAGAGCTTGCAAAGTAGCATAGCCATGTTTTGATGCAGACAGGATAGCTGGCTCGGTCCGCTTTAAAACAAATTCCAATTTACGTTACCACTTTACGTTTGGGATGTAAACGGCTCCAAATTCCCCTTGATTGTGCCAGAAAAATAAATGTGTAAAGCGCTTATATGAAAAATATTCATAACTGATGAGATTAATTTGCAGTTAGCTTGAATTCTTACTTGAATGCTTGCCTTCGAACCCGAAGTCAATATTCTGTTACCGTAGTGGCACTGTGATGGAATAAATCCACGTGATGTTGCTATCAGCTGTCTTTCTTTCACTCTTTTCTCTGCCTACTTTTTGACTCGAGCCTGCTGTCCGATATGACACTCAATTAGGGGTGCTACACGAAGACTCAAGAAGCCGGCTGAAAGCAAATGTGCGTCTCTTCATGCTGCCTTCAGCTTAGAATAAGAAACTTGCAACGCTCCTGTACCCATACTAATTCCATATATACTTTTTATCATTGCATGTCACTGCAGGGGAGCATATCTTTTTATGCTCCTTCAAAAAGGTTCTAGTAGTTTATAATGCTCCTACGTTAAAAAAAATAAATATTCATTGAGATATGTGATCCGGTATTGAAAAGCTTTCATTTTATTCATCTTTTGGAAAGCAGTCCCCCAACTAAATTCTTACCACGCCTGAGGCTGCCTGTCCTCCGCATCGAAAGAGAGTCGATCCACATGGCCACCAAGATAATCGCCCGTTTTCTTCGTCCTATAAAATTTATTAAGACTCCTGTAATGCTCCCTCGGGAGCATATAGCGCTCAAAATAAGCTCATCTGAGCAGCTCCCAATTTTTTTTAACTGAGATCTGAGAAGGGAGAAGAGAAAGAAATGTGCGTATGGGTTAGTAGTAGGGAATTTTTGGATGAAAATTCTTTCGTTAAAGTTTCGTCATGTGCGTCTTTCTTTCCCTCCTCTTCTCCCGTTTCTTTCCTATAAAACCCTACAATGATGCAACCACTACCGTCAGCACATGGAGTCATTATATCTGAACACGTCATTTCTATAAAGAAATCTGCTTGAGTGCGAATCTACTAACAAACTAGAAATCTTTAATCTAAATATTCTCTAATATCTCTGAGAAACATCAACATTATCACTTAGAAAATTTTATTAAAGTCGATCACAATACTATCGAATGGAACAAAAAAACACCCAAAATCCAAAAAAAATCGTATTTTACCACACGCAAAAACGAAACCTTGAATGTGATTAATAGAAAGCTATGACAATTTTTTTCCTTCATCAGAGTTTAATCGAATAAATCTTTACAAAGTATTTTACTTATCTCTCAGATTTTACTAATTTATGGCGAAAGTTCTGCACTTTCTAATTCCTATATTAGAGCCTGGACGATCATTAGGTGATATAGACGTGTTATATAATAAAGAATTTAAAGCGAGGCATATTCTTTTTAAGTTTTTTGCTGCCTCATAAAGTTTTTGGTGTTATATTTATATCAAGATGCATTTTTTTTAAGTATTTTGTAAGCAAGATTCTCAATCTTATCTTAATTGATTGTGTAGAAATATTCTAGTATATTGATGTTATAAATTCGTTAGATCTTCCGTCTTATGATGGTGTATTTGGCATTGATTTTGTAGATTAACTTTTTGATGCTTTTGTGACTTTGGGTGGCGTGAATAAAAACTGAGTGCAAGTGTTCACTCTATTTTTTGAAGTGATCACTTAGTTTGGCGTGAATAAAACTAACCTTCGTTAGGTTTCGTTAAGTACTTCACTCTCTCATTTCTCCATATAAAGTGAACACTTCATTTTGGTGTGAATAAAATTAAGTTTTTACGTTTGTTTGTTAGTGTGTGCGTAAAAGTTGACGGTAGTGACGAGGAACTTTAGTTTTTAATATTTTATCTGGACTACTTTGCTATTTGTTAAAAATAAAATGTTTGCCTCTTACTTGACGAACAACATTGATACTTCAGAACCCATATTCCATAATTTCCCATGAGTGAATTGCATTTGAATGAGGAAATTTTTATTCACACCAAATCGAGTGCTCACTTTTAACGCATCACTCCACTCAGAAGTGTTCACTTTAAGTGTACACTCAGTTTTTATTCGCACTACCCTTTGTCTATCACATAACGCATAAAATTCTACTAGATGCTGTTATATACACGCTCCTAACTCCTTAACAAACAAAAAAACAAAATATTTTCAATTTCTCAATTTAATAAGAAAATTTTTTTGATCTTGTTTACAATATTTTTTTTGTGTTTTCTCTCAAAAAACACGTTTTTGGTCATCATCACTGATGCTTACCTTGACCTAACTCTTTCTAACAAACATAGACAACAGAAATGCTTAAAAACTTGTTAAAACTACACAAAGTAAATTACTTAAAATCCCGTTCAGTGTGAGAGCTGGATTAGTTTGAATGTTGGGATAAATAAACTGAAAGGTATGTTGTGTTGTCCAATGTGTGAGATCGGTACAAAAATAATTACAAACCGAATCAGAATGTTGTATATACTACGTATATGTCCGTCAATGGCAGAGGGTAACTGGTTATACGTTTCTTTCTTTCTTTATTTACTATACGTTTATATTTATTTTTTTGTTGATGTTTGAGAGCTGCAATAAAAAAATGGAATCAGATTGCAATGTTGTTTGTAGTTGATGCACCGCAACCGATCATGTCATTGCATTTATAAATTGAATTATTATTTATACAAAAAAGTTGTTGCCCAGTTGCTTTTATTATTATTGTAGATGTATTAATTTCAAGATACATCAATACATTTAATCATCTCTAAAATATCACCTTATAATTTTCAATTTCAATCATTAATTTGCGGGTTTTTATGCTTAAAAATTTATTCAACACAAAAACGAAAGAAGAAAAAAAACCACAAACTTTCACTTTGTTATAAAAATGTGTAAAAATATTTTTACCTGAATATTTTTTACTATACATATTTTGTTGTGACTTGATACAAAAAAACTTGAGTCCAAAGATGCGCGCCCAGCAAAAATGTTTTTTTAATACATACAAAATTTCAAAATTTTTACAAGGTGATCGAATATTTCTAATTCGAAATTTTTTAGTACATGCAAATTATAATCCATTTTTTCCTTCGTCCAAAAAACTAGAATTTTTGTTTATTTTGATGTGGTTTTCGTGATAGGATTTTGTAATTAGTTCAAAGGTTTGAATGACGTATTTAAATAAATTCATTTGTTTTTCTTTTTTTTGTATTAAGAGATAATACAAAACATGTTGCGGTAATTGTTTATCTTGGCCATTGACCCAGGTTTCTCTGTTAAACAATAATATATATTGTTGACATCATTCAATTTTATGGGTAGGGGATTACCAAAAACAAAAGATAATAATTTTTTTAAGGAGTGAGGGGGCAATCGACATGGTGAACACTGCGGCCAAGTTAGGCCTATTGTGTACGTTCCCCACTAGCGGAACAGATTATCAGCCTTCGAGGTGAAGACAAGAAGGTCTTTAATTGATCGGACTAGAGCAGGGCTCAAAAACTCTCTAATAAACGTTCTTCTTCTAAGCCAGATCAGAGCAGGATATTCACAAAGAATATCTGTGACTGTGGAAGTCTCGTCGCGTTCCATGCAGAGTCGGAATTCTGTCTCTTGAGGCAGTACTAGGTTCTGGAGGTGATACCGCAATCCTACATGGCCAGTCAGATATCCTACCAGAAGCCTTAGGTTTAAAGTGATAGTGCCCTTAAGGCAGCGGTTTCCAACCTGGGGGCGCGGGCTCCAAAGAGGGCACTTAAAGCTGAAAGGGGAAGGGGTGATTATATCTTTTTAACTTTTTTTGCTCACATTTCTACTTAAATATTATTGTGTCTTTTTTATTATACATCTCATCGCCATCTAGACCGATTTCGATAAATGTGTTCGATTCTGAAAAGTCATTCAGTACCATTTGAACTCATCGAAAAAACGCGCTGAAATTGTAACGTTTTACATTGAAAACAATCGTTCAATTGTAAAAACTGACGCCTTCAGACAACACAATTCGTAGTTTGATGAAGAAGTACGGGTCTGTAGCCACTCGCCAGCATCCCATACGACCGCGTCCGCGACACTCAAATGAAATTATTGAAGAGTTAATAAAGAGTGTTGCCGATAATCCAATGTCGTATCGTCGCCTCACTCTAACGAATATAATGAAGCAAGACTTTCATCTCTTCCCATACAAAGGACAACTTACTCAATGATTGTTGCCAACGGACAAGCCGCACCGCTTGCAATATGGAAATACTCTCGCAAGAATGATCAATGCCGAGCCAGATTCTTGGGACAACACGGGACGGGACGAATCACTCCTTGGCGGAGTCTATTAACAAAACTGTCGAATTTGGAAACCACTGCCTTAAGGCAAAGGGCCTTATAAGATCTTGGGGCGGATTCCAATAGCATAGGTTTAGTCGAATGTTGCTCGAACCCTGAATCCGCTCCGGTTCAAGATTTTTTTAAATTATGTGAACCCGCACCCGAACACAATCAAAAATTCGGTTCAGGTTCAAATTTTAATGGCAATTATTATATAAGTTCAGAAATTAAAATATCATATTTTTCAGAATTCTGTTCTGTTAGCTGTTCCGACAACTCAAGTCAGTGTTGAGAGGGCTTTTTCTACTCTGAAGTTTGTTTTAACTCCACAAAGAGTGCGCCAACGAATCATTAAGAATTTCTGCGTTTGAATGTAATTTTTTTCTTCTAAAACCTGAATTTGAGAACCCAGTAAATTCCAATGTATTGAACTTGAAACCGAACGCGCCCCAAAAATTCGAGTCCCTTTAGTCCCTTAATCCACTATTCTATCAGGGACTTGGAAGTGGATTAAGAGATGCAAAGAAGGGTTCTGGGCCCTGGACCAAAGTCTCAGATCCTTCTGTAGCCTGTCTGCAGCCTCATTGCCCTCGATACCCGAGTGTCCTGGAACCCAGCAGAGCGCGACCCCATTTTTTCTGGGGTGGTAGCAAGTAAGTTGTTTCAATCGACCTCTTCATACAAAATTGAAGAGGTCGATTGAAACAACTTATGTTCTACCACCCCAGATAGCACCTAGGTCCACTTTGTAGCGTTTGAAGAAAGGTACCAGAACAGCCTTATTTGGGTTGATTGACAGAGCCTCCGTGGTACGCCATCTTTGAACTTCTCGGAGGGCTGTTCTCATGACCTCTGTAATGGTCAAGTCAAACTTCCCAGAGACAATGATGGCAAGATCATCTGCATAACCGATGACATCGAAACCAGATTCAGATAGTTTGGTCAAAAGTTCATCGACAACTAGTGACCAGAGTAACGGGGATAAGACTCCACCTAGAAGAAATGTCACGATGTACAAGCATGGCATTTGTCCACTCAATCGTGTGAGGATCCAGGTTTCTGAGCGCCAGTGCTCTACAAATTGAATCATAGCCAGTGTTATCGAAAGCACCTTCGATATCAAGGAACGCATTTAAACCAATTTCTTTACCGAGGAAGGTTTTTTTCGATTTTACTGACCAGGTGGTGTTATGCAACCTCTGTTGATTTATCCTTCGAGTAAGCGAACCGGGGACTATGTAAAGGAAGCTCCAGCTTACACCTAGTATAAAGGTCTAGCAGCCTTTCCATCGTTTTCGAAAGAAAAGAGGTTAATCTGATAGGTCTGTACGATTTAGGCAGCTCCAGAGGTCTGTCGCTCTGTTTGGGGATAAAAACCATCACGACTTTCCACCAGATGGTTGGAATGTCTCTCCAGTTGAAGCTGACTCTAAAGAAGCAGTCCAGGCTGCTGAGAATCAAGTCAAGCCACTTCTCAAGGAGTGCCGGAAAACTTCCATCTCCTCCCGGGGACTAAAGGCCCAATTATAATGAACGGATTTGAGCGCAACAAAACGGATTGATCTGTCAAATTGGTTTTCCCGACATACATTTTAGACCTGACCGATTATAATGAACGCATTCAAGCGGATTCGGTCGGATTTGAGCGCATTCGTTTCTAAAAGATTAGAAATTGCCGCATTGAACTCAAAAATTTGATACACATAACGTTAACAGTTGAAATACAAAATTGTTTACCGGCGACCAACTCGTCAACGAAGTTAAAAATTATGAAATTATTTATAAAAAAGCCAAAATTGGCTATAAAAACAACAAAATGAAGAATTTTTTGCACTCTTATTTACAATAAACTTTGACGTTTGAATCCGAGCAGATGCGTTATTATAACCAGCCAATTTTGTATCCGATCAAATGCTTTTTTTGACATTCCAACCCGCTCAGATCCGTTCATTATAATTGGGCCTTTATAGGGTTAAAAATAGGCCACTGCCCATTTAACCTTATCACGGTCGAAGATGTTCCCAGAAAGACTCCGGGGAAAAACGGGCTGAGATGGTCCTATGACTACACCCATCATCCAATGGATAAGCCGGCTGGAGGATTGACTCTGGAAGGTGCTCGCTGAGCAGGTACCTCAATATTTCTTCGTGGTTAGAGGTGTAGGAGCCGAAAAAATTATATTTTTATTAAATTAATTCAATTTATTTTATTAATATTCATAATTAATTAACATATTTCTTATTTACAATTTCAGGCCCAACGTCCAGAAAATACAGTAATGCAGGCATTAGAATCATTAAATGATTCTCAAGTGAATGACTTCCTTAGCGGGAAAACACCTCTTAATTTAAGTATGCGATTGGGTGATCATATGATGTTAATTCAATTGCAATTAAGCACAGTTAATCCATCAAGTCCATCGCATGGTGGCTCAAGATCTCGTTCAAGTCAGAGAAGTAGCCGATCATCATCGTCGTCATCATCAAATACAACAACAACAATACCAGCAAATACAACAGCAACAACAACAACCGCAGCAGCAGCAGCAACAACAACAAATCAAACACAAACATCAACAAGAAAAATAGATATAGATGCTACAAATAATAGTCGCCACAATAATAGTACAGTTAATTTAGATAGCTCATCGCGTTTATCTAATTCGATCTCTGTTGATGGTTCATCATCGTCATCATCAATAAATTCATTGCATGGTGGTGATTTAAATTCATTCTTATCAAAGCATGATTTTGAAAATTTACAAAATATTGTCAAAAGCCTCTCAATTGCTCAAACAACAACAGCATGTAATAATGATGAACCAAGAACATTAACATGTCTCCCTCCACCGCCGCCACTTATTCCACAGCCAGATATAGCACTTGAACAGTCACCAATTAAATCACTATCAAATCTTGTATCAAGCCCAATTAAAACTACTTCCTTAAAGAACATTCCTGTAAGCAACCATTTCACCGCAGAAGCTAGCAATAGTGGTACTACTACAACGGCTGATCGTACATCAACATGCTCCGATCCAATATCAGCAAAGCTAACATCATGTCTTTGTAAAAGATTGGACAGCAGTAAAAATTGTGAAATAAATCAATGTCAATCGCGACATGATACAGCAACAACAACAACCATATATGAGAATAATGAAACACCTGAACGTGTCACAGCAACTAGTACACCAGTTAAGCAAATGCCTGGCTTATTGCATCGAACAGCCAATAATCCTTTTGTTCGAGTGAAACATAGAAATCATCATTCAGTTTCGAATAATCTACTAAAGAAAAACACAAATAGTACTGAGAAATTACGCACTTCAACCGATAATAATAGTATGCCATCAACATCATCAGCTACTGATAATGCTACAGCTGATCCTATGTGCGATGTTGATGAACCAATAGCGACTATCAGTGCTACAGATAGCAGAGCACTTGCGGAAGCATCAAGAAATTTAACACAAACATTACGAAAGCTGTCGAAAGAAGTTTTTACAAATAAGGTTGATCTAACTGAGGAGACGCCAAGAAAAAGTGGATCGGGAGCTGTAATTGAATCGATGAAGAATCATGGAAAAGGGATTTATTCGGGAACATTTTCGGGGACTTTAAACCCTGCTCTGCAGGATCGATATGGACGACCCAAACGAGATATATCGACAGTTATACATATACTAAATGATCTTTTAAGCGCAACGCCACAATATAGTCGGGGAGCTAGAATTAGTTTTGAAGCTCCAACTAGCAGGAATAATACTAAACAGGTAAATATATTTTTTATTGTTAAGTTGACCCTTTTATAAATTCTGCGTAGAAGAAAAGTCATACATATATTCGGGCGATAGATAACTAAACTTAATTTAGTCTTAAGGCTGTATCAGTACTAAAAATATGCAGCGTGCTGCAAATTTAAGACATAAGATGAACATGCAGCATTTTATTTTGTCTTTTGCAAATTACCTTTTGCTTTCCAAGCGCAAGAGTGGTTTTGCCAAAGCCGTCTCCCAACTAAATTCTAACCACTTCCAAAGCTGCTTGTCCTCCGTAACGAGCGAGAGCATTGAGTATGCTAATGTCACCCTTTATGGTCACGAAGTTAATCGACCGTTTTCTTCGTCTATAAAATTTATGAAAACTCCAGTAATTCTCGTCGGTCTTACCTGACAATTAGTATTAGTTTAGTGCACATCAAACGCTTGTCGTAGAATTTTCCATATTTCATGTCCATACTAGCAACTCTTTAGTCTTATACTGCTTCGGACTAAAAAGATTCATTTTCTTTATACCTTGTAACTGTATACACAGTAGCTCAATCAATCTTGACGTTTTTGTATAGCTTCCTCTCAAATTGTATCCAATCAAAAGCTCAAACAAATACTTTGCACGATACGCGTCCTATACAATACAACTTTCATCTTCTATTCTTCGTTGCCCATCTTTTCATGTGGAAATCGAAGCTTGGTCAGTCTATTTGTGCGATTATAAGCCCATAATGTCGTTGGTCGTGACACGGTGCAATGTCTAGTAGAAGCTTATTTTAAAATAATAGGCTAGAATAGGTTAAATAGAGTCAGGGACTGCTATAATCGTCTTATTTTATTAATGAACGAATATCTTGACTGAAGCGTGATCGATTTTTGTAGAATAGTCAATAAAATATTGCTAGAGTGATGAGTTTGCATTGGCGCGGTTTTACATTTTATCCTCCAGCCAAAATTAACGATTTGTAAATGACAATACAGGTCGATGGCTGAAGAGGAATTGATTTTATAAAAAAAGGCTTCTTCCACTGTAGGTTCTTACGCAAAATGGACTGTCTATAGTATCAAGAAATGAATAAACACGTATTTTTTTATGAGGAAAACGCAAGCTTATAAGGAATAATCCGTTGTACTACACGCGTAGCATATCGTTGAAGCATAGTGGCTTGGCTAGTTAGTAAGCGCAGTTTGAAGGTTAGTTAGTTAGTTAGTTGAGAATAGGACAGGTTAGAAGAGTCTGGGAATACTAAAGTGCCACTAAAATAGAATTAAGAGTACTTTATCTTGAACGTTTTGAACTCGACGCAATTCTTACAAGGCCAACTAATAATTAGTTGTATATTCCTGCCAATTGAAGACATAAGTAGAAAGTAATCAAGACAAGCACATATTTTGATTCTATTCTCAAGAGTGTAAGAGCAATGCACAGAATAGCCAGCAATAACAAAATGGTGAAGTAGATTAGAAGGAACTAATGAGGCCTTCCCATTCCATTACTGAAATAAAAAAGTATTTGGCACTGTAATATTATTAGCTTTTATATTTCTTTCTGTAGTTTCTTTCACTTGAACTTGAGGGTTGATATGCTCAAAAAATTGCGTTAAGTTTGCCAATATGGAAAGAGATCTTTCTGAGTTCCTGCCTCAGTAGTTTTCACTTACAGCAAGAAATGTCGGACACGAGGGTGAAAATCAAATTTTTTTTATGCATTTGCCAATAGAAACATTCGACAAATATTGTTTTAATGCATTGTACAATATGTTATGTTTTGTAGAAAAGACAAGTTGTAGTTCAATCGAATTATAACTGCTAGTGAGTGAAAACGAATACGTTGTTAACTAACGGAGCTGTTCATTCATATTTTTATTAACTGATTTGTTTTTCAGGCTAAATTCCATAGTTCCTCCGTAATTACGCCCTTTCACCGCACGTGAATTCAGTTGAATAACGAATCTACACACTGGCTTGTCAACGTGCATTGGTATTTTTTTCCTGTGTGAGGTATTGGGTCCAAAGGTACTGTGGCCATTTACATATTTGGCCTATAGTACTATAACCCCTATACCTCAATTTGTAGGCCAGACCGCTTGAACACGTTTAACAGTCTGCCTAGTAGTTGTCGAAGACAGACGGATCACTTATAAGCATTTGCGAAGGATGCCTTGAATATTTTGCATAATAAGGAAGTGACTAGGTCGCAGGCCTCCTGTAGCAGAATGGGATAGATCCAGTCTGCTCCAGGGGACTTGTATGGTTCGAACTAATCGCCTCGCTAATAGTTTCGAGATTTAAGACGGTTGCCATCTTTCCGGTAAATGTATATTCTTTTATTTCGTGTAAAGATGAAAAGGTTAAGTGACATCATTTAGAAGATATGTGAATGTGGGTACAAAGTGTGAGCAAATTCCCAATATTCTTCGTTTTCACATTTTGCTCATACTTTGAACCAACATATCTTCTAAACGGAGTCACGTTTTTGTTCTTTATATCAAATAAAAGAGCACACATTTAGCTAAAAGATGAGCCTAATTAGGTTGCTATACGATAATTAGTATAGAAGTTATTCAAATTTGAGTAAATTTAAAAAAAAAACATTTTCTTCTTTCGTAAACACCCTGTATCTTAGGGGATAGTGGGGATAGCCCCCTCTCTAGAACAAATTTTTATTCCAAATACATCCAGGAATCACCCCTGAAAATATTAGCCAAGTAGTCCAACAGAGAATTTATGGAACGTCTGATGACCTATACAAGTTGCGAATTAGGGGATGTGAATATTTTAAATCTTTAAAATGGCGATATCTCATGAACGGCACTTCGTACGAAAAAATGTATAATATCATTTTTTGTAGATAATCGCTTAATCTACAAACTTCGTAAACACTGTTTTATGATAAGACTTACTGTATAAGAGATATTAGTAAAAAACTGGGGCGGGTTCGTGTATGGCGAACGACGATAGTCGAACGAAAAAAAATTGAAGTCGAAAAATTTTGGCGACGAAAATTTTAGCGTTCGCATAAGTCGAAAGAAAATTGTTGGTGTCCTAATGCAAAAACTCGATAACCCAAGACCTTTCGAGTGCCTTTCGTCGGCTTCAGGCGAATATTTTCAATTTTTTCGACCTACGCGAACCCGAGACGAAAAAAAAATTTCGTTTTCGGGGTTTTTTTTGGGGGTAGCGTACAACCAATTTTCCGAAACTTTTTTTTAACATATTCTACTCACTAAAAACTATTATTTACAAAACAAATTGGAGAGTTAACATTTTGTTGGAGGGTTTCATTAACATTTTTCCCTCACGACTGGACTAACTTTAGAAAGGGGGTCTGTTAGCTACCCAGCAGAAATTGTGTTCCCATTTGAATAAATGGTTGGGCCTGGGTAGTATGCCTGAAGCAATATTACCAAGGTTCTTACCTAGACTGTGTGAAAGAGAGCCTAATAGATCCGAGATCTCCCGATAAGCCCTTTATTAAAATTTGGAGTGCTCGTCATTCCACCATGGAATTTTCCTGTTAAGCGTTCTCATCAAAACTATTGCTATTAATGTCAACCTGCGTACCTAAAATATGAGAGCATATTCAACTCCAACTAGTTCCATTCAGGAGGAAGATATTACTCTCCGTGTTATTTTTTCTATGTGAATGTGGTTACAGGTTTCGAAGACAAACGTAGGTCAAGAACGGGCTAGTTTTACAAATCAAGGCAGAACCATCAGACAATTCTACCAATTTACAGTTTCTATCAATCTAGTTTTACACTTAATTTAAATATTTGATATATTTAATCAAATTCTTTTCTTCTCATTCTCAGTCGACTACAAAACACCATACAGTTACTTCCACTCAAGACTCATGTGGTAAATGCCATAATTCTTCAAAGCTAAATACCTGCGCCTATGGAGAATGTAACGGGCATTATAATTCATCAACATTGGGATCTACATCAGTACCATCAGCTGAAACATGTCAAAGGAACGGAGATAATAGTCAAATAGCATCTTGCAGCTGCCATGATATATCATCTGGCACAAATTCCTCATTTTCAGATAATTCATCAGCTGATCTTAACAGTTCTGACAATAGAAGTGCGTGCACCTGCAGTTTCCGTAGCCATTCTGGTGTTGCAGCATCATCAGCAGCAGCAGCATCAGCGTCGTCATCATCATCATCAACAACAACAGCAACACCTTTATCCTATCATACTACAACAACAACAACTAATGAAGATGGAAATATTTGCAATAAATGTAGCATTGAAATTGAAAATAATAAAACTAAATGCAAATTGGATCAATTAAGACTAGTCATGCAGCAGCGGAAACAGAAGAGAGAAGCGCGCAAATTAAAGGGTGCACCATATGGTGCACGTGTTGTTAGTACCACCTCTGGATCAAGTTCCTCAGCTGCAACCGCAAGCACAATTGCTCCATTAACTTCGCCCAGTGAAGTATCTCCTAATCATATGGTAGAAGAGGTGGATACAGCAGCGTAAAACCTTAATAAATCCACTTATTATTATTATTACTATTATTATTATTATTTAAATTTCTGCGCAATTAACCAAAACCTATACTGCTAATACAAAAATAGAGGCAGGATTGTTGTTGTTGCTAGCAGGATTTTTATCATTAAAAAAAATGTACAAAAATCGCATTTCGTCTAGATAATATTAATTGAACTCGATTTTCTCCCCCCCTCCCCCTTTGTTATTATATTTTATGTTTCTTGTTAATAAAAAAAAACTAGTAACATTGTTTGCTTCTGGATATTTAAAAAAAACACACAAAAAAAAAATCACCAAAATTATTTTGTCAACTCTATTATTTTTTTTAAAAAAAGAAAATCAATATTTAAAAAAAAAATAAAATTTAAGAGGAAAAATCCTTTTGTTAATTTGTTAAAGCCTAGTTTCTAAGGAATAATTTTTGTTTATACAATTATACTACATTTATAAGTACTTTTTTTGTTTGATTTTTTTAAAAAAAAAATAATAATTTCAAACAGTACGTGATATTCGTTTTAATTTTGCCAATATCAATCGTAATTATTCTTTATATATAATATATATAAAATGGTTGTCTTTTATTTTTTTCTGAATAAAGAAACATGTCAGGTAAATTTTTCTCTCATCTCTGTCCTTTTGAAAAAACATGAAAAGTAAAATTTTTAAATAAAAATCCCAAAATGTTGGCTAAGAACTTGATAAAAAAAACAAAAAGTACATTAAATATCATTTTGCTTCTCAAAATAAAAAGAAAGAATAAAATGTCGTTTTCTTTGCAAGAAAAACAAAAAATTAAATATTCATTAAGAATATAAAATATTAAAAATAAAAAACCATTTTTAATCGAAGAAGTAAACAAAAAAAAACAAGAAAAATAATTATCTAAGCCTTTAAAAATGTTTATATATATATATGTATATAAATATATAATATGCGCGAATTGAATTCAGTTTTAGCAAATGAATACAACAAAAATTTAAAAAACAAAACATAAAATTCAATACTTTTTCTATCTTAGTACAATTTATCCCCGAATACATGTTACGCTATTTTGCTATAAAAACAACAAGAAAAAAGTAAATAATTAAAAAAAAGTAAAAAATGTTTTTGTTAGGACTGGAACGCTGGAGTTCGATTTTTTTAGGAATATATATAATATATATTATTGTAAACTGCAAGAAAAAATTACAAATTTTTAAGAGAAAAGAAAACATAAATAATTTAGTTTTTTCGAATAAGGTATAGTAGTCAGTGTGAATAACGTTTAAAAACTAAGATAAAAAGTTTTTTTTTTTGGGAAAAGTAAGTCAAAATAGTAAAATATGCGTTGTAAATTTAAGAAAAGTGATTCAAGAATGATATAACAATAAAACAGTTTAAATATCATTACAATATATTTTCTTATTGGAGGGATTTCGTTGGTTTGGGTGGTATCGATGAAGGGTTGTTTTTCGGATACCCTAGATTGGTGGGTGGGAGGGAAGACATGTATTCCTGGATTTAAAAAACCTTTGATTTGAAAATCAGTGATTTACGGGGGACAGTTTATTCCACAACAGTGGTTACAAGTCTTGGTTTTAAGATAGAACAGGAAGGGTGCTTTCAGTAATGAATTGGGCATATTTGCTTGTGCATTGATTTCATTAAAGCAAACATGCAAATGCATTGCAAGCTTTTCAATAGCCCTGCGAACAAGCTTCAAAGCAGAAAAGAAGACACTTCGATGTCAAATATAAAAGTATAGGTTGTCAACATAGTAGGGAATCCAATCCGGCGAAAGCGGGATCCCGCTAACGCTCAGTAATGCGGGACTAGAGAAGCGGGATCCGCAGGATTTGGGCAGTAGATCTGTTATAAGAATAGGGACTCAAAAGAGAATAGTATTAATAAGAATAGAGTTGGGCCCTCCGAACACGAGTCGACTGATTTGTAAAGTTACTGCACCCGCAACTTTTTCGTGATCTTGCCTGTGTACGGAAGTGGTAAGTGGTCGACAGAGACAAGGCCGATTTAAAACTAGTGTGAACTGCTTGTGTGCGACTGTTCTCGAAAGTTGCGCTCGTGTGTGGATAAAGGGCATTTTCGAGAATTCACCATGGTAGCTACCAGTCGAACCAGAAGTTAATCTACCACGTTCAAAAATTGATTACTTGCCATAAGTCACCACTCAACATGTTCTACTATTCACCGGCAAGGTAACCAGGGTCTCACCAACAGGATAAAAGGGTAAGTAATCGATGGTAGATTAACTTCTGGTTCGACTGGTAGCTACCATGGTGAATTCTCGAAAATGCCCAAAGGTTTCATTTTGTTTGCAAACTGGTTGTGCGCTTGATTATTTGGGAAACGAAACGAAAACGATACTATTTTGTCAAAACGCTACCTGGGTCGTTTTCGTCTGAACAAACGATGACATACATATTTGTAATCGTCTTCGTTCAGACGTTATTGTTTGTTGTGTGTCAGCGGTTTTGAGCTTAAAATGTAAGTTGAGATTGTTAATTATTTTAATAGCTATAATTTATTTTGCATAATAGGTCAAAAATTGCAAACGCAGGGCAGTACGGCCGGGGGATCATTCTTAACTGCGCCGTGTAAGTTTTTGCAGTTTTAAATTTAATGCTGACTTAGTAGCCTTCGACAATTTAACTGCAATGTTCATGAACGCTTTGCTGCTACTTTGATCTAAGTCAGTTCTGCAAACATGAACCCGGCCTACGAGATTATCGTCTTCAGGAGTAGGAAATATATTTTCATCTCGCCTCGTTATTTCGCTTCGTTTCTTTATCGTCTCGTCTTCGGGAGTACGGGCCCAGTCGACTCGTGTGTGGAGTATTTGAATTCGTTAGTTGAAGATATCTGCCAACTAAGCAATAAAGTAATAATACAAAAGTGATCAATTACTGAGTTTCCATGCAGAGTTTACCCTGGGTTAATTCAGAGTAAGCGCCCATTACTGAGTTTCCATGAGATTTCAACCAGAGCTGAACCCGAGTTATACGAAATACATATAAAATAGGGTAAAGTGTTCATATGGAAAATATTCACAGATAAGATAAACTTGCAGTTTAGTTGCATTCTGAATTGAATAGAAATATGTAATACTAAGTACTCGATTCTAGCCCATAAGTAATTATATGAATAAAAAGAATTCGGTCAAAAGTATCCGTGTATCAGTAGAATAGAAAGCCAAATACTCAGCAGATGAGTCTTCTTCTTTGATCAGCTCGATCACGGTTCGTTTCCATTCTTGACGATTTCTGGCGACGTCTCGAGCCTCGAGATCGTTGATTCTTTAAGTCACCTTCGATATTCTTTAGCCAATTTTTAAGGACAGCCTCTGAGTAGCCACGAAAGGGATTTTGAAATAGCATTTCCGCTTCCAGAATCCCGTTTGATACTTACAAATTTAGAATGTCTCTGATGAAGACCATCGTTCGGGTAGCCATTCACTCTAGCGTTTATGGCGAGCTTCTTTACTCTAAGATGCAATGGTAGCAGCCTGCGAGGTACCAATAGCCCCAACGATGGAGAGGTAGGTCATTCTTTCAATTGATAACAAAATTATTAAGGCTGATTATATGCTACCACACTTAGGCCTCGCATGTAATCGTGGACCTTATGATGGTCTTGTAAAGGGTCATCAAGGGGGGGTAAACGGCTAACAAAGACCTCGGAAAGTGGTGGTACCCGATTTGCCACCTCTGCCAAAACCCGAGAAAAGTCACTGCAGACGAACACCTAGCAGACCTGTTAGCAAGTCCTAATCCCACCTCCCCGCGGTGCCCCCCGGGGTACTTCTTCGGAAGGAGCTAACGGGCGAATGGCGAGCTCTCTGCGCCACAAAACAGAGCTTTAAGTCGGTTGGGCTGAGGGTTAGCAACCCGCTCCCATAAAAAACACCATTGCTACGAATCGGCAAACAATGCCTCGGAACCGGATGGACAACACGACGACGACCTTTGCTTTTCGAACAAGGACACGAATCGGATCATGGAATGTGAGAACACTGCTGGCTGAGGGACGGCTGGATGAAGTCCTCAACGAGATGAATCGATATAAAATCAAGATCATGGGACTTAGCGAGACCAGATGGCCCGATGCGGGGGAACATATCTGCCCAAATGGTGAGTCCTTTTTGTATTCTGGGAGAAACGAAACTGAAAGCCGTAGGAGTGGCGTTGGTGTAATACTCACCAAAGAAGCCAGGTCCAGCCTCATTAGCTGGTCACCAGTTTCTGAGAGGATTATTACCGTGCGCCTGCGTACCAGACTAAGAAGTACTACGGTAGTCCAATGCTATGCTCCAACTGAAGACGCTGAAGATGACATCAAAGACGAGTTCTATTTGCGGCTGAATGAGGTTTTTCGCTCTATTCCAAGGGGAGACATCATTGTATTAATGGGTGACTTAAACGCACAGATCGGCCGTGACAACACCGGCCTTGAACAAACAATTGGAAATCAAGGTCTAAGCCAAGTTACCAATAACAATGGTGAGCTTTTCGTTGACTTCTGTAGCTCCCACCAACTCATGGTAGGTGGAACTTACTTTTGTCACAAGAAGATACACAAAGAGACCTGGGTATCGCCCGATGGTAGAACGAGAAATCAGATAGATCATGTGGCCGTCAGCCGCAGATGGAGAACTATCCTTGAGGATGTCAGGAGTTTCAGGGGAGCAGACACTGGAAGCGACCACCATTTGGTAGTAGCAACTATTCGCCTTAAAATCGCCGCAATCAGAAACGTACAACGCGATGCTATAAACCGTAGACGGTTCAACGTCGACCTTCTTGTAAAGGGTAGAGTATCTGATTTATGTTAACCAAATTTTGTATAGTATATTGCAGATTGTTTATGGCTTATGGAGGGATGTTTTCTTTAAGTACGTCAATTGTTTGTGCATCTTTGGAATAACAACGGTCCTTAACATTTCCCTATTAAAAAGTCCATCGGCTTTACCAACTACCAAAATAACACGCACTTCAAAAAACAAATTAAAAGGTGGTGTACCCTTTATTTCGAATGCAGGCTCTGCAGCAGGTCGTGCTCATCAGATTGCCAATGTGTTGAAGCGAGAGTTTTGCCTGTAAATGGTAGCAGAGGGCGCTATGCTGGAATACGCCGCAAGTCTTTTGAGCTGAAGAAAATTAAAATTCAGTCGAATTACGTATTTCAGCACCGGGGTTAAGGTGGAAATGCCAAATTGAGTGTAGGCTCTGTACTAAAAGTAGTAATTCGACTGAAACGTCAATTTCTTCAACTCAAATGACTTGTCGTGTCGTGACGACTAGACTTTCAGAACATTGTACTATCAGAATATTGATTCGCAAACATTGTGGGAACAATAAATTACTCGTGTCTGACTTGTACTAGATGCCTCGCTGACAAATCACGCCGTTGCGAAAAGATCATCGAGATGTGACGCTATAAATTAAAACAATGGGTACTAACTAAACGAATATAAACACTTTTATGCTAAACTTCGGTAATTATAATGATTTAAAACTATATTTTTTATTCATATATTTCATATATATCATTTTCCTGTCACCGCGTAAAGCTTACTTAATTGATCATGTTTTTAAAACTACCGAAAAATATAAATGGCACCAAAAAATACAGAAGTTGAATAAAATGAAATAATAAAGGAAATAAAAACAAGTATTTTTATCCATTAGTGTCACATTTCAACTTGGAACACAAATTATTATTCAGCACCAGTTTATTGATAAATTAGAGAAATCTTTAATACGCGGAACACACCTCTAATAAAGCTGACACCTGCTAATTTTTGTCATTAAATCAGTCTATTCTTGATTTATTATAACGATAGCAAAATTAGATATATATTATGGAAAGTATTATTTAATTCAAAAAGATTCTAGCCCAATTCCTGAAATTAAATAGCGTTAAAGATGACTCATTAAATGACATGAAACAAGTTGTTTTGAGATGATTAATTTTGAAGGATGCTACTTTTTGCAAAAGAGGTCTAAACAGGTAACAACAACGGAAGTATTTTGATATTGAAGTTTCATATTGGGACAGAACCTAGATTAGAAACCCTATTCTAACATTGTGACCAGTCATTACATAAGTCACAATCTTTGGCGAATAGCGGTTACTTCTTATGAACTCTTTATTTTGTTGACAGAATTTACGTCTACTTCACTTCTAAGTATGTTACTTTACAAGGGCCTTCAAGTTGAGACAAACTTGTTACTTGTAACTAACTTTACAATTTGGGAGTTAATGCAAAGCTTGAAGTGTTTAGTGCAGTTCTAACAGTAGTTTACTCCACTACGCATCATAAGCTTCGATTAGATTCCGAAGGTTGGTAAGGAGTAACTCGCTGACTTACTCAAATGGCAACAGTGTTTCTGGCAAGGACGTCGAGGTCATTGCAGAAACTAATAATTTACGTCATCCCAGGAGAGTCCCTGATATTGCTGATCAAAGAACCTATCTCTTTGATCTTTTTCTTACTTCTAAATCAGCGCGTTACTCCGACGAAGTTAATTCACCTTTTGGCAATTCGCACCACTGACTAGTCAGCGCTGATTTATTGGCATCTCTGTTCGCCTTAAATTCTTCTTTACCCGAAACTGATACGCTACCCCCGGTCCTCGAGCACAACGCCAATTCAATGGATAGTGTATTCTTCATGACTCGCGAGGTGTACAGGTGCCTCAAAGAGCTCGACCCGACTGCACCCGATAATATACGCCCTATCGTCTTAAAACAATGCGCCTCACCTAAACCTCTGCGCAAGCTTTTTGCAGATCCTGTCTTGATGATCGCGAACTAATGTCCAACTCTATTAATAACGACATTGAACTCATTCTAGAGTGGGAAAAGAAGAATCGTGTTGAATTCAACTCCGACAAAACCAAGTACTGTCTTATCTCCAAAAAGAAGCTCAACACCTCTCCACCCTTGAGAGTGGATGGAGTTCAACTAATGGCCGACCCATCCTTACACATCTTAGGCGTGACATTAGCCAAAGACTTGCGATGGAATGACCACATATTCCAAATCGCCAAACAAGCATCCCAGTGCTTGGGATTTCTTAAGAGGTGCAAGTTCCTCCTCCAGCCATCGGCCCGTGCTGTTATTTATAAATCCTACATTCGGCCTCTCCTCGAATATAACTCCCTCGTTTGGGGCGGCGCCCCAATAACCACCTTGGCATGGTTAGATAAGGTGCAAAAAAGGGCACTCAAGTTAATTGATGACGACACCGCCTGCTCCACCATCGACCCCTTGAGCCACCGTAGGAATGTAGCAGCACTGACAAAATATTATCGCTACTATCATAGTGACTGTTCCTCCGAGTTAAACGCTCTCCTGCCTCCACGGCAATCTTATACCCGCAACACCAGATTAGCCCACTCGTCTCATTCCCTTCACCTGCAACTACCCCTTTCACGCACTCAACAAGATATGAATTCGTTTGTTAATAGAACAACTAGACTGTGGAATAACCTCTCGCAGTCAGTATTTCCGAGCTCCTACAACATCCAAGAGTTCAAACGCAGGGTTCATCACCACCTTCTTCAATACCCCCCCGTACCTTTTAACCCTTAACCTATACCCCCCCCCCCATCCTTCCCCCGTACTAAGCTTACTGCTGGACATTGCACCATGACGTGACAAATGACATGACGGACTAGTAGTACAAAGGGTGACTCCTGAGCTTAGCACTGCCGCATAAAAAAAAAAGATAGAGAACACCTCAACCGAAGTCTGCATGGATTTGGTGAGTCTAGTCTGGTTGCTCTAGATATCTCTACGGCTTTCGATCGAGTCGACTTATTGGAGTCGACTCACTTGTACAGAAGTGGATTGAGAGTTTGGGTGAATTCAAAAACTCAACACTGCAGAATTTAGAAATTAGCAGTCTTTAGCTGAATTCTGTAGTTTTGACTTATTGAATTCACCCTTTTCTTCCCGACCGTTCAATCAAGGTAGTATTGGAAGGCGTTAAATCTGAAACTCACCTGAGGCCTTTAAACTAATCGACGACGACACCGTTCGCTCCACTATCAACCCATTGACCCACCAAGTCAGAAGACTGACAAACTTTTTTCGCTACTATCATAGTGGCTGTTCCATCGAAATAAACGATCTTCTGCCTACATGGCAATCTTATACCCGCAACACCAGATTAGCCGACTCATCTTATTCCCACCACCTGGAGTCCATCTTCTCGCGTACTCACCAAGATAACAATTCGTTTCTAAATAGAACAACTCGACTGTGGAACAACCTTTCACAGTCAGTATTTCCGAGCTCCTACAACATCCAAGAGTTCAAACGCAGGGTCCATCGCCACCTTCTTCAACACCCCGTGAACCCTCATAACCCTTAACCTACTCCACCGTACTAAGCTTGCTGCTTAACATTGCACCATGTCTTGACAAATGACACGACTTAACGGACTGGTAGTAAAAAGGGTTACTCTTGAGCTTAGCACTGCCACCTTAAAAAGGGCCCAGCTTGCTGACTTTCCCGAATGGCAAAATCTAACCTTCTTCACTAGCCAGTCAAGGGTTACGATGGGGTTTTGTTCCTTTAGGGTTGCAAGATCTTGAAAGATCTGTGTATTAATTGAGAGTAGAGGGTAGAGACATATGAAAGCGAAAAAAGGAAGGAGAATATTAAATAATTTATGAAAGAAACAACAATAAATAATTTTTTTAATAAAATATATATTTGACATTTAACTTAAAAAGAAATAAACTTTTTTTATACAAACATACAACATCCTTTTAACTAAAGAAAAAATAAATTGGTTTTATACGTAATTAATATATTCGGACGCATTTGGAATATAAGTTACACATAAAGAAGGAAGTGATGAGGCCCAGCACCATACCAAAAGTGAGTTCTTTAATTTTTATATTATTAATTAATTAATTATTTTTCACATTATTAACGCCTAATAAATAATTTTCCAGTTAACAAAATAATTTTTAACATCATTATGACCCAAATTCTTCCTTCGTACTATCAATAGCACCAAATTCATAACTTCCGCGACCATCAAATTGTAAATAATATTCATGATGTTGCCATAGCGATTTTCTATGCGACACTGTAAACAGGGTAATGCCAGCTTCCCTGCAGTATTGATACATTTTGCCTTCAACATCAACTGATACAGCACTTGTGCATTCATCTAAAATTGCAAATTGTGGACAATGATAGAACAGACGTGCCATTGCGATTCTTTGCTTTTCTCCGCCAGATAAAACATCAATCCAATCTTCAATTGCGTTAAGACCGTTGTCTCGGGCTTGTAGGTATGTTAATTGGACAACATCTAGGTATAGTTGTAAATCATTATCAGTTTTTCCACGACGGATCATTTCATCGCGGGTATGGGGGTAGATTATCTTAAAAAATAGAAAATTATTAATTATGTTTATGGTATAGATTGTGGTTGATATATTTACTTGATCTCTTAATGTTCCGAGAGTCATGTACGGTCTTTGGGGTATGTAAAATAGTTTACCCCGTGGTGGTTTTGTTAACTTTCCTCCCCATGTTGGCCATAATTCACCTAATATTCTAAATAAGCTAGATTTTCCACAGCCATTGGGTCCACATACTAACACGTTCATACCGGATCTGTAATGGAATCATTTATTATATAGCAGCAGAGTAAATTAATACGTTGAACCCGGAATAAATTATTTCAAGGTTGGTTTTTTGAATTTTTTATGCTCGACCCGATGAAGGTAAGGTATAGCTAAAATTTTACATAAATTAGGGAAATAAAACGTGTTTAAAAGTGGCACAGTAATGCATTCGCGTGGTTGTGTAGTCAATGAACTCCTAGAATCCAATATACACGTTTTTTAATGGACGTAAAGTTAAATTTTATAATAATTATGAGCTTTGAAATTAAATAGATCATCTACAAACAAAAAACCAACTTTAAAATTAAATTTTTTTCCGGATTTGATTTTTTTTGTGTGTGAGGTATTGGGTCCAAAGGCACTGCGGCCATTCATTTGGCCTATTGTACTGCAAACCCTATGCCTCATATTTGTAGACCAGACTGTTTGAACTAGTTCAGCAGTCTGCCTAGTGGCTTGTCGCTTAGACTTGAGTGTTCGAGCAGGGACTCCTCGAAGAAAGAAACCTCACATAGAACGTGGTAGGCAGACTCTTCCTCTTCCAGGCAAAGCCTACATGTGGGGTCCTCCACCCTTCCTATCCTCCATAAGTGGTAATTTAGGGCACAGTGTACGGTAATCAGGCCAACAAGTGTCCTGACATCATTCCTACTGCGTCCTAACAAATCCTTGGCCGTCTTAGGAGACGGCACAGGAAGGAACCGCTTAGAGTTTGTCAGTCCAGGCGCGGACCTCTAGCCTTCAATTTGTTTCATCATAGTCCGATCGGTCAAAGTCCTTTACAGCAAGCTGGACGGTGCCCCAATAGCCGGCTCTGGACCGACGAATGCAATATCAGAGCCTTGTTTAGCCAGGGCATCCGCATTTTCGCTGCCTTTGAAGCCCCACATCTCTGCTTGAAAGACAGTTGCTAGGGTGCCTAGGCTTATCGCCCTGCTGAATCTGGGGCTTTCACTCCAGATTCCGGCACCCACACCTGTCTGTGCTTTAGAGCCATCCGTGTACCATACTAGTCTGCCCGGCAATACTTTAGGAAAAGTCCAGGTTAGCCTATCCTGTATGTGCACAGAAGGTCACTCAAATTTTGAGATTCTAAAGGGCATGCAGTCCGATAGCATCCCCACTTCCGGAATCTCTTCTATGATGTTGGTTACTACAGAATGTTCCCGCCAAAGACCAGCGCCCAAGTGACCATTCTCTTTCAGCCGCAGCGCCGCGTTTATGGTGGACTTCTCTACCTCAAGGTGAAGGGGTACCAGATTGCGGAGAGTCTCCAGCACTGCCGTCCGGGAAGCGCGGATGGCCCCAGTGATGGAGAGGCAGGCCATTCTTTGAATTTTGCTTAAATTGGTCATAAAACAATCAAGCGTCGTTCTGTGCCACCAAACTAAAGCTCCATAAGTTACCATGGGCCTAATGATGGCGGTCTATATCCAATACATGGTTTTCGGTTGCAAGCCCCAAGTGGAACCACAAGCTCTGCGGCAAGCCCACAGGAATCTGCGCGTTCTACTCATCACAGTGTCCATGGGCTGGTTCCAGTTGAGCTTGGCATCTAGCGTCACTCCTAAATATTTGGCGTGTTGTGAAAAGCCTATAGTTCTGCCTGCGAGTGTAGGTTCCAAAAGTCCCGGTAGTGATCGTTTCCTGGTGAAAGGAACCCGAAACGTTTTGTCGGGATTGACTTTTAGTCCTACGCTCTCGCACCACCTAGAGACCCGATCTACTGCCTGCTGCAGGCGCCTTGACATGGTTCCTTCAGTTTCATCTGTAACTACTATGACGACATCGTCAGCGTAACCTTGGACGAAAATGTTTCTGCGTTAAGCAGCTCTAGGAGTTTATCTACAACAAGGCACCAGAGTAGTGGAGATAAAACTCCTCCCTGTGGACAGCCTTTTGCTATAGTGCCCTCAAGAGACCCCTCAACATGAGAGACCATTTGTTCCCAAGTTCTCAGCATAGAGTCAATCCAGCTGCAGAAAGTGCTACTTAGACTACGTCTACTTAGAGCCCTAGCTATAGTATCAAAGGATGTATTGTCGAAGGCTCCCTCGATATCGAGGAAGGCCGTCAGCGCAACTCATTTGTTTAGAGCTGCGCATTCTAGCCTGAGAACCAGAGTGCTGTCTCAGTGGACTTGCCCGCATGGTACGCATGCTGATAGCTGCTTAGTGGTTGGCGTTAAAGATAAGTTTCCCTTATCGCCCGGTCGACAATTTTCTCCATTGTCTTGAAGGCAAAAGACGAGAGACTTATCGGCCTGAAAGATTCAGCCAAGGTGTAATTCGAACGCTCCGGCTCAGGTATAAATGTTATGTTGACGTTCCTTCAAACATATGGGATGTAGCTATGTGCGAAGGAAGCCCTGAATATTTTGCATAATAAGGGAGTGACTAGGTCGCAGCGCTCCTGTAGCAGAATGGGATAGATTCCGTCTGCTCCGGGGGACTTGAATGGTTTGGACGATCTAATCGCCTCCCTAATTGCTTCGTGGTTAAACACGGTGTTTGCGGATTTGATTTACTTATTCTTAAATTATCGATTATTATTATTTTTTTTCAATTTACCTTACTTCGAAGCTTAATTCTTTAAGTAAAATGTCACCATTTGGAGTTACAATAGGCACACGATCAAACTTAATTATTTTATCCTGGAATGAAATAATTCCTTTGCTTGGCCCGAAATCGATTTCTCCATTGCTACTATTATTAACCATTGTTCTTTCATATACACCCTTATTTAGATCATTCAAAACATTAATCAACTCTGTCATTCTCGAGGTGAAACCTAGATTAAAATTACAAGTTGTATTTTAAACTTTTATATAAAGAATCATTCCATTTTATGTCTTACCAGCTAAACGTGATAGCTCACGACCAGCTAATACTAATCGACCAATAGCTTCGGCCAGTTTCAGTAACATTCTACCGTATGTATAGTAGGCCTGTTACAAAATAAAAATTATTTACTTAATATTAAAAGTGTTTAACAAACTATGAAACTTACTCTCAATCGTTCTCCACTATTTTCACCACTTAAAAGTGGATGATCCTTTGTAAAGAATGGTATTGAAACCGCATAGAATCCAACGATTGTTGCAAAATCTTTAATTATAATTATTTTATCGATTAATTTCTATTCTTATTCAAATTAAAACTTTCAATTTCAAACTTACATTTTCCAACAATATTATCAACAATGCCCATTGAAACACGATATTCTAAGAATTTCCTCAAATGTGAACGTAGTTTGGAGTAACTAGCCAATAGGGTTAATCTTTCGCGATTGTTGCCTTGATAGAATGCGATTTCTTCAGAGTTCGTTATTAATCTACTGTTAACATATCGGAATTCTCCTTCCAATCGTTGTTCTTCAACAGTTAAACGACCAGTTGGTTTTCGTAAGCGTGTAAGTACAATACCAGCGAAAACCAAATACATCATTAGAAGTCCTGGAGTCTATTAAAGGATAAGATATTATTTATTAGTAAGTTTGATAATATTCGATAGAAATGGGAGATGTAACGAAAGAGTACCCCACATAAAACATAAAATGAATAGTGCGCCACCGGTGTAGCTAAACGCTAAACCAACGAGACTAATGAGGCCAATTTAGCTTTCAGAGGTGCCTTGGAAAGCCTCCCGAGAATTTGGGTTTAGGGTTGGAAAACCAATCCCCCATCTAAACCATTTTCATCAGAAGGCTGGTCATATTAAAGATTAATCAGTCAACAGTAAGAAGACTGGTAGCATTGCGGATTAATCGTCCATCTGTAGGAACAGATTACCCTCAACCATATTCATTGGTTGGAATCAAAGTTCAGTTGCAGAAACTACGTTGATCAGTAATCAAAGAACAAATAAATTTGTGAGTCACTTTTGCGCGAAGCACGACGTGGTATCAGGGCGGGTTTTTCTTTTTTACATATTTTTTAAATGAGTTAACATAGGTTGGAATTGGAAATACCAGATGGCATACGCACTAACGAGGTGCCTCCGCCCAAGAGTTTCTAATACGGATGTCCTTCTTGTTCTCATAAATATTCCGCGGCCGCCCTGAGTCGGGGCGCTCATGTCCAGGTAAGTGATGGTGCACGGTGTTAAGGTAATACTTCCGGGGTCTCAAACCCCTACGACCCCTACGGCGAACCAGCTCCAGTATTGAAGCCAGGGATACTGCCGTCTAGACTTTTGACGACGTTGCGTTAACGCCCGAGAGATCTTCCAAATTTTGATTTTTGAATGGGAATCTGATGTTCAAGGGTCCTCATTACAAATCGACAGTGGAAGCGTTGTTTCCTCTGCCTGATGACAGGACAGGACCTATAGAATGGCGCACCGACAAACTGATAAATCCACAAGCCATAGGTAAGTTGATCCGGTGGCAAATAGACAACCCGAAAATCAACAACCCACGGAGAGTCGATCCGATGGTGCGCCTAAAAAACCAATAGAACCACGGAGAAATGATCTGTTGGTAAATCGATAAACCTACAGAAACACGGGAGCGTTGATCCCTTCCCTTCCTATTATACTCGGGCGTAATTATTATATTAAAACAATTAAAACAATAAAACGAAAATTTGGTGTTTTATTTGGACTCGTCTAGAAGCTGAACTATGGATTAAGCGCACTCTTGAAAGAAAATTTAAAAAGTTTTTGCCCAAAACCAGACTGCAGGTCGAAAATTTGTTAATAGAAAGTATTCAAATAAATAAAACAGAAAATGCACAAATAAGATCCAGAGTTAATAAACACATGATATCAAATTTCATAAATAAGTGGGTTCCATCTTTGATTTCTCTACAAACCTTTTTTTCGGATTTCTCGAAATTATATCCCATCCCAACGTGATGTTCTCGTTTAGGTTATTCCAAAAAGGTGGCAGCACCAAACAACTCTTATAGATTCTGGTCAATTGTAACAATCAATAACAAAAATTAGAGGACAATCAAATATTACATGACAAGTAATAAGGGTTTAGACAAAAAGATCTGCTGGCACACTACTAGTATGTATGTATGTGTTACAAAACTCTATCAAAGCTTGTATAACGGCCATAAATCTGGTCGCACTTCTCTTAAATATATCCAAAACTTTTGATCGAGTATGACAATCAATTATATTAGTCAGACTTGAAGATATTCACATCGTCATTCTTCGAAAATGGATTTTTTTCTTTATGGCTCAAGTTAATATTAAATGGTGTAGAATCCATTCTACATCATCTATAATGGCGTGTCCCAGTTTCATTCGATCGCTCAATATTTTTTTAATCTTTATGAAAAATCTCTTCTCAGTCTGCTCCCTCTATTCTCCACTAATCCACTTCACAACATTGCTGCTGGCGTTGGTCTAATCTAACGGTCAGTTCACTGATGAAGTGAATTTGGGAACCTGAATCCAGCAAAATTTTGTAATGCAATAACGTGCCAGAAGAGTTTGTCACGTTGACTATTCCTTTTTTTTTTTTTTTTTTTATGTGATAGACTAGAGACTTAGGGAAAGCCCCCTTTGTACTGTTCGACAATCTATTTTTTCCTATAGAATGTCGAACAGCAGCTCTAGCCGGAAGATGAGAAGTAGAGAGAGAGAAGTACATAGGAAGGAGCTGCCACAACCTAGCCGCGATATATTTTTATTCCACCTACTTCCAACCATTTCGCGACTCTGGCATCGGGGCATTTGAGAAACCACTCGCTGGAGTGTTATGCCTCCTGAAACGAGTTGAATCTCTTCAACCAACCGATGACATGCGCTTGGTGGAGTAGGGAAGGACTAGCAAAGGCTATGACAGGAGGAATCAGGAATGTAAAGAGGGGAGAAGAAAGAAGGAAAGTTATGTGGGTGGAAAAGTGGAAAAGGCGAAGGACCGTGGGGCTGGCCGGGATTCGAACCCGGGACCTCTGGGATAGTAGTCAGGCGCCTTACCCCTAGGCTACTGAGGCCCCCTGAGGTTCCTTTTGCTAAGAGAATATGTGTTCTGGAGGAGGCAGACGGATTTGTTAGTTGATGATTGTAGAGCGTTTGATTTAATTTTAGAACCTAAAAAACCTGGTGTCCGAGCCTTGCTTTTTGAAGCTGGAGGGTGTTCGCTTGTGGCTGGATTGTAGTTTTGGTTAGCGTCCAACGTGGATTCATGTGTTGCGACCTCCTTTGCACCTTTTGGGTAGTCAATGAAACTGTGGAAGAACATTGTTTGAAATTATGGATAACAGGCTTAATAGCTGCAAAACAGCCTTTCATCGGTGGTTGTAAGAACCTTGGACAGCTAATTATCCTGTGTTAATCTTTACAGATTTCACATGAAAGTGCTGCCATGACCATGAACGCTGTGGATTTTATCTTTGTCATTTTTAACTGAATTGATTTCATCATTTGAGAAATATGAAGAATTCTTCTTCTTCTGAATAACTCTTCTTCTTCTGAAGAACTCTCTGCTATTCCCTGGGAAGGTTAATATTGCTCGATGGTAAAGTCTTCGTGATTTCCTTTCTATTTATACCTACATTTATAGATTTCTGAGTGCCAGCAGACACTCTAATTGTATCGTATAAATTTCTTAGACCTTGTTCTGACTATGCTGAGAGTTGGTTGAGAGAGAAATGTGTTTATGAGCACTCTCTTATTGACGCACGTTCCGTTATTAATTGATCTGCGATGGTGTAGTTTTCCGAGTCTGCAGGGAGGTGTGAGCTTATTAACTTGCTTATACGGATAGGTGCGGTCGAGGCTTTATAAGTCATTGTTGACTTTCGTTTCTGCCAAAATCTCTGATAGATGAACCTATACTGGAAATTTTTGGGATCTTGGACGAATTTTCCTGGCACTCAGCTATGGGCGGCATCATCTCATTCGCTTATGAAGCTCGTTGAAACTTGCGCACATAGTAATTCTTGGTTACGTATGAGTGTGTTTGACTGCCCAGTAGGGCATGAACCCGATTGAATTGAGTCCACATGGGTTCCAGTTGTTCCTTACATTAATTTACATTTGGATGGAGCAGCTTTCGACGTCCTTCGTCTTTCTACTTCCTTATCGAATATCTATTCCTTTGACTTGTTTGTCTACAAGAACCTTACACCCGCTCAACTATCATCGTCAAGCAAGGCGTCTGCTCGTTCATCTCCTAACTGAAGTATTCCCATATCTTTGATTTAACTAGTAGCACTCTATCTCCATTTCAGTACGCATCTGGGAGTACCACGTCTTTTTTCTGTTAACATCCGATTCCCATTCAATACTACCGCAACACAGTTATATTCAAAGGATATAAATTCCTACTTTAGCCATCCTATTGTACAAATACAATATTCAAATTTCAAAGTGCTCGCAAATGGCGTGATATGCTTCACCATAGATTGATGGATCCCTAGTGGGTAAATATCCAAAATTCTTTGACTGCTGCTATAAAGACTCTCCTCCTGTATGGCAATGTTGTTTTAGCACCACCAATCAAGCCCGATCGGCATAGTCCCAACATCCAATACACAGCTTAAGCTTAAAAATTCTCCTTAAATAACTCTACAGTGCTTGTAGTGTGCGGTTATCTATCCTTTCTAAATCAACTTAAAACTTAAATATAGGCAACAGGATTAATTGTGACAACTTAGACAAACATTTCACTTTATTAAAAGTTAAGACTTCCTACAAAATCCAATAGAAGATTATATAGCAAAGCAAAAGTAAAGAATAACTGAGGATAAATCTGTTGTAGCGGCTTAATTTCACATTTCTGTATTAAAGGAAATAGATACGTGGAAATATAATACTGCAAAGTAAAAAAAGACTGCGCTGCATCTTTCGTAAATCCTCATAGATTTAGTTAACCGGCTAAATACAGAAAACCCGAGAAATTGTTTCTGCCATTACACCTTTGCACACATGCAAAGTACTTTGTCTAAGCAAACAACCCATAAGGAAATATCAACTTTCATATCATAATCTTTAATAAGTTTAAAGTATTTAGCACTTACCTTTCCTCCTAAGTTAACTGTTAGACGATAGACATAAATAAATATGTCTAATATTGGTTTACTTATATTAGAATAAACATCGGTAACACTATCACAAAATTTATCGATGTCAGTAGTTAATAACTGATCGGCATTTGCTATCCGATTATCCAAATTCGACATCTTATAATATGTGAAGCCTCTGAAAGAATACAAAGATGTTTAGTTAGAACATTAGTTACTTCATTGCATTTTATTTCATTTCAAACTTACTTCAGGTACTGATTGTATAGGTGATGTGTCAAATTAGTTCTAAATCTAAGTTTTAATTCTCCTAAGCTCCATTTTAGAAGATTTGTGACGACTGAAATCTGTTAAAGAAATGAAATGAAATATTGTAAAATTTTTCTTTATAATTATTTATTTACCAGTGGAAGAGCTCCTAAATATTTAATTAATGCATTCTTAAACTCGGTTCTATTCATGGTAATAATTGTGCTTTCGATTAGGGTTGCATTTTGTATCATCCAAATATCGCTTATTGACCGTGCGACTAAAGTAAATGCAACTGTTATTAATAGGCCCGTTTCGACACTCCATACTCCAGGAATAAGTATTTCTAAAATGGTGGTAAAACAAATTGTTAATAATAGATTTAATTGTTTTTTTGGTGTTCAAGGGGAGCTTTAATTGAATAATTGAATTACTAAGGCGTAATTTGATTTCTGTAACTATTTGTCTTGTTCTAGTTCGTTAGTTTATGTAAGCAATGATCCTCGTTTTATATAAAAATAGAAGTTACTCACTTAGTAATGTCCTTAATTGTTTGAAGAATATTTTATTCACGTGTGCTTTTTGTGGCCTTTTCTCCTTTTCTTTTATTGTATATTGGATTTTGTCTTCAAGTCCGGGTTTTCTGCAACAGAAAAGAAGAACTATTGAATATTTTTTGCAAATATCTATTTTAGTATGGTGATGTAATGTAGGTTTATTAGGATTGATAAGGAAACAATAAATGATGTAATGTATATAAATTTCAATGCAGAATGAGACCTTAATCACATAAACTTACCGCGTAAGAAGATAAGGCTTGTACAGAAATTAAGTGAACAACAAATTTTTATGATCTTAAGCAGAACTGCTCTTTCTCTTCATTGTAATAACATAAGGTTGTTAACTTTCTTCACAGAGCTCTTATGCGATTTTACTCTAAATAAACAACAAAAAATTCAATTTTATAATCTGATGACGACGCTTGCATTCAAAACAGAAGAAAGTATCAATTCGTAGGTTTCAATGTGTATAAAAGCGGCCGTCGATGTTGGAGAGCGTTTATTTTGATAATACACTAGCTATTGGTAATATTGATCTTAGTTCTGCGCTCGACCAGGATGACTTTTCGATATTGCTTCTTCTTGATTTTTCTAAAGCTTTCCATTCTGTGGTACGCTCAACTCTACTCTCCAAACTTAGTCAACTCTACCAATTTTCTTCCTCTACTCCGTTTATTTCTTCCCGTCTTAGAAATAGGCTTCAATGTGTTCACCAGAATAGCGCTATATCTTCCTTTTTTCCTTTCGGTGTCTTTGGGTGCGCCAGAAAGCTCAATTCTTGGCCCTCTCCTTTTCTCAGCTACGACGTCGAGGAAGGTGTAAGGCAATCAGGAATAAGAACCCGATAAGATGGGTCAGAGAACGACAATCATGGAATCATTAGGGGGCCTCGGTAGTCTAGGGGTAAGGCGCCTGACTGCTATCCCAGAGGTCCCGGGTTCGAATCCCGGCCAGTCCCACGGTCCATCGCCTTTTCCACTTTCCCACCTACATAAGTTTCCTTCTTTTTTCTTCCCTCTTTACATTCCTGATTCCTCCTGTCATAGCCTTTCCTGCTCCACCAAGCGCATACCATCGATTGGTTGATGAGATTCAACTCGTTTCAGGAGGCATAACACTCCAGCGAGTTGTCCTCGATGCCCTGATGTCAGAGTCGCGAAATGGTTGAGAGTAGGTGGAATAAAAATATCGCGGCAAGGTTGTGGCAGTTCCTTCCTTCTCTTCTCTCTCCCTTCTCTCTATCTTCCGGCTAGAGCTGCTGTTCGACATTGAATACGAAAAAATAGATTGTCGACAGTACAAAGGGACTTTCCCTAAGCCTTTAGTCTGTCACATAAAAAAATGGAGACGAAAGCTTGAGGCAGCCATGGCCAACAATAGGCGGTGGAGCTTCTGTAACTAAGTTCTTCTTGAAACAGGAAATCGCCGACTGGTTTTTACACGTGTCCTAGGTTGAATAATATGATCAGTTACGGTTTGTTCAGCCAACCTCTAATTTCTCTCCTATCTCTTCTGAAGCTGACAAGGATTTTCGTCAATCATGATACATCATCATCAGAAACGTTACCAAAATTCTTTTACACGAGTTGGTTAAAATGACTTCATTGGGGCTAAATCCTGCCGGTAGAATTAAATTTTTGAGGCATTATTCATTTCGGAGCCAAGGAAATCTACAACTTTCACGATTTAGTTTATGGGGATGATACTTGGAGAATTTTAGCGCTTGGTCCAACCGTTGTACACTGTCCGTCAGCACAATACTGATGCATTTCATCAACAGGACTTAAATGTTAAATGACCCATCTTCACTTAAGGGTCGAGTACTGAGCTTATCCCAGCTTATCAGCTAAGAACTTGAATTGGAACTTAAATATCGAAGAGAGATCAAGGAAGGCCTGTGTAGCTTTGTATGTCGGTAAGCAGACTTTGGGCAAGAAACGGGGTTTTGAGCCGCACATGGTACGCTGGCTATACACAGCAGTGATTAAACCAGTGCTGGAATATGGCCCCGCTCTATGGTGGCCCGCTCTTACCAAGGAATATCCGCATCCCTACCAAAGACAAGGTCCTGATGCCCTGTGCACAAATGGATCCAAATCAGAGTCGGGTATGGGAGCTCTCCTCATCGCTTAATTTGCAAAAATGCTGCCGCCTGCCTAATTTCATGAGCGTTTTCCGGACAGAAGTTCGGGCAACTTTTCATGCCTGCCCTAGAAATGCAGCCATACCCAAGGCCGGGAGCCAGTGTAATACCGTTATCAGATATAAAGCCATCAAGGGATTAACTTCGGCCCTAACAACTTCTAAGCTGGTCGATAACTGTCAGAACGAGCTCTTTCCCCTGGTGTGAAGTATAGGGTAACTCTCCAGTGGGTACTGGGTCACAGGGTCATTGAGGCCAGGGAAAAAGCAGATGAATTGGACTGGGGGATATTTCATCATAGCCAATGTAATTAGAGGAAATAGCAAACAATATTTCAAGAACTTCGGATGCTTAGGTGTTACTCTTTTTACTGCCATTCCGTCATGTCGGATATGATTGGTTAGGGGTAGCTTAAAGGAGGTAGTGAGGCTCGCGTTTGAACTCTTGGATGTTGTATGAGTTAATTTTTTAAAGCAGCCGACTGGGCCATAATCGCCGAGATTATCGAGACAGCCTTGTCGGAGAGTTATGCTTCCTGAAAGAAGAGAAATAAAATGAGCTTGAGCTCTTGAGCAACTGTTGGATTACAACTGAGCAATTTCGAGCACTCAAGCTTCCAAGACCGGTTTACATAACAAACACAAAATATCTTTCTAATCGGCTCAGGTCGATTTATACTTGAAGTACGCATCAAGTATGCTTCAAGCTGTCAAGGAAACGCAACTAATAGACTACAACCATACTTGGAAAAAATACTAAGAGAACATCAATGTGGTTTTCGTCCTGGAAGATCCACAACAGACCAGCTATTTAACCTGACCCGGCAAAGATAGTGCTGAGGAAAGTGCCGACAGGAAAACGGAGGCCATGTCGCCCTAAGAGAAGATATATAGACGGCGTCGAGGAAGGCAATTAGGAATAAGAAACTGGAAAAGACGGGTCAGAGAACGACAATAATGGGGATGAACGCTTGAGGCAGCCAAGGGGAACAATAGGCGGTGGAGCTTCTGTAACTAAGTTCTTCTTAAAACAGGAAGTTAGCGAAAAGGCAGATGAATTGGCTGGACTAGAGACAGCTCTCACAGTCACCCCGGCGGAGAATGTACATGCGTCTGCGCATGCTAAAGAGAGACTTTTCCATGTACTTGCTTTTTCTCTGGCTCCAGATGGAGGACCCTATCATGTGCCAAGTTTACAAAGACTTAGTCTTGTTACAACAACAGGATATCGCGAGACCACTTGGTGATGCTACGGATACGGTGTCGATAGTTTATTGCCTACTTTCATGCAAAACGTTTTCACGAATTTTTCACCGTTCAACTTATCGCCAATTGTGTCCCAGCTTACTGCCTGAGGGGAGAACTGCCGCTCCTAGCTACTCATTCTATTTTTATATCAACCGATTACAATCATTTTTTCGGGCTCTAAGCTTAATTTGCGACATAGAAGCCAGCCAACAGTCTGTAATTGAACTTGTGAAAAATTTGGTTCATTTTTTTAAACCAAGAATGAAATCGCGTAACTGCTATTACCAGGTCAAGCGACTATTGCTAATGCCATTTTAATGTACTACAGCGTGAATTTGAATAGTCTTAAGCACTAAAAGAACAAAAAAAAAACAATGTTAATTCTCCAACTATACTGATTTAGGCAAATGGCTTCTACAAATCAACGGCGGACTTGGTGTGACCTCAATTTACAGAAATCAAGTGAACTAGAACTAAAAAGTAAATAACTTAATAGTATTTAAATTTCGTGTTATACAAAACTTGACTGCATTGAAATTTCTTCATTCTTCAAAAACAACAGATCTGTCCAATTTGTGCTTCACTGCTAGGTCGTTAACCATGCCAGTAATATGCGCTATTATTTGCGTAACATCCCAGGTAATAAACTATAGGAAGTTTTTTTTAGTCATTATAAAATTGAAAATTGTCGCAGATCTTTCACCCTCGCACCTTCTCGACAGGTTACAACACTGAACTGTCGTTATGTCATTATATCATGAAAAGTAAAAGTTTCACGCTGAACAATGAAAAGCTTTAAACGTTTCTTGTTGTTGTTGTTGATGGTGGTTTTTTGGTAGGTAGGTATATAATATAGTTTTTTATTTTTTTGGTAAAAGCTTTTTCTGAGTTGGATATGGTTTTTTTGTTAAATATACATATGTTTATGTATAAAACGAAGCGAAATTCGAAAACGTTTAAGCTACCGATGTCGAAGTATTTTGCACAACAAGGGCACCAACCATATCATAGGTAAGTCAAAGTTTGTGTGGTGTGGATATGCATTTCCTGTATTGTACTAAAAACTGGTTCCCCTTGAAAATGGAAAATTTCCGCACCATTTTCCAATAACATTATCATAAGTTATTCCCACGGGGTTCAATATTGTGGGAATTATTTGTTGTTATAATGATGAGAATGTAACTTTTCTGTGCAATGAGGAACACCACACTACCGGTGGATTTTTTTGGGGTTTGATTAATTTTACTACATATTTTGTCATCGGTAGCAATTAAGTAAAGTGTAGTAATCATCAGATATACGGTAGTCATAAATACTTACAAAAAATAAAACCGGTGTTTGGTGATATTCTTAAGCAGTTTTGAGTTTCGTTATGATCTATGGTTTTTATTCAAAATTTATTTCGATGCTAGATTTGCACAATATCACCAATCCCGTGCAAATTGAATAAAAGGAAATTTATTATAGTTTTATATTAACTTCAATAGCTTCCAATTATTGTATAGAAAATTCTTAGAACTAGACATTCTTTTGTATATTACATAAACGTCTAGTTGAAAGAGCCTTGACATTAGACAAAATCCCAACAAGTTTTTTTCTATAGGAGCTTCATGAATCTACTTATCTAACCACCAGTGTAGGTCCAAAATCAAAAAAATACCCTCTTATAAAATATGGCCTAAAACTGGTCCTATAGAGGTCACTGTCGGACTTTCCCCTCGTGGACAGCCACTTTTATAATTATTTTTTTCTTGTTAAATTTTTTACCACCTTGATTAGGTTTGACCGAAAAAAACTGATAGGTATCTCTCTCGAGAATATATGAGCTCATCTTACTTTTAACCTTCAATCAGGAGAAGTTTTTACAAAAAATTTAGTGCTTATTGTTAAATTCTTTTAATTGAGTTGACCGGCCCAAAAAAGTGGTTTTACATTGAGCAGAAAAGTACTTGAACCTATATTTTTAATTATTAAATTCATACATTTCGTCACTAACAAAAAACAATGTTGTCATTGAGGGCACATAAACTATGAAGGTAAATATGGAACAGAAAATGTTTTTTTATTGCAATTAATTTCGTTTTTAATTTTTTGGTGATACGTACACATTAGCGAAATCTTCTCGTGATCATTTATTTTTAGAAGACATCCTAGCAGAAAAAGTTAATGAATCGTTAATATCAGGTTGAACAGGTAGTATTAATTTTTTTTTACCTTTGAATAATTTTTGGCGATCTTTTAAAAATTTAAAGGAATGTGCATCATATAGCTAGTGTGCTATGTATATTGGTTAATTGCCAGCATAAAAAGTAGTAGATAGATTTGAAACATATGTATTGTGCACAACAACTTGATTGAATGAACTATAGACATATGTCTCTATACTACCAAATATTTAATTTGAATCTTCTGTTGGTCTACATTTTTTTTAAATAAATTGATACAATCAATGCTTATATGTATAGCATGGTTCTATTTCTCTTCAATCGATTCTGTTTGTATTGAAGGCATGTTTACGGAAAAGTAGTAGAAATACAGATTCGGCAAATGTAGATTTTATTACATCGAAATCAAGTGCAATGTTAGATCAAATCCAAATACATATATATTTTAAGTGGGACGACCCTTATGGTTAAAACTGCGGCCAAGTTAGGCCTATTGTGTATGCACTCCACTAACGGAAAAGACCGTCCACCCTCCGAACAGAGGCAAGAAGAAAACCGCTCATAAGCTCTCTGATAAACGTTCTTTTTCTAAGCCAGATCAGAGCAGGACATTCACAAAGAATATTTCTGAAAGTCTCGTCGCCTTCCGTATAGAGTCGGGATTTTGTCTCCTGAAACAGTAGGGCGTTCCTAAATATACATATGTATATAATAAAATTTATGCCTGAGACTTGATTAAACGCATAAAACCTTGCAACGTAATAATAAATAAATAAATAAGTAAAGAGCATTTTTGATCATCTAAATAAAAACCTGAATGTGGTTCACTTAAGGTCGATCCACACATATCCATGACGTGACTGCGACTTCAGTGCAGTACCAGGATTATCAGTGAAAAGAAGTTATCGGTACGGTATAATCCCGTGCAAACAAATTAAGAAAGGCGTGACATGTTCGCAGACATGTGATACAGTGAGGCACCGACAATCTCAATACCCTTCAGGCGTCCGTGAAAAACGCAAAAAGACGTAGCCACCGGTATTTTTAACATGAAACAAATATTTTTAAATTCAACGGGAAATTTGATAAGAATTCAACGAATTTAAGAAATTCAAATTCGAGAATTCAAGAAACTTTGTTAAAGTTAAACCTGTTTCTGTGCGACCACTTCCCGAAGAGTATACCTGGGTCGAACTCACTCTCTCCAAGATAAATTTCATGATGCACTTGAGATCACTGGCTAAATTTCAAAACTAAAATACCGGATGTCATTGAATATTAATTACCGATACGGAAAAAAGTGGTGCTGTGTGAATGTCAGTGAAAAATTTATCACGGAAGCCACTGAAACGAATATGTGTGGATCGACCTTTATCCATAATCAACGCATTAGTTTCACCGACTCTAACACTTTCTTAATGGGAAAATCTTTTTTCATGACTCCCGATGTACAATATACTCGAAATGAAAGAAATGCGTCATTGAGCCCAGTGCGCTTCCGAATCTCAATCGGTGGTAGTTCACAGCGTTGTGTTTAATAAGCAACCTAGTCTGACTTGTTTGCATGTGAAAATATTATTATAGTGATACAAGTAATCACCATTTTGATGAATGTGGAATCAGAATTGGATTTTGAGAACATTCAGCTCTTTTGTGAGACCAGAGTTCGTGCGGCCCTGAACCAGCGCCTTAGATCCCTCCTACGCGAGCTTGCCTGCAGCCTCATCGCCCTCGATAGCCCAGTATCCGGAGATCCAGCAGTGAGACCTTGTTTGTCCTAATCAGCATGTATTTCAGTCTGGAATTCAGAGGCCCACTTACAATACTAGAAGACCTTGGAGTTGGATTCTTTGACGCCATCTTCTGTACCATGTTCCGTTTTTAGCTCGTCGGTAAACCAATGGGGATTTCTTGTACACCCAGGAAGAATAAGTTTATCCCACTCAGAACGATCCGAAATAATCGCCCTGGATTTTCTTTGGAATCTCAGTTCATCAAACCTTTTAGTCGGGCATGCGGCAAATTGGAATATATGTATTCACAGGTCAACAGGTCCTATAAGCTTCGCTAGTCGAGAGGCAAGCAAGCCCTTGCTGTCTGCTGCACTTGAGGAACGCTGTGACCTGTGGCATAAGTAACAACAGGTTTAACGTTCGTGTTGTACATCAAGCCAGGATCTGAATATAGGCCCATATAGCCCTAGTGGTATCAGTAAGGCTGCTTACACACCAAACTCGACATCGACACGACATTACAAAACGTCCATCGACAAAAAATTTTTTGTCGAACCTTCGTACACACCAAATTCGACACCTCGACACCATTCGACAACCAGAACCACTCGACACAACGAAAGTCACTGCATAAGTACTCGACGTGCCGAAAGTCGTCGTTCGACGTTTTTCCTCGTGTCGCCTTCAGTGGATATAAACTGATTTGAATGTGAAGCCCTTCGTCGGTAACGGTTTTTTTCCTTGTCGAGTTCTGTCGTGTCGTGTCGATGTCGAATTCAGTGTGAATACACTCGTTTAATAATAAGAATAAATGGGTGTCACAACAGAAAATCTTGTCGTGTCGTGTCGATGTCGAATTCAGCGTGAATAGACTCGCTTAATGATAAGAATAGATGTGTGTCGCGACAGAAAAATGTTGTCGAATTTCATCGTGTCATGTCGATGTCGAGTTTGGTGTGTAAGCAGCCTAAAGCGTAGTCTAGTTGAGCATTTCAGTTCAGTCCCTTGTCCAGCATTACTCGCAGATATTTTACTGGGTTTGATAGTTACTGGGGTTGAGTATAGGCCATAGGTACTGCTCGAGATGACTGCAGTGTTGCATGGACGGGTGAAGCTTCTCTGCCTGGCCATGGTATAAAGTGAATACGGTGGAAGAGGATGTAGTCGATAAAACCCACAATCCTAAAATCTAAATAATCGCGTTGAAGGGGTGAATGGTACAGAACGAATGTACTGCCGAGGATAGACTCTGTATACCAGGCACCCTACAGTTACAGTTAGCCTTCCCATGGTAATGGCGGTGACTTTCCTGTTCAAGGTGATTTGAATTATGAATCTTATGGCAATTTTGGGCTATAACAAAATTCATTAATCTCGACCGGGGTTGACGCAATAGATCTAATACTAATAGGTCACAGTGCCTACAAGGGCGAGATTGTTAGAGGATCTTTGAATTGTACTTACTTTCAATGGTAAACTGAACTTTGTATTACTTGAAAACATACCTTATGTTCTGTCTTTGTAGGTTTTCCAAGTTAGTTTTATTTTTAAATCTTTTGAACTTACATTTGAAGTCAATTCATAATGTATGCTTATCAGATTTGCTTCTTTCGGCGTATTTTAAGGGGAGGTCCAACCCAAAAATGATAAAAATTGAAAAAAAAAACTCTTTTTTATTGTGTTTTCAGATACTATGATTCTTCTAGTATAGTATTTATTAGTATTTAAACTTTGATTAGAATGTAAATAAACTCGAAAAAAAATGAAAAAAAAGCGTTGCTTTTCTTTGATCGCCATTATCTCTAAATGTCATTTGTCATGTTTTCTCGTAGGTGGATTAATTTTGCTCAGTCAATTTACAGCCGATTTGCCTGAAATTTGGTACACACCCTCTTCGAACAATAATAAAGATTTTTGTAAAACAGATTTTTGATAACGTTATTTAAAAAAAAGTTATATCGCTTCAAAAGTGAAAAACACTCGAAAATAGCCTCAAAATAGCGTTTTTCTTGCATGTCATTATTCCAACTAGCGTAACTTCGTAACAAAATAAAAATTCAAAAATCTGTTTTACAGAAACTTTCATTATTGTTTAAAGATGATATGTGCCAAATTTCACGTCAATCGGATGAAAATTGGCCGAGAAAAATTAATCCACCTACGGGCATATTTTTCACTCTTTCATTCAAAAAATGGTGGGGGAAATTTTTGGAGAGGGTTTTCGTATACATTTTCTGTTAAAGCCAATTAAGATACACAATATATCTGAAAATAATGCAATTCGATGAAAAATTGTAGATTTTAGCCATTTGGGTTGGACCTCCCCTTAAATGGCCTTGGTGATAAGTTTCTATATCTCCTGTTCAGTTAAAATGTCTCCTTGAAGCAATGTTTACTATTTTAGTTTATTCTACATCTGGAGCTGGGATAGCATTTTTGTAAACCATGTTGGTTCGTCCTTTGCGTAAGTAAAAATTTATTAAAATAAATATTTTTAGTCCTTCCAGCTTTATGACATAAAACAGGTGGTCGAACTTATCTTTTGTTTTTATTTATTACCCGAGATTGTTTGCTAACATTTGTTTTAATAAAAAAAAATTCTTTTAAGTTATTACTCATAAAAAACATAACATTCACATGCTTTAAGAAGTATGAAGAATGATTTATTTATTGCTAAGTGTAAAATCCGAATTTATTCTTGTTTTGTTTTCATTTGTCAATGACGAATAACGAAGTACAGTTTTACCAGCATGTTGTTTTACAGGTGAATTCATCACTATATTGAAAATGAAAGCTTTTCGCAGGAAAATATACAATTTACTAGTCATACACAAAATGTATATTATCATCCAGCAGTGTACTATAATCAATAATTAACATTGACCGGCAATTGGACCAGAAAATACTTTTAAATCTCTCCATTAATAAAGGTAAACAATAACAATAATAAATCAATTAAGATTTGTTTATAATTGCCTCAATAAATTCACAAAGTTATTGACAGGAAAGAGTTCAAAAGAAAACCTGTATTAATATTGTACATTGTACAATGATCGGCACATATTGTAAAAAAATTCGCACGCGAAAACACATAAATGGCGCACTTAAACGGACTGGTTATTATTTATTATTAATTATCATCTCAGCATTTAATTTAGCCTGGAACCATATGTAGAGAAACTTTCCACAAATCTACAACAAGGAGTTTTTATTTAACAAAAATTCAAATTTCTTGTCAAACTAGTTTTTGGGCAATATAATCTTTTAAATATTTCAGAAATTTGCAGAGAATTAGAATTAATGTATATAACTAATTAAAAAATAAATATATAAGTTTTTTAAACAAATCCAAAAAAATCTGAACTGACTACTTTTTAGTAAATTGTTATTGTTTGTTCAACAATTTTTTTTGAAAGCATCATAGATTTAGTATGCATTTGCATCATTCGTTTCAATTTCAATGTATTAAACTACTCAAATCCTATTTCCGGTTTAATTAATTTAATAGTTTAAAATTTACCACGTGATGGATTCGTGAAAGTCAATATTCAAATTTCAAAACAAGGAACTTTAAATAATCCTTGATATAACTTTGGTGTCACACAATACCTTTGTTTACAAAGGCGATTTATTAGAAAATGATATCAATTGCAATCAGAAAAAATAATTTAAATCAATCAAATTTCTTGGCAATTGATTGTTCTTCAATTCTTTTGAACCTATTTCAATTCTTTTTTTTTTTCTTTGCTACCAAATTTAATTGCAAAAGACTCTAAAAGCATTATCGTTACTATCGTTTTTGATCGTAAGTAGCTCTGAACCCCACAGCTAAGCTTATAGTACGACTACATAGAGCTTAATTCGAACGTGGATCACTAGATGAATAACAATAATCGGGGTTAAAATACAAGGTCGGCAAAAGTAATGTCATAAATTTTTGCAAATGGCGTCAAATGTCATTGTGCTTCGACGCTAACTAATTTTCTATATGTCTACAAGATAAATGTCAAAGCACAATGACATTTGACGTCAGTTGCAAAAATTATGGCACATTCAATTTATGACATTAATTTTGCCCCACCTTGTAGGATTGATAATGATTTTTCTACAATGATCTTTGCAAATGTAAAATAATGCTTCAAATAACTCGAAATTATTATATAATCCAACAAAGCATATTTTGCCTACTATCAATCAATAATCTAGTATCAGACTGTGGTCAACAAAAGAAACAATCTTGGCGTATTTTATAATTTTTTGTGAAAAGAATTCTTGTCACTCTAAAACGGGAAAAACACGCAACACCTATGCGAGCTATTGGAACTCTCAGAAGATGAAGGCATTGTAAAAATGATTAAAGTACAACGCCAGAGATTGATAAAACGCGTTTCGAGAATGATCGACTGGAGACATCAAAGTACAAAGGAAAAATTTCGCAGAATATAACTGGCTGGATTGGATGTAAAGTAAAGAACATAAACAATGAACAAATAACTAACTGGAAGAAGATAGAACATAGACTTTTCCATATTTCACTTCCGTAACAGAGCACAGGTCTAATAAATGCGTTATATAACATTAATTTTGTTGTTCTGTGCACGAATCTTGATTTTAGTATGCTAAACCGTCCCCTGTTTTTAATCCCTGTGTGATTCCAAATTCACTCGTGAGATGGGTTATTAAAAGTGTGACCCGAAAGTATGACTTAAAACAAATCTTAGTTAAAAATTGACTCGTAATCTGCATCCAAGCAAACTTCGGCGTGGCAAAAATGCTCTCGCTTTATTTAAAAGTTCCAGTAACAATTCAATTATAAAACGTACACCGATTCGAAACTTCCGCTCTTCATTTCTTTTCTTTATAAGGTCCATTCAGAACCAGAAGTAGCAACGGCAGCAAACTGTTCCTAGTGGTTAATGGTGGTCACATGACAACAAAAGCAGCAACAATTTCTGCTCCTGCTTTTTCATCTTTAATCCTAATTTTTCTGCTTTGGTCAGACGGCAGCTTTTTTGACATTTCAAAATCGGGCAACTGTCAAAGAAAGCTTGCTGCTGTTGCCAATTCTGATTTAAAAAGCAGCATGATGCCTGTATAGGTCCGTTCATATCGGCAGACATCGAGCGTGTCAGACACGCGCCGCGCTAGACAAAAAAACATTCGTATATACAGTGTGCCTGAACGTATTCACATCTACCGTAACATGACCGTGTAGACGTCTGACAGACCCATCTTCCACTGACAAGTGTTCGAACATTTTCAACTCAATATAACTAGTGTCTATGTGTGCTGCTGCTCAACAATTAGGTTCTGATACTGCCTATACTCCTCTTCAGAATGTAAGAGGCACTTCGATTCACGTACTTCACAACTTCAAGAAGTACTTCGCTGCTTCGGCGAGTAGTGTAGTGCAGGCTTTACGCCCAGTAGGTTCTCATATTCACCCCTAATTTGCTCTTCTTTTAATTCTGGCACATACACTTTCTGTCTATGTTTCCCCTTCTTATTTTTATTGTAGACTAGCAAAAACCCACGTGCTTTGCAACCTATAAAAAAATGTATGCACAGTCCGCGGTAGTAAAAATGTATAATGAAAAATAGAACAAATCTGCGAATATTGGCCATATTTGTCATATTGGCGCGGGCATTTTGAATTTGTAAGTTCTGATCTTAAATTCGTAATTTGCTACATTAAAAACACCCAGATACCGCCTTCACATTTGGCAAATTCATATTTGGGTGGCCATTTCGAATTTCATCATATTTCGGCGGCCATTTTGAATTGGCATCGGAACCGGCCATTTTGAATTGGAAACGGGCTTCGAAGTGCATCATGGGAGATTCTGACGCACCTTCACAGATATCTTTTTCCTAAGTTTCCCAAGTTTCTGTCCTGTCCTGCGTATATTGCTACCTTGTTCATGAAAATATCTCATAGGTTACAAAAATACAAGGCGATCTATCCATAACCTATCCACAGCAGACAGTTGTAGCTTTGTCCGGCCTCGGCAATTTAGGTTATGGCAGCCCTACCCGTGAGTGAGTTTTACATTTTCACTTACGAGGTCGCCCTTTCTATATAGTGTACATTTTATCAATCTTGTCAGCTTTGAGGGCATTCTTTAGGTTCATTACGAAGATCTGGAATATGTTTACGTTCTTGTCCTAGCCTTTTTTCAGGATTTTTCTCAGAGTAAAAAGCTGGCGAATTATTGGGCGATCCTTTCTGAAGCCTACTTGATACTCGCCTAAAAAGAATAATTTTTAATAAAGTTTAAGATATATGAAATTTTCTTTCTTGTCGCTAGCTGAAATAAATAGCTAAAGAAATATTCTTCTAAACGTAAACCATTCACTTTTCGAAAAACTCAATAAGCCAAAAACTATGCCTCTAAATAAAATATTTACCTTATCAAACAGCCCACGTACAAATCTGAACAAACCTTCTGTAAGCTTTCATTTTGATATATGTATGTACAATTTAGTTGTCTAACATTGTCAATATCACGATGCTCTTTCGACGCTTATATCCACATCCACTGTTCCATCAATTATGATATCTTTCACCAAATAATTTTACTATTTCCACCTAAACACGAGAAAAAATATTTCACATTCCAATTACATGAACGAACCAACCAACCACTTTCATGGCGATAAATCATTAAAAATGCTATCAATTTATTTTTCTCAAAACCGCAAAAGCTATTGCATGACAATCATAACACCACTAACAACGTAGCGTTGTTATAAAACTTTTCTTTATGAATGTAAACCACAATAAATTTCACAACTCCCAATTTCAACTAATTTCACAAAAAAAAATCGTGATTTATAAAAATATATTGCCCGTTTCCTACGCTCGTGTTAAATAAACCCTTTCAAAATTTTCGGTTTATTGATACTAGTATTTTTTAATAATAAAATTTTCCTTCTTACACAATCCGTTAGATTAAAATAATTCTTGTAGGTGTCTAGTATAATTCCTAGCAACAGCGGTTTGGATTGCACAAACTCTCTTAAAAATATATCTTTATAAAGCCCACAACAGTGCCGTGTTGTCTTTTGAAATAAAACCATCCTACCATATAAAAATGATTACCGAAATTCAGAATTGATTGCAGTGTAAAAAGAAAACTGAAAAAAATTGCGTAATCGCAATAAGTTATGGTAAGGTAAAATATGCTTTTTAATTAGCATAAATGAAATTTTGTTTCAGGTAAAAAACAGTCGATTACTTTTTGCTTTATTTTGGAAATTTATTTTAACTTGGAATCGTGCTCAAGTTGGTCAATTTGCAAATTAAGGTTTCCTTATTAAATCACCTTTAAAAACTACAAGATTATTATTGGCTAGTTGTGAAGTTCATCTACCACCATTCCTATTAAACCTGTAGACATGACTAACAAGAAAACAACAGCTCGGTTGTGTACTTAACGGCAACTGGACAGTTTCAAAGATCCATTTTCCAGAAAAGTGCAGAACTCGTTAAACCGAAAAAGGTGAATCCAATTATTCCTCCAACTTCCGTTCAATAGCAATTACTAAGAAAAATCTTATGGATTGTCTTGAATCTAATAAGAGTTCTGCACGACCGACAGCATGGTTTCAAACCTCAAAAAATCTACTGGTGACCTTCTCGTATGACTGCTGGAGTACATCAACCAAAGCATTCATCGCTTTAGTGCTTTTGATCTCGCTGCTCTTGATATCGACAAGGTTTTTGATAGCATATTGCACCCCGCTCTGTTAAATTGACTCCAAGCTATTGGTATAGACTCAGCTCTAAGGAACTGGAATAAGAGTTTTCTTTCTGGTCGTTCACTCAAGATAGCATTGGATGCCGTCGAATCTAAACCACAAACATCTCGGCCGGTATTCTACAGGGGTCAATGCTATCACCCGCTCTTTTCGTAAACGTTATAAACTATCTGCTGTCAATCTCCTCCAACCCAGTTTACAGCTTTGCCGATGATGATACTCGACAATATAAGGCAAGCAGGAGGTGCGAAACCTTGTCTTTTAATCAGGAGTTCATGCAACAGGAACGATCAACGAATTGTCTTCGTTTTCATCACTATCAAATCCGTTTTTGGTTTTATCGATTGGAACAGCTTGTGGAGAGCCTTGGAAACCAAACACGTGGCATTGAAAATCATCCAACTTCTTCAAGCATCGTACGATGGCACAACCCGCAGCGTTCGTATTTGAAGCGACTTATCCGAGGAATTCTAGATTCAAACAGGTATCCAATAAGGAGACGTCGCTTCGCCACATCTCTTCAACGTTGTGATCGACGCAAATATGCGTAAAGCATTCGATGGACGACGCGAAGTTCGATACGACAACAACAACTTCGATGTTCAAATATTTGGGATCATTGGTTGAGGAAAAGAAAGTGGCATTGGCGGCCGACGCTCACAGACGCATCAGCCAGGCAATAGCGACATTTGTTCCGCTCAAGTGGAGCATATGGAAACGATATTACCATCAAAACGAAAGTACCTTTACCAAACGCTGACCCCTACGATTCTTCTTTATGAGTCGGAAACGTGGACACTGCTCAAGCTGAACGTCAACAAGCTCGAGGTCTCCAAGTACGATGCTTGAGGCAGATTCTCGGTGTCTCACTCAGTGATCACCTTCGAAACGAGACAGTTAAACAAAAATGCGATCAACAGACACTGATCGAAGAAGAAATACAAAAACGTCGACTACGATGGTTTGGACATGTTTGCCGAATGGATGATAACCGCTTGCCACGTAAATTTCTCTGGCGAGACCGGTCGGCAGAATGGAGAATCGGCACCGAAGAGAACCTGGCTTAAGAATGTCGTGGCGACTTAAAGAATCAACGAATATCAATTATCGAGGCTAGAGACGAAGCCAAAAATCGAATAGAAACGAATCGTGATTGAAGTTCAAGACCCAACGGCGTCGACAGCAGCGTATTCGTTGCGGGGACGATACACTCGGACCGCCAGCTGACGGATCAAAGAAGTAGAAGAGGAAGACGGTCTACAAATTCAATTCTAAATAGAACAACTTGACTGTGGAATAATCTTCCAGTCCGTATTCCGAACTTGTATAACATTCCAAAGTTCAAAGGTAAGGTTCATCGTCGTCTTGTCAAACAGCGCTAGACCACTAGCCTACCCTATTTTCTTCTATCTATGACTTGAATCCGTCATGTGATTGGCGGAAAAAGAGTGATCCCTAAGCAAGGGAGTTGTACTTCTTCCTAACAGTGCGAACAGTGCACAAGTTTGATAACCTGGCAAAGTGGCCACAAAAACTGTGATGTGATACCATCGCCCGTGGTAGAACCAAACCTCATTGGTAGAACAGTCTGAAAGTAGAAAGGCTTTCAGTAAGGCCAAACGGTCTAACTTGGATTCGGACTGGGGCAACTATAAAGGGCATCCCAGGGAGCTCAAATACGAACTGCGCAAGTCAAAGATGGATTCCTGGAAGACCTTTTGTGAGACAATAGAAGAAATTGTGGTTATCTTTATTTCTCTCTATTCATAAATTCTATGTAATAAAACCCGAATAATTTATCACGCGGATCAAGTATAGTAGCTCTCAATACTAATTTCTTCGGATTCATGCAGAACAAAGTCTAGGAAAAAAAGGAGGGATGTGGAATCGGTTATCCTTTAGTCTGATCTGCCTAAAGCTTTATACCAGATCAATCTTATTCGTTGATCTAGGTATTGGAAATTTGATTGATTAGTGGCTTTGCTTTTCTGTAAAGGGTCTTATTTGCCTTGCGCCATATCGTATCATAATCTGCTACTCAGTTTATCCTAGAGATCGTGATAATGTTGCCTATTGTATATGTTGTCGATTTCATTTGCCATAATATCATTGGGGTCGATACACTCTATATTCCCTGTATTAAGTGATCATAATTAATATGATTATAATCACTCAAAACCATATGTAAAATTTGCATATAATATCTTGGCAATATATTTAAACACCCTCAGAGTCCAAGGTGAACGATTCTGGAATGTTTTTAACCGGTTACAGTGTCTACATACGTCAACGCCGTGGTTTTCCAGTTTTAGAAGACCCAGTCATAATTATTGTTTAGCATTTGGTTGTTGGGATTTTACAACAATGTTTAAATTTATAATATCACAAATTGTTTATTAATTATTAATATTGTACATTTAAAAAAACAAACAATATTATAAATGTCGCTTATAGATACATGAATGCAGCAGATATATCGTCAATGTTGCAACATTAGAAGACGAACAAAAAGAAATCGAAGTACGTAATGGAATAATTGAATTTAGATTGGAATTTTTGCAAATTACTTTTATAATGGCTTCACGTTGCAGTCAGCTGTCGATATTGTGTTGTTGTTGTTGAAATGCGAAAAGTTTTATTATTTTTTTTTTCTTTTCGAAATTTAAACAGCTAAGTGTTGCGAAAAATATATTTCGCAAACATTTGATAATATTTCGTTTTGCAAATTTTTCTATAGAAAAAGTTTTGATTAAACATTTAATATCCAGTTATTATCGGAAAGTTAAAATATTAATAGATTACCTTAAAAGCTGTCGTTGAAGGTTTTCATGTAGCCTTTGATGCAATTATATTGTAAAATATATAATTTTTATTTAAAATTGCTAATTTGAATATTCAGGTTGAACTAGAGTAAATAATGTTTTAAAAACTTGTAGCTGTTAAGCATTATAGTATAAATTTGTATATAAAAACATGCTCAAAAATGACGAAAATATTTAAAAAAATCAATGAACTACAGGTCAAGTCAAGATCCTTAATTTATCATTCTTTATTTCTGTCTAGTTTAGATTTGACCATGTAGTACAGGAAAAATAGTAAAAATAGCGGAAATGATTGGGTACAGGCTGAAAATTGGCACGGAGCTTCCTTTTAGGGTTCTTAATAAGGGGTTATAAAGTCTACCGATTTTCTACCCCGGGAACCTTTCTTTCTAGGGGGTTTTAGGGTCAAAATATCTGTTTTTTGCAAATGCATCTGAAACCGTAAGTCCTATCATAAAAAAATGTTCACAAAGTTTGTAGCTCATACGATTTTCTACAAAAAATGTTATTATACATTTTCCCGTACGTATTGCCATTCATGAGATATCACCGTTTCAAAGATTTAAAATATTCAGATGAACTCATTCACGTCTTGTATAGGTTTTCCGACGTTCAAGTTGGACTACTTTTCTAATTTTTTCAGGGGTCATTCCTGGATGTATTTGGAGGAAAAATGTGTTCTAGATAGGGGGCTAACCACTACAGATACAGGGTGTTCGCGAAAAACAATGTCTTTTTTTGTCATTTATTTAGAGTTGAATAACTCTTAGACCAATTATCGTAAACCAATATACTTAGACTCATCTTTTAGGTCAAAGTGTATTCTTTTATTTGATATAAAGATCAGGAACTTGAGTTGCTCCGTTTAGAAGATATGTAGGTTCAAAGCATGAGCGAAATGTTTAAAAGCCTAATGATATTTTTTATTCAATTTAAAGTATATTTTCTGTTTTTTTTTTTTACCAAATGGTCCAAATTGGAACAATAATACAAAATTACATCTAAATTATGTCAGATATTAGACAAAACATGATCAACAAAAAACACAAAAATAGGGGGCTATCTGTGCTATCTTTTAGATCTCAATTTTTTAGGAGATACATTACAATTTGAGATTTCGATAACCCGTTTTGCTGATTGTACGTTTTTCGGGTGAGTGTATTGATTTTTGCAGGATTTGTGATAAAATATGTTGCTTGAATTTTGAAGCTGTGAATGTTTACTATCACCTCTTTTTTTACTACAGTTTTTTATCGTTTCTATTGCCTTAGCACTAGCAGAACTTGCATCGTCCTTATACGTATTTCCACAAAAAAAAACACTTAATATTAATATCAGCCATTTTAATAAATTCACGAACTCCAAATTTCACAACAATAAAAGAAATTCACCGACTCCAATTTTCACAAAATTAATTTCACAACCTCTCTAATTAAAACTCTTTGTCTTATTAAATTTTCTCTTAAGCAGCAACTATAATAGACTAAAAAGAACAATCCTTCTAATGTGAAAATGAATTATTTTACTAAAAGTCCTTAAATTCAAAGAATGTTTGCTGTGACTATTAAGGTCGATTGTACTTTAAATTGAATAAAAAATATCATTAGGCTTTTAAACATTTCGCTCATGCTTTGAACCTACATATCTTCTAAACGGAGCAACTCAAGTTCCTGATCTTTATATCAAATAAAAGAATACACTTTGACCTAAAAGATGAGTCTTATATTGGTTTACGATAATTGGTCTAGGACTCTAAATAAATGACAAAAAAAGACATTGTTTTTCGCGAACACCCTGTATCTTAGTGGTTAGCCCCCTATCTAAAACACATTTTTCCTCCAAATACATCCAGGAATGACCCCTGAAAAAATTAGAAAAGTAGTCCAACTTGAAAATCGGAAAACCTATACAAGTCGTGAATGAGTTCATATGAATATTTTAAATCTTTAAAACGGTGATATCTCATGAATGGCAATACGTACGGGAAAATGTATAATAACATTTTTTGTAGAAAATCGTATGAGCTACAAACTTTGTGAACATTTTTTTATGATAGGACTTACGGTTTCAGATGCATTTGCAAAAAAACAGATATTTTGACCCTAAAACCCCCTAAAAAGAAAGGTTCCCGGGGTAGAAAATCGGTAGACTTTATAACCCCTTATTAAGAACCCTAAAAGGAAGCTCTGTGCCAATTTTCAGCCTGTACCCGACCATTTCCGCTATTTCGCTTTTTTCGGCTTAATTTGACTGTACTAATGACGTACAGTTGAATAAGTAAACGCTAAAATACCGGTAGCGGACACATGTCTAGCTCAAGCCCACCTGCAGCTCGTTTTACTTGTAAATTTGAATTTTCCTTTTTGTTTTTAATGTGTAATTCTAAGCTTTTGCCTCGACTTTCGTACTATACCAGTTCGTTATGTTTCTACTGTCATGATGCAATGTCTAGTTCAATGCTCAGCTCGAAGGTTAGATGAAGGATAGAAAATAGGTTAAGATAAACCCTGGGTTCAAACTCGTAGGTTTTTTATGAATTCGAGAATTCTGACTGTTCCACAATCAAGCTGTTCTGTTTATAAACGAATTTCTAAACTAGAGTACAAAATGGAGTGGTGCAAACTGTGGGAGTGAACCTGCATAGTCTTATGTTGCGGGAAAAACAGTCGTGGAAGTAGTTTATTTATGTCATTCAAGAAGTTAAAAATGGCTGAGCTATTAATGAAGCTATTAAAAACTGATTCAATAAACAACTGATGATGATAGTTACTAATTTATAATCAACACAAAAAAAACTCTGAAATGTTGATCGATGGTCTATTGTGCTACGGAACCAAGCATTATTATAAATATTTTACCTTAAAGGATTTTGAGCAGAGCTGGGCAATATTTGACATTGATATGAATGGTCAAAAACATATAAGACGAGGGAAAAGTCAGTTACTTCAGGAAGATTGTGATGTTAGAAGGGATGTAACTTTCTCTGTGAAGGCATTGTTTGTGTTAAAGGTCGTCCTTCCTGGGCCTAGAGGACTGTCCTGAGGGATTCCAAAGGTTTTTTTTTTCCTGTGTGAGGTATTAGGTCCAAAGGTACTGCGGCCATTTAGTTGGCCTATTGTACTACAACCCCTACACCTCATATTTGTAGGCCAGACCGCCTGAACAAGTTCAGCAGTCTGCCTAGTGGTTTGTCGCTTAGACTTGAGTGTTCGAGCAGGGACTTCTCGAACAAAGAGACCCTGCTCCTCGCTATTGCAGGGCACTCACAGAGAACATGGAGGGCAGACTCATCCTCTTCTAGGCAAATAGCAAAGCTTGGGAACACAAAGCATAAAAGATTCCAAAGGTTACTTTGACAGAAAACCTTGAAATTTGACAACCTGTGTTCTTCCGTTTAGGTATGATCTAATCGATTCAAAGGCTGGACCGTGGAAAAGGCGAAGGACCGTGGCGCTGCCGGGTTTCGAACCCGGGACCTCTGGGATGGTAGCCGAGGCCTTGTTGTTGAGATAATAGTACTGCAGCTATATATTTATTTTGCAAGAGAATATAATTGCGTGGCATTGGCTGAAGTTTTAATATAAATTATTGGTGGTGCACCAATCTTGTAACGCATTCAACTTCGCCTGAATAAATATATTAAATAAGAGTGGGCCTAGATGACTGCCCTGAGGAACTCCAGAAGTTACTTTGATTTCTTTTGACAGAAATCTTGAAATTTGACAACTTGTGCTCTTCCGTTTAGATATGTTCTAATTCATTCAAGGGCCGGTCGTGATACTTAAAATTTTAAAAATTTAGTAATTAAAATATCATGGTCAACACAACCCAAAGCTTTGCTGAAGTCCGTATAAATGGCAGATTTTTTTACCAATTCTGATACCACATAGTTATTGGGAGATTAGAGTCAATACGTTAGTGGTTGTCGAACGTCCCTTCCTTAATCCGTGGTATTGCTCGTTAAGGCATGGGCCAATAAGAAGAGCAATTTTGTGATTAGTTTTTCAAAGATTTTAGGCAATGTTCATAAGATGGCAATGCCCTTATAGTTGGTCATCGAGTGTTTATTAGACGCTTTGCGAATTGGCGTTAGGTAAGACTTCTTCAAAATTTTAGGAAATTTAACTAATGATAAAAATTTGGTAAAGATAGTATGAAGGGGAGACAAGATTCAATTTGGAAACCATTGCAAAAAATGGGGAGGACGGTTATCAGGACCACGACTTTTATTGATATCAAGATTGCTTAAACCGGTCGTTATGTCGTCAGCAGATATGGATATAATATCTATAAGTAAGCGCTGCAGTATAAGCAAACATATTAATTGGTTCAATGTGCAAAGGTTTAGGGCCAAAAACTTCTGCAAATTTGTCAGCAAACATGTTGCAAATTTCTTCGGGGTTTCAGGAATGTTTTCTACCGTTGTTCATTTTTGCCGAGTAGCCTAAAGTCTTCCATTTAACAAAATCTAAAACAAAAATAAATGTAGAGGCTAACTTACTAACACCTAACATTGGTCCCACAATCAAGGTAGCGGAACACGAGTTTGACGTGGTAAAATCATTTACCTACCTTGGGTCAATAGTAGCAGCCGACAATAGCATGGAACCAGAAATACGCGCACGTCTGCTAACAGCCAACAAAGCCTACCATAGTCTGTCAAGGCTCTTCAAATCCAAATATCTAACCATAACGTCTAAACTTTTACTATATAAGACGATGGTCTTACCCGTTCTCACATATGCATCCGAAACGTGGGTGCTTACCAAAAAGCACTCAAACCTTTTGGGCGTGTTTGAGAGGAAAATACTTCGGAGGATTGTTGGCCCCGTATGTGAGGAAGGACGATTCCGGAGACTCTACAATGACGAGATCTACGAGCGCTATCGCGACATAGATGTTGTGAAGAAAATAAAGCTCGGTAGGGTCCGGTGGGCAGGGCATCTAGCACGTATGAGTGAAGATGAGCCTGCTCGGAAAGTTCTCTGCGGTAAGACCTATGGGGTGCGACAGCGAGGGAGGTCCAACCTTCGCTGGAAGGATGGCGTGGACCAGGACGCTCAGAGTTTAGGGATGCCAAACTGGATGACATCGGCTCAGAATCGGGACCGGTGGAGAGAACAGTTGCGCGAGGCCAGGACCGGATCCCGGTTGTAGAGCCGTTAAAGAAGAAGAAGAACTTAGTGTACGCTAAAGATTATTAATCTAAGCAAAGCCCCTTTCCTTTAAGATTCAAAGTTCTCTATTATCCATTAATTTAAAAATTACATAATTATTTTGAGTATGAATTCTCCCAAAAAATAATTATATATTATTAAAAAACTGCAAATTACTGTGTGTGTCACGTCAACAAAAAAAACTCGTAACTGCTTCGGCAAGCTTAGGTGCTGTTTCAGACTCCAAAAATAGCACTCTTTACACTTTTAAATATTACCTTGGTAAAAAACTGACCTAAGGTAAATGAAAATAAAACATGTAGTGTTATAATCGTGCTCGTAGAAGAAATAAAATAATTCTTATACTTAGTTAGTTCTTCTAAGACAGACACTATGCTAAGACGTACATAGTATAGTTTACACCTCTAAACCATAAAATATAAAATAATACTATTTCTACATAACATAGCTTTAAAGTTATGTCATTCTCACAGCAACAATAAATTCCAAACATATTTTTTTGATTATCAATATAAACTTTATAAACGGCATGATTTTGCATTTTTGCCTCAATTTATAGGCAGACATGAGTAATCAAAAAAAATCGCGCAAAATTTTCTCTCTGATAATACAAAAATCGGACTTTAAGCTTGAATTGAGGCAATCACGAACGCTTGAATGTGGTTTTTGCATTGTGCTATCGTTACCCATTTGCTAGGAGTTAACAATAGGCAGAATCTATAGTTGGATGCCAGTGTCATAGTATTATAATAGGTTGATTGCAATAATAATAAAAATCTTTTCTAGCACAATCTAAATGCTTACCTCTAGAGTGGGTTTATATATTTAGTTGATAGCAATATTTAATATAATTACATCTTTTTTTCGTTTTCGTTTTGTGTCATTTAACTTTACTCTGATATTGATAGAACAGCAGACACAGTTCCAAGTGCACAGAGCTTGCGTGTAATTTGATTAGATTAAAAATAATAATGCAATCAATTTTTAGTTTTTTTTATAAATTGTTGATAAACTTGAATGAGTGATAATGAAAAAAATGAATAAGAGCATGACGATGTGTTACAAGGGAACATTGAAAATTCGAATTGAGTTTTAATTAAATTCTTTCACTGCCAACCGGCGGATGTCCAGCTCATGCTGCTTTAGGCTTAAATTAAAAAGCTATTACCGGTCGATATGTTCGCAATGACATTTTTTACATATACCACGCACTTATCTTGGGGGTTTAAAGGGCACAAGTTTAATAGCCTATGTAGTGTTTGTAATATAATGTCTTATAGTTGCAAAAGTTTCGTACCGGCCAAATTTTAAAGGAAACAACGAGGACTTTGAGTAATTGATGTAATCTTCACGGCGAGCAGGAGTCGGGGGAAAACAGACAACAAAGTGATCTCTAAAAATATAATAAGATAGATAGTCTTTAACATAGCTATCCGAGTAAATATAAATTATGACCTTACAACGGGCGAAGACCGGCCGTGATTGAAAAATAGTCCTCAGCCAGGTGACGGGCATCAGAAGGTCGTTTGCAGGACTGTACGGATGTACACCACAAACCCTCACCGACGACGGGTCTACATTTGTATATTTCCCACTGAAATATAAATCCACCAAACACCACCCGGCACCACAAACCTCGCGCACAACAAATCGACGACTGGCGAGCTTTGGTATCGATTATCTTTAAGTTGAATAAATCAAAAGGACCATTGAACATAACGAAAATGACCAAGTTCACACATTCAACAATATATTTGGTACATATTCTTTTTGGCCCAAATTTCCCGTCGTATGCCGTTTGTACAGCACAGTACTTGGCCATTTAAACCTTTTGTTCCAAGTTCTGCGTATAAATCCCAAGTTGATCCTGACTGGTCCATTCTAACCCCTTTTTTGAGTTCGCATTATATTTCTTCAAATAATTTTTTGTTGTCGCTCATTGAAATTTGTACTAGTTTTTGTAGGGGAAGGACTTCTGATACTGGGATCGCATGGCCCAGAAATGATGATCCATAATGTGTGGTGTTTTTTTGTTTTTTTTTTATATGACATGGTCAAGCTGAGGAGTACCCCTTTGAACCACTAGTCCGTCATGTCGCTCAAGTCATGGTGAAATGTCTAGTAGTAAGCTTGATCAGAGGGATAGATTAGGGGTTTAGAAGGTGCGTGAGTAAATGTCAATGAAATTGAGATGTTATATGAGTTCAGAAACACCGATTGCGGAAGACAGTTCCACAATCGAGTTGTTCTATTTATAAAAGAACTTCTAAACCGAAAAGTGTGCGAAGAGGAGGGCTATGGTGTGTGGGGGTTAGCCGAGTTGGCTAGTCTTGCGTTGCGGGAAAAAGTGGCCATGTAGGCACGAGATTTCTAATTTCAGTGGAACAGTCGCTATAGTTCTAGCGGTAAAACTTGCTGATAACTGCTACATTCCGACGGTGGTTTAAAAGGTCGATCGTGGAGCAAAGGGTGCTATTGCCAATGAGTTTGATGGCGCGGGTTTGCACCTTGTCCAGCCAAGCCAAGGTGGTTTTTGGGGAACCAGCCCAGATATACGAGTTGTATTCAAGGCGGAGCCGAATGTAGAATTTGAAGATTGTAGCCAGTGCAGCTGACTGGAGGAGGAACTTGCATCAACTTGTGTGAATATAAACCGAGTGTTTGCTAATGTCGTTAAGCTCAACGAAATCACTTCACTCCCGGTTTTTTGGCATTAGAGAGCGCTCTCTACTTTAATGTGTATAAAGTTGAAATTTCAAATCTCTCTGAGTGAATACTCAAAAAAATTGTGGGTGGTGGCCTCAACGTGCTATTTGAGTGCTATTTCTTTTACGCGTTTCTACATATATTTACGAACATATTTGTTTTCATTTTCAAATTTTACGATTCACTGTCCTTTTTGTACTTTTCACGCAGCAATTTGACAACTAAAATTGACATTTCTCATCTCATTATGGTTGAGTGAGTTCAAGCAAGTTGAGAGAATTTTTATTGTTATATTGCTTATCACTTCAAAACTAAAGGCCGTAGCATAAAAGTTGTTAGACATTATTCATAGGAAATTGTCCAAGCTTTCCAATTTTGTAAAATAAAATATCGATTAACTACGTATTTTGGAGAAAAAGGAGGTTGAAGTTGAAATTTTAGTAGTGAAAAAAAAAACAAAATTTTGACTTTGACGACACATAACTCTGGAAGTTGGTTTTCAACAGCTAAATCTAAAATTAATCTAGACAGATTAATAGTTGACTATAAGACGAAGATTTAAAAAAAATGGTTACGAAAATTCAAATTTTTAAGATAGTCATTTGACTTTGATTCAAGATGAACATTTAAAAAAAAAATTGTTTCAATAACTTAAAAATTACGACCTCTCGAATAATTTGGGTGGAACACTGGCATATCCCGCCACTGTGCGCCCCTCAACAGGAAATAGAAAATACAAAAATGCTCCTCTTGGTCCGTGGATTTTGTAGAGCAACGTTCTAGATCTTGAAATTTTCTCCAAAACTTGTACCATCACGTACAAGTAAAAAAACGTACGGACGTACTTAAAATGTTTCCAATGCTCAAAATAGCCCCCAAAAACATATAAATAATGAAAAAACTTACTCGAAAAATCCGATTTTTCAATCAATCATATTGCTTTTTCATTATTTATATGTTTTTGAGGCCATTTTGAACATTGGAAACAAATTTAATCAAAATCGGTTATGATTTAGGCGTGAAAGCGTTACAGAGAGACAAACAGACAGAGTTACTTTTGCATTTATAATATTAGTGAAGATTTCATTAAAAAAAATTGAATAGTATTGATGAAAAATGCCATCATTTGAATGAAAATTCCCTGACTTTTCCCGGTTTTCCAGATTTTCTAGAAAGTGGCCACCTTGCAAAATCGAATTGAGTTTTAATTAAATTCTTTCTCTGCCAACCGGCGGATGTCCAGCTCATGCTGCTTTAGGTTTAAATTAAAGCTATTACCGGTCGATATGCATGTTTTTACATACACCACGCACTTATCTTGGGATTTTAAAGGGGAAAAGTTTATTACCCTATGTAGTGTTTGTGATAAACGTTACGATTTTATCATGTTTTTTAATCCAAGGTCAGACACGATACTTTCTCGGCTTTTCAATGCTTAATCGAGAATATTAACAATAGAAATTAACTCTCTAAAAAGAACATTCTAGATTGAACTATGTTACTAAAGAAAAATATTCCTTTTGCTTTTGCTGAAATCGAAAAATACATGTGCCGACTTCCTCTGTTCTTTGAGGAGGCGTCAGCTTAGAAACAACTGATTAATTTTCCTAAAGCTTTGTTGCCTTCTTTATAAACTAAAGGCTCGATCTGGCTTAGATATGTTTTTCGATGAACGAACACTATAAAAGTTCTAGATAGTCATCGACTTTGATATTGAATTACATATATAAACCTATACCTAGGGATTTAGTTAAATATTCATGATAACCCCGGTGACATGAAAGAGTAAACTGTGCTGAAGCACGTGCGTATGTTATAAATTGTTCACCTATCAGCTCATATATGTATGAAGTTACGTAGTCGTATCAAATTGGCCATTCCAACAGAAGTAGATATTAAACAGAAGAAAAAAAAAGTCTTTTGGCACTTGGGCAATTGAAATTTGTTAATTGCGTAATGTTGACATTTTCATGTGTTCAAGTTAGCGAAAATTTTAGCCACAGCTGTTGGGTACCTGGAGTAGTTTCAACATAATAAACAAATAATCAAGATCTCTCGATGACTATTTCAAATTTTTTTCTTCTTAATTTTCTCATTTTTACCAGCAGCAGAAAAATATTGAAATTTTTGCGCTTTGGTTTATATGCAGTAAAGAGAAAGTGATTTTTTTTTGTTGCCAATTGATTTTTTAATCATTTCTTTTTTATTGCAAATTCTTTGTGTGCTCCTCGATATCTGTTCTCTCCTCGATATCTACCTTACTACAATATAGAAATGTGAATCATGCAAAATAGTCTCAATGAGCTGGAATGTTTAACTAGAGAATACTTGTCTGGGTGTTTTTAAGAGCATTATAGTTTTTGTGGTTCAATTTCCTTAAATCCTTACCTTCTTTTGTGTGAAAGTTTTCCATAGGCAATAATCCAAACAGCAGCAGTTAATCCAGTGACACCAACAATTGCACTTTTATGTTGTGCTAGTTTACTGAGTGTTGGTGCCATTTTTTCGTTGTTTGCACAATCACTTTAGAAATTTTTTTTAATGGGTTTCACTTCTTCCTACTTGAGTTCACCTTTAATTTTTTTATTAATAGAAATTTGGAAATTATAGAAAGAAAGCAACGAGGATACTTCTTGTTTCGCGACGGCCGCGTTAGTTACAAAACTTGTATATTACTAAGCACTAAATGCATTATTAAATAAGACTGATAATTATTTATTTAAAAATTACAAGCTCCTAATAGTGTGAGGTATTTTCAGGGTGGAGATGGGTGCTAAGGGAAACTGCGAACTTAAGAACTTGACAACGACACGTCCCCATCCAACTTGCTGCAATGAAAGCGTGAAGTATACTAAACTAAACTGACTGACTGGACTGGGCACGGAGCGGTTATATGCAAAATGTATATGAAATTATAGCAAAGGCTAGTCTCTAGTTTATTCAAAAAACCCAAAAGCTCTTCCCACTATGAACGAACACCTTTGTACCTCAGAAGTCTCGTTTGACAAGTAAAAAAATTTATTGACAGGTGTTTTTTGACATTTCTATAAAACTAATCACGTGAAGTTAGATTCATTTAGATATATTTTTTTAATTTTTATAAAACATTAAAAATGATGTTAAATAAGTTTTTAAATAAATAAATCAACTAAAAAATAAATTACATTTACTCCAAAAAATCTTTTAAAAATTATTTATTACTTTTCAAAAATTTTATTTTAACAACTCCTTTAAAACTGCAATAAAATTTGGGTGGGGTTTTTTGGTGAAATAAAACTGTCAGTGATGTGGTGAATATAGGATATGTTTTGATATTTCTAATAACATTTTATTAATTTGTTTTTAATCGTTTTTATATATCATAAAAAATGGATTTTTGGAAAATAGTACTAGTAACACTTGTTGGAACACTTATTCACAATGGTAAACAAATAAAATATACACAATCTAACATATTAACATAATTAATTTGCAGTGGAATTCGTAAGTGCTCTGGAATGTTATGTTTGCTCCAATCAAACTGGGAACACAGAAAAGTGCCTTAATACGATAAAAACTTGTGCTCCTGGTGAAGATGCCTGCTTTACAGAGATTAGATGGGGTAGCACACCGTATTTTTCGGAAGGTGCTCTTAAGCAGTACTATGTTTCGAAAAGATGCATGACCAAACAAGTTTGTCAGAAGATTCGTAAGCGATATATGCCGTACTGTACACATATCTGGTATGAGGATTGGACTTGTGGGGAATGCTGCCAAGGAGATAGGTGTAATTATTATATCATTGTAAGTAGCTGCGTTTAGTGAAGTTTAGTTTAAAGAGGTTTTTGGGTGGGTTTTGAATGCCCTTCTGTGTCCAGTGTGAGTGGAGAGTCTGGGCTAAGACAACACAGTGGGCGAATAGAAAAACAAAACAAGTGAATGTATCACACACCCTTTTCCCTTGCTGTATCACGATCTTGGCCTTTATCGGACTATTGACGTGATTCTCCCTGCTTTAGGAGGCATACATTCTAGAAAGTTGCTTTCTGTTAACCCCGATGGTTAGGACATGGTATTACCGGCTGCATCCTCGGACTCCCTATATCCTATCCTATTCCTTCCCTTATGTGAACGACATAACGGACTGATAGTATAAAGTGATTCTTCCAAACCAGATGATTCAATATGCTGGATCTTCTTCTTCTTCTTCTTTGATCCGTTAGCTGGCGGTCCGAGCGGGACGTCCCCGCAACGGATACGCTGCTGTCGGTGCCGCTGGGTCCCGAACTCTATTCACGATTCGCTTCCATTCTTCTCGGTTTTTGGCGGTGTCTCGAGCCTCGGTAACTGATAATCGTTGATTCTTTAAGTCACCCTCGATATTCTTCAACCAGGTTTTCTTCGGTGCCGATCGCTGTATTCTCCAGTCTGCAGGACGGTCTCGCCAGAGAAGTTTACGTGGCAAGCGGTTATCATCTTGATCTGAAGGATAGAAGAGAAGAGATAGGTGAGTAGATGTCGATGATCCTTGCGTTTGAACTCTGAGGTGTTAAATGAGTTCGGAAACAGCTAAACCTGGAGGGTTGATGTTTACTGATATGTGCGGAACTTTTGCTGAGTCCAAGTATTAGTGAATAATAAATACTTGGCTGTTTTCGATGTGGTTTTGTAGTTCAAAAACCTCCTGAAAATCTTCAAGGAGTGGATGGATGGAAATAAATTAAAGATAAATGAAAAAAAGACTAAGTACATGATATTCCATCAGAAAAATAAGGCAGATATCAAAATTACGGTCAAGATAGGCGAAGAAAAAATAGCTAGGACAACTGAAGTTGTCTACCTAGGACTTTTAATTGATGATAAACTGAACTGGAGGAGACACATCCTCACCCCTCTAATAGGAGTTCTCAAAAGAAACCCCCAAGCTTCAGGAGAAGATAGCGCTTCAGGTTTTTAATGCGCATATCCTATCTAGGATTCGATTTAGTATCTTAACTGGTCGCAGTGCTCTCAACGAGTGTGCACAGATGTAACGGGCCAGTTAACATTGGACCAGAACATCCGAATGGAAAAGCGAAGATAGTGTATAAGTGGAAAGGAAAAACATCTGAGATCAAACTTAGTAATTGGGCAATACTCAAGCATACACGATTACGTTACACGAAATAGGGACATCTTTAGACCAATGCAACTTAGAACGGAGAGGACAAGAAAGGGCCTGCTTAATACTGCGGCGGAAATTTACAACACTGCCGGACCACATCAAATCGTCTTTGGCAATATACACGAAAACAAATACTTTACTGTGAAATGTTTTCTGTTTGCTTACAGTTTTTCAAAGCTATGATATCCAAAGGCTGTGAAATGCATACTTTGATTCCTGTTAAATGGTACTTTGTTAAGAGGAAAGACATTTTTAATTTTTAAATGTTCACAGCAACATGAAGCAAAAAGCTTTCACAGCCTATAGCAAGAAGTTTGAAAATATGATTACTTCAAACAAAGCAAAGTTAGTTGTTGTGGTCTTCTTGGCAGCAAAGCAAAGTCAACAGCAACAGTATTAAAAATGCTGCAGAAATTTAAACCCTGATTTTGCCCTTATCACTCTATCGAGCATATTGATGTTGGTTTGTATGTTGGCAGTTTCTCCCTGAATGTTATTTTTACAGGTCCTCCAGAATCTGTGGGCGGTTGGTATAGATACGGGATTTCAAATACCCCCACTATGGGCACTTTCGAGAATTCACCATGGTAGCTACCGGTCGAACCAGTAGCTAATTTACCATGTTCGAAAATTGATCACTTACCATAAGTTACCACTCACCATGTTCGAATATTCACCGGTAAAGTAACCACAGTCTCACCACAGGAACCATATTCGTGTGATGGTTGAAGTGGTAGTTTGAAAAATATTTACGTTTTTAATGTTACGATAGTTTTTAGATTTCGGATTTTTTTAAAGTGGGGATTTTATAAGATGTTTGATAACAATTGAGCAATTAAGTACTTTTCTGCAAATATACAGACTTTGTAGTAAACTGCATTTTAAATGTAAAAATATAAAAATGCATTCAGTAAATTTGTAGATATTTATAAAAAAATTAGTTTAAATTAGAATACAAACTTCTGTACATGAAAAAAAAACGCAAATGTCAAATTTTCGTTCGAAAATTAACCACTTAACCACATCTATCATTCGGTAAAAACTAACCACACTAACCCTGATCAGCTTACCAATATGGCACCGTCACCAAAAAGGTAGCTACCACTGGTGAATTCTCGAAAGTGCCCTATAAGAAGTCAAGGGGTCAAACCAGATGAACATGTCGCAGCACAGCCTTCCAATGCCTTTGAAGAATAGGTTGTCGGTCCTGTTGAAACCATATGTCTCCTTAGTCCATTTCATACAGTCGTGACAAAAAAATAACTCCTCGAGTATGTTCATATAACGGTCTGAATTGACTGTGGCCGCCTGCTCATTTTCCTCGAAAAAACCATAATCCAAATTGGTCCTGTTCTTCTTTTCTGCACAAAACCAGCTTCACTGAACCTTGAATTGATTTCCGATCCGGGACAGGATTCAATGGCACAGTATGGAAACGATTTCAAAAGTCGCGCTGAAGTCGAACTTAAAAATTTCCTCTTTCGAACGAGATCATGCACGCCCGCTCGGGACTCCCATCAGCTCCAGATTGCTCATTTCAAATGAGGAAGTTATCTTGCGGTCCATAATTGTCTCAATAAGACGATATCTCTTTAGGTTACCAAGAAATTAATGTTAAATCCGAGTTGTTTTACTACTTTTACTGTAGTTGATTTCGGTCGACTTCCTACTTCTTCTTTACGCTCCTTTAATCCCTCATGGGAGTCCTACTGGAAAGAAAGAAAATCTTTCTCTGACCTCTATTCTGCTATATAAACAATGTAGCATAGTCAAAGTAGCACTCTCTAAAGTCATGAGAAAATTCGCCACGCCCAGCAAGCTGGCGAATTAACCATGACCAACGTGACAAGCCAAGTTAAGATATATGAAAGACTGTATACACCAATCAACATTTCTAATAAACTCCGACAAGGGGACAGTCGGGCCTCCCTCCTTTTCAACTTGGCGTTGTAGATAATGATCGTGGATTCGAGTATGACAGCAAGATGCACAATCCTCCACAAGTCTAATCAATTACTGGCTTATGCAGGTCACGTAGTCACTATTAGATTATCAAGGGCTATACAGTATGCTTTCACACAGATAGAGCGGGCGGAAAGAAAGCTGGAACGGCACATCAATGTAAGCAAACAAAAGCTTGCGGATAGCGATAAATCGAGTTCCTGATGGAAAAAGTGTTCTATAACACAAAAAACACTTGCTCTGATCTTTTAAAACTTAATATATTAAAATAAAAACATAATTTTCATGTTTAAATAAATAAAATAATAAAACTACCTTCTCTGCCTCTATATAAAAAAATTTCGAAATAGTTTTAAAACAATTGTAAAATTCTCGTTCAATCCTTGTTCTTTTAGACTATTTCAATTTTTTATCAATTCAATTAAGCACTATTTTCCAGATTACCAAAAATGCTTATTCTGAAAAAGAAAAGTTTCATTAAAAACTCCAAAATTTACCGCTTCACCTACCGATAAACACATGTATAATTTGGATGACCACTATTCGACATAAAACGAAACTGAACTAATTCATAACTTATTGGCGGTATCCGTGGAAGAGTAAAAATTTGTACTTGCTGTCTTATATAAATATTATAAGAGAATGTTCCGAAATGATAAGGGTTTGGATCGTTTGGTTTTGTCATACCCTAGTAGAGATTATAAGGATTAGTTTTTAGAGATTGTACAGATGTAATACTTACATAAACTTCAAAGTCTTTTGGTGCACTTAAAACATGACCTTCCGGTGAAATACTATCTAAAATATGTTCAATAGCAACCGAATCAATTAAGATCTAAAAATGAAACTATTAGTAGGAAAATTTCTCTTTCAAATATGTAAATGAAAAAGCGCACTTTTTTTCTTATTCTTATAACTAGATTACTTCGGTTTCCTCTAAATGCATAACACATTCCGGGCAGTATTGATGGATTCAACACATTTCTTGGCTCATTTGAGAGTGTTCTTATACCAAGCAACGATAAAAGAAAATTTCCTTTACAATATGGTTCATCATCTACTGATTCAATTCTTGAACCTAGTGACTCTGAAGCAAAATCAGTTCGTCCAATTTGTGTTGCTGGAATTTTATTTGCACCGTGGCACCTGCAACCACCTAAATTTTTCTTCAACTCTCCAATTTCTTTCCATATTTCCTCTGTTTGTTGAGTAAAAGACTGCTCACAATTTTTATTATCATCTCCACTTGAAAAAAATGTATTTGAAATTGGTCCACCAACATCTTTAAAGGGTCCACCATTCCTATCATCTTTAAGGTGTCCAAATTTATTCTTTGTGAGGACAAAAACAAACCAATATTAAAATGTTTTAAAGATTAATATTAAACTAACATAAATTTCCTTTAAGTCCTCTTCAAGCTTCTCGATATGGGTCATATTTTTTAAATATTGAAACATTGTCATATAAATTATAATAGATATTATGGTAGTCGTAGTAAAATAACAAAGGCAGGCCCTTAACTTCATATAAGCTGAATTAAACATTTAAATTTTTTCTATTTAATACTTTATACAATATATCACGAAAATAACAGTAAAACTAAATAGATAAAATGATTAATTGTTCGCAGCACACTTTTTTAATGAAATATACATATAGCTCTATACTGGAATGGCTTCTTCGACATTTTTTTTAAGATACTTCCAAGTACTTCATTTAAAAATTACGTATAGCTTGAATTATTTATTTCCGAGGGGTCAAAATCAACTCACAGTATCTAAGTTTCGTGGAAGCTTGTTGTAATTATGCCCACCTCCTGCTTGTCCTTCTGATTTTCGGCCTATCAGTATTCTTTCATTTCTGGCTAAGGTTCTTGAAAAACTGATAGCAACTCAAATCCTTGAGAATTGTGATCGACTTCGTCTCATAAATGTGTGGCAGTCTGGTTTTCGCCAGCATCACAGCTGAAAAACCGCGCTCCTCAATGTTACAACTGATATCCGAAACTCTCTTGACGTTCACCACGTTTGCAGCTTGAGATAACTAAAGCCTTTGATAGCGTCACTCTATGCTTTTGCCGAAACTCTTCTCTCGTGCTCATGTTTCTCCTTCTGCTATCCAACTCTTGCAATGCTTTTTAACCAAACGCTCTCAAAAAGTTATACTTGGTGGTTCTAGTTCCTCAATAGCCACACTTCGTGCTGGCGTACCCCAAGGTTCCATTCCATTAAAAACATAAACTTCCATTTTATGCTGGCCGCCATTTTGAATTGGGACACGACACATACCGAGTTTCCATGGGAGTCGAGTTGAGTTGAACTGAAATTTAGACCTACCTATTTTCGTTGAGCTGAGCAGAGTTGAAAATCTTTAACGGAAACTCTTAGCTTTGTCTGTTTCCATGACGTATAGTTCGGGTATATCTCTGGTTGAATTCTCATGGAAACTCTGTAACAGATAATAAATAATATTCTACTTGTCACACCCTTTCATTTGATATCCATACCGAGTGCGTTCTAAAGAAAAACGTAATCCTCCGTTTTGTGTTGACCGCCATTTGGTGTTTGCCGCCATTTTAAATTTGGTGTGACGCCACAGAGCTAATTGGGGGTCTGCTTGTTTGGGTATCCATGCATGTACAAAAAAATCAGAATTCTATCTCTTCTGGTTTGTCTCCAACGCTTGAGAACGCTTGGTAATGGTGACGCGCAATGGTCCGTTTTTTGCAACAGACCGTTGTCCGTCACTCAGTGTTCTTTAGATAACTATGAATTTTTGTTCACGCACCCGTCCGTCCCGTTGCATTGAAGCAAGTCAGCCTATACGAATGTATTCACAACGCCGAACGGATAGATGTTTTTGCAAATTTTTTAGTATTGCGGTTTGTAGTAAACTATGGATTGTGATATAGATATGGATTTATTGATTAGTGGAAAATGTGTTTAATTTTAGGGCCTGGGAGGAAATTTGCTAAAACTATGCAAAAATTTCGAGACATTGTCTGACATTATAACAAGCTTTTTCTACCTAGTCGACATTAGGAACTCGCCTCCCGTTTGGACGTGATGAGATTATAGACATCAGAAGTCTCCACATTATTTTAACGAATCATCCCCTTAACAAGCAACCTATGCTATTTATCGTTACTAACCACAGTATAGTTAAGCCAACGCTTCCTTGTGATGTTCCTCAGTTGACCTATTTGGTTTCCATCTTGGTTCCCAAATCCCGAGCTCAAAATAGCCGTCATCCATTGCATAAGGCTTGCTTCTACGTTTAAAGCTATGAGTGCGTTCATCATTATGCTAAGTAAAACTACAAAGTGACGCTTTCTTGACTCTGAACTGGAACCCTGAACCGAATCTTTTATTTATATTTAAATTATAAAAAATATGTGTTCATTTTCAACAATTTTTCTTTACAGAGCCGAGCGACGAATAACGTTAGTACATTCTTTGGCCTTATAGCAACCGCAGTAACGTCGTTATTATTAAGAAAAATATTATAAAATTTTTATTTTTAACCTTTTTTTAAAAAATTTCTCTTTTATAGAAAAGAAATGTTAATGTAAGTTCAAATTTTTATTCCGTCCATTTACAATTCCAATGTTTTTTTATTATTAGGTATATTCTAAACAAAATAAAATCTCGTTTACCATGAATCATAGCCTTTTGTTTCTTACTATTTAGAATAGCATTGTTAAATTTAATACCTGTGCACTGCCGGAAATATATATAGTTATCATCATCCGAAAGTGGTAATTAATAATAATTAAAATGTTTGTATGGTTCTGAATTGGGTGTGAGTGGATTAAGCTTTAAAAGTTTTATTCTTAAATAAGTGGTTTTAAAGTCAAGACGGATTCGTTACCATCGGCAGATCATTGAACATAATTATGAAGTATTTAAAATTAATTTTTACTGTTGGATTTAATTATTTATTATATTTTTGTGTTTTTCATTTTAGAATTAAACTTGAAACTCGAAATGCAAATCAATCGAAAAAATCTGTTCGAAGATTTCAAATAGGCCGAAGTATTTTAATATTTTCATATTTTTTATTGCATAGCAGATTGTTCTTGTGAGAAATTAAAATAACTGAATAACGAAAACAAGTTTTGTTTGAAATAAACATTTCTTTATTATGTATAAAATTAATATTATTTGATGGGGTTAATGGTTTATTTAATAAATTTTAGTGGGTAATATAATTAGTAATTAGTATAAAATGTGTTATAGAAACGGTAGTTAGTGCCCTGGTCATTATAGCTACTCCAAGACTCTTGTGATAGTGTTGTTGAATGCGAAATAAAACCATATTCATTATATCCATATATTACGATACTCCGTCGAAGTTGATTCACCTCTCGACAATTCGAACGACTGCCTATTCAGCGCTAACTTTCCATTCAAATTTCATTTGCATTATGGGAACTCCAATTGGCTGTGGCTTATTAATATTTTCCCAATACGATGACTGGGATTTGTGTTTCCGAAACAAAAACGTCAACTCTGCCGCTATCCGTATCACCAGAAACGATCAGGCAGGAATGCATATGCTGATTCGCTACTCTACCAAAACTGTGAAGCCTAGGTTGAACAGATTGTTTAATTGGGACTGCATGAAAAACTAAAGAAGTCGCCTTCAGAGTGTACACGTGTTTTCCGACAGAATCGTATGAAGATGTAAAACCACAAATTCTCATCGGGTTAGACAACTGGAGCGTAACTTTCAAATCAAAGGAGGGAGCCCAGCGGTTACTACCAAATTGAGATAGACTGTATACGGTACATATTCCGCCAAGACAAACTTTGATTATTACCTTCGAATACACCAATGCCAGGGACAAGATGCAGTCGATATTAGTGTGATCTATCTGGTCTCTCGTTCTACCATCGGGCGATACCCAGGTCTCCTTGTATATATTCTTGTGAGAAAAGGAGGTGCCTACCGTGAGTTGGTGGGAGCTACAGAAGTCAACGAAAAGCTCCTCATTGTTGTTAGTAACTTGGCTATACCTTCATTTCCAATTGTGTGTACAAAACCGGTGTTGTTGGAGCCGATTTGTGCGTTTAAGTCACCCATTAAAACAATGATGTCTAGGATGATATTTAAACTTTTAACACGTGCCTAGCTACTGCGTTTACTTTGGGCCGGTTATTTTCAAAGAATGGATGACTTAAGGATACCAAAAAAGCCCCGTGCCTACTACCAGTTGGAAAGACCGTGGTGTCAAGGTGGCAAGACACTGTTAAGGCTGACCCAGCAGAATTCGACAACATAAGTAACTGGAGGCAAGCTGCGGAACAGAGAGACGACTGGAGGAAGAATTTATGGAGGCTAAGACTCGATTTCCGTACCTTTCTTTCCCTCTACCATATTCTGGGTCATAGAGACACATGCCAGAATGTCTGCCGTGCCCTTTAAGTGTACTATGAAGTTTAGCCTTCGGACGGTCATCACTCCCAGGTACCTCATAGCTGCGACAACTATGTCATCCGCGAGCCCGATCTCACTGCGTCCTTTGGAAGACGAAGCCACAATACATCATTGTACATTGCTATCCACAGGAGAGGGTGCAGGGCAGAACCCTGCGGAACACTGCACGTTCTCCCAAACACCTTCTGGACCATCTTCCGAATCACAATGAAGTGAGTGGGTCTCTAGCTTGATCCACTATTTTGCTCCACCTCGCTGAGTTGAAAGCATATTTTACGTCGAGGGTTATCAGTGCGGTTTCTCTATGGCGGCTCTTGCTATACCCACCACAATGTTGACTACATCAGTCGTCAATATTGCCTTTCTGAAGCCGAATTGCTTGTTCGACAGGCCACCTACGCTTTCAACTCTAGAGAGTATCCTGTTACAGATCACCCGGTCGAAAAGTTTGCATATGGAACTAAGGAGGCTTATCAGCCTTTAGGATCATGGAAGATCCCCTCATTCAGGCAAGCTGTAAAAAACTTCAGTGAACCTGTCTGGCGCTATCGAAGCTCCTAGCTTTGCCGGTTTATTCGATATGCCATTCATGCCAGGGGCTTTATTGATGGCTACTTTTTTGTGGCCTTCAGAATCTCCTCTTTTCCTACCCCAAAACATTTAAAGCACCTACTTGGTGCTGTGAGACTGGACCTAGCTTCCTTGGTGAGTATTATGCCAACGCCATTCCTTCGGCATTGGCAGATATGCTCCCTGCATCTTATTAATGAAAATCTCAATAGCAATGATAACTTTAGTTCAGTCCGATGATAACTTTAGTTCAGTCCAATCTATCAGACTCCGACAACAAGTAGAGGAATAAAAAGAAATCTTTGTTACAAATCACGCCTAAAGTACATTTTTTATTGTGAAAGCACTTTCATACAATAATATACATAATAATGATTGAAATATCAGTAGGAAGTAAGCAATACAATTTTTTTTTCTTGACAATTTCTTAAAAATTTAAGTTTAATTATTTTTATTTTTTATTTTATTTTTTTATACAATTATCCTATTTGGGAATAAAGATAGGGAAATATTGGTTTCATTTTCATCTATACAAATAAATCGCTTCTAATTGGCCTTAGCTTGTTAAAAAAAAGGTTAATTATGTTATAATAATAATAGTTCCGTTGTTTTTTTTTGTTTTGTTTTGATTTTGTTTAGAATAATATTATATTTATATATAAAACAAAAAAATAAAAGAAAACCTACAAAAAAGAAGTATTAATATTAATTAATTCACTGGAGATTAATATAAGGGATGAATAGAGATAACAATAACCAAAAAAATAAAATTATAGTAATAATTATGTGCAACCACAATTGTTTCATAGTGCATAGATGGAATTTCACTCTGAAATACATTATATACCCCCCAAAAGACAAAGTATAGTAATAATTAATAATAGTGACACTCAACTGAAAATCACAGACCGAATATAAAATCATTTTTCGGACATTCAATTATTTTAAAGCTAAAAAAAAATATTAAAGAAAACTAAATTGGAATTATAATTCATCTCTAAGTAGGGTATAACGATTTTTGGATGGTGCTAATTTTTTAAATGTTGATTCAGGCGGTTTTGTACCTTTTGGAATATCATTTGATTGTTCTTCTGTTGTTTCTGGGCCATAATGGAATTCCCTAAGAGTATAATATGTTTTAATTATGTTATTTACTAATTTTTAATGATTTGTACCTGTGTAATTTGCCACTATATAAATCCTCTAAAAATTGCTTTAATTTTCCTGGCTGATACATATCCTTAAACTTTGGGAACAGGTACATATGTCTAAACGAATCAATTGCAATTAAAGGTAAATCTCCTTCATCTTTGCCCAAATGATGTAAGGGATGAGCAAAACGTTTACCATCAGCCGTTAAGAAGTTTATGTTTTCTATAATTATGATTATACTTTCAAAATAATTTGTTAAATAAATAATTTAAAATCCTTACGCTTCTCGGAAAGCAACTCCGACTCAATAATAGCCTTATAATCCTTAATCGATTCTAAATCATCAGGACGATGGAATAAAATAAGGAAAGGTAGCCCTTCTTCAGTCAATTCCTCGGCATTTTCAAATGTTATCTCTCGCACGAGTGGGACGCACTTCTCTTGGGTCCAAATATTCATTTCATCAAAACTTGTCATGCTGCCAGTGTATGTCTCGTCATTTTCATGCGATAGGGCAACATCCGGACGAAATACGATTATTGGTTGACCTGCAGAGTATAAAGAGGGTGATTTGAATTTTTCTTTTTATAAAATGTCATTGATTGTGTGCAGCGGATGTGCTGCAATGATATTATATGGAGTATGTCCAATTTACTCAATTGATATGTGCCACCATTAACCTATGTGATCGAAATTTTGTTGTTGATTAACCAATTATCAAGCAGAAGCGGAACAATTGTCATATGATGGACTGGTGTACTTGCCTTCAAGTGACAGATTAATCCAAGATACATCTTTAATGTCTCGTAGTAAAACGTTTCTAGTATGTATATTGCCAATAAGATCTCAATATTGTTTTGTAAACCGCTTTAGTCGATATATAAAAGCAAGAGAATGTTAAAAAGCACGGTGCTATATCATCAAGTACCAGTAATGAGCGCAATTTGCTCGGTGGTTCTGTGAATGTGGAATCTAGGAAAGGTATGCGGATAGGTATGTCCTAGATTTTTTTTTATGTGGCAGTGCTAAGCTCAGGAATCACCACCAATGAAGTATAAGTAGGTAACTTTCAATGTCTTTCTCCAAACAGTGTTGGAGTCTCAATAAGATAAGATAATGTTGTTTATATAATTAGACATTAAATAAGCAATGCACCAAGGTCTCCGCAAACTTCAAATGTTCAGATGCAAATGATCAAATCGGAATTTGATTTTCAATAAATAAATGATATGAGCGAATCTTTCAAGGAAACTAGACTGGCGTTCTTCAAGAGAAAGCAGCTCTCCGGAAATACTTTTAGCATAATTTGCATAATAATTATTGGATTTGGTGAACGGCCAGAAAGGTAACTATTCCGTCCACTATTTCCGACCTTGCCATTATCGTGAATGAACCGACGCATGGAAAAATAATTTCTTTGTATCATCGATTAATGCGAAACTTCGCAAACTACACGGATTACTGGTTCAAGCGGGCAATATCATTGAAAAATTTTGTCTTGGGAAAAGCTTCGTGCATGACACACCGCGATTTGCTAAACCGGTTTGTGCAGGCGGTGACCCACGATATTTTGCGAGCATTAATCAACAAAGTTTTATTCATAGAAGAAAATAACATATCTGAACATTTGAGAGGTATAAAGATTTGTGCTTTTAGCCTTGGTAAGCTGGTGATACAAAAAAACATTATGATTTTCATTCATATATATAAAAACCGACGTAAAGATTAAGCTAAAAATTATTATTTATAATTATCTTGAACTGACAATGGAGTTACAATTGTGCTGATGTTGGTGCTGGCTAAAATAGCAATCAACTTTAATTTGATACAGATGAAGATATCTCTTATGAAAGATATCCAAGAATTACTGATAAATTTCTAAAAACAACAAAGTTAGAAAATAGTTACGACTAGTAAGTTAGAGAATAGTTACTAAAGGAGGTTAGGCTAAAAAGGAGAAATCCTTTGCACTATATACGCAGGAATGAACGAAAATTTTTTCTGGAGGAAAAGGGACAATCATGAACTAACTATACGAGTTGTATAAAGATCCAGACAACATAAAAATTATAAAAGTAAACTTGTTGATTTCTTAGATTTTTTTGGTGATACGATGAAGCACCCTTTGTACTACTGTTATATGAGCTCAGAAACACCGACTGCGGAAGACAGTTCCACAATCGAGTTGTTCTATTTATAAACGAACTTCTATATCGTAATGTGCGAGAAGAGGAGGGCTGTAGCGTGTGGGGGTGAGCCGAGTTGGCTACTCTTGTGTTGCGGCAACTGTAGGTTTTGTTGTGTTGAATTCGATCCGATTCTTGCGGCCCCCAGAGTACCGTCATCGGCGAAATTGTGGAGTGGGTTGGCGGATATTAAGAGCAGATCATTAATGAATATTAAAAAGAGAGCAGGTGAGAGAATCGACCCTTGGGGAACGCCGGCCGAGATGGAGTGAGGGTTGGATTCGTCGCCATCCAATTCTACTTTGATTGAACGGCCAGAAAGACAGCTCTCAATCCATTTCGTAAGAAGTGAGTCGATAGCAACAGCTTGGAGTTTAGACAGCAGATCGGGATGCAAGAGCAGAGCAACTAGACCAAACTCACCGAAGCGAAGGATGCTCCGGTGTAGATGCTGAACATGATGCTAGTTTCCAAGAGTTCGGATAAACTCCGGAGTAGTCTGACAGGGCAAAAAGTTTGCGCACAGGTTTAGCGAAAGGTGAAGCAAATTTTTTGAGTACCATTGGGAAATATTATCAGGGCCAGTGGATTTATTGACGTAAATCTCTTTAAGACATCTCGTGTCCTGAAGAAAATTCCGTCCAGTGAAAATTTTTGTTATGGGGCCAACAAGAAGTCCTGTTGCAGTGTTATGCCTGCTTAAACAACACGATTCTCATCAGCTGATCGATATTGCTGCAGCACCGACGATGGCAAGCAGAGAGTACGGGAAGGGAAAAAAGGAAAAAAAACATACTTGCCGTCCGTTAGTAGTTTTTGTCTAATTTAGTGCTAGTGAGTTTCACTTTTTTTTGTATCACTCTACACGTACTTATATTTATTGATTGCGATTGCTATTTAAATTTTGCTATGTAATTGTTGAGTTTCGATTTTAATTGTGGCAATTTGAAGTTTTAATTCTAAGTGGATTCTTATTAAGGTATGCGCTTGAAGGACAAGCAGCTGCAACCGTTCGCACTTCATGCTAGCCCAGTCCAGACTTCGTTCGGTTGGGACAACATAGCAGTAAAGACAGCACCGGATTTTTATGAAAGGAAGACCAGGCAGACACAACTTTGAATGATAAAAAAAAGATATAAGATGGCGCAGAAAATCTACGAACCCTAGACATAAAAAATTGAAGACTCAAGCCAGGGCTAGACACTTGTGGAGGAGGATGTTGTATGAAGCCAAAGCCAATACCAGGCTGTACTTATGATGATTTATTAAAAGCTTCCGCTGAAGATATCCGTTGCTGAACTGCTTATGACCACCGTATCATATTGATTATTCCAGATAATTTTCTTTTAACATTTTTCCTATAAAACCTTGGTATGGCAATTAAAAGCTTTCGAATAAATGTGCATTGTTTAAAATATGAATTTTTTTCTCGGTTACCACTGCATGAATACAAAAGGCGTAAATGGACCATGTCAATTAATACGAAATAAACAATAAGAAATCAAAAAATAAGTCTACCTTTTGCCTCTTGTAGCATTACCAACAACTCACCATTATTTGTCCCTGATGTCGTTAGTTTTAAAAGATTTCAATAGAAATATTAATTTATGATTAACAAACAAAGAAAAATCAACAGTTACTAACCAGGTGGATGCATTGCTGATGTCGATTCCCCAAATCCAACATGAAATTGGCAATCTTCCTTCAGGTTTGTGGCAACTCTTCTAAATATGTTATATTCGGGCATGTCTCTTCTATCAAAATATCCAATGATAATTCGCTTCTTTGAGTCCAAACTTTCCAGATCCTTGAGCGTGTGGAATTCCTTAATTGGATCTTCTAATTGTTTCTTTACAAATTCTACAAAAGCGTCTGTAGATCGCTGTCCTCTATATTCTCTCTTTGTTGGCTGGCCATTTCTAACCACTTTAAGTGTGGGATATTTTGTAATATGGAATCGCGACGCGACCGTTGTTTCGCGGTCGCAATCTACTTTACCCATAACTACTTTTCCAGCTTCGGGGAAAGCTTCTTTTACCTATGAATTATAATTAGATTTAGAGTTTTTCACTAGAGAAGACACCAATTTTTGTGGGGGAGTACCTTATCTGCAGCTTCATCAAAAACTGGCTGTAGTATACTGCTAAATCTGCACCATTCAGCGTAGAAGTTAATAAAAACAAGCTCATTTGACGCTGAAAAATGCAAAAAAAATTTAAACATGAAATATTTGGGTTAATTTTAACTAGCCCATAGTGACGGGGTCAAGTGCACTTCTCTTGCAAGCATCCACTCAAGTAAATATTGACACACAGGCTAAAACAGCAAAAACTCTTTTTGTTTACATACCTAAAGTCATATCCAAGTTTTCGCTAGTAAGTTGTACTGCTCCACTATCAGTTGGATTGTAAAATACGTAGAAAAACTGAAAGATAAGACCAAAAATTAAATTTTTTTCCTACCAGGGTGAAGGCTGAAAAGCCGCTTCCATATACAGACTTAATATCACAACCGAACAAGTTCTTCTACAATTCATCTCTGATGTTTACTCTAATCATTGTAGCCTTCATTGTATCCGTAATGAATTCACAAATAATCAGAGACCACAATTACCCAGAGAAGTCTGACGAAAACATTTAAATCGTGGCACATTTCTATTCGATTAGTGTGTGACAGGTTGTGATATTCTGAATGTTTAATTAGCGGCGTCTGGTGCATATATGCTTATATTAATGACTTACCATAAAAAGGGTAAAATAAGTCCATTTTATACTATCGAAAAGACTCATTTTAGTACAGTAATTTTTATGTACACTAATATTTTAGGCGAAATACATTAGAATAACCACACGTCCGTGCTCGGATATTGGGGACTGAAGTGACAAGGCAGAATTGACAACGTTAAGAAATTGAAATAAAAATTGTTAGTTAAGCGGCCATCTAGGTGTTCGGTGTGGAAATAGAACGGTGGCTGTTTAACGGAATTAAATGGGTTAGTTTTGTTTTTTAAATTTTACTATTGCGATTTTAAAAAAGTTTTTGCTTGATAAATTAAATTTAAACAATATTTTTTCCATTTAAAAGAATGATCAATGTTGTTAAAATGTTCTTAATAATGGCTGTTCTCTTTTTACAAAACAGCGGGGCAGAGTGTGTCAGACAGGGTGCAATATATGTTTTTGATGGAACACCCTGTGTGGCGCATTCTTTTTCGTTGTGTTGTAAACGGAAAGCACCCATTTTGTATCATATATTTTGTTTACATAAAATGAAGATATATTTGGACACGATTTCGAGTCAGTTTGGCACCCGTAATGTCTCTGGTCCTCTTGGTATGTATATTCCATTCTTTCAATGGCTTAGAATAATGTACATTTATGAACCTCAGAGAAACAAAGAAAGGGGTAGAAATTCAAGAAGAGATAAAGCAGCCCGGTAGCTAGATGGCTCGACTGCTCCGACCCTGGGGGAATTACTTTTATAGGGTTCATGCTTATGACGCCAGTTTGGACTTGAACGTCATATAAAAAAGAGTTGGTGAGTATGAATCTGACACTACTGTTTTTTTATGTGATATTATAGGAATTACCCTTTGTACTACTAGTCTGTTATGTCGTTCAAGTCATGGTCAGTGTCTAGTAGTAAGCTTGATTTGAAGTATAGAGGAGAAGGTATAGGTTAGGTTATATTAGTTCGGAAACACCGACTGGGGAAGATAGTTCCATAATCGAGTTGTTCTGTTTATAAACGAACTACTAAAACGTAAAGTGTGCGAATAGGAGGGCTGTAGCTTGTGGGGGTGAGTCGAGTCTGCTAGTCTTGTGTTGCGGGAAAAAGGTTGCCGTGTAGGCAGGATGTTTCTAGTTTCAGTGGAACAGTCGCTATGGTAATAGCTGTAAAATGTACTAAGGGCTGCTACATTTCTACGGTGGCTTAAAGGGTCGATGGAAGAGCAAAGGATGCTATCGCCAATGATTATGATGGCACGATTTTTCACCTTGTCCAGCCAAGCCAAGGTGATGTTTGGGGCGCCCGTCCAGATATACGAGTTGTATTCAAAGCCATGCGTCAGCCATTACATTCTTTTTGTCCACTGAGATAGAGGGGCGGGTGGTGCAGGTTTTTGTAGAGATAAGACAGAACAGTATGTATCGCTCGACTTGCTTGTAAAGCATCGTTAACAACTTCACAGCTTTTATATACCCTGTATATGACAAGGCTCAACCCAGGTTTAACGCAGTGGTAGTAAACGAGGGTCGAGTTGAAACTCGGTCCACTCAACTCAACTTAGATCTCCTACCTGGGGTCGCGTTGATATTTTGCCTCATCTACGCGGATCGAGTTTTTAATTGGGTTGAAGTGACATTTGTTTTGTTTGTTTATCATCCTGCCTTCGCCGTAGCTTGCATTACCTTCCATGTTTTAAAATTTTTGTACGTATCTAATGAGAATTTCACGCACAAATTTGAGGTTATGTTTTGATATCAGTTTAACTCTATTTCAACCCTAACGTAAACTCAACTCAACATCATATAAGGTGGTCGAAATTTCAACTCAACTTCGACTCAACTTTTTTTCAACATAGTCATAAACCGGGTAATAGAGGCTTGGCTATCTATGACAATTCCAATATTCTATCCTTGTATAGATTCCTGGTTCATTGTCTGGCAAGCCTTCACGAATGACATTAGCTTGCACTGGAAGATGCCAGGACAGTGAACTGTTAGTGGTCGCTGGATAGACCCCTGCCCCGATGCCCTCTGATGCCTTGGATCCATGGATGATTATCCGTAGATCAATGTTCTTCACTCTCTTCTTGAAAGTATTTCGACGGAGCGGAGATGTTCTTCGCGAAGGTCACTCTAGGTAGGGGAAGGTTTTGTGGTTGCGGCGTCCTGTACTGTAGGGTTTTGAGGTCCAGGGCCCAGATACCCTCAATCTAAGGAAGGGGCACTGAACGAGTTTATCATACAAATATAATTAGAGAAGTTTCTTTTTTAAAATTATTTTTCTAGAAACCTAAACAACATTAAAATCTCTTGCTCTAAATTTCCATTACGTCCAAATAGAGCTCTGACATTTTTAAGTAAATGTTGAAAGCACAATAAAACACAAATAAAAATCTCCTGTAATTTCTGTTACAACATTAACAGCGCCCCATTGTGTCGTCAAAGGCTTGTTTGGAGTCTTCCATCTAATGCAGATTAACTACCTACTTACAATAAAGTATAATTCGTTCTCGACTTCAGAAGCTAGATCAGGCTCTAGCCGCGGAACTTAAGGTACGTACAACATACCAAGTCCCTACCTTTTTCCCTATCCCAACCGAAGATATTTTCTTTCATTCCTCCACTTTGTTCTCATTTCCAGCTTAGCGAAAAGCCTTTTTTGCCAGAGATCTTCTCGGAGGGCAGAATTTTCTGCACAACATCGATGGCGGGATTAGATAAGATTCATAGCCAGACAGTTTGGCATTAATGCTATTTATGTTTATCACAATGTCTTGTATTCTGATAAGGCCAATAAATTTGTATGAAGAAAAGAGCGAATGTATCACGGATTTATGGGTGATGGCAGCAGCAGCAGCAAGCGGTAATCTGGCCGCGCATCCATTGTAGTGTTTCTGGTGCTGCTTGCACTATTGGATGGTGGATCTCGGTTGGTTGAAGGAATCATTTCTATAAAAGTAGCATACATGAATTGCAACTAAGTACGGCAGTCGCTTTAGTTATTCTGGTTTTGCAATAATTTTTATTGTATGGTAATAGCTGCATGGTAAATGGCGCGGCGTTTCTGTAGTTTTTATAGGAACGAATTAAGTAATAAAGTGATTGACTGGATGCGGATTATTATTATTGTGGTTTATTCCCATGCCATGAGAAAGTAATGCTTGGGTAGTTTTTATTTATTAAGGATAGAAAGGTTTATATATGGGGAAATATAAGGAACGAATTGGATTGCGATTTGTGATGGTTGGTGCTCATATTTTAAAGGAATTAGAAGAACTAAAATCGCAGTTAGTACGTATACATGATGAGTTGAACTCAGGTTAAAATCGCGTCCAACTACATGTAGTGGCGAGTCGAGTTGAATTAGGGTCGACTGAGCTCGACTTAGCTCTGCTACCTGGGTTGAGTTGAAATTATACGTATAGACGTGAGTTCAGTAGTTGTGTATAGTTGAGTTTAGTAGAAAACAGCACCTCTGTGTATTGTTTATAGTTTTCTTGTAAAGTGTAGTGCTTATTTATTTTCAACTCAACCTCAACTCAACTATTTAACTCATCATGTATACGCAGTAATAAAAATGGGAGAGGCACAGAAGCTTGAATGCCTAGCGAACGAAGATTAGACCAGAGTTGTTTGGAGTTTAAAAGGGGATGAAGCTTGCAGGAATAATACTCATCATTTAACGGATTATGGTGAGATTGCAAAGTTTATCTAACCGGACACACCGATCATAAAGAAATTTAATAAAGGAGATCCGTTAGGACGTTGGTACACTAAAGTAGTGTTAGCGCACTGCAATACCGACTTTTCGAATAATAATTTTTCTAGTATTCTTTCTTGGGCCCGGGTGGGTATTCAGGGAAGCACACATTCAGTGTCTAGTAGTAAGCATGATTCAAAGGAATTAATAGAGGACAGGTTAACAAGTACGGCGGGGGCTGAAGGAGGAGGCGACGGACCTTACCCTTGAACTCTTGGAAGTTTTAGAAGTTCACACCAAAGAAAAGAAATTTACATGGAACACTCGCATGTAACAAAAATCAAAACAACAAATTTTTGTAACGGGGCTTCGATTTCGCAAAGTCGATATCTTCAATAGCTGTCAGCTGAGCCAGAGAAGCAACCGTCGGGGTTAGCGGAAGACAGCTCACCATTGTCGGAGTCACTTAAACAAATGAATTCCGCTACTGACGCCGGCAGTACCAGCTAGACTACCTGGGGAGCTGTGTGAAGTTGGCCCCCCGAATTGCGAATTTCAAATTTGTACTGGGGGAATCGATTGACCATTTTTTGACCATTATTGACCACCATAAACTTTCGTTTGACCACCCGCCATTTTCGAGAAACAATCAAAACAACTTTGGGGGGCTAACTTCACGCTAGCCCCCCGAGTTTGATATTTCGATAATGTTAAATCGGAAAAGGATTGACCACTTTTTGACCATTATTGACCACCAAAATATGTCGTTTGACCACCCTCCAATTTTACAAAAAAAAAAAAATTTCAATGTATTAGTCACCTGCGAAGAAATTCGAAATGCATCGAGCAGTTTCTCCAAAATTTTAAGCGCCGTTCTGGTTCTCTAACATTTTGTATAATTAACTTGAATGTCTCATTTGAAATTGTTTAAAATTGACGCGTTTTCAGAGGTGGTCAAACGTCAAATTACGTTTCTAACGCCTTTGCGAAGGTGGTCAAACGTTTTCAGCGTTTGACCACTCGTCATTATCAAATTTCACTAGAACAACCGCGAAAAATGATCTAACTTCGTGATGCGTCTCTTTTGAAATTGTAAAAAAATTTTTTACGCATTTTGAGAGGTGGTCAAACGTCAAATTACGTTTCTAACGCCTTTGCGAAGGTGGTCAAACGTTTTCAGCGTTTGACCACTCGTCATTATCAAATTTCACTAGAACAACCGCGAAAAATGATCTAACTTCATGATGCGTCTCTTTTGAAATTGTAAAATTTTTTTTACGCATTTTGAGAGGTGGTCAAACGTCAAATTACGTTTCTAACGCCTTTGCGAAGGTGGTCAAACGTTTTCAGCGTTTGACCACTCGTCATTATCAAATTTCACTAGATCAACCGCGAAAAATGATCTAACTTCATGATGCGTCTCTTTTGAAATTGTAAAATTTTTTTTACGCATTTTGAGAGGTGGTCAAACGTCAAATTACGTTTCTAACGCCTTTGCGAAGGTGGTCAAACGTTTTCAGCGTTTGACCATTCGTCATTATCAAATTTCACTAGAACAACCGCGAAAAATGATCTAACTTCATGATGCGTCTCTTTTGAAATTGTAAAATTTTTTTTACGCATTTTGAGAGGTGGTCAAACGTCAAATTACGTTTCTAACGCCTTTGCGAAGGTGGTGAAACGTTTTCAGCGTTTGACCACTCGTCATTATCAAATTTCACTAGAACAACCGCGAAAAATGATCTAACTTCGTGATGCGTCTCTTTTGAAATTGTAAAAAAAAAAATTTACGCATTTTGAGAGGTGATCAAACGTCAAATTACGTTTCTAACGCCTTTGCGAAGGTGGTCAAACGTTTTCAGCGTTTGACCACTCGTCATTATCAAATTTCACTAGAACAACCGCGAAAAATGATCTTACTTCGTGATGCGTCTCTTTTGAAATTGTAAAAAAAATTTTTACGCATTTTGAGAGGTGGTCAAACGTCAAATTACGTTTCTAACGCCTTTGCGAAGGTGGTCAAACGTTTTCAGCGTTTGACCACTTGTCATTATCAAATTTCAAATTTCAATATTCAATTTTTTTTACTCTTTGCAATGATAGTATTATCAATTAATATAATATTGATTTATTTTTCTATCAATATAATTAGTATTTATTCATAGTAAAAGGTAGTTAGGGATTGCCTAGTTTGTTGCGAGTAAATGGCCACTTCACGACGAGGCACTCGTAAGTTTCTGGCTAAACAAACTTTACTACTTAAACTTATCTACGGCCTTTATAGTTTCGGAGACCAGAAAAAAAATTTCAAATTGGATATGTTTTATTTTCGTACGTTAATATCGATACCAACAAATTTCTCTTGGCCATATGTTATCAAATTGGGATAAATAAGACAGTTTCGGAATTTAATAGAAATCGGAAGACAAATAGCCAAACTTGTTATAAATTTTGATCATAATTTCGTTATTTGTTACCTTAAAACCTCACTATACCGAATTTTATTGGGATCGGAAAACAATTGGCAGACTCGTTCCCGATATCGGCGCGGTCATTTTTAATTAAAAAAGTTTAAAACCTCCAGAATACAATTGACTAAATTCGTCCGCCGTACTAGACTCGCCTTTTGGAAATTATAAGTTTTGATCATAAATTCGCTATTTGCTAGTATACCGTTTTTCATTAGAATCAGGTCTACTCCGGTTTTCTAAGTCGCCGTGTGTCGTTTAAAAAGACTGATTATAATCAGAGAGGGCCACCTCTTTTACATATCAACACCTCTAACACGAATTACGGTCGTTTTGAACCTGTAAATCGCTTGCATATAAACGTGAATAAAAATATTAATGTCTTTAGCGAGAGCATTAGTAAAGATGTCCTTAAAAGGAGTCTTTTTGATCTCACGTGACTACTTATGTGGTTTGCATTTAATGTTTTTTTTTTGTTTATTTGTTTTTCGTTTTCCATTTTTATTTGAATTTTATTTGTTACTTTTATGTTTGCATGCCTCAGCTGAGCCCACGTGACGGTGGTAAATGTTTCTCAGCCTACCTGAGAAGTGCGCCTTACGCTTCTGCGTTAGAAGGGTTAACTATATTGTTATATATTATTATTATTATAGAATACAATCGGCGATTTGTAGAAAATTTTCAACAAAGCTGTCCATAACAGCGCCACCTAGAAGTGGCTTTAGAAAGTAATAGAATAACCTATTTTTTTAAGTTTTATTGTAAATAACACATGATTAAAATTTCATTAAGATCGGTTGCACGGTGTAGGAGCGTGTTCGGAACATATTTTGCACTGCACCCAACATTAAAATATTTGAAATTAATCCAAATCTTCAAAATTAAACATAACCAACTATTCTAATAAAAGTCTGAGACATTAGGTTCAGAATGCAAGTTTTCATTGGAAGCGGAACAAAATTTGCAAATTCGATGGCAATATTGGCGTGGCCTTTTTAAATTCATAAGTTTTGACCACAAATTTGTTATTTGCGACGTTAAAAACCTTTAAGTCGTCCGCCATATTGGCCCCGACATTTTGAATTCATAACTTCTGACCATAAATTCGTTATTTGCTACCTTAAGAAATCCCGGATACCGATTTTCATTGGAATCGGAAAACAATTTGCAAATTTGTCGGCCATATTGGGGCAGCCATTTTGAATCTATAAGTTTTGACCACAAATTCGTTATTTGCGACCTGAAAACCCTCTATACACCCACTTTCATTGGAATCGGAATAAAATTGGCAAATTCAACCATATTTCTGTGGCCATTTTTAATTTTGATCATATTTCGACGGCCATTTTGAATTTCGAAAATTGGTCTTCGAGGTGTGTTCGATCTTCCAATAAGTACCTAAAAAATACATAACAATAATTATAAGGTCATATATTTTAACGTACTTATCATTTAAAAGGATCCTCCTCATATAAAATTTTCTTCCAAAGGAAAACACTGTCCAGCAGCAGCTGCCCTAAAAGAAACGAAAATTACCACAAAGTATTAGTCCTTATACATAAAATACTTATCTGACAACCCAACAAAATCCAATGTTCCACCACAACAAGTCTGAAGCTCCCCACCAAGCTCCGCTAAGGAAACACGATCCACAACAAGTTCTAAAGCTCCCCACCAGGTTCCACTGTCGCATTACAGTGGAGCAAATAAATATCGAAGCGCGTTGCCCAAAAGCTTCAGATCACTCTTGATCTTCTACACGGCTTGATGGTAGAAGAAGTCGCTATTTGCAGCTAGTGGTCTCATCTCGATCGCATTATACGAATTTTAGGTAATGCGAATTTCTAATATATTAGCCGTATTGAGCTGATATAATTTGCGCAGCTAATAGTCTCATCTCGATCGCATTATACGAATTTTAGGTAATGCGAATTTCTAATATATTAGCCGTATTGAGCTGATATAATTTGCGAATTGCTAATATATTAGCCGTATTGAGCTGATATAACTTCACGGTTACATTAATCGCCCTGAGTTTAATGTGACTCTCTAACAACTAACTATTAGTTCAAATTTCAGGAAACTATTGAATACATTAGTCGGATTGATGCTAATGTACAAAATCCAATAAATTTAATACACGGAATAGCTGGAAGAGATATTCATACCGATTGCAGAATAGCAGAGATTCACACCAACTGCAGAGAAACCAGTCAGGGCCATCTACAACTACAGGAATTTCTAAGCTTGAAAATATAATAAATAAACATAAGTATATAGTGAAGTTGAATTGATTTACATTTAGATTTAGTTAAGGTAATAATTAGCGAATTTTGTTAAATTGAATTTTGAAAGGTAATAATTAGCGAATTTTGTGAAATTAAATTTTGAAATAAAGTGACAAGTTGAATTATTGCCGCAGTCTTTCACTCTAAGTTATTGTTATAATCACTGAATTGTTCAAACAGGCTACCATAGCCCCGAACATTTGGTCCTTCGAGCCGGATATTAGTCAAGATTCCGGTATAATAAATATATTCAGTGATTTAACGTGACTTAGAGAACTGCCTGCATCGTCAAGGTCTTAATCAGAGTTTATTGTCGAACTATCGCTGAATCCAATCATGGATAAACTTATAAAAAAGCAAGAAATATTAGTCGAGGATCTACAAAACTCCCTCAGAAATTACGGAAAGGACTCGAAAACACGGAAGACGACCCAGTATCTTAAAAGGCGTCTTGCTCGCGTGAATTCGTTATGGGAACAAATTTCAATTAATCATTCCACCTTAGTAGATGCGGCCGCAGAGGAAAAACCCATCGAAGCCGTAGCTGACTATATATCAGGACCAACCTTCATGGAAACAGAGGAAGTCTACCTGCTTCACGTGGGTGAATTGGAAGACCTGATATCATCAGCAGAAACTTCGAAAACCACCCTTTCTATACAAAATTGTGCTCCATCGGGTTCCCCTGGATCAAACGCCAATATTGATCCAGGAGCAGAAACTTCGCTAAAACTCCCTCGCATTTCATTACCAAGCTTTTCCGGAAACTATGCCGAGTGGACATCGTTCCACGATCTGTTTGTAGCCCTCATACATAATAAGAGAAACTTGTCTAATGCCGAAAAACTACATTACTTGAAGGCAAGTACCCATGGTGAGGCTGCGCGACTCATTCAAGGCTTCGCAATCACCGACCTCAATTACGAGACAGCTTGGAATATTTTGAAGGAACGGTTTGACAATAAAAGAATGTTAGTACACGTTCAACTCGATAAATTGTTTAACCAGGCCCAAGCTAGCGAAAACGCCGATTCAGTTAAAAAATTACTCGACACTACCACGGAAAGTGTCCAAAATCTGCAGAATCTAGATGTACAGGATATCTTTGATCTAATGCTAATTTATATCGTGACTAGGAAATTGCCTAGAGACTCCTTGCAGCTCTGGGAACAACAAATTGCCAGTGATAATAAGCTACCTTCTTTCGACACTCTAAAGCAATTTCTAGAAACGCGCTTTCGTACGCTGGAGGCTATCGATTCAACCAAATCAAAGCCAACTAGAAGCATCCAGCAAAGCAAACCTATCTCCCGAATTCAGTCATTCGTCGTCAATCAGACTTCTACATGTGCGCATTGCGGAAAGGACCATTCATTGAGGAATTGCCCACAGTTCATCGCGCTCCCTTTCACCGAAAAGAACGTCATCGTGCGACGTAGTGGCCTATGTATTAACTGCTTAGGACGCGGACATCGTGCCTCAGCCTGTCCTAGTAGACATACCTGCATCCATTGCAAGAAACGACATCATTCGCTTCTCCATGTTAATCCCACTAAACCAGAGGCAAGTCCTATCCACACGACTCCACATGCGCGAGACATCGCTAATACAACTCAAACGTCTGTCCCGCAAGTCCAAGTAAACGCATTGCATTCGTCAACCCATAGAGAAGTCCTTCTCTATACAGCCCTTATAACACTGCAAGGAACGCATGGTATACAGCGAACATTCAGAGCACTCCTTGACCCAGGCTCACAGTCATCATTTATGACGGAATACGCCGTTCAAACATTAGCGTTGCCTAAAAGGCGTATTACCGCACCAATATTCGGAGTAGGACAAGCCGAAGTGGGGACAGCTGAGACCATGGTGAAAACAGCTCTAGTAGTTCCAGCACACAGCTTTACGATGGATGTGACTGCGTTAGTCCTCAAGAACCTAACCAGCCAATTACCATCCCAACCTATCACATCCACCGAGTGGAATCATATACAAGGGCTCAAGCTGGCTGATCCTACATTTGATCGACCAGGCCGTATCGACGTCATTCTTGGTGCAGAGATTTATGGGTCACTTCTCTTACCCAATCTTCGCAAAGGCCTGAAGGGTCAACCTGTGGCTCAAAATACGATTCTTGGTTGGATACTAAGTGGAGAAACATGTAGAGAGGACTGTCACTCGACCAAGATCAACACATTCTCTTCAATAGTATCCCTAACCACTCTCAGCCAACAAATCCAGAAGTTCTGGCTTGTGGAGGAAGTCCCCACAACCACAAAACTCAACCAAGAAGATCAAGCCTGTGAAACAATGTATAAAACAACTCATAAACGCTTGGATAATGGGAAATACTGTGTACGTCTACCATTTATCGATGAATCCCACAAGAGATCGTTAGGATGCTCTCGCGCGACAGCAATTGGAAGTTTTCGAAGCCTCGAGCGAAGATTCATGTCCAACCCATCATTAAAAGACGAATATACCACGTGCATACAGGAATACTTAGAACTGGGACATATGGTCCCTGCCAAGGAATCTGATGATGAGATGACATACCAAAACAACACGTGGTCATGTACCAGCTATTACCTGCCTCATCACGCAGTATTCAAGGACAGTACTTCCACTCACCTCCGAGTGGTGTTTGACGCCTCAAGGAAAAGCAGTTCTGGATACTCCCTCAACGACGTTCTATTTACTGGACCCACGCTACAAAATGAATTGACTGCCGTCCTAAATCGATGGAGGAAATTCAAGGTTGTGCTCATCGCAGACATTGTCAAAATGTATCGACAAATCATGATTCACCCTGATGATATTAAGTATCAAAAAATTATATGGCGAGATTCCCCATCAGAACCCTTAAAGGATTACTGCTTAACCACGGTAACTTTCGGTGTAACCTGCGCTCCGTACCTAGCAATACGAACCATTCAACAGTTAGCGGAAGATGAACGTGACTCCTACCCGGTAGCGTCAAAAATCGCATTAAATGATTTTTATGTTGATGACCTGCTAACTGGAGCCGACTCCGAGCCAGAAGCAACCATCATTTACAAACAGATCGAGACCCTTATGAAGCACGGGGGTTTTAAGCTAAAAAAGTGGCTCTCGAACAGCCAGGCTGTTCTAACTCAAATTCCGGACGACGACAAGGCATTACCCAATTCCGTGGATCTCAGCTTAGACCAAGGCGTCAAATCACTAGGAATCATTAGGCACCCATCATCGGACACCTTCAGCTACCGAATCACCATTTCCTCAGAACGAGTAGTGACTAGTAAACGAGAACTACTCTCTGAAATCGCGAAACTGTACGATCCTCTGGGTTGGATTGCCCCAATAATAGTGACCGCAAAAATCCTGATGCAGTCTCTATGGATGCTCGGCTGTGGATGGGACGAATCGGTGCCTCCAAGGATTCAGCAGACATGGTTAACATTAAAGAGTCAATTGCCTCTATTAGAAAAACTACGAATTCCACGATGGTTTGGCACGACTCAGGGAAATATCGGTATCCAATTACACGCCTTCAGCGATGCATCACAAAACGCCTACGCAGCGGCGTTATATTTAAGGGTTCAATCTCCAGATACCATCATCAACGTTCATTTAATCGCGTCTAAATCAAAGGTAGCACCAATTAAACAGATATCAATACCTAGATTAGAATTATGCGGTGCGGTACTGGCAGCAAAACTAGTACAGCATACACGGGAAACTCTTCAACTTAAACATAATATACCAATTCATATGTGGACAGATTCGTCGATTGTACTTTCATGGTTGAAAGGACAACCAAGGAAGTGGGCCACATTCGTGGCAAACCGAACAAGCGAGATTTTCAGCCTAATAGAAAATGCACCATGGCACCACGTATCCTCGTCAGACAACCCTGCAGATCTCGCCTCAAGAGGAGTTTCGCCAACCGAATTGCTGAGATCCTCTCTTTGGTGGAACGGACCCAAATGGTTGAGCAAGAATCATGATCATTGGCCTCAACCAGAAGAACCTACCGATACCGAACTAGAGGCCAAAAAACCCGTACATATCTTCCATGTGCAGCCTATATGCAACCCCTTCCTAGCAGAGCTTCTCACTAAGTTTTCGTCATATTCCAAACTAATTCGAATCACCGCTTACTGCTTTCGAGTTGTTGCACGCGCAAACTCTGAGCATTTGTGGTTAACATCACAAGAATTAACGAAAGCAACACATTTCTGGCTCAAATTCCATCAACAGACTTATTTTAGTAAGGATATTACTCATCTACAAAGGCATAATACTTTATCAACGGACAGTAAACTCCTGAATCTATCCCCATTCCTTGACAAGGAGGGACTTTTAAGGGTTGGTGGACGTCTTCAAAACGCCAATATAAGCTACGATGAACAACATCCAGTCATCCTGGGGAAATCTAACCATCTTAGTACCCTCATCATCGACCACTTCCATCGCTTGAGCTTGCATGGCGGAACCCAGCTAACCTTGTCATTACTAAGGAAAAAATTCTGGATTTTAGATGGTCGAAACACTGTTCGAAAGTTGCTACTAAAATGCATCATATGTTTTCGCCTCCGCGCTAAACTCGCCACTCAATTAATGGGAAGCTTACCGCAGCCAAGGGTCAACATAGCAAGACCATTTACCAACACCGGTATCGATTACTGCGGCCCCATCAACATCAAAACCAGCAAAAGGAGAGGAGCCCCCGCTACAAAGGGCTACATCGCGGTATTTATATGCTTAGCCGTGAAAGCTATTCATCTAGAACTGGTTAGTGAATTATCCACCCAGGCATTTTTAGCGGCCTTTCAGCGCTTCGTAGGACGACGAGGAACACCTCAACACATATATAGCGACTGCGGTACCAACTTCATAGGAGCCAACGCATACCTGAAGGAAATATCTCGACAACAAGGTCAATTTGCGGAACACGTCTCTCATGCCGGTATAACGTGGCACTTCAACCCACCACACGCCCCTCACTTCGGCGGCCTTTGGGAGGCCGGGGTCAAATCCACTAAACAACATCTACGTCGAATTGTTGGAAACGTTATTTTAACTTTTGAAGAAATGGCAACAACTCTGTGTCAGATTGAGTCATGTTTAAATTCTCGTCCCTTGTGCCCAATCAGCGAAGACCCAACTGACTTAAATACATTAACACCAGGACATTTCCTCATCGGCGATGCTCTTCTGGCGCCCCCACAAGCCGATCTAGTCGAAAGAAACATCAATCATCTCAATCGGTGGCAGCTCACTCAGCAACTGGCTCAACATTTCTGGAAACGATGGGCTTCAGAATACATATCTAGATTACAACAACGCCCCAAATGGCTACAAATCCAACCGAACGTAAAAGCAGGAGATTTAGTGTTAGTAAAAGATGATCGCCTCCCGCCACTTAGTTGGCCACTCGGCCGCGTGGTCAACGTCTACCCAGGACCTGACGGTCTAGTACGCACAGCAGACATAAAAATGAAAGACTCAATAAATCGGCGACCAATAACCAAATTGGCTCGTCTCCCTATCAATGACAGGGAACAGAATACAACCCCACACTAATAAATAATAATTCTCCCATTTAACAATTCGCAAGTGACACAAACATCTCAAATCATTAAACTAAAACAGGAAACTAGGCTTTAAGCAACTACAGAATACCAAATCATAGATCCAAACCAACTTTAAACAATTTCGAAACTCACTATAATATCGACTAGAAAAAACCGTTAACGAAATCGTCAGAAAGCAATCTCTTTTACCTCGTTCATTTCCCGAGCATCGTGCAAGGAATCAACAAGTTTTATTTTATTCTATTATTTATTTTAAAAGTTATTATTATTTTAAAATGGATTACTTGTGGATAGATGACGTACCCAAGCTATCAACACCGCCAAGACCGATCAAGGAAAAATTATTATCGGCCCCAACCTCACCTCAGCGGCCATACAGCAGGAAACCCTTTGAAGCTACAACATGCGGCCCAGAAATTCGTCGACGGACGCAACCCCAAAAGGTCCCAACATCGAAGGTCAGAACTACCTCAGAGGCTACGCCACCTAACCCACGAAAAAAAATCACCCTGGACGAGTATCGGATGCGCCACAACCAACCACCACCCAATGTCATAGTGGAACCCGCCTTATGGAAGAAAATTAAGGCCCTTCCACTCCCATGGGCGAAAATTATGTGCGCCAAAAAATCATACCGCACATCCTTCGAAGGGAACATCCTACGATTCACCCTAAATAAAGAAAGGACATGTCGAGTGGTGCTACATCCCCCAAGGAAACCCCTTCAACCAGGGCATTCCACCAACGCACTTAAAAGAAAGCAAAAAAAACCAACAACAACAATAAACAACACCAAGAATTAAAGTTGAATTAAAAAAGAAAAAACCAAGATTGTTACATGATAAATAAAAACCCAACCAAAATCAAGTGAATTGTGTTCTTTATTCAAATAATAATATAAAAAAAAAAAAAACAATAATAAAAATATGTGTCAAGGGCATCGTCTATTGAAGCTAACGCTTCAAGGCCCCGGAGGATGTTCGATCTTCCAATAAGTACCTAAAAAATACATAACAATAATTATAAGGTCATATATTTTAACGTACTTATCATTTAAAAGGATCCTCCTCATATAAAATTTTCTTCCAAAGGAAAACACTGTCCAGCAGCAGCTGCCCTAAAAGAAACGAAAATTACCACAAAGTATTAGTCCTTATACATAAAATACTTATCTGACAACCCAACAAAATCCAATGTTCCACCACAACAAGTCTGAAGCTCCCCACCAAGCTCCGCTAAGGAAACACGATCCACAACAAGTTCTAAAGCTCCCCACCAGGTTCCACTGTCGCATTACAGTGGAGCAAATAAATATCGAAGCGCGTTGCCCAAAAGCTTCAGATCACTCTTGATCTTCTACACGGCTTGATGGTAGAAGAAGTCGCTATTTGCAGCTAGTGGTCTCATCTCGATCGCATTATACGAATTTTAGGTAATGCGAATTTCTAATATATTAGCCGTATTGAGCTGATATAATTTGCGCAGCTAATAGTCTCATCTCGATCGCATTATACGAATTTTAGGTAATGCGAATTTCTAATATATTAGCCGTATTGAGCTGATATAATTTGCGAATTGCTAATATATTAGCCGTATTGAGCTGATATAACTTCACGGTTACATTAATCGCCCTGAGTTTAATGTGACTCTCTAACAACTAACTATTAGTTCAAATTTCAGGAAACTATTGAATACATTAGTCGGATTGATGCTAATGTACAAAATCCAATAAATTTAATACACGGAATAGCTGGAAGAGATATTCATACCGATTGCAGAATAGCAGAGATTCACACCAACTGCAGAGAAACCAGTCAGGGCCATCTACAACTACAGGAATTTCTAAGCTTGAAAATATAATAAATAAACATAAGTATATAGTGAAGTTGAATTGATTTACATTTAGATTTAGTTAAGGTAATAATTAGCGAATTTTGTTAAATTGAATTTTGAAAGGTAATAATTAGCGAATTTTGTGAAATTAAATTTTGAAATAAAGTGACAAGTTGAATTATTGCCGCAGTCTTTCACTCTAAGTTATTGTTATAATCACTGAATTGTTCAAACAGGCTACCATAGCCCCGAACAAGGTGCTTCATGGGAGACCCCACGGACCTTTATGCAGAAATGCAAAGGTCTGCGATGATTTTCAACGAAGCTCTCCATGCAGCGCCATCTAGGAGTGTCTTTAGAAAGTAATAGAATAGCGTATGTTCTAAGTTTTATTGTCAATAGAACTTGGTTTAAAATTCATCAACTCGGTTTTACGGTATAGGAGCCTATTGCGAACATACATATACATACATAAGGTGGCTCTCAAAGTTATTGGCACACCCAAGGGGGTCTACAACAAAGGAAGATATTAAAAAATCAGACTGTGTTATAATTCGATAATGACGAGCGGTCAAACGTTTAAAACGTTTGACCACCTTCGCAAAGGCGTTAGAAACGTAATTTGACGTTTGACCACCTCTCAAAATGCGTAAAAATTTTTTTTACAATTTCAAAAGAGACGCATCACGAAGTTAGATCATTTTTCGCGGTTGTTCTAGTGAAATTTGATAATGACATGTGGTCAAACGCTGAAAACGTTTGACCACCTTCGCAAAGGCGTTAGAAACGTAATTTGACGTTTGACCACCTCTGAAAACGCGTCAAAAAAATTTTAAACAATTTCAAATGAGACATTCAAGTTAATTATACAAAATGTTAGAGAACGGCTCTTAAAATTTTGGAGAAACTGCTCGTTGCATTTCGAATTCTTTCGCAGGTGACTAATACATTAAAAATTTTTTTTTGTAAAATTGGAGGGTGGTCAAACGACATATTTTGGTGGTCAATAATGGTCAAAAAGTGGTCAATCCTTTTCCGATTTAAAATTATCGAAATATCAAACTCGGGGGGCTAGCGTGAAGTTAGCCCCCCAAAGTTGTTTTGATTGTTTCTCGAAAATGGCGGGTGGTCAAACGAAAGTTAATGGTGGTCAATAATGGTCAAAAAATGGTCAATCGATTCCCCCAGTACAAATTTGAAATTCGCAATTCGGGGGGCCAACTTCACACAGCTTACCTGGGGAACAACGAGGTGTACCGTCTGGTAGTTTATTTAACAAGGCCGTATTCAATTGTACACCTCAGTTGCATCCAAAACGCGCCTGATAAAAGATCACTGAATAAGATAACGAGTATAAAAATCCCACAAGAATATAAATCCATGCCACTAATTAAAACCAGAACATATTATAGGGAAACCATTGAATAAAAACAGTCTCAAGATTAACTTACTTAATGACTCTACAAATAAGTACTATTGTAAATTAATATTCTCTAGCCATAATCAAATCAACCATGCACACAGCACCTGCTACATTCTCTCATGAATTATTTTAATTTTTCACGATAATCGAATTAAATACAACAAAATTATTACCGCGCAGCTGATTTTTTATCGTCCATAATAAACTCGGATATTTTCATCGCGCTGCAGTAACTCTGTACTGAAAAATGAACTTCCATTGTTCAGGGGAGAAATTAATGTGTTGGCGTAGGGCGCTTTGACCCTTTCCTATCGAGAGGAAAATTACGATCCGATTGCTTACCGCTTCTAATTTTATTATCAATCAACGTCATAATGCCTCCTGAATGGGCACAATGCAATTAAAATGACCATAGACGACCGGTCGGATGCACTTCATGATTTGATTCGGCCTTTTGTTTGTGTGATATTCGATGATCGATTACCCACGCTATTTTGCCGCTTCGAAGAATTTCGAATAAAAATGGTTCTTTTTTCAAATAAAGTGATCGACCAATGGAAAATATGAACTGAACTGAAGGCTTTTAAATATTTAAAATTCTAAGCGAAATCGAAACCAAACTGCAATTAAAATAAAAATCCCAAATTGTAATTGTCAAACAAACTTTTGTAAAAATTGTAATTCATTTTAATTGATAACCTTTTCCACCACATTCTATTACATAACATAATAAAATGCAATAACAAGGAAAACGCCATAAAAAGGAACTTTATTCCCCTTTTCGCCATTTACAAGCAATGCGCGGATAAAAAATGAGATTTTCTTAGATGAGTCTTTATCTGACTTCGCCCTCTTCTTATTGCCGCATCGTTAAATTTTACAACTAGGACGAAATGTAACGAGCATTCTTACCCTGAGGTTTATTTTTAACTTTTTACCATTGTAGGAAAAAGAATAAAGCAGGAATGCATGGTAAAATGCAATCAAAATCTGGGAAAAGTTTTCATGTGATAGTAAAATGAGATTTTACGGAGATAGATATTGTCTATATAAGAATAATGTTGCGGAGTTAAGTAGAAAATAATGAAGCCGCAAATAAGAATATCAATATTGATTAGGACTGGACTAAAATAAGGACCATAATCGAGGAAACCACAGCGAGTAAACTACGGTGTCAAGGTATAGTGCAGCTGTATTGATTCGAAGCTGATTTGCGGATACAAAGGTTTGTTTGGTTTTTATGCGCTCTCGGAGCACCATACCAATAAAATAATGATCCCAGTCGAAGAAGGGATTAAAGACTATAGACTCTCACTGCGCGTGGAAACATCGATTTAGAGTTTTCCTTTTGATCTGGCAACTACTCTACTAACTCACTTCGTCATTAGAGTGTGTCTTCACCACTAGCATATAGAATGGACTGCTCATCAGAAAATTTTCATGGCACCAATACGTTCCATAGGTGGCAAACCTTTTTTGATTGACATTGTATACACGTCAGTGACTTTTGTAGATTAATATTTTTTATATTCATATAGCTGGAACCCGGTTCGCCTTGTTGCCTTCATAGCGAAATAAAAGAAGTTGTAAAAAATATTTGGAGAACGAAGATTGCCCATTCACATAAGCGCCAAGTGACTCAGGTGGAGCTATTGCCATTGGAACAGCATATCACAGATCACACAGATGCTTCTTTTTGGAAATTTTAAGCATGACAATATTGGCACAATTTATCCATTGAACCAGACCAATCGCAATATTGGGGTGCATTCTGTAATAATGATATTTATTGTAATTGAATCCTTTCGCCTAATTGGACTGTTCTTCAAGCTTGACTGACGTCGGTCCACGGACATTAACTAATAACAAACGTAAATAAAAACATTCATCGTTGGTGCGATGTACTGTATAAATCCGCCCTAAAGCATCCGTCGAGAAGAGATTCGGATGCCCTTTAACTTCAACTCAACAGCTTCGAAGCTTTAAAGCGACGTTGGAATGTTTTTTAAAGTTTGATTCCAAGTGTAATATCGTGTCATTTCAGAGTAAAGCAAAGGTCTTTTAAATTCATTAGTTTCGCATATCACAAAGAAACTTGTCAATGGTGGATGGTGATCGTTCAGCCCTTTCGGCAGCATTATCCGTTGAAAATATTTTTGAGATGAACTACCAAATGAACCGCATTTGAATATCTTTTTTGAATGGCAAATGGAAAAAACGCCGTAACGCTCCATTACTGCTAAAATAACGTCCCATCTGATATTGTGTTCTTTCGTCGATGGTATTTGCATTAACAACACCAAAAACAGCCATGTCAGTCCCTTTCGTGACTGTTTGAATGGCAAAACTCAACATTTATGTGACCATTGAACGTCTTGGACTTTAGTGGCGAATATATTGGCGAACGATTGTCAACTTCAAATTCTGACCATTAACCTTCTAAGTTATCTATTTGCCGTAGTAACAGCAAGGCACGGTGTAGTCATCATTTCCGATTACAGTTTTAGAAACCAATGCACTTGGATACCGCTTTGAACATTTCCCATCTATCTATGGGTGGTGAGTTGGGTTTAATGCTCCTCTGGCCCATGAATCGTGCTTTTTGTTAACACTTCAAACAATCATGGATCAATAGCTTCATCAGGCATGTCTGCCGAAATAACATCATCGATTTCATCTGGTCTTATTTTATCAACCAACCAAATTAGAATATGGGTATGTGGCAATCCACGTTTCTTCCACTCAACTGAGTACATCCAGCAACGTTTCTCTCCAAATAATCCCTAAGCTCTGAGAGTCCTGGTCTACACTATCCTTCTAGCTAAGGTTGGGTCTCCTTCGCTGTTGCACCCGATAGGTCTTACCGCATAGAGTTAGTTTAGTTAGTTCAATATGAATTAGTTATCCAGTTATTTCAAAAGGAATTAGTTTTCTAATTATTTCAAAATGAACTAGTTCTCCAAGAACTTCAAAATAAATTAGTTCTCGAAGTATTTCGAAGTAATGGGGGCAATTGACTCCATCATAAGTAAACGCTGTACAAAAGTAGTGGGTTGTTTTCATATATATAAGGTATCCAACTAAGAGCTACTACTCCTTCCTTAGAAAGTAGTTAGTTTACTAGTTTTCGAACTAGTTTACTTTCGTACTGGGACATCTTGGTGAAGCAATACTCATGTACCCCGAGAGTATGATAACAAACCGGCTTACCAAAGTGTGGAGTGCTGATCCATGTACGCCAGTCCAATGAGAGTAACATGTAAAAGCATCACAACATTATTGCTGCCTAGTTTCGTTTAAAGCGTTTACAATTCGAGGCGGTTTTTAAATGCCGCTTAAAATTGTTCGAGAATTTAACTTACCTTTCTTCTTTTACTGCAAAGATAAAAAAGTTGTCATATTATGTCGTTTATTTCATTTTTACAATTTTGTCACTATCTGAATAATAAAAACTCGTCCCATCGTCGCAATTTCTTGGAATCTCCTCTTGTATATTTCGAGTCGTACAACGTAGGTGCGTGAACGTTTATGTGGTTAAAGCCCCATTTACATCCCAAAGTCAAAGTGGAAGTGCAGCTGAAGAGTTCCAGAGCTGTACTTCAGCTTTGACCTTGTTACTAAATTTGCCTGGCATACGAATGGTGCATAGCCTTTCATTTATTGGTCTAAAGCCGATAATGAACTTGTATAACAATTAGGTTAATTTCACGTCGAGAAACAGATGCATGTCATTAGAATCCAATTTCTTACTCAACCTTTCTTCAAATTGTTTACGTGTGACATCCGTTTACAATAAATTGCATGCCTATAAAAAAACTTCAAGCAAACAAATAAATAATAATCGCGATTTTAAGTTTTTATTCAATTTCCTCTCATCCCAACATATGCTTACGTACGTACAAAAATTATTTCGCTATCAAACCATAAAGCCACCCTGATCGATTTATTTTGAACACGTGTCAGATCCTTAACAGCATTTACATTAAACCGCCTGCGGACACTATGCGGGAGATCGCTGCTTCTTCAAAAAGACCGAAAGGCTTGCACAGTTCCCCGGTATCTTGTACCTAACTCCTTATATCGTGGCTTTTGTCCATGTACTATCGTAAACAATAAGTTGATCGCGAATTCTTTTTACATGCGCAGCGAGATTTATGCTTGCGACCTTTTTAAGTAGATCTACACCACAGAAGCACGACGTCCAGTTGTTTTGCAGCTGAAGGGCTCCAAACTGCTGCGCTGCGGCATTTCCTATTCCGGCAGTCCGCATAATGTAAGTCAAAGGTGAGCCTCAAAGTCTTTGTTTCATTCGCTTGGTATGGCTTTGTCAAAATAGTCTCAGTCAATTGTTGCGCGCTCAAAATGGACATTGTAAGACCGCTTTGGTTGAGAGAACGATTTCTGATACAACAGAAATGTACAAGTTCAGTCTCTGCTGAAATTGTATTAGTAATAACTTTTTAATACCATTGCGCAACTGTTGTTTCACTAATTCCAAAGCAAACGAAAGTTGTTTCCCGTTGATTTTCATCTCAATGTATAAAAGGAAGAACGCCGCTCGCGCTCAAACCCTATTAAATCCTTCACTTCCTTGCTGGTATCTCAATTGGTCTACACTTTATTCGAGCCGCGACTTACCGCAGTTAACAACTCTAGTGGCCACTCACGTATTGCGATTGTTCGGGTCGATAATACGTTAAAGGCAATCAATTTGCTTAATTGCCACTTGGTCGCCGGAGTCTGAATAAGAAGCGAATGCGCGTCGACAATTCAATTTGGGCCTCAACTACGCTGCACAGGCGTATTTAAGTCGGGAACAAGGAGGCGATTAAGATTGTCATGATTATAACAGTATTGACGGCTGTATGCGGGAATTATTTAATCAGCTTCCTTTTTCTTCATTCTTTTCAGTTTTGGAGGGTTTTTTATATTTTTCATTGTGGTTGTGGTGCTTGTTTTTTGTGGTAGAAAGTGGTAATAGCGTACTTTCTTCTGCTTCTGAAAATCCAACGGGAATACAAACATGCACTGATATCTAGACTTTCATGGTGCATCACTGAAAAAATTTACCCGTGTGTTTTTTATAATGTCGATTCACCCATTTTCAGGGCTTCGGCACACGAAATTCCATTTGCAATGCAAAATTTAAGACGAATTCTTTGTTAGATATTTTTATCCATTGTAAAAAGAGCAAAACACCACCCTGCTACCCACCTAGGACATGCCCTCCTAATCAGATTAAATCGTGTATAACTCAATAATGCATTATCTCAAATAAATGAATAAAGTTCTTCCAATTTTCTTAAACTAAATCGTAATAAATCACAAGTACTGCTTCTTAGTTGTTGCCCTCTGTCCCTTGATCAGTGGCCAATGGCCTTACAGCGGGCGAACACCGGCCGTGATTAAAACATAGTACTCGTCATGTACCTTGCAACAGAAGGTTGTTTTCAGGACTGTACGGCCTTACACCACACACACTGCGGGGATTTATCACAGTTGTTTTTGTATAATGCAATTAAAAAGATTAATATTATGTGTGCACAGTCCGCGGTAGGAAAAAGGTATAATGAGAAAAGAAAAAATCGGCAAAAATTGATTTTGGATACTTAAAAAAGTTAGAGTATGTTACAACTTTTTTAAGATTCAATGATCAAAAATTGTGTACTATGTGCACAACAGACCAAACATATTCAGAATCGTAAGCATAGATTTCGCTACGGCGTGGGATTAGACAACCTGTGCAGAACTCCCATCCAAATTGTTTTTTAATCAATTTTACAAATTTGGCACCCGCCGTGCAGCTTTTAAATGCACAATTTGGTGACCATACAAAACCTAATTAATATTTACTCTTTACCTATCCTATTTTATTAACACTGGAACTTTTCGTTAGCGCTCCACTCATTTTTACATTTCGAAAGGTATTCTGGCTGGAGTAATGAAAACTTTAGCTTAAAAAATTTTTTTTTTGTTTTTTAGTTTATTTTGAAAATAAACCGTTATTTTTTAAATTTTTTTAACTATCGTTTTATTTTCTATTTTTAGTCTATTATATGTCTTTTGCCATTTTGCGGTGACCTCCATGTTTGATTTAAAATGATGTCATACAGCATACTTTCTTACTGTAACGGTCAGTTTTGCCTAAATATCTACTTGACTAAAAATTACTGTGGGGAAGAAAATCGCGTAGTTGGTTGGGAACAAAAAGGTAGGCGGGGAGAAATGAAAAAAAACAGAAAATGAGAGTTCGAATTTGGACGTAGGGAGATTTGTCCGGCAAAAGTTTGTGTTCGGAAAAATTTAAGATGAAATAAAAAAGAAAAAAATCAGTTTTGAACACATACGACTGGCTGGAAGACAAAAACCTTCATTATTCAGTTCATTTTCAAAAAATAAAAATTTCGTTTCGAATTAGCAACAATCAGGACTATTTCGGTGCTGTGAATTCTAGTCGAAAATACAAGAAAAAATAAGCACAAAAAAATTAACAAATAAGAAAAGAATTTGAAGAAGTTTGGAGAGGTACCGAAGGGGATACCAGCAATACAAAAATTGCTTTTTGCCCTTTAGTTTATGGAGCAGGATATGTATGTTTCGGTGTTTTACGTGGTTGGAATTTTAGCAGTGAAACGTGCGGATTGGTGTTAATCTGTACAAACTGTTTTATTTATTTAAGGGGAAGGACCCTGTGTTTATAATACTCTTCGTTTATCTGTCACCAAAATTTCAGAAAAAAACGGGAAAAACGTGTAGCGAAATGGCGGAAGGCAATGGAGAGTTGGTGGACGAAGTAACAGGGTTTAAATAGAAAAAAAGTTGCCGGAAAATTAGATGATATTTATCAAACAGCAGACACTAGTGTAAAGGAGGAACTGTAAGGAGGAACGGTATATTCCATTACTACCAATTGATATACCTTTCGATAGTCAGGTAATTAAGCAATACCTATAGTGCATCCACACCAGCTGGATCAGAGAAAAAAAAAACCACACAAAAAATTACACAAAATAAAATAACAAAAAAAAATTTTTTTCTTTTTTGCTTTAATTTAAAAAACAAAAAAAAAATTTATTACTAAAATAATAATTTTAATAGTAGTTAGTATTAACTTTATAATATTCTTTTTAATTATTTGTGAATTTGTGTTGCCCCTTGTCAGAAATATTTTGTTCTTTGTTGGTTCCGGGAAATGTGTTTTTTCCTCTAAGTGATTCTGTTGATTGTAATCTCGTTTGTACAAAGCGAGGAGTATTGGCCAGTACTGCGCGCTTTATAGTTGTCCTTCATGCACATGTCCCGAAAATAACGTAACACTTAGGTTTTGAATTTGAGCAGGTAATTGTTAATATTTGACACGGGCAGCTAATCAGTGTCGTGGTTGTTAAGGTTCCAATGTAATGTTTGTGTTGAGGTTTACAGATATAATAAAGGATTGTAAATATTAGAATGTCCAGGTGGTAAATTTTTTTTGTGGAATGGTTGAGGGGGGATCATTTCTTTTCAGGGTTTGACGAGGCTCAGGTGATGTCCGGCGAAGGATGGAAGTGGAAGTCAAGATTGCACTGGCACAGGTAAGTGGTGAACCAACCGCGGTAAGCCCCGGCCACACACCCCACGACCCCTCCGGCGAGCTAGATAACTCCGTGTGGCCGGCGTAGGAGTTCCGGATTTTCTTTTCATTTCTTATGTATGGCATTGGCTCCTTGGTCATGCTTTTCCGGGCTTGTGGCTAAGGGGGTAATACCTCGCATAAGTGGCGCCCACTATTTTTATCGCGCCATTATGCTGTTACATTACTTACTGTCATACACTTTCATTTGATATCCATACCGAGAGCGAAGTAAAGAAAAAGGTAAACCACCATTTTGTGTTGGCTTCCATTTTGAATTTGGAATGGTGCCACACAGATAATGCTATTCTACTTGTCATACCCTTTCATTTGATACCCATACCCATACCATAAGAAAAAGGTAAGGAAAGTTAAATGGTAAGGTAAGGTTTTCTGTTGGCCGCCATTTTGTGTTCGCCGCCATTTGGAATTTGGAATGACGCCACACAGCTAATTGTATTCTATTTATCATACCCTTTCATTTGATACCCATGGCGGGGATCGGGAAACACAATTGCGAAATTCGGCCGCTATCTTTGAGCCGCCATTTTGATTTTTTTATAAAAATGTTATATTTCATTGTCACGCGAACTGTATATGGGCAAAATTTGGGGTTGATCGGTTACATGAAAGTTCGTGCTTTTTTTGTGTCAAATATTCCCTCTGCAATTCCCTTTTTTCTATTTTTCTTGGGCGCCATCTACCCGATCACATTCGTGCCATGCGGTTTACCTAGTTTTAGACAAAATTCACATTCTGTGAAAATTTCAGTTCAATCGGCCACCTAGTTTTTGAGTTTTAGTGTTGGATTACAAACCAACAGACATTCATTTTTATAGATTAAACTCTTGTTCATTAATCTACACACTAAAAATAGAAATAAAGTAGTTTATGTTTGAATGAGTAATACTAATAAATCAATAAAACAATCTCATAATCAATCTGATTATATTTCAAAAGCAACGAAATTCCTCCAAATCATTTGTGAATAGTGTAATTTAATATACACAGATATTCTGTTTTAATATATTGAAGTCCATGCCTAATACTCTCGAAAAATCGTTCAGTAATCCTTAATTACTTAAATCGTAATTCATAACGATTTAATCCTATTGAAAGAAACCGCATCGCATTTATTTATTATATTTGCGTACATCTCCCCCATCTGTTTCTCATTTTACTTATTATCATCTATCATACACCCGCTTCAGTTGATTCATTTCATACAGGTTTGACAGCCACAATCCAACATGTAATCGGTTCGCTTCGTATCAATCGATAAAGTAGATTTAGTTGTAACATATCGCAACCGATTTTAAGTTTTCCGTTTCATTTTCGTTTCGTTTCGTGCAGAGTGAAATAGTAACGGTCGAATTTGTTGCTGGGAACGAGACTGGATGTTGTTAAAGTTTATTAAAGCACAAACTGCCAGTTCCGCCCGCGCTACAAGGTAACCACCGCGCAGCGCGCCTCCACTCGCGCTATAGCAAAGCACCTCAGCTCAGATCTCGAACGCTTTACCGACTTGTGGCGGAGCGAGAAATCGCATCTAGTCGCCCCGCGCGACACTTGGCCGACTCTTTCTTAAAAGTCTGAAAAGTCTTGGGGCGATTCCTTGCAAGAAAATCGGATGTAGTCAGTCAATTCTGAGACTCTGGCGTGAGTAGTTGTTGGGCACAGTTCGGTTAGTAGCGAGATTGCAGTGTTGCGGATTAGTACACACCAGGGATTATATTGTCACCTTCTATAACGCACTAATTACTGGGCCAATAAGGAACGCATTCGCCGCAACCATAGTGTGCAGTGCAAGTGGCACAGAAACCGTGCAAGGGTTCCCTACTCGCATTGCCAGGAGCAATCGCCGTTAAATTGTGCTGGTTAGTGTGTGGCGGTCCGACCTAATTGATTCCGATCGATCGAGACGAGAGCAGTTAATTAATTTGTAGAAATAATCGTGCGAAGACAGATCGCTGCTGATCTGATCTGACGCGCGGACTTCTTTCGCTATTTTTAGTCCGCGCCCGTCGTTTCGGGGTTATGTAATGCGTGAAGTGTTTCTAGAGTGTTTGTCTAATTTGTATTTAAATTTTTTTATATGTTGTGTGCATATATGATCCAGCAGTGAAACAGTGGCGCTATGAGCAAAAATACAAACAAGAATTTGTGTGCTTTATTAAAAATTAATTTTAAGATCGTCTGACGTCATACGGAATTTTTTTTTCAATGTTTTTGCATAAGAAGAAATCGAATTTGGCGAAGATTTTCAGCGGGCTGCTTGCATGGCCTCTGATTCCCTCTAGTGCTCTTTTCCGCGGTTTCAATTTATTTAATTAAGTGATTTATTGTCTTTAATCTGGATGCTGTATATATGGAGGCTCTCTCGTGTGTGATGTCACCGCTATAAATCCGTTTATAAATTTTGTTTTTTCGGTCTTCGCAGCTTGATGCTCCCATTTTTTTATGCGCGACCAAAAATATCTGAAAACGTAACGAAATTATTATTATTATTATTATTGCAAGTGAGATGGACGAGCGGGATTTTATGGAGAGAGGAATTAAAAAAAGCAAGATTTTTATATATTTAATAAATTTGCATTAAAGTTAATTTTTTCTCCATTGGATTTGTTTACATCCACATATACATACATATACAAAAAAACAAAAAAAATTGTGCTGTTTTTTTCGTTCTTAAGTGTCTTTCTTAAATTAAAAAATTCGCATCAATTTATCTTCATTTTTACTGTGACAGACATTCAGATTCAGATTCTGAAGCGCTGAGGTCTTCTTACTTAAGTGATTATGGCATGACTATTATGAGAGTTCCCAAAAAATTATCACACTTTCACAAGGGTTTCTTCATATCCTTTTTGATAACGTACAGTGGATAAAATGTTTTGTTATTTTTGGGATTTAGGGGATTGTTATCTTAGAAAAACAAGAGGTAATAAGTTTTGAAAATGAAAGACAATTTATGATGTTTTTTTTTATTTATATCTTTAAATTTTGAAGTTTTTTTTGAGATTTTTTATTTTCGTCTGTTTTTGTTATCGTCTGTGTTAATATCGTTTTTTTTGGGTTGAGTTCAGTGAACATGATTAATTTTTTATGTTTTTTTTTGTGGAAGATTTAATTTTTTTTATGAAAAAAAAAAGATCACATTTCGAGATTTGCAAAAAAAGTGATCTTGAATTTCTGAATTTTAAGGCTAAAATCAGACCTAGATTGTGTTGGTGGTAGAGGGTTCATATACCTGTAACCTGTAGTAGTTATGATAATCTCGTTCTATTTGTGAATGTTTTTAGAGTAGCATGATTTTTAGTTGTGTTCTTGTTATTTTAGGGAAACAAGCAAAACTATGATAAAGTTACTGTGAAATCGCGGCTATTAGTGTTTGGTTAAGAGTTACAAAATGTTTTGAAAATATAGTAGCGGATCACAAATTGTCGTGTACCTACTTTAAACAATCTAACCCAACTATAAACCCTTTTTAGCTGGAGTTCTTTAATACTAAGTAGAGTTAAATTCACGACAAATAGTTTTAGTTTAGTTGGTTTAACTTAGTCGACTGGAATTTTGTTCTTGTAACCCGAGTAAAAATTGAAAATTGGCTTACAGCGGGCGAACCACGGCCGCTTGGCTTTTTAGGGGAATATGATGGCCGTAAATTTTTTAACCATTTTTAATGGAAGCACATACGGCCTTACGACGGCCAAACTTGACCGAAAGATTTAAATGGTCAAGGACAAAGCCGTACACACGGACATTTCACGGCAAATTTTATGAGCCAAACAAGAATCTGCTTCAAAAGTATTGCATTCACTGTATTGTTTTATGGAGACTTAAAGATTTTCGTTATGTACATATAATGAAAGGCCCTATCGATTTATGCCACAAGATGCGCAAGTGGGTCGAGCTCGCCAGTCATCGGTTTGTTGAACGTGAAATATGTGGTGCGTGTTGATTTATATTTTAGTGAGAAATTTTGTTATTTCATTTCCGACAGAAAAACTAACTTAACTTAACTGCAGTGTGTTGATAAAAAGTTTGAAATATTCGAATTTGTAGATATGAGCACCGGAGCACATGTTTTTTTCAACACATACGCGGTGAGTTTTGTTGGGGAGCGAAAGTCATACTTTCTCTTCAAAATGACTTCTTTCTTGAGCAGTACGCTGTTTAAATAAGTCTGTTGCAGTAGATAACCCTGTCTAGTTATGTATTTTCTTTGATTAAATTCTCTCAAATTTACTCAAACCGCCTCCCAATGCTATACCTCATATTTTTATTCTTTCTTTCTGTTGGTAGGAAATTGGGTCTAAAACTACCATCGCAACTTTGCTTGATCTATTGTACTACACCCCTATACCTCATAGTTGTAGGCCAGTTCTTCCAAAATCCTTTGGTTATTGGGTTATGCCCGGCTAGCATTTTGGGAGGGGGTGCAGATAGGGCCCCTATGAGCCTAGTGCGACCGTCCCATAAGGTCATGTGTGGATTGTCAGGGCCCGAGCTATCTTACGCCTTGTGTCATTCGCGCCTCGTCATAAGGAATGCCCATTTTGGCGTCCTTGAAGAAAATTCATTGGTCCTCCATTCCGAGTGGAAGAAGAAGGCTGAAAAACTTGAGAATATCGCGGTGAATATGTGAGTAATAACTGTGACGGTGTCGAAAACTTTATATTTTTATGGTCTCCCAACTAAGTACTAATTACGTCCAATGCTGCTTAGCCTCAGTAATCGCACCAGAATCTTTGGTCTATTGAGTATGCTAAAGGATGCATTTCACGATCACAAACTTAATTGCCTGAAATATGAAGCAATGCAACAGCAAAACCGAAAGCTTTGTATGAGTTAAATTAAAGCTTATGCTCCGACTTCATCGACCTCAGTTCAATAATGCTCAGTTCATCCCAGATAAGTGGCTTTGCCGGCTAAAGACCAGTCTATGCTCAGTTAGTGCTTGAAATTGTCGTTGCTTTTTCGCCAAAAGTCAGAAATGCAAAAGCCCACTGGAATGGCATCCCACTATTCCAGTTGATTACTCTCTTTTGAGCAAGCTTTTACATTCAAGTCCAGTTCGAGACCAGTTGGGCGAACTGAAGTTTGTTTATTCTCAGCTGAATATATGCAAACTGTATGCGAACTGAGGTACGTAATTTTAAATTTCACTTCATCAATTTGCTCGAATTTGCGTAGTTCAGCCGGTGAAGCCAGGGTATTAGGATGTTTATTTAAAGCCCTTCGCCCACATTCCTTTGTCGCCAGCGACCGAAGTGGCCCTTCCAAGGTTTGAGATATCAGGTGTATATTGAAATATATGTGCGTGTGCACTTTTCTTTCCATCTCCACGCGCTTTGCCGCCCCTGTATGTCCCAATAGCCGGATCTGGACATGTGAAGCTTCGGTGACCCACGACCCAAACAAAGGTGACTTGATTGATTCTTTATAGGTTTGGCCTTTTCTGAACTGGGCTAAATTAGTCTGCTCTGCTATACCGATCTATATGCCGATCATATGAAACATGAAGAGAACGCTAAGTTTGTGAATAATCCATTTCGATCCTAGACAATAGCTTAGAATTTTTTTTTTTTTTTTTTTTTTTTATGTGACAGACTAGAGGCTTAGGGAAAGTCCCTTTGTACTGTCGACAATCTATTTTTTCGTATAGAGTGAATGGCGAACAGCAGCTCTAGCCGGAAGATAGAGAGAAGAGAAGGAAGTAACTGTCACAACCTAGCCGCGATATTTTATTCCACCTACTCACAACCATTTCGCGACTCTGACATCGGAGCATCGAGAACAACTCGCTGGAGTGTTATGCCTCCTGAAACGAGTTGAATCTCATCAACCAACCGATGGCATGCGCTTGGTGGAGCGGGGAAGGACTAGGGAAGGCTATGACAGGGGAATCAGGAATGTAAAGAGGGAAGAAGAAAGAAGGAAAGTTAGGTGGGAAAGGCGAAGGACCATGGCGCCGCCGGGATTCGAACCCGGGACCTCTGGGGATAGCAGTCAGGCGCCTTACCTCTAGACTACCGAGGCCCCGAATAATTTGTAAAAGTGAGAATCGAACCTTCTTTTTTCTTTAACGGTTCTACCTCCTGTATCAGGTCTTGGCTTCTTGCAGCTGTTCTCTCCACAGGTCCTGATTCCGAACGAATGTCACCGCGTGTGGCATCCCTAAGATCTGGGCGTCCTAATCTGCACGGTTGGTCTGTATGGTTGGTCCCCCTCATAGATCTTACCGAAAAATGCAAAACCTTACTGATTATAAAAATCAAAGAAACGCGGTAAGAGAGGGCATATAAAGAAACGGTTTAGAGTTGGCCAATCCAGAAAGGGACTTCCAGCGTTCGGTGTGTTCCATTCAACTTAGTAGTATAGCAATTGGGCTTCTGGACCAGTAACTTTATCGGTTGCGGGTTCGAGTGTGATCTTTATCCGGAACAAAAACCTATATGGTGAGCTTTGGGTGTGAGCACCACCTGTGTAAAACTAGTTGAAATTCGCTGGGGTGGCTTAGTGTGTCTTGGGTGGGCTTTCATGTTGAAGGAGTCTTGGGTGGTATCTTTTCAGAAATCAGATAAGACAATGTCGACTAAGATTTATTTTTTATATAATCTCTTATTAATCTTTTAATACTTAATACATTCAGAAAAAGGGAGCACTACTTTGCTGGCGTTTTTTGTGTTAAATAAATAAAGCAAAAATACGATTGAATGTAAACTCCCTTGATCCAATGTCAGCGCCACATACTCCAAAATTGCACGAATTTTTGTTCAACTTATCTTAGCCTACCTACCGCAGCTAATAACTCAAAAGTGTAGTTATTTAAAGAATACTTTATGACAGCTCGATGATATCTTTATAAATAGATTAAATGTTTGAGTTTCAAGTATGATGATATATTTTTTGTGCTAACTTAGAGGGAAGAAAAGAGATTTTTTTGGGGAAAACTCTTGATTTTCAGTGAAAAATAATATAAAGATGCATTAGGTACTAAATTCCCATATCTCGATATAAATTAAGAAGAATGATTAAGCCGCATTGCAAAAACAAGAACAATCCACCCCCACTGTATAAGAATCATTACTCTGCCATAAACACTAGCTATAGACGTCTCAGTGCTTCAGTTCGGTCTGTTCTAGCCTCATTAAAGATGCGTCAGTGATAATAATAATTTTACAGCGCGAAAAAAGCACCTGGCGGGAACGAAGGCAGGCATAAAGATTGCCAAGTGTGCTTTATCTTCCCAGCATTAAGCAAGTGTCTTCGCAAATACACTAGCATACATTCGCTGGTGATCTCCTTCTCTCCAACCCGGTCTAGCTTACTTAGATCTCGTCATTGTGTAACCCACTGGCAAACATTGCAACATTGGCACACCACATCTCCGCCGCCGCCGCGTATTTATTCCGTGGGCAAAAGCGCGATCTTAGCTCGCCGATCGTTGTTCATTCACGATATTTTCGGTTGTCGCGCTAAGATCTTTTTTTTTATTTTTATTTCTTACCTGTCGGCCTTGAACGTTAATTAATTCAAAAAAACTTTATAAGAAATATTCATTGATACTTTTCCAGTTTATTAGTAGTAACATAACGCGACGCGAAAAAGTGAAAGAAAAAAAAGAACTTCCTCGATTTTTGTTTTTGGTTTTAGCATTTTTTTTTCTTTCAAAAAAAAGTTAAAATTCGTAAAATGTTAATAGGTTAAACAACTGAATTATCTCTTTGTTTACCTGTTGACAAATTTCGCTATTGCCGCCATCACACACACAGATGTTATCTTATCCTCTTCATCGCTTTTATTTACAGAAATTACATGCTTTTAAAAAAACTCAAAATAAAACAACAAAAAAGAAAAATGTGCTAAAATAGTGTTTTTAAAAAAAAGTTTCGAAATTATAAAAATAAAAATCTTTAATAAAAAAAAAATTGAATTTCGATCGAGAAAATGTGTAACGTTCTAAAGAAGGCGGCGGCCAGCCGATGGTGCTGCTGCTGGCTCTACGTTTTCCTCATATTCAATTTTATTCCGAATTTCGCGCTTGGATTCAATTTGGATTTATCGAACTTCATTCGACATTCGAAAGATAGAGGATCTATGTTTGGATTTAGTATTGCTATGCATAGAAATACTTTGGTTGGAGGAGCGAGGAATTGGTGAGTGATATTTTTTTTATTTTATGTTTTTGTTTTTGATTTTATTAAGTATCATGGTATACACAACCAGTTTTTTAGTATATGTAATAAAAATAGAGAAAATGCTTGTTCAATAGCATTTTTTAGTGAGCTTAAAGCCTTTAACACTGAAATTGTTACAAAAAAAAATATGGCAACGTGGCATAAACCAAAATAATGAAAAATTATTTGTAGCTGGATATTCAGATCAATTTTAAACTATGTCTGATGAATTTCATAAAGATACGGTATTGCCAAGTAGATCGGAAATAAAACATCTTTGGATTTTGGTTAGAACAATACATGTTTTTAAAGTGCGGTTCTCAGGGTGCGAAAAGCGTGTTGCTGGGCCGAGAAACCTACCGGCCCAGCTATATACTCCCGACTAGCATTTTGGCTAATAGACTAGCCCCACTGCCTCACGTGAGCCCCGTATGGCTTGCCCTATATGGCCTACTGAGGAAAAACGCTGGCCCTCCCGAGTGAAAAAAAGAGGCTATGCGACTAATAACTGCGGCAGTGTAGAACGCTTTATACTTTTAAACGCGATAGTCGTTTTACCAAATGGTCCCCTAACTGTGTATTAATAACGTCCAATGCTGCTTGACTTTCGCAATTGAACAAGAACCGGTTATTGAGTATGTTGAATAACAACACTCATGGTCACCAAAGGGGTCATCCATTAACTACGTGAGGTGATTTTTCGAACCTTCCTGCGCCTTGGTAAGATATCGTGAGATTTGGCTCGATCCCCTCCCCCTAAATCTCGCGTGAGATTTTTCAAATTTTAAAAATCTCTAGTATTTACACTAAAAAACGCATTTCTGGGCGAAAACAAAGCAAGTAGAGCCTTTGCGCGGTCGTTGCTACCTGGCTCGAACGCCGTAGGCTGCTAAATAATCAAGGGGCTACTTTGCTACTTTCTTGCGTTCGCATAACAACGATAAATGTTTTGTGTTGGATTTAGCCATATCTTAGTGGAGAGGGAATGTAAATGCGGGTCCACACTCATATAGAATTTACGTCGTATCCACTCAGAACGGAAAGCAAGGAGCGTACTAGGGGAGAAAACCTTCAAACCACCTGGAGTCTGGAGCAGGCTTAACGGCTAACTCAACTCTTTACATTTTAGGGGCAGCCTTAAGGCATGCGTCAATCAATTCTATCAGTCGTGATTGATAGGAATCAGAATATTCAGATAATTAGACTGTAGGTTTTCTGTCAGTCATGGGAGTTACTGTTGCAAAACTGACAGCCAAACCTATTGCCTAATGGACCCCTAACGAAGGATTTGCCATGGCATCTCTAAACAAGCTCCCCAATGCTTTGGTTTTATTAAGAGATGCAAGTTCCTCCTCCAGCCACCCGCCCTGACTACAATCTACAAATCCTACATGCGGCCCTACCTTGAATGTAATTCGTATATCTAGGCAGGCGCCCCAAAAACCACCTTGGCTTGCCTCGACAAGGTGCAAAATCGTGCCATCAAACACATTGGGGATGGCACCGTTCGCGCCTCTATAGACCCTTTAAGCCACCGTAGGAATGAGCAGCCCCCTCTATATTTTATTCCGACTGCTGCTGCAACTGTTCTACTGAAATTCAGGACGACAAGCCTGCACGGCAATAGTTTTCCCCCAACACAAGACTAGTCCACTCGACCTAACTCCACACCCTACAGCCCAAGCCCATCTGGCACAATACGATCTAGAAGTTCGTTTATGAATAGAACAACTCACTGTGAAATAATCTCCCACAGTCAATATGAACGTAGGCTAAGGGGTTACAAAAATACAGGGTGATATGTAAACGTCTACCAAAAAAACGCCCTAGCCGTAAACCGTAACGACTTCTCCATGTACTTTTTTCTATTGTTATTTCTGACTTCTATAGCGGCTTTTCATTCCTTGTCGTATCATTCGCTAACTATGCCCTGCCTGTTTGTATCCTTTGATTTTCTTCATGAAATCTGTCATATCGTCTTCAGATCTTGCCATTTTCTATCGTCTGTATTATGTTTGGGCCTATACTTTCTGCTAGGGCTGCCTGATATCTCTCCAATACAGTCTCGTTTGGAGGCGATCAATGTCGTATTTTTTTTGTTGCTTATTTCTACAAAACATGTTATGCTTCATAAATTATATTAACACGCCAGCATCACACAATCGTCAACTATGATTTTTGCCATCCAAAACTCGATAAAAATCACTTTGATATTCCATAAACTTCAAATTTATGACTGCGGAACGGTGTTTTACGATAACTGTTACTAAAATATTCTTTTCATCTCTCATCAAATCATCCGCAAAAAGTCTTTATAAAATGTCACCTCATCGAAAAAAAAAACACCTTTTTGAAAGTTTTGAAATGATTTACACAAAATCAACACAAATTCACACCACCAAGCACCACAAGTGAAAATCATTTCCATTTCGAGCAGTCATTTGTAGGTGGCCATTTACATGCAAATTTTAACAAGTGGGAAGTGACTGAAAATTATTTCGTAACTTGCCTTGTTTGCCCGCTTGGTCACTTATGCGCCGCCGCACTCCCTTTGATTCACCAAAATAAAAGTGCTGCGATCAACACAGTTCACCAATGTTGGCCGTCGTCGTACATCAAAGCGCATTTATCGGTGATAATGGAACAGATCTAGGCCGACGACACCGAGTCCAGAAGCCCAATTATTTACTCATCCACAAATGCAGCACTGCAGTGCCGACAGCGCGCCGATATCCGGACATGCGGATCGAGAGTGCGTTTCTGGCTCACAACCAGCGCGCATGGGTTGAAAACCAGTGTCCGAAGTTCGACGACGACGTGGGCAACACGTGGGAAGTCATTCATACGAACTTTTCGAGTCACTTAAAATATTTTTTTTTATTTTATTTTTAGATGATTTTGTAAATATTGGAAATGATTCATGGACAGGGGATATTTTTTGGTTTTGAATTCTGGATAAGAAATGTATAATCCTAGATTTCTTTTTTATGCCTTTCATCATGACAAGGAATTTTCTTTTAGTCCAGGAAGCACTGATAAAATTCTTTCTACAAAATTTTAAAAATTATTTTTTTACTAAAATTAATGCAAAATGGTCCTTTACCGTTTTTTTTCACGTGAAACAAATTAGTTTTGAAAGATAAGAAGTATAACATCAACATTAGTGACTCGAAAGCGCACTTAAGTTTTATCAAACGTAAAACTCGTGCACTAAAGTGAAATGCACATGTGCAAAAACGTGTTCCACAGTTCCACTTTAAAAATTCCAAGATAAACAAATATTCTGTAATACCAATATTGTTTTTTTTATTATAGTTTTCTTTATTATTTTACTGCAATTGATATATTAGAAAGCACATGCCGTGGAAGATTGATTTTGATACTTGAGAGATCGTTTGCCATTTTAAACTCAGATTACAGGTTTTGATTACCACTTAAGGCCTTATACATCAACGAGGATAACCCTAAGTTTAACATGAGCATAGTTATGCTATGTAGTTCACTGTGCAAAACTCCAAGATTGATGGTATTTGATAACTTTTCGTCGCTATGTGTAATCTTGAAACCCGAGATACTTTGAATGCGTAATCGAAAATTCTCACGTTGGAGAGGTATACCCTCACCTTATCCTCCAGAGTGAAATTTCTGGGTCTAATACTGGATCCTAAACTCAACTGGAGACGAACATCGACAAAAGGATAAAGAAAGTCTGTATAGCCTTCTACGCTTATAAAAAGACTTTTGGCAAAAGATGGGGTCTCAAACCAAAGATGGTCCTATGGATGTACACAGCTGTGGCACGCTCAATTCTCATGTTTGAGTCGCTAGTGGGGTGGTCAGAGCTGAGTTCTCGACGTTCTCCTGCACCTAATCTCTCCCGACCTTCACATCAAACATCTATCATTGTGTAGTGCCCACAGACTGAGGGAAACCGTGGCTTAGAACTCAAAACCTTGCGGAAATAGTAATATTTTGAATTTGCTAGCTGAGGGCATAGTCGCTACAGCTACAGACAGCGAAAGTCGTACATCGTAATATTCACCGACGGCTCCAAGACGTCAGCGGGCGTCGGACTAGGGGTTTATCTAGAGACCACTAACAGTTCACAGTCGTGGCATCTCCCGGTGTACATTAGTCTCTTTCAAGCTGAAGTTCTGGCGATCCTGGATGTAGTATAAGAATTTTCAAAGACAGCCAAGCCTTATAAAAGCTCTGGATTCAGTAATGATGCACTCAAAGTTAGTGGAGCAATTTAGAGCCGAGTTAGATAGGCTAGGTAGAAAGCACAAATCTCGCCTGGGTTTACGGTCATAAGTACATAGAGGGGAACGAGAAAGCCGACTACCTAGCCAAGCAGGGAGTCTCCCTCCGGGGCTCGGACACCGAGATGATCGGCAGCCCAATAGGAGGAGTCAAAAGCGCTATTTTCGACTACCACCAAAAGTGGAGAGACATGCACTATCTGTAGGGCGACTTGGCCGACTTACAACAAAGAAAAAAACAATGGGCCTCTTAAACACATTTCGACGAGATATTTCCAGAATTACGGCATTCATTGGCCCATAGGAGACCACGCTGTCAAGTTGGGCATCCCAGTCAACGTCTGTTGCCGTAGCTGCGGGGAGACGAATGAGAGAGAAACACTTCTACACTTCCTGTATAGGTGCCCGGCTTTATCTAAGCCCAGGCAGCGCACTCTAGGCAGTTACATTTCGGAAGACTCAAAAGAGATCTCCAAACAGGAGATCAGATCACTGTTAAGCTTACTAAATTCCACAGGATGGCTTTAGGCATCCGTCACACCCGACCAAACACCCACAATACAATCAAGGTATACGAGTTGTAGCAACAAAACGTGGCTTCACACGCTAATTGGGCCTCCAGTCGCGCTGGAGGCAGCCCTTCACTTACCTACCTACCTTGTTAGTGGCTCGTCTTTGAAGTATTCGAGTTTTTGAAGTGGTTCTTTGGTAACGTTTTTTTACCTTCTGTAAAGATGTAAAAATAATGTAAGTAATCAAATTTGTTATTACACAGAGAAAAAGAAAAAAATTGCCTGTTTTCGTTTTGGCGCACCTTTAATAAGTGCCGTGATACCGCAGTGAGGCATTTTCGAAAATACCCTTTATTCTCCTCAGTCCGCCGCCATTGACCGACCTGGGTGCAACACCAAATTTGGTAAATTTTCAATTTTTGTCAGCACTCAAAAATCACTCTGAAACCCTAAAATTCCCCAATTCTAAACATTTACCAACACATGTGTATAATTTAAATGTGGAGCATAATTAAATGCATAAAACCTTGCAATCGCAGTCTGAAACAGCTGATCTATCACCAAAAAATTGAAAACTCCAAGAATTAATTGCTTTACTGGATCATCCGTTTTTCAACGAAAATTGCCAGTAGTAATTTAATTTTGCTTCTATTAAATAATATTGCATTACTCAATATAGAATACCTAGCTATATTTATAATCTACTTAAAAAAAACATCAGAAAAAATCTATTTGCTAAATCAACAACATAAAACTTCCGTTCGTCTGTAAACATACGGCTCCCACCCAAAAAATTCCACAAGACCACGCGTGGTTCCAATAGCGTTTCTTGACAAAGTCATTATTACTCGAAATTAGAAAATCAAACACTTTTCCCCCCAAACCATCAAGTCTAAAAATGCACTTCGAACAAAAACGAACTATGTATAATAAAAAGTACAAAGTCATACCTTTTCCCAGGCCAGTAAGGAGAAGAACCTATTAGTATGCGCCATGGTTTCACTTCGCCAGTCAGAGCCAAACCTGAACTTTCGCCCGTCAAAACACCCCTCGTTTGAAAATAGACTTCCTGTTGCAGCAGTGAATATATCGCGCCTCAAACCCACCACTACCAATCCCGCCTTCCCGCGTTTGTCACACATTAAACCAGTTCTAGGGAAATGAACAACCTTTATTCGATACCACGTGGCCAATGTTCCGCGGATACCCTATCGACCCATTGATCGACTTCATTAACTTCGCACCGGTGAACGATTTTTATGACCTTTGTCTCCCATCGTCCGGATGTTCGTTTCATGGAAATCATGTGCGAAGGGGTTTAGGGCTGCGGAGGTAAAGCAGCTACTTGAAGGTGACTTGGTCCTGAAATAAACAGCAACAGATTAACGCAAGCGAGGAACATTAAATCCTGCTCATGTGAGCCCTTTCCCGTCATCCATAGGCGATAATCCCGATTTGTTAATCTAAAAGGATTTGGGTTAAGACACAGCGACATAAACACACGTCGCTGCTAAGTCTGGCTTGGATCTCATTAGACGTGGACGATAAGCAGATTTGAGTAAACTCATGCGACACCCAGAGAGATGTCCCAGACCAATTGAAATTCGACTAACGAAGTGACAACTCAATTGTTTCCAGAACTAATGGCCCAGCAGCCTCGGACTACCCTTCGCAATGCGTTGGTGCTTTGCTTTCATAGTGGGTGCTGCTGCGTTATGGGTCGTCGCTATATGGATGCATGTTGCACTTCGGATAATGCGTTTTGACTTCGGACGACAGAGCATTATTTTTTTCTGGGCGCTTATGATCCAGGGGTCGCATAGCGGATGTCCTGCACATGTAGGGGATATCGGTTTCAAAAGTTGTGCGTGTTTTTTTCATGTTTTGTTTTATCAATGCTCATGACATTGAGAAAGTGAAGAAAATTAAACCCGGCCGCATTGGATTGGAATAGACAAGGGAGGGTTCGACAACTTCTTGCGGGCAAATGGCATTCTTTTATGTAGTCTTGGATTGTCTTGTTTTTTTGTGGGCTCTGTTTAAAACATTGGGATTTGGAATTGAACAGCATATGACTAACATGCATGGTAGTTGGGCTTCTTGGGTATTTAATAAAATGCAGGGGAAACTAATTCTTGTGCTTCTCGTGAAACGGCCATAAATATAGGTCAGCAGCAGCGATTAAAATCACAGTTTAAGTCTTTTTTTGATAACATTCTGAAAGAGATTTATGCATTTTCTACTTTAAGATCGTTTTAACAAATCCATTTTTGATTGGTTTTAAAATGGCTAAACTGGAGGCGTCCTAATTTATTTCCGGCTTGAAAATATGTTTCCGGCAGTAAATTATAATCGATCGCGTTGTGTTGGGGGAGAAATAGATACTTTGTCATGGGTTTTCAGCTGGGTGATTTTTAATTCTAATTTTTTTATGTCTAATTTATGCGCAGGATTTTTCCAAACGAATGAATAAAAATATATTCTATTTGAAGAGAATAACTATTAAGCATATAGTTTATCAGGTAAATTTATTGCATAGGGCTGCAATCGTCTATAAAGTAATTTTTATTGATGATGAAATTCAGAATTGGAAAATTCAGAATGAAAAAAACTGGGGTACAAACCAAGAAACCCAAAATGTTTATATAAAAATGCGGCAGAACCAAAATACATTGTACGTCTTATGCTTCAGGCCGATGTATATGGCACCATCCAAATACAGTCACTCTACGGCGATGTGACGATCTTTGATGTATGAGTGGATGAATTTTCAATGCTCCAATAGCGACTATCCTATCTCCCGAGCAAATAAAATATGGCCTTACAACGGGCGAACTACAAACGTGATTGAAACATAGTCCTCGGCCACGTATAGGCCATCAAAATGCTGGTTGCAGGACAGAACGCCCGTATACCACACACACCCGACAGGAGCACGTATGTGCTCCCATTAAAAATGGTTAAAAATTCTATGGCCATCATATCTCTCTTAAAAAGCCAAGAGGCCGATGTTCGCCCGCTGTAAGCCCATTTTTTATTTTTACTCGGCTTATTATTGTTTTGCTAAAAATATTGCAAAGTACATGAGTCGACTGCTTGCAATTCCAGGTGCACACGCAACTGTTACGTGACCTTGCCGTGTACGGAAGTGGGAATCTATATACGGGACCACAGAAACGAGACCGATTTGAAACTATTTCAAGCTGGTAGCGTGCGACCGCGACGCCTAGGAGACTGAACTAACAATTAAAACCAATACTCTCGACTCGACTCACGGACAATAACAAAGAAAAATTCCGCCCTGGTACCAACAGGGGGTTTTCCTCTTTAACGACGTATCAAAATCGTTAATGATGCTACTTAATGAAAACAAATGCACACCACAAAAAAACTGACAACTGCTGACCCTACGCATAATTGACTGGTAGGTACTACGGACTCATGCCTGGTTCCATACCACGTCTCAGTATTTCGGACATACCTTACTGCCACCAACGGTCACCGCGACCAGAAAAAAACCAGTTCGGACTCCTCTCGAGGCATGGACGACCCTTCTAGGCCCTCACGGCTAGGTTCGTTCTCCCCGCTATGGAAGACCTGGCTTGGATGTTCTGTTTTCCTGGCAGACAAATTCTTGCGGGCGACCTTGTACGCCTCACCTCTAGGGAACCCTCGTCCGTTCCGGCAAGTTCAGGTTTTACTTTGGTCTTTTTTTTCTCCGGTCTGACTCTCTTGCTGATTTTTCGAAAATTTCTATTTTTTTTCCTCCGCCCCAAAACAAAAATTTTTCTTTCCCCCGACGCCTCCAAAAAAAAATTCCTTGCAAATGTTTTCCCACATAACTAGGTACTTTCCCTTTCGTCACCCAGTTGAACTTTCAACCAAAATTTACGTTACAGTGGCGTTATGGTGATTTCAGAGCCAGGGATAGACCCCCCTTTACACTTTGTCTCACTGATTCAGTATTTTGTTACGCTCTTAGTCTATATCAGTTCAGTTCAGTAGCATACTCAAGAGCCCGGTTCTCGTTGAGACTAGGGAAGTCAAGCAGCATTGAACGTGGTTAGTATATAGTTGGGGGACCGATTGGCAAAAACAACACTTGCGTTTGGACGAAAAGGCAATTTGCGACGAAAAGGCAATTGCAAAATGTGAACAAAAATAAAAGTTTTTCGATGCCAGAGCTTAATCACATAAATCAGCAAGCTTTTTACAACTGCTCCAAAAACGCTTTTAAAGCGTTAAAGGAATGTTTCCCTTCGCGGACATGTGAAGAAATCTAAGAACTGGTATTGGAAGGGGAGCACTGTAAATTTTTTAAGGGGTGTTCTAAGATGGATATGGCAGCGCTCCAATCGACTGGCGCCATAATAAAACACTCGTGTGCGAATCCTTTAGGGATATTCATTATTCGTGGGGTATTTTTCCCAGTTCAACTTTTCCAAGGGTGTTTTTACTTCATATCGTGAACTGCTCCTTGACAACTTAGAATTATTCTGATCAGCTGATTGCCAAGATATGTCAGCAATCTTGATGATTTTTAGACATGGGCAAAATGACACCTTTTGCTGAGCCAGCACACTCGCGCTCACTCACTTGAATGAGTCAACACACTGAGCAATCACAGTGAGCTAACACAAAATACTTACAGCGCAAATTTAGTTTAAAAATCAGAGAGGATAATGAGAATCATAAAGAAAAGGAGTTTTACAGAAGCAGGGTTAGCATATTATATTCGTTCAGAAATAACATTTTTAAAGAAAATTAGCTTTAAATTTATATATTGTAATTATTTATTATAAACAAAAATCACAATTCATATTTAAAAAAATACAAAAACATGAGTAATAACGATTCATAAAAGGTCAATTATTATTTTGTTTCAATTGGGCCTACATTTTAAAAACTTCTCGATAATTCGAAGAGATTGTACTTACAAAAATAAAAAATTCCAGTTGTGTAAAAGTAAATCAATTATCAATATTGACGTAAAATCAATTTCATGGATTTCTTAGAATCAGAAAAAAAACACTCTATTTATCTCTTGTCGCATGCGAAAAAAAACCCGCAACTGAATGAACACAGTGCACAGAATATAGAGCACACTATCTCCCAAACAGCTCTTTTCTCCACAATTCGCAACAAGGCGATAATCAACCCGAAGACGCACAGCGCATAGTTGAAATGCTCGACACAAGGCACAGCACAGAGCACATAAAATATCCTAGCTCACAATCTTCATGGTGTCATGCTCAGGAAATGAGCATTACCAGCACGCTGAAATAAAAGATAGAGAGAAAAGGAAGAGCGAAAAATTGTGAAAACTGTGCTGTGTGCTGGCGTGCTGTGTGTCGTTCATTTCCTTTCAAGTGAGCTGGCTCAGTGCGCACACCACATTGTGCCGCTCACTTTGAATGACTCGCTCGCGAGTTACACATCTCTAATGATTTTAAATAGATGACACCAGGTCACCTTCATTTAATATAAAGTTGCAATATTATCGGCACTTTTGATTTCAAACCTCCTTCACTGGAAGTATTAAATCATATTCTTCAATCAAATTCCTGCACAGAGTCACACATACACCCACGCTTAAAATGTTAATTATTTTATTAATTATTAATAAGAACTGAACTGGGCTAAAATTACTAAGAAAGCCAGAATGAACTCACTTAAAACACGAAGAAACTTTCAGAGGAAAACGAACTCTGAGCAAAAATTTCTTTTAATCATCACGGATGAGGTAATCCCGCTCCGCCAGTCAAGGCTTTGTTTATGGCAATTGTAAACAATTTTATTTTAGTTCATCCCACATTTGTGTTTGTAAATGAATCATCGAACTCAACCGGTTTCTCTACACTATATATATTTTCGACAATTTTATAAAATAAATAAAAAAACATAAGGAAAGCGCCAAACTAAATGTGTGCACACACAGAGTAAGGTCACCAATGGCGGGGCTATCAACGCACACACACACTCTCTTCTATATGTACCAATCTCTTTGCCTCTTTAAAATTTGGACCAATGCCAAGTTGGTCTTCTGTTTTAAAGGAACCGTGGCACCGGTGTATTTATTACGTATAGTATTTTTATTTCTGCGCCAGGAGAGTGTAAAGACAACTTTCTTGGGCATTGGCCAAAATCTATTACTCATCGAAGACGTGGAGACAGATCTTCGTTAGAGCCGTTAATACGTTTTTATATCCGATGACATTATCCACCGACTAGATACCACCAGATGGTTGTCCGTTTTCATAACGATGAACTCAGATGCACGCGCTTTGTCAACATACGAAATGCAAATTTCCATGGAAGTAGCAATTTTGTTTTATTATTAAATTTTGCATCATTTTTATGACTAATACCTTTTTTGGTGTTGGAATATTTAAAAGTGAATATTTATGGTAATATTGATTATTTTTTTGTGATTCGTGGTCCGTCATATGATGAAAAATCACGTACGATGTAGAAAGGTAAACAAGAGTACAATAAAAATATTCTTTTCATTCTCCGAAATTGTGCTTATCTTTATTTTTGGATTGTTAAACAAAACTATAAATAAATATGATAGTGGCTTTCATATTTGTCAGGAATTTCGAAAGGAGCATTGTGATCCATAAATAGCTTATAGAATACATTGTAGATAGACAATGCAGTTAATAAAGGCGGCCTTTTTATTTGCAATTTTATTCGGACAGACCACTATATTCCTGAAACGAAGCAGTCGCCAGCATGATGAATTTACACGGGAAATACACTAGACCAAGGGTGGGCAACCGTTTTAAAACCTGGGCCAAAATAACAATTGACCAATTCTGGTGACCTGTAATTTTTATAGAGTTGAGCTGGACTTACATGAGGCTGTACATTTGTCCCTTAAAATATAGTAAATTTTACTGAGGATTTTGTGAAATGTTCCGGATCAAAAATAATGTCCTATTAGTGCATCGATGAAAATCGATATTCAGTACCCAAGAAATTCGATTTTGACTTTCGCAATTGTAGCAGATTACTTTTATTCTTTATGTTACTAGACCCTAACTCAGATTTTTAACCAACCTTCTTATAACCACACTTCTGTCAGATAACACCTGAAGATCATAATATGTAGATACTGTCAGATAGGAATAGAAATTAAAGAATGCGCCCGCTGCATTTAAAAGACGCAGGTTTCTATAAAGAGGCTCAAAGTCTACAAGGATAAGCCGGCTACGATCGAGGAATTGGAAGGCAATATTACGTCATTGGTCAAATATCACGATAAAGTGCCTTGTTGGCAGCTTGACTGTCCAAAAAAAATTATATATCAATTCAAAGGAGCTTACCCCTGAACTCATTAAACATGAACATTGATTATGCATATTGGTTCAAAGCAGACGATTCTGTTTATAGTTCTGAAGAGATGATTCTACTAATTCAATCTCGTTGCAAATTGTCTTGCTTGCTCGAGTTGACACATAAAAAAACAAAATTGCTTTCGGTAACAACTCAATAGCAACATAAAGTATGTGGTAAGTGGGTGTAGTTGACGCCCAAACCGAGTTGAAGTAATCATTCAAAAGAAGAAGTTGAAAAGCTCAAATCGCTAAATTCCTTTTTTGCTGTTGGCGAATTTAATGTCTTATTTTTGAAAGAGTTAGTCTGCACCATCTGAAGAGTTGGGTTGCATTCTACAATAGAATTTTTTATCCATAAAAATACTGATTTATGTCAGTTCTGACTTAATATGGTTAAAATGATGAAAGCATAAAAATCTTAGAACTCAAACCGCTGCTTTTCAAGACCTCTGCTAAACCCAATCTACCAAGGTCTGTTGATTCGTTCATATTAAATTAGACCCAATTATAAAGTTAAAAAAAAACCGAAACATTCCGAAAAAATATGAAAATAAACAATAATTTTTTTACCTTTCATAATTACCTAAGCCATATTTAATACACTAATAAAAATATAATTAATGACCGCAAATTAATCTTCCGCTCACAAATCATGGGGCTGGGCATCAACCTAGATGACGTGAGCACAACAAAGCGAACATCTGGTGGCCAACGACCATACTGTACTCTCGTCCAGTGTCTTTCATTACGTTTACATGATTTACTTGAGTTTTTGACTTGAAATTTACTTGAAACTCAAGTTGCGTTTTCGGTTCATTTACTTGACTTCAAAATGTCTTGAAATTTTCTTGAACTGACATTTGACCTTTCATATTATAATAGAAAGTCGCTCCATATTATAATATAAATAACTTCACAAATATTGCATCAAAAGTATACATTCCCTACAGCTTTTATCTTCTTCTTGTTCCAAGGAAAAAATACGCATGCAAAATTTCAAGTATTCAAGTAGCGTTTACATGAGCTTTTTCAAGTCAATCAATCAAATTTTTGTGATTTACTTGACTCAAGTTTACTTGAAGTCAGGACGAGTTTACATGCATATTTAGTTACTTGAAATCTACTTCAAGTATACTTCAAGTAAGCATGTAAACGTAATGTTTAAGAAGTTCACCGAGCAATTACGCAAAAACCGAAACCAGCGAGAGACAGCGGGCTCACAGTGCAGCGCTCACAGTTGTCAGTTGCTCAGGTATAAATATGGTCAAGACTCCGCCGATCCAGAGACTATGTAAGTCAGGAAACTAGAGACTTCTGAGGTAAGCGATTTCAGCTTGCTGAACTATAAAACGACGATTGACATACGACCAGCAGCTCACGGCACAATCCACGAGTGGAGGTGCTTGGGGATGGGGAGCAGGGCATGCTAGAAGAGCACTAGCGCGCCGCAAGACAGTGTGTCCCTGATTTATGTGCTAAAGGACCGCAGCGGTAAGCGCGAAGTGGCGCACACTATCTTCGCACAAGAACGAACGGAAAAAATGAAGTCCACGTCTCCACTGGCCTTGAACTAGTTGGGGCTCGTTATTACACCACAGGCCTACCTACTAGACCAGACCCCGAGCGGCAGAGCTGTGCAGATTGTGTATTGTGCGACATGTCACCGCGGTTTTTGATAAAGTTGCGGATCATGTGGGTGAGACTCTACGCCGCGCGCGGTGGCCATAATTGGGGATTGGGTGGGCGGTTGGCACTCCGGTGAATGGGGCTCGGGAATGGGGGACTCTACTGATTTTCGATTCTGATGTTTCTACTTTTTTCTGTAAATGAAAGTCACTTGTCATGATTGCATGGCAATCGGCATGCGATGCTATTGTTGATGGTAATTGTCTGTCGTGCATGGCGTTACATGTGTAATGGACTTTGAGCGAAATTTATGGCCAATATGTAGGCATGCTGGTGGAGGGACATGGATGTGCTCCGCCGGCGACGTGCCGCTGTTGAAAGTTATGAAATGCGAGATGATTAGGCTTAATTTCATTTCTGATTCGTGACTTAACTTAATGCTGTTAATTGTCGTATTAATGAGCAATTATTTAAGCCGTGTCGATTGTTCTGCCACGCTGTGAGGCATGTTGTTCTAATGCATACTACTTGGGAGGGTCTAGGTGTCGATAGATCACTGTCAATTCGGGAAAAGTAATTGATGTAACCGAAGACAGTTTCTTTATGCACCTTTACTCTTATTATATTATATTCGATTCTAACCTTCTTGAAATTTATAACAAAAATCCAAACTCAATATTTTTTAAATATAGTTCAATCTTTTCCAATGTTTCAACAGAAAACAATTGTCTCAAACCATAAGGTACAACAAGGCTAATTGCAGGTTCCCTTTTCTAACTATCGGTTATTCCAATCACTGCAATTATTTATTCTATCTGGTCCTGTGCCAATTTCGTGTTTATCTGAAGTTATATCATGATAATCTCATAACTACAATGCATGGTAGTAATTTATAGTTTGCAGGAATTTGCAGGTATCGATCTAAGCAACAACCGCGAAAATACACTGCTTGCTCAACTTTGATTGAACGGAATGCTACCTAGAGCTGGCAATTGGTTCACAATTGGCACCTTGTTAACGAGGATGTAATCTATATTTGTTTACTAGATAGACTGTGCAATTCTCTTGATAAATGCTTATGAGGAGTGAAGGAAATTATAGAAGAATAATAAGCAGTTGTTAGCAGCAGGGCTGGCGCTTGGGTTTTTTTGCGCCCGGTGCACTCTGCCATCTCTTTCAACAATTATCAAGTTTATATAAATCACTGTACACAGAGATACACAATTCAGACCCATCGGAACAATTTTTCCTTTGTGTAAGTGAATATGGTGCTTTTTACGTTAAATTTTAATTTCTGAAATTGCGCCCCCGACAAATAGCGCCCCAAGCAAGTGCACCATTCGCACCTAAGAAAGCGCCGCCCCTGGTTAGCAGTAGGAAGTTGAACTACAGATAAATTGGTGCAGTAGCTTCGAATCTGGTACCAATAGACTGATTTCGCAAGAACAATCACATTGCGACGGTTAAATTATTTTTTGACGAAAATTCAGTCGCTTAGCTAAAAGAGTAACTAGTCATTCGATTTGCCGCTCAGATTTTGCGATTTTCAAACCTCCTCCTCAACATTGAATTTTCTCTCACTAATACATTCAATCGTTCAATTAGTTGGTTAACAAAAGGCTTATTTTTGCTTTTTAAAGTTACTTTTGGAGGGTATCGACAAGAGTTGGACACTCCTTAAAAATACCGTCGAACTGGTGACTCTATCTTAGGAAAGAGTCATACGATAAAGATAAAGAATGGAAGCTGGCGACTGAAGGTAAAGTAGCCCACACACCCTCAGTTTTAACTGCGCAGTTTAACTGTGTAAAAAAAACTGTGCAATAAAATGAACTGAAAGTGTGCCGGTTCGTCAGTTTGTTGTACGGTTTTTTTGATTTTGGTACATCTTTTAATAATGCCAAAGAATGGACGGATCTGAAAGAACTGAATGAAAAGCTGTCTGACCTGTGAACCTCATCAGTACAAAAGAGGGTCCAGAAGCTCAGTTCTGACGACTGAGTGAAAATAATTGAAAACTGCACAGTTCACTCAGTTTATCGCTCAGACATAACGTCACAGGTGATAAACTGCACAGCTACACTGAAAGTGTGTGTGCCGCTTAAGAATGCTGCTTATCGAGCAAAAGCAATAAAGCAGTCTCAGAGAACAGACACGCGAAAAAAAATACAAAGAGCTAAGAAGAGAAGAAAGGAGAGCTCACAGACGCTAAAAGGAAGCCTGGGAGAAGAATCTCGTTTGTGAAATAGACCAGTACAGAAAGCGAAAGCCGCAGCAGGCACGGAAGTTCTATCGAAGAGTACTTTTTTGCGTACTAATTTTTGTCGTGTGGGCGAGCCATAAAGGCTGTCTTTTAGGTTTTTTCAAACATAAGGTTCCCCTGGACATCCAGAATTATGTCTTGAATTGTACAGGCGTTATCATTAACTACATAAATGAACACATTACTGCGGTCGCCGTGTTCGCCCCTATTCTACCCTAAGCCCCATGAGCAAGGTAGGAAAGGTAAGGTTTGAGCGAGCTTTCACGTTTAACTTCAGTTCGAGATCAATTGGGCGAATTGAGGTCTATTTTATCCTCAGTTGAATATGTGAAAATGGTATGCAAACTAAGGTTTTTTAAATTTTAATTCACCAATTTGCTCGAACTTGCCCATTTCGACCATTGACGCCGAGGTAATACGTAAAATAAATCGTAATGCGTTGATGAAACATTTCACTATAGTATGCATGATGCGGTAGCATCTCTGTCATAAATAATGGTAATGGGTTCGATTCTCAGTGAAAAATTATTAGGACTTTAAACTACACCGTTTAGCAATTAAATCTATTCACGGTAATTGCCGACCAGCAGCATTACATATCAAAAAAGTGTGGCCTGGTTACACTCAAATTGTCACCAAAGCTTGTTCGACTATTCATCTTGTATTTCCAGAGCGTCAGATGTAAAATGACATCGTACTGACAGTTGTATGTTGACAGTTCAAAAATGGAGCCAAATTTAAAATGACACTTCTTGCTGAAAGACCATTTACAAAAAAAAAGCGTTATTATTCGACGTTCGACAACCCTCACTACTATTCTCTTTTTCATAATAATATAGAATTTATAAGGCTGTCGACTGCCTACCACAGCTGAAAAATAAATGGATTAATTAAGTCTCAAAGAGCACCAGTAAAAAATTAACACAAAAATCCATACATAAATGGTCATGCAAATCGACAGGAAGGAACATAAAATTCAATTCACACAAATGGGCTCAACGATGAAAAAAAAATTAAAAATATACGATTGAACATAAATTTTTAATTAATGGCCATGACTTCCGATCGATAAAAATGCGTTGATTGGTAAAAATGATCGAAGCAATCACCTCAATGCCAAATGTGGATTCGTTATTTGTTTTATAGATTAGTTTCTGAAGAAAAAAAAACGAATGGGTTTAAAAAATATACAGGGTGTACTGCATAAAGTTACAAATCGACTGGCTGATGTATGTTTGTATACCAAAATTTACAAGGTGCTTAATGATTGAGAAATAAACAAAATCTAGTGAAAGTGCAAAACATACAAAGATACTACAAGTTCGTCACAAGATCTCCTTCAAAATCTCGCAGCATACATAGAATTATTACAAAAACTAAATTTTCATAACAAAACATCGACTTCCAAAGCTCATCTCCATGCACATATGTGAAGTGGCGTTTAACATTAGCCAATGCTGTTCCTATTCTAAACACGAAAATAAGCAAGCAAACAGAATTGCTGCCTTTCGTAACCCACATTTCGTTTTCTTCCACAGAAACTGAATGATTGATCTTAATTGAACACCACAAAACTTTAGGCACGATCCATTGTTGCCCAGCGATTATTGGGTCATTGCTACCCACCACACCACCACCACGCAGCCGCAGCAACCACCCATCAGATCGCCATGTCTAAAAATAATCGCGAATTATTCATGTCAAAAAAAAAGTGGAAGATCAATCAAGGAACGTGCTTTCAGAATGTTTAAATTTGGCATCAGCAGTTTTTGTTATAGAAATGCCACGGATTCTTTTCGGGGTGGACTAGAAAGGCGAGGAGGAGGTCGAGAGTTAAGAAAGTCGGAGTTAGTGTCAATATTTGAAGTTGCCATTAAGACTAAGTAGAGTATGAAATCAGAACCGTTTAAAATGGGGCGAGGATGGAGGATTTGCTTATTTTGATCTTGTATTGATCGTGTTTTTATGAAGAGGGTCTTGAACTCCATTATGTATGACGTAATTCTCTAGATATTAGTATAGACGTCCACTTGTTGAATTCTGATCAGATCGTTCCATCCTTCGTTTGCGTTATTCAATATCTGCATCTTCCTTATCATTTTACTACTTACTATAGCAACTTGAAGATCACGATCAATTTAATATCTCATGTTGTTTATCACCTCTTAAAAAATGTTTTTACAAAACGGCATCTTCCCGTTCTTAGTGTTCGGACTTATACTATATATAATGACACATATTGGTGTTCTTATCACTTATCTGCTTTTATTTATGACGAACATCTCATCACATTCAGCGCTGATGCAACCTGATTCCTATCGAAAACTGTCATATCTCGTATATAAGCTTCGAATGTGCTGCAAAAACGTTTGTGATGGGACAAATTAAAAGTTTGATAAATTCTTTCCATATGAATTAACCAGAGGCAGCAGTTATTCCGTCTACGTTCCTCATGCTGGAAAGTGGATCGTGTGGACCGAAGGGGTCAACCCATGTTCCAGCTATATTTTCTTTTATGTTTATCGACGAAATACTTTCAAAAAAATTTTGAAGAAAAAATTTGACAACTATTAGTTGAACTAATCTTTTTTTCAAACAAATTTATTAGGGCCGTTATCATTTTCTTGATAGGGTCCACAAGCCTTAATTCAAATTAAATGCATTATAAATAGACTAGATTTTTATTTAAACCCACTTTATCTCGAAAACTTTTTCAGAAGCGGTAAAATTAAAGTATCTGGATTTGTTCGGTTATTAATCTAAAAGTTTTTTTTGTTGTTCATTTTTTTCCCCAAAAATTCTAGATTTCTAGAACTTAAAAATCAACTTATCAACTTTTTTTACCACTGCTATTGAATCAATCACTTTGTATCAAATAATGCCATAATAATGCAAATTTATTGTTAAACATTAAAAGAGATTTAGAAAATAAAAAAAAATATTTATAAAAAGTTATTTAACTCCCCAGCCACCAAAAACCGAAATTTATAAATGGTCTCGGTTGACCATTTCGGGTAATTTTAGAAATCCAACTCCGTGCTTTTTGGTCGCCTGTTGTTGGTCGCCTTAAGATATTAAAATCCTAAAATGGCAATTTAAAAACACCTTTTTGACGCCACAGTAAATAATTTACAATTTTTCCACATTTATTTACTGAAAACTTTGCAATTTAAATACTTGTCGAAACTGTTAATTCACATTCACCACATTCGATACGCTTCCATTTCTCGTCGATGGTTTCTTTGATAGGCGCGCGCTGCCTCCGATAGCGCGGCGTTTAGTGGCACTAATTAAGAGCTTGAATTATTCATGATATGTAATGGCAACAACAACAAAAAACAACAAGTTGATTAAAAATAAAAATAAAAATAAAATTCTATTGCTCCAAATTATTTAAATGAAGAAAATGGTAGTAAAGCTGGTGCATCATGGTGTGGAGGAGAAGTTGCTTCTTATCTTTTAAGTGAGTGTTGTGAAGTGTCACTTTCAGCCGCCAACGCTTCCAAATTTGTCCACTTGAGAGGATAAGTGCTGATCGAGTATGTTAGAATGTGACTAGAGAGAGTATTTTTTAAGTGTTACCACAAAATGTTGGGTTAATGAGGTTCTTAAATGATGCAGTTACACAGTGGCGTAGCAAGAAATATATTTTCAGGGGGGTTACATAGTTAGAAGTCGAATGATCAATGATCCCAGAGCAATGCTTTTTTTTATGTGATAGACAAGAAGCTTAGGTAAAGCTCCTTTGTGCTACCGACTAGCCCGACTATCATTTAAAAATGGGATTGCGTCAAGGGCATACCGAAATAGGCATTTCCCGTAGGTTCCCCTTGTAGCAAATGAGAGAAATGCTGAAAGAATTTTCTCATGAACACCGCTCAAAAAAAAAATCGGCGAAGTATGTCTTACCAATTTTTCATAATGGCCCTAATAGTAGTGATGAGCAAGACTTTTCTTGCAGTTCTTCCTTTTATTGTACATTCAGCAAGACCAAAGCAAGAACAAGGCAAGACAGGACAAAATCAAGATCAAGGTAGCAAGACTTTTTGCTAATCACTAAATGCCTAAAGTCTTGCAGTGAATAGTGATGAGCAAAAAGTCTTCGAAAAAATCTTGCTAAAAGTCTTGCAAAAATTCTTGCAAAAAGTCTTACAGTCTTGTATTTGACTTGGTAAATGTGTAAGACAAGACTTTTTACTCATTACTGGAAAACTTTTGCCACTTAGTGATGAGCAAAAATCCTTGCTATCTTGATCTTGCAGTCTTGACTTGGTCTTGCTTGGTCTTGCTAAATGTGCAAGACTAGTCTAGCTCATCACTACCTAGTAGGCAAACCTTATTTCAAATGAAATGATGCAATATATACCTTACGTATTCAGAAAGCTTTTTGAAAAGCTTCACCGGCCGAGCTGCCGAAGTTCGACCAAATTGGCGAACTGAACTTTAAAATAACCTCAGTTCGCATACATATTCAACAGAGGATGAACAAACCTAAGTTCGCCCAACTGGCCCGAACCGAAGTTTAACGTAAAAGCTCGCTCAAAAGAAAGTAATCAACTGGAATAGTGGGATGCCATTCCAGTGGGCTTTTGCATTTCTGACTTCTGGCAAAAAAGCCACAAAAATTTCGAGCACGAACTGAACATGAACTGGACTTAAGCCAGTGAAGCCACTTATGTGGGTTGAACTGAGGTCGGTGAAGCCAGAGCATTAAGCTTTAGTTTAACTCATACAAAGCTTTAGTTTTTGTTGTTGCATTGCTTGATATTTTAGGCAATCATGTTGGTGACCGTGAAGGGTATCAATTAGCATACTCAATATACCGATTCTGGTTCGATTACAGAGGTTAAGCAGCATTGGACGTAACTAGTAGCCGTTTCAAAATATAAAATTTTCGACACTGGTGCAGTAATTGTTCTCATCTTCTTCTTCTTCGATGGCTCTACAGCCCAATTCGAACCCTTGGCCTTCATCAGCTTCTTTCTCCAGACGTCTCTTTGCTCCGCAGCTTGTCTCCAGTTTCTTGTGTTGCGCAGTTTTGCTGCATCGGCCTTGATATTGTCTTCCCATCTTAACCGTGGTTTGCCAACTGGTCTTTCGCCACCTGGTAGTAGGTGCAAAGCTTTTTTTGGTATCCTTTCTTTGGACATGACTGGCCAACGTAAACGTAGTAGCGTAGCATGTGTCAAGAGTTTACACTCTTTGTATAGATCGTACAATTCGTGATTGTCGCGTATTCTCCATGCATTGTCTTCATTGATTGGGCCGTACATCCTTTTGAGAACCTTCCTCTCAAATATATCCAGCTTGTCGGCGGATTTCTGGGAGATACTCCATGCTTCACATCCATACGTAGCTTCTGTACGTATCATGGTTTTGTAGATTCTTATTTGGGTTTTTCTGTGGATATCTCTGGATTTCATGACTGGCAGTAGTGTAGTGTGTATGTTCTGTTGCGTCATTTAATCTTCGTTGTACGTCTATCGTTTCACCGTTGCCTTCGTGGACTGTGGACTACAGGTAGTTAAATTGGTTTACCCGTTCGAAGTTATATTCTCCCAGGTGATTTTGGGTTTTATTTTTCCTCTTTCCACCCTTGACTGAATTAGAATCTTGCTCTTCTCTGTATTTATTTGCAGCCCTATATGTTTGGCTTCCTCTTCTAATTCTGTGAATGTTTCTCTAAGGTATGACAGTGATCAAGGCAGATTATCTCGTCGCCATATCCTGCCACTTGTTGGGTTTTTTAAGCAGGGTTACGTTCGCATCAATGTTTACCTTGCGAATTACTCTTTCTAGGCAGAGATTAAATATCTGGGTGCGAACTCATCGCCCTGCTTTAAGCCTCGCTTGATTGGGAAGGACCTCGTCAATTCTCCTTGTACTCTGACTGCACACGCTGTGTTTTTCATTGTTATTACTCTCTGTAATTCTCAAATGGCTCTCTTTTTCACTCGGAATCGAGGAGCTGTGATTTTTCCTAAAGGGACATTCCTTATGACGAGATGCGAATGAGGCAAGGCCTTAGATTCTTTATGTGGGCCTTATAGCGCAATACACCCCTGGTCCACATAGGGCAGGTGGAACGGGCTAGGCATATAGGGGTCCTATTTGCATACCCTTCCAAAATGGTAGTCGGGTATAACCCCATAACCAACGAACTTAAAACGAAGAATTAAAAACTCAACAGACCGATTAACTTTTTACATTTTAACAGTTACGCCACTGAATGCGGCTACCACCATCAACATTATTTGTTGCGGGGGCCAAACTTCATCATCAAAACTGCATTTGCATCAGAAAGAAATCAGGTAGCCCATCGACAAGACAAGACAAGGCCATCCATACTAATGACGATGTAATTTTTTCGTCGTTAGATCTGCTATGACGAAAACAAAAACAAGCACAAGATTAAGGTGCTTCCCGAAAAACGGGAGGAAGATCATTAGGCAGCAGAAGTCTCTTAATGGGATCACATGTATATAGTAGAGATTGAATTACACTGCTTTTGTGGCGAGAAGATAACATGCAGAGCAGACATCGGAAAATAAACAACTCCGGTCGAGAGTGATGGCGATATGCATTTATAATCACATCGGGCTTAATTTTTAACGATATTTAGAAAAGCAGACACTTCACCAGAGTAAATCCCGCTTCATCATCCCTTTCTGCACAGGCATGAGTCGGACGCGTCTTGTACGAAGAAGGAAGCGCAATCAGGAATTAGATGAAGAGCCAAAAACAACTACACCAACAACACCAACAACAACAACAAAAAATACAAAGCGTTTCTTGTCTGAGGCGATCTTCTTATATTTTAGTTTACTTTAGATCGCATCCGTTGGACTTATAACGTACGAGAAATAAAAGACAAAAATCCTGTGGAAGGTATTTTGGAGTCTGGATGTCTATTTTAAGAATTCCCTTGAGTTTTTTTTCTTCTTCTTGTATTTAATTTTTTTTCTTTCAAGATTTTGATTTTTCTTATTTTGGCGGCCGTATTTCTCTATACAGTCCGACCCGATCGTCTTTAAGAAGAGTGCTTTCTGAGACTTTACTGTTGAGTTGTGAAAAACAGATTTGAGAGCTGCGCTGGCACATAGAACACACATCTACTATATAGGCGAAGGGTAAACAGGGGTGGAGTAAGGGCGGGTAGAGATGTATAGTGAAGTACAAGATATGTAGCACGTCTTATCAACAATCTTAAGGGGTGTATGCCCTTCAAGACAGCACAGCATTTAAAAATAGAAAAAATAAAATAAAAAAAAATCATTTAGAAAATGAGAGGGGAAATTCGATTTAAGATTTATAGTTAAGGTTAATAAACGGTTTTAGCTTTTATCCTTCCTTTGGCAGTTTTAAAGGGCGCCCCCTTTTTGTGGTTTTTATTTAGTTGCTTTTCTTCTATTTTTCAATTTTTTTTGGGAGGATTTCCGTTCTTACTTTTTGTCTAAATGAGGATCGTTCTATAATTAGCGTTGCAATTAAGTAATTTATTTTTAATTATTTTTTTAGGTTATGTCCTCTATAAATTTGTTTATTTTTAGAGTAATTAAATTTATATTAGCTTATACTTTTTTTTGGAGTTTTAAAACATAAATTTAAAAGGCTAATACGCACACAAATTTATTATTAAATCATTTATTTATTGATTTCATTAAATTTGTGGTAATCCGCCCTCTTGAGGCGGCCGCCATGGATCTAACGGTATATTGAGTGTACTTTACTGTCTATTGTATTCTAGTTATCATACTCTTTCATTTGATACCCTTGTCGAAGGGGTTGTGAAGAAAGTGATAATTCTCCCTCCTGGGACGGCCGCCATGGATTTAACGGTATATTGAGTATACTAATCTTATTGTATTTCAGTTTAGTTTCAATAGCGTCATGGCCTATCTATTGTTTGACAGGTGCGTAAATTTGAAATTTTCATTAAATGGAATGAGAAAATAAACTGAAGTGAAAATTCTCAAATTAGTTAAATTCTCAGCAATTTTTTGGATTTTTCGGCTGTTCCTTTTGGTTGAGGGTATAAAAAAGCATACGATCTATTCTCAGACCTACCAAATATACAAAAAAAAATTCATAAAAATCGTTCTACCCGTTTCGGAGGAGCTCGATAACAAACACTGTGACACGAAACTTTTATATATTAGATATAGATATGCCAGCAATCTGCAGCTTATACTCTAGTGACATTGCTCCAAATTGTGACTGTAAAATTACAAAACTAAAGTGTCTGAAGTTGACACCCACCATACACGTGTGATTGCTTCAATGTTACATGGTATAAGCCCGAATAAGTGTGAATGTGTAGGTCGATCCACAAATATCCTTGACGTGACAGTGACTTCTGTGCAATACCGAGAGCATCAGTGTAAAAATATGGGCACGAACTAACTTCACGGAAACAAATTAGAAAAAGCGAAATGTCATCACATTCGACGCAGTGGGGCGCTGACGTTTCAGTACCCTTCAGGCGTCCGTCAAAAGCACAAAATTGTACAATGCCACCGATATTTTTTAATTTAACCTGGACGTGGTACAAATGTTTTTCAATTTTAATGGAAAATTTTATAAAAATTCATTGTAAATTTTCGTTTCAAATTCATTGTAAATTTAGTTTCGTGGTCCACCAATCCTCTATATAAAGTTACGAACTCTCCTTCCACTTTCCGAAGAGTCTACATCTGATTAACCCACTCTCTTTTTTTATTTTTTTCCTCTCTCGACTAAGAGTAATGCTATTGCAGGAAGGACGCTAAATTCCATGGGTTGAGATCACTGTCAAAATTTCAAAACGAATCACAGATGCCATTGAACAATTAGCATTGATACAGAAAAGGCGGTGCTGTGTGAATGTCAGTGAAAAAACCATCTCCGGATCCACTGTCACGGAAAGCATCGGTGCCGTGCCGTCCGGATATGTGTGGATCGACCTTTTTGTAGTAAAAAGTAGTCTAAGGGTTACGACGCCGACTGTGGTTTGAATCCACTTCGGCATAATCTTTCCATTTTAATAGCCTCGATACACGCACGCATTTATGATGAGAATTCACCATTTATTATGAATATGAACATCATTCATTGGGAAACCTGATTAAGCAAATTTTGATTGATCGAATACGAAAACTCAAAAAAGCGCCATCTGTCCGTCGATATGTGTATTATTGTAAAAAGCTCAATTTTAGGCGTTTTTCCAGTGTGATGATTTTGATTGTTATTTTACTTGAAAATTAATAACAAAAATATTATTTATTTCCATATTAGCCGATTGAGAGGGCGAAGGGTTGCATTAAAGTACCAAGGAATTCATTTCCTTCATTGACACTTTTCACTACACTACCACTTGTTACAACTGTCAAAAGATAATGACGTATTTTAACGGGTGTCAGCCTCTAAAGACGTTTATCATAAATTACGAATTTTCGTTATATTTTGATTGCCCTATGTCGAGGCTATAAGAACGGATTGTAGATTATATTCACAATATGTGAACTAAAATAGTTGCGTTACTTTTCTGATCATTTTTCCAAAGTACAAAAAGTATATAAGGAACGCAACGACTAATGCTGACTCACGCTTATGTATAGTTCTACCAAATCTTCTGCATGAAATCAACAACAAAAACTCAAATTACCTTGAATCATTTAACCACAATTGGACCACTCGCAGTCATTTTTCACCTGTCTACTCAATAAATACCATGGCCCCAAAAACTTTGTTAATTCGGCAAATAAAAATTGCATGCCTACTGCACATGCACCGAATCTGAATGTTGACTGCCACAAAAGGCTGTTCGAGCTGGCGTCATCCAGCCCAGGCACTTGAGCGCTTCAACTCTGGCTTCAAAGACTTGATTGACGCTGTCGTGACCAAGTTTTGAACAATCCATAAAAGGAGTCATAAACGGTGAAAATCGTCATTTCTGAGATTCCTCGAAGACTTTTGTTGCATTTAAAAAACGGCGTTATTTTTTTAATCTCCGCTTAAAAACAAGGCGTAAATCACGTCAAGACTTCCTCGCAACTTTTTACGTCATTCTTAAGTCACATAAAACGATGATGCTTGTCTTAACAAATTTATTTATCTTCTTTCTTGTCGTTACAGGGTGATTGTTGGAGCACCAAAATACAACGATACTGCAGCACTCTCCCAGAATATAACGGAATCAGGTGCGGTCTTCAAGTGCGACATTCTAAACGATGATCAGTGCTCACTCATTCCCTTCGATTCCAAAGGTAAGAACTTTCAGAACACCAAAAAATGTAAATTAATTAGGCTTAAGTATTTTATAAGTAGCCGCCATTAAAATAATCGACGACGCATGCCCAAAGTGTACTACCGTGAATGGATTTCGTAATCCGAAAAACGAAGCAGCAGAAAAAAAATATTATCTGAAAAATTTTCTTTTATTGATGGTCAAGCATTCTTAATGATGGCTTTGATGGCGCTTGCTTTGATGACGTTGGGGACCCACCAGAGTGGACTTCTGTTTTTGGGTCCTAATGAATTTGTTGCATATCCGCTATGTTATTTCTTAGTTAGATTTATTAAAGACGGAAATCTTTGTCTAGACTTCGGTTTTGGGGCGTACTTGATAGGAATATTGGAACAGTGTGGAGCAGCGAAGGTGGCTTTGGGTTGACTTTTATCCACATAACTGAACGTACGATAGTTATCAATTTTATAAATAAAATTGAAGACAATGAAACTTTATTATAATTTTTTTTGTTTACCTTAGCGTGACAGCTGGGAGATTTACAAGTTATACTCGTTATAGGGCCTATTATTTTTTTTTACTTTTAAGCAGTTGTTTATCTTTAGTGATAAAATTTTTGCAAAGTTCAATGTTTGCTTGGGTCGTTCGCATTGTAACTTTGCTAAAATGGTGACTTATCTTTCTTCTGATATATTATCTATTTAAATTTTTGGTACGATTTGATGAAGGACGATTTCACCGGTAGTTTACAATTTATACGCCATAGTTTGTCGTCCTCAAGCTAAACTAGTTTGGTTGTGAGTATGATCCTTTCGGTCCACATGATCCCAGTATGATGAATGTAGACGGAAAAATTGACTTCTTAGAAAGTTGTAATATGTTTAGTAATCATGGGAAATCGACTAGTAGTAGACCCTGAGAGAAGCTTGTTCAACTAATTATAATAGTTCAAATAATTGCAAACCTTAGCCGAAGTCTTTTCATTTGAACAAAAAAAGGCACGACCGAAATTTTTTCAGAGCGTGTTTTTGTTAATATTCTTCGATCGGTACCTCAAAGAAGTCGATATTATTTTTGGTTCGCGCGATATCGTGCAGGTACAAAAATGACGAACATCGTTCAAACCAAAAAACGGCTTGACCGAATTTTATGAAAATTTTTTCAGATTATAAATTCGGTAAGGTGTCGTCCTTTAATTACATGAGGCGTTTAGGGGAGAGGGCTAGCCGAATCTCATCCAATCTCACGTTAGTGAGAGGGGGGGGGGGGGTCTCGGAAAATATTAGGTTATTTCTTTTCCTCAAGAAAAACTGTAAAATTGCTAGAAAGCCGAGTTAAATTAAGTAAAACATATATCTTCATTAAAGACCCACTCACTTATAGGCCGCCGGAAGACCAGGTTGGTAGTCACGGCCCGATGAAGGCCACCCAATACTCTGTCTCGCCGAGCGATGAGCACTACAGGTATCCGCCGAACAGGCCATGGCGTGTAGATGACGTCATGATTCCCTACAGACATACATAGAAGGTTGCAAAAATGTCCATAGCCTCTGCGAAAAATTTAAAGGCACAAAAAGATGGGTGACTGGAAAAACCTTTAAAATACACGGATCACCATGTTTGCTGACACAATGTGCAGACGGCACGACAAATTAAATGTATGGAAATTCTCTCGCAAGCGGCCACTGTCACCGCCTCTGCATCTGCACCAATATGTTTGTGCCTTAAGGCGGCTCCAGACTCACGCCGTGAACCGCGAAAGAGCACGAATGCGATTGTGGATAGTTGTCGCGCCTTGCTTTCAGGTCCGACTTTTTACGGGATGAATTCGTGCCGTAAATTCACAGCTTGAGACTGAATAGAAATTCAGACCTTCAGGCACAAACTGACGATAAATGCCCACACACAAAGATTTTTGTCAGTTTTGTTGGACTGCAGATCCCATCCAGTTGGCCAAATGCAAATCTCACATCTCACCAAGGGAAAAGGGTTTCGAAAAAACGCAAAAAAAGCGTCACGTAATTTATGGACGACCCCTAATATGCTACGAGCGGCACCTCAACGAAGTCAGTATCATTGTTATTTCGCGCGATACATTGCAAGTACAAAAATCACATAAGTCGTTAAAAACGGCCCGACCGAATTTTATGAAAATGTTTTCAGATCATATTTCCGTTAATACGCCCGAATGACGACACCTCAACGAAGTTGATAGCTTTCTTGGTTCACGCGATATCATGCAGAGAATGAATGACCACATATGTACGCACACACACACAAACACACTTTATCTCAAATTTATGCTTAAAATACTATTGGGACCTTGAAAAATGAAAATACGTGAAAAGTATGATTTCGATTTTCGAGTGGCGCCATCTATATGTCATGATATAAACTGCTTAGTGGATTTATGCCAAACGTCATCCATGGGGAATTTTCTTTTCCATCTCTCCCTATTCTAAATATGTAAATATCAATCAACCGATCAGTATACCGCCCTCAACCTACATATTTTCTCCAAATCTAAAAGTCATAGGTCCATAGATCACCACATTAAAATTTGCATATTTCCTCAATGTCTAGACCGCAATAAAATTTCACATGATCATCCATTTTCAAAGAACGAAACTCCCCGGGGAAAAGTTTTGTTAATAAAATTTTTAACAGCACACGATGCAGCTCCTAGACTACAGCTTGGATATTGCGGTTAATCCATAAAAGTTAACATCCAACATGCATCACAATGCTAGACATCTTGGATTATATGCATTTAATGCACAGTATTTAGTAGATGAAGACGAAACGCCAACCAACCAGCGATAAATTTTCGGATAAAAAGCGAGAATTCATTTCTGTTTTTGAGATTCTTATTGACGTGTAAACATTTTACGTGGAGCTTGTTATGTGCTCATAAATTAGTCTTTGAGGATGTTTAAAAGAGCTATCGACATCTGTAAAGAAACTAATCGGTCACATTTGAGCCTCAGCTAAGTCCCAGAAAACATTTCAGATTAAATCTCACATTTTATTTTGATATCAAAAAGCTGCTGGCCATTGTTGATGATTCTGTGGAACACCTGAAAAAGTACTGAAATTATTTCGCTGTTTTGTTGGTGTATGCAAATTTATTTGAGTCTCGCGCTTGGTGAATGACTTGGTGGTGATTGTGATTTACATTATTAACTTGGAGGGTATTAAGGGCACCAGAATCATCAGTTAAGGCCTTAATGACTGCCAACGCGTGTAGGCATCATATACTTGTGGTGAAGCAGATATCGAACGGTTATAAATGTACATCGACCTATTAACCCTTGGGTTATCAGAATTTTCTGGGTTTTTTCCTCGTTTTTCGTTTTTATAAAAATCGCCATTAAAGATGCATCAAAGGCGCAAAGGCCGGATGTTGAGATGTCTTAGAAGCGGATAGGAAGGCGTCTTCAATAAATAAAACAACGTGGAAAATGTTTTATGATAAGTCCTCTCTCTCTTAACGACACGACGCCAGTTATAAAGTTATAATTATCCCGCGCCGGTTCAATACATGACGAAATGATATGACGAAAAAAAAAAACTGAGCGAAAGAATAATAAATGACGCTGGTGTAGAAAATAAGAAAACGGCTGCTCCTTCCTCTATTGATGACTACCGTTTATGTTTCGCTGATTTCTCTCTATATGGTGACGCAATTATTCGACTCTATCGAGGTAAAAAAAATTATTAGCATGCCGCTTACCTACGCGAATATTCGCCATTTATACACTTAATATGCACCTCGAGTTCGCGTAAAGGTGGATCAACTTTTGTGGTGGCCATAGCACAGCGCGCACACGCAGTGACGAAACGCGCCTGCTCCTAAATGATTTTGATCACACAAAACTCCAAAACTAACTCGGGTCGGGAATTGTGTGTGCGACTTCGACTTGAGAGGAAATGACGTCCGATCCGCCCAAATGATACAACAGCAATTTTTTACCATAAGATTATGTGGGCTACGCATGTGGGACGTGGAATGAGTTCGAATGGCGAGAAAAATAGTGAAAATTGCCCACAGACTAGGAAACGCCGCACTTGACTTAACAAAAAAACTTGATGGTTTTCACGCGAATTACGACCAACGAACAAGTCATATAGTCGTTGGTTGTCCAATAATAATGTGTTTATGTCTCGTACAAGTCTTTCTGTTATTATTCAAGGTCAATTCCAAGCTGATCAACAACATCCACAGTTCAACATCCATTCTCGCTGTCGTTATTTGTGTTTGTACATTTGTGATGCATCCGATAAGAAGAATGCTCACACAGAGATATTTATCTTAAGCTGACTGGCATGGGCGATAAGAAAGGATTAACACGGCCTTAACTGCTGTAAGAACACATGGTATTTAGCTACCGGAGGAAATAGCATTTTTACATAGTAAATTTGTAGAATGACGAGTTTTAATTACTTTAGAAGTTTAAAGTAATTATTTAAGTGGACGAGAGAATTCCTTGCTTAAGTTATAACCAGCGACACCTGCTGTATGTAATTTAGTAGTAGAAGGTAATATAAATGGAGTTTCTTAAATGGACTTTGGAAATAAAAATATTCAAAGTTGAGAATATATTTAAGAATCTTTATGAAGCATCATGTGTGCTTGAAGGTAATAAATGGCGAAATTTATATGAGAATTGCGTGCTGGTTAACAAGTGGGCATTTATCTTGAGATGCATTTTAACATAAATTCTTGGAAAATTAAGTAAATGTGTTTCTGGTAAAGTTTTGTTAATTGTGTAAATAAGTATGAAGCGTCATTATTTAGCTGTTAATGCTCAGTAACAGATTATACGAATCCATGATTCCAAGCATCGTCTGTAAGCACAATTAACGAGTAAGGTATGTATCTTCAGTTCACTGGGACAGATCTTAACAATCTGGTGTTCAGGCTGGAAAGAGCCGCATTAGCAAAAGGGGTTGCGCTGGCGACCTTTATCGATAGCGGTTTTGACAATACGTCCTTCTTTGACACTACAGCTAGGGTCCTAAGTAGACAAGTAGGATAGACAATTTGCTAAGAATTAGGAAAGAAGAATGGTCTCTCTTCTTGAGGGTCTTTGGAGCAAAAGAATGTCCACAGGAATAAGGTTCATCTCCAATGGCCAACAATTTTTCGCCCAAGGTAACCTAGCCGATGTTGTCATCGTTGTCTAGATCCATTGGCGAACTTTTAGTGTGTCTTACAGAACACCTCAACCGAAGTTTTCATATATCTGGTGAATACAGTCTGGTTGCTTTGGATACCTCCAAGGCTTGTTAAATAAAGTCAAAACTACTGGAATTGACTCACTTCTGTATACATGGGTTGAGAGTTTCCTTTCCGGCCGTTCAATTAAGGTAGTATTGGATGGCGTTAAATCTGAATCTCACCCCATCTCTGCGGAGGTCTCCCAAAGTCAATTTTATCACCAACTCTATTTCTTATCTTTATAAATGACCTACTTCTACCCATTTCTCAGCTTCACTGGCGACGATACCCTGCGTTACTTTTACAGCTTCGATACAAGACAGACATATGCCAGATCTTGTATTGATGACCGTAAACTAATGTCCAACTCAATTAATAACGATATTAAACTCGTTCTAGAGTGCGGAAGCAAGAATCGTGTCGAATTCAACCCCATCACAAAAAAACAAAAATGGAAATGGTACCAAGACGTTTGTTTTGATTTGGTCTTGGCTATATATACAACTGTCATAAGGCTTATGGCAACTTACGAGTTTTAGTTTAGTTGCGCAGAAGAATAATTAAATTAAGCAACATTCAAAGAAGACCTACCTTTTCAACACTCACCGAGGCCATCCACATGCCATACTGGTATGAACTCCCAAAAACTTAAGAAGGGCATACAAAAACAAACGAATCTTTATATTCTCTGAGCGGCACCCATTAATTTAATAAGAAGGGCCTTTGCCATACGGGAGAATGTCAGAAAACTTGTTGGCTTGATTACCGAACACTGCTCCCTAAACTACCAATTATGAAGAATAGGAAAGAAGGCGGAAGACATACAGTGTTTGGCTGTACGAAGATGAGTCTACCGTTCCGCGAAAGCACGGAGCAGGATCTCGTTAAAAGCGACAAGCTACTAGGCAGACTGCTGAAGAGATCTGTCCTGCAAATATGAGGTAAAGGGGTCTAGTACTATTGACCGCGATTTGGTGGTTTTTGGACCCAACACCTCACCAAAAGAAAGAAAGAAGCTATCCCCTGTTCGATCGTCAAAGTCAGCGTTCTTTCGTGGTAGTTATGGATGAGGGCGGCTTATTTTGAACGGGGGCATATAAGCCCAGGACGGTCAAGCTTGACTAAAAGATCTAAATGGGCGAGTACCACCGTTGTATGCCCTTTATTGAAACTGTAAGGCCATCGTACCGCTATCACGGCCGTTGAGTTCAACAAATAACCTTCTGATGCCCGGCACATGACCGAAGACTATGCTTCTAACACGGCCGGCGTGCGCCTGTTGTAAGGCCATCTTTTATTTCTACTCGGGTTGTTTTGGGTTTGAGTTGATCACTAGAGTTAAACAATAAGATGGACCTTTTTTTAAAAAAATATGATTCAAATTAATCTGTAGACCAATAGTACATTATCCTCTTAGCCTTTGAGGACATAGAAGTGGCACATAAATAAGTTAAAGATTCTCATTTATACAGAATCAATTACTTTGTTTGGTATCTCCTTTTTAGAATCTGTTGTATAAACTGAATTCAACCACGATTATTCCGTCTAATTTAAATTTTCTGGAGATGACGTTGGATTGAGATTTAGGCACATTCCCTTTCGAAAGAGTCTGGCGTTTTTTGGCATAACAACTATTAAAGGAGATTCAAGACTGCACCACTCTGTAATATTGTTCCTTTTACAGCTTCCATGTACTTTATTGTAGGTATTCTCTCTTTTCACTTGTTTCAGGAAGCGTAGCACTCCGGTGAGGCTATTCATTACAAAGTCTGACGGTTGCGTCTCTGGCACGGCTGCTTTTGAAGATATCGAATTTGCGAAAATCGTTACAAAATTTTTGGTTTTGACTTTTGTTACATCCGTGGGCTTCCTCCTACAATATCCATGAGTTTGAACGCAAGGTTCAGCCACACCTTCAGTTCCCCTCCAGATTCTTATTGACAAGCATTGCCACTATTCCTTCTTTCAAACCAATCTCAATATTCGACGGAATGACGGACTGGTGTAAAGGAAACTCCTAAGCTTGGGCTTTCACATTATAAAAGGAATACTCTATGCAACTCAATTAGCTTCAGCAGAATCTCTCTACAAATAAATTAGTTTAGGGTTGAAGCTAGCCTGAAATAAAGTGCGGGCTCTTAACAAGAGATCAAATTGCTTAAGCAAAGAAAGCAAATTCAGTGAAACCATATTCTAGCATGCATTAGTTAGTTATTAAAGCCAATGTTCATCGTCGCCAGCATTATAGCATTAACAATAGAGAACAAGTTTCTATCAGGAAATGTCTATGGCGCTCAGAATGCAATTTTCGAGGACAATCTAACTACACCCACGTTATAAGATTATTAAATCGTTATCTTAGTTCAAGTTCATGCATCCGTTGATGTCATTGAACACTACATAAACTAAACTTTAAAACGCATTTATCTTTTAATTTACAATACTTAGTCTTAACTTAAGTCTACTCTGCAGAAAGATTATCCCGCGCGCGGCTTCTTACCGTTTTATCTTAATCTCAAAGTGATTTCCACACGACTGTAAATTTACCGACTACCTCTCTTTCTATCTCTTAAGAAATTCATAATTTAATCCTTTACTTCAACTTTATCGCCCCGTTCATGTAACCTAATGAATGTGCTTTTAAAAAGAATATGAGCTAATTCAGCAGAACGATCATCAAGCACAAGGTGTTTGCGTTATATTGCGTTATTCTCTTAAGGTGTAAGTTCTCCTTCCATGAAATAAAAAATTAAAATCTCAAAGTGCAGTCGTAAAATTGTGTTTTTATATATTTTCACCTGTTCTTAGGTCTGAGCAAATGCTTTATAAAATTCAAAGGTGGGTGAGAGTCTATTTTATATAGAAGAATACATGGATGCACACAGAGACGTTAGCACTATTCTAGCTTTTTTCATTCAGCAAATATCACACAGAAAAGATACACGAAACCCCCGCAAAATTTTAGTTTGCTATAATTAGAACGCAAACATTTTCATTTCATGAAAAACGAAACTTCATTTATTTTTATTTTTTCGCTGAAAGACGGAAGCTCCAACACCAACACATTTTCGATTATTATTTACTTTTTATGTTGCTGTACCTGGAGTACCTTACATCAATTTTATTTTATTTTTTCGATGAAACTATTAGTTTTTTTTTATTCATTTTATGCATTGATAGTATTAATTGTGGTTTTTTTTATTAATAGGAAATCAGATGAACGACAGGCGTGAACAGATCGATACCAAATCGCATCAGTGGTTAGGTGCTACTGTTTCAAGCGGCGGAGAAAATGGACTTATTGTGGTGAGTTATAAATGAATTTTATTTCTATTATTTTTAAAATATCGCCCATTAATAAAGTCTATCAAAAAGAATTGTGAAATATTATGAAGTTATTGAAGGCCAATGTTACCGTAAAATGAATTTTGAGAGTAGTAAAATCTACTACCTTTTTGAAAAAAGAGGTAGCAAATTTTTTTTTGATTTCAAATCAAGTTTGAAATATTCCATTAACACTACACGAAAATTTACGCATAACATTGAACAACTGATAGTGAGAGAAACATTCATTTTCTAGATTTAGACCAAAAACACTCAAGTATTGGCCTTGTGATTTGTTAATCGTCCAGATGAAGGCAAGAAATTGAATTGCAAAAATTCGGCGGAAACGACATCAATCCATTCGATTCGTCGACAGCAACACTGCCATTACTAATAGTCAGCAATTGCTTAGACAAATCTTCGGTAGATGGATCGTTTAGCAAGGCAGCTCGCACGTTTGTCGTCAGCTGTCGTTTCTTCATAAAGCGCCACTGAGTCGATGATTTGAGGCAAGCGTTTTTTTTTTCATAAGCTGTGGTGGATCTTGGAATGAGTGATAGTGTTTGGCGAAAATCTCCAAATAGTAGAATAATTGCGCCTCCAAAACATCTTGAGTTATTGCGCAGATCTTTCATAGTTCGATAGTGGTACATTCGCTCGAACCGATTGGTTCAATGCATTTCGATCTTGCTCACGTTCACGCTCCAATTCTCTATTGAAAGCGTCGTTCATTTGATGATAAGGCGTTGGTATTCCTAACTTGACTAACATGAGGTAACACATGTCTTCGATCAAAAGAAAAGCCTGGTTATGTATCTCGTCATTCATCTTGAACTCGGGATTCCTTGAAATTGAACCGAATTCGGTGTAAAATGTTTGCTGACATGTCATCCTGGTATTTGTTTCACAATTCTCGTGGATTCGATGGGAAGCATGTCAAAATAATGATAGCAAATAATGTGCGTATCTGAGATGGCGATGCAGAAACAATTTCTTCAGCGATTATCATGCTCCCAATGAGTATCGTTTTCAACCAAATTGAGCTGTTGCAGTACGCAATGTTGGGAACATCTCGCCACCATCAGTTCGAAGTGATTCATATGATATCGGCCCACGAACATTTACCAGCAACAACCGCAAGTAGAAGCATTCGTTATTCTTTGGATGAACTCTGCATGTGCGACCAAGAGCACCATTAGAACGAACATCCATATGATCAGGAACCGCATTGCATTACTCCCGACGTTGAAATTTCTTCGATGAGGGTCTTCAAGTGTAATAAAGTGGCATCTCAGAAGAGAGCAACGTTCGTGCAAACGGATCGTTTTGGCAAATCGAAAAGTACAACTGTACAAAGCTGTCGCTAGAGGTGTTTCAGCATGTTGAGCAACATTCGATGCGTTGAAATAAGCTCGTTGATCATTCTCAAAATCTTTTCATTACAACTCACATATCGTGATATCATCAAAAACGCCGTTCCATACAAAATGTTTGAGAACATGAATTTTCTTCATAATTTTTTTTTCGTAGAATATCCGATGCTTTAAAAGTTATTCTGCTATTCGGGACGGACCCCAGATTTCACTACGTTCACTTACACGTATTTTATAGGCGAAGGCCTTTTCTGAAGTTCTTTATTCTAAGGCTGTAATCGATTTAGCCATAAATAAAAAAAAATAGAATTATCGAAAAAAGGTAGTAAAATGATAACTTGATGTAGTAGTGTTAGATTATCATCGTTTTCTAAAAGGGTAGTAAAACTACTACATATGTAGTAGAACGGTAACGCTAATTGAAGCTAACTCCCATATTCTAAAAGCAGTCACAAGTCACAATGTAATGGTGAATCTAAACTTGAAGGTAAACTAAAAAGTAACGTAGAAGCGAAACAGGAGTGATGTAAACGTAGCTTCTGTCAACATAGCCATCGAAAGGTACGTCTGAGTAAAAATTCTACTTTTACAAATGCACGTACCAATAAAAGGCGCACCAAATAGTCCAAACAAAGTACGATGCGCTCACACACATTAATCATATTCAATAGACCGGTTCTCTTTCGATTGCGCAGGGCAAGCAGCATAGGGCGTTGTTAGTATTTAGTCGGGGGACCGTTTGGTAAGGTCAATTACGAATACATTCATATCTGTAACAGAGGCGTGCATAACTGTGGCGGGCGCATTTTTAGTTTTTCATGTCCGAGAGCGAGACCTTGAATACTGTCCTACCCTGAATACAAATAAGACCTAGGTAAAGTTTGTAACGTTTAGAAAAAGGGACAAGGACGACCTTTATTGAATTGATGAGTAGGCCGTCAATGGCACACCAAATTTGAACTTCTCGAAGTGCTGTTCTCATGACCTCTGTAGCCCAAAGAAAAAATTGTTAGATCGCAAGATGTTGGCGGCCATTTGAAGTTCCCATTTTGATAAATCACACGTCCAGGAAATTTTTCACGCAGTAGAGCCATTGTTGCATGTGCTTTGTAACAGGTGGCGCCGCACAGTGGGACCAAATCCAAAAAAGCTGGCCAAAAGTCAAAAAGTGCATTAAATGATCTCAAATTTTACACTCGGGGGTTTTCGGGGTCGCTGATGACGAATCCGGTGTCGAAATTTCGATTTTCAAAATGGCGGACTCAATATGGTTAACATAACCCCTCCAAATAGTCAAAAACTTTAGTAAATGATACCAAAACATCTCACTTAGGGGTTTTCGGGGTCGCTGATGACGAATCCGGTGTCGAAATTTCTATTTTCAAAATGGCGGACTCAATATGGTTAACATAACCTCTTAAAAAATCAAAAAATTTGTTTTAATATAATGTTTAATACTTTTGATTAATTTTTTTATAAGTTATTGTTTATTAGAAAAGCAAAATAAGAATTTTTAAGAATGCAATTACAGAAGAAAATCATTGTGAATACAAGTAAAAGTTGTATCTTTATCTTCTGATGTCGAACATTCAGAGCTATAGCCATTAAAAGAAAATACTGTGACTAATTTTGGTGTTCTAAGGCTTATAACTTCTTAATTATTAAATTTACCCAAAAATATCTTGCTAATATATTGTAGATAATTTAATTATAAACAAAAGGTGCCCTTGCAAATTTTCTGTAAGATGTACTGTTACGGAGATATAATCGAAAAACCATTTGCGCACCTTTTCCAAGATGGCGGCCAAATTGGGGGGGGAGTGGGTTAGAATCCCGAAAACTCAGATTTAAGCTCACACTGACCCCCCCTACACATCCCAAAAATAAAACCTTGTCCCGCATTTTTGCAATATTGAAGTACCATTTCCATGGGCTAGTGCTGGACGTATGTGACCCCTTAAAAGACGGAGGGGCCATTTTGGGCAGCGGATTTTTTTTGGAGGTGAAGGAATACACCTTTACCAACAACGCCCAGCAAGTTTTCCAGTGGAGCAGAGTGGAGCAATATTACTTTTTGTCCAATATATATCGCATTATTACAATCCTAATTCATAAAAAGCACGTGTAATAGATGCTTACTGTGTATTATATACTTGCTTAATGGGTATAGTGCAATTTTTTTTATACTCTACATACCTTCCAAAGAAAATTCCACTTTACACGACCACGATTGCTTGGTTACTTAATTTTTTATAGCGTTTTGAAAACGGGAACCTTTTTTCACAATATTAACGTTTAAAAATAAGCAAAAAGAGTAAAGTAGTAACTACAATTTCTCAGTCCGTAGAAAAAAATCTAACCTTCCGTGACTGATTGCTCACTATTGGAAGTGTCCTCGAATCATCCCCCCCAAAAAAAACCGCAATCTATAAACTTTTTTTTAGACTTTTGGCCAGCTTTTTTGGATTTGGTCCCACTGTGCGCCGTCCTGCTAGAAAATAAATTTTTTTCTACATCCATAGTATTAAATTGTCACTCGTTGTGATTGGAGTGGTTGTTCTATTATTTCTTTTGGGATTTTGAAATCCCGAATGCGACAGTTCTGCTTGTTTATTTATCCAGACAGATGTTTAACAAATCATGATTTTGTTCATCCATGCCTCTCACCATTCAATCATCTATTGTACGGCTTTGTGCGTGATCTGCTGACTTACACTTTGGTGTTAACTGAAAATTTTTAGGGATCACGCGCTTATAGCTCAAAAGAAAGGGCGCGGATGATATTATCTTTTTGACATTTTTGACTAATTTTTTAATTTATACTTAAATTTCATTGCGCCTTGAATAACTCGGAGTGGAACGACTCTAACGAGGATTATGAAGTAAGATCTTCATCTCTTCCCATACAAAGTCCCATTTACTCAAAACGTTGCAATATGGAAATGCCGAGCCGAAATTTTCATGACGGACGAAGCTCACTTTACACTCTATGGCGGAGTTAATAAACAAAACTGTCGAATTTGGGGAACAGATAACCCACACGTCATTCACACCACTGCACGACGAAAAAGTCACTGTCGCCGGAGTGTGCTTAAAAACTTTGTACTAAAACTGTGCATTTTGTGTGTCCGAAAACGCGTGAAAAAGGTCTGACGAACTTATTTTTAACAACCTTGCCACTACGATGAAGTTCTTGCAAAAGTAAGGTTTATGCCAGCGAACCGAAGACCATTAACGAACTCAAAGCTATCATACGAGCAAAAATATCTGCTATAACTCCCGAAATCCTGGTCAGTGTTATGCAGGATGTCCGAAAAAGAACTGATTTTTAGGTATCGAAGGGAGGTGGTCAATTAATCGACATTGCATTCAAAAACTGTTTTGAAATAAATGGTAGAGAATATCCTAAATATATCTTGCTCATTTGTCAAAATCGACTGAAAACTGTCCGAGTAATTCAATATTGAAATACTGAAGGTCTAGATGGCGCACCCCACCTAGTATGCAAATTTACATATTTTATGCCCTCCCAATAAACCCCCAAGGTTTTTTTGTAACAGGGGGACCGCTGTACCGTAGAGTTTGGAAACCACTGGCTTAGTGTAAGGCATCTGCCTGTCACCCAAGCGATCGTAGGTTCGATTTTCACGCAGTATAACTGACACTTCTACCTCCAAATTATTGTTGCTTGAAAATTGCTTTTTTATTTATATAAAATCCCTGGCTTCTCTATTTTGGTATCGTTTGAGGCATAGAGACCCTTTTGGTCGACACAAGTATAGCCATTGCCACAAACAAACACAATTCTTTACAATATCGTTACCGGCAATGATATGGTAATATGACACGGCAAAAAAAGAGCCGCTTCAGCCCCAAAAGTAAACAATACCGCAAGCAAAACAAGAACTACAACTTCGAAGCGTGATGCTGATTATATTGCAAACAACTTTCAATAAATGCATGTACTCAACGAAGCGATTCATCAAAGTTATGGCGTCGTTCTGCAATAAAGCTACGGTCGTCTTCTTATAACTAGTCAATGTGACATAAAACACTCAACATCCACATCCAAGCACTCAACTGGGAATCTCTTCCGCCACTCAAATATTCTGCAGACTCCATCGGATTTACATATTGGCCGATTGCACTGCAATAATTTTCGTGGCGTTTGTTTCAATAATGTGGAATTGAAACCTAGTTGGTAAAATCTTTGGTCTAAGAGATTTTTATCTCTAGTTTAAATTGCTTATTATTTTAAACTAAAAAAAACAAATCGGTCGACCCTATCGACTCCAGTTATTAATTGAAATCCTTGAATTGAATTGAAACATACATATGTAACAATATATGTATGTCAGTCCCTATAACAAACATCAATAAAAATTGATCGTCGCTTTTCCTAATATAATAAACAACGACCCAAAAATGTATAACCAATTCAAAACACAATGCCGTGCTCTTTCCACCCACCCATGTTTACTCTTCAATGTAGAATCAACATTCATAGGTCATTACAGGTAAAAAATAAAGATTCGAAGGAAATTGACCTTGCCACCACCATCATCACTGCACACAGGAAAATCTAAAATTCGACACACCTTCCAATTCCGACCGAAGACGCTCTGTTAAAAATCATTCGTCAGAGCTCTAGTAGTGAGCCGCTTCCACCCCCGCCCGGTATACATTTGGTCAATATAAAGAAAATCTCGAGGAAAACCCATTGTCTTTCGTGAGGTTCTTCTAGTTTGTTTAATCGACCTATTTGTGGTTATCTGCGCCATTTGGGAAATTGATATTACGATACGATACCCGAAGACAGATGGGCAGTGGGTGTGTCGCTGTGATTTCCATTCAATTCCAACAAGAACAGCAACAACCAACAACAACAACAACACAATGGGCAGAAGAACCTCCAATGATAAGACGGAATTGACTTAGGTAAAGGACGTTATATGAGGACACTGCTGCAGTGATATATACAGAGGAATACACGTATTTTAGCGTATATACGTATGTACACAATAGATTGTCTTTTTTTAGGAAGGGCTCGTTCTGCTACAATTTTACGGGAAAGATCAAACTACATTCACTATGGGCAAAAAAGTAGAGTTGACGACGGCGTCATTGCGTTTGTTTATGAGTTTTTCAGCAAAGAAAGTCGTTTTGGTTCACCTGGAAACTTGATACGCTGCGAAACCTATAAAATTACACAAGCCGCAAGTGAGATACAATTCAGATACTTTGATTTTTTGTTTGTGAAATGTTTTTATGATGGGGGTTTGGTTTTTGAAACAAATTCGGTTCAATTTTTAACTAGAAATATCGCAAAAAGTTGTGATGAAAGAAAATGGATTGAGATTCTTAAAACTTTGGTGAGGTTCAGGTTTGCAGGTTTGAATTCATGGCTTGATTTGCAAAATTTTTGTTTTTTTTGGTCCGTGCGACACAATATATATGTAGACTGTGGATTTGAATGAAACGGCCAGCGACTTCTCATTGTACATATCACAGAATTCTCGTCTCTGCGAGCAAATATCTCTATGGTATTCTATAATGGTGTAAGTCCACACGACAGCGACTATTGTTCACAGAGACTTCTGCTAAAGATTCGTCGCTGTCGTATGCATGAAATGGTTCACACTTTTCAAAAGTCTTTATGGACCCTAATAAAAGACTGTTTACGGTATCTTCGTGTTGATGTCACTTGGTGACCGCTTTCAGTTGTTTCTGCATTAGTGATGACGTCACTTGGTGACGTTTTCCACTGTATTCGAAGCCGTCATTCTTCTACATTTCTGTATGCCGTGGTGTGGACCCATCATTGGTCTAGCTCCGAGCGGCAGAGGAACAATAGCAGATAAGATGAAGCTGAGACTCTTCGTTCTCGAAGCGCAGCCTTCAGGTATACAGTACACAGCTAGAAATGCATATAACTGCAAAATATGTGTTTTGAGAAAATCCTTCCAAGATTTTTTTAAATATGGGGTCGCCATCTTCGGTATTTCAACATTTCTTAGCCGTTTTCGACAAATGAATAAAATTTAGTTAAGATATTCTCTACCATTTATTTCAAATCAGTGGTCTGGGGCCGTTAAATCCGAAAACGAGGAGGCCACTCCAAATCATCGTTGCTTGACATAGTGTGTTTTACGATAAGCACACACAGTTTTCACAATTGAAGGATTGTTTTTAATGTAAATCGCTACAATTTCAGCGCATTCTTTCGGTGTGTATTGACTCATAGCTAAAATGGTACTGAATGACGTTTCAGAATCGTGGACATTATTCGAAATCGGCTAAAAAATGTCAGAGTTATTCAATGTTGAAATACCGAAGGTCTAGATGACGCAATTGTGCACATAAGCAATTTTGTCGGTACGATAACTCAGCAAGCACAGCTCAACAAGCACCGCTGAACAAGCACAGCTCAACAAGCACAGTTCAACAAGCACCGCGCAGACAAAATCGAATCCCCGTTACAAAAATGTTTTGTTTTGATTTTTGTTACATTCGTTGACCCCGTGCAAATCTCTTCTTTTTGGTACAAAGTCTTCCAACATCCAGAAGTTAAAATGCCAGGTCCATCGACTTCTCTTTTAGCATCCTGCAGACTCTTATTAACCTATCCTATCCTGTATTTTCTCTTTCAAACCAAACTTATTACTAGATAGTGCACTATGACGATTACCGCATGACGAACTGGTAGTACCAAAGGTAAACCGCTATGGTTTAAGATTTAACTTGTCCTGTATTTTGTTGAATGGACATAGCGCTGTGTGGGTATTATCAATCAATTTCCAGGGTCCCTGATTAGCGGGACTTTATAAGGCACTAAAAAGATAAACGCCTTCCGCTACAGAAAGGATGTTGCAATGGAGGCTTGGTTACTGGTGGAAGAATTGAAAGTACAGAGTACAGGTAATCCCACATGCACCTTGTGCCTCGAGGGACCACCCTAATACAATTGGGTTACTCTATAATAAATCAGATACATACACAAACGGACAGTCCTAATCTCTTCATTCTCTTTATATTCAAGACTGAAACCTGAACTACTCAAAAAACAATTCATTTTGGGGAAGGTGTGATTTTCGCTCCCCAACAAAACTCAACATTAACACTTCTTTCTTCTTTGATCCGTTAGCTGACGGTCCGGGCAGGACGTCCCCGCAACGGATACGCTGCTGTCGATGCCGCTTTGAAAAATGCGGCTTCTTGCCTAGTTTCTTCGTTTCCCGATTCTGGTCAATTCGGCAGGACAACCACCGTCCTCCTATTAACATGCACAGCACAGTTCACGTACAAAAAAACGACGAATGGCGAGTCGACCTTCAGAGAGTTCCCTTTAAACATATTCAACAATACATTCGGTGCAGATTATTTTTTTGGCTCAAATTTGCCCTCGTATGCCCATTTGTACAGCTCACTACTTGGCTGCTTAAATCTTTTGCTCAAGTTTGGCCGTCGTGGGGACGTATGTTCCCCCGTTAAAAATGGTTGAAAACTCTACGATCATCATATGTCCCTTAAAATGACAAGTGGCCGGCGTTCGCCCGTTGTATGGCCATTTTTTATTTTAACTCGGGAAGTAGGGTAAGAGGCTTTTAGAATTATTGTGAGCTCAGGTGATTCCCAAGAGCTGCTATTACCCAGCGCTGGTTTCAGGTATAGGGGTTTTGGAACAATAGGTCAATTGATGGTCGCAGTACCGGATACCTGAAAAAATTAATAAAATAAAATGCCACCAAACAGTCGACTTAAAGTATTTATGATATCATCTTTCTTTATCGATAAAAATAAAATCACAACTAATAAACTTCTCGAATAAAAATAAAATAATTTGTATTCCCACCTGTTACTTTTCTCAAAATAAAAATATAAATAAACAAAATGAACAAAATAAAGCAATTCTTCAACATACTAAAGGAAGATCACATCAAGCGACTGCGGATACAGTCGTAATTTTTATATCCGACATTTTTATATTTGCACATCAGCGAAGATAAAAAACGCCATGAATAGGTATTAAAGTAAATTTGTGATAAAGAATCACGAGTTGAATTCAAAATCAATCAAACGGTATACGAACGGGTCAATATTCTCTTCGATATCCTACCTGAAGGCTTTTGCCAGCCAACATCGTGTGTTCGCCGGAGAGTCGAGTCGTCTTCAATGTCGTTCTGTTGAATTGTTTCTCCTTTTGGCATCGTTCACGGATTTCCACATAAATTTAGCTCGCGACAACATCCTAAAAATGGACACTATGCGACTCGCTTTGTCAAGAGCACTGCGGAATATATAAGGAGAAAAAAAACTGTCTCTAAAGACGCATCGATAACTTGATGTTGTTGTTGCTGCTGCTGCTATAATTCCATAGTGGACATGTTCCTGATGCATAACCTCCTAGAGCTTTGATGATGCTTCTTACCTCTATATCTACTCGTGTATATATGGTGTGCTGGTGACCATCCAGGAGGCTACTACTGTTGACTGATCTTTGAAATATGATCACTTTACCAAGCCCCTCTTTTCCTCACATTCTGACCATCATCCTCACATATCTGGCCATTCTGCTGTAGTGCAAAGTGAGTTGTGTGACAAGGTTTTTACTGGCGCGGGCTCGTTTACTGCCCCATCCCAAGAGTGAATTTATATGTCTTAAAATTTGTATGTCTAATTTTTTGGCTCGATAAATTTTAGTTTTATTATTCTTCTTCCATTTTCAGGCATGTGCACCGCGATATGTGTTTCACACAATGCAGCCCAGCCGTATGGAACGAATCGAACCAGTTGGTACTTGCTTTACAGCGAAGAATTTTGCAACGTTCACTGAATTCTCCCCGTGCAGGACAAGTAAGTGGAAATTTTTATTGGTATTTAAAATAGTTTAAAAAGTTTTAAAAAGTAGACCAAAGTATAAAAACTGTACCAAATAAAATTACTAAACCAAGTAGTGGACTAAGTTATGCAACTAACGAACTACACGAACTAACTATTCATGAAATAATGCCAGGGGGCAGACGATGCGACTAGGGATGCTAGTGAGAAGTGGGCTACTGGCCTAACATCCAAATTAGTCACACCGAAAATGTGAAATTCGCCGCGTGAAATGTACGAACAGGACATCACGTCGGTCAAAAGGAAATCATAGCAATGGAATTATTGAAATGCAAAATATCAGTTGCTGCGTTATCGGAACTTCGACTTACCGGATCCGAGACATTGATGATCGTCCCGCCAACAATCGATGAAACGATGACGCTTTACTACTCCGGTGGTGAGAGACGAGAGGCCGGCGTCGGCTTTATTATGGTTGATCGACGGGCTGTCAGCAGCTTTATTGCATTCCAACAGCTATCCGAGCGTTTGTCGATTATAACCATCAGTGGAACGATCAAGACCCATATCGTATCTGTTTATGCGCCAACCGAGACCAGCCCGGCTCAAACAAGGACGAATTTGACGATCAGCTTCAACAGACGCTGGATATGATACCTCGAACCGAATTAATCATACTAGCGGGGACTTCAATGCACATTCAGGAGCAGATCGAACTGGATGGGAAGGAATGATGTGCAAATTCAGACACGAAATAACTAACGACAACGGCTTACGCTTGCTTTCATTCACAGCATCAAACTATTTGATCGTTGGCAACAGCCTTTTCCGTCATCCACTCACACAAACTCACTTGGCGAAATCCATCCGGCAATGACTCGGCGATGTTAGACTACGTTTTGATCAACGCAAGATTCCGATCGACGCTTAAAGACGTACATTCAAGCGAAATTACAGATGCGATTACCAAGAGTGAAGAAAACGGAGCCACCACCAAGCCAAGAAGTTTCAAATGGCTTTTTCCAACAAATTGGCGGCGCTCGCAATACCGTTCGATATCGATGTAGAAGAAAGGAAATTGTCGGAGTCTATTGTGGAGTGTGCAATGGAGTTGTGTCCACCTATCCGTAAACGGACGCAACCATGGATCTCGAACAGCTGTCTGGGGACTTCGATCAGCGGAAACGAATGAAACACGTCGATTTCAAGCAATACCGATGATTGAACCAAGAAGTTCGACAGAAAATGAAATGGGAACGAGAAACGTACTGGAATAACGTTGCGACCGACATGCAAGAAGTGGCGTGGAGGCACGAGTACCGGATGCTGTTACACCACCGGATTGTCGATTAGGCGGCAAAACAACATCAACAAACGACATCAAAAAATCGGATGGAACTTTCTTGGCTTCCCACATGGGCGCCTGCAGCGGTGAAGACGGAGGTCCAGTACCCGAACTGCCGATTATCGAACAGGATACATTGATCAAATATTCGCACTCCGTCACCTAATGGAAGAATGAACTCGTTGCGGCAAACGAACTGTCATAGATTTTAAATCCGCTTTCGGTATTGGAAACCGAACACGTGCCATTAAGAGTCATCCAACTGCTCCAAGCGTCGTACGATGGCTCAACCAGCAGCGTTCGTATTCGAAGCGACTTGTCCAAGGGCAAGGGTTCCCGATTCAAACGGGTGTCCGACAGGGAGACGTCGCTTGGCCACTTCTCTTCAACGTCGTGATCGACGTGAAGCATTTAATGGACGACGCGGAGCTCGATACAACGACAACAGCTTCGTAACCGACTTAATGTTCGCCGACGACTTAATGTTTTGCCGACATGGATGCCGAAGCAACGGACATCTTATACGACATTTCCCGCATCGCCCAGTCAAAGCCCGGGTTAAAAATCAATGCGGAAAAGACCAAAGTGCTCACAACGGACACATGGAGGGCCAGTGTTCACTTTAATGGAACCCAAATCGAACAGGTTCCGAGGTTCAAATATTTGGGATCATTGGTTGAGGGAACGAAAGTACATCGACGGCCGACGTTCACAGCCGCATCGGCCAGGCAACAGCAACATTCGCCTCGCTCAGGTGGTGCATATGCAAACGAACAAATATTTCCATCAAAACAAAAGTACGCCTTTACCGAACGTTGATCCTTCCGATTCTTCTTTATGAATCTGAAACGTGGACACTGTTCAAACTGGACATTAAGAAGCTCGAGCTCTTCCAAATGCGATGCTTGAGGCAGATCTTCGGTGTCTCACTCCGCGATCGCCTTCGAAACGAGACAGTTCGACAAAGATGCGATCAGCCACAGATACACACTGATCGAAGAAGATATACAAAACGTCGACTACGGTGGTTTGGACATGTTTGCCGAATGGATGATAACCGCTTGCCATGTAAAATTCTCTGGGGAGACCGTTCGGCGAACTGGAGAATTCAGCGATCGGCACCGAAAAAAAAATGGCAAAAGAATATCGAAGACGATCTAAAGAATCAAATATAATCAGTAGCCGAGGCTTGAGCCACCGACAAAAACCGGGAAGAATGGAAACGAATTGTTAATGTAGTTCGAGGCCCAGCGGCACCGTATCCGTTGCAGGTACGTCCCGCTCGGACCGCCAGTTAACGCATCAAAGAAGAAGAAGAAGTAATGTACGACTACACTTTTTATTGATCGAAAAATACATAGGTTTCAGTAATTGACACCACAGAAAGATATTGAAACTCGCATCTGAAGTGCATAGTGCAGTCATCGCCACGAATTTGATCATCTACCCACGGCGGCGTTAATCTTTCACACCATCAACATTTTTACCTAACACCAATCTAATCCGTTCCCACAACAATAAAATCCGATATCCAAACTTCCGACATTCTAACAATTTCCTTCTCAACTAAATCTCAGCTACGAGAAATGCAGAAAGCAAAAACTAAAACTAATTCTGTATGACGCTCTCGTCACTCCTCTATAAATTTATCAGGAATCCTGTATCAATTACCAAAAATTCAAATTACGAACATAAGTTGCCGCCCTAATTGAAATTCCAGATGTGAACTTAAGAAAGGTGCTCCTGATGCACTTTCGAGAAACACCTCGTTCACATATATTTTATCGCGTTATCGGATCTGGGGCACGACCGCGGCGCAGTTCACCCGAAAAAAGGGCCACCACCGAAAAATTTTTAGTGGGAGTTTTATATAGTGTAGCGCGCAAGCGCACTCGGAGGAGCCGCCACGCCGCCGCTAAGGGACCCTACACTCTACACACTTTTGCCTGGCCATCACTGGAATGGAATGAATGCAATAAAGAAGGCAGCCCAAGAAGTGGCTAAAAGATAACTTGCAGAGGGATTTCCGGTCTGATGCACCACCACCACACCACCAGCAATACCCACTGCAGCACCAACATATGATTCCTTTTACGTTGAGGATAATTTTTGGATCTTCTCTTCGTTTTTTGCGTGCGCACGCGGCTTGTTTATGGCGTAATCTATTTTAGTCCCTTGCACACATTTAATGGGGAATCGTGACAAATTTGTGTAATTTGCTGCCAAGAAAGTAAGGCCCTGGAGATGTGTTACTTCATCTTGAATCAATGAAAAGGATTCTATTTTCGTATATACTTCGCGGTAATATGATTCTGTGGATGAAGGAAAATGTCTTAAATGTTTATGGAACATATAGCTGGTCTTAAATTGCGATTTTTTTGTAGGTTGGTTTATGATTGTTGTTAATTTTATGGCAAAATAAAAACTAAGTATGTTTTAAGATTTGTAATTAAACCAAATATAGAAACCTTAAGAGAGTAGATTGTAGAGATATTTAAACCTTGCATTTCTAGTTTCGTAGACTTACTAAAAACTTTGATACTTTTTAGATCCAGAAATGTTTCAATCAGAATTTTCTTTCAAAATTGCATCAGTGCATTAGTTAAGGCACCAGTACTAGGGTTTAGAGCAAATGAGTAACGCAGTTGCATAATTAATCATTAATCGAATTTTGTAACTCTTACTAATTGAATTAGTCAGGTCCACATATGTATAAACTATCAAGAAAATTAGCTTTGGATATCGTTCAAGTCCGTCCTCATGATCATCACCGCATGTCCAATTCCATCGAATTCTCAAGAACATCGAACGCATTCTCGAATGGGTTGTAACGTGAGCTTCAGGTTCGGTGCCCCAAGAGGCGAACCTCACATCCCCACACAAGCACAAAAAATTTACGATCTCCACATAAACTGACCATCAAGATAGTACCCCGGGCCTTAAGCCCGCCGGGGGGGGGGGTCGTAAAGTGGTGAGGCATCGGAAGTACCAGCTATATTCTTGCACGACCGCGCCTCCCATCAGGGCCCACCGAGTACTTAGGGGAGTGTGGAGGACACCTAAAAGGTTCTGAAAAAACCCGCCCTGGTACCACGACGTTTTGTGAACACGGTGCGGATGCGGTGTAGATATGTGTGTCCCGGCCTTTAACTGGGCCTAGTTTGGATTTGATATATTCTTCTGGAAGACCGGAACAAGGGAATTGTATAATCACTGTCATGTAGAGCCATGTGTGGCTTCAAGTCTCATCTCTTGCCGAAGGTTTGCTGGCATAGACAGCTATACTGGCGTTATCTTGCCCTTCCTTCGATGTTGAGCCTACAATACAGCTTTGGGTCCAAAATAAAGCCAGTAATAAAGCCACTGGCTTCCAAAATAGAGCCACTTAGTTGATCCGAATGGGCTCACTACACGTCCATAATTGTAAGCAGACTCAAATAAGGAATTTTTTTCTATAGGTGAAAATAGCTGCGGCGTGTGGTATGACACACCGTCTTTTATCACTCTGCTATTGCCTAAGCCGTATGATTCTAGTTTTTAGAACAAAGAGGGTGCCCTGACTACAATCATTGTAAATATCGAATTCCACCGGTTGCCCGTTAGACTCGATGGTGACATTGGGGGCAGGAACAAAATACTCAATCCACACATAGCAGACTAATAACACCTCAAACAAACCTCCCCCCCGCAAGGTTCCTCACCTCACTGAATACCTCCATCAGCTTCATGAACCATAATCTGCTACCTACTTAGCACTCTGAAGTAGATTTTGGTACTATGGGACCCAACGAAGAGGGAAGAAGAAGATAAATACCGTGCACAAATTGTTTCTCTAGATTAGAGTTGAGCCGGACTTACACTAGGGAGTACATTTGTCCCTTACACGATGCCAAATTGTATTGAGGCCTCTAGTTTTTTAAATGTCCTGGTTCAAAAATAATGTACTACTCTTCCGGTAGGACTTATACACTTGTGTGAGCACTTACTAGTAAACGGTAGGCATCACCATACTCCTTATAGAAGTACTTTTTTGCACACGATGTCACAGGAGGTAAGGCCTTACTTTTGTACATTCCTTAGAGTAGTTACACAAGTATTTACCTTTGAGTACTTACATAACTGCTCATCTTAGAGCAGTTACAATTACATATTACTAGCATACAAAAACAAATGAATCATCGGGCATATTCTATCCTTACCATCTGCCATCTCTTGTAATGCGTTATATAAAGGCTCTTCTTATTAGAAGAGAAAATCTGACTATCCTTTACCAGATGACTATTTATATCAGGGCTCCTTCGGTAAGTGGTTTTTTGAGGAATCGCGATTTTGTACTGGAGGGACATTTCTTTCATTTTTTGAGGCAGTAAAAGTTCGAACATAAAATGAGATGAGGCGAGAATGTAAGTACGTACTGGAAGGACATTTTCTTATTTCTTTTGTGGCAGCAAAATTTTCAACTTGAAATTTGGATAGTTGAGATTGTAAAATATAAATATACATTGGGGAGACATTGCTTACCTACACTTAGCTACTCTGAGGCAGTTTAATGCTTATTAGATACAAACTCGTAAGCTCTTCATTGGTGTTTGTTTTCTTTCTTTAATTTGCTTGTTTTTGTTACCTCGCCTCATTTAAATATGACATTGTACTGGCTCAAAAGAAAAAAGAGGCACCTCTTACAAAATCTTACTCATTTTATAATCTTGACTCCCTTATGTCTTATATGCTTAGTAATAGAATGGATCTTTTACTTCTTCTTGTTCATCTTCAATCGGGGCTTGTATAGATATTATGGAGGAGTTAAAGATTCTTCCTCTTTTACGTATTTTAAATATTCTTTCGTCAATATCATCTAACTCCATTGCTAGATGTTTAATTTGTGTTCTAAGAATGAATGACGTCCCAAAAGTATGATTTTTCTTCTTACAGGTATAGAATGTGTTATGCATCTTTCTCTAGGATCCTCTTTTCAATCCATCTCACCTCATGAATCGGATTTTCCATATAAAACAATACAAACATAAAACTCAAAATCGCCGCTCTGCCGCTGACGGCTAGACTTACATATTGAAGTTAGATCATCGAATTTATTGTACTTCAGGGGCGGCGCTTTCATAGGTGCGAATGGCGCACTTGCACCGGGCGCAATTTCAGAAATGAAGATCTTACGTTGAAAAACATATTGAAACTTTACTTTCATCTATTAAAGGAATTACGACGATTTATACTCGTATTTTCTTTTTTTTTCTCGATAAAATTTAAATTTGTGTTCTTGTACTTTCTCATGCAAGGGAGGTAATTTTACTCCTTCTCGTGCAGGAACTTAACTGAGATTTTCTTAAAAGGAAGGAACAGACCTTCATCTTCGAGAATAAGGCGTTAAAAGTGCGGATATCTGTCGAACACAATGCCCAGCTGTTTTCGGTTGAAGATTTTGCTAAAATTCCAATACTGCTTACTACAGCCCAGAATAAATTTTGAGAAAGCTATGAAATCTGCTAATCTTACGTTTATTGAGTAGAAATAGTGACGAATTGGCCTCTTTTTCATTCAAACCACTTCGTTGTCGAAATTTGCACTTTTATTTATATCCTTTAAATTGATTCTTTCCTAAAACATTTGTACTCGACTCTCATGACTCAACATTATCCACATGAAGATTGATTATCACTATACCCCAAGAAGTTTTCACTTTAAAGTTAAATATGCAAAAAAAAATTATTTTCTTTTTAAAATCTCTTACTTTACGTCCCTATTAATCTTATTTACATTTATTTTCCAGACTACTGGGGATACCACAGGCAAGGCTCATGTCAGGCAGGTTTTAGTGCTGCAATCACGAAGGTGAGTCTATTATCTTCCAGAATCCATGAAACCATCTTGTATTTTGCATAAACAACATCACGATAAGTGAATAGTAATAAAGTAGCCCCCAGTGGGAAGATGGCCAATGTCCACCACGCACAATGATATTTGTGAAGACAGCTTCCCATAAATTTCTCGCATAAGATACTCTCGCGACTTGTGAACGACACGTTGCAATCTCTCCTCACATTGAGCCGTAGAACAACAACAACAAAAAATGTTTAATCACGAAATTAACTTTCGTTTCAGAACAATCAACGATTATTCATAGGCGCCCCTGGAAGCTGGTACTGGCAAGGTAAGTGTTGGCCCATCGCCGCAAGTAGTTCAATTAGAAAAGAACAGAATCAATAAAATCCAGTACTGAATCCTTTTTGTTATTTACTTTGTAAGTGTTATATAGATATATATGTATTGTATTGTAGTAGTACTTGTTTGTCAGTCCACACCAAGCACAGGAGAAATAGAAACAAAAATGTTGTGTTATTCCTTTGAAAGTTTAAGTGTTATCAGTACTGTTTTTATCGTTACTTGAGCAGACGTGAATCTTGTGCCGTAGTAGAACTGTTGCGTTGACTAATTAATAGATTGAACTATATTGTGATAAGATCTCGCGAAGTAGAGACATTCGGAGGACTGTGTAGAGAATGCTCTATTTCTGAGGCTTTGATGCAGCTTTAATTGATGAAGACTTCTCGAAGAAGGCGAGCCGCCAATCAAATTGAGTTTGAAGAGTCTTGATGCAGCAAATAATTAATACATGGAATTTTACTGTCTGCGCATTACTGCCAGTTAAAGGCTGGTTAAAGAATGTTGAATGTCTTTATTTTTTAATTTTAATTTTAAGTTTATATGCATTTAATTTTATTTTAGTAATGTTGTGCAGTGTACAATTTTAATTTAGTAAGAGTTAATTGGTGATATTTCGAAGTAGTAAATGGGCTGGGATTTATTTTGTGTTTATGGGGGGGACTGTGATTTAATTTAATTTTTATGTATCTACTATTTAATAATGGGGATATACTTTTATTTCTGTTACCTTTTTTAAAGATTCCTTTGCAGTATTATACCTGAATTACGACTAAGTAAAATTGTATACGTTCTTCTCTGCTGCTTTATGTACATAGGTTAACCAAACCGTTGTAAATTTACAAGATCGACTGCATTTGTTATAAAGGGCGTTCTTAGGGTATGTTCTTATTTTGTTGCCGTTTTCTGCACCCTTCCTATGACATTTTGGGTCCTGCTTAGCACTGGCCATAATTCGAGCGAACGATACGAAAGATTTCGACGTTTTACGGCTGTTTATATCCATAGGACCTTTTTGGCTTGATAATAATCCATCTTCTGCGGATCGAAAAAGTAAAGCCGTAGAAATCTTTCGAAGCTCGACGTTCGACTTCTAGTTGAGTTTTGATTCTAGGATTTGACTCACAAATTTCACCCTCGACGGTAGAGTGAGGGTATGCCTATCCAATCAGTTGACTACCAGACCGTAGTCTGCTGTCCAGCTACTTACATAATTTCACTACTCACGGTTGGAAACCTTCCTGACACTATTAGAACTAGCTCGTCTACCTATGCTACTGCCTTAGATGCACTTCTGTCTAGTTTTTCTAGTTTGTTATTCATCGTTACTAACCAGAGGAAGGCAGATACCACTCCTCCTTTCCCAAATCCGTTTGAATTATTCTCGAGTCCAATATAGCTGCCATTGCCTAACCCCTGCTTTTACTATTCGACCTATGAAAGGAGGGTCTCTGTCTATTCCCTGAGGCTTTGACGTCTTTTTAGTTCTTGTATCAGGAAAATTATGTCTTCAATTATGTCAAACTGCGATTTCGTCCAAGCTCCATGTCCCTCTGCTACAAGGTCCGACTGAAACTGAAGTGTACAGGATTACACAGGAGTCTGCATAACCTGGCACAATCTCATCTAGACTCTCTATATATTGGCAATAACCCTGCGAAGTATCTCTCTTGGCTGAGGCTGAGGTAATGGCTTTCTTGTACTGCTGCTTTAGCCACTCTTTGAAAACTGCCAAAAGCCTTGTTTGTAGCAATTATTCAAGATTCTTCTTGGAGTGTTTCGAGAAATTTTTATTCCACCACAGGAGAAAGTTTTCTTTCGTCGCAGGCAGGATACCTTATACCTTGTGTGGATAGGGTTTTCAACAGTACTGATCCTATCTTCGGGTTTCGAGAAGGATACTTTCTACTTTGAAGACTTCCTCCCAGCCTTGAAAATTTTTCTTACTACGGAATACGGATGTGTGTTGCCCATGCTGACAACAAATTAATAATAATGGTACTCTCCGCTCGTTATTTTTAGTGCTTCTTTAAAGCGTACTTCTAACTACAATTAAGTCCGTTGCACTGAAGTTTAGGACAGAGGTGACTTTAATGTGCCTTTTAAGCAGGAAATAAGATCTTGTCTTAATTTAATAGGGGTTGTACTGCCTGTTCAAGGACCCTTTTATGTTCGTCCTCGTGCCCAGAACTCAAGGCAACAAGAAAGTTGAAAGTTATCTATGACTGTTTTGGAGTACTGGAGATGTTCTGCACCATCTGAAACAGTCCTCGGCGCCCTCCTGCAAACTGAATTCCTCCACCAGTTAGTCTCCCTGGCAGTCATGAGACCGTATGTGCCCCTATTAAAAATGGTTAAAAATTCTACGGCCATCATATGCCCCTTTAAAAGCCAAGCGGTCGGTATTCGCCCGTTGTATAGCCATTTTTTATTTTTACAATCGTTGATAAGGAGAAAGAATGAAATGCGGCTCTGATACGAAATGCCTCTCTTCATCATCCATTTTAACTGCACAATTTTGAGCATGGAGACACTGGATAAGCTTTATGGTTTCCAGCTTTATCGTAGGCAACCAGATTCGGGCTCCAGGTCTCCTGGGAATACATATCCGCAGCTGGGATTAGCTTCTGATCTTAGTAATGCATTCGCTAAGGAAGTACGACCTAGTCTTCACATCAGATCACCCTAAATTATCTGACTACCTCTTCGATAGTATTGCTCTCAGCCCTCTTGTTTATCAAAGCTACTTGCAGTTGATCTCTGACTACCTCGCTCAGCAGGCTATCCGAGTCCGGCTGTGGTCACCTAGTCCATGATAGTCTCTCACCTCAAGATGAAGATGGCAGCACTCGTCAATAAAAGCTAGTCAATGTTGTTGTGCATCTGTTGACAGTTACTCACCAAAGCTTCAGCCATTTTGGTCGCACAGTTGTTCTTCGACAGTCGATGTGAGTCTTTTGTGAAAATCAGTAGTTGCACTTTGTGGACGTCCCGAACTTTCATCGTTTTCCCAAGCTCTCACGGTCACGTTTAAATTCAGCTGCCCAAAATTTCACTGTGCTAAATGATGATGCAGAGATCGAACTGATTATTTCATCATCACTCATTCATTATTTTCACAAAAACAATCACATCGACTCGCGTCCAAAATGGCTAAAACTTTGGCAAGTAACTGTCAAAAGATTACAGTCACTACTTTTTATTGACGAGCGCTATCATCTTTATGATGGATTTGGGTTTGGGAACTTTTCAGACCACCCTCGTACTTCAGTTGTCAGTTTCTCGCTGTATTAGGATTATGTTCTCTTTGAAGAAGTCCTTAAAGTATTTCTCCCACACCTCGAGTATGTCATCGATGTTTCTAGCTATAGTGGCATCGGTCCTCTTCTTACCCTGCTTCCTTTCTTTACTAGGTTTAATTTTTAGTAGTACTATAGCCCGAGTACAATCTTAAAAGTCCATGTTTCGCTCCTGCACAAAGTCATGGTCGTTCGTTTCTCAATTTCTTTCTCAAGTTAAAATAACTGATTATTAAAGCCCGCGCCATAAAAGAAGGGAAATAAGAACTCGCATGTGGATTTGATATTGCGTCGGTTATTTGTGTTTTTAAATAAATAGAGGAATGTTGCTCGCTTGTGGAGGGGCTGAGACTATCACTGTTCCTGGAAACAGCGATTTTTGAGAATCCCTTCTTTTATGGCGGGGGCTCTTATAATATTATATTAATATGTTCATGGCATATTCTTTTTATTCTTTCCATAATATAAAAATGTAACTAACTCGAATATTAATTTATATTTGCAATGATTACACAAATCGTTATGACATTCCAAATAAAAAATATCACCATATATATATAATTAAGTTAATAATATCTATTCTGTATAATCATAAACAATTAAGCAAAATTGAAAAGTAATGTACACTGCACATAAAAAAATTATATTTTAAGTTAAATTAATTTATTTTGTAGCAATAACATTTGCAAATATTTGTGAATGATTTTTTCTAGTAGTATTTAGCAATATTATTATTGTTTATAACTTAGTACAAATTTTAATAATGTATTTTTCCCCTTTTATTTTTTTTTTGTTGTGTATTTCTGGTGATCCTGCCTGTGTCTGCACCCTAAATTGTTTGTCTATATTTTCGTGTTGTGTTATCCCCAAAATGTCGAAAAACAAAAAACAAAAAATACTGCACGTCTATATTTAACATTTTCTTTATATGAAAAACTTTTTTGAAAATATCAAAAAAAAAAAAAAAAAATGGAATAAAAAATCAAAAAACAAAAAAAATAAAAACAATTAATCTTGGGCGACCAAAAGGACAAGTTTATTCGATAAATACAGCTGGACAGTTCCCGTACAAGCCACCATTATATCAAGATTTCGGTACAGGTAAAGAAAATAATAAAACAGAAAAAAACATAAATAGTTTGATAAAAGCAAATTTTATGCTTTATTTATATACATAAAAAAAAGTACAAAATAATCACATTATTCGAGCAATTTTTTTTTATTTGTAAAAGCTATCAAAATTCCTATGCTGTATAAAAAATCCAAATTAAAATCAAAAAAATCACCCGGATTGATTCATGCAAGCCGTGGCAGATGCAAAATTTCTTCTCACATTATTTTTTGGTGCTTTAACAACCATGGATTGTTTGTTTTTACCATACTGAAACAAAAAAAATAATTTTAAAAATATTTTTGTTTGGTGCTAATTTAGTTTCCACAATTCGAGTTTTTTTATGTCAACACCCTTAAAATTAAAAATGTTGTTAATAATACTATATGCAAGAAAACAAGGGCTACTGTAACAGCTACCTACCAGCAAAATTTTTGTTTTGTATTTATCTTAGAAGATTAAAAATTATTGCAAAATAAAAAATCAAAATCAAAAATAAAAATCCCCAACAGGACAGGATATTTATTATATATTTACATACTATATTATTTATTACGTGTGTGTTGCTTTCACTATATTATAACGTCATTGGTGTGCTGAGCTTGTCCTTAACTGACATTGAAACAAAAAATCAAAAAAAAATATATTTATTTATATTACATTTATATATTTTTCATGAATTTGTAATTTGATTTTTTCGTAGTTTGTAGTTTGTGTGTTTATAACTGATTTTTCTCTATTTTTTTTATATTTTTACTTTGCTTTTAAGAAAACATAACCTATATTTTATTTATTCATAATATTTATTTAGTTCATTTCTTGTGTTTTTTAGTCATCATCAAAGATTTTTGATACTAATACTTTGTTTTTTTTTATCAAAAAAAAAAACGATTTAATAAGAGCATTTACTTAACCATTTATCACTGCAAATATATGTATATGCAACTTTTTTATTTATCTACATAGATGATATATCAAAAATTAACAATTTTATATTTTGTAAACAGTCGATCATTCATTTAGCATTTACATTTTTGTATACATAATATTATTTATTTATTTATTTATTTTTTTTTTTTTTTGTAAAATACTTCTCTGCAAAACGAGACCAAATTTAATTCGAAAAATAACATTTAAATACACATACATATTATCATTTACGGCATATAAAAAAATATAAATTCAAAAATTTTGAATTACAGAAAAGACTTGTAAATTGTTTTCAAAATTTACTCAAAATTTTGCTTGAATTACAATTTTGAGCAAAATTTTGAAAATATTTTGTAAACATCTAAGCAGGTTTTTGCCTTTAATTCAAAATCTGCAGACCCATATTTAAAAGTAGTTTTTTTATAATTAAATTCAAGCACAAGTCGTAAAAAATATATAAACACATTTCCAAAACTAAATTATGAAAAAAGTTTTGAACATATACAAAAACCTGTCGAATAAAATTTTACAATTTATTTACATTAAAAAACAAATTCGTCACGGTTTTCTAATGTTCAAATATTTTTTCTATAAATTAGTAATAAAAAAAATAAACATTGGTTAAATACATACAAGGATAACATGAGTGGTTTACTGATAGTATAAAATATATTCAAATAAGGATACATTATGGTTGCCATTTTTTTTATATAAATTTCCATTGTAGTTTTTTATAATAAAAAAATATCACATCGATACAGTAGTAGTTCACACAACATCATTTGCAGGAAACATTTAAGATGTAGTACATACATACATATAACTTCGACATTATTTGGTAGAATACTATTTATTTATTTATTATTAATGGTTAGTAGATACTGGTTGGTAATACCTTTTGTAATTCGAAATATTCTTCTCACATCACATTTCTTATTTGGTTAATTTCTTTTTAGTATGGTTTTTCATCGTTATGTTGAGGGTTTCATTACTTCAGATCTACTTTCTTTACTTACTTACTTGTTCGGATTTACAGCCAGGATTTTGTTTTAGACTTTCTTAACTGCTCCCTTCACAGTTTTGCAGAGTAACAGAGAAGAAAATGGGGTTCAATTTTCATATTTTCCTCTTCAACAGCTCAAGGTATCATAGCTAATTATATTCAACTTTTCATACCCTTTCATTTGATACCCACGTCGGGGGTCGCGGATCACCATTGCAACATTCGGCCGCCATCTTGATTTTTTTTACAAAATGGTCAGATTGAATTCTCACCCGAACTATACAAATGTGGGTGAAAATCAAGTTGCAAGATTTATTTACATAGAACATGCATAAACACATACATACATGCATCCATACAAGCATACAGGTGAAGCTAATATAAAGCGGGCATAAGAGCCGGGACGGTGGGGCACACAAAACAGCGACGTACCATCTCTGTTCTCTTTGCTGGAAGTGGGACTTCGACGAAGCTTGCTCCGAATTCTTCTTCTTATATTCTTTTTATCCCTCGTGGGATATAGTGCCGAAATAATTGTGCTCCAGTGGGGCAGCTTTCAGCTTCGTCCAAGATCTCTCAATTGCTGAGGCCTCTGTGAATAAGGTACGATCGCTGTTTTCGGTCTTCCAAGTTGACTGGTTACTTGCGGATTGCAGTCATGGGCTGCCTGATTGGGTTCTTATTCTTGCATCGAAAGATGTGGCCAATCCAATTCCATTTGCTTCGCCGGATTTCGTCGTCAGTCCTTTCTTGTGCGCCAAAGTTTTTCATTTTCAATTCTATCTTGCCAATGAATTATGTAATTTTGTTACTTGGCTGGATCACTGATAGCTGTATCTAGCTCCCTCTCATGGCATTTCTTTGCCTTTCTTTTCCTCGTTAAGCCTCGCTGTCTTCTTTAAGAATGTATGTCACAAGTTTCACATTTCGTTCATCTGTTGATGTTTTTGGCCCTTTAGTCTTTGGCCCTCTAGTCGCTTATCCTGACACAACCTTCACGGAAATGAGTACATCAACGAGAAACTACGCTATAAAAAACATCATCAAGGTGTCAGCCGATGTAAATTCGAAACCTTCGAGAAGAAACATATATGATTCGGTAACAGTGCTGAACAAATTAGATCGTTTTAGCAGTTGGCGCTTTTCAGGATTTATATTTTTGTTGTACCGGCACTACCAAAAGATTTCTGAGGCCGTTACTATCATTTGACCATGAACTTTGATCTTCAATAGTCACTAGACCTCCATTCTACAGGTTTATGCACACTATTTGAATTTTACTTAAAATATCAACTAAAAAATTCGTATAGCATATTTTGTTTCAGATATTCTAATCCTTGGAATTACCTATGTATATCCAAGAGCCCTCATCGGCTATCAGATATTGCAAGGTTGTAGGCGTTTAATTATATTCCACATTACAACATGCACTATTGGTAAATGTTAAGAATTGGAGCTCCAGACCAAAACGCTTCAAATTGTTTAGAGGTTTTCAGAGTGATTTTGAGTGCTCCAATAGTAATTTCAAGGTGGGGAAACATATTTTTCTTCTCAAAACGGGTGATGTTGCGAACTGGGGCTCTACGCCAAAATCTACACCAAAATGGAGCTACGCATAGTTCGGCGACGCGATGGAGAAGGAGGTTAAACATTCAATTTGTCAGCACTCAAAAATCCCTCTGAATAAAGAATTTTTTTTCGGAGCGACCTTTTTTAAACTTGTGCTCACAATTCTACCCTCTGCCATTTTGACCTATTTTAGATAGATGCTGTTGCTGTATTATACTACCGCCTTTAAGCTGATTCTGGAATGTCTTCGTTGGGAAACACAATAATATCGAATGAGTAATCGTGCTTGAGATAGTGATCTTAAATCAAATTTTCTTGTTTCAATAACCCAATATTGTTTGTTTTTCTTATATAACGTGAAAATTCCATCCTTAGTTTATTATCTCCTTCGAGTACTCTTTTAATATTTCCTTTTGAAATATCATTTTCGAATAAGATTGGATACACCATAAGATTTTCGTAATTGGTTTTTATTTTTCAGGATTAAATTTAGATATCAATTGAGGCTTCTGTGGCCGTTCATTTAAGGTCGTAATAGTTTTTGATAGTATAAAATAGATTACAGAACATTCGTCACTAATTTTAGTCATAAACCAACAATTGTCAATTTTAGCCATGACAAATCCACAATTGACTGATTAAGTGAAATTAAATCTACAAAATACCAATGTTTTTACACAAATATATTTTACATAGTAAGTTACTGCTAGAAATATACAATAATTAAATACTATCAGAATATTTTAATACACCAAAAAAGAAAATAGGGTTATAAATTTATAACACCTTAGTTTTAAGCTACTGAAAGTTTAAATATACCCCCAAATACTAAATACAGTCACAAGTCACATCGCAATCACTTGTGTGGTAAGTCTCAACTTGAAGGCCTATATACACAATGAAAACACAATGAAAAGAAACGTGCTTAGAAACGAAGTAAACGTAAATTTGGCAACATTGACATAGAAACTAAAATAAGAAGTTCATAAGAAGTAAGGGGGTCACCAAAACTTGTGACTTATGACTGATCACAATTTTCAAATAGGGGGATAGTTTCACAAGTAAATTTTTATTAAGTTAATTAGGTAAGACTTTAAAAATTATACATATATACCAATTTAAATATAAAATACACCAAATCAAACCATTCATGAAGTTCAAATTTTTCAATTAAAAACTACAACTTGTTTGTTGCTTTAAAATTACCTTAATCAATGCGGAAAAACTTTTTTAAACATTAAATTTGGTCTCAAATGCAATTAAACATTACCTATATTTAACATTCAGCAAAAAGTTCTAGAGCAAAGCTAAAGGATCATACAATTATTTGCTTATAGAACACCCTCTTTAAAAAATAAAAAAAAATGCAATATTGTTTTATTTTGCTTCGAAAATTTTGCATAATTCATTGGTGTTCGTTGAAAAAAAAATGTGTAAATAAAAAAAAATAGTTACACAATAATAATTTAACAAAATCCTTGCAACATTTTAGGTCAACTATACAACATCGACGTAACAGATCCCATGCATAAGGTCTATGCGACTGGTGAAAGTTCATCGTCATATGACGATTCATATTTTGGATATTCGGTAGCTACCGGTGATTTCAATGGTGACGGTGTAGACGGTGTTGCCGTTGGCATGCCAAGAGGATCTGGTCTATATGGCCGAGTCGCTATATACAATTGGAAGCTGAACAATCTGCTTAATATCACTGGAACACAGATCGGTTCATATTTTGGATATTCAATGTGTTCGGTCGATGTTGATGGTGATGGTCTAGACGATCTAGTCGTTGGTGCACCAATGCATGCCGAACCGAATAACGAAGGGAAATATGATGTTGGACGAGTTTATATTATGCTACAGAAACAACAAGTATACATTATTTTTTTTATAATCACAATAATTTATTTCTTACTAATTTATGTCTAATTTTATTTATTTTTTAGAACAAATTCTTCACCAACGAAACACGTGACGGTACTACTTCACGGGGTCGTTTTGGACTTTCTGTTGCATCCCTTCGTGATGTTAATCTGGATGGTTATGGTGATTTTGCTGTTGGAGCACCATACGATGGTCCTAATAATAATGGTGCTGTTTATATTTTCTATGGATCACCACAAGGTCCATTGAAGAAGCCATCTCAAGTTATATATGCTGAGGATTTGATAAGCACACGATATCCAAAAACATTTGGATTTTCATTGGCTGGTGGTATTGACTTAGATGGAAATCTTTATCCAGATCTTTCTGTTGGTGCATATGAATCGGATTCAATATTTATTTTCAAGTTAGTAATTGTATTATTGTTTGAATCTTGCTTATATTAATGCCATCTTTGATTATTGATAATTGTAAAAGTTTTTCATAACTTTTAGTTAATTTTTATGTATTTAAGAAAAGTTTGAAGTGATATAGCAGGTATACCAAATACCTGAAGTCCTAAAACCAAATCTAATTTATTAGCAAAATATCTAAATGTGTCTATAGTGTCTTGATTTTTGGATGATATATCCTAAATAATCTTGAGTTGAGTCTGAGACCACCAGATGTATTCACGCCCCTGTTACCGATATGAATATTCGTTATCGATCCTTCAAACGCGAGGGTCATTTTACCAACCGGTTCTCCAACCAAGTACTAACCACGTCCGATGCTGCTTCACCTACGCAATCCAACAAGCACTGATGTATTGAGTGCGCTGGCACCCTTGGATGCTCTCCCCCGGTCCCCATGTCATCCAATTTGGCATCCTTATGCTCTGAGCGTCCTGGTCTACGCCATCCTTCCAGCGGAGGTTGGGTCTCCCTCGCTGGGTCGCACCCCTTAGGTTTTACCACGCAATTTTTTAAGGCTTCAATTTTGTTCTCTTTAGTCTAGAAAAAATGTGACCGTTCCGTGCTTCTTTTGGACTATTCCGGGCGCCTTTTATTTCCGGCTAAGAACGAGCGAGTATTATGCTGTAATCTACCAGGATCATGTATTTGTTCATTCACCATTCTGCTAAATTTGTGAAGCCTAGACCGAACAGGTAATTGAATTCGGATTGCATGAACGCAATCAAATCTACAAACCGTACAAAAGCTCCCTGAGTGAATTGCTCCATTCAGAGTACATAAAACTAAGATATTCCTGCAAATCCATGATAAGGAAAGTCAAAACCTGACAACAAATTGACAAAAGGTTGAGAAGTAGGAGTTTACTCAACCGCTGGAGTGCAACTATTGGAAGAAAAAACTGAATAGTCTTGGGCAAGCTCCATCAAGAAGAATTGTACTATATCCACAACCCCTTCCTTTGTTTACAAGGCGAAGATGCTAACAAGAAGCAAATCCAAGGCCGATTTATTGGAAACTATATTCATTTCAAATTCTTCTTTGCCTGCCACTTCTATGCCAACCATTCTCCATAAGTATTCCAAAAACTGAATGGACAGGGTCTTCTTCAGAACTCGCGGGGTTTATAGATACCTCAAGGAGCTCGATGACAACAAATCCAATGGACTTGGCAATATACCCCCTATCGCCTTAATGAAACGCACCTCACCGTTGGCTAAATCAGAAACTTTTTATCCAGACTCTTGGAAACTTGCACCCTTTCGCCCTAACCCAAAAAAGTGACTTCAACAATCCTTTCAATTATCGCCTATTGCAATTACTTCTATTCTCTCCAAAAATAATGGAGACGATAATCAATATCGGCCATCAACCCAATCTGTATACAAATCCTACAGCAGCCCCCCTTTTGCGCACTCTATGAATTAGGAATCCGTTTCTAAATAGAACAACTCGAATGTGGATCTCTTTCAGTCAGTAGTATTCCTGAGTTCTTACAAAATCCAAGATATCAAACGCAGGGTTCATCGCTATCTCTTTTAACTGTACCCGATCCCCCATAACTCTGAAACTATTCTATCACCCGTACTAAGCTTACTACTATACTAACTAAACTTTAAATCAAATTTAGACAGTTTTTGTTTATGCAGCATCTCAAAAAGTTAGAATCTTGTTTTTTGGTTATATCTTCCCTTTCGAAAATTTAGTCAGCCAAAAGTAATATCATGATCGAAAGTCCTTAGATGTCGGAGCAAAGCTCAAGATCAAATCCCATTGAATATATGCTTTTACATGAAAATGGAGTTCCAAGGAAACCCAGTGATCTAGGAGAATCAGCTATTATTTCAAATTGAAAATAATCACCGATCCTTGCTAAATGAATATTTAGAATCGTTTAGCAAGGAAACTCGCATGTTTGTCGTCAGCTGTCGGTTAGTGTCACAGAGTCAGTGATTTGAGGCAAGCGGTTATTTCATCGGCAGCGGTGGAACTTGGTAGTGTTTGGCGAATTCGCGAGACAGTAGAATCATTTCGCCTTCAAAACATCTTGAGTCATTGCGCATATCGTTCATAGTTCGATTGATTGCTTCCAATGCACGTTTGAGCGCCATTGTGCAACCATCCCAGATGATTATTATTTACTAAAACTTTGGACATTGCTGAGTCTTTCGCAGTGTTATATATCAGGGTTTCAGTCGTTTGAAGGCTTAGCAGCAGTTTCAACGCTGAATGAGCCGCTCGGCATGCTTCCAGCAACTTGGCTGCTATCTCAGAAGAAGCAACTGCTACAGCCATTGCGGATCTCGCACGAACAGTGGCCAATATCAACCTAAGGAATGTCTTTCCAAAATAAGCCACAATTTCCATCTTCAATTGCCTTCATTAACGTATCGTACACTTCCTTTTGTTGGTTGGTTGGTTTACCATTGGTACATTTGCTCGAACTGATTGGTTCAATGTATCTCACGTTCCAATTCTCGACTGAAAGCGTCGTTCATTTCACGATATGGCGTTGTTGTCCCTAACTTTGCTAACAAACTATGACCAAGATCAGTAGAACACACATCTGGATGATCAGGAACTGCATCTCCTTGTTTCCAACATTGAAATATCTTCGATGAAGAGTTCCAAGTGTAATAACGTGACATCTCAGAGTAGAACAACGTTTGTGCAAACGGTTCGCTTTGGCAAATCGGAAACTGGTTAATATTGTCGCTGAACGTGCTTCAGTGCGTTGAGCAATATGCGTTGACTATTCTCCAGATGCACCGCGAAATGTACAACAGTGGGATGACGCTCATAAATAGGTATTGCCTATTGCAGCTCACATATCGAAATATCAACAAAGACGCCGTTTCTTACAAAATGTATGAGAAAATGTATTTTCTTCATAATTTTTTTTTTGTGAATTTTTTGGATGTTTTAATAATTATTCTGCTATTCGTGGCGAAGACATATCCAACAAATCAAAAATCATAAAAATCGGTCCAGCCGTTCTTGAGTTATAAATGGTGTAACTAACTCGACTTTGTTTTGCAAATTCACTTATTGAATAGACTGTATATTAACCCATACCTTTTATCAAAGATGACAATTTTTATATATGCAGTATGAAATAGTATATTTATAACAAGCACACACATTTTTATATAAATAGAGCTCGTCCAGTAGCAGTCGTTGAAGCAAACACAACATTACTTTCCCATTCGAAATTAGTTAATCTAGAAGACAAACAATGCAATGTACCATATGATGACAAACCTGTAACGTGTACCAATTTGAAATCATGCATCAAATATGATGGTGTTAATCTACCAACTAGTTTAGGTAATTTTGACTATTTACTATTTTATCTATCTATCTATTCCTTTATTTAAAATATGTATAAAATAATCTTCTAATATACTTGAAATTACAGAATTCGATGTTTCCTGGGCTTTAGATGTAAAAAAAGTAAAAAATCCCCGAATGTTTTTCTTAAATGATCCGTATAGGAATAGGAATATTCACAATAGAACATACACATTATACAAGGGTCGTCTTGAGTGTCTAAATGAGACTATCTATATTGCTGATGGTATTGTTGACAAGCTTACACCATTAGAAGTTGAGATGAGATATCAACTAAGGCACAATCAAGTACCAACAATAAATCGGCGACCACGGGATATTCCACAGCCAATTATCGATTACAATCGTGAAACAGTTCTGCGAGATTCAATTAATATACAAAAGAATTGCGGTCCTGATGCAATTTGCACACCAAACTTACAATTAAGAATTAAGTATGATTTTTTGTTTTGATTTTATAATCATACAAATAATAAAATATTACCTTTTCAGAACTGTCGATAAATACTTAATAGGATCCAAAGAACCATTGTCAATCGATGTTTCAGTTTCTAACGTACTTGAAGATGCATTTGAAGCTACTTTCTACATGACAGTACCACCAGATCTAGATTATATTAGCACGAAAAAGATTGGCGATTCTAGAGATACATCAATATCGTGTACAGCTCCTAGCATACACACTAATTATGTCTTAATATGTAGACTTGGTAATCCATTTGCTGCTGGGAAAGTGGTATGTTTAAAAAATAAGGAAATTAGTTATTGCAGATGCTTATTAAATTTTATTTTAAAGGTTAACTTCAGAATTGGCATGAAACCTCCACCAAATCTTGTACTTCCGCCTAGTTATGATTTTTACATGGAAGCTAACTCGACAAATCCAGAAATGGATAGTACAAGGCACGATAATATTATCAAGAAGAACATTGGAATGTGGGTGAAGACTGAGCTCTCTATTGAAGGGTAATTATATTTAATATTAAAACATTTGATTAATTATAGCTAAATCGCTTAATAAGAGTGAAGGTGGGGCAAAATTAATACAATTTTGTTAGAAATGAAAAAAGTTAACGCAGATTGGTGATCCTTTTACGGCATTTTGAATTTTAATATCTGGCTACAAATTGGCTCATAAGGAAAAGCCACTTATAATAGGAATGTCGTGGTATTGCAGAGGGTGTACAATAGCACATCTCCAAATTTCAATTATAACTGGGTTAAATTAATTCCTCATAGCCATTCCTCTGTTTTCTATACAGAAGGCATATTGTTGCCAATAAAGCCTCCCTTTTTTTGTATTCAACGCTATTTCTGAGCTGATCGTCGGTTTTTTATCTTCATACCCGGAGCGGAGTCCAAAATCATTGGGTGAATTTATGGTCCATAATTCAAACTGGCTTCTTACTCAAATGGCACTGGTGTTTCTGGCAAGAACGGCGAGCTCTTTACAGACACTAACAACTTACATCAGATTGTTCATAGTCCAACTAGGGTCCCAGACCAAGGATCCCATCTCCTTGACCTATTTCTTACTTCCCATCCTTACCGATACTCGTCGATGTTGACTCTCCTCTAGGCCCCTCGGATCACAACCCAGTAAGCATTTATTTCCCATATCCAACACCTGTCCCAACCATCGTAGTTGCTAAACGAACCGTTTGGCACAATGAGAAGCCAACAGGCTGGGGCTAGTTCGCTTCTTTCAAGCTTGTGTTTCCGTCACGATCACGTAAACTCTGTCGCTCTGGGTGCCACCAAAGTTATGCAGGCTATTCATTTCCCATCCAACCAATTCTATAAAGCCATGTCGCAATAGATTGTTTAATGGGGAGTGTATCAACGCGATAAAAGCAAAAGAAGCCACCTTCAAAGGTACGAGCGAGTCGTTTCGACGTGAGTGTATCAGGCTAAGAAACTCCTGTAATTCCATCATCAGGAGAGTTAAATCATCTTTTGGTGACTGGATGAGAAGTAAGTTACTCAACACTATCACTGGCAGTAAAAATTTCTAATGGTTGGGAACTTGCAAAGACGAATTTTACCTCCTCCACAACACCTCTCTTCATTCATAATGATGCGGTGATAACAGACAGCAATTCCAAGGCCGATTTATTAGCATCTCTGTTCGCCTCAAATTCTTCTCTGCCCGATGCTGCTATACAACCTCCCTCCCTCATTCTCATTCAATGAACGGAGTTTTTTTTTTCAGAACTCGAGGTGTATATAGATGTCTCAAAGAGCTTGACGTTAACAAATGCACTGTCCCTGATAAAATACCCCCTAAGGTTTTCAATAATCACCTTTGGCTAAACCTCTGCGCAACTCTTTGCCCTATCATACTCCTCCGAAGCCAATTCAGACTTCTGGAAACTGGCTCATGTTCAGCCTTTACCGAAAATAGGACTCTAGCGATCTTTTAAACAATGTACCGCCCAATAGCAATTACTTCTTTCTCTCCAAAGTCATGGAGATATTAATCAACAAAAATCTATCTGGAAACCAACAAAATTCTACGACAGACAGTACGGCTTTAGAACCCAAAGATCTACTGGCGACTTCCTTGTATGTCTAACAGAGCAAGTCCACCAAAACATCCATCGCTTTGGTGCGTCTGCTCTGGTTGCTCTAGATATGCAATTGGTTTAGTTCTAAGGAAATGGATTAGCTTCCTTTCTGACCGTTGAATAAAGGTAGTATTGCACGGCGTCGCATCTATTTCCACACAACCTCGGCCGGAGTTCCCCAAGGGTCAATTCTTTCACCCGCTCTTTCCCTTATATTCATAAATGATATGTTCTCAATCCCTTCTAACTCACTTCTTAGCTTCGCTGATGACAGTACTCTGCGTTATTCTTGCGCTTTCGACAATATAAGACAAGCACGTGCCAGACCTTGTCTTCACCATCGTGCACTCATGTCCTTATGTATCGTTATTATCATAGCGACTGCTCTACTCCGTCCTCATGCCTGCACGGTATAATTTCTCCCGCAACACAAGACTATCTCAATCGGCTCATTCTCGTTCTCGTTCAAATCTCGTTTTCTTTTTAAAATTCAATAAAATTTTAATAAATTAAAATCTTTTTTTCAGAACATCTGATCCAAGCTTTGATTACTATCAAAAATCCGATTACAAGCCCATTGCGAATGCTACAGAAGAAAATGAAATAGGGCCGAACGTTGTTCACATATACAACATAAGAAATAATGGACCATCAGCCATTGAACAAGCAGAAGTCTTTATATTCTGGCCATACGAGACCCATTCAGGTAAATGCAATTTTAATAACCGTCCTAAACCCACTTTCAACAATATTATTTTAAATTCTAGGCGATGGTCTAATGTACTTACTACAAAATCCTGAACTGTCTGGCAACATTCAATGTGATCCAAATATATACGTTAATGAAGGAAACTTAAAATTAGATCCAGAACTATCAAAGAAAAGTTACTTAAAAACGGCAGGTGTTGTACTAAAAGCCTATGCTGGGCATGAAAGAGAAATGCATGGTGGTCACATCGACAAATCCTATTCGTCAGGTGCAAATTCAGGTGGTGCTATTCTAGGTACTAGAATTATATCAGAAGAAGAAAAACGAAAATTGGAAGAAGAATCAACGATAGAATCAACTGGTGATGCGTCTTTGATACACAATGAAAGAGCGAAGGCTGCTGCAGATAGCCGAAATACTGGTCAAGTTGTTCATACATCTAGTAGGAATAGATCAGTTACATATGACTCATCTGGTAATCCTTATGTGGTTGAAAGTAGCACAGAATACTATTTCGGTGGTCCAGGACCAACATACTACGCAAACAATGAGCCAGCCCATGCGTCATCGCAATCAGGAGGCTATTCGGTGCATTCAGGTAGCAGTAATTATCCAGCTGGAGGAGGAGCGACATCATCGCAATTCTCAAGAACTTCTTCGAACACATATCCAAGTCAAGGTTATGGTCAGCAAGGACATTTCGATTATCAAGGTTCACAGAACTCACATCCAATACCAGTTGTAACACATCTAGAAAAGGCCGCACAAGGCGGAGAAGGTTTCCAAGCTGGCGTAGTTAATCTAGAAACGTTGCATCGACCAAGCGTCGATGATGATTTTAGAGCACGTGGACAATCAGGATATCCACAAGGAAGTGGTCAAACACATTATTCTCAAGGTTCATACTCTTCACAATCCGGCTATGGCGGTGGACAAAATTCGCGTCCAGGTATGCAATATCATCAAACACGCACAGTAAGCAGCGGTGGTCAACCAGTTACTGTTCACCATACATCAACAAGAACTGATAGCAGACGACCAGATTTCAGTCAAGAAGGATATTATGACGATGAAGAAGATCGTGATGGATTACATTACACATCTAGATCATATGGTCGTCATAATATTGATAATCGAAGAACACCAGAAAATTATCAACGATTAAGAAGACAAGCTCGACCGGTTATCGATGAGGATATAGAGAATGCTGTACATTGTAAGGCTACTAAGTGTGCTATGATTAGATGTGTGGCTGGTCCACTTGTTGGTGAAAATGTTGCTTGGATAGCTATAAGAACAAGACTGGTAGCTCATACTATAAGTAAAATAACAACAGATGTTCCTTTAAATGTTTCAACAATGGCAGTTGCTAGGGTGACACGCTTGCCGCATATTGGTGCACGTAAAGATAAGCCAATAGCTTATGAAATATTCTACACAGCCATACCAGAACCGCAGCCAAAGTCTGATATGGTGCCGCTTTGGGTTGTTGTTTTATCGGCGTGCGCAGGTGCAATTATTTTGTTACTTTTAGCATTTTTGTTGTATAAGGTAAGTGCAATTTTTTTAAGTTTAAGTTCTTCAATTTTACTTTAAAGAATCAGAATTAACATTAGGTTAGGTTAGGTTGAAATGGCTAGAGAGCCTACTTGCAGGGCCGGCGCTTGGGTTTTATGCGCCCGGTGCAGTATGCCAGTATGCTTCTCATTTTTTGATCGAATTGAAGGACAATTGGAACAATTGCATCCCAGTCGAACTGTGCCCGGTGCAAGTGCACCATTTGGCAATATGAAAGCGTTGCCCCTGTTTAAGTGCAATGGCCTTCTTGTCGCATTTCTCGGATTTCTTCGCATTTCTCGTCCTTCTCATTGTTTCATGACTGCTTTGACTGCTTCTGTATTCTGCAGAATTTCGCCGACCACGATACTCATCTTCCTCGACGTATATTTTTTCATTTCTTTTTTTTCTGGTCCTGTAGTTCTCCCAGGCAGATAAGTTGTTGCCCTTCGTTACCGAATTTAAGACCATTTTAATCCAACGAGCATTTACGTTATACGATTAAATTATATAGTTTAACTTCTTCCGCCCCAATTCACATGAGTTCGGAGACAGACTTGCGCCCCTTTTTTATTGCGCCCGGTGCAAGTGCACCATTTGCACCTATAAAAACGCCGCCCCTGCCTACTTGGGTACACTATTGGGCCCATTGTGATGTCATTCTAGTTTTTGGAGGCGAGTCAAGGAAGGTCCCTCTTTTCCTCGCTGAATAAGTCGTTGTGGGGAGTCCCAATCTCTCGGTGTATGGGCAAAAGGGCCAGCGATCAGTCAGCACCTTCACTACATCGGCTCTAACTAAGCTGATTTTTCTCACAGCCAATTTATAGGTAGCTAAGGGCATTCCCATCTGGGTGTGGGGTCCGTTCCGACAATTTCTGGGAATGAACAAATCTGGGGTGGTAGCACGTAAGTTGTTTCAATCGACCTCTCTATACAAAAATTCAAGTGTTACAAAACTTTTTATATGAAGAGGTCGATTGAAACAACTTACGTGCTACCACCCCTGTGCATAATTTCATCAGATCCCTTTTCTTTGCTGCAGAGATATTGAATCAGATGGAGTATGGATGCACTGCTTTTGATCATCGTGGGCAGCTGCGCCTCCTGACAGGAGTCAATCCTTCAAATTGGTGATCTGTATAGTCAGTATTTATGAAAACTGCATCTGGGGTCTCGCTTCGATACTGTAGCCAAACTGCATCACGGAAATTGATTTTTCATTACGAAAATTGATATTCCTTGGCACTATTGAAATCTTGTCATCGTGAAAAAGAGTTTCCACTTCCTAAAGCCGCGGATTTGCGCGAGGGTTTCTTATTACTTGCGCCCATCGATCGGAAGTATAAACAGGGAGATACTCTTTGATTTTTGCTCAATTTTGGAATGCATGGAATCGCATTCCATTTGAGTGTAGCCAGGTTCAAAGAATGCATGGTCAATTAGTCAAATGGTAGACACATGTTAGCAAAAGTGGCATTTTTTTGCTGCCCAGCACAGCTATCAGACATCAGTCTAAACTACCCCTATCCCTTTCCCTTTGCGAAAGCGAAAGTTCCCTATATAAGGAAAACTTTCCTAGAGCTGGCAACCCTGGTTGGGCGGGACACGACTGATGAAAGTGCGCGAAAACGTAGTTTATCTTGACCGCGTTTATATGCAGGACGTAGCCTGTCCAAAGTACAAAAAAAACGTCTAAACGAGGATGGGACCGAACCATTTTCGGTTTTTTGGTCCTGATTTTGGGGTGAACCATAGCGGACCGAACCATTTCGATACAGACACATAAACTGTTTAGGACAATACCTTTAGTGCAGTAATTTTTAATAAACTGAGTTATACTCCCACATCCCTCCGTACTTAATAGGCTAGGGGTCCCCAAACAAGCTTGAAAGCCAAAAAGTCAAAACCGCTATATCCCTGCGTTCTAATTGTCAAGAGGTGGCACGAGTCTACTAAGGACCAATAGGCCCATAGACTCAAATCTAATATGGAGAAAAGGATTATGAGAGGAACAGCGGAAGCGTGTTCGTTTACAATTGGACAGTTCACCGTTTTGCCCAGACGCGGAGGATGTCCTCCTTGAATACCCGAGGATTGCGGAGTACAAAATTGTGTGGGTAACAACGGCCGAGTAGTCCGGTAGGCTCATCAGTTCCTTGACTAAAGGGACCAGAATTGGAGTTTTAACAAATTGTGTAGGACGAAGAAAACGAGAAATATTGGAGACCATAAATGCTGCCATTAGCATACTGAATAGACTATTTCTTGTTCGATAGGCCAAGCAGCATACCTCCATGGCGGTCCCCCAACTAAGTACCAACCATATGCAATATGCTGCTTGACCACCGCATCGAACAAGAACCGGTGTACCTTTGTCCGTTTTTTTCGTCCCATACAATTCCTTAAAGCTTCAATTGGAGCATGTTAACAGCGCTCCAAATTTGCTCCTCTAAATAGCGCTTCGATTTTTCTCCCTCGAATAGCTCCTGGATTGATTCTGCCAAAAGAAAAATAAGTACTAAGCTCCAGAGCTAAGCACAAGGGCCTGTCTACATAAAACCTGTTCCATTCTAGGCTAAACAAAGTAACTTTAGGCTCATCCGCGAATAAAGAACCGATCTTCGATATCTTCAACGTTCCAAAAATGGGTGGGAACATCCTCCACTTGTTTATATACGGCCCAATCTGTTTTTCGGACTTTCCTGTAGCCAGGGGTCTTCTTCACAGTTGCGCACATATTAACATTACAAACAATGACGATCCCCTGTTGCACAGTAAGAAATTATTTTAACATTAACATTTACAATTTTTTTGTTTTTCAGTGCGGATTCTTCGATCGGAACAGACCCTCTGATTCGCAAGAACGACAACCACTTAATTCCAGAAACGGATATCACGGGGATGAGCATCTATAGGATGCTTAAAAAATACACACCTTGCTGAAAAGAGAATTCTTTATTAGTAGAGTTTACGCGTATTAAACCGAAGAATAAGTAATGATAGCAGCGCGATAACGATGTTGTGGAATTAATTTTTTTTTCTAGAAATATTTTTTTAATATATTATTTTCATGTTTCGAGAATCTCCTGAATTAACTAGTCACGAAATGAAACAAAAACAAAAAAAAAAACAAATTGGTCTAACATCTAAGTATCATGTTTAAACAATTTTAATATTTTTTTTTTTGTTTAAAGAAAAATAATATAAATTGAACAAATTATAAAAATCGTTGTGCTTGCGGCTGATCCATTTGACTAAATATTAAATTAATTTGAAATGCCTTAAAAATAAAAAAAATCTTCTTTAAGGCTACGAAAAATAAAAGTAATTTCGATTAAAAACTAAAAAAATAATAAAAATTAATAATAAAAAAAAGTCAAAAAACAAAACATTATTTAAGATGAAAAAAATAAAATAAAAATATAAAAGCGTGATTGTGTTATTAAAAATGTATGAATGTATAAAAGTGTTCATTTTTAATATTATATTTTGAGTTTTCTGTTTTTTATTTCTAATTAACTTTATTTATTTTTTTTATAAAAGAAAAAAAATGGAAGAAAAATGATAATTGTAAATAAAAAAAACGATATATTAAAAACAAATAAAAAAACGTTAATTAAAATCATTCTCGATTATTAAATGGCCAATGCAATAAAAAATAAGATTGTGTATATAAATAACGATCTGTCTTATAATAAAAAATAAACTAAGAGAAAAATTTTAAAAATAATAAAAATACAAAAAATAAAAACGCGAACAATGTCTCTGCCGTAGATTAAGGTGCCATTTTATACACCAAAAGCAATATTAATTAATTTTTGTTTAATTATGGCCGTAAAAACAGAATTATTAAATAAAAATAGACAAAAGATTTTTTAGTAAAAAAAAAACAAAAATTAATGTCATAAGTAAGTAAGTTAAAAATAAACAAAATATTGTTAGAGATGCCTTTTACTAATGAGCTTAAAACAAATAATGAGGAAAACATTATTTATTACTAATTATTATCACATGCAGAAAAAAAATAAAAATTCGAAAAAAATGTTTTCTAACGCAATTAAAAAAATACAATAAACAAAAACAAAACAAAAAATAATACAAAATCCGAAATTATTGACTTATTTTGTAAATAAACATTTTAAAACTTTAATTTTGTGTCGTGTTTTTGTTATTTCAAGTTAAAATGTATACAAGATACAAATCTTTTGGAGTGCAGAAAAACATACTGAACTTTACTCGTCATACACTTTCATTTGATACCCATAACGAGGGAATTGTATAGAAATAAATAAACCGCCATTTTCTGTTGGCCGCCATTTTGAATTTTAAATAACGCCACACAGCTAATATAGTAGTATAGTAGTGTATAGTATAGTATTCTATTGTCACATCCTTTCATTTGATATCCATACCGAGTGGGGTGTAAAGAAAAAGGTAGCCGCCATTTTGTATTGGCCACCATTTTGAATTTTAAATGATGCCAGATAGCTAATTCTATTCTACTTGTCATACTCTTTCCGACATGAGTATCAAATACCGGGGATCGGGTAGCACAATTGCAAAATTCGGTCGCAATCCTGGAACCGCCATCTTGTTTTTTTTTCACAAAATGGTCAGATTGCATTGTCACGCCAACTGGACATTATGTTCAGAATTTGAAGTTGCAAGATACAACACACAACATGCAGGTGAAGCTAATATAAAACGTTTAAAAAGAAGAGAAAAGAGAGGGAGAAAACAGACCGAAAAATACAAACAAAAGAAAAAGAAAATCAATGAAAAGCTTTATGAAACAAAATATAACTTTGGCCATTCAGGAAAAGCCGTACACGAAATTAACCACCAGACAATAAAGGCACAAACAGACTGGCGCGGCCTGCGAGAGAACTCCACATACATTTAATTTCTCCGCGCCGTACGCGTTACGAACTCCGCACCAATCTGTTTGTGCCTTAAGTTTTCTTCTAAAAACCGCCACTGTAGTGGCTCCCCTCTCGGAGGGAGACAAATGATTCATCCCCCAGTCTGATTGTATGCAAGAAGTAGGATCGACACACAATTCTGTTCTTGTATGAAGGTATACGGAAGCTTAACAGACGACTTGAATGTAACGGTTCTACAAAACTAGCGAAGTACATACTTCGGATTACTGGTAAAATGTACCTTGTAATAAATGCATGTCAAGGTAAGACAAAAACTCTGAGGGGCTGAGATTTTTGTGATTAGTGGCCATTTTATCGTAAGCCAAAAAAGAATCGAATGCATTCATTAAAAGCCTCATTCAGACAGCGCCTGCAAACGGCATCCAAAGCAATATACCTCGGAGATGCCGTACGGAAAATGGGGCATGATGAGGCTCTTTACCAGTCTTAGGCGTAACTGCTGAGGTAGGGGTTTACCAAATAACCATAACCTACAAGGGCAACTATAAACTTTACTAAGAATCCGCGAGACGTGGTCGCAACAAGTCAACCTCGAGTTCACCACAATACCCAAATTCGTAGCCTTATTCACAATACATAGTGGAGTGTTATCAATCGTGATAGGACCTAGCTCAAGGGTACCAACTGAGCGACGGCTAATAAATAAGGCCACGGACTTGTTAGGATTGAGTCGAAAATAGTTCTTAGACTCCTAGCTTGAGATCAGGGCCGGCGTTTGTTTTTTTTTGAGCCCGGTATGCCATATTGCGCCCCCATTAGCTGTTCATTTTGTGATCGCGGTGAAGCACAATTAAAAAAAGACAAACACTCTGTGAAATTATTTTAATATATGAAAATGAAGGCACCGGAACACTCTTTCACTTTTTCTGAAATTGCGAACCGTCCAATTGCGCCCGGTTCAAATGCACCAATTGCACCTATGAAAGCACCGCAGATGAAGATGAGGTATATACTTGCGTAACACCAGAAAAGAAGTGAAAACAGCAGATCCGGGTGGCAGCTAGCATTTATAGGGCCAGTTTGTATTACAAGTTGACGTATATTTTTCCATACCTGTTTAGATGAGAGTTCAGAATTAAACTTAACCGCAAAGAACTCCCGCTTAACCAGACGATTCAGGATTCAGTCATTCTTAGCGGTCTGAATAAACGAATTCACGTTCCTGGATTAGCAGTCTAACTTCGGAATTATACCAAGGACAATTATGACACTCCGGCTTCTTACGAATTCGTTTGAGTGGTACACACTCATTGAAAACAGCTAAGATAAGGAAAGTGAACGTCTTACGTTCTAATGACTTTCACCAGTGAACTAACAAATTGAAACACACATTTAACAAAACTGGGTTTAACCAAGAAAAACTTCCTCTTCAATTACAGAAGAACTAAAAAGCTCTTCAATTTAACAAATCAATAAACTTTTCATTAAATCTATTCACATATATTGCCCCTCACGAGTGCATTCAATATTTCTAAAACCATCCATTAAAATGTGGAAACACTTCATTTTCGTATTGCCTTTCACAAAGCAGCAAAAAACATCGTGCGCATGCGTGATCGGTGCATTTACTGATATCGATTAACTCGGCGCGCTCGATTTTGATGCATCGATTTTATGATGTCCGAAGACATGTGCAGTCTTATTGCACTAAAATAAAATGATATAATGCCACTGATGTGATGAAATAAAGATATTATTATTGAGCAATTTTTCATGCTTAATTTATTTAATTCGATTTTTGTTTTCTTGTTGTGCTAACTCGTATGTATGAAATTTATGATTTTGTTTTTAGGTTGGTGGAATTTATATTTATACGTTTATGTGTGAATTACTTGTGTTAGAAAAATGATAGGAAAAAACTTAAAATAGACAATTCTTGAAATCTTGACACCTCATGAACGTTCACTCGTATACAATTTTAATTGTAATAATTTTTGCGATAAAAATCACAATTCATGGTGATGTTAAGGCCTGTCTACACTTATTTCTATCTCCATACGGGTTTTCCAAGGTTTTTTTCTGTGGAAGACTTTATTCTAGCCCTTTGTACAGTCACCGTTCTCTCATTGAGTACAATGTTGAACATTCAAAAGAACAGAAAAAGTGTAGGTATCCTCCTGCCACCAGTACAGAGTACTTGCAGTAGAGGCATCTCGTCTGCCCTCCCTGAGATTCGAATACTGACCTTAGAAGATACTGAACTTCTCGTTTTTAAATGCATGTCGCTCATTAGTCGCGGAACGATGTAGGTGGTAAAAGAGGGGTACCCAGAGCAATCTTGGACCAATATTTTTTACCCCGATAGACAAATGCCTCTGAAGGGATAAAGCCGCGTTCACAAGCAGCTCTGAGATATTCAGCGTTCGGAGTATCGCTCTCGGTCACTCTAGCAATATGTCCTCGAATCAACTTGATTATGAAGCTGTCGATCCTACTAACAAATGCCTTATCGTAAAGAACATTGTTAGCGTGAAACTTCATGAAGCCAAATTCGGGTGTCTGATAAACCCTTTGTACGCATTGTCCTTCGAAAACCTTTTTCTTTAAAGAAAGGGGATATGTTGAGCCACACTGGGCAACCATAAGTTAAAATCGGTCTGACCAGATCTTGATAGCAGATCACCTTTCCCGTGGGCTTAGGTGTCTGCTATAAATTAGTCTTTTAGTCATGTGGAACGCCTTGCTTGCCTTGCTGATAGCAGCACTTACATTTCTATTGAAATAAAAGTACTGATCCGGCCAAAGCCCAAAGTATTTTACTTCCGATTTATATTCTACACCATTGTTCGAAACTTGTAAGGTTTCCAGTTCCTCTGCACATCGTAAGAAGCCCTGGTTAGAGCAGTCCGGAAAAGGATCGATTTGCATTTACAAAATAGATCTTCAGCTTCCAATCTTCACTATAGTGTTCAATTGTTTCGAAGTCACGGATAACTCCAAATTTCGAACCCGTCCGTCATTCGCATACGCCAATGCGAAGCGGAGTGAACTGATTAGGTCACTCACTCGTAAAGATATTAAATAAGAACGGCGAATTCACTGCGTCCTGTTGCCAACCGCTTTTAATTCGCTGAGCTCGACGATTTTTCAGTTCTCAGGTTTCCAGGCCACGATCTCTTTAATTAATATGAAATGGTTGAGCAGGGCCCTTCAAGGTTAAAATTCGGCCGACACCAAGTGTTCAAAGAATGATTTTCCTGTTAGTTGGCTGTGGCTCCCACTAAATCCACTCTCTCCTGTTCGTCCTCTATGCAATAATTATCGTCTACATGACTGGTCCAACCGGTTATGTGTTTTACTTCTCAAGATTTTACTTATCTGTGGGAACATGCTCTTGCCGCAATAAAAGTCGCCGAAATTTCATATGCTGAAAACGGCACTAGCTTTGGTGCTCGGATGAGGGCTCCTTTGATTGGAAGACAACAGTCAGGTTCTCTTCAAACAAATACTCACCGTAACAATCCAGTATTCTTAAACCACATATGAAAACAAAAACATAAGAACTCAGAACTTTCATTTATGACACCAAAAAATCAAGTTAACGACATCTAATAACATAATTTTCAACTTACACCCAACAACCGATTCAATTCTTTGCTAAACCACGAGCAACTATCAGATGCCGAAACCAATCTACAAGCTACCAATCACCGCCACCAGATGTACACAAATCGTCATGTTCATCTATGCTTCTGTATGACAACGGCATCAGCACACACATCCAAGAAACGTCACGTCATTTCGTCAATCCTCAGTTCGCGTGAAATTTCGGTGCCGATGGGTCTGGGTTTTTCGTGTTTCTAGTTTGTTTCATCTTGAATAAAAATAATTGTAATCTTACATAGAAGCATGACGAGTAAAAAGTGCAAGTTTGGTGCTTGACTCTGAATAAAGTTACACTTAAGTTAAAATGTGCACCAAATAACACCTGCTCCACTTAACGCATTTCTCAACAAAATTTCAGGTGAGTAAATTGGCTTAATTGCGGCATTAATTGTCTTAAATGATTAATTAATAACGCTCGGATTTAGATAACTAAGAATAGGTCGATTTGGGTGCGATAAACAGTGTCTGTCGCAGTTGAATTTTACTACGGAAAACAATTGAGCTTTTATTGATTTGTTTTGACTTGGTCCAAGCGGAGGAAAATCAAAACAACTCATTTGGATTCCGTTCAAAACAACAAATTTGGACCGTTTTCAAAACAACTCATTTCGGTTTTAGTGTTTTGACTTTAGGTCTTATAACACATGTTGGATATTTAAAATATTAATTCGGTGCTTTGGTAGAAATATTTTCCCAGAAAAAAAAAAGTTTGAGCTTTACAGAAGAATTTACATTTTTATCACATTCATTATTAGCACAGGTTTTTGCGGTTTTCTTTATTTATTAGAAATGTTTCGCAAAAACAAGTTATTTAAAGCTTATTTGACTATCTGTCGTGCAGATCTACAGAGACTGTCATGTACGTGCTAGTAGAAAATATCGAAAGGTCTCTTCTTTCTAAGGAAATCGTATCGTTTTCATTGCAGATTTTGAGGATGCATTTGACAAGGTTAACCTCGATGGGATTGATGAAGCCGCAGCGAAAGATGACATTGAACCACCATAGCGAAATGAATCCCGTCGTTTCTCAAGAGTAAATTGATAACTGCTAAGATGAATGACGAATCGATTAAGATAATGGCTGCAAAAGACTGTCATCAAGAGACATACTCTAGCCTCACCTATGGTAAAACTTGCTCGATGAAGATTTCGCCGACCTGAAAAATCGTCATAATGATCAGCGGCGGTCACGATAGCACCATCTCGGACTTTATGCAAGCCGCTCTTTTATGAACATGAATATTAACCCACAATAAACTGTTATCGTACCATTTACAAATAGAAGGAAGTTAAATTTAAAAGCTCCCTCCTTTGATGCACGGGAATTCCCTTTTAAAAAGAGGCTATAGTCTGTAAAGGCTTTTCAAATCCAAGCATCTAACCACAACATCCAAACGGTTACTCTAATCAGGGGCGGCGCTTTCATAGGTGCAAATGGTGCACTTGCACCGAGCGCAATTTCAAAAATTAATATTTTCAGCGAGAAACACCTGGATCGCCTCAATTCTGAAGTTGTTGAAAGCGCCTTCTATGTTCCGGAAGACTGTTAAGGTGGACTGTGTTGTTTTTTATGCAAAATTCTACAGTAGAAACTAATATATGCAGTGCAGTGATCACCTAATATACCTTGAAACATGAAGGTTTGGAGAACGACATAGGGATCTCTATTATGTAGATTTGAGTATATAGTACTACAGATTTTCGGAGCACAGGAATTGCTGGAAATAGTTAGTGAATCGTAGGTAACACCGAAAAACAGTGAGTTTTATGCGGTGGGTTTTGTGAAATCAAACTCAGCACAAAAAGCAAGATCGTGAATAAAGGCAGGGGCGCGATTAGTGCATTTACACCGGGCGCAATTTCAGATAAAAGTGAAAAAGTTCACTCAACTTCACTGCGATCAAAACATGGGACGCAATATGACATACTGCACCGGGCGCAAAAAAGCCAAACGCCGGCCCTGACTCTAATCGGTTATCAGACATGCATCCGAGGCGTGGGTGCTTAGCACAAAGCAATCTGAGATCTTAGTCGGTTGCGAGAGGCAAATCTTTCGAAGAATTGTTGGCCTTTTATGTGAGGAAGAACGATTCCAGAGACTCTACAACGACGATACCTATTAGCGCTATTGCGACATAGATATTGTGAAGAAAATAAAACCCGGTAGGCTCCGCTGGGCAGTACATGTAGCTTGTACGAGCGAAGAGAAACCTGCTCCAAAAGTTGTCTGCCATAAAATTTAGGCGGTGTGACGAGCGGAGACTCAGGGTAGATCAGAATGCTAAACTGGATGGCATCCGCTCAGAATCGGCACTGGTGGAGAGGGAAGGACGGATCCTGGTTGTAGAGCCGCTAATGAAGATACACCACGGTAAAACGATTCATGGTGTCGTATCCATCTATTGCAGGGTGAGCCAAGACCAAACACAAGAGGGCCATGATTAAGCTGGCCAACTCTATCGGAGGCAAGTGGACTCCAAAAGTTCTCTCCAAATACTCCTTCTTAAAGACGTAGATGTTGGATAAAATCATAGAAGCATACCATACCTTTATATCCAGAGCTTTTCTGGGAGCACTTTCGGCCGGAACAAGTTTAAATGGGCGGTGGTCTATTTTTAATCCTGTAAGTCCGCAGGAGAAAGTGTAATTTTCCCGACACTCCTTCAGAAATGCCACGATCTGATTCTCGACGATCTGCAATGATCTCTGTCTCTTTGTAGCCAACTTCAATTAGGGAGACATTTCAACCATCCTGGAGGAAAGTCGTAGTGGTTTTTATCTCTAAACAGGGCCTTAGGCCTGAAGCTGCTTAAATCGTATAAACCTATCAGCTTAACCTCTTTTTTTAAAAGGGTGGAAAGGCGACTTTTACATTAGGTGCAAGCTTCCTCTACAAAGCTCCCAGTTCACTTATTCAAAGGGGAAATCAATAGAAGTTGCTCTGCATGAACCACCTAGTCGAAAAAGCACTCTACGTGACATTTATTCTACCCTGGTTGCCGCCACCATTAGTGTCAATTCTATCAAGGTATGCCCTTCAGGTGAAGTTCTGTCTCCGTTGTTCTGGGCAATAGTTTAACAGCAGCTCGGTGTTTTTAAATTCTCAGGTGGTTAAGAATATACATTAGTTGACATAGAGGGAGCGTTTAACAACGTGCTTCGGGACGCCATTATCCGGCCTTGGCGAAGCTGAGGATCGAGGCATTGCTGGTATCTCTCATCCAGTAAATGCTTACTAGCAGGATGGTGAGCTTGATCCTAGGCGACAGCTCCATCCGAAGGACCGTAAATAGAGGCATCTCACAAAGACGAGTACTTTCACCACTGGGTTGTAACTATGAACCAGCTGTTGCGACGCATGTAGGCAGAGAGGCATCGGGTCCTGGCGTACGCGAATGACGTTGTTATCATCACAAAACGATAATTTCCTCTGTTATCTCAAGGAGACGGCGTTACAAACCCTTTCAAGCTGGGCTGTCATACGCGGACTCAGCGTTAACTCAAGTAAAAACGAAACTGGCCCTGAGCACAGCTCTAGAACTACCTCTGAATGTCGCAGACCTCTTAACGACTCAACAGCTCAAGACCTTCCTTTTACAGCTGATGAATTGGTTAGGAAAGGCATGACTGCCACTCTCCTTCCAGGGAAGGTTGGTGTGCCTTGGGCCACTTTTAAACTCCGATGCAAACAGCACAAAATGCAACAAGCCACTTTCTTATAGGGACGGATGGGACCCGCTTAGGTCTTAAGACCTACCTTTTGTGCAGAAGCTGTAAAAATCCGGACGAGGGAAAGTGTACTACATCTCTTATCACTACCCAGCCCTAAGCAGAAGGAGACTAACCACATTTGATGAACCCTTTATAAGCACGCTTGCAGAAATCTCGAAGTTTGGGAACCCGCAACTTGGGCCTCGGTAGTCTAGGGGTAAGGCGCCTGACTACTATCCCCAGAGGTCCCGGGTTCGATTCCCGGCGGTGCCACGGTCCTAGCCTTTCCCAATTTCCCGCCTACATAACTTTCCTTCTTTCTTCTCCCCTCTTTACATTCCTGATTCCTTCTGTCATAGCCTTCCTTAGCCCTTCCCCGCTCCACCAAAGCGCATGTCATCGGTTGGTTGATGAGATTCAACTAGTTTCAGGAGGCATAACACTCCAGCGAGTTGTTTCTCGATGCCCCGATTTCAAAGTCGCGATAGTAATGGTTGGGAGTAGGTGGACTAAAAAAAAATATCGAGAGAAGGTTGTGGCAGCTCCTTCCTCCCCGACTAGAGCTGCTGTTCGACATTGCACTCTATAAGAAGAAAATAGATTGTCAACTGTCAACAGTATAAAGGGCCTTTCCTGTGACTCTAGTCTTTCACATAAAAAAAAAAAAAAAAACTTAGAAGATTCACAATTTCCTCGAGATGGTTTGGCGAAGAAACGACACTTTTATATCAGGTTTAAAGTAGGATAACAATGGGACTATCCTTTACCAATAGCTCAGCCATATCTTACCAAACCTAAGTCGAATCGTGTGACGTGAAAAGCCGTTTGAGCTGGAGAAAGTGACATTTAAGTCAAAATGCGACTTTCAGCACAGAGACCTAAACTTAACTTAGAACCTCCACTCCCTGGCCCTGTGGTGAAAGGCGTAATTCGACTGACATGTCACTTTCTTCAACTTAAACGATTTGTCACGTCACACGACTCGACTTTCAGCACAGGAGCAATAATGCTAGAGCTAGTAGTAACTCAATCTTTCGGAATCATAAGTTTAAATAAACTCAAGTAGTTCGTACAATTTTTTTAACTTATAGCTTGCCTGGCTCATTTTTTCATTACACAAAAATTATTAAATATCTCTATAGAATTAACAAAACAGACCACTAACTAAATGCTAAGTAATCACCATTAATAAATACTTGAATGTGCAAACATATTTAAAAATAAAAACGAAAACAACCAAAACGATGTTACGCAAACTTAACGAAAAGAATCCAATTATGCATTTTACCCCAATGACCCAAATTTCCCGGCTTTTAATACTATTATCAAATATTGAAGGTAAATTCGCATTTAATCGCAGCTCGAAAGGAGAAATTCCCTCCGGGATTACCTCTACGAGTATACACCGAATTATTTAGATTACTTAATCCGCAACGCGTCTAAACATTCTGACATGTTAATATAGCCAGCGGAAAACTAAAATTTATTACCATCCCGAAAACTCGACACTTTCAGCTGGCGACCTTCCGAAGGCTTATTTTTAAAGGGGGCCCCACCGCCTCCACTACCTCGTGATACTAATAATAATCCCCTCGAACTTTGATATGTTACAATATGTTTTTTTTTTTTTTTTGAAAAATCGATTTAGCACTGCAGCATTTAATATCGCCAAAAGGGATCATCAAAAAAAAAAACGCTCATTAATCAATTTTTAATATTTCACGTTGTCGCATGCATATTGAATAAAAATTTAATCAATTTTTCCGCGTGTGTGTTGTTGTTGTTGGTTTATTTAAGAAATTTATGCAGAGCTTTTTTAAGAATCACACAAATTCCACACGGAGTGGCTAAATATAAGATACGTAAACAAAGCTTTTAGTTAGTTTGATTAAAGAGATGGAGAGCAAGTAGTTCAGTGTAGAAGAGAGTGTACAAAACGTTCACAACGTAGAAAACGAACGGACGACGTAGAGCTGGGAAAAGAGCATCTTCGAATCAAAACATGTATAGTACAAACTTGTATGATGATGCTTGAGACGAAGCAGGTTGAAAAGGTGCCTTTTGTGAGACGTTAAACGTATGCTGCACGTTTTTCTTTTGTGGAATTAATGTGAGACGTCATCATCATGGTGACCCAAGAAGAAGGATAAAAAGAAACACGTTGGAGTCCTCTTTCAAGCTGGGGGTCCTTGGTAATGTCCAATAAAGTATAGTAGAGTCTGTCGTTATCTTTTCTCAACTCGCGCTTGTGTTACAATATTATATACATATATATAGATGTAATAATAAAAAGTACGTCACGGAACATAATCTTCTATATTACAAGCCCCGCGCCCTGCTCAACATTTGCGAACACACACATAGAAACGATTCGGTGGTCCGGCTGTTTATTTGGTTTGCTGTGAGACTGCTTGAATGAAATTGAGGTTATTGGGGATTTTTGATTCCTTTTATCGTTTTTTAATAAAAAGTATAGTTGAATATTGTATCAAATAAAATATATTGTCGGGAAATTAACTTGAAATTAGATTTATTTTTAAAACTTCAACTTGTTTTTTGTATATGAAACTTGTTTTGGGAAAAGTGTTGTGGATTGTACCTAGAAAGATAATCAGATTTAATGTGGAAAATAGGGCCCAAAAATTAGATTGGATAGAGATAATCATATACTGGCACCAAAGTGCAAATTTAACCTCAAGAATTTAGCAAGGGTTATGAATGATATTAATTTAAAATTCTACTTGAATTTGCCACTTTATAGAGGACCCTGATTTTATACAAAGGAAAACAAGAAAGATCCCGCATTAGACAAACTACTAAAGGAAGTTTATGTAACATCTATGGATACTCCTGTTAGTTGGAAAGAATCAACTGTCGTCAACTTCAATTTATTTATTTAATTAATTTTAGTACGATTACGGAAGAAAACGAAAAGAGGACGAAACCCGGCCTATGAGGATCTAAAAATATCTCAGAAGAAAGAAATTGTAAGATGAGGAATCTAGCGACGAAGAGGACAGTTTTGGGGAAATAATAGATTCTTATCCTCTGATATATTTTCTAAACTGTAATGAATGCCCCACACCTGATCATTGTGATCCGTAAAAGTAGCCATACATTTCCTTTCAGCAAAGTCCCATATACTATGCATGTTTCATCTGTTTTATCACTTGATGTAGATTCAAAAGTGCTTGCCATCATAGGAAAATGATAAGTAAATTTTCTATTTGGTGGATCAATAATCTGCTCCGCTTTTCCACCGGGCGGCTGGATGAAGTCCTCAACGAGATGAATCGATATAAAATCTAGGTCATGGTACTTAGCGAGACCAAATGGCAAGAACATATTTGCCCAAACGTTAAGTCCTTCTTATATTCTGGTAGCAAAGAAACTTAAAGCCGTAGGAATGGCGTTGGCGTAATACTCACCAAAGAAGGTAGATCCAGCCTCATTAGCTAGTCACCAGTGTCAGAGAGGATTTTTACCGTGCGCCTGCGTACCAGATTAAGAAGATTGCGCTAGCCTAATGCTACGCTCCAACTGAAGACGCAGAAGATGACATCAAAGTCGAGTTCTATAATGCGACTGAATGAGGTTTTTCGCTCTATTCCAAGGGGAAACATCATTGTATTAATGGGTGACTTAAACGCACAGATCGGCCCTAACAACACTGGGCTTAAGCACACAATTAGAAATCAAGGCCTAAACCAAGTTACCATTAACAATGGCGAGCTTTTCGTTCACTTTTGTAGTTCCCACCAACTCATGGTAGGTGGAACCTATTTTTGTTACAAGAAGCTACACGAGGAGACCTGAGAATCTCTCGATGGTAGAGATCCCAGATAGATCACGTGGTTATCAGCCGCAAATCGGGAAGTATTTTAGAGGATGCCTGGAGCTTTAGGGGAGCCGACACTGGAAATGACCACCATTTAATAGTAGCAACTATTCGGCTCAAAATCGCCGAAATGAGAAGATGGAGAGATTACTTCTTCACCGCCTTGAATAGTTCATTTACCTCAAAAAAACAGCAATAATGCACAGCCAATAAGAATCACCACCATCCAAAACAAAATAGTAACCGCAATTCATGCAATGGCCAATGGTAAAGCAGCTGGAAAAGGTTGCTTCCCGCCAGAATTGTTGGAAGCCGACTCAAGCCTCATAGCAGATGCGGTACAGCCAATCCTGGAAAAAGCTTGGAACACCTGCACCTTCGGAGGCTTGGTCGGAAGGTATCATAGTCAAAATACCAAAAAAGGGGAACCTAACAGCATGTGACAATTGGAGAGACATCTGTCTATTATCTACTGTGGGTAAAATCTTGTCCCACTGCGCTAGTTCGAGTAAATATTGGTGAACTGAAATTTAAAATAAACACAATACGCATACAATTTCCATATATTCAACTGACCTCAACTCAACTGGACTCGAACTGAAGCTAAACGTAAAGCTCGCTCAAAAGAGAGTAATCAACTTTTCAACCTATCTCCCGCTAACTCCGACGATTGCCTCTGAACTTATACAACAACAAACTCGAGGTTAAATGCCACCTTCTCATGCAACTGCATACATTTAATATTCCATACATTTAATATCTTCGCGTCACCTGCCCATTGTGTTAGCAAATATGATGGTCCGTGTATTTTAAAGGTTTTTCCAGTCACCAATCTGTTTTTAGCATGGCCATGAACATTGAACTTGAATTAACAACCTGCTATGCTAAACTGACGTCTTCGACTGTGTGTGACGTCACCTGCATGCCACGGCCTGTCAGGCGGATACCTGAAGTCCTCATCCCTCAGCCAGAGTGAGTATTGTGTGGCCTTCATAGGGCCGTGCCTGCCGACTTGGCCTGCCGGCGGCCTGTAAGTGAAAGGGGATGTTCAGTGGAAAATCATGTTTTACTTAATTTTACCCAGTTTTCAGCACTGTTCCTTAAGGAAAAAAATACGTGATATTTGCCGAGACCCCCTCTCACCAAGTGATATTGGGTAAGATTCGGCTCTACCTCCTCCCTCTAAACGCCTTACGGAATTAATTGACGACCCTTCAGATACTTTCCTCTTCCACCAAAAACGATTTTTTCCCACTAAAGGCTAGACTAAGCCACCAGTGATAAAACCACTAAGTTCGCAACGATGATCCCCCCACTAACTATAAAATTACTAAAATTATTAATTTTACCGCATTCGATTTAAATATTTCAGTACATAAGCTTTTAATTTTAACACTTCAGTCGGACCACCGACTAACCCATACACAACTGGTGTTCATGGCTTTACATTATAGAAGGTTATCTACGGTATCATAGAAGCCAAGTGGAGGTGTGGCTGAGATGCTGCTGCTGTCCAAAAAGTGGAAGTCTATACCTACGAAAAATGGCCTGGGCTATACTATACACAACACTCCACAAGGTCTCTATAGTGAATGCTTTCTTCAAACAAAGCATTACATCTCTAGACTGTTCTCATTGACGTCACAGATGAAAGTAAACATATCTACATATATAAGAGTGCTTTGTAAGCACTCCATCTCTATCTGGCATTTATTTAAATAAATTATCCCGTCTTTCACCAACATATTTGTGACGTCAATCGTTTTAATTTTCGAGTAACAACACAAACTGGGAGCAAAGTTTCGTTGTAAAAAAAAGCTCCATAGAGGAAGAGGGTAGACGATATGCGAGCGCACGTTTTAAGCCAGGCAAAAATATACAGAGAAAAATCGCGCAAACTTTGCTCTACCTCACAGCTTTGAAGCCCTGGCTGAGCAAAATGATGATTTAGTTTCAGGGTAGCTTTCGATACGTTTAAGTTGAACTTCCTAGTAACCGCAAAAAAATATTAAAACACAACAGAAAAAATTTTGGTGTGTTTCTATGGAATTAATTTGCAAAGAGGAAAAAGGTTTTTTGTTATAATCTATGAGAGATAGAAGAAGGTTAGACGGTGTTGTTTGTGTCCAAAAAATTCATAGAAAAAAATGTGCTTAGTTTTATATTAAATCAAGATCGAAAGTGAGAAATCTCAAAAGTTAAGTGCCAAAGGAAAAAAAATAATAATAAGAAAAAAATTCAACGGAAATTGAAACGAAAAAGAAAAACTTAATTGACCATTGGGAATAATCGTTTGAACTTTGGGGGGGAAGATAAATTTTTCTCACCTGGATAAACACAATAAATTTCTCCTCCCCCACATCTCGTCTCTGCCATATTTTTTTGTATATGTAAGTATATTTTAATATATGAAATTATGTATATCTATTCTTATATATTCTTATTCTCATTGAGAACGATTTAGAAGAAAATTTTACTACCCCCAAGAACAAAAAAAAACAACAATCTTCTCTACTTCTTATATTAGTTAATTGAAATGGTAGTTACGTTTTTGTTAGATGCGCTTAAGTGGAATAAAAGCTAATTTCCGTGAATTCTAAATGGGGAGAGAATAAATAACTTATCAAGATTATCTCCTCCGCCTTTTATAAACTGGTGCTCTCTCTTACTTATAGTAAAAATTACGCAGATTATCTCTTGAAGTTTATTTATTTATTTATTTTTATTTTTTTTTTTTTTACTTCTTCTTCATAGCATACTACCATCTGCATAATATAAAATGGCTTTTCTCATCAAGGTTAATGACGATTGTCCCTTTGTTGGCTTCCCTTCGGAGTACCTAATTTTCTTTTCTAACAATATTTCTTCTTTTTTTTTTTTTTTGAATGTCAAATGAACGCTTACAAGTTTATGAAACATTCTGCGCAGTGGCTTCCTTCCCAAATCATATTATGTGGAAGTAAATATGAAAGCCATACCCACCCACGCTCTGGCTGCTGCTACCAACCATTTTTGCAAGAAGGAGAAGAAAAAAATACACCCTCTTCTAGGACGATCAAGTGTTATATAGTATATCGTTGAAACATTCTCTTCTTGAGCTTGAGAACAAGTTTTACAAAAATCCTTAAAAATTTACAAATTGTACCTACATATAGTTATACAATTCTGTTAAAACATAACATTTATAATTGTTTTTTTAACTTTAAACCTAAATTACAAAAAAAAATAAACATATAAGTAACAAAAGGTGTGTTTTATGTAACAGGGAAACAACAAAGTGTGGTAAGCTGCTTCCAAGTTAAGAAAAAACCTCGACAACTTGTTACATTTATATTTTATGTAACGTCCTCCACGGTGTAATTGTTTTTATGTTTATGTTTTTTTACTCTCTTGTTAGTTTAACAGGGTAATTCTTTTTGATTGCCCCCCCAAAATTATATGTATGTAGGTATATGCGTGAAGTGCAGAGCTACGTCTTAACCACTTAATCAATCTCGGAATTTTTTTTTTAAATAAAAAAGCTTCCCCTAAAATAAATAGTTGTGTATTCACAGCTTGTTTTCCACCCCTCAAGTGTTTTAAAATATGTTCTCTAATTTATATAAATATAATTGGGGTGTTTGTCTGTGATTTCAAAATAATTGTGTTTTTCTAAGTTTATATGGTTATTTGCATAAAACAAAATCAAGTATTCCCGTGTAAAAATAAAAAAAATGGGCATACGGCGGGCGAATCACGGCCGCTTGGCTTTTTTAAGGGGAATATGATGGCCGTAGAATTTTTACCCATTTTTTATGGGAGCACATACAGCCTCACGTCAGCCAAATTTGACCAAATGATTTCGATGGCCAAAAGCTAAGCTGTACACGCGGGCATTCCAAGGCCAATTTAAGGCCAAAAAATAATTTGCACCAAATGTATTGTTGTATTTGTTTTATGAGGACTTGAGCATTTTCGTTATGTACAATGAACGGCCCTTTCGATTTATCCTACAAGATTATCGATGGACAAAGGAACGAGCTTGCCAGTCGTCGGTATGTTGTACGTGAAAAATTTAGTGTGTTGATTTATATTTTAGTGGGAAATTTTGTTATTTAAGCGCGAAATATAAAGCAGTGTGTTGATAAAATGTTTGAAATGTTCAATAAATACGCGGAGTATCTTGTTGGGGAGCGAAGGTCACCCAAAATGATTCATTTTTTGGGTAGTTAAATTGCAATTTGACGTTATAGTTTTGTCGGGTGTCGGTCCTGAATATAAAGAGAATGCAGAGACTACGATTGTCCGTTTATTATAGAGGAGCCCAATTCATTTGGGTGTGTGAAAATATGTTTTATATAGATGCCGGTATGAGTGTGTGGTTTACGCCCGTGCTGACCTTGATACCGACCTTCTGATGCCCTTCAAATGACCGGTGACTACTTTACAATCACGTTCGGTGTTCTCCCGTTGTAAGGCCATATTTTAATTTTACTCGGGGGTGCCGCTGATTCTCGAAATCTATTCACGATTCCTTTCCATTCTTGCTGGTTTTTGAGGACTTCTCGAGCCTCGGCAACTGATAATCGTTGATTCTTTAAGTCGCACACAATATTCTTTAGCCAGGTTTTCTTCGGTGCCGATTGTTGAATTCTGCAGTCTGCGGGACGGTCTCGCCAGAGAAGTTTACGTGGCAAGCGGTTATCATCCATTCGGCAAACATGGCCAAACCACCGTAGCCGACATTTCTGTAGTTTTCTTCGATCAGTGTCTGCTGATCGCATCTTTGTCTGATTGTCTCGTTTCGTAGACGATCGCGGAGATTCGGTTACGAAGTTGTTGCCCTCGTATCGAACTCCTAGTCGTCTATCGAATGCTTCAGGCATAATCGCGCCGATCACAGCGTTGAAGTGAAGTGGCGAAGCGACGTCTCCCTGTCGGACACCCGTTTGAATCGGCAACTCCTCGGATAAGTCGCTTCGAATACGAACGCTGCTGATTGGGCCATCGTAAAACGCTTGAAGAAGTTGGATGACTTTCAATGGCATCCGTTCGGTTTTCAAGGCTCTACACACCAAACGATGCAATCGAAAGCGGATTTGAAATCGATGAAAACGACGACAGTTGCTTGCCGCAACGAATTCTTTCTTTCATTAGCTGACGTAGAGCGAATATTTGATCAATGCGTCATCGATGTAGTTGAAATCCCGCTTGTTCTTTCCGGCTTGTATGCTGTTTTGCCGCCTAACCGCCAGATTGTCTAGTACAGCGTCCGGTACTCGTGCCTTGGCGCCGCTTCTTCCATGTCGGTCGCAACGTTATTCCAGTTCGCTTCTCTTTCCCATTTCATTTTCTGTCGAACTTCTTTGTTCAGTCGTCGGAGGACCAGACAACTGTCCGGGATCCATGGCTGTGTCCGTTTACGGATAGATGGACAGAACTCCATTGCACACCCCATAATAGACTCCGATAGTTGCCTTTCTTCTACATCGTTATCGTCCGGTATTACGAGCGCCGCGAATTTGTTAGATAATTCCATTTGACACTCTCGCCCGATAATCGGGACCCGTAGGCACGCCCAATTCTTCTTGGCTGGTGTTGGCGCAGTTTTCTTCGCTCTTTGTAATCGCCGGTGACGTACGTCTTTGAGCGTTGATCGGAATCTTGCGTTGGCCGAAAAGTAGTCTAACATCGCCGAGTCTTTGCCAGATAGGTTTCGCCAGGTGAGTTGGAGTTTCAGTGGACTGCGGAAAATGCTGTTACCAACGATTTAGTTGTTTGACGCTGCAAATCGGAATCTCATCCCATTTCTGTGGGGGTCCCCCAGGGGTCAATTTTATCACCTGCTCTGTTTACTATTTTTATAAATAACCTTCTTTCAATCCCCTCCAACCCACTTCTCTGCTTCGCTGACGACGGTAGCAGGCATTATTCTTACGGCTTCGATACAAGACAGACTCATGCCAGATCCTGTCTTGATGATCGTAAACAAATGTCCAACTCTATTAATAATGACATTGAACTCATTCTAGAGTGGGGAAGCAAAAATCGTGTCGAATTCAACCCCACCAAAACCAATTACTATCTTATTTTAAAAAAAGTGCAGTACCTTTCCATCCATGACCGTGGGTGAAGTCCGAACCTACACATCTTAGGCGTGACATTAGCCAAAAACTTGCAATGGAATGACCACATATTTCAAATCGCCAAAAAAGCATCACAATGCCTGGGATTTGTTAAGAGTTGCTAGTTTCTCCCCCAGTTATCAGCCCGTGATGTTATTTATAAATCCCACATTAGGCCTCTTCTCGTATATAACTCCCTCGTTTAAGGCGGTCCTCGATAACCACCTTGGGATGGTTAGATAAGATGCAAAAAAGGGCCCTTGAAATAATTGATCACGACACCATTTGCTCCACCACCAACCCGCGTAGAATGTAGCAGCCGTAAGAATGTAGCAGCAAGGGAAAAATTTTATCGCTCCTATCATAGTGACTGTTCCTCCGAAATAAACGCTCTCCTGCCTCCACGGCATTCTTAAAACCGCAACACCAGATTAGCCCACTCGTCCCGCTTTCATGCACTCAACAAGATATGAATTAGTTTGTAAATAGAACAACTCGACTGTGGAATAATCTTACGCCGCGCGCCGTCAGTATTTCCGAGCTCCTACAACATCCAAGAGTTCAAATGCAGGGTTCATCGCCACCTTCTTCAACACCCCCTGAACTCTCATAACCCTTAGCCTATTCCCCCGTACTAAGCTTACTGCTAGACATTGCACCATGGCATGACAAACGACATAACGGACTAGTTAGTATAAAGGGTGATTCCTGAGCTAAGCACTGAAACATAAAACAGAACAAAAAAAATTATGACCTTAAAAACTCCCCGATACCCATTTTCAATTGATTCAGAACATATTTCCAAAATTCATCCGCCATATTGTCGCCGCCATTTTGAATTTTCAAATTTTAACCACAGAGAAGTATTCGTGGCCCTAAAAGTCCCCCGATGTAGATTTTCAACGGAATCGGAACCCAATTGCAAAATTCGTCCGCCATCTTCGAAGCAATCATGAGAACTCAATTTGTGTGCAAAGTTTCATAAGAATCGGTTAAGTAGAAATAGTTGAAAAAGCTGTAGCTGTTTTTTTTAATTACTAACTTAAACTTAAAAACATATGCATACATATTTAAGTAATAAAAGGTGTGTTTTATGTAATAGGGAAACACCAACAAACAACAGTGCTGCTTCCAGTGTAATAGTTTTTATGTTTATTTTTTTAATTCTCTTGCTAGTTTAACAGGGTAATTCAAAAGCGCAGAGCTACGTATCAACCACTTAATCAATCTCAGATTTTTTTTAAAGCTCCCCCTAAAATAAATAGTTCTGTGCACACAGCTTGCTTTCCACCCCCATGTGTTTCAAAATATGTTCTCCAATTTATAATAAGATCTCCTTTTAATTAATCCAATTTAATTGAAACTTTTCTTCTCAAGAATTAAAATCCCAGATAAAATTGCAATTTTACTTTTTCAAACTCCCAAGTGGAAATGCATTATTTTTTCAATTTAAAATCACAGCTTTCACGTGTCTGCTGGTTAATAAAGACATAAAAAGAAATTTAGACGTGAAACACATTGCAGTGTTATTTTTGTTTTTCCTTCCAATGAGTTCTCGGATTGCGATGTTTATTTACTTACTCTTTCTTAGTATAAATCCCGAAGAGATAAAGCCCTGGTGGATGTGCTAAAATTACTCCTTAAACTCCCGCGATTCTTTTAAATAATATTCAATGATAGCCGCGCACTTGGAATTCCTCAAAATTGATTTTAATTACTTGAATAAAGAAAGAAACCGCGTCGTGTATGTATGTCTCATGTTAATTATCAACTATATTTATTAGTGTGTTACTTTGAGATTTTTTCTTCATGAGTTCGACTTGTTCAAGCAGCACATGTTTCGTGCTGCTTCTGAACGGATATTATTAATATTGTGTGCCTGGATTACTGCGTGAGATAAAGTTCAAGGTCATTATTTTTTAAGTGAAATTGTTTTTTTTTTCGCCCGGTGAGAACCGCATTGTTGATTTCACTGAATTGTAATTGCATTTTTTTTTGATCATTTTTGATATGTTAATCACTAAGGAGCACAGGTGACACCTTTTTTTTATAGCCGCAGCACATGCTGAATCCATATTAGTCACTTTATTGTAGTGCCTCTAATATACGATTTCACCTGTCGTCGGTTGCATGAGTCAGGACATATTTATCTCGATATGAGAAGAAATATTGTTGAAATAATAAAAAAAAAAATCGATTTATTTTTTCATGCTAAATTGGAACAGTCAGCAAATTCCTTGCAGGTGATGGTAAACTAACTCCTTTTAATTTAGAATAACGTAATAATTGCTTTTAAAAAGAAATGAATTACAATCGTTCTTTGAGAGTGACAATTTCGATAAGAATTTTACGTTATAGATTTTAAAACTAGTTGTTACCCTTCTTTTGCCCCTTTTCCACAAAGCTTCTCCATGGCCATTAATACACGAGGGACCATGCTTCTGCAGCAAAAGCTTTTCTTATGCGCAAGGGAGGCGTGCGGAGATTTAATAAGTGCAGAGTTTCGTACTTCGTTGGAGATTTTTGTTCTTCTGCTTTTGTGACCTGCGAACCAGGGAAAGCACGCATTCACACAAATAAGAAAATAATGCTTTGCATGGGTAAAAGTATAAGTAAAAAAAAAATTCAAAACAGTGGAAGATTCTTATTGTAAACAAATCAAACTTTAAAAAAAAATAATAAAAAGAAATAGCATCCAGGTGGAAATATTCCTTCAGGCGAATTTTTCTTCTTCTTAAATGGCGCTACAGTCCTTGCAGGACTCGGGCCTCTCGAAGTCTCCTATTCCAATAGTCTCTACGTCTTGTTAGCTCTCTCCAATTTGTTATACGAAGTTTCCGTATATCTTCTAGCACCTTATCCACAGGCTTTAGGTATTTTGGTGCGAGATATTTTTATGTGCACTTAACTTTTTAAAGACATTTCTTTTAAGCAGATTATGTAATTTAACAATTTATGTATAGATTAACACCTATGTTACAGCTATTGCCCAGCACTCATTGGCCCCCCTCTAAAGGTAGTACTGGTCATCTATCCACCTATTTCACGGCCGTCGTACTCTTCTCCTTCCTGATAGTCTACCATTCAAATCCTGGCTAGCATTCTATCTTTTGAAGCTCGTACAACGTGTCCGAGACGTCGCAGTCTGTTTAATCTTATGTATGTATGTATATTTATTTCGTCATTCCTTTCTTTAAGTTCTTCGTTGATTCTAATGCGGCCAAATATTCTTTTTACGAAAGGAAGACTTTCGAAGATTTTAAGGTGATTTTCTGTTCGTTGAGTCAATGCGCAAACCCCACACCCGGAACATAGAACTTTTTAGGACCGAAAGTAGTGCGTAATAGGTTTTATTTACGACTACGATGCGTCTATGGATGTCGTCCTTTCAGGGCCGGCTTTAAACTTTAGGGGGCCTCGGTAGTCTAGGGGTAAGGCGCCTGACTGCTATCCCAGAGGTCCCGGGTTCGAATCCCGGCCAGCCCCACGGTCCTTCGCCTTTTCCACTTTCCCACCCACATAACTTTCCTTCTTTCTTCTTCCCTCTTTACATTCCTGATTCCTCCTGTCATAGCCTTCGCTAGTCCTTCCCCGCTCCACCAAGCGCATGTCATCGGTTGGCTGATGAAATTCAACTCGTTTCAGGAGGCATAACACTCCAGCGAGTTGTTTCTCAAATGCCCCGATCCCAGAGTCGCGAAATGGTTGGAAGTAGGTGGAATAAAATATCGCGGCTAGGTTGTGGCAGCTCCTTCCTACTTCTATCTCTTTCTACTCTCGATCTTCCGGCTAGAGCTGCTGTTCGACATTCTATACGAAAAAAATAGACTGTCGAACAGTACAAAGGGGCTTTCCCTAAGCCTCTAGTCTATCACATAAAAAAAAAAAAACATAGACGTTCACCTAGGGTCCTGCACCACAAAAGGGTCCGCACCACATACGAATATATTTTATACAGTCCACCACATAAGCCACCATATATGTCGCGCAGAGAAGGTGGAGACGCATAGATTATGTTCCTATTTAAAATGATCATAAAAATTGTTACTTCCATATCTGTACAAATCGAGCTTTTTAAAACTATGCAAGAAGCTTGGTGATAATTTTGAGATTTTGACCAGGTAAGGGCGCAAACTTCCCTCTTACTCATTAATTTCAAATTTATAAAAGACGAATCCTTTCGTTTTCACCTAGTGCACGGTACGATCCAATCGTAGAATGATGAAAACTTTATTAAACAACGATCTTTTTGTCATTAGCCACCGGACTGTAAATTGACAAAGTTGTTTTGTAAGAATCGAGGGGGAAAAAGTATATGAGCCAATGAGCTCCTCCTGTATTTCTGCAGTCTAAACATTTTAATTCGGCGCTCCGGGCTGATTGCCGATTCAGTAAGCGGCATCTCATAATCGCCTGACCACACGATACAAACGTACTTGCGCCTGCATCATGCTTTATTAAGGTCCGTTTATATCTACAGACATCGAGCGTGCCGAAACGTGCTGTGGCCTACACTGAAAGTTGCCATTTATTCACATCTAGCGTGCCGTGTCAGACGACATGCAGTAATATTTTTGGTTGTTTGTTTTGTTTTTCGTTATCTATTTCGAAAAGAGAAGTCTGCACGGCTATGATGCCCTATTCATACTGCCGACAGACTGTGGGCGCACGTACAGACATGAACCGCGCAAAGAAAATATTCTTTCCGCTAATACTAGACGGGCACGGCTCTTGTTTGTCCGCGACCGCGCAGAGTCTTGTCACGGTAGATGTAAATACGTTCATACACACTGTATGGAATAATATTATTTTGTCTGGCACGGCAGGTGTCTGACACGCTCGATGTCTGTAGATATAAGAACCTTTAAGACCATGGAAATGGCGCGCAAGCTTTTTTCCAGAGTCAAATCAATTTTAATTTGAAAGACCACTCAATATTTCGAAAAGCCCCTGACGTATGAACACATTTAATATACGTCAGGCGTGCTTCTTTAGGACCTGGGGCCAGTTCACGCAACTCGACGTCGACTGAAAACGACACTAAGCGTGTTCAAAAACTTTACTATGGTTAACTATAGGAATTTTTGAACGTCAAAAACTTATGCTAGTGGCTATGTTGTAGTTAACCACGGAGTTTTTGACCGAGAAAAGTTTACCACAGTTAACCATAGTAAGGTTTTAGAACGCGCTTAATGTCGTTTTCAGTCGACGTCGAATTGCGTGAACTGACCCCTGCTTTTGGTAACGGCACTATGCTTGAGCCTGTAAATAAAATAAAATTCATATATGTATAGGCAAACGGCACGCGCGACGTTATGTGAACTTGTGCACTTCGGCCGGTGAGCCGCGGTATAACGAGGCAATTGAACTCATCTGATTCCTCTTGCTTCTCTGTTGGCTTTCTTCATTATTTTGTTCGTCAAGTACAGTAATGAAGAGTAATGGTGGAAGAGGACAGCGTTGTTTCAATTTAGTTGTCGTTCTTATTGAATCGTTTAGTTGTTCATTATTAAGGATTCTTAACTCTGCTTCATCGTATAGCATCGTGAACATTTGAATTAATTTTGTTGCTACTTGCTTCCTTTTTAAAAGCTTCTATAATAGCTACCTTATGGATTAGCTACCCTATCGATTTTCGAATATTAATCTCAGGTTGCTTGCAAATAATATTCAATAAAGAACTTATAGAATATCTACCATCCAACCGAATATTAGATGAAAGGCAGCACCGCCTTAAACAAAATCGATATACTAGTAACGTTCTGGTATGTCTTAACAATCACCTCAGTAAAATTACTTCTATTCTGGGTTATTCTGGGTTGATTGCTCTAAGCAAGGTTTTTGTATGTTATATGATTCTACTTACATTCTAAGTGCGACGTACTGTAATTCTATATAAGTCAACAATTTTTCACAATCCGATGCTTTTGAGAAACCTTTGATGAGGCCAGGCCGTTTAACTCAGTTTATTTAATGCATACCACTTATCTGCGCTAGGTAAAGGTAGTCTAGTCATAAAATGAAATCTGATTTAAATCTAGTTTCGAAATATTTTCACATATTAAAAACGTTAAAATCATTGACCTTGGCACAACACTGCTCACTGACTTTGATATGAACCTGAAAGAGGATGAAAATAGTCTCAAGATCGAAAAATTCGCAATTAACTCTGGTGTAAATAATCGTTTTATGAATGTATTTAAAGCCATAGTCAAACCTATGTATGAAATCATGTACATATCTTATGAAGAATTTTGGTTACTATAGGTTACCGACATAACCGAACGCCGCCAAACACTCAATCTAAACAAGTTGACATTGAAAAGGAATTACCCGGTTATCGTGATTGGATAAAATGTAAATAAAAAATGTATGAATGCATTAAGTCTTTTTATGTCTAATATGTACCATCAATGTCATTAATGATAGAGCTTATTTTAATTACAATGGCTTCAATTGCTGCGCTTAGTAGTAAATACGTTTTTAGATGATGATTTTTTTTTTCTTTTTGTGCTCAATTACTGCACTTAAGTGATCTAATTGAATGCTTTATAAGAAATGGAGGAATGGATGGGGAAGGTCTATGGGAAACACTGTGAAGGAATTATAACTAAATAGGATAATGAATGAGAAGATAACCTATGTACTTTGCGATGGTAGCTGGGATAAACTATTGCTGAAGCTGTAATAACAAAGAAAGTTGTGAAAATGATAGTGCACACCAAAGTTAATGAATAACTTCCTATTAGTCCCGGGAAAATTGTCCCTCTAAAATGGCTGAAAATTGGTACACAGCTTCCTTGTGACATTTTAAGAGAACAATTTCGGAATCCAAAAAAATACAACCCCGTGCAAGGGCCCAAAATGTTCACAATGAAATTCTCCACAACATTAGTTCTTACAAAAAAGTTGACCCGCTTAACCCTTTCAATGTTATTCAAGATCAAAATTTTCGAAAATCACTTTTTGGCCAAAATAGCACCCAAAACCTGGAATTTTCGTAATTTTTTTTTAATCAGTCAATATGAAATGTTATTGCCTACAAAAAGTCCGATTGTCATTTTTTTTGAAGTTATTCAAGGTCAAAGTTTGCAAAAATCACTTTTTGGCCAAAAAATCACATAAGAACTGTTTTTTTTTTTTTTTTTTTTTTTCGAAAATTGTATTTTGTAGGCAAAACATTTTTTTCATCTACTTATACCAAATATCCTGTTCCTCCAAAGCCCAAATGGAACAAGTTAAACTTTAATTTGCATTATGATCAAATTACTGCTAGAGCCAACAAGCTAGGGTTTATTAAGAGGAGGGCTAAAGAATTCGGCAATGTATGGGTTACTAAAGCCTTTTTTTTGCTGGTCTGTCCAATCCTGGAATACGCTTGACGGATCTGTGATCCAATACTCCAAGTATATAGTAACAGGATTGAATCAGTTCAAAAACAATTTCTTCTCTTCGATTTACATCTCCATGACCCGCACCATTATCATAGGCTACCACCCTACACGAGCAGGCTCTCTTACCAGTTTCATCTAAGAGAAAAATGCTTGCCTCTTCTTTTAAAGCAGGCAACTCACATTACATGGTGAACACTTCGGCCAAGTTAGGCCTATTGGGTACGTACCCCACTAGCGGAACAGACTATCACCCTTCCGGATGAAGGCAAGAATGTTTTTAATTGACGAGGACCGGACTTAGAACAAGACTCATAAACTCTATGATAAACATTTTTCTTCTAAGCCAGATCAGAGCAGGACATTCACAAAGAATATGTGTGGAAGTCTCGTCGCCTTCCATGCAGAGTCGGCATTCTGTCTCTTGAGACAGTATAGGTTGTGGAGGTGATACCGCAGTCTTACATGGCCAGTCAGATAACCCACCACCACCCTTAGGTCCGCTCTGTTTAAAGTGATAGGGGTGGACCAAGAGATGCCACAGAAGAGTTCTGGACCCTGGACGAACGTCTCAGATCCCTCCCTCGCGAGGTTGTCTGCGCCTCATTCCTCTCGATACCCCAGTGTTCGAGACTCAGTGAAACCTCATTTCTTCTGGTCAGGCTCTGGAGTACGTCAAAAGACCCTGCAACTTTTTTGGAAAAAAAACTCCCACGTTGAGAGTGCCTTGATGGCAGCTTGGCTGTTAGAAATTATTTTAATGTTGGCGCCTTTCAAACCTTTCTTAAGGTTGAGCCTAGCGAAGGTCGCAATGGCATGCATTTCAATCTGGAAAACAGAGGGCCACTTACCCATTTTAATGTATCTTCCACCATTTTGTGGTGACCGTGATATTAGATTTAAAATGACGTCATACAGCTTACTGTACTATACTCGTCATACACTTTCATTTGATACCCGTACCGAGGCGTTGTAAAGAAAAAATTGAACCGCCATTTTCTGTTGGTCGCCATTATGAATTTGGAATGACGACACACAGCTAATACAGTACTGATTAAAATATTAATATATAGATGTATCCAATGTTGGCGGGCTTAGCACCACAAAAGCCTTGCTTTAGCGCGCCTTGGTGATAAGGAACACTGTTTGGCTGCCGGTAGGTAGCCGCCATTTTGTATTAGCCGCCATTTTGAATTATGAATCACGCCACATAGCTAAATATATTTTACTTGCTCTAATCTTTCATTTGATATCCATGTCGGAGGTCGAGGAGCACAATTGCAAAATTTGAAGTTGATGGAAGGGGATCGAAATCAAGTTGCAAGATTTGTTTACATACATACATACATACAATATAAAACATACAGGTGAAGCTAATAGAAAGCGTATAAAAATTAAAACGAATTATTGAATGTTCGCATGCTGTAGACCATCATCTTCAGCCCCAAACCAAAAAAGAAAAAAAAATTGTAATTCAAAATAATCCGATTTTAGGCCATAATCCATAATCTTGCAAAAAAGGTGATAATAGAATCCCGAATGTAAATTGCTAGCGTAGTATAGAAAGACGTAAATCCTTTCGAGAAGTTGAAAAGGATTAATTTTTTTTTATATCCCCATCTCCTTTCCCTTTAGAGCCATAAAGTTCCTTACACTGCCCTAGTAAGCGGCAATAACACCTTGTACTGTAAAAAGTTTCTGATGCTTTCTTTTATTCCTTCTACAACACTAGAGAAAGGTTAGTGAAAGACATATAAAAATCATTCGAACGGTCGATAAAAAGTTAAGTTTGTTTTAAAGTTAGAGCCTACCTTCCTACCTATAGTTAAATTATATTCACATATTGAAGTTAGTGGCCATTCCGTTAAGGTTATATTTTGCGATATTCGGAAATTGCATCACACTATGTAAATTTTTTTATTTTTATGGTGGAAGTATTGAATCGAACTGAGGTTATGAGAAAAAATCATAAATCGCATTCTCAATTTAACCATTAATAATTATTCATAGACATCATTGTTACCTTAACACGTGAGATGATATGCTTATTAGCTTCACCTTTCACTGATTTTGTTTATCATCATCTCTCAGGAAAACTGTTTTTTTTTTTTGTTGTATCATTTTCAAATCGTAAAAAGCAATTTATTATCTTAACACTCGTGTGCTTCTTTTTTGTTTTAAGGTTAAAAGTATATTTATGCATAAATATTTACATTTTTTTAACTAAATATTTACCTAGAAAACTTGATACTAACCATGCACGCTGATAAATACAAATTTACTTTGTAGAAGAGAGACTATTAAATTTTTAAAACATGTTAACATTTTCTTTAATTTAAATTAAATTTAACTGAAAATAGTGATTGTGAATGTAATAAAATAATTAAAGGAAAAACAATTATTACATATTAAAATTTATAAAACAAAGTTTGTTGTGCTTAATGCTTACGGAAACGTAAGACTGTTGCGGTTGGATTACATGCCACCTTCAATAAACATGAACTACTACAAATTACGCCCGCAAGTTTCAAAAGCGCTTGTGCTATTCAAAACAATTCTACTATAAAAATTCTTTGTGCCTCAAATACAAATAAAAGTTTTGCATTTGTGCTATTTTATTCAGCAATAGTGCTGCACTTTTAATGGGAACCATTTTTCATTTTAAAGTTTTTTTTTTGTTGGAGGAAAACTTGTTGTTGGATAAATTTTAACTTGACTGAATAGTATTTATGTAACTTCTATACATAAATCAAGTTGTTATGAATATAACTAAACATGTTATGCATATTAGGAATTCTTTAGTTTAAATATTATATTGCGTCAATATTAAAATTCCAAAAACTAAGTTATAAGCTAAAAGGTTCTATCGCTCATGGGAATGTTAGGTATATACCAGATGGAAAACTGGTACCGTGAGACAATTTCCCATACATTTAATTTTTGCGCAGGCGGCCAATCTGTTTGCGCCTTTAACTATTTTAACAGCTGTTCATCAGCGCATGCTCTGAGCATCATTCTTGTATTAAGCCTGATCCAAATATGGCATATTTGATTCAGGCTTTATATGCTTAGTGATTATAGGTAGGTAGGTGGAGTAGCAGTCTCCTTTAAACCGTAGGCCAGTGTCTTCCAAACTTTATGATACTGCGCCCCTTCAAATCAGTGTTTGAATAGAATGTCGATTACCAAAAAGCAGCTCTTTCTTTAAGTTCGTCAATGGTTGCTGCGGTGCTAATGAGATCTGCGGTGGCAAGGTGCACTGTCTTGTTGAAAATAGATTCGTCAGACCTTTTTCACGCCCTTTCGGACATTACAAGTTCATCCAACGATAACGTGCGCCGTATTCCATATTGAGAGCGAAGCGGTTTGTCCGTTGGCATTTGGCAACAATCTTTGAGTAAATGACACTTTGACATTGGCATGTGTCTATAGTACTCAAGTTTCTCAGTACTCAAAGAAATTCTTCACCAAACCACGAATTGTGCTGTCTGAAGGCGCAGAATTTCTCCCATATTTTTTACGATAAGCAAGTAGTTTTCACAATTGAACCTGAACGAGTGTTTCCAATATAAAGTGCTATAATTACAGCGCGCCATGTGAATAGACTTATAGCTAAAATGGTACTGTATAACATTTCAGAATTGTGTACATTTGTCGAAATCGACTAAATATTGTCAGAGTTATACAATGTTGAAATATCAAGGTCTATATGGCGATGTATAATAAACAAGTCACAATGGTAAAATACAAAAAAATCATCCGCGCCCCCTCCGCGGAGCTTATAAGCGCCAGTTTGGAAACCGCTACCCTAGGTTGAGACACAATTGGCACTAAGCTGTACCGTTTTGTAGCCGCACTCGTGCAAAAATTTTGCGTGAAAGGAGGCAGTAAACTAGGAGAGATTTTAGATGCATCCCCAAAATCCCTAAAAAAATATTTCCAAACACATGATTTCTGATATTGGCCAGGGCTAGATAATCACAGAGAAAGCGCTCGGTTGTTTCACTGGCTTTGCCCTCCCGTTGCTACAAAATTCTGATTGCACGTTGCTGAATTGGCCAATGTCCCTTTATTATGGACACGATTCTGGCGATATTCTTACATGGCTTCACCAAGAGGTTTCTTCTTCTTCTTTGATCCGTTCGCTGGCGGTCCGAGCGGGACGTTCGGGACGCTATTGTCGGTGCCACTGGGTCTCGATTTCCATTCACGATTCGTTTTCATTCTCGACGATTTTTGGCGATGTCTGGAGCCTCGATAACTGATAATCGTTGCTTTTTTAAGTCGCCCTCGTCTGGTTCCAAGACCAGAGTGTGAAAGGGGGAGAGTGGTCCACCTGGCGAATTGACCATAATCGGGAAACCGAAGAAACTAGGCAAGAAACCACATGGATATACGAACTAACAATAGCCGTGTTCCTTTTCTACTCTTAAGTACTCCGGAGTAAAACTTAAAAGGAACACAATTTTTGTTTTGTTTTGGGTAACGTTTTGAACTTTCCTTTAAATAAAAGCGCGTTCAATTATTGTAAATATAATATGGGTACTTAATACTTACCATTACAAAAATAAAAATTAAAAAACCGCAAATTAAAATTCTTGATTCTTTTTATAACACCGAAAACTGTCAGTTCGTCAAAATTCAATGAAAATCCATCTATCGGCTTTTTAGTAAGTGAAAAATAATTCACAATAGACTGCAAATGGCGATATTCCCCTAGTGGATGTTAGATGCGTATTTACTCTAGTTATCTACACCTCTGTAAGGGCAGGTGTAGTTGGGAGTAAATACAAGGAAAAAAAAGCAGAAAAGGAACACGGCTAATTTACGAAAGAGGTCTCGATATCTGGGTATTGTAACAAGCCAAATCTTCCCAGCCTTGAGGTATGATGCCAGGCTCCTGCATCTGGTACTGAGAGAAGGTATACATGGAGACGTCTTGCTGCACACGCAGAGGCTTCTGTAAATTCTACACCGGAGTGCCTATAAGAGTTGTCCACAGTGTGGCCAATTCATCTGCTCTCTCGTTGCCCTACACGTACCTGATACCGACTAGAGATTGGACCCCGTACCTTCCTCCCGGTAAGGGAACTCCTTTTGGCAGTTATCGATCGGCTAAGAAGTTATCGGGCTGAGCCTAATGCTGGCTATATGATAAGAATTATTCTGACTTATAGCCTTGGGTATTCCTGCATTGCTAGGCAAACATAAAAATTGCTAAATGGTCCGCCTGGGAAACGCTGACGAAGTTAAGCAGGCGGTAGCATTTTTGCAAACTAAGGGGTAGGGAAAAACTCCAGCCCTACAGCAGACTCTGATTTGGATCCATCAACGTAACATAAAGATCCTTGTCGGGTTGAAAATTTTACCATTGCTCTCTGATAGGGATGAACTTGACCCAGTCTGAATCTTTTATATACTTTGGCAAGATCGGACTGCCATATGGTGGAGTTATATGTCAGCACTTCTCTTATCACTACCGTGTATAGCCAGCGCCGCTAATGCGGCTTAAAATCCCTAACTGAAAGTCTGCTTACAGGCATAGAAAACTATATTAGCCTTCCTTGACCTTTCTTCGATATTCAACCTGCAATGCAAGTTTGGTTCCAGAATAAGACCCAAGTACTTAGCTCAGATAAGCTCAATACTCGGCCGTTAATTAAATAACTGGATATTTTAGGTCTGTTGATGAAAAGCATCAGTACTGCCTTTTCCGGAATGACGAATAGCCCGCAGTGGTTGCACCAAACGCTAACCTTTTCAAGTGCCAAACGTCCACAACTGTGTTGCCTGTACAAATATTAAGTTATTCCAGGAGTTTGCATAGTATTGATCCAGTAGATCCCTTATGAAGTTATCTATAATTTGTCTCTGGGGTCTTGGCTGTCTAGTTGGAGTCTAGGGGTCTGGTAGTACAATAGGATCGATTCTCTAATCTTCTCCTTTTCTTCAGACTTTGCTTAATTAAACTGTCTTCATAATATAACAATTTACAAAGATTTAAATAAAACTATTAAACAATTTATTTTTCAGGCATTCCTAACAACAATATGACTACAAGTATTTAAACAAAATTCTAACGTCAACAACATTCCTACACATGCAGAATCTCATTACTAATAATATTAACTATAACTAAGTCATGTTGATTAAAGAGTACAGAATACCTCTGCCATTGACGGTAGAGGAATATCGGATAGCACAACTTTATATGATAGCAGTAAGTACACCACATACTTTAGCTCTTACTTAATTATTACTAATTATATGTTTTTTGGTTTCAATTAGAAAAAAAGTCGAGAAGAGAGTCAAGGTGCTGGAAGCGGAGTAGAGATTATCGTAAATGAACCATATAAAGATGGCCCTGGTGGAAATGGACAATATACGAAAAAAATCTATCATGTCGGAAGTCACTTGCCTGGATGGATAAAAAGTAAATTTAAATTATATTATAGCAGTTTTAAAGATTTAGTAGTTTATCGTTTAATATTTGAAACATTCTTAAACTACTGAATCAATAGAACAGAATACTTTTAAAAACGTGTGCCTACTTTTAAAACACAAACCTACTTTTAGGTCTTCTTCCAAAAAGTGCATTGACTGTTGAAGAGGAAGCGTGGAATGCATACCCATTTACAAAAACAAGATACACATGTCCTTTTGTTGAAAAATTCTCCTTAGACATAGAAACATACTATTTTCCAGATAATGGCCACCAAGAAAATGTGTTCAAATTATCTGGTAGTGACCTTAGGAACAGAATTGTTGGTAAGTACGATCATCATCATCGTGACTTATTAAATTACACTATACTCTTTAAATGTTGTCCTTTATTTTTAGATTTAATTGACATCGTAAAGGATCAGTTATATGGAGGTGACTATGTTAAAGAAGAGGATCCAAAATTATATATTTCTGAAAAAACTCTTCGTGGGCCGTTGGATGAAAATTGGCTAGAGGAGCATTGGAATGAGGTACAGTATATATTATACAAACTGGAACCAGGTGCGCCTCGCTGCACCCATAAGCCAATAGTATGGCGTGCGCCAAAACAATTGGGAATCTCAAAATCGCTTTTTCCGTGGGAAAATCCCACCACGAAAGTACATTCGAGAAGAAAGGTGTCACTCCGTTCGTTTAAAAACCCAAATCACCCACTCATTTATATTTCCAATCACAATTCAACTGTCTCACTGCCACTCTTGTCGGTCAGATGCTATGCTGGAGTGTTGTTGCCCGTAAACGAACTTTGAAGGGGAAATTACAGTTCACATGCGCTTGTATTTTATTCATGCTATAGATTCCATTAAGGACATTTTTTTCTTATTTTGAATACCGAATAATAAAATTTTCTGCTATCGATTGGAATTTCGCCATTTCCAACGTCCAAAAGCTATTTTAAAAATGCCTCTGCTCACATCTTGTAGCAAATTGAGACACGCATATTCGTTGTAAGCGTGATTTTTTCGACTGTGTTCCATAGATATGATGCTTTCGAGCATGCGTTAAGCTCACCTGCAGGCGTTGATCGAGGTATAACAGGCAAAAATTCCCTGGAAGTAGTGTCAGAGCGCCTCCCATCGGTTTTTTTTTCTCGGAAATCTCGCAAAGTCGTATCAAGCGTTTCGAGAGATTTTTTATTGGGGGTGGTGCATTCGTCCTAAATTACAATTTTGCACGTTTTAAGGACTGTGGTAATACGGGAGTTTTTGCTGATGTTACATGTAGGTGTTTTCATCTGTTTCAAATTCAATTGGGAGCTTTGGTGCTGAATGGTACGTCCACCATCAAGTAGCGTCGATGCAATTTCCGATGATGTCACTGCAAGTGCAATCTCATTCTGCATTCGAATCGACGCCAAAATCAAATTGATAAGAAATGTTTTGCCTGTACCGCCTGGAGCTTCTAGGAAAACTATCCCGCTATATCCTTTGGCTACTCGTTGCATGATCGTACGATTTTTTTAATCAGCAACTAATAGTCTTGTTTGAGTTTCCACCTAATGTTTTAGCTGATTTGCGTTGAATTGCTGTTCTCGCACCAAGTCTCTGTTTGCACAGCATTTCTGCCTCGTGTCAATTCTGGCGTACAAAGTTGAATAAGAACTTTGTTGTTGATTAATATGCATAAGTCCTTAATCAGTATTGAGGCTTCATTGAAAATTTCGTCAGAATAACTCTTATTTTTTTTATTTTTTATTTTTTTTTTTTTTGTATATGAAAAAACCAAGCTTAGGTGTAACCCTTTGTGCTACCAGTCCGTCATGTCTTCAGTTCATGGTGCAATGTCTAGTAGTAAGATTGGTTTGAAGAATAGAGGAGAATAGGAAAGGTTAGAGGGGGTCTGGAGGGTGTAGAAGAAAATGACGATGAACCTCACGTTTGAACTTTAAGGTGTTGTACGAGTTCGGAAATACTGACTGCGGGAGATTATTCCACGGTCGAGTTGTTCTATTCATAAACGAACTTCTAAACCGTATTGTGCGTGAACGAGGGGGCTGTAGGGTGTGGGGGTGAGCCGAGCGGGCTAGTCTTGTGTTGCGGGAAAAGTATTGCCGTGCAGGCAGGAGGTCCTGAATTTCGGTGGAACAGTCACCATGGTAATAGCGATAAAGTATGGAGAGGGCTGCTACATTCCTACGGTGGCTCAAGGTGTCTATGGAGGCGCGAAAGGGGCCTGAATCAACTGCGAGTCCCTGGCCTGAAAATGTCTTTTTTGAGACTTACACGATGAATTTCCCATATTTGGGCACGAAATACAAATTTGCAAATGCATCAGATGCACACAATTGGAAAAACACCGTGAGTGTTGTGTTTTGTAGTTGCTATGCTCTATTTTGTGCTATTTAAGCGGAGAAATAAATTCGCTGACTCTTGGCCAAGTGTACAGCAAGGTGTTGAACAGTGGGATATCGTTTATGGATGTTGAGTGCAAATATCCGCCATATTGCTTCATTGCTGTTTATGAAACGCAATACAAAGTCTGAGCAGCAAGAAAGTATATTACTATGCTTTGTATTTTCAACAAAGCGTTATAGCAGCGTCCGTAGTGGTGATTCGTGAGATTCTTGAAAGTAATCACCATCACCAACCGCGCTTTCTTGCACCCAAAAGCCTCTATATACATATTTTCACAATCGTAGCACGTATGTATATGCTTTGTATCGAGTCTTTAACAAAGCTCTCTATGACAGCGCCCCCTAGGAGTGGTTTTTGGAAGTAGGCACCGATGCCAAAACCCCCTTGATGTAAATAATATGTGGTTAAATTTTTGTAGCGATAGGTTGAATGGTTTAGGAGTTATTAGGGAACATTCATACATCATCGAATTTTATATATACAGATAGATGAAAACACTTATTATATATAATAACTATACTTGCATTTCCGTTGCAGGTACAGGGCAAGAAACAGCCAACTGCCAGAAACATGTCCCTTATGTGTGCATATAAACTTTGCCGAGTAGAATTTCGTTACTGGGGAATGCAAACAAAACTTGAAAAGTTTATTCATGATGTTGGTAAGTCTCTGTTACAGTAAAAACAAATAAGTTTAAATCGATTCTTTTAAATAACAAACAAAAAAACTCGTAACTAGCTCTCCGTAAAACAATGGTTCGAGCCCATAGGCAAGCATGGGCATGGCAAGATGAATGGCATGGCTTAACAATGGATGATATTAGAGAAATTGAACGGCAAACACAATTGGCACTTGCTAGAAAAATGGGCTGCGATTCAAGTGCAGAAGAGGACGAAGAAGAGGGTAATTGATGCAGGAGTAGGTTATAGAATATTGATTATTAAATATTGTTTTGTTTTAGAGCAAAGTATATCAGAAGCCAGCAAAACTTCAAATCAATTTGAAAATAATAAAAATCAGGAAAATTCGGCTATGAATAAGAGACCACCACCAATTGTCCAGGAACCTCCTAGTGAAGAAGCAAGTTCGGAAGAAGAAGAAGATGATAAACACAATTCACGGTCAGTATTTTTTTACATTAATAAGTATTTCAGTATTTTTTTAAAATTAATAAAACATATGCAATTTCATAACATATTTTCATTCAAACAGGTCTGATAGTGTACAACTATCTAAATCAAAATATGGCTCAAAAGGAGGCCTCCATTCCCCAGCAGGATCTGCTCATAGTTTCGATTTACAAGTACGGAATTTTTAAAATATACAAAAAAATATGTTCTCCTTTATATTTTTGTTTTCTTTTTTTATTAATTAATTGTTTCCGCTTTGTTCTGTGAATGTTCTACTATTTCCAATATTTTTTGTTACGTCTTAAAACCATGCGTTTTAAAAAAATAAAACTGTGCAGGCCCAAAGCGCAGTCAATCAAAAAACAACCAATAATGTAAGTTATTAGGATTTTTTTGATAATTGTTTGTTAGTGTTATTTTTATCACATTGTAGTTGTATGCACATTTTAAACACCATTCAAAAAATACAAAAAAAAATATAACTATGTATATATTTTTTTCTTCAATTTTTTAGGTTGTTAATTGGAGAATGGAAAAATTGGAAGTTGATTCAAAATCTGGCTCTGAAGATGAGTTCTTCGATTGCTTAGGTATGTACTGTATTAATGTTTTTAGATAATACGATTTTTATAATTATTTTAATACAAAAATATTTTTTTCGATTAGCGAAAAGTAAGTGTCTTTCTCTATTAACATAATTTCAAGTAATTCAGAAAAATACGCTACTTTCATTTCACTACTTTCGATCATTGTTAAAAAACAAAATATTTCAATCAGATAATGAAAAATCAATTGTATATAAGTAGTATTAAAATCCAATCTAAATAATTGTAGTTTGGCGATTTAGGTAATTACAATTGCTGTAGTAAAGAAAAAAAGATTTTGTCGCATATGTAAAATTACCCTAATATGTATTAAAGCTTTAGAAATTGGTATTCTCTCAATGATGTATTAAAGTAAGTGAACTTTTCAATCAACTCTCCAATAATTTGGTTAATTGATTTCGTATTATCATACGTTGCCGAGTTTGGAAATAATATAAATGGGCGAAAGATATTTCGTATTAGAATTGTCTAGTATTTAAGAGAATGCGGCTGCGGAGTTTTAAGAGTTTGAATTATCCCAGGACTCGAAAATTGATGGTCTAGCTCTTTTTCTTATAAATTATGATTCTTAGGTCTAGAAAAAAGTCAGGTCTAGAGTTTAAAATTACCACTATATTCTGCTGAAGGAACTCTTTCAACGAAGTGAATTTTGATATTTGGCCTGATCTATTTCTATCATGTTCCAAAGGATTTGATTTTTCAATCGGTTCAACATATGTACATGGTTTCGATGGTGCCAAACATTACCTCCGTTTCCAAGTGCCACAGAAACATTCATAGACCGTATTGTTAACATGTAATTAGAATGGCGGCTCATAGGAGGAGTTTACTTAACCCTTCCATCTTCCAGCAGTTTGTCAAATGCCTACACCTATTGTGTTTTTTTTTTTGGGACATTAAGTACACCCTCGAAGAGCGCAGTTAACTGACTTATACCCTGTCTAAGACATTTGATACAGAGATCATTATTTTTTAAAATAGTCGATCGGTTGGACTCAATTCTCTGAAGCTCTTGCAACCACACGGGCTGAACAAGTTACTATTAGACTTCTGTTATAGAAATGCAAAATGTTTGTTGGTGCCACCACAGCATTTCCCTTTTGAACGTACCACCACAGTATCTTCCCCTTGGGAACGTCAATATCACGCACCGCCAACGGCACGTGAATTTTGTTGTCGATTCGCACTTAAACGTCACGTCAACGTTACGTGAATTTTGCCGTAGTGTAGCTTGAGCTGTGTCATGAATTCGTTTTCCTAGGCTGGTAGAATCTATAAAAACTCTCATGGTAGACGAATTGCTCGACCATAGATCATCTCTGCTATGGATGCTTTAAGGTTTTCTTTCAACGCTGCTCTTATGTTGAGGAGTATGATCGGTAATCTACGCGTCCAACCTCGCTCATTTATTCCTTTCAACGTAGCTTTTAAAGTCCTGTTCTGCAACGTTATATTATGCCGTTGCTTTGGGGGTTGTATTGTGTCGTATGGATACCTTTAGAACCTAATAATCTCGTCAACTGTGTAAAAAGGCTGCTTTCGAATCGTCTCTTCGGCTTATCCATCCAGAATAAAATGTAAAGGCTGCAGTTTCTTCTGTAATATTTTCAATTGGTAATACTTAAGAAAAACGATATATTTAAGCAAAACGTTTTCCCTTCTGATGGTAGAAAGGGTCCTATAAGGTCTATATGAACATATTCAAAACGGCAGTTAGAGGTGTTGAACTGGACTAACGAGCTTTTTGAGTGTTTTTAATTTTACCTTTGCGACATACCAAACACGCTTTTACAAATCTGTTAATGTCAATTTACTTGATGCTCATAACCCTGGGTGAGCTAATCCGTGGGTCTAAGGTCCCACAAATTATTCCCCTGAACTTCTCCGTTACCTGGGGTCGTACTGATTGCAATAAAATTGACATTTGCTGTCGGGAAAAAGGCATCGTTTCAATTTAATTATTGTAATTTTTTTTAGGTGATAGTCCTTTTATCCCCTATTCTCAATTGTGACCAGTCATAAGATTTTGAGACGCTTGCTTGTCACTGAGTGTTTGATTCTTGTGACTGTTAACTGTTTTGTCCGCTTGTGGATTGTCTAAATTCTGACTGCAAAATTAGATTACCAAACTGCCTCAAGTTGAGACTCACCACACACTTTTGATTACGGTGTGACTTGTGACTCCTTTTAGAATACTACCCGGGCCCTGTGCCGCCCGTACAGCCCATACCCCGAGCCTTAGGGCCCCCATTCACAATCAGTTTTGCATGTCATGCAAAGTTATTTTCCCATCCATTATCATGCATGCAGTCAATCTTCACTTTAAGGAATAAGCGGTAGTGAAAAGTTGGTGTATTGTAACTTGCCATTTCTTATTTTACAAACTGATTTCAGCGGTGAATGCCATACATACTTGATAGTCGATGGGGGCCTCTATTCTTTCCGTTTGGGCCATGCCCATATGAGCCGTATTGATACGTTGGAATCGTTTCGCTAGCGATTCGCTTGCGATTACATGGTGTCACCATATTTGCATAGCATATTATCATATAGTCTATTATCGAACCACACTCGAGTAGTTTTCGAAAATGTGGCATCCCCAATGTGGCATAGGTTCACATAAACTTCTTTATATAATATATCTATTATTTACGCAATAAATTTACATAAGTATTAAGTCAATTTTAATATTATTGTTTCTTAAATTTAATTTTGATAATTATATTAGTTTTATTAATCTGGTGTATTACCGCTAGAGAACTATTATAAATATTCTTTACTAGTAGAAAATACCCCAACTACTATTTTATTTCTCAAGATACTGGAGAATCAACCTCGCTTGCCAAATGGAGTTCACTAGAGTTGCTTGCTGAAGAGGAAGATAGTCCTCCACCATATATAAATAATCAAGGTAAAACCATTCATTTAGTATACATATATATTTTTAACTTTTATCATAACTTTAGAAGATTCCATATTCAGTCATTCCTTCCTGCAAAGAGTTGCTTCAGAACGTGGCACTAAACGAAGCCTACAACCGTCAGCAAGTATTGATCGCTCTCAAGATTCATCTCCACCAGGATCACCTAGTCATCCACCATGTTCAACAACTGTTCTAATTTTGGTTATGCACGCAGGAAGTGTATTGGGTTAGTAGTTACTACTTGTGTATATATTTTTTATCTATTAAACATTTAATTTAATTTCCAGATGCCAATAATGATATTATGTCGAAAAAATCCGATGTTACAACGTTCCGCGGTGCATTGGAATCAGTTATGCGTCAACATTATCCATCTCTAGCGGGTCATGTAGCGATAAAGCTAGTAGCATGTCCATCTGTTTGTACCGATGCTTTAGGAATTTTATCCAGCTTAAGTCCATATTCATTTGATTCATCGCCATCTGCAGCTGATCTTCCAAATATCGCTGATGTTCCAATCGGAGCTATACCTTTACTAACAGTCGCTTCGCCTGACTTTATTGATGCAGTTAATCGTACAATTGCAACTGCAAATGCTGTTTATCAAGAATTTTTAAAATCTGAAGATGGCCGTGGTTTTACTGGACAAGTTGCATTAATTGGGGATTCCATGGGATCTGTGTTGGCATATGATGCTCTATGTCGACCATTACATTTAAAACAGGCAGAAACACCGGCTTATGATGATGAACGTTTTATAGATACGGATTTAGATGCAAAGAAACTTTTAGTTGCACCTTCCCCTAGAAGGAGATCATCATCGACGAGTGATTCGCGACTACCAAGATTTGATTTTGATGTTGGTGATTTCTTTATGTTTGGAACACCACTTTCAATTGTATTAGCTTCAAGGAGACTTCATGATCCAAAACATGGTACTTTATTTTATATTGTTATATTTTATTTAGTTGGTTACTAACTTGTTTTTTTTTTCTTGCAGCTTTATCACGTCCAAACTGCATGCAGGTTTACAACTTTTTTCATCCAACAGATCCAATTTCGTCACGTTTAGAGCCATTACTTAGTGCAAGATTTTCAATGCTATCACCAGTTAATGTACCACGATATGCAAAGTATCCTTTAGGAAATGGTCAACCTTTGCATTTATGTAAGAACTTACAATAGCGATATTAGTTTTTGTTATTACTAACAGTCCTTTCCCTTTAGTGGAAATTATTCAATCTAATCCGCAACACTTTAGCGATAATATATATCAGGGTCAGCGTCGACTTTCAGATGCTTCAATACAAAGTACCGTATCCGGTTTAGTTGATTCTGTCTCACTCAGTACTATCAACTCCTGTGAGTAGTTTTGCTAGTTGCATGTATGTAAATTCTGTTTTAATTTGCATTACGAGAGGTTAGTAATAATTTGAAACAGACGGTGTTATTGAATACACATATTTCTAATCGCGCGATTTGGTAATACGTCGGGCGGAAGAAACTTCTCGTGTGGTTGTAGAAACGTCAGGTTTGAGCTCGTTATAATATTTAACATTGTGGACGTAAGATTATGCCACCATCCTTTCTAAGTGTCGTCTTTAACAGTTTGAATTAACCATTTTTTTCTCTCAACTGTGCAATAAAAATAAATTGCATAGAGTTTGTTGAAAGATATGGAATTTTTTGGTTAGTCAATTCTGTTGAAATTTTCATGTATCTATGGTTGTGTTTATTGAACTGCTCTGGCTTTATCCAACAAATTCGTGGCAATCGCAATACCGGACGATATCGATGTATGTAGAAGAAAGGCAATTATCGGAGTCCATTGTGGGGTTTGCAATGGAATTGTGTGAAATCGAAAATCATACAATCGAGACTACAGAAACATCGAGAGCAAACGAGCCGGAAAGAACAAACAGGATTTAGACCACATCGAGGATGCATCGATCAGATATTCGCTCTCCGGCAGCTAATGGAAGAAAGAATTCGTTGCGGCAAACGAACTGTTGTCGTTTTCATCGATTTCAAATGCGCTTTCGATTGCATCGATTGGAACAGCTTGTAGAGTCTTGGAAACTGAACACGTGTCATTGAAAATAAGCCAATTCCTCCAAGCGTCGTACGATGGCTCAACAAGCAGTTGAGAAGCGATTTACCCGAGCAATTCCCGATCCAAACAGGAAGACGTCGCTTCGCCACTTCTATTCAAGGTTGTGATCGACGCTGCTATGTATGAAACATTCGGTGGACGACTCGGAGTTCGATACGTCGACAACAACTTCGTAGCCGGCTTGATGTACGTCGACATTGGAGACGTTTTCGCCGACATGGATGCCGCAGCAAGGGAAAAGAAAGTGCTCACAACGGTGGAACCTAAATAGAACAGGTGATCATTGGTTGAGGAAAAGAAAGTGGCATCAACGGCCGACATTTACAGCCGCATCGACCTGGCAACCGCAACATTCGCCTCAGTCAAGTGGTGCATATGGAAACAAACAACTATCACCATCAGCGATAGAAGAAGAAATACCAAAACTTAGACTACGGTGGTTTGGAAATGTTTTCCGAATAGATGATAACCTCTTGCCACGTAAACTTCTCTGGCGAGATCGTCCGGTAGACTGGAGAATTCAACGATCGGCTAAAGAATATCGAGGGAGACTTAAAAAATCAAGATTATCAGTTATCGAGGCTCGAGACCTCGTCAAAAATCGTTCAGAATGGAAACGAATCCTGAATAGAGTTCGAGACCCAGTGGCAACGACAGCAGCGTATCAGTTGCGGGGACGACCTGCTTAGACCGCCTGCTAACGAATCAAAGAAGAAGAAGAACTGCTCTAGGTTGAGCAAAATGTGTTTCATGAGCTTACTGTAAGGTGAACCGGAGCAATTTAAATCACGGTTTTCTGCTGTACACTTCGGGCAATATTTCTTGCTCTATTTTTTTGACAACTGTTCTACAACAAGATGCCGTGAGCAGCTCTGTTTTTTTCGGTTTCAATTAAACAGACCTCTTATTAGCGCTAGTACACCTTATTTTATCTCCACCGTCATTTTCCCACTTTGATGTAGGTGAAGCTAATTTAGAGTTTATAGGTGCTAATAAACGGTTCATGAAAATTTCAACCAAGAATCAAACTGAATAGTTTAATATTCACCTACAGTAAGTAAACACGAAACAATTTTGATGTAAACTCTGATGAACTCAAAGATTTGGATTATATTTCCATAACTTATTTGCTTTTTGTGTAGATTTGATGCCTAAGAAATAAGTTTTGTCGACAGCTTCCTCAAAGTATATTATGTTTTTTTTCCTTTTAATCTTATCGTACCGTCATCTCTAATTATTTTAAGTAAATTATCGCTTCTGGTTTTATATGATTTTAAAAAAAAACTCTAAATATGGTACTCAAATTGTGTAGTCCCATTTTGCTCGTACAGAAACTCCTTCCTTCCTTTCTCTGTAAGTGGGGAACTTTTCCTTTAAAGCAATTAATAAATTTTTGTTTTTTTGTGAAATAATTTTATATACCGTAAATATATATTGTTTGTCATGCCTCTAAGTATTTAGAATGTCATCTTTTAACGTATTTTGAATACCTTACAGCATTGTTTCTCAACCTGGGGGTTGTAATCCGCTAAAAAAAACAAATATTGTGATAAACAATGTATTTTAAATTATAATCTAGTGTTATATATGTATAAAATCCAAGCATTTAGCCTCGATTTTTTCAAAAACTATGTCACCGCCGGCCAAGAAAGGATAGACAACGAATGAAATGGATTTGTGCAATTTATTTAATATATGAAAGTGAAGGCACGGAACTATCAATTTTTTTTCGAAGTGCCCCGTCCAATTGCGCTCGGTGCAAGTGCACTATTTACACCTATGAAAGCGCCGCCCCTGAGTCCACATGAGATGAATCCACTCTCTTTTTTAATCTTTTTCTTCTAGTCTAAGAGCGACGCTATTGCAGCAAACGATCCACGCTAAATTCCATAATCCTCTTAAGGTCACTGTCCAAATTTCAAATACGGAACTGATACGGAAAAGTTGGTGCTGTATGAATGTCAGTGAAAAATTCATCACGGAAGAATCGGTGCCGTGCCTTCACGGATATATGCGGGTTGACCTAAATCACCCAATTTTAGAACCGATTTGACGGAAGAACCCGATCAAAAAGAAAATCGCTCCAAATGCTTGGATGCTTTCAACCAAAATAATAGAGAGAGGTCGTATGATTTTTTACTTAATTTTTTGACTTCTCAGTGGGTCGCAACACTAAAAAGGTTGAGAAACAATGCTTTACAGTAAATGAAACATTGCTGTTATGATTCAATATTTTTTCTTCATAATAGTACAACAAAAATGGTGGGGAACGAAAAGGCTTGATTACGCTCTATACTGCCCTGAAGGATTAAGTAATTTTCCTGCTCACGCACTACCACATCTATTTCATGCAAGCTATTGGGAAAGTTCGGATGTCATTGCATTTATTCTAAGACAGGTTTGTGCATTTTTATCTACCTGTTACACTATAATCCTAAATTAACAAACCTTTAGATTGGCAGATTAGAAGGAATCACCATGGGCGGATCAGAAGAAAAAGAATCTTCATTCCGTCCAGGACAACCACGTGAAAAATGGATAAAGAAGCGCACCTCTGTTAAGCTGAAAAATGTTGCTGCAAATCACCGAGCTAATGATGTCATCGTCCAAGAAGGAAGAGAGCAAAAACTTTCTGCTCGGTTTATGTATGGCCCGCTAGATATGATAACATTGGCAGGAGAAAAGGTTGATATACATGTCATGAAAGATCCTCCAGCCGGTGAATGGACACTACTATCAACAGAAGTAACTGATAAGTCTGGTCGGATTATTTACTCAATACCTGATGATAAGGCATGCGGATATGGAATATATCCAATAAAAATGGTTGTAAGAGGCGATCATACTTGCGTTGATTTTTACATGGCTGTGATACCGCCACGAACTGAAGTTGTTGTATTTAGTATAGACGGATCATTTACAGCATCAATGTCAGTTACAGGACGAGATCCGAAAGTTCGTGCTGGTGCTGTAGATGTGTGCCGTCATTGGCAGGAGCTTGGATATCTTTTAATATATATCACTGGTCGTCCAGATATGCAGCAGCAACGCGTTGTTTCGTGGCTTAGCCAACATAATTTTCCACATGGTTTAATATCATTTGCTGATGGCTTATCCACAGATCCATTGGGACATAAAACTGCCTATCTTAACAATTTGGTACAGAATCATGGTGTTACTATACATTCAGCATATGGTAGCAGCAAGGATATAAGCGTCTACACAAATATTGGGTTAAAGCCAAGTCAAATTTATATTGTTGGAAAAGTAAGTTCGTTTTTATTTAATGTTTTAATATTAATATTATGTGAATTTAAAGGTAAGCAAAAAACTCCAACCAAATGCCACAGTTCTAGCTGAAGGATATGCATCACACTTAAGTAATTTACTAGCAGTTGGTGGCTCCTGGCCAGCACAAGGCAATGCTAGAATGGTTATACCGCGTGGATGTTTCAACTTACCCGGTCAAACAACAAATCCTCGCAGGAGAAGGTAAAAAATTAGCACACACACGCACAGTAGATATGATCCCACAAACAAACAAAAAACCACGCAATCAGTTGTTGATGTTTTGTTAATTATCCTTTTCTGCTTTATCCCGTAGGTTGCATGAGCAGGAAGCATAAACAAAAAAAATTATCACTTAATTTTCGTCTTTTTAGCAAAGATACGGGGGGATTGTCATCGCCTATCCGAAGTGGTTATCTGAAAAGAAAGACGTATATAAGTCATGTCTAAGATATTGTATTGATATATTGTCACATGGTAAGTTAAGTTTAACGTAGGCTGAAATGAAGAACTCCCTATTGTGGTTAGAAAGTGCATGGTGCATAACATTAGTGTTGCATGTTGTGACACTTTTTTATTAAAAACACAAGAGAAAACTCTTAATTTTACACAAGCACATTAAATGTGATAATCAAGTACAATTTTGAAATGTATGTTTATTTTTAAAAAAAAAAGAGAGAATGATCCAAATTTCCCTGGAAAATATTCGAAATGTAAAATGTAAACAATTTTATAGAAAGTAAACAATAGATAGAATTTTGAGGTTGAAAGCATGACGTAAGAATAATGTTTGATTTTTCACCTATACTATATATTTACTGAGCAATTGATGTTTTTGAAATTTTGAATTGGATTTTTGTATTTATACTATCTTCCACTTGATTTCAGACAGTTTACTTTATTTCCAATTGACCCCTTATTATTTTCGTTTTGTGTAATCACAGTCTCAACGTTAAAGTCGATGTATTTCATCTATTTCTTTGTTTCAACATTTTATTTCTAAAAAACTGTTCGGTTATTGTATGTTCATTCATATTTAAAATTGCATTTAATATTTTTATTTTAAATCATATCGTACAAAAGGAACTTTTGGTATTTTGGTAGAAAGTGAAGAGTTCAAATGTTGCTGTCGAAATGTTTAAGGGGACTTTACATCCCGAACACAAAGTGGCACTGTACAAAATACAAGCGCAAAGTATCGTCGAAAGCTCGAAACTTTTTACAACTGTTTCAAACATTTCCATTTTTCGTTTTTGAAATAGCAAAAATTAACGGATTTTTCAAACTGTCGAAATCAATGTAAATATGCGAAAACTTCCAACATTACCACAAGAAACCTCGAAAGTGGCATCTAATGGCGTTACAATACTTCCGCTTCACGAAACTCGAGATTATTCCAAGCAATGCGTTGCAATAGGTGATTGAGGAATAGCATTAACTGCGCTCGATATTTTCCTTTAAGTCCGATATGTTCGTTGGGCTGCCATCGTACACTTTTACGTTAAGATTCCCCACACAAAACGTCGATGGGGAAATCCAGCGATCTGAGTTGCCATACGATTTAAAGTAATCGACTTATTAGTTTTCTTGGGAATTGTTCACGGAGGATGCTGGATGGTCGCTGTGTGGGCTGTGGCGCCAACTTCCTCTGGAACTACTTGTACGATTGATGTTCTCGAAGTTGCGGCACAAAATATTCGCTTATAATGCGCCGGTAAGAATCAACATCAACAGTGATAGCGGTCTGATTATCTCCTTCGTGGATAGACAGGACTAAACGTTCACTTTTGGGCGATGTAACTTTTTTTGTTGCTTCAAACACAAGTTTTCTCCTTTTGGTGCCCAATATCGGCAGTTTTGTGTTCATAAACCCATTTAAATTTAAAAACGCCTTATCACTGAACAAATCGTGCTAACAGTTTGAAAGCAGCTTTACATGATTTCACAGTACTCCTTTCGCGCTCTTTCGGATCTTGCAAAGGTGAAGTTCCATTCTCCATCTTAAAATTCGACGCAACGTCATTTGTCGCAACGGATTTTCTCGTAGGCCGTTTCAACACGTTGAATTTTGTCCTCAGTTTTTGATCTTCGACTGTGGTCTGGCCGTGGAAATGTCGGTTGAATTTATTGCACGGAATTTCTGCGCGGCCCTCCATTTCCTATTGTTTGCAGTCCTGTTTATACGCAGCGCCAGTGTGGACTTAGCTAACCACCCTTCCAAAAAAGAAGGCGGCGACTCGGTCTAAGGCCCCCAGCATTGGGCAGCATTCTTGCGTGTGCTGAACAAATCGCAGACGCTTTGTTTGCCGTGCCCTCTAAGTGCGCTTTGAAATTCAGCCTCCGATCGATCAGCACTCTCAGGTACCTCAGAGCGGGCTGTTAGAGAATACTCTATTCCCCTACCTTAATCCTTACGGACACTAGCTTTCTCCGCTTACTGATCAGCATCACTTCAGTTTTGTGCTCAGCAAGCTTCAGCCTAGCGCGTTCTAGTCACGCTTTTATTTCCCAGATCGTTGCGTTCTTATACAGTTCGATGTTATCTGGATGTTTTCTTACAACTACCCCGATGTCAAACGCGAACCCGATCGCCACTTTCCTTTGGAAGGCATGCTGCCCCGAATACCTTCGGACCATCATCCGGATCACAATCTACCCTGAAGCTAGTCGGCTACTACTAGCACTAGGTATTATTAGTGTGCCTAGCTTGATCAACGCCTCAACTATTTTGCTCCACCTCGCTGAGTTAAAACTGTTCAAGTCGACTATTTCTCTATGGTAGCTCTTGCTTTGCCTGCCACCATGTTGACTGCATCAGTCGTCAAACTTGACTTTCTGAAGCTGAACTGCTTGTCCGACTTGCCACTTACCCTTTCGACGCTAAGGAGTATCCGAATACAGATCACCCGCTCGAATAGTTTGCCTATGCAACTAAGGAGGCGTATCGGTCTGTAAGATGATGGACTCCTAAAGGCTTGTTCGGCGTTGGTAGGGACACGAGATTCTGCTACGTTTACGTTTTTCTCTCAGTTTTTTCCGAGGATTTGGTCAGTTGTTGAGCATTCACTCCTCAAGCCTGTTTGATACTCTCCTACGATCATTTCTCTGTAATTTCTACAAGATAATTTGCCTCCCTTCATATGAATTGGACATATGACAGATTTCTTCTACTCATCTGGAAGGGTTTCTCCTTCCTAAATCTTGCATATAAGCTCGTACAGTTGTTCTAACCGTACTGGCCTTCCGTTCTTTATGCCTTGATTTAATAGTTTCAGAATCTGTAAGAGTATTTGCTCTGGCGTCTTTACATATGTCAGGCTTTGGTTGAACTTTGCTACCGCTTTCTCTTATAGTCTCTAAAAATTTTATCACCGACTTTCCTTTTCAGCTTTAAGGCTCATACTTTGCCTTTGTTGGGTTTGGCAAGGTGGGTTTGCTTCTCTCTTCTATATATTTTTGCAGCTTTCATCGAACTACTCATTTCTAGTGTGTCTGAGTTTCCAACCTAGGATTTCTTCGGCTACATTCTTTATACCATTCCTGAACTTCTCCCATTTTTTATTAATGCTCATTTCAGTTGGGGTGGATCTTCTCTTTCTAGGGCTCTGCTGATGATGGACGCTGTTATCTGAATATTTTTAAAGACAGTTTGGCACTACACCTTGTGTACCTTCACACAACTAGCTACCCTTACTAAAGCAGAAGCTGTTTAAACCCAATTTGTCCGATTTACCTTCTCCATTTTCTAGTTTTTACCATAATTCTTCTTCAGTATAGTACATAAAATAATTTAATACACCTTAAATAAATCTGGCACATAACAAAAAAACAGTTTCTTTTATCATACAAGTCACACCTCAAAAAATTGTTTGCATGCATTCGTTTTATGGTTCGTATCTGTGCACCATATGTGTTGTAATAGATAATGGTAGTGGTGACCTTTAGTTTAGATATAATTAACAAAAAGAGTGCCTTGATATCTTGTATTTGCAAATATCCACTTACAGGTACCTGGCTCAGAAGACTGTCTAGACTTCTCATAAATTAAATTCAAAACATTATAGAATTAAATTTTATAGTAAGAAAACAAAAAGAAAAAACATTAAAGCTGAGCTGATTATAAAAATTAAAATAAAAATTTAAAATATGCAAAAATTAAAAGAAAAAACAAAGTTTTGTCCAAATGAAACAATAATTAACATAAAATAAATGTTTCCACAAAAATGGTAAAAAAAATAAATAAAGTTATATTTGGAAGCTTTATGCGCTTTGTGAGTGGCTATTATTATCAATAATAAGTGTAAAGCTTGTTGAAAGTAATTATATCAAAAAACAAAAAAACAAGTATTGTGCTTCAATGCATTAATAATTAAGAAATGGAAAAGTTAAATAATATTAAATTTATTATTATTATTTTTGTATTGTGATAAAATAAGTGGCGCTGAATGGTAGACAACAAAAAAATTGTGGAAAAAAACAAACTTAAAAGCCGGATATAAAAAAAATCATGTGCTGTTTTTTAAAATTAAAATTAAATATTTAAAAATATATAAAACAAAAAACTGAAACAAACAAATACGGTGTTCTTGCATTAACAAAACAAAAAAAAACTATTATCAGAATGAAAAATTTCTTCTCAAATCGAATTTTTACAAAAACAACACAGGTTTCTAAAATAAAAAACAAAAACAAAAAACAAAAGAGTTGACTTCAGACCAATTTACGAATATGTTTCGTCTTTAAAAAAACTTATACATAATTTATATTGGTTAAAAAAATTCAATTATGACTGAAAATAAGAAGCAAAAATAAATATGAAATAAAAAATCTCAATTTTATACAAATGTTATGCATTAATGGAATTTTAATCTCCTTCAAATTTAAATACAAACAAAAATTTTTAAAATCAATATAGAAAAAATACGAAATAAGAAAAAGAATTTGATTTTCACAAAGACTGTTTATAGTGCTAAGTGCCCACGGGCAAATAAATAAATTATGCATACTCTCTTAAAACTTTTTGTATGGATTAAGGACACCTATGTAGGGTACCAACTCTTCTTCTGCGAAAATTCTTGAAACCGCGGGTTTTTTCCTCCACGTTGCTCGAAAGTCGACAGGCACGAACTATTGTAATACCTGTATAGTTTACAATAAATGCGAATGAGGAGGGGGATCTCTCTCATAGTTTTCGCAACCCACCGTGCACGATGTTATATTTGTGTTAGTGTGATGGGTGGGTGAATCTGGCAAACTTTCTGAGGCACAAGTGAGGAAAACCCCCTTTAAAACCGGTTTGTGTATGGGAATAATAATATAACTGATGGATAGTGTAACTTAGGTAATGCACCGTCTTTCTGCCTATATTGGCTGTAATTTTCTCGAGTGTTCAAAGTCTTTATATCTGCGTGTGTTCGTTTTCCATTTCAACTATAGTTACCATGAATTGTTTTTTGTGCAACTCGTACTTATCTCGTAAGTCGGGGTTCAGGCGGAATGTTAATCAGCCAGTCTTTTTGTATGGCTTACAAACACAAGAAACTGACCTTATTTTCTATTACAATATTGTGAGAATTTCTCTCGAAACTGCTACAATCGTATTCTCTATAACAGGAGTGGCCAACCCGCGGCCCTTCGCGGGAAATTGTGTGGCCCGCAAATTTCAACAAGATTCAATAAAATATTTTGTTCTAGTGGGTTCCAATATGTGAAAAAGCAAAAAAACGAGCCAGCTATGAGGAATGATTAAAATTCGCAGCCTGCATCAGAGAATCATCACGAATGATCGGATTGATAGATAAAAATCCTAGCAATTGTTTTCAATTCCAGTCGAGGGCCTATTTGGCTAGTTTTCGTTTTCACGTCGCAAGGTGTGGCCAATCCAATTCCACTTCCTTCGTCTGATTTGGTCGTCTATCCTTTTTCTTCATTTCTATTATTATATCGGGCAGTCCACGTTGCCGTAGTGCCTGCATTTAAACGTAGTCATATACTTAGTTTATAGCATAAAAATTAAATCGATTTAACTCAAAGTTACGTCAAAATTTCGATTTAGCGTATAAACGGGTATTAAATACATTCTTATAACTATGGCTTAAGCCGAAACATTTCGGTTTAAACCATAATTCGAATTACCTCGTTTATAGGGTAAAAAATTTTGGATGATCCATAATTCGAATTATTTTTGGAGTAGCTATAAACTAGGTAATAGTCTACGAAAGCAAGGTAAAGGGGGGGGGGGGGGGCTCGTAATTCAGTAGACTGCTCCACTATGATTCTCAATATGGTCTATACATGAACGGCCCTTCCTGATTTCGGCCTGCTGCCTTCTAGGCGTTCGGTCTACTGCCTGGCTTATCCTAGATAATAATATAAGGAACAAAATTTTGCCCACAGTAGATAATAAACAGAGGCCTATTTGTTGCCAGTTTCCAACAAATTCTCGCTTTTTAACGCTCTCCCGCAGAGGTCTACGTTAAACCGTTTAAGCAAGGCGTTGAACGTTTCTGATTGCGGCGATTTTAAGGCGAATAGCTGCTACTACAAAATCGTGGTCGCTTCCAGTGCTCCTGATATCCTCCAGAATAGTTCTCCATCTGCGGTTGACGGCCACGTGATCTATCTGATTTCTCGTTCTACCATCGGACGATACCCAGGTCTCTTTGTGTATCTTCTTGTGACAAAAGTAAGTTCCACCTACCATGAGTTGGTGGGAACTGCAAAAGCCAACGAAAAGCTCACCATTGGTATTGGTAACTTGGCTAAGGCCTTGATCTCCAATTGTTTGTTCAAGGCCGGTGTTGTGTGTAAATAGGACGACTTTCGAGCAACGTGGAGGAAAAAACCCGCGGTTTCAAGAATTTTCGCAGAAGAAAAGTTGGTAGACTAGGTATCCTTAATCCATACAAAAGGTTTTAAGAGAGTATCTATAATTTTTTAACCCATGGGCACTTTGACTATTATAAAAAAAGGGGTTTTTAATTTTTAAATTATAATGTTTTTGCGTTTTATTTAAATTTTTCTTTTGTAGGAATTTGTTGTTATTTATATAATGTAAATGTAAGAAAATGTAATTTAATTGTATGAGTATGATATCAAAAATAATAAAAAAAGAGCCAAATTTTACGTTTTTATAAGTAGATATGATTCCTAAATATTCTTTTTAAACAGGTAAATATGTAATGTATCTAAAAACCCTAAAACACCTCTTTTTATACATTGTGATTTTTAGTTATGCTTCCTTTAAAAACAATTGATAAAGTTAACTAAAAACAAAAAAAACCTAATTGAAAATGCGTATTTAGAAAAAAGAAACATTTCATAATCAAAAAAAAAAGAAATATAAAAAAAGCACAAAAAACTAAACTTAAAAAATTCTAGGATACCAACTGTGATAGGACGGCGCCACCGTATTTTGCAGTAGTAGATAAAATTATTTTTTGTTTTTTATTTTTGTTATTATTTAAAATTTATATTTTTAGTTAATTTTTTTATGAAAAATATATGTATACAATCAGCTTAAAAAAAATAAAAATAAAAGAGCGCATTATATTGATGTTGAAAATCAAAAATAAAAAAAAGTATATATTTTTCTACCTTTCTAAGTAAACTACTTTTTATTGTGCACTGCTCAAGACAAATTGTTCAAAAACAAAGAAAAAATAATAGTATCAACAATAGTGCAAAATTGAATTTAAAATAAAATTCTTTACAAAAAAAAAGAGATTTATTATTAAACTAAAAAAATGGCTCTTCTAAAATGCTAAAATAAAAACAAGCGAAATTTATTTATTTTTTTGGCATTAACAAATTTTTAAAAACAAAAATTCTCAAATATCTAAAAAATTTATAATTTAAAATTATTTTTATTCTTTTTATATTATTATAATTATAATTAATTATTAAATATATTTTATTTTATAGCTGCTAAGTGACAATCTTTAGGAAGATTGCTGTTGTTTCATAGTGTTTAGCTAAATAGATTGTTATATTGTGTAGTATGCGAATAAAAACAAAATTATTTTGTTTATTTTTTAAAGAAAAAAGTATAATTTTAAATTGTTATATATTATATAAAAGAAATAAGGTACAGTTACAATAAAAATCGCGATATTGAAGAAAAACAAAACAAAATTATAAAAAAAAAACGTTGATGGTAATCTGTATAATCTCTCTCATTTGTTGTAAAATGTTTCTGTGTTAGAAAAAACAAAAAATCTCATATTTTTGTGCACTGTGCTATGTGTGCAGCAAATATGATTCTCTATTAAGCTAACTAAATGAAAAGTCTCAGTTAATAAAAGGAAAGTGAAAGAATTAGTAAAATAAAAAAAGAAGAAAGTTAAACGTATGTATATGTTTGAAGGAAATACGAAAAAAGATGTGTAAATTGTCTATGTAAACTATTATAAAGATTATATATATACTTAATAAATGTGTTATTAATTATATTTTAATGTTTTTTATTTGGTTTTTAACAATATTAAGAAGGAAAACATTTACTTAGAGCATGCGCTGCCGGCTATTTCAATATTTGTGCAACAGTTTTGTGGTTTGAATGTAGTAAAAGTAAAGATGAAAAAGGAACCTACAAAATCCCGTACGGCTGAAGCGAATAAGTTCAACTAGAAGTATGTATTCGACGTGTATCTTATGTGGTCACTGCACAAAAAAGCGGCCAACTTAATTGTAAGAACTACAGAGGATTATTTTGGCTTTAGACAGAATAAAAATCATTTTCAAGAATTAACTACAAACGGCTCCTGCTATAAACCAACAGATATATGGAAAATTATAAAGCAGGATTTCAGTATGCATGCATGCTCATCTGATTAAAGGAGAATAAGAATTAATGTATCAAAATTGGAACGCCATTTGTAGAGAACATTTTTGAGACAGACGATTGCTTTCATTAAAAACATACAAAGTTTCTAGGTTGCGCTGTGGCATGTCCAAGAGGTGCATATTGCTCAGCTATGCTCCTATAAGTTGGAGCCGGCCGAGGATCGCCTTCATCCCAAAGATAGGGAGAAGTCACAAATCCGCAAAAGACTATAGACCGATTACCTGCAATTCTTCGTGCTTACCGCGACAGCTCTGCACGAGATGGTGGGAACTATCGAAAAGACCCTGTATTTCAAACAATATACTTTGGTAGCCTTCTTAGAGCCTTCTTAGATATAGAAGACGTTTTTAACAACGTACGTACTGAGTCGATTCGAGAAGCTTTTATAGATCTAAACGTAAAACCACGCCTGAGGCATTGACTAGCAGCTATGCTGAGCTCGAGAATAATCCAAGCACAAGAACAGCACTAGGAGGCGTCATCTCCCCTTTACTGTGGTTAGTAACGATGAATAGTACTACAAAAACTAGACAAAAGCTGAGTTGAAGTAGTAGCATACGTAGATGATCTAGTGATTATGGTGCCCAGACTGTTTCCAACAGTGATTAGTTAAATCATGCAAGGATGTCGAAATAAAGTTGGCAGCTGGGCAGCAGCCGAGGAAAAACAGAGGTAATGTTTTTTTTACAGGTAAAGCGAAAATTCCTACCTTCACTCTCCTCAGGTTGGAGGGGTATACTCTCACCTTATGCTTCAGAGTGAAATTTCTGGGTCTAATACTGGATCCTAAACTCAATTGGAAGACGAACATCGACAAAAGGGTAAAGAAAGCTTGTAAAAAGACTTTTGGCAAAAGATGTAATCTCAAACCAAAGATACTTCTGTGGATGTACAGAGCTGTGGTACGCCCAATTCTCACGTATGGCTCGCTAGTATGGTGGCCAGCGCTGAGCGGGATCTATAACGTAAATCGTTGGGAAAGGTGCAGAGAACGGCAACAGGGGCCATGAGGACATGCCCCACGAAAGTTCTCGAGGTTCTCTTACACCTACTCCCTCTGCACTAAGGCGAAATGGCCGACTTATAAAAAGAAAAAACAATTGCCTTCTTTTAAACAGACCCCGATTAGATATTGCCAGACTCACGGGATCATCACGGGACCTTGAGTCACAGGAGACCACGCTGCCAAGTTGGGCGTCTATGTATACCTCCATCGCGACTTCCCTACTCCCAGGAAGATTCGGGACAGGATCCTAAATCAATTTTAGACTATATTAAAAGCCTTAATCTAGATGGTTTTTAAAGACGGGAATGGCACAATAGTCCAAATAAAATAGGTCGCAGTGCCCGCCAAGCCGCTCCTCAAAAAGAAATAGAACGCGACAGTGCCCTGCGTGCCAGCAAAGCTGTGAAATTAGTTGGATGGGATTGAGATTAGGTCGTTTGTAAAAACTAAGAAGAGCTGGTGATAGAATAGAGCCCTGGGGAACACCTACAGAGTGGTGTGGGGATTAGATTCGACGCCGGCCAATACTACCTTGATTGAACGGTGAGTAAGGAAACTCTCAATCCAGTTTTTTAGAAGAAAGTTAATACCAACAGCTTGGAGTTTATTCAACAGAGCAAGGTGCCATACTCTATCAAAGGCCTTGATATTCAGAGCAACCTAGCCAGATTCACTAAATCGATGAAAGCTTTGCTGGTCGTTCTCTGTTTCGATCTAACTGCTTTTCGTCCAATATTTGGTTCCATTCAAAATATTCCATAAACTACCTGTTTATTATTGCCTCCATAATTTTGGAGAGAATATAAGTGATTGCCATTGGCCGGTAGTTAGAGGAGTCGCTAGAGTCACCTTTTTCGGTATAGGCTGAATATGGGCCAGTTTGCCAGGAAACTCTGGAGAAGTAAGTAAGGACGTAGAGTTTGTACAGATCGGGTCCAGAGGATTTGTTGGAGTCAAGCTCTTTGAAACACTTATATACTTCACGAGTCCTGTAGAAAACTGTTCATTGAGTGAGAGGAACACTCGACGACAGAAATGGCTTGTCAGTATCAGGTAAGCAAGAATTAGAGGCGAACAGAGATGCGAGTAAGTCGGCTTTGGATTTGCTTTCTGTTAGCATAATCCCATCGTGAATGAAAGAAGGAATCGTGGATATAATAAAATTTTTACTGATGGATTTTACCAAGGACCAGGGGTTTTTACTGCCAGCAGTGGAGTTTTATGAGGTTACCTCTTAACCTGTCCTTAAATGTTTTGATTTGCCTGATGGTGGATTTGCAGGCCTTTCTCAACCTGATGTACTCACGCCGAGACGATTCAGTCCGGAAATGTCTGTACTCTCTCTATAAGGCTGTTTCTTTAGTTTTAATGGCGTTCAGGCATCACGATTCTGAAAGCACAGAATCGATTAAGCTCCAGTCAGTTGGCTTTTTCATAATGCCAAACAGTTCTTCTAGGAGCAGGCCTGGTTGAGGTGGAAGATTGGTATGGGAAATTAGCACTAATCAGGCAGTGATCTGAGTTGCCAAGAGACGAATCAACTTCGACGGAGTATCGCGTTTGATGGGAGGTAAGAAAAGGATCAAGGAGATAGACCCTTGACCTACAGCGCCAGGAACACGCGTTAGATGTATCACCATTTGGTGCAAATTATTGATCTCAACAAACACCTTGGCATTACTTCCCAGAAACACTGGTGCCATTTGAGTAATTCTGCCAATTTGCATTGTGAACGTTGAAATTTAATTTTTGAAAAGCAGAGTTAAATATCATCTATATCGCTATCGGAAATTATTCACACCTATTCGTAAAGCTATTGCAAAAATCTGTTTCAAGATTAAATTTCTTGAAACCGCTCTTATATGCCAAGTTTCAATCATAAAAACCGAAAAACCACCACTTTTTCTCAATATCTCAAAGTTAATCATCAAAAAACTGTTTCCTCAACATTTTCTTTAAGACTGTGCACATCCAGCCTTCATTCAACGAACCAAGAACAAAGTATTTTTAAACGGAACAAGTTGTATGTAATTAGTGTAAGTTGTTATCAGAATGCAGTCTAGCGAGGAATCGGAATTGGCAATGGAAATTTACTTTGTTAATTGTGACATAATTAAGATATTTATGAAGGAAATTGAGACTAATTCGAGGAGATTAGATGAGATTTTAATTATACTAATCAAATTAATTATATTTGAGCAAATCAGGAACTTGAAGTGTGAAAACTGTTTTAAGTATTTTTGTGTGAATGCATATTTGTTGTTGGCGATAACATAGTAGTTCTGCATCCATATTAATATTATTACTTAATCACTTTCGGTAGTTATTTATGCAAAATCATTACATCTTCCGTCCTGAGCATTATACGCACAAAACAAAGCATAAATCTGCTAAAAAAATACAAAAATTTCCAATTCAACATGAACTTTCGTTCCTTGGAAGCATATCATCTACCTCCTTCTGCTACGCAAGAAATCTCCGTGAGAATTTCAAAGATTCTGTTGAGATCTTTTACAAATGAAACTACATGCGAGCACGCGGTCCTCTAGTGATAAGAGCAGATGCAAACATTGAGACTGAGAGGCTGCTCTATAAATTGAACAGCTTGGGGTGCCCGCAGGCTTATCAGCTCTGACACTTTCGGTCGTTTTAGTTGTTCCGGGATCTCTTACAACACCAGAAGTTATCAATAGTGAAAGGTTGGAAAATTCTCTTTTTTTGTTGTTGTTATTACATAGGTGCAATTTATTGTGGTCCACGCGCGCCTTATATAAAATTTCATGTTTATTGAGAATTTCATTGATATTGTTTTCGCAAAAATTGCTTGAGTAATTTGCTGCTTGTTGTACAAATCAATTATTGATATAATAGAAAAGTGCGACACTTGTGCCTGCGGAATTTTTTTTGGCTCGCATTCTATTTTGAAATATTAGAAGAATATTTCTCATTGCAAGTTTTTACCTGATTGCGAAATATCGAAAGTGTTTTGTTGTTGTGTGTTGGTCGAGTGTTTTACTTAATTTTTACGAGAATTCTAAGTTCAAGTAAGTTTTTAGTTAAATTCATAATTAATTAATTAATAAATTAACGCCTTAAAGTAAAAAAAAATGTAATTAATATTTTTCTACAGAATAAACCCATTTCGTTCTCATTTCTTACATAAACATTAACGCTTGAACCCATAAACAGTTGTTGCTATACTTTCGAAAATTTATAAACGAAAGACAATTCTTATCTGCAGATTCCAGCATCTCTCGCACGTGCTTTGCTGTTTTACAATCAAATATTAAAAGAATGCACGAGGCAATAAAGTTCAAATTAATTTGCTATATTTTAAACTGATTGAGTTTAAAAGATACTAGTATATTTAAATCGATTTGTCTTTTGCGTTCTAATAGTGTTATATCAATTAATAACTTTCTTTTTTTATAGTATTAAATATAACCTTTTCGTTAACCCTTGACTTGTAGACTTTGGATTCAGAATACGTAATACTCGTAGCGTATTTTGAGCAAGGAATAGAGTTTTATGTAAAAAGAAAGGCGATTTCAATCAGCATTCATCATCATCATGAACTCCAGAAGTTATTGATGGCCTTGGCTTCATCCAGCGTTCGCTGCATGATTGTCGATATCTGGCTCCCGTCTTTTCCATTTTCTTATTTATAATTGTTTAATGCCCTCATCGACGTCGATTACCTGTCGAGACTTTCCGCAGCTAATCTTTTCCGGTTCCGTTTCATACCTTATACGACATCATGACCAATCCATCGTAGTCGTTTCTTTTATTCATTTTGAAAATGTTTAGAATTTTACTGCTTTCATACAACTCTGAGTTTTAACTTTTTCCCCAAATGCGGTCCACCCGTATTTACTTGTAATTTGCACGCATGATTTTCCTTTCGAATCTTCCTATCAAGGCTTCTTCTACGTTCTTCAATCTCTCCAACTCTAAACCATATAGTATGCCAGGACTTATATTTTTCGACGTCAGGTGTTTTACTGGTGTTACTGTTCTATCCCAGTCACTTTATACAAAAAAAGGGCAAAACCTATGAAAAAATTCAACTGGGGATTTATCAGCGGTACTCTCTTTATTTTGGACTCACATATAATTTCCCAAAAGTCCATAAAGCCAACTGACCGCCTACTCGAGTTATGGAGGGTCAAAGGCACGAAAATCAATTTTTCTCAAATATCTCGTAAATTATCGGTTTTGTGCAATTTTTGGCTAAGTAAAGATTGTTCGTGAGATGAATCTGTATAAAAATGTCCTACACGAAATTTACGTAGCACCAATGGTTTTTGAGATATGGGACTGGGAAAACTCGGGCATCGCGCTGCATTCTTTTCTGCACCACCTTTCAAGTATAATGCAAGCAGCGTTTTACATGGTATCCCTAGTAGGCCTAGTCCATAGGTTATAAGGTATGAAATAATTTTTTGTTATTTCTTCTATCTCCACTTCTTTCATGCTGCCATCTTCATCAACACTCATCCCAGAGGAAAATGACGAAATGTGGTCGGTCTTCTAAATGCATTTTTCATCCAGTCACCTCCTGATTCTGCATCCACCTCCTTTTCTAGTCCTTTCTGCTTTGAATTACTTAGTTCTGGTGGCTTTGACATTTTCTGTGTTGACTCGTTTGAAGGCCTGAGATATTGCTTTCCTTTTCTTCCAATAGCATTGGCTGTGATGAACTTTCTCCCCGTTGTCTTAAGATCCTTTTGCCACTTATCGTGGAAATAATTACGCATATTTTCAATTATTGTCTGACATCTTCGCAAGTTCCCTCGCTCTGGAAGAAAGCCATAGAGCCAAATTACACGACCTATCACTTTCCCAGACTCACTTTCCAATCACTTCCAATAAACCGGTTTTTTAGACAAGGGGGCGCAGGGAAGTGCGTGTGTTGGTCTCACTTGTGAATCCAAGAAAAATTTCGGTCTGCGATAATTATAAGAATTTTTGTTGTTTTGTGCACAACCACATAGACAATAGAATTGTTACACGGAAAAGAGGCAGAAATTTAAATGCACCGTGTAATACTCAAATTATACACAGACAGGTTTGGCGTGAGTCCCAAGTGAATGGCCGTGTAATTTCACTCATAGTCATCCTTTACCCAAAAAATCCCCTCCAGCTGACTTAACAGACTTTCGTTCTATCAGTATTGTGCCCTTCCTTGCAACGGAATGATTCTTTATACACAACAACTGCAACATACAGCTTCCGTAGATCCCATAGTTGTTAAAAAGCGGTATTAAAGGTAACGACTGATCTGCGCCCTGCGGTTGACAAGGGTGACAATGCGTTACTGGTTTTTCTGGATTTCTCTAAGGCATTCGATTCTGTAGTTCACTCTCGTCTGCTTTCAAACTTTGCCAACTCTACCACTTTTCTTCTTCTGCTATTCTGCTTATCTTTCTGACTTCCTCATGACTCTCCAATCCCTGCGTTCCATCAGATTTCTCATTCCCGCTCATATTTCATCGCTCAGTCTGTGGAATAATCTTCTATGTACAAAGAACAAGTACAGCCTTGAGAAGGCAGGTATCCTTCTCTCTATCATCCTCTTCTTCTCCTCTCTAGTATCTCTTCTCCCTCTCCCTTATTTCCAAGCTTTAGTTAAAATCCCTAAAAATATGTAATAAATCAATAAATCATTATTATTATTATTAAGTGGGTGCTACATTTGGGACACCCTATAAAGCAACCCGACTATAGAACCTGACTATTACTGAGTTAGAATGTCGGAACTTATACAACATCTTAAAGTTTAAAAGTAAGAGGCGCATCCCCATCTCCTTAAGCATTCTCCATACTACTCTTAACCAAGGATAGGTTAAAACGACTATGATCTCGGCTGTGTTCGTAAATGCAAGGTTTGTTTGCTTGCATGCAGGCAACCTTGCAATCGCTTGCTAGTTAGATTAGTCATTTGCGAATTATTCAGGGTTGCTTAAATGAACGCATTTCACCATTTTTAAAAAGCTACTGTCTGCCCACTTGAATTTATTTGACAGTTCGTTTTTTTTCTTCGTGAATCCAAACTAGCAAGTACTTTGAAATACATGCATGGGTTGCTATCATTTGCAAATGTACTTGCATTTCAGAACGCTGGGCTTTTTTCAGTTGCAATGCTGAACGACATGCAAAATTTGAGCTACATGCAAAATTTGAGCAACTTCCATTTACGAACACCGCCCTCTTTGATTATCTATGACTTGATCGATAGACTAACAGTGCAAAGAATTATTCCGAAACATTGAGTGTGAATCCTTAACTTTATAACATAAATAAGAAAATATTTAGATAAAAAGAGAACTATAGTTACTAGGATAAATATTATTGCTCATACGTTTCTAACTACTTTTTCTTGGAAATTAATTAAAAACAAATAACCATTACAAGAAATGTATTTTTGTTAGCTCATTAGTTACTACGACAAATTGGCACGGGATCCGAAACCTAAATATATCCTATTATAACGAATCTAAATCAAGGTAAATAATATTGATAAATTACAAGTGACTGGTGTATATAGCATTTAATTATCACATTAGGCTGTTAAATTTATTCTCGGGTCATATGACGACGTTGTTACGTTTTTGTTGAACTCTTTCGTAAATAGTTTGAAAATAGCTTTTTCTCACACGAGTTTTTTAAATGGCATGAAAATGTTAATTGACGCATAACAACAAGATAATTATAAATTATACTGAATTTTGCTTGGATATAATTAAAGAAAATTTTCAAATTTGTTTAAGTTTAAAAGAAAGAATAATTGATTATAGATTTAGCATTTTCTTGAGTTCTTTTACCTGTAAGTAACTACAGATCTTTTCAGAAGATAAATAGACATGTTACTTTTATATACGAAGTTTGCTTCTGGAAGTACCATACCATGCCAAACAACAAACAGAATATTAAGCTCACAATTTTCGAAAGGAAAATCCTAAGAAAAATATTTGGTCGTATAAAGGTTAACCGAAAGGAATGCTCTTTAAAACTAACGAAGGGCTTGAAAAAATTTGTGCCGAGTTACACACGTAAAATTGACTATGATGGCTCGGACATGTTCTATGAACTCCGGAAGAAAATTCTAGCCCGGATTTACAATGGTAGACCATCAGGAAAAAGAAGCGAAGAGATGGTTGGAAAGAGAGTTCAAGAGCTTCGAGTCTTATAAGGACTTTACACTCCGTTTATGACTGAAAAGTTGAGTCGAGGTTAAGTTGAAATTTCGACCACCGTATATGATGTCGATTTGAATTCACTTTGGGTTGAAATAGAGTTGAACTGATATCAAAGCATAACCTCAAATTTTTGTGTGAAATTTCCATTTATAGATATGTAAAATACAGAACGAAATAATATTTTGTTTCTGTGCCAGAAAAACCACCACACACACACAACTAACGCCGAAAGCGGACTTCACGGATAGTAAACAAACAAAACAAATGCCACTTCAACGCAATTTCAACTCAATCCGCGTATATGAGGCGAATTATCAACTCGATCCAGGTTGGAGAGCTGAGTTGGATTGAGTGGACACAGTTTCAACTCGATATCCGTTTATGACTGGGTTGAACTCGGGTTGAACCTGGGATGAACCCAGTCATAAACGACGTTATTAAAAAGAAAGACAAGCCATAGATACGTTGTGAATTAACGTACACAATTGATTGTTTCATTTATAAACAAAACTTTGCTTTTTGACTATCTTTATTACCTTGTTTACGATTCATAAACGACAAATACCACTTGGAAAAACTACCGAAATGTTAAAATAATTGTGTACCTTCCTACTGGTCACTATATGCTTGTCTATTTTCCTTCATTTATCTTTACTTAAAATTTGATTCCTTTTTTTAAAGAAACCATTTTTCTTTTCAATCTTATTTATTAAGCTTTATACCATGTTCGCACTGAGCCGAAATTACATGATTTTGGCTATTTTGTTGATTTCGCCCAAAATCACATTCAAAATCATGGGCGCTTTCAGTAATGCAGGATGCGTGCGCAATTGACTTATTCAGTCATTGAAAGCTTCACACTTTCAATTGCTGAATAAGCCATTTGCGCACGCATCCTGCATTAAGCTGGTGACATATACAAGCGTACATGCCTTGCATTCAGCGGCTCCATGATATCCGGCGAATTTCCTCTGACATATAATTACATGGTTTGCGTTCCGTGCCAGCTTTCACACATAGCCCGAAAATCTAAGTAACGTGTTCATGTGTTTGTGTGCTTATGCTTGTGTGTGCTATCTCGAATGCGGCAATGCAGAAAAAGTTGAAAGTAGCCCGACCTTTGCGTGGCATGCCTTCCATTCACGGGATATTCCGTCAGCTCGCATTTGAATACACACACTTCTATATTATCTGTCAACGAATGCAACGCATGTACGGTTGGATATGTCACCAGCTTTAAGGCTGAAGCAGAACCAATCCGTTCCGTCCGCTCCGCACGTTTTTCCTTTATTCTTTTTGACATTCCGTCCGCTTGATTGTGGCTACCGTTCCGCTCGTCTCATGGAAAGTTTATGGAAATGTCAAATTTCCAACTTTTAAAAACGGACGGAACGAATTGGTTCTGCTTGAGCCTTTACTGAAAGCGCCCCATGTGATTTCCCATGTATTCTTGTGATTTCGAAATCATCTCAAACCTCGTAATTTTGGCAAAATTACGAACGAAATCATGTCGAAGCCAATACTCAAACCTAAAAATCGAATTCAGCTCAATTCAGCAGGTCTGTCAGCAGCTGACAGCACCTCAGTTAGACACATTTTTATAACACAATTTTGATTTTGCACATTTTAACATTCTTCAAAATACAAAAACCCAAGATATATAAAATAAATAAGCTATGGGCTTTGTTATAAGAGGAATTGCTAGTGAAATTCGGGCAGGAAAAATCGAAGACATGAGTAGTGCTAGAAAAAATTGTCAAACGAAATCATTTCAATCCAGTGACACCTGTTCTACATAATTTCAAAATCACTTTCCGAAATCACTTAATTTCGGCTCAGTGCGAACATGGTACATATTAGTGTTTATTAAAAAGAAATCCAAAATATTTATTGATAAAATCGTTCATCATTCTTGTTTTGGCCATTCTCAACTAAAATAAATAAACACGAAAAACAATTAATAAAAAATGTACAAGAAACAACGCGATAATAAGATAATAACTAAAATAAAATAAAATAAGTGATTTAAAGATATCAATTTAAAAAAATACAAGACCGCTGTTGATGCTCATTACTATTAAGAATAATCTAGGGGAGATGACCTTTCTTTGATAATTCGTTGGCTTTGTTGCTCCTACTTGAGCAAGGAAAATTTTAGGGATGAAAATACAACATAAATATTTTTTCCGTTCGACATTGAAATGTTGATGATCTGTAGATAGGACAATTGAGCATTTCTTAGTTCAGTTCAGTTAGTTCAGGCAATTAAAGAATGAATTTATTTGAATATTCGCTATTTACCAAATTTTTTCATGCACTCCATTGGCCTCCATAAATACTACATGCCAAATATAAGTAGTTATGTGTCAGGTACTAAGGTACTACTGAATTTTAGAGAAATCTTGATAACATTTTATTTCTGTGACATTTAAAAAAATTAAATGACTTATAGCGTCATCGATTTGCTGCCCTTTTTGCTCGAAAAGTGCTTTTAGAGCAGATTGCATCATCAATTTGACGCTCCCTCTCAGGGCTGTGTCATCGATTTGTCACTGGCTTCATTCGCTTGGTGAGTGTTGAAGCGAACGCAAGTGGCGGGATGGAAGACGTCCCAAAAAAAAGAAAACGTGGTCGCATAAAAGCGAACCAGTAAAAGTACCGTTAGGAACAAAAAGTTTTACAGAAGATAATAGGGGTGTTCATGATCTGTGTTATTTGTGTTATTCGTGTTATTTATGCTAAATCGAAAATAAAACTCATAGTAAATGACATTTGTTTAACATGAATAACACAAATAACACAGATCATGAATACCCCTAATGTCTTAAACTAGTGAATTTAAACAAACAAAGTTATCGGTTAATATAATTAAAAAGAAAACGTGTTAAGGTGTAACCTTAACCATATTGTCCGAAACAAAAGAAATTGGGGAGTAAACTGACGAAAAGAACAACAGGGATTTCCGGATGAGGAACAACCTTAAAAATAATCATTTGATTTAAGGATTTGGATTGAAGAAGTCAAGAAGAGTCACTGACAATAATATCTTCATTATATGAAGACCACTTGGATGAGGTTATGGCTGGGAACATCATCTAACTTGTCTTCAAAATAACTCTGATAGTAATAATATTTTAATACTTAGTTGTAACTGTTAATAGTATTGTTAAAGGTTGAAGTAATAAGGTCAAATTATACAATTAGAACACAGCTAAGAAATGCTAGAAACTGTGTTTGTGTTAAGATATTTTAATTGTACACTTAAAATAATTGTGGCAATCAGGTTCAAAAATATAGCTATGTTAATATTAAGTTTAAAATCTACATTTTTTTCCTAATCTAGATAATGAACTAAGACGACTTAAATGAGTTTATATTTTGTTAGACTCATCTAACTTGTCTTAAATAAAATTAGTTTAGTTAGTAATTGTATATATTGTATACACACTTATTTTATATCTTAGTTTTTAAGGTAGCGTAGCCCTTGAGGACCAATATTGTTATTAAGCACAACGGTCGCAATTGTGCAGATTTAAACCTTTATTGTATAAAGCTCGGCAGTTTCTCAAATATATTACAGGCAAATGGACAATACGTTTACAGTCCATCAATTACATTTGCATTAGTAAATAGAAGATAACTCTATGCATGGTACAATAATACAAGGTAGGCTCATAAGGAAAAGCTCTGTTTCCATCTTGAAAAGCTTAGACGCAATTTGTATGAAAAAAGATCTGAGTGACGTCAGGGGAAAGCTTTTTTCCCTTATGAACTGAGATCTGAGTGACATCACGAAGCCAGAGCTTCTCCTTATGAGCCTACCTTGTATTATTGTACCATGACTCTATGTAACTGTGAACTTTAGCCGAATAAATGAATTGAAAAAAAAAATTGTCACTCGCTCCAAGAGCAAACCAAGATTTTGTCATCGATTTGCCCAAAAGTGCTCTACCAAAGATCAGTAAGAGCAAGTTTTTAGATCTGTATCATATCGACAGATTTGAAAAGTGCTCTAAAATTTAAAAAGTTATTCATGTTGTGAAGATTAAATAAATAAAAAAAATTTATAATAATAATACAACAAAATTATTAATGGTCGAAAAATCTTTAGAATAATCATTAGATGTCGACGCAGGATATGTATAGTTATTTCAAATACCAAAGAAATTAAAGCAAAATTGTAAATTTTTCTGGGAAGTAATATGTTCAGAACACAAAAATGTGTAAATGTTAATCAAAACAAATCTTGAAGGGAGCAAAATTCAATCGAAGAGCAAGCGAAATTGAATCAGAGCAATTCTATGTTAGAGCGAATTAAGCAAAAGTAGCTCGCTCCAGATGAAATGTGCTCGCACTCGAAGCTAGAGCTGCCAAATCGATGACGCTATTAAACTAATCCAAATACACCACATGCAGTGTGCTTAGCTTTTATTTTCACTTTTCACAATTCCTATACAACAAAATTTATACCAAAATTTTTTTTCCAGTTTCGCTGGGTTTACAACTTCTTGATCACCTCAAAAATGCCAGATTACAAAATTAATAATGAAAATACACAGCCAACAACAACTAAACCTGGAAAATTATTGAGAGAAATTAGCAAATCTTCTTTAACGATACATGCTAGCCATGTTGAAGTTACTCGACAGGGTGCAAAAAGCCGGCTTACCAAAGGCGGCGGTTCCCCGCCTTGCTCACCAGAAACTCCAGTAGTTAGCAGAACCAACATAAAGAGAGAAACGAGCGTTTGCTCAATGGCTATAGAAGGAACTGAAGCAACTGTAATGGTAATTTATACAGGAGGCACTATTGGAATGGTGAGAAATAAGGAGAATGGTGAGTTGTTATATTTATCTAGCATATCTTTAAAAAATTTGAAATTATATTACCTAAATCAATGCAACAGTATTACTCGTTAAGTATATTATAAAGTTCCATAATTCTGTATTACGCATTACGAAGGATTCTCTAGGGTTATGATTAGATCTGAGACTTGTCCATCTGTTTCTCTGTTTGTACATATAACGTTTGTAATATTTATTATACTTAGGAGCACTTAGGACATCAAAAGCAACGCAAGATATAAGCAATTGTTTTCTACTTGAAAACTCCACGAGATCAATAACTTCGCGAAGGTCCAAGTAGTGAGGTAGGCTTTGGTAGTCAGGTGGCTCATGTGGATTTCGCAGGACAAAAAGCAGAACCTTATTTTGTACTATTCCAATCCTATTACTAGAGAACAGATTCTTCAGTTGTTTACTGTCAGGTAGCCATCGGTAGCAAGGTAGCAAGCAAGTCAAAGCAACCAAGCAACTCCGAGATAGTTACGGCACGTGCGTATTTAAATACAAGGCTCTTTTATGAAATTGTGTTATTGTCCATTTGAGGAAGTATGAGGATAAAATGGCAATGCCTCTACATTCCTCCACCGAGTGCTTATCACAAGAATTGGAGTGAGGTAGGATTTCTTCCATAGAAAACGTTTCTAACGATCAAGATTTATTGAAGATAAGATGAAGAAGGGACCGTTTCTCTTCTTCCCGTCAAGATTATTAGACCGGTCATTACCTCGTCATAACAGACAGGGATATGTCCAGGGCCGTCGAAAGGAAATCCGGGCCCGGTAGACAATCAATTACGGCCCCTATTAAAATTGGCCTTATTTGATGCTTATTTGGTACTTTTCGACAAAGCTCAGGTTTTGAAGTGGGTTTTAACCTTGACTTTTACAGTACCCATGAAAATATACAGGATGATATGTAAACCTCTACCAAAAAAAAAATTCAAAACGCCCAGCGGCTAAACCGTTACGATTTTCCCCACGCATACAATTTTTTGTTCGTTCCAAAACCTATCCACAGCCGGCCGCTTTGTAACTTTATGCAATACACTCCGTATAGCTTGTTATTGAAACACTCCGTATAGCTTGTTATTGATTAGGTTCAAAAACAATTGTCTGAACATTTTCAACCCTTCTCTTCTCCTTCTTCCCAAACTTCTCGGTGGTTCAGTTAGAACAACCGTACTAAATTGAGATGTGACACTGCGTATAGGTATTCAAGTAGATGCCTCTGAACATGAAACTTCTCGGTGAATTGAAATTTCTCTTTTCGGTTAGCCGTTACACTGCCCCCTTCTTATACCATGTTCGCACTGAGCCGAAATTAAGTGATTTCGGAAAGTGATTTTGAAATTATGTAGAACCGTTCGCACTGGATTGAAATGATTTCGTTTGACAATTTTTTCTAGCACTACTCATGTCTTCGTTTTTTCCTGCCCGAATTTCACTAGCAATTCCTCTTATAACAAAGCCCATAGCTTATTTATTTTATATATCTTGGGTTTTTGTATTTTGAAGAATGTTAAAATGTGCAAAATCAAAATTGTGTTATAAAAATGTGTCAAACTGACGTGTGTCAGCTGCTGACAGACGTGCTGAATTGAGCTGAATTCGATTTTTAGGTTTGAGTATTGGCTTCGACATGATTTCGTTCGTAATTTTGCCAAAATTACGAGGTTTGAGATGATTTCGAAATCACAAGAATACATGGGAAATCACATGATTTTGAACGTGATTTGAGCGAAATCACCAAAATAGCCGAAATCACGTAATTTTGGCTCAGTGCGAACATGGTATTACTTAGTGTTCTTCCCGAATACAGCTTCCTCCAAGTCCCGTTGTTTCCGATCGAACTTTTTCCATTCGATAGGTGTCATGGTTTAAAATCGTAATGACAGAGGAGAGGCCCTTACATTTTTTCCATTTTCTTTGTAGTTTTACGATTTACCTGTTATTCGTCGAGGATTTTATCGATCGCCTTTCTTAGATGCAGATCCTTTAGGACGTAGCGGGTTTTAATCCTGTTGCTGGCCGATTGCAGATTTCCCCGGACTGTCTGGTCTGACTGGTTTCCTTTAATTTCGCTTCTAGTGCAGAGGAGTGTTCGCTAGTGGTTGGTGTGCTTTTGGCGCGATTCCAAACTTTAAAACACCTGGCAGCGTTATCTGTTTCCCAAAGATCTTCCTTACAGGCGTCTGACCGGTTGAACTGTGGATTGCTGTCCTGTGCAGCGTTTTTTTATTGAACTACTAGCATAAAACCCGCGTGCCTTGCAACGCCTTTAAATAAAAACTGTTTATTATGTGCACTGTTTTCCTTGAAAAGAAAACAAACAAAAAAGTCAGTTGTTATTATCCCTAAAAAAGGTTTATTATAGAGCATTTTTTTAATAAACATGGTAAACAAATTGCTGCGTATATCACCTCTGCTCAACAAATCTGCAAGTTTTGAAGCAGAGATTGGTGTGTATATGTCATCAAGAGAAGTGACAAAGGAATCCTAAATAAAGTAAATTTTGAGTCATTCATTTCCACGTGATTATAAGGATGCACTGTCAAAATTTCAGCCCTTCAGCCCCAGCGGTTTGGGTTAACTCCATTTCACCCCTTTAGGGGATGAATTTCGAAAAATCTATTTATAGTGGATGTCCACGTCATTATAGGGATGCACTGTCAAAATTTCAGCCCTATAGCTCCAGCGGTTTTGGGTTGACCCCATTTCACCCCCTTATGGAATGAATTTCTAAAAATCGCTTCTTAGTGGATGTCCACGCCATTATAGGGATGCACCGTCAAAATTTCAGCCCTATAGCTCCAGCGGTTTGGTAAACCCCATTTCACCCCCTTAGGGGATGAATTTCGAAAAATCGCCTCTTAGTGGATGTCCACGTCATTATAGGGATGCACTGCCAAAATTTCAGCCCTATAGCTCAGGCGGTTTGGGTAAACCCCATTTCCCCCTTTGGGGAACGAATTTCGAAAAATCGCTTGTTAGTGGATGTTCACGTCATTATTGGGATTCACTGTCAAAATTTCAGCCCTATAGCTCCAGCGGTTTTGGGTTGACCCCATTTCACCCCCTTATGGGATGAATTTCTAAAAATCGCTTCTTAGTGGATGTCCACGCCATTATAGGGATGCACCGTCAAAATTTCAGCCCTATAGCTCCAGCGGTTTGGTAAACCCCATTTCACCCCCTTAGGGGATGAATTTCGAAAAATCGCCTCTTAGTGGATGTCCACGTCATTATAGGGATGCACTGCCAAAATTTCAGCCCTATAGCTCAGGCGGTTTGGGTAAACCCCATTTCCCCCTTTGGGGAACGAATTTCGAAAAATCGCTTGTTAGTGGATGTTCACGTCATTATTGGGATTCACTGTCAAAATTTGAGCCCTATAGCTCCAGCGGTTTTGGGTTGACCCCATTTCACCCCCTTATGGGATGAGTTTCGCAAAATCGCTTGTTAGTGGATGTCCACGTCATTATTGGGATTCACTGTGAAAATTTCAGCCCTATAGCTCCAGCGGTTTGGGTAAACCCCATTTCACCCCCTTAGGGGATGAATTTCGAAAAATCGCCTTTCTGAGATTTGAAACAAATAATTTTAAACCAGAATTGTCTAATCTTTCAATTGGTGGCATTCATAATGTTCTACGATATACATTAGCCGAGATACCAGGCGTAGAGCGTAAAAAATGGTGACAAATCGTACTAATTAATTAATTAAAAAAAAACTAATCAAAATAGCGAAAAACGGAAACTTACTTCCACCTTCTGGGGTATCCATGCATCTACAAAATTTCAGATTTCTATCTCTTCTAGTTTGGCTACAATGCGTGACGGTACGCACAAGCAGACACACAGATACACAGACACACAGATACACAGACACACAGACACACAGACACACACTTTCCTTTATTAATATAGATTTAGAGATCTTCTTCATATAAATTTGAAACCCTATTTCTACCGTTTCTACTATTTTTACTGTTTCTATACTGATGAGAGGAAATTGAAGAAATTTTCTACATTTTAGAATGTGGCAAACTTCACGACAATAATGGAAATGACCATGATACACTATGGTCAGTGTTTTTCCATTCGAGCTAGGATGTGAAGATTTTCAGATTTTACATCTCTTGAACAACCTACATACAGCTGCCCGGGAAATGACTTTTATTTGGCAAAATTCGCCACCCATATTACCCGCGAAATTTAAAATTTGAATATTTTGATCATAAATTCATTATTTGCTACCTTAAAAACCTCCAGATACCGATTTTCATTGGAATCGGAGCACTATTGGAAAATCAGTCGGCCATATTGGCGCGGACATTTTGAATTTATAAGTTTTGACCGCAAATTCATTATTACCGACCTTGAAGACTTCTAGATGCACACTTTCATTGAAATCGGAACACAATTTGCAAATTCATATTTGGCTGGGTGGCCATTAGGGTGGAGTGAAAAAAACTGTTTTTTTTACAACGGCTAGGGCATACCTGCAGAAAGTTGTCATTTTAGCTTACAAATGAAGACAAAAAATATTATTCACCTCATTGCATGTTAAGAGGTGCCCCAGATGGTATAAAGATTTTAAAAAAATTACAAAATCAGCCTTTTGCCCACCTCGAAGATTGGTTTTTTTTATTTATGTTGTAGTCAAAATAAACATTACAATTCTTAATTTTGGCTCTTTTTAAACACAAACAAAACTATAACGCAAGTTTTAGAACAAAACTTATCATGCAAACTACAAACAAGATATTTTTTACCATTTTTACAAATTTTAAGAAAACCTCATATTTATGTATAAATGGGGCACTATATGTTTATAACTTTCATATTTGACCCTAAGATTTTAGATAATTTAGATTCCCGCACTCCCGCATTCCCGCATTCCCGCATTGCCGCATTCCCGCATTCCCGCATTCCCGCACTCCCGCATTCCCGCACTCCCGCATTCCCGCACTCCCGCATTCCCGCACTCCCGCATTCCCGCACTCCCGCATTCCCGCACTCCCGCATTCCCGCATTCCCGCACTCCCGCATTCCCGCATTCCCGCATTCCCGCACTCCCGCACTCCCACATTCCCGCACTCCCGCATTCCCGCACTCCCGCATTCCCGCACTCCCGCATTCCCGCACTCCCGCATTCCCGCACTCCCGCACTCCCGCATTCCCGCACTCCCGCATTCCCGCATTCCCGCATTCCCGCACTCCCGCACTCCCGCATTCCCGCACTCCCGCATTCCCGCACTCCCGCATTCCCGCATTCCCGCATTCCCGCACTCCCGCATTCCCGCATTCCCGCACTCCCGCATTCCCGCACTCCCGCATTCCCGCACTCCCGCATTCCCGCATTCCCGCACTCCCGCATTCCCGCACTCCCGCATTCCCGCATTCCCGCACTCCCGCACTCCCGCATTCCCGCACTCCCGCACTCCCGCATTCCCGCACTCCCGCATTCCCGCACTCCCGCATTCCCGCACTCCCGCATTCCCGCACTCCCGCATTCCCGCACTCCCGCATTCCGCACTCCCGCACTCCCGCACTCCCGCATTCCCGCACTCCCGCATTCCCGCACTCCCGCATTCCCGCATTCCCGCACTCCCGCATTCCCGCACTCCCGCATTCCCGCACTCCCGCATTCCCGCACTCCCGCATTCCCGCACTCCCGCATTCCCGCCCTCCCGCATTCCCGCATTCCCGCACTCCCGCATTCCCGCATTCCCGCACTCCCGCACTCCCGCACTCCCGCATTCCCGCATTCCCGCACTCCCGCACTCCCGCATTCCCGCACTCCCGCATTCCCGCACTCCCGCATTCCCGCACTCCCGCACTCCCGCATTCCCGCATTCCCGCATTCCCGCACTCCCGCATTCCCGCACTCCCGCACTCCCGCATTCCCGCACTCCCGCATTCCCGCATTCCCGCACTCCCGCATTCCCGCACTCCCGCACTCCCGCATTCCCGCATTCCCGCACACCCGCACTCCCGCATTCCCGCATTCCCGCACTCCCGCATTCCCGCATTCCCGCATTCCCGCACTCCCGCATTCCCGCACTCCCGCACTCCCGCATTCCCGCATTCCCGCATTCCCGCATTCCCGCACTCCCGCATTCCCGCACTCCCGCACTCCCGCATTCCCGCACTCCCGCATTCCCGCACTCCCGCACTCCCGCACTCCCGCACTCCCGCACTCCCGCATTCCCGCACTCCCGCATTCCCGCACTCCCGCATTCCCGCACTCCCGCACTCCCGCATTCCCGCACTCCCGCATTCCCGCACTCCCGCATTCCCGCACTCCCGCACTCCCGCATTCCCGCATTCCCGCACTCCCGCATTCCCGCACTCCCGCATTCCCGCATTCTCGCATTCCCGCACTCCCGCACTCCCGCATTCCCGCACTCCTGCATTCCCGCATTCCCGCACTCCCGCATTCCCGCACTCCCGCATTCCCGCACTCCCGCATTCCCGCATTCCCGCACTCCCGCATTCCCGCACTCCCGCACTCCCGCATTCCCGCACTCCCGCATTCCCGCACTCCCGTACTCCCGCATTCCCGCACTCCCGCATTCCCGCACTCCCGCACTCCCGCATTCCCGCATTCCCGCATTCCCGCATTCCCGCACTCCCGCATTCCCGCATTCCCGCATTCCCGCACATCCGCATTCCCGCATTCCCGCACTCCCGCATTCCCGCACTCCCGCACTCCCGCATTCCCGCACTCCCGCACTCCCGCATTCCCGCACTCCCGCACTCCCGCATTCCCGCACTCCCGCATTCCCGCATTCCCGCACTCCCGCATTCCCGCATTCCCGCATTCCCGCATTCCCGCACTCCCGCATTCCCGCACTCCCGCATTCCCGCACTCCCGCATTCCCGCACTCCCGCACTCCCGCATTCCCGCATTCCCGCACTCCCGCATTCCCGCACTCCCGCACTCCCGCACTCCCGCACTCCCGCATTCCCGCACTCCCGCATTCCCGCACTCCCGCACTCCCGCATTCCCGCACTCCCGCACTCCCGCATTCCCGCACTCCCGCATTCCCGCATTCCCGCATTCCCGCATTCCCGCACTCCCGCATTCCCGCACTCCCGCACTCCCGCACTCCCGCACTCCCGCATTCCCGCACTCCCGCATTCCCGCACTCCCGCACTCCCGCATTCCCGCACTCCCGCATTCCCGCATTCCCGCACACCCGCACTCCCGCATTCCCGCATTCCCGCATTCCCGCACTCCCGCATTCCCGCATTCCCGCATTCCCGCATTCCCGCACTCCCGCATTCCCGCACTCCCGCATTCCCGCACTCCCGCACTCCCGCATTCCCGCACTCCCGCACTCCCGCATTCCCGCACTCCCGCACTCCCGCATTCCCGCATTCCCGCACTCCCGCACTCCCGCATTCCCGCATTCCCGCACTCCCGCATTCCCGCATTCCCGCATTCCCGCACTCCCGCATTCCCGCACTCCCGCATTCCCGCACTCCCGCATTCCCGCACTCCCGCATTCCCGCACTCCCGCATTCCCGCACTCCCGCATTCCCGCATTCCCGCATTCCCGCATTCCCGCATTCCCGCACTCCCGCATTCCCGCACTCCCGCATTCCCGCACTCCCGCATTCCCGCATTCCCGCACTCCCGCATTCCCGCACTCCCGCATTCCCGCACTCCCGCACTCCCGCATTCCCGCACTCCCGCATTCCCGCATTCCCGCACTCCCGCACTCCCGCATTCCCGCATTCCCGCACTCCCGCATTCCCGCACTCCCGCATTCCCGCATTCCCGCACTCCCGCACTCCCGCATTCCCGAACTCCCGCATTCCCGCACTCCCGCATTCCCGCATTCCCGCACTCCCGCATTCCCGCACTCCCGCACTCCCGCATTCCCGCACTCCCGCATTCCCGCATTCCCGCACTCCCGCATTCCCGCACTCCCGCATTCCCGCACTCCCGCACTCCCGCATTCCCGCACTCCCGCATTCCCGCATTCCCGCACTCCCGCATTCCCGCATTCCCGCACTCCCGCATTCCCGCACTCCCGCATTCCCGCACTCCCGCATTCCCGCACTCCCGCACTCCCGCATTCCCGCACTCCCGCACTCCCGCATTCCCGCACTCCCGCATTCCCGCATTCCCGCACTCCCGCATTCCCGCATTCCCGCACTCCCGCATTCCCGCACTCCCGCATTCCCGCACTCCCGCATTCCCGCATTCCCGCACTCCCGCATTCCCGCACTCCCGCACTCCCGCATTCCCGCACTCCCGCATTCCCGCACTCCCGCACTCCCGCATTCCCGCACTCCCGCACTCCCGCACTCCCGCATTCCCGCACTCCCGCATTCCCGCACTCCCGCATTCCCGCACTCCCGCACTCCCGCATTCCCGCACTCCCGCATTCCCGCACTCCCGCATTCCCGCACTCCCGCACTCCCGCATTCCCGCATTCCCGCACTCCCGCATTCCCGCACTCCCGCATTCCCGCATTCTCGCATTCCCGCACTCCCGCACTCCCGCATTCCCGCACTCCTGCATTCCCGCATTCCCGCACTCCCGCATTCCCGCACTCCCGCATTCCCGCACTCCCGCATTCCCGCATTCCCGCACTCCCGCATTCCCGCACTCCCGCACTCCCGCATTCCCGCACTCCCGCATTCCCGCACTCCCGTACTCCCGCATTCCCGCACTCCCGCATTCCCGCACTCCCGCACTCCCGCATTCCCGCATTCCCGCATTCCCGCATTCCCGCACTCCCGCATTCCCGCATTCCCGCACATCCGCATTCCCGCATTCCCGCACTCCCGCATTCCCGCACTCCCGCACTCCCGCATTCCCGCACTCCCGCACTCCCGCATTCCCGCACTCCCGCACTCCCGCATTCCCGCACTCCCGCATTCCCGCATTCCCGCACTCCCGCATTCCCGCATTCCCGCATTCCCGCATTCCCGCACTCCCGCATTCCCGCACTCCCGCATTCCCGCACTCCCGCATTCCCGCACTCCCGCACTCCCGCATTCCCGCATTCCCGCACTCCCGCATTCCCGCACTCCCGCACTCCCGCACTCCCGCACTCCCGCATTCCCGCACTCCCGCATTCCCGCACTCCCGCACTCCCGCATTCCCGCACTCCCGCACTCCCGCACTCCCGCATTCCCGCATTCCCGCATTCCCGCACTCCCGCATTCCCGCACTCCCGCATTCCCGCACTCCCGCACTCCCGCACTCCCGCACTCCCGCATTCCCGCACTCCCGCATTCCCGCACTCCCGCACTCCCGCATTCCCGCACTCCCGCATTCCCGCATTCCCGCACACCCGCACTCCCGCATTCCCGCATTCCCGCACTCCCGCATTCCCGCATTCCCGCATTCCCGCATTCCCGCATTCCCGCACTCCCGCATTCCCGCACTCCCGCATTCCCGCACTCCCGCACTCCCGCATTCCCGCACTCCCGCACTCCCGCATTCCCGCACTCCCGCACTCCCGCATTCCCGCATTCCCGCACTCCCGCACTCCCGCATTCCCGCATTCCCGCACTCCCGCATTCCCGCATTCCCGCACTCCCGCATTCCCGCATTCCCGCACTCCCGCATTCCCGCATTCCCGCACTCCCGCATTCCCGCACTCCCGCATTCCCGCACTCCCGCATTCCCGCACTCCCGCATTCCCGCACTCCCGCATTCCCGCATTCCCGCATTCCCGCATTCCCGCATTCCCGCACTCCCGCATTCCCGCACTCCCGCATTCCCGCACTCCCGCATTCCCGCATTCCCGCACTCCCGCATTCCCGCACTCCCGCATTCCCGCACTCCCGCACTCCCGCATTCCCGCACTCCCGCATTCCCGCATTCCCGCACTCCCGCACTCCCGCATTCCCGCATTCCCGCACTCCCGCATTCCCGCACTCCCGCATTCCCGCATTCCCGCATTCCCGCACTCCCGCACTCCCGCATTCCCGAACTCCCGCATTCCCGCACTCCCGCATTCCCGCATTCCCGCACTCCCGCATTCCCGCACTCCCGCACTCCCGCATTCCCGCACTCCCGCATTCCCGCATTCCCGCACTCCCGCATTCCCGCACTCCCGCATTCCCGCACTCCCGCATTCCCGCACTCCCGCATTCCCGCATTCCCGCACTCCCGCATTCCCGCATTCCCGCACTCCCGCATTCCCGCACTCCCGCATTCCCGCACTCCCGCATTCCCGCACTCCCGCATTCCCGCACTCCCGCACTCCCGCATTCCCGCACTCCCGCATTCCCGCATTCCCGCACTCCCGCATTCCCGCATTCCCGCACTCCCGCATTCCCGCACTCCCGCATTCCCGCACTCCCGCACTCCCGCATTCCCGCACTCCCGCATTCCCGCACTCCCGCATTCCCGCATTCCCGCACTCCCGCATTCCCGCACTCCCGCATTCCCGCACTCCCGCACTCCCGCACTCCCGCACTCCCGCATTCCCGCATTCCCGCACTCCCGCATTCCCGCACTCCCGCATTCCCGCACTCCCGCATTCCCGCACTCCCGCATTCCCGCATTCCCGCACTCCCGCATTCCCGCACTCCCGCACTCCCGCACTCCCGCACTCCCGCATTCCCGCATTCCCGCACTCCCGCATTCCCGCACTCCCGCATTCCCGCACTCCCGCACTCCCGCATTCCCGCATTCCCGCATTCCCGCACTCCCGCACTCCCGCACTCCCGCATTCCCGCACTCCCGCACTCCCGCATTCCCGCACTCCCGCATTCCCGCACTCCCGCACTCCCGCATTCCCGCACTCCCGCACTCCCGCACTCCCGCATTCCCGCACTCCCGCATTCCCGCACTCCCGCATTCCCGCACTCCCGCATTCCCGCACTCCCGCACTCCCGCACTCCCGCATTCCCGCACTCCCGCATTCCCGCACTCCCGCACTCCCGCATTCCCGCACTCCCGCATTCCCGCACTCCCGCACTCCCGCATTCCAGCACTCCCGCATTCCCGCACTCCCGCACTCCCGCATTCCCGCACTCCCGCATTCCCGCACTCCCGCATTCCCGCATTCCCGCATTCCCGCACTCCCGCATTCCCGCACTCCCGCATTCCCGCACTCCCGCATTCCCGCACTCCCACATTCCCGCACTCCCGCATTATATATATATATATATATATATATATATATATATATATATAGTGCCCCATCCTTACTAATCCTTACTAATATTATAAATGCGAAAGTAACTCTGTCTGTCTGTCTGTCTGTCTGTCTGCCTGTCTGTCTGTCTGTCTGTATGTTACGCTTTCACGCCTAAACCACTGGACCGATTTTGATGAAATTTGCAACAGACATAGTTCAGACCTTGGAGACGGACATAGGCTATTTTTTTTTGGAGAAAAAAGGGTTGAAGGGGGTGAAATGGGGTTCAATAAGTTGTAAGGGGATTTATTTTCTTTACTTTTTTTCTATTGTATAAAAAGTAACTGACTGAAAGACAACGCACAACCTAAACCGCTACAGCTAAAGGGCTGAAATTTTTGACAGTGCATCCCTAGCGATTTTTCGAAATTCATCCCCTAAGGGGGTGAAATAGGGTCAACTCAAAACCGCTGGAGCTATAGGGCTGAAATTTTGACAGTGCATCCCTTTAATGACGTGGACATCCACTAAAAAGCGATTTTTCGAAATTCATCCCGTAAGGGGATGAAATGGGTTTTTTCCAAACCGCTGGAGCTATAAGGCTGTAATTTTGACAGTGCATCCCTATAATGGCGTGGTCTTCCACTATTAAAGCGATTTTTCAAAACTCATCCCCTAAGGGAGTGAAATGGGGTTAACCCAAACCGCTGGAGCTATAGGGCTGAAATTTTGACAGTGCATCCCTATAATGATGTGGACATCCACTAAGAAGCGATTTTTCGAAATTCATCCCCTAAGGGGGTGAAATGAGGTTTTTCCAAACCGCTATAGCTATAGGGCTGAAATTTTGACAGTGCATCCCTATAATGGCGTGGACATCCACTATAAAGCGATTTTTCGAAATTCATCCCCTAAGGGGGTGAAATGGGGTTTTTCCAAACCGCTATAGATATAGGGCTGAAATTTTGACAGTGCATCCCTATAATGGCGTGGACATCCACTATAGAGCGATTTTTCGAAATTCATCCCCTAAGGGGGTGAAATGGGGTTTTTCCAAACCGCTATAGCTATAGGGCTGAAATTTTGACAGTGCATCCCTATAATGGCGTGGACATCCACTATAAAGCGATTTTTCGAAATTCATCCCCTAAGGGGGTGAAATGGGGTTTTTCCAAACCGCTATAGCTATAGGGCTGAAATTTTGACAGTGCATCCCTATAATGGCGTGGACATCCACTAAGAAGCGATTTTTCGAAATTCATTCCCTAAGGGGGTGAAATGGGGTTTTTCCAAACCGCTATAGCTATAGGGCTGAAATTTTGACAGTGCATCCCTATAATGGCGTGGACATCCACTATAAAGCGATTTTTCGAAATTCATCCCCTAAGGGGGTGAAATGGGGTTTTTCCAAACCGCTATAGATATAGGGCTGAAATTTTGACAGTGCATCCCTATAATGGCGTGGACATCCACTATAGAGCGATTTTTCGAAATTCATCCCCTAAGGGGGTGAAATGGGGTTTTTCCAAACCGCTATAGCTATAGGGCTGAAATTTTGACAGTGCATCCCTATAATGGCGTGGACATCCACTATAAAGCGATTTTTCGAAATTCATCCCCTAAGGGGGTGAAATGGGGTTTTTCCAAACCGCTGGAGCTATAGGGCTGAAATTTTGACAGTGCGTCCCTTTAATGACGTGGACATCCACTAAGAAGCGATTTTTCGAAATTCATCCCCTAAGTGGGTTAAATGGGGTTAACCCAAACTGCTGGAGCTGAAGGGATTTAATTTTGACAGTGCACCTCTATAATGACGTGGACATTCACTAAGAAGCAATTTTTCGAAATTCATTCCCTAACGCAATGAAATGGGGGACATAAACATGCCAATCTCTGCTTCAAATTTTGCAGATTTGTTGAGCAGAGGTGATATACGCAGCAATTTGTTTACCATATTTATTAAAAATATGCACTATAATAAACCCTTTTAGGGATAATGAGCTGACTTTTTTGTTTGTTTTTTTTTTTAGGGAAAACATTGCACATAATAAACAGTTTTTATTTAAAGGCGTTGCAAGGCACGCGGGTTTTATGCTAGTTTATACATAAATATGAGGTTTTCTTAAAATTTGTAAAAATGGTAAAAAATATCTTGTTTGTAGTTTGCATGATAAGTTTTGTTCTAAAACTTGCGTTATAGTTTTGTTTGTGTTTAAAAAGAGCCAAAATTAAGAATTGTAATGTTTATTTTGACTACAACATAAATAAAAAAAACCAATCTTCGAGGTGGGCAAAAGGCTGATTTTGTAATTTTTTTTAAATCTTTATACCATCTGGGGCACCTCTTAACATGCAATGAGGTGAATAATATTTTTTGTCTTCATTTGTAAGCTAAAATGACAACTTTCTGCAGGTATGCCCTAGCCGTTGTAAAAAAAACAGTTTTTTCACTCCACCCTAGTGGCCATGTTTTGACGGTCATTTTGAATTTCGAAAATCGGGCTTCGAGGTGCATAATGGGAGACCCCCAGGGACCTTAATGCAAAATAATACAATACAAGTTGGTTGGCCCGAACTTACACTCAAAAATTCAAAATAAATATTTTTAATTTCTTAGTCCTTAGTGTCTTATTCCACTTTCCAAATTTTGTTTAAAGAGCTTGAACCATAACACAACAATAAGCAGCCGTCCTTAGTCCTAAAATCTTTCCGATAACACCTAAAATGTTTTTTTATTTTAACAAAATTTTAAACTATATTTAAGAATAATAAAATCTTACAGTACTGGAACCTGTTCCAAATGCCTTGGTAAACACAATAAGAAAATATCCAAACATGCACGATGCTGGCTATGCCGAAGATAGATTTGGAATAGATGCCCAATCAAGTCCACTCGTGCTTCCTCCAGATGTTGGCAGACGTGTATTGTATACTGTTGTAGAATATACACCACTTTTAGACTCGAGCAATATGTCAATAGCAGATTGGGTTCGCATAGCCGAGGACATTTGGGTGAGTGCAGTTTAAAACAATCTACAAAAAAATAAACATAGATATTTTTAATTCCAAGATATATTTTTCCAGCACTCATATAATTATTACGATGGATTTGTTGTGCTCCATGGAACTGATACTTTGTCCTACACAGCTTCAGCGCTTTCTTTTATGCTGGAAAACCTAGGCAAAACTGTTATAATAACCGGATCACAAATACCAATTTTCGAAACACGAACAGATGGCAAAGACAATTTCACCTCGGCCCTAATAATAGCAGCAAACTATGTCATACCTGAGGTTTGTGTCTTCTTTGGAACAAAACTAATTAGAGGAAACCGGACAATTAAGACAAGTTCGAGTGCTCTAGATGCATTTGATAGTACTAATATTCCTCCACTTGGAAAAGTTGGTATTAACATAGAAATCAACTATCGACTAGTATTTCGACCGTGCACTGTTGAAAAGTTTAATATTCACGCTGATTTGGATGTTAATGTTGGTGTATTGAGAATATTCCCTAGCATTTCTCTAGCAACATTTAGAGCCTTTCTACAACCACCAATAAAAGGTGTTGTACTCCAAACGTTCGGCGCTGGCAATGTACCTTCAAATCGCAATGACCTAATGCAGGAGCTGAAAAGAGCTACGTTGCAAGGAATTATTATTGTTAATTGCACACAATGCACTTCAGGAACTGTTTCAGATATTTATGAAACTGGGCATATTTTAAATACTTTAGGCGTAATACCTGGATTTGATATGACACCTGAAGCCGCCTTAACGAAATTAGCTTATGTACTAGGAAAGAAGGAATGGTCGCTTGAAGTTAAAAAACAGGTAGGTTAATTGTTTTAGTGATTTGAGGAGTTGTAGTTGAGCTGTAATTGTAATTGTAGATGATGATTACCAACTTAAGGGGCGAGTTAACTTATGGAAAAACACCAAGAATGCAGGAATTTGATCTAGTCGAAGCTGTTGCAAGATCACTGCATTTAACAAGTCCAAAAGAACTGAAAGAACTGGGTGCAACACTATTTCCTGCAATGGTTAATTCGGCAATTATGTCAGGAAATGTTCAAAAGGTACTTTTATTTTATTGTGTTTATCCTTAATAACCAAAGAATGGATAACCATTTTTGAGTCTTTCCAATTTGTTGGTATTGTTAACATATGTGAGATAAGAGAAGTTTGATCAAGCAAAATACTCTTAAGAAATGCGGACTAGTAAATATGAACAGTTCAAATCGAACATTCACTGGTGCTATACTAGTGGCCATGGGCATCGTAGAAACGTCGATTAAGGTGGATGGGGACAAATACAATACGATTTTTTATGTACTTTTTATATACTGTAATGTTCGTCGACATGAATCAGGGCAAAGAATTGCTGAGATAGCCCGTGGTTACAGTCGCTCCAGAGTTGATCCAATTTAAGAGACGTGAAGTTGATGAAACGAATCAAACACTGGAAACAGGTGGACAAATGAGTGATTTGTACAATACTCAAGTCGAGGAGCTGTATGAAGAAATCGATGTCGACAGTAAGTAACGCGATGAAGTAATGGAACTAATTTCGAGATATTCGCCCGAGGAAAGAATGACTGAAATTGAATCGACCATTGTGTTAACGAACGAAACCCCAATTTGCCAGCGGCCGAGACGACTCGCTTTGTTAGAAAAGGAGGTCCTAGATAAGCAGGTCGAACAGGGGTTAAAGGACGGTGTAATAACAGAAAGCAACGCTGATTTCGCTAGCCCTGTGGTGTTGGCCAACATGCGTAATGGGGAATATTGTGTTTGTTTTGACTTTCGTTAAATCAACCAAAAAGTCGTTAAAGATCGATATCCCATGTCGCTTATTGAACAGCAATTATGGGGGGCCTCGGTAGTCTAGGGGTAAGGCGCCAGGCTGCTATCCCAGAGGTCCCGGGTTCGAATCCCGGCCAGCCCCACGGTCCTTCGCCTTTTCTACTTTTCCCGCACACATAACTTTCCTTATTTCTTCTCCCCTCTTTACATTCCTGATTCCTCCTGTCATAGCCTTCGCTAGTCCCCGCTCCACCAAGCGCATGCCATCGGTTGGCTGATGAGATTCAACTCGTTTCAGGAGGCATAACACTCCAGCGAGTTGTTTCTCAAAATGCCCCGTTGCCAGAGTCGCGAAATGGTTGGAAGTAGGTGGAATAAAATATCGCGGCTAGGTTATGGCAGCTCCTTCCTACTTCTCTCTCTCTCTTTCTACTATCTATCTTCCGGCTAGAGCTGCTGTTCGACAATCTATACGAAAAAAATAGATTGTCGAACAGTACAAAGGGGCTTTCCCGAAGCCTCTAGTCTATCACATAAAAAAAAAATTGGACAAGCTAAGCGCGGCAAAAATATTTACGACGTTGGACCTGAAAAAAGAAAGGAAGTATACAGTCTTTCTGACTAACTGTAACCAGTACAAGTTTTTGTGTGCACCGTTTGGCCTTTGCCATAGTCTAGCGAGCTTCGTACCCTTTATTTACACCGTTTTCAAGAACTTAATTCAAGATGGAACCATCATCCACTACGTAGATAATATTATTATTCCAGCCAAAAGTTATGATGATGGAATAGTCAAGTTAAAGAGGACCTTGGCAGCGAAGAGCGGCATCAATTAGAGGAAGTGCCAATTTCTGAAGACTAAAATGGAGTATTTGGGATATCTTATTGAGAACTCGACCATCAACCCGTCACCTACTAAGATTCGAGCAATAAAACTATTTCCTATACCTACCATGACGAAAAAAGTTCAGAGTTTTTGGGATTGGGTAGCTACTTCCTCAAACTTTCTGCAAAATTTGCCTAAATAGCTTCACCGTTGTATCAACAATTGAAGAAGAACCAAGCCTTTCATATTGGCGTTACGAGGCGTGTGGCGTTTGAGGAACTTAAGAGGATGCTGACAAATAAACCTCCTTTGCGATTGTATTACCACACAGCAATAACGGAAGTACACACGGACGCCAGCCAGGAGGGATTAGGAGCGGATTGTTGCAGAGAGGAGCGGACGAAGTTGGATTACATCCCGTATATTATATGAGCGAGACGACTGGTCCAGCAGAGTAGCGCTATATACGAGTTAACCTTCTAGCTCATAAGGTGCACTTCTCAGCAGGGCTGAGAAACATTTACCACTGCCGTCGTGGCTCAGCTGAGACATGCAAACATAAAATATTAAAAAACATAAAAGATCAAAAACATCAAACAGAGAAGCGTGCAAAACTAAAAAGGAAGTGGGGCACGCAGAGAGTCACGCCACATTGAGAAGGGTCCTTTTAAGGACAACTTCACTAGTTAGCAAGCTAAACACACTCCTATTGTTGTTAGTATTTATAAGCATGCGATTAACGGGTTCGAACATGCCATAATTGGTGTTAGAGGAATTAATGTGCAAGAGAGGTTCACCTCTCAGGTTGTAGTTATTCGCTCTAAATGACGCGCGGCTTCTTAAGAAACCAGAGTCCACCTTGTCATTCATCAGTCGATGAACGAATATAACGTCAGCGACCTCACGGCGCTTATGGAGAGAGCTCAAGTTGAGCAATTTGAGTCTGTTCTCATAAGGCGGAAGAGCAAGTGGGTCATCCCACGGGAGGTGGCTGAGTGCAAACCGGACGAACTTCCTTTGAACCGATTCGATTCTACTAACATGGGAGGAGTAGTAAGGAGACCATACCTGGGAAGCGTAGTCAAGCAAAGGCCTAACCAAAGATACGTACAGGTGTTTAGTGACGAGGGGGTTGTTGAACTCTTTGGACCATCTTTTTATAAATCCCAGGACTGAATTGCCCTTGGAGGAGATATAATTGATGTGGGTGGAGAAATCCAACTTACTTTCTAACCTAACCCCAAGATCAATTACAGATTCAGTACGGGAGACCTTGTTGTCAAGGAAAGTATGGTCATGAGTTATAACACCACGTTTCCTACAAAAAGTCATGATCTCGCATTTACTAATATTGAGCACAAGGTTGTTATTGGAACACCAAGAATAGAAGGTGTTTAGATCTGCTTGCAGAAGTTTGCAATTCTCTATACTCCTTATGTGGCGATACAGTTTGATGTCATCAGCGTAAATAAGGATTTTACAGTGCCTTAGCTGGGTAACAATAGCGTCAATTGATAAAATAAAAAGGAGAGGGCCAAGATGACTGCCTTGCGGGACTCCAGAGGACGCTTCGATGTTCTTAGATTTGACTCCGCGGAATAGAACCTGGTAGGTTCTATCGGCTAAGTACGACTGGAACCATACCACAAGGGCATGCGGAAAGCCTAATTTCTTTAGTTTAAGAACTATAATAGAGTGGGAGAGCTTGTCTAAAGCCTTACTAAAGTCTGTGTAGACACAGTCAGTTTGGCAGCCAGTAACAAAGCCTCTAACTGTGTGTGAAGAGAACTCCAGTAAATTGGGGCCTCGGTAGCCTAGGGAGTAAGGCGTCTGGCTACTATCCCAGAGGTCCCGGGATCGAATCCCGGCCAGCCCCACGGTCCTTCGCCTTTTCCACTTTCCCACCTACATAACTTTCCTTCTTTCTTCTTCCCTCTTTACATTCCTGATTCCTTCTGTCATAGCCTTCCTTAGCCCTTCCCCGCTTCACCAAAAAGCGCATGTCATCGGTTGGTTGATGAGATTCAACTCGTTTCAGGAGGCATAACACTCCAGCGAGTTGTTTCTCGATGCCCCGATGACAAAGTCGCGACAGTAATGGTTGGAGTAGGTGGACTGCAAAATATCGCTGGTAGGTTGTGACAGTTCCTTTCTTCCCCGACTAGAGCTGCTGTTCGACATTATATGAAGAAAAGCGCTTCCTGTGACTCTAGTCTTTCACATAAAAAAAAAAAAAAAATTAGTAGTAGTGGAACGGGCTGCAAGAAAACCATGTTGGAAAGAAGCTTCTCCCCTACCTGCGGGGCGTCATAAGATACCGGCGCCGTCGAGGGGGAGTTAATTCTATCACTAACATTTTCAAATTTTAGCGATAGAGAACTCAGGGCTTTGTGATTTTGCACCACTGCTGTTGACAGCGATTCAATATCAGCCCGAACACGCTTCGTACTCCTTTTAATGTCGAAATATGCTATATACGAGTTCGAGGATTTGGTGGTAGTAAGAGCATTGAAGAAGTTCCGACATTATTTGTTTTGAATGTCGTTTAAACTAGTGACTGATTGTGCGGCTCAGCAGCGAACAGTGAAGAAGAAGGAGGTTTCGAATCGAGTTATGCGTTGGATTGTCTTCCTTGAAGAGTATGATTATCAGATTGAGCACCGGCCTGTTCAACATTTAAAGCATGCGGACGCCTTAAGCCGGCATCCTATAAATGTAGTGAATGACATCGTCTACGATTTGATTAGAAGAGCCAGAGAACAGAAGAAAAAGTGTGCGCCCTGAGAAAAGCGTTGGAACAAGGGAACATTGAGGATTACATAGTCGAAGGCGGCATATTAAAAAGATTGGTGAATGAAAGAAATGTAATAAAAGTGCCCAGCAATAAGGGGAGTGGTAAGGAGAGCTCCTGAAAATGGCCATTTCGCTTCAAAAAAGGTCGAAGAATTAATACAGAGAAACTATTTTATACCGGAATTGTCGAAAAAAGTGGACGAATGCATTTTATCAAATCGAAAACGTCGAAAGAAGGAAGGTGAGCTGAATGCTATCGATAAAGGTGCCCTTCCATTGGAAACATATCACGTCGATAATCTCGGCCCAATGACTGGAGCTCCAGGCTAAAGTTTCCGGTGACCCGACTAGAATAATCTCCGATACAGGATCAGGCTTCACGAGTCGAGAATTTCAAGACTACTGCGAGTCCAGAACCATTGTGCATTCGAAAATTGAGTGCGCGGATGCAATAAGGGGACTTTCGCTCGGGCTTTTTTTTCCTGGAGTCTTTTGTGTACCTCCAGGACCCCCTTAGAGGCAAATGCGGATTTTTTTATTATTTTTTAATGATAGTAAGGACTGCTACGAAAATTTTGAGTGGTCGCGGAGCCTCCTACGACCATTTTTGGAACTCTACGCTCCTCCGTCTACCTGCCTAGTCGGCTCGAAGCCCGAGCGCAAGTCCCCTTATTGCATCCGCGCACTCAATTACGATTGGTGTTCCAAAAGGAAACGAACAGGTCGAGCGGTTGAACCAAGTGGTAATCGAAGTTTCGAGAAAGCTATCAAGGGAAGATCATTCAAAATGGTACCGTCACGTTGACAGTGTGGTACGCAATATAAACGCCTCTAACCAAAAGACCATTGGAAGCAGCCCATTTCAAGTATTGACAGGCTTACAGATGCGTAATAAGTGCGGTGATGAACTTCTGCAGTTAATCCAACAATAGTTTGATTCTACCAGAAGCGAATTGCAGAAGGCGGTTCGGGAAAATTCAATTAAGATACTAGAACAGCGAAAGGAATGCTACAATCGAAAGCGCAAAACCTGCACAGCGGTATCAAAGTTCCAGCGAACCCAATTTGGAACGGGCCTGAACTTCCGACCCAAGTTTTTAGTCCATATAGGATCCTCAAAGTAAAGGGACACGACCGGTACGAGGTAGAGAAAATTGGAAAACGAGAGGGGCCAAGTACAAACTCAAATTCGGCGGACCGCATGAAGCTGTGGTGTTTCGAATCTTCGGGAGCCGAAGATTATTAGGATGGCCGTGCGAGATAAGGGAAGTGTATTAGAATGAAACTAGAGTAGGCAGTTCTTTTTGAGTCGTCGTCGAATTGTTTTTTGAATTAGATAGTTTTTCAATATAATACATTGTTCTGAATAACAAACTGAGCAATAATAAAGAAAGGCTTACGTATATGTACATTTTAACGACTTAGTAGTACTAAGAATATATTTAAATACCACTTTGTATGTTTCATAAAAATCTTAAAAACATTTTAACAAATTTCCATTTACAGCTACACAACCTAAAAGCCTATGGTGCGGATTTATCTGGTGTAAATTATGATAGACGAACTGCTCTTCATACAGCCTGCAGCGAAGGCAACAGAGACATGGTGAAGGCCCTACTACTTAATGGCGTATCAGTACATATACGCGATCGTAACGATAAAACTCCATTAACTGAAGCAATTGCAGTTGACAATCATGAAATCATTCGTCTACTAGTTAAATGTGGTGCTCATCTTACAGGATCATGCCGAGGACTTGGTGAACAGCTTTGTTCAGCAGCCGCTAGAGGATCTTTAAAACGAATTGAATCTTATTACTTAGCTGGAGTTGATCTATCAGTAAGAGATCCTTGTGGACGAACGGCACTGCATGTAGCTTCATTACATGGTCATAAACATATTGTCGAGTTTTTATTGAAGTTTTCAGCAGACAGTGGGATCAATGATATGCTGGGCATGACAGCATATGACTATGCTAAGAAGGGGGGTAATGACAGTATTGCTAAGATGTTTAAAAGATAATGTTAAAAGTTGGTTGGTATACGTTCATCTCTATTTATATATGTAGTTTTCATCAGTGAATGATTTAAGACCACATTTATGCATAAAACTTTATATTTTCTGAATTCAGTATTTCGTAAAAAGTGTCCAAAATAGTTTTAAGCGGCAAAGAACGTGGATGTAAACTGTAAGCATCTCAATTACAACTAGCTTAAAATTAAAAGTTTTGATAATAGGAATTTCTAGCTAAAGAAATATTCATTGAATGTACATTATTCATATTTAAAATTCATCATACAAAATTGTTTTTTTTTTTTTTTTGAGAAAATAAAATATTTTATACTTTTAGAATCACGCAACAAATAAGTAAATAAAATGGAACTTGTAAAAAAATAAGTTTTATTGAATAATCTAAACATAAACTTCTTTTCCATTCTCGACTATTTTTGGCGACGTCTCAAACCGCGATAACTGATAATCGTTGCTTCAATATTCTTTAGCCAGGTTTTTTTCGGTGACGACCACTGAATTCTCCAGTCTTCGAGACGATCTCGCCAGAGAAGTTTACGTGGCAAGTAGTTGGCCCTTTTCGAAAACGTCAACGATTCGTTTTTGACTAAAGTCAAGAGTTCGAAAAGTTTGTGACGCAAAAGTCAAATGTTCATAAACTCTGTGACTGTGCAAGTGATTGTAGTAATCCGTGCAATAAGGCATCCTTTTTAGATTCAATTCAAATTGCAAAGATGTCAGAAGAACTAAGGTAAATATTTTTTATACATATACGATAGATCTAGAGGTTTTATATGTTTTTTAAGCAGTAAATAGATAAATTGTTTGATTTTTAGTGAAACTCAATATTGGACGAAAAATCAAATCAAGATTTTGGTTTCGACAAGAATAACATTTGAAGAGGAATTCAATAAAGGACGAAAGAAAAAAAGTGTGTTATGGAACATGTTAGTTCATGATATCAAAAAAATAGATGAAAAATTTCCGTTTTCAAAAGAAGCTTGTAAAGTAAAGTTCACGAATCTGTTTACTACTTATAAAAGGATTAAACAGAGAAATGCCAAAACTGGAAGAAATGCTACCAATTGGGAATACTATCATGATTTCGATACCACCTACGGCTCCTCATCTTTTATCTCACCTCCTACCAATAATTTAATTTCAAGCCTAGATGATAGCGCAGCTTCTTCAGATGGTCCGACAGTATGTTCAGATGAGCCAGTTTCAAAAAAAAATAAAAAAGAAAATGAGATATTAAGTTTCTTAAAAGAGGAAGCTGTTCAAGCTGAAAAAAGGCATAAAGAGGTTCTCGAGGTAGAACTAGAAAGAATAAACCAATTAAAAGAGCTAAGAAAGGTGTTGGCAAATTTGTCTGAAAAAAATTAGTAAAGATTTATAAGTATTTTTTTTTTTGATTGTGAACGATGAGGCTTTTGTTTTGTTAGTTGGAAAATGTTTTGATTATAAAATAAAAATAAGTCGTTTTTATGTAGCTTTTATTTCAACATTAAACAAAATTTAACACATGAACAAATGGGCCAACATATCTCGTTTTTGTTTTGCTGCATTAAAACTTGTTTCACTGCTCTCACTAAAGAAGTCACACGTGGTACTTTCATTATCATTCTCATGATCATCGAAGATAAGGTTTTGTAAATCAATTCCTTCACTTTCAATGATAAAGTTATGTAAAACTATGCATGATATGACGATATATTTGACTTCTTGTAAATTATAACTTTGTAAATATTTTAAAATTCGGAACTTTTCTTTTAGAACACCGAATGCTTGTTCTATACACACCCTTGTTGAATCACGCAACAAATAAGTAAATAAAATGGAACTTGTAAAAAAATAAGTTTTTTTGAATAATCTAAACATAAACTTCTTTTCCATTCTCGACTATTTTTGGCGACGTCTCAAACCGCGATAACTGATAATCGTTGCTTCTTTAAGTCGACCTCGATATTCTTTAGCCAGGTTTTTTTCGGTGACGACCACTGAATTCTCCAGTCTTCGAGACGATCTCGCCAGAGAAGTTTACGTGGCAAGTAGTTATCATCCATTCGGCAAACATGTCCAAACTACGGTAGTCTACGTTTTTGTATTTCTTCTTCGATCTGTGCTTCACGCATAATCGAATGCTTCACTCATAATCAGGTCGTTCAAAACGGCGAAGCGACGTCCCTCTGTTGGATAGCCGTTTGAATCGGGAACTCATCGGATAAGTCGATTCGAATACGAATCTGCTGGTTGAGCCATCGTACGACACTTGGAGACGTTGGATGGTTTTCAATGGCACTTGTTCGGTTTCCAAGGCTTTCCACAAGCTGTTCCAATCGATGCAATCGAAAGCGGATTTAAAATCTATGAAAACGACGATAGTTCGTTTGCTGCAACGAATTCTTTCTTCCATTAGCTGACGTAGAGCGAATATTCCGTCTCGGGCAACTTCCTGTATCACGATCTTGCTTGGAGCATACAGGAAGATGCCCTTCGGTCTATGAGTATAAGGTCTATTTAATTGCAGTATTTTGGCTAGTAGATTGCTATGTGTGTTTGTGAATGTCCTTCCTTGGGAAATATCTTGAACTGACGAACATATTTTTGCTCATTGCAAAACCGATAACACGTTGTCCGTTATTGTTTGATGTTTCATGGAGATTTTCTTTTCCAATGGTTAGTCTGTAATAGTTCTCTCTTGCAATTTTGGCGATCAGATCTCTTAGCACCACCTTCATATCATTGGAGGGGCCTTATGTAATCCAGACTATAACAGTAAGTGTCCTTCGTGGGTTTATGATCGATAGGGTGAAGAATTTCGCTCGAAGTCATATTGAACATAGTCGTTCACTTACTGGCTTGAATTTTATAACATAATGTAGATATAATGAACTTGTGTATTATGGACTGTACTCCTAAGAGATGTTTCCTTCATGTTGGAGTTCAGTGTTCGAAGGTGCGTTCTGGCCGACCGTGTTTTGATTGTGCTAGAAGTTGTTGTGTTGATTTTTACGTGGTCATCACATACACCCAGCCCCCCTCCCCTCCCCATCCGGCGTATCGTTAACGGTATGTTACCGCTTTAGACGGCTTAGATTCGTTGGCGCGGTCACAACCGAAAGCTGGATTTAGCCTGTCGATAGATATTGACTAGGATGTGCCGTTCAATTTGACGACGAAGTGTTTTCGTAATCGTTTGATAACTTCATTTGGGCTTTCACTTGGAGGTTCAAAAGGGTTTCGAATTCAGTCGACTCGTATGAAAACGTAGTCGGCGTTCTCCAAGGTTACTGTCACGTAGGCATCCTTTTGGACTGGTTGTCGAGGATGTATTGCCTCGCTGCATATGAGAACGACGGCGGGAGAGGAATTCTGATTCATCAGTTGTGATAGAAATCAGTTTCGATCGAACTGAGTACCTTGATCAGTTGTGATCGCAAGTGGTACGCCGAATCGAGGAACAAATTCAGTGACGAATCTTATTGCCACTGTTGAAGCTGGGTATCAGGCCATCGCGTGAATCTATCGACTATCGTTAAGATATGAGAGTATCCACTGGAAGGTTAAAATTGGACGGTTTAGTTAACGAAGAGTACTTCGTTAACAGCTCTTTAAATATGCCAGTAATTGCCATGGTGTTGTTTCGGAGTTGTAGTCGACTAAATGTCGACAGTTGAAATCGACGAACAATACGAATTTCGCTAAGAAGTCCGCCCCGATATGCGGTCCAAGCAACTTTGTGCTGAAAGTTCGGAGCAGTGATCCGTCAGCTGCATGCAGAAGGATGTTCGGGCTTCTGTTATGAGCCGGGAACGCCTTGACGGGAACAATTGAAACGTACGAGCCCGAATCAATCAGAGCCTCTCCGATTATTGGTGATACGGACGAATAATCGATATAAATGGCCGGTTATCTGCTTGCTTATATCGATTCCTGCAGGAGGCCTTGCAGGTGCATGCTTCACTAGGTAGGATTGGCAGGTGTTTGCCTTCTCGGGTTTCGCGGACTAGTTTGTTTAACCTGGCCGTCAGGTTATTGATGGCGCTTTGCAGCGACACAGGCAGGCTCAGAGTTGGCCTCCGCTCCCACAGGTTCCGATTGATCATGTTTATCGTGTGGAAGTTGCTGCGTGACTTTGCGCAATACTTGGTAATTGACTTTTACGCGGTCAACGCACTCCCATCTCCTATCCATTTAATCTCTTACATATATCGCAAGCCATTTTATTTTATATCTGTTCACGTCATCGGTAGTCGCGAGTTAACGGGCTACAGTTGTGTACATACTTCACGGGTTCCATGCTCCGAAAGTCATTTCTAGGTGTTGTTGACGTTTGACGAGGTCCGGTACTTCATCAAACGGACAACCCCTCTACCAGGAGGACCGGATCCATGAAATGTATCACATCCGAGAGGATGGTTCAGCTATACCCCGGGCACTTAGTACTGCGCTATCTTAAAATAGTATTTATTACTAATTTTATGTTAATAATATTGTTGTTGTTGTTGTTTTAAATTTTACTAGCATAGGGCTAGTGGACCACAAAGGTCTCTTACTGGTCCCAGCCTTGAAGCTACATCGACCACGAATCAATGATATAAACAACTTTAATTGGCCTCCTAAATTTTCTCTTTGTTAACTAACTATCCCATGCAACGTGGCCAAAACGCAGCTGGGAATTACGTTTTTTTTAAAACAGTTGATATAGTTTGTCAGTGTAGTCAAAGTTAGATGAGGTCTAGTCAGGCTTTAAAGGATTAATCAATAATAAAATATAACCTTGATGTATTAAAGATGTCACCTTTACTGCCATTTAGTAGATTAAATCCTCATCATTCAGTGGAACACAAAAAGATAGTTTAATGAAAGGTTACATGGATTATGAAGCTCTAACAGACTAGGAAAGATAAATTCTAGTGTATATCGAGCTAATGCTGGAACAATGATAAACAAAGAAATTTTTTTCCATTGATTGGGATGTTGGTGTGACACGTAGACACCCATACCGACTCAGGTTCAGGGATAAAATAAAGATAGACACTTAAGATATGAAGGTAGATTGTACTGGACGTACACACTTGAAACTGTAAGATATGAAAACAGATCAATATAGACAATCTATTTACTTAGATTAGAAGACTTCTTGCTGGGAATTGACTTCACTCAGAGGAGAGTCCTTTGGAGTGAAAACCTAAAGGGCTGATGTGTTAATCCTTTTTTAGAGTCGAGAACCAATAATTGGTTGTACCTGAACTCGTTTCCCTTATTAATGGAGGTTGTAAGGACCTATATTTTTCGAGGCCAGTATTATCTTGGAGTATCCTTGAGGAGATCCTAGAACTGATCGATTCACAATCCGAGTCCTCAGTGAGAGGATCTATATTTCCCTTTCCTGCGACATCAGCCACTGAAGATTTCTTCTTAGGCCTTTTTTTCCACATTTTAGGCCTCTTCGGAGATTTTTTACCTTTGTTTTCTTCAGCATGGAACAGGTTATTTATATTTAAACCCACACCCCGTGCTTGCGATTCCCCAGAACGTGTAGGGCTTATACCGTTTACAGTCCCTTTCTTACGATATTGAGCATTGAGAAGTCTATTCTTTGCCTTGTAGATCCTAAGCGCGTCCGATCTTGCATAGTTGCCCCTTCGCATTATTGTTACTAATTCCTTTTCTTTGAGCCACACGGGGCACACTTTCTCAAATGCTCCATGGTTTCCTTTGCAATTTGCACATTTAGCGGCTTTGACGCAATTTCTTCTTTCTTCACAATTTTGCGTTCCGCACTTACCACAGATCGTCCATTTGGATCTGCATTCCTTGCTGAGGTGGCCAAACCTCTGACATCTGAAACACCTTAAAGGGGGGGAGACAAATTTGTTCGTTTTGAGACTCGAGTAATATAGTTTAATTTTTTCTGGGATCTTGTCTCCACTTACATAAATTTTTATTTTATTCACCTCTTTAGTGACCACCCTCCCTTCAGAAAAGGTTTTCCACTTTAATCTGAAGCACCTTCTGAAATTGATTGAGGGATTGCATAATCTTAAAGCCTCAATCAGTTCTTCTTCACTCAGTCCTAAATCCACGCCATGAACAATAAAGGGAGTGGCTACTAGACCCAGCGGAATGTATGCTCTGAAAGTTGAGTCTACGGGGCACTTATTAATGAAATTATTTGCATTTTCTGCAGAGTCAAAGATGACTTTACATTTGTGTCTTGCAGTATAGGGAATTGAAAGTACACCCTTTGTGGTTGATAATAAGAATTTTCCCAAGGAAAGAGGGTTCAGGCTTTTGTTCTCCCTTGAATCAGGGTTGATATGCCGGACTATAACTGTGAAGGGACCAACATCGTTTTTGTTGTATTCAATTGGGATATTATTGGTAGAAATAGATGGATTGTTTGGTAAAATCCGTGAAGCTTCAGCTAAATTTTGTTGAGTGATCCCTATCGTAGCTGATGAGTCTTGAGAGGACAAGGTTGGAGATTTGCCCAGAGTATCACTTTTACACTTCAACGATGCGCCTACCTTCTCTGTTCCTTTTAGGTTTTTTTTGACAGGAACTACAGCTTTGGGCTGCACCATAGGTCTTAATTCAGGGACTACCTTAATTATGCTTGGTGGTGCGCCTTTTTTGTTAATTAACCTAGCTGACGTTCTTTTAGTGACACTTATTTTTTCCTTTCGATTTTCCCCGGATATAAGAGGAGAATTTTTTTTATCCATTTTAATAAAGTAAAGGGAGTAACGGTTGGATGGGTGTGAAGATTGAAGACCCAAAACTGGAGGCAAGTGGTTGGTTAGAGTAAAAAAATTGAAGTACCCAACGGAATTCTATTGAATTTATGAAATTTTATATGAAACTAAAGCTAAATTTCGATTTAATATCGAACTGAAACTGCCACTGTCTAACAAAAATAAAAATCACTAAAACATTAACATGTCACAAGGTGAGACGGTAATTTCATCATATATCTAAAAAAAAAAGAAAGGAAAAAAAAACAAGCAATGGAAAAAATTTTCTATTCTTAGGTAAAATAACGGGATTTGAAGAATGCCGCTATACCAGGATTCAGTAAATTACACCGTAATGTTAAATTTTGTCAAACAATGTATTGGTAACAAAATAGCGGGACTCACTAACCACATGGATCACTAAAAATTCTAAAAAAAAAATTCCATAAAAGGCAGTAAAGGTGGCCAGGTGCTTTGAAAATAGCAAAGGAAACTCAAAAATTTACACTAGAAAATCTAAAAAAAAACAAAAAAAAGAAAGCACCTAAAAAAGAAAAATTTTGTATGCAATAAAAAAAAAAATTTTAAAAGCTTATCACAAAAGCACATGTAAAAGAGAATGTAAAAAACTTAAAACACTTGACTGAACGACATTCTTTTACAACTAATTAACAAACAAAATCAATAAATAATTAATAAATAATTAATAAATAATAAAAACCAGAAAGAAAAAACAAAATTAATTTTAAAAAGAAACACTTCGTCTATAAAGCACTGAACTGTAAAAACACTTTAAAAAGAAAAAGGAAAAGCACTGACTAGCCTATCCACTAACGTGTGACCAAGTCGGAGTCCAAAGAGGAAGTGGATGTGTTAATAATATTGGATGTGCTTTCCTTTTAAAAAATCTATGACTCCAGAGCCGCCAAATATTATACCTTAATATTTCGACCAATATTTACAACGGTATTTTTAAACCAAAGCACCATCTCGCAGCAAATATTCAAAACCTCATAAAATTTAGTCTAAATAGTACGGAATGGAACCATAAACCCCCCATAAATGCTTTTTATAGCAACAAACGTCAGAATGACACTTGAAATCCACTGTGAAGTTGGTTAAAATAGAAAAGCTGCTGACATGGAACTATTTCGTGGTTGTTTGATTATTATGTGTAAATTTTGGTAATTTTCCTCAATTTCCCGTAGTAAAAATTTATTTAAAACCACCTAAATATTTTAATTTATAATATTCGCTAGCAATTTATTTATAAAACAATCGAGAGCGTGAAAGTGTAGTGTAGTTTTCGTGTTTTTTATTCTTTTCAGTTTTTTATAAATGTTAAAATCTGACATCATTTTTTCCTGAGGCAACTAAAGATAAAGAAAAATATAAAATATAATAATAATTAACAAAAATGTCGATGGATAAAAATAGTGAAGGCGAAATGGATATTGCTAATTTACAGGAGAATTTTCATAAACAACAGGTAAGTTGCTGGGATTAATAAATGCGCATCAAAACTTTCGATAATTTCACTTTTACTTCGGAGATCTGGATCTTGTTTTTTAGTGGCAAAAAAATGTCAACCTTGGGATTGTAAATAAATTTTCGTATATAAACGGAAGTTTTTAATGTTTAAAGATTGTAGATTGTTGTTAATTTGTATTGATTGAATTTTTATTTGTTTTCAATTGAGGAATTGACCACCAATGTCTGAACAAAAAATCTCCAACTTCCAATTTGCCACGTAATTGTTTAGATTATAGGAAAAGGAAAACAATACTTCTGCTGCAGCGCCCCAACATTTCAGCGATTTATGCTAGGCTAAAAATGATCTCAGAATATTGCGAAAAATATTTTCAAGACAAAAATACATGTGGCGTGCAGACATATATGAACTAATATAGAAACTTGATATTCGATGCAAAAAAGAAAGGCATTGGGACGGGATTATTTGGATTATGCCATCGATATTTGTAAACATAAGCCAAGCGAGAATCTAGTGGGATAATTTATGCAGCTTGTGTTATAAATGTGCTCATAGGAGCACGATGAACAGGAAAACAGTATTAATAGCTCTTTATTGCTGTTACTAATAATCAGAAAATTACAAGATTTGAGGGCACTCTAATCAGCAGATTGTGGAGGAGAAACAAAAACGAAACAGAAGTCTCGGAGATGAGATCTACATATCTCTCTAGCTTAAGTGACCTAAATTCATTCATTGGACAGTGGCAATTTTGTTCGTTTCTGGTTTTTTGCCAGTGTATAAACAATGGGAAATAAATTTCCATTTTTTTTTATTTTTAGATTTATGGCTTTTGGGAATAAGACATATTTTGGACTTTGTTTAGTATTAAAGTCTTGGTTACGGAAAGTCAATATTAAGAGGAAATATAGAGTTTGTTTGCTTGCACATCTGTGGCTTCCAAAATCATTTCTTGCCAACAATAATATAGAAATTATGTGAAGATTTTTTTAGTGTCACACTTCCGGTCAAATGTCTGAGAGCACAGTATATTGGGAAAAATATTAATAAAATACAAAACTTGCTTTACAAAAAGAGAACTGGGTTCAATGATCTTTTTTACTGGTCCTAACAAATGAAACTTACTTTAATAATGAAAAAATAACTCTTGTTGAATTTTAATTCAGCTCAATTTACAAAAATCCGTTAAAACAAATTTTTCGTCTAAGAATTCATGCTTACATTAGGCCGCCATACACTGAGAGGAAAGCGCGCCGGCAATCCTTTGAATTCCCAATTTTCAGATGATTGCGCGTAAGTGTGTGGACGATATGACACGCCATGCTTTTCCCTGAGAAATCATGTGCATTAAACCGACAGTTTTCCTTTGGCCTCGGCCACACACTAGAAATTGTACACACACGCAATCCTGTCGGTTCAAAAATCAGTCGAATTACATCTTTCACCACAGAGGCCTAGAGTAGATATGATAAGTTCAGTTTAGGCCGCTGTACTGAAAATCCTGATTCGACTGAAAAGTCACTTCCTTCAACTCAAATGACCTGTCGTGTCGTGACGAATCGACTTTCACCACAGGGGCCTCTAATTAACCTTTTTTTTCCATTTTCACATGATTTAGGGGTGGTTATCATAAAATTTTACTTAAATTGGCTTAAATCAACCACCGTCAGATATCAACTCCAAAAGAATTTGGAATGGCACTTGGAACGTTCATAATTTACAAACTCCACATGCCACACTCCAAATGTCGAAGCAACAATTCCTATTGACTTTTTCATCTCCTTAGAAAGCTCAAAATCTTGCGCTCTATCCCACAGCAACGAACGTGCAGTGGGCAAAAAGCTTTTTGCAGAAAGACGCGCAATCCGGCAGGAAAACCCGCGGTTAAGTCCTTAGGAGTGGAGCGCTTTCCTCTTAGTGTATGGCTTACTATTGTGTCACTTGGCATGCGTGCAATCAAATCGTCTATTGTAACTTGTGCTGTATTGCTCCAACTATTAAAGTTCTTCACATGTCTCCATGTCATATCAGATTGTTTCTTTTCTAAATAACCTTCTTATCTGAAAGGAAGAATACAGGTTGCCAAAAGATCTCGAGGCTACTTCTTGTGCTTCACAAAGTAGTCAATATATTCATCTCCGAATTTTCTAGCAAAATACAGAATATCTCACATCTATTTCACTTCGAGAACCTTAAAATATTTAATACCATAAGGTTCCAAGTTGACGTAGCCGTTTTTCAGTCGAAACGAAACTGAATATATTATGCCGTGTTCACAATGTTAAAGTGCTAATTTTCCTATGTGCACAGTGTTGAAGTGAATTTTCGGACACAATTTAAAAAATGTCAATATCAGCTGTTACATTAAAAAAATATTCACTAAAGAAATTGCCAACAGAATTCTCGATCTTTACTAAAACTTGATTTGACCGGACTTTACTTAATTTTAAAATCAAATATACTTAATTTTTAAGTAAAGTCGATAAAATTTGGCGAGATTTCTGTTAACTGAATTTTAGTTCAGATTATCTCTTTCGGAAAAAATATGTAAGTGCTGCCATCTGATGAACCCGAATGAAAAAAAAAAACGGAAAATTCGATTTTTATTAATTCAATTTTCACAAATTATGCACTCGCAAAGCTCTCAAATGACTTTTGTCGCAATAATTCTTTTATTTTTAATATATTTTATGCTTTTCAATAGAAAATAAGTAACATAAATAACCTACTTTGGTACTATAATTCTTCTTGTTCATTAGTGTGAGAACCAGATGTCACTTGCTTATTCCGAATTTCCGAAATTTGAGTGTTGAAGTTGAAGTAGAGCCAACTTTAACTGATGTTCTCAAATTTTGACTTGAGATGGAAATAGAGAATTAGGCAGTGGAATGAGCGGGACGAAACATAAAATAAATCCACTTTCTCATTGTGCACGAGGCATTATAAGAAGTCACCGTTACCGCTCATCCCCAAGGCTATATTTGTCCCCCCAATTCTTGAATACCCATGCCCTATAGAGTTGAGCCGGACATACGCGAGGCAGTACATTTCTCCCTTACACGATGGTAAATTGTACTGAGGCCTCAATTTTTTTAAATGTCCCGGTTCAAAAATAATGTTGTACTGGTATATGAGCGTGTATCGAGATAAATAAAGCGAGGTGTGATTGTAATTTACGTAGTGCAGATACATTTCTTACTTTTTTGCGGCAGTAAAATATCCAATTTGATTTGCGGCGAGGTGAGATTGTAAACAGGAAAGGGAGAGACATTTCTGACTTTTTTGCGAAAGTAAAATATCCAATTTGAGGTGAGGTGAGATTGTAAACACAAACTGGAGAGGAGAGATGTTTTTCACTTTTTTGCGGCAGTTCTTACTTGGCTGCATTCGCAGTAGATCTACTGCAATTTCCAGTTCCAGTTATTTTTAAGTTAAACCAGACTAGATTGCTACCTGCTCTACTATATCAAAAACTTGTCCGTTACCAATACGAAATTACTGTGATCTCCAGCTTATTCCCTTGTATCGTACTGTTTGTAGCCATTGACATTCGAACACGATTCCGAAGATGCTAACAAAAACGTCTTTCTGAGAAAAACAAGGTTCTTATTAGAAATTCTTAGAGTAATCCTTTCAAATTTGCGGAATTGATCTTTTATTTTCTACCGTTTGCGTATGCTTAAGATAACAAACAATCTGGCATTTTTAAATAAACGTTTGATATCTTGATTTAACTTCTCTAATTTGAGAAGAACCTATGTTGTTTAAAATTAAACTTTTACAACTATTCCATCAATCAATAAACTAATTAATTATTTTACAAAATTCTAGGCAAAAATTTCAGCATTAAAAGAATTAGTCCGAAAGTCAGAAGCTGCCCATGGTAAAACGACATCCTTTGCGCAAGAAAAAGTAAAAAATATCGCGCAAAGGTTGACACATCTTAAATCGAAAGCACGATCACGACAAAGTTTAGACAGATCATTTAGTGAATTCCGAGATGCTCCTATTATTGAAGAAACGATCGTGCCACAATCAACGCATTCAAATGAGTTACCTGATCCCAAGACACCACCGCCATTCGTTAAATCCCGTTCTGAAACACCAGGAAGTGAAAAGGTACAACTATTACGGCAGCAAATGGAACAGAATAAGCTTAAAATGGCTGAACGAGCAAATAGTAAACGAGAAATCGAAGAACTTGTAACACAACTAAAAGCTAACATCGATATAACACAACAGAGTTTAGAACGTTCCTCTGAACTAGGCCGGTCTATGGGCGACTTAAGTAACTTAACTAACCCCAGTCCTGTAACCAGTAAGTTTCGATCATCGACAGATTTGTCATTTGCTCCTTTAAATTTGGATAAAGAGAAAATCAAGTTCCTAGAAAATAGAATTCGAATTTTAGAGAAGGAAATGGAACAAGAGAAGAACACAAAAGATGACACCGAACCAGATGAGAGAGTGAAGAAGCTTGAAAATAAAATTTTAGATTTAGAGGAAAGTTTGAAGGAGAAAGAATGCATTATCGAGGCTCGTACTCAAGCTGTTAGTTTAATGAGTGAAAGCTTATCGGCAAAAGGTAAAAACACAGTTGATATGCTGGAAGATACAAGGCAAGAAATGTTCAAAATGCAAGAAAATTTCCTTCATACAGAAGATGCACTTAAGGATGAAATTCAGGGACTTAAAAGTGATCTCGATGAGAAAAATAAGAAAATTTCGAATTTAGAAGAAATTAATGATATTTTAGAGACTACACGATTCGACCTAACAATGAAAAACGCCGAATTAGAAAGTAAAACACAAAATGTCCAAGACTATAGCACAAAAATAAGTGAACTTAATAAATTAAATGAAACATTACAACATCGAATATCGGTTCTAGAAACGCAAAAGGGGGATACCCAAATATCCGAAGATGTTGACCTAACTAAGAAGGTAGAAGAAGAGTTTGCTAACACAATAAAATCCTTACAAGACAAAATATCCGAACTGGAAAAGGAAAATGATGATCTCAAGAAATTGGCGCAAGAATATCAGACTACTGAGAGTATTCAAGTTTCCGACGAGAATGTTGTTGATAAGTTACAGCAATTAGAAGCAACAATAAAGACAGAAAATGAAGAAATTGGAAATCATTTAGCAACAATTAAACAGCTCGAGGAACAGCTTGCTGAAAAAACAATTGAATGCAATGTTTTAAATGCAAATTTCTCCGTTTTACAAGAGAAAATCAAGGCATCTCAACCGAAATCTTTGTTCTCAAAATCATCAGATGAGGAGGCAGAAATTGAAATCAATAAGCTAAAGTCACAACTTGATGAGGCAAATAAGAGCATGATTAAGTTGAAGTTGAAGACAAAACAACTGCAGAAGCAGGTTGATACATTTAAGAAGACTTCTGATATAAATGCTGAATTAATTAAGATCACCGATGAAAACCAGGAGCTTCAGCAGAGAATTGCTGAGTTGATAGATGAGAAGAAGCAGTTACAGCTGAAGCTTAATGTGGGTGACAGTGGCAGCAATGGTACTGAATTGGAAAAGAAGATTCAGGTAGGTGGTTTTGTGTTTTATGATTTGGTGTTACTACAACCTTTGCACTCGGGGCGATTGTAGTAGTATGCTTAGCTTGAAGGATGAAAGAATGATAGGGAAGGTTCAGGGGAATCATGAGGAGGAGTGGGTGAACTTGGCCTTGGATGATGTAGGAATTAATTATTTTAAGGAACCGGCAGAAATGTAGGTAATCGTCGAGGTTAACTGGGGAGAGCCTCGTTAGAAATTTATGTCTCCTGAAACAAGTAATGCTGCCACCTTGGCTGCGATCGTCACGACTCCGGCACCATCCGGCGTTGTTCCAGATCCGGCCCCACATCTATAGCAAGTACCAGGGAACATGCAGCAGAGCTAACACCAGGGCGGAGAAAGAACACTCCGCCGAACCTGGGGTTGAAGCACGAGGCAAATCAAAGCCCCCCCAAGGCCAAAGGTAAAAGGGCAAAGGGTCCTAGACAAGCCAAGAAGACCGGGCTAGTCAAAAGCTTCTTGGAGAACAATGAGGGCACTCCAAGTTAACTTGCACCATAGGAAAAGGGCATCCTCCACCCTGTGCAAGGCTTAGCGTAAAGGCATTTTACCCTTGCTCTTATTCAAGAGCCTTGGATAGCCGATGGCAAAATCAGAGGACTTATCATCGGATCAAGTGAACTAGTATATATCCCACATATCCGCGCCTCTTCTTTGGTTCCTAAGAAAACCAACTTATCTAAGTTTCAGGGGCTTGTGACTTTGAAATCAGACCTGTTTGACGCTTCTATCAGCTCAGTGTGTGAACTGGAAAATGGGCTGATCTCTTCCTACCATGGCAGCAACACTGTCTTTTCTTTTCAGCCGCCGCGTAAAGTGCCGTGTTGGAACGACAGGTTAGCTGCAATGCGGGGAGATGTTAGGAGATTGTTCAATAGGGAAAAACAAATCGGGGATAGGTGCAGCCTGACAGCCTACAACAAGGAGTTGAGACGTTCCAAAAGGATTGCTTGGTTGAAACACTGTGACTCTTCAGACCGCTTCTATTGGATGCTGGGTGTAGTCATAGGACCAACCCATACCTTTATTCCTGGAGTGCTTTTCTGGGAACATCTTCGACCATGACAAAGTCAAGTAGCCTCTTTTCAACCCTATAATTCCCCGGGAAGAGAAGGAATTTTTCCGGTACTCCTTCAGAAGTGCCTCGATCTGCTTCTCGATAATCTGTCTCTTCGGGCCAGCTTCAAGTGGGGATGCATTCCAACCATCTGGAAAAAAGTCATGGGAGTTGTTATCCCCAAACAGGGCAACAGACCCCTGGAGCTGCCTAAATCGTCGATGGAAACACTGCTAGACCTTCATATTAGGTGCAAGCTAGAGCTCTCCCTTCCCCAATTTATTTACCTGAAGGGTAAATCGAATAGAGGTTGCTTTACACCACCTGGCCAGCAAAATCGAAAAAGCCTTCCACGTTAAGGCAACTGCTTTATGTGCTTTCCTTGATATCGAAGGTGTTTTCGACAACACTGGCTATGATTCTATTCCTAGAGCACTGGCTCTCAGAAACCTGGATCCTCACACGATTGAGTGGATCTGGCTTGCAGGTTATGACATTTCTTCTACCCTAGGTGCCTCCGCTAAGGCTAAGAGTCTTATCACCCTTACTCTGGTCACTAGTTGGGGATGAACTTTTGACCAAACTATCTGAATCTAGTTTCGATGTTATCAGTTATGCAGATGATCTTGCCAACATTGTCTCTGGGAAGTTTGACTTGACCATTACATAGGTCATGAGAACAGCACTCCGATATAATATTTGGGAATAAAACTCGCCAAGCGCATGAACTGAGAGAGAGAAGCTGAAGGATCCTTCCTATTGCCACAACCTAGCTGCGATATTTGTATTCCACTTGTGCTTGGCGCATCGAGAAAGGACTAGGGAAGGCTATGATAGAGGGAAGAAGAAAGAAGGAAAGTTATGTAGGCGGGAAAGGCGAAGGGCCGTGGCGCTGCCGGGAAATGAACCCGGGACCTCGGGGATAGTAGTCAGGCGCCTTACCTCTAGACTACCGCCTATGGTTGTTGTACTGCGGTTTCAAAGGAAATTCAGGATTGTTCTGAGTGGGAGGAATTTATTCTTCCTGGGGATTCAAAACATTCTTGATGTGCCTTATTAGTGCTAGTTTATAGGTCGAGGTCTACACCTAGCGATTCAGCAGAACGATCGTAAAAACAATTCACAATATTACTTATTGGAATGTTGGATTCTTTGGTTAGCAGTTCAACAATGATTTCCATTTTTTGTGTGGAAATGCCTAACCTTTGTACTACGAGTCTGCCATGTCGTTGAAGTCGTCGTGCAATGGCTACTTGTAAGCTCTATTAAAGGGACGACAATAGGAAGGATAGGCTGGGGGACTGCCTGTTTAGATGTTATGACAGAATTTGTGCTTGAGCGTTGTTGTAAGAGCTGGGAGATACTGAATGTGAAAGTGTGTTCCACAATCAGGAACGAATTTCTTAAGTGTTATACTCAAGAAAGTGAAGGGTAAGCGGGTTGCCTATCGGGTGTTGCGGAAATAACATTGGACGTGTAAATTGAAGAGCTTACATTTCAGTAGAATAGTCGTCATAGTAGCAGCTGCTACATTACTTCGGCGGATCTATAAGTGATGATGCAAATGACGCCTTTTTGGAGAAATTGAAGGCGCGAGTTTACATATTGTCAAGCCATTTAGGATATGTTAATGATTTATTTCACACACTATTGTTGCGTTTAAGACTATAAGTACTTGGTAAGTATAAATTGTATATTGACGGTATTTTATAAAAATTGTTGCAACACACCTTATTCCTGATATTTACATATTTCGCACCTTGAGTAGTATGTCACAACGTCTATACGAGTGCAAAGCTAAATCAGAATTTCTTTCAGATAGGTTAAAATTGGTTAATCAGCATGTTTCAAGTTCCCATATGTCTGCCCTGATAGAATATATTATTATAATCTTGAAACACATTTAAATAATTCACTTGTATATTTCAGATATTAGAAGCAACTTGCCAAAATCAAACCTCAGCCATTCAGTTGCTTGAGGAGCAAAAGCTAGACATGACCGAAAACCTTCAAATAACTAAAGAACAACTAGACACTCTTAAGGATCAAATACATGAGATTGATCGTGACGAAACGGCACGTGTTGTCTCGCAAATTGAATCAATTCAGCTTGAAGAAAAAGCAAACAATTATGAAAAAGAAATCAAAGAAATTTCCAATGAACTTGAGCACTGCAAGAAGGAGAATGAAAAATTAAATGAAATTATTCACGATCTGCAACAAGAAAAAGAAACGCTGACCAAAAAAATCGATCATTATATTACAGAAAATATTGATTTGTTAGATAAAGTAGAGAAGTTGAGCAAATCAAGCTCATCAGCTGAATCTATTGAAATTGTTGAAAGACTAACGCAGCAGGAAAAGCTTGAAATTGAGGAATATAATAAGAGATTAGAAAATGCTGAAAATTCGTCTCAAGCCTCGCAACATCATGATGCGGATGATTCTGAAAATGCAGCCATGGGACAGGAGTTGAGCGAGAGTTTGGTTAAGTTACGTGAGGAGAGTTCAGAGTTGATGCACAAAATTGAGCTGTTCACAACAGAACGTCGCGAGGTTCTGGAAAAAATGGAGATATTAACTAACGAAAATCATGAGCATATAAAGAAAGTTGAGGAGTTGACGGAGGAAGCTAGTTCACTAGAATCATCATTGACAAGCTTAAGAGCTGATAAAGATAATTTAGAGCACAAATATAAATTGATACTTGATGAAAATGAGGAATTAAAATCGAATGTAGCTGAGATTACGCAAAATCGTGAAGTATTGCATAAAGAATTGAATGAACTTAAGAAGGAAAATAATCTTGTTAGTGAGATACTAAATAAAAATGAACAATCCACACTTATTAAACAATGCGAGGAATGTTTAACACAATTAAATATTGAGGTAGAAAACTATAAGAAAGCCTCGGATAAAAATAATAAATTTAATGTATCAAAGAAGCTCGCTAAAGAAGCTAAAAATGTTTATAAGAATTTCGATGAACTTATGAAGAAGATTAAGAGTTTACCAGAGTTATCTGCAGGTGATGTGGGTTCATCATCAAGTTCAACAGATTTAGATGAATATAAAACAAAATATATTGAATTAAAAACAACATGTGAAACATTGCAAAAGGACTTAGAAGCAGCTAGATTAGATTTAGATAGAAAAGATGAAACTATTAGTAGCTTAACTAGAGAAGTTGATATTCTTAAGGCAGCAATTCCTGATGATGACGATAATGTTTTTGCTAGTAGTAATAACGATGACGAATTGGCCGAACTTTCTAGGATTAGAGATGAGCTTGAAAGTAAGCTGCAAGCTTCAATGCAAGAAATTGATATTCTTAAGACATTAGTGGCTGAGCAGAAGCAACAACTTATTGAATCTTATACTGAGAAAGAATCTGAATCGATTACAAAACTTGAAGAGATTCGTAGTTATGAAATAGAAATTGCGAAACTTAAGCATGAAATTTCGGTGTTACAAGAAAATAAGGAGGATTCTTATGAAAATTATAAGGCAAATGTACAGAAAGATATTAAAAAGCTTGAGAAGATCCTTGAAGAAAATACAAATATTATAACTGAACAAACCGATGAATTACGTCATAAGCAAGAAACGATTGAAGAACTAAATAATCAAATAATTAATCTGTATAAAACCATGGAGGAGAATTCAAATAAAGTAATTGAGAAAGAAGATGAAATTACTTATCTTCAGGATATTATTGATTCGAATAAACAAGAAATGCTTAGATTAATAAAAGAAAATGATGATAATAAAGTAGTTGTTGAAAAATTGCTGGTAGAATTGCATTCCGATAAGAATAAAGATCTGCATGAAACAGTATCACAACTCCAGTCAAGAAATAAAGAGCTAGAAGAACGTGTTGCAGAGCTAGAAAAACTTAATGCTGATTCAGAAGCTAGAAACAAAGAGCAATTAGATAAACTAAAGAAATTCGCTGCTAATTTAAAGAGGAAAGTTTTGCATTGTACAGAGCTTGAGAATAAGCTAAAGCAGTTAGAATCAGCTAATATACAGCCAGTAGTTGACGAAGCTGCCAAGCAATCATTAGCCGATAGTCAAATTGAAGAATACAAGAAGAAATTGGAGGAAGTCACAATGAAATATGAACAACATTTACAATCAGTTAGAAATGACTACGAGGTTTTGGTGATAGCAAGAGATTCGATTAAGAAGGAGTTTGAAAGTAAGCAATTGGCGCTGCAACAGAGTATACATGAGAATCAGATACAGTTTAATCAAATACAAGATCTAATGCAGCAGATTATGAATTTGCAAGTGCAGTTCGGGGAATTGCAGAATATCATAGCTGATAAGGATAGCTTTATTCAAAGTTTACAGCAACAAATCGATTTACACTTAAAGGAAGCATCTGAGCATGAACAGAAGCTTAAGTTAACTGAAAGTGATTTAAGTGCTAGAAATGTAAAAATTGAAAAATGTAAGGTGTTGATTAAGGAGAAGAATAAGGAGATACATCGATTAGCAACAGAAAAGGATGAGCTGTTACAGAAAATTACTGGTTTAGAAGATCAGATATCAAATCAAACATCGACGGTTATTAATAAAAACACTCCAGAGCTTGAAGAGAAGTATGCGAAACTTCAGGAACAACATACAAGTCTTCAGCAGTTATATGAAACAGAAAAGGCAAGCTTCCAGCAAACAATATCACGCCTAGAAACACTTCATGATGGTATCCAAGCAAAATTACAAGAGGATATGGGTTATATCGAATCGCTAGAGCTAGAAAATAATAATTTCCGAGATAAAATTATTAAGCTAGAAAATTGCGTTGCATCGTTCGAAGAACGTAGATCATCACTAGAAAGACAAGCCAACTTGCTCGATGCACAGCTACAGAAACGTACAGATGAATATGAAAGGAAAGAAGATGATTTAGTTTATAGATTGAATATGCTTTCAGAACATGATGATGTAATTGGACGTAGGTTATTAGAGACGCAAGAAGAAAAAGAAGAATTATCCGAAAAATTAGAACGTCTTAAGCAAACACACAATGATATACTACAAAAATTCACAAGATTAGAGAAAGAATTTGAGAAATTCCGTAATGATAAATATAAAAATCTAGAACAAGAAAATCAGGTATTAAATGAAAAAATCACAACGCTACAAAATGATATATTAAAAATACAAACAACATACGAAGAGAAAATCTCGAATCAAAGTTCTGAAATCGATGAGCTTGAAAATGACTTGAGTATTCAGCTGCAGAAGGTTAATGCAGAAAAGCGTGATATACAAGAGAATTTAGAGCGTTGTCGCGATGAAATCATTGAGCTTAAAGATGAGAATGTTCGGCTAAAAGAAAATGTTAATTCAATAGAGCAAATTAAGAATGATCTTGAACGAGAAATGACATGGGTTAGAATGCAGAATGAGAACTTAACACAAGATCAAATTGAGCTGCAGGAGTTGCGCATGCAGTCAATGCAGGATAAAACTGAAATTGATAATCTTAAGCATCAGTTAGATGTGTTGATACAAAATCATGATATTGAATTGAATGGTTTAAAAACGCAAATAACTGAATTAGATTCGATGCGTATGGAAGTTGGTAAGAATCAAACTGATGATCAAGTTTTTATTGAGACAGAAAATAAACGATTGAAGGATACATTGGCGGAGAAAGAAGCAATTATTGAGAATTATCAAAAACAAAATTTACAATTACAAATGACTGCTCTGTCTACAGAAGTACAAGATCCGTTTACAGCGATTGTTGCAAGACCATTGTTATCTGGAGTGCCAAGTACATCAACAGCTACTCAAAGCGTTGCATCATCATCAGACACTGAAGTCGATAATCTAAGAGAAAAATGTAAAAAACTTGAAAATGATATATCTGATCTAAAAAGACAACTCAGCGAAAAGGTTGATTATAACAACAAACTATCAAGTGATCTTGGCAATCTACAGCATGAAATAAACCGAAAAAATGCTGAGATTCAAAAAATAATCTTTGAAAGACAAATGGAAACTGATAGCTTACGAGCAGAAATTGATAGATTGAAAAGATCACAAAATGATATTGCGTCTGCATTTACTACAGATCAGCCCTCGTCTTTAGTATTTGAAGATATAATATCATCATCACATTTAATTCCAGAAGGACAAGATCAGAAAAAAATTGAAGATCTGCAACGTAATGTGTCTGATCTAGAAAAATACGCAACGGATTTAGAAAGTAAGTTAAAACATTTAGCAAGTATTCATGAAGATACGCTAAGACAGCTTCAAGATAAGTCACGAATGCTGGAAGATCTTGATCAAACATTTAAGGCAAAAATTCAAGATTATGAAAGTCAGATCGATGCACTTAAGCAAGCACAGAAAGTTACAAAGGAAGAAACAATCTCAACTGATAAGCCAGATGCAAACGTACCATCTCTAAATATGTTCTTTGATAATCCCACACAGCCAGCTTCACAATTCGATGTGCTTATAGATCCATCATATTCAGGTACACCAGTTGTTGAAGAAGAAATCGTCCCCAAAAAGGCATATCTTTGTTATCCTGATGCTAAAATAGATTTTGATAATAAGAGCGATGCTGGTGAAGGTTGGGGTTTGGGTGTTGATGATGTTGATCTTGAGGAGAAACATTATCAAACAACATATTCTGGCAATACCTCTCTGTTACCACCAGATCAGAAGCTTGAAATTAAGCTACAAGAAAGCCAAGATCGTATTAAGGAATTAGAGCTAGAACGTGATCGTTTAGATGAACAAAGATTAGAGCTACAAGTTAAGTCTGGTAAACTTATGAAGAAACTAAAAGAATATAAAGCTCAAATATCGCAATTAAATTCACAAAATTCGTTTAGAAAATCGTCATCTGTTGAGTCAAATGATCTTGATTTAGCTATTCAGGAAGAGTTGAAATCTCAGGTTAAAAATTTAGAAGAGAAGTTAATAGAAATGAAGAAGCAACTAACAAAAGAACAAGCAGAAAAAGAGAATATGTTGAAACGTATCGATGTATTAACAGCTGCTAATGAAAGATTTACAGAAATGAAAGAAAGACAAGATATTGAAATTGAAGTGCAACAAACAAAAGTTCGTCAGTTGACACAGCAGATTAAGAATCTTGAAGAATGGGGGGATCAACCGGCGGCGGCTAAGCAGGAATCTGTTTCACAGAAAGCAACACAAGAAGCTTGTAAAGATGATGTAGAATCGAAATATTTAGAAATTGCTCGGGAATTAGAAGATCTTAAGGTAGATAGAGATGAGCTTCAAGCTATGCTTGATGAAGAGAAATCAAATTCAAAAATAATTGAAGCTAAATATGAAGCATTGAAGTCTGAAGCTTCATCTAGTACTCAAGAACAAGCTAGTAACACCGAGCTTATAAAATCTTTACAGCTAGAAAACCAAGTACTTAAGACCGAGTTAAATGATTTAAAGATTCGAAATCAAAATCTTCAATCGCAGCTAGCAGATTATCAATCAACAATGGAGCAGCTCTCTAATGAATCTTCAATAATAAAGTCGCATGTAGATGTTTTGAGAGATGATCATCAGCGTAAAATCGATGAAAACTTAAAATTATCAAACGAGTTGCAGTCATGGATCGAAAAAAGTAACAACTTGGCTAAAGAAGTAGAAAATATGAGGCAAGAAAGTAAAATATCATCAGATGCTACAGAATATAAAGAAAAATTAGAACAAGAAAATCAAGAATTAAATGCGCAATTACAGTATAAAAACGCTGAAATATTGCATTTGAATCAAACTATTGAAGATATCAAGAAAGAAGATCAAACAGAGCATTTAGTTCAAGAGATTCTAGCTAAAAACACCGAAATAAATCAATTACGTGAAAAAGTTAAACATTTAGAAACAGAAAAATCCGAACTAGAAAATAATTTATCAATTCAAATTACTCGTGATATGAGCCAACGAAATTCGGATACAACAGCCAGCGAAACACAGCAAGAAAAGATAAATGAACTTTTACAAGTAATAAAGGAAGTGAATGCAGAGAAGGAACATATGGAAAATGAGTTGCAAGTCCTTAACAATCATGTTTTATCTAGCTTACAGCTTGAAGATAAAATGAAGCAAATTGTACTTGAATTAGATACGAAAAATATTGAAATTGCTGAATTGAAGAAGTCTCTAGAGGTATTTAAATCACAAGAAGCTGATCACAATAAACAAACTGAAAGTCCTAGTAATAATACAACATTAAGCGATGAAAATCTTGCCAAATTAAACGAACATTGGGAAGCAATTGTTGAGCAACGGTGCGGCGAAGTTGCTGAAAGTTGGCGACAACATCTAAATCAAAAAGAACTAGAATATAAAACAAAAGAAGAGAATTTTATGCATGAAATACAACAATTAACTGAATCAATTAATGATGATAATAAAACTACCAGTAATATCGTTGATAATAACACTTCAAACAAAACCACCAATGAAGATGCAATAGATTCCGAAACATTTGAAAATATGCGTGCAGCACTTGAAAGTCAAGAATTAGAAATTGTTACATTAAAGGAACAATTGGCAATGCGAAGTGCTGAATATGCCCGTTTGGCAGCTCAACATGATCCCTATGCTCAATCAACAACATCTGGTTCGGTTTTTGATATAAAAGTATTGCATCGTAAATCATCGAATACAACAACAGCAGAACAAAGCTCTTTAGTACCAAAATCGGAATTAGATATTGCTTTATATATGCTACACCAAAGAGATATGAGATGTGAGGAGCTTACTTTAGAATTGGTTAATTTATTAGCGGAACGTGATACATTGCAGTTGAAATTATCACATTCATTGCGGCAGGTTGAAGAGATTAGATGTAAAACAGGATATACAGAGTGTAAGTTGTTATTATTTTTATTTTATAAATTATAAGTTTGTTTTTTATTGGATAATTATATGTATTAAGTATCAAAGTTATACGAGGGTGGTCTGAAAAGTTTCCAACCTCAACGTGAAGATAGCAGCACACGTCAATAAAAGCTAGTGAATGTAGTTATGTATCTTTTGAGAGTTACCCATCAAAGTTTCAGCCATTTTTGACGCGGAGCTGTTATTTGACATTAGTTTGAGTGAGACCATGTTGTAGTTTTTGGACGCCCCGAATGTTTATCGTCTCCCAAGCTCTCCCCGTTTCAATTCAGCTGCATAGCAATAGGATTGAATCAGTACATGCCTCTCGCTTCATGAAAGTATTTGCTGTCTCGTGTTTTTGATTCCTTATAAGCCTTAGTTGCGAGGATCGGGTGATCAAAGTCTAGATCTTGAGCGCTAACCAACACGGATTTAATGCTTGCTTAAGCACACCGTATTTATCAGCAAAAGCTAGATAAATCCCTCAATTTCTTCTATGGTCGCCATTAATGACTACATTTTTCCGCCATATCGTCTAGGACGGATTGGTGGTGATGTTGCCATTTACATGCGCAAACATCTCAAATTCAAAATCGCTGGATTCTCCAAATGTCCGAGAATCGAATTCATTTGCATTGATATCTTTAAGGGTCGCTCCACACCATCGTGCCGTTTTCGTTCCAGTCTCATGCCACTGTCGGTCCAGTCAAATATTTTTACAGGAAAAGAAATCGGCGTATTCACACACGGAGCTTGAACAGGAGTGAAAATGTGGATACGCCGATTCTTTTTCTTGTAAAAATATTTGACTGGATCGAGAGTGGCATGAAACTGGATCGAGAGTGGCACGATAGTGTGGAGCGGCCTTAATACTGCCGACAAGCTTCTTCTTGTTTGTGTATATTCTCCCCCGGCTTTTTTAACTCATCAGTATATTTCCTTTTTTGGCTAAGGTTCTTGGAAAAGCTTGTTACTTCTTAAATCCTTGAGTTTTGTCTTCGAATCCAATTCATTACGGAATGGCAATTGCGGGTGGTAGCAGATAAGTTCTTTCAATCGATCTCAAAAATCTTGAATTTTTGTATGCAGAGGTCGATTGAAACAACCACCATCCCTGGCTTTTGCAAATGCCATAGCTGTAACACTGTCCTCCTTAAAGTTACGTCTGATATTCGAAAGTCTTGACCAACACCACATTTGCTGCCTATTTTTGCTCGATATCCCAAAAGCATTTGATAGTGTGAATCACGGTTTGCTTCTGAAAAAGCTCGCCTCCCAAGCTAATTTTTCTCATCCTGCCCTTAAACTGATACATAGTTTCTTAAGCAATCCTTCTCAGAAAAAGTTTTTCCTCAGATGCTGTTCTTCACGCTGGAGTACCCTAAGGCTCTATCCTTGGTCCCCTTCTGTTCGGAAGTTTCATTAATGATCTTTCTTTTGTAATCAAAGATGCCAAGATTCATATGTATGCGCAGATGATGTGCAAATTTATATCTCTTCCCCTAAAAAACAAATCCTTAGTAGTTTATATATAGAAACTTAAAGCAGATCTGCAGGCATTTTCTTCTTGAGCTTAGGCCCCGGTTCTGAAAGTCATAATTCGACTGAAACCTCACTACGAAAACTCAAACGACTTGTAACGAAACACGACTAGACTTTCATCACAGGGGGCGTTGTCCTACAGATATCTGAGAACCTGATAACAAAAAGTTATGAAAAATCTGGTATTGTTGCTACTATTCTCCAGCAGGAAATGGAGCGCTGCAATATCAATCTTAGGACAGTCCTTAAAAGGCTTGGAGCGCTCCTATTCACACACCAGTTCTATATCATTTTTAACATTGCATACCAGTGGAAGGGAGCACACCCTATAATGTTGTTTTAGAAGCTAGCAAAACGCTTTTTAATAAAGAATTCACGGCGGCATGTGAATAAGTCCCGAACTAGAAAGGGTTTTATTCCTGTTCACATTTTCTGCAATTCCATTTTCGTCCTTCCAAATGCGAGTGTCGACAGCGGCTTTATCAAGCGGTCCCCCGACAAGTACTAACCACGTCTGATGCTGCTTGACCTTCGTAATCGAGCGAGAACTAGTCTACTGGTTAAGTCTAATGGCACCCTTTATGGTCACCAAGATAATTGCTCCTTTCCTTCGCCTTTTACAATTTCTTAAAGCTCCAATATAGCTTCCTTTGGAGCATATTGACAGCGCTTCAAATACGCTCCCCTTAGTAGCGCTCCGATTTTTTCCCGCTGTTTAAGCATGCGTTATTTTTTGGCTCACCCATTGTGATACAACCATTAAAAAGTGTTTCAAAATTAATCCGTTAACTTATCCTCTACAATATTAGCTGGTTCGGACAGCGATCAAGGTGGCCCATCAACAACACACACTCCAGAAAAACCAAATTTACGGCCTATACAACATTCATCAGAAGAGGAGAACACTAAAGAGCCGAGTCACTTAAATGCCAAGTACGAAACTTTTTTTTATAGTTAATTTTAAAACAAAACTAAAAATTATCACAATTCCAGAATTTCCGAAATTCATGCAGTAAATCAAGCCAGAAATAATAAAATGATTTGGGAAGACAGAGATCAACGACAAAGGCAAATGGAAAGAATACAGGAAGACGTTGCCAACATTCCATCTGAAGCTGTATCCGAACTAATGGGAGCAGAATATTGTGAGTGTGATATTTTAATTTTTTAATCAAAGTTTAATAATACAAAAATCATATTTCTAGCAAATACTTCACAAAGTCCGTCAGCTGCTCTATTAAGTTGGCTTTGGGGGAAAACAACTGGTGATTCACAATAGAATTTATGATTTCCATTTAATATTTAAATAATGTAGTTAATAAAGCAAAGTGAAAATAGACACGATATATATAGTACCATACCGAGCGTACTGCTTTAATCTTGTTAAGCATTTTTGCTTCAATCATATAATTAATAATAACTAACAGGATTTCTTATTTCATAAATTAATTAAAAACTTTTAAATAATGTCTAAAATTTACAACAATCTTTTTGTCAAAATTAAGTTTTATATTAAAACATTTTAATATACTTCCAAGATGTGATCATTAGGGTAAATAAAATGCTTTACAAGATTAACATGTTCCGTATCGAAAAAAAAAACAAAAAAAAAACAAACGAATACAGTCTGTTGTCTCGGCTGGGAATTCTGCAGGCAATTTAGTACTAGGAGCACTATGTAGCTTTCTCTTATGTATAATTGATTCATGTATGTGTAAATAATATTTGAATTTCAAAAAAAAATCTGTAAAAATTGTAATATTAAACGAATGTTATGGTAATAATAATATTAATAATAATGTTTGTCATTTTTTTGTTACAAATTGATTTTTATTTATTTTTTATGATATTGGCGTATTTTTTGTTTTGCAGTTTTGTTTAACTTAAGATCGTTTTTGATTTTCAAGTTTAAATTGGGAGCTTTTCACGAAGTTTTGTTTAAATATGAAATATATTTAAGAATCGCTAATGGACTGTATTTCATTTTAGAATTTAGATAAAAAATGCGCGAGATTCTAAAATTTACTCACTGGAATAAACGTACTTTGTACAGAGATCAAGCACCACAATGATACAGGTGTAAGGTGGATGATACAGAGGCCAGAGTCCTCAATCTCTTTACTCCAACTGATAATTGGCAGCTCCAATTAATCATTGCATTTAAGGTCCGTTTATATCTCGAGCGCGCCAGGCACCGACAGACGCCGTTTATTCAGAGTGCCGTATCAAACGACAGGCACTAGTTATATTTTTGTTGAAAATGTTCAAATACCTCTATTGAAGGTATCCAAAAAAATGTCTGTATGGTTCCGATACTTTATTCATACTTCCCGGCAGACACCCACAGACATGAACCGCGCAGACAAAATGTTCTTTCCAAGGAATCCTGTTCGGGCACGGTCCGTGTCTGTCCATGTCTGCACGGTGGTGTCACGGTAGATGTGAATACGTTCATGCACACTGTATAGAGGAATGTTATTTTGTGTGGCCCGGCGCGTGTCTGGCACACTTGATGTCTGTAGATATGAACGGACCTTAACTCGTGTACTGTGGGGTTAAGTACATACTTATATATATATATATATATTACCAATATAACAGTCATAAAAGATGTAATATGGGACTGTCTTGATAATACCACAGTATGGCATATATTACAGCTGCCATACAAAACATCATGTAATCGGAGTAGGTCGTATGATCAGCAAAACGATGGAACCTATCGTTTTAGGGGTTGAAGCAACAACTGAAATTCCAGGAAGTGAAAACTTGATTGTTTACGAGTTTGCGCGTTTCTTGGGTGTCTCTTGATGGAGCCAGTCGCAACTAAATAGACGCATGTTGATTGATCGTCGCTGGCTTTCGGGCCTGACGATGGTGTGTACGACTTGGTATGACTCAAAGATCGCATTCGTCGCAGAATGCATTTGCACCAGTTGATTAGGCACGGCGCGACACAGTTACCCTACGAAACCACTGGAAGATCGGAATAACTAATGGGATAGTAAATGTTAGAGGCGATTGAAAGAAAGAATGCTGCTTGTCAAGCAATACAGCAGTCTTTTAGAGCACAAGCACGAGAAGAAGAATAAAAGGAGCTGAGAAGAAAAGAGTTCGAAGGAGTAAAACAGATGAGTCTCTTATATGAACTAGAACAGTACAAAGATCTATGACCGTATCAAGTATGGGGTTCTACCAACAATACCATGGTATGGGTGACTTCTCACCATTCGGACAAAAGGGGCAATCAAATTGCCGATGACAAAGGGATTTTGGAGCACTTTCGTGAATTGTTAAACTGGCTGTTGTATAGCCTACTGTCCTATCTTATCAGTATTCAAATAGGTATCCGAGGCTTGGGTGCTTAGTACTCTAACCTCCTGGCTTCAGTTCAGTTCAATGGCACTACAGCCCAAATCGAACCTTGGCCTTCAGTATTCTCCTCCAACCTTCTCGCTCACTGGCTAGAGTCATCCAATTTTGTACACTCAACAAGTGCGCAGGGTCTGCCGTTATGGCTTCAAACCATCTCTCCTCGGTCGCCCTGCTGGCCTGACACCGATTATGATTCTTTTATATGTACTATATATATTCTTCACTGGTCTGTTTTCCGGCATTCGCTCTACATGCCCTTCCCACAGGCATGCCACATCACTTTGCTTGCCCTGGGGCTAAAATAAGTTTGGGGCCCCTTCAGGATATTGAAATTCCAAAAAACCTTTGACTAAAAAAAATTTGTGGTAAGAATAGGTTAATGGAATAGGAATATAGATACTGAACGGTCGGTTCTTCGTGGTTGAACCTAAAGTTACTTAGTTACTTAGCCTAGAATAGAACAGGTTGTGGTTAGCTCTGGGTGTCAGTACCCATCTTTCTTTTGGCAGAACCTATCCAAGTGAGAAAAAATCGAAGCGCTACTACGAGGAGCGAATTTGGAGCGCTGTTAATACACTCAAATTTGAGCTTTAAGGAAATGTATGGGGCGAAGAAAAGGGATAAACGTAGACCGGTTCTTCCATTTATTTTGGATTTCCGTGGGGTAACTAATAATACCCCCATGGTCGTCTCTGCACATACTATATCTGGGTTTAAATTTGTCAATAATCGACCTTACATCCTTATACGCCTTCTGCCTGATGTTTTTGTTGCTTAAATTTAAGCTAGCATCCAGGATTGCCGCTTTTTGTTATTGCCTCTTTTTTTTTTAACATAGGATCTGCTTATCGTCGTTTTTCTTTAAAGGTTTCCATTGTTATAATTCTAAACCATCTTAATCTATTACTGCTTTTAGTTATAACTACGACATGTACACCACTACCAGTCAATAATTAATGCAATTACCTCCATTCATTCCAGTAACAATAAAATTCAAGCCATTAAATAGTAGCAAAAATCAAATCAACCCTCTGCCTGCCTTTAACATTATTAGATCGTTCGGCATACATCAGAAGCCCCAACCAGCAACTACTGAATTACATTTCCACCAGGTAAACTAGTATGACTAGTCTGATTTTTTATTAGTCCTTTAGAACGACTTCATTCCACACAGACTAAGAGCAAACGTGTTCCCTTTAATAACATCTTCAAAAAAAAGTTGATTCTGTAACTCATATTTCAAAATTTAATTTAAGCAGCTCCACTGTCCACAATAAGAATGCTAATGATCCCCAACTGCAGCACCACGGCTTAAGTGCAATTAGTATGCAATGCAAGCAACGATAAAAATTACCAGACTATCGTTAATCAGCTCGAGATAATTCCAATGGAATTGGTAAATCACATTTCTGTGGGGATACAAGTGAACTGCAATATGACAACCGCAGACCGAGTGAACCATTTTTGTCCTTTCGGAATTTTTTCCAAGCATTTCAGCTTCACATTCCCACATCTGCTGTATGGATTACAGGACAGGGATAGATGGATGCTGCCGCATTAATGGACAAATCATTTGCAATATTGCGATGATGATTTAAGGAGAGAGGATGTGCAAATTAAGTGGCAGTAATTAATCGATTTTGATTAATTGTGTAAAAGACTGGAGGACGTGGTGTAGGGTAGATTTTGTATGAAAAAAGAAATGGTTGCAATGCTGGCTTCATTTAACATACGTATATGGATGGGGGTCTAGACTGGAGGAAGGTATTGATTAGGAATTTAAGGGTATGAAACTGGTTTTAAGGTATAGGCAATGTACTCATATATTCTACGAAGAGATCCCACGAACAGCAATCATACATGGGAATTATATATTGGAAAAAGTAGAGCATACGAGTCTCAAAGGATTTTTAGTTCATTTTAAGGTAGTTTAGTTAAGTTCTAAGCTTAGAATTCATCCTTCGTACTACCAGTTTGTCATGTCCTTGGTCACGTCATGGTGCAATGTCCAGTATCTAGTAAGCTTAGCTCAAGGAATATACATAATAGGTTATGAGGAACGAGCGTTGCAATAAATGGCGACGGGCCCTGAGTTCTATCTTGGATGCCGTAGGAGTTTAAAAATACTCATTGCGAATAATTGTTCCGCAGTCGAGTTGTTCTATTCACGAACAAATTCCTTTCCTGTATAAATTGTGCGAAGAGTGAAGCTCTAAGCAGAGAGAATAAAACGATGAGGCTACTCTTGTGTTGCGGATATAAGATTGCGGTGGAGGCAGGAGAGCGTTCATTTCGATGGTACAATCGCTATGATCAAATTTTGTCAGGACTGTTGTATGATTGCTATCAAGTATCGCTCAAATTTGCTTTGTACTGTCGACGATTCTATAATTGAGTGCAATGCTGGACAGCAAGCTCTAGCCGGAAAGATAATAGAGAGAAGAGTGGAACAACTGGCAACGCCAAACACGTTTTTATTTCACTGACTCTCATCCAACACTAGATTCGAATCACGCACCTCTGCGATGGTAGTCGGGCGACTCTGCCGTCGCCTGGTCCCAAGTCCAGAGTGTGAAAGGAGAAGGGTGGCCGATCTGCCGAATTGACCAGAATCAGGAAACCGAAGAAAATAGGCAAGAAACCGCATGGAAAAAACAGCGGCACCGACAGCAGCGTATCCGTTGCGGGGACGTCCCGCTTGGACCGCCTGCTAACGGATTCAAGAAGAAAACAAGAAGTCGGGCGATGTTGATCTAGTCAGCAGATCGCCATTAGCAGACAAAGAATCATTCATAGCTTCCCAGAACAAATTAAGTTAGAAGCGAATGTACAAAAAGTCGCTAGAAGTTGCAGCGAGAAAAATAAGGTTTAGAATGAGGCATTGTCAAGCTAAACAGTGAATGCGTGATGCAGTGAAGAGCTTTAACTATGACCCTAGCACGAAATTTGATTCCTCGATCAAAAGGTGATTCGATTGTAAATTGTGATTGGTAGTCATTAACGCAGTCAAGTCGAACGAAAAATGCCGCCATTGTAAAATTTTCTGTCATTTTGATGAATTTGAAGGAAATTTAAAAGCAAGGTTGCTTTACGAAAGTTGTTAATCGAAATAGTGGCTCCTGTGATAAAAGTCGAGTCGTGACGACACCATTCGTTTGAGTTGAAGTAAGTGACTTTTCAGTCGAATCACGACTTTCAGTAAAGGGGTCTAAACTCAGCTTAACATTTCCACTCAGGCCCCTGTTCTGACTGTCGTAATTCAACTGAGACGTCACTTACTTCAACTCGAACGACTTGTCGTGTCGTGACGAATCGACTTTCAGCACAGGGATCATCGACATATTAGAAGGAATTCCCAGCGAATTCTGGCTAATCATACCTTCTTAAATCTAGACTGGTACACAAACGATCGCTGTTAAGACTGGTACTCACATAATGACCCAGAAATACATACATATATATGTGTGACGCCATCAAAAAGTCAAAGAAGACTTTTCGATGAAAACTCGTCGAAAACTTAGTTCCGTTCAATAGATATGGCTAAGAAGATAAGACTCATGAGTTATATCAAATATACAAAGAAATAGATTCACCAAGATAAGCTGTTTAAGGTGGTTCGGACACGTATAACATAAACTGGATGATGTCATAGCAAAATTATACAAAATAACAGTCCAGCAGGAATCAGAAACAGGAGTAGACTGATATAAAAGGATAAGATTGGAAAACGCATTAGACAAAAGGAATAAAGTTAAATCATAAATCGAATCAGTTGAAGTTCAAGAGAGCTACATATAATGCCACCAATGATTGTTATTGAATAAATTTTAAAACATTAGCATATTTTTACAGAAATAAAACTAAACATTCTTGTTTATTTGCAAAACTTACCTTAATTTTAGTTAATTCTAATTAAGGTGCAAACAAATTTAAATTTTATTCCACAATCAGCAAAGTTAAATCCTCCAGTCATCGCTTCTCACAGCTGAATTAATGACATGTGGAAAAACTATTTTAAAATAGCTATAGCGCCCTTAAATTTTGTAATCAACAATAAAAAACATTAGGGGTATTCATGATCTGTGTTATTTGTGTTATTCGTGTTATTCATGTTAAATCGAAAATAAAACTCATAGTAAATGACATTTGTTTAACATGAATAACACAAATAACACAGATCATGAATACCCCTATTGATAAATTTCTTAAAAATGTTTTAAAATAAAAATCCATTTACAATTTTTACGATATTTACCGAGAACAATAATTTCACCATATTTCGAATCATATCTTGCAGATTCAGCATTCAGCATATGTTAGCAAAAGCATAAACCACTACTAACATAATACAAGACCCGAGAGTACTTTTGTGATCCGAGAGAAATTTCTGTAGAAGGAATTTTAAGAATGAATTAAGCGCATTCTGTTATGTTTTTGTTTTATTGTGCAGTTTTACGACGGAACCAGTGATGGCAGCTTCATATTATTACCATCATTTTTTTTGAGAAAATAATTATAAAGAAATAACCTTGAGCTCCTTTCGATTTATAAAGAGGAAAAAGCAGTTAAATTCAGAGAATTATAAACCGATTGCGATAGGTTCCATGGGCATAAATCCGAATCTACATAACTGCAATGAACACCCATGACCAACAGGCACTATGGTCGCCCAATGCGTAAGGGCGGATGCCTGAAAATTCGTGGTTACAAGATTCTAAACAGAGGCCAAGTACGATCTTTAAAGCAGAAGATTTTAAGAACCCAAAAGTGCGTATTCAGCTGCACTTCAAAAAGACTATGATGAATTTAATACTAGAGAAGCTCTACATTGCTATTACTAGGCTTAACTCGATAAGTTCGAGGGCATATTCAATTCTAACGGCAGTAGCTACCGATCAATCAGAGGTGTACTTAAGTGTCCAGTGTGCAATCCAACTAGTGTTCTGCCATGCTTTGTACTGCAAAGCACTGGCCAAAAATAAAGCGCTTGGAGCGCACCCGCCCAAATGTTGATCTCTTGAAGATGGTGAATGAACATAGCGATTGATTCACTCCAGTTAAGATTATATACTCAGGTCGTGGCGGTAACTCGCATATCAACCAAAGTATCTATAGCTATGCTGAGTCTGATCTGGTGGCTTTAGACATCTCCAAGGCTTTTGACAGAGTATGTCATTTTCCTATTGGTATATTGACTTAGTTCTAAGGAACAGAATTAAAAGTTTTCTTTCTGGCCGTTTATCACAGTGGTATTAGATGAAAATTAAACTCCAAACAATATCTGCCAAGTCTTTCATCCGGTCCAACCTTGAGTACGATCTTTAGAACAACTCAGTGCTTGGAATCTCTTATGAGTTGAAAATTCCCCCCTTTTCAGCTATCATCGGCATTGGCAGGAATATGCAAATCGTACATTCGGCCTCTATTGCTTTACCTTCCCCTCCATATTTTACCAACAATACCAGATTGGTCCACGCAGCTTATTCCCTCTGACTAAAGTGGCACTTTTCGTGCAGACTACGAATTAGTTCCTAAACAGAACAAGTCGTCTTATGGGACAATCCTTCGTAATCAGTATTCTTGAACATCTATCCATCCAATGGTTCTACAGCCCAAATCAAGCCTTGGCCTCCTCTACGATATCTGAGCCGTTGCTGTTGAGTCCATCCTATACGAGGCCTGCCTTGAGGATTTGTGAGGGTGACTTTCGCCTTTTCTCTCCTTCGTCTTTTGCTCGTGTATAGACAAGAGCATCCAAGGGTCACCGGACGTAAAGTTAACATCTTCGCTGAGGTAAGATTCGGTAGGAAATCGGAAGAACTTGGATCGGACATATCTTAGATTGCAGCTGACGTTTCTCAGGATTTATCTCTTTGATGTACCGGCACCAAGAAATGTCCCTGAAGCCACGCAGGTTCATCGCCATCTCCTCGCAGATACTCCTGGCTCCATATAACTTTAACATAATCAAACCTTAGCTCCGCAAGCTGCAAATGGCACACGAATCAATGCATTGATCATTTCGAACTGTAATTTTCAATAGGCTTCGAGAAGGGCTCGCAATTCGGCAAACTTATCTCCGATCCCCTCCCAATTAATTGATAGTTCGAATTTATCAATGCGTTGAATCGTGTAACATGGGACTTCTAGTTCAAACCTAAGGTTCATCGACATCTACTCGAGCACCCCCAAATCCCCTCTAACCCGACCTAATTTCATCTATCTTTCAAACTAAACTTACTATTAATATACTGCACCATGACCTGACGACATAGCAGACTGATAGTACAAAGGGGGTGATTCCCAAGCTTAGTTATTGCAAATAAAATTTTTTAGTGCGCATACCCCTTACTTGCTACTCCCCAAGCATACCGCACACGCATGTGCTCACAACTCAGCACCGGCCTTCAGCAAATTTTTGAAAAAATCAAAAGTTACATAGTTGCCATCACTTAAATCTCACTCACACTCAGATGCAGCTTTGCAGAAATTTCTCTCCGTTTTTGAGATTCTCACCTTCAATTCTTTCCAACAGCTGCAAAGCAATCATATGGAAACCGACGTTGGGTAAAAACAGCTGTTTTGGCCAAATCAGCAGAAAACCTCCCTGCAGTAGTATTCGTGCAGCATATGTTCTCTTCCGTTGGTTGATCTTCGCCCCCCGTTCTTGCACCGCCGTTACCCCTGCTCAACGATCACCCATTCACGACGGCGATCGCTGGTTCACCTGTGTGTATGTGTGTGTGTGCAGGCACAATACCGATACAAATTTTCGCCCTATTCACAAAAATATATACTGGAATTTTACTGTATTCGAGCCGGATGACTCAGTTGATTCAGTTAAAAACAGCTTGGAGGTTCGAGGCTCGAGTTCTCTGCTCTGCTCATATGATCTGTATACTCAGCCGCAAAGCAGCAGCGAGAAACGTTGAACGCAGCCGCGCGCGCAGACAAGAAAGAACAACCACGACGAAATCTATGTATGTACAATAAAATAAAACAACAACAACAAAAACAAAAAAACAACCGGCAGACGGGGCTTCTTTGGCTGCTTAGAATTCGAGGAGAGCTCATTTGCTGACACTTCTGGCAGAAGTTAGCAACTCGCGACGTTCACTGCTTCTTTACACACTATATTTTTTTTTAGTTGAAGAAAAAAAATCAGCCGGCTAGGAATAAGTGAAAAAGTGTTGCGTGCTTACTAAAAACTTTTTTTTATATTAAAATATTTTTTATATAGAAAATGCCTCCTTTTGTGTGTTGAAAGCTGCCCCGCAGTGTTTTTTTAATTGTAATTGATTATTGCGAAAATTTTTATAAAGATTGAAGAACTCTGGGAAATATTCTTGTCGATTGAGTTTCGTTGTTGCAGGGGGAAAAAATAGTGTTTTTTTTTAAATATATATAGAGAGTTTTCCGCAATTAACATTTCGCAAAAAGTCACGAAGATCACCGCAGTACGCAATACTACGCCCCGCTTATAGAAAATTGTTGCCAGCAAATCTGCCGTCTGACGGGCTGCTAACGCATGCGCAATTTTCCAGATATCGTGTTGATTTTTTAAGCTGGTCGCGTTCATTACTTTTCAACAAATTTTTTGGCAGTTGTCGTTTCCGAAATAATTTTTTTTTTGGATTATATTGTAATCATTTAAAAAATTAAAAAAAAAAAAAAGTGTGATAAGTGCTTGTTGCGTGTGGCTGTCACCCAACATTTAAAAAATAATATAATTAAAAATTTATATAAAACAAAAAAAAAAAAAATAAATATATAAAAATATAAAGAAGTAAACCTTATACAGAGCAAACGGAGTTTTCGCACGTCGGACCCGGTAATCTGCTGGTGTGCCGGCTCTTTTGTTTTTTTTTGGAGAATTGTCTTTATTGAAGAAATAAGAGCAAAAATCTATTTAGAAAACACAATATGGACCTACTGTGTACAGAAAGAGTGATACTGAACGATTGTGATGCATTATTAAATGGAAGTAATAATACTAGTAGCTACAATAGTACATTGAACGGACCAACAACAAATAATTATGTTTCTGCTCGATCAAACGGTTTTACACATGTTAATACAGCCGTTGTCGATCCGACATTCCTAGCCGATCGATGCCTGGAAAATTTACTTAAAACTGAGGAGAAATACACAATTGTATCCTCATATTTTAAGACAGTGCAAAAGGATATAACGCCAGCAATGCGAAAGATAGTTGCTGAATGGATGATGGAGGTAAATTGATATAAAACACTTTTTTTGAATTATATAGTTAAAAAATATTCTTTAGTTCTAGAATAAAGGTCCCAATACACGGTCAAATTGGATGTACATCCAGATTTTCATCAAACCCATAAGCGCAACGAGGTTTGATCGGCAGACAATCGCAATCGGTACAAGGATACGTTCACAATCGATAGTTTTGGTTGTACATCCGTACTTCGATGTACATCCAATTTGACCGTGTATAGCGGGCCTTAACATTATACATTTTTAAGGATTTACTCACTTTGATACCTTTAAAATATATTCAAAATGGATGGATCATAATATAAGTATAAATATGAATATTTATCACTTAAACAAACAAAAAAAAAAAATAAAAAATAGAAGAAGCATTCTCCGATAACAACGAAAAAAAAACTTCATCAATTTGTTTTTTCTTGTAGAAGAATCAACCTCTCCTATAAAGACAAAAGAAACTCCTAACATTGGCCATTACCACCGGCATTATGAATGCCATGACGTAATGAATTTTCAAGGTAAACTGTCATTGACCAATTTGTAAGGTACACTTGGCCGCCGGCACAAATACATGGCCAAGCCTCCATCCCATTCCACGTTCAATGGCAAAGAGCTATATAGTTTATATATCTGTTGAAAGCCGCACCAGCCAGCCATACTACAGTGTTCGCTCTGACTGAAAATTTATTTACGTATTTCACATTTTAATTCTAAAGACGCTTTGAACAAAAAAAAAAAACACCGTCTTGGATAGAGTCTAGCCATTTTCTATATACCCCCATAGAGAGAGAGAGTATAGCCATAGTGTATAGTCCGAAGCAGCAGCACAAGTAGAAGAAAAAAAAAAGAATATATTCAATAGAGTGTAACCCAGGTAAGTTATGCTACACTGATTTTACGCTTACACCATATACTCACCAGTATAATACACTTAGTCGGCGGTCTAGTCTATTTCAATTAATTAAAAAAAGAAATAAAAAAAAAAAGGAGAACAGCTCAACAACATGAAGAACTATACGGTGGTCTTTGGTAATTTCATAACCAGTTACGTGAGCCCCATGCTTTATAAAATATTCACTATCTTGAACTTGCCATTGAAGAGAGAGGAGCTTCTGATGTAGATCTCCTCCTAAAGGGAATAAAAAAAATTTGCATTTCTTTCACGTGTTAGTTCTTCTATAGAATATATATCATATCTATTAGTAACAGAACATCTCTTTTATACACATAATATATAACATAATACATAACATTATATTTCTTCTTTTTGCACAAACAAATAAGAAGAAACTCTTTTTATCTTCTACCCTAAACACTATTAGTTTATAATAAGAAGGTAAAATAAGAATCAAGCAACTAGAACCTTTAAGCATTTCGGTCATTGCTATTCACTTTCTACCTGGAGCCCCCTTTTTAGATTTTAAAATCAGCGGGAAGTGAGTTCAATGCTTTAAGTTACCTGCCAGCCGAACCAACCACCAGTAAGATTCCTCTTATGACTGAAATTTATATACGTATACTGGGCCCCATACCTTTTGTGACTGACGACGACTGTTAGTTAACTCTAGAGGAAAGAAAATGAAATTTTCGCCTGTGTGTATTGTTGATGGGGGATATACTACGCGAAAGTATGTTGGTAATGCAAACTCAGCTAATTTAAGCTAGAATTATAAGATTATAAGATTCGATTTCGTTTTAACAAAAAAAAAAAATTTATAAGATTTTTTTCTTCTTCGAGAAAACCAATTAATGATTCTGTATATGTATCTTCAATCTTCAGGCTTTTTTTTAAGTCTCAATTATTTTTATTGTAATCATAATTATAATTGAAATCATTATTGGAAGATTTGTTGAAAGAGTTTTTTGATTGTATTTGAGAAACTTGGAACTACACCGTAGTACGTAGCACCTACTTAGCGTATATTTTTTTAACAATGGTTCGTCTTCTAACTATCACAGCAAGAGCAATCTGTTTCTAATAATTCTTCTATATTACGCTCCCACAACGATTTTAAACACTTGTGACAAGTTCAATGGGTTTGAAACGTTTTTAGTATAAAAAGAAATACATAGTTCTTTAAGATTGATCGATAGATTTAAAATTGTATTAAAATTACTACGTGCATGTTAGGAAGAATATTGGGATAGCCTCTCGAAAGCAATGTTTTTCTCCAATTATATGCCGGAATCATACCAGAAAAGATAACCCACATAGTCCAGTCCAACAAAGGGTTTTATTGATAGTCTGATGACGTATAAGAGTCGCGAATCTTTGAAAGTTCGAAGCTTACTTATAACCCTTTATACTACCAGTTCGTCATGTCGTTCTCGGCATGGCGCAAAGTCTAGTAGTAAGTTTAGCTCGAAGATATAAAAAGGATATGTTAAGCTAAGGGTAGTCTGGAGGATGCATGAGAACTAGGCAGTGAGCTACTCGTTTCAATTAAGCCCGCTACACAGTATCGTCGTTTTACTCCGTGTTCGTCGAGCAGTGTTGTCCGAACGACCAACGACTTACGCCTCTATTCTATACACACGCATATTACCGAAGATACTTTGTTGGCAGTAACGGCGGTCCATACTGGAAAGTTGAATAAATTCAAATAGAAATTCTTTGGAACAATATCTGAGGTCGGCCATCATTTCTGCTTAACGACGAACGTCGCCAGACAGTTTTCATCCACACTATCGTCGTACCAGCGTACAGGGAACGAAGAAAAATCCAAATTGGAATTTGATTTTACACTCTGTGGGGAAAAACGTGCAGCATTGCCATCCACATTGCAATATTTTATCGTGGTTCGTCGTTCGTAGAATGCTGTTTGACGAACGCAGAGTCAAACGACAATAGTGTGCAGCGGGCTTAAACTTATTTATTAAGCGTCCGCACTGACATATAATAATGGACTGCTCATCAGCAATTATTCCCATACAAACCGATGGCACCAAAAAGGTATAGTCGCTCGCTCATCCATAAGCCCCCAAACTGACAGAAGCACTCAGAAATAAAATCAATTAGAAAAAAATAGACGGGTATAGTGATGTTTATATCTTTTGCGTTAAATCAATTAGAAAAAAATAGACGGGTATAGTGATGTTTATATCTTTTGCTCTTTTCCCCATAAGCCCCCGGTGAGAATGTCAGTTGCTAAGACAGGCGTTGAGAACTTAAATCAGACACACATAAAATTTGCAAATTAATGAAAAAAGGGCATTTTAAAAGGTGAAAAAGTGAAAATAGTGTTTATTAATTTTTTTAAACAAAATATTTGTGTAGTTTTAATGTTTTAAGTACGTATTTAAAAAAATGTAAATTTCAAAAGTGATTCCGGTGTTTACATGGAGTGAAAAAAGGTTTGTAGCCTATGGAACAAATTGGTGCCATGAAAAATTTCTCATAAGCAGTCCATTCTATATGTCAGTGAGCGTCCGGCTGAGCAACAACCGTCTTGGTTAGCAGGAGACAGCTTTATTGAAGTGTTATGCCTCCTGAAACAAGTGAATCCCGCTAAGCAGCCAACAAAGCCTGTAGCGCAGACAGTACCAGATTACCATGAGGTGAACCGTCCGGTAGATTAAGTCCAGACCTAAGCGGAACTTTAGTATCCTATTACTAATCGATTAAGGCGGCGGGTGGACTACCTCTGAAATCTTCAAAACGGCGATATTTCATGAATGTCAATTCGAACGGAAACATGTATAATATCTATTTTTGCAGATAATCTCATTTTATGATACGACTTACCCTTTAAGAGATAGGGCGCTTTCAGTAATGCAGGATGCGTGCGCAAATGACTTATTCAGCAATTGAAAGCGTGAAGCTTTCAATGACTGAATAAGTCAATTGCGCACGCATCCTGTATTACTGAAAGCGCCCATATTTGCAAAAAAACTGTTTTTTTACCTTTTGAAGAAATTTGTTTGCTTGGGAAAAATTTCATTTCATTTATAATAGTTTTTAAGGGATGTACCTACCAATTCAAATCAGGTATTCTTGGTTTATGCCACAGTTGAATGTCTATTTTGACTGTACTATCCTGTCTGTCACAACACGAATTTTTCACTTTTTTGTTTTAAGCCTGACTTTGATTCGATGTGATTTAACCCTATTGGTATCAATTTATACACTGCAAGTCACAGGAGGAATATGTGATCTATGATTCCGTTCCAGAAACCGGAAGACTACGTGACTATTGCTTCCTCTGTGTAAGATAGGTTCCTCATAATATCTAGATTTATACCCCGGCTGCACCGGCCGAATTGCGCAAGTTCGAGCAAATTGGTGTATTGAACTTCAATTTTAGCCTCAGTTCCCATACATTGAACTCAGGAAAAATCAAGCCTGAGTTCGTCGTCCAACAGAACAGAGATTTAAAGTAAAAGCTGAAATGAACTGGAATAATGGAATGTCATCCCAGTGAGGTTCTGTAAATTTCTAACTTCTGGCGAAAAGCAACAACATTTCAAGCACGAACTGAACATGCCAGCCGGTGAATCCATCCACTTATGCGGATTGAAATGAACTTTTTTGAACTGAGACCGGTGAAGTCGGGATATTAGGAATAATTTATAGATAGCGCATTGGAGGATGTTATTCCTCTATATTTGTCACATACGATTCTATTCGCCCTTTTCCGGCTCTAGGTACATAGTTGAATTGCGTCTTGTTCTTGTAACTCATCAGTTTCGATGGTTTCTCGTCGTTTATTGTTATTCATCATATTCATTGCTATCTTGTGTGATAATGTCCTTTTCAGCAAAGTTACTGGATCATTAACTAGACTGGTACAGTGGTCCTTAAATTTTTCTACAATAGGGAATTCTCTTTTATAGAATTCTCTGATATTTATTTTATATCTGTGTAAAGACATTCAGGCCTCAGAATGAGCTCTGCTGGAATTTTCTTTCAATCGTATGTTGCCAATGGAATCAATTCCAATTTCAGTATATTTCCGTGATATGCTTTTTGAAATAAGACTTCTATAGCCGTGTATACAGAGCATTTTAGAATGGGTAGTAAAACTGACGTAAAGCCTGAACTGTAATAGACGTAGATCGAGGTACGTTTTTAACGAACGAAAACTTACGTATCTGTCACCATAAACCTTGACGTCTTCTTCTTACTTCTTCTTATTCCGCTTTAATTCCTCATGGGACATAAGCTGGTGACATATCCAAGCCGTACATGCATTGCATTCGTTGACAGATAATATAGAAGTGTGTGTATTCAAATGCGAGCTGACGGAATATCCCGTGAATGGAAGGCATGCTACGCAAAGGTCGGGCTACTTTCAACTTTTTCTGCATTGCCGCATTCGAGATAGCACACACAAGCATAAGCACACAAACACATGAACACGTTACTTAGATTTTCGGGCTATGTGTGAAAGCCGGCACGGAACGCAACCATGTAATTATGTGTCAGAGGAAATTCGCCGGATTTCATGGAGCCTCTGAATGCAATGCATGTACGGCTTGGATATGTCACCAGCTATAGGCGAAAATAGTTGCCCCCCGGGTAATCTGTTTTGTGCGACAGTAGCAATTTTGACCATACAATCCAGATTTCGAAAACGAAAACAAGTACATGTGATGTATTTTTATTACAGCGCCGTGCCTGGCCTGCGTACATTGCCTGCGCGTCATGCGGGCGGCTAAATCGCCAAGGAAAGTACGTCGAATACGGATAAGTTCGCAACATTCAGGCTGGGCAGAACCAAGAAAACGTATTCGTCTGCAAGACCAAGCCTTCCATAAGCCCGCCATATGTTGACGGGTTTGAAAACGCGCTTCTTATTGATATCCTAATTCTTTTCCTTTTAACACATTACATGTATTACAATTTTAAGGTAGGTATTCAGAGTGATTTTTGAATGCTCCAATAGAACTTAAAGGTATAGAGACATATTTTTCTTATCACGCTTATTATGATGGTTGATGTTAGGTATTCAAAGTGATTGATCCTGACTTGGGCGCATCACTGAAATTGATAAAAATTCAATTTGTAAGCACTCAAAAATCACTCTGATTACATGAAACCATTTTGGGGTCTGAAGCCCCAATACCAAACATTTATTTTTTCTTTATATGGTGTTACCTACGAGAAGGCCATATACCCTGCCCTCGGAATGTACGTCGCTTCTCGTCTATTATAGTTCCGGCTTAACGAAAATGTAACATCAAGTAGTTAATTAATCTACAATATTCTTCAATTAAACTTCTTATTGTATGCTATAACCTGCTCTTTATTATTTTTGCAAACGTCATAAAAGTCTATATATTTGATCAATGTCTATATAAATGATCATTTGGACATATTGTTTACACAATCGTCTTTTTCCTAATAAAAAAAACCTAGATCTACTATAAACTTGTTAACATATCCCTAAACTGTAAGCCGCCAAATTGAATTTTTAACATTTTTTTTTTATTATCTAGAAAGTTTTAAATTATGATCGTATCAGTCAAGATTACTGATCTTGCAGATATGTACAATTTTTGTTATTGTTTATCTTTTACAACAGGTATGATAAAATTAAAAAAAGAAAAATTAGTATCTGCAGCAATTTTTTTCACACCATTTCAATTCTATCACTAAAATTTCTCATATTGTACACTCATAATAAAAATTGAGAAAAGATTCTTGTTAGTTAATTTGTAGTAATTGTCACTATATTTGAATCATAAGTGCAATTATATGTTTTTATATTGTAGATATCTACATACATACATACATAGTACGTTTCAATGCCAAAAGAAATATTATCAAAATGTACAAAAACCGAGTTAAAAAGTTGCAATTTTTCACATTTTATTATTTTATATCTATCTCTCATGCATTATCAAAAATTTTTTATTTTTAACCTTATCTTTCAGTTTTCATGGTTTCGTTATCTAAAAAATAATGGTAAAGGTGTTTGATCGAGACCCATTTTCCCCAAATCTGATTATATATTAATATTTTTATATTTTTCAAAAATTGAAACAAAATTTATTTGAAAAAAAAAAAAATCGTGTCAATTTATTTCCTGCTTCCCCCAAAAAATATAAAAAAATTAAATAGTCTCCCCGCGTGTGGTGGTAGTTAACCCAATTATTGAAAGTATTTTTTTTATTATCGTCATTTTCACACGCGGTTTTAAAAATAATTTTTGAAAAAAAATAAAAATACAAAAAATAATTCTTTTTTTTTCTGATTTTTTTTCAAAGTTTTTTTGTAATTGTATTTGCACGAGACGTCGTCTTCGCAAAAATTTCTCCTCTCAAAAAAAAACAAGAATATTTGCGCATGTCTGAAATACTTATTTTATTCTCAAGTCTCACCGGTTGTTATTTTTCTCTGAGTGGCAAAGAACCCCCTTTTTTGAGAATAAAAAAAAATAATGCCAAATACATTTTTATTCCTTTAACGAACTACCAAAAAGGACTCGTGCAGGACTTAGGGATCTCCTTGGGTTTAATGTTTTTTTTTCGGGGTATATTACAACAAAATTTTGTGTTTTGTATGCGCGTATAAGTGCGTTTTCTTCATATATTTAAGCATGTATTGGTATTTGTCGGTCTCCGGGTAGAATATATGTATGTATATTTTTCTGTAAGAAGAATGTTAAGGATATAACCAAAAAGGCAGCTGCCGAATGTTGGTTTCTTTTATGTTTGTAATCGTCTTTTCTTTTTTTTTTCTTTTTTGTTGCTGGTTGAAAATATGTTTCATGGCGACACTGCGCATGAGCAAGAGTATAAGTAGAGGAAGGAAAACACATCTGTCGATCGTTGATGCTCTTGGTTGGTTACTTGTCTTGCAGCTTTCGTTTCCCAAGCAGATGGTGGTATTATAAGAAAATAATAAGAGACATGAAGAAATCTTATTTTCAATGGAAAAAAAATTAGTAATAATGACGGAAGATATCCATCGTGTATTAATCGCTCATATAGAAGACCCCCTTAATATTTTTTTCATAATTCAGGGTGGCCATTTTCTGGAAGGCCTGGAAAACCGGGCAAAGTTGGGGAATTTAGGTAATCTAGAAAAGTCAGGGAATTTTCATTAAAATCCTGGAATTTTTCATAAAAATCCTGGAATTTTTCATTCATAATATTTAAATTATTTTTTTAATGAAATTTTTAATGAATCTGTACACTGCAATTTGTCTGTCTCTTTCAAGGCATCGTTGATTCTTTAGGTCGCCCTCGATATTCGTTAGTCTGCGGGATGGTCCCGCCAGAGAAGTTTACGTGGCAAGCAGTCATCATCCATTCGGCAAATATGTCAAAACCACCATAGTCGAGGTTTTTGTATTTCTTCTTCGATCAGTGTTTGCTGATCGCATCTTTGTCTAACTATCTCGTTTCGAACGCGATCGCGGATTGAGACACCGACAATCTGCCTCAAGCATCACATTTCGAACACCCGAGCTTTTTGACGTCCGGTTTGAGCAGTGTCTACGTTTCCGATCCATAAAGAAGAATCGGAAGGATCAACGTTCGGCATAGGCGTACTTTCGTTTTGATGGCAATATTTGTTCGTTTCCATATGCACCACTTGAGCGAGGCGAATGTTGCTGTTGCCTGGCCGATGCGGCTGTGAATTGGCTGTGCCAATTTCGTTTCCTCTACCAATGATCCCAAATATTTGAACATCGGAACCTGTTCGATTTGCGTTCTATCGAGGTGAACACTGGCCCTCGATCTATCCGTTTGCTCTTTTCCGCATTGATTTTTAACCCGTATGACTGGGCGATGCGTAAAATGTCGTATAGAATATCTGTTGCTTGGGCGTCCGCGTCGGCGAAGACAGCGCTATCTTCGATGAACATTAAGCCAGTTACAAAGTTGTTGCCGTCGTATCGAACTCCGAGTCGTCCATCGAATGCTTCACCCATAATCGCGCGTCGATTACAAATTTGAAGAGAAGTGGCGAAGCGACGTCTCTCTGTCGGACACCCGTTTGAATCGGGAACTCCTCGGATAAGTCGCTTCGAATATGAACGCTGCTGGTTGAACCATCGCACGACGCTTGGAGAAGTTGGATGATTTTAAATGGCACGTGTTCGGTTTCCAAGACTCTCCACAAGCTGTTCCAATCGACGCAATCCAAAGCGGATTTAAAATCGATGAAAACGATGATTCGTATGCAGCAATGAATTCTTTCTTTAATTAGTTGACGGAGTGCGAATGTTTGATCAATATATCCTCGATGGGGTCTAAATCCTTGCTTGTTCTTTCCGGCTCGTTTGCTCTCGACGTTTCTGTAGCCTGATTGTATGATTTTCGTAAATACTTTGCCAACGATCGAAAGGAGGCTAATAGCGCGAAAATTCTTGCATTCCTGTCTGTCGCCTTTCTTCAAAATTGGGACAACGATCGCTTTCTTCCACGCCGCCGACCTCAACTTGCTGTATATAGCCTTCAGCTTCGTTTTCACTTTTCTCGATCTATCCACGTTCTCCTATAAAGTTTTTCAGTACTAATGGCGCTTCTGCCATTGCCTCTAGTTTGTCTCTAGATTCGCCGAATTTCACACTATAAAAGAAGACATGGTCTGCGTTATTCGTAACACACTTCCACCAGAGTTAGTCGTAACTCACTTCCTCACATTCCTTTCTAAACCATCTTTTCACGTTTGGATAAGTGTGTGGGTCCACCGACCCTTAAAAGACTCTTCCCACTGTCTTTGCCAATTCGTTACGAACTCGCCTCGCAGTGCATTATCTGTCACCGCACTGCATTTGGCTCGCCTCCAACATAATGCTGGGTTATGACCCTTCTCTATGGAAAAGCATGATCTCCAGAGATAATCCCTGCGCACGCCGAATCGTTGGACGTGGTCCTGTATGCACATCGTCCATGGGGACCACTTAGTCTATATGCGGTCTTCCATTTTCTGTTGTTAACCGTGCTCTTGAACGTTGCTGCCTATATTGCTGCGTATATAGTAGCACGACTGAGATAATCAACTTCGTCATCACGAGGCGACGGCTTGGTATGGTGAATCTCTTCGCCACGTCCTCCAAGTGTGCAAAATTTAGCATCCGTTCGATCATCACCTCCCAGGTATCTTAGGGCGAGCTGTGTTTGAATGTTCTGGTCCCATACTTTGATCCTCAGCTTCGTGCTCAGCAAGCGTCGGACCAGCGCTTTCAGTCCACGCTTTAATCTACAAGATCGGTACGCTTGCGCACAATTCGATCTCATCGAGTCGTTGTCCCTATGTAGTCTGTGAATCCAAGCGCAACTGCGGAAGACTCATCCTCAACGCATCGTTATACGTTGTGGTCCTTAGGACAAGGACTATGATCCCTGCGGAACTCCTTATGTTGTCCTGTACGCCGTCGAGCCCCTCTTCCGTTTCACAATGAAGTGCCCTCCATACCTTCTTTACTTTTTAGATAAAGTACCGAAACCGTTTGGGCGAAGGCTTGTCTGGCTATTCACACAAGCCTAACATGATCCACCGGCACTGGTCAGGCGGATACCTGAAGTCCCTATTCCTCAGTCCGATTGTGGCCTTCATCGGGCCATGCCTGTCGACCTGGCCTGCCGGTGGCCTGTAAGTGAATGGGTGTCTTTAGTGTAGAAACATGTTTTACTTATTTTAACCCAGTTTTTTAGCAATTTTACACTGTTTCTTGACGGAAAAACTGACGTGATATTTAGGTGAAATTTTGTGAAATTCGGCTCGACCCCCTTTCCCCGCCTAAAAGCCACAAGTAATTAATGGACGACCCATTTCGAAAAAGTGACCATCCTGTAATTGAATAGTTTTGCCAATTCTTGTTAATTGATCGACATTCCTAGATTAGTCAGATCAAATATGATACAAGATCAACAATAATAAAAAAAAATATTTATATACATATGTACCAGTATGTCATAATTTTTAGATTTTTTTTTGCAAAAGAATTTTTATAAATTGAAGAAAATAGGGTCGTTGACCATAAGATCGTGCAAAAAAAAAACACATTTCTTTCTAAAAAAGCTCAAATACTTGGTAACACCACACACAGAAATATATATGAACTCCGATTCTTCTTTTCTATCTCTCTATAAACCACATGTTTACATCCAGTCCACATATGATTATGTCAAAAAACACTCGCGTTTTTTTTGTGTTATACAAAATCAGAAAAAAAAATACAAAAAAATTATCATCAAAGCACTAAAAGATTGTCTTTTTGCCAGTTTGCGGCGCTGTATCAGCTGATCAGCTTCTTAAGACATGCCGGGGCAAAGAAAGTCATCGTCGTTTTTTCTTATAAAAGCTTTTTAAAGCCACTAAAAAAAATCATTCTTCTCAATGGCGCAAATACATGGATATACATATATATACATATATGAAATAGAATTTGTGCTTATATACATATGGGATTTCATTTATACAAAAAGAAAAAAAAAACAGAAGTTAAATATGCGATAACTAGGTGGTGTATTAATAATGAAACCAATAAATTCTTCATAATGATGATTTTTTATTCTATCACGAATTTTAAAAGTTCTTTATTTTTTTTTTGCATATATATACCCCCCAAAAGAAAAAGCGTTGTCCACCGATATCGCAGAATTTTTTTAAGATACATACCATCTTATATCTTATTTTAGTTGTGTGTGGATATTTTTGTCCGCACGGATATCGTCATCTCTTGGAAGACGACGAAAAAGATCTTCTTTATATTTCTTTTATTTTTTTATTTATTTATTTATTCTTATTTTATTTTTTTGTTCTTACTGGTGTGCCTGCCTCTCTCTTTCTCTATAAAAGAAAGACTTTTTTGAGCAACGACAAAAGGGGGATGAAAAGAAAATATATATATAAAATGTGTGTTGTGGGGCCACAATCAAGAAGTTCCCACAGTTATTCGTGGAATAAATTTTTCAGACTTGTCTGGTCATCTTTTTAGGATATGAGTATGCCCCATTATTTGTGTGTAGGTAGCCCCAAGTCAGCTACCCCCCGCCATCCCCACCAAAAAGCCGGCATGTGCGGTGTAAAAAATAATTTTGCTTTCTTTCTTTTTATTAAAACAACACACAAAAGAATTTTGGCAACGTTGAGAAATAATTTCGGCACGCTGATCACACACCTTCTTATAAAAAAAAGTGTTTTTTTTTTTTAATATTAAAATGCGTTTTCTTTACGTAGGAGAATTAAACCATTAATAATATTATATACACATATATATTTAAATAACAATTATAGTAAAATATGCATTTCAGCAGATTTCGTAAGTTCGTTCCAAAAAAAATATACATACAAACATATTTTACAGGTAGGGTTAAAACCAAAGTGTTTTTTATTTAAACATGAAATGTAACATGATCCTTAAGGAATGCCACGATCACCCGTTGTGCAAAAAAAAATAAAATTTGAACTGCGATCTTTGCTTATATATATGAAAATACCTTTTTTTTCAGGTATTCAACTTTTATACTCTAATTGCGAAATTTTAAACAGGTTTAATACTTTACTTTACAATTTTTTTAATAAAGCCACAAATATTTTATTTACACACTTTACACACTTTTTAAACAGTTTAAAATTTTCAGGTGACACAATTTCATTCAATTACACTTCAACAAAAAAATGAAAAAAAAAAATGAAATAAAATCAATTTTGGAATGCGTTGTGTATTGCAAAAAAATATTTCGCAAAAATTTTTCAAAAAAAAAAAAATTAAAAAAAAAATTGCGCGCGTGTGTATCACTAAGTGTAAATATAAAAATAATTTTTTTTTAATTTAATTTTATTTCTTCCTAGATGTGAAAAATATAATAAAATTAGCTTAAAGAAATCATTTTTAATAGAAATTTCTCCTCTTGTAAGAAAGATATATGTGTATAAAGTGTATAAAGTGTTTTTTTTTTCAGTTCGTAGAGTTCTTGCCTTTTTTCTTCCCCCCGCATGTGCTAAGGCCATTCCCATTTTGGCCTTGACGAGTTCGCGAATTTTTAAATTCTACTACCACCACACAAAAATTGGTTTTCTGCGGGCTTTTTTAGCTTTTTGGTTGTAATTTAAATATACTGAAAAAATTCTAAAATGATTTTTTTTTGTTGTATTCTTTTCTTCAACTACTTTACTAATACTACTATCACATTGATGGGTTTTTTTTTATAAAAATAATGTTTTATTTCTCTATCATTGGTGGTCTGTGCTGACGGAACTAGAAAACTAGGAGAAAATATATTTATTTTTTTTATATATTTTTTTAAAGTATAGAAAATTATTGAGTAAATTATTGAGCAAATTTCTGAGTAAATTATTAAAGTACTCAATAATTTACTCAATAATTTGCTCAATAATAACTATAACTTGTTTTAAGGAATTATGTATATTGTTGCTAATAGATATATTTATTTTTTTGAACTATTTTGGGTCAATGGTACTTACTACCAGAAACAACTACATACAAGAAAACCAAGCTGATCCCTGCAGTGATGGTGATCTAGGTTTTTAAATTTGGATATTAAAGTGGGTATATAAATATTTTGTTGAATTTCATAGTCGTGTGTAACGAATTTATTTGGATTGTAGTAATTTTTAAATTGGGGGTAGATTGAGTGGAGATTTATGTGGGTGTGCCTTGTCAAGGTCAACTCTGAGCGAACATTTTAAGTAAATATAAAAATTGTTGGTTTAGAAAACAATTGCGATTTATGATGTAATTGGTAAAAATTGTAATTGATAGCAGATAGGGAATTTAAATGAAAGTCTAGTATTGTAAAAGGGTTTTTTAGTTTTTAATTTCAACTCATTTATAAAAACTAGTTGGGTTGTGGGTTTGACCCTTTCGATCCACACGATCAACTTCCCAGTTTGATACGTAGACGGAATAAACTTGCATCTTAGAAATTAGTAATACGGTTAGCACTAGTGGGAAATTGACCAGTACCAGAACTGGTGCCAAAGTAATCCTGTGAGAAGGTAACGATAATAGTGGTAAATCTACTAAATTTTTTTAGAGGATTTGTTTTTCCTGAACGTTAGCAAAAAAAAGTTCCTTCGTACTTCGTTTACTACACTAGACCACATCGTCGAATTCCTATTGAATGTGTTGAAATACAGCAGGTAAACTGGGAAGAAAAGCAGGGACTTGTCCTACTTGACATAAAAGGCGAAATATTTTGAAAACGACTTCCCGTCAAAAAATTGCTGATCTAAGATTTGAAAAATTCGTGATGTTTTTAAGGGCAACGTAATTTTGGCACGATTAATACGGTTAATTTAAGGTACTTGTGACTCTTTCTTAGCCGAAATCTTTTCATTTAAACCAAAAATGGGCTCGACCGAATGTTATCGATTTTTTTGCCAGAGCATGTTTTCTTTAATATTCTTCGATCGACATCTCAAAGAAGTCGATATCGTTTTTGTTTGCGCCAAAGCATGCATGTACAAAAATAACGAACGTTGTTTGAGCAAAAAAACGACCCGACCGAATTTTATGAAAATTTTTTCAGATAATATTTCCGTTAATACACTTCGAATTACACCTCACCGAAGAGTATACCATTGTTGGTTCGCGTCATATCGTGAATCTTTACTTCGGTAATATGTTACAAACGGCACCTCAACGATGTGAGTGCCTTCCAGTTGTTCATAAGGATGTCCCTGTTGTGGCGCCGCGCAATTTGCTCCATCACGAACTCCATGACCATGTATGATATTTTGGCCACGATGTCGATGTCTTCTTTCTTTTTTGGGTAAGGTACTGGGTCCGAAAGAATCGCGCCCACTCGCTTGGACTATTGTACTACACACTGTATCTCATATTTGTAGACCACGTCGCTTGAACAGATTCAGCAGTATGCTTAACAGCTTGTCGCTTAGGCTTGACTGTACTCCTCGCTTTCGCCAGCTGTACAACCACGATCCGCCACAAGGTCCAGCACCCGAACCGCCGATTATCGAACAGCCAACGAATCAGTTGCTCGATACCGAACCTACAATTATCGAGGTGACGAATGCCTGAAAAATGGAAAAGCGCCGGGAATAGACCACGTAACTGCCGAGATGATCAAAACCGGAGGTGATGTCTTATCACAACAACTCCATGTCCACATAGCACACACATGACATTCGGATCGTGTCCCATCGACGTGAAAGAAAGCGATCGTTGTCCCAATTTTGAAAATAGGTGGCAGTCTGGAATGCAAGCATTATCGCGGAATTAGCCTCCTTTCGATCATCGGCAAAGTATTTACAAAAATCATACAATCGAGACCAAAGAAATATCGAGAGCAAATGTGGCGGAAAGAACAAGCTGGATTTAGACCACATCGAGGATGCATTGACCAAATATTTGCTCTTCGTCAGCTAATGGAAGAAAGAATTCATCGACTTCAAATCTGCTTTCGGCTGCATCGATTGCTTGTGGGAAGCCTTGGAAGTCGAACACGTGCCATTGAAAATCATTGAACTTCTCCAAGCGTTGTACGATGGTTCAACCAGCAGCGTTCGTATTCGAAGCGACTTATCCGACGAATTCCTGATTCAAGCAGGTTTTCGACAAGGAGACGTCGCTTCGCCAATTCTCTTCAACGTTGTGACCGACGCGATTATGCGTGAAGCATTCGATGGACGTCACGGAGTTCGATCGACGGCAACAACTTCTTAACCGACTCGATGTTCGCATGACGATAGCGCCATCTTCGCCAACACGGATGTCGAAGCAACGGACATCTTATACGACATTTCCCTCATCACCCTGTCATACGGGTAAAAAATCAATGCGGAAAATACGAAAGTGCTTCCAACGGACGGATCGAAAGCCAGTGTTCACCTCGATCGAACCCAAATCGAACAGGCTCCAATGTTCAAATATTTGGGATCATTGGTTAAGGAAAAGAAAGTGGCTTCAGCGACCGAAGTTCACAGGCGAATCGGCCAGTCAACAGCAAAATTCGCCTCGCTCAAGTGGAAACGCACAAATATTACCATCAAAACGAAAGTACGCCTTTACCCGTGAACGTTGATCCTTCCGATTCTTCTTTATCCATCGGAAACGTGGGCACTGCTCCAGCCGGACGTCAATAAGCTTGAGGTCTTCCAAATGCTTGAGGCAGATTCTCGGTGATTTCCTTTTTCACAGCAATAAAACTTTACATTCAAAATTATTTTTTACTTTTTGGTTCATTTTAAAATAAAATCGTATTTTTTAGTTTTTTTAAACTATTTATTTTGTACAAACCTCGATCTAATTTTCTCTAAATTTTAATTAATTTTCACACTTAAAAGAAGAAGGCATGTTTTAGATAATTCGAAAACAAACAATTTTACTTAATGTCTTAATACAATTCCCTACCTGTTAATGTTAAATGAGTTTTTTTTCAGTTGAGCCGTTGCCTAGTCCGGCCATTATACAAAATTGAAATATCAATTAACGCGAGATGAGTACATCAGACAGTAAATTAATCATTATATATATATGTATGTATATGCATTTCAAGATATACATGTCTACAAAATGTATTTAAAACTAAGTGTACACGTAAAGCTATTTTCGAGTCAAATCGCGGGGAGATAGAAAGTGAACTTTTAATCGTCAAGACTGATGAGTCCCCTTACCTATGCGATTAGTCCTGTTTATTTTTATATTTACACATGTGTGATTTGTTTGAAACATTCTAAAACTATACTATATATTTTTGTTGTTGTTTCATTTGTGGATTGCAACTGTTGGTTTTGTTGTTTTCAATACAAAATTAGGGGGAAACACGACTACACAAAAGGTTTTTTAAATTTCTTTTTTAAATTACCCAACAGATGTAGTTAAGGTTTTGTTGGCACGCTACACACAACAGGTGAAACGTATACGATTAAGAGGAAGTAAAAAAAACGTTTAAGAATAAGCAGGTGCACAAAACAGCCTGAAAACAATCGTTAAGTGTTTTTCAATTCAGTGTTTTCCAGTCGTCGTGTCTCCTCAATCTAATAGTGATATCTGAAACAAAATTTTTTAAGAGAAATATTCATGCACTAAATATTATTTTTTTTTGGAATATTAAAATCATAAATAAATAAAATTAATAAAATAAATTTTGAAAATATAAGAAAATACATGAATTCCTCGACTCCTACAATTTCTTGGGTCTTTTAGAACACGTTAAAATTAAAATTAGAAGTGATGGCAATTTTATTTTTTTATTTAAAAGTCAATGACACTAAAATTGGCAGAAAAGAACGAACTTTTTACAATGTAGAAGACAGACAGGCAGGTGATGCGATGATGGTATTGATGGTGACGGAATGTCCTTTTGTTTTTATTTTCAAGACAATGTATTTTTTTCGTTTAAAAAAAAGTCCACAGTCTTAGTTTTTAAATTCTTTTGTTTTGTTAAGGCACAAGTAACCGTGAAAGGGGTTCAGGTTCATGAATGCTTCTTTCGAGAACAATTTAAAATGTTGATGGTTTCGTGTGCTTTGGGTTACTATTGAGAAGTTCGATTTTAGTTCAATAAACTGTAGGAATTAGTGAAGGGTTGTTTGGTTTGTTGCATAGGGAGTTTGCATGTGTTACGTTTGCAGGGCAACCTACAAGGCTAAACGGGCCACAGCCCGAGGCGCAAGCCTTTTCGGGGTGGCAATTTTTGTTGGTTTTATATATTTTGTTACAATAATTTATTGGTCATTTTTAGTTAAAATTTTTAGATTTGGGCTTCTGGGACTTGGTGTCGTCCGCAATTAAACAAAACTCCACTTCTTTACAAAACTTTATTTAGCGTAAAAATGATTCTCGACAAAATGCGTCTTTTTAATGACTTTCTCTCCTTAGAGTACTCACATTTTAGTTTACTTCAATAGAATGGAGAGTGTTCGGAAAGACCGCAGTTTGAATGTAAAACAAGTTCAGAGAGGTTCAGATCCCATATTGGGCCATTCTGAAATATTATTCGCCCCGAATAAATAACCCCATTCTTTAAGGCCATCCGCCGCAGCTGTGGTTATCCTGGGCCCCTCGTGGTCACCTATCTTCCAAAAACTTAATTTTTATATCAACCCTAGGCTAAATTGTGTTCTCTGCAACTAAAGCGCCCGTCCCCCGTATAGACATTTGCAGCCTTATTCTTCTTATTGCTTTGTGTCCTATTCTGATGGAGTATGGAGGACGATCGCATCCTAAAACGGCTTATGGTATCAGAAATTTTGGCAAATATACCAGTAGGTATACCCAGTAGGAGATGGATGTATTCTGTGACGGCTGACGCAGATGGAATGCTTAACATCCGAAACTGAAAACATGCTGTAAAAGACCATCAAACTTGTAAAAATGATCTAGAGCCGAAGCCAGGGCTCGATTTGGGTTGTAGCGCCATTGAATGAATGGGCTTCAGGTAGGTTTTCCTGATTAAAGCTTCGGTAGCTGAAAAATGACCTTGTCTAGATTTTATGATCTCCTCCTCCATTGACGTGGGAATGACAATTAACTCTCCTCCTGAATTTCTAAATAAAAAGATCACGTTTAAGGAAAAATTCTTCATGAGCGAAGGTCTTTATTAATATCTCTTATAGCTCTTAAATATTGGTCTTCCTTCTGCGCTAGTTTAATTCAGTAAGTTAACTTATCGACAATTGGTAATGCAATTCTGCACAACGCATCTACGTGCCTAATTGCAGTACCTGAGCGATGATCAATCTGATAACTAACGTCTTTTAAAAACATCTAGTTACTCTCTACTCTGGGCCATCTTCTTTTTTCATACTCGTAGCGAAGGCATTGCAGTCGGTGACAATCTTAGTCGTCCTACCCAGAAAGTAAACTCTCCACTTTTTTAGGGCGTTTACTATGGCCAGTATTTCTAGCTCGTAAGCCTGAAAGCGTTGTTCGTAAAAAATTGGAAGTGGCTAGATAACAGAATCATCATTGTCAGCTAGTCCCCATAGCGCGGCTTTGGATGCAGAATTGCCTGAAGGGCTCATTAGTGAGATGAGCGGTATTTGAACCTCTCTTGTAGACATTAAAGCCGTATCGGAGTACTGGAGGGGCCAACAACTATCCATCAGGAATCCTACAAGATTATTCAATTTTAAGATTTTCTAAATTCATTACATATATTAAAATATAGACAGTAAGTGACAGCATATGTATTTTTCTCATATGTTTTGCTATAAATACGTGCACTTCATTTAAAGGAAAGAATAGTATTTATTAGGCTTAAGTGGTTGTGATAGTTGACCATTGTATAGAGTCGTTTCAATTTTTATTTAGATGTTCTGGTTCATATAGATTTTATTAAGTAACTTTTGAGTGTGGCCTCTATTGATTGTTGTTCCGCACCTAACCCTTTTCTCTGGTGTACGTGTACTTTCGTATCCTGAAAGATTTAATTGTAAGAGAGACAACGCCGTGGTACCAGGGCGGTTTTTTCTTGACCGAATTAAAGTATTCAATAATAGGTATGCCTCACTAATCTGATTTTAGTATTTTGATACCTTAAATAACACCTATCGGCGAATGACACCTATTTCTGAATGGTTGACAGAAAAAAACCAAGGCAGCTGGAGTCTTGGATTGTTCTAAGAAAATTTTGGGCAAATTTTGAAGATATTAAAAATGTTCAGAAAAGAGACCTCAATGAACTACTTTTCGAACTACTTACAGTGATTTTTGGAGGGAATAAATTAGCTTAAATTTGCGTTTCCACTTTGCGTTTGTGATGTAAACGGCCCTTTACAGGTTTGAATTTATAGCGGAAGCAAGATACATGACTACATGAGTATTTGTAATCTGTCGCAGCCAGAGATCGTATTTTTGAACGATAAAACAAAATCATTGATAAATTTAATTTCGATTCTACTCATGAGAATTTATTCGAGTACTTTCCACCGATTCCATATCCCTAGTCGGAAGCTTTAACTCCTAGGCTACCAAGGTTGATCATCAACCCAATAACATAAAAACACACATACAATTAAAAACAACAGTGTGCATTTTTATTTTCGATACAGGAAATGAAACTTTCTTCCCCTAATGCAAAATATGTATTAAACTAAAATAGAAATTCCGCATACAAACTATTTTTTTACATCCCAAAATTTTTTCAGATACACAGGCCTAAACCATTTCAAGATTTATATCAGTAAGCAATTCACACCTCGTATTCTTTCAATTTTCTAAAGATCCCAAATCTGTAATCATAAAATACCTTTTGAATATTCTAGATCTAAAGAGATAAAGTTTACCTGTATACAAAAAAAAAGGTTATCTTAAGGCTTTCTCTTATGCTTCATGTTTCATTACACCTAGCGCCTTCAATTTCACACAATTTCTTGCAAGCGGATACCGCATAAAAGTGCTCCTTCCAATTAGCATTGTTATTAAATATGGATCATCTTACTAGCTATGAATATATTATGTATATTATTATAACTGTTCATATTTCCGTAAGATTATCAATATCGGAAGGGTTCTCAAGCGAGAGAGAAAATATCCTACTTCCGGTGGAACCTGGATAAAAGTGTCCTCCTCAACAACAAAACTATACAAAATTTTATCAGACACATTGCAACAACGTGTTTTATCCCATCCCCCATTGAGAATATATCGAAAATTAGGCCATAATTTTTTTCGATGTGAAATAGTATATCACACCGGAAACTATTTTGATTGAATATTTTCTTTTTTCCCCAGTTTATTGTTGTTGTTGGTGTACTTCTTTAAATACAGTCACTCGTTTCTCGTCCTTCCTTTTTTCTTATCTTTTGACGAGAGTTGGATGTCTGCAACTTTCCATACACAATTTCGTTCGTTCGTTGTTGTTGTTTTTTTGTTCGTATTCTCTGATTCAAGTGTACGAGAAGGAATTTGTTCGAAGCGCCGTTGTAAACCCACGATATATAAATTCATATTTTCTACTACCACGCCGACGACACGGGGTTGAAGGAGGAGAGACAAGCCAAGTTATTTATTAGCCGCAACACTACAAAGAGACTGTTAAAAAATAACAAAAGCCAAAAAAAAAAGAGAGCAAGGAAACGGACAGTCGGTATAGTATATATAGTTGGTGGTAATATTGCGTGCCTGAATGCTCGGCTCGGACGTACTAGACGGATGGCCCGCGATGGAGCAATGGAGCATTGGAGCAAGGGTAGCCCCAGCTTCAGAAGATCCAAAGAAGTAGAAGGAGCCTCGCCATGTGCAGAAGGCTTTGCTTACTTAATGCGATAGGGACCATGAAGCCGCGCTTATATTATGTACATATATATGTATGTACATACTTATATACGACACAAGAAGACAACCGTCGAGCAGCGAAAGAGCCAAATAAGACCCCAAACCATGGACCAATGAGCACACCGGCACTAAATTGCGGCAAAATAAATTTGCGAACGTACTCGACCCCCCACATCCGGTCTCGGCGAGCTTCTCTTCACTCATTCTTCTTCTTGGATGGGTACAATCAAAAATTCTTCTCGAAATTTTTTGCAAGTCTGCGCCGCCTTCGGAGCAGCTGAGGCGAAATAATGTGCTAAAAATTGCGATACGGCCACACAGTGTTGCCCGCTTGCTAATCTGCTGAGAATTTCATAAGTTCTTAAAGATCGCGAGTATTTCGTTGTTGTTGTTGTCACTATATATTTTTTACCCTCTCGCCAATGTATGCGTGCAAATCTCATTCACAACAAAGTCTCGAAGACGAACTTTGCTCCTTTCTGATGAGACCCACACGAGAGATAAGATGAAGAACAGCGGCAACACCGACCGACCGATCCGAAGAAACTTCTTGTAAGGAAAATTGCGAATGAATGGACTCGGGCCAGCGCTAACACCACACACACCACACATATGTTAAGGAACTCTGCATGGGAATTAAAATTCGCGTATTTACTAGATGGCGCGTTTCTTCTTAATTTTTTCCCCCTTTTTTTGCATTTTCAAGGGGTTGTTATCAGATGGAAGTTTTTCAGGCTTTACTCTTCTTATTTTATTGCCAGCTTATGCAGATGCCAATGGAAGAAATATTTCAAACAGCTTAGCCGACAAAGTGGTTGGTTGCTTGTTCGTTGGTTAGTTTTGAAGCATACTAACAACAACAACAACAACAAAACCGGGCGAAAAGAAGAAATCATTGAGTAAAAAAGCAAACGAGACTTTCTCAATGGAGGCGCTTCAGTTTAACGGATGAATATTTTTTAAAAAATATTAAATGAGCAAGAAATTAAATTAATACTGGATATGTTTTGCCTAGTGTAATAGTGCTTTACGATCAATGAACTATTCAATGTTAAGGTGCAAGGATTTTAATTTAATCATAAATTAGGCATAGGTATTATTATTTATTGGGTTTTGATTAGTCTTGAGATACAATAATCTTTAGGTTGATAGTAGCCAGAAAACCTCAGGAATTTTAGTTTTTAGAGTATTAATCTATAGTTTAGATAAGTAATTGCTTTAAGATATGAAAAACAAAACATTGATGGGTTTCAGATTTATAATAGAAATAATATAGCTCGATGAAAATTTTAGTTAGTCTCGTAATGAAATATATAGTTACAAAAGTAATAAAAAAATTCTTAACACTCAAAATTAGTATACAATTCGATTTTTAAGAGAATCTTGGGTTAAGAAATGAAGGATTCTACACACAGTCACACAAGCTTTACAATTAAAACGCCAGAGCCGGTGGCCTATTGGGTAAGGGGCCCGATGACCATGCCAGAGGTCTGTGGTTCGATTTTACGCAGTGATATGGTTCTTCGACTTTCCACGGCTCCTATCTAAATTGTGATTATCAAACTTTATTGGTCGCGTATCCTTATGACGAAAATAGTCATAAATTGCATCCCCGGTAAATGTCAGTTCTGCTCCAGCCCAGCCCCAGAGCAGCCGTTTAGATGTCGCATAGGATCCCGGAGAATCGACGAGACCACGTGTCACGCAATTGGGCATCAATCAGCGGAATTTACAGAGAATTTCGGTAAAAGACTTGAAGATTTTCCTTACAAAATGCAGCCAGTGCATCAGTCGATATTGTATGTCTCAGAAATTTAGAAAACAGAATACCTTCAATAATGTACATACATATATCTACAATGAACATAGCATATAACTTGATGGTACTTGAAACTGGTGGACTGCAGGATTATAAAATGAGTTTGCAAGAGATGCCTCCTTTTTCTTTTGAGCCAGTACAATTTAATACTTCAAATGAGGCGAGCTGCAATTGTAATGCCAAAATGACAAAAAACAAGCATATTCAAAAAGAAATCAAATATATCCTAATGAAAAGCTTTTTTACGAGTTTGAGGAGGTGTAGACGGTGCTCTCTAGTGTATGTGCACCATGAACATGTGGATAAAAGGGAAGTGGGGCGGTACCCATCTTCATCCCTTCATTATCAAATGTTCGTGAAGCACATGCGAAGGAGCGCACGGTCCAAAACGGCTCTTTGATTCTAATATGCGGCTGGATGTGGCAGTTCCTTCCTTCCGACTAGAGCTGCTGCTCAACATTGCACTCGAAAGGGAAAAAATAGATTCGTCGACTTTCCCTGAGCCTCTAGTCTTTCACATAAAAGTGTAAGTACTTACGTAAGTCTTTCGGTGTACGCGTTTCCCACTCCAAAGTGCTGACCGCTGACCTAAATACCATTCTCTTTCTTCTTTCCTACAGTAGCTACTACCTTCCATCTATACAGCAACTCCTTGCTTAAATGAATTAAGAATGAGAACGGAATAAAAGTAAAACAAATATAGCCTAGGATGTGAAGGCGCTCTTTGTTAACCGCCAAAGGCCTATGTTTGAGTCCCACTTAGCGACACATAGTCCTTACTTCTTCCGGCTGGTCATAATTTCTTCTGTAAAGATGAAAGAACAATCTCTTCTTTGCGCCTTGTTAATTTTTATTGCAAAACCCAGCGAAATCGGAAATTGAATGCGCTTAATTTGAGGTAAAAGCGAATCATTCTGAATAAGTATAATTCTCTGGATCAAAATATCTTCGCCTTGGTACCTTACCTTGATAATATTATCTTCTACCACATTGCTCATTAGCTTTTTCACCGACAATCTAGTGTCATTGCAAAGTCTTGGTTGATTGATGTTTCGTAGCATGATAATTATCGAGCCTACTTTCAATCACAAACCGGGCAGTTCAAGGAAGCTCTCTACCGATTTGTACGAAATCAACTACCCAGGAATTGAATTTTGAATGGTTGAATTGAGATCACTGAGATTTTTGTTTTTGGAAGACATCATAGCACGTTCGCTCAGCTAAACGTGGTACTTGTAGTTTTGCCTAAAGTCTGGAAACACCTTCCTCCTTCGATGTGGCTAAATTGCATAAATCTTCAGGCAATGTAATGGGTCCGACTAGAAATAACAATGCACCACAAAAAGGTTTTGATTTTCACGCATATCTTTCATTGCTTGATCCTTCCAATATGTTTTATGCGCCATCGTGCATTCATTCCAAATGTTTAAAACTTGCGCCATTTCATTTCATTAATCTGCATATTCAGTGGGAGCTTTAGAGCAGATCCTGCGTTCTTCCGCCATCGAACAACGTGGCAGCGATTCCTGAAGATGCCAGTGCCAAGGCAATCTGATCTTGCGATCGTACTGTTGCAAGAATAAGAGATATCACGAATGTTTTTCCCGTGCCTCCAGGAGCTTCTTCTTTAACAAATCTACTACCGGGATCCGGTCTTGATCTCTAGCAAATGTTCTCTTCACCAGTCCCGATTCTGAGCCGATGTCATCGCCAAGCTCTGGGCGTCCAGGTGTACACCATCCTTCCAGTGGAGGTGAGGTATCCATCACTGTTGCACCTCATAGAACAGGAACAGCAATAAAATTTATTCCATCGATGGAAATGTTGACGACTGTCATAATTGCGTTGTAAATATACTTTTGTTGCTGGTTCATTTTTGGGACATTCGTGAGCCCTACTACATTGTCTGTTAACCTTCATTGAAAAAATGAAGTAATTTTCAAAACCTTAAAACCTCAATTTTCAAGTTGAATTGTAAATCTTTGTGGACGTCTTTCCCATCTTTTAAATCAACTCGTTACCAAATTCGTGAATATCCCAGACTCATTCTTTTATATTAATTTGCTCTTAGGTTTGAGTCTTCACTATCAATTCCTCTAGATTCAACTGCAGACATTTTAGTCGAATTCGATTTTTATTATTTCGTGTACATTGTTTTATATTTAATGTTGGGTAGTGTTCTATGAGGGTAGCGTTCTTTCTGCTCTGCTCAAGCTGTTAAACTTGATTTTTGTGGGATATATTATTATATAGATTAGATCTCTGTGTAATGATTGCTAGCTCAAAAGTTGCTCAGAATCAGTCCTGTTCGTAATTCGATTAATTAGGCTGCAGTGTCCTTATCCAGCAGGATTGACGTGCACTTGGATTATACATAAAGTAAATATCGTTATTAATTTTATAATTTAGCATGGTTTGAAGCGTTTTGTTTAGTAAGAAAATTTTGGTAAGAAAGATCTCGTTATATAATAGGTCCTATATTTTCTCTTTCTTAAATAACAGTTCTTGCAGGTCTCGGCCTTTTGAAGTATCTTCTTCTACGGCTTGCTAGTTCTGTACAGTTTGTTATACGAAGTTTTAGTATATCTTCTAGAACGTGACCCATCCATCAATTTCTTGGTCGTCCTAAGCTTCTGTTTCCTGATGGTTTACCAGTCCTCAATTTAATAAATATTATTACAATTTTAAAATGAACAATTTCGAAAACTTTCCTATTTAGAAAATACATAGTTAATATCCTTTCACTAAAAGAGTTAAAATATTATTAAACTACAAAATGCCAATCCTATAAATAATTTTACAAAAATTTCATTAAATTCTTCAACATATTTTTATACTTTTTAAACAAAATAAAAAAAACCTAGACTTTTACTAAAAAATATGTTAAAAATTTCATTTTCAGGTTTGCGATCAAGAAAAATGTCAAGAGGAAGTTGTTTTATTAGCACTTAACTACATGGATAGATTTTTAGCAACAACATCAGTAAGAAGAACACACTTACAAATATTAGCCGCCGCCTGCCTTTTACTAGCATCAAAATTAAGAGAGCCTAGCTGTAGAGGTTTATCAGCAGAACTTTTAGTTTTTTACACAGATAACAGCATATACAAAAACGACTTAATAGTAAGTACCAAAAAAACAAAAGCAAAAAACAAAAATTAATACCGGAGACAGACTTGTGGTATAGCAATTGAGATCGGGATATTGCAATATTGCCATATTGCAATATAAAAATTTGAAGACACACTTGCATCAGTATACTGAGTTGTTTTGGTTGTCATTTACAACAGGAAAGGATAAACAACTAGCTCCTTCAACTGACATAAAAATCTTTGATAGGTAGTGCTGCCAAAATTGAAGAATTAAAATTCTGTTCGAAATTATCATTTTGGGTTATGCCCAGACTATTCTTCGGTTTAAATCTAGGGTATACTGAGCTATACCACGAAGTTTTTCTCAATTGGGATATTGAGTTTCAATGTTGAGTATACTGAGTGTATACCGAGATTTTTTCTCAGTATATAGAGACACACCTGAAGTATATTGCAATATTGCTCATATTGTAATTACTATACCACAAGTGTGTCTCTGGTATAAGTTTAATTCATTTACACTTTGCCTTAAAAAAACTGGGTGGACATTTTCTTAAAATTGAAAATTGCAGTATTATTAAAATTTTTAGGACGAATTGTATAGGTGTGTCATTTGGTCTTAATCGAAAAGGCTTATAAACTGTACATTTATCTTTAAGTTGGTCTTTGATATAAATTTACGATCAAATATTTACGTAATACTTGAAAAACGTAAATTCTATATGCTTGCAATATTTTTCGATTTCAGGTGTATTTTATTGGTTTTGATTAGAACATTTTAAATTTTTTTGTTTTTGTGAAAAAGGTCTTCCGTCAAAGATATTATTTATTGTATATGTTTCAGTGATATCACAATGATATGTTACATTGTTGGAAAGCTACCTGTGAATACTCTACTATGCCCATAATTTAGTTACTAATAATTTTGATCTATTGACTTTCTCTAAGATTGACCTGACTAAGTTGGCTAGTTGACATTCTGCGCATGAGCTTGCCAAGAGATTTGTTTTTCAGTTATTTTTAAGAAACTTGATTTTGATGAAGGAGAAGTAAAGGAGGGAGAGAGATTATAAATACTAAAGAGAAGAAGAAGGTGATGTTTATAAAAAGAGAGATGAATCCCTTCTGAAAGCCTGCATCTATTTTTTGAACTTAGTTAGGAAGATAATACCTGAGTCAAAGCGAGTGTACAAAGAAGGAACAACTACCAATTAGGGAACAATATGCAGGAATGGGAAATCTAATCGAACAGAGGGAATAGAGAGGCGTGAGTAAATCAGAAAGATAAGAAGGGCTTTAAGTGCCGAGAACTTTACGCAGGAGGACTAGTGCTATGCTATCTTCTTCTTAAACGGCGCTACAGTCCTTGCAAGACTCGGGCCTCTCGAAGTCTTATCTTCCAGTCCCGTCTACTATTGCTAACTCTCCCCAAATTTGTTATACGAAGTTTCCGTATATCTTCTAACACGTCATCCATCCACCTATATCTTGGTCGTGCTACTCTTCTCCTTTCTGATGGTCTACCATTAAAAATCCTGGCTAGCATCCTATCTTCTGAAGCTCATACAACCTGTCCGAGCTATCGCAGGCTATTCAATCTTATGCATGTAGGTATATTTATTTCATCATACATTTCTTGAAGTTCCGTTTGTTCTAATGCGCCATTCGTTGTGGTTAACCCTTACAGGACCAAATATTCTTCTTAGGATTTTCCTTTCGAAGATTTTAAGCTGATTTTCTGTTTGTTGGGTGAAAAACCAAGCATCAGACCCGCAGCATAGAACTGGTCGGATTAATGTTTTATATAGTCTGACTTTGCATTGAAATTTCTTTGTTTTTAGGACCGGAACTAGTGCGAAATAGGTTCGCTATTCGAATAGGTGCTATTCTGTTCTCGTTATCGTTTGATTCTTCGTGCAACCAGAACTTGTGGTAAGGTAGGGGTAATAATATGGTTCCTTACCCATTTTAGCGTTGAAGTCGCCTAATACGATTTACATGTCGTAAGAAGGAACTTGGTCATAAGTCACTCTAAGAGTTTCATAGAAGTCATTCTTTTCTTGTTCTTGCTTTTCTTCTGTAGGTGCGTGCACCGTGATGAATGTTAAATTATTAAATCTGGATTTGATTCTTAGTATCGCGATCCAATCCTTAAGTGGGATGAAGTCTAGTACGTTGTTGAGTATACGCTTAAGTATACAGAACCTTATCCCAAAGTTTCTCCTGGAGTCACTATTACCACTGTAGAATATCGTAGCGTATCTTCATTCTAGGGCTCATTCACCAGTCCATTTTAGTTCTTGTATTCTATATTGTCTAAGCTCATCTATCATTTCTGCCATTGCTCCAGATCTATATTATGTTTTCACATTTCGTGTTGCATCATTATTCCTTAAATCATTAGCCTTGAGTCGGTGCCGAGCTCGGTGCCATAAATCCTGACTATTTCGAGGCTGACTTCTCGATTCCATAACAAGAACTGTTTTTCGAGCAAAGGTTGTCAACCTTTCGCAACCCCCAACCTGGAGGATCGGTTTCGTGGATTATATCCCATCGGATAAAGTAGCCCACCTATACCCCCTGGCTTGCAAAACTTCCAGAGGCAACAAGAAGTATCGCAATGTTAGCCTTGTCTAGGGATACGGAATCCGGGAGAGTACTCGATTACTTACTCATGAGTTGAATCGAAAGAAAATAACTCAATAACTACTTACTTTTTACTCGTTTTAAAGTACTCGATTCTTTGACGCATGGAAATCTAAACGTGCACCGGCTAGAGGTATGCACTCCTCTGTTACAGAAATGAATGTCTTCGTAACCGACAATTCTAAAGGGGAGTGTCATTTTACCAAGCGGTCCCCCAACTAAGTACTAACCATGTTCAGTGCTGCTTGACCTGCTTAATCGAGCGAGAACTGGTCTACTCAGTATGCCCGTTTTCTTTGTCCTATACAATTTATTAAAGTCGCTGTTTCATGCTAAGGCCCCTCTGCTGAATGTCGAGTCGTGATATGTGACAAGTTTTTTGAGTTGAAGAAAGTGACGTTTTAATCGAATTACGATTTTCAGCATAGTGGCCTAGAGTGGAAGTGCTAAGTGCGAGTTTAGCCCCCTATGCTCAAAGTCGCAATTCGTCTGAAACGCCACTTTCTTCAACTCAAAAAACTTGTCACAAATCACGACTCGACATTCAGCACAGGGGCCTAAGAATGGGCGAGTCTGATTTTTCTCCGGATTGGAGGTAGGGTTGTGAGATTGTCGCAGTACTTAGATATAAAGAAGGAAGGAAGAGAAGAATACTGATAAGTCGAAAATCTGTTATGTCAGCTCGAAGGGACTAGTTAAATTAATGACTATGGCTTTTTTTCCTTAGCGAAGCACCTGGAGAGGCTGTCAGGTAGTAATTGAAAATATGCGTGGTAGTTTTCACCATTCCCGGCGAGAGCTCATTAAAGTTCATTAAAGCCAATGCTATTGGAAGAAATGGAAAGCAATATCTCAAGAACTTTAAACGTGTCAACACAACGGAAGTTAAGACCATCAAAACTTTAGCTCGAAATCGTGTTTGAGTCCCATGGATCTTCCATGTTTAAAAATTCAATTCTATCACGAGTCTCACTCGTTGTTATAGGGCAACCTAGTTACTACGCTTGCACAACGATATTTTTACAAACTTTTGTATTAACCTGCTGATGTGTAAAATAAAATTATATAGCGAATAATTTTTCCAAGCGATTGACGATGTGTATAGGAAATTGTATTAAACAGTAGAAATTTTTCTCGGTTGAAAGTAAACCGCCCTAAGCAACGGTAAGAAATTATGCACTCCTATAAAAATTAATACTATCCTGCAACTAAGTCGTTAAGTAATTGGATGTTTGTCTGCAGATTAGAGACAGGCGGATGAAGATAATCGGTACTTGATTTTATTTTATTTTAAGATGAAATCGTGTCTTGTAAAGAGTATAAGACGTCGAGGATATGTATTATTTCCCAAGCTTCGTTCGTGTTATTTCAAAGCAGTCAGATCGATATTCACAGATTTTTATTCAAGTAAGACTTGTGTATTCTTCAGTCTTCAGTGATAAGATAGAATATAATATAAGATAAAATCCATTGCCTGTGGAATTTTAATTAATATTAAAAAAATTATCACAAGAAAATGAAATTTCCAGATAAAATTAATCCATTTTATAACTCTGATATATATCTTTCGACCAATCTTCTTTTATCCAACATCCGCTTTCTTTGTGGTCCAAAATAATCTTACACTTTCATGTTATCAACGACGACGTATCGATAACATTCTTTTAAATATTTTTCAAAAACTCTCAGCAAAAATTACACACAGATGATCATCCAGGATCACCTCTCTCTTCTTACCATCATCATATATATCCTCACATTGCCCATGATCATGATGATGATGATGATCATCATCATCATCTTCATAGCCCATCGCGCAACTTGCTTCGTCGTTGTCTTTTTATGAACGAAAAAATTTCTTCATTTGCATGAATGGCGATTGAGTGAATAAATATGAAGCCCTCCCCATATAAGGATCAACCAGGAATGCTGTAGTGGTGTAGTATGTCTCACGACGACGACGACGGCCTCTCAACAAAACGAGTAAACAACCGGTCGTCGGCTGTCGGCATTTCTTCAAATAAAAATGGATTGTTCGATAAACACAGAGTTGAAGGGAAACGATGGCCAAGAGAAGAGACCCTAATTCCAAGAATCAGGATATTTTAGCTCGGGCACTAAGAATAGGAGAAGAAGTATGTCTGATCCTTACCTTATCTGGATAAAAAAAATGTCCATATATATAAAAAAAAGTAGTTTATAAAGTAAGTGAACATTTTTGTGTTTGTGTTCCCACTGAATGTTTTCTTAAAACAAATCTGGAAGTAATATTTTTTAACATTGAAGGAGGAGACTTGAACGGGAGTTTTCTGCTAATTGACTTTCGTTTTCTTTCAGTACTTTTCAACCGAGTAATATGCAACTTTGTAAGAGGACCAATTGAATTTGGGTTTCAACAAAATTTCACATTCGTTGGTGAAAAATGAAAAAATATAAAAACAAAGACTCGAGGCATGTCTCATGAGTCCAGCTGATGAACGGACATGGACGTACTTCCATATATTTTTGCGGTAGTGTCTGGTAGCCTTGGGAATGTAAACCTTAAACTCTTTTTAAAAATAATTCAATTTTCTCTCTTTGGTTTTTATTTTTTATTATTTTGTAATCGTTTTATACTTGCTTTGTGGGGAGATGGAGATCAATGCGATGGATGACCTTGCCGTGGTATGCACATATCCTGAAGGTAAAATACAGAAGACTTTACTTTACTATATACACCATATATTGTATCTATATATGTACCAAGTCAAGTTTTGCCTTTTAGTACAAGTCATGAAGTGAATTTTTCATGGGAACGTCTGTAACTTATATCTATACACAAACCACACTATAATGTTTTGTGCCTGGTGAGAAGATGGAAAAGAATCTGGTTTTTAACTTAACATATCATATATAGCTATTTTAAGAATAGCACTGAGAGAAGAAGAGTTATTCTGTGTTTTTCGATCTCTGTTTGCGCGGCAATTGAAGCAAATAGTAAAATCCATTTGATTTATTATAACTGCATTCCAAGTGTTCGCCACGTTTTATCCTTTTACACACATTATGACTTGTTTAGGTAATATTTTATATATTAATTGGATTACATTACTTTAAAATCTAAGAAGAATGTGCATTTTTTTTGTTGTTGTTGTTGTGTTGAGGCGTCGCGGTGTTTTTCATGGGAATTTAACAGTTTCTTTGGTTTTCAATTTGGTATTTTCATTTATACTTTGTAATATCGAGAAAAGATTGTTTGTTATTGTTTATCGAGAATCATGCTAGGACTCTCTGAACTTTATTTATGCAGTACATACAACATTTGTAGTCTTTTACTCGATGTTAAATTCTCCTTAGTGTAGATACGAACTTTGTTATTGAATGATATCTGGTCAATATTGTATTATGTTTAGACACTCTGTTAAACTTATCTTTTCCCATTTCAAAATTTCATTCAAAAGCTGGTACGATGAAGACCTTCTAGAAATATGTCTTACTGTCAAAATGATTCTGTTTCATAAAGATCGTAACAAAGAGATTTGTGAATAATACGAACCCACCCTACTAACTTTTACCGGAAACTAAAATATGGAGAATACCATTGCGGATTTAGGTCTGTCTAAACTTACTAGGCCATTGACTATTTTCGAATTTTTAGATTCGAGTTTTAAATTATGGAAAAGTTAACTTAGGCATAGAGGTATTCAAAAAGTACAGGAACGCCTTCCTTCTTTTATACCCTTCGAATATGATTCTGATATAAAATATGTTAGGTTTTTAGTTCAGTCGGTGTCTTCAATTCGCTTCAATGATCCTCCACATCTGGAAGTCAGAAATCATCTATTTTAAACGAATATCATACATAAAAAACAAGAAGGGATGGCAGTTAGCCTGCCTCTAGTTATTTTTCAAGTATTTCCACCTGAATATGAATAAAAGAAGCAGCTGTGAGTATAGAAGTGTTGCAAATACCAACAGAATGAAGATTTGTATTCGAACGACTGGTCGTTGCCAAATGATTAGAAGGTTTGCACTAGTTGCAATCAGGAAAAAACTAGTTCGGTTATTAATAGTTTCACTATAATAAGAGGGAAGAAATTGAAAATTATAGCTCATGCGAAGGGTTCGCTTCAAGTGGGGACATTATGAAGTTTTGATTTGTTCTGAATACAACGTTTGGAGTTATGCTGAATTAGTTATACGTAAAGATTGTGGTTTGTGTCTAGAGGAAATTGCTGTCGTATTGAGTGAAAATTGCTTTCTACATCTACAATCCTGAAATTGTACCACAATATATAGATGAAGAAGAACTTTTCCGAGTAGGTTCACGATTGCGGTTTATGGATGACTTCAAAGTGTCTTTTCTAATTATAATGCCCAACGAGTCTTATATTTCTGAACCCCTCGTAAGAAGCAAACACGAAAAGACACTGCATGGTAGTGTAAATTTTATACTTTCGCGTGTACAAAGAGATTACGAATCCCTAAAGGTCGCCAGTTGATAAAGGCAACAATAAAAGGTTGAAGTATTTACCGAAGGATTCAACCGAAACCCATGGCTCAGATCTTCGAACCGTTATCGCGTGAAATAATGTCATCACATTTGTTTGACACCTTAGAAATAGACTTTGTTAAACCTTTATATATACACAGAAAGTACGACTTGCAGGATGAAGCTACTAAGAAGGTGTACATAATGTTGTTCGGTTGTTCTACGGTTAGAGCGATTTATTTGGAGATCATTCTAGATTTTCCTCGATATATCTCTGTGTGGAGGGTGGGGGGTATCGTACCGGTTTAGAAGCTAGAGCCCGTTGAATTTTTTTTGTTAGAGTTTTACATATCACCCAGTATTTTCGTAACCCTATAACCTATTTGCGTACACTGGTACCTTACTCGGGAATCAGTTACAGAGTTGTAGAACGGAATTACAGACAAACAAGGGGTTTCAAATTTTATCAATATAAAACATAATAGGCCGTTTAATATGCTTAAAATCCATAAATTTCTCGATATATATAACTGTGATCAAATACTTTCCACATGGCTACCTTCATTCATTCGGTTGCAAACTAATATACAATTTTCAAAACTCTTAATAGCCCGGACAGAGATCTAGCTTTTGTTCAATCACAGGACTCATGAGCACCATTTGTCGTCATAGTACTCAAAGAGCCCACTGATTACGAAATTCATTCCATACCATTTTTTTCTTTATTTATTTATGTCCTAAATCTTGTTTTTAGTCATTTTATCCTATGTGGTATGTTCTAATAGTGATCATGACATCCTACAATGCAAACGGAGTTTTCTTTAAGCCGTAGTAGAAAAGAGAAATTTGGGACCTCCTGATGAGGCTAAAAGAGTGTTTTCACGTGTTTACTTTTTTAGCGAAACTATAAACGATTTTTTTTTGTAGAAATGTATCCTGATGCTTTTTTGGAAACATTAAACGGAAATGCATTTGGGTGGGCCAAGTGTTAACACATTTTAACTGTAGCAAAGCCACTTCATCGATTTGATTGTTTTTATGAGATTGGAAAAGAGTAACTTCCGGCCTCCAACTGTCCTTTTACGTTTTGAAAAGAAATTGTCCGAATATAAGTCCGAAATGTTGATTATTCACTTGTTATGTTTATATAGAGCCCGCACCATAAAAGAAGGGAATGAGCATGTTGAAAATATAAATTATTTATTTAATTATTCATTAAGCCTAGCAAGGAATACTTACAAATTAAATTACAAAAAAAATATACATATAACATTTGAATGAATGCTCGTTATATAATATAAACTAATTAAAGAACATTAGTGGGAACGATTTAGTTAGGATATGATTTTCTTTTTATAGGAGAATCGGGTTATGGAAGATAAGAAACATGAACTATGACTATTGAATACCACACACAATCTCCTAATCGGTTGGTTCTTTGCATAATCAGTGCGATGAGAGTATTTCTTGAGATGTTTTGTGTACATTGTGCGCCGAGCTTCATCATTAAATTTTATTCTGCCCAATGACAAGATATTCAATACTTTAGCCTGTCTGCGGTGCGAGGTAGGCTTAGAAGGTCAGCTGGATTATAAAGACTTCTCAGTGCGAAGAAGCGAAATCTCTTTTGGGCAGATTCAATCCCTTGGATAGATCGAAAATCGATATATTGAACAAAAGTGGTCTAAGATGACTACGCTGGGGTACCCCGGAGGCAGGTTCATTTTCCTTCGATAATAAACCTTGAAATCTAACAGCCTGTGTTCTACCGTTTAGGTATGATATAATCCATTCCAGAGCAGGATCAGATATACCGTATTTTAACAATTTAGTGGCTAATGTATGGTGGTTGACCAGGCCAAAGGCATTGCTAAAGTCCGTAGACACAACATCGATTTGATAGCCATTCCCCATATCACATAACATATCAGAAACCAGGATCATCAGATTTGAGGTGGTAGAACATCCTTTTCTGAAACCAGGTTGTTGTTCGTTAAAGGTTGGGTCGATTAGATCGCTTAGAAGATCGCTACTGTCTAAGATTAGTTTTTCATAAAGTTTGTGGATTATGGATAGAATAATAATGCCTCTAAAGCTCTCCACTCGCTGCTTACCACCTGGCTTATGTATCGTCGTAAGATATTATTTCTACAATATTGTTTATTGATATCATTGATATTTAAGCGGATCAATATGTCGTCTACTGACAGAGATAAATCATTTATACGAACTAAAGATTCAGTACTTATAGTGTCAGTTTGCGTTATGCCGTATATGGGTTTAGAGACTTCACTGAGCTTATCAGCAAGCATATTACGGATTTCCTGTGGACAAGAAGTGTGAGTTCTACCGTTCGTCATTGTCGGTCAGGTAACTTGAAGTTTTTCATTTTATATTAGTGAAATTGAAAAATCTTTTTGGATCTTTTATGATATTTTCTTCGACTTTATTATTAATATATGCAGAATAGGCCTACGAGAAAATTCCGATGCTATCGTAGTGTATTCTGATTCCAACTCCACATCGATATTACTTTGTTCTCTTATCTTGCGTTACAGCTTATTTCTTTGGTTTCATAAAGCCGCTAATTTGGGTTTTTATACAAACATAGTGACTCGCTTGTGGGAACTTAAGTGTCTCACTGCGCATGGAAACAGCAATTTTGAGATTTCCTTCTTTTATGGTGCGAACTCTAACACTTTGCCTTCGCTCAAGATAAAAATATTTAAAATTCACCTTGATTTGTATTTTGCTAACAAACATTAGGGACTTTCAAAGTTGGCGCTAGGAAGATTCCGGGGGAGATCATGGATCAGATGGATCAAATAAGATTCGATAAGTAACAAAAAACGGACAAGATCCTATGTAATAACCTAATACTAATTTTAAACTCATAATTATTTTTTAACTATTCGTTAAAATGCCATAAAATATTCCCAAAAAATTACTGATCCTCCCCGAAATGATCTAAATTTTACTTTTACGCCGCATTCTTTCTTATTATTCAAGGTTATCTTATAAAGGTGCTCACATGGATCGTCTGCGATCGTCTCTACACATAATTTCACTTGTCTCATAAGTATAAAGACCTTGTTTTTTCTTCTTCAAAAACGGCTCATTTCAGTCCCAAAAATCTGCAATATATTTCAAGAGCAAAATGAAATTTTTTTCGGTTGATTTTTCATCATTTTCAGACGTTTTAAAAAAAATCCATAATCTCCACCGGAAGAATGCATCTCATTTCTATATCAGTACCCACATCAAGAATTCTCTTTTATCGCTTCTCTTCATATATATATATATATAAATTTTTTTTCTGGTATTTAACGGTCAAGGACGATCATTCTTGTCGCTTCTTAAATAGTCGGCGGCGTTTTAATTTAATACAAAAATTCACAGAAATAGAAAAATCTTCTGAGAAATTCTCGGGGCCAAAAGAATATTAATCTGTGCGAGCCCCAGCACCTTTCCGACTGAATACCTGCGCCGAGTGCGCAGGTCCATTAGCCTAAAATACGGTCGGAAACAAGGTAACAAGGAGACCAATAATTCTCACCAGGAATTAACGGTAAGTATTATAAAATTTAAAAAAAAAGGTAGAGAACGAGACCAATTCAACACCTTGTGAAGAAGAACAGGTAGAGAGGAGCCAGCACATCTCATCATCATCGATTCGAGGATTCCCATCTCAATATTTATTCTAGATGAAGGTGGTCCTCCTCGCATATATAGCTGAGGAGGCGCTGTGTGAGTTTGTAATAAAATTGTTTAAAAAATCTGAGACGACGAGAAGACAGTGGGATATTCTTGAGGGCAAGAACTGAATACATTTCTCAGAAGGATAAGATATCTCGTCTCGCTTGTAGTTTGCCGATAGTCGAGTTTCTTGTAATGAACACTTTTAAGATCGCTGTTCGATAGCAGCGATATAGAGAGTGAGAGGAACTCTGTGGGTTATATATGTATACATATATACAATATTTTTTTTATGGTCAACTGGAAGTCAAGGGAGCATTCCTCCGGGCTGGCCAGCCAGTGGTATGGTATGGTATGGTTATGGGCTGTGATAGGATTTCTCTTAACACATCCGGCAAATTCATAATCTTGAATTGCGGCTAACTTCACATATGCAAATGACGGACTTGACATACGCTGCGCGGAGGAGCATGCACATATAAATTATTTCTAATTGGCACATTCCTTCGAGGGGCAGTCGCCTTTGTTTCCCGTCTGCCAAGATCGATCATCGAACACACAGGGAACAGGGCGCGAAGCAAGGCTCAGGCATTCTCGCCGGGCGAATGTTGCCGGTTGCCGGTTGTCCCCTTCGCCACGATGGCAGTTGCCACAGCGCAGAAGAAGATCGCGCTGGAATTCTGCGCTCAGCCTGTGCTGTGCTGCTTATCCACCCTGTCATTCTTCCGATTAGAGCCTGGGAAGATCTTTTCTCGGGTTTCTCGTTTTTTTTTTTGTTATATTCGTTTTAAGAAATACCACCCGACGTCTTGGCCAGCCACGTACATATACGGCATGCCGCTGATCGTGTGTGATCGTGTGTATGCGCGCCGTGTCTCTGTGTGTGTATGCGGATCAGCCAGCCAGCTCGCTACCAGACAAATATATGCGTGCGCAGCTCGGTTGAGTGTATTTATTCGCTGGGAAAGCAAAGATCGGATTCCTGGAACTGGCCTGCCTCACAAGCAGCAAGGCACCATTCGACCATTCCGCTGAGAGGCGAAAAAAAAGAAGCGTAAAACGCCGTTTCGTGGGGCTCGCTGAACCATTTAAGTCGGACGTCGTTTTGGATTATTTGCAGACTTTTTCATTTTAGGTACTTGACGGTGTAATATTCTTTTAAGGAATTTCGAATTCCTTTGATTCTTTTTTTTTCTTTTCGTTTTCGGCACACAGGAAAGTTACCGGGGCACAGATTTATTACTGAATGCCGGTGGTGGTGGTTGGTTGGTTTGGTCGGTTCGGTTGGGCTGCTTAAGCGGTTAGTTGGTTCGTCTTACTTGCATTCAGTTACCTTAGGGCGGTTTTTTTGTATCCCTGGATACTACCAAACATATCTATATATGTCGACTATATAGAAATATAAAAATATGCAATCTTTGTCTGCATTTCTGCAGCAGCATCTTTAAAATACAAACAAAAACCCATTCTCTTTGGGTATGCCATGATTTTTAGACAATAATTAAGACAAGATATTTTTGTACACTGTTGTGTCAGGTTGTGTAACTAATGTTGAAGATGATGATGATGGTGGCTAGGTTGTATTAAAACAAATAAATTATGTTTACCTTTATTAGCCTATGAAGGAATCTCAACGGCCAACGCTCAGACCGATTAATATTCTTTTCGGAATTCTATGTCATTTTTGCATTTTTTTTATGCTTGCTTGACTTCTTGTCCGTTCGTTAGCCATGTGACAACAAGCTGCCAAACGCGCATGGAGCTAAAAATTTGAATTTGATTTATGATTTTTATACAAGGAGAGTTTATCGAAGGATATTTTGGGTTTGATTTTTGATAGTATCCGTTTTAAGACACAGGATAATGTTTGTTTTGTTTTTCTGGTTTCGTTTTTTACCAAGGAGCAAACATGTTTTTGTTGAAATTTTAGTATCGAGGAAGTTGAAGATCTTATAGAGAGTGTGTGGTACATATGTACCAGGCATTTGCGAAGTTGGTGGGTGAGCGATAGTCGTATAACCATATTTATTTTCATCAAGGAACACGTTTTTCGTACTTGTTTAGTAGCGTGTTAATTTAATATGTGTGTCTACCTAAAGCTTGGAAGGAAATTAGATATCCTTACTTTGGTCGATATACATTTCTGCATATTCGTTATATTTAGGCAAGGCGGTTATAAAATTATTTTCAATTTGGCGGGCTTCAATCTAAAATTTGCTTTAAAATTTGTAAAGAAAACGTGAGATATTGCACACAGTAGTGTGGGAATTTAGTTCAATAAAACACAAACCTTGTTTTTTAAACAATCAAAACAGGTTAGAAGGGCCAAGCAGTTATTTTATGTCAACGCTGGGAAAGTTTACAGTTCTTAGGTAGAAGTGGTGTAGAAATGTCTGGCTCATTCAAGAGGGTCCTAGCGGATCTAAGAGTTGAAATGGCTTGACGAGGCTCAATTTTGACATAATTTTTAAAATGAGCTTCATGCCTTACCGCCTCCTCTTTTATTTCATCCATTACTATTACTACGTTTATAAGCGAAGTTTCCCTCCGGATGGAAGTTTCGATCCGGAGTGAAACACCGCTTATAAACTGGGAGTGAAACTCCAGAACTTGGATTTTCGCTCCCGAAGAAAAAGCTGGAGTGAGACTTCGATCCCGGTTTATGTTGTGCTTATAAACGCTGACTTGGAGTGAGATTTTTTTCCAAGGGGGGAAAACTTAGTAAAGAAGAAGCTGGGTGTTTTATTTTGCTACAATAGTTTTTTTCTTTATTTATTGATTTTTTAAATACATTAAATTAAACATTGGGTTTACAATTTGTCTTTGCTATGATTTTAAATTTGAGCTTGGAGCTGTCATTTCAAACCAGAAAGTATTTTGGATTTTCACTCCCATTGCTTATAAACCCATCGGGAGTTTTACTTTGGACTGAAGATCCGGGAGTGAAACTCCGCTTATAAACGTGGTATATGTTTCCATGAGCCGAGGTAGAGTTTTCGTTAAATAAACAGAAAGCTTTTTCCAGTTTCCATGCAGAGTTACCCTGGGTTAACTCAGAGTAAGAGCCTATGGAAATGCGGGTTAAGTAAAGTTTCGTTAAATCCAAGAAAACTGCACGAAACACGTAGGATTAAGCCGGGTTTTGCATAAGAGTTTGTTTAAGTGTGTTTACTGTACCATATACTAGCGGAGATACGACGTAAAATTATTTATCTGTCACTTCAACCCAGAATCGTCATGTACTGGGTTTCCATGCAGAGTTTACCCTGAGTTTTATCAAATTAAGCGCCCATGGAAACGGGGGTTGAATAAAGCTTCGTTAAATTCAAGAAATTTCGACGAAATCAGTCCGGTTAAATTGGATTTTGCATATGTGTGTGTTTGAATATTCTTTATTGCAAATTCATGGAGTTAGCTTGAGGGAAAAAGCTTTCTGTTTCCTCAACGAAAACTTTACTCCGGCTCATGGAAACACAGAAATGAAAACATCACAGAATCTTATTTGGTATCGACAGTTCAATTTTTTTTTATCTTAAAGGCCAGTACATATCTATATATTTTACCTATCTTCCATTTGTTTATAGAGCAAGTATAGTATAGGCCGCGTAATACTACCTTGTGGCACACCCGCTTTCATTTTATAAATATTCAATATTCCTCGTTTTGTTTAATTCTACATTTCGTGGTTTATTTCACCAATAACATCGTGACGCTAAATTACGAGATCTTGATATTCAATGCACATCACCTTTTCGAGAGATTCCGCCTCTTGAAAACTTCTCTTGCAATAAAGCCATTGGTCGAGTTGTTATTGAGTGGGATGTGGCGTTATGTTGTTTAACGTGTTGTTCAAGTTGATATCGCCCAGTTCATTACCCAAAACCAATGAAACTATGTTTGGTGATAGTCCTCCCTTTATAATTTTTAAATAAGTAAGGACAAATACCATAAATGCACAACAGTACATTAATTTACATATGACCAATTTGTATGCGCTACGCGAAATGCTTCATGATTAAATTTTACATGTGCCCAGATGACTCTATAATAGGAGGCCAACGTTCGGTTTTTTAGGCTGCTATGTCATTGGATGGATGAATGACATATGTCAAATTTCAGCGCGACATGTTGAATATGTCTTAAATGGCGCGAGGTTCAAATTATGCACGAATTTTAGGGACACGCGGTAGATAATGCATATGATAGTGTCGTTGTCAGTATATATTTTTGTTGGCGTAAGTGTGAAAATGTGAAATGGGTCCTGGCTTAAAAGTAAAAAAGATAAATATTTTTGGATTTTTTGTGTTTCAGCAGTTTGTATTTTGTTGTTATCATATTCATCAGATGGCATTGTAACTCAAACGAGTCTTAGGCTTTTCAATTTCCGCGTCTTCAGTTTCTTGGTAGGGACAATCTTGACAGGTGAAAAATTCATAAATGATTTTTGGGGATAACTGTGATTTTTGGTAATCTTTTGGGCTTCGGCTAAAAAAAAATGTTCGGTTTGATATTTCCATTTGAAATTTTTGATTGTTTCTTACCCCCGCCCCAGAGTGTGAGGGGTTTGGGGGTCAGTTTTGTGTGCAAACGATTCAACCCTGTTCAAGTTGAGCAACTTTTCTACGAAACTTTTCACGAAAACCTACCCCGCATCCTGTATTTTAATGATATACTATAGTTTGCCCTGGTTAAAATCGGAAACAGCTAAGGGAAGATTCAGTATTTTCTTGGGTATGTTTTAGGCTACCCAGATACAAATATTTTCCTAGCCTTGGCGTTAACAGGGAGTACTGTTACTTTACTTCTTGGAGGAAAAACAACTCACTTTATATTTAAGATACCAATCGAAGAAGATCATAATGGAAAATCCTGCGTGCAAAATATCTAAAAGCAGTCACAAGCAATGTTCTCTTTAACTTTTTCGTTTTCAAAAATATTCAAAACGTATGTAAAAGTGTGCAAAGGGAGGGGGGGGGGCTGTGCTTGTATTTAAAGCCAAAGTCAAATTGATTTTGACATTATAATTCACGAGTGCACCATCTAGACCTTCGGTATTTCTACATTGAATAGCTCTTTAGCTGATTGCGACAAATGTACACAATTCTGAAACGTCATTGAGTACCATTTTAGCTATTAGTGAAAACACACCGAAAGAACGCGTTGAAATTGTAGCGATTTACTGGTTTGAAATAAATGGTAGAGAATATCCTTAATAAATCTAGCTCCTTTTTCAAAATCGGCTTTCAAATGTCCCGAGTTATTCAATGTTGAAATACCAAAGGTCTAGTTGGTGCATCCCATTTTCTTTCTTTATTAAGGGCAAGATCTACTATATTTGAACGACAAGCTATAAAACAAGAGGAGTATATAAACAGAGGCTATATATGTTACGTTCGGTGATGTTATCAACTAAGTGACTGGAACCACGCACGAAATGCTGTTAGAAAATTCGTACAACAACGAACTCCCTCTATCTTAAGAAAATTATAATTTTTTGTGAAATTTGGATTTTTGGTATTTTTAGATGCAATTCTTTTATAAAAAGAAATAAAACAATGGTGAACAAGCCCATTGTGCGCAAAATACAAAAACTTGCGTTGCGCAACTCTCGAAAAATTACTGCATGGTCGCGCACCCGCGTAGCATAGAGGGAGCTTTAGTCACAAGCTATAGGCCCCTGTGTTGAATGTCGTATTTTCTGTCATATGAAATGAAGCTAATAGAACGGTGTGCTGATAGTCGATTCTTGTCGGGTTTGTGTCGTTTAGACCTATAAAGGTAGCACCGCCAATACAGCACAATCAAAAAATGAAATGGTAATAATTAGCACAACAATAAATGCTAATTTATTACCACAATTAAAAATTTAATAACATTTATTTTAAAAAAAAAAACTAAGTTTGTGCTAGCTTGTATGCAAGCTAGCACACATCGGTAATAAATTATAAAAAAGTGGTATTTATTCGCACAACATTTAGTGCTTATTTATTACTGCCCTAACTGTTTGATTTATTTGTAATTATTTATAAATAATAATCAATAAAAAAAATTTTATGACAAGTCAGCACAGCCAACAAGATCTCATCAGTAAGAAATCATCATATAAATTAAATGACCGAAAACTTTGTAAACACGAAATAAAGATTAAAAACGACCATTTTTAGCATAAATATAAAACAACGTTCAAAGGTATTTCAAATATTTATACGTTTATGAAGTTTTCGAAACATTCACTTAATAATAATAACTCTTTTTTATAATTCGATTCTTTGTTTTTTTAGCGACATATTCTTGAACATGACAAAATATTTGGAACAAAATATTATAATTATGATTGATATCTAGGAGACAATGATTGGATATTTCCATTTAAAATCGTGTTTAAACTAAGGCTAAAAATTGTTTGAATATTATAGAGGGTAAAAACAAGAACAAACTAAAACAATTTCAAATTAATACTAAATGTTTCATTAAAACATTTGTTATAGAAAAACGATTGAAATGAATACGAAAAAATGTCTGCTTCTTTTAAATTGGAAAAATAGATTAATAGAATAAAAAGGGTTAAGAAATTCTAATAAATCGTCGTTGAAATATATCAGAAGGTGAGGAACAATTTTGGAAGTAGTTCTCATTGTAGAACACGTACACTTCCAATCGCAATACTCGTACCATCGATGACCCCTTTTCACAACAGCTGTGTAGTGTCCTACAAAGAGTCCCATTTCTTCTTCTGTCACAATTTGAGTTCGTGATCGTCTCGAATTTCGGAAAGCAATAACGCCAATCAGTCTCATTTTTGTCTCAGGTTTGATAGGGTTCAGCATTTTGGAAGGAAGGTCTTGCAGTTTTTTCTCTTCGACGTCAAATACCGTTGACGTATCTACGAAAACAAATGGCCCTGAAATGGAACAACACATATAGTATAAACTTGTCAATAACAGTCTAAAATTTAGAATTCTTCTCACAGTAACTGACATGTCGATTCTCAGTGCAAAGTTTAAAAATTGATAACTCAGTTCACATGGTAATAAAATAAAATTCTTACCCACTTCTTTTATGGCTGATTTTTGAACACCGTTGTAGGTGTTTTTAGAACAAGGATTATTCGCCAAAAAACATTCTTCTGCCATCCTGATTTGAGCATTTGGATCTACCAATACGCCCCTGTTGAATGCTTTTGCAAATATTTTTTTCGTTAATGGGGGGCAGCCTTTATTGCACACAGTCACTTCAACGATGGTCGTTTATACTATATGTGTTGTTCCATTTCAGGGCCATTTGTTTTCGTAGATACGTCAACGGTATTTGACGTCGAAGAGAAAAAACTGCAAGACCTTCCTTCCAAAATGCTGAACCCTATCAAACCTGAGACAAAAATGAGACTGATTGGCGTTATTGCTTTCCGAAATTCGAGACGATCACGAACTCAAATTGTGACAGAAGAAGAAATGGGACTCTTTGTAGGACACTACACAGCTGTTGTGAAAAGGGGTCATCGATGGTACGAGTATTGCGATTGGAAGTGTACGTGTTCTACAATGAGAACTACTTCCAAAATTGTTCCTCACCTTCTGATATATTTCAACGACGATTTATTAGAATTTCTTAACCCTTTTTATTCTATTAATCTATTTTTCCAATTTAAAAGAAGCAGACATTTTTTCGTATTCATTTCAATCGTTTTTCTATAACAAATGTTTTAATGAAACATTTAGTATTAATTTGAAATTGTTTTAGTTTGTTCTTGTTTTTACCCTCTATAATATTCAAACAATTTTTAGCCTTAGTTTAAACACGATTTTAAATGGAAATATCCAATCATTGTCTCCTAGATATCAATCATAATTATAATATTTTGTTCCAAATATTTTGTCATGTTCAAGAATATGTCGCTAAAAAAACAAAGAATCGAATTATAAAAAAGAGTTATTATTATTAAGTGAATGTTTCGAAAACTTCATAAACGTATAAATATTTGAAATACCTTTGAACGTTGTTTTATATTTATGCTAAAAATGGTCGTTTTTAATCTTTATTTCGTGTTTACAAAGTTTTCGGTCATTTAATTTATATGATGATTTCTTACTGATGAGATCTTGTTGGCTGTGCTGACTTGTCATAAAATTTTTTTTATTGATTATTATTTATAAATAATTACAAATAAATCAAACAGTTAGGGCAGTAATAAATAAGCACTAAATGTTGTGCGAATAAATACCACTTTTTTATAATTTATTACCGATGTGTGCTAGCTTGCATACAAGCTAGCACAAACTTAGTTTTTTTTTTTAAAATAAATGTTATTAAATTTTTAATTGTGGTAATAAATTAGCATTTATTGTTGTGCTAATTATTACCATTTCATTTTTTGATTGTGCTGTATTGGCGGTGCTACCTTTATAGGTCTGTGTCGTTTAAAATCAGCTGGCATAAATGAGACCTTTTTTGGCGTCGTTTTATTTTAATTTTTAGTCGGTGTGCAGTGCTTTAGTGAGAAAGATGCTGTACTGAAGGTCTTAACTTGACTGAAACGTCACTTTCTTCAACTCCAACGACTTGTCACGCCACCCAACTCTCAGCACACCAACTAAAAAACGAGACGACAGCGACAAATACGTGCGACTGTCATATGATTCGACTTTCAGCACAGGGGCCATAGTTTAACAAGACTTCAGATAATGTAACTATAGATAGCTAACTCGTTAAAAGAACAGTGCAGGAGATTTCAAGTGAGGAGCAGCAACTTCATTTTTCAGGATCAAATTAGTGATTGCTATTTCGTCATCGTAACAACATAATATTACATTTTTAATAATGCCCATGTTCGTTTCAAGCCGAAAGGTATTTTTTAAATTTTTTTAAGGCGCGCCAAATTGTTAATTTTTGAACTGCACAGTGGTTGCCAAATTTTAAAAAATTGATTACCTTTTTTGGGGGAAAATTTTTTGAGTGTTCAGGTTTCTACAGGGCGCCAAATCCCCCCGACATTGCAAAATGTACGCAGATGAGACCGAGGGCTAGTTTCCAATAAAATTGAATGGAAATTATATCAATATTTTAAACCGGCGGCCGGCGGTAGTAATGCTCTTAAAATATACTTATCCAAAATTGCTTCAAATCTAATACAGAGTATCGTAGCAGTTCTAAATATGAAAGCAATAATTTTTTTGTCGGTTCAAAAAATCGCCGTCATTTCATTAATACTTTTCCCGTCATTCTTTAAGTCTATTCACTCTTTTTTTCCTTTTAATTCTTAATGTCAATATCATGTTCCCATAATTTCTCTCTCGGACCCACGGAGAGACGAAATTAATGGTTTTTGAAAAAATAAAAGAAGAAAAAATCTTACAGAAAAAAAGTGGTCGTTTCGATGATAACCTTTAAGAAAATATTTTTCCCCTTAAACTGATTTTGAAGATTTTTTTTGAAGTATTCCTGTTGGAAATTAGTTTTAGTGATTTGTTAAAAAAATTTTAAATTATTAAAGAGTTTTTTTTAGTAAACATAAAAAGATTGATAAAACAATTTTATGTTTTTTTTAAATTAAAAATTAATAAACGTGTCAATAACAAAAACGGAAATAAAATACAATAAAATGTAACAAGTTTCTTCATTCATAAAAATATAAACATTGTTGTTTTTTCGTCTGTTGTTGTTACTTCGTCTCTTATCTAAAATCTAGGTATGCACATACAATGCATTCCAAGGGAAAAAAAGTGAGGAAAAATATGATCAGAATAGCCAACACACAGCTACAATTTATGAAGTGTGTACGTTACATAAAAATAAAAAAAATAAGAAAAGAATTCCTTAAAAGTTTTCTCAGAAATGAGCTTATTTACAAATATTTTCTTCTGTTTATACGGAAACACTCAGTTTTCATTCATACTTTTATTATATAGTCAAAATAAGCGATAAGCCTCTTGCTTGGGTTATGTTATGTCACACGCGGCGCGGGAAAGAAGTGCATTCATTCGCGCATTCATCCCAGCAAATGCAGCTACTTCGGATGTACATATGAGCAACAGTGCGCGCGCAGATCAGAACCTATCATCAGCACCTATGCAGTAGGTAGGTGTAGTTTTGATTAGACTGAAGCTCTAGGCGCTCGTATATATTATCACCAGCAAAACCGGGACAGTAGATAATATGTGCATATTGTGTAAGTCCGAGACTTTTTTGCTACTATAACCCTAGTGTATTAAAATAATCTAGCTAGCTTAGAGTTAGCATTAGATTTTGTTGAAAGCTTTAATATTCCTAGGGGTGTTACTTACTTATTATACACGAGTAAGATCACGGTTGGCGCCTACAATCTGTTGCGATTGTGTCATACCCGACCGATAGGTGGTATTTTTTTAGCTTAAGCACAAAATACATGCGCATTCATGCATTTTCTACACCGGACATAGCTGGCAAACACATGCGGATTATTTCGAAGTTAGACCGTGTCGTCGGATCTGATGTCTGAGACTATATTTTTTTTCTGGTTTGCAATTTTACTTAATGGTGGAAATGGGCCTTGTTTAATATAGGTTATATCTCCTCAACAGAGAGAAGTAGAGAAAGATGCTGGGGCGCATGCGCATGTTACTACAAATGTGCGACATGAAATGTTATCCTCCTTTCTGAGATTGAATTTAACTAAAATATGTACATTCTAAGCCTGTGGACTGGGTCAAATTGCTTCTGCTTTTTTATTTTATTTTATTTTCGAAAAAAATAAAAAAAATACACAGCCACGAATATCGCAATCTTTATCTTATCAGAAAGGCAAATTGACGGCTTCTGAAAAGGCGCTACAACATGCCTTTAGTTTATTTATTTATTTTTTTTTCGCTTAGCCTCTAAAGATACGGGGAATACATTATCTATTTGTATTATTTTTGCACGAGCGCGAGCAACATACTGATACTTTGTAAAAACAAAATTCTGCGGAAATTCGAAGGTTTCGAAATGTGTAACGTACCTTGGCTATTTGCTCTCGAAAAATCGTGTGTATTTTCCATAAAGTATTTATTTATTGCACACACGATCGGACCCTATTGCATGATTTTTGCCATACCATTGTAGAAAGTGCAAATATTGTATAGAAAGGACAGATAAATATGAAATAAATTATTATATTTTATACATACACATATACAATATTTTTGAATGCGATAAGGTACTTCCGACTCGTCAGACTAGAAGGATGAATGGAATTTCTTTACACACAAAAGAGGTCAATCTGATTCATATCCGTTCTTTAATGGCTTAGATTGAAACTTATATATTTTCATATATTGATATTGTTTGCATAGAGAGTAGACCTTCGTACGTTTATGCCTAGATTAGTAAAATTTGTATGTGAAAACGTGTAATTTTTGTTACCCCCTTTTTTTATTTGCATATTTTGTTGATAGAATATTTTTTCTTCCTCAAACGTGATTGATGATTAAAAGAGAAGTTAGAAAGAATCTTTGTTAATTTTTTTTTTAACATTACATTTTAAAAATAGAATGAAGTTGTTAATATGTATTTGATAGAGATGGGATTAAGTATCTAGTATATGCAAATACTTTCTTGATTTTTATGAATTTGTTTTCTATAAAAATGTGATTGTAGATATGTAGTAGTAATATGAAATCGTTATTTCTGTATCAGTAGCAAAAAATAATCGTGACTTAAGCGCATGCACTGCAGTTAAAATATTTTTTAATGAGTAAATTTTTATGCCATATTTGTTTAAGCATATTTTTATTGGTATATAACCACCATTTGTGACTTTAAAATCGAAATGTTAAAGGTTTTGTGCTAAAGAAGCATTAAAGAAGCACTAAAGAAGCACTAAAATATCTACTATATTACAAAAGAAAAAAAAAGAAAAAAATCTGGTAATCAACTGACTAGTAAAGGCCGCACCATAAAGAAAGGAAATTTCAAAATCTTTGTTTCCATGCGCGGTGAGATTCTTAAGTAACCAAAAACGCGCAATGTCATTTTATTGGTTTAATCACGAAAATAACCGGCTCATTTGTATTCTCAATCATAATTCTCCCATCCGTACTCATTTTCCTTCTTTTATGGTGCGAGCTTTAGAAATTTTAGTGTTTGAGCTCGCGGACAGTAAAGCAAAAATAAAAACTGGAAAGGAGACGTCTGATGATAATAAGAGCTGTTCACGTTTTAAAAATATTGTTATTAATAATATTAGTCTTTAGTAACACAGACATTTTAGAGATCATAATGGCTGATTCGGTGATGAGCACAATACCCCGGCTTCACCGGCCTCAATTCAATAAAGTTCAGTTTAATCCGCATAAGTGACTTTACCGGCTGCCATGTTCAGTTCGTGTTTGAAATTATTGTTGCTATTCCGCTAGCAGTTAGAAATACAAAAGCTCACTTGAAACGCATTCCATTATTCCAGTTGATTACTCTCTTTTTAGCTGGCTTTTATTTTCTACCTCAATTTCATGTTCTGTTGGGCGAACTCAGGCTTAATTTTTCCTGAGTTCAATTTGTTAAAATATATATGAACTGAGGATAAAATTGAAGTTCAGTATACCAATTTTTTTAAAATTGCGCATTTCGGCCGGTGAAGCCGGGGTATAAACTGAAGATTAAAATGTAAGAATGGTGCATACCGATCATTGCCGCAGGCTTGGAGAAAACAGGGGACGTAAAAAAATTCAGAGAGAAGCAAATAGTTCTCAGATGGAAAAAAAAAACAATCCTGGAAGAAGAATCTCGTTTCTGAGCTAGAACAGTACAGAAAGACCAGAAGACCGTACAAAGTGCAGCATAAGTTCCTGTTGAAGTAATTCACTTCATATTGCACATTCAGTCAGGGTTAAGAGTGAAAATCCCTTTATGAGATAACTTCAAAAGTTGTAGACTCCACTAATATCTGATGATGATTGTACCCTATCTCGACCAAGCTTGGGAAGGGGAGGACCAAGCTGGCTACGTCGGGAAGAACGATGAGTCATCGTGCCTGAAGTGGTAGATATCCTCCATATCCACTCAAGAGCTGCGTGATGTCGTTACTAACTTCTGTATGCTCTCTCATGACCCAACAATCCACGTTTGGGATAAATCTGGAAGCCTACCGGCGTTTAAGAGAATCGTCCCACTTTCTTGCTAGTCCTTTACAGACTCGCAACATGCCATGTTCTACCGCACTGTTTTTTATACTCTGGATCGTGGAAGTGCATACCGTATACGGCCCGGCTTAGACTTAGTCCTGTATGTTCAGCACGGCGAAGGGCGTTTAGTCTGTATGCGGGCCTCCATTTTCTGCTATTAGTCATACTATTTAACGCTACTAACCATTCTGGCGCTGCATATTAGTAGGACTGAGCTAATCACCTTCGCCATCAGGAGGCGACGACTCGTTCAAGGGCCCTCTACATTGGGCTCATTGGGTCGAATCAGTGAAGGCTCTGAATGTTTCTTATGAAGATGTTATTTTCTCCATTATGTTCTGCTTTTCTCATTACTCCTTCCACACAACAGTTAAAAAGTATTGGTGAGATCGCATCTCCTTTTCGCAGACCTGACTTTTAAGGGAAGTTTATTACATTACAACCTGGTTTTTTCACTTGTGTTCTACTAAGTCTTCGGTCGTCATTCTCCACAGTTCTGGAAATCTTTCTGTCATGTTGCTCTACAACTCTCTTTTATAAATTAGGTCATAGGCACAAAGGCGGCGCTTTCATAGGTGCGAATGATGCACTTGCACCGGGCGCAATTTACTTTGTCTTTTTTATATGCTTTCAGTTTACTGTTAAAGTATTTTGTAAGGTGGGTTCAACAGCATGATTGTTCTGTAGTTTTTGCAGTTTACCAACTCACATTTTTGTGGACTAGGACCATTGAACGAAGAAGCCATTCTTTTGACGTCTTTCTGCTTTTAAATAGATTGAAAATAAGACTATGTAAAACTCATGGCATAACTTTTCCCGATAATTTTTTAAGATTGCTATGGGTGTATACCATCTGGACCTGGAGCTTTATCATTTTCGAATTTAGTTACGACATTTCCAACTTCTTCTATTGTAGGATCTGACGTATCGTTTTATGGGTCATCTGTACTTCGGTTGCCTGTACTTCTTCCTCTGTTTGGATTATGTTTCCTTTGAAAAAGTCTCTATCAATGGAACATTTTTGAAAACGATTTCAACATTACGGATTGAGACGTTTCAATATATTGCATACATTTACGAGATCAATCTTTGTCAATTTTCTCTAACTTCAATAAGTTCGAAATCTTGATCTGTATTATCTCTAACAACATTCGAATATTTTTGGTCCATCTTTCATATTCTACATATCGTACTGATCTTTGCTTCGATGAAGATTTAATCATTGGAGTCCACTTCTTTTACAAATTTTAAATGCATCATTAAAAACGAGAAATTTTCATGCTCAAATTCCTCGAACTTAAGATTACATTTTTTTATATTTAATAGAAGAAGACTTGTTTACAAAAATTGTATAATATTTCAAATCAATAACAAATCTGTTTTTCCCAGTTTCTATTACTTCGTTTCGTTGATTATTATTAAGATTACAACTGAAATTAATGCATGTAAAAGGGTGACTCTTGACATTATGTACAGTGAAACGTTAATTAGCCACGTAATATGTATGCTGCTACTCCACATATATGCTTCATATTTTCAAAATAATAAAAAAACACAAGCGATTTAAATGTAATTTAGATTTCCTTTCCTCCTGATATCTAAGTAGGCTACTAATGTTAGCCCCAGAATCGGGGCTAATTACATGCTTTACTGCAGTAATGCTCGTGTCAGATAACTACTATATGGAGAGTATATTACTATTATGCTCCCCAGCCAGCATTTTTAATAGTTTTCCACTCGGTCATTTTAAATTAAGCGATCACTGTTCATGGACTGTGGACATTAACAATAGATTTGAAAATTTCACATAGTGTTGGATGTCAATTTATTTATGCATAATTTTATTGATAAGAAGTTAAAAGAATTGTTAGTGTTTGGCTTTGTACGTCTGCAATTAGTTTTGTATAATCATTTTGTATGTTGATGGTTTGTTTGTAGAATAGTTTGTATCATTGGACACCTACTAGTAGAGGTGGTTAACTATCGATAGAACTATCGGTTCCATCGATGGTTTTCCACTATCGAGCACTATTGATGGTTTCTTTTTACTATCGATAGTAAAGTCGCATATGAGGCATTCTTTTACAAATTGAACTCTTTTATTAAACAACATTTTGATTGCTACAATATTAAACAACATTTTGATTGCAAACAATGCCTCGGAACCGGATGGATAACACGACGACGACCCTTGCTTTTCGAACAAGGACATGAATCGGATCATGGAATGTGAGAACCCTGCTTGCTGAGGGACGGCTGGATGAAGTCCTCAACGAGGTGAATCGATATAAAATCAAGATCATGGGACTTAGCGAGACCATATGTCTCGGTGCGGGCGAACATATCTGCCCAAACGGTGAGTCCTTCCTATATTCTGGGAGAAATGAAACTGAAAGCCGTAGGAGTGGCGTTGACGCAATACTCACCAAAGAAGCCAGGTCCAGCCTCATTAACTGGTCACCAGTTTCTAAGAGGATTATTACCTTGCGCGTGCGTACCAGACTAAGAAGTACTACGGTAGTCCAATGCTATGCTCCAACTGAAGAGCAGAAGATGACATCAAAGACGAGTTCTATATGCGACTAAATGAGGTTTTTCGCTCTAAATGCAAACACCCTTGAACGAACTGCGCTGAATAACCGTGACGTGGAACTTGTAGTTATAGTGAAAAAGGGGCATATCTTGGATACTTGACTTTTTTAAGATTCGATGATGAAAAATTGTGTAGTGCGTGCACAACAGACACCTAGTCAAACATATTCAGAATCGCAGGCATAGATTTTTCTATGTCGGGGGATTAGGCGACTTGTGCAGAACTTTCCTCCAAAGTGTTTTTTCCCCAAAATGCGCCAAAAAGTAATTAATTTTACACAACGTGCACCTCATAAATGCACAATTTACTCTTTACCTATCTTTTTTATAACACTGGAACTTTTCGTTAGCGCTCCACGCATTTTTACGTTTCGAAAGGTAGTTTGTTGCCATATTCTGGCTGGAGTAATGAAAACTTTACACTCAAAATTATTTTTTTACTTTATATTTTATATAAGTTTATTTTAAAATAACTTTCATTCATATATTTATTTTCTATTTTTAGTCAATTATATGTCTTCCGCCATTTTGTGGTGACCGCCATATTTGATTTTAAATGACGTCATACAGCTTGCTGTTTTACTTACCGTCATACATTTTCATTTGATATTGATTGGACGCCATCTTGAATTTAGAATGACGCCACACAGCTAATTGTATTCAACTTATTATACCCATGCCGATCGAGTGGCTTGTAAAGAAAAATATCCGCCATTTCTCGTTGGCCGCCATTTTAATTTGGAATGACGCTACGCAGCTAATAGTATTCTACTTGTCCCACCCTTTCATTTGATACCCATACCGAGTGTCTTGTAAATAAAAAAGTTATCCCCCGTTTTGTGTTTGCCGCCATTTTGAATTTGGAATGACGCCACACAGCTAATAGTATTCTACATGTCATACCCTTTGATTTGGTATCCATACCGAGTGGCTTCTAAAGAAAAATGTAATCGGCCATTTTGTGTTGGCCGCCATTTTGAATTTGGGAGGACGCCACACAGATAATTATATTCTATTTATCATACCCTTTCAATTGATACCCATGGCGGGGATCGGGAAATACAATTGCGAAATTCGGCCGCGATCTTGGAGCGCCATTTTGATTTTTTTACAGAAATGTCATATTGCATTGACACGTGACGTGAACTATACATATGGGTAAAATTTGGGATTGATTCGTTACATGAATGTGCGCGTTTCACTTCTTTTTTTATTTTGTGTCCTCTGCAATTCCCTTTTTTCTATTTTTATGGGCGCCATCTACCCAATCGCATTCGTACCATGCGGTTTACCCAGATTTAGTCAATTATTAGTCTTATTTTTATATATAAATTTAAATCAATATAAATGATTCTGCACATCGATCATAAATAATCATTATTAATTATCATATTTTATTACATTTTCAGCATTGGGAATTATACGTCCTTAGTCGGTTAAAGTGGGATCTATCATCAGTGACGCCACTTGACTTCTTAGAATTGCTCCTAATCCGCCTACCAATCAGAAATAAGAAATGCCCCGATCTAAGTGTAGATAAAGTGAGACAGCACGCACAAGCATTTATTTCATTATCCGCCAAAGGTGAGTTTAAGCTTCAGTTAATACAAAATCAAATCAAATAATAATCACTATCACTCTCTGGCTTGGGCTACCATTAATTGAAGAAATCAAGTCAAGATTAAATCGCCATCTACCGCTTAAGCCAAGTGTAAATAATACTGGTACTTGTTATACTGGTTTTTTCCCTTTTCGAAATCAGCGCAAATACCTCAAATCGCATGCGCACAGTGCAAAAGGACCCTCCGCGCAATAAATTTCTTAAGTTAATTTGACTGAATATGCTGATTACCAATTTTGGTATGATCTGTATTTTTTTTATTTTGATTCCAAGTGTGTTATTGAATAATGTTTTTTATTAGTCAGCACAACATTGTTGCCGAAGATCAGGTTCAAAGCAAAATTTATGAAATGGAATTAATGTGAAATTTCCTTCTTGAAATTGTCTTTTCTCTCTCCTTTCGGGAAAGATATTTGCAGGTATTACGAGGAGAGTAATTGAAAAAAAATTGCATCTTGGCGGTGTTAATGTAAAGGTTGTAATGATCTTATTTTTGTAATTTGAATGCTTCAAAGGTGTTTTTTCAAATTATAGCATTGGCTACAGGTGAACAATTACAATATTCATGTGATTGCATTTCGGCACGTATTTGGGTTAAAAAGGGGTGTGTCCACTTGTATGTGCTGCTTATCACCAACCAAAGGGGTGAACGAACACTTGTTTGTAATTATTATTCGAAACTGAAGGAGTTTATTACCCATCGTCTTCTAAAAGTGCAGTGAAGTGTTACGTTGAACATGCTTCTCACCCCCTACTGAAGCTGAAAAAATTATGGAATGAACTCGACTCTATCAAAAGATGCCATTCGATCCTTTGTCGTCTTGGGTGTTCAAGGAGTTTTTGGGTGTAAAATACCACGATACAAAATGTTTGTTCAAGTATTTTAATTTATCAGGATTTTTTTCAGTTTTTTTAGTGGGTCCACAGGATAAGCACTTTTATTCGTCGACACTTTTTTCCCTATAGACTCCTATTGGATTTTGTCTTTGTATGCATGAAATCGGTCCAAGAGGCAAGGACTTGAAAACTTGGACTTCAGCCAGAGTCAGATTAAGGATCTGGAGGCCCCTAAGCCAAATCGGTGCGGTGGTGCGAGCTCTCTTCCCCTGAAAAAAAATCAATCCATAAACCTTGACTACAAAAAGAGAACAATATCTGAATGACTTCAAATTCAATTTCAATATATTCGCTAGTACCATCTCCTGTGGTCTAAGAAATGTGAATGAATTGGGGAATTGATAAGAATAAATAGTAGAAAACAGAGTTTTGGAGTATCGTCATTATTTTTAATATATTTATATACATATATGAACAAAAGATTTTCCATCTGATTTGTTTAGGCAAACGAGGCTCGCACCACCTACATACATTCTATGGGAGCTTCGTCGTACTTCGTGTCGTCGCGTCGTTGCACTATAGAAGCTATCTAATGAAGGTCAAAACACATATTCGCGCGATGTTGTTTACATACACACACCGAGCTTTCTTTCCAACCTTTGATTCGAAACATACCTACACTTATAGGAAAAAAAGCATAGTAGTATAGCTATGTTGGTTCGGGCCACCTATTTCATAATATTCTGCAATCAAGCTTTTTCTAGGTGTCTGGTGGTGAAGCTTTTGCGGTTTGTGTCTTGGGAATCTTTTGCTGTTTGTGTTTTGGGAACCTTTTGCGGTTTAGATTTTATTAGTGTACCTTCGCGCCACATGTGTGAAACTAGTTGAACTAGTCTACTAGGCAGACCAAACTACCTGTCTAGCTTTGCAGCTGCCTGTCTCTTTAGCTAACGAAATATCTAGAATCTAACCAAATTTTCCACGAACACGACAGGCAGTACGGCTTTAGACCAAAAAATGCACTGGTGAACTTCTTGTGTGTTTGACCGAGTATGTCAACCAAAGCTAACATCCAAGGCTTTCGGCACGTCTAAACTCCAGACTATTGGTATCGATTCAGTTCCGAAGAACTGGAGTGAGAGCTTGCTTTCTGGCCGTTCCATCAAGGTAGTATTGGATGGCGTCGATACCAACCCTTATACCGCAAGGGTCGATTCTTTCACCTGATCACTTTCTAATATTCATTAATGATCTGCTCCCAACCCGCCAATCTATTTCACAATTTTGCCAAGAACGGTACTCTGCGACTCCTGTGCTGAAATTCGAGTCTTCCCGACGCAAGTCGTTAGAGTCGAAGAAAGGGACTCAGCTTAGCATTTCCACTCTAGGCCACTGTGATTTGTCATAAAACATGACTCGACTTTCAGCATAGGGGTATCATAAAAAACGGGAAAAAGGCTGACCCATCATTTAATATAGGCGTAATTTTATCTTCAGACGGACGAGTGATACAAAGAGTGATCCCTGAGCTTGATCATGCAACATGAAAAACGGTGTGTTGAAGTCCAAAGTGGCAGGAATGGTATCGAACCATGCGCACATTGGCTCCTTAAGAATCTATAGGTGCTCCACAAGGTCGTGATATCGAGACAGGCCAACCTTTGAACCTTGGTCAGCTAAATCATGCCACACTTTTGTTTTGTCTTGGTCTACATGCATCATACATAATATGAACATAGGCCTTATGAGTGTTGTTCCGACTAGCAAAACCCCTAGGACGCTAGCCCCACTGCCTCACGTAGAACACGTGCAGATTGCCCTATAAGACCCACAAGAGACATCTAACGCCTTGCCCCATCCCGAGTGGAAATTAAAGGATAAATTTTAGAATTTCAGCGTGGATATGCGAGTAATAACTGCGGCGGTGTCGAAAGCTTTATAATTTGAACACGACTATCTTTTTTTCAAGCGGTTCCCCAACTGAGTACTAATCACGCCCAATGCTGCTTGACCTTTCACGGTAACCAGCATAATCGCCTGAAATATAAAGCATGGCAACAACAAAAACTAAAGCTTTGAATGAAGAAACAGTTGGGGTATTGCTTTAAATATTTTTAAAAAGTTTTACGAATACGTAAAGCAGATGGCGGAATTGCCCCATTTCATTTATAATAAGGTTTTCCCCATGGGGCCCTTATATGAAACTGATAGGGCATTCCTCACTTCAGTAAAGCAGATTTTTTTTTTGCTTGGTGCTCATTAGAAATCTAAGGGAAAATCCCTATTTCGGGATGCTCCTCATTTTCCACACGAGGCCCACACCCTGCGTAAGGCATGCCCCTTTAAATCCTAGTCGGAGTGTATAGCCAAAACATTATCCTCGGTTTGAGGGCACAGATTTTGCCTACAAATTAATGACAGCTATGAAGAGATGTAATTGCTTTGCAGATACTCTATTAATCTGGGGTTTCCAGATATTTCAATTATTTTACTAGGGGTATAGTATGAAATACTTTTTTACAACTCGATGTCTTTGTTGTTAGCAATATTTTGTGGACAGTAAAGCATCATAGGCCGTTTATAATATCTAAGATTAAAAATAAAATAAATGGTTAAAAAATTTTTTTTAAATAATTCTTTTAATTAACTAAAAAATGTACTGAAAAGTAAAAAATAAAAAATATTTAAAAAAAGCGTGAAATTTCAATTTTAATGAAAAAGTTAATTAAAAGAATGGCGCATTTTTCATCAAAAATTGAAAATATAACTGTAAATCGCGTGAGATTTACAATAACCCTCAATTTTTTGCTTTGTTAATTTCAAATTCACATTTTTTTTATAAAATCATCTTTTTTAATTTTGTTTTATTTTTCAATATATTTAAGATTTTATGTATTAATTTATAAGGCGTAGTAAAAAAAAATTAATTTAAACTTGTTGTTTTGCTCAATTCACTTTGAAGAAAATTCTAACAAACTTTTTTGATGAAAAATGCGCCATTCTTTTAATGAACTTTTTCATTAAAATTGAAATTTCACGCTTTCTTTTAAATATTTTTTATTTTTTACTCCTCAGTACATTTTTTAGTTAATTAAAAGAATTTTTTAAAAAAAAAATTTTAACCATTTATTTTATTTTCTACTTTTTAGTTTATTATATGTATTCCGCCATTTTATGATGGCAATACTATTAGATTTAAAATTACATCACACAGTTTACTGTATTCATTTGATACCCATGTCGTGGGCTCGGTGGAACATAATTGCAAAAACGGCCTCCATCTCGGAACCGTCTTCTTGATTTTTTTACAAAAAGGAAAGATTGTATTTAGTACTTATACATGATGAGTTGAACTCAAGTTGAACCCAAGTCTAACTACGTGTAAACGGGAGTCGAGTTGGGTTAAGGTTGACTGAACTCGACTCAGCTCTGCTACCTGGGTTGAGTTGAAATTATGCATACGGACATGAGTTCAGTATGAGTAGTTGAATTTAGTTGACAGCAGCATCTCTGTGTTTGTTTGTGATTTTTTGTAACGTGTATTTCTTCTTTATTTTCAATTCACCCTTAACTCAACTATTCATTTCATCATTCATACACATTAAATATCACCCGAACTACGAGTGTGTGCAAAATTCGAAGTTGATCGGTTATATTTTCTACTTTTTAGTCTATTATAAGCTTTCCGCAATTTAGTGTTGGCCGCCATTTTGAATTTGGAATGACGCCACATAGCTAATTGTGTTCTACCTGTCATATCCTTTCATTTGATAGCCATGTCAGAGGGCCGCGGAGCACAATTTCAAAAATCGGCCGCCATTTTGGAACCGCCATCTTGATATTTTTACAAAATGGCCAGATTGCATTGTCATCCAAAATAAACGTCAAAATTTCAGCTCTATCCGAAACCGGGAAGTGGGTCAAATTTAACTTCCAAGATTTGGTCACATACCATGCAAGTTAAATAAAAGAATTTAATAATGATAGAGTGAAAAATTGATCTGTCCGGCATTCTAGTCGAGGTAGAATAAGAAAAATCTGACATACTTTTTAGACTCCAATTGAGACATAGTATAAAAACACTTGAAACTTATCAAAGAAACGATTTCTTTTCGATTTCTATTTTGGCAATTTTTTCATTCGAGGTTAAAATTTGATTAATTAAGTGATAGCAAAATCAATCATGATATTTTATTTAGATTTATCCGGATATTACCACTTGCCTTTGAAGTTAGTCAACACAAATAAAATAATTTTCGATTTGAAATTTTAAGTTCAAGTCACAAATAAAATATCGAATGATTTAAATAAATTTTTATTAATCATATCTAATCTTTCTCTCCGAAACCCCATACCACAATTTCAGCTTTTCATAATTTTTGCAGCCTCATAATTTCGAATAAAGTTCAAAACTTGTAATTGAGTCATTTAAACAAGTTTCACGGAATACACACCAAACTTGTATTCCAGCAATAATTTTCAAAAAAGATAAACTTTTAGAAATTGAATAATTCAGCGAAAATTGTTTTTGTTTTTTGGGAAAACCCCAGAAGATACAGAACAACTGCAGAACTCCAACACGACATGATTTATTTTGCAGATAGAAATGTTTCTTCTATATTTCACCCGCATTTGAAAATAACAAAAACAGAAAAAATTGGAACAAAACTGCGCATGCGTGGGTGAATTAGTTGTGCACATCGGTTGCTCCTCACTCATTAAGGCAGCAATAATAGGATATGGGTAAAAGAGTTTCTCATCACATGGGGATAGAAAGTGTGGTGTTGTGAAATTCATCCTAAAGGTGCTGGTTGTACACCCTGGGACTGGTTGGAATAGTTACATCTTAATTTGATTGACGCTCATTCAACCATAGGGCAATCGATTCAGAGAAGGGCGTTGGGTCTTTAATTAAAAGCGTAAAATTGATCGCTTAAGATAAATGGCAAGGGTACATGATATGAGAATTTTATCATCTCCCTTCTCTGAGATGAGCCTATTCTGGGTGGAGTGGAATGTTAAGTATTTTTTCTTTCTTTATTCCCAAGTAAAAAACCTGCAATTGAACCCAAACGCAAATCCTTGAAAATATGATGAGATGATAGTGGTACTATTTCGGGTGGCTCTGGGCTTTAAGTGCCTTTGAGTGCTGCTCAATTTATAGATTTGCATTTTGCGGATATTTTTAGATATGAAAATTGCAACTTTTTGAATGAAGTTTAATTTTTTCAGAATGTGTATAGTATGTGCACAGAGAACACTTTTGGATGTTGAGAAGAGATGCTATTTTAAACCGAAGTCTGGTGGTTTTGAATCGTTTGTTTAGTATCAAAGCCTTCAAATTTTCCAAAATTATATTTAAAGACTGGAGAGAAAGAAAATAGTATTTTAGTTATATACTCTTAGGCTTTTTGGAACCACCTGTTGTAGTAATTTGTGCTTGTTGGCGTAAGACGATGACGTAACTCGGGGATTCTATTACCTGAATACTATTTCGGAAGATTGGCATTTGTGGTTTCATTACAATTCAATCTTGGTTTTTGTAAACATCGAACTAAAAATAAATAAAACCAGTGTGTGTACTCAGTTATCCGATTTAAGCTGTAACGTTACTTAGTCAGCGAAGAGTAAAGGCAGTTTATGTTTCTTATTTTTAATAAAACGAGAAATTTTTTATATCAATATGAAAAACGGCATCTTTGCAGAAAAATTTTAATTGCATGTTCTAGCAATCTAGCCGATTAAGCAGAGGTCTGGGACAAAACCTGGTATGATGTTGAAGGTGCTGAAGTTAATACAGTCTCTTGCTGATCTGATTTCTCAGGAATCACTTCTTTGATACGTTGGTCAGTGACACCAACGCTGGGGCAAAATTAATATCCAGAAATTTTTTTTTTATATGCCTGTGCATGCAAACTCTTGAGTGATGTTATTAGGTGTCGCAGTATAAGAAATAGCTTCTTTAAAAGCCCTTGTAAATCACAAATGGTCATTGGTTGCCCTGGATGATTTTTCATCAAATATTCTGCAGCAATATTGAATTATGCTTTGAAAGGTCCAAAAACTGTCCTATTAAGAGGATGCAGTTTGTGCGACGTGTCTAAAGGAAATGATACTATAGAGATGAAGTTTCTTTACTATGTTGAATGACAGATATGTTAATGTGTGATGAATGATTGTCCAATATAGCCATAACCAGATTTTCTGTCGTAACGGTGTAGCCGCTGAGGCGTTTGAAATTTTTTTGATAGATTTTTATATATTACCCTGTATTTTTGTAACCCTGTAACCTGTTTTCATGAATAAGGTATCAGTTTACACAGAATACCTATGTAAAATTGTCAAAGTGGCGATTCCACCCCACCAACTTCCAGAGTTATGAGTCGTCAAAGTCAAAATTTCCACTAAAACTACCTTTTTCTCCAAAATAATACGTAGTTAACCAAAACTTTTTTCTCCGAAATTAGATAGCTCGGTGATAGTTTCCTGTATAGAATTTTTCAAACTCCGTGGCACAAAAAATTTGAGCAGTTCTGCGCACCTCGTTGCCAAATTTTATAAATAATGTTCTATCATTTCCCCTCTTTTTAGTTAAAACGGCAACAAACGCAGAAAAAAACTCAACAAAATAATTTGGGAAGGGATGCGCGCATGCCGAATGAATAAAGTTAATTTATCTTTCTATGTGTTGAGCAGAGCTTTTAAATACATGTAAAGCCCCTGCTCAACAAAGGCAGTTTATTCAACATAATAAGCATAATTTTACTTTAATTATGCGAAATATTTCTCATTTCAAAATTTAAAATAATTTAAAAAAAATGCTGAAAAAAATTCCTTTGAATAAATGAGCGTTTTCATTCATAAGCCGACAGTTCCCCGCAGTCGCAAGCAACACTACTTCCCCGGGCAGAAGCGCGTATGCGACTGGCAGGAAATGTCAACAATCTAGTAATCAAAGTGATAAAAACACAAATTTCGTATTTTTTAGGAGAAATTACTACAAATTATTTCTGTAGCATATGTGTAAAATATAATAACCTTAAAATAAAAAAAATATATAAAAACGGGTGGTTTTCAGTCATAATTTGTAAATTTTTTAAATAATCATTGAAGTCCCAGAAAGATACACCTCCCGGTAGCAATACGCAGTCGCGACTGATTACATGGCAACAACTGATTTGATAGGAGGAGTTAAATGAAGCTTTTGTCTGAGCTTTTAAACATTTTTAAGAGCTTAGCTGGGAAACATGCGCGGGATGTCACGAGGTTTGAAAACAACTATACATTTCTACTTTCAGCGGATTTTCTTTACCCTAGTGGGATTTTCAAGATGGTCTCCACAGCACTGATGTCTCTTTTCTATGCTTCGGCAGCTTCATCAAACCACTCGTTTCGAGTGCGGCTGGGTTCTCACATTCCAGGATTTCATCTACTACTTTTTTTTATACCGTTCCTGAGCTTCTTCTCCCATTTTCCATGGTGGTTATCTCTTTTTAACGCTCTGCTCATAGTGTTTTGAAAAACTGCTTTTTTTCATCCATTTTAATCTTTTGGTGTTACAATGTGCTTGCATTTTGGAGGGTCTCGTCCTGAAATTCTGATTCTGAATGCTGCCTTTACAAGGTAGTGTTCTGATCCGCACCATGCACTTCTGATTGTTTTCAAATCCCGAATGCTTGATGTGCCTCTACACTCTATATTCATATGGTCAATTTAACTGTTAGTAGTTCCGTTCGGTAGATGAATTTGTAGATTTCTTCCTTATGTGAGAACATTGTGAAGCTAATGACCATTGCATGGCAGCTGGCGAAGCCAATGGCCGCTCAAAAGCGCTTCAATTCCCCGCTGAGATGTTCACCAGAAAATTTCGGCGTGAAACTTTAACATAATACAAAATGTGCTTCTTCGCACTTACTCCTACCGTGGTTGGCAACATTATCAACACGTACAAGAAAATTACACACGATGATGGAATACCAGTGTAAACCTAGATTAGCTCATAAAACCGGTTCTGCTGCTGCTGAAGGAATACTAGTGTAGATTGGGCCATTGAGTCTACTATTGTTGTGATTGGTAAAGTCATGTAATCTATATTCACAAATAACGCCTAGAAATTGGGTTTCTTTTTCAATTTCCAATATACTGGTGATTGTTATCCATTTGATCTTGGCTAAGACGTCGAGTTCCTTTGGGTCGAGTACATGCACTGGCATGATCCATCGTCGTTCAATGTCTGTCCCTAACATAGATAACATCTTTTCTTTCTTGTCTTCTCTCTTTACTACGATATCTTTCTATCGCCTGTTGGAGCAATAAGGGAATAAGCTATCTCCTTCTAGATTGCCGAAGTCAACGTTCTTTTACAGTTAGATTTGGTGGAAGCCAATGGGGTAAAACTTCTTGCGGGTGTTGACATTCTTTCGTTTTTCTCTCTACTATCTTCCGACAGGAGCTTGTTTTTCAACATCTAATTAGACCCGTAGAAATGGCCTTTCCTCTATATTATAGTCATTCAAATAAAAAACAATTTATATTGACATTTGGTTATTCTTCTATCAAGAGATCATTGTTTTATTCCTTACCGTTTTGATCATCACCAAAATAAACCTTTATTATTTAAATGCTTAATTCCTTAAAAACTTAGTCATAGTATTTTGTGTGCTCATTTATGTCATCATGTATAAGAATATCTTCAACAATATATCAAGTTTTCTTTGCAGAACATTATTTTTCGGCCTACTCAGCGAGCACGATAGCAGCGTCCAGTATTGCAGCTTCACTTAGTGGTCTAAATTGGCATTTACGAACAGGAATTGAACTGCGGTTTCTGCTTAGCCAACTGACAGACTTAACCGGGGTAGAACAGGTAAGAACTTCTCGGAAATTTCTCCTCCAATATTAGCATAAATACTAAGTTCCAAATGGTGTGCTATTCACACTAGATCGCAATCCAAACAGAGCACACTCCGCCATGATCTTGAGAATCTCAAAAGTTATTGATCTTAATTTGTGTGTTTTTATTAGAGGATTTTACAGCTGGCTTAGTAGTAACTTGGGAATTAACTTCAGGGCGAAACAGTGTGGTTCTTCCGTAGTAATGAGTCGCTAAGGCACGTTTATAATAATCGAAGCGGGAGTGACATCACCACTCGTGTATGCTCCGTCCATACTCTGTGGGGTAGTCCGGGTTTTTATGAATGAAATTTGTTTGTGGTTTCGTATAAAAATTTATTAAGAAAGTCGTTAAATAAGTGTGGAATATGTTGTGTGCTCGGCCGTAGTATTCCAATGCATATTTCTTTATTGCCGTTTTGTTTTTCATTACTGATTAGTTGAAGTGAGTGAGGGACATGCCTTTCAGTACGTAGCGATCAATAATCACACAGTGGGATTATCTGCTATTCCAAAAAAAAACATTTAAAGAGGCGCCTGTGGATTATATAAATTGTTTTTAGTTTGAACTCGAACAAGTTATTAATTAGTAAGACATTTGCAATCTTATGAAGAAAAGGGGTGTTAGAATGAGAGATTGATTTCTTAAAAGCAATTTTGTTCGATAGAATTGTGGGTACATGATTGCTGCATTTTTATGCCAACCGCGTGACTAAAGGGGGGAATATCTGTTTTTGTATGTAGCTTGTGCTCTAACTAGGCATACTGCAGTACGAGTGTTTCTTTGAAAATTTGTTTTAAAAATATCAGGAATGTTGTGGTTAAATTTTTGTTATCAAAATAAAGCTACTTAGTACCATTTCTATCTAGATAAAAAGTTATTTAAAATATGGTGTGGTTTGGACAAAAATTACCTAGAAAACGAAATCTGTTTCTTTTTTTATTTATAATTAAAAAAGCTTTTGATCATGTTCATTTCAACTATAGAAAATGTACTTCTTCGTATGTTAGTATCCCCTAAAAAACTACTATATTGTTAATACAACAAAGATGTATGTTTTCAGCCATATTCTTTTTATTTGAAGAAAAAATTACTAGTACAATATTGCTTCACATAGTTGTTTTTTTCGGTCTTGTTCAATGCGTTTTTTTCGGTCTATTGTTCAATGCGCTACAAAAATCTAAAAATCCTTCCTACTCCTGGTATTGAAATATATGCCTTTGACACAGATATTCGTAATTGGCCATTCCAAACGCAAGGACCGTTTTACCAAGCAGTCCCTCAACTTAGTACTAATCACCTCCAATGCTGCTTGACCCACGCAATAAAACTAGAACCGCTCTATTGAGTATGCTAAGGGCACACTTTTTCTTCATGAAGATAATTGCCCGTTTTCTTCGTCCTATACAATTTCTTAAAGCTCTTCTTTCTTTAGTCTAAAAAAGTGTGTGCGCTTCGCGATTTCGTGCGTATTTAATGAATATTGGCTTGTATCGGGCTGCATTGGTAGAATTTTTACTCAGAAGTATCGTGCCTAATTTGGGAACCATGCAGTCAACCCAGAAAAGTCTGAGGTGATGCTTTTTAAGGGAAAGCGAAAATTCCCACCTTTAATCTCCCCAGGTTGGAGGGGCATACCTCACCTTATTCTCCAGTGTAAAATTTCTGGGTCTAATACTGGATCCTAAACTCAACTGGAAGTCGAACATCGTAGGGTTATAAAAACCCTTTATAGTCTTCTGCGGCTGTACATAAAAGACCTTTGACAAGAGATGGGGGCCCCTGTGCTGAATGTCGAGTCGTGATTTGTGACAAGTTTTTTGAGTTGAGAAAAGTGACGTTTTAATCGAATTACGATTTTCAGCATAGTGGCCTAGAGTGTAAGTGCTAAGTGCGAGTTTAGCCTCCTATGCTGAAAGTCGCAATTCGTCTGAAACGCCACTTTCTTCGACTCAAAAAACTTGTCACAAATCACGACTCGACAAACAGCACAGGGGCCGGGGTTTTAATCCAAAGATGATCCAGTGGATATACACAGCTGTGGTACGCTCAATTCTCATGTATGGGTTGCTAGTATGGTGGCCAGCGCTGAGGAGGGCCTTCAACTTCATAAAGTTGGGAGGGTTCCATAGGACGGCAACAGTAGGGGCAACAGGGCCATGAGGACATGCCCCACGAAAACCCTCGCGTTCTCTTGCACCTACTCCGTTTTATAATAAAGAAGAAATAATGAGCCTCTAAAACAGACCCCGACGAGATATTGCCAGAATCACGGCAGTCGTCAAGGGACACTGGGCCATAGGAGACTACGATGCCAAGTTGGACATCCTGTTCAATGTCTGTCTAAGTGCATGGCATTAGCTAAAGCTACGCAGAGCATTCTAGGCAGTTACGTTGTTGAAGACTTAAAAGAGATCACTGTAAAGCTACCTAAGTTCAACAGGTTAGCTTTAATCATCCGTCACACGCGACCAAATCCTTCACAATCATGGTACATTAGTTGTGGAAACAAAACGGTGCACCAAGCATTAAATAGGCCTCAGGTCGCAGCCCTTTACCTACCTACCTTCTTCAGTCATCCTATCTACAAGCCCTACATTCGTCCCTGGCACCCATACGAGGAGGGTCCTGAACTATTGACCCATTTCGTTAAAAGATCTGCGACATCCAGAGGTAGTTCAGAGCTCTTTGTGCAAAAGCGCAGGGCTTTCAAAGCCGCCTGACTGTCGATGTCGACAGTCCGATTCCTATCGCCTTGTTGGTTGATTAATAAAACAGCCTCGTGTATGGTTAGAACCTCCGCTTGGTATACACTGCAATGAACGGGTAGTCCGAAGGAGACTTCAATCCCAAGCTCTGGAGAAAAATCCTCCTCCTACCCAACCCTCGAGCTTAGAGCCATCAGTAAAGAAGTTTATGGAATCTTGAAAATTGTATGGTCTATTTCTCCATTTTGCAAGCGTTATGTTCGCTTTCTTAATGCGCTCTTTTGTGTTTTCATTCCGGAGAAGCTTCTTGTACAGGACTACTCCCAAATATTTGGCACTGTTGCTAAATTTGAGCTTAACATTGTAGCGGCGGGGGTTTATACACCTCCTTGTAAAGAGGACCAGTTCCGTTCTTACTGGGTTAACGCTGAGTCCGCGGGTGGCAGTCCAGCTTGAGAGGGTTTGTAACCCCGTCTCCACGAGATTACAGAGGAGTTAGGTGCTCTGGAAAAATCCACTGTTGCCCACCACTGGTTTAGAATATAATTTTGCCAATCACTGGAGCATTTCATAGTTTTTGTCATCAGCAATTAAAAACATAAATTCCTTATATTATTTTTTTTATCTATTTATAATGAGAAAGTCAAAGTAGTTTCGGGGTCCCGGGGAAAATAGAAAATCCGGGATTTTCCTGCCACTTGATTGTTCAATTTTCCCCTTTTAACTTTTATTGTTAAATTTGACTGAAAAAATTTACTTTTTCTTAAATTACAAACTAAAAATTCATTTTCTAATCACTCTTTCTCCAACCTCCTCTTCATTACAGGATTACCTGCATGTATGCATGAAAAAAATGGAAGAAATATTTGAAGAGCACAGACGTAGCCTTCAATCATACTTAGTAACAAATATGGAAACACATCAAGCAATGGAAACAAGCACATACAGTAGTAGTAATAACAGCACAATGTTACCAGTTAAAACGGCCCAAACAACAACAGATATGATGCAAAAATGTAAAACACAAACAGGTGCAAATACAATGCCAGAAATAAATTCAAAGTCCGGGTAAGGTGTGCGCGATATCTGAGAGAGTATAAATTTATTAAAGTAACAACAATAACACAACAAAAAAAGAAAAGATGATGATGGAAGGTGAAAAAAGAAAGAAAGGTGGAAAAGAAAGAAATTATTCATCTAGATAAAATATAATTATTATATTTTTAAAATATAAAATTAAAACATATTTACTATATTAAAGAAAGAAATATGTGCAAGGGATTTTTTTTTGTTTGTTAATGTACGTAAAGTAATAATACGTATAAAGGAAGATAAATTCGGCAGGAATTAGTTTGAATGAGGTAAATCCAAACTGGATTATTATTATTATATAAATACATATATAATACGTTACATATATGTAATTTTTGGTGCTTCTTAACATTAGAGAGAGAAAAATGAGAATAGAAAAAAAAGAAAAGGATGAAAAAATGTTGAAAAAATAAAGTGAAAAGATTTTTTTTTATAATTAAAATATTTTGTTAAATTCAAAATGAAAAATCAACTCAAAAAAAAAAAAAGAAATATTATCTTTATATACATATAAATATTTTTGTTTTTAGTTATTGATAAAAACACAAAACAGCAGAAGTCATTTTTTATATATACTTATATAAATATTATATATTGATAGGAAAAGAGAAAAAAAAGAAAAGAAAAAAGGTACGACCTTACCTTAACGTTTGTTTTATACAGGGATGTATCAGTGAAAATGTCGAATCGCTTGGCTGTGGATAGGTCTTGGTTAGACGAACAAAAAATCGTAGTGGGGAAATCGTAACGGTTTAGCCACTAGGGCGTTTTGAATTTTTTTTGGTTGAGTTTTACATATTACCCTGTATTATTGTTAGAAGTTTCATGAATAATTCAGCAATCTACGCAGAATACTTCCACCTATCTAAAACTGGAGAAGTTACAACTAAATTTCAACTTCAACCATCTTTTTCTCCAAAAAATGCGTAGTTACTCAATATTTGTGTTTTAAAAAATTGGAAAGCTTGGACAATTCCCTATGAATAATGTCCGAAAATTTTTGAAGTTATAAGGGGTCGTCCATAAATTACTTGAGGCGATTTTTTCGATTTTTCGATGTGAGATTTGGCTCGACCCCCTCCCCTTCCCCTGATCTCACGTGAGATTTTTCAAATTTTAACAAATCTCTAGTATTTAACACTAAAAATACATATTTACGAGCGTAACCACAACCTTTAATTATAGATTACTGTTAATTCAAACTCCTACTTGCCATTCTCTATTCCACTCGCTTTTTTCGCTTGTAGTGGACATCCAACTACCAAAACGTGAGCACTCATAATCGAGAGAGTTCTATATTTTAATACCCTTTTCGCGGGTCTTCGTTACTTGGCTCGTACGCAGCAGCGTTTGTCGAGTAGCGCGTTTGGCTGGACGGTAGCGGCTAAACAATCGAGGGGCTACTATGGTACTTTCTGGCGTTCGCATAAACATTTTTTTGTAGGATTTAGCCATATCTTAAGGCCTTGAAGCCACCTCTCCGGCCGCCAATCGGATGAGGCCTGCAGTCCAAGAAAACAGATAAAAATCTATGTGTTGGCATTTGTCGTCAGTTTGTGCCTGAAGATGGAGGTTGTTTCAATCGACCTCTTCATACAAACATTTTTGTAACACTGGAATATTTGTATGAAGAAGTCGACTGAAACAACTTGCGTACTACCACCGCAGAACTTCTATTCTGGAGTTTGGAGCAGCCTTAAGGCACAAACATATTGGTGCGGAGGCAATTTATTTAATTTTTAAAGGTTTTCCTAATCACCAATCTGTTTGTGCCTATAAAGTTTTCATTGAGGCCATGGACATTTTTGCACTTGTATTAACAACCTGCTGTGCTAAACTGCCGTCTTCGCCTTTGTGTAGGGAATCATGACGTCAGTTGCATGTCACGGCCTATCAGGGGGATACCTGAAGTCCTCATCCCTCAGTTAGACTGAGTATTGTGTGGCCTTCTGTGTCTGCCGACCTGGCCTGCCGGCGGCCTGTAAGTGAATGGGGGTCTTTAGTGGAGAAACATTTTTTACTTAATTTAACCCAGTTTTCTAGAAATCCCCTCCCCCCCCCCCCCCCTAATTCATGGATAAGCAATTTTAATGTTGAAATTGGTTCTATTTCGTTCTTTCATACCAAAACCTTGTTGAAAAGTACCAAATAAGGCCAATTTTAACATTAAAATTGCTTATAACTTCAGAAGTAAAGGCCGTAGCATAAAAGTTGTTAGACATTATTCATAGGAAATTGTCCAAGCTTTCCAATTTAACAAAAACTATTGATTAACTATGCATTTCTTGGTGGCTGGCGGAACATGCTGTTGCTAACGATCAAATTGTTTGACGATGCGAATGAAAGGAGGCGTAAGCCATTGTCGTTAATTATTACGTGTCCGAATTCGCTTATCGTTCCTTCCCAGCCGGTTCGATCTGCTCCTGAATGTGCATTGAAGTCCCCCACGAGTATTATTAATTCGGTTCGATGCATCGTATCCAGCGTCTGTTGAAGATGATCGTAAAAATCGTCCTTGTTCGCGTCCGGGCTCGTCTCGTTTGCCGCATAAACGGATACGACATGCATCTTTTTCGTTCCAACGAAGGTTATAACCGGCAAACGCTCGGATATCGATTGAAAGGCGATAACGCTGTTGATAGCACGTCGATCGACCATAATCCCGACGCCGGCCTCTTACACCTCACCACCGAAATAGTAAAGCTTCATCGTTTCGTCGATTGTTGGCGAGATGATGGTCAATGTCCCGGATCCGGTAAGCCGTAGTTCCGATATCTTGGTGGTTGAAGTTTAAATTTTAGTGAAAAAAACCAAATTTTGACTTTGTCGACACATAACTCTGGATGTTGGTGGGTTGAAACCTTGACTTTTACTGTTTTAGATAGGTGGGAGTATTCTGCGTAGATTGGGGCCTTATTCTAAGAAATATACGGGGTAATATGTAAATCTCTATCAAAAAAATTTCAAAAGCGCCCTAGCGGCTAAACCGTTACCATTCCCCCACCCCCACCAATACTGTTTTTTGTTGCTCTATCCAAGACCTATTCACAGCCAGGCGTGTCAACATTTTTAATGATACACCCTGTATACATATATAAATATATATTTCATCGTACGTTTTCTTTTGCCGTAGATTATAATTCAATAGAACTTAAGATCTGTTAAAAATTAAATAAAAAACAAATATGTGGACTTAAAACAAAAAAAAAAGAAAGAAAAACAATAGCATTATACTAAAGAAACTGAAACTTAAGAAAAGAAAAAGAAAAAAATAAAGAAAGAAGGAGAATTGTTTTTTTTATTAAAATAAAAGAAAGAAAAAAAAAATAAAAATGATAATAATTATTATTATATCCACACATACAACAAAAAGGACTGAAATTTGCACGCTTATATTGTTTAATATTGAATCCAAAATAGTTCAGAACAAAGGAATGCTTTAAAAAAAATATTTATGAAAAAAATAAAAAAAATCTTACGATATTTAGGTTACACACAAATCCCCCGTTTTATATACATAATATTCTTATTATAAATTAATAATAATAATAATTATTAAAATAATCATGTATATTATTTAAATAAAAAATAAAATCAAACAAGAAAAATTTAAGAGAAATTTTTATAATACAACAGACTTTTGGTAGCTATAATCACAATTATAAAAATATTATAGTTACTATATTGCATTGCAAACCAAATTTACTGAAGGACTGTTTTAATAAACTGAATAATAAATAATTAATAATAAATAATTAATAATGATAATAAAGTTCCAGATTTATTTAACATTTTTATATACATACATATATACAAGAAAAAACACATACAATACATTTTTTTATAAAAATCAAGCTGAAGATTAGAGGAAGAATGAAGATAAAAATAAAATAAAAACGCCGCTTATTTGTTTCTTTTTTTGTTAATTTAAAATTGTTTTTTTTAAGACGATATAAAAATTGTTTATCCAACTCCTCATCAACATTTAGGAACATTATTAACGAAAATAATTGTTAAAAACAAAAATAAATTAAAACAAATTACACAAAAACATCAAAAATGTGCATTTTGATAATTATGATTATTTTTTTTAATTAAATATTTTCTTTTTCTTAAATTTTTAATTAATTATTTGATATCTAGAAACTAAAAAATAAAACAATGTAAATAAGTAAATACTTTTTTCTAAACAAAATAAGTTTTTTGAATAAATAAATAAATGAGAAAATAAAAAAATCAATATTATATATAAAAAATAAATATATATATTTTTTTAACCTAACTGGAGGAGTGTAATTGAAAAAAAAAATAATTAAAAAATAATTAAACGTACGAAATACATTCTAAAAAAACAAAAACATTTTTTTTTTAATTTTACACGATTGATAAATGCAATCCTGTCGGGGGAAGGCATTTTATTACGCTTTAAGTTTTTTTTTTGTTTTTATTTTTTTTATTTTATATATTATTTTAAGGAAAACAAAGCAAACATATTCCTAAAAAAACAACACCACTAATTCAACCATTTTGATGGATACAGTCAAATTAATTATTAATTTTTTTTTTAATTTTAATTTTTTTTTTTGGATGATCTGAGTTTTATATTTTTTCTTGTTTTGAATGATGGATTTTATTTCATTTTTTTTTATATTATTACACACACATACACCTATCAAAGGAGAAAAGGTGGCATTTATATTAAATAATAATTGTTTTCGAAATTTATTAATAAAAAATAACTTTTTTTTACTTAGAAACTATTAGGATTGTTTTCTAATTTAATAATAATTGATTTTTTAGTATTGAAACAAAACAAAAAAAAAAGAAAAAAAATAATGTTTTTCCTATTTATATATAAGTACATAACATGTATAATTTCAATAAAGAGATTTATATTTTTGTTTTGGCGATATTAAATTTTTATTATATACATATATGGCGCTTCTCCATTCCTCATTATTTTTCTCCTTTGGTAATTGTCAAAATTTAAAAAAAAAAAATAAAAATTTAAAAAGATATAAATAGTTAAAAAAAAATACGCTTATATATATGCAAACTTTGTTTACACGTTATATATTTAGAAATGTAAAAAGAATGTCATGTAAATATTAAATGTTTATTAATAATTATTAATAATAATAAAACAACAAAAAAAAATATTTTCTCTAAAAAAAAATATGTGAATAAAATAGATTTTTTTTTGTTTTTTCCGTTAATTTCCTCCTAATTTAGTAGTATACATTGGGTGATTTCCATTTAGGTACAGTAAAGCACATGCAACAAACAAATTCCTGTAAAGCTACCATCAGGAAAGTCAAAACCTTGGGCCAGTCCATGCAATGCGACGTCGACTGAAAACGACACGGAGCGCGCTCATAAACCTAACTATGGTTAACTATGGTAAATTTTTGTCGCTCAAAAACCCCGTGGTGAACTGCAACATCTATTATAATTATTTGAAGTACAAAAACTCCCGTGGTTAATCGTAACTCGACTGAAACGTCACTTTCTTCAACTCAAACGACTTGTCACGAAACACGACTCGACTTTCAGCATATGGGCTAAAGCTATTGCAGTCGACTGACTTCTACAGAAGTAGATTGAGAGTTTCCTTTCCGACCGTTCAATCAAGGTAGTATTGGATGGCGTCAACATCGAATCCCACTCGATTTTTGTGAGGGTCCCACAGGGGTGAATTTTGTCACCTGCCTTATTTCTTATTTTTATAAACGACCTACTTTCAATCCCCTCTAACCCACTTCTCAGCCTCGCTGACGACGGTACCCTGCGTTACTCTTACGGCTTCGATACAAGACAAACAAGTGCCAGATTCTGTCTTGATGACAGTGAACTAATAACGAACTCTGTTAATAACGAATCGTGTCGAATTCAACCCCATCAAAACCAAGTACTGTCTTACTTAAAAAAAAAGATAAACACATTTTGCTCCGTGACAGTGCTTGAATTTGAACTAATGGCCGACCCCTCCCTACACATCTTAGGCATGCCATTAGCCAAAGACTTGCGATGGAATGACCACATATCGTCACCCTTATTCCAGAGGCGCGAAAGTGTAAATCTGCAGTTTTGAGCTATTGCTAGATAAATGTTCAAACTGTCTCTAAAAATAAAATATTTACTTTCGTGTTGTAGGCTTTACACTTTTTCGTTATATCACCGGATAAATCACATTCGTACTTCTGGCATGGCATCTTTGTACCATTTTGTATTACAAAACCCTATTAGCGCGAAAGTGAAAAATTTGCACTTTCGCGTCTCTGGCATAAGGGTGACGATATTTCAAATCGTCAAACAAGCATCCCAGTGCTTGGGATTCCTTAAGAAGTGCAAGTTCCTTCTGCAGCCATCGGCCTGTTCTGTTATATATATAAATCCTTCATTCGGCCTCTTCTCGAATATAACTCCCTCGTTTTGAGGCGGCGCTCCATTAACCACCTTGGCATGGTTAGATAAGGCCCAAAAAAAGGGCCCTTAAATTAATTGATGACGATAACGCTTGCTCCACCATCCCTAATATCATAGTGACTGCTCCATCGAAATAAACGCTCTCCTGCCTCCACGGCATTCTTTTCCCCGCAACACCAGGGGGTTATCCTGGAATGCGATTCGAAAGTGACCAGCGAACGGGAGCCAGTTGCTATCGCATCGTATTGAAGGTATTGTCTGATAAATATTCGAAACGCAATTATTTTCGACCAACCAACTTCATTTATTAGCTTAATTGATACTACCAATTGCTTCAATCGTCAATTGTTGCATCCATCAATGGCTTTACTCACGGACTGAAATCCAATGACTGACGGACCAATTTAATTCGAATTCGCATTGGGGAATACCATTTTCTTATTTCCGAATTTCATGACTTTCGAATCGCATTCCAGGATAACGTATCGTATCACTCCCACCACTTGCAGCCCGTCTATTCATGCACTCAACAAGATAGCAATTCGTTTTTAACTAGAACTACACGACTGTGGAACAATCTTTCACGAAAGAACGTATTTCCGAGTTTCTACAACATCCAAGAGCTCAAATGTAGGGTTCATCGCCACTTTCTGCAATATCTCTTCGAACTCTCATAATCCTTAACTTATTCCCCTCCGTACAGCTTGCTGCTAGACATTGCACCATGACGTGACTAACGACATAACGGTCTGGTAGTACAAACGGTGATTTCTAAGCATAGCACTACCGTGTAACACTGTATCTCACTGTATCTAAATGGAAAGCACCCATAATATCCTGTAATTCCCGTAATAGTTTTGTTTTAAATAATAATAATTTTAAATACAGTGCATAATATCACGTACCCTTTGTCATGAAATTTCTTCATCTGTAAAAAGAACTCGTTTCCAGCCCTGTGGATTGGGCTCTAGACCAACGGTAGACAATCTTCGGCCCCCCCGAAAAGTGTGATTTACCCCATTAAAGCTCTTCACTTCAAATGAATACTAAACAGTTTGTGTTGTGTAGGAACCGATTATAAAATGAGCTTGTAAGAGGTGCGCCTTTTTTTGAGCCAGTACAATGTCATACTTCAAATTGGGCGAGGTGCCATTGTAATGACAAAATCAAGCAAATTAAAGAGAGAAGGAAAATAAGTACCAATGAAGAGTTTATTTTACGAGTTTGATTCTAATATCCCTTAAACTGCCTCAGAGTAAGCAATAAATCTTTGTTTCCACAATGTATATTTATATTTTACAACCACACCTCACCTAATTTCAAGGTGGAACTTTTGCTGCCTCAAAAGAAGTAAGAAATCTCTGTCTCTCCAGATCGTATTTACAATCACACATCGCCTCATTTATCTCGATACACACTCATAATACCAGTAGCAAATTATTTTTGAATCGGGACATTTCAAATGAAGCCTCAGTAAAATTTACCATCGTGTAAGGGACAGATGTATTTTATAAAAATTTCAAGTCAGGTGTTAATTGACTAGTACCGCCCGCGGAACAAAGGTAACATTTATTCTGGCTCATGGTTACAAAAAGATTGCCCACCCTTACTCTAGACCACAAATTTCTTGCTCGAGCATGTCTGAACGTCAGGGAAAAGGATTCGTAGAATTTTGTCCAACTGACACTTGGTTTGGTTACCACTTTTTTTGGTGGAGATCTATCGAAAAATAAGTGCTCGATTCCGTACGATTTTCTTGAATTAACTTTAGCAATTAAAGCAATTAAAATTATTTATTTACCTGCCACTCATTTCACTAATTGATTTCCTGTCATTTTGCATGCTTTGATAGAAAAATCTAAACGAAAACGACTGGTATCAAAGAAATGATCGCTCTTGAGATTCTAGTACAGTATGGCTTTGTCAATGTTCCGAACTGTAACGCACGGCTGCATTCGTGCCAAAGGCTAAAGTGATCTTAAAATTTAACGTAGAATTATTTTATATTTTTATTTATAGTGGAATGCCGATAATGAAACTTTCGAATAAAAATTTGCCAATATTGTTATATTTTGTCATTTTAACATTGATGCCAATATTGTAATAGAGAATAGGGTCCCAGGTGTCTCCATACATTGTTATCCAGTATAGGATTGTACGTTGTTCTTCTAAATGTTTTTAATGCATTTGTGTCTTTTGTTGTTCGTCATTGCGCTTCTAACTCATTTTATGTCATTTTGGTCATGCTGTGTCAAAATCGTTTGCAATTTTTCAGAAAGATTTATATACCAAAGGGTTGAAGGATGAATAGGAATGCAATTTGGAATAGAATAAAAGGAGAATTTATATCAACTGCTGGCAATATTGTAAGGAATGCCCATAAAGCAAGAAAAGAGTGTTTGGAGCTTTGAAAAAGACATTTTGAAAGGACACTGAATATATTATGTAGTGTGAAAAATGGTGAGAATTTTCTAAAGTAGCTCTTATAATGATGATTGGAATACTGCTTTTTCGACATATATGGCAAAAACGAGAATTTTACTCAGAAAAGAAGGAAAAGGTAATTGGGGAGTAAAATGACTTCTTCCTACAATTCCCAAAATATTGGGTATATCACAGTAGTACTGAACAAATCTGTGTACCGTTAGATGAGTTTAGAAATAGATAGAGGCTCCGCCAAAAGAGTTGATGCCGGAGCGCGCAGCTGGGGAAATTAAAGCTGCACACAAATAAAAATTGCCCACATATTGATAAGAAATGCGCTTATGTATTTTCAAATTTCCCCTTCGAAATTTGTTGCGACTAGGCTAAGGGACGGGAACGGCATGCGGGGATTCTACTGCGCATGGAAAACGCGACTTTCTCGGCATCAACTCTTTTGGCGGGACCTCTAGGAAGTGGTGTCTTGTAGAGACCGATTATGGCGTTTATGGTTGAAACACTACGCAGATGTACCTTGATGGAGTCGATCGCAACCACATATGCTATGTATTATGACCACTGGTGCTTTTCGGGCCAGGTCATGGTATGAATATACCCAGTTATTTGCGACTTGGATCACACAATATTATCAGTGGAGAATAAAGTGTGTTCAGTGACGGATCTTTAATCTGAATTAGAAAAGCACAAAGAGCATTAGGTGCCGGAATTTTTTTTGCTGTCTGGGATATATGCATGTATGTAGCCCAATTAACTTCACGTTGCATAAGCTGAGGGACAATTTGGTTAAAGAAGCAACATGTGATTTGAGCAAAAAAGGGTATACATATCACAGCGTTTTTTTTGTGGAAGAACTAAGCTGACTGCCTTGGGTCAGTAGTACCAGTTAACAAAGGGGCCTATTGTGGATATCGTCAATTTGACGATTTTGAGTCGATGTTAAAATTTCTTTCTGCGAAAGTCAATTTTTGTCGAAATTAGTCGATAAAAGAATTAATATGTGTCGATTACACAATTGTCAAGTCGACGTCAAAAATATAATCGACTCATATTTATGTTTTTATCGATAAAAATCGACTTTCTCAGTATGAAAATTTAACATCGACTTAAAGTCGTCAGATCGACTCGTTCCACAATAGGGCCCAAAAACATGGAGCCATGATCTACTTCTCGTGGTGAATTGTCCATGGAACAAATCTGCAAAAATTTATGGTGGCCATAGTGATCCTGCTCGATGAAATCTAACATTGAATCTGTAAGGATTAATGATAATAATTTTGGACATTCCCACGGGGAATGTTTTGCCGCCAGTTGAAATTTCAACAGGGATTTTACTATTGCCAATGTCTAGCAAGTGTTTTGAAAATAATTCTCCAAATTAGTCTTTCTGCAATTCAACACGCATGTCCATACTTAGTAATTTGAGCGTCTGAACGTGCTTCCACAAAACGGAGTTCGTCGGCAGGCCTTCACCGTGGTAATGTTTAGCGAAAATCATCTGCCAACAGAACAATAGCACCAACAAACCGGTTTTGATTGTTTCGTAGACCTTGCATCGTTCGGTCTAATGCATCCAAAGACCCAATGTGCGAGGCGAAGAATCACAATTTAACTGAAAATAGACAATTGATTCATTTTGTTGCTACTATAATTTCATTTTCATTTAGGCCGGAATGATTTTTTCTAGTTTTTCTCCAGATCTTCCACTGCACTTATCTGGACCAAAATGATCCTATCTTTCAATCTGGAACCAACCATGCACGTTCCCAAATTTTCATCTAAATCGGTTGGGCGTTTTCGGAGATTAGCACGTGACACGCCTTCGAAACGAGGTTGTCAGACAAAGATGCGATCAGCAAACACTGATCGAAGAAGAAATGCAAAAACGTCGACTACGGTGGTTTGGACATGTTTGCCGAATGGATGATAACCGCTTGCCACGTAAACTTCTCTGGCGAGACCGTCCTGCAGACTGGAGAATACAGCGATCGGCACCGAACAAAACCTGGTTGAAGAATATCGAGGGTGACTTAAAGAATCAACGATTATCAGTTACCGAGGCTCGAGACACCGCCAAAAACCGAGAAGAATGGAAGCGAATCGTGAATAGAGTTCGGGACCCAGCGGCACCGGCAGCAGCGTATCCGTTGCGGGGACGTCCCGCTCGGACCGCCAGCTAACGGATCAAAGAAGAAGAAGAAGAAGAAGACACGCAATTTTTATATATAAAGATCTAGCACGTATTAGTGAAGATGATCCTGTTCGATCGTTGTTATAGTAGGGTTTTTACGATATGACAGCAAAGTAGACTTAGGCCCCTGTGCTGAATGTCGAGTCGTGGTTTGTGACAAGTTTTTTGAGTTGAAGAAAGTGACGTTTTAATCGAATTACGATTTTCAGCATATTGGCCTAGAGTGGAAGTGCTAAGTGCGAGCTTAGCCCCCTATGCTGAAAGTCGCAATTTGTCTGAAACGCCACTTTCTTCAACTCAAAAAACTTGTCACAAATCACGACTCGACATTCAGCACAGGGGCCTTAACCTCTGCTGGAAAGATGGCATAGACTAAGGCGATTAAAACTTGGAATTGCAGAAGCGGCTCATTTCAGCTAGCAATAGCATCATTAGAAGGAGTTGTATCCATTGAGGTGGTATCGCATCTTGGTGTATAGATCTGGCTAAGTATAAAACTTACCTTTTTTCCGATGAAATTTGTCTTAATGAAAGTTGATTTGTAAATATATATTAAATAAATAAATTTAAATAAAAATCATTGAAACATTTAAAATACATTTATTTCGATTTTTTCCGTTTTTTTCATGATTTGTTTTTTTCATCATGATTTTTTTCTCATTTTTTTTTAACGTTGATTTAAAAACACAAGTCCAAAGTGCGGAGGCTTTGCACTTTAAGTTGCGAATTTTCACCTTTGCTTTTTATAAATTTATAAATAATAATATTAGTTAATAACAATTAATATAATTACGTAATATTGTATTACTTAATATTTTCTTTTTTTGTTTGATACTTTTTTTTTCATTATTTTATTTTTTTTCTGTTTATTTTTAATGCCAATAATGTTTTTTTCATCATGTTCTTCTTTTTCTTCAATATAATTAAATAAATTTTTACCTTTTATTTTGTAGTACACAGTTTTCTGTTTATTTCATTTTCATTTTTATTTTTTACTTATTTCAATTTTATCGAATTTATTGTTTATTTTTTTTTATAATAATAATAATGTATTATTGTTTTTCAATTTTCTTTTTTTTTAATTTTTATTCAAAAAAAAAATGTTTTTTGTTAGTTTTTTTTATTTTTATTTTTTTGGATAAATCTTATCATAATATAAAAATATTCCATTTTCATTTTTTTTATTTAAATTTATTTTTTTTGTTTTTTTCTTTCAGAAATTTTTAATTTATATATATAAATATATTCTATAATTAATTTAATTATTGTTTAAATTAATAAAACAATGTGTTTTTTTTTGTTTTTTATTTTTTAAATGTTGTGTGTTTAATTTACACAAATGAATTTTATTTTATTTTTTAAATATTTCTTGTTGTTTTAAATTCAATTGTTTAGTTTTTTCATTGTTCTATTTTTGAGGATTATTTTATTTTATTTATTTTTTTTGTTGCACTATAACGTGCAAAAATGTAAAAAAATTAATTTATCCAAATCGTTGTGACATGCAAACTCCCACTTTTCTTCGTTTTTTTTTGGTTTTCAAATTCTTATCAATAATATCTTATATAATTTTTAAAAAATTTAAAAGTAAAATCCAAGATAGTAAAAAGCTCTCAATTTTCCGTTTTTTTTTAATATTTCATATTTTTTTAAATTCATTATTCAATTTCATTGTCTGCATGAAACAATAATTTGAAAAAGGGTTGTTTGTGTGTTTTTGTCCTTTTTTTTTATCTTGAATTGATCTTAAATATTTTGTTTTTATTTTTTTTTTTATTTATTTTTATTGTTCATTTTGATTTTATTTTTTCATTACTTATTTTAATTTTTATTTCTCTTATATACTAAATTTTATTTAAAAACATTTATTTATCTTTCACATTTTTATCCAATTATCTACGTGAAGTATATATTATTTGAGCCCTCACTTCAATTCAGCGTTTGTTGAGATTAATTTTTTTGTGATATTAATTATAATTCAAGAAACGATGAATTTTTTTTTGTTGAATAAAAAAAACGTAGATAATTAGTAAAAATATTTAATTAACTGAAATTTTTTTTAAAACTTAATTAATTCAAGCACATTAATAATGGCTCTAGCAATGCTAGACAAAAGGTACGTGTTTATGTTCAAAATCTTAATTATTATTTTAATTTAGAAATATATAAATATGTTTTTTTTTTAGTTTTTTTTTAATTAATTTTAAGCACATCATATCTCCTTCGAGAAAATGTAAATGAAAAATAATAAAGTAATAAATAATGTTTAATAATTTTTAGAGGCTTTTTTTTTAAATTAATAAGCTGTAAATCAGAAAATTAGTAGTGTCCAAAAGACCGGTTCTACACATTCAACTTTGCATTCCACTTTTTGACGTTCAACTTTTTTTTCTCTTTCACTCCAATGCAAAGTTTGAAACAGACTAGAGTTGAAAGGAAAATGGAAAGCAGCTCAGAATGGAATGGAAATTTGCGTTCAACTTTTGTGTTTTCGTTTAACATTTTTATGAGTGTGCGAATATGTATGAATATGAGTGTACACGGATAGCAGTGACAGACGAGATTTTCGATCTTCTTCTTGAAAAGTTGAAAATGTGTAGACACGAGCGACAGAATTGAACGTCAAAAAGTGGAATGCAAAGTTGAATGTGTAGAACCGGTCAAAGGATTACAAAAATATAAGATAATAAAGAATGTTGTAGGCACTTTTACCACAATTGTTGGAGTTCGTTTTTTAGTGCAATGTGAAACAGCAACCTATAGCAGGAAAGATACTAGAGAGAGAAGTAAAAGAACTGTCAATGCCAACAAGAGATTTTATTTCACTTGAATACTGCGATAAAATGTTGACTTTGATGATCGAACAGGAGATTGCTCTCTCGCTTACTAGAAACTTATAGGCAATGGCGGAAAAAAATATAAAGGGACTTCTGTCAAAATGGACGGCAATAAAGAAGGAATGTTATCTAGGTGGAACAAATGGAGAGGCGAATATGTAGCTATTTCGTTGCAAGGAATCGAACCATGAACCTCTTGAATGGTAACCGAGTGCTTTAAACCGAAGACTGCAAGGGCTATACATTATGGAAAAAAGGTAAGTTGTTAAACTTTAATCTCATCCATGAATCAGTTGATATGCATGCCTGTCATGTCATGATGAATCAGTTTGATATGCATGCCTGTCCCGCATATGGAGATCAACGGAGATCTCAACTAACACCAAATTGCGGCTGTTCAACTCCAACGTTAAGGCAGTTCTTTTGTACGAAACATGGAAAGTCACCCAATTCATCACAGGGCGCCTACAAGTCTTCATCAACAGATGCCTGCGTCGTATCCTAAAAATCCGCTGGCAAGATAAAATTTCAAACGAAGAACTATGGCGCCGTGCCGGCCAAGAAAGGATAGACGACCAACTCAGGCGAAGGAAATGGAATTGGGTTGGCCACACCTTGCGACGCGAAAACGAAAATCTAGCCAAACAGGCCCTTGACTGGAATCCGCAAGGTTCCCGTCGAGTAGGAAGACCTAGAACAACTTGGAGGAGAACCCTACTAGAAGAAGCCGCAACAACTGGGAGATCCTGGTCGGAGCTAAGAGCTGTCGCGCAAAACAGAGTCCGCTGGAGGGCATCTGTTTCCGCCCTATGTCCCATGAGGGATTAAAGGAGCTTAAAGAAAGAAAGATGAATCAGTTGATTAGTCATCAGCAGACCCGCCACTTAACCTGGTGGGGCCTGGGGCTAAAATATGAACCTTCAATAGATTTTAAAATCTGTAGTAACAATGAGCTCATCCAGAGCAGTAAATATATGTCGATATCGAATGGCCGTTCTTACTTCTAAAGTCTACAATTTGATAGGTCTTATATATAGACAGGCCGGTGCTTAACTTTGGTGCTCAGTATTCATCTTTCTTTTGGTAGGATCTATCCAAAAGCTATTGAACCATCTGGTGTGGGGTTATAGCAACAAGCTATAGGGTTATAGGGAAGGAATCAAATCTCAGCCTTCAAATAGTTCAACAGAATATTGTGTTCAACGTGTTTAAAAACACTAAGGCATGAAATATAAACGTGTATTTTGCTCATGCCCTCTCTTATTGCGCCGCAAGTTATTCAAGCAAAACTAAGGCGAACTCCTTATTAAGGAATTAACTATCATTATCAGAAAAATAATGTCTTTTGCTAAAAATAACTTCCATATAAGATAAAATTATCTAAAATTTACGTGTGTGTCTAACTTGAACTGTGCACATTAAAAAAAATCTTTCCTTGAGTAAAAAATTCCATTTCATAGTCGAAATCGTTTTCGAAAACCGAACTTTCTAGACCCTGGTGCGAAATGACTCTTGGTCAGTACGAAATATTGTTGTTGCATCCAGTGCATCAATAACGCGTAGATCCAAAACGAGACGATGTTTTCTATAGAGGATTTGTACCTGATAGTGTCCGGGAAGATATTGCACGAAGAAGAAATCTCGTCGCCGAATCGCCAATGCACGACGCATTCAATCGAGAAATTCAACTAGAACGGCAACTCCATCGAGATGCTTTGAGTTAATCAGTACGAACAAAGGCCCATTATTGAATCAGTAGCAGAAAACTGTGTATCATACATAGATGATATCAGTTAACCACGGATACGGAGGAATATTTTTCTTTGCTACACCTAGCGAAACTGGCAAAACGTTCCTAATTTCATTGATTTTACCTTCGATCCACGAACAAGGTCGAATTGCGCTAGTCGTGGTATCAACGGGAATCGCTGCCATATTTTTAGAAGGAAGACGAACAGCCCATTCAGCTCTCAAACTGAAACTGAATTTGCAAACGATAAATGAACCAACGTGCAGCCGAAAATATGTAATTGAACAAGGCTCGCTGATAAGAAGCTGATGAACAACGTGATTAAAGCAACGATCATCATAGGAAAGTTCAAAAGCAAGGATGTTTTGATTCAAAGAATACTACTGGTTCCAACCGATTTGCTGTTTCATTTAAAGCGTTTCCTATTCGCCTTGCATTTGCAATGACGATTAATAAATTGCAGACCAATCTTCGGAAGTGTGGCCACAATTAAACTTTAACTTAATAGAAAGAGACAAAATATATGGGTATGCAGAGATCAGAGCGGGAGCGTTTCAAAATCTCGAATGATTGACGAAATCGAAGAAGTTAGTCATTTCTTTTAAATTGGTGTATCTGGTACCAAACGATAATGATATGACTTACAGTATACAACGTGACTATGAGGCAGAGTGGAATCGACCAATGGACCTCTGGGGTTTGCTTTCTAAGTCGTTCTGCCCGTGAGGTATTAAAAAAACGCCTTTCGAAAACACAGCTTGATTCGATAAGGGAAAGACTAAGTAGCCATACATTAGATGTGGCAGGAGTAACGCTTTTACTAAGGCCAAACGAAGGGCACAATCATCAAGCTTCGATACAGACGGAGTTTCCTGAGAAGTTAACAGGTTGGTTTTACTCACTATATAACGGATATGGTTGCAATAGGTCATATCGTGGCTTGGAGTTACTCCGAGATTTTTAGCAAGATCGACACGCTGAATAGGATTACTATTACATAGGGTTCTGGGAAAAACAAGACTTGAGTTTACAGAGTGAGCTACAATCAGATGTTGCGACTTGCTTGGATTGAGTAATAGGCGATTGACCGAAGCCCATAGAAGAACATTTTGTAAGTCCTCGGAAATTTTCCGCACCAATTGATCCTTAGGCATAGAGAGGTACATCTGTACATCATCGTCGTACATGTGGATTTTGGAGTTGTTTACTACTGCAGGAAGGTCATTAATAAATATACTGAAGAAAAGAGGACCAGGAATTGAACCTTGTGGAACACCACAGCAGAGGATGGTTGAGGTTGAAGCACGATCATGCAACATTATCTGTTGCGAACTCTTATTTAAGAAACTATGCTTAAGCTTGAAGCCGACAAGAAGAAACTGAACTGTGTGTGGAGTTGGAAAGGTTTAGCAGGGCAAGATAGTAGATTTGGTTCTAAGTAATTGCTAATGTTGGTCGTGAGTGAAATCCCTTAGAATAAGTGAAACAACGGATCAAATGAGTGAAACATCTGGACAATTCAGACCAGTTGGACTTTTTGAATGTGATAAAATTTTGCAAGTAGTCTGTGAAAGACAAAAACTGTAATATTATAGAGTCAGTTTGGTACGATCAAGGGTTATAATACCTCTTCATAATTCGTACGAGTACATAGCTCCAGATAATCAACTCACAACGAATGCCCTTTAAACTTAATATATAGCAATATCTGGAGTAAAGCAAATTTCATCAAAATCGAAGAGAATTTGCATAAATATTAAATATAAAGACGTCCATAAGTTGAAAGTACAGGATAAAAGTATTTGTTTTATTGTCAAAAAGAACAGAATGATTATTAACAATACATTAAAAATTAAAAAGATCTAAAAAAATAAAAACAATCATAAATGCCATAGTAAACACTTGATTATTATAAAAATATAACTAAAAAATAATAATTCAGACTTATTTATGAGTACAATACACAACCATGAAAATTGTAAAAAGTTTTATGTATACATATATATGAATATATTTAAAAAAAAAAATTTATAATAAAAAAATAACAATTTCTTTTTGTTTTTTTTTTAAATAAAATATTAACAAAATAAAATCGTTCTCACTCTTTATATATTAAAATGTGTATACACAATGTAATTAATTAATAATATCCAGAAGAAGATATATTGTAATTAATTTTAAACTTTTGTTTTGTAATTTTAATTAATAATATATTATATTATATATATTGTACATAAAAAATTTAAAATTTCAATTCAAATATGTAAGTGAGTTTGTATAACCAATTTACATTTTTTTTGTTTTTTTTTTTAATTTAATTATAATTATGAATAAAAAATACTAATTAATTTTAATTAATTAATTTTTTTGGGAATGTTTTTTTTGTGGTTTTCATTATTAGTTTTGGTTTTTTTTTTCATTTTTATTTATTTTATGTAATTGAGCGTTTTACGACTAAATTTATTTATAATTAATTAATTAATTAAGAAATTTTTTAATTAATTTATCTCCTAATTAATGTGTATACGGTTTTTTTTTCATTTTTAAATACTCAATGTATTGATCTATATGTAGTTGATCTATATTGTCCAATAACTTTTTTTTTTTTTTTATTTATTTTAATTTTTAATTAAGAGCATCATTTTCTTTTCATTCACAATTCGTGGGTGTTTTTTTGCTTTGCCTTTTGTCATGTTGTGTAGTAATTCCTGAGGGGAAACGATTTTTTTAATTTAATTAAATATTTTTGATTTTTTTTGTTAATCTCAGGTGACATTTTTTTTTAATTATTTTTATTAAATATTAAATGTTTTGTTTTGTGTCACATTTCATACATATAGTCTTTATATGTGTATGTGTGAGTGTGTTTTATTTTCCAAATATATTTTGTATATTTTTTGAGCATTTCAATTTTTAGGTGTGTGTTTTTTTATAAACTTGAAATTTATGTTTTTTTTTTATGTTTAATTTTTTTTTTTCATTTATAAAGAACAGAAAATTATTAAATTTTGTATTTTTATGTGTTTTTTTTTTAAATTTTTAATAAGTAAAATTTTTATTTTGGAACTATATAAAAACTTTTTTTTTATATAAAAATTGAATTTGTTTTTCTTTCATATATTTTTAAATACATATAAATAAGATTAAAATTTATTTTTTTTATGAAATGATTTTTGTTTTAATTATTTTATTTTTGTTTTTCAATTAAAAAAAAAAACTTTCGCTTTTTGTAATAATAATTTTTTTTTGTATTGAACTATTTAATAAATAATTTTAAGTATAAATAAAGTATTTTTCCCGAGATGTTTTTATTTAATATTTTTGTAGAGCTGCCATTTATTTTTTTCGAAATAAAATGAAAAATAAAATAAAAATTATTTTTAAAAAAAAGAATAATTCTCAATTTTTTTCTTTTTTTTTAATATTATATAAAACAAGGAATTTATTTATCAGTCTTATTGTAAGAAATTACATACGGTCACATTATATATATTTTTTTAATTATTATTTTGTTTTTAATACCTCAATTCAAATTAGATTTTGTCTGTTTTGTTGTTATTTTCAGGCATGTTACAATCAAAATGTGTTTTTTATATTTATTTATATATTTAGTGTGTGGTTATAACACAAAATATATTTATTTGTTTTTATTTTATTTAATTTAAATATTAAAAACATTGCTGTTTTATTTTTCTTGTATTTTTTTTTTATATTTAAATTTAATAATACATACATAATAAAATATTGGATGGATATGTGCTATACATTCTGTGTATTATATCTGTTAATAATTTTTTTTTTATTTATTTTATGTTTTATTTTTTTCTTTAGTTTATTTTTTTTTATTTTTAAATATATATATGTAATACATAATAAACTCATACAAAAACTTGATCTCACGTTATTATTTTTTCATTTATTTTTTTTTTTTTTTACATATTAAATTTAATTTAAAATAACAAGTAACAATATTTTCATTGTGTTTTTATGCATTTTATCCATTCCTTTAGTTTTTGTTTTTTTTTTGTAGGTTGTTTGTTTTTTTAGTAAGTGAAAAAATGCATATTAATTTCATATTTTTATTACCCCTTTTGTAAATTCCTGCTTTTATTTAATTATTTATTATTTATTTTTTTTTTGTTAATAATACTTATTAATCATTATCTAACTAACGTATAACTTTTTATTTATTTTTTTGTTGTTGTTTCAAATGTATTTTTAAATTTAAATTTCACTTAAACTTGATGTTGGTTGTTTTGTGTTTTAAATTTAAAGACAATTTCTGTCTTATTTGTGTACGGAGGCAGTACTGAAAATGACAAAAATTGTCGTTTTTTTTTGGTTTTTTTAAATGATAGTAATCCAAAATTTGCTTTCACATATATAACATATTAATCCATTTTTTTTTGTATGTCATTTATCCTTTTAATTATATAAATAAACAATATACATAAAAAAATAATTCTAATTTTCTGTTTTCTTTTTTTTTTAATTTTTTTTACTTATACTTAAACATATTTTTATTTTTAACAAGATTTTTGTTTTTCTTTTTTTTTTAAATAAAAAAATTAACTTCCATTTTTTCTTTTTTTTTTTAATTGTTTATATATAAAATTGTATGTATAAAAAAAATATAAAGCAACAAACATTTTGTTTTATTTTTTTTAAATAAATATAAACGTTATTTTTTTTCTTGCGTATAAATTTTTATATTTATAATTAGTTTTTTTTTTTTTGGTTTTTTCTTTAGGTTATTTATTCTTAAAATCTAATTTCTTACTGAATTTCTTTTTTTGGCCACTGGATTTCACAGATGTGTTCAACTCAAGCAAATGATGATCTATTTTAAAAGTTTTTCATTTGTTTTTTTATTTTGAGTTGAAAATCACATGCATAATAAATGAGATTAATTTAAAAAAATAAATATTGTTTTTTATTTTTAAAATTAAAAGTAATTTTATTTTATTATGTATTTATACCTATGAATTTGCTTTGGAGAATTATTCGATCAATTTTGGCGCAATTTGCTGGAGCTAGTATAGTTGTCTGGGGGTATTCTATTTTATTTGGATAATGAATCTTTTTTAATATATACACAAAATGATACGAACATCATGAGATGTCAGGTCCTATAATAAATATTTCTATGTTCTAGTTAACAAATGTAGGGAGCAAATGTAGAAACCGATTGATACCTGTTTGCCTGTATGAACATGAGATTAAACAAACTAGTGATAACATATGGTAGAAACAACATCAATTAGAAGTAAGAATTAAATCATTACTGGAAAAAGTGTAATTCATTCTATATAAGTAAGTCTGAAGTTTTCGATGAGGCCGGGAACATTTTTCATTTGAATTAGTAGCCTGCTACACTAAACTGTCGTCTTTTCTGTGTTTTTTGAAGAATCGTGAATAGACCTGCAGTCCATGGCCTGTCAGGCGGTTGCCTCATGTCCTAATACCTCAAACAGACTGAGTAATGTGTGGCCTTAATCGGGCCATGCCTGCCGATCTGAGAGGTCACGGTCTGCCAGCGGTCTGTATGTGAATAAGGACCTTAAAGTTTTGTTTTGCAGATGATTAGGTGTTTTGCAGACGTTTTGGTGATGCGCAAAGCCCTAGACTGCAAGAGCAGTCAAGATCAGGGAAACTAATTTTGAGAACTTCCATTACTGGAGTTTTCAGAATTTTATAGGATGAAGAAAACGGGTGATTATCTTGGTGACCATAAAGGGTGATATAATAATACTCAACAGACCGATTCTTGCTTGATACAAAGAACAAACAGCATTGGGCGTGATTAGAATTCAAGCCGGCTTTAGAGAGGCAACGAACAATTCATTAGAATGTTGGTTGAGCAATCAGTGACAAAAGATCGAACGTGTTCAAACACGAACGATAAACGCTTGACATTTTGACACTTGTAGTTCGTGCATCGGTTAAACGATGCATCCTATCATTAAGCGTCTAACGTTAGAGGTTGTTCATAGCATCATGTAGAGCCGGTTTTACTTGTTGAACCACTTTGGTAAAACCAAACTCGTATTTGAAAAGGAAAACAAAATTGTAAAAGATGAACAAAAACAAGATCTTTTCGGCACTAGAGCTCCTTCACATAATAACCACATACTTCTTTTACAAGGCTTTTTTATAATGCTTCTAAAACGCATTTCAAAAAACAATAAAAGAAATGCTTCCTTGCAATGTTAAAAAGTATATGGACTTAGTATAGGAATGGGGGCGCTGTACGCTTTTTAAGGACCGTTCGAAGATGACTATTAGCAGTCAGTTTCCTGCTGGCTTGGTATGGACTTTGTTATAATTGTTTTAAAGAAAATGTTAAAGAGCCTGATCGATTCAAGCAACGGTAGAATTTTACGTGGGATCATACCGCACCGATTTGTATATTAGAATAATTCTAGAGAGACATTTAACCCAGGAGATCTGATTGTTGATCTAAGTATCATAAGGGATGCGAACTGTGAACCAATGACCATATTTCAAGTTGAGGTCATTGCCATAGAAGGATGCCTGTGTTTTCAGAGGCATAAAATGGGGTCAATGCAGACAATTCAGACGATCTAAAGCCACTTAAAAACTTTAATACCTAATCTAAACTGTTTGAGAATGTATTCCGCTGTTCAAAGTACATGTTAAGATAAGAATAACACTTTTTCTGTATCCACTGGCCATTGGGCGCATCACACAACGAAATACCGCAGGAATACAAAAATTGTTCAGGCTCAACATTTATTTGACCAGCAGCAACTTGTGACCTATAAATGTAATACTTGAGACCGGCTCTTCATAATTAGAAGAAGAACATAGATGCCCAATATTGAATTTAGCTAGGGGACTACACTAGACGAAAAGATTCATTGATGTCGATAACGTCAAAAGACAAATATTCTTATTAAGAGAGAGCATCCATATCAGGATCAGGAGATTAGGATCCAAAATCATTTGGACACTCTTCTCTGGTCGTTGTCCTATTAAGTATCATTTTAAAAGGTTAGGATTAACCAATAAAGCAATATATTCATGGCTACTGCGAGGCGAAGACTAATCCCTGTATTCTAAAAGCAGTCACAAGTCACAACGTAATCACAAGTGTAGTTATTCTCAACCTCAGGCAATAATATGTATGTATTCTAATTTTTCAGTCATTATTTAGACAAACCAAATACGGGGTCTTAGAACACCAAAACAACTGATTGCTACAAGAATCCAACTCTCACGAGTCTCAAAAGCTTGTGACTTGTGACTGGTCACAATTTAGATTAGTGGGGTTAACCATATCGGTTAGTTCCCTTTTATGTCGAAAGGGATGTGGAAACTGTACCGGCGACTCTCTTCTTAAGCTTTAGTGTTATATGGGAATAATAGGTATTGCACATGGTCACACAGCGTGCGGCAGTCTCAGGACTCCTCGGTCTCATTTCTTATTAAAATGAATTGGGACTACTTTTAACAATAAATTGTTCCAAATTTATGTTTTGATGTTGGAATCACATTTAAAAGGTTATGGACGTTGCTGGCTATGGGTTCTACGTCTTTCAAGGATACTAATATCATCGAGAAAGAGTGTTACTGTTGAAATAAGTAAAACAGGGTGTTTGACCAACTACCTTATATATGTATGTGAAATAGATACCATGAAGAATACTGTATGTCTACAAAATTGAACCGGGAGACCTAAACGCATTGATGTTAGAATGAAATAGAATCGATGTCATTCTAGTTAAAATTCAGTGCCGTAGATATATTGAAATTTATGTTCTCGACAGACGAGTTATCCTTAGTTAAGTCATATAGTCTTGTCCCAATAATAGTACGTTTCTGCTCAATAACATTTATCTAATTCTTCACAACCTCTTTAAGCGAGTTTTGGTATGATTTTTGGAATGTAAAATGCAATGAATTTAGCAGGGTTTCATAATGAAAACAAAGAGACCCTATCATATCAAATATAACAAACAAACCTAGAAAGATTGCAAAACAAAAAGTGCCCAAAGAAAGTGTGCAATTTTTTATTGCGTAATATTACGTAATTAGGTATGATGTTCAATATTTTTAGGTTGATGATATCCTATTTTTTGGTTTTTAAGTAATTTTTTTAATCTCATCGATCATTGGAGATCATTGTGGGTTTACTGATGAAAGAATCTTCGGTCATGGTAGACACAACAAAACAACCAATATGTGAATATTGTTTTTTGACATAAATTCGAATAGAAATTTTGATTGTTTATTTTAAGTCGACCAAATGTACTCCATCAAACATTAAGAAAATAAATACGATAACTCTAAATACGAAAAAAGCGACATCTCTTGTAAATTTTTACTACTAGATACGTGTCCAAATTTCAATTTGTTTGCTTATCAAGTCCAAATTTAATTGAATTTGATTTGTTCGACTAATTGTTGAAAAAACAACTTCTTATAAACTCTGAAACAGAATTTGTCAATGTATTGCCCAGTCCAATACTAGCTCCAGCATGCACCGCCGTGGTTCGTTTTTCTATCCCTAGACTTCCATCGTTTCAATCTATGCTAGATGTTAAAACCGAGTAGGTACGATCAAGCTAGCCTCTAGACTAGACTAACCTAGACCATAAATAGAACATATACAAAACATACATATATGTATTAACCCTTAAAAATTTAAATTTATATATTCTTTATAATTAAATAAATCGTTGGCTGTAAAGTGTTAGTGTTCTTGTTTTTTTTTTTAATATTTCGTTTTTGCCTATGTGGTTTTGTTAATTATTTTTGTTTCTATTTATGGCATATTTTTTTTTATTGTAATTGTAATTTTACTATGAGATTATTTCTTCTTTATATTTTTTCTATTTGTTTTTGAGATACAAGTTTATCTGTTTTATATGTATAAAATGTATTTGTAAATAAAAACATGCAAAATATAAGGATTATATGAAATTATCTTGAAAACGAATAAAACCAGAAAGGTTGATTGAAACAAAAATATTGTTTTCTTGTTACTTAAAAAACACTTAAACTGGACGGAAAGGATATTTTCTTTTTCGTTTTAAAAATATTGTTTTTTTATATGATTTTAAAAATGGATAAAGATTATTTCTTTCCCTTAATACTCATTATTATAAAATGCTTTCTAAATTTATTTGATATCACTTCGATTAATACGCATGCGTTTATCGCTTTTCTTTAAAATGATGGATGTTTTCCATAAAACTATGCAAGAGAATCGTTGTTTGACAATGATTTTTTGGATGATTTAATGAAAGAAGTTTTCTTATTTTTATTAAATTATATGATATTTTTCGTTGATGCAATATTATGATATCATATCAATGCACAATAATCACTGGATATCAAATAAATTCGATCCTACATTTGGAAAAAAGCATTCACAATTTAAAAATTTAACAACAAAAAGAAAAAATGTTTAATACAATATATATTTGGAGGATTGAGCCACTTTCCAATATATATTACAAATACAATTCCAGTTTTATTTATTTTCAAAATTACCTACTTTTAAAACATATTTAACCTTAAGAAAATAAAATAAATGTCTAAAAAAGTAATCTTTCTTTATTATTTTTTATAGTTTTTTTCTATCATTATATAAAAAAATTGTTTGTCTTAAATCTATATAAGGTTTTTCTCTTATTATTTTCATCTTCTTCTCTTCTTTGTTTTAAATTTAGCATTTTGTTTTTGTTTTTTTATTTTTTTAGTTTAGTTTAGTAATAGTAATTTTAAGTAATTTGTCATTTCTAAAACTAGATTTTAACCTGTATGACTTCACTTTAGTTCCTACGTTATTGTTGATAAAGGAAGATTTGCAGATGGCGATGCCATTGGTGATGGTGTTGCAACAAAGAGGCTGGATGATGCTGTTTCAGCTGTTAAGCTGCGCTCTTCATAGACTTTGTCCTGAAAATGAATGTGGTGTAAATGCGAGTGTCGAAATAGCTTCAAAAATGGGATTAGGTACTGAAAAGACTGAATTATAAATGAAAACACGAGAGTTCAAAATTAAAGGATTTATTATATGCGCACGCTACAAGGGTTCATGATGAACTAACTAAAATCTTAAGGACACTCATTGAACACATATATGAAGGTTGTTAAAGGCTGACATACGAGTATGTCCGAATTATTTTTCACATCCTTCGGCCGCCCCTGATGTCTCGATTTCAATAGGGTAAAGGTGTTGTAAGGGTCTTCGAAGAATCGTTCCATTTGAAAAGCCCACTTCGCAGGAACGTACCTGTCCATCGCGTCCTGGGAAGATGTTGACTATCACTTCAAGATTCCAGAAAAGTCTAGGTGACAGTTGGTGGAGGTGCGGCTGGTTGAGAAGCTGGTGGCCCCTTTTGGCGTAGATAAACAAGGCAGCGTTTTACGACACCTTTTACTAATTGGGGACACTTCGGTATCCAAAATCTTTCTCTTTTTTTTTTTATGTGAAAGACTAGAGTCACAGGAAAGGCCCTTTATACTGTTGACAATCTATTTTCTTCTTATAGAGTGCAATGTCGAACAGCAGCTCTAGTCGGGGAGGAAGGAACTGCCACAACCTTCTCTCGATATTTTTTTTTTTAGTCCACCTACTCCCAACCATTACTATCGCGACTTTGAAATCGGGGCATCGAGAAACAACTCGCTGGAGTGTTATGCCTCCTGAAACTAGTTGAATCTCATCAACCAACCGATGACATGCGCTTTGGTGGAGCGGGGAACGGCTAAGGAAGGCTATGACAGAAGGAATCAGGAATGTAAAGAGGGGAGAAGAAAGAAGGAAAGTTATGTAGGCGGGAAATTGGGAAAGGCTAGGACCGTGGCACCGCCGGGAATCGAACCCGGGACCTCTGGGGATAGTAGTCAGGCGCCTTACCCCTAGACTACCGAGGCCGGTCCATCTTTGCAGCAGGATGACGGTTCCGCGCAGGCTTTTTTCATGTGCATCCTGAACCAAAATCTCGATAAATCTCATGGATTTAGGAAGCAAAATTAAAAATATTTCGTCGTAGTCATAACCAGATTCCTGAAGGCGACTGCGAATGTTTTTCATCCAACATTTGGTCTAGAGTTAAAATATGGGAAGATTTAGGCATGGACTTCTTGTCTTTAAGGTGGCGAATTCTTTTGAGAAGGCTTGTAGCTTGATGCTTTTTACCCTATATAGCTCGGCATCATAAAGTTCTTCGGCGTTGAGGAGGCGTTGTTGCGGAATTATCTTGCGAAGGCAGTTGATGAATTGCATTGCAAATGCAGTGTTTCGACTGGCAATAATTGCATAATTTCGCTTCATTAGTAGCTTGTAAGGCAAGCAACGTAAACGAGTTTTTGAATGAAGATTGCACATCTGGCCAATGATCGGGTTATTCTATTTAGGGGAATACCGATTTAAACGAGAGAGATGAGTGTCTCCTAAAAGGTTTCAAACTCCTCCATTTTTGGATTGGAATTTGTTAAGTTGTTTGACCTTCCAGGGAGTCAGAAATGAAATTTCATACAATAAGGATTCCGTATTATTCCCAGGGTATGTCACAAAATTGCCGACAACTACCGAATCAGTTGGGGCAGCAGTGATCTGGAGTAAGGATATCAAGTCCTTTCCAAGAAGGCATCACTCGACTGCAATGCGTAGGAAATTTAGGAGATTGTTCAATAGGGAAAAACATGCTGGGCATTGCGAATAGTACAAGTTCACCCTAACAGGCTAAAACAAGGAGTTGCTTATTCCCTGGGTGCTACGTACAGTTATATTATAGGACCATCCAAAAACGTTATTCCTGGAGGGCTGTCTAGGAACATCTTGGAGCGGGGCAAAGTTAAATGGGCAATGGCTTCTTTTCAGCCTTACAAATCCGCGGGAGGAGACGAACTTTTCCCGGCATTCCTTCAGAAGTCCCTCGAACTGATTCTAAACAATATGGTCTGTTTGTTTAGAGCCAACTTCAATTGGCGACACATTCCAACCAACTGGACCTTCAGATTGGGTGCATGCTGGAGCCTTCTCTTCTTTTATATAGGTTTCAGTTCGCTTACTTCAAAAGTAAATCAAAAGGGATTACTTTACATCATACATAGTCAGTGAATTTGACTCGAGAAAGCAAAGCGCTTCTCAAAGGGACAGTGCCCCATGTGGATTTAGTGATAATGACAGTGCTTTTTATTCTAGAGCACTGACTTGCACAAAAACCTGGATCTCCGTACAATTGGGTGGATAAATGCCATGATTGTAGGCCGTGACATTTCTTCCACCCTGGGTAATTCCATCATTAGTGTCAAAGCTATCAAGGACTACCCCTAGGAATTCTGTCTCTGTATCTTTGGTGACTGGTTTTCGATGAACTTTTGATCAAGCTATACTAATCTGGGCCGTATTCCGCATGCGTGAATACGACAGCACGGCCAGACAAGTGCACTGCTCTGTTTTGATTCCGCAAGCACGGACATGAGTTATTCTGACAGAAGGCCTGCACATGGATGGGGCAATTTCTCCACCGTAGAAACACGATGCGGCGAACGTTTCACCGAATGTTGGCTTCCAACGATTGAGGCAATAACGACATCAGCCCGAACGTGTCTAAATACATGACATTGGACACTCGTAGTTCGAGGATCTGTCACATGATGCGTCCTACATCAAGCGTCCAACGTTGGAAGGTGTTCATAGCATCCTGTAGAGCCGGCTTAAGTGGTGAAAACGAAAGAATGAAGGAGTATTTAAAACGCGAGTGAGGAGACGAATCAGTCAGCCCTCTAAGCTTTTAGAATGAACTAATTCAGCACAACAAAATTAACATTATTTGCTGAATAGCGTGAATCGAAAAAGTGCAAAACCGCTGTGACTGGGAATTTGTTTGTTGTGCGCACAGGCAAAGGCAAACGATGACACGGCTATGTAGATGATCTTGCCATCAGTGTTTCGGGAAATTTGGCTTGACCATTTCAATCGATTAAAATTGGAGCCGGGTCCTATTTGTGCACCTCAGTTGAATAGTCAAACTCATTCAAACATCTGAGAGCAATGCTGGATAAGAGACTGAATTGGACCGTTTAACTGGACTGCGCCATCAATAAAGCTACCATAGCTACATGGGCCCGTAAAAGGCTTTTGGGTAAGATATGGTGGTGATGATGGTAAATGATGTTCTGGATGTACAACACGATCGTTTAATCTTTTGTCACTTAAGCCAATATAGTCTGAGAGATGGCCATACTCAAGTGCAGCAGACTGCAAAGGATTGGTTGCCTCTCCAATACTTGAGCTATGAGGATATCTCCTACAAATGCTATGGAGGCAATCATTGGACGGACTCTATTGCAAATTTCGGATCGTTCCGAATGGAAAAAACTCATCCTTCCGGGGAGTACAAGAAAACTTTACTGGTTTACCGATGGGATGGAGCATGGTACAGGGGATGGTGTTGCAAGACATAGCTCTAAGTTCTCGATTGCAATGAGTAGGTGGTCCTCTGTTTTCCAGACATAAATACATGCAATTGAGATTTGCGCTAGGCATATTATTGAAAAAGGTTTCAAAGGCGCCACATTAAAATTTTTTCGGACGGTAAAGCTGCCATCATGGAAGTTTTCCTCCAACATACTTGAAGGTATCTTTGACGCATAATGACGCTGCAGACAAGCTCACGATTGAGGGGTCTGAGACGCTGCTCCAGGGCTCAGAACCGTGGTGTCTCATGGTTCACTTCTAATGCCCTGACAGAGGACTATATATAAAGCATCGCATATTCATTTTCTCATTTAACCAAAAGTAAGACTTGCCTTTCTCATTTAAGTCAAAAATTTAACAATGGTCCGAATCTAAATTGAAGTTTCGGAGACAACCTTTTAAACGGATAGACAGGCCATCGTTTGTTAGTTGAGCTCGAATTGGCATAGAGAGAGGAGAAGACGAATAAATTGATTGTAGCAGGCGATGTTCACGAGTGGTCTCCCATGTAAGTAATAATAGCGTGAAGTACTGCTTGAATTTAGTAAAAAAGTTAATCGGCATGATACAGGCGCTGCCGTCATGAAAATATAATCTCTACTAAAAGGCTTATGTACAAACCTTTATTTATATTTAAGAAATTTTCTACTAAACTATCGCTAGTTCAAAAGTCGGAATATTATCTTCAGTTTATGTTTTTGATATTTGAAAATTATAAAAGATCTTGCAATATAATAATAAAATAAATGCCATACCTGTGACTTTTCATATTTGAATCTCTTCCAAATTGTAGGCTTCTGTTCCATCGGTGTTCCATCTGCAACATTGTAGTTTGGGTTAGCAAAGGTTAATACGGATCGACTCGATCCCCTTGATGTTCGTTTTTTCTTCTTCCGTTTATTATTTAAAACGAGGACTATTCCAAAAAAGCACATATGATAAGGATTATCAACAAAAAAGAGAGCATTCATCTTACCTAAAATAGCAATGACAACCATAATGAGTAACACACTAACGATTCCACTGGCAACAATAACAATTCTCTCCTGAGTTGTTGTTTCATCAATCTTATAGTCATCATCAGTATTTATTTCCGCCGTCACCTCATCAGTGTATTCATTTAAATCTTCAGGCCGTTGAGGAACTAAGAATGCAGGTTCCAATTTACAAATTCTATTGTCTGGCTTATCAGGACATCCGCATGTATAGGTTTTTCCTTTAGAGAAGCATAGATGGGAACAGCCACCGTTTTCTGTAGCGCATGGTGTCCAATCGCTTGGCTGACGTTTATGTGAATAGGCTCGTATATCCAGTGCACCACTTAGGGAATGTCTTATTTCTTCAACGCTTGGATTTTTGGAGCGTGATGCACGAAAGACAGACTTATTGTACCAATCAGTCCAGAATATTGAAGAGTCATACTAACAAAAGGATATATAAAATTAGTGTTTGAATATAATGGAGAATATATGTGTAGATATGTTTTGTACCAATGCTACTCCAAATGGATGAGTTGCATGCGATATTACTGTTTCGCGTCGTTTTCCATCAAAATCAGTCATTTCAATTCTATCTTGTAGTGCATCTGCCCAGAATAAACGTCTGGTTCTATTTTTGGTATAAAAATTAAGAATTAGTTTTGGAAATATAAATAAATATAAGAAAAGAAAGCTCACTCAAAATCAATGGCCAATCCCGTTGGGTACCCTAAATTCGAGTCTACGATCACTTTTCTTTCTGAACCATCCATGAGAGATCGTTCTATGTGAGGAGGAGCACCCCAGTCCGACCAGAATATGTATCTACAAAAATATTTCGAATTCAAATCCTTTATTTGTTTTATAACTAGAATTAATACGTACCCTCTTTTAGGGTACAAGATCAATGATCTTGGATCAGTTAAATCTTTCTTAAGAATAGTTTTCCGGCAACTTCCATCCAGACGAGCAACTTCGATCAATTTCAGTTCAGTGTCTGACCAATAAATATTATTTGCAATCCAGTCCACAGCAATTCCGTTCGGTGTTACAAGATCAGTAGAAATAATAGTTCTAGTATCTGTGAGATTTAGTAAGTTCACGCTTCGTATAACATCCAGGTTGACATCGGCGAAGAATAGTCGAGATTGATTGTAGTGAAAATCTAGTACGACAGCGCCATGAACACCACTTATTGGCAGAACAACGTTAACAAGATCGGGAGTGTCTAGGGAGATTCTGCCGATCCCGGCTCGTAAAGCTATTATTAAGAAGTTCTGAAAGAGATCGATTTGTTAAGAAAGGTTTAATTTTAAATCTATTTGAAGATAAGAAATACCTCTGGGATTTCCTCGCACTGTACTGTGCTACCTTCTTTCATTTTAATACCAGTAGGACATTTGCAGGTATACCCTTTAGGATTTCGCAGGCATAAATGTGAGCATCCACCGTTGTTGTCGCCACATACATTCTCAGGCAAGGTAACATTTTTCTGTGTATTAAAAGCATGTTTCAAAACTATCTTTTACAATTTATAAATAAATGTTCTTACAGTTATAACTTTAACATCCATAAGCCCCTCAATATTACTTCTAATAATCGTTTGACTAGATGTGTTCGTTTTGTCGAGCATATGCAACGCTTTTGTCTTCCAGTCAGTCCAATAAATATGATCCTCTGTTACAGCAATTCCATAAGGATGCAGCAAGGCCGAAACAATCAATCGCCTTTGATTGCCATTGTAGTCGCACGATTCGATATGCTTTAGTTGGGCATCAGTCCAGTAGACACGTTTATGCGGTATATCCAGGGAAATTCCATTAGGCCAACCCAAATTCGCTGTTACCAATTTTGCTCGATGTTCACCATCCATTCCAGACTTTTCAATTTTCGGATATGGTCCCCAATCAGTCCAGAACATTAGGCCAGATTCGTAGTCTAAGGCGATGCCTCGAGGTGAATCGAGGTCCTGCCATGCAAGGATGTGACGATTTTTTCCATCTAGATCGCTTACTTCGATCGTATGACGGCCAGCATCGGTCCAATAGATCTGAAAGAGGAGATTGGGTTGTGTGATATTGAATTTTATTTTGATTGTTAAAGGTGAAAGGAAATTCGGAGAAGATCATGGATGGAATGGAAAGACAACTTCTTTAGTGAAAACGATCAGTCGAGGCCTTCAAGCTAAAGGAAACAAGGAGCAGTGCAAAGGGTTATCTAATGAGCTTCATAGGAGACTTGACTTAGCGGTGGTCAAATTATGGTTTCAAATCAGTTCTTTTATTTGCAGCAGTCAGGTGAATATACATAATGTACATATGTCTAAGAAGTTTGTTTACTGGGTTTTTCGAAAAAAGGTCGTTTGGATAGTTTGTCAGAATGGAGACTCCAAATTTTGCTACAACAAATCAGCAACAATTTTTTGGTGGAATCGAATAGAGATGGTTCAGATATTCATCGTATACATAATACATAGCCAGAAGGCTATGAAGTGGGTGTCCTGAAAAAGATATTTTTACAATCTGTTTAGCATTACCAAAATTGCAGTGATGAAGCTATAGATGATAGGAAGAGAAGGTGACTTTCTAACATTCGACGTACTGTAACCATTTAACATGGCGGATACGTAATATTTTTGGTTTGTTTTGCTGTATCCGAAAGTGTTCCGAGCATGATGGCACAATTAGGGATCCTTCAGTCCAAGACCGACCGTAAGTGAACCCCATGCCACATCCTTCTCGAGGTTTCCCGATTTTGCGAGATAGGGAATGTAACTCTTTGACGCCGAAAACACATTTTGATGTAGGTTTAGTGCTATATTGTATTGGTGAAACCTCTCGAATAGCGATTACATATGGTCCTTATGGTGTTGCGGCGATAAGCTTGCTACTAGTCTTGGGTAGGATCTTGTGGAGGCTTTGAATTTAGTGTGTCTTGGGTGCGCCTTCATTCTGGATCGACCTTGGTGTATTATACAAGCTAATCCATTTGTCGTTGCTCTTAGCTTGGGGCACACTGCTCCTCCATATCGTATATGACTAGCAACTAAGAGATATTTGATCCTTAGCCCTTCGCTTCTTTTGCTCTAAGGAATGTATCCATCACCATTACTCCATAATGGTTGGGTCTTAGCCATTTGTATGTTTCTTTTGGGAGGTGCATGCCTGTATAGCTGTCCACCTGCGTGCTTTAACGTTTCGTAGTTATATACACCTCGCAAGTAGACTAGATAGACCAAACAAACCAGGCATAACTGGCCACCTGGGGAGCCTGTTTGGTCATATAATTGTGATGAAAATTTCAAGCCACTCAAGATCTCAGTGCGAAAACATATTCCTCCACAAAATCGCATGCAAGGCAAGGCTTGCAAGGCACTACGAAATAGAACTGCAGGTTCGATCCCAGCGTGAGAGCTCATCCAAGTTTCTGCCAAGAATAGGAATCTGGGTCAAATTCCCCCAAGACCGCCCATTCTTTCCCAAGACCCCCACCGTGACAGCCCAGCCCAGGCACACTAGTCTATCAGTGTGGACTAATTTCACGCATGTGGTGCTTATGCCCACAGCACTGCACCTAAAGCACACAGGTTCTCACCGCGGCTAAAGCTCTCACCCGAGCCCACAACCCCTGACTTCACTGGGTTTGGTGCGCCGTTGTTATACTACTATTCAACACTCTATTAATTCAATTAATTTTATTTCATCGTTTTCGCTGATAAGACCCGCGATGACAAGCTGAAAACGCATGGCGACTTCTCTTCAACTTCTTGCTACTGCCTTTCGTTTCGGTGAATCTTCTAGCTTAGCCTTCTGCTCCGCAAAGATTGCCAATCTCTTGTCATATTTCCTCTCTGTATTTTTTCTTCGGCAAATTTTGTCGTGGCTGTGTGACACCAACTGCAAAAAACCTAGGACACACCCTCAACACGGGACAGTAACACGAGGGAAACGAATCTTACTGTATGAAAAGGACAGACCTTTTCAAGTTACCAAGCCAAAGTGTAAATGTCATGGTGTCGCCCGATGGTAGAACGAGAAATCAGATAGATCATGTGGCCGTCAGCCGCAGATGGAGAACTATCCTTGAGGATGTCAGGAGTTTCAGGGGAGCAGACACTGGAAGCGACCACCATTTGGTAGTAACAACTATTCGCCTTAAAATCGCCGCAATCAGAAACGTACAACGCGATGCTATAAACCGTAGACGGTTCAACGTAGACCTTCTGCGGGAGAGCGGTAAAAAGCGAGAATTTGCTGGAAACCTACAACAAATATTAAACCAGCACAACGTTTCTGACGACACAAATATTGAAGAGCTGTGGAGTAGGACAAAGGGCGCAATATTGACGGCTGCGGAAATGAGCATCGGTTATGTCCCAAGAAACCAGCAACACTGGATTTCGGACACAACCTGGCAAAAAATAGAACGCAGGAGAGCCCTAAAAAATAATGTAAACTCTACAAGCGACCCCGAAAGACGTTACCAACTGGAACGGGAGTACTCCCAATTACACCGGGAGGTAAAGAGAAGTGTCCGGCGTGATAAAAGGCAGCAGATAAATGAGCTCGCAGAAAAAGCGGAAAACGCGGCAAACACAGGCAACAGTAAGGTGCTGTACCAAATTACTAAACAGCTCACGGGAAAGCACTCTACTAAAAAGCATGCCGTTAAGAGTGCGGATGGAAGGCTGCTGTGCAGCGACGAAGAGCAGCTCCAAAGATGGAGAGATTACTTCTTCGCCGCCCTGAATGGTTCATTTACACAGGAACCTCAGGAAACCAGCAACAATGCACAGCCTATAAGAATCACCACCCGAGCCCCATCCAAGACGGAAATAGTAACCGCAATTCATGCGATGGCCAATGGTAAAGCAGCTGGGAAAGATGGCATCCCGCCAGAATTGTTGAAAGCCGATTCAAGCCTCATAGCAGATGCGCTTCAGCCAATCCTGGAAATAGCATGGAACATCTGTACCTTTCCGGAGGATTGGACGGAAGGTATCATAGTCAAAATACCAAAAAAGGGGGACCTAACAATATGCGACAACTGGAGAGGCATCTGTTTATTATCTACTGTGGGCAAAATTTTGTCCCATATATTACTATCTAGGATAAGTGAGGCAGTTGACCGAACGCTTAGGAGGCAGCTCCTGTATTGATCATATTAACACCTTGAGAATAATAGTGGAGTAGTCTCCTGAATTCCGATCCCCCCTTTACCTTGCTTTCGTAGATTATGAGAAAGCGTTCGACTCGGTCAATAGGAGCTTTATATGGCAGTCACTACGGCGACGGGGACTGCCTGATAAAATAATAGAATTGATAAAAGCCCTATATAACAATTCCAAATGCAGAGTTCTCCATAATGGAAAATTATCCGACAGCTTCGAGGTGAGCTCAGGAGTACGACAAGGATGCCTACTCTCGCCTTTACTATTTCTTATAGTAATAAATGACATCCTTGTCGGCGCTCTAGATAGTAGAACAGGCGGCATACAATGGGGTTTGTTAGACCGCCTTAAGGACCTCGACTACGCGGATGATATCTGTTTGCTGGCCCACAGACATCAGGAGCTAAAAAACATGTTAAACAATTTGGCAACAGAAAGTAGTCCAGCAGGCTTAAGGCTAAATCCGACTAAAACTAAAGAAATGCGGATAAATGCAAACACCATTGAACGGACTGCGCTGAATAACCGTGACGTGGAACTGGTCGATAAATTCTGCTACCTCGGTAGTATTATTACCGAAAATGGCGGTGCAGAAGAAGATGTCAGTTCCAGAATAAATAAAGCACGAGGCGCATATGCATGCCTGTTCCGCATATGGACATCAACGGATATCTCAACTAACACCAAATTGCGGCTGTTCAACTCCAACGTGAAGGCAGTACTTTTGTACGGTTGCGAAACATGGAAAGTCACCCAATTCATCACAGGGCGCCTACAAGTCTTCGTCAACAGATGCCTGCGTCGTATCCTAAAAATCCGCTGGCAGGATAGAATTTCAAACGAAGAACTATGGCGCCGTGCCGGCCAAGAAAGGATAGACGACCAAATCAGTCGAAGGAAATGGAATTGGGTTGGCCACACCTTGCGACGCGAAAACGAAAATCTAGCCAAACAGGCCCTCGACTGGAATCCGCAAGGATCCCGTCGAGTTGGAAGACCTAGGACAACGTGGAGGAGAACCCTACTAGCAGAAGCCGCAACAACTGGGAGATCCTGGTCGGAGCTGAGAGCTGTCGCGCAAAACAGAGTCCGCTGGAGGGCAACTGTTTCCGCCCTATGTCCCATGAGGGATTAAAGGAGCACAATGATGATGATGAAATGTCGGGATAGTTTTTGCTCTGTGAGGATGGACTTCTCCTTTTATACCATGTTTGTGGGTCTTTGATGGGCCTAGACAGGGCCCTGGGATAGTATTTACCAATGATGTTGGAGCATTCACTAGATTGGTGGAGAGAGCTTTTGCCCATTTGACTTTGATGAAACACAACGAACGCTGGAAGTTCGCGCCTGAATTGACCAACTCTAATCGGTTTCTTCCTGTGCTGTCTGTTAACGCGCCCAAGGAGTTTTTGGGCCGCAGTAAGAAGGACGCCAGGACACTTCTTGGCTTGAATACCTTAATTACTTTTGGAGGATAGGAAGGGCGGAGAGTCCTACTTGCAGGTTTTACCTTGAGATTGAAGAGTGTCCCCTTCATGTTTAATGTGAGTGCCCCACGAGATTTCGAACATCTAAGCCACAAGCCACTAGGCAGACAGCTGAGCCTGTTCAAGCGGTTTGGCCATAAAATATCAAAAGAAGAAGAACAAGAATCAGATGTGAGAATGCCGCTCAAAGGAACGCTGAAATATCAACTAGATGACGCGCCATGCAATTAGGCATGAGTCTACGGTATCTTCGAAGAATTTAGGCCCAACAATACACCATCAGTTATTTCTTGCAGACCGGCAATTCTGAGTAAATTATAGTCAAGTCCTTCTAAACGTCCACGTTGACGGGTTTTTCATTGAAAATTTTCATGGGCGAGGCATATTTTTTCTAAGATGGTGCAGGCAATACTGTTACTGTGCCTTGGTGAACACTACAAAACCATCACCGACGCTTACATTGATGAATTGGGCTTGGAAAACATGCCCACAGCGCACGAGCGACTGAAGCTAAAATCTCCCGGTCGCGTATTACATCGTTGATCTGATCATCCCATTTGAGCGTTCCGAAGTAATCAACAAACCGAATCATTTCTTTTTATTTACAAACTAACTTACTGCGCTTGCCTCTATTTAAAAACAACTAAATAATCACACTCTTGGTCATTCATGATAAAAGCGAAACTCAAAATGCAATCAAAAAACAAAATAATTAAATACAATAAACTCACCTTTCTACCAACAGAATCCACAGCATGCCCATCGACACTTTCAAGACTCTCTCCAACAACCTGTACAATATGCATTCCATCCGGCGTTGAACCCATAATAATATCCTCAACATTATCCGACCAATAAATCATCCCCGTTTTTCTATCAACATCCACGGACATAGCATTGGAAATTGGTGGCAGCGGCATAACCACATCAATAAGATGATCAATGTCCAACGAAATCTGCCGGATATCATATCTATGAGCGAAAATTATGTACTTCAAGGGTCCATCGTGACAAATTCTTGATTCCTCCTGTATTAAGAAAAATTAAAATTGTTATTAAAAAATAAAAAAAAAATTTGATGTTAACTTACAGTAAGATTAACACCAATTGGACACGCACAAGAATATCCCTGCGGATTGAGCAGACACAGATGTGAACATCCTCCATTTCCTTTTCCACAGGGATTATGAACATGACGTCGAGCTCTGTGGAATACTCTGATGTCCATTAAGTCGCTGGTGTTGCTGATGATTGCTTTGCGATTTTTGCCAGTTAGTTTGTCAGCCATGTGAACACTTTTAGCATCCCAATCAGTCCAGAATACATTATTGTCATTGATATCCAGCCCAAAAGGATGTTCTAAGCCGTTTTCTGTGACAAGTAAAAGAGTTAGAGCCTTTGAAAATATTATACAAATGAAACGAAATTACTGATAAGGGTGTTTCGACCAGTTCCATCGAAGTTGATATATTCTAAACTTTTTGTTCCACCATCAACAAAATAGAGCTTGTTACTATCTATGTCAACAGCCAGACCATTTGGCCATTGGAGATTTTCGGAGACTAAAATTTTTCGCATTGATCCGTCCATGCCTGCTCGCTCAATCATTGGACGGACACCCCAGTCTGACCAGAACATTAGTCCATCTGCAAAATTTAATTTATGGAATCGTGTTAGATGCACAAGTGTGAAATCCTTATACCAATTGGATCCACGATAATATCCCTCGGTTTATCCAAATTTTGCCACACTAACAGCGCTCTCAATTTTCCATCAGTGGAGGACACTTCAATTCGGTTTGTCCCAGGATCTGTCCAGTATAGTTTGTCTGTTACCCAGTCCAACGCTAACCCAGCCGGGGATACTAGGTTCGTATAAACAACGCTCTCTTGATGACTACCATTCAAATGTGCACGATTAATAGTGCTCCTTTCAACATCGGTCCAGTATATGAAATCTGACTTGCTGCACCAATCTAGAGCAACAGCAGACTTCAATCCGTCAAGCGGGACAATCATGTCAACATCAGTAGAGGATGGCTTTGTGCCTAATTGACGTAGTCGAATATCTTTACGGCGAGCTACAAGCAGGAGTTTGTCCGGGATGCTATTGCATGTTTTTCTAGAGAGAAGGAAGAATGTTATAGTTAAAGTTCATTGTTGTATGTTTAATACTCACTGATCCTCCTTCAGCGTTAACCCAATTGGGCATCCACATCTGCGCGAATTTTTATTTGGAAGACATAAATGCGAGCAGCCGCCCCTTAGTCCTCGACGATCTTTCATACATCTATCACTAAAGGAAGGCTGCCTAGCTGGATGATAAGCATGCAAATCCATTGGGAAGTGTAATCCTTCATGAACGTTTCTAAATCCTTTTCCTGTAACTTTATTAGCCGCCGATACACTTTTGGTATTCCAATCAGTCCAGTACATGGTATCTTCGAAAATTGTGAGCGCGAATGGATGTGGTAGGTGATTGCTTAGGATCTTTAATAATTAAAACAAATTTAAGGATATGAAGGATATATTTGAATGTAGTTTGAACTACCTTGACTCGATCTGAACCATCAAAGTGTGAGCTTTCAATAACATGATGTTTAGCATCTGCCCAGTAAATCCGCTTAGCAGGATAGTCAATAGCTAGACCATTGGGCCAGAAGACACCTTTTGATATAATAGGTCTGCGATCAGAACCATCCATATAAGCACGTTCAATTTTCGGATTTGGACCTATGTTTAAATTGAAATTGAATAAACGCGTTTCTTGAAAGCTCAATAAGACTTACCCCAGTCAGACCAAAATACACTCGCTTCTCCCGGATGTACGACAATCGCTCTTGGCTTGTCCAGATCATTTGCAGCAATAACAGATCTTAAATTTCCTTGAAAGTTCGACACTTCGACACGTCTTGTCCCAGAATCAGTCCAAAACAATAGATCATGTATCCAATCAACTGCTATACCACCAGGAGACTCCAGTCCCCACTTGATAATGTCACGAACCTTCGATCCATTCATATAAACCATTTTTATGACATCTGTCGAAACATCTGACCAGAATAGAAATCCTTTCTTGTAGTGATAATCAACAGCGATAGCATTGTGCAGTCCTTTAACAATAGCTGTATAACGGTTGTTGCTTAACGTAAATTTACGAATATCAGCACGATTCGCCATAATCAGCTGAACAGCTCCTCCAAGAGCTTTGCATGTTCTTAGGTCTGGTCGCAGGATGTAGCCACTTTCGCATGCGCACACGAAACTGCCGTAGGTGTTTTGACATTTCTGGGAGCAGACCGGATTTGTAAGGAATTGGCATTCATCAATGTCAGTGCAGCTGTAAAATACCGTGATATATTTATTTGTGTATAAAATTACAAATTTTTAAAATCATACTTCTTTCGATTTTCATGCAATATAAATCCAACTCGACAAGCACATTCATCTTTCCCCTGAGCAGATCTCACGCATAATTGTTCGCATTTTGAGTTTGAAACGCACTTTTTGATATCTGGACAATTTTGTTCATCTTCACCACTTGGACAATCATTATGACCATCGCAGATATGTTTTTGATGAACGCATATCCTTTAAAATAATATAGTAAATATTAGTAAACACAGTAAGTACAGAAAACATACTTCAAATTCGTTGAATTTTTTCGTGCTGGACATAAAAATTGACCAATATCACAAGCCATCTCACATTCTACTTCGTCTTCTCCTCGGGAACAATCTGGATATCCATCACAAAGCCATGTATTCTGTATTTTAATGAGTGTGTGATTTATAAGTTAATATTAAGTTTTTATTAATTTTTAAGATAACTTACTAGAATGCATCGACCATTTCGGCAGGTAAATTCATCGGGTCCACACGTTCGAGGTTTGCTATCATCAATGTTTCGGCATTCCTTTTCATCTTCTCCACCGTCACAATCTTGTTCGCCATCACATTTCCATCGGTTTGGGATGCAGTTGCCATCATCACATCTAGGTTAGAAAGAGTAAAAAAAATTGAGAATGTCACAAAATTCCTGGAATATTGTAGTGTAAGAATTTTAAAATTCCTGGAATATGTAGTTACCCTGGGAGCTGATGTAAGGATTTTTTGGGGGAATATCAAATATTGGCCGACGATATTGAAGGATTCTATCAGTAATCTACAAGTTATATTAAGGACTATTTATTTACACATACAGGGTGCCCTGGTAGAATTGGTGCAAGGGGCTCAAATAGTTGGATGTGAGGCCTAAAGATGTGATCTACATATTATCTTCTTTGAAGCAATTCCGAGGCTGAACCAAAATTATGGCACACTTTTAGGACAGTTTTTGTGACGAATTTCAGGTTTATTCTTAACGTCATAACGCCCTGCAGTCTGTGATGTGGGTATTTATCATCTTTGAAGAAACTCTGAAGCTGAATCAAAGTTTTGGGACATTTTTAGGACAACTTTTGCGATGTATTTCAAGTTTATTCCTTATATAACGCGCTGTATGTTTTGATGCGCATATTTTTGAACGAACCTTGAGGTTGAATAAAAATTTTGGGATATTTTCAGGACAACTTTTGTGAGACATTTAATGGTTTCTCTTCATATAACGCGCTCTGAACTATGATGCGCATATTATTATCTTTGGTAAAACTCTGAGGCTGAATAAAAATTTTGGGACATTTTGAGGAAAACTTTTGTGACGTACTCCTATATAAGGTTTCTTCTTTATATAACGTACTGTAAGCTGCGGTGGGGTATGTTATCATCTTTGAAGAAACTGTGAAGTTGAATAAAAATGTTGGGACCCTTGCGATACATTTAAGGGGCTTTCTTCACATAACGCATTTACCATCCTTGAAAAAACTTTAAAGTTGAGTTACAATTTTGGGACATTTTTAGGACACTTTTGGGACGTCTTCGTTGGAGGGGTCTTCTCCACATAGGACGCTGAAGGCTGTGATACCCATGTTATCATCTTTGAAGAGACTCTGAGGTTTACTTTTAGGACAACTTTTGTGGCGTATTTAAGGTTTCTTCTTCCCATAGTGCGCCGTAAGGTTTGATGCACCATCTTTGAAGAAACTTTGAAGTTGAATCAAAATTTTGAAACACTTTTATGCAGGGCCGGACTAGACCAAGTGCCGCCCCCACGCCAATCGCAAGTTGCATATACTTTTAATACAATAACTTTTTAGAAATTTATCCGCATATTCATATAGCATGTTTCTGTGTTTAATGGTTTCAAATTGTAGTGGGGAAAGATCTTTCTCAGTGTTAAAGAGAATAAAAAATTATTTACGTGCCAGTGTAGGTGACGAAAGACTTAATTCATTTGCAATATTGTGCATTGAAGCTGAGCTTAATCGATCTCTAGATGTCGAATTGTTAATTGACGATTTTGCTCAGAAAAAAGCTCGAAAAGTACTAAGTTAAAAACCGTAGAATAGTATATATTAAAAAAAATTTAATAAAAAAAAATGTCATTCCAAAATATTAAAAAAAAAAAATTTTTTTTCACATTATTGCCGCCCCTAGTAATGTGCCGCCCTACGCCATGGCGTTGTTGGCGTAGGCGATAGTCCGGCCCTGCTTTTATGAGAAGTTCAGTCAGAAGAAGAAAAAACCTGATTTTTGTGATATTTTCCAACAATTTTCAATTTTATTAATGCGGCTTCACCGACCTCAGTTCATTAATGTTCAGTTCAATCCACATAAGTGGCTTCACCGGCTAAAGGCCAAAACTAAATGAAAAGTAACTGAAGTAAACGAAACTTCATTGTTCTTAACTTCATTTCACTTCCCATTTAGGGTGGGCATTAAAGTCCAGTTCATGGTCAGTTCGTGCTTGAAATTGTTGTTGCTTTTTCGCCAGTCGTTAGAAATGCAAAAGCCCACTAGGATGGCCTTTCCTTATTCCAGTAGATTAGTCTCCTTTGAGCGAACTTTTACGTTTAACTTCAGTTCGAGTCCTGTTGGGCGAACTGTGGTCTGTTTTATCCTCAGTTGAATATGTGGAAATTGCATTCGAAATGAGGTTTTTTTTATGTTCAGTTCACCAATTTGCTTGAATTTGCGTAGTTCGGATGGTGCAGCTGGGGTATAAAATGTGATTTATAAAATACTTTTGAGGCAAACTTTAGGACACCTTTAGGACCAACCTTATGACGAACTGTAGACAACTGTTGGGGTTTTTGGACATTTGATTTACAAACGAATTTTAAATATTTTCGTACCACTGTTTGGAACCTTCGGGACATTTTTGTAAAGATTTTTCAGATATGTTTGAGTTGTTTGTTTGGACCACATACGATCATTTGAAGGTTTAACATTATTCTTCCATTGGTTTTTATACTCTATTTAAACTTAATCTCTAAAATATTATACTAACTTGTATTCGCTTGATGTACAGCTCGATGGTTTCTTCGGGCAATTCTCTTCATCGCTCCAGTCTCCGCAATCGTTATCACCATCGCATCGAAATCGCTCCAAAACGCACCGTCCACCAGGACCTCCAGCACCACCTAATCCACCACGGCACTTGAATTCTCCTTCTGGACAGCTAGCCATCGGTGTTTGACAGTTCAGTTCATCAGAACCATCGGCGCAGTCGCGATCACCATCACAGCGAAACGATAGAGACACACAGAACTCATCAGCGCATTGGAAATGTTCTGATGTGCAGCTGTGAAAATATGGATGATGTTTAAACAATAACAAAAGGATTATTTAATTAGTAACTTACGCCAATTTAGTGCAGTTTCCTTCATCAGAAAAGTCCTTGCAGTCGTTATCTCCATCGCAAACCCACGATTTTTGAATACAGAATCCGTTTTGGCATTCGAATTGATCATCAGTACAGTTTGCCCGAGCACCTATAAAAATTTAAGTTGTATTTATAAACTTTTTTCTTCAAATAAAATAATATTTTACCGCAATGCGTCTCATCAGAATAATCTCCACAATCATCATCCCCATCGCACAGCCATTCTCTCGAAATGCATCTATACGTCTTAGGACACATAATATGCGTACCTTGCGACTCACATTCCAACTGAATTTTATTAACTATATCCTCATTCGTTCCATCGCAGTCATGTTCATCTTCACCATTCTCACACTGTGGTATCTTATCACATCTCTTATCCTTCGGTATGCAAACACACGTCACCGGGCACAGCCATTCCCAAGCTTCACAATAAACCAGGCATTCCTGTCCAACGCCATCATTTGGTGCCAGCAGCTTTGATTCTTCATTAACAATTGTATTTTGCGGAATGAATACTTTATCATGCTCATGCCCATGATGGAATGGATTATCGAAACGATCCTTAACACGTCCCAGATCTCCCCGAACAAGATCACCGTGACGTTCACCAAAATCTCGTACCCCGTATATATCGAAGGATCTGCCGCCTGAGCCAATTGGTGGTACCATAGGATTTGCGAAGCCACCGGGGACGCGAACTCCGCTTATTACACGATAGCTGGGATCATATTGGTTAACTATAGGTGGAGGATTCCCGGGGTTTAAGGGTTCCATTGTAAGGATGCCGTGCTGGAAGTATGGGCGACGGGCAATGGTGGTTTCTTCGGGATAACCAGGCGGATTCGAATGCATTTTCTGCTGGGTATACTGTCGATGTAGGTCGACACTGGTTCGACCGTTTTCGTGCTTTCCAATTCCTGTTTTTGATGGTCGTTTTGGTGTCCTTTCCGGTAGATCTGGCCATGGTGTCGTTTCATCATAGCATATAGCTGTGGAGAAGGGATATAGTGATTGATATTTTTTAAATAAATTGATAAAGTAAATTTTCATAAAAAATAATGTTTAGAAAGGCATACAAGATAAGAAAAGTGCTTAAGTTGTACAGCTGGCTAGTTTGATTCCCAATACGCTAGGTTGTGCCCCTTAACCTAAAGTTTTCCAAACTGGGTGCGCGAAAAGAAAGGGTATGTCACATTTCTCTTAACCCAATCCTCTATCAGGGACTTGAAAGTGGACCGTGAGATGTCAGAGAAGGGTTCTGAACTCTGAACCAACGTTTCCGACCCCTCCCTCGTGAGCTTGTCTGAAGCCGCATTGCCCTCGGTACCCCACTGTTTGGAGACCCAGCAGAGCGAGACAATTTTTTTTGGTATGTGGAAGTGTAAGCTTATAAGTGGGAACCCTTTATACTACCAGTCCGTCATGTCGTTCACGTCATGGTGCAATGTCTAATAGTAAGCTGAGCTCTGGTCAGGCTCTGGAGTACGGCACAACATCCTGCAACTATTTTGCAGGTAAACTTACATGTTGAGAGTGCCTTGAGTTGTTGAAGTAAATAGTTTAAAGTCTTTGGTTATGAGGCTATCAGGGAACTAATGCCGTGCCTCATTCGAGCCTCATCATAAGGAATGCCCTATTTGGCTCCCTTTAAAATTATTGCTACTCGAACACAGAAGAAGCCGAAAATTTGAGAATTTCGCATAAACTGCGCTGGTCGACACCTATATTTTTAAACGCGAATGTAGTTTTACTAATGCGGTCCCCCAACTGAGTACTAATCAGGTCCAATGCTGCTTGATTTCTGTAATCGAACTGGTCTATTGAGTGTTCTAAATGACACATACAGTTTCAAGTTCTTAATAGCTCTAATATAATATATTTAGTTTTCGTATAAAAAACCTTGATGGTTTCGGCTCTTCGACCACGTTCATATCGCCGCCAGTGACCAAGACGGCCTTCCAATGTTCTGGGTTATCAGGTGTACATGAAATATTTTGGGTGCGGATTTCCCCACCCAAAGCGAGAGTGTTTGAGCACTTCTTATTTTAACCCCACGCTCTCCGCCGCCTCTGGGAACCATTAGAGTGTCACAGCAAAGAGGGTCGGAATGGAATTGGGGTCCTTAAGTTCGTGAACTCCTTTCCAACATACCAAAAGTAGGACTGCGGTCAGGAGCTCAGGAAGCCCTAGTTAATCTGGATCTCACTGGAAGTGATACGTTGTTCAATGAGACCCTGCCAAGTCTAAGCTACTAATAGGGTTGATACACGGGCACCAACGAATGTTCATTGAAAGAGGAATGATCATTCGTCTTCGTGTATCACATGCAATGACGTTCTAATGAACATTCATATCTTCATTCGTTTCTTTTCTGAATGAAGCAAATAGAACTTCATTCGCCTTCAATGAAGTTGGAAACTGGAAATTTTCCACTATTTAAAGTGTTTAGAAGTTAAAAAATTTGTCTGTGCTATGTACCCTTGGTATAAAAAGAAGAAGAGGAAGAATATTTTGACGTTTTCAAAACGAAAAATAATTTCTTTTAATTATGTTTACGCATATCCTTTTCCCTGCTTTCATTGCTAAGCGTTTTAACTTTCTGGATTTTCTCCTCATCATAAGCAAGTTAACAATTGGTAAAATGCTGGCCACGTCCATTTTGACAACTGCTGTCATTCACTGTATCTTCATTACTGTTGTCTCGTGTATCAGCATGTAAACGAATGATCATTCAAATGGATGAAGCTGGAAGAATGATCATTCGTTGATGCACGTGTATCAACCCTATAAGCTACTAGGTACACTGAAGAGCCTGCTAAACGGTCTGGCTTACTAATAAGAGGTATAGAGGTGTTGTAGAATAACCCAAGCGATTGCTCGTGCTACTATGGTTATTTAATCTATTTTAGCCATAGCCATTTCTTGCTGCTAAAGAGAACTGACTAACTTAATATATCGCAAGGACCTTAACAATTATACTTTTTGTGGCAATTTTGTGGCTCTCAAAATTTTTATTAAAAAAAAAACAGCCAAAAAATTTTTTAAACTTTTCTTTTAAGAGAGCAGTGTTAGATTAGGTTAGGTTGAAATGGCTGCCCCCACCAGGGAGCCCACTTAGGCACGCCATTGGGCCCATTGTGATGCCATTGTGGTATTGGGACGTAGTTCAGGCCATTTCAAGCCATTTTGAGCTTTTGATAAAGCGACAGAGTCTAGAGACACTAATATTTTGCAGCTCGCTCAATCCATCAAGGAAAGGTGAACCAAGGAAGGTCCCTCTTTTCCTTGCTAGGGCGGGACATGCACAGAGAAGATGGGAGACAGTTTCTTCCTCTTCTTCATTACCACAACATCTACATAAGTCGTTGTGGGGGAGTCCTAATCTTTCGGCGTGTGGGCCAAAGGGACAGTGACCAATCAGCACCTTTACCACGTGGCTTATCTCCTTTTTGTTCAACTGAACCAGAGATTTTGAACGCTTTGCGTCCAAAGTTGGCCACATTGCATGAAGAGTGCGACAAACCGTTGCTGTGGTCCATCTCAGCCCGGCTCGAGCTAAGCTTTGGGGCCTCGGTAGCCTAGGGAGTAAGGCATCTGGCTACTATCCCAGAGGTCCCGGGTTCGAATCCCGGCCAGCCCCACGGTCCTTCGCCTTTTCCACTTTCCCACCTTCATAACTTTCCTTCGTTCTTCTTCCCTCTTTACATTCCTGATTCCTTCTGTCATAGTCTTAGTTAGCCCTTCCCCGCTTCACCAAAGCGCATGTCAGCGGTTGGTTGATGAGATTCAACTCGTTTCAGGAGGCATAACACTCCAGCGAGTTGTTTCTCGATGCCCCGATGACAAAGTCGCCAGTAATGGTTGGGAGTCGGTGGACTGCAAAATATCGCTGGTAGGTTGTGACAGTTCCTTTCTTCCCCGACTAGAGCTGCTGTTCGACATTGCACTCTATATGAAGAAAATAGATTGTCGACACAGTATAAAGGGCGTTTCCTGTGGCTCTAGTCTTTCACATAAAAAAAAAAAAAAGCTGATTTTTCTCACAGCTAGTTTATAGGTGGCTAAGGGCATTCCCATTCGGGTTAAGTGGGGTGTCCTTTCCACTTCGGTTCCCTGTCTAGCAAGCTCATCTGCCCTACAGTTTCCCCTAATCCCACTGTGTCCAGGAACCCAACACAGTGTTATATCAAACTGAGTGGCAGTCTCACACAGAGACCTGCGGCAGTTCAGAAGAGTCGTGGATGTTGTGACGACAGAATTAAGAGCCTTGAGGGCCGCCTGGCTATCCGATAGAATACATATATTCTTATGAGATATATTATTTATCTTCAACCATTCAAGAGCCTCCCAGATCGCAGTGACTTCCGCTTGGAAGACGCTGCAGTGGTCGGGTAGACGAAGAGAGGTGTTTATATTTAATGCCTCGGAAAAAATACCTACATTATTCCCAATTTTTGAGCCATCTGTGAAGATAAATAATGACCCAGTTGGGATAACACCATCTGTCCAGTCATCTCTGGCCGGAATGATGGTATTGAAACCTTTCTCCAAGGTCCACGTAGGTGTAGTATAATCTAGGTTGTTCGCAGCGGTGGCGAACTTCCTAAGGATGGATGAATGGCCATATGAGTATGGAGTCCATCCAAGAGAAGCCTTTGTCCTGGCAGCCGTCCAGGCTGCCATTTGCTCGGCGTGTATATCCAAAGGGGTAAGATGCAGTCCAGCGCAGCTGTAGGGGTGCTTCTCATTGCACCACTGATACACAGCTCAGCTGTTCTTTGGACCCTTTCCAGTATCTTACGATACGTAATCTTCTGTAATGCAGTCCACCATACCGATATGCCATGCATAAGTATAGGTCTGATTACGGCTGTATAGAGCCAGTGGACGATGCGGGGTTTAAGGCCCCAGTTGACTCCGATCGTTCTCTGGCATAAGAAGAGAGCTGTTTTGGCCTTATTTGCTCTTTCTAAAAGATTAGGCCTCCACGTTAGTTTCCTATCGAGTATGAGACCTAGAAATTTCGCATCCTCCTTTATATGCAGTGTTTCATTACAAAGTCTTGAAGAAGGAAAATTGGGAAGTCTATGCTTCTTTGTAAAGAGCGCTACTTCAGTCTTGGCTGGGTTGACGCCTAGACCCTTTGTAGTGGCCCAATGAGAAAGAGTATTCAATGCTTGTTGCATTATATCTCTTATTGTTGAGATGTACTTGCCGGTCACCACCAGCACAATATCATCAGCATAGGCCACTGTGGTGCACCCAGACTCCTTTAGAGTTATCAGTACTTCATTGACTGTCATATTCCAAAGGAGCGGCGATAAGACCCCACCTTGTGGTGTGCCTCTTCTGACCCGTCAGACTTCTTCCGAAAGCCCCAGGGTAGACTTTATGACCCTGCACCCTAGCAGCTGATCAATAAAGGACCTGGAGCACCCATCAACATTCAGACGCTGGAGTGCCCTCGTGACCGCAGAAGGTTCAACATTGTTGAACGCACCTTCAATATCTGAGAAAGCAGCCAACGTGAATTCCTTGAATACAAGGGATCTTTCGATGACCGCTACCAAAGAGTGGAGAGCAGTGTCTACTGATTTACCTTTCGTGTAGGCATGCTGCGAGGGAGAAAGCAGTTTTTTATCAATGCTTTGCTTAAGGCTGCTCGCACACTGGATCAGAAAATATACGAATCCGTGCGAATTCTGATGAAAATGTATACAATTTCATAAGAATTCGCACAAATTCGTACAAATTCTGATGCAGTGTGCGAGCAGCCTAACATGGATCTCCACAAGTCTTTCTAGTCTCTTGAGGAGAAAGGATGTGAGACATATAGGTCTCAAGTCTTTTGGATTGTGGTAGGAGATTTTACCCGCTTTCGGAATGAAAGCCACCTTCGCTACTCCCCAGGATGTTGGAATGTAGCTTAGGCTAAGGGAGCTCCTATAGATGGCTGCGAGCCAATTCAGAATTAGGTCACTGACTTTCTGAATTTCAAAGGGATAAATTCCGTCTGGTCCCGGTGTTTTATAAGGCATGAAACCTTCTATGGACCACAGGAGTAAATTCCTGTTTATCAATCTGTCAATGGTGCCTAAATTATGTGTACTAGCTGGGCCCTCAAAACCTATTTCTGCAGATGCATCAAGAGATGTTGAGCCAGGAAAGTGGAGAGCAGTGTTACATAGGAAAATTTTGGGACAATAACAATCAATTTATAGAAAAATGTTATAAAACTCGAAAACAATTTTGTAATTTTAAAAAACTGTGGAAAAAACACTTTTTTGGTGAATTAAGATTACCAACGAGATACATTTCAAAAGAATGTCCTTGATGTTCAATGCTAGTCATGTGAAAACAGTGCGGCTCTATGCCTCTAGGAGCGAATTTTATTCTGTCGGGAGTTGTTTATTATGAATTTTTGGAGATTTGAGTAGTCCCAAATCATTACTGGTAATAATGAAATGTGATCAGATTACACAGAGAAGCAAGAGGAGGCACTGAGTTTGGCTAGACCAATTTAATCAAACCCTTTTATTTTCTTGACACGTTTTGACAAGTGATTGCCACATTTTTTTTCTTCTTATTGTTTGACGACTTTATGAGGTGTATATAAGCAGATCAAAATTGGGTATGATGTAATAAAGTACATTAAAATTGTTCAGATTTCTATTAAAGTTCATTGAGTGTGGTGTTTTTTTTTTAATAGAGTTTCCCTTCTTATGAAGAAGGCGCACTTCTCAGCTGGGCTGAGAAACATTTACCACGACCACGTGGGCTCGGCTGAGACATGCAAACATAAAAAAATAAGTACCCATAAAAACTGCATGCGAAACACATAAACAGTTATGAGAGAATAAAGAGACTCCTTTTAAGGAGATCTTTACCAATGCTCACGCTAAAAACATTAATATTTTTATTTACATTAATGAACATGCGATTAACAGGCTCAAATCGGCCATAATTGGTGTTAGAGGAGTTGATGTGTAAGAGCGGTGGTCCTCTCAGATTGTATCGGCTCTCTCTAAACGACACACGACGACTTAGAAAACCTGAGTCGACACGTCCATTAAGAAGCTGGTGGACGAAAACAACATCGGCCACCTCACGATGCTTGTGGAGAGTGTTTAAGTTGAGTAACTTAAGTCGGTATTCATATGGGAAGAATTAAAGGGTCTTCCCAAGGAAGGTGATTCAATGCGAATCGAACGAACCTACGTTGAACCGACTCAATTTTTCCAACATGCGCAGAATAGTGAGGAGACCAAACCTGGGACGCATATTCAAGTAAAGGTCTGACAAGCGAAATGTAGAGGTGTTTAGTGATCAGGGTGCTGTTAAATTCTTTGGACCACCTTTTTATAAAACCCAAGACTAAGCTGCTCTTGGAAGAAATATAGTTGATATCAGTAGAAAAGTCCAGCTTGGTGTCAAATCTAATCCCGAGATCTTTGACAAAATTAACACGGGGGACACCCTCACTAGAAAATGAGTAGTTATAAATTATAGGATCACGTCGCCTACAAAAAGTCATGACTTCGCATTTACTAATATTAAGAATCAGGTTGTTGTTAGCACACCAAGAGTAAAAGGTGTCGAGGTCGACTTGCAAAAGTTTGCAGTCCTCCATACTCTTTACGTGACGGTACAATTTGATGTCATCAGCATAAATCAGGATTCTTCAGTGTCTTAGCAAGGTAACAATATCATCAATAGAAAGAATAAAGAGGATAGGGCCAAGATGACTGCCTTGAGGGACACCGGATGACGCCTCAATGGTCGCGGATTTGGATCCACGGAAAAGGACTTGGTAGGTCCTGTCAGCTAAGTAGGACTGGAACCATAATACAAGGGCTTCAGGGAAACCTAACTTTTTTTAGTTTGAAAAGTATAATGGAGTGGGAAAGCTTGTCAAATGCCTTACTGAAATCAGTGTAAACACAATCAGTTTGGCAACCGGAAACGAAGCCTTCAACAGCATGGGAAGTGAATTCAAGGAGATTGGTGGTAGTGGAACGAGCTGGAAGAAAACCATGTTGGTTCGTAGAAATAAGTTTCTTGCAGATGGGCACGATTGCAGAATAAATGATTAACTCAAAAAGCTTTGGTATGACAGACAGCTTGGCAATTGGTCTGTAATTCGATATTTCGTTCGTGCTACCACTTTTGTGAATAGGAATTATGAACGAATTCTTCCAAAGAGTAGGGAAATACCCTTTATCTAAGGATTTTTTAAAAAGGGTTTTAAGTGGAGACTGGAGAACCTCCACACAGGATTTAAGGACAGCAGGAGGGATACCATCAGGGCCGGAAGTGAAATCGTATGGGAGTACCGAGGCCGATTAGATTAAATTATTATCAACTGATGAAAGTATATTGCTGAAATCGAACCTTGCAGTAAATTATGCTCTAAAATTAAATTAAATATTAGAATGGAGATCTTTCTGCTACTAATCATTTCTTAACTGAACACTACCGATAGCCAGAAGAAGAGAAAAAGTAAAGTGTTTTTCCCGGCATTTCGTTCCTCATTTTGAACAGAGTTAATATACTGCACCTTTCTCTGGTGATAGAAGGGGTTCAATACCAATCAATCATTGATTTAAAAGCTATATTAAGTAGGTACTATTTATAAACATACATACAGGATGCAATGCGTTCAAATGGTGCGACATAAGTTAACTAGAAAAAACCAATTTTCCTCCTCAAGCAACGGACTGTCACATATCATGCTGTAATTTGCGAGCTAGGCGCATGCTTGAAGAAAATTTGAGACAATGATATTTTTGGGACATTTTTGGAAAAACTTTTGTGACTTGAGGCTTTTGTATTCAAGGGTAGTTTTTAGACGATGAATAGTGGATTTTTGTGTTAGGGGTCGTCCATTAATTACGTGAGGCGTTTAGGGGGGAGGGGGTCGAGCCGAATCTCACCAAATCTCACCTGGGGGAGAGGGGGGGTCTCGGCAAATCTCACGTATTTTTTTTTTAAAACACACAGTGTAAAATTGCGCGAAAATTGGGTTAAATTAAGTAAAACGTGTTTCTCCACTAAAGACCCCCATTGACTTACAGGCCGGCCGGCACGACTAAGCTTGACTCAGTCTAACTGAGGGATGAGTCTGACAGGCCGTGGCATGTAGGTAAAGTCCTAATTCCCTACACACAGGCGAAAACGACTGCTTAGCATAGCAGGTTATTAATTCAAGTGCAAAAATGCTCATGGCCCCAACGAAAGCTTCAAGCCTCACGCCGTGAACACAAAAGAGCAGAAAAGCGCAAACGCGATGGTGGATGGTTTTCACGACTAGCTCGCGCCTTGATTTCCGTTTCGAGTGCATACGGTGTGAATTCTTAGTGAATAGAAGTTCAGATCTTCAGGCCCGGACTGACGATAAATGCGAGTTTCGTCAGCTTTCTTGAACTGCAGGCCCCATACTAGTGATGAGCAAGACTAGTCTTGCACATTTAGCAAGACCAAGAAATACCAAGACAAGACAAGGATAAGTCAAGACTGCAAGATCAGGATAGCAAGGCTTTTTGCTCATCACTAAGGGGCAAAAGTTTTCCAGTAATGAGCAAAACGTCTTGTCTTGCAGGACAAAGACAATTCAGCAAGACTGCAAGACTTTTTGCAAGACTTTTAGCAAGACTTTTTCGAAGGCTTTCTGCTCACCACTGCAAGATTTTAGGCATTTAGTGATGAGCAATGTAGTCTTATTTTGTCCTGTCTTGCCTTGTTCCTGCTTTGGTCTTGCTTAATGTACAATAAAAGGAAGAATTGCAAGAAAAGTCTTGCTCATCACTACCCAATACAGTTGGCGGCCAGTGAGTGTTTAGGGATACTTGGCCTCAAGGCAAAAACTTTCAGGCCACGGCCTGCTGGCGACCTGTGTGTAAATTGGGGCCTTAAGATAGGGGTAAATCCTACACAAAAATTGGTTGTCGATTGTCAAACGTGTGTGTCGTCAAATGCTGCAGAGTACGAGCCAAGTAACACTGACCCGCAAAAAGGCCCTTAGAATTTAGAACTACTTGTGTGTCCACTACAAACGGAAAAGTGAGTGGAATAGAGGAGGGCAAGGCGTCCAAATTATCAGTTATCTCAAATAAAATCTTGCTCCCAACACCCCCCTTCCGCTCAGATGAACTTTTTACACGCCTTTCACTCCGAATTTTAATCGGATTTCACTACGGTTACGAACAAGGATTTTAAATTCGAGGGCCTTTCCTGCAGTTCTATATTCTGAGAAAAGGCCCACTTTGCTGTGGTTACGACCGTAAATACGTATTTTTAGTGTAAATACTAGATTTTTTTTAAATTTGAAAAATCTCACGTGAGATTAGGGGGGGAGGGAGGGGGTCGAGCCAAATCTCACGAAATCTCACCAAGGGTGGAGGGGGGGGGGGGTGGTCGAAAAATCCCGAAAATCACCTCAAGTAATTTATGGAAGACCCCTAATTTTAGAAGGTTTTTTGGGATATTTTCGAGATTTTAAAAGCACATTTGCACAAGCACGCTTTTGAGGAAAACTTTGAGGCACTTTTAAGATCAATTTATCGATACTTTTATGGTGAATTGTACAGGTAGGCAGGTAGGTTCCTTATTCGGCAGAAGTAGTCCACCCGACATTTACGGCGACGTGCAGATCACTTGGCTTGCTGGAGGACGATACATCCTAGTATCAGACTCTTGAAGAAGCCTCTGCCTTTGACTCTCCTAATAAAATACATGAGCTATTTGCCATCCTGGTGGTTTTTTGCCAAGTTGGAAATACTGAGAGAGTCTTTCGGAAGAAGTTAGATGGAAAATAGAGAGAGAGGGCGTAAATGTCCAACTGGTCTTCTTCTTCTATGCTTCTTGAGGTTGTTGTCATTAAATTGTGCGATGAGTAGTGCCATGGTATCGAGGCACAATAAAAGAGGCTCTAAATAAAACGGTCTAGAACATTAGAGCCGCAACCAACTTATGGGTGAAAATATAGTGCTTTTGCCTGGTGATTTCAGATAGGCCTTGCCTGTTCTGTTACGAGAGACAATTGCAGATGAAGTCTGAGACACTATGTCCATATGTACAGAGATGGTGTCCCCCACCCACGTATTCAGTTAGTGCGCAAATCAATTTTACACCTATTCAGGACCTGAATTTTCTACCGGAAAGATAAAGATCCAAATTTTTGTTGTACCTCCCTTTACATTTGCCACTGCTAATAGAGAACATCAGGGTCTACTGTGCATGAAAAATTCTTCTGCAGTCTATCATCCCCCAACTTGACTGCAGCTTCTCGTTTTGGGAATCGTAGTCTCAGCACAGCATTATAAATTGTGATCCAAAGGAGAGGGCCAAGGACGGATCCCTGCGGGACTCCGTGTATTGATCTGTATACAAAGTCACGTCGGTTCATCTTCCGATTCACAATGAAATGGCCTACCTTCTTTCTATTTTAGGTAAAATATTAAATAACAGTTTCGGAAAAGGTGAGGGGTATATGTTACTAACTACCCACCTAAGCCGGATCGTGTTGAACCGGCTTATCGTTCAAGTGCTATGCCTGTAGTGACCGATGTAGTCTATGACACCGGCATTATCAAACTGGGTGTCATTTATCGTTTTGCTCTGTCAGTGTCTCTAAATTTTGCTCGTGCGATGGCTATCTTATTTAAATTTAAACTTTCACCAATTTGTTATTCCGGTTTTAAAATTTGACTCTCTTAACCAAATAGAAGTGAAAGGAGCATGAAATAATAAAATATTTAACCCTGCACAAAAGTGTAAGAAAAAGGGCTTAACTGAGAAACAATACGAGTATGTCAGAATTTTGGAAATACCAATTTGGAAAGATACAACTAAGCTTGTGAGATACGTTGAGGGGCGTTCCGAACTGCAATTATGGTGTAGACCTTTAATGTTTCTTAAACCTATAATCATGCCCTCTTTTTTTTAAATATAATATGTTCTCTTTGAAGATTCTTCACTAAAATTAAAAACAAAACCGCATTTTTCGTTGTCCTTATTTCTACAATCATCTTTAACTTTAACATTTCTAATCAGTAAAAGGACTAAATGCGTTTTAGCTTTCATACATATATTCTGACCTACTGAAATTATTTTATCCGTTCTTGTTTTTTTTTTAATTTTTACAAAAAAATACATCTTTACATTATTTATTCTTCAAGGGGATGCCTTAAATGATTTTCAAATTACGTATGAATGATAATTGGTTAAAAGAATGAATATAGCCTCCTACTCTCCCCTATTCGCACAACACAACATACAGTTTCACTAACAAAAAAAGTATATATACATATATGATAAAAAAAAAGAAAACGGACGAAAAGAAATTGCACTATTCCCAATGATTTCCTTTAAGAGAGAAGCCATTATCTCTATACCCATATTATACGGGTGGGTCGACTTAAATCTAGGCAACTCATTGTTGCTTTTTAGGGACATTCTCAATGATTTGAGGAGAAATTGGGTCTTTTCCTATTATCGAAAGGATATTTCTGATGAATGAATTGCACAGCGCAAGCGCTAAACAGACAACGAAATCGATACCACAGCATCCCACGATAAATCTCATTTTGTGGGTCCCGTCTTTCTTTATCCTATAGTATGGATGTATGTATATGTATGTATGTATTTTTTTTGTTCGATTGCTATAAGGATTTTAGTATATCCTTTACACTGGGAATATACACTATACCAGCAAAATAATTACTCACTAATACTATTTTATATATTTTATAGTATATGTTTGAATTCGTAGAGAAAGAGATTGTGTGTGTGAAAAGAGAGATAGAGAGAGCATGGAGAGTTTTGATGTTATGAAGAAGAGAGAGTTTGGGGGAGTCCTTTTTATTATTATTATTGTTGTTGTTGTTGTTATTTTTGTTGCTGAGTTAGAGGAAAGATATAAAAATACATAAATCCAACGCCCACGCGAAACTGTTTTATGAATATAAGAAAATTTCCCTTTTTACATAGATATATATTTAAGTACATATGTATTGCCTTATATTTTAGCAAAAATGCTTCCTTATGCTTTTTTTTCCAAAAAAAAAATATAGGTGTTAAATATAATTAAAAAAAATATATATATGTATATATAAAAAATATATTTTTCTTTTTGAGTTTATTTTTTATGGCATATTTTTATGGATATACTATAAAATTATGGATATTGCGTTATTTCATCTAGAAAACCGCCTTAAACGTGGTATTTTCTCATGGTATGTATTTTCAAAAATTTTAAGGATATTTTTTTTTGAAATTTTCAATATATATTTTTCTTAACTAAGAAACAGGTGGTTACATAAAAACACAAAAATATCATTAAAAAAGTAATCAAAAAAAAACTATACTTAATTATATTAAAATATCTAAAGGTCCTTACCAACTTCAATGGACAGTAGGAGTATGGTGAGTACGACGGTGTACATGATCCAATTCAAAAAGAAAATTTCCTTTTTTGGTATTTTGTCACAGATTTTTTTTTCTCTGTTAGTAGTAGTAGTAGTTATTGTTGTTGTTGTTGTTGTGTTGTAGGGTTGTTTAAGTGCGCAAAAATTTTTCACAGTCGAAAAAAAAATGAAATTATGAAAAAAGGGACCAAGATATTTTTTTTACTTTATAGCGAATTTTTTTTATATTTTATTTATTTATATATTTTTTTGTTTTATTATTTAATAATTATTTTCCGATTTCGGGTGTACATCCTTTATTTTTTTTTGGGTTATTTCGCTGTTATTATAATTTTTACTTATATTTTTTGGTTTTTTGAATTATATATATATTTTTTTATATATTTAAATATATTTATTTTTTTATTTTTTTTAATAAATAATTTTTTTTGATGTCGTTTTTTTTTATAATTTATTAAAAAGGAAGAATGGGTTAGCCGAAATATAATGTCGGCGATTTCCCCTTTCGTCTTCTTTTATATCCGCGTTTCATCCTATAATATTCCCTTTATCACTTCGCTTACGTTTCATTTGGATATCCTTGTAATATTTTTTTTTTCTTTTGTATAAATTTTTTTTTGTGATATTAATAAATTTATTTTTTTTTTATTTATTTTTTAGATAAATTTAATTTTATTTAATAAATTTTGAGTTTATTGTTGAAATTATAAAGTTCTTTTGCAGGTTTTTATATATATATATATTTTTTTTATATTATAATAAATTTTATATCTGAAGGAAAACTTAATTGGGTGTGTATCGCTGCAGCTTTTTAACTTATACACACAGCTGCTTGTCTACGTGTGTATATTTTATAGATGGTATATTCATGCAATTAAATTCAAGAACATATTGTCAATTATTCCGAAATAACCGATTTTTTTTCTTTTTTTATTAGTTTTTTTTTTCACACAGTTTTAATTCCAATATTCCTTATCATACATTCAATATTTGATAACCCTTTTCAACTTCAGATAAAACTACTGTACTTATAGCTCCATTTTTTCTGGGCTTTCTTTTACTTTCATTTTTAAGTACATAATTTCTTTTTTCTTTTATTTTTTTTTAACACTGCCACAAAATCACTGGTTTTATTTTGGGTTAAATGTAATATATTTTTCCTATTTTATACGCATCGCAATTCACCTTAGACTGAATTCAACTTCGGTACAGAATCTTCTCAAAGGCATCCCTATTTGAAAAGCTTTTCACATTTTGGGTACTGTGTGGGAGAGGATGATAAACAGGGCGCATGATTACGGTCCATGGAATCTGCATCTTTTACACTAAAATATAATTCGGTTTTAATATTTTTTTTTTATTTTTTTTTTGTGTTTCATAAAAGCGTAGGCTAAGAGAGAATTATATTAAAATTATTTTGATATGAAACTTCTTTAAACAACAACAAACATATACATATTTTTGAAACAAACAAAATATATCTCTAAATTCAAACAACAAAAAAAAATAAAAAAAAAAATAAAACAAAAAAAAAAAAAAATAAAATAAAATAAAGCTCTTTTCATCTTTTCCTCCCTGTTTGTTATTTGTCTCATTATGTCGCTCTACACAAAATGACATATTTTTGCGCAACGGGGCAAAAGTTAAATAAAAACTCTTTTTTTTTATTTATATGTATATACATATATTTATTTATAAATGAAGTTAACATAGAGATAAGAAATGGAGAATCGCTTTCTTAGAACTTCTTCTATTTTCACTCGACGTCAATTGAATTTTTCGTAAACATAGGGATTTGAGATTAAAAGGGCGATGATGGTGATATGATGCTTTTCTGGATTGTAGCTGCTTGGAGATTCTTGATTATCTTTTCTTTTTGATATATACATATATACATATAATTCTTAAATGGCATTGATACATATATGTTAAAGTTTTGCTTAAAATTAATTTTTTTTTGAAGAAAAAAAAAAAAGAAAAAAAAAGCTTTCTTTATACATTTTATATACATACATATATACACCAAATATATACCAAACCTACCTACCTACCATATACCAAAACCTCTATATATATTTTCTTTCATTCCTTTCTTTAGAGCAAAAATTTTTCATTCAAGAAAAACTTTTCACGTGTTGTTAGAGCTCTATATAGCAGCTTTACACCAGGAGTTAACGAGTTCATATTCTTTTGCTGCTGCTGCTTGCGTTGCATTTAATGTAATATGGCACTTTTATTTATAACTTTATTAATAATATATATGTAGGATGTTCAAAAGTCTGATAGTTTAGTTTTTTTGTTGTTGTTGAAGTAAATAAATTCTAAGAAATGCAACGATCCGTAGGTGGGTCTATTTTCATTCAGAACACCCTATACTATATGTGAGAGGGTGGAGAGAGTCACGTGCATTAAAATGGACATATTGAAATGAATTGAACATTTATTGAATAACGATGATATTTTTTTTAGTATTTAAAATAGAAATATCATCCATATATAGAAAAGATTATGTGTGCATAGTCATCGGTAGGAAAAAGTTATAATGAATACAGAACAAATCTGCAAAAATTGATTTTGGAAACTTAAAAAAATTTCGAATATGTTATAACTCTTTTAAGATTCGATGCTGAAAAATTGAGACTATGTGCACAACAGACAGCTAGGCAATCATATTCCGAATAGTCCATATAGATTTTGCTATTCTGGGGATTAGACGCTCTGTGAAGAGCTTCGTTCATGGCGGTCTCCTCCTATTCCAAATCGTTTTTTCGCAAAAAAGAGCCAAAAAAGCAATCAATTTTGAATATCTGGCACCCACCATGCAGCCAAAAAATGCACAATTTGGTGCCTATAAAAAAATCTAATAAATACTTACCTATCTTATGGTGGGAGTATTCTATGAGGATTGCTGCCTTATTCATAAAAATATCTCATAGGATTACAAAAATACAGGGTGATATGTAAACCTCTAGCCCAAAAACTTTAAAACACCCTAACGGCTAAACTATTTCAATTCCGTCCCCCCGTCCACGTTACTTTATGTAGTACACCCTGTATGTCTTCCGCCATTTTGTGGTGACCGGCATATTTGATTTTAAATGACGCCGTACTATATTCGTCATACAGTTGATATCCTGCAACTGATATCCAAACTGAGCGCGTTATAAAGAAAAAGGTAAACCCCCGTTTTGTATTGGTCGCCATTTTGTGTTAGCCGCCATTTTGAATTTCGAATGACGCCGCCGAATTCAGCTTGTCATAGCCTTTCATTTGACACCCATACCGCGTGGCTTGTAAAGAACAGGTAATCCACCATTTTGTGTTAGCCGCCAGTTTGAATTTGGATTGATGCCACGCAGCTAATTGTATTCTGCGAATACCCTTTCATTTGATATCCAAAGCGTGACGGTACGCACAAGCAGACACACAGGTGCGACAGCTTATAACAAGGCATCTTTCGAGGAAACATTCTGAATTTTTTTAGATATACTTTTCCTCACGTTATTACGTGTCTTCCTGGAAAATATAAACTAAGAGTTCGGCTTGAAGATGCCATCGAGTAACACTGAGATAAAATCGTTTCAGAGCATCCCATCAACAGCCATGGTATAAACTAGTGTCTAACACCTATACCTTTCACTAAGAATCAAGTCTGGTGTGAAACAAGTACAAGCATTCCTAGCCCTTCCAAATGTAGGCTAATGTACACCTCAGAAAAAGCATCCTGGTATTCGGACTTCTGGTCACCGATCAATAAAGACTGCAATGAGTGGTCCTGATCGTTCCATGGTTGGCAGAAGTTCAAAGTTTCGAGACATACCAAATGTCCATTTGAAGCTTTAAGCTTCAAAACAATAGGTTTTACCTTATCCATATCGATATAGTGGGATCTCTACTCTCGTGGATACTCTTACATCCTAACGAGTGGTAGACAGATTCAGAAAGAGTGCCTGAAGCGTACCCAATTCGAGACATCTTCGCTCCAGCAGTGGAAAAAAAATCGAGACTGAATTTATTCCACCCTTCAGGGTACCTCTTGAGATCACAACCGAAATGTGGTACACTTTCGAATCTAAATTGTTCAATAAAGTTCCGGCGGAACGATTCCACAGGCAATTAAAAGGAGCATTAATGACAAGGGACTGCACTACTTTTCGGAGTGAAGACTTGTCCTTTGTCATGCAAGGTATCCGCACGGAAATCAAGATCGACTTACAATGCTCACGAGCGGAGGTGGCATCTTAGACTTCCCAGTTCGATTTACATCCCAACCGTTTAAAGTCCAATAGGAGAATTAGTATTTCTTGGAGGGATTCCTCCGATGCTATACAGTTTGGCATCACTAAGGTGTGGCTGTCCTGCCTTTAGCATCCTCACAGCCGAAACTTACTTTACTTCGCTGTAGTACCCCATAAATTATTTAGCATATACTTACCAAGGAGATCTCATAGAGGAGCTAAATGTCATGTCTAGGAATACGAAATCGGTGGAGATTAAATACTCATTAGTACCTTTTACTCGTTCATAAGTACTCGATTCCTTTAAGATCGATGAGTACTTTAGACATTCTGCAAACTACCGATTACAAATACTTATGTAGCTTATATTCCGAATAAAAGCACTCACAGTGAACAAAATGCACGCCTTTCACACGGGTATGCACGCTTCTGCTACAGACAAGAAAGTTTGAAAAAGTGTCCACCAGAGGAATGCATGCCTCTGCTACAGATATGAATGTAGTCCTAATCATCCATTCCAAACGCAAGTGCAGTTTTACCAAACGGTCTCCCAACTAAGTATTAAACACGTCCAATGCTGCTTGACCTGCACAACCTAATAAGAACGGATCTATTGAGTATGTTTAAGCGGCACCCTTAAGCCCCAGTTTTGCTCCCTTTAGTATGAAAAAGTGTGAACGTGGAGGGTGGAGTTCCTTATACCGAGAACACAAATCTAGGATACCTGTGTGGATATTGCAAAAGTTAACATCTGTTATCTGTCGGTTGTTTTAAGTGTGTTATATCGACAGCTTAGACGATAGACTTTTTCGATGGAGAAATATTAAGGATCATAGTTAACGATGCACAAACAATTGACGCACGTTTTTCCGTGAACTCATGTTTTAAGTTTAGAACTTTTTTAACAGTACTTCATCAACAACGACGAAGAAGCATTTTTGGTTTTCCAAAATTAGTGCGGACTGCCGAAAACGTCGAGAGTGCTCGCATCTTTCGTCGCCGTGCAACTTACCGATAGTACTGTCTTGTGAGCTATGACTTCATTGGGGATCGTTTTTGAGTATATTCATTAACGAGCACTTTGTGACATAAATAATAAAGTTGCCACATTTAATTAAAGTAGTTTGAGGATAACCTGAAACGATTTTTTCAATCTAACCTAATCTTATTTTTTTCTGTATCTCTTGATTTCGACGAGGATGGTGAATAGATAAATGGTATGTATACGCAATTTTTATCATTGAATCTTCTTCCATTTTAAACAGCCTCACTAGCCCAGGAGTTATAGCGTTCGACTACATCCCAAGTTTTGGGGTTCGGTTTTTTTGCAGCGAGAGTGCCTCACTTCTCCTACCATTTCTTACTAGTCTTACTTCATATAGATATTCCTACTCTTCTGCAATTTTCTGCATTCTTTCAGGAGAATATTGGATTGAATTCGGTGGGGTTAACCCCCATGTTGGTGTTTGTATTTCCTTCAGGCTAGAGTTTAGTGTTCGATATTTAACTATATGACTGAATAGTGGTCTGTTGAATAGGGTTATCACTCTAAGCTCTAGACTTTCATTCAAAAAACGGATATTTAGGAGGATCAAAAATAGGTAGTAAAAGAACTACACTTGAGAAACTAGTAGAAGCTACTGAAATACGAATAGGTTCCAAACCCGCAAAAATTTAACTTATCCATAAAATTTATTTTCAGCGCTGGTGTTGGCAATATTTAGTTTGACTTTGCATTGCTTACCTAAAAATAACTCATATAAATGAGTCAGCTGAAATGAATGAGTTAAACCTAGATTAAATAATTTAAACTTTAATAAAACAAAACTAAATAAATATTACGTAGCATATTCCAAAAACACTGCCCGGGGTCGGCTTATCATTTTGAACTTTGTTCTTGAGAAATTCATTTGATAGCACTTGCTGCAATAATACGATGATAATACAATTTTTTTCTGGAATGGATCTTATCTGAATTTCACTAATTTAAATATTTATGATTCATTTTAAATTAATTTTTTATATATTTTTTAATTACTTTACTGTGATTGTGGTGAATAAAATATTAAAAAGCTGGAACGACATCGCAGTAAAAGATCGCCAAATTGTTGTGCGTTCGTTTCCTATGAAAATTGGACGTAATCACAAAATTATAGTTTTATTATATTTATAAAAATAAAATCCAAATTATTAAATTTATTTTGATGTTGTTAGAAAGAAAATTATAGATTTTCGTAATAAATTTATTTAATCTCAAAAACAATACTAAAACAAAAATAAAAACAAATAAAGTAAAATGTAAATAAAACTCCATTATCTATTAACTTTTTAACAGAACTCTGTTTTATTTCATGTTTTTTTTTGTTTTTGTTTTTAGAATTAAATCATGTTCACATAAATTGTTTTATCCTATTACGAGTTCTTCATTTTCCTACTAAAGTAACCTGCACTTTTGTTCACTTTTTTTTTGTTCTCATAAAAATAACTTTTCTAATATTAAATTACTTCTTTTTGTTTTGTTATAAATATGTTATTAATGAGATTTGAATTCATATAGAATGGCCGTTTTAATTCTAATTTTTAATAAGTTTTTATTCTTTGGCTTTTTTGAATTGTGGTGTTTATTTTTTTAATTTTTGTTAAAAAATAAAATAAACATTTTTTTTTGAATTTAGGCGTTGTATTGTATACTGTCCAATTTTGAACTAACCTCAACATTTCAATAGAACACGAGAAATGGGTTAATAAAAAGATAGTAAGAAATTTTCGTTTTATAGGTTAAGTGTAGGACTGTGACCGAAGGCGTTATTGTCGACCTCACCCTGTCCACGTTTCAATTATTTCGATTTCCTAGTCCCCGAGAGAGACTCCCCTCTTGGATACAGGTAGTCAGCTTTTTCGTTCCCGTCTATGTTCCTATGTCCTGGAATCCAGATGAGACTTGTGTTATCCTTTCTACCGAGGTTATCTAACTTAGCTCTGCATCATCCCATTTCCCATTAGCTTGGAGCGCATCATAACTGGCTATTTATAAAAATTTCAATGTTACATGCTAGTATAGGTTCGAGGATTATTGTCCTTTATTTGAAAGACGCCCTCTAATGTTTTGAAGCTGTTACTGAATATTCGTAGTTCAAAATTCGTCTCCGTTTCTCCTTCCTACTGTTGCCACTGTTGTTGCCCTCCTCTGGACCTTACCAACTTTATATCATTATGGTACTTGGTGAGTGTTAGTCATCTTACCAGTGAACCGCACGTGAGGATTGGGGGTACCAAGGCTGTGTACATCCACAGAACCATATTTAGCTCATTTCTTCGACCTCGACTTTTAGTTGTTTTTTGGGTTTAAGATAGTGATGAGCAATACCAGGGGCGGGTTCGTGTATGTTGAAAACGAAAATTTTTGTTCGTTCCGGTTTCGCGTAGGTCGACAAAGTCAAAGTTTTCGTCTGAAGCCGACGGAAGGCACACGAATGCTCTTGGATTAGCGACTTTTTGCATTATATTTCGAGGCATTAAGCTGTAGACGGTTGGATACAGAACATTGATAAATGCGCTAATGTCCGCAATGCAGTTCTCACCCAGTTCAAGGTGACTGTTTAAGTAGATCTGATTATCATCTGTATTTATGTGGAGTTTGTAGGTTGTCCTGACACGGTCTGTGAACATAGAGAAGAGTAATGGTCCTTTCGTCGCTTATCCAGAATAGTGGTACAACTCAAAAATTTCCAATTTCGAGTTTATTTTAAGAATGTATAGCTAAATATGCATATTTTTATGTAGCAAAAATCCATATCAATACTTCTAAAAATGACCGCTGGAAACCCGCTGGAATCCAAGATCATAACATGGGCTTGTATGAAACTAAAAACTTTCAAATGGCTCCCCTGTAAAATTCATTGTTTTTTAGTTGTGACACTATTCTGGATAAGCGATGATATGTATCCCTGCGAAAGGACGCACTTTATTGGTAAGGGATCCGAAATCGAATTCTTCTTCTTCTTTAAACTCCTTTAATCCCTCATGGGACATAGGGCGGAAACAGTTGCCCTCCAGCGGACTCTGTTTTGCGCGACAGCTCTTAGCTCCGACCAGGATCTCCCAGTTGTTGCGGCTTCTTCTAGTAGGGTTCTCCTCCACGTTGTTCTAGGTCTTCCTACTCTACGGGAACCTTGCGGATTCCAGTCAAGGGCCTGTTTGGCTAGATTTTCGTTTCGATTTTCGAAATCGAATTATGAAACCATATTTTTTGGGAACGATTCTGCAAGTAACTACGGATTAAGGAGGTAGCAGAGGATGTAAACCGCATGTGGTCAAAACTATCGCGTGCCTTACTGAAATTAAGTAAAACGAGAAAAGCAACATTACCGGAGTCAAGAGCCATTCCGAGATCAGCAGTAGAATTAAGAAGTGCAGCTTCACAGCTATAGCCTTTGCCCGACCCAATAGGGACCCCGTCTCACAGTGACTGTCAATTTGCCATGCCATTAGTTTTTCTAGTTCTTCGCCTAGAAAACACAAGATACTTCTAGGTAGCTTTAAAAATATGGGAGTTGTAGGGGAGAATTACAGGAAAAATGGGCTTGAGAAATATGGGTGGGAGGTTCCTGTCCAGTGGGGTCGGATTTAATAGCATAAAAGGCTTTACGGACTTCATAGACTACGACCGGAGCAAAAGATTCATGCAGAAGGTTACAGAATGAATTGAAATATTCTACTTTTTCGTCAATATCAATGTTACTCTATGTACTATTCCACGGAAAAGAGGCACGTCCTTGTAATAGGGCTTGGATATCAAAGTATATCACGATATGAGAACATTTTTGCTGAGTTTTTTCAACCTTGAAATTTAAGCAGAGATAGAGAATGTTATTATCGAGATAACTTGGTAAGCTAATCTGATTACGAAATAATACATTGTACATATTCGGCACATTCTTGTTTTGCTCATTTAACAAGACCCAGACTTTTTGCAAGACTTTTTGCTCATCATTGCAAGATTTTTGGCACTTAAGGCTCGATGACATTGAGCGAGTTTACAAGCTACTAGCTGGCAAGTTTTGAAGCCAGTTAGTGCGATAGTGACGATGACACACAAAACTTTTTACGCGCTCAGAATCCAACTAGCTAGCGCGAACTAATCCCGTCATTTTGTACAAAAGCAAAAACTGAGCTACTCGTAGCTAGTTTACTAGCAACCCGGATGACACACGGCTAGTTTTCTACCCAAGAGACCGACAAGCCAGAGAGTTTAGAGTAGCCCGGCTTTCAACTTACTTTTTACAGTTAATAGATTTCGTTCGAACAACTCGACTGTGCTTGTTATTTTGTATGCAAATCCAATGCGTAACTGTATCAGAAATACGCCAACATATCGATAAATTGTTAGCTTAGAAAAGGACTTGAGAATACCAGCTGCTAACGAAAAGCAATGAACAGACATACATAGGTGAAAGTAAAGCTTCAAACTAATGCTTACCCCAAGATGGAACTCTAAAGGATGATGCTGCTACTGATGAATAATACTAGAACAAGGCAGTCTGTAAATGTATATAATAAAAATTATAAGATTTCCTAAAAGTATGCAAGAAAACATAACCGGCCAACAAAGACGCTAAGCCGTTGAAAAATATGTATTATGGATTATCGGATTGGATATTATTACGATTCTGCATATTATTTGAAAAATTAAACGTGTAAAAAAGGCAAAATATACTATTAAACAAAAATTAAAAACCACACATTGCCAAAGAATAAAAAAATATTATTATGTTATTTAATGGCTTTAAAAGTCTTAAGAATAGAGTATTAGTAAATTTTTGGCTTCCTTCATAAAACAGTTCTTAGCAGCACAGAAATAAATGAATTTTTTTTTGTTTACAACTTGGTAAATTAAATTATTGTTTATAACTATTTTGGGCAGAAAAAACAGTGGCATAATTTTAAACTAAAATTTCCATTAATAGTTTTCAATTAAAAGTATTGCAAAATTTTCCAGAAAAATTGTTGTTTTTTTTAATAAAAGCATTATTATTATCATTGTTCATCCTTCTAGATTAGGAACAACAAGTTTTATTGCAGAAATTGATCATAAGTTTTCATATAAATATAAGTAAAAAATTTAATTTTTTTAAACTTATTTTTTTTTTATTATGCCACATTGCAAAACAAAACTTAAACAATTTCTACTGACAATGTACTTAATGTATTCGAATATAAACTAGTTTCCATCATTGTTACCACATATTTTAATCATTTTTTTTTGTTAATTTTAGGGGTTTTTTCTTTTGGGGTTTTTTGTTTTTTATAAATTCATAAAATCCGATTTAAAATTGTTCTGATTTTCCGAGTTCTTTATCGTGTTACAGCTACTCTACATTTTCCATTACTCTACTTATACAAGTTGCAAAAGAAAACCATTTTTCTTCATACATTTTTGTGCGCGTTTTACAAACAAGTCCTACTATAAACGTTCCTGTGTAGCTTGGATCTAAACAAGGGATTTTTGGTTTTTGTTTTTCATAAATATTTTTTTTTGTTTTTATTGTTTTTCTGTTTGCCGGTATTACTTATTTATGAATATTTTATTAATTTATTATTTGCCATTAATAGGACGTATTTTAATTTATTTCTTCATTTTGTAATTATTTTGGCTCATTTATTAGAATTGAAATCCACCACTACACCACATGAAGTAAACTACGCACATAAGACAGCTACTATCATTCTAATATATAAAATATCCAATATCCTGCATTAAATGCTAAAAAACTCACAGGAAATACCACCCTGGAATATTTATCTATCACATTTACATCTTTTATTTTTGGTATCGATGCTTTTATGACTGATGCACCTTTTCGTAGCGCATGAAGCATACGGGGCCGTTGCGATTGAGCTGCTGAAATAAGAAAATGTTTATTTAATTTATTCTAGTAATCTTCAAATTCAAAATTAACAAAAACATAGCAGTTTTAAATTCTGATTTCAATATATTGGTATCCAATCACAATAGCAAGTTACAATAGCTAAAAGGCTGAATTAAAATTTTCAAACAAATCGTGCCGAAGAAAATTGCTGTGGAACGGAGAGTTGATGTTGGATTCAGCCAGAGTAGCAAGTCTTTTATAGTGAAATTTAATTTAAATTAGGGCCCTTACTTGTTTTCTCCGCTATTTGCCTGCAGTTTGGCCAAGTTGAAATAATATTTGAAAAAGGGCTGTTTGCTCTTCAAGTGCAGCGTAGGTCGCTCGAAGTGTTAGCAGTTTCACTAAAGATGGTTTGCTGATATTTCGACCAAGGCTGTCCGAGTAAAAATAAAAAAGAAATGACATTACAACGGGCGAACACCGGCCGTTTGGCTTTTTTAGGAGCAAATGATGGCCTTAGAGTTTTTAACTATTTTTAATGGCAGCGCATACGTCGTTACGACGGTCAAACTTGACCACAAGATTAAAATGGCCTAGTACTGGGCTGTATCAACGGGCATACTGCGGGGAATTTGAGCCAAAAAAAAAAAGAATTTGTACCAAATGCATTGTTGAATGTGTTTTATGGGAAGTTGATCATTTTCGCTATGTACAATGGTCGTTTCGTTTTACTTAAAGATAATGCATTAGAGAATCGAGCTCGATGTACGGCCGTATAGACCTTCTCAGGCCCGTCACATGACCGAGGACTATATTTCAATCACGGTCGGTGTTCGCCCATTGTAAGGCCATATTTTAGATTTTACTCGGGTATCAATTTATTTACAAGTCTATCGAAATATAGTAACTAAACCAGAAATAAAGGTTCTAAATAGTGTTGGGTAGGACACGATTATAAAATGAGTTTGTAAGAGAAGTCTCTTTTTTCTTTTGAACCACTACAATGTCTCACTTCAAATGAGGCAAGGTGCCATTGCATTGCTAGCACGTCACGTAGTGAATGGCCCAAATGTAGCGATGCGGGTAGATCTATTGGGTTTGCGAAAGAGGGGATATGATAAATGATGAATGAATGAAATTTAATTACAAAAATATTCTTTAAAATTTTTGTAAACTGTATAAGGAAAAACATATCTACAGATTTAAAATGAAATTCCCTAAAATTGAAAATAACACGAAAATATTCCAGAAAGTATATTTCTATTTTACAATCGCACCTCGCCTAAAAAGAGGTAAGAAATGTCTCTCGAGTACAAAACTTCACTCCTTCGACAAAATGTAGAGACTACTCTTCAATACAAAATTTACGTCCCACGAAAAATGTATGAATTGTCAGTACAAAATTTACTTCCCTCGAAAAATATAAGAAATATCTCTCGAGTACAAAATTTCACTCCATCAAAAAATGCCTTCCTCGAAAAATGTAAGAATTGCCTCTTCAGTACAAAATTTACCTTCCTCGAAAAATGTAAGAATTGCCTCTTCAGTACAAAATTCACCTCCCTTGAAAAATGTAAGAATTGCCTCTTCAGTACAAAATTTACCTCCCTCGAAAAATGTAACAATTGTCTCTTCAATACAAAACTGACCTCCCTCGAAAAATGTAAGAAATATCTCTCTTCACTTCCTCAAAAACTGTAAGAATTGTCTCTTTAGTATAAAATTTCACTCCCTCCAAAAATGTAAGAGATTTCTTTCCAGTTCGTATTTACAATCTCACCACGTCTCGGTTTAAATTGGATATTTTACTGCGGCAAAAGCTGTAAGAAAACGTCTCTTCAGTTAGTAGTGTTTACAATTTCACCTCGCCGCAATTCGAATTGGATATTTTACTGTCGCAAAAGAAATAAGAAAATGTTGTTCCTGTTCATGTTTACAATCTCACCTCGGCACAGTTAAAATTTGATATTTTACTGCCGCAAAAGAAGTAAGAAATGTCTCTCCACTTCGTAATTTACAATCGTACGATACACGCTCATATCCCAGTAGTACATTATTTTTGAACCGGGATATTTAAAAAAGTTGAGGCCTCAGTACAATTTACTATCAAGTACGGGACAAATGAACTGCCTCTTGTAAGTGCGGCTCAACTCTAGTTCTAAAGGTTCGAATGTTTTGTTTTATGTTTAAGTCTAAGCTTAGCCAGGAATTCTTTATATTACCAGACCGTCATATCTTTCACGGCATGGTTCATTGCCTTGTAGTAAGCTAAGCTTCAAGAATGTGTGAAGAAGAGGCTTGGGGGCGGAAAATAAGTTTCAGAACTCCGTTTTACATCTTGTCCGAACTCGCTTTACCTATTCTAGAACCTGAATCTGATACACGAGTTGAGTTCTAGGTGGGACGAATGAAGGACTTGCACTTTATGGCCAAGGTCGACAGCTGATAGAGTAAATTTCCATTTTTAGAGTAACTCGAGGGACTATTTGGAATATGTTCCTGCTGTATCCAGGAAAGGTATTTTTATTTAGGATAGGCTCCATTCCAACGAGTTTATTAAATATTAGCTAAATTAATCAATTTAAGGTTCGTAACACACTAGTCCGATTTTTTAAGCCTTTTCATTGTTATGAACTTTTTTTCAGATCGTATTTTCTTTAATACGCTTCAATTGGCAACTCAAAGAAGTCGATATCACTTCTGGTTCGCACGATATCCTGCAAGAAAAAATAATGGCTTATGTACGTACAAACAGTCATACTTCTACTCCAAATTATCAGGTTATAAAATACACGGATCACAAGGCAAATGTATGAGGAATTCTCTGGCGGCCTGCGGGAGAGTTCCCCATACATTTGCCTTTTTGTTAGCATAATGTGGTGGTCCGTGTATTTTATAGCCTCGACACACTCACTCTTTTGATGCGGAAATTAAACCTATTCAATTAGGAAAACTGATTCGGTAAATTTTGGTTAATTGATTACGAAATTTCAAAAGAAAGATAGATCATGCTAAAAAGCCCGCTTTTAGGAGATTTTCCAGAGTCAGCTGATTTTGTTTTTAATTTTACTTAATGTTGTGTTGTACAAAATTGTTTGGGTTGTAAGTGTATAAATGTAAAAAAAACGTCATGGTACCAAGGCGGGTTTTTACAGACAGTCTTGAAGAATTTGTAAACGCATGGTTATATATCCTGGCTGGCTGGCCAGGTAATCAGAAAGGACCATAACCGTATTTCAAAACGCCTTATGGTGGCAGAAATTTCAGGAAATAGACCAGCAGGTAGACCCAGGAAGATGGATGGATTCTGTGACGACTAACGCAGAGACAATGCTCAGTATTCGGAACAAGGAACCGTCAAATTTGGAGAAATGCCCTAGACGAAAACAAGGCTTGATTTGGGCTGTAGCGCCATTGGATGGATGCTCTTCGTTTGACCGAAAGGTGAAAATACTGCCTGGTAGAAGCAGAAACCATAGAGATTTTATATATGAGGGTTTTCGGGTACGCGGTCTATATTTTTCTATCCCGAACCCATCGGGTAGCTGTAGTGTAACGATATTGTAAAATCCCAAACTTTTGTATGGAAGGTACTCTTAAACGAATGATACTTCCAATGACATCGTCAGGAATCGCAACAATGCTACGTGATGGTGGACGTACAGTGCCAGTGATGGTGGACGTACATTTGAGCCAGATGTAACATCAGCAAAAACTCCCGTATTGCCACAGTCCTTAAAACGTGCAAAATTATAATTTGAGGCGAATGCACCATGGCCCATAAAAAAACGCTCGAAGCGATTGACAGGGCTTTGTGAGATTTCGGAGGAAAAACTAACCGATAGGAGGCGCTCTGACACTACTTGTAGGGGATTTTCGCTCAACTTTGCCTGTTATCCCGCGATCAACGTCTGCAAATGAGCTTAACGCATGTTTGAAAGCATATATCTATTGAACAGTGTTTAAAAAATCACGCACCAACGTCCGTTTGCTACAAGATGCCTCTGCTCAAACATTTTCAAAACAACATTTGGACGTTGGAAATAGCGAAATTCCAATTGATAGCAGAACATGTTATTATTGAGATTCGCATTTTATTATTGCGATTTTGAAACTCCCATTTGTTTTGGCGCACGCCATACTATTGGCTTATGGGTGCAGCGAGGCCCACCGGGTTCCAGTTAGTTATTGAATATAGAAAATATATTTCCAGGAAGAATTTTGTAAATAATCCTTAAGAATTTAGGTACAAATAAAAATATTGTATATACTGACCTCTATTTCCTCTATATTTAAGGCTATTCCGATTTATTCCATAAGTTCTTGCAATTCTAAAGCTAGGAGGAAATTTAGCCAAATCTATTGTTTCGGATGTATTTGATCCAAGCGTATTATTATAGTTTCCTTTTCGTAATGAAGGAATAGGACTCATTCTAACATCCTGAAGCTCAATTATGTCCTCAGTTGAACACGTTTCAGACTTTTCACTTCTACCTAAAAAATACATACAACAATTATTAATTTGTGAAAAACACTGAGTTAGTAGAAATGTTTACTAGATTTACTTCTCTTTTCTGGCTCTTTATTCTTTTTTGTTTTCTTCTTAGCTCTAGCACCCCAGTATGTATAGTTTACTGCAGCATACTCTAGCAATGCCGCAAATACAAATACAAAGCACATAACTAAATAAATATCTATAGCTTTTACATATGATATCCTTGGCAATGAGCTACGGACACCGGTGCTTATAGTGGTCATTGTTAGTACAGTTGTTATGCCTAAAAATACATATTTGTAATGATATAGAAACAGGACATAGTGTATATTTCAGAAAACCTAGAGCTACTCGAGCACTCGTTGCTTCATGGTTTATCCAAAAGGATACCCATGATAGCATTACAATCAAAATGCTAGGAAGATATGTCTGAAATACAAAGTATCCGATATTCCTCTGCAGCTTGAAGGATAGCGATAACCTCTGATAAGTTCCAGTGGCAAGTTGCTCCTGAATGAATGAATGTGTTTTTTTTAGTAAACAAATTTTGTTTTTCAAATATAACTAAACTTTTCTGTCATTTGTTTCAAATCCTATTATAGTGAATTGTGGCAGTTCGGCATCTTCAACCCCGCGAACTGGTGTCGGCTTCCAGTACATCACCACATCCGTAACAGTGTAGCCATCTGGATAATAAATTTCGAATTTCTAATACTCTCTAGGGCAGTTACTTATTACTCACAACTTTCTATTTCCACTGTGCAATTCTGTGAATCCAGTGGGTAATAATGCAAGTCCATCATACACGCTAACGTTGTTGTGAATCTCATGCCATACGTGACTGAACCATCCCCTCCGAGACGTACTAGTTTATTTCTTTCCGTGACATCGTGCAGAAAACTTAAATTAAATTTAAATTAAAAATTAATTATTAAATTTTTCAGATTTTTAGTTTTGTGTGTGAAATTTTGCAATCGATTTTGAACATGTTTATGATATTATGACAGCTACATGCGAAGAATTGTGTAGACAATGGTAATTCGCCCTCTTGTGACGGCCGCCATGGATCTAACAGTTTATTAAGTATACTATATAGCTTGTTGTATTATTTTTATGATACCCTTTCATTTAAGACCCATGTTGAGGGGACTCCCTCCTCCCTCTTGAGATGGCGGCCGTGGATCTACCGACATAGCCTATTGTATTCTTCTTATGATACCCTTTCACTTAATACCAATATCGAGGGGTTGTGATAACAATGGTAATCTGGTTATTATACCCTTTCATTTGAAACCCATGTCGAAGGGGTTCTGAAGAAAATGGTAACCCGCCCTCTTGAGGTGGCCGCGATGGATCTAACGACATAGCCAATTGTATTCTATTTATGATGCCCTTTCATTTGATACCCAAGTCGAGGGGTTGTGGAGAAAACCAAATCCGAGCTCCTGAGATGGCCGCCATGGACCTAACGATATACTATTTTGCTTATGGTGTTCTACTTATCATACCCTTTCATTTGATGCCCATCTCTCGGGTGTTGAGACGAAAATAGTAATCCGCCCTCTTGAGGCTGCCGCCATGGATCTAACGACATAGCCAATTGTATACTATTTATGATGCCCTTTCATTTGATACCCAAGTCGAGGGGTTGTGGAGAAAACCAAATCCGAGCTCCTGAGATGGCCGCCATGGACCAAACGATATACTATTTTGCTTATGGTGTTCTACTTATCATACCCTTTCATTTGATGCCCATCACTTGGGTGTTGAGAAGAAAATGGTAATCCGCCATCTTGAGGTTGCCGTCATGGATCTAACGGTATATTAGGTATACTATATTGCTTATTGTATTCTGCCTATGATACCCTTTCATTTGATACCCATGTCGAGGGGGTTATGAAGAAAACGGTAACCCGCCCTCTTGAGATGGCCGCCATGGACCTAACGATATATTGAGTAAACTATATTGCTGCTTGTATTCTACTTATAATACCCTTTCATTTGATACCCATGTCAAAAGGGGTTGTGAAGAATATTTTAAACCGCCCTCGTGAGACTGCCACCATGGATCTAACGGTATATTGAGTATACCATATTACATTGTCATCGGAACTGAAGCTGTGTGCAAAATTTCAGGATGATATTTGAAAAATCAATTGCAAAATTTGTTCCATGAAGAAATTAGTAATACGTCTTCTTGAGATGGCCACCATGGATCTAACGGTATATTGAGTATACCATATTGCATTGTTATCGGAGCTGAAGCTGTGTGCAAAATTTCAGGGTGATCGGATAACCGGAAGAATTCAAAAAATCGATTGCAAAATTTGTACCGGACAAACAGACAGACAAGAAAGCGAAATAATAAAAACGTTTTAAAAAGCAGAATCTCACCTGTTTTTATCATTAGCAAAAAATGTATCTGGCACCCATATCTTCTCAGCAAAATCACCTGACAATGTTAGAACATCATTGACGCCATCATCTTCTGCATCATCATCATAGTATGGACCGAAATTATTGAATGCAAGCCTCTCGTCTCGCCAGTATTGATTCAGATACATTGTAATTGTGTAGTCCTGAAAATAAACCACAAAAGAACAACAACAAATCAATCAATGCCAAGGAGTCCATTTTTAGCCACGTTCAGGTGTGTCGTTCAAAATGTCTTCTTACCATATTCACTTCAGAAATGGCGTCGAAGCTTGCAATTGTTAAATCCATGCCAATGTGAAGTGGATCACCTGGGAAAAAATGTTTTTAATTGATTTGTCATAATTGCAATGAGAAATGATTTTCACCTCCGAAATTCGGTCTTAATCTGATGTCATACCCTTCTAAAATCCTTGCGATGGTTTGTGTAACGTTTTCTAGTCGTGCAGCTGCCATTTCTTTTCGTTTGCATCTGCAGATGTTAGGAATTAATAAAATATGTTTTTAGTGTATAAAAGAATATTTAAGGATATAAATTAAGAAATTTTAATAAATTATCATTGAGACCACTATTCTAAAGTTTTTGGCCAGGTGCTGAGTTGCGGTAAGCTTTGATGGTGATTATTTGAATTGCTGATGAGGAGGAGGTCATAAGAATTGCAGATTTTTTTTTTACAAAATCAAAGGACTTGCAAAGGTGTTGAAAATTTATTGAGGATCTGGCGAAAATCATAGTCATGTAAGTGAAGTGTTTGGAATAATTTATTGTTAAGCAAGGTGTCGTTTGAAAAAGAGTAGTTTCAATAGTTTTTACTAGGTAAAAGTGTGTGGTATCAGACGTCAGCATCGAAGAGAGAGGTTGTTGCAAAAACTAAGTAACGTCTACTAAATTTGCAGTCAGAGCTCTCTCAACCTAACTTGATTTTGCATGCCTACGTCAAATTTACAGAATACCTCAAAGAAAATTTATATCGATTTGGTGAGTCTGGTCTAGTTGCTCTAAATATCTCCAAGGTTTTCGATAGAGCATGTCACTCAGACCTGGTTAGCTAACATCGAAGCTATAGGTGTTGAAATAGTCCTACTGCACTCGATGGCGACTCTAAACTCTTTCCAGCCCGTAACACGCAAGATATTCTCGAATTCATACAACAACCAAGATTTCCATTGCAAGGGTTCATCGCCACCTCCTTCTATACTGTCTCGAACCCTCATAACCTTAAATCTATTCTATCGCGTGTAATAAGTGTACTACTGCACCTGATGTGGGCAATACAAAGGGTAATTCTTGAACTCGAACGTATTAGTTGGGCATCAGGCGATAGAGATATCGCAATTCATCTAAGAAGATCTCTAGCTGGGTGGGTATATGGTACTACGGATACATGGTGAGGTTGAATAGTTGAGTTAAGGTTGAGTTGAATTTTTGACTCGCCTATGAGCTATGCTTAATGGCTTTATAACCAAATTAAGCAAGATACAAAAAATGGCGTATCTATTCGTTTTCGGGGATATTTACACACCGTTAGCGGCAGCATTAGCGACTATTCAAATTTTCGCTGCCAAAATAGCTCGTTGGCTCAACCAAACACGGTTTTTGTAATTTGCACCAATATTCGGGGAGCACTTTCGTGATCAATTCTTCTTCGGACGTTGTGAATTGAAAAAAAAAAAGAATAGGTAGAAACGAAATGAGGCCAGTGGAAGCGTCAACAAGAATTTTTCCATTACCGATGTCCGATCCATGTCTAAAGCGATATCGGCTATACGCGATGAAGTGAACGTTTCATTCGAATGTTGGCTTCGAACAGTTGAGTGAATATCGACATCAGCCCGAACGTGTCCAAAAACGAAGATTGAATGCTTGACATTGGACATTCGTAGTTCGAGCATTGGCCAGAAGATGCATATTACCATCTCCAACTTTGGAGGGCGTTCATAGCATCGTATAGAGCCGCCTTAATAATTTCAGGGAAAACACTTTTGCGCGACTCACATATTCGATGTTAGCTTTCGAGTTTTCCCGAATCTCCACAAATTCGATTACTTTAATCAGGCGTTTATTTCATCAGCTGCTGTTTATTTCTGAATGACTGGCAGCGTTTGCCAAAAATCGTCAGCCAGCAGAATCATCGTACCTTCAAAGAGGACATGATTATTGCGCAAATCTTTCAACAAAGTCTTCAAAGCCCGTTTGTGCCCCATCATACACTCATCCCAAATGATTCAGTTGCAATTCTGCAGTACTTTCACCTTTAATGATTTTTTTGGCAATGTTGCACGTCAGCCCATCCCCCTGATTTAAGTCTTGCTTGATTGGGAAGGACTCCGTCAATTCTCCTTGCATTCTGACTGTAGACCTTGTACTTTCCATTGTCATTTTCGTCATTTTAACTATCTTTAGCGTATATTTAGGTCCACCATTGACGCATACAATTTCCCTGTCGATGCTGTCGTATGCTTGTTTGAAGACGATGAAAAGTTGATTCACGCCGATGTTTTATTCCCAGCGTTTTCGAAGGATTTGTCTTATTGAAAAAAGTTGGTGATCTATTTCTTCTGAATCCAGCTTTGTATTCACTTATTGCGGTTTCTGCATAAGGTTCCAGTCTGGCCTTAATTATATTATTTGTCATTATTTCATTTACTGTGCTTGAAAGAGTTTCCTCAGTTGAATTTGTCCCCTTTTTTTGTGTATTGGGCAGATAATGTTTTGCTCCCAATCTTCAGGCATTTTTTCGTTTCTCCATATGCAGCATAGTAATTCATGTATAGCTACTGAAAGCGATTCGCCTCCTTGTTTGATCAACTCGGCTTCTTCTTCTTTCTTTGTAAAGATTGTATGGCACTCTGTAATTGTTCCAGGGTTGATACATTTGTTTCTTTGGTGTCATCGTTATGCTGTAGACGGGAATCTGGTACATGTCTAGTGTAAGAGGATCCTTTCTATGTGAAAGTCTACGGCTAAGTCCACTGAAAAGTTATCTAAGTGGAAGAAATAGAAAGACGGACAGCGGAGTCGATTCGAACCGTGAATCTCTTGCAACCAAATCTGGCAATATTTATTGGTATTATCGAAGAAGTGGGAATGTTATCGGGTTGTATGCCAGTGAAAATTGCAAAGCTTAGTCCCCTTTCCATAAATATATACGATAGGCTACCTTGCTTTCTTGTAAGGGGGAAGGTAGGGGCATGGTGAACTCATATGGTACGATCGAGTTTGTAGTAGTACTGCTGATACCATCTTAGGCAGAAGTCGTAAAGATCGGAACGACTGGTTCGATAATGAAAGCAAGCTGGCAACTGAACGTAAGAATGCTGCGTTCCGAGCCATGCAGCAGTCTCAGAGAACACGGGCACGCGAAGAGAACTATAAAGAGCTCAGAAAAGAAGAAAAGAGAATTCACAGACGAAAAAAGAAAGCCTGGGAAAAAAATCTCGACTGTGAACTAGAACAGTACAGAGAACGACGGCCGCACCAGGCGCGGGAGTTCTACCAGAGAGTCCGCAGTATGACGCAATTCACACCACGTTGCACATACTGCAAGGACAAAGAAGGGAATCTGATCACCGATCCTAAAGGCATCTTGGAGCGATGGGAAGAGCACTTTCATGAATTGCTAAATGGTGAGCTAACTGAGGATTCGGAGGCTCCACCAATATCTGATGGTAATGCAATGCTGCCGCCACCAAGCATAGAAGAAGTTAGCAGAGCCATCAGCCGGCTCAAAAACAACAAGGCGTCGGATGCAAACGGCATCCCAGCGGAGCTGGTTAAATATGGAGAGCCTACATTACACCAAGCGATTCATGAATTAATTGTGCAAGTATGGGAGCAGGAAGTGATGCCAGAAGACTGGAGAAAAGGCATCCTCTGCCCGGTACACAAAAAAGGAGATACATACCACAGCGTGCACTAATTATCGCGGTATAACGTTGTTGAGTACCGTGTATACGATATTCTCCGCTATCCTACAAAACAGGATGGCCCCATACGCCAGAAACATCATAGGCCATTACCAGTGTGGCTTCAGCCCAGACAAATCAACGACTGATCAGATTTTCACCTTGAGGCAGGCTATGGAAAAATGTCTGGAGTTTCAAAACTCAATTCAACACCTCTTCATAGACTTTAAAGTCGCCTATGATAGCATAGCCAGGGTAGAACTCTACAAAGCCATGAGAGAATTCGGCATCCCCAACAAACTGACAAGACTAAGTATGTTGACCATGGCCAATGTGTCAAGCCAAGTAAAGGTATCCGTTGAAGAAAGTGATCCGAGATTCGGGCGTGACATCAAGGGGTACAATCCTCCACAAGTCCACCCAATTACTGGCTTACACAGACGACATTGACATCATTGGAAGAACAACAACAGCTGTACAAGAAGCTTTCACTCAGATTGAGCAACCGGCAGGAAATCTCGGACTGCACATTAACGAAAGCGAAACAAAGTACATGGTGGCCTCGTCTGGAAGAACACCTAACACTGGTCCCACAATCAAGGTAGCGGAACACGAGTTTGACGTGGTAAAATCATTTACCTACCTTGGGTCAATAGTAGCAGCCGACAATAGCATGGAACCAGAAATACGCGCACGACTGCTAAAAGGCAACAAAGCCTACTATAGTCTGTCAAGGCTCTTCAAATCCAAATATCTAACCATAACGTCTAAACTTTTACTATATTAGACGATGGTCTTACCCGTTCTCACATATATGCATCCGAAACATGGGTGCTTAGCAAAAAGCACTCAAACCTCTTTGGCGTGTTTGAGAGGAAAATACTTCGGAGGATTGTTGGCCCCGTATGTGAGGAAGGACGATTCCGGAGACTCTACAATGACGAGATCTACGAGCGCTATCGCGACATAGATGTTGTGAAGAAAATAAAGCTCGGTAGGCTTCGGTGGGCAGGGCAACTAGCTCGTATGAGTGAAGATGAGCCTGCTCGGAAAGTTCTCTGCGGTAAGACCTATGGGGCGCGACAGCGAGGGAGACCCAACCTTCGTTGGAAGGATGGCGTGGACCAGGACGCTCAGAGCTTAAGGATGCCAAACTGGATGACATCGGCTCAGAATCGGGACCGGTGGAGAGAACAGTTGCGAGAAGACAGGACCGGATCCCGGTTGTAGAGCGGTTAAAGAAGAAGAAGATACTGCCTGTTAAGCAGAGATGTACTTTATTCTGGTGTTGTAAGAATTTCCACCATAGAGAAAAAGGCAACAAAAATCAAAACAAACATTTTTTGTAACGGTGGTTGTAACCACGTTGAACACAACCCGACAAAAAATGTGACGCCAACAGTACCCGACTACCAAATGAACAAAGAGGTGTACTGTCCACTGTAGACCCGACCTAAACGAAACTTTGGTACCCTATTACTAATCGGTTAAGCCGGCTGGATTCCTTTTTAGTGGTGCTCTTGTTTGGGTTTTGGGGCATAGAGGCTTCGAAGGTAACAAATGAGACAGACAAGGACTTTCTATGTACATATGTTGCCAAGGTCGGATAATTCACCTGCAGAGGAGGATTAGCCATCAAATCCTTTCCATTGAAAGGATTCAACCTTTTCAGACTTAACTATTTTTATAAAGTTTTTTTCCCTTACTTAGGATGCTGTAGATTATTGTGCTTTAAGTTTTTGTGGTGACATTGAGAATTCATCAACATTCCTTTGGTAATGTTACGTTCTAAAAGTTTTGCCAGTTACCTGGAATTACCCTATTTAGTTACGTACTCCTTACATGTTGAAATTAAATTGTTTTGGTTTTTCTGTTAATTTTTGTTTATCTATTTTCCTTCTAGTAAAATTTCACTCAATTTCTCTTTCGACAAGATGGAAACTTGCCCAAATCTAAAACTTTAATGTCCTTAAAATACAGCCCTTCCAATAATGTCCCTTGACCTTGTTTCACTCATAAATAAACAATTTTTTTTTTGTATGATTTATGACTTGAGATAATATTTTGTGCCTTTTAAGTCCTTGGAATTCTTGGAATTTTGGAGAATTTGGCACACACGTAAACTTTTACTTTTTACATGATTTTTAAAGGATTATTTTGTTTAAGAGATTGCAAGGAGCGAAGGGTTGTATTTGTCTCAGAAAACCCCTTAAAATTTATTTAAAAAAAATTTCAATGAATTTTTTTTTATAATATTTTTATAGTTTTTGACATTTTTAATGAAGAAGGTGTTTTTAGATTGCTTTAGAGATTTTCTTTGATGAAATTTTATTTGGGTGAAATTTCAATGGAGGATAAAATTTATTGTTCGTGTACTGAGCAAAGTATCATAAAAACTGGGTCAGATGAGGCGTTTTCAAAGGACGTTTGAGTATTTTATGAGTATTTTTTTGGCGGAAGAAAAATTGGAAAGAGGAGGAATTTCTTTTTTCAAGAGCATGACTTGAAGTAAGTACATGCCTCATGGACAGGTTGAATTAGGGAGTGTTGCATAATTCCAGTTATGGATAGAATAAAAATTTTTGGAAAGCCCGGTTTGCAATTATGTAACAAGGATGAGGAATTTTCATTTTTTTTGTGTTTATTGCAGACATAATATTTTCTTTAAAAGAAAAATCGTTTTTAAATTCGAATCAAGATGTCTGCACCCTCTAACTTGTTTAAACCTCGTATTAAATCGTATAGCAAAATTTGGGAAGAGAAAGTTCGTCCGGATTAACAACTGTGTTATTACAGGTGTGGCCAACCCAAATGGTATTGCGGGCCACTTTGAAAATGCATTATGATTCCGCGGGCCAGAGTGATTCAAATTTAATATAATATAATTTAGGGAGAGAGTTCCAAAGTTGTGCAAAGAACAAGAAAGAACGCTGACACTAACGTGCGGAAACGTTGAATTATTAAATTATTATTTCTGAAACAGTCGCAAAAGCTGATACTCACGATAGTCAATAAATGCTCGATTACATTGGCTAGTCAGCTAGTATAATAGTGACGATGACACTCACAATTTTCCACTAACTCAGTAGTCCACTAGCCAGCTCGAACTAATTCCGTCATTTTGTAGTCAATGAAACCAAGCTACTCGCAGCTAGTAACTAGAAACTATGATGACACACGGTTAGTTGACTGGCTAAGACCACACGACAGAGAGTATCGAGTAAAGTCTTCGTCTTAGTAAAGGCTTTAAATTTTCTCGGAAGATTGTTTACAGTCTACTAGTTATCTAGTGAGCATACATGATGGCACTGGGCGAGTTTATTAGCAGCTAGTGAATTCGTCGGCTAGTAGCTTGTAAACTTGCTCAATGTAATCGAGCCTTTAGAAAGGAGCCCAATACGGAGTTTGAGTACGGCTAATTGTGGTCAAAACGGAGTACACAATTGTTAAACGCTACTTTAAATTTGTGGGCGCATGAAGAATCGGGAGAGGGATAGATGGAAAGGCCATATATTAGAATAGGTAGTAGTAAGGCTATAAACAAATTCATACGCACAGCCCTTTTCAACAAGGCACACTGATAAATAAGTTTAGACAGGAGTCTAATGAAACTACTATAATGTGATCACAGTAGGCCACGCTGCTATGCAGTACCACCCCAAGATTTCTTGCTTTATTAACGCAAACAAGAGGAACCGACTTTAACGCGATAGCAGAAATGTCAGGACGAACAGTTACAGAGTGAGAGATATAAAAATACACTAGGGATTTCAAAAGATTAAGCTGCAGTAAATTTGATGTCGACCAGTAGGGTACACATGACGAAAGTAAACAGCACACTTTTTCACACACATACATATGTATTTTATCTCTTGGCGCAGGGAAATATAGCTGCACATCGTCTGCATACATATGAATCTTAGAATATCGTTAGTAAAAATATTGATTAAAAGTGGCCCAAAAATGGAGCCTTGAGGGACTCCAGCGTGCAGTAGGGCACTTAAGGAACTTTAACCAACTAGTTTAACCATTTGAGAGTGGTTAGATACGAATCTTTGAAAAAGCTTAAGAGTAGAGAAAACAAAATGTGCTTGTAATGCCAGTTTTCGTAGAACCAGGATGTTATTGAAGGCTGTGATGTTTACGAAAGCCTGATTGCCTTATTTATATTTATAAATTGTAGATCTTAGCAATACGCCTTTATTTAAGTAGCCAACAGCTTTTAAAGATGCTTTGCCAGAAATGTAAGAATACTGAGAAGCCGAAAATCGGAAGGACTGGTAGGAGAAGGGCACTTGGGAATGGGTATGATTAAATCATTCTTCCAAGTCAAGGGAAACTACCGTGAAGTAGGAGATGACTATGTGAGTAAAAATAGTCTATAGACGAAGTATGAGCATTATTAAGAGACCAGGCGAAATGTAATGTAATTGGTTGGCAAGTTTTCGTCAGACAGGATGGTGCGGTATTCATTTTTCGTAAATTCCATTTTCGGTAAGATACGATTCGCCGTTGAAAATTGAACCAAGTTCCACAACTTTTTGTCCTAGACATCACAAATTGCAAAACTTACAACTTTAATTTTAAGGCAATTGTTTTGAATGTTTGCGAAACAGGGTAAGTCTTCCAATTCATCACAAGGTGCCTTCAAGTTTTCATCAAAAATCCGCTGGCAAGATAAAATTACAAATGAAGCCGTAAGGAACGTGTCGAGTTGGAAGACCTAGAACAAAGTGGAGGAGAACCCAGCCAAAAGAGGCCACAACAAGGAGGGCAATTGTTTCCGCAATATGTTACATGCGGGATTAAAGAAGCAAAAGAAAAAGAATTCTGCACTCATAATACACTAGCTCGATGTTAACCAGAGTAGTGTGTTTGCATTCTTTATTTTGAATTATTGTTACAGAGAAAAGCAATTGGTTGGATTTTTATCCATCAACCCGGTCACTCTGTGCACCCCTTTGTGAACCTTATAGTACAAAATATTTTGTTAAATCTTGTTGAACTCGCGGGTCGCACAATTTCCTGCCGCGGGCTGGCCACCCCTACTACAACACTACAACAAACTGTAAACATAAAAAAAACTCAATACATACCTTGCTGTTGTGAATAGTCCAAATATAAATATGACCCCAATGAATAGGCCAAAATTTCGCAACATTTTCAATAAGCGACGGAGTCTCAATTTGATCAGACATGGACAGTGTATTTATTGGGATCCCATTACCTCAGCAATAAATCCAGTCGATACCAAGTTTATCCTTACTTATGGTGACAGTGAAAAGTAACTTTGAAGCTCAAGGCCACATTTCCGCAATCCCTCCGTCTTCACTCACAACTCCCTTTTCTGAAATAAATACAGAAGAAGAAAAAATACATAATTCTGATGTGAAAAGATTTTGTGTTTTGTTGTGAGATCCTTTTAAGAAACTGTTTAGAAGTATGAAATGCGTACATCCTTGATGAGTTGTATACCAACAATGATTCAGGAAGGATAATACAAGATTCTGAAAATAAAACGCAAAAATGTCCACAATACTCGTACATTGAGATGGATGGAGATGGGGCGGGCATTTTGCAACCCTTTTGTATTTTGTTGTTTTGGTATTGTAAACATGTCCTCAATAAATTGTTGAAACTTAAGTAGCTAAAGCAATTATGGTACTATAGGAATTTATGTTTCCACGAAGTTGTCGTAGAAAAATAAAAGTAGGATTCGCAGATGTTTTTATGTTTTACTACTCAAACTTTTATTTTTATTTACTTCAGTTGAGAGAGATCGTAAGTTAACTTTTTGTTTGCTTGAAGGTCCTTTATTTCTTTGTATGGAAATTCAACCCTTTGCGGAAGTTCAAATATGAAATAAATTACAATTTAGAAGTTGAAATTAAATAATTTTTGCTGGCCTTGGGAGTTTGTAAGAAATTCTGAAATTTTGACTTCCGGTTGGTGTGAATTTATGGTGTTCTGGTTGACTTTCTTACTGAATTGTTGAAATTTATTAAGGACGAAATTTGCAATCTAAAAAATGTCTTGTTCCTTTTTGTTCTATTTTCAAAGAGGTTGAAAAGAGAGTGAGAAAGAAGGTAGGTGGTGACGCATACCATAGACACATTTTCCCACAAGTTATCGAGAAAATTTGATGTCTGTTTAACCGGACTATTTTGGTTGTGTAAAGAAAAACCATCCATCCATGCGAGAACGAGCAGCTAGCCAAACAGGCCCATGACTGGAATCTGCAAGACCACATCCACGAGGGAATAAAGGAGTAAATGAAGTAGAAAAAGAAACTGAAGAATACTATTGTTAGAAGTGAGGTAAATTCCATGAAATATGAACTAATAAGTATGTCGACGGTTCGGCAATTATGGCAGGAAGAAATGAAGAACAATGGTGCCCACGGCGGATGGTACTGTTTTCACTAGGAAGATTAGAGGTTCGGGGTTTGTGATCCAGATGATCTTCAAATCGAAGACCATGTGACTGGGAGGGCTTTATAATTGGGCGCATAGCTAGATTCCCAGTAGGGCTCGAACCATTACTTTGAAGAAAAGAAAATTGCATGTCACCAGTCTAAGAGAGTATGTGAAAAGGTGAGGTATCTTACTGTGATCAGCATCATACGTCCGTTGTTCCTGAAGAGTAAGTTTTCGTGGAAAAAGTTTTAAACAAAAGCTGCTCAGCTTGGAGAGTGGAATCGTTTGCACACAAAACTCACTCCCACCCACTCACCCCAACAAAAGGAAACTAACAAGCACTTTTTCAGGTTGCATAGAGGCATAAGAGGATCCTGGATAAAGCCAAAAGGCTCCGGATCTCTTGGTAGCTTAGAAGGAGTTTCCGAAAATGAAATTACCGAGAAGTATCATAGAATCATCACAACTGACGGAAGACTGAAGGGATTCCAGAAAACAAATGGTCATTGGTTAAAAAAGGGCAGGTAGCTTATTTGAAGATTTCAACCTAGCCTGATCACTGAGACTCTTGAATTGCAATGAAGATAATTGATCGAGCATTGGGGCTTGCAAAGACCGATAGTGAAAGATTGTATCACAGTCAAGTTGTTTTTTTATGAACAAATTGCTTGTCTGTGCGAGCTCGAAAAGAGGCTGTAAGCAGTGTGGGCCAAGGCAAGCAGGAGAGAGCGTCCATTTCGGTAGAATATCACATTCAAGTTTTTCAAGTTTTTTTGTACCGTTTTCAAGTTTTTTGAAAAGCAGCTACAAAGAGTCAATAGTGGAGCAAATGGCGTTTGAGGGCCATTCTTGGAAGTTTATCTTAAACACCATCGTAGACTTTCCCAAATAATGGGGATTTGAAGTCTAGAAGGGGGGTCTTCAAGGAAAGCTTAAATCGGGGATTTGCATACTATAGCCTGAACCGCTCGCTGAAGGGGGAATTTTTCAACTCTTTTGCCCTCCATACACAACGAGGCAAGTTGATCAACTTGGTTGACTACTTTACCGGGTTTTTTGCCACATACTTACAATTTGGTTGACCAGCCACTCCATACACGATAAAAATTTTTGTTAGACTCAACCAAGTTGATCAACTTGTGTCGTCGTGTATGGGCAGCATTATGGAACCTATCGTCAGTCATTATTTCTATAGTTTTGTTGGAGATAAGACAGTATTTCGTCTTGGAAGCATTTAAATCGACACGATTGCGGTCCCAATGAAGAATAAGTTTAATGCTCTTCTTGATTTGAATTGGGCATTAGTCAACGGTCAAAGTATTATTTACCAGGGTTGGAAGCTTGGTTTGGCTATGCCCGAACGTGACCCGAACACGGAACAGTTTGAGAGTCTTCACTCCACAACCGACCATTAGTTGCCTTCTGTCCATATCCTTTGGTAAATGGTAGTTTGGTAAATAAAATCATTGAACATTACGATTTCTTATACCTTTAGCGGCCTCGGAAGCTTAGTTAGTTAAGGTTAAGCTGGTTAAGGTACGGCATTTGACTACCAAAACACATTATTTACCTATGTACGTCCACTTCATTCGATGAATAAACTATGACTTTGACCACCAAAATGTCAAGGAAGGTCTTTTTTCGAAATTTCGAAAATTTCAAATCTTTGGCCTAGGTTGGTCAAATAAGGTATTAATCGACTCAACTCGATAAGAAGATCACAACGGTACTAATTATTAGTTGTACATTTGTATACTTCTCAAGTTATAAACGTAATTGTTTAAACACAAAACGTAAAATAGCAAAAACACCAAACGAAATTCGCTTTTGTAAACTTTTTGGTATTTTGACCTTTCGGTAATTTGTCTTTTTGGTCTTTAGATCTTTTGGGATTATGTATTTTGGTAGTTTGTCTTTTTGGTCATTCGGGTTTCGGTATTTTGGGTTTCGAGATTTCGACCGACATCCCATTGGAAGAGGGTCGGTAGAGTAAAGGCCGTAGCAGAAGCTAAAAATTGGCACGGTGGAGCAAATTAGGATATAGTATGGAAATGAACATGTAGCACGCTGGTGTTGCTTTATTCTCATGTTATCAGCATCAGCCAATAGAAACACTGTAATCGCAGCGCTGCATTAGGTTCTGAATTAGCCTTGCTTGAGATTTCGTGTTGTCATTTCTTCATCCTTGGTAGTTGGCTTTATTTCGATACCCGCACCAAGAGTATTGACATGTATTATTCTGTCATTAAATTCTACAAACAGTTCTTGCGGTAGCACACCGGGGTGAAGTTGGTCACGACTTAGTGCTTGACCAAACCATGATCAACGTTAATGTTCTTTCTGAGCATTTCTTTTGACCTCACAACAATTTTTATAGAACTAGAAAAACCTCCTGTTTTGTTGGGATCTGAAGGGATAAAATCTGATTTTGGACGTTGCCCGTACGTTTTGGCTCATACTGCCATCAAATCATACATTCTACATGATTTGGCCAGCTCGTTACCCAATTAGAAGGAAATAAAAAAAAAAAAAGATTTTGACATATATTGCGTCTGATGACCGCCATACTGTTTTTTTTAAATTAAGCTACTCAATGCCAATCGGACTTATTAAACGATTCTAACGGCACCTCGGCCATCTAAATCCGTTCGGGCTTTTAGAACTATGCTGTAAGAAAGAAACATGAACCCTGAAAATATTACACTTCTTTTTTGACGTATCGTATTACATAGAGTTTTTATAGGGAATTTTCATTTCGCTTCAGCAGCATACTAGGCTTAACTATTAAATGATTATTCATGGTGTTCCGGTAATAAAGGACTTTTCGAATTATTTAATTTTATTTAAACAAAAAATTGGCATTTACTTAACACATATTTATTAAGTGTTGTATATATTTGAAATCGTCTCAATTTCAGATTTCATTTGATACCCATATAGACTCAATCAGAAAAAAATATAAATAAATCGAGTGTGACGTAAAATGGTCCGCCATATTGTTTTTTGAAAAATCCGTTCAGGCGTTTAGAATTGGGACAAAGAAACGTACATACAAATATGAAACCTAAACACATTACACTCCTTTTTTGGGGTAGCCGTGTAAAAATAGTGACTTGTAGCGTTGATTGAATTACCTACCGCTATAACAATATCTTATCATATACGTATATTCCGGCTTGGGTTAGCTTTGCATTAGCTTCACGTACATGATAGATGCGGTCTTTTTCAGTCTCATAGCTGGCACGGTTGAATCAACATTATTTACATACATAATATATTAATTGGCTCATGGGTTTTCATGTTTTGACCCTGCCCAGCAAAGTTTAATCTAAAGGTCGAAATAAAATTACATTATTCAAGCAAGCAAGCAGACAACCAGCTCAAAACCTTCGAAAGGAGAACGTAAAAAATAATATTTAGGTCAGTAAGGATTAACTAACCCAAATCGCCTATTAGAATGAACAAAGAACTTGAAAAATGTAGGTAAGAAGAAGCAATGGATATAGTTTGCACTTCAAACTGGGCAGACTAGGCTAAGTTACACGAACCTCTTAAGAAACAATGTTAGTCCGGATTTTCAACTACAGACTGACAGGGAAAAAAAACATAGAAATATCAAGAAATAGGTGAACGGATGATGTGCTAGATGATATATAAAAACTACATATAGCCGAAGCTGAAGAGAATTAGTAGAGACAATTGTAAGAAGAAACTTCAAGAGGCCTGAGTCCTAGAAGGACTTTAAAAAGAAACTTATTTTCAAGGTAGATTTCACAATTTATTACTTGTTTTTTTGATACATATTTGCATTTTTAGCACAATGCGAGCCCCACAAAGCCCAAACAAAACAATGTATCAAACCAAACATACATATACAATATTTACGCTTGATCGCAGTAAAGTGATTGCCTACTAAATTTTACTAGGACTGTTGTATTTTTGTTGTTACATAAATTCATACCATAATCGATTTACCCCAAAGAAAGATGAAGGGACAAAAAATTTTATTCCGCAGATATTTCATGACCTTAATCAAAGCTTACATAAAAAAAAACACAACCCATCTGAGCCCTCGGTGTACTTTTTGGAAATTCTTCAAAGGTAACATCCATCTCTCTAGCATAGCATGTCTGTGGCACAACCTTTCTATCGTAGTGTGTGAGAGGGTTTTCTCTTGTGGAACAATAAAACAGACAGAACAAAAAAAAATTTTGAATAATATTTTGAACAAAAGGACGAAAATAAAAAATAAAGAATAAAGAATAAAAAAAAAAAAATAGTTTCATAAAAGGATCCACAAAATTTTTACATATGTTGATTAGTATGGAATGTCCTTAAAAATATGTAGAATACACAATTGGATCCTGTTCCGGAAAACAATGAATCAGAAGTGCAGAAACTACATTTCGTCTACCTATATGTGGAAAATGTAAATCAGTGTGTATGGAGAGGTGGATTTGTTTATATTTACATACATATATATGTACGTGGATAAAATCCAAAAGGTAGAATTGAAATTAATTAAAGCTCTTACCTGCAGCCCCTGTCGTAGTCGTTTCACGTCCTTATTCCATTCACATAATCACCGGAATCCTTAACAGTTCATTCCTTGTAAATTGTTTCCAATTAGAGTAACTGCACACCATTGCACACGCATTTGAAAAGGATTCTTTGTTGTTGATATATTTTTCTCTACTTTAATTTTTATTTTGTCTGGGATTTAAAAAAAAAATCGGCGGTCATAACTTTTTATTCACAATATTTTTTCTATATAATTTTTTTTTTCTTCAAACTTTACTACTTTGGTAAATATACGAGAATCACTTGCAGTCACTTAAAGGATTTCAAGTAGCATATGTAATTCTGCTGTGTCACTTATTGCTCATGGTTAACCGCAAGAGATTGACCCATTTTTAATGGGGATTTCTTGCAATAAAAGACAGCGACAAAACTGCACATATTATCAAAGAATCATACACATCCACATATCCACAGTCGCAATGCATACTATAACGCGATAAAAAAAAAAAAAAACGGAAAACTTTACGTATATATTATGACCTTAGATACTATGTTCGTTGGTAGGCCGAAGAAAAGTCCTTATCGCGAAAAAAACTACACTTAGAAAAACACTTCAAAGCCAACATTTTTTAAGGACTCCAGTATCTCTACATAATTAATAAAAAAAAATCTTTTTAAACTATTCCTGTTTTTTTTTTTTTCAAAAAATAAATCAAAAACTCTCTTCACACCATTTATACATATATTAAAAATAAAAAACAAAAAACAAAAATAACAAGGATAACTTTTAACAACGGCACTGATTCTGTGTTGTGGAGTAAGAATCCTTCTCAAAGGACATCCGACATTCTCCCGCAATTCGCCGAAGATAACTTGAAAATTTTATTTTGTCCTGTGCGTTATCAAAATCTCATTTTGTGTTTTTTTTTATTTATACTTTCGAAAAGGTGTAATTTTCCTGTGAAATTACTGTAATAAAATTTTCGCCGTTTCCGGGAAAGACAGATGAAAAACCCCGACCGAAATTTTTTTGTTACCTGAATGATATGGGAACTTTTTCTATTTGATTATATGCGATGCTGGAGGCTGTAATCTGGAATTTCGAATTGGGGAAAAGGACTTGCGCCTGGCTGTGATAAAAGTTCTCCTATTTGAGATGGGATGCTGCTGCCATCTGTTGATGAGATAAGAAAGTTGGTGTTTTGGAAGAGGGGAGGGGGGTTGATTTGTATTCAAAAATGAAAGACTGTTAGAGCTTTTTTTTGCTAGGGATGTTGAGCTGGTGACAGTAAAATCACATTTTATTAATTTTTTTCACAATTACGGGACATTTATGGACTTGCACACTTCAAGAAATGCTCGCAGAGTCCTTCCCACCAAACCTCACTCCTTCCCAAGCCTCAAATCATGCCGCAGGACAACTAAACCAAAGGCGCAAAGACTCATGAGCGAGTTTGGAAATTCCTGAAAACATGAGTAAGCGTAATAGCTGCCAACGTGCTTTTCATGAGTTGGGCGTTCTCAATCAAATTACATTTGTCTGGGTCCCGGGTCACCGGGGCTTCGAAGGCAATGAAAGTGCGGATGCCCTGGGCTCTGATTTAGAATTCATTGGTCCAGAGCCGGCTATTGGGGCACCGTCCAGCTTGCTGCAAAGGGCCCTGGCCAATCGGACTTTGATGAAACATATTGAACGCTGGAGGTCCGCGCCTGGACTGGCCAACTCTAAGCGGTTCCTTCCAGTGCCGTCCCCTAAGACGGCCAAGGAACTATTACGGCGCAGTAGGAGTGATGTTAGGACACTTGTTGGCTTAATTACCGGACACTGTGCCCTAAATTACCACTTATGGAAGATAGGAAGGGCGGAGGACCCTACATGTAGGCTTTGCCTAGAAGAGGATGAGTCTGCCCTCCATGTTCTCTGTGAGTGCCCTGCAATAGCGAGGAGCAGGGTCTCTTTGTTCGAGAAGTCCCTGCTCGAACACTCAAGTCTAAGCGACAAACCACTAGGCAGACTGCTGAACTTGTTCAGGCGGTCTGGCCTACAAATATGAGGTGTAGGGGTTGTAGTACAATAGGCCAACTTAATGGCCGCAGTACCTTTGGACCTACATAATACCTCACACAGGAAAAAAAAGCGTAATAGGAAACAACTCCCGCTCGTGAGGGAGGAGTGAGTAGAATGAGTGAGGATTTTCTTACCCTGATTTTTAGTTCATTTTATTAAAATAAACGCGTATTTTTTAGTTTTTTTTTTTTAAACTATATATTTTATTTTCTAGTTTTGGGTTTATCATATGTCTTCTGCCATTTTGTAGTGACCTCCATATTACATTTAAAATGACGAGCGCGTTGTTAAGAAAATTATTATCCGCCATTTTGTGTTGTCCGCCAATTTGTGTTTTGAATGACGCCACAAAGTTAATTGTATCTATGTATGTTTGCGGTCGGGAAGCACAATTGCAAAATTCTGCCGCCATATTGGAGCCACCATCTTGATTTTTAATAAAATGGTCAGATTGCATTGCCATAGAGATGAAGTTCATATAAAGCACATAAAAAGGCGCCTTTTTGACTAGCCAGTGGTAAGAATCTTTCATCAGTCGAGCAACGTCGAGGATCACGAGTAAAACAAGACGCACTGTAGGGGAACGCATCCAGTCGGTGGTATCAGATTCCCACTGTTTAAACTCACTTTTCTAAGACGTTTGAGGCAAAACCCGCACAAGCCGTAAAGATATTCCTTTGGCCTGGCATCATGCTCGTGCCCCTAAAAATGGTCCCTCGAAGGAGTGCTCACCAGAGTCGGTACAGTGGAGAGAAGCAACTAAACCAAAGGCATGCTATTCTATGCTTTCTTTGTGAGAAAGATAGCTTCGACGTAGGTAGTTACCCAAGCCACTGGCTATATACAAGCCTGGAGTTAAGTCGAAGATGGAAAACGTTTTGGCAGGGATGGTTCTATGGCGTAAAAACCACCGTCTTTTTGTCTTCCATTCCCCTTGCGTGACCGGCTTATGTCATTGCAGCACGGGGTCAGATCAGCCATCTAACTGTTATCTCTCCCAGGAATTCTTTGCCTTTTTCGGCCACTTCGAGCCTCGCATTGCATAAGGTTTTAATGGATGGCCTTCAGTGTCACTTCCACCTTTCTCCAACCATTCTCCGACTTCATCATCTGGTATAGGATGTTCTCTGGTATTAGCTGTACCTCGGTAGCGGTTTCATGCACAGCCATATTCTTCGCAAATCTCAGTCCTCCACGTTTATTCCAAGCTTTTGAACATATTTTTTTGAAGAAAAAGGAACTAAGCAGATCTTTCGTCGCGTCCAGAAGATTTGTTTGCGGCAAGCTTTTTGACCCATCTATATATTCCTAGGGGACTGCGAAATATTTTTTATACCGTCCACGATCTTAGAAATTGTTGCTTCCAAATATTTTTACAACTCGAGCTATTTCAAATCGTGTTTAGTAGTATAGCTGTGTTGGTCTGGTGTACCTATTGCACGATCGAGCTTTTCGTTTTGTTTCTTGGGCTGCAGCTTTGGTTTGTGTCTTGGAAAGCGTTTCCGTTTTGGTGAACTTCCAATGTTTCCCATACAAATTGTATTTTGAAGCTAAGCCAGGTACATAATTGATTATAATAGTTTTACACACAAAGACCACACACCAAACTTAACTAGACAATCTAAATAGACCATACAGAGAGACCAGACCTGAATAGTTCTATCAATTTGTATACGAAAAATTATAACTTAAACGCTCTGAGGCGGACAACTATACAGCCAGCCAGGTACACAGCTAGATAGGTAGGTCGGTCTGCCTGGTAGCCTACCCAAACATGAAAGCCCACCCAATACACACTACAGTGAAGTTCAGCTAGTTTCACACATGTGGTGCAAAGGCTCACCAAAAAAGGCTCACAAGACACAAACCGCAGAAGCTACAGCCCAAGACACAAATGAAATATTTGCTTGCGCAATATTATGAAATAGGTGGCACGGACCAACATAGCTATACTACTAAGCATCGGAAGCTCGGTGTGTATATGTAAAACGAACGTTTTGCTTGAATTTATGTTCTAACCTTCATTAGATAGCTTCTACAGAATAAGGACATCGCGAAGTACCTAGTTCAGCTCCCCCGGAATATAGGTAGTGTGTTTTAATAAATAAATAGAAATTTGGAATTTACCGGACGAAATGTATATACATAGCTAACGATGGAGAAAAAATTGTATATATGTACGCCCCCACAATCCTAATCCAATGTGTACAATTTTTTTTAAATCTATTGTTAACTAGTATTTGTAACTTGACTAGTATATCACCAAATTTTCGCCCCTTTGCAACTTAATATTTAATGATATTTTATGTGAAAAACTTTTAAGCAATTTGTTTTTATCAAATTAAATTAAAATAAAAATGGGCAAAAAATAAAGGACAACTTTTACATACTTGAGCATAACCAAAAATATGCAAAATTATGCAGATTGGCGTACTCAGGAGGAAAAACGTTTTTGTTTTTTACTTGCATGCAACAAAGTCATAAAAGTGCCTGACAGTCATTGCAAAGAAACCGGAACCAGCCATAGTTTAGGTTATTACAGGCTTCTCTCCCAGATTCATTTGAAATTGTTGTAAGAGATTGTAGAATCTGTAAGAACAATCCTCTTTTAAAATTTACCTCTAAACAAACTTGGTTAAGGATAATTATTATTAAGAAACACAAATTCCAGCATACCTACTCAATTGTAACTTAAAAAATTAAGACGGATCAAATTCTTCTAAACTCACGGTGGTTTGACTATCCTCGTTCTTTTTATTTCAATGAAACTTAAATGATGTGAAAAGAAGGAGTCAAACTCCTGCGAATTGCACACGAAATTCCAGAAATTATACAAAAGTATTCCGGGAATTTATATTTGGCACAGCGTTTTACTTTCTTCTAAATGAAACTAGTGAGTCTGAGTGAATGGACGTGGGGTTGTAAGAAAACCTCAAGTAATTTCCCCAGTTTGAGGTTTAGTGTGTTTTATTTGTGGGGTTGTCTTGGTGGGCGGGAGGTATGTGGTAAGAATAAATGGCGGTGAGATTTTTGCCTTTAAAAAGTTGGATGATGAACGCGAATAGGTAAATAAAACGTTTCTTTTAAAGTTTGTTTAAATAAGATTTAATTTGGTTGTCGTAAAAGGGAGTTGTGCCAATTGAGATTGTGGATATGTGGAGTAGTAATCACAAATTAATAATACTGGAATTTAGTAAATTGAAAAGAAGACAAAAGCTCGGTATCAAGTACTACAATCAGTGTTTGGAGTTAACGATAAAGTTAAGTAACTATACATTGATAAAAACACCCTGCAAAAAGAGCAGCAATTACTCGGAAAAGCTGCATTTCAACCACAGCGATGTTCAAGAACCCAACGACTTTGCAAGAAATACTACTACCATATGGGTGGTAATTCACCCAATTTACATTAGCCGCGTTCTTTTTACACCGTGATCCAGATCAGATCAGCCGAGCATAAAAGAACGGACTTGGATCATGGAAGAAATTTAGTTTTTTACAGTTGTAGTTCTGATTTTTGATATATTCTGTCGCAATTTATATCAGTCTCTAAAACTTATTAAAAATATTTCTGATTTAAAAAGAATTTATAAAAATGTTTAGTTGACTTCCAAAATTAACAAAAGGCAACTTTTAATCATTTTTCCAAATAAATTTATGAAATTTTGCAGAGCTACCAAACCTTAAAATTAAAGAAAACAGTACAAAATTATAAAAGCTCTGTATTTTCCAATGAGATGTGTCTTGGATATGGTTCTTACACAAGCTAATTTTGTATCACCGCTTTTGATCCAAATCTTTTTTGGATCAAGTTGTTGTTGTTGGTTTGCTTGAAAGTTAATGATCTGAGTGGGATCACAGTGTAAAAAGAACGCAGCTATTGTGAACGTTAAAATCTCCAGCAATAGTTATTTCACACTTTGAGTTAGAGGAACAAAAATAGTTATTTATGCTAAAACTTAAGTAAAGCAAACAAACAGAAGAAAATGTCGTGGAATGGGATATAGCTCTGAGTTGGTTAAAATATAAATATATAATACGTAGTATTATACATTTTGTGTTAAGATACGTCATTCTTAACATAGATGTCAATATCCCTTTGGGTGTTGTACACTAAGGTGTACACCTTTACACCTAATAGTGACGATAAGTGACGTCACATTAAGTCATATTTCAATGGCTCAAGCACCTATAATCCAACCTAGTAACTATGGAAAATAGATTTTGAAAATGTTTCACTCTTATATACCTTAAAAAAAGTATAGTTTTTAGGTATCTTTTAACTATTTGTATAATCTGCTTACCTTAAAAGTTTACAAAGTAATATTTAAACTATCAAGATGCCATTGAGATGTACAATGCTACTTCTGTAAATTCTAGATCTGCAAATCAATGTTATAAAAACTTCTACTTAGCAGAATTTGTGTTGAATGATTCCATTTTGTTTGGATTTGGTTATATCGACGACAATCAATTTCACTAGATTTCATTATCAGAATATTTTTTTTAATGTTCAAGTTTATATCCTTCAAGTTATTTTCTACTTTTTTCATGCGTACATACTTCAATTACACTACAAGATGTTTATTTTTTTCTGTGACTGCTTAATGTGACATTGTAATTGCATACAACAAATGTTTTCAAATTATTTTGGTCTACCAATTTTAATCTGCTATACTTATGATAATATGTCAATCAACACTTAATATCAACTTCATCAAAAAAATGTATTAATCATTTCTTAGCAAAGTTGAAAATTTTCGCTTACGTAAATTACATAACGCAATTTTTGAAAATTTTTCTGTTTGTTTCTCTCCCTATTAGGATTAAGCTATCTCTTTGAAGAAGTCTGCCAGACTTCAAGTATGTTATTGATACTGTTAGCTGTAGTGTCATCCTCTTCTCTTACTATAAGGCAGTTGGTTTTGCATCCTTTCTTTATCATGTTTACTTCTTAGTAGAAGCTCCTAGGGGCAAAATCGTACCGTCATTTCCTCGATGGTACCTCCTGAATAACCAACCGATGATGGACGTACCTAGTGCTCGGGGTAAAGATGGGCCAGATAGATATATTTGAGAGGGAGGTTCTGCAAAGGATATAAGGACGAATCAATGTAGACAATGCATGGAGAATACTCTACAATCATGAATTGTTCGATCTATACAAAAAGTGTAAACTCTAGATCAGCGGTGCCCAACCTACGGCCCGCGGGCCGGATCCGGCCCGCGAAGAAGCTCAATCCGGCCCGCGAGCTCCTAGTCGGATATTCGTAAATTATTGACCAAATACCGCGTATTTTTTAAATTTATTAAAGTATTTTCTGTGAATTTTATTAACTACAATATTTCTGATATTGTTATATGTATTTTGATTGAATAATTTGTATTTGTACATGACATCGGCATGACACGGTGTGTCATGCCGATGTCGACTAGTGCTGCCGCGAGTGGCGAGTCTAGATGCATGCCAAGCTATTGCGTTTACCTTGGGCCGGTCACGACCAAAGAATGGATGGCTCGAAGATACCAAAAAAAAGTTTTTATCTACAACCAGCTGGCAAAAGCCCAGTTGACAAACCAGGGTCAAGGTGGGAAGACAATGTTAAGGCCGATGCAGCAAAACTATTGAATACAAGAAACTGGAGACAAGCTGCGGAGCAGAGAGACACCTGGAGGAAGAAGCTGATGGAGGCCAAGGCTCGAGTTGGCCTATAGAGCCATCGATGAAGAAGAAGATTAAATAATTACAACTACACAAAAAAGTAGTATATTAATGTAGTAAATTGAGAGCGAATTTATTTGCTCTGAAGACGTGGATTTTATTTGGAAAACAATAATTTTTGACAAAATAATTTGCATTTTTTATAAATTTATCAGTGAAGTTTATTAAGTACTTTTTGGGTGTAGCATCAACTTTGGTGTTGCTCCATAAATCACACTTTCATCTTGGCAACGAGTTGTGAAAATTGGGGGTCTAACCTGTAAGAAAATAAAACGTCATGGTACCAGGGCGGGTTTTTACCAGACCTACCTTTAATTAATTTTGTTGTCTGTCAAGAGACATGCCTGACTTCAGTTTCTAAGTTCATTTAATATCTATATCTCGTCTCACAGTGTTTTTTACCGAACTCCTTTGAAACGGGTTGACCGATTTGTATGAAATTAGCTTTGTATATTTGGTAGGTCTGAGAATAGGTCGTAGGCTATTTTTTATACCTTTAACAAAAAAAAAAAAAACAGCTGAAAAATGGTAAAATTAGGAATTTTCACTTCATTTTAGTTTCAATAGCTTCATGGCCAACCTATTGTTTGAGAGCTTCGTAAATGTAAAACTGTCATTAAATTGAATTATTACATTTAATGAAAATTTCAAATTTACGCAGCTGTCAAGCAATAGGTAGGGCATGACGATATTGAAAATAAACTGAAATTCAATAAGCAATATAGTATACTGAATATACGTTAGATCCATGGAGGCCGTCTCAAGAAGTCGGTTTAACACTTTCTTCACAACCCCCTCAACATGGGTATCAAATGAAAGGGTATGATAAGTAGAATACAATAAACAATAAAGTTCAATATACCGTTAGATCCATGGCAGCCGTCTCAAGAGGGCGAATTGCCACTTTCTTCACAATCCCCTCGACATGGGTATCAAATGAAAGGGTATGATAAATTATATACCTACAATAAGCAATGTAGTATACTAAATATACCGTTAGGTCATTGGCGGCGGTCTCAAGGGGACGGATTACCACTTTCTTCACAACCACCTCGACATGGGTATCAAATGAAAGGGTATGATAAGTAGATTACAATGAGTAATGTAGTACATATACTCAATATATCGGCCGTTAGATCCAGTTTATGGCTGCAGCGAGGCGTACCGGGTCCCAGCTATCCAAAATACAGAAAATAAGGGGTTCATTGAGACGATTCATCCTGTGTATGAAAAATCATATCTCGAAAAATGCCATGTCAATGGATGGTTTTTATAGTCTCGATCAAAATGTCAGATCTCTAATAGTTTCACATTTTATTAATTGGGGTCAAAAATACCAAAAAATGCACTTTTTCAAACTCTCCTACTGTGTATTAAAATTCATATTACCTGATTACTGCTATTGGCTATGCTATGGGTGCGGCAGCACCGGGTCCCAGCTATGTAGTAATTTATACAGGAAGTTTGCGTTTATTGATAACTTTTGAATTAAACCAAGTGTTGTAGAGAATCATTGATTTTCGGTTGGAAACAAAGGTGTATGTGTGCGTTGGCTGGCAAGTTCTGTATTTGTAGAATGATGTGCTGCTAAGGGACGGACAGGAAAGCAAAGCGGCTGACGATGTTCCCCGTCTAGCCTAACTTTCGTTTTCAAGTATCCTGATCGTTCTTCCGAGACTGCCGCGTCAGCTTCTGAAGGGGTGCGCGTACGTTCAGGTAAGTGGTGTTGCAATAGTTTAATGTTGTGTCCTCATAATCTCTACCCTCCACGACGACCCCTCTGGCAAGCCAGCCCCGCCTTGGAGGATCGCGTTGTCGTGTTCAGTTCAAATTTTGTTTTTTTTTTGTGTGAATCTGAGGTTGGTCTTTTCGGGTTTTCACCACATACCTTAATTTTGATCATTATTTAAAACAATGCACAAAAGTTAAATGGAGATTATCAAGCTTTATGGTTACATATAATTAAAAAGGTACAACTTAAGAGCTTGAGTGCATAATTAATTGCAAAAGAATTATATAAAAAATCAACTGTTATGTATAATTAAAATTTGTACCTCAAAACTTCTAACTGTACCGTTAAAGTAATATACTACAGAATTCAACAGGAAATCCGTAAACAATAATTTCAACTACATACAATGTAGTCGTTTCCTTAAATATATTTTATTCTTCTACTTAAATTTTTATAAATTCCTTCTAAACTTCCTTATAATCCTCTTGAAATCCTTGAAAATGTTTTGCAACATTGAAGTAAAAATTGAATCAATATCCCCCCGAAACATTGTCGGTTAATGCCTTAATCATATACGTCAAGAACTCTTATTATGCTAAAAGCACTTGTGGCAAAGAAAAAAACCTCGGTTCTATTCAGTGATACTTTAAAAATATGTCAACCCGAAATTTAATGTACATATTCAATCATAAAACTACGTACTTAACCTACATGAAAAAAAAAATAAATATTCCTGCAAATGCTACGGCAGAGGAATGTCCTCTCTTTGTGAACATACGCCCCATGTCGGTCTGCATTCCTCTACTTATGGAAAAATATACTTGATCCTTTAAATTGAGATGGTCACAATATGGTCAAATACAAATATTTTCCATATAATTTTTTCTCGTGTTTTTTTTTTCAAGGATTATTTGAATTTTTGAATTTTATTCCCTATAATGTCCTTGCAGGGATTTCTCACATTTCGTTGAACATTAAACACAAGTGAGTCCTCCCCTCTTTTGTTGAATTGTTTGCATAAAGAAACGAGCTCATTGGAATTTCACAAATAATAAACAAATCATTTGATAAAGTAAATCTACAGAAAACACAACTTTTTTTTCCTGTTTACAAAAGGCTCCTGTGTGCTTAGGAGGTGTTATGCTATTGATTGATTGTTGATGAGCTAGTAAACAATCGTTTTTATTTGATACTGAAGGAAAAGTGGATCAAGTTCCGTCTCATGTAATCTCCAGGAGGTCCTTTCTAGGAATTCAAGTAATTGTCTATTAATTTATAATGCGGTTCATTCTTTTGCACAATCATATGTGGTTTTAGTACGATAAGTCACAGAGGAATTGATTTCCTACAGAAAGATACTTATTAATTGTGCAATTTGGTACATGGTATTAGCGATTTTCTGCTAATACTTTAATTGAATAAGCCGATTAAAGGACATTCTAGAAAATAGACTTGATAGTGATGAAATTACAGGAATAGTGGCTTAGGCCCACTCACATTCTAAGGATAGTCTAACGATTGTGGGGTGATTGGGAACTTGATGGAGGAACCTCTGACGCCTGCCACCTCTCTGTTTCTGCCAGGATGGTCTTTTTTTGCTACCATGCATGTGAGACTTTTATGAACCAATTAAAAAAAGATGTCTTGGCTCTCGCGATTTATGCAACTGTTGCTCTATAGTGAGCAACAACTTCGATTCTATTACCTTCGACCTACCTTCTTTGGCATAATCTCAAAAAGCAAAACAGGGTTGCACAGTCTCAAAGAATGGATTTTAAAAATTTAGGACATTTTTAAGAGGTGCAAATCTCTCCTCATGGTATCGGCCCGTTCTGTCCCAACGGGAAATGGAGTGCTCCAATGGGGATCTTAGAGCACTCTCTAACAAGCTTACAGCACTCCTGTGCACATACCAGTTCCATATATGTACTTTTTAACCTTGCATGCTATTAGAGAGGAGCATTCCTTTTAATGCTCCTTTAAAAGCGTTTTAGAAGCGTTATAAAAAAGTTTTTAAAATAACGAATTTTTTTTATCTGATAGACTAGACGCTTAGGGGAAGCCCCTTTGTACTGTTCGACAATCTATTTTTTCGTATAGAAAGAATGTCGAACAGCAGCTCTAGCCGGAAGATAGAGAGTAGAAAGAGATAGAAGTAGGAAGGAGCTGCCACAACCTTGCCGTGATATTTTATTCCAACCATTTCGCGACTCTGGCATCGGGGCATTTGAGAAACAACTCGCTGGAGAGTTATGCCTCCTGAAACGAGTTGAATCTCATCAGCCAACCGATGACATGCGCTTGGTGGAGCAGGGAAGGACTAGCGAAGACTATGACTGGAGGAATCAGGAATGTAAAGAGGGGAGAAGAAAGAAGGAAAGTTATGTGGGTGGGAAAGTGGAAAAGGCAAAGGACCGTGGGGCTGGCCGGGATTCAAACCCGGGACCTCTGGGATAGCAGTCAGGCGCCTTACCCCTAGACTATCGAGGCCCTCTGGATTTATGGAGACCTGAGGATATGTGAACGAACTACGGTGTCGAAAACCTTTTATTTTGTTCATTTTTTGCAATTGTCTTTTCCTTTCCAAGTTCGAGTGTAGTTTTACCAAAGTGGTCCCCAAACTCCGTTTTCTTCGTTTTATAAACATTCTGAAAACGCCGGTAATGCTTTTTTGGGAGTATATTTGACAGCGCTCAAAATTAGCTCTCATGAGCAGCGCGAATATAATTGAAGCAATCTTACATAGTCTGTATTGCCGAACTCCTACAACGCCCAAGAGTTCAAACGGGGCTTCAACAATTTTCTAACTCTTCTTAACCTGGAAACGTGATAGTACAAAGGGCGATTTCTGAAGTTTGAATTCATCTATGAACGCAGTCTGTGGCATCCTGTTATTGGTATCACAGGATGATCCATTTCTACAAAATATTGTTACCGGTAATAACCCAAGTCTACAGAGATTGGTCTCATTCTAGCAAAGGTTGCCAAAAAGTAGAAGTTTTGAGACATACGATGTCTACGTAGCTTTCCGGTTTTCGAAAAATAGATTTGACCATTGATACAGTGAGAGCTCTTCTAGTATTTTAAGGATACACACAAGTACGTGTATCGGTAGCCTAAAGAGTGTGCCGTCTGGGTACTATCCCAGAGGTCCCGGGTTCGAATCCCAGCAGGCCCACGGTCCTTCACCTTTTGGACTTTCCCATCTATATAATTTTCCTTCTTTCTTCTTTCCTCTTCTCATTCCTTAGTCCTTCCCCGCTCCACTAAAAGCACATGTCAATGGTGGGCTGATGAGATTCAACTCGACAAACTGTCCTTCTCCAACTGTCCTTCTTCACGGTTTCATATTACATCTGATTACGGTAAGTCTTTCGTGCATTCCCACTTTCTTGGCATCGTAAAGGGGCCAGGGGTAGGGGCCCAAGTACTTCGAGCAAAATTTGGATCCGGAAGAGAGCTATGCCCCCTTAATGGCCACTACATCGGGTATAGCGTAATTGTTTGTCCGTTTTCTCCTCACGTTGTACTGTGTATTGTTTTCTCCTTGGACCTTCGAGATATGCAGTTTTGCTGATGCCATCATTTCCTTAAGAATTTCTTCCTCCAGAAACTTTATCAATTACGATTCTGCGACTCTCTTCGTTTTGACTTCGATAATTAGTTCTAAAGGACTTTCCCCAGTGGATCAGTCGCATTTAGGTTCGCTTTGAAGTAGTTTTGGGTAGGACACGAATATAAATTGAGTTAGTAAGAGGTGCCTCTCTTTTTTCTACTGAGCCAGTACAATACTTCGAATGAGGCGAGGTACTATTGTAAAGCTCCACCACAATAAAAAAACAAATGCCAATGAACAGTTTTTTACGAGTTTCTTTCTATCTGGTATGTAGTAAACTACTTCAGAGTAGGTAAGAAAGCTATGTCTCCACATTGTATATTTACTTCTTACAATCTCACCCCGCCTAATTTTTAGTTCAGTAATTTTGGTGCCGCAAAGGAAATAAGAAATGCCTCTTCAGTACGTGTTTACAATCTCGCCTCACTTAAATTGATGTTGGAAATTTCACCCCCAGTAAGAAATGTCTCAACAGTACAAAATTTCCCTCCCTCCAATAAAATGAGGAAATAAGAAATGTCTCTCCAATTCGTATTTACAATTCATCTCGCGTTATTTTAAGTTTAATTTTAATGCCCTAAAATAAGTAAGAAATAAGGAACCCATGACTGTCCATTGCTTACTTACAATAACACATCGCCTCATTTATCTACATAGACCGATTTTTGAATCGAGAAATTTAAAAAAATTGAAGCGTCAGTACAAATTACCATGGTGTAAGGGGCAAATGTACGGTCTCGTGTAAGTTTCGCTCAACTCTACTTCGAAGGGTGAAATGAACTTGAACCATTTCAAGGGTTCACGAAATGCTAGCTTTGACAGCAGTTTGGTGATTTTTCGATTCAGACTTTCCACTTGTCCGTTTTGTTTGGGAACTTCTGTTGTTGTCATCAAGTGGGAGATACCTCCGCAACAATCTTTGAAATTGTTTGAGATGAAAGCGGTCCCTCTATCAGATATAATCCTATATGGGTACAAGTTTCATTTTGCAGCTTGAATTTCTTTAAAGTCTTTTCTGACGTTACTTTTTTTTATACCGGATAGATCCAAGAAAACTTAGCGAACATCTCAATAGCGAAGAACAGATATTTGTAGCTTTTCGAAGTGGGGAGAGTGGTCTATGTGATATGTCTATAAGGGTGTGCTCACTTTTACGATTGGATTTAGAGATCGTTCTTGTCTGTTTTCCTTACGAGTTATTAGCAATTTGTGACAACACTCTTCGCCAAATTTTACATAAAAATTACTATTTACAAAGTTTACAACTTTTAATTACTGATGGTCCCGTGTTCGTGGTTGATTCAAATGATTAATTTTCGTATGTACATAGTCTTCCATTGACGAATCTGTAAAGAACTTTGATTCGTTGAGCATATCCCTCGTATTCATTCTCTTTTGGAATCGTAGAGATTAACTTGCAAGCTTCGTCTTCCCCTTGTGGCCTTTTTTTATACTAAGTACTCAGTTACTTAAGAATCGATGAGTACTTTGTTAACATTTCTCAGAACGGCTTTAATATGTGCATTACTCGATTTTCGGTACATAGTGAACCAATGCGCGTGCCATATTGGTATTCACACTCTCGCTACAGGCATGAAAATCTAAAAATGCGCCCGCCCGAAGTATGCACGCCTCTATTGCAGATATGAATGCAGTTGAAATCGACCATCCCAATTGGGAGTCTCGTTTTGCAAAACGGTCCCCCAACTAAGTAGTAACCACAACCAATGGTGCTTGACTTGAGCAATCGAATGAGAGCCGGACTGCTGAGTATGCTTAATGGCATCCTTTATTTTTTAAAGCCCCAATTCCGCTCCGATTGGTACAAAAGAGTATGATCGAACCGTCGCACAGTGGGCTAGATTCTAAAAAAAGTGGACAAAAATCAAAAAAAAAATTTTTTTAAATGCCTTTTTCTATAGGAATTATTTTATAGAGGGGGATCCCCTGGACGTTTTTCCGAAAAATGGGGCGGGTAGCTTTAAAGCCTGCGGATCTGAGGCATTCCGAAGTTAGATACTTTGGACATATCTGCATTTGCGTGTCTTCACCGCGAAAAATACTTCCTACGTTAAATCCCAATAACTTTATATCTGAGTGTGTAATATTAATTAAGTTCAATGGAGAGTGATCCTGAAGGTATGTAGAAAATTTTTATGTGTTTTACCGTTATTAAATAATAATACATGCTAATGTAAGAGAATGATCAATAACCACGAAATCGCGTGCTTTCGTGAAAAATCGTTAAAACTCGTACGTAGTGTTACCATGTGAAATTTTCGGAAAAATGTATGAAAATTTAATTTATTACATTTAATTAACGCTTGGTGAAATGTCTGAAGACGCCCAGGAGGCGCGTAACAAAGATTTAAAAAAATATCGTGAGCATTTTGCTAGAAAAACTTCTAGACAAGGAAATATGGAGGATGTATTCAATCGTCTTCCCGTCACATCCGACCCTTATATTTCGAGCATGTGCCGGAAATACCCTAAATGTAATAACAGTTTGTCTGGCGAAGCTTTGAGGTTGCTTCATACATCCGACACAGAGACTAGCAGGGACTTAAGTAAAGCAATTGTACCATCTGAGTCCGCTAGTAGCAACGAAGGCTCCATTTTTTTTAAATTCTTTTATCTTGTCTTTTAAATTTTAAATGAACCAATTACTTCAAAATTCAAAATTGAAATGATTTCAACTGTCAACGAATTCGTTTAAAATAGTTGCCTCCTTTCCAAAGACGCAAACCGTCGAAAATCAAATTTACCAATTGAAATGGGTTTTCCATACAAATTGACAATTGAATTGCTATTTTGGCACAGACCCTTAATGTATATACGTAAAGTTTATAAATGTATGTATGATTATTTTAAAGTAATTAATTTTAATTAAAAATAAAAATAAAAAAATTAAAAATTAACCATTTGCTTTTTACAATTCTTTTGTTCTCAGAATATTCGAGTCTTTGTAAAATCCGTCCACCATATTGGATCCGCCATTTTGTTTTGATAGTTTTAATAACGGATTTGTGATCAGCGATGTGAAACACCCATGTAGCCAAAATTTCGAATGTATAAGACAACGCATTCTATTTTTGTCCACTTTTTTCCAAATCTAGCCCACTGTGCGTCGTGCTGGCGAGTTTTATTATTTTCTCAGGCGTATTACATAGGCCTCAACATTTTCATGTTGCGTGTGCAAGTTTCAGGCTAAGAATGGGCGAGTTTGATTTTTACTCGGGATGGGATAAAAATTCAAATCTATAAAAGCCCGTTTATATCCCAAATGCAAATTGGCGCTATGTTATCTCTCTGGATTCTGGGCAACAGAGAGAAAAGCATACAAATTTCATTTTGCCTTAACAGTAATTTTCCCCTTTTCGACTTTCAATTATAATTATTAAATGCTCCCACAATATTCACCAATGATTTTTCCCTTCACTGCGCGAATTTGTACGTTAAATGTTTCATGCACTAAATTAAAACAATTGAAACAGTTAAAAAATCTCAATTTCTCAAAACAATAAAAGCATTTTTTATTAATAATTAAATATGTATTTTATTGCCACTTTATTTAAAATTGCTTGTGTGATATTTTTCGTTGTTTTGTGAATCTTTAATAAATTGTTAACGTGCGAGCACCTATGCCTGGCTCAATGGGCCCAGCCAAACTCCTGCTGGTACATGGCATATGACATCCAATAAAGTAAATTAAATAATCCGAATGACATTGGAAACGCTATCCGTGATACTCGATCGATGAGGGAGACACTATTTATATGATGTTTACCTTTAATTAAAATCAACACAATTTTTTTGTTTTAATTGATAAATCTCTACAAGACATTACACCTGAGCTATTATAGCATACCTTGAGCAGAGGCTTCTCTCTGACGCTGTCGACGATATTTGTCATCACCGATAAAGCACAACCAAATTTGCTTCCCCTTGGATGTTAATGGTGGCTCAGTTTGGGTAGTTCGTTCCATGGTCGATGTACGAGAAGGTGTGGATCTAAATATATGTGTGGGATCCTAAGAGGATTAATGCTGAAATTAGTTTAAAAAGGATTAATTGTGGTTTTGTTTTCGTCACATTGTAAACAGGACAAATTATTGAGTTTTTTCTTCTCAAGTTAATGGAATGTGGTGAATCGCGACAGGAACTGCTGTGTTTGCTGGCTATTGATCCACCTATACTGCTCTCCACTACTGTATCAATATCTTCCCATTCGTCGTCACTAACTGGTATTTCACCACTTCCGACCTATTTATAATAATGTGAAAATATTATTTGTTAAGTAAAATATCAATCATACCTTTGTGAAATAGTGCACTCCAGCGAATTCTAATAGTGTTGCTATGCAGTATAAAAAACTCATCAGAAGGAACCAGTCTAGAGCTGTAGCGTACTTGACTTTTGGAAGATCTGTTCTGGAGTCTAAACTGATGGTGGATAGTGTAAGGACTGTTGTTATGCATAAGCCAACACGGTCGCTTGTTGCTTCACGATGTATCCAGAAGGATACCCATGATAGAACGACTATTAGAATACATGGAACATAAACCTGGAAAATTAAATAAATATGTTAGTAAAAGTGTTTAACCAAGTGGATATCGGCCAGATTTTTGAAATTTTTGATATTGAAGTAGTGCATGAAATCTTATTGAATAAATTTTTAGGTTTCCTTGTTTCCTTGTGGCGACATCTGTATAATATTAAAACTCACCAAAAACTTTTAAGCCTATCCAAAACTCCACAAAGATTATTGTCCAGAATAAAACCCATATTTAAGCTTCAAGCTAAGACACAAACCAAAATCCAAGCTTCAAGCTAAGCTCACATCCATAACCGAGACTACAACCGATGACGTCACTGCGCTAGAAGCTCCATAACTATACTAATAGCACTCGTAGACCTCGTCGCTGTAGAGTTGTTTTTGTTGACTTGCATAATGCCCAAGGCCTGCTTCATTTTTAATGAAGTAATACATTCTAATACGATCTAGAGCCAATGGCAATTTTTTATCTTAGATATAATCGTGACCGATGATTTGCACTGGAATGACTTTAGAATATGCGGTCATTGGAAAACAAGTGTCAATGCTTTATTCTTCTTCTTCTTTGATCCTTTAGCTGGTGGGTCAAACGGGACGTCCCATAACAAATACTCTGCTGGCGGTGCCGCTGGGTCTCAAACTCTATTCATGATTCTTTTCCATTCTTCACGATTTTTGGCGATGTGAATTAAAGTCGCGAGTATGATGAATTCGGTTTGAGGTATCGTATCCAGCGTCTGCGGAAACTGATTGTAAAATTCGTCCTTGTTCGTGCGTGGGCTGGTCTCGGTTTACGCATAAACGGATACGATATAGTAACTGATGATTAGCCCTAGCGCCTAGGATTTCTTATCGGATTCAAAAATTGCCTTAGCATGGCTTCGGTACAAATCAAACGTATTGTTCATGCCACCATTTTCTTTCAATTTACGTTTAAATATTATCGCTATTACCGCAACGGTTACTCCTCAATAAGTAAACTACTGCCTCCACGATCATGTTGATTGCCACGCTAGGTAGTTTTAGCCTGATCTGGTTACTCGCAACCAACAGCCCTACTTTTTGCGCACACTTCGGTCTACCCAAACCCGAGTAAAGATGTGGGTAGTAACTGCGACGGGATCGAAAGCCTTATATTTATACGCGAGGCTCGTTTTCCAAATGTGGTCCCCGAACTGAGTACTAATCACGTCTAATGCTGCTTGACCTCTGTAATCGACCTAGAACCGGTCTATTGACAATTTTTAACCGTTTTCACTTAGATTTTTGCTTATGACAGAGGTTGTGTGCCTGCGTGCATTACTTTGTAGATCGATCCTTGAGCAGCTGAGTTAGGGGTTTGCGAATTATTCTTTTCAATTTTCAATTAATTCACGACCTCTAAGACCTCGACATGGAACTATGTTTGTCATCTTGATTCTGAGATAATCGTTGGCTGAGATCACAATTTGTTTGACCTGATTTTTTTTGTGGTAAGTAATTTGGTCCGTTATTTCAAAAACGACAATTCCATCCAAGAATTCTTAGCCTATGTCCCCAAGTCTCCTCTCAACAAGGTCGCAATGCCCAAATGATCAGCGATCTTCAAAACCAACAATACAAGAAACCAGTGCAGACTCAAGCAAGCAAAATACACTATGGATAGAACAAACACCCATACTTCTTCCTTAGGGTTTGAACTACACTGTAATAGCCGTAATATTCCCTATTGCTACGTCAATATCTTCACTCCGAAATACAAGATACCAAGCATCAATATCTTCACTCCGAAATACAAGATACCAAGCCTTATTAAAAACTCCTCTTACTACCATACCATACTTACCTGAATTAAAAAGTAACCTGTATGACGCTTAAGATTGAACGAGACATGAAGAACAGAAAAGTCTCCTTCTCGTCTAGTAAATGTGAAATTTCGATGCGCCATACTAATCAGATCAAATTGATTTAAAGTCATTCCAGGGACAAAAGTTACTGCTTCATTGCTGTGCCATTCATATACTAGCTGCCGTGTGGTGTATGCATCTAGAGAAATATATTTAACACTGTCACAATTATTTAGATTTAAAAAAATCAATGTCTTACAGCTTCCTAAAATCAAAGGACACGATTGTCGATCCATTGGAAAACTTCTCAACTCCATGGGGCATGTTGCTTTTATGGTTAATCTTAATTTAAATTTGTTTTTATGGATTTATTAAAATCATTGATTATTATTGCGATAAATTAAAAAATATAAAAAAGAGATTTATTTAAAAAATAAAAACGCATGTAGAAAAATGCCCAAAAGCCTGAAATCACTTAACGATTATAAAAGCGAAATTCTACTTTCCATCATCCAAGCAAGATTTTTTTTTTAATTTCTCCTCTCTTATATGTTAAGATTTCTTTAAAGATATTTAATGCAGATATAAGGATTTGCCTATAGCAAAATGTTTTGATTCGTTTTGTGATTTTTTTTTTGCATAAAAATGAGATTAGAAGATGTTGATAATAACAGTCTTAAAGCGATTTTTCAAGGATACCTTAAAAATGCATATAAAATATATAATGTATAACAATCGATTTTCACATCAATTATTATCTGTGAGGAGAGATATAAAAACCATTGAAGAGTTTGATGAGATTTTAATAAATGGTTTGGTTATATGGTAACTTATTCGCTTTAAGTTTAATGCGAGAATTGTTAATAGGCTTATTCTTAATTTTATCTGGTCTACTATATTCAATTGACTCATATGTGTTGTCCAAAAGATCTTTTGGGAATGTATTTTAAACTGGAAAATGCTAGTATTTTATTGTAATTTTATCATACATACCAGCAACTGAAAATATTAAAGGGAGGTCCAACAAAAATTTAGATCCCAAGTGAGTTTGAACGTGGAAAAGGTCGCGATACAATTGACTATCGAAAATATTGATAACGAATTGGGAAACTTAAAAATTTTCATGTTCTGCATTTGCCGTATTTTATGCCCAAGTAAAGATACAACTTGCCCGTTATTAGCTTGAAATACACAGGCGCAGCGTCAAAACGCCTAGATGCCGCCCAAAACAGGCATGGTACCCCTGAGTAAAAATTCTTTTTCTTTTAAATGCAGCTCACTACAAGTAAGAATTAATAAAATGCGCAATAAATAGTCCAAACGAAACAGGATCGCCCACACTTTTTCTAAACACAGCGATTTGATTTTGAATTGCCAAGGAACCTGTGCTCTTTGCCGGAAGAATAATTCGTTCACTGTGGGATTTTTGTGGTTAGCAATGATGCTGTTTGTAGATGAACCCATCTTCGTTGAGATGACATTGCAAAAGTTCGGCGGAAACGAAGTCAATCCGTTCGCCAATGCACCATAGTGGATTCATCCCAAGTGATGATTTAGCTTACTGCGAATATTGTGGCCATTGCTGAGTGTTTCGTAATGTTGGATGTCGGAAGAAGCAACTGCTCATTTTCTCACCTTTCCAATGGGCGAGGAATCTTCTCAATTAACTCATGGTCAGACATTAACGAAAAAATGTTTCTCTAACAACCCTTTCAACTACTTTTACTCTTTGAAAAACGTTGATGAAAATCATCAATAACAACAAGCTTGTAAGATATCTAGAACCCAACCAATGATGGATGACCATAAGTACGGCTTTAGACAAACAAATATACAAACGGATATAAAAGAGAAATGTGCCACCTTTTGAAGTGTCTATTATGGGGCCCATCCACAGGCCAACTAGTTTCCAAACTGAGTTGTGTAAAGAGTTGGTGTTTGTCACAAACGCTTCAACTGAGTCTATACTTCAACTGTGAATTTCATATTTTATAGGTAAGCTTTTGAATTAATAATATAAATATTTATATGTTTTTAAAATATAAACGAAATTCTAAAAATACAAATTATGAAAATAGTGTAATATTATGTGAACTTTCATAATTTAAATTAATGCATAATAATGCAAAACAATGAAAATATAAACTTGCAAAAAAATATATTCTTTTAATTCAGGCTTAATTCATTCAAATAGTTTGCCAAACTGCAACACACACAGCGCGACTAGTTGCCCAAACTCTAGGCTCCAACTGAAACTCCAACTGTCAAATCAGTTTGCCAACTGCTCCCCACACACGCTGCGATTTAGTGCGAACACAACTCAGTTTGGGCAACTAGTTGGTCCGTGGATGGGCCTCATAAGGCGCAAGGCTCAACCAAATTATGCATCGGTTGAGTTGAGATGCTTCATTCGCTTTGGTCTGCTGTATAAATAAGGTTTTAGCAGAATATGGCAAGCTGCTTTACGGCCTGAGCTACAACCCATGGGTACAACCCACTTCACAGCTTCGTTAAAGATTGGACTAGCACGTTCCAAATTTTGTCTTTGTGATTGTCAACTCAGGGCCAATTCAAATTCTAGGGATGAAATGACCTCGACAAATAAACATGTAAATAAACATGTAAATAAACATCGTATCCCACCGCTGTCCGAATTTGTTAAACGATGCGAGTTTTTTAAAAGTCAGCTAGCCTAGTCCTATATTCGGCCCGTTTTGAATAACTCGCTCGAATCAATCACATTCTGCAGTCACCTTTCCCGTACACACTGTGGTCTAGTAGTTCGATTATGAGCACAATAAAACTACGAGACTGTGGAACATGACTTCCGCTTCCTCCTCCTCAATTCAGTTTAACTTCAGAATAGCAATCCTCAATTGCTCAACTAGGAATATATTTGAAGAAAACAGGCTTTTGTTTATGTGACAGACTGGAGGCTTAGGGAAAGTCCCTTTGTACTGTCGACAATCTATTTTTCGTATAGAGTGAATGTCGAACAGCAGCTCTAGCCGGAAGATAGAGAGAAGAGAAGGAAGTAACTGTCACAACCTAGCCGCGATATTTTTATTCCACCTACTCACAACCATTTCGCGACTCTGACATCGGGGCGTCGAGAACAACTCACTGGAGTGTTATGCCTCCTGAAACGAGTTGAATCTCATCAACCAACCGATGGCATGCGCTTGGTAGAGCGGGGAAGGACTAGGGAAGGCTATGACAGGGGAATCAGGAATGTAAAGAGGGAAGAAGAAAGAAGGAAAGTTAGGTGGGAAAGGCGAAGGACCGTGGCGCCGCCGGGATTCGAACCCGGGACCTCTGGGGATAGCAGTCAGGCGCCTTACCTCTAGACTACCGAGGCCCCGAGGCTTGTGAAAATAAGGAAAAGGCGGAATATCATATCAAAGAGTTAAAAAGAACACACGTATCTCTGAAGTAACAGTGGAATTCCACAACCGCTACGCTACCGAGAAGAGCGACAAAACCAGGAATTTGGACAGTTTTTGGTGGAAGTGCGAACTCTGTCGAAAAATGTTTACAGTTATGTGCTATGAAAAAATTGAAACATTGTTCCACTTTTTTTTGAGATAGCGACTAAAAATAGCAACCGATATCGACTTATGTTTAGATACTTATAAAACACTAGTAGTTAGTTAACTTCAATACTGAGTTGTTGTTTCACTGAAATGGAATCATTACTTACACTGCTCTCAGCTTTAAATGGACAGAAATACTGAAAAGACTATAATAAGTCATTCTAACGAAATTTTTTAAGTATTTGCACCTGCGTTCAGTTGATTGTGGTTACATCATTGGTTTTAATGGACTAGAGGTCAAACTTTAATTTTTGTTGTTTTCTTTTGTTTGAGACCCACGTTGATTTTTAAATGGATTGCACTTTATCAAACTCTGGCTCCTGGCCTTTGGAGGGACTTACAGTGGACTTAAAATGGAAATTGTCTATTTTTTCATTAACTGATCACGTATATGGCAGCGGAAACTGGTTAATTAAATTTTCATATCCCACCGCTGCCACCATTAATTTGTAACTGCCTTTTTAGGATGCCATCCCGTATATGGTAGCGGATACTAGTTAATTTAATTTTCATATCCCACCGCTGCCACAATTAATTTGTAACCACTTTATTAGCTGCGAACTTTACAGGACTAGGCGATGACCACTATCCCTTTTGTATTTCTTACATTATTTTAATTTATTTATTTTAATTAAAAAAAATTATTCACACGACTTAAAACATTTTATTTATTTAAAAACACTCTCCTCATCCTTCTTCCGTTATCATAAATAACGTTTCGACCAACTGGATTTTCTCGGTGATTCTTATTTGATTGTGTCCGATAATTGAGACCATTCCTCCGGATCACTTTAACCTTTTGATTTTCCCTTCGCCACAGAAACCAATCTACCTTTTCTGTAATTTTTTGTGGAATCTGGATTATTTTCTATCTAATTTCTCTAGATTATAAGGGGGATACACTTAGGATTGATTTTTTTTACAAAGTTGTAGAGGAATTGATTAATTGTTTTCATTGAACAGAGTAAGACTTTGATGCGATATATTTTTGAGATGATATTTAAAAGCAGGTATTAAAATAACATAAAACCAATCTTTTACTAATAGGTGCTTACCTCATTGAATACAAAATATCACCATCCTGGCTTAAGCGAAGCAATTTATTTGGTACAGTGATTGTATGAATGTGTGATTGTTTTCCATTATAAAAATAGGTATCAGGACGCCAAATCTTATCCAGCATCTAAAAAGAGTTTAATTAATTAAAAATGCCTGAAAAATTAAATTTGTAAACCTACTTTTATACTTAACGACAGACTCTTAATCGGACCTTTAAAACTCAAGCGCTTATCTCTCCAGTACTGTCGAAAGTAACAATCCATCGAATAGTCCATATCCAGCTCAGAAACTGGACCCATACTTCTGATTAGCATATTGGTCCTTACAACTGTTGGAACACCTTTAAATTTTTAAAATTGGATAGTTGTAATAAATGCACCATGGTCTGAAAAATACCTTTTCCATGTGTTGGCAGCTGTGATTTTTCATAACTTTTCAACAGATTTTCTAGAATTATTGAAATATTTTTACTAAGAACGTCATTTGGAGCTGCCGTTCTCTTCCTTAAGCCGTTTCTGTTTAAAGTTGCATTTATTGTCCTAAGATCCTTGTCTACCACTAGTTCCGATGTTGTTTGAAAAGATTCGTATATTCTGATTGCTGGCAATTTTGAAGCTATTCTAATTTGGGTGTAAGTGATTGGTCGCTTTTGAACGATATCTACAGAACTTTGAAACAGATTTGAATATTCTTAAATGAATAACTCTAAAAAATTTTACCTTGTGGAACTACTACTACTAGTCTCTGTTGAATTGCTAGAATCCTCATCAGTACTTTCCCATGTAAAATTTATTTTTCGATTTGCACTATTTATGGGCTCCCTCAACCCAAAAGAAAATACATTTCTGAAACAAAAAACCAGAAAAAAATGGAAGAGTAGAATAAAGCATAAATCTATTACGTGAAAAACGCCCAAGCTACCGGAAAAATATGTTCTTTATTAGTACATTTCATGACCCATATTTGCACTCAAGTTTACGATTTAGGGTGTCTTCAATTTCCATTTTTTTTCGTTCCTATTTTGTTTCCCCTAACAAAAATATTTTCTCACACTTTTGTTTCGTAATTTAGGGATGCAAACAAAAGGCAAAAAAAAAAAAACAGAGTAAACTTATGTGTTTGCAGCATCATAGTACGAAACAGAATAGCCCTCATCGTTGTTCTTGTGTGGTTCTAGAGGGGGTGGTTTAGTATTCAAACGGTGGGGGTGGTAATAAAATGCGTCTAGTAGTGTCCTTTTAGCGTTTTCTTTTCCTAAGCTTTTACGTGATTATTGATATAAATGCCTTCAAGCACAATGAGGCTGTTGTGTAGGAGAGCAAAGGGTTCACCATTGTGAGAATTATATTGTCAACATAATTTGGAAATTTTTTGGGTCATTATAGGCCAGATTATATGAACAAAATGTTCGAATTTATTTTGGAGATAGTTTACCTTGAAATGTGGTTATTATTTGGAATATATTGCTATTGAAATTTTTTGGTTAAGGATTATTATAGAAGATTCCAATACAAGTAGCACATCAAACACCACCACAAACTGATCTTTTAGTGGTAACTAAAGATAGTTTTAATAAACGATTTTTAAACTTAACACCAATACTAAGAACTAAGACCCATTTACTTCCCAAACGCAAATTGGAAACTTTCGTGCAACAGAGGCAAAAGTACACCAATTTCTCTGCGATAAAAGAGCTCCACAGCGGCGTTTATACTTTTCGTTTGGAATGTAATTGGGCCTTTATAATTAATACTTAAAAATTTTAACTTAGGAAAAAGTACCATCCATCTGTTAGTTTCTTTTTCAAACTTTTATTAAAATTACGCCATTTAACATTTTTCAACATTTTTCAATTTCAATCAGTAAAATAGCTATAGGGGTACTGGCCCTATTTAACTCGCGATTTTCCCATTTACAGTCAAAAAATTCTAAAACGGTATCAAAACCTCATCCAAGGCACAAACCAATCATAGAAAAGCTGAATCAAATATCCAGCGCGAAAGCTCAGCCATACCGAAGTTCACAAAAGCTCATGCCCCAGACAATGGCCTCGATTCCCAGATCCGGCGGGTTGGAAGTGAGTGCGGATTTGAGACTTTGCGATTCTCAAATTCGCAACCGCGAATCTCTTTTTGACATTTTCCGCGCTTTAAAAGTGTGATCCGCAACAAATTTACTGCGGATTTGAAACCACAAATGCGCCTAAGATAATCCAACATCGGGTATTTCATTATCGTGTGAGTCTTCACTTCGAATTTTTGATTTAATTGAATCCGCGACTGCGGATTTGAGAATCGTAAAGTTTCAAATCCGCACTCACTTCCGCGCCGCCGGATCTGAGAATCGAGGCCAATATCTATATACGAGACCACAATCGATGACTTCGCTGGCCAGAAATCACTAAAACGAGCTTTTGATACCGCTTTAGATCGTTTTTGTGGATATATGTAAAATCACGTGTTAAATTATACCAGCACACCCGTACCAACTCAGCTTCATACAAATAGCTGCCTCGGCTGGCTTAGCATCCTGTTAAGCTGAATTGTGTAGTACATTGTCGATTGTTTGTGTGGCCCTATTATGCGAATATCTCGATGGAAGTTTTGGTTAAGTACGTAAATTGTTTTTGGATTTTTGAAGTAACAACGTTTGTTTAAATTTCTCCATAAAAAGGCCCAAGGCCTTGCCAACATTTTAAAGTAATACGCCCTTAAAAAAAGAAAACAACAAATGACCCTTTGGTAGATAACAGACCAAGTAGGCAATTTGTCAAAATATTGCTTTGTAGCTGTCGCACATATTATCTTAGGTCGATCGAAAGAAATGGTAACAACGTCCCCCCCTCTAAGGATTCCATGCCTGTAATAGGAGTCACCGCTGGAGGTAGGCACCTACACGATAGTGTCAGATTCCTTCTGAAAGCAATCCACCCACCCTTTTTTCATGACGTTCAAGTCCACACCGGCTCGAGCCGTAAAGCCGAGCCGAGTCATCAGCGTCACCCTTAAAACCTTTAGCACCAGTTCCATCTTCCTCCGCACATCCTCCGACCTGATCATATGATCCAGGTATAGCTGCACCTCAGCGAATGCTTCCAGTACAGCTCCGCAAACCTCAGACATTTAAAGAGAACATACTCCGTCTGGGCATTCTGGGTAGAACGGTGAATTGTCCAACCTAAATCGATGAAGGTATGCCCTATAACTTCTATGCCCCTAGGTGAAGGAGTGTAGCACAAGGGGCCAAGTTAGCGGCCGCGGACCGAGTAACTCACCAAAAGAAGAAGAAGAGGAGAAGAATTTTCTCACTGCATGCTTAAATTCTCTCCTCTTGTTGCGGCACTCGACAACTTGATCCTGAATTAGCCACTTTACAAGTGGTCACAGTATTCCAACGTTTGTGTAGTTCTTCTACGACCAACTTTTCAATGCAGTTTTAACAATAGCAGAGTATAGTTTCGGAACGCAGAACTTCATAGCCGACGACTGCTAGTTCAAGTGGGCTTCTTCTTCATATCCATGACGGGATGTCCTTTAGCCCAAGTCTACAGTCTCATTATTTTGTCTTGAGCAGTTCCTGTCTATATACTGTCAAACATATTTCAACACAATTATATTCATTGTCCGATATTTGGCTAGATGGAAAAAGTCTTTCGATTGGCAGTGAAAAGAATAAATGAATTGGGAAGTGGTAGTTTATTTGTCTCGTTCTAGTCCATCTTCAAAGTCTACAGTAGTACAGTAGTACAATTTTTCCCAGGCCTAAGTACCCCAATACCTACTATCTACGAACTAAGAAAACATCGGCAACATCCAGAAGATGGTACCCGAAAACATCGTAAGAGACCATCCGACCTTTAGTCTTTCTAAAACCTAACAAAATCCTAGATGACAAACACTACGCCCTTAGAAGAAAAAGGCTACCGAACAACGCAACCAAAGTATGCACAGGATTGGGGAATCCAGTTTTATTGCTATCTCCACACCTTTTGCTGGAATTTGGCACCGTGCTCTGGTGGCTAAACTAAAAGTTACAGAAGTTGAGTGAGTTCTGAAAAACTGGAAGATGAGTTTTTTGCCGGCTGTTCCATCTCAGCCCCACACCATCATCTCTGCCAGTGTTCCGCAGGGGTCAACTTTATCAAGTGGTAATAAATTTGGACGTGCTTAAATATAAAGAAGACTTCGTAAAATCAAGTGGAGAGAAGTAGCAACACCTAGAGGCCACTGAAAGCAGAGAATCTGAAAATCGATGTTTCCTTGCGTAATGAGAGTTTAAAGTCCCTACAAGCGACCAACGTAACAATTCCACATGCAAGGTCATTTCCCTTCTTTTTTGTTGCTGGCTCTATAATCGTCTAATTAAAACTCTTAAGAACCTTTCTTTCTGTCCGCAGAAGTATGATTGCTTTCTCTTTCAAAAACAAATAGATTAAACTCCTAGACCAGGTAAAGCGCCCGACCACATTCTAGAGGTCCATGGTTCGAACCTAATTGCGGCATTGTCCATTGTCCATCACCTTTCCATTTTTATGACCTTTGTAACTTCGCTTCTTCTTTCTTCTGCCGCGTTGTCAGCTCCACTGTTCCCTATATCTTTTCTACTGGAGCATTACTGTCAATGATAGAATCATATCGACAGTACAAAAAGCATTTAACTCTGAGTGCTAGTCTTTCACCTAAGAAACAAAGAATCCTTTAAAATTTCGTATTCCTTTTCCTAGAATTCTAGGAAACAGGATTTAGTTTTGAAAGGGAAGCAGTGACATAACTCAATTTTTTAATTTGGCACCATTCACCTAAAGAATTAGCTACCATGATGCCTCAGCCATACATATCTCACCAGCACCACCGTAAGCATATTCTTGGAATTGTATACAACCCGCTGCTCTGCTTAGTCCCTTTGGATTTAATTTTTTATTATTTCATGCAATTACAATCCCAGGTGCTGAGGTATACACGAATCCGGATAACCAGTAAGATTGTCTTCTATATGTTTTATACCTTTTCCCCTTACAAACGGATTTTTAACGTATAAACCTGAGACATTCTCTCCACACATGCCTTTATGCATACCTATCATTGTTACAAAAAAAAAGCGTTAACAACCAAGGTATTGAAGGTGAATCTAAAGGATCTCTCTAAAAATAGTCCAAAAACACACATATGAACGTGGATAAATAAATAAAGAGAAATAAGCACATTGTCTGACATGTAATCATCAGCCAAATCTCATCGAAATGATTGCTTTTTCTGTCAACATCCACAGTGCCGAGCTCTTCAGTTTCAAATCACGTCTAATGCCCCAGGAGTTTTCAATTTGTGCCATAGAATGTGCACAAGTTTAATGATGCTTCCACGTTCAATTGAAAAAAAAAAAAAAAAAAAAAAAAAAAAAATAGTAGAACTTTCTTTCTCCTTTTTTTATTTTAATGATTTGGTCGACGCGGCTCCATGCCGGTGCAAATGTCACAACGGCAACAAAGCAAAAACTGGAGCAAGTCCTTAAATAGTACAAAAATTCCGGGGTTTTAATAAAATTACAGCGAGAAAAATGAATAAAACTAAAAGCCTAGAAAAATTAATTCAAACATCCCCTTTCGCGTGGGGTCTTTTGGTGTAGGTATAAGGTATATGTAGGTGTGAATGTGCATTAGAAGATTGCGCTTAGTGAGGTTGAACGGAGGACTTGGAAAGATTCTCAGGTGCTTAAAATTATATGAATGAAAACTAAAATTTCAGGTGAATTATTTAAAGTGAGTAAAGAAGAACAACACCCTAGCAAACCCCATGATAGCCGAAGGGGACTGGAGGTAGTGACCTAGTGTCAAGAGTGAAAGAGCTTTGCAACCCTAACTAAGCAAGAGTTAAAAATGTCTTTCAATCCCCGTGGCTATTCGATGCCTTCAATGGTGGAGACTCTGTTTAACTTGATACCAGTAGAAAAATGCTCAATAAGCGAGTTTTTTTAGTGGAAGAGTGTAAGCTTATACTACGAGTCTGTCATGTCGGTAGTAAGCTTAGCTCGAAGATAGATAAGGGATATGATAGATTAAGGAGTCCTGCGATAGCATCAAGGAGTCTTGCGAACACTCTAACTTACAATAGAGAAATATTGCATGACCTTGTCTGGTATTACTCCCAGGCCACCTTCAAGCTTTGGTATTAGCCTGGGATAGACTTTGTACATCAGTTTCGGTGTTAGAAAGAGGTGATTAATTTGTTTAAGTCTACTCCTCGCGGTCGCTCTAACTTTCTGACTCCTTACTTTCTGAATAGGTAATGATGGTAAAGCGATTTATGCTTTTAGAGTTACAGAATTAGGCAAAGTTAGTTATAGCCCTCACTCGAGCTTGAAAAGTTGTCCCAGAGCTTTACAAATATGTTTCTAACACCATTGACGCGTAGACTAACTTATAAACTGGTATTTGAGATGTCTGTATACCAGCAAGTCTATAATTATTAGCATTATGGAAGTGATTCCAGAGCCGGTAATGCTTCCTGTGAGCTTGCTTGCTTTGCTGGGTTTCATAGGGGATGCCGTATTTTTATATGTTCAGATCCAGAGCAGAAAAAATATAGGTATGACAGAAGAAGCCATAGCTTTGGCAGAAGCCATAGCTTTGGCAAACATTTCAGCTTGGATATGGTCGTTACATTCTTTCAAGCTTTGATAGAGGTCCCGCCAAAAGAGTTGATGCCGGAGCGCGCAGCTGGGGAAATTAAAGCTGCACACAAATAAAAATTGCGCACATATTGATAAGAAATGCGCTTATGTATTTTCACATTTCCCCTTCGAAATTTGTTGCGACTAGGCTAAGGGACGGGAACGACATGCGGGGATTCTACTGCGCATGGAAAACGCGACTTTCTCGGCATCAACTCTTTTGGCGGGACCTCTACTCGATATAATTCAGTGATCCAAGGCAAAGCGGGAGAATTGAGGCAAGGCAAAGCGGAGTGGGGTCAACGAGGCGAGTCAGGGCAAAGTGAAAAAGACGAGGCGTGGCAAGACATAGTAAGAAGAACTGGGAGAGACGAGTCGAAGTGAGGTAGAACAAATAGAAGCGACACTAAAGGCCCCCATACACGGTCAAATTGGTTGTACATCCAGAATTTCATCAAACCCATAAGCCCAACGAGTTTTGGTCGGCCGACCGGCCCACAATCAATAGTTTTGGTTGTACATCCGCCCTTCGATGTACATCCAATTTGACCGTGTATGGGGGCCTTAAGAGAGGTGAAGCAAGGCAAATCGAGGCTAGACGAAGGGAAGTACGGATAAAGGAATGGAAGTTGCTGAAAAGCGGCGAAGCGAGGAAAGGCACGTAGGGGCGAAACGAGACGTTTCAAGGTGGGTTGAAGCGATGGATCCCATGCCTATCGATGATTATTATTTTAATAATTAAAGAGTCTAGAGTAGGACTGACATGTCCTTCAAAGACCACACGCCTTGACAGCTTAGCGATTAAGGCTTTTGACTAGCACCTAAAACTATAGGATTCGAGTTACTCACAAAGACAAATGATTTTATCACCTAAAATATCATTCCGTTTCATCTTTCTCGCTGCAGGCATTTTTTCTACAGTTGTCTATAAGGAAAACGTGCCGTCTTCTGTGTCATCATCGAAATCACCGTTCTGCTACGGTAGTATTGAAAGTAGATCGAACGCCCTATTTTGAGCTTCCAAACATGCCTTCACTCTTTAAATAAGAGGCTTCCGACTTCCTGGTGTTTTATATTGGCCAGAGTCGGACATCTGCAGAGCTAGTGTTCGGTATTCTCACTGGCCTGTTCAGATACGCAGTGGGTGTTATACGAACTCTGGTTGTTGAGGGCCTAGTCTTCCTAGCCTTGGCGCATAATGATAGGTTCCTAAGTCTGAAGCCAACTACTGAGAAAAAGTACACGGGGATGTCTTTAATCAGCAAGCGTAAGAAGCCCCCTGCCTGGCCAATTTATCTGCCTTCTGGTTACCCTCCAGAGTGAGACACAGAGAATCTGCTTCGACCATCGCATTTGGAAGACCAAGAGCTTGTTGACGTTAGGCTTGAGCGATGTCCACGTTTCCAATCCTTAAAGAAAAATCGGAAGGATCAACGTTTGGTAAAGGCGTACTTTGGATTTGATGGTAATATTTGTTCGTTTCCATATGCACCTCTTTGGCGAGGCGAATGTTGCTGTTGCCTGGCCGAGGCAGCTGTGAACGTCGGCCGTCGATACCACTTTATTTTCCTCCACCAATGATTCCAAATATTTGAACATCGGAACCTGTTCGATTTGGGCTCCATCGAGGTGAACACTGGCTTTCGTCCATTGTGAGCAGTTTTGTCTTTTCCGCATTGATTTTTAACTCATATGACCGGGTGATGCGGGAAATGTCGTATAATATGTCCGTTACTTCGGCATCCGTATCGGGGAAGATAGCGCATCAATTCGGTTACGAGTTGTATCGAACTCTGTATCGTCCATCGAATGCTTCACTCATAATCGCGTCGATCAGAACGTTGAAGAGATGTGCCGAAGCGTCGCGTCGTCGTCTTCCTGTCGGACACCCGTTTGAATCGGGAATTCTTCGGATAAGTTTTTTCGAATACGAACGCTGCTAGTTGAGCCATCGTACGACGCTTGGAGAAATTGGATGATTTTCATTGGCATGCGTTCGGTTTCCAAAGCTCTCCACAAGCTGTTCCAATCGATGCAAGCGAAAGCGGATCTGAAATTGATGAAAACGACGACAGTTTGTTGCCGCAATGAATGTTGCCGGGTCGTTTGCTGTCGATGTTTCTGTAGCCTCGATTGTATTATTTTCGTGAACGCTTTGCCGACGATCGATAATTCTTACATTCCCGACTGTCGCCTTTCTTCAAAATTTGCAAAAATATCGCGTTCGTCCATTACGAGGGGACACGATCTGAATGACATAAGTGTGTTATGAGGACGTGCAGTTGTTGTGATAAGACATCATCTCCGGTTTGATCCTCACGGTGGTTACTTGATCTATTCCCGGCGCTTTTCAATTTTTCTGGGATGTTATTGTCTTCACCTCGATAATTGTCGGTTCGGATTGAGAAACTGATTTCTCGGCTGTTCGATAATCGGCGGTTCGGCTGCTGAACTCTGTGGCGGATCGTGGTAGGGGAGTTCTTTCCACTGTTGTAGGCACCCATACGGAGAGGTCACAAAAGTTCCATCCGATTTTTGTTGTCGTTTGCTGTTGTTATGCCGCATAACCTAACCGTCAAGCGTCCAACGTTGATATTTGGAAACGCTCGGGCGGTTGTCGGTATTGAATCTAACATTGGAAGCCAACATTCGAACTAACGTCCACCGCATCGTGTAAAGCTGGTTTTATACAAGTGCAATGTTCGACAGTAAAATCTAGTCGAAATTAAATTATTCTCACGATATGAGACGATCGACATTTTGTAGCCAACATATACTAACACCTTCCATTATTGAGCTTGGAGTTCATCTCTTTGATCTATTTCTCATCAACCTGTATGGCACTGATATTTTAACATAGGCTAAGATTTAATTATATTACAATGTAAACTTTTAAGTAGACTTGATGTAAAATTAGAACATTCTTGAATGGTAAATAAAACATCGCCATAATTCTTACATGTTTTCGAACAAATTGAGAATGGTTTCACCTATCAATGCAAAATTTCAAATCACAAAACGCGAATTTCCTCTCCTAAATTAAATTTCCTCGCATTCCGCGATTTCCTTAGTTACCATAAAACATTACGTCTGTCTAGTCAAATTACATTAAAGCAGCTTACGACGATAAAGAGAAGACATCTTTAAATAAAGTCGATAAAAATAAATTTGCTTCCACTTCCTCAACCAAGAGCTAGTAATTGATACCAATGCCAAGTATTTTCACTTAAGGTGCTTTTTCACTAATTAGCTAGGTATTTGTCGCATTTGATTTTGTTTATAGAATAAAGGTGTCAGGTGTGACTCAGTCGAAGGTGTATGTAGGTATATACGACAAGCCCCTCTAGATACGTAATCATCTGTACAGATATGCTTTATATGCTCCATCTCCAAAATGATTTTTTTTTCAATTAATCCGACGAGAGAAATGAATTGATGTCTACTACTAATAGAAGTTAATTGAAACTTATCGATTCTTTTCCCTTCCGGTAGGAGGATGGCTATCTTCCTCCACTAAACGTATTCAAATCGTGCTTAATGAATTGAAGAATTTAATTTGGCATTATGCTGTTAACAAATACTTATCTAGCAACGTGCATTTTGTTTGTATGAGGGATAATCTTACACTGATAGATTAATTATGTGTGCACTAAGGATGCTTTAGGAAAGTTTCCTTGCTTAAGCAAAACTAGGGGGAAAACAATGCAAAACCACAATACTCTATGAAACAAAAGGATTCGTTGCCTTTCTATTTCCACTCTAAAGGGGATTCTTGTTTTTTTTTTAATGATAATAGATAAAATAAAAAGACAGAAATAAAACACTTTTTATGAAGAGATATAGATTTGTAGTTATGGAAATATTAAAATTGTGGTTGTTAAAATTAAAAGAGTAAAGGGAAATTTCAAGTTGCTCTTACCAAAATGTTAAATAATGTTTTTAAGCTAACTATGGAAAAATTGTTGTAAGCAGCTTTAGGGTATAAAAACTTTAAAATGTAGTAATGTCGTAACTTTAGTAATTCAACTTTTAAAATTCAAGTAGTTTTATTATAGCGTGAAAATGAATTTATTTAAACTAGATATGCTTCAAAGAGAGCTTCTCTGGTTTCTGGTGTAAAACTGGATGAAGTAGTTTTCACGGGCTTCCTTTGATGTCAAATTAATACAATTGAGGGAGCTCTGCCCGGATCAGAACAATTTGTGATAGTCAGGCGGTGACTATACAATGGATGCATCAAAAGTTTTCTCAAACACAAAAGATCACAAAATTATGGATGGATGACAATACTTTTCCTATTATTCAATTAGTGTCGTTTTTGGTCAATTGCCTGGCGTTACCTCTCTAGCTGTGGACAGTAGAGTTGGGAATCAATCGCCTGACTAACTGAAAGTCCCTTGTATATAGTGGACGATTTAGTTCCACCACACCACACACATCGGCACCTTTTTTTGACGTCATATCATGGTTTCGAGAATGCCGAACGTACATTTTAGTAGCATACAGGGGCGGCGCTTTCATAGGTGCAAATGGTGCATTTGCACCGGGCGCAATTGGACGGGCATTGAAAGTGTTTTCGTGCCTTCATTTTCATATATTAAAGGAAGTGCACCGAATGTTTGTGTCTTTTTCCAAAGTGTGCCCAATCAGGTGCTGACGCCACGGTACCGTAGTTCTTGATTTGCAGTTCGTGTACTAGTCGTACTATTATAGATCAAAAATTCGGCGACAGACACCTGGATCACCTCTGTTCTGAAGTTGTTAAAAGAGTTTTCTTTATCCAGAAAGACTGCCAAAGAACATTGATTTTATTTTATGCAAGATTCCACAGTGGAAACTAATACATGTTATTCAGTGAACACCGATTATCCTTTGAAATATGAAGGCTTGGTAAACGACATGGAGACCTTTATTATAGTCTATAGTTTCGCGGAGTCCAGGATTGTGCTTGAAAGTTCTAGCAAAGTACACCGAAAAACATCCTGTAGCAGATGAAGACGTTGGTAAATGTGTGAAGAATAGTGGCGGTGGCACCGAAGGCCATCTACCAGAAGCTTAAGCAGTACGAAGCTTAAAGAAATAGCTTTAGCGGGTTTTGTGATGTTAAACCGCAAGCAAACCCCGCACAAAAGCAAGATTACGAAGCAATTCCTAATTAGACACAGGCTTTCAATGGTGCAAATGGTACACTTTCACCGGGCGCAATTTGAAAAATTTAAAACTTCCAAGAAATAAATTTAAAAGGTATTCCCGTGTTTTCATTTTTAGATATTAAAAGAACTTCACAGAGTGTTTGTATCTTTTGCCATTGCCCTTCACTGTTGTAAAAAAAATGAACAGCTGATGGAGCCGCAATATGGCACCGGGTGCAAAAAAACCAAGCTCCGGCCCTGGTAGCATATCGCCGAGTTCGCTTTATTAGGAGCCCAAACAAACATCGAGGTTTTTTTTTGGTCTACTGCACTGCCCGAGTAATAATTAAAAAAAGGCCTTACAACGGACGAGTACCGACTGTACCGGCTTTTAAGGGGCATATGAAGGCCTTAGAATTGAATAAATTAGAATAGAATAAATGTTTATAATGAAATCACAGCACGACGGCTAAACTTCACCAAAAGATTTAAATGGCCAAGTAATGTGCAGTACAAACGGGCAAACGACGTAAAATTTGAGTCAGTGTTCGCCGTTGTAAGACAATCTCTTATTTTTGCTCGGATCCTGACATGCTTACCCTCCTGGAGTTTTTAAAGAATTGCATCAGGTTTTTTATTGATTGGATGACCAAAGCGTGGCTCTGCTTTGACATAAAAAATTACCAGAACTAGAGTAAGAAAGCTATTTGAACGTAGGAGATTTTGATAAAATGTCGGCACTACTCTATCAGACCTGCGAGGCGTTCTTCCATTTTTCGTACTAATACTCCAAAATATATCGCAATTATTCTTTATTTGTCTTCATTTTCAAACGTAAACAATTTTCCAACCATTGCACTAATTCCGATGTTTCGATACACGCAACTTTGCACTCGAACTGTCAGCTTTCAAACAAGCTTTTAATGGTTTTATTTTGTCGCGATTGGTGAATCATGACTTATTTGCGATTGACGCCGATGACAATCATAGGAGCTAAAGCAGCCGACTGCCAGCGCAGAGGTTTGTGGTTGGAAGCCACTCCTCGGCATGGACATATATTTTTACCTAGACAACTTTATTTCTTTCTTATCGTCTTTAAAAAAAAAAAAAAATCCGTGTCTAGAGTAGCTCTAATAAGGCATCTCGCTGGCTTAACCGGTTAATAATAGAGTATTGCAATTCCGCTTATGTCGGGCTTCCTTTAGCCGGCGGTACACGTTTCTGGTACTGCTGGTGTCATATGGCGTTTGTCGGCTGGTCAATGGTATTCACATGTTTCAAGTGGCATAACACTTCGTCCAGCTTGTTTCCCGCTAATCCCGACGGTTGCATTTTGGCTCAGCTGGCTGATTGTCCTTAACATAACCTGTCCTTTTCCGAACCATTGCACCCTGATGTGAAAGAAAACGCAACGAACGCGAACTCTCAAATTTTAATCCAGGAATGGTTCAAAGCAGAAGACCTACTTACTATTATACAACACACTCTGAAAAGTCACGTGGTTTTTGTTACAAATGCTAATAGTAGTAGCTGGGGTGCCTAAGCTAAACTCTTTATTATATATCTGTGAGTTTGACACGAAATCCAGCCACCCATTACTGTCTCTGCCATGGAGCCTTCCCCCTGTTGTGTTCTAGGGAAAAACTAGGATATCCTCTCTTGTATGTTCATCGAAGATGCCCACAGACATACAGTCCTGCTTCTGGGACTTTAAATTACGCTGAAAACTTTACGATATTCCCGCTGTAGACCATCGCGTCATTCGATCGACCTACAGAGATCTGTCGAACCAGCTCGTTGGTTGTTTGGTATCTAGTGTTACCCTTAAGTACTTGGCCTGCTGTGAGATGTCTAAAGATTTCAAATCCTATCTTGCCATGGTCCGTTTCCTGGTGAGCAGTTCCAAGACTGTGTTGTTGGGATTGACACTCGAACTTACACTCGCTAACTAGCTGGAGACCAAACAAAGTGCTTGATGCATGGGACTCAATGTCGTACTAATTTTTTTTACCATTAAACTAATGAACTGATAATACTGGGCACTGAGACCCTAGGAGTTTATCTGTGACCAGGCACATCGGGCAGAGAAGGTGTAAATTTTCTTTGAGGACATGCCGCTTTGTTAGTTTATACAGTACACCCTGTATACAAGGTGTATGCGCTAAGTTTACAAAGCGGCCGGTTGTTGGTAGGTTTTGGTTAGACGAACAAAAATCGTAACGGCTTAGCCGCTAGGGCATTTTGAAGTTTTTTTGCTAGAGCTTTGCATATCACCCTGTATTTTTCTAACCCTATGACATATTTTCACGAATAATATGGCAGTGTTCGCAGAATACTCCCACCTATTTAAAACTGTAAAAGTGAAGGTTCAACCCTACCGTCCAGGGTTATGAGTCATCAAATTCAATATTTCTGTTTTCAACTTTAACTACCATTTTCTCCCAAAAATACGTAGTTAACCTATACTTTTTTCCAAAATTAGAAAAATAATAAATAATCGCGAGTTCTCAATAAAGTGTCAATTCAAGGTACTCCCGATATCGTCGAGAAAAGTGCGTAACATAGTTTGTTTCAAAATGCCACAAAATCCCACCGCTGCCACCAATATTTTGTCGCCGAAAGTGATTACAGAAAGTAGGGACTGGCAGTGCTATCTGTTCTATTTCGGGTTCAAAGTTTTTAGTGAATCACGTTTAACCTGGTATTTTTAACCCATAGTTTTGCGACGATCGTGGAAATGATCAAACGTCGAACTTCAGAGTTTAAATATGGGAGAGAATTTACTAAGCTGAAGGCATGAAGTGAAAGTCATGGGTTCACGTTATTAAAGGTTTTATAAAAATGTAGATTATGTTTAAGATATTTAGGGAGAGTTAAGTTTAATATAGTAGAGGCCTTAGTTCGATCGTATTGTGATCCATCGAGGCTTTAACTACTTTAGCTGTGATACTGATGTTAATATTAAAATATTTTCAATCACAAAAAAACCAGTTACAGAGAAGAAGTCTATAAAATTACTTTAACACTGCAAAAATGCATGAAAAATACAACAAAAAGAGCTAAAGATCTCTATCTAGTAAAATCTTGTTTTTTGGAGATTTAATAACAAAAAACCAGCGCTTAAAATTACAAAAACATCTCATCAACATTAAATTCACCTGCAGGCATGAGAAGGCTGATTAAAAATCGATTCGATGGTTTAGGACTCATAATGCCTAGCCAGGAACTATTTGTTTGCATAGTAAGCTTTTTTTTCAGTCAGTATAAAAAATCTAGTAAATTTTAAGGAGGATACCTTTTTTGATTTACCAGTATTAGACCAATTTTTATTCAACAGTCTTATCTATTTATCTTTTTAATCAATCATTGATTATATTTGATATTTTTCAGTTTTCTCTAATGAAGTGATTATTTTTTCAATTTAGAAATAAATAGAATAGAACAAAATATACACAAAGTATCGAATTCGCATAATCGCACCCCTAATGAAGGTCTCTTGTAAATACAGTAGCATTCCCCCTAATTTTCAATAATTCTGTGCAAATTGGGCAATTCTGCTGGATAAATGGAGCAAAAATCATTTATAGCAGTATTCTCAAGGATTCACTTACGAGGGTGGAAAGAAAGGCCTATAAGAAGTCTTCTTTTTTCTTTCTCCCGTCTGTTTGGTATCTTTTCCCCTGCAGTTTAAACAACTGTGAATAAAAATTCACCATACCCCAGCGGCTACAACTACTATGTACTACTAAAGTGGGGGATGGATAGCCCTTTCGTGACAATTAAATTCTTCAACCATTCCCGCCCATTGTTAAATGAAAAAGTAAGTCAAGTTCCATGCAAAATTATTTCAAGTATGCTTGACGGAGCTACATAAGAGCTTTAATGAACGGCAAGCAAAGCAGTTACTGCTTACTTTCTGTTTTGATAGACACGCTCAAAATTTAAGCTGCTGGGTGGTGTTCATGTTTTCAGGGTAGGAACCTTAAAGTGAATTAATATCATGAAAACGTTTCCAAGGATTGGAAGTATTCTCATAAAATAAAAACCGCACCGAATTGAAAATAAAACGTCATCATATTGAAAATGAAATCTTTAATAAAACTATGCATAGAATAGGCTATAAATAACGAAGACACACAACACAAGAAAGGATACCGGGGAAAAGACGCACAAATTTGAAACGTACACCTCTCAATATTTTTATTGAATGAAAGGAAAGGTTATAAGGATACAACGACGATATATAGTAGTACAATATCCCCAACCACTGGGCTGCAAGCATATGTGTGACCGGAACTATGCAAAACAGCCCTTTGTGATCTCTTCTTTTAGCATTATTTCAAGAATTCCGCCCTTCGGTGTTACACACAAAAATGTTACATATAGGGCCAGAAACGTGATGTTATGCTTAGCCACCCCTAGTTCCTCCATGCTTGAGTTTTTAGATAAAATGTTTTCTATTCAACATTGCCTGCGAAAGTTGTAAGGACTTTATCACGATTAGGAAAAATGAGGCATTTTTTTTCTACCTTTGAATGAAAAAAAAAAGTGAATTCTAAAAATAGAAATGAAAATAGATGATGGCTCATATCTACAAGACCTTCGAAAAAATGTGCTCCAGGTAACCATGGATTCATGAATGTCTATGTCGGGAGAAAAATCCAATTTGTACTAATAAATACCACGAGGTCAGCATGTATACTTTAAGCTCTTACGGATAATGGGGCACATTCAATTGGTGATAGAGGGAATTACATTGGTGCTTTTTTACCTTACCTTCCCGATTATAAGGAAAACACATTTTCCCGAGACTACTAATCCATCAACCTATCGATTGGCAATTATATAATCATTTTGATTATCTCTAAAAGTAAATTACGATGTTTTTTAGTTTAAGCTTTCAGCAGATTATAGTAACGGGGTAAAGCGTCCATAATAGCATTACACGACCCCTAAGCTCTTGTGAAAAATTACTAGTACAGTCCCCCGGTACACACACATGTTGTTGTCCCATTGGGAAGTTGATGGCGAAAGAATGAAACAAGTACTTATAGTAGAGGGATGCATACCATGTTTTTTGGTGTAATGGGGGGTGTGTCAGCTGTAAGCGGTGATTGGAATTTTTATTGAGTTTGTTATTTTAGTTACTTTGTAAAATTGTATGTAATTTTTTTAAGGGGGTAATTCAATACAAAATAACAGGCATTTTAGGAAGGTTGTTATCAAAAAATACTATTTGGACAGAAAGGGTGTTATAAAATTAATACTACCTGATGTTTCGATTTTGGAATTTCTTCTAATAAAAAATATTTGGTCTGGAATTGAAAATAGGTAAACATTGATACACTTTGTGTGTAAGAACTGACTATATAGGAGAAACCCCGTTTATGTTATTGTTGTGCATACGAAACTGTATTTAGAAAAAAAAATCAAAAATGGACCAAGTATATTCAGTACAGCATGTCGTCCAAACTGGCTAGTAATACAATCGACCTGCAGGGCCGGCGCTTAGTTTTTTGGCGCCCGGTGCACTATGTTATATTGCGCCAACTATCTGTTCTTTGTTTTGATTGCAGTGAAGGACAATGGAGAAAGACCCGAAACACTCAAATAATAATTTTGGGTTTTCCTATTAGATATTTTACGTAACTGCTCTGATAAAACAAACTTCATCAAATTTGCTAATGGATGCTACAAATTTCAGAAAGTTGCCATTATTTCTTTTGTATAAAATATTAGTCCGCCTTCTAAAAGCTAATGCCTGCTCTACAAGAAATTGTACCCAGATTATAAATTTTTTTAGAATCTTAATTTCTGAAATTGCGCCCCTGTCTAATTGCACCCGGTGCAAGTGCACCATTTACACCTATAAAAGCGCAGCCCCTCGTGACGTGTATCAACTTTTTGACGGTTTGAAGCATGCATACGACAGCATCGACAGGGAAAAATGTATGCGACAATGATAGGAAAACTGTGGCGGTCTCCAATACACAAATAATTTCAAATAAATTACAAAGCCTAGTTCGCAATTAATTTAACCCCATTTTTTAAATTGTGGCTAGTCATAAATCACGTGATTTCGTGACTAGGGCTTGTCATTGATGGTTTGTGACCATTCTTGTGACTATCAGTTGTTTTTTATTTCAAGCCGCCTGAAAAATCATCTCTAATAGTATTCGTGTAATGAGCCTGAGCGACGAACTTCCGAAAATATTGATTCAGTGAAGCAGATCGTATTTGAACGTCAGTGTACTCCTCATCGACTTTGTCTGCTGTAGCTGTCTTATTCTAGAAACATGCTCTTTATAATCTTATGGAGACCTGCTATACAGTCACAATAGTGTTGAAGATTATTTTACAGACGGTGAGTGCGATGTTAGAAAAAGTGACAAAGAAGAAAATAAGTTTATCAGTCGGATGTCATATAGGTGCCATATAATTTTTAGATAGTACCAACCTTCAAATGATATGGGTTAAAATTTCATGACATGTGCTGCTTCGAGCTGTTCAGGCGAAATAAGAACAGATTTTTTTATTCGATGTGGCAATGGATGAATCAAGAATAACTACACTAAACTTCCGTGGTTTTAAATCCAGCTGGACAGCTGAACAGTAAATGATTAAGCCGGCCAAAACGACCAAAAAATTTTGGGAAGTGCTTCGACTATTTTGAAAAGCAAAAAGGAGCGGTAAGATCTATATGAGGCGCAAAAGTAAGCGAGACCCAACCCCCGCTGTAGGGATGGCGTAGACCAGTTGTTCCCAAACTTTATTTCATAGGGAACCTTTCTACAATGTATAAAATTTGGCGGAACCCAACGATGAAAAAATAAAATAATATATGATCTGTGTACATATATATTTATCCTTTTATATATTTTAAAACTTTTTTATTAGCTCGCTATCTTATCTGTCTGTTTGTCCGGTACATATCTTGCAATCGATTTTTTGAATATTTCCGATCACCCTGAAATTTTGCACACAACTTCAGCTCCGATGACAATGCAATATGGTATACTCATTATACCGATAGATCCATGGCGGCCGTCTCAAGAGGGTGGATTACTGTTTTCTTCACGGAACAAATTTTGCAATCAATTTTTCAAATACTTCCGTATATCCTATCATGCTGAAATTTTCCATACAGCTTTAGCTTCGATGACAATGCAATATGGTATACTCAATATACCTTTAGATCTATGGCGGCAGTCTCAGGAGGGCGGATTGAAATATTCTTCACAACCCCTTCGACATGGGTATCAAATGAAAGGGTATGATAAGTAGAACACCATAAGCAATATATATGCATACTCAATATATCGTTTGGCCCATGGCGGCCATCTCAAGAGGGCGGATTACCATTTTCTTCACAACCCCCTCGATATGGGAATATGGTATGGTGGCCAAAATGTTACGCGGCGTGACGTAGACCAAATTTCAAGGAAGAAGGGCCACTCACACTTTCTGATTAGCAAGAACGCGTTAAAGGGCCGGCGCAGCGCCAGTGAGTCTGCAAATGTATTTGCGCTTCGGCGCTGGTGACACGGAACCCTATAATTTTTTCGTGGAACCGTAAGGTTCCGCGGAACCCACTTTGGGAATCACTGGCGTAGACCAAGACACTCAGGGATGCCTAAATGGATTACATCGGCTCAGAATCGCGACAGTTGGAGAGAACAGTTGAGAGAAGCCAAGAGTCGGATCCATAGTGAATTTTCCTACCTAAGGACCAAATCGTGAAAAAAACGGTCCAAATGAAAAAGAAAAAAGTGCTCTTTCACTAACACAATACACCGTGGCACTAGACGATCGTAACAATGGCAAACTCGCCCGAGTTGTACATCGAATTACTCCGGCATCCACCGACTTTTCCGGATTTAGCTCCGAGCGACTATTACCTGTTCTCAAATATCAAAAAAATAGTCGCCGCAAAGAAATATGGCTCCAATAAGGATATTCACCGAAACTGAAGCGTTTTTTGAAAGGTTGGACAAATCTTCTATAAGAAAGCCATAAAAATGGTAAGAAGCGTTGGAATGAATGCATCACTCTTGAAGAATACTACATCAATGAATAAACTTGTTTTTATTAGTCATCCTACGAACTTCTTGAGTGATTATGTACGTACGTATATGTAGCTTGTGTTTCCTTTTTGGTATTTTTAAATTATAAATAAAAAAAATTAATATATCTGTTGAAGTTGTCAAATATTACTTGTTTTTTATCTGTAAAATTTTGTATAAACCCTAGTAGCAACGCAGCGTGCTAAACCCTATAAAGAGCTTTGGAAACATCTAGAATAGCTAAACCAAATCTACTGAAGGGATGTATACAATGGTTCAGATCGGTGGTAGATCGACTCAGCGTGAAATAAATCAAGCGCAGGAAAAAGATGCAAGAATGTAGCGCATAATTCCAATGTTATAGAACCTCTCTGGAAGCACGCACTCTATACTCCCATTTTTTGCTTTGTTTTTCTCAAGTTTTCTTGGCAGTTGTGAAATACTAAATCTGATGAAAACAATATGTGAAATTTTATTATTGAATCAATGCTGATGTAGGTACTATATATCACGAGAGCTTCACAAGAACTTCAATTTCCCAGATTCGATTGCGCTTCTTCAACAACAAAACATAAGCCCTTCGCTCTGATGACATGCCTGTGTTAAAACGAAAGGAATTGGGATATAAATAAGAAGCGCGTTGGCATTCCTTTTTAGCACTTTAGAATGTTTTCAAAAGCGCTTCGATTTCCCGCCGGGGATCGACTACTTGTCTTTTGGAATTTGCTTGGATTCAAGATACTTCACAAACTTTTTGGGATTATTGTGTACAAGATTTTGGAGAAAATTGAGATTGCGCAAAGGTTTATCCAAGGTGAATCCTGAAAAATATCAGATGCCTTAGTGTATAAAAACTAAGGGTAGTCGTGGCATAGCAATTTCGGGAAAAGGAGACCACTATGCGAACAGGGAGATTTTAATAAATATAAGGGACTATCGGATAAGGGTGAAATTCTTCTGGATGGAAATTACTAAGAACAAAAAGATTTTGTTGTTAATGGTATCAACCTGTTATCAAGTGACTGTTTAATTATCCTGATAATGAATTTACAAGAATTTTTTAGAATGACGAAGTAACGGATTCAGCCTGAGGGATTTTTCCACAGTTTTTATTGTGGTACTACACCCCCGATTAAATCTTCTACTCGCGCTAGGATTTCAAGATTTGAAAAGGTTAGAGGCTAAACGTACTTTTCAAGAAAGAGTGCGCAATATTGTTAAGGACATTTTACTCAAAATTTATTTTTCCAATATAGCGGGTCAGCTAAGGACACCGTTTGTTTTTAACATTTGATGCACTTAAGTTTCAATGACTATTGCATTACTCCAATGTGGGTTCACCAATTTCACGTTATAAGTTGACATCAATAAACTGACGTACTTTTAAGAAGATCCATTTGTGTGAAATTTGGTATATTTAAAAAATTAGAACAATGGGAATAACCCAAAACTATTATAGTTTTATCTACAAAGAACTACCAAAAAGCATGAAATGCCTATGCTAAACTTCCTGCAAAATTAAATTTTAGCTGAATTCTGGTTTCATAATGTTCAACAAACTTTCCAATACACTTTAATAAAATTCACCCAATAACAAAGCTAAGGTCAATAGTTTTACACTACATTTAACTCCAAATCAAATACTCTTTCATGGGATTTCTCTACAATTCTTTAACTTTTTTGCACAAACCAGTCACACATTCTGCACAAAATAATAATCCCTATTCCCACCGTTTTCATATCACAAGATTTCATTATAAATTCATGAAAGTTGCCATACTAAAAACGCGTTCAATCAGATTTAAGCCAGCTTTTAATCTCATTACATGGACAACGGTTTCATTGCCACACCTAATCAATACCTCTTAGACAGAATATGCCAAGCAGCAGGCACTTGATGTCGGTGCTAGTAACAAGGATTCCTCCTTTTCTTTACATGATTAAAACCTACATATATCCGAGTCTAAGCTGCCGCAAAAATATGGTGTATATGGTGTCGATGCCTTTGTGGTGGTGTTTCATCACTACTTACATATATATGCAAAAGTCTTCTATAAGTATCCGATTTCCATTATTTCTTCATATTTTTTCGTTCGTAGTATGGTGTAGAGAAGAAGAACAGAACTGCACTAAAAATTTATCGAGGATATTTGCATTGCACTTGGGAGCCTCCGGGGGAAAAAATGACAAACCGCAAACTTTTCATATTTTGGGGTCAAAACCCATCAAAAAACACTTGACTCGCTCGAGATTGGAGCACTTTGTAACCACAATATCCGCAATATCGGAACACACCAGCCCAAAAAAAACGGTCAAACGTTTTCGAAAACCACAAACTGTTTATGGAAGGATAACAGAGGATTTGTATAATTCCCGCCGTCACAAACTCCCCGGACCACAAACACACACACACACACTTACCCGAAGAGCAAAGCCGTTAAGATAATCATATTCCGATGAATTAATCAAAAACACTTTTGAACACTTGCCAGGATAGCAATTAACTAAGTATTACAGGAAAAGGATAACGGATTTATAATAATAATTTTTAGAACTATTAATCACTTGGAACCGAATGCTACCAACTCATCCTTGGGAATGCCGCCGCAAAATCAGGACTCCATTGTGCCAGGGGACCCAAGACAAAATAACGGACTTTAACTGACGTGACTAGTGCAGCCTTCTGCCTTCATCTGCTACCAAACCACGTTGAATCCTTTCAAAGGATCTAAAAATTCTGTTTTAAAAATGTTGAAACCTGCGCAGAATACGAGCACGTGGCATTGTGGCCTTTCATACTGTTGTGTTTATGGTTGTGTTTTGTTCGTTGCGTGTTTGATCGAACAATGGGTTGTGTGGTTGTGATCTAAGCACCTTGAACAAAAACCTTCAAACATAATGCACACATCCCTTTTTTGCAATATAAACAACAAAAATCCTTTTTGGAGCTAAAATGTTACTTCTAAGGCTTTTAGTGTTATTTTTTTCAGTTTTAGCTTTATACAATGCTGCGTATTTTCCATTAGTATGTTTTAGTGACCATTGAGAAAACTTTTGTGTTGAAGCCTTCTAGTTTGCGGAATTCCTTTGAGGGAACGATTTGCTTTTAGAAACGTATTTGTTGAAAGATTTGAAACTGTTATGCTATTTCAGGTAATTTGTTTTTTAAAAACTCTTCAGCAATATTTATTGATCTTAGTTGAGTGGGTCTACAAGATGTCACTCAGCCTTTGAAATAGCGGCAATTGCCAACTTCAGCTCAAAACTAATATCGCTACTATAAAGGGTAACCATGATTCTAGTATCCGGAAAGCTCCCTTATCCGCGTTTAGTTCAAACCGTGTTTGGAATAAGTTGAACAGATTGTTTTCAACTGCAGAACAAAAGTGACCGATATCAGTATAGCTGGGTATAACAGTTGGGCGAGTACTGAGCATATCCCGATGAACTAAATTCTTGAGTATTATTTTAACCTAAAGCTGAATTGCAGAGCCAATATCGCAGATAAGGAAAGAAAGGTAAGCATATCTTTCTATTGCAGTAAGCAGACTTTCAGCAAGAGATGGCGCTCGAAAGTTGCGTTAACTTTACACAACACTAAACAGAACAGTTATGACATATGGGTCTACCGTGTGGTCTTTCGCTCCTGTTAAACAATATAACTAGACCCTAGGAAACGTCAAGAAGCTCCTCTGGAATGAAAACACAGAAGAGCGCATTAAGAAAGCGAACATAGCGCTTTTCACTTGCAAAAAATCCATAGGGAAGAAATGGGGTTTCTCCCCGAACATAGTACGATGGATCTATACAGCGATTGTCCGTCCAATACTCCTATACGGGGTCTTAGTATGGTGGCCAACCCTAAATAAGTTCACTGTGCTCAACAAACTACAGAAAGTACAAAGATGTGTGGAGTTATGCATAACAGGAGCCCTTCGCTCCACTCCTACAGACGCCCTAAATGTTATGCTATTCCTTCCTCCTTTAAATCTTGTGGCTAAGGAAAGCGTAACCATCGCAGCCCTTAGAATAAAAGAATCTGGCTTTTGGACCGGAATCGTAGGAGGACACACGAAAGTGATGGACTCTGTTACCATCCCCATAAAAACGGACTTCTGCATACCCGAAATCAACTTCACAAGAAACTACGGAGTCCACATCCCTTCACGTTGTGAATGGAGAAACAGACCACACAGTTCTCAAGGTGCCACAAACTTCTTTATTGATGGCTCTAAACTCGAAGGTCGAGTAGGAGGAGGAGGAGTATTTTCCCCAGAGCTTGGGATTGAAGTCTCCTTTCGACTGTAGTGTATACCAAGCAGAGGTTTTAGCAATACATGAGGCTGTTCTACTGATCAACCAACAAGGCGACAGAAATCGGACTGTTTACATCTTTTCAGATAGTCAGGCGGCTCTGAAAGCCCTGCGCTCTTGCACAAACAGCTCTAGAACTACTTCTGAATGTCGCAGATCTCTTAACGAGATGGCTCAACAGTTCAGGACCCTCCTCGTATGGGTGCCTGGGCACCGAAATATAGAGGGAAATTGTAAAGCTGACGAACTGGCTAGGAAGGGCACGACCGCTACTCTCCTTCCGGAAAAGGAAAGAGTTGGTATGCCTTGGGCCACTTTTAAACTCCAATGCAAACAGCACACAATGCTACAAGCGAAAAAGCATTGGAGAGATCTTAATAAATGCATGGTGGCCAAACTAACCTGGCCCTCTTATGATCTTCGGCGGACCACCTCATTACTGAGTCTCGGTAGACCAGACCTCTCAGCTATAGTGGGAGTGCTTACCGGACACTGTCTGATAGGGACGCATGCGATCCGCTAAGGTCTTGAGACCTACGATTTTTGTAGAAGCTGTAAAAATCCGGACGAGGAGGAAAGTGTACTACATCTCCTCTGTCACTGTCCAGCCCTATGCAGAAAGAGACTAAGCGCATTTGGCGAGCCCTTTTTAAACACGCTTACGGAGATCTCAAAGATCGGGATCCCGCAACTTAGAAGATTCATTACTTCCTCGAGATGGTTCAGCGAAGAAACGACACTTGAACAACAAGTTTAAAGTGGGATCACTATTGCATCACAATGGGCCTATCCTTTTGGCCTAAGTGTATGAGCTCAAACCAACAGCTTAGCCATATCTAACCTAACCTAACCTAGGAAACGTCCAAATCATTGCATGGCTCGGACGAAGTGAAGCTTAACTGGAGGAAGGGGGGGGAGGGGTGGTGTAATCATAACCGTTTACTCGCTAGGTCGTTTTGAAATATGTATCTTTTGGTAGAGGTTAACATATTACCCTGTATTTTTGTAACTCTATGAGATATTTTCTACGCAGTCTAGGCAGAATACTCCCGCCTATCTAAAACGGTAAAAGTCAAGGGTCTATCCCACCAACTTTCAGAGTTATGATTCGTCAAAGTAAAAATTTTTAATTTTTCTTTCACTAAAATTTCAACTTCAACCACTGGCTAGTTCGGTTCCATAGTTATTGATTTGTAATTAGCACTAGTCTTACTATTATGGATCCCTTAGCCGGCCGCAAACACCTACATCGCCTCTGTTCAGACAGTTATTGAAAGCTCCTTTTCGCGAAGGCTGTTAAAGTAGACTGTTTTTTTTCTACGTAAGATTCTACAGTGGAAACTAATACATGCAGTACAGTAACCACTTATCCCTTGAAATATGAAGGCTTGGAGAACGACATAGGGATCTCTATTATGGAGATTTCAGTATATGGTAGTACCGTTTTTCTGAGTACAAGATTGTGCTGGAAATGGTTAGGGAAGATCCTGGAGCAATTGGTGCATCCGAACTGGGCGCAATTGAACGGGACGCAATTTCAGAAAAGAGCGAAAAAGTGTTCCCGTTTTCATATATTATAGGAACTCCACAGAGTGTTTGTGTTTTTTTCATTGTACTTCACCGCGATCATATTATAATGAACAGCTATGGGGGCGCAATATGGCACTGCACCGGGTGCAAAAAAGCTAAACGCCGGCTCTGATGGTGTATACTGAGTGAACGTGTATATTGCGCAGCTACTTGTAATTAAATTTTTCTGTCTTTGCCAGAAACACTATTACAAATTGAATAACTGACTGGATTTACATTGAAACCGATGAAATTAGCTCAAACGTGCACTAACGTATACCCAGACACTTAATAGTTATGCAACTTCCGTGACACAATTATTGTGATGCGTAAGTTCTGGAACAGTAATCGATTCTTATCATTTATGTTAAGTACAATTAAATTCAAACGAGTATACCAACTGTTTTTTAATACAATATCTTTCAAGTTAATATACTAGAGTTATTTTCCACTGTTTCCCTTCATCAATTGCGCTACATAAGTTCGCATAAGGACAATTGGACGGCACGAACAGGTAAGTTGTCCCTACTTTTCCTAACTGCATTACTAATTTTTTTTATTTTTATTTTTAGGTCATAACACCTTGATATGATACCGTAATTACATAGGCATTACGTATTATTTTGGTATATCACTTTTCATCTGATGTACTTACATATGTCAAAATGTCAGTCAACATTCATTAATTATCAAAAACAAATATTCATCATTTCAAGGGAAAAATAGAAAATTTCCTTTATTTCACACTTTCCTTTATAAAGTACACAAAGAAAATGACAAAAATTATTTTAGTAATATTATATTTACTAGTATCGATTAAAATATGCAATTCAACTTTAGATTGTAAATTATTGACGAAGTTTGTGACAAAAGTAAAAATTGAGTATGATTTCGAGCACATCTTGATAATCAGTAACAATGAGACGTCCAATTACATAACAACGTGCAATTTTAATTATTTAATTAGTTTTTATCATAACGTTCCACGATTAATCTTCACAACAAACATTGGAAGTCTTGAAAATTTTAATGCAAATTTATTAGTAATTGTGAATATAGATAAAAAATATCGATATTTTTTGGATGTTTTATCAAATGTTGTAAAAGAAATTCGTGTTTCAAAAGTGATTTACGCTTTTAACGAATACAGTTTGAGCAGTGAAATTTTGAACAATTTATTTCAATGGAGCTGGAAAAAAAGATTCGTTGATGCTGTTGGTGTAACATTTGCAAAACGAAATCAATCGAGATTAGTTAAATATTTTCGTCCACATAAAATGTTTTTTACTAGTGAATTATTGGAAATGATGAATGCAAATATTACAATATTCCCGGATAAATTAAAAAACTTGGAAGGATACCCAATAAGAAGTTCAGTATATCAAGATGTACCACGAGTTTACACATATATTAACCGTCGAGGAAGAGAAGTGATTGGTGGATATGTTGCAAGGATTTTTTTCAATTTTATAGAAAAGTATAACGCATCATTTCATCAATTAGATAAGGACCGAATGCAAGAGGATGTTGATTACTTTAGGCTGTATAATTTAACAATAAATGGAGATCTTGATATTAATATTCATATTACAATAAAATCAAGAAATATATCACTATCGTATCCACCACTCCAGACAGCTTGGTATATTATGGTACCATCATCAATGGAAATTCCACGATATCAATATTTTTTTCTACCATTTGATACATCTGTTTGGATATTGTTGATATGTCTGTTGTTTTATCTATCGGCTGTTGATTATATTTTCAAGCGAATAAGTGGTGAACACTCTTCATATTCCACGTCCTTTTTCTTAGTGTACCAAGCAATTCTTTATTTGTCTTACAATAACAAAAAATACAAAAAGTCACTTAAGTTGTTAATGACATACTTACAAACTCTACTACTGGGATTCATTTTCACGAATATTTACCTGTCGACATTATGGAGCTACTTTGCAACAACAGTCCTAGACAAACCCATCAACAGTTTCGCTGATATGATTGATAGAAACAAAAAGGTTATGATCCCCTTATGTGATATTCCAATCATTACAAATGATAGCTTACCTCCTGGTTTTGATAATATTCTAGTTGGAACAGACATATCAACATTTTTGAAATACCGAAGCAATCTCAATCCGCAGTATTTTTACACAGCTCCAGCAGACAAAGCAGAAATCTTAATGTTAAGGCAGAGGTATTTGCCAACACCTTTATTTGTACCAGCGAAGGAATATATTCAAAAAATTCTGCTAGGCTTTGCAATGCCGGAAGATTCACCGTTTTTAGAGATCTTCGATCTTCACATTATGAACATCTTACAATCCGGCCTGTTGAAGAAATGGCTGAACGAAATTCCGGATGACATTGCTGAAGCTGGACTTCTTGATTACTTTCAACCTGCGACACGTGTTTTCCCAGAACCACTTCTAGTTGAACACTTTCAATTTGCTTGGATTGTTTTAGCAATTGGCTTCTTGGGTAGTTTTGTTTGTTTTACTTTGGAGATCAGTTTTAGAATGTACAAAAGTATTAGATGTGAAAACTTTAACTGAATAAGCAATTAACGTATCACATTCTTTGTAAATAAAAAATGTATTGAATGTTGTTTATTTTTATTTATTTAAAGACTACCATGAGATCCTGCACATCTTCCAACCTAATTTTTCGGTAATCTTTTTTTTTATGTGGCAGTGCTAAGCTCAGGAGTCACCCTTTGTGCTACTAGTCCGTCATGTCATTTGTCACGTCATGGTGCAATGTCTAGCAGTAAGCTTAGTACGGTGGAGGGGTGGTGGGGGGTCGTATAGGTAAAGGGTTAAAAGGTACGGGTGGGTATTGAAGAAGGTGGTGATGAACCCTGCGTTTGAACTCTTGGATGTTGTAGGAGCTCGGAAATACCGACTGCGAGAGATTATTCCACAGTCGAGTTGTTCTATTAACAAACGAATTCATATCTTGTTGAGTGCGTGAAAGGGGTAGTTGCAGGTGAAGGGAATGAGACGAGTGGGCTAATCTGGTGTTGCGGGTATAAGATTGCCGTGGAGGCAGGAGAGCGTTTAACTCGGAGGAACAGTCACTATGATAGTAGCGATAAAATTTTGTCAGTGCTGCTACATTCCTACGGTGGCTCAAGGGGTCGATGGTGGAGCAGGCGGTGTCGTCATCAATTAACTTGAGTGCCCTTTTTGCACCTTATCTAACCATGCCAAGGTGGTTATTGGGGCGCCGCCCCAAACGAGGGAGTTATATTCGAGAAGAGGCCGAATGTAGGATTTATAAATAACAGCACTAGGATGGCTGGAGGAGGAACTTGCACCTCTTAAGAAATCCCAAGCACTGGGATGCTTGTTTGGCGATTTGGAATATGTGGTCATTCCATCGCAAGTCTTTGGCTAATGTCACGCCTAAGATGTTTAGGGATGGGTCGGCCATTAGTTGAACTTCACCCACTTTCAAAGGTGGAAAGTTGTTGAACTTCTTTTTGGAGATAAGACAGTACTTGTTTTTTTCGGAGTTGAATTCAACACGATTCTTCTTTCCCCACTTTAGAATCAGTTTAATGTCGTTATTAATCGACTTGGACATTAGTTCGCGATCATCAAGACAGGATCTGGCATGAGTCTTGTAATGTGAATCTAAGGTTGGTTGCCCGAAGAAGCCAACCCCATATTCCCACACAAAAATAAACAAAAAAATTTGACAGGCGGTACCCGGGGACTCCAAAGAAGAGCTGGCTCGCCGGAGGGTCGTGGTGTAGTGAGACCCCAGAGGTACCACCTAAATCTGTGCATCACCACTTACCTTCATGTGAGCGTCCCATATCCGAGCGAACGCGGGACATTTAAGCGGACAGAGGAGAGTTCCTGAAAACGAATTCCGGGGCGAACTACATCCCCCGCTGCTAAGCCATACCTGTAAAGGTTTAGTATCTTTCCATATTGCACAAGAATAATACTTCAATCAAATTTCTTTCCGACAAATATTTCGAAGTTCCAATATTCAAAGACATTTTATTTAATTAATCAGTTACATTAATGTACTACACCTATGAGTCCCAAGTAATTAAACAAAGTAGGTAGTCAAACTATAATTTAAAAAAAAATTACAATTGACAGGCAAATTTGCATATCGAAGGAAAGCTGATCAGCTGGCCTTTTCTCAGTATTCATATAATTGTTTGTTTTATTTACCCTACAAAATAAATTAAAAAAATCAACATACCATTAAGCAATCAACACTACTGACATTCATTAAATAAAGTGTCATAATTACATTCACAACAAAATTATTCCCAGATACTTATAATCCGGACCAACAAATAATCATTAACCAATCTTTATCACAATACGGAAATATACATTACATTAGATATATTTGTGACACTATTTCCACAAAACTGTATTAACATATATACTCTTACTTACAACTACCTACATAACTCAAATGTATTTCAAGCAACACTGGTTACCATACCAAAATGGGATCAAATTCTTATTATTTTCTATTCGGGTGTAAAAAACCAAATCACCACCGATATAACTAGTAGCTAATCAAAAATTAAGTCCAATACAACAATATCAATAACAATATCTTAACATTAAAAAAAATATAGCATATGAAAAAAACTTCACTCGCTGACTTGATTCACAAGGAAATGTCCTGGCGGATTGATACGGTCCACATAGCCTCCGATAGGACTTTGCGTTCATGAAACGCCCACGTCTTCTGAATATATGTATGTATATATATATAATTATATACAGCTCGCGGCTACCCAAAAAGCGGTTGCCTTCTCTTCAGTTGACAATTGGTCCGGGATAATAACAACTTAAGATAGTACTTACAGGCCAATTTGACTTCTTTTTCTGAATTAATTGGAACAGGATGTACTTATCTCTTCTAATAGCCGTTTTCACCCTCCTTCATTTGGGGTGCCTGGATATCGGACATCGGGTTATCATCATTAACAGGGAGCTTTTGCGGTCCAGCAGAGGTACTCAAAATGACCAAAAAAACCAGATACACCGTGCCTCAATTCGCTTTTTCTTCAATTGGCATAGAAAACTTCACTATTAGGTAGATGGTGTTACTATTTAACTATTTAACAAAAACTACCGTTTTTTCTCAAAATCCAATTTTTTTTCATTTGCTAAAAAAACTCAACTCTTTATCCTCACTTCCCAAATTTTTCTCCCCCAACCTTTTATTTTTTTTCTCCTCGCCTTCTCAATTTTCAAAAAGTTTTCTTATTTTCCGACATGTTCATTTTTCCCAAAGTGGCGACTACAAGGTAGTTGTTCGTCAGGGGATAGGCGCCGTTACAATCCCTCGGCTCCACGAAACCGACTAGCGAGGGAGTGAGGAGCCGAAAAAAACCCAAAACGGCCTCAGTTTTATTTGGTGTTAAGCCCCCTTAGTAAGGATGAAGGTGTGGCTCGACCCATGACCCTGAGATTAAGAGTTCTATGCTCCAGCTATTGAGCAAACCGGGCACTATGGAACTACAAGAACGATAGAAATTTAAAGAAGTTTGAAATCCAAAAAGTTGTTATGGTCCGCCGGGTGTCCTCGGCAGAAGTTGGTCAATCTCCCGGAGGGTAAGGTCGAGGACCAAGGACCCGGCCGAAGGCAATACCATATTGTCCCCTTCCGAATCCCTAAAATCTTCGACCCCATCGCTCGCCAACATCAACCTTCGATCCATCGGGTTGAGTTTCCAGCAATACCACATTACCTTCGACTCCATCCGGTGGATCGCAAGAAGATGTTCCGCCGATTGAGATTCACCGTACTTGTCCGAGGGGGATAGAAATCTTAAACGGATTATGCTGCAAGACGTCACCGCTTACTGAGATCCTAGGTCGCATAATTCCTAAGATCTCGCACTGTTCGGTCTCTCCGCCACAATGGACTGAGAGCAAAGGCTACCGTCCACGCGAACAGGCGGGTGCGATAAACCGAGGGGACCATGCCTCGGTAGGGAACTGGTCTGGCAGCCCCTGGTAGTCCACAACAAAAACTTGGCCCCAGACGACCAAGAACACAAGGAGGTGTACCACCGCTAGGGAAGCTACCTAAGCGGCTTAAGGCACCCTGTCAGTTAACCGGTGAAGCCGGCGAGATGCCTTATTAGGGCTACTCAGAGACGTGCTTTCGTTCGGCGTGGTTTCACTACCTATGTATGTCCTTAGCGTGATAAATACCTATGGCTTTGCCGTGCATATCCTCCAGTTCGTATTGGCTACCACCAACCTTTCTTACTACTCTTGCTTTAACAAATTTATCAGCCAATTTGGCACTGAACCGCATTGCTTTGTTACTGATTGGGAAGGTTCGTCTGAACACTTCCTGACCAGGTTGAAAATTGGCGACATTACAACGCAGGTTGTAAGTTTTTTTATGCCTGGCGTATGCTGCTGAGAGGTTCTGTTCCACACGCTCACGAATTAATTGTTGTCGGTCTGTAGCGGCCACAACAGCTATGTCTCCATCCTGTAGAGCTCGCAACTTTTCCAGGATTGGATAAGCTGATCCGTGTAAGATCATGTGATACCCAAAGAGGGATTGATACGGAGATATGCCAATTGATACATGGTGGGAGCTGCGAAAGGCGCACTCAATGTCTGTTAAATGTTTGTCCCAATCGCGGTGGTCTTCTTTAAGGTAGGATCGGATGGCAGCCAGGACTGACCTATTAACACGTTCTGAGGCATTAGGATGCGGTGAGTATACGGCAGTCCGTAAATGTTTCACGCCGTACTCGTTCATCAGTCTAGCAAATTCTTTCGACACGAAAGGCCGTCCATTATCCGAGAACACCACCTCGGGAACTCCGAAGGTATGGAATATGTGGTGTTCCAGGAAGTCTATGGCGGAACTGGCTGTTTCAGCCTTCACCGGATGGAGAAAACTGAATTTGCTAAATCCGTCTAATACCACAAATATGGCTGTGTGGCCTTTCCTAGTTCGCGGATATGGGCCCATGAAGTCCACATATAAGAATTGGAAGGGTTTAGAAATTTTCATCTGGTCACCCATAGGTGGTCTTAGGACATGGTTCGGCGCTTTCGTTGATTTGCAGATCTCGCATTTAGAAATATATGCTCTAACCTGAATTGCCATGCCAGGCCAAAAATACTTCGTTCGTAGCTTGGCCAACGTTTTCGCTACCCCGCTATGAGCTGATTGAGGAGGCAAGTGAGCCGACTCAATGAGAGGGATTGTTAATTCCTGGGGAACCCACAACTTCCATGCAAGATCGTCAGCAACAGGGTCTCCTGTACGTGGGAATGTGCGATGGAAAACATACCCATCCGCGACACGCAAGTCTGGCAGCCGCGGCGAGCATTTCAGGATCTGTTCACGCAGTTGTACATATTCAGGGGCTTTGAAGGACGGGGAGTCCAAGTCCACATCTTGACAAACAGACAATTCGTCGACGCCGTGCAGGCGCGATAAGGCATCAGGGACTACATTTTGGCTGCCTTTGCGGTGTTCGATTTTGAAATCGAACCCCTGAAGCTTTAAACTCCACCTTGCTAATCTGCCGTTGAGCTCCTTCTGGCTCATGAGCCATTTCAAACTTGCATGATCAGTAATGATCGTGAAAGCCTGACCCTCCACATAAGCTCTAAACTTTTTTACACTCAGTACGGCTGCGTAGCATTCAAGCTCAGTGATGGTGTAGTTCCGTTGTGCCCCATTCAACTTTTTGGACACATAAGCAATCGGATGTTCTCCTCCATCCATGTCCTTTTGAAAGAGCACACTACCTACACCAGTCCTGCTGGCATCGCACTGAATGAAGAAAGGCCTAGAGAAATCTGGAGTTACTAATAGAGGAGCTTTAGTCATCAGCTCTTTTAAAGTCTCGAACGACTGCTGAGCCTCATCACTCCAGCTAAAAGTTTTAGACTTCAAACAATCCGTGATTGGAGAAGCCACGCTAGCATAATTGGGTATGAAACGCTGATACCATCCGGTCATACCCAAGAACCTCCGGGTCTGCTTATGAGACTTCGGAGTCGGGAATTCCGTGATGGCCGTCACCTTGTTAGGATCTGTTTTCAGAGTCCCATCACCAATTATGAAGCCGAGATACTTGACTTCAGTCACGCAAAATTTGCTTTTAGCCAAATTGAGTGTTAGTCCAGCACGACCGAGACAGCTGGCGACTTCGTCCAGAAGTTGCAAGTGGGAGTCAAAGTCAGGTGAAACTATAAGAAGGTCGTCCAGATAAACAAAGACGTTCTCACGTAAGTGGCCCGGGATGGTTTTGTCCATCAAGCGACACATGCGCTGTGGGGCATTGCATAAGCCGAAAGGCATGACTGTGAACTGGTACAGCGGACGACCTGGGACAGTGAAAGCTGTCCTCTCTCGCGACTTCATCTCAAGAGGGATTTGCCAGAAGGCGTCCTTCAGATCCAAACTTGTAATGAACTTGGTGTCTTGCAGACGACCAAGAAGTCCATCTATATGTGGGAGAGGGTAGGCGTCTTTAACAGTGACACTGTTTACCTTGCGAGAGTCAAGGCACAGGCGGACCTTACCTGGTTTCCGAACTAACACCACTGGAGAATTCCAGGGACTGTTTGATGGCTCAATCACCCCCAGAGCCAGCATCCTGTCCAACTCGCCATACATCAGTTGTTGTACAGCGGGTGAAACCGGATAATGCCTCTGTTTAATAGGAACTGAGTCACCAGTGTCGATGATGTGTTCTTCGAGGTTAGTCTTTCCCAGTCCTAAGACTTCGAAAGAGGGAAACCTGGCCTTAACACGCTCCAACCGTTCGCATTGCAAGGACGTTAAGTCGTGCATTCTCGCAGGTGCGGAAGGAGCCTTTATCTCGCAGACTAACTGAGGAGCGATACCAAAAAGATTCCAAAAATCCATTCCGAGATACAGTCTCTGACTGAGACTGGGCACCACATAGATGGTTATTTCGTGGGTCTGGCCTCCGAAGGAGACTGGAGCCTTGATATAACCGGTGATTCTCTGTGGAGCCCCGTCAGCAGTTTGCACACAAGTCTGCAAAGAGTAGACTGTAACTTCGGGATGATCTTCCAGAAAGGATTCGGCATCCCTTCCCAGACAGCTAACGTTGGCACCACTGTCCAATAAACCTTTCACCTCTTCGTTACATAATATGATATTTACAAAAGGACGGTTATCTGACAAGTCAGAGATGATTGCAGAAATAACTTTCTGCGAAAGATGTCGCTTCTCCTTTGCTCGCATCCTAATTTTGGGAGGAGTATGCATGGAGTCCACCTGAGGAGGCTCCGAAAAGATGCGGTTACGAGCGGAGACATAACTCTTCCAACGGGATAGAAAGGAAAGTTTAACCTCTTCGGAGGGAAAAGATGGAAGAGCCTCGGGTGACGTATAGTCAGTTATAATTGACGCATTGGGATAGAGTAAGTCCGTTGAAGTTACGGGCGAAGTTAATTCGAGCGCGGGCTCCCGTTCGGCCTCGCACCCTGTATCCGGTTTCCCTGACATATTGGACATCTGGGTGTAACTACTCCTGGCCTACCACACCGGTAACAAAACAGGTTACGCGTCGCCGAGGGGCAGTCCATGAAAGGATGTCCCTGTTGCCGACAATTCCAACAAGGTAAGAGTCGTTGTCTTGGGTTAGAGTTTGTAACGTTGACTTCATGAACGGCGGGAGAGTCCGTGGTATAATCTAATTGAGAATCGTTGTCTAATTGAGGCACGGAGTTTAGGTATGTCGTATCAACTTCATGAACTTTTAGGGTGGGTTTTCTTTCCTGTCTCTTCATGGCTTGCCACCGTTCTGCCCTGACACATACCTCTCGCAGCTGACGCATGTCCGTAATTTGCTGCCCAATTACCACCGATCCCAAAGATGAATTTAAGTTTTGTATCACTATATCCACCAAGTCAACCTCGGACATGGGGTTGGACAGCTTGTTAAATAAAGTGGTCATCTTTGAAACGTACTCATCAAAGGTATCGTGATTTTGCTTAAGTTCTAGCATAAGTTTAATCACTTGAAAGTCGGTATCCCTGCATCTAAATTGTAAAAGCAAGTGAGCCCTGAAATCTTCCCACTCTGGATCAGCCACTTGCCGCCGAAATTGGTTCCAATACCATTCGTCAGCCCGCCCCGTAAGCAAAGTAGACACATTTTTGCTTAGTTCCGACCGACTAACCAACTCATCCTTGGCTTTTAATTCCAGCCGGTACAAAAAATCTTCAGCTGATAAATCGCCGACCTGTCCCGAAAACTTAATGTTCCATCCAGGCACTGGCGAACGTCGCCTAGACGCTTCCCTAGGCATGGCAGGTGACACTTGTATGGCCTGAACTGGATCGGACGTCGACCGACTTGGGTGTAGCGTTCGTAATTGTTCCAATTCACTCTGTAATTTGGCTATTTGTTCGAGTACCGAAGGGGCTGAGTCTTCCGAGTTTCCTTCACCTTGGCCAATCGCGGAACTAGTCCCCTCTCCACCTTCGCCTACTTCCGCCCCCGTGGAAGTATCCTTTCCCCCTCTTAAAGTTGGCATTTTGAAAGTGTTCCAAAATATTACCAAAAATTAAACAACCGGAATATTATCCGCCCTCACGCAATCAACAAAATTACTAGAAACCAACAAAATATCTAATCCGAATAATCGAGAATAAAATTGGGAATAAAATTTTTAAATTAATAATACGCTATCGAAGTTGCTTTCTCGATACAAAAACAATAACCTTAATCCCGTAAAGTGTCGCCTTAGTACGTGAATTAAGTTAAAATCCAATCAAATTAAATTCTACTATATACTATTTATCTCTTCCTATTTCTGTAGTTGTTCTCCTATTAGCAAATTAACCTTCCTGATATAATATGGCTGCAGCGGTACGATTTCACCCGCCCCGAAAAACATTGGCTACCGAAGTCATTTTTCAAACAAGGGCTCAAAGAGGGGGATGGGGCCAGAAGAAGTAGCACCATCCTCCCCAAAAGAGACCCAGTCCCATACCCAGCACTCCACGTTGCCCATCAAGGGACACTCACATACAGATTCGTAAAGGAAGCTTCTTCCCAAAATAAAAAGAATTTGGAAATCTATCCGCTGTCCATCCACGACTGAGGCGCAACCCTGCATGCCTTCAGGAAGGATGGATCAGCAGAGCAGAAATGAAACGGAAAAAACGTTAAATAAGGTCCGAATGAGTTGCAGGAAGGTTCCACTGGGCGCAGTGCCAGGCGATGGCGCCTGTTAGCCAGACGGAGCCAGCGGAACATCCCCAAAACCCACCAGGCAAAAAAACAAAAAAAAAATAATAGTTGAGAGATAACCCTGACCCCAGTCCGACGCAGTGGCAGGCGATATCACGTCTGATACCAGAGACGCCGAACTAAGAACTGGGCGTTCAATCACCGCTGGCCTCATCTTCCCGCATAGCCAAGCGATATCCCACTTGTTAGCAAGACGGGTAGGTGAGGACAGGGCTCGAAGTCAGAAAAAACCAAAAGTGGAAGAAGCTACCGCGGTAGAGATTAGCCGAAAGGTGAAAACAAAATAAAAATAATTCATAATTTAGACAGAACAGGTAGGGACTAAAGCTTCGCGGTGCTGCCTTAGCCCCGACGAGCCAATTACGTAGTGGTGATGCACTTCTATCCATTCTAAAATCAAAAAATCCAGCCGTGAAGGCATTCGTGGTAAGCCGGACCTACCAAAAAAATTTCGATAAATTTAAACTCAAAATGTTGTCCGTGCAGGACTGTTAAGGGCAGGTTCTCCTTTGAAATTTCGAAATTTTCGATTTTTTTTTTCGATTTTCTGAAAGAACTATGTTTTAAAAATATTGTGTTAAAATTTTATGCCGATCCGAGCAGTAGAACCGATTCTACAGCTCGTTGATCGCAGCGGTGTCTCAATCGCAGCGGGAAAACTTTAAACTTTAAACACGAATTCCCAGGAATGGAGATATTAAAACTTTGCGTCAACTTTTTTCAAAAACGGCTGAACCGATTGACTTGGAACTTGCTGCATATTAAAGTAAAAAGTGTTTATTGGAGCTTATACTAACAAAATATGAACATTTATTATGTTAACTATTTTTTACAAGCAACAATTCACGAAAAAAACGCCTTAAAAACAGCACTTAATTTGTAAGCGCTCGCCATTTTGTCAATTTTCAACTTTTTTAAAATATTGTTAGTATAAGCTCCACTCCATTTATTGTAAAATGACTTACAATTTTTATTTTTTTGATTTTAGATTGATTTCCACCCAAGAACTTGACGGGAAGTTTACAATGTTTTTAAAACACGCTCTGCGCGGAAGCCCACCACAGCCGCCATTTTGTTTTTTTTTTTTTCGGAAAAAAATCTGAATGAACACATAAATGTACAATAAAAAAATGTACCGAAAAGAATTTTGATACCTTTTTTCATTTTCCTGAAAAAAAAAATGCCAAAGTTGAGCTACTTTTCGGTCGATCAAAGGAGAACCTGCCCTTAAGGGCATAAAAACCCTCGTTGGGCGCCATTTGTAATGTGAATCTAAGGTTGGTTGCCCGAAGAAGCCAACCCCATATTCCCACACAAAAATAAACAAAAAAATTTGACAGGCGGTACCCGGGGACTCCAAAGAAGAGCTGGCTCGCCGGAGGGTCGTGGTGTAGTGAGACCCCAGAGGTACCACCTAAATCTGTGCATCACCACTTACCTTCATGTGAGCGTCCCATATCCGAGCGAACGCGGGACATTTAAGCGGACAGAGGAGAGTTCCTGAAAACGAATTCCGGGGCGAACTACATCCCCCGCTGCTAAGCCATACCTGTAAAGGTTTAGTATCTTTCCATATTGCACAAGAATAATACTTCAATCAAATTTCTTTCCGACAAATATTTCGAAGTTCCAATATTCAAAGACATTTTATTTAATTAATCAGTTACATTAATGTACTACACCTATGAGTCCCAAGTAATTAAACAAAGTAGGTAGTCAAACTATAATTTAAAAAAAAATTACAATTGACAGGCAAATTTGCATATCGAAGGAAAGCTGATCAGCTGGCCTTTTCTCAGTATTCATATAATTGTTTGTTTTATTTACCCTACAAAATAAATTAAAAAAATCAACATACCATTAAGCAATCAACACTACTGACATTCATTAAATAAAGTGTCATAATTACATTCACAACAAAATTATTCCCAGATACTTATAATCCGGACCAACAAATAATCATTAACCAATCTTTATCACAATACGGAAATATACATTACATTAGATATATTTGTGACACTATTTCCACAAAACTGTATTAACATATATACTCTTACTTACAACTACCTACATAACTCAAATGTATTTCAAGCAACACTGGTTACCATACCAAAATGGGATCAAATTCTTATTATTTTCTATTCGGGTGTAAAAAACCAAATCACCACCGATATAACTAGTAGCTAATCAAAAATTAAGTCCAATACAACAATATCAATAACAATATCTTAACATTAAAAAAAATATAGCATATGAAAAAAACTTCACTCGCTGACTTGATTCACAAGGAAATGTCCTGGCGGATTGATACGGTCCACATAGCCTCCGATAGGACTTTGCGTTCATGAAACGCCCACGTCTTCTGAATATATGTATGTATATATATATAATTATATACAGCTCGCGGCTACCCAAAAAGCGGTTGCCTTCTCTTCAGTTGACAATTGGTCCGGGATAATAACAACTTAAGATAGTACTTACAGGCCAATTTGACTTCTTTTTCTGAATTAATTGGAACAGGATGTACTTATCTCTTCTAATAGCCGTTTTCACCCTCCTTCATTTGGGGTGCCTGGATATCGGACATCGGGTTATCATCATTAACAGGGAGCTTTTGCGGTCCAGCAGAGGTACTCAAAATGACCAAAAAAACCAGATACACCGTGCCTCAATTCGCTTTTTCTTCAATTGGCATAGAAAACTTCACTATTAGGTAGATGGTGTTACTATTTAACTATTTAACAAAAACTACCGTTTTTTCTCAAAATCCAATTTTTTTTCATTTGCTAAAAAAACTCAACTCTTTATCCTCACTTCCCAAATTTTTCTCCCCCAACCTTTTATTTTTTTTCTCCTCGCCTTCTCAATTTTCAAAAAGTTTTCTTATTTTCCGACATGTTCATTTTTCCCAAAGTGGCGACTACAAGGTAGTTGTTCGTCAGGGGATAGGCGCCGTTACAATCCCTCGGCTCCACGAAACCGACTAGCGAGGGAGTGAGGAGCCGAAAAAAACCCAAAACGGCCTCAGTTTTATTTGGTGTTAAGCCCCCTTAGTAAGGATGAAGGTGTGGCTCGACCCATGACCCTGAGATTAAGAGTTCTATGCTCCAGCTATTGAGCAAACCGGGCACTATGGAACTACAAGAACGATAGAAATTTAAAGAAGTTTGAAATCCAAAAAGTTGTTATGGTCCGCCGGGTGTCCTCGGCAGAAGTTGGTCAATCTCCCGGAGGGTAAGGTCGAGGACCAAGGACCCGGCCGAAGGCAATACCATATTGTCCCCTTCCGAATCCCTAAAATCTTCGACCCCATCGCTCGCCAACATCAACCTTCGATCCATCGGGTTGAGTTTCCAGCAATACCACATTACCTTCGACTCCATCCGGTGGATCGCAAGAAGATGTTCCGCCGATTGAGATTCACCGTACTTGTCCGAGGGGGATAGAAATCTTAAACGGATTATGCTGCAAGACGTCACCGCTTACTGAGATCCTAGGTCGCATAATTCCTAAGATCTCGCACTGTTCGGTCTCTCCGCCACAATGGACTGAGAGCAAAGGCTACCGTCCACGCGAACAGGCGGGTGCGATAAACCGAGGGGACCATGCCTCGGTAGGGAACTGGTCTGGCAGCCCCTGGTAGTCCACAACAAAAACTTGGCCCCAGACGACCAAGAACACAAGGAGGTGTACCACCGCTAGGGAAGCTACCTAAGCGGCTTAAGGCACCCTGTCAGTTAACCGGTGAAGCCGGCGAGATGCCTTATTAGGGCTACTCAGAGACGTGCTTTCGTTCGGCGTGGTTTCACTACCTATGTATGTCCTTAGCGTGATAAATACCTATGGCTTTGCCGTGCATATCCTCCAGTTCGTATTGGCTACCACCAACCTTTCTTACTACTCTTGCTTTAACAAATTTATCAGCCAATTTGGCACTGAACCGCATTGCTTTGTTACTGATTGGGAAGGTTCGTCTGAACACTTCCTGACCAGGTTGAAAATTGGCGACATTACAACGCAGGTTGTAAGTTTTTTTATGCCTGGCGTATGCTGCTGAGAGGTTCTGTTCCACACGCTCACGAATTAATTGTTGTCGGTCTGTAGCGGCCACAACAGCTATGTCTCCATCCTGTAGAGCTCGCAACTTTTCCAGGATTGGATAAGCTGATCCGTGTAAGATCATGTGATACCCAAAGAGGGATTGATACGGAGATATGCCAATTGATACATGGTGGGAGCTGCGAAAGGCGCACTCAATGTCTGTTAAATGTTTGTCCCAATCGCGGTGGTCTTCTTTAAGGTAGGATCGGATGGCAGCCAGGACTGACCTATTAACACGTTCTGAGGCATTAGGATGCGGTGAGTATACGGCAGTCCGTAAATGTTTCACGCCGTACTCGTTCATCAGTCTAGCAAATTCTTTCGACACGAAAGGCCGTCCATTATCCGAGAACACCACCTCGGGAACTCCGAAGGTATGGAATATGTGGTGTTCCAGGAAGTCTATGGCGGAACTGGCTGTTTCAGCCTTCACCGGATGGAGAAAACTGAATTTGCTAAATCCGTCTAATACCACAAATATGGCTGTGTGGCCTTTCCTAGTTCGCGGATATGGGCCCATGAAGTCCACATATAAGAATTGGAAGGGTTTAGAAATTTTCATCTGGTCACCCATAGGTGGTCTTAGGACATGGTTCGGCGCTTTCGTTGATTTGCAGATCTCGCATTTAGAAATATATGCTCTAACCTGAATTGCCATGCCAGGCCAAAAATACTTCGTTCGTAGCTTGGCCAACGTTTTCGCTACCCCGCTATGAGCTGATTGAGGAGGCAAGTGAGCCGACTCAATGAGAGGGATTGTTAATTCCTGGGGAACCCACAACTTCCATGCAAGATCGTCAGCAACAGGGTCTCCTGTACGTGGGAATGTGCGATGGAAAACATACCCATCCGCGACACGCAAGTCTGGCAGCCGCGGCGAGCATTTCAGGATCTGTTCACGCAGTTGTACATATTCAGGGGCTTTGAAGGACGGGGAGTCCAAGTCCACATCTTGACAAACAGACAATTCGTCGACGCCGTGCAGGCGCGATAAGGCATCAGGGACTACATTTTGGCTGCCTTTGCGGTGTTCGATTTTGAAATCGAACCCCTGAAGCTTTAAACTCCACCTTGCTAATCTGCCGTTGAGCTCCTTCTGGCTCATGAGCCATTTCAAACTTGCATGATCAGTAATGATCGTGAAAGCCTGACCCTCCACATAAGCTCTAAACTTTTTTACACTCAGTACGGCTGCGTAGCATTCAAGCTCAGTGATGGTGTAGTTCCGTTGTGCCCCATTCAACTTTTTGGACACATAAGCAATCGGATGTTCTCCTCCATCCATGTCCTTTTGAAAGAGCACACTACCTACACCAGTCCTGCTGGCATCGCACTGAATGAAGAAAGGCCTAGAGAAATCTGGAGTTACTAATAGAGGAGCTTTAGTCATCAGCTCTTTTAAAGTCTCGAACGACTGCTGAGCCTCATCACTCCAGCTAAAAGTTTTAGACTTCAAACAATCCGTGATTGGAGAAGCCACGCTAGCATAATTGGGTATGAAACGCTGATACCATCCGGTCATACCCAAGAACCTCCGGGTCTGCTTATGAGACTTCGGAGTCGGGAATTCCGTGATGGCCGTCACCTTGTTAGGATCTGTTTTCAGAGTCCCATCACCAATTATGAAGCCGAGATACTTGACTTCAGTCACGCAAAATTTGCTTTTAGCCAAATTGAGTGTTAGTCCAGCACGACGGAGACAGCTGGCGACTTCGTCCAGAAGTTGCAAGTGGGAGTCAAAGTCAGGTGAAACTATAAGAAGGTCGTCCAGATAAACAAAGACGTTCTCACGTAAGTGGCCCGGGATGGTTTTGTCCATCAAGCGACACATGCGCTGTGGGGCATTGCATAAGCCGAAAGGCATGACTGTGAACTGGTACAGCGGACGACCTGGGACAGTGAAAGCTGTCCTCTCTCGCGACTTCATCTCAAGAGGGATTTGCCAGAAGGCGTCCTTCAGATCCAAACTTGTAATGAACTTGGTGTCTTGCAGACGACCAAGAAGTCCATCTATATGTGGGAGAGGGTAGGCGTCTTTAACAGTGACACTGTTTACCTTGCGAGAGTCAAGGCACAGGCGGACCTTACCTGGTTTCCGAACTAACACCACTGGAGAATTCCAGGGACTGTTTGATGGCTCAATCACCCCCAGAGCCAGCATCCTGTCCAACTCGCCATACATCAGTTGTTGTACAGCGGGTGAAACCGGATAATGCCTCTGTTTAATAGGAACTGAGTCACCAGTGTCGATGATGTGTTCTTCGAGGTTAGTCTTTCCCAGTCCTAAGACTTCGAAAGAGGGAAACCTGGCCTTAACACGCTCCAACCGTTCGCATTGCAAGGACGTTAAGTCGTGCATTCTCGCAGGTGCGGAAGGAGCCTTTATCTCGCAGACTAACTGAGGAGCGATACCAAAAAGATTCCAAAAATCCATTCCGAGATACAGTCTCTGACTGAGACTGGGCACCACATAGATGGTTATTTCGTGGGTCTGGCCTCCGAAGGAGACTGGAGCCTTGATATAACCGGTGATTCTCTGTGGAGCCCCGTCAGCAGTTTGCACACAAGTCTGCAAAGAGTAGACTGTAACTTCGGGATGATCTTCCAGAAAGGATTCGGCATCCCTTCCCAGACAGCTAACGTTGGCACCACTGTCCAATAAACCTTTCACCTCTTCGTTACATAATATGATATTTACAAAAGGACGGTTATCTGACAAGTCAGAGATGATTGCAGAAATAACTTTCTGCGAAAGATGTCGCTTCTCCTTTGCTCGCATCCTAATTTTGGGAGGAGTATGCATGGAGTCCACCTGAGGAGGCTCCGAAAAGATGCGGTTACGAGCGGAGACATAACTCTTCCAACGGGATAGAAAGGAAAGTTTAACCTTTAAGGGAAAAGATGGAAGAGCCTCGGGTGACGTATAGTCAGTTATAATTGACGCATTGGGATAGAGTAAGTCCGTTGAAGTTACGGGCGAAGTTAATTCGAGCGCGGGCTCCCGTTCGGCCTCGCACCCTGTATCCGGTTTCCCTGACATATTGGACATCTGGGTGTAACTACTCCTGGCCTACCACACCGGTAACAAAACAGGTTACGCGTCGCCGAGGGGCAGTCCATGAAAGGATGTCCCTGTTGCCGACAATTCCAACAAGGTAAGAGTCGTTGTCTTGGGTTAGAGTTTGTAACGTTGACTTCATGAACGGCGGGAGAGTCCGTGGTATAATCTAATTGAGAATCGTTGTCTAATTGAGGCACGGAGTTTAGGTATGTCGTATCAACTTCATGAACTTTTAGGGTGGGTTTTCTTTCCTGTCTCTTCATGGCTTGCCACCGTTCTGCCCTGACACATACCTCTCGCAGCTGACGCATGTCCGTAATTTGCTGCCCAATTACCACCGATCCCAAAGATGAATTTAAGTTTTGTATCACTATATCCACCAAGTCAACCTCGGACATGGGGTTGGACAGCTTGTTAAATAAAGTGGTCATCTTTGAAACGTACTCATCAAAGGTATCGTGATTTTGCTTAAGTTCTAGCATAAGTTTAATCACTTGAAAGTCGGTATCCCTGCATCTAAATTGTAAAAGCAAGTGAGCCCTGAAATCTTCCCACTCTGGATCAGCCACTTGCCGCCGAAATTGGTTCCAATACCATTCGTCAGCCCGCCCCGTAAGCAAAGTAGACACATTTTTGCTTAGTTCCGACCGACTAACCAACTCATCCTTGGCTTTTAATTCCAGCCGGTACAAAAAATCTTCAGCTGATAAATCGCCGACCTGTCCCGAAAACTTAATGTTCCATCCAGGCACTGGCGAACGTCGCCTAGACGCTTCCCTAGGCATGGCAGGTGACACTTGTATGGCCTGAACTGGATCGGACGTCGACCGACTTGGGTGTAGCGTTCGTAATTGTTCCAATTCACTCTGTAATTTGGCTATTTGTTCGAGTACCGAAGGGGCTGAGTCTTCCGAGTTTCCTTCACCTTGGCCAATCGCGGAACTAGTCCCCTCTCCACCTTCGCCTACTTCCGCCCCCGTGGAAGTATCCTTTCCCCCTCTTAAAGTTGGCATTTTGAAAGTGTTCCAAAATATTACCAAAAATTAAACAACCGGAATATTATCCGCCCTCACGCAATCAACAAAATTACTAGAAACCAACAAAATATCTAATCCGAATAATCGAGAATAAAATTGGGAATAAAATTTTTAAATTAATAATACGCTATCGAAGTTGCTTTCTCGATACAAAAACAATAACCTTAATCCCGTAAAGTGTCGCCTTAGTACGTGAATTAAGTTAAAATCCAATCAAATTAAATTCTACTATATACTATTTATCTCTTCCTATTTCTGTAGTTGTTCTCCTATTAGCAAATTAACCTTCCTGATATAATATGGCTGCAGCGGTACGATTTCACCCGCCCCGAAAAACATTGGCTACCGAAGTCATTTTTCAAACAAGGGCTCAAAGAGGGGGATGGGGCCAGAAGAAGTAGCACCATCCTCCCCAAAAGAGACCCAGTCCCATACCCAGCACTCCACGTTGCCCATCAAGGGACACTCACATACAGATTCGTAAAGGAAGCTTCTTCCCAAAATAAAAAGAATTTGGAAATCTATCCGCTGTCCATCCACGACTGAGGCGCAACCCTGCATGCCTTCAGGAAGGATGGATCAGCAGAGCAGAAATGAAACGGAAAAAACGTTAAATAAGGTCCGAATGAGTTGCAGGAAGGTTCCACTGGGCGCAGTGCCAGGCGATGGCGCCTGTTAGCCAGACGGAGCCAGCGGAACATCCCCAAAACCCACCAGGCAAAAAAACAAAAAAAAAATAATAGTTGAGAGATAACCCTGACCCCAGTCCGACGCAGTGGCAGGCGATATCACGTCTGATACCAGAGACGCCGAACTAAGAACTGGGCGTTCAATCACCGCTGGCCTCATCTTCCCGCATAGCCAAGCGATATCCCACTTGTTAGCAAGACGGGTAGGTGAGGACAGGGCTCGAAGTCAGAAAAAACCAAAAGTGGAAGAAGCTACCGCGGTAGAGATTAGCCGAAAGGTGAAAACAAAATAAAAATAATTCATAATTTAGACAGAACAGGTAGGGACTAAAGCTTCGCGGTGCTGCCTTAGCCCCGACGAGCCAATTACGTAGTGGTGATGCACTTCTATCCATTCTAAAATCAAAAAATCCAGCCGTGAAGGCATTCGTGGTAAGCCGGACCTACCAAAAAAATTTCGATAAATTTAAACTCAAAATGTTGTCCGTGCAGGACTGTTAAGGGCAGGTTCTCCTTTGAAATTTCGAAATTTTCGATTTTTTTTTTCGATTTTCTGAAAGAACTATGTTTTAAAAATATTGTGTTAAAATTTTATGCCGATCCGAGCAGTAGAACCGATTCTACAGCTCGTTGATCGCAGCGGTGTCTCAATCGCAGCGGGAAAACTTTAAACTTTAAACACGAATTCCCAGGAATGGAGATATTAAAACTTTGCGTCAACTTTTTTCAAAAACGGCTGAACCGATTGACTTGGAACTTGCTGCATATTAAAGTAAAAAGTGTTTATTGGAGCTTATACTAACAAAATATGAACATTTATTATGTTAACTATTTTTTACAAGCAACAATTCACGAAAAAAACGCCTTAAAAACAGCACTTAATTTGTAAGCGCTCGCCATTTTGTCAATTTTCAACTTTTTTAAAATATTGTTAGTATAAGCTCCACTCCATTTATTGTAAAATGACTTACAATTTTTATTTTTTTGATTTTAGATTGATTTCCACCCAAGAACTTGACGGGAAGTTTACAATGTTTTTAAAACACGCTCTGCGCGGAAGCCCACCACAGCCGCCATTTTGTTTTTTTTTTTTTCGGAAAAAAATCTGAATGAACACATAAATGTACAATAAAAAAATGTACCGAAAAGAATTTTGATACCTTTTTTCATTTTCCTGAAAAAAAAAATGCCAAAGTTGAGCTACTTTTCGGTCGATCAAAGGAGAACCTGCCCTTAAGGGCATAAAAACCCTCGTTGGGCGCCATTTGTAATGTGAATCTAAGGTTGGTTGCCCGAAGAAGCCAACCCCATATTCCCACACAAAAATAAACAAAAAAATTTGACAGGCGGTACCCGGGGACTCCAAAGAAGAGCTGGCTCGCCGGAGGGTCGTGGTGTAGTGAGACCCCAGAGGTACCACCTAAATCTGTGCATCACCACTTACCTTCATGTGAGCGTCCCATATCCGAGCGAACGCGGGACATTTAAGCGGACAGAGGAGAGTTCCTGAAAACGAATTCCGGGGCGAACTACATCCCCCGCTGCTAAGCCATACCTGTAAAGGTTTAGTATCTTTCCATATTGCACAAGAATAATACTTCAATCAAATTTCTTTCCGACAAATATTTCGAAGTTCCAATATTCAAAGACATTTTATTTAATTAATCAGTTACATTAATGTACTACACCTATGAGTCCCAAGTAATTAAACAAAGTAGGTAGTCAAACTATAATTTAAAAAAAAATTACAATTGACAGGCAAATTTGCATATCGAAGGAAAGCTGATCAGCTGGCCTTTTCTCAGTATTCATATAATTGTTTGTTTTATTTACCCTACAAAATAAATTAAAAAAATCAACATACCATTAAGCAATCAACACTACTGACATTCATTAAATAAAGTGTCATAATTACATTCACAACAAAATTATTCCCAGATACTTATAATCCGGACCAACAAATAATCATTAACCAATCTTTATCACAATACGGAAATATACATTACATTAGATATATTTGTGACACTATTTCCACAAAACTGTATTAACATATATACTCTTACTTACAACTACCTACATAACTCAAATGTATTTCAAGCAACACTGGTTACCATACCAAAATGGGATCAAATTCTTATTATTTTCTATTCGGGTGTAAAAAACCAAATCACCACCGATATAACTAGTAGCTAATCAAAAATTAAGTCCAATACAACAATATCAATAACAATATCTTAACATTAAAAAAAATATAGCATATGAAAAAAACTTCACTCGCTGACTTGATTCACAAGGAAATGTCCTGGCGGATTGATACGGTCCACATAGCCTCCGATAGGACTTTGCGTTCATGAAACGCCCACGTCTTCTGAATATATGTATGTATATATATATAATTATATACAGCTCGCGGCTACCCAAAAAGCGGTTGCCTTCTCTTCAGTTGACAATTGGTCCGGGATAATAACAACTTAAGATAGTACTTACAGGCCAATTTGACTTCTTTTTCTGAATTAATTGGAACAGGATGTACTTATCTCTTCTAATAGCCGTTTTCACCCTCCTTCATTTGGGGTGCCTGGATATCGGACATCGGGTTATCATCATTAACAGGGAGCTTTTGCGGTCCAGCAGAGGTACTCAAAATGACCAAAAAAACCAGATACACCGTGCCTCAATTCGCTTTTTCTTCAATTGGCATAGAAAACTTCACTATTAGGTAGATGGTGTTACTATTTAACTATTTAACAAAAACTACCGTTTTTTCTCAAAATCCAATTTTTTTTCATTTGCTAAAAAAACTCAACTCTTTATCCTCACTTCCCAAATTTTTCTCCCCCAACCTTTTATTTTTTTTCTCCTCGCCTTCTCAATTTTCAAAAAGTTTTCTTATTTTCCGACATGTTCATTTTTCCCAAAGTGGCGACTACAAGGTAGTTGTTCGTCAGGGGATAGGCGCCGTTACAATCCGTCTTGTATCGACGCTGTACGAGTAACGTAGAGTACCGTCGCCAGCGAAGCTGAGAAGTGGGTTGGAGGGGATTGAAAGAAGGGCATTTATAAATATGAGAAATAGGGCCGGTGATAAAATTGACCCCTGGGGGACCCCCGCAGAGATCGGGTGGGATGCGGATTTGACGCCATCCAATACTACTTTGATTGAACGGCCAGAAAGGAAACTCTCAATCCACTTCTGTAGAAGTGAGTCAACTCCAATAGCTTTGAGTTTAGCTAACAGGGCTAAGTGCCAAACTCTATCGAAAGCCTTGGAGATATCTAGAGCAACCAGACTAGACTCACCGTATCCATGCAGACTACTGTACCGTTTTTTATTGTTGGCGCAAGGGTACCGTTTAATTTGTTTGAAATAACTTTTACCGGGAAAAACATATGAATAAAACGCACTTGTTTAGTTCTTGTAAAATTATACACATTACTTTTATTTCATATAATTGTTCAGTTCATTCCGAGAATATAATTTATTTATAACGTTTAAGTTTAACTTTATCACGAGCGGGCGGTGGCACGAGCAGCTTGATATCAACTTGGTAACTGTGGGAACTTGTTCATGTGAACCAGAAAAAAGGCAGTTTTTGATACCGATCAACGGTAATCAATTTTTGATCGATGCGTGTGTGTGATGCTTCCCATGGATTTGTATAATCCATGGATAAGCCATTGCTCGTGTTACCGCCACACTACGGCTGAGGTGTTCTGTAAGACAGATTAAAAGATCGCCAGTGGATCTTTTTTGTCTGAAGCCATACTGTCGGTCGTTTATGAGTAGGTTGGATTCTAGATATCCCATAAGCTTTTTGTTGATTATCGTCTCCATGGTTTTGGAGAGAATAGAAGTTATTGCTATTGGGCGGTAATTGGAGGGATTGCTGGAATCACCTTTTTTCGGTATGGGCTGAACATGGGCAAGTTTCCAAGAGTCGGGATAAACTCCGGAGAAATATGACAGGGAAAATAATTTGCGCAGAGGTTTAGCCAAAGGTGAGGCGCATTGTTTTAAGACGATAGGGGTATATTATCGGGTCCAGTGGATTTGTTGGCATCGAGCTCTTTGAGGCACCTGTACACCTCGCGAGTCCTGAAAAAAACCCTGTCCATTGAATGGGCATTACGCTCGGAAACAGGGGGTAACACATCAGTTTCGAGTAAAGAAGAATTCGAAGCGAACATAGATGCTAATAAATTGGCCTTGGATTTTCTGTCTGTTATTACCTTCTCATTGTGAATAAAGGAAGGGGTTGAAGTTGTAGTGAAATTCTTCTTGATGGAACTTACCAAAGACCAGAAGTTTTTGCTACCGGAGGTTGCATTTAGGAGTTTACTTCTCAATTTGTTGTCAAATTAGGTTTTGACTTTTTTGATGGCGGTGGGTGACGATTTATGCAATATTGTAGCCCCATCTACTAGAAACAGTTTGAACATTGCATGAACTACGGTTTAAGACTTGGAAAAGCCTTTAAAGTTTCCATAATAGATAGTGTGAAACAAATTTTCGAGAACGAGCATTGAACTTAGAGATTTAAATTCAGATGGGGCGATAGCTATGAATCAGTTCCCAAATTTTTGCGCACAGAACCAATTAATACTTCTGCTTAATCATTTTTCACCGCTTATAGATAATATATCCATGTCTGCTGATGATTGACCGGTTTAAACGATCTTGATATCAATAATGGTCATGATCCTGACAACCTGCCTCCCTATTTTTTGCAATACTTCTCAAATAAAATTTTGTCTCCGCTTCACATTATCTTTACAAAATCTTTATCATGATGCAAATTTCTTAAAATTTGGAAAAAGTCTTACCCAACGTCAATTCACAAAGCGTCTAATAAACACTCGATGGACAGCTAAAGGGGCATTGCCATTTTATCAGCATTTCCTAAACGCTTTGAAAAGCTCGTGTATGACAGCATTGCTCCTCTTATTGACCCATGCCTTAACGAGTAACAACACGGATTAAGGAAGGGATGTACAACTACCACTAACCTTATAACTCTAATCTCCGGATTGCTCTATGATATGGAGAATGGTTATCAAATCGATGCCATTTATACGGACTTCAGCAAAGCCTTCGATCGTGTTGACGATGATATTTTAATTACTGAACTTTTCAAATTTGGATTACCTTGAATGGATTAGTCCATACCTAAACGGAAGAACACAAGTTGTCAAATTTCAAGGTTTTCTGTCAAAAGAAATCAAAATAACTTCTGGAGTCCCTCAAGGCAGTCATCTTTTATTTAATATATTCATTTCAAACCTTTCTGAAAAACTAAAGAACATACCACATCTATTCTAGGCTGGCAACCTCAAAATAAGTTAAGCCTGCTGTATGTTATTTCCCGTGTATTCTTCAATTGCGCTACATAATAGCTGGAACACAATGCTCACCATAAGTCGTGGGCTATAAAAGCTTTTCGTTGACAAATAATAGATACCATCTATCTACCTAGGAACTAACAAAATGAAACTATCGGCAAAGTGACCATAACTACGACCATAAAAATTAAAATCTATTTCTATTTTTTGGTTGACGCTTACAGTTCTACCAAATCATACATACAAAAAAACACCGCTGTCAACAAATAAAACGTTATTATTTTGACAAAAAAGTGCCTTTTTGACAAATTTTGTTGTGTCTGAGGGTGCTTTATTATAAAAATAAAAAAAAATACACGTGTTGCATTCTTTTTTTGGAACTCATTTGACAGGAAATTTTTTTTCAACGCCTACGGTATCGCTTTGCTCTATTATAATTTTAGTTTTACGATTGACAGCGATGGCATAATTTGAGACCGATAGAGCTTTCATAGCCCACGGCTTATGGCGAGCATTGTGTTCCTGCTAGAAGTTCGATTTTTGTGAATGAATCCTTGATATGATATCGTAATTACATAGGCATTACGTATTATTTTGGTATATCATTTTTCCTCTGATATACTTATGTCAAAATGTCAGTCAACATTCATTAATTATCAAAAAACAAATATTCATCATTTCATCGGAAAAATAGAAAATTTCCGTTATTTAACACTTTCCTTTATAAAGTACACAAAGAAAATGACAAAAATTATTTTAGTAATATTATATTTACTAGTATCGATTAAAATGTGTAATTCAACTTTAGATTGTGAATTATTGACGAAATTTGTGACAAAAGTCAAAATAGAGAATGATTTCGAGCATATCTTGATAATCAATAACAACGAGACGTCCAATTACATAACAACGTGCAATTTTAATTATTTTATTAACTTTTATCATAACGTTCCACGATTAATCTTCACAACAAACATCGGAAGTCTTGAAAATTTTAATGCAAATTTTTTAGTAATTGTGAATATAGAAAAAAACTGTCAATACTTTTTGGACATGTTATCGAATCTTGTAAACGGAATTCGTGTTTCAAAAGTGATTTACGCTTTTAATAATCACAGTTTGAGTAGTGAAATTTTGAACAATTTATTTCAATGGAGCTGGAAAAAAGGATTCGTTGATGCTGTTGGTGTTGCAATCGCAAAACGAAATCAATCGAGATTAGTTAAATATTTTCGTCCACATAAAATGTTTTTAACTAGTGAATTACTTGGGATGATGAATGCAAATAACACAATATTTCCGGATAAATTGAAAAACTTGGAAGGATACCCAATAAGAAGTCCAGTATATCAAGATGTACCACGAGTTTACACATATATTAACCGTCGAGGAAGGGAAGTGATTGGTGGATATGTTGCAAGGATTTTTTTCAATTTTATAGAAAAGTATAACGCATCATTTCATCAATTAGATAAGGACCGAATGCAAGAGGATGTTGATTACTTTAGGCTGGGTAATTTAACAATAAATGGAGATCTTGATATTAATATTCATATTACAATAAAATTAAGAAATAGATCACTATCGTATCCACCACTCCAGACAGCTTGGTATATTATGGTACCATCATCAATGGAAATTCCACGATATCAATATTTTTTTCTACCATTTCATTTTTCCGTTTGGATATCGTTGATATGTCTTTTAATTTATTTATCAACTGTTGATTATATTTTCAAGCGAATAAGTGGTGAACACTCTTCATATTCCAAGTCCTTTTTCTTAGTGTACCAAGCAATTCTTTATTTGCCTTATAATAACAAAAAATACAAAAAGTCATTTAAGTTGCTCATAACATACTTACAAACTCTACTACTGGGATTCATTTTCACGAATATTTACCTGTCGACATTATGGAGCTACTTTGCAACAACAGTCCTGGACAAACCCATCAATAGTTTCGCTGATATGATTGATAGAAACAAAAAGATTATGATCCCCTCCTGTGATGTTTCAATCATTACAAATTGTAACTTACCTCCTGGTTTTGATAATATTCTAGTTGAAACAGACATATCAACATTTTTGAAATACCGAAGCAATCTCAATCCGCAGTATTTTTACACAGCTCCAGCAGACAAAGCAGAAATCTTAATGTTAAGGCAGAGGTATTTGCCAACACCTTTATTTGTACCAGCGAAGGAATATATTAAAAAAATTCAGCAAGGCTTTGCAATGCCGGATGATTCACCGTTTTTAGAGATCTTCGATCTTTACATTATGAACATCTTACAATCCGGCTTGTTGAAGAAATGGCTAAAGGAAATTCCAGATGAAATCGCCGAAGCTGGACTGCTTGATTACTTTCAACCTGTGACACGTGTTTTCCCAGAACCACTTCTAGTTGAACATTTTCAATTTGCTTGGATTGTTTTAGCAATTGGCTTCTTGGGTAGTTTTGTTTGTTTCACTTTGGAGATCAGTTTTAGAATGTACAAAAGTATTAGATGTGAAAACTTTAACTGAATAAGCTATTAACGTATCTCATACTTTGTAAATAAAAAAATGTATTGAATGCTGTTTATTTTTATTTATTTAAAGACTATTATGCGATTCTGCACATCTTCGAACCTAATTTGTCGGTAATAATAGCTGCGTTCCTTTTCTGCTAATTTTTACTATTTTTTACACTTGCTTACTAGCAGCTACACTTGCTCTAATAAACGAGTAGATAGCACTTGCAATTACACAATTGAAATCCGCTAGGGGGAAAGCGGCCATTTCGAGTCTATTGTGAATTATTTTCACTTACGCCATTACCCGCTAGATGGCTTTTATTTGTGTCGAGCTGATTTGCTCATATAAAAACGTCCATAAATAAAACTTCAGTCGTTTAATTATCAAAAATTATTATCTTTCGTTTTACTTTAGAAATTATCGCATTAATTTCTCCATTGTGTCACAAATTCTTCTTTTAAGAATTTTTTATTTGTAAAGCTTAAAGTAACGTCAAAAATTTCAAGTGAGATTTTACTCAAATCAGAAAATTTTGCGTTCCTTTTCTGCTCTGCTCACAAGTACTAAATAGTAGAAAAGGAACGCAGCTAATGTAGCCCCTTCTACTACCATGAACTACGGTTTAAGACTTGGAAAAGCTTTCAAAGTTTCCATAATAGATAGTGTGGAACGAATGTTCGAGAACGAGCTTTGAGCTTAGAGATTTAAATTCAGACGGGGCGATAGCTATGAATCAGTTCTCAAATTTTTGCGCACAGAACCAATTAATACATCTGCTTAATCATTTTTCACCGCTTATAGATAATATATCCATGTCTGCTGATGATATAATGACCGGTTTAAACAATCTTGATATCAATAAAGGTCATGGTCCTGACAACCTTCCTCCCTATTTTTTGCAATTCTTCTCAAATCAAATTTTGTCTCCGCTTCACATTATCTTTACAAAATCTTTATCATGAGGTAAATTTCTTAAAATTTGGAAAGTCTTACTTAACGCCAATTCACAAAGCGTCTAATAACCACTCGATGGACAGCTAAAGGGGCATTGCCATTTTATCGGCATTTCCTAAACGCTTTGAAAAGTTCGTGCATAACAGCATTGCTCCTCTTATTGGCCCATGCCTTAACGAGCAACAACACGGATTAAGGAAGGGATGTTCAACTACCACTAACCTTATAATCCTAATCTCCGGATTGCTCTATGATATTGGGATCGAATCGATGCCATTTATACGGACTTCAGCAAAGCCTTCGATCGTGCTGACCATGATATTTTAATTACTGAACTTTTCAAATTTGGATTATCTTGAATGGATTAGTCCATACCTAAACGGAAGAACACAAGTTGTCAAATTTCAAGGTTTTCTGTCAAAAGAAATCAAAATAACTTCTGGAGTCCCTCAGGGCAGTCATCTTTTATTTAATACATATATTCATTTCACACCTTTCTGGAAACTAAAGAACATAGCACATCTATTCTATGCTGACAACCTCAAAATAAGTTAAGAATGCTGTATGTTATTTAGCGTGCCTTCTTCAATTGCGCTACATAAGTTCGATTTTTGTGAATGAGTCCTTAATATGATATCGGAATTACATAAGTACTGCGTATTATTTTGTTATATCATTTTTCCTCTGATATACTTATGTCAAAATGTCAATCAACACTCATTAATTATAAAAAAAAATATTCATCATTTCTTCGGAAAAATGGAAAATTTCCGTTATTTAACACTTTCCTTTATAAAATACACAATGAAAATGACGAAAATTATTTTAGTGATATTATATTTACTAGTATCGACTAAAATGTGTAATTCAACTTTAGATTGTGAATTATTGACGAAGTTTGTAACGAAAGTAAAAATTGAGTATGATTTCGAGTATATCTTGATAATCAATAACAATGAGACGTCCAATTACATAACAACGTGCCATTTTAATTATTTAATTAGTTTTTATCATAATGTTCCACGATTAATCTTCACAACAAACAATGAAAGTCTTGAAAATTTTAATGCAAATTTTTTAGTAATTGTGAATATCGAAAAAAACTATCGATATTTTTTGGATGTTTTATCAAATCTTGTAAAAGGAATTCGTGTTTCAAAAGTGATTTACGCTTTTAACAATCACAGTTTGAGCAGTGAAATTTTGAACCATATATTTCGATGGAGCTGGAAAAAAGGATTCGTTGATGCTGTTGGTGTAACATTTGCAAAACGAAATCAATCGAGATTAGTTAAATATTTTCGTCCACATAAAATGTTTTTAACTAGTGAATTACTTGGGATGATGAATGCAAATATCACAATATTCCCGGATAAATTAAAAAACTTGCAAGGATACCCAATAAGAAGTCCTGTATATCAAGATGTACCACGAGTTTACACATATATTAACCGTCAAGGAAAGGAAGTGATTGGTGGATATGCTGCAAGGATTTTTTTCAATTTTATAGAAAAGTGTAACGCATCATTTCTTCAATTAGATAAGAACCGAATGCAAGAGGATGCTGATGACTTTAGGCTGGAGAATTTAACAATAAATGGAGATCTTGATATTAATATTCATATTACAATAAAATTAAGAAATATATCACTATCGTATCCACCACTCCAGTCAGCTTGGTATATTATGGTACCATCATCAATGGAAATTCCACGATATCAATATTTTTTTCTACCATTTCATTCTTCCGTTTGGATATCGTTGATATGTCTTTTATTTTATTTATCAGCTGTTGATTATGTTTTCAAGCGAATAAGTGGTGAACTTTTTTCATATTCCACGTCTTTTTTCTTAGTGTACCAAGCAATTCTTTATTTGCCTTATAATAACAAAAAATACAAAAAGTCATTTAAGTTGTTAATAACATACTTACAGACTCTACTATTGGGATTCATTTTCACGAATATTTACCTGTCGACATTGTGGAGCTACTTTGCAACAACAGTCCTAGACAAACCCATCAACAGTTTTGCTGATATGATTGAGAGAAACAAAAAGGTTATGATCGCCTTCTGTGATATTCCAATCATTTCAAATGGTAGCTTACCTTCTGGTTTTGATAATATTCTAGTCGGGACAGACATACCAACATTTTTGAAATACCGAAGCAATCTCAATCCGCAGTATCTTTACACAGCTCCAGCAGACAAAGCAGCAATCTTAATGTTAAGGCAGAGGTATATGCCAACACCTTTATTTGTACCAGCGAAGGAATATATTCAAAAAATTCAGCAAGGCTTTGCAATGCCGGATGATTCACCGTTTTTAGAGATTTTTGATCTTTACATTATGAACATCTTACAATCAGGCCTGTTGAAGAAATGGCTAAACGAAATTCCAGATGAAATTGCTGAAGCTGGACTTCTTGATTACTTTCAACCTGCGACTCGTGTGTTCCCCGAACCACTTCTGGTTGAACATTTTCAATTTGCTTGGATTGTTTTAGCAATTGGCTTCTTGGGTAGCTTTGTTTGTCTCACTTTGGAGATCAGTTTTAAAATATACAAAATCATTAGATGTGAAAATACTAACTAAATAAGCAATTACAGTGTGATATTCTTTGTAAATAAAAAAATGTATTGAATGTTGTTTATTTTTATTTATTTAAAGACTAGCGATCCTTTAATGCGAAGTCATGACTTTTTGTAGGCGACTTGATCCTATAATTTATAACTACTCATTTTTTAAGGAGGGTGTCCCCCGTGTTAATTTTGTCAAAGATCTCGGGATTAGATTTGACACCAAGCTGAACTTTTCTACTCATATCAACTATATTTCTTCCAAGAACAGCTTAGTCTTGGGTTTTATAAAAAGGTGGTCCAAAGAATTTAACAGCACCCTGATCACTAAACACCTCTACCTCTGCTTGTCAGATCTTTACTTGAATATGCATCCCAGGTTTGGTCTCCTCACTATTCTTCGCAAGTTGGAAAAATCGAGTCGGTTCAAGGAAAGTTCGTTCGATTCGCATTGAATCACCTTCCTTGGGAATACCCTTTAATTCTTCCACGATATGAATACCGACTTAAGTTACTCAACTTAAACACTCTCCCCAAGCGTCGTGAGGTGGCCGATGTTGTTTTCGTCCATAAGCTCCTTAATGAACGTGTCAACTCAGGTTTTCTAAGTCGCCGTGCGTCGTTTAGAGAGAGCAGATACAATTTGAGAGGACCACCGCTCTTACACATCAACTTCAACCCCTTCCTTTATTCACAATGAGAAGGTAATAACAGACAGAAAATCCAAGGCCAATTTATTAGCATCTATGTTCGCTTCGAATTCTTCTTTACCCGAAACTGATGTGTTACCCCCTGTTTCCGAGCGTAACGCCCATTCAATGGACAGGGTTTTTTTCAGGAATCGCGAGGTGTACAGGTGCCTCAAAGAGCTCGATGCCAACAAATCCACTGGATCCGATAATATACCCTCTATCATCTTAAAACACTGCGACTCACCTTTGGCTAAACCTCTGCGCAAATTATTTTCCCTGTCATATTTCTCCGGAGTTTATCCCGACTCTTGGAAACTTGCCCACCGAAAAAAGGTGATTCCAGCCTTCCCTCCAATTACCGCCCAATAGCAATTACTTCTATTCTCTCCAAAACCATGGAGACGATAATCAACAAAAAGCTTATGGGATATCTAGAATCCAACCTACTCATAAACGACAGACAGTATGGCTTCCGACAAAAAAGATCCACTGGCGATCTTTTAGTCTGTCTTACAGAACACCTCAGCCGTAGTCTTCATGGATCCGGTGAGTCTAGTCTGGTAGTTCTGGATATCTCCAAGGCTTTCGATAGAGTTTGGCACCCAGCCCTGTTAGCTAAACTCAAAGCTATTGGAGTTGACTCACTTCTACGGAAGTGGATTGAGAGTTTCCTTTCTGGCCGTTCAATCAAAGTGGTATTGGATGGCGTCAAATCCGCATCCCACCGGATCTCTGCGGGGGTCCCCCAGGGGTCAATTTTATCACCGGCCCTATTTCTCATATTTATAAATGCCCTTCTTTCAATCCCCTCCAACCCACTTCTCAGCTTCGCTGACGACGGTACCCTACGTTACTCGTACAGCTTCGATACAAGACAGACTCATGCCAGATCCTGTCTTGATGATCGCGAACTAATGTCCAGCTCTATTAATAACGACATTGAACTCATTCTAGAGTGGGGAAAGAAGAATCGTGTTGAATTCAACTCCGACAAAACCAAGTACTATCTTATCTCCAAAAAGAAGTTCAACACCTCTCCACCCTTGAAAGTGGATAAAGTTCAACTAATGGCCGACCCATCCTTACACATCCTAGGCGTGACATTAGCCAAAGACTTGCGATGGAATGACCACATATTCCAAATCGCCAAACAAGCATCCCAGTGCTTGGGATTTCTTAAGAGGTGCAAGTTCCTCCTCCAGCCATCGGCCCGTGCTGTTATTTATAAATCCTACATTCGGCCTCTTCTCGAATATAACTCCCTCTTTTGGGGCGGCCCAATAACCACCTTGGCATGGTTAGATAAGGTGCAAAAAAGGGCACTCAAGTTAATTGATGACGACACCGCCTGCTCCACCATCGACCCCTTGAGCCACCGTAGGAATGTAGCAGCACTGACCAAATTTTATCGCTACTATCATAGTGACTGTTCCTCCGAGCTAAACGCTCTCCTGCCTCCACGGCAATCTTATACCCGCAACACCAGATTAGCCCACTCGTCTCATTCCCTTCACCTGCAACTACCCCTTTCACGCACTCAACAAGATATGAATTCGTTTGTTAATAGAACAACTCGACTGTGGAATAACCTCTCGCAGTCAGTATTTCCGAGCTCCTACAACATCCAAGAGTTCAAACGCAGGGTTCATCACCACCTTCTTCAATACCCACCCGTACCTTTTAACCCTTAACCTATACCCCCCCTCATCCCTCCCCCGTACTAAGCTTACTGCTAGACATTGCACCATGACGTGACAAATGACATGACGGACTAGTAGTACAAAGGGTGACTCCTGAGCTTAGCACTGCCACATAAAAAAAACTCCTCTAACATCACAATTATGGCCGATTTGAGCCTGTAAATGGCATGTTCATTAATGTAAATAAAAATATTAATGTTTTTAGCGCGAGCACTAACAAAGATCTCCTTAAAAGGAGTCTCTTTAATCCTTCATGACTATGGGTTTCGCATGTAATTTTTATTGGTGTTTTTCCTTTTTAATTTTGGTACTTAATTTTTTATTTCTACGTTTGCATGCCTCAGCCGAGCCCACGTGTTAGTGGTAAATGTTTCTCAGCCCAGCTGGGAAGTGCGCCTTCTTCATAAGAAGGGAAACTCTATTATTTACACTATAATGATTTTCTGGTATTATGCAGAAATATAACCCCATCTATTAGGAACAATTCGAACATTGCATGAACTACGGTTTAAGACTTGGAAAAACTTTCAAAGTTTCCAGAATAGATAGTGTGGAGTGAACATTCGAGAACGAGCTTTGAGCTTTTAGATTTAGGCTCAGACGCAGCGTTGGTTTTGAGCATGGTACAATAATACAAGGTAGGCTCATAACGAAAAGCTCCGTTTCCATCTTGAAAAGCTTAAACGTAATTTGTTAGAGAAAAGATCTGAGTGACGTCAGGCGAAAGCTTTTTTCCTTTATAAACTGAGATCTGAGTGACGTCACGAAGCCAGAGCTTTTCCTTATGAGCCTTGTATTATTGTACCAGGGCTTTGAGTCAGTTTTACCCCACGATTCTAGATCACAGAAATCTAACTATAAACAGAAAACGTCGAAAAGCTCAAAGCTCTTGCCCCTTCTGTGGAGACTATGTTCTTTTGTCAAAGAAAACGAGGATTTGGTTTTCTGGATGTCAGATCTAACAAATGGAGGGGAATTTCAAGCTTTGAAAATCTGTCAATAGCCATCTGGCTGTGATGGGTTTGTTGATTATTTCATCAGGATGTGGGTGTTTTAAAAGAGAAGTGATTGCTTAAAAAATATTGAAAGCGAGTTGATATTGGGAATTACTTATAAATTTGGGAATAACTTATAAAAATATTATTTTTCAGCCCCTCCTGTCGACGGCTCATGCACGCTCTAGAAATGTATGATGACTATGCTCGTTCACTCTTGAACGCTGAGCAATAAATAAATTAAAATAAAAAAATTTATGAACAAATCTTCAATTTTATTAAAAGGAAGAAAAAAAGCAATTCATAAAAAAAACAAAGAACAATGAAACTTATATTTAATGTACTAAATCTATGTTGGACCGTCGATCCTAGGCGGGACGGTCGAGTCCGTCAGCGATACGCCCTAGGAGAGCCAACATCGCATCTATCTGCTGGTGGCGCCGTTCCTCATCAGCTTCTTGTGGTATCTTTCTGCCTCGACTGCATCGATCGCTTGTAAAATTGAAAATAAGCGAATACGAGCCTTAAAAATATTTTAAAATACGCATTTTACTTACCTTGATTTTATTTATTCTCAATCATTAGACTGCTGAAGGGGAAGTCTGACTATTCAAAGTCTCCAAAATCGACGAGAAAGTCTTACGCGAAAGCTCTTTTCGTAATCTGGGGAAGAGTTGTTAGATCTAACAACAATCTAATAACTAGAATCGCGGGATGAGATTGGAAACGAATTAGTTGTGCCGCATTGTCCATTGTTGTCCCAGACGTAAACGTTGCGAGTTTCGTTCTACAAAATTAGTTTAACTTTTGTACAAATATGTAACGAAGAGCAAAATATCATGGCAGTGTTATGGCAGTTGGTTCTGGAAATGCCAATGATGAAGTCTCCCAATACCAAATGGGCTAACATGTCAACACCAAGGAGGCGCTGTGGCATTTATTCTCCTTCGCAATACACAAAAGACATCCCACAATTTTCCACTTAGCGCTACATTGGACAAATGTCAACACGTGTATTTCACACGAGTAACTGTTGCGCAAAGAGTAGTCATCGACTGATTGCCATAAATAAACTATTAATTCAGGTTAGCATGATTGCGGAGAATCGATCCATGTACGATGCATTCGATCAAGAACTGAGGCGTGAGCATGAATCAATACGACCGTGATGCGCTGCAAGAAGCGCTTCAATCTAATGTACCATTGCTGAATGATTAACAAAAATATGCTTACGAGACATTGATGCAACCGCAAATTGCCGGAGATTTAGTGTCATACAAATCAGTTGATTCCACCACTAATCAAGATATTGTCGTAAATTATCCGACGGAGTTTTAGAATTCCTTGGACATACCTGAATTTCTACTCCATAATTGGCGACTCAAAAACGGTTCGGTCATCATAATGCTACAAAATTTCGAATCCATGCTTTTCGCTTGGCCAATTGTGTGTAGTGTGCTCACGTGCCGACAAACCGTCTGCTTTATTTGTGTATGCTCCGAATGATCCCAGTAGGAATTCTAGGAAGGCCTTACCGATGGAGCAGTGAAATAAGTACTCATCTGGTAAGGGGTACCCCTTATTTTCTTGGTGCTAGATGAGCCCTTACAAACCCCATTACAAGAGAAGGCAGATGGTAAGGTGTAGTCCAGAATTATACCCAAACAAGTGAGAGTCTGCCCGATGACTCAAGGGAGCTTTCCTGGAGCTTTCATAAATTTTATAGTAAGAAAGAAAACGGGCAATTATATTCGTCGACATAAAATGCGACATTAGCATACTCAATAGCCCGGCTCTCATTCGATACGGAGGACAAGCAGCTTTGGAGAAATGGAGAATTTAGTTGGGGGACTGCTTAGGTAAAGCCACTCTTGGCTTGGAAAATAAAGGCATTTGTAAAAGATGAAGAAATAAAAGCATTTCGACACCGGATCACATATCCACAGGCGCCCATGAATAAGCTCTTTTTGCAATGTTCCATTTGCTGCCTTACTATACCCCTTACAGATGAGCAGTTCTATAAGTACTCTAAGGTAAGTACTAAAGTAAGGCCTTACCCCCTATGACATCGTGTGTAAAAGTAAGCACTTCTGTAAAAGGGAGTGGTAAGGCCTACCCCTTACCAGTAAGTGCTGATTTCAGTACTTCTGTAAGCTTACCGGTCCTACTGGGATGGACAGATTCGTTTCGATTATATAATATAGTGCCCTTGCCAGGTGTCTTTTACGTTTTTCCAACACAAGCTTTGTTTACCTCCTGTGAAAATCTGGCGTCATGTCATGTATTGTGGAGATGTAATCATTAATTAAATAACTAAATTAACGTCGCCCGGGTTCGCCCCCCTTCCTAAAGCCGGTACTGGTCACGAGCCTACTCAAAGGACGTTATTTTCTGGCTTTTTAAAATGTTGCTTATTGTGTTGCGTTTTGGTGGAGGCTACTGCGCTTTAGCATTTATTACATAAGCTTAAGTCTGGCCTTCCCAGTAGGACCGGTAAGCTTACAGAAGTACTGAAATCAGCACTTACTGGTAAGGGGTAGGCCTTACCACTCCCTTTTACAGAAGTGCTTACTTTTACACACGATGTCATAGGGGGTAAGGCCTTACTTTAGTACTTACCTTAGAGTACTTATAGAACTGCTCATCTGTAAGGGGTATAGTAAGGCAGCAAATGGAACATTGCAAAAAGAGATATTCATGTGCGCCTATGGATATGTGATCCGGTGTCGAAACGCTTTTATTTTTTTCATCTTTTACAAATGCCTTTTTTTTCCATGCCCGAGAGTGGCTTTTCCTAAGCAGTCCCCCAACTAAATTCTCCACTTCTCCAAAGCTGCTTGTCCTCCGTATCGAATGAGAGCCGGGCTATTGAGTATGCTAATGTCGCATTTTATGTCGACGAATATTATTGCCCGTTTTCTTTTTTTCTATAAAATTTATGAAAGCTCCTGGAAAGCTCCCTTGAGTCATCGGGCAGACTCTCACTTGTTTGGGTATAATTCTGGACTACACCTTACCATCTGCCTTCTCTTGTAATGGGGTTTGTAAGGGCTCATCTAGCACCAAGAAAATAAGGGGTACCCCTTACCAGATGAGAGCTTATTTCAGTGCTCCATCGGTAAGGCCTTCCTAGAATTCCTACTGGGCTGCTTCACATTTTTATCAACACTGACTTAAGACTATCGCTGCGTCTGAACAGAAATTCAAAAGCTAAAAGCTCTTTCTCGAACATTCATTCCACACTATCCATTTTGAAAACGCTGAAAGCTTTTCCAAGCTTTAAACCGTAGTTCGTGCAATGCTGCAATTATTCCTAGTAGATGGGGCTATATTTCTGAATAAATCGTCACAATATTACCAAACAGTTATGGTTATAGTTGTGAAGAATCTTATGTTAAATAAATAACAAGAAACAACTTTCAGTTAATTTTTTTTATTTATATAGAATGTGATACTTTAATTGCTTATTCAGTTATAATTTTCACATCTAAAACTATTGTACATTAAAAAACTGATCTCCAAAGTGAAACAAATAAAGCTACCCAACAACCCAATTGCTAAAACAATCCAAGCAAATTGAAAGTGTTCAACTAGAAGTGGTTCTGGGAAAAAACGTGTCGCAGGTTGAATGTAATCAACAAGTCCAGCTTCAGCAATTTCATCTGGAATTTCATTCAGCCATTTCTTCAACAGGCCGGAATCCACAATTTTCATTATGTAAAGATCGAAGATCTCTAAAAACGGTGAGTTATCCGGCATTGCAAATCCTTGCTGAATTGTTTTAATATATTCCTTCGCCGGTACGAATAAAGGTGTTGGTAAATGTCTCTGTCGTAACATTAAGATTGCTGCTTTGTCTGCTGGAGCTGAGTAAAGATACTCCGGATTGAGATTTTTGCGGTATTTTAAAAATGTGGATGAGTCTGTTTCAAATATAATTTTATCAAAACCAGGCGGTAAGCTACCATTTGTAATGATTGGAGTATCACAGGAGGGGACTAAAATCTTTTGTTTTGTGTTAATCATATCAGCTAAACTATTGATGGGTTTGCCCAGGACTGTTGTTGCGAAGTAGCTCCATAATGTCGACAGGTAAATATTCGTGAAAATGAATGCCAGTAGTAGAGTTTGTATGTATGTTGTTAACAACTTAAATGACCTTTTGTATTTTTTATTATTATAAGGCAAGTAAAGAATTGCTTGGTGCAGTGGCGTACCTAAGACTTTTGCCGCCCGGGCAGTATCCAATTTTCCGCCTTTTTGTATTCCAGCCAGAGAGAAATGTAAACAATTTTCTGTGCGATAAAACAGCTCCAATTTGCGTGTGGGATGTAAACAGGCTTTTATAGATTTGATTTATATCCCACATCGTATTAAATCAGACTCGCCCGTTCTTAGCCTGCAACATGCACGTATTGAAGCGTCTGCATGGGGCCCGCACAGTACTCCTGAGTAAAAACTCTCCTTCTCTACAAGCATTAACGGTGTCCAAACGAAGCGCGGTACGCTCCCAGTGTTTTATAATAATGTGAGCAAAATTGGGGGTTTAAAGGGTACCATTGAGCATATTCAGTAGGCCGGTTCTCGTAGGCTTGAGTAGGTCAGCGGCATTGGACGTGATGAGTACTTAGTTGGGGACCGCTTGGTAAAGCGATACTCGCAGTTGGAATGGTCGATTACGAATATTTTGATAATTGTAAAAGAGGCGTGCATACATCTGGCGAGCGCATTTTTTGAATTTCTTGCCTGTAGCGGGAGCGTGCATATCCGTGCTCCTATACATAATGTCAGTCAGATGTTCTATTGCTACGAAGAAGTACCCAGCCCAATATGTCTGCGCTGTTTAGAGCGATAAGCTTGGGCTTGGGCTGTTCTGAGCCTTGTCCCAACTCAGCCATCGCCTCAAAAAGACACCCTTGGGCACCATCTAGTTGTTCCGTGGTCATGGGAGTCTCCGTATAGTCAGTCGCAAGTACGCCCATTCGGCCGTTCTAGGCTTCAGTATTGGTGCGTCGGACTCTTCTTTTTAAGAAGATTGATTTCCCTCTTCTCCTCAGGGGCCATGCAGGGAGTGGCTAGCTTCCAAAAATTTTCTAGAACGTAGAATGATCTCAGCGTACTCCACTGCGATTAGCAGGCTCCGACTGCCCTCATTAAAGAGGGATCCAGAAAATTCCAATTTACTGTTGATATAGTCGACACCCTGCTGCATGGGTTTAGAAATGGTCAACTGGCCTAGTAGGTCGTCCTGTTGGGGCTTTGAAAGTTTTTTTAAAGGTATATTGATCCCTAAGCACGCTTGTTTACACCTCGAGATTACGAGTTTCATCGACTTTGCTTTCTCTAGATCCGCAGTATTCATTCTGGTCTTGGATTAGTGCTCCCTGCTTGTGCTGTCTTCGGGTCGTATTGATCAGCACCTACACTTGGCTGGCTACAAACAATATAAGAATGCTCAGCCTCCTGCTTACCCCGCGACCCTCAAAAAGTGCCTTCAAAATTTTATTTTTCGTACCTAGAGGGGGGCAGTGGGTGAAATTGTTTTTCGCATTCATTTTGACGCCCCTTGCCACCTGGTGCCTAGAGCGATCGCCCCTCTCGCTCTACCCTAGAGCTGGCGCTGTCTTCACCTATCTTTATGACTTTTTAAAGGAAAAACTAAATATAACTGATTTTTTGGTGACGTCAAAAAATGCTTGACGCCATTAGGCAAGCGTACACACGGCACGACAAGTGTCGGCTGCAACGGTGGTTTATGGAGAAGAAGGTGAGAAAGGACGCTGGGATGGACAATTTCCATCGCGCTCTCTCACACTCTCTTCATATACCTACTTTGCAGCCGACTTTTGTCGTGTCGTATGGAATGAACACGTAAACTTATGAAGTGAACAAGTTGTTTTTGCAAATAAAACTAAATATAAAATATGCCGCCCCAAAATATGTGCCGCCCGGTGCGGACCGCACCCACCGCCCCCCTTTAGATACGCCACTGGCTTGGTGGACTAAGAAAAATGACTTGGAATATGAAGAGTGTTCACCACTTATTCGCTTGAAAATATAGTCAACAGCTGATAAATAAAATAAAAGGCATATCAACGATATCCAAACGGACGTATCAAATGGTAAAAAAAAAATATTTGACCTCAAGCCGGTTCAGCAGAGCGCATCTTCACCAAACTGATGGGTGTTTCTGCTGTTTCCATTAGAGACTTTATTTCCTATATGTTAACAATGGCTGTTTTTTCCGCAATTTCTTAGTTTCAACTGATCGATTCACTTGGCCAACTCTTTGAGCACTTTTAATTCTGGGTTCTTTAGTTATTACCGTCCTCATGAATTCCGATTATATTTTATATTTATATTTGGTGTAGGTCTCACAATTTCTTTTGGGAAATCAATAAACGTATTCCTACTTGTATGATTCTAAAAACATGTGTAGCGAAAAAGTTGTCGTTTATGTTACGGAAACACAGGTCCCGGTCAGCCAATTGGATAAAAAGGACTATACACAACAACTAGCCGCCTTATTGGTGACCGGATTGAAATCAGCCAGAAACACTATTACAAATTGAATAACTGACCCAATTTACATTGAAATTGTTGAAATCAGCTCAAACGTGCACTAATTTGTACATTGACACTTGATAGTGATGCAACTTAGTAATCGATTCTTATCATTTATGTTAAGTACAATTAAATTCAAACGAGTATACCAACTGTTTTTTAATACAATATCTTTCAAGTTCGAGTTATTTTCCACTGTTTCCCTTCTTCAATTGCGCTACATACGTACATTTTTTTTTGTGAATGAATCCTTAATATGATATCGTAATTACACAAGTATTACGTATTATTTTGGTATATCAATTTTCCTCTGATATACTTATGTCAAAATGTCAATCAACACTCATTAATTATCAAAAAACAAATATTAATAATTTCTTCGGGAAAATAGAAAATTTCCGTTATTCAACACTTTCCTTTATAAAATACACAATGAAAATGACGAAAATTATTTTAGTGATATTATATTTACTAGTATCGATTAAAATGTGTAATTCAACTTTAAATTGTGAATTATTGACGAAGTTTGTGACAAAAGTTAAAATCGAGTATGATTTCGACTATATATGGATAATCAATAACAATGAGACGTCCAATTACATAACAACGTGCAATTTTAATTATTTAATTAATTTTTATCATAACGTTTCACGATTAATCTTCACAACCAACATCGGAAGTCTTGAAAATTTTAATGCAAATTTTTTAGTAATTGTGAATATCGAAAAAAACTATCGATATTTTTTGGATGTTTTATCAAATCTCGTCAAAGGAGTTCGTGTTTCAAAAGTGATTTACGCTTTTAACAATCACAGTTTGAGCAGTGAAATTTTGAATAATCTATTTCAATGGAGCTGGAAGAAAGGATACGTTGATGCAGTTGGTCTTATAATTGCAAATCGAAATCAATCGAGATTAGTTAAATATTTTCGTCCACACAAAATGTTTTTAACTAGTGAATTATTGGAAATGATGAATGCAAATATTACAATATTCCCGGATAAATTAAAAAACTTGCAAGGATACCCAATAAGAAGTCCTGTACACCAAGCTGTACCACGAGTTTACTCATATATTAACCGTCAAGGAAGGGAAGTGATTGGTGGATATGCTGCAAGGATTTATTTCAATTTTATAGAAAAGTATAACGCATCATTTCATCAATTAGATAAGGACAGAATGCAAGAGGATGTTGATCGTTTTAGGCTGGATAATTTAACAATAAATGGAGATCTTGATATTAATATTCATATCACAATAAATTTAGGAAATATATCACTATCGTATCCATCATTGCAATCAGCTTGGTATATTATGGTACCATCATCAATGGAAATTCCACGATATCAATATTTTTTTCTACCATTTGATACGTCCGTTTGGATATCGTTGATATGCCTTTTATTTTATTTAGCAGCTGTTGACTATATTTTCAAGCGAATAAGTGGTGAGCACTCCTCATATTCCAAGTCATTTTTCTTAGTGTACCAAGCAATTCTTTATTTGCCTTATAATAATAAAAAATACAAAAAATCATTTAAGTTGTTAATTACATACTTACAAACCCTACTATTGGGATTCATTTTCACTAATATTTACCTGTCGACATTATGGAGTTACTTCGCAACGACAGTTCTGGACAAACCCATCAACAGTTTCGCTGATATGATTGATAGAAACAAAAAGGTTATGATCCCCTCCTGTGATATTTCAATGATTAAAAATGGTAACTTACCTCCTGGTTTTGATAATATTCTAGTTGAAACAGACATACCAACATTTTTGAAATACCGAAACAATCTCAATCCACAGTATCTTTACACAACTCCAGCAGACAGAGCAGAAATCTTAATGTTAAGGCAGAGGTATATGCCAACACCTTTATTTGTTCCGGCGAAGGAATATATTCAAAAAATTCAGCAAGGCTTTGCAATGCCGGATAACTCACCGTTTTTAGAGATTTTCGATCTTTACATTATGAACATCTTACAATCCGGCCTGTTGAAGAAATGGCTAAACGAAATTCCAGATGAAATTGCTGAAGCTGGACTTCTTGATTACTTTCAACCTGCGACACGTGTGTTCCCCGAACCACTTCTAGTTGAACATTTCCAATTTGCTTGGATTGTTCTAGCACTTGGCTTTTTGGGTAGCTTTGTTTGTTTCACTCTGGAGATCAGTTTAAAAATGTACAAAAGTATTAGATGTGAAAATAATAACTAAATAAGCCATAGCAGTGTGATATTATTTATAAATAAAAAAATCTATTGGATGTTGTTTATTTTTATTTATTTAAAGACTACCATGAGATCCTGTACATCATCGAACCTAATTTATCGGTAATATTGTGACGATATATGCTGAATTGTAGCCCCATCTATTAGAAACAATTCGAACATTGCATGAACTACGGGAAAAGCTTTTAAAGTTTCTAGAATAGATAGTTTCTAGAATAGTGTGGAACGAATGTTCGAGAAGCTTTGAAGAGCTTTGAACTTTGAGATTTAAACGCAGACGCGGCCATAACTTGAGTCACTTCCCAAAATTTCCAAAAAAATTGGGAGTGATGCCTAGGTGAGCTTACTTTGAGCACCATTTAATATTGTTTTTTTATGTGAAAGACTAGAGTCTAGACTAGAGAATCTATTTTCTTCGTATAGAGTGAAATGTCGAACAGAAGCTCTAGTCGAGGAGGGAGGAACTGCCACAACCTACCCGAGATTTTTTAGTCCACCTACTCCCTACCATTACTATCGCAACTTTGACATCGAGAAACAACTCGTTGGAGTATTATGCCTCCTGAAACGAGTTGAATCTCATCAACCAACCGATGACATGCGCTTTGATGGAGCGGGGAAGAGCTATGGAAGGCTATGACAGGAGGAATTAGGAAAGTAAAAAGGGAAGAAGATATAAGGCAAGTTATTTAGGAGGGAAAGTGGAAAAGGCGAAGGACCGTGGGGCTGGCCGGGACTCGAACCCCGGATCTCTGGGGTAGTAGCCAGACGCCTTACTCCCTAGGCTACCGAGGCCCTCAAATATGCTGTCGAGGGATTTTTACTGGAGTTTTCATAAATTTTATAGAAAAAAAGAAAACGGGCCATTATATTCGTAACCATTAAATGTGACATTAGCTCACTCAGTAGCCCGGCTCTCGTTTGAAACGGAGGACAACGAGCTTTGGAAGTGGTTTGAATATACAGGGTGTATCAGTGAAAATGTCGAAAAGCCTGGTTGTGGATAGGTCTTGGATAGACGAACAAAAAATCGTAAGAGGGGGGGGGGGGCAATCGTAACGGTTTAGCCGCTACGGCGTTACGAGTTCTGCCTAAGATGGAATCAGCAGTACCAAGGATAGTATTTTTAAGGCAGATCCAGCTTTCATCGACGCCCGGCATCTCGTCCCAGGAGTTAGGGCTAGTTCTAATGCATTACCGTAGCTGTTTGTGGCAATTTCATTGCGTAGGGCAGCTGTGTTGATTCGAGCCTGATCACCGGATACAAAGCCTTTCTGCGTTGGAATGCACTCTCGGAGCACCATATCAACAAGATAGTGATCCGAGTCGAAGTTGGCACCTCGGCACGTTCACACCATCATCAGACGTGAAAGGCGGCGGCGGTCTATCAACACATGGTCTATTTGGGTGAGAGTGGCTCCATCAGGAGATACCCAGAAGGCTTTATGGATATCTTTACGCGCAAATTTAGTATATGAATTAGTTATGTATTAGTATATGTATTTATAGCTCGCTGTCCATTGTCATTAGTGTTTTCATGCAAGCTGTAGGTGCTGACATATTGCCTGTATACGGGCTCCCGTCCTACTTTGGCGTTCAGATCTCCCAGTATGATTTTTATATCATACCTGGGGCAGGCATTAAGTTCCCGTTCAACTAAGTATTCTTCTTTATCATCATTCGGGGATTCTTCTGTAGGTGCCTGAACGTTTACGAGGCTGATGCTCTTAAATTTACCTCGCACACGAAGGGTGCATAGCCTTTCGTTTATTGCTTTAAAGCCGATAATGGTAGGCTTCATTTTTTGAATGACCATAAAACCTAGTCCGAGCACATGGTGTTTTGTATGGCAGCTGTAATATACGGTATACTCAGGTTTTTGCAAAACACCATTCCCTGTCCATCTCATCCCCTGGATAGCGGTAGTGTCAGCTTTATACTTTGACAGGGTATAGACTAGATGTTGTGCAGCTCGAGCTCTACACAGAGTTCGAACATTCCATGAGAAAATTCGTAAATCGTTTTGCCTTTTTAGTTGTCGTGGTTGTCGTCGTTGATTCTAGTATCCGAGGGAGGTTGCTTGCTACGTAATAATTATTTTTTCCGGGTGAGGTTATAAGCCTGGCGAGAACCTTACTTGGAAGGGACTAGCCCGATCATATTAGACTATCCTCTGTCACAGAATAGTTTCCAGTGTCCACCGCTGCTATGATCGCACTTCCATTAGTCAAAAATAGTTGTGGCACGTGCATGTTATGGTACATGTTATTTCCCCTTTTTCGCTGATGACTGACCACCTTTAGCACTTATTACATATGCTTAAATGCGGCCCTGCTTCATATTCACAGTTTTATCAAAACTGACTCAAAGCTATCGTTGCGTCTGAACTTAAATCTAAAAGCCCAAAGCTCAATCTCGAAATTTGAAAGCTTTTCCAAGCTTTAAACCGTAGTTCATGCAAGGCTGCAATTATTCCTAATAGATGGGGTAATATTTCTAAAAAAACTCGACAATATTGGCCTCGATTCCCAGATCCGACGGGAGGGAAGTGAGTGAGGATTTGACATTTTGCGATTCTCAAATCCGCAGTCCCGGATTGGTTTAAATCGAAAATTCGGAGTGAAGACTCACGCGATAATGAAATATATGATGTCGGATTATCTCAGGCGCATTTGTCGTTCAAATCCGCAGAAAATTTGTTGCGGATCACACTTTTACAGCGCGGAAAATGTCAAAAAGAAATTCGGGGTTGCGGATCTGAGAATCACAAAGTGTCAAATCCGCAACTCACTTCCCTCCCGTCGGATCTGGGAATCGAGGCCATTACCAAAAAGTGAAGGATCTTATGGTAGGATTTAAATAAATAAAAAGGAACAACTTTCAATTCATTTTTTTTATTTACATAGAATGTGATACTTTAATTGCTTATTGAGTTATAATTTTCACATCGGATACTTTTGTACATTCTAAAACTGATCTCCAAAGTGAAACAAACAAAGCTACCCAACAAGCCAAGTGCTAGAACAATCCAAGCAAATTGAAAATGTTCAACTAGAAGTGGTTCTGGGAAAAAACGTGTCGCAGGTTGAAAGTAATCAAGAAGTCCAGCTTCGGCGATTTCATCTGGAATTTCGTTTAGCCATTTCTTCAACAGGCCGGATTGTAAGATGATCATTATGTAAAGATCGAAGATCTCTAAAAACGGTGAGTTATCCGGCATTGCAAATCCTTGCTGAATTGTTTTAATATATTCCTTCGCCGGTACGAATAAAGGTGTTGATAAATGTCTTTGTCGTAACATTAAGATTGCCGCTTTGTCTGCTGGAGCTGAGTAAAGATACTCCGGATTGAGATTTTTTCGGTATTTTAAGAATGTGGATAAGTCTGTTTCAACTATGATTTCGTCAAAACCAAGAGGTAAGCTTCCATTTGTAATGGTTGGAATATCACAGGAGGGGACTAAAATCTTTTGGTTTGTGTTAATCATATCAGCTAAACTATTGATGGGTTTGCCCAGGACTGTTGTTGCGAAGTAACTCCATAATGTCGACAGGTAAATATTTGTGAAAATGAATCCCAGTAGTAGAGTTTGTAAGTATGTAATTAACAACTTAAATGACTTTTTGTATTTTTTGTTATTATAAGGCAAATAAAGAATTGCTTGGTAGACTAAGAAAAATGACTTGGAATATGAAGAGTGTTCACCACTTATTCGCTTGAAAATATAGTCAACAGCTGCTAAATAAAATAAAAGGCATATCAACGATATCCAAACGGACGTATCAAATGGTAGAAAAAAATATTGGTATCGTGGAATTTCCATTGATGATGGTACCATAATATACCAAGCTGACTGCAGTGGTGGGTACGATAGTGATATATTTTTTGTTTTCATTGTAATATGCATACTGATATCAAGTTCTCCATTTTCTGTTAAATTATTCAACATAGAACCGTCAATATCTATCTTTATTCTGTCCTTATCTAATTGATGAAAGGAAGCGTTATACTTTTCAATAAAATTGAAAAAAATCCTTGCAGCATATCCACCAATAACTTCCATTCCTCGACGGTTAATATATGTGTAAACTCGTGGTACATCTTGGTGTACTGGACTTCTTATTGGGTATCCTTCCAAGTTTTTTAATTTATCCGGAAATATTGTAATATTTGCATTCATCATTTCCAATAATTCACTAGTTAAAAACATTTTATGTGGACGAAAATATTTAACTAATCTCGATTGATTTCGTTTTGCAAATATTAGACCAACTGCATCAACGAATCCTTTTTTCCAGCTCCATTGAAATAAAATGTTCAAAATTTTACTGCTCAAACTGTAATCGTTAAAAACGTAAATCACTTTTGAAACACGAATTCCTTTTACGAGTTTTGATAAAACATCCAAATAATATTGATAGTTTTTTTCTATATTCACAATTACTAAAAAATTTGCACTTAAATTTTCAAGACTTCCATTGTTGGTTGTAAATATTAATCGAGGAGCATTATAATAAAAATTAACTAAATAATTAAAATTACACGTTGTAATGTAATTGGACGTCTCATTGTTATTGATTATCAAAATATACTCAAAATCATACTCTATTTTAACTTTTGTTACAAATTTCGTCAATAATTCACAATTTAAATTTGAATTACATATTTTAATCGATACTAGTAAATATAATATTACGAAAGTAATTTTTATCATTTTCTTTGTGTATTTTATAAATGAAAGTGTTAAATATCGGAGATTTTCTAATTTTCCTAAGAAATGAAATTTTTTGTTCATGATCATTAATTAATAACATTAATTAATGAGTGTTGATTGACATTTTGACATAAGTTTTGTCAGAAGAAAATTGGTAGGTATACCAAAATAATTTATTGTAAGCAATTACGATGTCGTATTAATGTTAAAATTTTTATGAAATTCCAACCTCTCTGAACTGAATTGCTTGGCCTCTTTGACTCTTTTAAATGGTCAAGTTGATTCTTAAACAGTTGTATTCCTAATGAAAGAACTGAAATATGTTATTGATGACAATTTTCTTTTCGAAGAAATTCGAACAGTAAATGCGTATTTGAATGAAGAAGACTAAGTCGCACTGAGCCGAAATTACGTAATTTTGGCTATTTTGGTGATTTCGCCCAAAATCACGTTCAAAATCATGTGATTTCCCATGTATTCTTGTGATTTCGAAATCATCTCAAACCTCGTAATTTTGGCAAGATTACGAACGAAATCATGTCGAAGCCAATACTCAAACATAAAAATCGAATTCAGCTCAATTCAGCACTTCTCCCTTGATGGTGAACTTGTCAGTTTGACACATTTTAATAATACAATTTTGATTTTGCACGTTTTAACATTCTTCAAAAGATATATAAAACCAAGATATATAAAATAAATAAGCTATGGGCTTTGTTAAAAGAGGAATTGCTAGTGAAATTCGGGCCGGAAAAAACGAAGACATGAGTAGTGCTAGAAAAAACTGTCAAACGAAATCACTTCAATCCAGTGCGAACGGTTCTACATAATTTCAAAATCACTTTCCGAAATCACCTAATTTCGGCTCAGTGCGAACATGGTATAAAGAAATGGATAGACGAAAAAGTGAGCGTGGATAAAAGGTCGGTAGAAATATTTCGGTAGGGATATGTATTTGCTTTTAGTAATGATTACTAGAGCAGTGGAAAATCGCAACTCAATGGGGTGGCATACACGGATTATAACGTCAAGACTAGAAAACCGGTTTCCTGGCCAGAGGGGCAAAAGGAAGAGAGAAAGTTGTTGCAACTTTTTGAACAGAAATTTTTGGCGTGAAAACTAAGGCATGCACAAATGTTTCTTCTTATCTTCTTCTTCTTTGGGTCTGATATTGACATATCTCTTTGTTATTCGCGTTCGGGTTGTGCACACATAGATATTCCGTGTAGGGATAATAAAGTTACTCTCGGTAAAATAAATACCCATGTACGCCGAGAGTATCATAAAAAACCGGTTTTTTAGTCTTGATATTACGATCCGTGTATGCCAGCCCAATGGTAGTAAGTTCAACAATGTTCCCGCACAAAAAATAGTCATAAGATGGCGGGGCAGTCACCAGACGGGGTAACAAATAATAGACCACGTCCTAATTGAGAGAAGAGGGACCACGAGTATTCTGGATATGAGAACTATGAGAGGAGCGTGCTATGGCTCGGACCACTAACTCGTCAAAGTGAAATTTCGAGCCCGGATAACGACCAAAACTCACAAAGGGCAAATACAACTTAGGTACGATATAGACGAGTTAAAACTTGAAGAAACAAGAGATGCCTATCAGAGCTGTTATACAAACCCTAAGAGAAGGAGTAGGAGAAGAGCTCGACATCATCAACAAATGGGAAAAACTGAAAAACAGCGTAAAGGAGGCAGCAGAAGAGACCCTTGGCTAGGCCCCCAGGCAGACTAGAATTGACTGGTTTGATCAGGATTGTAGAGCTGCAATTGAATAACGAAACCATAGCCACCGGGAGTACATCGCAAGGCCCACAAGAGCAAGGATGAAAGTCTTTAAGCTAAAAAGAAAAACTGCAGACAAACTGTGCAGAAAGAAGAAAAGAGAGTATCTAAGCAGGAGGATCCTACAGATACAGGAAGACTTCAACGAAGGGAGAATTAGGCAAGCCTACAAAGGAACACGCCAGAACAGCAATAAGTTTCAGCCAAGAACGGATATCTGCAGGGACATAGATGGGAACCTATTAGCCGACCCGTATAGGGTAAAGGAAAGATGGAGACAATATTTTCCAAACTTATTGAATCCAAGATAGCATTCCAATAGAACCACCAATACTGGATGAAGTACGGGAAGCTGTGAAAAGACAAAAAAAAATCCCCAGGCATCCATCGATGGAATCGCAGCTGAGCTACTAAAGGAAGGAGGACTGCAACTCTTAAGGGGAGTTTACATCCCAGTCTCAAAGTGGAAGCGCAAATCTGAACTCTTTTATCGCATAGAAGATAGTATGGCTCTGTCTCTGTTTCACCAAAGTGGCAACAGCAAACGGCAGCCTCAAAGTAGAGTTCTATTCTACTTTACGAATGCGAATGTCGGGAAAAAGCTTTTAGTTTCGTTAAATTTAAGTATTCTAGTGCCTACTAGATGTCACTTTCGCGGCTTCTTGTGGTTTTGTTAGAAGTTTTTGCATATTTACCTTGTTTTCGACAGCTTGAAAAATCAAAAACGAAATATAAAAATGTTTGAAACTAATAAAAAGGCTTTGCAGCTAATTAAATTGTTTTCTCTGCGATAGTGCTAAAAAAATTTCCATTTGACAGTTGTAAAAAGTTTCGAGCTTTCGACGAAACTTTGCGCTTGCATTTTGTACAGGGCCACTTTGTTCTTCCAATTTGAGTCTGGGATGTAAACTCCCCTTAAAGGAACCTACACGAACTCATATGCAACATCCGGGAGGAAGAAGTTATGGATGGATGACTGGAAGAAAGCGATTATATGTCCAATCTACAGGAAAGGAGATAAATTAACCTGTAAAAGATACAGAGGCATCTAACTCATCAGCACCAGTTACAAAACCTTCACAATCTTTGTGAAACAAAAACTAGAACCTATAGCGGAAGGCCTTATAGGATAATATCAAGCTGGTTTTAGGACATACAGGTCAACATCGGACCAGCTGCTGACCTTAAAACAAATTCTGGAGAAAACCTGTGAAAGGAATATCGTATAGATACACTGACTCAAAAATATGTTTCAATGGTTTGGAAATTATATTATTTGTCCTAAACTTATCACACAAAGATTGGAAGATGTATGACTGGGATAAGGTAGATTTTCCTAAAAGGGATAAGGTAGGTTTTCCTAAAAACTACATTATCCCAGTCATCCTGCGCCCAATCTTTGTGTAATAAGTTAAGGACAAACAATTTAATTTCCAAAACATTGCCACACATTTTTTAGCGAGCGGATATACCTGATATTTGTCGACTTTCAACAGGCGTATGACTCGATAAACAGAGATTGACTGTACAGGATCCTATTGGAATTAGAAGTTCCCTCCAAGCTGATAAAACTGATCAAATGCGCAGCGAATAGCTCCCAGGCGAAAGTAACGATCCAAAATGCAGTAACAGAAGAGTTCGAAGTGCGACAAGGTCTTAGACAAGGAGATTGACTAGCCCTCAAGCTTTTCAACTTCGCCTTAGAATGAGTGATAAGAAAAACGTCAGTACAGATGTCACGAGAACCAAAAACGATATCGACTTCCTTGAGGTGTCGATCGAAGAATATTAAAGAAAACATGCTCTGAAAAAATTTCATAACATTCGGTCGAGCCGTTTTTTGTTTAAATTTAAAGACTTCGGCTAAGGATCCAAAAGCACGTTAAAGTGGATAGTTTTTCTAATCTCTAATAAACTCGTTGGGATGAAACCCGTTCTAAACAAAGTTATCTTTTCTGGATTCAGAGCAAAATATAGTATTAACATTCTGTTAATGAAATCTCATCATTTTCATTCATTTGCTTCCCAGTTTACGAGCGGCGCTTTAACACACTCAATACGAATTCGTAAACGCTCTCTAGTGTAGCGAATGAAGTACGAAGGAAAAGTTTGTTTGCCAAAGTTTAGGAAAACAAATGCTATAAAGACATCTTGTGAATTTACCACTATTATAGAGGTATTTAAACAAGTTTTTCTCAGGATCTCGTACTAGTCAATTACCCACTATTACTAAACGTATTGCAACTTTCTAAGAAGCCAGGTTTTCCGTCTACTTTCATCATACTGGGAAGTTGGTGGACCGAAAGGGGTCAAACCCACAACCTTACTAGTTTTCGTTTTGTTTTTAAACTCACTATGTATGGACTATTCAAAGCTTGGTATTTTTTTTTTTTTTTGATTTTTAGGGGGTCTTAGTCCGGCTCTGTATGAAGTGAATTTAAAGGTGAGATAAATACGACCCGACTAGAATTCAATGTAAGGCATGCCTAAAGTTATGTACGGGCCTCGTGAGGTAAACGTTCGGTATACCAGATTAGACTTGCCTCATGAACACCTCATGTGGCCCTCATAGGGCAGTATAAGGTATACCAAAATTAAATTTGTTTTATGAATACCTTACGAGGGCCCCATACAAAATACATGAGGCACTCCGCATGCACTCTAAGATTAGGTTTTCATTAGGGAAATCTTACAGGGGCCTTATTTGGGAAAGAAGGTGTCTACCCCGTTAGGTATTATTGAGTAATTCCTTATGAGGCCCATGTATATTGATGAAATTTGATTGAAATTTTTCCCTTCATGATATAATTCACATGTGTGGAGAACTAATAAACACACGCGTTATCGCTTCTACGGTTTACTCTAAACTGTCTTTATTCTCACTTCTTCTTACATTTGACATTTTGTGTTGGCATCACTTAGTGTTGCCGATACTACATCTACTTTCTTGTTTTTATTTGTTTTGAGGTTATTTTCGCTATTGTAAATAAATGGATGGAAAATGAATAAATGTTATAGTTTGAAATTATCGAATCGGGTGGGCACTGTGCGCTTGCGCGTTGAAACCCGTGGACCGTCCATGGGCAATGTTGATGTTGTGTTTTGTGCCAATGTCGTTGCTGCTGACTGGTCGCCGATTGCTGCCGAATCCAAGATGGAGGTGCTGCCATTGCCGTCGTTACCTGTTGAGAAATGGTTAGTTGATGCCGCTAAATCTTCCGATGGATCGTCAATTCTGATTCTTTTCGTGTGTGACACGTTTCGTCGGTATCTTTTCCCATTCTCAGTTGATTCCACGGTTAGCTCAGAGCCATTTCTTTTTATTACTCTATAAACGGCCGGCTCAAATGTTGACGCTAGTTTGCCAATCATTCCTTGCCTTTTTACCAGCACCATATCCCCTTCTTCAATTTCGATCGGTCTTGCTCGACGTTTCTCATCACCGTATTCTCTTCCTTTTTCTTTCATTTCCTTGTCACGATCGCGTACTTCTTCGTCATTTTCCAATGGTTGGTAGATGCTTGGTAGCTTGTCGCGAATGTTACGACCAAATAGCATTTCTGCTGGTGTTTTTAATGTTGTAGAATGTGGCGTCGATCTATACATCAACAAATAATCATTCAAATCATCGATCCAATCTTTGCCGGTGTTTTGACTGATTCTCAATCTTTTCAGAATAGATCGGTTTTGGCGCTCTACCTCGCCGTTCTGCTGTGGCCAATACGGTGTGGTGTTTATTATTTTAATGTTGTGAGTGTCGCAAAATACCCGGAATTCGTCACAATCGAATTGTGGTCCGTTGTCAGCTGTGACCGTTAGAGGTAATCCAAATCTTGCAAAAATGATGCGCAATCTTTTGATCATTTCGAAAGCGTCTATCTTTTTCATGATTTCGATTTCAATGAAACGGCTGTAGTAATCAACAACCACAAGCAAGTTATGGCCAGATGGCAGTGGTCCCAAAAAATCAAGTGCCAAATGCTGCCAAGCCTCCGATGGTAATACTTTTCTTTTTAGCGGCTCTGGTGCTGCCGGCGCTGATACCAATGTGCATCCGTGGCACTTTTTAACAAAATTTTCCACATCTTGATCGATTTTCGGCCACCATACTTTTGCTCTCAATCTTCGCTTCATTACGGTTATTCCTGGATGTCCTTCATGCGCCAATTCAATAGTTTTGACTCTCAATTCATATGGCATCACAATACGGTTTCCACGCAAAAGTATTTCTCCCGCAAAACATAGCTCAGATTCGAAAATTTTTAGTGGTTTCGTTACTTGATTGCTCCAATCGCCATTGTAGATTGCGTTTTTCATCTCCTGGATCAATTTGTCTTTGACTGAACACTGTGTAATCTGTTGTATTTTCAATGCGACTGGTGTGGCTGTTGTTGCTACCCAATTTACGTAGTGTTCAGCATTTTCATCGAATGTGCTCGGCGCTGATTTTCCGACAACCAATCTAGACAATGGATCAGCGATGTTGTTTTTGCCTGATTTGTAGATTATGTTGTACTTGAACGATTGTAAGCGCAAAACCCATCTTTCGATTCGTGCGCATGGTTTCGATCGTGGCCCAAATATTACCTCTAATGGCTTATGGTCGGTTATTAAATCGAATTCTCGACCAAATAAGTAAAAGTTGAATCTCTCTACTGCCCATACTAAAGCCAGCGCTTCCTTTTCAGTCTGCGCGTAGCGTTTTTCCACGTCCGATAGGCTTTTGCTTGCATATGAGATTATTCTCGGGCCTTGTTCGTTTATCTGAATCAAAATAGCACCTAGGCCGACTGGGCTTGCGTCTGCAATTAATTGTGCTTTATCGTTGACGTCATAGTAGCCAAGGATCATATCCGTGGACATGTATTCTTTCAATTTAGCAAATGCTTGTTGCTGTGGAGGGCCCCAATCGAACGCGACACTTTTTCTTGTCATCTGTCGCAGCGGATCGGTCATTGTAGCGAGATTAGGAATAAATTTCCCGACAAAATTCACCAAACCCAAAAAGCTGCGCACTTCTTCTGCTGTAATTGGCTCACGAAATTTCTTGATGGCATCCAGCTTTTCGTTATCTGGTGACACGCCTTTTGCTGACAACATATGACCCAAAAATTTCAATTCCGTGGCTCCATATGCATTTGTCGTCGTTCAGTTGCACATTGTATACTTTTAATGTATTGAGCACTATGCTCAATCTTTCATCGTGCTCACTTTGTGTGCTTCCATACACAATAATATCATCTATGAAATTCAGACATCCCTCGCATCCGCTTAGTATTTGTTCCATGATTTTCTGAAACAATTCAGGTGCGCAGGTTATTCCAAACATCAGGCGTGTGTACCTGAACAGTCCTTTTCGTGTGATAAATGTCGTAATTTCTCGCGAACTCTCAGATATTTCCACCTGTAATCGAAATAAAACTATATTCTTCTTGTTCTTTTTACACATTGTTTCTTTATTAAATTTTTTTTCTTTAATTTTTTTTTCTACGTGGCAAATCCATTTTACATGTCTCTTTTGTTAAATACTTCTAATCAAATTCTTTGTTTTTTTCTTCTACCTTATCTACTTAATTAATGAAAATTTAATCAAAAAAATAACATTTTTTTCAGTTGAATTTACCAAGTAAAGAAAATTAAATAAAATAATTGAAAGATTACTCATTGACCTGATGGAAAGCGTTTTTCACATCCAATTTCGTGAAAACTTTTCCTTTTCCGATGTGCGGTAAAAAATCTTCCATCGTCGGCAAGGGGTGATTTTCACGTTCGACCGCCTCATTGGCTCTGCGCATGTCGATGCACACTCTGACGCCATTGTCTTTTGGTACAGGGACGACTGGTGAAATCCATTTTGATGGGCCCTTGACACGTTCAATGATACCTTGTTCCAATAATTCATCAATTTTGTCGTCGACAGCTTTTTCAAGCGCTACTGGAACACGACGATATGGCTGCACAATGGGTTTGGCGTCGCTTCGAATCGGAATATCAACAATCACACCTTTGATCTTACTCATGATAGCTGTTTTAGTGTCATCACTTTCGACTTGATTGACGTCACAACCAACCTTGAGTATTCCGAGCCGCATTGCTGTTTCCTTGCCGATTAGACATTTTCCTTTTTCTCCAATTACGTAGAAATCGGCTGTCGCGCTTCGTTCAGAGATTTTTATGATTGCCTCGAAAACACCCACGATGGTTAATTCGTGGTCGCCGTACGATTTAAACATCTTATCAGTTTCCTTGCGCTGATTCGAAACCACGATTTTCATCGTTTTCAGTTTTTGCCATGTTTCGTTATCCATCAAGTTGTACTTCGACCCAGAATCAATGATAGCTTTCACGCTTTGCCCACCGATTTCGCATACAATTTCATCGCTGTCGTTTTTGGCATCGATACAAAATATGTATTCGTTGTTTCCTTCAACAAATTTTACCGTTTCGGTTCGTTGACGTTTTGCTACGGGCTCTTCCAATTTGGACAATTCTCCAGAGTTCTCACTGTCGTCTGCTTTCGCGAAGTTTCCTTCAAATGGTCGAATGCGTTTCTTAGAACGACATTTCTTTCCGAAATGATCGCGCCCGCCACATTTATGACATGTTTTTCCTTTTGCTGGACATTTTGCATCATTTGAACGATGACCGTTGTATCCGCAACGGTAGCATTCGAATTTGAAATCGTTTTGTTGTGTTCGTTTCATTGTCGGTTTTACTTCGATTTTGTTTATTTCTTCATGGGCCGCTTGCGGCTTATTGTTGCCGAACGATTTCTCTTGTTCATTGACCGCTTCGAAAACTTTGGCCAATTTCAATATCTCGTCAAGTGGTGCATCGCCTTTCTTCAGCATTTCGCGACGCAGCTTGACCGAAAGGCACTTTTCGATGATTTGGTCTTTAATGTTTTCTTCCAAATTCATTCCGAAATCGCATCGCTCAGCTTGAGTGCGTAAGCGCATAGCGAAAAAACCGATTTTCTCATTATCTTCTTGCTGCATGGCTCTAAACATGTGCCGTTCGTATGTTGAATTTTTCTTTGGCAAGAAAAATTCATTTAGCTTTGACACCGTGAGTTCGTATGTGTTCAATTGCGGCACATATCCACTAGCCAGTGGTCCTCGATTTGCATCACTAGTGACCATTTCGGGTAGTGTGGAAAACAGCTCTTGCACTTTTTGACCCGCAAGATGCAGCAACATATCGCTTTTCTGCTCATCGTCGAAGACACGATGCGCTTTCATGCAGAACTCAAAGGCACGCAGCCAGTTTCTCCATTCATGACCACAGTTTTCCCCATATACCGCATAATCGAATTTCGGTATGGATATTCCAATCAATTTCATGTCTAAAAATTATAAACAATTTCATTATTTCAATCTTCAATTTTATTTTATTTTTTTTCAGATTTCCTTATTATTATTTTCGTGTGAACCAAACGAAACCAGTGTCACTACAACAATTTGCTTCGCATCATAAACCCTTTTATTTGCCTGTGCATTTCCACATTGAGTTTCGATTTGATTAAATTTAAACCGTTTTCGATTGTCGCATTCAAGCCAAATCTCTAAATTTTGTCAACTCGTGAAACAAATTTAATCTCTTCCTTTCATTTTCATACCGCATTTTAAAACCATCAACTTTAAATTCGTTTTTCTTCTTCTTTTCTTTTTCCATTCAGCATTTAAGCAAACCTTCAATTCAAATTTTCTTTTCCATACAGCATCTAAGCAAGCCTTCAATTCATTTTCTATTTCTTTTCTTTTTTTTTTCCATACAGCATTTAAGCAAACCTTCAATTCGAATTTTCTTTTTCATACAGCATCTAAGCAAACGTTCAATTCGTATTTTCTATTTCTTTTCTTTTCCCATACTGCATTTAAGCAAACCATTTGATTTGAATTTAATTCTTTCCTTGGTTTCACAATTCCATTTTATTTTTTTCGGCAACGCACAACATCGCATAAAGGGCACTGTGTGTCTTCCTCCTTTTCCCTCCAATGTATCCGACCATCATTTCTTGTATTCGCGCTTCCCAAATAGAAAATTAACGTTCCATCTTTTTTCTGATTGTGACTTCCTTTTTATCACAATTACTGGTTTTCTTTGAATGCATCACATTTGTAACACAACAGTAACTTTATGCAATTGTGGATTTATCGATGCGGCAAATCATTGTTTCTATACACTTCACTGTTTCCTTTTTATTCACACTTTAATTGAATTTAATAATATCTAATTGTTATTTCGTTCCTTACCTTGTATTTCGCCTGAATTTTCCATTCTCTTTTTTTTCCTAATGTTTTTTTTTTTTTTTTTTACCTCTGTCGCCAATTGTGGAGAACTAATAAACACACGCGTTATCGCTTCTACGGTTTACTCTAAACTGTCTTTATTCTCACTTCTTCTTACATTTGACATTTTGTGTTGGCATCACTTAGTGTTGCCGATACTACAACATGTAAAACCAAACTACTATGGTTAAGTAACAAATTGTGTTTAATCGCCATCAGACTTTTTAATGTCTCTGGTTTAATAAATTGGTGGCTATAGCCCAGTCACTTTAAACATGAACCTCTCGTATAGGACAGGGTTTGACCCTTTTTTTGTATAAAGTGACTGGGCTACTATATAGTCGTGACTTTTGTATTCGGGGTTTTTCAATTTTTTATTATTAAGAAAAAGAGAAAAAAAAATACTTTAGTTTTCCTGAGTTTTTGTCAAGTTTTACTGGTGAGTTATTCTTACCAGCGTCTATTAAGCCACGATACCTCGAAATGGGGAAAACTGCCAATGATCTATCCGCACGCCTTACATAATAAACGATAGGTACGCATTATATGGCCCTATCCATTTTTGCCTGATATGGCCCTCATAAGGATTTTCTAGTTCGGCGGTAATAGGTGAAAAGCGTTACACTTTTCTTCTGGGCCTTATTAGGTTTCAACATTAGGGCCTAACAGTCAAATTAGGCTAACCTCATCCGGACCGAACCAAGAAATTCTAGTCGGGGAGTTATTAGTTGGTGCAGGCCAGAGACTGTCGTAGTTAGTTGCTACAATTTTTGCGTTATGAGCTTAGCCCTTACCCCCTCACTCTTCGATAAGTATCGGATGTACCCGAGTTAAAAATTAAACTCAACTGCACCCCACTAGCCTGCATAGCGCTCGGAACTAGCATGACCGAAATCGTCTGTATGTCTTTAAAAAATTGTATAGAACGAAGAAACTGGGCAATTATCTTGGTGACCATAAAGGGTGCCAATAGCATACTCAGTAGAACGGGTTTCGTTCGTTTGCGTAGGTCAAGAGACATTGGACGAGGTTAGTGCTTAGCTACGGGACTGCTTTGTACAACAACACTTGTTTTTGGAATGAGCTATGCCACGGCTGTATTTATAAGACTCGGGCACACTACCGGCTTTCTGTAGGCCAATAGTTTAGTATGTTTCACTTTTCACTAGACTAGATCTCATTAACAGAATGTTAATACTATATTTTCTAAGTTTAAATCCCGGAGTTTATTTCCTACTCTTTCCCATACGTTATTCAATTGCACTAGACAAGTTTTATTTCTGTAAGTCCTAAATATGACATCGTAATTACCGTACAATAAATTATTTTGGTGCACCTAACAATTTTCTTCTGTTATACTTATGTCAAAATGTCAATCAACGCTCATTAATTAATGTCAAGATTATCAAAAATATATTCATCATTTCTAAGGAGAATTAGAATATTCCCATTATTTAACACTACCGTTTATAAAATACAGAAAGAAAATGACAAAAATTATTTTAGTGATATTATATTTACTAGTATCGATTAAAATGTGTAATTCAACTTTAGATTGTGAACTATTGACGAAGTTTGTAACGAAAGTAAAAATAGAGTATGATTTCGAGTATATCTTGATAATCAATAACAACGAGACGTCCAATTACATAACAACGTGCAATTTTAATTATTTTATTAGTTTTTATCATAACGTCCCACGATTAATCTTCACAACAAACATCGGAAGTCTTGAAAATTTTAATGCAAATTTATTAGTAATTGTGAATATAGATAAAAACTATCAATATTTTTTGGATATTTTATCAAATGTTGTAAAAGGAATTCGTGTTTCAAAAGTGATTTACGCTTTTAACGAATACAGTTTGAGCAGTGAAATTTTGAACAATCTATTTCAATGGAGCTGGAAAAAAGGATTCGTTGATGCTGTTGGTGTAACATTTGCAAAACGAAATCAATCGAGATTAGTTAAATATTTTCGTCCACATAAAATGTTTTTAACTAGTGAATTACTTGAGATGATGAATGCAAATATCACAATATTCCCGGATAAATTAAAAAACTTGGAAGGATACCCAATAAGAAGTCCAGTATATCAAGATGTACCACGAGTTTACACATATATTAATCGTCGAGGAAGAGAAGTGATTGGTGGATATGCTGCAAGGATTTTTTTCAATTTTATAGAAAAGTATAACGCATCATTTCATCAATTAGATAAGGGCAGAATGCAAGAGGATGTTGATTACTTTAGGCTGGATAATTTAACAATAAATGGAGATCTTGATATTAATATTCATATAACAATAAAATATGCAAAAGTATCACTATCGTACCCACCACTCCTGTCAGCTTGGTATATTATGGTGCCATCATCAATGGAAATTCCACGATATCAATATTTTTTTCTACCATTTGATACATCTGTTTGGATATCGTTGATATGTCTGTTGTTTTATCTATCGGCTGTTGATTATATTTTCAAGCGAATAAGTGGTGAACACTCTTCATATTCCACGTCCTTTTTCTTAGTGTACCAAGCAATTCTTTATTTGCCTTATAATAATAAAAAATACAAAAAGTCATTTAATTTATTAATAACATACTTACAAACCCTACTATTGGGATTCATTTTCACGAATATTTACCTATCGACCTTATGGAGTTACTTCGCAACGACAGTTCTGGACAAACCCATCAATAGTTTCGCTGATATGATTGATAGAAACAAAAAGATATTGATTCCCTCAACGGAATTCTCTGTTATTAAAAACGTTAGTTTCTTACCACCAGGTTTTTATAATATTCTAGTTGGAACAGACATATCAACATTTTTGAAATACCGAAGCAATCTCAATCCGGAGTATCTTTACTCAACTCCAGCAGACAAAGCAGCAATCTTAATGTTAAGGCAGAGACATTTACCGACACCTTTATTTGTACCAGCGAAGGAGTATGTCAAAAAAATTCAGCAAGGATTTGAAATGCCGGATAACTCGCCATTTTTAGAAATCTTCGATCTTTACATAATGAATATTGTAGATTCTGGCCTGTTGAAGAAATGGCTGAACGAAATTCCGGATGAAATTGCTGAAGCTGGACTGCTTGATTACTTTCAACCTACGAAACGTGTTTTCCCAGAACCACTTCTAGTTGAACACTTTCAATTTGCTTGGATTGTTTTAGGAATTGGCTTGTTGGGTAGTTTTGTTTGTTTCACTTTGGAGATCAGTTTTAAAATGTACAAAAGTATTAGATGTGAAAATAATAACTAAAAGAATTAAACTATGATAAAATAAGTAAATAAATTTATTGAATGTTGTTGATTTTTATTTATATATACACAACTAACATGAGATTCTTTTCATTATTGATCGAATTTTTTTGATAATAGATACGTTCCTTTTCTACTAATTTCTACTATTTCTTACTCGTGAGTACTTGGAACTACTCTTACTTAGATAACACTTGTAGTTAAGCAAATGAAAGCTCTCCAGCTAGAGGAAAGCTCCCATTTAGAGTCTATTGTAAATTATTTTTCATTTAATGAGAAGCCCATGGATGGCTTTTGATTGTTTTAAGCCTTATTCACTTACAAACGTCTATAAATTTAATTTCAATCAAAAAACTCTACTAAAAACTATTGTCTTTTATTTACTTTGAAAATTAACCCTGCGCGAATGAATTTGTCAACTAGAAACGCTGGTTCCTTTTTTGTTTTCATGAATTTTATTAAACCAAAAAAATTTTTTTTTATTTGGCAGTGCTAAGCTCAGGAGTCACCCTTTGTACCACCAGTCAGTCCGTCATGTCATTTGTCACGTCATGGTGCAATGTCTAGCAGTAAGCTTAGTACGGGGGAGGGGTGGGGGTATAGGTTAAGTGTTAAAAGGTACGGGGGGGTATTGAAGAAGGTGGTGATGAACCCTGCGTTTGAACTCTTGGATGTTGTAGGAGCTCGGAAATACTGACTGCGAGAGATTATTCCGCAGTCGAGTTGTTCTATTAACAAACGAATTCATATCTTGTTGAGTGCGTGAAAGGGGGAGTTGCAGGTGAAGGGAATGAGACGAGTGGGCTAATCTGGTGTTGCCGGTATAAGATTGCCGTGGAGGCAGGAGAGCGTTTAACTCGGAGGAACAGTCACTATGATAGTAGCGATAAAATTTGGTCAGTGCTGCTACATTCCTACGGTGGCTAAAAAATGTTCACAAATCTAGTAGTTTTTAAGACGCTTTTATTAGCTACACTTGCAACTATGTATGCAAGAAAATCTTGGAAGTTAAATTTGAACTAAAATTTTACACGTTTATTTTGGATAAACGTGCAATCTGACCATTTTGTAAAAAATCAAGATGGCGGTTCCAAAATTTCGGGCGATTTTTGCAATTGTGCTCCGCGCCCCCCTGACATGGGCAACAAACCAAAAGATATGACAGGTAAAATACAATTAGCTGTGTGGCGTCATTGCATATTCAAAATGGCGGCAAAAAAAAATTAAAAGCTAAAGCAACTAAAGCACGCAAGTAAAGCAACTAAAGCAACTAAAGCAGGAAGATTTAGAATGGGAAGAAATATAACCATCGACGAACATAACCTAGAAGTAGTCGATAAAACAGTTTACCTTGGGTCTACTATCACAAAAAGAAACGAAGAAAAAGAAGAAATAACCAGACGAATACTACTGGCTAATAGACCCTTTTATGCCCAAAAACAAATCCTGCACTCAAGATTTGTGCACAGGAAAACGAAACTCTCACTCTACAAAACAGTAATACGACCAGTACTGTGTTATGGTAGCGAGACTTGGACTATGACCCAGGACATAGAGGAACGAGTCAACAGGTTCGAGAGGAAAATTCTCAGATGCATAATAGGCCCAATCAGAGAGGATGGAATATGGCGAAGAAGATACAACAACGAGTTGTATGAAATTTTTGACGACCCACAACTCTCAACTTTAATAAAAATCAACAGATTGAGACTAGCCAGCCACGTGATCAGGATGGAAGACAATCGCATCCCAAAACGGCTTATGACATCAGAAATTTCGGGAAGTAGGCCAGTAGGTAGACCCAGGAGGAGATGGATAGACTCTGTGACGGCTGACGCAGAGTCAATGCTCAACATCTGGAACTGGAGACATGCTGCAAGGGACCGTCAAACTTGGAGAAATGCCCTAGAGGAGGCCAAGGCTCGATTTGGGCTGTAGCGCCATTGGATGGATGGATCTTAAAGCGTGAGAGAAGTGGAAAATTGAACACTCGATTTCTGATGGGGCATAAAACCTGCACACATCACGGCAGCAGTAAAAAATTATATATGTTCGCAGATGAATCAATCGATATATCTTCAGGCTTTGAAGTCTACTCTAGTGAAAGTTGCCAACGTTGAAGAGCAACGTTAGGGTTTGTTTTGACTGGCCTTGCAATATGTGGCCGGGCATTGTCTAGCTGCAAAATAACTTTACCATGTCTTGCGACAGTTTCCGGCTGTGTGCATTTTAAAGGGATTTCCGGTCGCCAATCTGTTTGTGCCTTTAAAGTATTCGTTGAGACCATGATCGTTTCTGCACTTGAATTACACAACCTGTTATGCTAAACTGTTGTCTTCGCCTGTCTGTAGGGAATCATGATGTCACCTGCATGCCACGGCCTGTCAGGCTGCTAGATGAAGTCCTCATCTCTCAGCCAGATTCAGTATTGTGTGGCCTTCTTCTCGGCGTGCCTGCTGATCTGGCATGCCGGCAGTCTGTATTGTGAGTAGGAGTCTTGAGTGGAGAAACATGTTTTACTTAATTTATCCCAGTTTTTTAGGAATTTTATTTACACTGTTTCTTGGGGAAAAAATTACGTGATATTTTCCGAGGCCCCTCTCTCCCCCATGTGAGGTTGGGTGAGATTCGGCTCGACACACCCCATCTCCTAAACGCCTCATGTAATCAATGAACGGCCCTTTTATGCTTTTATGTTTATATGTGTTTCGTTTTTCCACTCATTTCTATTTGATAGCGAATAGATGCAATCGCAATCGTTTTTTTAATTTAATTTCTATTCGTTTATTGTTTTAATTTTGAGTGTTTTTTTAAATTTTATTTAGCAGGATTTAACAATTGAAAATGGACACCAGCTAATTCCCATCGTGCCTGCCCTTCCTCCATAGTCATGTGCACTCCTCCAAATCTCAAATTTTATGGTTTATGAGTTTCAACTCGTTTGCGGAGGCATAACACTCATACGAGTTGTTTCTCGATGCCCCGATGACAGAGTCCCGATAGTAATGGTTGGGAGTAGGTGGAATAAAAATATCGCGGCTAGGTTGTGGCAGTTCCTTCTTTCCCGACTAGAGTTGCTGTTCGACATTTGCACTCTTTACGAAGAAAACAGATTGTCGACAGTATAAAGGGCCTTTCCTGAGACTCTAGTCTTTCACATAAAAAAAGCAACACTGCATTTATAAGACCCCTATCGTACACTACAGACTTTTTATAGCCCGATAGTTTAGTATGTTTCACTATTCACTGGAATTTCACTAGATTTCATTAGCAGATTGTTGATTGAATGTTAATACTATATTTCCTACTCCTTCTCATACGCTCTTTAATTGCACTACACGAGTTTTGTTTCTCTGAATAATGTGAAATATGACATCGTAATGACGTACAATAAATTATTTTGGTATACCTACCAATTTTCTTCTGTTATACTTATGTCAAAATGTCAATCAGCGCTCATTAATTAATGTCAAGATTATCAAAAATATATTCATCATTTCTAAGGAGAATTAGAATATTCCCATTATTTAACACTATCGTTTATAAAATATACAAAGAAAATGACAAAAATTATTTTAGGGATATTATATTTACTAGTATCGATTAAAATGTGTAATTCAACTTTAGATTGTGAATTATTGACGAACTTTGTAACGAAAGTAAAAATCGAGTATGATTTCGAGTATATCTTGATAATCAATAACAACGAGACGTCCAATTACATAACAACTTGTAATTTTAATTATTTAGTTAATATTTATCATAACGTTCCACGATTAATATTTACAACTAGCATCGGAAGTCTTGAAAATTTTAATGCAAATATATTAGTAATTGTGAATATAGAAAAAAACTATCAATATTTTTTGGATGTTTTATCAAATGTTGTAAAAGAAATTCGTGTTTCAAAAGTGATTTACGCTTTTAACAATCACAGTTTGAACAGTGAAATTTTGAACAATCTATTTCAATGGAGCTGGAAAAAAGGATTCGTTGATGCAGTTGGTGTACTAATTGCAAAACGAAATCAATCGAGATTAGTTAAATATTTTCGTCCACATAAAATGTTTTTAACTAGTGAATTACTTGAGATGATGAATGCAAATATCACAATATTCCCGGATAAATTAAAAACCTTGGAAGGATACCCAATAAGAAGTCCAGTATATCAAGATGTACCACGAGTTTACACATATATTAACCGTCGAGGAATCGAAGTGATTGGTGGATATGCTGCAAGGATTTTTTTCAATTTTATAGAAAAGTATAACGCTTCCTTTCATCAATTAGATAAGGACCGAATGCAAGAGGATGTTGATTACTTTAGGCTGGCGAATTTAACAATAAATGGAGATCTTGATATTGATATTCATATAACAATAAAATATGCAAAAATATCACTATCGTACCCACCACTCCAGTCAGCTTGGTATATTATGGTACCATCATCAATGGAAATTCCACGTTATCAATATTTTTTTCTACCATTTGATACGTCCGTTTGGATATCGTTGATATGCCTTTTATTTTATTTAGCAGCTGTTGACTATATTTTCAAGCGAATAAGTGGTGAACACTCTTCATATTCCACGTCCTTTTTCTTAGTGTACCAAGCAATTCTTTATTTGCCTTATAATAATGAAAAATACAAAAAGTCATTTAATTTATTAATAACATACTTACAAACTCTACTACTGGGATTCATTTTAACGAATATTTACCTGTCGACAATATGGAGTTACTTCGCAACGACAGTTCTGGACAAACCCATCAATAGTTTCGCTGATATGATTGATAGAAACAAAAAGATATTGATTCCCTTCGAGCAAATCCCTATTATTAAAAACGTTAGTTTCTTACCACCAGGTTTTTATAATATTCTAGTTGAAACAGACTTTTCAACATTTTTGAAATACCGAAGCAATCTCAATCCGGAGTATCTTTACTCAACTCCAGGAGACAAAGCAGCAATCTTAATGTTACGACAGAGACATTTACCAACACCTTTATTTGTACCAGCGAAGGAGTATGTCAAAAAAATTCAGCAAGGATTTGAAATGCCGGATAACTCGTCATTTTTAGAAATCTTCGATCTTTACATAATGAATATTGTAGATTCTGGCCTGTTGAAGAAATGGCTGAACGAAATTCCAGATGAAATTGCCGAAGCTGGACTTCTTAATTATTTTCAACCTGCTAAGCGTGTGTTCCCCGAACCACTTCTAGTTGAGCATTTTCAATTTGCTTGGATGGTTTTAGGAATTGGGTTGTTGGGTAGCTTTGTTTGTTTCACTTTGGAGATCAGTTTTAAAATGTATGAAACTATTAGATGTGAGAATAATAATAATAAAAAATAATAAATTAAAGTATTATAAAATAAATAAATGTCAGGCGAATTTACATAGTTTTCTTTTGCCTTTTCCATCTTCTAGGTTCCCCCTCGTCTTCCATTCGATCTGCTCTTATATTGGAATGCGTTAGTCAGCTAAGTCTCGCCCGGAATGTGTATTTTGTGACAAACTGGTTGAACATGGCACACCGAGTGTTTTGAGGGAAAAGGGGTGCATTCAAGCCAGTAGGAAGAGACAGGATGGTAAGTACAATCAAAGTGCGTCTATTGTGTTCGATGGGTGCTCGAAAGGATGGAAGAGTACCAAGCCCATGGAGCGCTTGAGGAGGTCGACCAAAAAACAGTCCTTGAATATATAATTTAGCAGTACCATGACACCAACAGTTCTGGCCTAAAGATAGGTATCCAAACACCCCCCAATGGAAATTTCCTCAATCCAGGGACAGGTAAAGCCCCTCACCATCTTTGGTATCTTCAGCCAACACAAGCTTGGTTAAGAATTTCTTTGAGTGCGGGTCTGTAGCCATTCGTGAGCGTCCCATTCGACTGCTCCCAGGGTACTCCAATGACGTTGTTGAAGCGTTGAAGAGAGGGTTGCCGATAATCCAAATGTGTCGTATCGCCGCCGATCTCAGGAGTTAAACGTGAGTGGAACGATTCTAAAGAGGATTATGCAGCGAGATCTTCATCTCTTCCTATATAAAATGCAACTTATTAAAAGTTTGTTGTCAAAGGACAAGCCGCGTCGCTTGCAATATGGAAACGCCGTCGCAAGAATAATCGATGCCGAGCCAGATTTTTGGGGCAAAATTTTAATGACGGACGAATTTGGGGAACAGAGAAACCACTCGTTATGTGCTCATAAACCATCATCGGACCATTTTTCTTCAAAATTCGAGAGACCCTCGACGATGAACGCTATCCTTGGATGTTGGTGTATTTTTAGTGTCCGCGAAGCTTGATGGCCCCGTTCGAGTCATATTGATGAGTACATAGTACGCCCTCAAAAAGTTCGCCCTCTAAATTTTATTTTTTTGCTCGAAATTGTTTTTCGCATTCATTTTGGCGCCCCTTACCACCTGGCGCCTTGTGCGACCGCTTCCCTCGCTCTACCCTAGGGCCGGCGCTGAATATCACCTCTGCTAAGAAGCTTGTGTGTATGAAATATTCAAACCACGTTAAATATTTTAGTGATAAACAGATTTTTTCTCATCAAAAAAAAAAAAAAAAACTGCAACATCCTTTTTAAAAATCCCGATATCCTTGCTTATTAATACATTTTCTCATATTCATGACAATAATTCATCTCTCTATCTTAAAGTGTGAGAGATGTGGAAAATTGAACACTCGATTTCTGATGGGGCATAAAACCTGCACACATCACGGCAGCAGTAAAAAAATTCTATATGTTCGCAGATGATGAATCAATCGATATATCTTCAGGCTTTGATGTCTACTCTAGTGAAAGTTGCCAACGTTGAAGAGCAAGTTATCAGCATTAAAATTGTGTCAGACTGCTCTTGACGGCTCTTGAAGGGATACTTGAAATATTTAAAGGCTGTTTCCTGCCAACTCATGATTTATCCTAGAACCGCCTATGCCATAATTTTCACAGGATTGTTACCTAAGAAAAAAATTTTTTTTTCTTTTCGACAATATTTTTTTTATCGATGGTTTTTCTTTATGTATGACGGAAAATTAATCTTTTTGTGTTTATGTAAAAGCTTAATGATTGAGCTCAGATCCTTATTATGCAAAATTTGTCAAGGTAGATGAAATTATTATGCTTTAGTTGTTTATTATTACAAAATTATGCTTAGTTGCTTGCTTTAGTTGCTTTACTTGCTTGCTTTAGTTGCTTTACTTGCTTGCTTTAGTTGCTTGCTTTAGTTTGCTTTTAGTCCGCAGTATGGCGCAATTCACACCACGTTGCACATTCTGCAAGAACAAAGAAGGGAATCTGATCACCGATCCTAAAGGCATTTTGGAGCGATGGGAAGAGCACTTTCATGAATTGCTAAATGGCTAACTGAGGATTCGGAGGCTCCACCAAAATCTGATGATAATGCTATGCGGCCGCCACCAAGCTTAGAAGAAGTTAGCAGAGCCATCAGCCGGCTCAAAAACAACAAGGCCTCGGGTGCAGACGGCCTCGCAGCGGAGCTGGTTAAATATGGAGGGTCTATATTACACCAAGCGATTCATGAATTAATTGTGCAAGTATGGGAGCAGGACGTGATGCCAGAAGACTGGAGAAAAGGCATCCTCTGCCCGGTACATAAAAAAGGAGATATCACAGCGTGCACTATTTGTCGTGGTATAACTTTGTTGAGTACCGCGTATAAGATATACTCCGCTATACTGCAAAACAGGATGGCCCCATACGCCAGAAACATCATAGGCCAATACTTCAGCCCAGGCAAATCAACGACTGATCAGATTTTCACCTTGAGGCAGGCTATGGAAAAATGTCTAGAGTTTCAAAACTCAATTCAACACTTCTTCATAGACTTTAAAGCCACCTATGATAGCATAGCCAGAGGAGAACTCTACAAAACCATGAGAGAATTTGGCATCCCCAACAAACTGACAAGACTATGTAGGTTGACCATGACCAATGTGATAAGCCAAGTAAAGGTACACTGTCCAGACCAATCAACATCTATAATGGGCTCCTACAAGGGGACGTTCTGGCCTGCCTCCTTTTCAACCTGGCGTTGGAGAAAGTGATCCGAGATTCGCAAAACAAAGTACATGGTGGTCTCGTCTACAAGAACACCTAACATTGGTCCCACAATCAAGGTAGAGGAACACGAGTTTGACGTGGTAAAATCATTTACCTACCTTGGGTCAATAGTAGCAGCCGATAATAGCGTGGAACCAGAAATACGCGCACGACTGCTAAAAGCCCACAAAGGCCACTATAGTCTGTCAAGGGTCTTTAAATCCAAACATCTAACCATAACGTCCAAACTTTTACTATATAAGACGATGGTCTTACCGGTTCTCACATATGCATCCGAAACGTGAGTTCTTAGCAAAAAGCACTCAAACCTCTTGGGCGTGTTCGAGAGGAAAATACTGGAGGATTATTGGCCCGTATGTGAGGAAGGACGATTCCGGAGACTCTACAATGACGAGATCTACGAGCGCTATCGCGACATAGATGTTGTGAAGAAAATAAAGCTCGGTAGGCTGCGGTGGGCAGGGCATCTAGTTCGTATGAGTGAAGATGAGCCTGCTCGGAAAGTTCTCTGCGGTAAGACCTATGGGGTGCGACAGCGAGGGAGACCCAACCTTCGCTGGAAGGATGGCGTGGACCAGGACGCTCAGAGTTTAGGGATACCAAACTGGATGACATCGGCTCAGAATCGGGACCGGTGGAGAGAACAGTTGGGCGAGCCCAGGACCGGATCCCGGTTGTAGAGCCGTTAAAGAAAGAAGAAGAAGTTTCCGGCAGTAACAGAAGGCCCCACTGGCATTATGTTGAAAGGATAGGGGTCCAAAAGAAGACCCTAAAGGTGTAGGAATACTCCGTATAGCTGCAATTTTGGGCTGATGGCAGGAGAAGCCTCTTTAAAGAGAAAGTGTCCCTCTTCACCATCTCAACCTTACTAGCTGGGGCAAGCCCTAATGCCCAACCATGCAATACAAACCACCAAATAGCCTCCAAAGAAAGTGGTGCTGTTGGCGAAACGTCGAGGAAGCAACTCTGATAAAACATACTTCCTCTATTGCCGCTACAGGCGGAACTGTGACCCTCAAACCACCATCGAAATCCTTATGGGGCCCCCAGCCCTTAAGGGCTTTCAAAAGGGGAGATATACATAATCCCGTAAGGAAATGGCAGGCAGGCAGTGCTCGAAAAAAGGTTTATCTAGGACAACTGGAAATACAGGCCCCTGTGCTGAAAGGCGAGTCATATGACATTCGCATGGAGATGTCAATGTCGTCTCGTTTTTTAGTTGGTGTGCTGAGAATCGGGTGGAGTTGAAGCAAGACCCTCTCAACTACAGGCCCCGAAGGAGAGTTTTTCATGGTCGTCAACTCGGTCCATAAATTCACCGGAGTGAGCGGAATAAACATGGCGCGGAATAAGTTCGGGAACGTTTTGGTTATAGTTTTGCAGTAAAAAGTGATAAAATATTGTATTTTAACACTTTTAACTGCACTTGGATTTACCAGTGAATAGTTTATTAGTGATTTAATTAAAAAAAAATAAAAATAATTTAGTGATTAAGTGTCTTTTAAGTGTTTTAATTGTTAAGGCGAAGAACTGTTTTTACATTCACGGTGTTTTTTCATGTTTATTTACGAAAAAAATGTTGAAAATTTAATGTTTTGTTTAGTTATGGGATTACAAGTGATTTTACAGTGATTAATACATATATTATGTAATTATTATTAAAAATATAGGTGTAGAAAATCACTTTTCTTATTCACTTTTCATTTCACACTTTTCTGCATATATATGTTTAATAATAATTGCATAATAAATTATTTAATGACTTTAAAATCACTTTTAATTAAATAATCAGCATATTTTTCCTTAATAAACACGAAAAAAACACCGCGGAAGTAAAATAAATTGATCACCTCAACAATTAACACACTTAAAACTCACTAAATCACTATTTTTTTTTAATTTTTTCTTATTAAATCACTAACGAACTAATCACTGATAATCCATGTATAGTTTAAACTAATAACTTGCAATGATTTTCCACTTTTTACCACAAAAATATAACGAAAAAAATCCCGAGCCTATTCCGCGCCATGTTTATTCTAACCAAATGTCAGATTTGTGGACCGGCTTCAGCTATGGTTGTATTAGTTAAAGAGAAAACTTCATGGCCTGTAATGGAGAGGGTCTTGGTTGAAGAAATTGTCGTTTCAGTAAAATTACGGCTGTCAGCACATTGGTCTGAGAGTGTATGTGCTAAGTGTTTGTGTTCATTTTTAGTTAAATTCTTGTTGTGGTTTAGTAGTTCGGAAAATGAAGATAGCAAACGCAAGGATTTAAAAATTTTATGTTATTATTTCTTCCCAAATATTTGTGTAATTTGTCAGCATTTGATCTCTGCCCTCTAAAATTGGAGCTTATGTTTCGAATTGTTTTTTATTTGTAATTTTTATACAGAAATTATTAAAAACTTAAAATTAAACACTCCAAAATAACAAATATGTTTTTTTTCTTCAAATTTTCCTACTTTGTCACTAACGCAAACAGACCAAATGTGACAACAAAACTACAATAAAAACGACTGTCAGCACACCAAATAAGCTGTCGTTTATGTCAGCAAATTTTACACGGCAAGAATCGACTATCAGCACACCGATATACTAGCTTCACAGCAAATGCGACTTTCAGCACAGGGGTCACAATTTATGTGAAGTGAAAGCGTCGGCCAAAGGGTGCCGAAAGACAATCTCGCTCCACCATCAACAAGGGCTAGGGCCGGCGATGATATTGGCCCCTGTAATGAAAGTCGAGGCGAGTTTCGTGACAAGTCGGTTGAGTTCAAGAAAATTACGTTTCAGTCGAATTACGACTTTCAGCACAGGGACCTAGAGTAAAAATGCTAAGTTGAGTTTGTTTGGCGTCTGTACTGACAGTCGTAATTCGCCTGAAGTCACTTTCTTCAACGCAAACGACTTGCGTGTCGTAACGATTCAACTTTCTTTAAATAATTAGGATTAAAAATAAAATACTAATAATATAAAATTTAAAAAAAAAAATGATTTTATTTTTCATTATATTATTAGAGTGAATATCTTTTTCACAACGTTTCTTTTGTAATATTTTATTTTATTTATTTATAATCTTTTAACACTATTATTCAAACGCCAACATTTAAATTTTCTTCGGAACAATTCTCGGTATAATTGGAAACAATATTTCAAAAACAAAACAAATACAACTACACACTAATCCAAATCCAAGCAGCAAGCTAGCAAATTGAAAATGGCTCATCGACAAAGGACGAGGAAATTCTTCATAAATTGGTTGAATAAAATCAATAAAGCCACCTTCAATGACTTCATAATCGCTATCACTGTTCCATTTTCGAAGTAGACCTGTTTCTAAAACTCTCAGGACAAACTTATCGAACATTTTCTTAAATGGAGTCTCTTCCGGCATAACATGTCCCATCAAAAGTATGCAAATATACTCCTTTGCGATTCTCATAATCGGCATTGGTAGGTATGATTGTCTTAGGAGAACTAAGGATGCGGTGTCGTTGGCTCCTGTGTAGGCGAATGATTTATTCATATTATTTCGGGTTCTTATAAAATTGTACATATCAGTGCCATGTAGAAGATCTGCGAATCCTGATGGGAAGGTTCTACCTTTTAGTATTAGCGGGATTTCGTAGTCGACGGCGAGAATTTTCATATTTTTATTAACCATTTGTGAAAATGTATCGATTTGTTGCTCGAAGATTTTTGTTGTTAGAAATGTTGTTAGATATGTCAGATAAAAATTGGATAGAATAAATCCTAGTATGAAAATCTGAATGTATCGAATCAAACACTTCCAAGTATTTTCGTATTCATTTATATTAAAAGGTAAGTTTGTGATACCTCTCAGAACTGTGAGGAATGAGTTCGTGTATGAGGTATGTTCTCCAATTATTATTTTCGATGTGTAATCCAATAATGCTATGTAAATAATTGTCACACCAATTAATATCCAAACAATCGTGTCGAATGGTATAAGAAAGTACATGTATCCTGGTATTTCTTTCGCAGCTGGAACCATAATCACCCATGGCTGCATCCAAACTGGATAGGATATCGAAAAGTTATCCATCTTAAAGAACAAATGAACACTGATATCGATTAGACCATCCTTTATCATATTCATTATGTACTTCATACTAACTGTCCTGGTCGAATTTGGTAGGATAATTTCTGAAAATGTTGCATTATGTTTCTCGATAAAACTCAGCAACATTTTGCTAGAACTTCCACCAATTAAACGTTTACCATTGCGATTTACATATATGAAGGCCCGAGGTGGATTTTTATAAATCGGCGATCGAATTGGATATCCATGGAGATTTTTCAATTTATCTGGGAATATAATTTCGTTTTGATTCATTAATAATTTTGATTTAATTAAATTATAAAATGGTGGGCGAAAATATTTAATAATATCGCAAGTATAATTATCTCCACTAATTACAGCTACCGAATCTACAAATCCTTTCAGCCAACTCCATTTGAAAAGCGATTTCAATTCGGAATTATTCCAAGTATTCAGGGGGAGTAAATAAATTATTTTTGATACATGAAGTCCTTTTAGTAAATTTGAAGTTATGTTCAAAATATTTGTGTGTTCGTTGATAGTATCCAAACAAACAACAACTAGTAAGTTTCTATTTATATGTTTGAGTACACCACCACTACTGGTAAATATTAAAAAGGAAACGTCGACATAGTTTGTTGTTATTAAATACTGAAAATTACAATTTGTATAATCATCTGTGTTTTGATTAGATTTAACAATTAACAAGTTTAAAAATTCGAATTCATTTTTAATTTTTATAATTAAATTTGTTAGGCATTGACAATCGCTATTGGAACTACACTCGACGGAAGTAACAAATAATATTATCAGCAAAGTTTTTACCGCCATATTTTTGGTTTTCTTTCTGATTCTAGAAATTGTTTTGACTAGTCTTTAAGTTGCCCTTGAGTTCTAGTAAATTAACAATTGATGATGATTGCAGCAATTTTTAGATTTTTGATAAGCATTTGTAATGCTCTGAGCAACACAAGTTGAAATTATTATAATTCGTAAATTGAACTGATTTGAGGATTTGATTATGTCAATTTTCTTACTAGTTGATGAAAACTATTACAAGAGTAATTTTAGTTTGTTCGTTGTGATAGAACATATTTTAGTTTATTTATTATAAATATATGTAAATAAGTTTGCCATTTAAATTCTATTTGTAGCAACCAACGAATTTGTGGTAAACTTGACGACTTGAGAAGTTTCAAACTAACAGTTCGGATTGTAACTTGTTTGCTTTAGTCTTCTCTAATATTAAATGTAAGTTTTTGGCATTATTTGAAAAATAATAGGAAACGATTGTTAGCACATCAATTGTCATTAATTTTAGTAGTTAAGTAATTCTAGAATAAAATACCTTGAAGATTTAAAAATATTGATTGAAGATTTAGTATCAAAGTCACAATTGTGTAGTATTGAGGAGATAAAACATACTAGCAAAAAAAATATTTTTAGTTCAAGCTAATTAGGAATTTTTAAACGCAATCCTCAAATAATTCCAAGGGAGGTGAATTCTTTAAATGTTGTGTATAACATATACCATGTTAAAAATCTACATTGGGTTCGCGCCGGCTGAAAAAAATATTCAGGAACATCCAGAGAAATTAGGCATTGCCCTTCGAAAGTTGTTCTAGATCTTGGATATAGTCTTCATGATACTGCTGTTTCAAACAAAAGGCCAAAAACGTTCCATCGTTGTTAAAAAATATACGCGAAATCAAATATCAGCAAAAGTGAATTATTCGAAAGAAAGGAAGAATAATTAATAAATTACGCAGACATTTTTAGAAAGATAGAGTTATTCTTCAGTAAAAAAAATATACCTGTTCAATTATCTATTCTCACTCCTGAAGACATGGATGTTCAGGGATAACATTTTACACCCACAGGAAATCCAAACTCTCTTTCCACCCGAACAAAAAATAAAAATTTCTTTATAGCGGGCGAACACCGACCGCTTGGCTTTTTAAGGGGCGTATGATGGCCGAAGAGTTTTTAACAATTTTTATTGAGAGCACTTACGGCCTCACAACGGATAAACTTAGCCAAAAGATTTAAACGACGACGAAAGTACTACCCGTCGGTGTGTATGTGTGCCTTTGTGTGAGCGCGCGTGTGTATGTGTGTGAGTGTGTATGGTGTACGACCTCTAAACAGCCTTCTGATGCCGGTCAAATGGCCGAGGACTACTTTTCAATCACGGCCGGTGTTCGCCCGTTGTAAGGACATATTTTATTTTTACTTGGGCACCTGTTCCAGACATTTTGCGGAGTACTATTTTTTTATTTTTTTCAAGACTGTAGCTTGAAATCTACCTGCAGAAAATTTGGTTCATATTGCTCACCAGTTTGTGATAACTACTAAAGTCAGTCTTGCTTAAATGTAATGCCCGATATGCATAACATCGACTGATGGTTGAGATTTGATCATCCTGTTTTCTAACTGCATCCATGGAAATGCAGAAGACAACAGAAGAACAAGTAGAAGACGATAATGAAAAGAGAAAAATATGAGGAGTGTAGAATCCAAGTCCACTATTTGCTTCGTAAGTGGCTGGCAAATAGCGGACTTTGATTCTACACTCCTCACATAAATACAAATAGAATCTGAAGAAGAAGAAGAATTATTGAAATTAATAAACAAATTCCTAGCAATTTACTAAAAAAACAAACATTTTTCAAACATAAAGAAGATTAGGCCTTTTAGGGACACTACGTGAAAAAACGAGTGCTTGTACTATACATCATGTAAAACATATAGGTTACAACTCTGTGAATCAAAACATCAACTAATTACCTGGTTAAACACATACATACCTCTAGTTGGGCACAGTAGAGTGAGGAATCTCTTTCGGCGAACTGGAAGTATCTTATAATTGATTGCTCCTCTTCAACGCTACCAGACACACCGCATCACATTTTTCGAAGGCAATAGGCTAAACCTAAATAGGAAGTGAAGTGAAGTTAGATACTTTTGTATATGAATGTATGCGAGCGACCAAGTGAATGGAAGTTATATCCCCTTCAGTGAAAGTTACTTCTACTTCACTTTAACGTTACTTTTTATTTAGGTTTGGCCTAGTCCTAGTTTTCCACTGCTCACCACCCCTTGTACACGATCTTCGAACCTTGCGATTTTCGTATGTAACCTATATTTCATTAGAAATGGGTCGATTTCATTCCGTTTCATCGTTGATGTTAATTCGGTTTATTATGTTTTTCGTTGCTCAACTCATAAGGAACCCACACCTCGTGATTCCTTTAAATACAGGTTTGTGTACATGGCTGAAGACAGTTTTGTGGTCAATGATCCAGGTCCATACCAATATTGACACTGCTACGATCCTAATCTTGCTGGACTTTTTTAAGAACTTCTTCTTCTTCTTCTTTGATCTGTTAGCTGGCGGTCCGAGCGGGACGTCCCCGCAACGGATACGCTGCTGTCGGTGCCGCTGGGTCCCGAACTCTATTCACGATTCGCTTCCATTCTTCTCGGTTTTTGGCGGTGTCTCGAGCCTCGGTAACTGATAATCGTTGATTCTTTAAGTCACCCTCGATATTCTTCAACCAGGTTTTCTTCGGTGCCGATCGCTGTATTCTCCAGTCTGCAGGACGGTCTCGCCAGAGAAGTTTACGTGGCAAGCGGTTATCATCCATTCGGCAAACATGTCCAAACCACCGTAGTCGACGTTTTTGCATTTCTTCTTCGATCAGTGTTTGCTGATCGCATCTTTGTCTGACAACCTCGTTTCGAAGGCGATCACGGAGTGAGACACGGAGGATCTGCCTCAAACATCGCATTTGGAAGACCTCGAGCTTCTTAACGTCCGGTTTGAGCAGTGTCCACGTTTCAGATCCATAAAGAAGAATCGGAAGAATCAACGTTCGGTAAAGACGTAGTTTTGTTTTGATGGAGATATTTGCTCGTTTCCATATGCACCACTTGAGCGAGGCGAATGTTGCTGTTGCCTGGCCGATACGGCTGTGAACGTCGGCCGTCGATGCTACTTTCGTTTCCTCAACCAATGATCCCAAATATTTGAACCTTGGAACCTGTTCGATTTGGGTTCCATCGAGGTGAACACTGGCTCTTGATCCATCCGTTGTGAGCACTTTGGTCTTTTCCGCATTGATTTTTAACCCGTATGATTGGGCGATGCGGGAAATATCGTATAAGATTTCCGTTGCTTCGGCATCCGTGTCGGCGAAAACAGCGCTATCGTCGGCGAACATTAAGTCTGTTACGAAGTTGTTGTCGTCGTATTGAACTCCGAGTCGTCCATCGAATGCTTCACGCATAATCGCGTCGATCACAACGTTGAAGAGAAGTGGCGAAGCGACGTCTCCCTGTCGGACACCCGTCTGAATCGGGAACTCCTCGGATAAGTCGTTTCGAATACGAACGCTGCTGGTTGAGCCATCGTACGACGCTTGGAGAAGTTGGATGATTCTCAATGGCACGTGTTCGGTTACCAAGACTCTCCACAAGCTGTTCCAATCGATGCAATCGAAAGCGGATTTGAAATCGATGAAAACGACGACAATTCGTTTGCCGCAACGAATTCTTTCTTCCATTAACTGACGGAGGGCGAATATTTGATCAATGCATCCTCGATGTGGTCTAAATCCCGCTTGTTCCTCCCGGCTCGTTTGCTCTCGATGTTTCTGTAGCCTCGATTGTATTATTTTCGTAAATACTTTACCGACGATCGAAAGAAGGCTAATACCGCGATAATTCTTGCATTCCCGACTGTCGCCTTTCTTCAAAATTGGGACAACGATCGCTTTCTTCCATACCGAAGGGACACGATCCGAATGCCATATGTGTGTTATGAGGACATGAAGTCGTTGTGATAAGACATCACCTCCAGCTTTGATCATCTCGGCGGTTACTTGGTCTATTCCCGGCGCTTTTCCATTTTGCAGCGATTTTATTGCTGTCTTCACCTCGATAATTGTTGGTTCGGTATCGAGAAACTGATTCATCGGCTGTTCGATAATCGGTGGTTCGGGTGCTGGACCTTGCGGCGGATCGTGGTTATACAGCTGGTGGAAGAATGCTCTCCACCGCTCCAGGCGTTCATGGGCAGAAAGAACTTCATCATCTTTCACATCAAAATTACCAGAACGAAGGGAGGAAACTATTTACGCCCAACCGGTTTTGATGAACTACCTTCACGCTTCACTGTACCCAACACAAAGCTGCGCAGCACTTTTCTTTATTTGTCGTAATAACGTTGCAAAATATCGAACTTTCAAACGAACGTTTGATGATGTCGTTGAGATCAATGGTTCGTGACTTATTTGAAATTGATGCCATCTTTCGGGGAAAACGTTATAGACAGACCTAATATACAGCTTTCTTTCTTTTTTGGCTGAGACAGCACCATAGCTCTTCATTTGAAATTCTATCTTGCCAGCAGATTTTTAGGGTCCGTTGATGAAAACTTGTAAGCGCCTTGTGAAGAATTGGGTGACTAAGTAATACTAAGAAGTAATCTCTCCATCTTTGGAGTTGCTCCTCGTCGCTGCACAGCAGCCTTCTGCTGCACTCTTTACCGCCTGCTTTTTAGTAGCGGGCTTTGGTACCGCACCTTACTGCTACCGGTGTTTGCCGTTTATCTGACGCCTTTTATCACGCCGGACACTTATCTATACTTCCCGATGTTATTGTAAGCATTCCCGTTCAAATTCATGACCTTTGCTCGGGTCATCCATGTATTTTTGGCCAGGTTGTTTCCAAGATCTACTGTTGCTGGTTTTTTTCGACATAACCGATACTTGTTTCCACTTCTGTTATTATAGCGCCCTTGGTAGTACTTCACAGCTTTTTAATATTATTTTCATCAGAAACGCAAATTCCAAGCAAATTCTCGCTTTTAATGCTCTCCCGCAGGAGGTGTACGTTAAACCGTATATGATTTATGGCATCGCGTTGGAGGTTTCTGATTGCGGTAATTTTCAGGCGGATATTTGCTACTGCCATATGGTGATCACTTCTGCCTAAAGATCCTGACATCTTCCAGAATACATTTCATCTGACGGCAACGTGGTCTATCTGGTTTCTTGTTCTACTATCGGGCCACAACCAGGTCTTCTTGTGACACAATTAGTTCTACCTGTTCGCCTGCAGTAAGTCTTCTCGAATTTTGAGAGAAGTGACAAATCGGGATTCACTCTACCTATTCTTAGGGCTTTGTTAGCCGTCCCTCCCACTAGAGTCAGCATAGTAAGCATGGTTATAGTTTAAATAGATTATCAGTAAAGTGTTTGTTAGGTATAAGTATTTATAATTCCTATAATGTGTTTGTGATATTTTAATCGAGTATTTTTTACTTTTTTTAGTAACAAGCAGCTGCAACTTTTCGTTCTAGATCAACACTCGAAAAAAATACAAAGACACACATTTGCAAAAAAGGGGAGTTAATCAAAAACTTGAAGAATTGTAATTTACAAGAAAATTGTAAATATGCGAACAGCATTTCCGTTAATTTTAAATATAATTTTCCTCCTTAAAACATGTAAAGCTGAAAAAGAATGTAAACTGCTCACAAAATTAATAACTGACATAAAAAATGAGCAATCTATTGAAACGATTTTATTTATAACAAGCAAAAACACCACAGATAATATCACAAGATGTAATATTAACTACTTTATAAATTACAACAAAATCCCACGATTTTTATATACAACAAACATGAGTGTTATTGAGAGATTAGATCGAAACGCGTTAATAGTAGTAAATATAGAAAAAAGCTATCAACGATTTTTGAATATCTTATCAAAACTTACTAAAGGACTTCGTGTCACAAAAGTGATTTACATAATTAGAAAATTTAACTTTAATAATGATATGCTAAAAATCTTGTTTCGCTGGAGCTGGAGGAAAGGATTCGTGAATGGGATTAGTGTGGTATTAGCAAAAAATAATCAATCAAAAATTATCAAATATTTTCGACCACAAAATATTTATTTAAAAAGTGAAAAGCTGACATTTGAGAGATTTAAAAATAAAATATTTCCAGATAAGTTGAAAAATCTGCAAGGATACCCAATTCGGAGTCCTGTTCAAGTTGATTATCCTCGAACTTTTCCATATATAAATCGGAAAGGAAAGCGTGTTATTGGAGGATATTCATCACATATTTTGCTGAGTTTTATAAAAAAACACAATGCAACTTTTCATGAATTAGATCAGGATAACTCAACTCAACCCGCACATGCAAACGTTTTAAGGAGCAAGATACGAAGTGGAGAGATTGACATCAACATACACATTACGTTTTTGGTCCCCAATATATCCATTTCGTATCCAGCCTTTTATCATCCTTGGTATATAATGGTGCCGTCTTCGGTGAAAATTCCTTTATTTAAATATTTTTTGATTCCGTTCGATACCACGGTTTGGATGAGCTTGATCTGTGTGTTGATCTACCTGTCGATTGTTGATTATGTTTTTGGACGATTGACTGGTGAAAAATTTTCATATTCGAAATCATTTCTTGTCGTACTCCAAGCACTTCTAAATTTGCCATGTAACGTTGAAAAGTACAAAAATTCACTGAAATTGTTCTCCACATACATACAAATGTGCATTTTGGGATTTATAATGACTACACTCTACCTTTCAACACTGTGGAGCTACTTTGCAACAACAATACTTGAGAAGCCAATCAACACTTTTGCTGACATGATTGAGAGAAATAAAAAGATATTGTGTGTGGAATTTGATTTTCCACTTCTGATACAAAGTGGACCATTTCCACCAGGATTCATGGAACTCTTCGTTGGTGTTAATACTACTACACTCTTAAAATACAGAAATAGTTTAAACCCAAATTACCTATACACAGCTCCAAGAGACAAGGCCAAATTGCTTATGCTAAGACAGAAACATTTACCAACTCCACTTTTTGTGCCAGCAAAGGACTATATTGCTAAGTTACCACAAGGATTTGGCATGGCGATAAATTCGCCATTTTTAGGAGTATTTGATGTTTTTACAATGAGAGTGACAGAAACTGGATTGGTGCGGAAGTGGGTTGCAGATGTTCGAAGAGAACTTTCTGACGCTGGCGCTTTGGACTATTTTAAACCGAAAGAAACTATTTATCCACAGCCGCTTTTAGTTGAGCATTTTCAATTTGCTTGGATCGTGCTAATTGGGGGATTGATAGTTGCAATTGTTTGTTTGATATGCGAATTAATTTTTCAGAAATGTAATAATTGTTTGTTATATGTTTAAGACAATGATAAGATAAATATACAGTATTGTGCAAATTTGGAAGAGCTTATTTAATTTTGTAATATATTTTATTCCTAGGACCTGGAAAATACCTGGTACAAATTGAGCTAATCGAATTAACCATATGGTTCTACCTAAAAGAAAGTTATCATCGATCATTGATGTTGAATGTTAAGTTTGTTTCCGTACTCGAATATGGGGGATGAAGTGGGCGCAAGAAGGAGCCACAATTTTTCTTACGTTATTATTCACGAAAAAAATGGGATGCTGGTTTAGTGATTTGGAATGTATGGTCAGTCCAACGCAAATCCTTGGCTATCTTCACGTCTAGGATGATAACGGACGGGTCGACCATTAGTTTTACATCGTCCAGTGACACGGTTGGAAGTTGTTGCAAGGTTACGACACGATTTTGCCCTAATCGAGAATAATTTAATGTCTTTGTTGATTGAGTCAGACATAAGTCCGCATTCGTGAAGACAAATTATGGCTCGTGCTTGTCTTGGATTATCGAAGCCATATGAGTGCCGTAGATCTCTGTCACCCGACTAGAAATTTTTTGCCGAACATGGTCAGGACCCGATCAGGCATGCCTGATCAGGAAAGTGCAAGGCATGTAATGAAGATAACGTATCAGGACCTGATATCAGGAATGCCCGATCAGGACCTGATCAGGAATGCCTGACCTGGACCTGATCAGGAATGCCTTATCAGAACCTGATGTGGTTCGCCTGATCAGGAACTGATGTGGTTTTCCTGACCAGGACCTGACCAGGAACTAATGGGGTTTGCCTGATCAGGAACTGTTGTGGTTTGTTTGACCAGGATTGTTTGATTTGAATAGACTATTCTAATCTGAAATTGTGGGGTGAAAAAGAGATAATGGGTGAATTCAAAAATTCAACACTGCCAAAACACTGCACAATTCAGCAATTAGAAGTCTGTAGCTGAATTCTGCAGTGTTGAATTTTTGAATTCACCCATATCTATATTAATAAAAGAAAGTGTCCTTGTGCGTACTTTCGCGCGTTGGATACAAACAAGATGAGATAGAAATCTGCTTTTTTTGTAGATGCATGGATACCCAAACATCAGGTAACTAAAGGTTTCCATTTTTCGAAATTTGAGTTTTTATTACACGCTTTATATTAGCTTCACCTCTTTCTTGTATCTTCTTTCTTGCATGTAAACAAATTTGGCAACTTGATTTTGACCCACTTCCGCACAACTAATTAACTTGAAATTTTGGACATATGTATAGTTCGCGTGATAATGCAATCTGACCATTTTGTAAAAAAAACAAGATGGCGGCTGGAAAATGGCGCTCGAATTTTGCAATTGTGTTCCGATTCCATTGAAAATCGGTATCGGGGGGTTTTTATGAGCACAAATGACGAATCTGTGGTCGAAATTGGAAATTTCAGAATGGCGGCGCCAATATGGCGGGCGAATTTTGCAAATGTGTTCTGAATCTGTTGAAAATCAACACCAGGGGGTTCTAAGGCCCAACAAATGACAATTCTGTGATCAAAAATTAGAAATTCAAAATGGCGGCCGAATTTTGCAATTATGTTCCGATTAGATTGAAAATCGGTATCGGGGAGTTTATGAGCACAAATGACAAGTCAGTGGTCGCAATTTGAAAATTCAAAATGGCGGGCGAATTTTGCAAATGTGTTCTGAATCTATTAAAAATCGGTATCATGAGGCTTTAAAGGCCACAAATGAAGATTATGTGTTCAAAAATTGGTAATTGAAACAGTCGGTCAACAGAAAATGGTGGACTGCTTTTTATTTTTCTATAATCCACTCAATATGGGTATCAAATGAAATTTTAAAAGATTACTTTCAATACCAAAATACAAAAATTCCCCAGAGTCATTTAAATTTTGAATATTGTATTTTTTATCTTCAGTACCCAAAAATGTTTTTGCGCATTTTGTTAAGTCAGGATAATGGTTTCTTTTTAAAATAACTAACAAAATTTCCAGACGAGAATGCGGAAGGGGGGGTGACATCAAAGCCCATTGACGTATGTCTTCTATATCTTGAAGATCAGCATCTATTGATTCCTCTTCAGAATCATTATCATTAGATTCTTCAGATTGCAAGTCTTCGCTTAAATTTTCTTCCCTATTCCCTTCATTATCATGTTCACTATATTCTAACACACTTAACTCCATATTTTGAATATTAATGTGAGGGCTAAAACTCACCATAGCTTCTTCCACTTCCATTTCATGATCTTCATGATCATAAACAGTTTCTAAATTCTCGATGTTTTCTCCATTTCTTGTATTTAAAGCTGTACGATGTCGGCGAACTCTTTGCCGATTAAGTTCACGGATTGTACACGCTCGATGATTTCTTGACATTTTCGGCACTTTGCACTTATTAAAAACACAAAATCCAATTCTTTCCACAAACCGTATTAAAAACTTCAAAACAAAATTGTTTCAACAACGCAAATTCCAATAATTTCACCAAGCTGTATTAAAAAACTGAGAACCAAATATTTCACATAATTGTTTCACAGAACTTATGAAAAACACACAAAAACCAATGTTTTCAACCAACTTCAAAAAGTAAAGCAAAATTTTTTCACAAAACTTATGAAAAAACACAAAATCCAATTGTTTTCACAAACACACTTCTGTTCACAGAAAAGGTAAACTCGCAACTGTCACTTGTCATTTTTAAAACAAACAAATGGAGTTTACGCCTTCTTTTTTCTTGGTTTACAAAAGCTCCTTCTCCGAAAACTTTGAGTACTTTTCGATTTTCGACCTTATAAAAAAGGTAATGGTAATGATGAGGATTTCCTGATCAGGACCTGTGTTCCCGACAAGGAAAAATCTCATACTTTATTTTTTATAAGATAGGATATCCTAATGTTATAAAAAATAAAGTATGAGATATTTCCTAGTCGGGAACAAGTCAGGTCCAGTTTATGATATATATGTATCATGAACTGGACCTCTCTAGGTCCCGACTAGGAAAACCTCATTATCATAAGATAAGGATTTTCTGATCAGGACCCGACTAGGTCCCGACTAGGAAAACTTGGTGTGGCTTGCCTTACCATTGCCTGATCAGGATCTGATATATGTATGTTCTGGTTTTTCCTCAGCTAAATTCTAGTCGGGCATCAGCGAAGCTTTGAAGTGGGCTGGGAGGGGTTAGAGTTAGTCATTATACATAGAAGCAGATGACAGAATTGATCCCTTTGTGGACTCCGGTAGATATGGGTAGGGGTTTGTATTTGACGTCAACCAGTACTACCTTGATTGAACGGCTTGAAAGTAAACTCTTAATCCAGTTCTGTAGAACTGAGTCACCTTCAATAGCTAACAGAGTTGAGGTCGATACTCTATTGGAACTCTTGTAGATATCCAGAGCAAACAGAACAGCTTCGATCGATGCAAACTTAGATAAACACTACTCGTGCTCCAAACAAACTGTAACATGTTTGCTGATAAGTTCAGTGCAAAGTCATAGTTCATACCTCGGGGGGCCTCGGTAGCCTAGGGAGTAAGGCGTCTAGCTACTATCCGAGAGGTCCCGGGTTCGATTCCCGGCCAAGCCCCACGGTCCTTCGCCTTTTCCAATTTCCCACCTACATAACTTTCCTTCTTTCTTCTTCCCTCTTTACATTCCCGATTCCTCTTGTCATAGCCTTCCTTAGCCCTTCCACGCTCAGCCAAAGCGCATGTCATCGGTTGGTTGATGAGATTCAACTCGTTTCAGGAGGCATAACACTCCAGCGAGCTGTTCTCGATGCCCCGATGCCAAAGTCGCAATAGTAATGGTTGGAAGTAGGTGGACTGAAAAATATCGCGGGTAGGTTGTGGCAGTTCCTTCCTTCCCCGACTAGAGCTGCTGTTCGACATTGCACTCTATATGAAGAAAATAGATTGTCGACAGTATAAAGGGTCTTCCCTGAGACTCTAGTCTTTCACATAAAAAAAAAAAAAAAAATACTGACCGCACAAGCACTGAAACGAATTTTCTTCGTTAATGACGGATATGAATTTAACATCGTTATGACGAAAATTCAAATAGAGGGACATCGATTGGTCGATAGATTATTGAAAATGGCTCTCTTTAGGCCTTTCTTTTTAAATAGTTTTTCCAGAGTCTGAACCAAGGTGGGAATGAACTGAAAAATTTTTGGGTCTCAAAACTTAAGCAAGAAACAAAGGACTTCATATAGTACAACATAAGGCCGTGTCATATCGACATCCAACTCATTTGCGGAAAGTAAGCTGTTGAAATCAATCAAGGCAAGCTCAGATGACAGATCACCAAAGTTTGCCTTTTAAAATTAAAGAAATTGGTTACCACCTACGGACAAGGTTTATTCTCTTTGTACTCATATCCTTAGGCTGTAAGATTTCAAGGATTAAAAAAAAAAAAATAAAATAAATAAATAAATAAAAATAGTAGTACCTTCCGGTGTCCTCTGGGCAGTCATATAGGTCTGCTCTTGTTCAATATAATGTGATGGTTAATGCAGTAGTGCCATCTATTAGATAAAGTAATTTGTTACGATTAATACCGTGGTGGTGGTGGTGCGCCATCTATTGGACCTACTTTAATGAATCTCTTTTGTGGAAAGTGTGGAATGAAATTCTAATACTCAGAAAAGCCCCAAATGTGCGAGAAATAGAAAGCTACAGAATGTGGTGGAAAGCCCTATAAATTGGCAGTGGGTAATTTTTCAGCTGTCCTATGGACATTGGGCGTGCACCCATTTATACAGTATACTGCGTTTTGCTGATATGAACGCCGTTACTTTTGGGAATTTTATGGACAAATTACAGAGTATAAATCGCTCTGGAGTAGGGATGCGCAATTAGTGGAGTACTCGATTAAATACTCATGAGTAGAATCGAAAGAAAATTACTCAATGAGTACTTTTTACTCGTTCAAAATTACTCGATTTCTTGACAATCGATGAGTACTTTTTCGACACATCTGTATACCTTGGCGTATGCGTTACTCGATTTTCGGCTGGTTAAATTACAAATGCCTATGTAATTTACATCCCGAGTAAAAGCACATAAAGTGAAAAAATTCGCCTGGCACATTGGTATGCACGCTCTCGCTCTCGTAAAGAAATTATAAAAATGCGCCCTGTTATAGATATGAAAGTATTCGTAATCAACCATTATAAACGCGAGTTTAGTTTTACCAAGCCGTCCCCCAACTAAGTACCAACAACATCTAATGCTGCTTGACCTACGCAATCGAACGAAACCCGGTCTACTGAGTATGCTTAATGCCTTCCTTTACTTTTTAAACCCCAAATTTTGGTCCGTTTTTAGTATAGAAAGGAGTGGGCGCACCGTGCTTCGTTCGGACTGTTCCGTTCATGACTATTGAGAAGTACAATTTTTACTCAGGCGTACCTACTGTGGCTGTTTCGGGTTCCATGCAGTCGTTTTGACTTTGGGCATGTCTGTTTCAGGCTAAGAACCGGCGATTCTGATTCTGACTTTGGATATGATATAAATTCAAATTTATAAAGGCCCGTTTATATCCCAAACGTTAATTGGAGTTCTTTTATCGCACATAAATCTGTATATATTTCTCTCTGTCTGCTTCCACGTTCATCCTAGAAAAGCATACAAATTTCTGTGCTATAGGAGCTCCAATTAGCGTTTTATTTTTCTGCTTCAATTAAGAAGAGCTTAGGAATGTTTAATTGCGGCAGAAAAATACATTAAAATAAATATGTGTAAAAACTTTATATGGGAACATTGTTTCAAGGTTAATTTAATAAAAAGTTTCCTGCTACTAATTGCTAAGGGAAACAAATTAACTATTAAAAATCAAAATAAATCATTCTACTCTACTGCGACTATCGTTCAATTGATCTAAGCGGAAATCCTAATAAAAAACTTCCACAAACAACTAGTCATCAAATTATCCAGTCTGGACTCCTTTTTCACCAAATATATAAATCACATTCCCGACTAACACTGTAATATATACCTGTCCTGACCTAGTGACATCTACTAACACTATAATTTATCGTCGTCAATTCAACGTGGAACTATGAAATACGCTTAGACTGAAGTTAGCCCACAATAAAATTTGGTGTAGACAAGTCAACAATGTCACCAAAAACTCTTTCGATTATTTTTGTTGTAAATTTCATAGCGAATTGCAATTCCAACACCGAATGTTATTGTTTGGGAAGATTACTGGAGCAAATCAAAAAGGAGTTTGAGTTTATAAATTTGTTAATAATAAAAAACGATAAGCGGGAAAGTAATATTACTTTGTGCACGGTGCGGAATTTAGTACTGGACAATTGGAGTGGAGTTCCATACTTGATATTTTCGAAAAATAGTGCGGTCCTTGAAGGACTGAATCGAAAAATGCTAGTTTTTGTGTTTTTTGATCATTACTACGAAAAACTTTTGAGAATAACTTGGAACTTGCTTCGTGGCTTACATGTTTCTAAAGTGGTTTTTGTAATACCGAAAAATTATTTTGATAAAAGAGACTTAAAGAAACTTTTCAAGTGGAGTTGGTCCAAGGGATTTATTGACGCGATCGCTGTTATCTTTGAGCAGGACTTCAGCTGTTTTGTTACAAAATATCTCCAACCACCGTTTTTTCAGTTAACAAAACTCAACCAGTCTTTGGAAGGACGTAAAATTTTCCCAAGCAAACTCAACAACTTACATGGATATCCATTTCGTGTGTTGATGTACGAAGATCCTCCGCGGGCTTTTACCTACATAAATCGTGAAGGCAAACGGAAACTGGCTGGAAACTGCTTCAAACTTTTGCTGAATTTTCTCGCCAAGCACAATGCGAAATTTTTAAAAGTACTGGTCCCAACAGAAACTACCACAATGGCATTCACAGTAAGCGTGTTAAGACTGGGTCTAATTGATATCAGTGTCGATGCTTACTTAAAGATTGAGAACTTGCCCAAGTCTTATCCGCTTGCGATCGACCCATGGGTGATAATGGTTCCTGCGGCAAGGGAGATCCCAGGATACTTGTACTTTATCATCCCATTTCACAAGTCGGTCTGGATTGCCATTTTGTCTACGGTTATTTACTTGGCATCAGTTGTGCACATATCAAAATTGGTGATTGGTGAAAGGACATCGTTTGTGAAAACAGTGTTCATTACCATAAGTGGTATCATCAATCATCCTTTTGATACTAAAGGATTTCGAGGCTCTTGGCAATCGACAGCGAGATACATTCAGACCTTCGCATTGGGATTTATCATATCGACTTTGTACCTAACATACCTGACGAGTTTTTTAACAACAAAAGTCTTCGAGCAGCAAATTAACACATTCCAACAAATGGTGGACAGAGAACTAAAAATCCTGACAACTGAATTCGAGATACCTCTGATATTAAAAACTTCGCATTTTCCACCTGGATTCGAGGAACTTCTAATTGGAGCAAACATTTCAACATTCATCAAGACTAGAAATTCAATGAACACATCTTTCGGATACACAGCTGGAAACGACAAGGCGTCTCTAATAATGCTGAGCCAAATATACTTACCTGTGCCTTATTTACGAGTTGCAACTGATCACCTGGATAAACTTTCGATAGGATTTTTGATGCGAGAAGAAACACCATTTCTGGAGATTCTTGATAGTTTTATCATTCGAACCTTTGAAACTGGTTTGTTGAGGAAATGGAAGAGTGACGAACGGCAGGAAGCCATCGAGGCTGGATTGGTGAACTTTTTGCATCCACGTGAATGCGAATATCCAGAGCCATTGTCGATAAATCATTTTCAGAGTGCATTTTTTGTTCTAGGATTTGGTGCTATTGTGAGTTGTTTTTGTTTTGTTTTTGAGATGTTAATAATTCATACGCTTTACAAATCTTGTGCTTGTTTTAAAGAATTTAAGTAAATTAATGTAAAAATGTAACTTTTGTAGAATTTTTTATGTTATAAATATGTACAAATGTGTTAATAAGATCTTTACTTTAAAACTTCAATCAAATGCTCAATAAATACAATTGTTGAAAGTTTTAAGGGTTTGCATAATTCTCGTCCTTTTTAAGTCATAAACTTTATAAAATTTTATTAAGAGGAATTAAAATGTCGTTGGAATGAGTGAAATTGTGTCCACAATATTTATTGTATTTTTTATAAGGATGGATGTCACCAGGGAATTCATGTTTCTTTCATATAAGATTGTTTGGTTATAGAAAGTGATTTGTGATTATTGAAGACATCTATTAACGGGTTCATTCGACGCGAACTCTGTGCTATGTGGATAATTCTTTAACCAGATTGTTATGTCGTGCGTGTCGAACTTACTCGCTAAATTTAATTTTATCTGATAGAAGCTGTATTTTTAGATTGCCGTTTAGGCCATCAATTGTAAGCAGGGCCGTGCTTGGCCAGCGCTCATTGGGCAGGACGCAGGAGGCTAAATCGCTATGGAAAATGCGTCGAATACGAATAAAAGGTCGAGCCACACAAATCCACAGACAGAGAGAAAATCATACAAAGTTCTGTGTGATAAAAGGACTCCAATTTGCGTTTCCACTTTGCGTTCGGGTTGTAAACGGGATTTTTATAGATTTGTGACTGTATCCCAACTGCATAAGTTTTTGTAATCTTCTCCAAGCTGAAAATTTAGAAAGGCCAGAACTTCAGATGACGCAACGTAAAGAAAGAAAATTGAACGAATTTGAGCTTACTTACTTCATTTGGAAACATGGCCCTACATGAAAAGTTAAGTGACGTAAGATGAATGAAAAAATATAAGCTATGTATAAGCAGAGCAGAAAACCGAGCCTGAAATTGCTCCGGTTCCATCGGCACCCAGCAATTAATTACGTAAATATGGGTCGATACCAATACTCTTGTTCGTACTTTAGGTTACGTTCAGTTATGTTACGCTCCGTCATATTTGGTTCAGGCTTAACGCATACGTTAAGACAGTTCGCACAAATGTCTAAAAGTACCCATCAATCCTTAAGGAATCGAGTAATTTTGGACGAGTAAAAAATTTTCATGGAAGAACATTTTCAACAAAATTTGTTAGCATGAAAAATAACGTATTTCGATTCTTTTTAAGCCATTGCTAAGACCTGTAATAATATTGGGTGTTGATGATAAGGAATTCAATCTCGAGCCATTCCTCTTCTTGTTAAATTCAAAATAAAATATTATTTATAAACAAGTGCAGGATTTCAAGCTAGTTGGTAGGGTTTTTAATGAACTTTTTCAACCGAATCATACAAATTTTTATTGTTTCCTCAAGGATACTTGTAGTCAGGACAAGTTGATTTGCTTAATTGAAGTTTATTTCCAACTGTAAGTTCAATATTTTGGCTCTATTCATATTATAGTAGCTAAGTTCCAACCCATACAGAAATAAAGCCCTCTATATCTCAAAATCAGAAAAGCTTTTGCTTGCCCGTGTGCCAATTCAAAATTAATACGTTAGCTGGGTAAGCTATTTAAAAAAATACCTATACTTTTTTATTCTATGTAATTGTATTGTAGACCAGCCAAAATTTATATTTATTCATCCTTTATTAGAATTTGGAGACACGAAAAAATAATTTCGAAATTTAGAAAAGCTGCAAATATGCATTATTGTAGGCTAGACATGAACCTGTGAAACTAAGCAAAAAGCTTTAAAGCTTTTGTCCAAGATAATAAGCAAACTTTACTGCACTTGACTACAAGAGAAACATGAAAGAATAAAAATTTAATCATGGAATAAATGCAAATTTTCTTTGGTTTTTAAATAATATCTATAATTATAAAGTAAACCAAAAACAATCCCAGTATTTCGAGATATATTTGAATCTTTAAAGATACAAAAGTGTTAGTTTATTTGAGGACTAAATTAAAATGTCGGTCCGCCAGCTAACGGATCGAAGAAGAACAAGAAGAAGAAGAATTGGTGCATCAGAATCGAAAGAAAAAAAATGGTTAATAATGCAGTTTCTGAGAAAAATGCTAAAAAACGAAGAAATTTGAATGGTTCAGATGCAAAGCGGCTATTTTAAGATTTGAAGAATACAGAATTACCTAAAAACAAGCCTGAATTTGTTTCTTTACGATAATTGGTATAGTAATGAAAGTTTAAGTACATTAAAAAAAATAAAAATCTTGGTGGATAATGCCTATACCATATTTTTCCTTCCTCCATATTTTTCCAAATATACCCAGGAATCATCCTTTAACGGATAAGCACGGATAAGGATGTCGAATTTTTTGTCAAAAATTCGCAATTTGCCAGAAGTGGTGGTATTTATCTGTAAACATACAGCAGAAGGTCTTTCTTCTCTGTCCAAAGGTTATGGGAATTCCATTAATTTCAGCTTGTATGTAGGTCCTAGAAAACAACATTCAAGAAAGAAGATTTTGATTTGGAAGACAAAGCGGATTCTCACAAACCCTAAATGTTTGAAGATGTAGAATTGAACGCATTGATGGAACAAGATCACTCTAAAACGCTCAAAGAATTGTTAGGACACTGACACGCCAATCTCTAAGCATTTGACCGCTATTACCATAGCGACTGTTCCACTGAAATCAGAAACCTCATGCCTACACGGCAAATTTTTTCCCGCAACACAAGACTAGCCAACTCGGCTCACCCGCATACGCTACAGCCCTCCTCTTCGCGCACATTACGTTTTAGTAGTTCGTTTATAAATAGAACAACTCGATTGTGGAACTCCCTTCCACAGTCGGTGTTTCCGAACTCATATAATATCTTAGAGTTCAAACGCAAGGCACATCGACATCTACTCACGCACCCTCCAGACCCCTAACCTATCCTTCTCCTCTATCCTTCAAATCAAGCTTACTACTAGACACTGACCATGACTTGAACGACATGACAGACATGTAGTACAAAGGGTGATTCCTAAGCTTGTATTTACCACATAAAAAAAAAAAAAAAAAAAAAAAAATTTGAAATCGATGGGAAACGTTCAAAAAGTAGAAAATTCGACGTCATTTAAGTTGAAGCCAAGAGACAAAAGGCACATGCATATTGCCAAATCAAAGAAATTGTTTTTTTTTTCATTGTATGCCCCCTTGTAAATGGACATCTTTAGCTAAAGCAAGGCTGCACACTAGGCAGTTGCGTTCTGGAAGACTTAAAGGAGATCCCCAGACTTGAGGTCAGATCACTGATAAGCTTCTGAAATTCAACAAGATGGCTTCAGGCATCCGCCACAGTCGACATTGAACATCTTTCAACAACTAAACAAACACCGAATTTAGGTTCACGAAGTTGTGGAATTTTCTGCGCACTGCGGTCATTCTGCAATATTCAGCTAAAGGCTTCCAATTGCTGAATCCTGCAGTATGACCGCAGTTCTGCGTTTATGAAAATGCCAATGATGCCTTTCCTCCATATTCTCCAGGCATCTTTATGTCTTGATTTTTCATATACTCCATATACTACGTTTATAAGCGGAGTTTCCCTCCGGATGGAAGTTTCGATCCGGAGTGCAACACCGCTTATAAACCGGGAGTGAAAATCCAGAACTTGGATTTTCGCTCCCGAAGAAAAAGCTGGAGTGAAACTTCGATCCCGGTTTATGTTGTGCTTATAAACGCTGACTGGGAGTGAGAATTTTTTCCGAGGGGGGAAAACTTTGTAAAGAAGAAGCTGAGTGTTTTATTTTGCTACAATAGTTTTTTTTCTTTGTTTATTGATATTTTTAAATACATTAAATTAAACATTGGGTTTATATTTGTCTTTGCTATGATTTTGAATTTGAGCTTGGAGCTGTCATCTCAAACCAGAAAGTATTTTGGATTTACACTCCCATTGCTTATAAACGCATCGGGAGTTTTACTTTGGATTGAAGATCCGGGAGTGAAACTCCGCTTATAAACGTAGCAATAGATCGATTTCCATTCATTTCGACTCATTCATAACCACCTTTTCTGTCCACTTCTTTAAAATATCTTCAAAATACAAATCGTCCTTCCGCCGAAATCAGTCTTTGGTCCGACAAATTGGAGCTAACAATGGAAAATATTTTGAGTATTGTGAAGAGTCTTTGAACAAGAAATGATTTAATTTTTTAAAGAAAAATCACCATTGTTATCACGAGCTGTGTGGCAGGTAGCACCGTCGTCTACTGAAATAAACGTGGTCAACATCCAGAGCATCATCTTCAGGTCAAAAAGTCAGTCAACATCGTGCGGTAATACAGTCCATTCACTGTTTCGGTCGATCTAGCATTTGAAACAAAAATACGGTCCGATTGCTTCGACACCCCAAAAACCACACCAAACTGTCATACGTGGAAAGCTTGTTCAACTATTTCTCTAAGGGGGATGATACACGGGTCAACATGTTGATCAACACGAGCTTTTTTTGCGCAGTTCGAGGGTCAAGGGAAGGGTAAGGGTGAAGTTTGTGGACGCAAACTTCACCCTTACCCTTCCCTTGGTCAACGAACTGCGCAGAAAAAGCTCGTGTTGATCAACATGTTGACCCGTGTATCATCCCCCTAAGGTTTTCGAATCTCTAGATGCGTCAGTTTTGCTTCTTTACGTACAAAGACAGACGAATTTCCCCCACAGTTTTTCCAGTTTTTCCATATCTGAAAACCTCATAGTTTTTACTTGTCAAATACCATCGTAATGACAGTTGTGTGTTGACAGTTAAAAAATGGCGCTAAATTTAAAATGACAGTTCTTGCTGAAATACTTGTTTCAAAATCATTGTGTATTTTCACACAAATCCCCGCTAAAAAGTGAAGTTTAACTTTATAACAAAATGTTGTCAGTTAAAATGTAGAGTTTGCAGCTCGGTGAAAGAAGATGTGAGGTTGAATTTACAAAATATCAATTGGCCTTTTACAACGCTTTCACTTTTCGACTATTTTTCACTTCATCTAAAATTTTTTACAAAGGTGCTCGTTGCACAGATTCTCCACTCGAAGATCACTTGTTAAAGTAATTTATTAAAAATAATTATCCATAAATGTAGTTATAAAATACATCAAAGTTTTTTTTAAGCCTTAACGAAAGCTTTCACAGCAAAAACACTATACCAAAACAAAATAGCCAACAAGTACAAAAAGGCCACCAGAGCCACACTAGCTTGAAATCCGAAGTTGATAATGACAATATGCGCCAGGATGCCCCAGAGTATAATGAGGCATCCATTGGTGGAGTACATTGGATACTTAACATCGATCCACTGGGCTCCGGAGACGCCACTCTCAATGACAAGATCTTGCAAGAACATAGAAACTGCTTGACCAAATCCAAGCAGAACTGAGGCTAGGCTGAGAAGTAGTTTCGATGACGATATACTGATAACTGTGGGGGGAGGAAATACTTGTATGATTTGAAATGATATAATTCGTTAAGTGGGTACTCACAGATAAGTGATAGTGCCTTAGACACGCAGCCGAGAGCATGCCACTTCATTTTCCTGTTGACTAGATCATTGCCAAATCGTGGCGTCATCAATGCGAAGCACATCCAAGGGAAAGCCAGCAGCGAAAATAGAAATGGTATCTCGGCGACTTTTAGTGCGTGATAATCGATCGCCAGTCCAGGAAGTACGACCAGACACATCACGTACGAGAAGATATCGATCGATTGCAGAAATGTTGCTGGGTACAAGGTGGATATGACGATCGCCTTCTGCAGTGGATTTACAACGTTCTCCGTCATATTGCCGAGCATTTGATTTGTGAAGTCTTTTGAGAATTTTTGTATTCTTTCGAAGTTTGTGTTCGTTTCGATGACCACGGATTGTGGGACTTCTACGCTGACTTTACTGGCGTAGATCGTGCCACAGCTCGATCGAAATGCTGAAACTGTTTCGTCTTCTTCGGGGATGATCTCCATTATTTCAACACCGTTCGGATTGATGTATGCTGTGTACGATTCATCCGGTATGACAGCCATGTAGTTGCAGTGGATTTCGTTTAGGTTTTTTGGGTTCCTCCAGCTTTTCTGCTGCAGTTCAATTCCGTCCATTTGATCAGGATTCGGGTTGAGAAGTCCACTTTCACTATTTTGAAGCAGGTCAAATCGATTCTGGGTGGTGATTGTTAGTGATTTTTTTGGGTTCTTCGCATCAACGTCTTCTCTTGTTATTAACAGTGAAAGAGGGATTAAGTTTATCAATAGCGCCGCCATTAGAATGAATGTCTGTGACGTTCCATACAATGTCCTTAAGCTTGTAAAAACGAACGACAGAAAGATCTGACAGAATGCTTCACCGAAAATGCGAATTGTCTTCCGTACATACTTGTCCTCCTTAGGTCTTGCTGCCTCAAGGATTATATGTGTTCGAGAGTAGATTAAACTGGATCCAATACCTATAAAATAATCTGCAGTAGCAAAGGCAAATAAAAACATCAAGATAAAAAGTCTACCTCCAAACAAGCCATAAACAATCACCGCTATGACTTGTGTGGCTGTTGTCATAGTGATCCATGCTGATGTAAATAGAATACCGCACACAGTGATACCCAGGCAGGTGATAAAGGTGGCAACTAGAAAGATTTTTCGATTCTCCTTGCGACTATGCACCTTCCCCTTGCATTTCTCAGCGGTATGCAGCAGCACAGATTGACAGATTTGTCCGACAGCTTGATACAGAATCGCTGGCCAAATTCGTATTATAAATTTCTTATCAGATCCGACAACAATTCCGCACAGATAAACCGGCGCTGATAAAAATGCCTGAAATGTAACCAAATAGAATATATATATAAGTAATTGGAACATAGTTTATTTTTAGTAACAGTCAAGTCATACGTGAATCGCAAATCCCGATAGTAAGTACTTCTGCTGTAGGTGCTTGGTTATGACCCGAGTTGGTATCCGTCTCGGTGGCGGCGGCTTTTTAATTTTTTGTGTGGTTTCACGAAACACCTTTCCTGGACCATCCATGACATATCTCCAAATTGTATACAGCTACGTCCATTCGGCGCTTCAGGTAAATGTAAAAATTCCACCGCGAAATTTCTGTTATTCGTCAAAATCTCAGCCTTGATAAAATCTCTTACACTGAAATGTCTGAGTTTGTAACATGGCTGGGAACATGCCAAACATGAGTTTGGGTTTATCTTATCACAAAAATCCGTTTACACTAGATCCCAGTTGAAGAGCACGGGATGTTTATTTTACTTTTTCACTATAATATTAAATTCCGTACTTAACAACCGCTGGTGATTATCTCTCTCTCGCTGCTCTGGCACTACCTGCACACGTAGTCTAATGAGGAATTAATTCCTTTTGATGATTTTTTATTTATTGGGAACTTGCGTGAGTGCGTGCGCGATTGCGTTTCTATGAAGTTTGTTTTGCTTTTTGGAGGGCAGTTCTAGGATCACACCGATCTAGAGCCACGGAAACTGGTACTAACTTAAAAAGTCGAGATTGCGTTGAGGAACGAAGGAATATGGTTGAGTAATCAGTTGTTTGCCTAAGAGTATTCTTAAGAGATTCTCGTACGTTGAGGTTTTGTGTTGCATGATGAACGTTATAAGGGACAAGATCAGTTCGTTATTTTGGAAAGACGTCGATTGAAGTATAGTCGTTTTGGTGGAGTTGTTCAGTCTATTGTTATCTTACGCCCACTTCACTTTGATTGTGTTTCGTGGGCTAAGTCAAAATATCGGACTACTTTTTTTCCCATAAGTGCCACTAAACTTTTTGGATGTGAAAAATTCGCTTTCAGGGCTAATGCCCCTTTGTTACTGTCAACTGTTCTATCATTTAGTGCAATGTCGGACAGAAAGCTCTTGTCGGGAGGATAGTAGAGAGAAAAGTGAAAAAACTGACAACGCCAACACGCGGTTTTATTACACAAGCTCCGCATACAATGGCAGGAGAAACTGCAGGGAGCTTTTTCGTAAAGATAGAAGATAAAAAAGAAAAAAAGTTATCTTGGTGGGCGAAACGGAAAGGCGAAGAACCATGACGCGGAGTGAATTCGAACCACGGACCTTTGGAATTATAGACGGGGGCCTAGATCCCTATGATACCGAAGCCGGTTACTATTCAGCAGAATTCAATTGATATGTTGTATAGGATCGTGTTTTTTAAGTTGCACTTCCATTTGTGTGCACCAGCTCTAATATTGCCGTTGATTTCTTGTATTGCTGCTGGAACGTTGGCGTAGACTTAAATTTTAAAGTAATCCTAAAGCGCTTCCACTTAGCAGGCTACCAGCGCTGGTTGTATCCTCCTGGCTCCAAGGACTCAACCAGGTGCTGGCTCAACCAGCTCGAGAACAATCAGATATTTCCAAATTCCGGAAGACTGCCAGCTGATGGCTACAACCCACCTGCAGTACATCCACCTCTGGTAGCCAGCTAAGCGGAAACCCCGCTTAAGGCAAAAAATCGTATGGTGTTAGGTAGGCCTCGCGATCTCTGCGATCAATTGATATCAAATGACGACATTTTTCCAGCAATAGAGCCATTGTTTCATTTGCTGTAATTTCACAGCATGATTCACTGCAACGTTCGTGCGAGCAGCATTTTAAAAAAAGTGTGATGTGATTTCACCCTAGCCAAAAAACCACACAAGTAACTCGTTGTGATGCCAGAGCTTGTTTTACTATTTCTCTTGGAATTTCGGAACCTTTGAAGAGACAGTTTTGCCTGTTTAGTTTCTCAGGCAGATTGTAATATTCCCAATTCTCTATATTTCTCTATGAGAAGGCCGTTGATGATTGATATAAGCAGTACGAGCTTTTCGTGATATTTTCATCATTTTTGTAGTTAGTTTTTACTATATCAATGTGTGAGTATGCTTCGATCCATATCTGTAAACCTCTAACTTTCTACCTGTCAAATGTCATAGTAATGGCGGCTGTATATTGACGGTACAAAAATTGCGGGGAATTTGAAATGAGATCTTTTTTTTTTGAAAAGACACTTCAAGCCAACACTCATATGATTCACTTAGTTACTGAAATATGTTAAATAAGTATCCCTTACTGGTATATTAATAAATTAAAAGGCTTGACATTTCATTTCATCGAATTTAATTGGTACAAGCACAAGCCGTAGATACCATGATAGATATACCAACATTGGGTCTAAAACGTCTTTTCATTTATACAAAAAAGGGCTTGACCGAATTTTTTCCAGAGCTTGTTTTTTTAATTTTCTTCGATCGGCACCTCAAAGAAATTGATATTGTCTTTGGTTCGCGCGATATTGTACCGGCACATCAAGTAAATCACGAACGTCATTTAAACAGAAAAACTGCTCGGCTGAATTTTATGAAAATCTTTTCAGATCATATTCAGGTTAATACTGTTAAAACAGCATCACAACGAAGTCAATATCTTTTTTGTTTCGCGCTATATCGTGCAGAGAAAATGACCACATACGTACAGCTTCTCAAATTCTGGCTTAAAATGTTATTGGAACCTTGGAAACAATCCACTATGTGGACCTTAATTTACGTGGATGCATGATGCTGAAGCAAATAATTTTCTAAAATAAACGGGGATTCTAGCTTGTTGGGGTCTAGTTCTGGATTCCGCCTTTTCATCTGCTTTCTCTTTCAATGCGTTATATTAGGGATCTTCTAACTCAAAAGATAATTTCAGTACCGCCTACTAAATGACAACTTATATCAGTGCCCAATCGCAAGGGCTACCTAGAATTCCTACTGCCTTTACTTTGGATTGCCTGATTTACGGATCAAGGACTAACCTAGAAACTCTAAAACATCTTTGTCGTAGCTGCGGGGAAATGAACGAGAAGGAAACACTTGCTTACATCCTGTGTAAATGACCTGCTTTAACCAGAGCCAGGAAGCGCCCATCAGGCAGTTACGTTCTTGAAGACTTAAAGAAGACATCCATCGTGAAAGGTATTATATGGAAAAATGCCAGCGTGCTTGAGGTGAGTTTAGATTAAGGATGTCAAAATTATCTTAATCTTCGCAATTTTTCGCAAGTACGGTAAGAAAAGTTTTCCAAATGCACAGTGTCTAATCCTAGCCACAGCCCGAAAACAGCAAAAAAATGCTCGGTTGTTTCTTTGGGTTGATCCTTCCACCAGGTACGACAGTCGTTGTTGTTATGGGCCGGCCAGTGCCAAGATACGATATCATTGACGAAATTTTGGCGACGATGTTTTAGCCAGGTGAAGCTTTTCCAGTCGTGATGTAAAATTTTTCCACCTGCCTGCTATTGAAATTAAGGGCATGGTGTTATGTCTCTTCGCCACAAACGGCGGTTTCTGTACATTATCCACTACAATATTTGCTCCTAGTCCGGTCAATTCATTTGCTTTTGGTTACTCTCAATAATCCTGTGCCTCACTGAAAGGTAACCTTTTACCTCCTAGCCAAGGGAGAGTGCTTCTCTTGGAAGATTTCGACCAGCTTGGACGTTACATAAATTGGATCTAGTATCTTGATAGCCGTTTGGGCGATTACAACATTACCTTCACTCCTGAACTTGGTTTCGTCCGTATAGCTAAGAAGGCTTTGAAGATTTCCAGCAGTTCCTTTTGCGGAACACTGGAAGAATTAAGCAAGCAGTGCATGGGAGAAATTTCCAGCGACCACTCCATCGCTGTAGTGAACATGAACAGATTTCCCACGTATAATTTACAGTGGTAAAGAGCGCTACAATAGTATTCAGCAGATTCCTGTTAAAACATTGACGATTACTATTTAATGAAGAATTATAGGTAAATCTCTAGATGCTTCTTGGAAATTAGATCCGAAAATAAGGTCTTATTTACCAATTAGTACTTTTACTATTACTATTATTAAAGTAGCAACTATTGAGTAAAAAAATTTTCATATCTTCTAGTATCTAACGTGGCTCAAAAATCATTTGAGTGTTTATTAAACGATTAACAGATCAGCGGCTCTCAATCTTTAATTTATTAATACTGCAGTATTTGAAGTTTCTAATTCGATCAAGTTAACACCAGTTTTAAATTGATCGTTATCGGGTTACCCATAAAGAAATGTAAAGTTTGGAAAGAAAGAAGAAAAGACTTAGGCTGATATTGTTTGAATAAAGAAAACGAGATCTTATTTTCCTTGTAAAATTTACTGCTAAATTGATGATCATATTCATAAACATTTCATAACATGATTCATGTGAATTATAAACCAAAAAAAATTTCCCAATTATCTAACAGCCCCAAAATCAAATAGAAAAAGGTTTTTCTCACCATAAAAATACCACAAGCAAATTTTCTAGCTCGTCAAAACACGTACATAATAAATCCTATTGACAAAAACAATCTTGATCTTATCTAATTTTTACAATGATAATCGCACGAAATTGTGTATCTGGAGGCAATATCTAGAAAGATAAGCAGGAAATGACGTCATGCATGCCAAGCTGTATAATTGCACTTTACAGCACAGCACCAAAGTTTTAAATCGGGAAAATTCACATCTTAAGTTGCATCCACGTAAACACTGCACAATATTATCAGCCCAAAAAAATATTGTATTTGCATATTTTCGAATAATGCCGGATCTTTGGCGTCTTAAGAAAATGACTCATGATGGTTCTGGCGTTGCGTAAGGAGAAAACCTTAGGAATAATATCTCACCCCCATATATGAGAGATGTTGGGTAAGTGTAATCCAAGGATTTTTTTGTAGTTTTAGGGCCTTACACTTGGCGTCTTTGTATGTGGAGCAAAAAAATTACACAATTACTAGACAATATTTTGCATGTTATCAGAGATAGTGTAGATTGTTTACAGCATCGAGATAAGAATCATTTCGAGATGTATTTAAAACGCCGATTTAGTTGAAGCTAGTTACAGTAACGAACTAATTTTCGAAATGGAAACAATTATACGAATTATATTCTTAACAGTGGTAAATATTTAATTTTTTGATTAGGAGAGAAATTGTTTTGAAAATTCCATTTTGTGATCCTAGCTCATAGCACTTGCAAGAACCCAGGAGATAGACACGGATTGCAATGGACAAAGCTTTAGGTGCTTGAATGAAGGACAATTTTTGATTTGCAGTGAACAGGAAAATAGCAGGCAAGTCGTTGCCGATGCAACGCCACAGGAGTGTCCAGCTGGAACTTATTGCAGAGATGGAAATGTGAACGCTTGTGAAGCAGTTGCCAACCCAGAGACAACATCGACTGCTCCAACTTCTACTTCGGATCCAGCTACTACAGAAGAAAGTACGGTTCAACCTACAGAGCCTTTGAATCAAGAAGCTTCTGGCACAACAGCTGGAGAGAATGATATACCGGCGGAAGGAGTGGTAAATACTGAGGGAGTTCAGGAGAGTGAAGTGACTCAACCAGAATCTCCACCCACAGCTGCTGTGGATCCTAGTATTGACGATAGTAATGTTGTAGACTCACCAGATACAGCTTCCAATGTTGAAGCTAATGAAGAAACCAATCCAGGGAGTGACACCACACCATCTCTACCAACAGAGGATGCACAAACTTCTGCAGTTATCGATGAAAGTAATAATAGCAACACCAATGCACCCACCGATGATGCAATAACTGAGGAAACCATAGCCAATGAAGCTCCAATAGACGTCCCAGAAACTAATAATGATGCGGATACTGGATCAGGCCAATTAGCATCTGTAACCAGTTCAAACATCGAAGACGCTAGTCCACCAACTGATGGACAGACGGGTGAAGTTGTTGAACCTGCAACTGAATCAAATAATGTAGGTGGAGACACAAACGAACCAATAGAAACTACAAACCCAGAAGATGCAATCGCCCAAGAATCTGATAAAAATACTGCAGCACCAGCCGATAACCCTTCAATTAGTGATACTAACAATGCTGGAACACCGTCAGATCAATCTGGAACCCCAGCAGCAGAAGTTGGTAATGAAGATTCTCCAAATGAAACAATAATCGGTGCTTCAGAGCCTGAAGAAAATAAAGAGGTGCCATCAGTTGCCGATGCTGGTACAAATACAGAAAATATTGAAAATGAAAATGAGGCTACCCCTAACGAAGCGAATGCAGGCACAGGTGAAGAAAGTATCATTGATGCAACCTCTTCCACAAACGAAGAAATTATTCCACCAGAAACTGTCGATACAGTCACTGAACAAGAAACACCAACCAGTACTGCACAAGAATCTACATCAGATCATGCTTTAGGTGAAGATCAGCCTAATGAGACTGAGGCAGCGCCTTCAACGACTGGTGAAGATGAAGCATCTGAAACAATACCTGGAAATGAGCCTAATCCTGCTGTAGGTGAAGGTGCTGAAAGTCAAGCACCTGCTGCAGGAGAAAATATTCCTGTACCGACAGAGTCTGGTGATTCTTCAACCAGCGGTTCGCAGGCATCAATACCAGACGTTGAAGAAAATCAAACTAGCGGCATCGATGTAGCTACAGAAACTGCTTCAGAAACTGCCTCAGAAGCTGCCTCAGAAACTGGAACAGGCAACGAAGATGTGATAGCGCAAGGTGTAGATCCATCCACAGAAAGACCAAATTCGGAACCTCAAAATCCAGTTGATGATGGTAAAGTAACTGAAGATATTCCAATAATACCTGAAGATACTGAAGTTCCTGAGTCAACTACTAATGAAAACAACGGCAATGAAGATTCAAACAAGCCAACTGATGCACCCACTGAAGAACCTAGTCAAAACGCAGGAGTAGAAGGTGACAATACTGAAGCAGCTTCACCAACAGGTGAAGATAATTCAAACAATCCCGATATAGGTGCTAGTTCAGGTGACCAAACAGCTACTGATGTAAATTCAAATGCTGAACAGACTACTGTACCAGAGAGCACAGGAACAAGTGGTCAAGAATCTTCATCAGACCCAACTGTAGAAAATGTCGAATCATCTACTTCTTCATCAGCTGGTGATACTGCTACAACAGATAAGGAACCATCTGCACCGATAAATGGAAATGATAATGAGTCTAGCCCAAATCAAGTTGAGGGTACAAATGATAGTCAAACACCTGAAATTGAAGAAAATTCACCAACGCAAACAGAACCTAGTACTAGTTCTTCAAATGGAGGTTCTGAAATATCAGTACCAGTTGAAAATGAAAAAGAACCAAGTGAGATTGAAGGTGCTACTGGAAGTTCTTCACCAGCATCCGAAACTGCGACAGATAACGAGAATGTAAGTCCAGGTGTAAATGGAGAAACGGAAACACCAAATATTGATGCTGAGGGTACCAATGATGATGGTAAAGTAAGTGAAACTAGTACGCCCGGATCAGATGGAAGTGATGTGCCAGTTTCAAATCCTGCCGAAACTCCTACTAGCAATGTCACACCAAATCAAGAATCTAGTCAAGGCACTGACAATCAAAATCCAACAACTGAAGACAACAATGGAAACACTGAAACTAGTACGGTTGGTGGTGAAACATCAACAGAAGGTGGACAGCAAGGGACTGGCACGTCTGCTTCAAGCGAATCTGAAATCGATGACTCAAACGCATCTTCAAATCCAACGGCTGAAAATTCAGAGGCATCTACGGCTGAAAATTCAGAGGCGTCAGTTAGTGCTGCCAGTAGTGCTTCTAGTGAAAGTCAAGAAGGATTGGTGAGTGGATCACGTCCAGGAGGGATCGTTAACGATGAAAATAATTCAGAAAGTCAATCTGGGACTAGTTCTGCCACAAGTAGTGTTAGCACTGAAGAAAAGCCAGTTGAGGAAAGTCAAGGACAAGCAGGTTATGATGCTTCACCAACAGGAACCGAAGCTAATGCAGAGTCCAACAAAAACGAACCATCAAACACTGGTTGTACTTTATCCCCGAGCACCAATGATGGAGCAAATCCAAATCAAAACAAAGATACTCTTGCACCTGCAATTAAGCCATCGACGAACCCATCTCCACCTGAATGTGTCGTTCCTGGAACTATTGCCCATGAAAGCGACTGCCGAAAATACTATGTGTGTCTATTGGGAACTCAAGGATATCAACGTGTCGAACTAATATGCCAAGACAGATCTGCATATAGCCCTAGACTACAACGGTGCACCAGAGATGTATCAAGATGTGGTGGCTCAGCATGCACGGTGAATGGCCTCCTTCCAGATCCAGCAAACCCTGCACGATATTACTGGTGTATCAGGAACATATATGGCAGTTTTCATAAGTACCACGTTCAATGTCCGAGGTTTGAAATATTTTCTACGGCAACTGGAAGGTGCCAGCTTGACCTAGTACATTATGGAAATCCTGCTGGAAAACCAAATGATGATGATGACGATGATGATGATGATGAGTATGATGATGAGAAAGCGGTCATAAGAGAAGAAAAGGAAAGACTTAAGGAGGAATTGAAGCAGAAGGAAAGGGAGGAAAAACAGCTTGAGAGGGAGGCAAAACTTAAGAGGAAAGAGGCAGAGAGATTAGAAAAATTAAGGGAGAAGGAAGCAAAGAGGAAACGAAAGGAGGAAGAGAAGTTAGAGAAGCAGCAGATAAAGTTACGGGAGAAAGCAAGCAAAAGTAAGGTAGAAGATCATGATGATGATGATGACGATCACGATGATGATGATTAAGTTCGACCAAAGTAGATATATTAAGAAATAACAGGGTATGAATGCATGAAAAAGGACTACTTGGGAAATTGTAATTGGATATCAAAATTAATTTAATCAAACTAAATTATTAAAAAAAGATTAGGATTATAAAATGAAAACCAAATTTACTGCCAAATTTTATAATTAGTAAAATTAGGATAAAATTGAATTTTGTTTATAACTGTATTTATTCGTCTTTACTAAATCTTCATTAATAAAATAAATATTATTATTTAAATTATATAAAAGTTTAATCAGTTTAAATAAACAGTTGGAATGTTATTAGAATAACAAGATATTTTACTTTTGATTTGTGATTATCTGAGCGCACAGTATAGATTAGACTGGTGTTACCTCCTTGACATTATTTTTGTTTTCCAGGGTGAAATATGGGCAGAGTGTTTGTTCTGTAGTTCATCGGAATAAAATTTCATTCTACAACATGTATTGTTAAATCATTATTTACCTAAATTTGACTTTGAGGTTTGACATTCACAATAGCAGTTAAGCTGACGAGCAACCTTTTTTTTTCTTTCTTTGTTTTAATGAGGTAGACCTATTGTTTTTCTCACAGCTCCTGTGTATCAAATTTGTAAGCCAAGCTGCTTGAACAAGGTCAGTGGACTTTACCATTTAGAGTTGGCTGTTTCAGCAAGGTCACGCCAAAAAACATAACTCTCCACAGGAAAATGGAAGAGAACATTAAAGACAAACTAATCCTCGTCGAGACAAATCCTATAGCTTGAGTCTAGTCAAGTCGTTTATTGTCCTGGCATGTTTTTACAATGCCCCAGCAATTCCCCCCGCATCCAAAAAATGTCAAAAATAATATTTTGGTGGGCCACCAGCGTTCGATATATATTTTAACAGAGATTGATCGTCTAAGGTCTTCTTTCTCAAAATAGTCGGTGTCCCAGTACAGCTGCATATGCTTTGGTTAAAGCGTCGAAAAAACCGTGGACTTCCTGACTTGGTGGTGTATTTTATCCAACGTGGAATTTTTAACCTAGGCGCAAACTTTCCAAGTCTCTCTTAAAATTATTTCATTGTTCATTAATGCCCGTTTATGTTGGAGTATCCAGTCCTTATTCACATTGCCTGTATCAGCAAATTCCCATATATATTGGTGCCATCTATCCAAGTAGGTCGCACAATAATAGAATATCGAATAGTACGGAACGTTTGGTAGCCAGGCTTTTAATGGCTTTAGGGCGATCTTAAAAGTGAAATGATCTTCTGTGGGGTACCATTGAATATTTTGAGTTTTGTTGAAATCAAGTTCGAATTAACTTTATTCTTCGAGCGATTAGAGTAGAAAATTTCCCACTAAAATAGAAATCAGCACGCACCACACACTTCACGTACAACAAGCCGACGATTGGCGAGCTCGTCTCTCTTGTATATTGATTATATTAAAGTAGGGTAAGTCGCAAGGACCATTGTACATAACGAAAATGATCAAGTTCCCTATATAGCACATTCAACAATAAATTTGGTGCAGATTATTTTTTGGCTAAAATTTCCCGTCGTATGCCCATTTGAACAGCTCAGTATTTTGCCATTTAAATCGTTTAGTCAAGTTTGGCAGTCTTGAGGCCGTACGTGCTTCCAATCAAAATAGTTAACAACCTTACGACCATCATATCCCCCTTAAAAAGCCAAGCGGCCGGCGTTCGCCCATTGTAATGACAAATTTTCATTTCGTGGTCACAGCCCACCTGCGTTTTTAAGGCATATGCTTCTTAATCCTCAGATGGCGTTTCGGCCAATTTAATTTATCTTCCATCAACATATCCTACCTTATGAAATGTTTGTGAAAGAATTTGCTGACGCTTTTTCCAATCTGGCAAAACCAGAAAATTGTTTTTTAATTTTAAAATAGCTTTGAATATTCTGTTCGTTATTATGGCAATTGTTTCCCCATCTCCGATTCCACACAAAGCAGCAACTTTGTTTATTGAAGCTCCTTTGCCGTAAGAGCCCAGTCGATTCAAAATAATTATCAATTGAATTTCTAGGGGAATTTGTCTGCAAGACCGTAGTTCATTGAAAAGGATACATCTATAATCAAATCCCGAATGCCTACGAAATAGTCAATATTCGGCAAAATATTCAGTATGAATTCTTGCAATTTTGCCACAGATTGAAAAACGAATGGCACTGCATATCTAAAATGTTCAGCAACAGCAATGGAAAAATTCTAGTCACATAATATTTCCTCTTCTAGCTGCGAAGTTCTGAAATTTAAAAGTTTTCCCACTTTACCTTTAACGATTTGCATGAACCTTTTTCTTGACTGGCACCCTGGGTTTGTCCAATCATTATTCTACTGCTCGTCCCAATTCTTGTAGGTCGATCTAAAGTGGCAGCTGGCTAACTTGCAAAAAAATTTCGGACCAACAAGTGATGGTAGATAGCTAATCCAGTCTCAAAGTCACTGAATTGGATAGCGAACGCGAAGCTATCTTTTCACAAAGGAAGCAGCGACGAAACTCACAATAAGACTGTATACCGTATACGGTATTTTAGTGCTGACGTCACGTGGGGGACACTTCTCATATCAAATCGAAGCTGAGGTTGTTGTTTCTGCATTGGGGCTGACGTCACTAGGCGCCCATTTTTTACGGTATTCGCAGCTGTCGTCTCTTTTACATTACCTCCGGTTTCTGTATACCGTGGACGAAACTGATGCTTATGCCCTGGTGAGCATCCATTCGAGTGATATTTTTGCCCCTTATGGGCCGTCCACACTACGCAGACAGGCCGTACGGCCTCAGACAAAAGCATCCATCAAGGTGTACAGAAACAAGGTAATATATAAGACTGTATATCGTAAACGGTATTTTAGTGCTGACGTCACATGGAGACCGCTTTCCATATAAAATCGAAGCTGATGTTGTTGTTTCTGCATTGGGGCTGACGTCACTAGGCGCCCATTTTTTACGGTATTCGCAGGTGTCATGTCGCCTCTTTTACATTACCTTCTGTTTCTGTACACCGTGCACGCATGAGCTTTTAATTTTTTGAATCGTGAGTAAATTGAGAAAACAAATCAATTTTCATTTGAAAGGCCGTACGCGCTTCTAAAAATCCCATATTGTGTGAACGAACAATGAACCTTTTGAAGCACATACTTGATCAGCGAAGTTTGGCCGTACTTCCTTTGCCGTTAAAAATATCGAAAAGAAAGTCATTAAACTCTATATGAAAAAAGGCAAAAGCGTGTAAGAGCTAACTCCGCGTAGTGTGGATGCACCATTAGATCACATTCGCCCAGTCCTAACTATAAATTAAATTATAGGGTTTAGAACCGTCCGTATACCAAAAGTCCGTGTTTCCATTAAAAAGTGGCCTATCGCGCTACCATTCTGGCTGACCGCTGATATCATCATAAACCGGCTTGTCGAAATCCATGAGTGATATCGGACAATAGCTCCAGCTTAGTTTCTTAGAGTGATAGGTGATCCTCTTGGCACAAAGGGGAATAGCCTCGTAGACGCAACGGGCCCGCAGGGCCTCTTTGTTCACTATTGGGTTGAACTGAGGAGAATTCAGTAAGATTTTTAGACCAGCCGCCGAACAAATGGCTTTAGCTATCGATACACAGGTTCGAATGGTGCATTTGCACCGGGCGCAATTTGTCGGGGGCGCAATTTCAGAAATAAGAAATTAAAAAAAAATTAAAACTTTGAAAAAAAAAAAATGAAGACTTCTCACGGGTGCAAGAAATTAAACAAATTTACCCAATTCCTGCCTTTGTACTTTCTCATGCAAGATAAAACGGGAAAATGTCACTTCTCTTCGTGCAGGAAATTTCCAAAGATTCCAAGTGAGAGAAAAACCTCTTATTTTTTTGGAGCACTTTTTGAAAATTCTGTTAAAAGCACAAAATTGTTCCGATGGCTCTGAATTGTTTATTTCTGTTTACCACTATTGATATAAATTAGAGGGCGCTATTACTGCACTTTTAAATTCTGTTTCAAGAATAGTAAAAGAGGCAAATGAGAAGAAAAAAACTCCTTGTGACGAGAACTCCTTTTTAATTGCTCTTTTTTCAGCGGCCTCAGTTCAATAAAGTTCAATTCAATCTGTATAAGTGGCTTCTGGCATGTTTAGCTCATGCTTGAAACTGTGGGTGCTTTCTTGCCAGAATTTAGAAATGCAAAAGCTCAGTGGAATGATATTCCATTATTCCAGTTGATTACTCTCTTTTTAGCGAGCTTTTACGCTCAATCTCAATTTCATGTTCTGCTGGGCGAACTCAGGCTTTATTTTTCTTGAGTTCAATATGTAAAGCTGTATGGGAACTCAGAGAAAAATTGAAGTTCAGTACACCGATTTGCTCGAATTTACGCAGTTTGGCCGGTGAAGAAGGGGTATTACTGTCTAACAAATTAATATGGCCAGGTTAACACGGGCCAACCAAAAATGTCTTTTCCATTGTCCAAAAATGAACAGATTATGGGGAGCAGTATGGCATAGTGCACCGGGCGCAAAAACCCCAAGTGCTGGCTCTGTCGATACAGTACAGCTTTAGAACCTTTATAAAGAAACCCTTTAGTTTTGTATGATACATACGTAACCATGGGCCTTCGGATCGTCGCCAAAGTTTGTACTATACATTGATCACAAACTTATCGTACGCCCTTCCTGCAAAAATCGACGACTGTCGTCAACTGTATTTGATTTTTCAATTTACCAGCTGACAATCAACACGGGTCTGCTAAACAGAAAATTTTCGTGAACTACTTGTCAAGCTCTCTCAATGTTGCTGCAAGGTTTCCATTCTTCTGAAATATCGATATACCGATTTCTACAATATTTTTGCTAAAGCTCTTTAAAAATTGTTCCTTGTTAGAAAAAGGTATAGGAAATTTGTGTAAAAATTAACCCAACGAATGAGCTCAGCTTGATAAATAATTATCTATTCACATGAACACTACTGACACCTAAGATCACCTCACATCACTTCTTCTAGGAACACCTCTTCACTTGTTCAAATTGTAATGCTGTACATCAAAATAGACCTGATATTTGTCTGACTGGTCACCATTGAAGGATTTTTGCATACTTTATAATTGTTTTTACTAAGAATGTCATAAAACCATTTTTGAATGAAATTCTTTTCAATTTGTGGCGCAATATCTTAATCTTTTCCAACGACTTTGATTTAGTATAGAAGATTACAAACAACTCCTTCCGTTTATCAAGAAAATAAACACTTTTCACATGCGCTTTAGAATTCCAATTTTTGTGTAAAATTTCAAACCCTTAATTTTTGAGCTTTTTAAAGGTTATGGAAATTTTAGAAAATAAACTCCAGACGAAATTTATATTCAGGTGTTTTAAGGCCACAAGCTGTACTGATTAAAATTCTGTTGATGAAACCCGCAAAAAATAATTTCAGCCAGGAAACACTTAATCTAATATGTACTGTACAGGTGACCCCTGACACCGGAATTAACGTCATCAAAATTCAAATAAAAATCGCACCAAAAACTGAAATCCTCTCAGCAACAAATATGACTCAGGAGGCGGTGTTTGCTCTTCTGGTACAGGAAATTAGCCGCAAAATCATAAATCGAAGAAGCTACCGTGATGAAAATTTTATCTTCTGCTGTAGTATTCTAATATTTGCACAGAAGACGTTTCACCTGATAAGATCCGTTGCTATTTTGCATAAAAACTGAGCTGTATACTGCACAGGGGATCAGTATAACGATTTATTTCGAAAATGAAAACGACCAGAAGAAGTGGAGTTATAATCTTACTAGTGGTAAATATAGTTTATATAAATCGTGTGAGACGTACTTGCATGCATTGTGAATGGTGGACGAGCTATTAGTTAGGATTGGCATAAGATTTCCCATCTCAAGGATTACAATTGGATTACAAATGACAAGGACTTAATATCTAGAGATTTGGACTAACATATAAAGTGCTAGTGTTTGTTACTTCAGTGATTTCATGTGAATGGGAAGTTTTATGCCGCCATATGATATTTAATTTCAAGTGCTGTGCGTTCATTGTACAAATCATCAATTTGTTTAAATTCCAGTTTTCAACACTAGTTCAAAGTCAGAATACTGTTTTGGACTGCGGAGGAAGGACTTCGTTTTGTGTTGGGCCATTAACCTACAAGAATTGTGTGGATAATGGAAGCGGTCGCATGGTGACCGATGATGGCCCAGTAGAGATATGCCCCCAAGGCACTAGATGCATCAATGAAGGTCCAGAAAGTTGCGTGCTATTAAGATCGGCTAGTCCAAGCCAGCAAACTACTAGATCTGTTCCCCCGAACACTTCTCCTGACGTTCCAGTGCTTTCGGAAGATGTCACAGTAACCACAGAAGCAGCAAGTGAAGACCTGTTGGGTAGCAATAATGAAACCAAATCAACCCCATCTACACCCGTTGACAAAATAAATGAGAATGTAACAGCAACGCAAGAGACATTCCCTTTGCCTGCTGTTCCAGAGCCACCAACAATAATCGTTCCAATGATGATGTTTCCTAGGTCTCAATCATCTCCTGAACCTATTGTTGAAACCACAGAAGTAGTAACAGAATCACCAGTGCAAGAGCCTTTAGTAAGCTCGAACACGACAACTGAGCAGACTTTAAGCTCATCAACAGCTGCAGCCACAAATGCCGAATCTAATGTTACTAATGCCGAAATAACTACTGAAGCTTTAACCACTGAAAAGTCTGTGGATGCAATAAACACTCAAGGATCTAGTTCCACTGCAGCCAATGTTGAAGAAACATCATCTGTTACTTCTGCAAGTGTCAGCAATGCAACTGAATCCTCAGTTACAGTAACGACAGAATCTCTGGTTGATCCAGCCCAGCAGTCATCTTCTAGCCCAGCCACGACAACAGCTGAAGCAGTACATAACGTCACCGATGCAGCTACAACGGAGGGAACACCTAACATACAAACTGAAGCACCAATTTCTGACAGTGCTTCAAAATTACCATCTGAAAACGAGGTTGTACAATCTGAGAATGGATTAAACCAAACCAACCAAACACCATCTGAAATCCCGAGTGTGAATGCTACTAGTGCAGTCATAGACGCCTCGACCGTCTTACCAACAGACTCTTCAACAACACCACCTACAATTGAACCAACCGAAACGGTAGTTTCCAATAAAACTGAAAAAACTATGATTGAAGTCACAGAAGCACCAACTGAAACCACCACTGCAACTACTCTCTCGGGTGTCGTAGATGGTGACAATACAACTACTAATGCTCCCCAAGACAACATATCTACCGCTGCTCCATCACAAGCTGCCGGGCCTGAAGATATGACAGATATTAAGCCTGTACCTGAAGCAGTCGCTTCAGTGAATGGTACCCAACAATCTACTGAAACCCCTATTGATGTACCAACAACAACTGCTTCCGACAACTCTACACAAGCATCAGTTGTTGCAACAGAGGAAAGTACCACAGAATTACCAACTGAAAAGACTCCTACTGTAGCTGAAAGCTCTTCAGTATTGGGTTCTCAAACATCTGGCAACGAAACCGAATCACAACCGATTCTTGCAGGACAAGATACAGGCTCAGCTAGCAATTTTAATGTTACACAATCTATAACTAATATAGTTGCACCAGAAACACAAACTGGTGAGTCCATGCCAAACTCGCAAAACGCTACTGAAGCACCTGCATTGACGCAACAACCAAGTGTACCTCAGCAAGAGGCAACCCAATCTGCTACAGAAGCTACTCTCCAAGAAGTTACTCAATCAGCTCCAGTATCCAGTCCTCAAGGGTCCGACACAGCTGTGACCGAGCCAGTACCTCAGTCAGGCGACGTATACCCGAAAGAAACGCCACAAGTTGTGCAACCATCGGGATTAACAACCCAAGTACCACATCCACAAACAGAAGATCAGCCTCAATCAACTGCTCAGGAATCTGCTAGTAATGGAACCCAAATACCAGTTGAAGATAAATCTAGTGGAATTGCACCACAAACAGAATCAGAGTTAACTGCAGCCACGCAACAAGTTACCAAGGGTACTGCATCTCAACCAGGAGCTTACAATCAATCAATTTCTCAAGATAATTCTACGGTTCAACAACCTCAACAAACCCCAACAAAACCTTTAACTCCCGTAGGTGATCAACAAGATGTAGCCAGCGGAGCTGGTCCTCAGTCAATGCCCACAGAACCACAAGGAGCCCCTGCTGGAGCTTCCCCCGTGTCAGCTCCTGAAAATTACCCACAAACCGGGCCACAGGGTGCTGCTAGCGGTAATGTACCACAACTATCTGAAATCCCTTACTCTCAAGGTGGCCAACAAGATGCTGTCAAGGGAGTTAGTCCACAAATTTTACCAGAATCGCAAAGCACTGCTGGTGAAACTGTTCCCGGATCAGAAACAGGATTTTACCCATCTACCGATGTCCAAGGAGATGTACAACAACCAGGAGCTACACCTTCCTTTCAAGGTGATCAACAAGGTGATGCTAGTAGAGTTGATCCTCAGTTATTACCAGGATCACAAATGCCTATTGGTGGGACTATCCCCGTACCCAACATAGAAACTCACCCACAAACCATCGCACCAAGTACTTCCAACCGTTCTGCAGTAGAATTAGGAACAAGCTATTATCCTCAAGGTGAAATACAAAGTGTTCCAAGCAGAGCTGGTATTCAGTTCTTACCAGGATCACAAGGTGCCGTTGGTGGAGCTGCCCCTGGAGCAGAGGCTGGAGCTTACCCACAAACCGGAGCAGGAGGTGTTGCTAGCGGATATGGACCACAAGCAGGTGCAGGTGCTTACCCTCAAGGCGGACAACAAGGTGTTGCCAGCTCACAAGGTGCCGTTGGTGGAGCTGCCCCTGGATCAGAGGCTGGAGTTTACCCACAAACCGGAGCAGGAGGTGTTGCTAGCGGATATGGACCACAATCAGGTGCAGGTGCTTACCCTCAAGGCGGACAACAAGGTGTTGCCAGCGGAGCTGGTCCTCAGTTCTTACCAGGATCACAAGGTGCCGTTGGTGGAGCTGCCCCAGGATCAGAGGCTGGAGCTTACCCACAAACCGGAGCAGGAGGTTTTGCTAGCGGATATGGACCACAATCAGGTGCAGGTGCTTACCCTCAAGGCGGACAACAAGGTGTTGCCAGCGGAGCTGGTCCTCAATTCTTACCAAGATCACAAGGTGCCGTTGGTGGAGCTGCCCCTGGAGCAGAGGCTGCAGCTTACCCACAAACCGGAGCAGGAGGTGTTGCTAGCGGATATGGACCACAATCAGGTGCAGGTACTTACCCTCAAGGTGGACAACAAGGTGTTGCCAGCGGAGCTGGTCCTCAGTTCTTACCAGGATCACAAGGTGCCGTTGGTGGAGCTGCTCCAGGATCAGAGGCTGGAGCTTACCCACAAACCGGAGCAGGAGGTTTTGCTAGCGGATATGGACCACAATCAGGTGCAGGTGCTTACCCTCAAGGCGGACAACAAGGTGTTGCCAGCGGAGCTGGTCCTCAATTCTTACCAAGATCACAAGGTGCCGTTGGTGGAGCTGCCCCTGGAGCAGAGGCTGCAGCTTACCCACAAACCGGAGCAGGAGGTGTTGCTAGCGGATATGGACCACAATCAGGTGCAGGTACTTACCCTCAAGGTGGACAACAAGGTGTTGCCAGCGGAGCTGGTCCTCAGTTCTTACCAGGATCACAAGGTGCCGTTGGTGGAGCTGCCCCAGGATCAGAGGCTGGAGCTTACCCACAAACCGGAGCAGGAGGTGTTGCTAGCGGATATGGACCACAAGCAGGTGCAGGTGCTAACCCTCAAGGCGGACAACAAGGTGTTGCCAGCTCACAAGGTGCCGTTGGTGGAGCTGCCCCAGGATCAGAGGCTGGAGCTTACCCACAAACCGGAGCAGGAGGTGTTGCTAGCGGATATGGACCACAAGCAGGTGCAGGTGCTTACCCTCAAGGCGGACAACAAGGTGTTGCCAGCGGAGCTGGTCCTCAGTTCTTACCAGGATCACAAGGTGCCGTTGGTGGAGCTGCCCCAGGATCAGAGGCGGGAGCTTATCCACAAACCGGAGCAGGAGGTGTTGCTAGCGGATATGGACCACAATCAGGTGCAGGTGCTTACTCTCAAGGCGGACAACAAGGTGTTGCCAGCGGAGCTGGTCCTCAGTTCTTACCAGGATCACAAGGTGCCGTTGGTGGAGCTGCCCCTGGAGCAGAGGCTGGAGCTTACCCACAAACCGGTGCAGGAGGTGTTGCTAGTGGATACGGACCACAATCAGGTGCAGGTGCTTACCCTCAAGGCGGACAACAAGGTGTTGCCAGCGGTGCTGGTCCTCAGTTCTTACCAGGATCACAAGGTGGCGTTGGTGGAGCTGCCCCTGGATCAGAGGCTGGAGCTTACCCACAAACGGGTGCAGAAGGTGTTGCTAGCGGATATAGACCACAAACAGGACCAGTTTCTCACCCGCAGGATGGTCACCAGCATGTACAAAGCGGAGTTCCACCACAGTCGAATTGGAGTTTGTATCCTCAGCTGGGTGCAGACACTGGAGTACAAAATGCAAATATGCCCGTACCACAAACAAATGAAAGGTGGAATGCTCAAGGAAATCAACAGAGTCTTCCAACTGGAACTGCTCAGGAATCAGTTGGTTATTATCCCCAACAAGCCGTGCAAGGAACTGACTATTACGGTGCATTATCTGGAGCTTTACCTTCATACCAAGGAACCGAAATGGGACTCCCTGCCAGTTATCCTGAACAAGGCACTCCTCAAACAGGAGCAGTTAACTACCCCCAGTATGGTTATCTACCAATATCTATAGGAGATGAACAGCAATGGTGGTGGGGATACTATCCCCAATCAGGGTTACAAGGAGCAGTTAATGAAGGAACCCCCCAAACAGGTGTGGATACGTATTCTCAATCCAATAAAGGTCTGCAATATCCTCAAGTTTATGAGCAAGGCTATGGAGGTGCATATGTACCTCAATCAATCGGTTATTATCCACACGCCCCACAAGAATTTGGAAGTGGAACTCAAACACAACTAGGACCAATTGTACCAATGGACTCTGCACAAACTTACCCTCAAGGTGGACAACAAGGTGTTGCCAGCGGAGTTGGTCCGCAGTTATTACCAGGATCACAAAGCATCGCTGGTGGAGCTGCCCCAACATCAGAAAGCGGAGTTTACCCACAAACCGGTGCAGGTGGTGTTGTTAGTGGAAATGGAACACAAACAGGTGCAGCTTCTTATCCTCAAGGCGGACAACAAGGTGCTGCCAGCGGAGCTGGTCCTCAGTTCTTACCAGGATCACGAGGTGCCGTTAGTGGAGCTGCCCCAACATCAGAAGGCGGAGTTTACCCACAAACCGGTGCAGGTGGTGTTGTTAGTGGAAATGGAACACAAACAGGTGCAGCTGCTTATCCTCAAGGCGGACAACAAGGTGCTGCCAGCGGAGCTGGTCCTCAGTTCTTACCAGGATCACAAGGTGCCGTTAGTGGAGCTGCCCCAACATCAGAAGGCGGAGTTTACCCACAAACCGGTGCAGGTGGTGTTGCTAGTGGAAATGGAACACAAACAGGTGCAGCTGCTTATCCTCAAGGCGGACAACAAGGTGCTGCCAGCGGAGCTGATCCTCAGTTATTACCAGGATCACTAGGTGCCGTTAGTGGAGCTGCCCCAACATCAGAAGGCGGAGTTTACCCACAAACCGGTGCAGGTGGTGTTGCTAGTGGAAATGGAACACAAACAGGTGCAGCTACTTATCCTCAAGGCGGACAACAAGGTGCTGCCAGCGGAGCTGGTCCTCAGTTATTACCAGGATCACAAGGTGCCGTTAGTGCAGCTGCCCCAACATCAGAAGGCGGAGTTTACCCACAAACCGGTGCAGGTGGTGTTGCTAGTGGAAATGGAACACAAACAGGTGCAGCTGCTTATCCTCAAGGCGGACAACAAGGTGCTGCCAGCGGAGCTGGTCCTCAGTTATTACCAGGATCACTAGGTGCCGTTAGTGGAGCTGCCCCAACATCAGAAGGCGGAGTTTACCCACAAACCAGTGCAGGTGGTGTTGCTAGTGGAAATGGAACACAAACAGGTGCAGCTGCTTATCCTCAAGGCGGACAACAAGGTGCTGCCAGCGGAGCTGGTCCTCAGTTATTACCAGGATCACAAGGTGCAGTTAGTGGAGCTGCCCCAACATCAGAAGGCGGAGTTTACCCACAAACCGGTGCAGGTGGTGTTGCTAGTGGAAATGGAACACAAACAGGTGCAGCTGCATATCCTCAAGGCGGACAACAAGGTGCTGCCAGCGGAGCTGGTCCTCAGTTATTACCAGGATCACAAGGTGCCGCTAGTGGAGCTGCCCCAACATCAGAAGGCGGAGTTTACCCACAAACCGGTGCAGGTGGTGTTGCTAGTGGAAATGGAACACAAACAGGTGCAGCTTCTTATCCTCAAGGCGGACAACAAGGTGTTGCCAGCGGAGCTGGTCCTCAATTCTTACCAGGATCACAAAGTGCCGTTGGTGGAGCTGCCCCTGGATCAGAGGCTGGAGGTTACCCACAAACCGGTGCAGGAGGTGTTGCTAGCGGATATACACCACAATCAGGTGCAGGTGCTTACCCTCAAGGCGGACAACAAAGTGTTGGCAGCGGAGCTGGTCCTCAGTTATTACCAGGATCACAAGGTGCCGTTGATGGAGCTGCCCCTGGAGCAGAGGCTGGAGTTTACCCACAAGCCGGTGAAGGAGGTGTTGCTAGCGGATATGGACCACAATCAGGTGCAGGTGCTTACCCTCAAGGCGGACAACAAGGTGTTGCTAGCGGAGCTGGTCCTCAATTCTTACCAGGATCACAAGGTGCCGTTGGTGGAGCTGCCCCTGGAGCAGAAGTTGGAGCTTACCCACAAGCCGGTGCAGGAGGTGTTGCTAGCGGATATGAACCACAATCAGGTGCAGGTGCTTATCCTCAAGGCGGACAACAAGGTGTTGCCAGCGGAGCTGGTCCTCAATTCTTACCAGGATCACAAGGTGCCGTTGGTGGAGCTGCCCCTGGATCAGAGGCTGGAGCTTACCCACAAACCGGTGCAGGAGGTGTTGCTAGCGGATATGGACCACAAGCAGGTGCAGGTGCTTACCCTCAAGGCGGACAACAAGGTGTTGCCAGCGGAGCTGGTCCTCAGTTCTTACCAGGATCACAAAGTGCCGTTGGTGGAGCTGCCCCTGGATCAGAGGCTGGAGCTTACCCACAAACCGGTGCAGGAGGTGTTGCTAGCGGATATGCACCACAATCAGGTGCAGGTGCTTACCCTCAAGGCGGACAACAAGGTGTTGCCAGCGGAGCTGGTCCTCAGTTCTTACCAGGATCACAAGGTGCCGTTGGTGGAGCTGCCCCTGGAGCAGAGGCTGGAGCTTACCCACAAGCCGGTGCAGGAGGTGTTGCTAGCGGATATGGAGCACAATCAGGTGCAGGTGCTTACCCTCAAGGCGGACAACAAGGTGTTGCCAGCGGAGCTGGTCCTCAGTTCTTACCAGGATCACAAGGTGCCGTTGGTGGAGCTGCCCCTGGAGCAGAGGCTGGAGCTTACCCACAAGCCGGTGCAGGAAGTGTTGCTAGCGGATATGGACCACAATCAGAGGCTGGAGCTTACCCACAAACCGGTGCAGGAGGTGTTGCTAGCGGATATGGACCACAATCAGGTGCCGGTGCTTACCCTCAAGGCGGACAACAAGGTGTTGCCAGCGGAGCTGGTCCTCAGTTCATACCAGGATCACAAGGTGCCGTTGGTGGAACTGCCCCTGGATCAGAGGCTGGAGCTTATCCACAAACCGGTGCAGGAGGTGTTGCTAGCGGATATGGAGCACAATCAGGTGCAGGTGCTTACCCTCAAGGCGGACAACAAGGTGTTGCCAGCGGAGCTGGTCCTCAGTTCTTACCAGGATCACAAGGTGTCGTTGGTGGAGCTGCCCCTGGAGCAGAGGCTGGAGCTTACCCACAAGCCGGTGCAGGAGGTGTTGCTAGCGGATATGGACCACAATCAGAGGCTGGAGCTTACCCACAAACCGGTGCAGGAGGTGTTGCTAGCGGATATGGACCACAATCAGGTGCCGGTGCTTACCCTCAAGGCGGGCAACAAGGTGTTGCCAGCGGAGCTGGTCCTCAGTTCATACCAGGATCACAAGGTGACGTTGGTGGAGCTGCCCCTGGATCAGAGGCTGGAGCTTATCCACAAACCGGTGCAGGAGGTGTTGCTAGCGGATATGGACCACAATCAGGTGCAGGTGCTTACCCTCAAGGCGGACAACAAGGTGTTGCCAGCGGAGCTGGTCCTCAGTTCTTACCAGGATCACAAGGTGCCGTTGGTGGAGCTGCCCCTGGAGCAGAGGCTGGAGCTTACCCACAAGCCGGTTCAGGAGGTGTTGCTAGCGGATATGGACCACAATCAGGTGCAGGTGCTTACCCTCAAGGCGGACAACAAGGTGTTGCCAGCGGAGCTGGTCCTCAGTTCTTACCAGGATCACAAGGTGCCGTTGGTGGAGCTGCCCCTGGAGCAGAGGCTGGAGCTTACCCACAAGCCGGTGCAGGAGGTGTTGCTAGCGGATATGGACCACAATCAGGTGCAGGTGCTTACCCTCAAGGCGGACAACAAGGTGTTGCCAGCGGAGCTGGTTCTCAGTTCTTACCAGGATCACAAGGTGCCGTTGGTGGAGCTGCCCCTGGAGCAGAGGCTGGAGCTTACCCACAAGCCGGTGCAGGAGGTGTTGCTAGCGGATATGGACCACAATCAGGTGCAGGTGCTTACCCTCAAGGCGGACAACAAGGTGTTGCCAGCGGAGCTGGTCCTCAGTTCTTACCAGGATCACAAGATGCCGTTGGTGGAGCTGCCCCTGGAGCAGAGGCTGGAGCTTACCCACAAACCGGTGCAGGAGGTGTGGCTAGCGGATATGGACCACAATCAGGTGCAGGTGCTTACCCTCAAGGAGGACAACAAGGTGTTGCCAGCGGAGCTGGTCCTCAGTTATCACCTGGATCGCAAGATGCCGCTGGTGGAGCTGCCCCAATATCAGAAGGTGGAGCTTACCCACAAACCGGAGCACAAGCATTACCACAATCAGGAACTGGTGCTCATCCTCAAAGTGCTCATCCTCACAAAACCATGCAACATTCTAGGACGTACTGGCATAATATTCTAACTGGCAAAGGTCCTCAATCATCAAGAGGATACTATTATCCACAGTCAGGATTGGGAACTTTCCCTTACACGCATCAACAGTCAGACTCTAAAGGTTTTAATTTAGCAGCACCATCACATCCAAGAGTAGGAATTTACCCACAAACTCTTCATCATGGACAGGTTGTAAGATCAGGTGTTCATCCTGGCTCCCTAAGTTGGATTGGTTCTTCAGGTGGACGACCAGTCTTTGTAAGGCCGATTTATGGAAAGCACCTTAAATTATCGTCAACAGGAATGCTTCATTTTTCAAGTGAAGAAAGCGTTGAAAGTATCGAATCAGTTGAACAAGTTAAAGAAACTACAACTGCACTTTTAGATTCTCCTGAATCTCCTGAAACTGTTGAGTTGCCTACTGTGCAACAAACTGTGACGCCGGCTACTTCTGCGAACGTTGGAAAACCTCTTGGACTTCCTGTTGTAGCCTCGCCTGAGTCTACTAAAGCTTCTAAGTTGCCTGCTGCTCAACAATCAGTGCCGTCAGTCGCCTCAGCTCCTGCGAGCGTTGGAAAACCGCTTGGACTCTCATATGCAGAATCGCCTGAGTCTCCTGAATCGATTGCTTCACCGGAATCACCTGAATCTTTTGAATTGCTTGAAACAATCACCGTATCACCAGTGTCTGTGGCTCCAACGACTGGAAAGCCTCTTGGACTCTCTTCACCAAAACCGCAACTCGCTGGACAGTATTCGAGTGAAACTAGCGAAGAAGGAGTTAAGACAGTAGAAATGCAAGTTAAAGGAACTGCTGTGTTGCCTGATCCAGTCGAATCTCCCGAATCTTTAGCCTCGCCTGAATCCCCTGAGTCTATCGCTTCACCTGAAAAGCCGAAACCGGTTGCTTCTGTTGAATCACCAGAATCACTAGCGTCTCCTGAGTCTTTAGAAAATGTTAAGTCTGGTAAAACGACATCAGTGGTGAAGAAGGTTGCATCAAAGAGTAAAGGATCGGCCAAAAAGGTAGATTCAAACGAAAGTGCTGAAACTGTTGAAAAAGTTTCAAATGAAACCATTGAGTCGGGCGAGACACAGGAGGTAGATAAGTCTGCTGAGTCGGTTGAAGATAATAAGAAGAACAAGAAAGGATCAAGCGAAGATAGCCGCGAACGTAAGTCTGATAAGAAGAAGAAGAGTATTAAGTTTAAGTGCGAAGAAGAAGGTCGTTTCCCGGATCCAAACAACTGTAGGAAGTACTACATTTGCACACCCAAGGACAGCGGAAAGTTTAAGAAGTATCACCTTAAGTGCCATAACCACAAGACGTTCAATTCTTCGAAGGGAGAATGCTCGCACGATGATAATGGCGCATGCTAATTGTAATTAGTTTGTTTTGTATGTTTAGCAATTAAAGAAACGAAAATTACGTTTAAATTATTGTAAATGATTATTATTCAATAAAAGTATAAAGCTGTAAACAAGAATAATGTTTATTTATTAATTGATATTGTGTTTCAAGGCAATGCTTCAATCAAGGTAGGATGTGCGGCTTATAACGACTTGCAGTGACTGATCGATGTTCGTTCTTAGCACTGTATCTTTATTATTCCCTCTATGAGCAACGATATATAATATTATTATTGCTAGCAATAAATTATTCATTTCCTTTTAATTTCCAATAAGAAATCTTTCTGTTATCTTAAATCCAGGGGATATACGTCGATTAAAGAAATATATCAAACAAAAATGCGTTATAGTATAATATTTTAGTTGTCAACGGTTGGTAAATTACACCTTTACTACACTTTCTCCTCCCATTCTTGCCGCTAAATTATTTAATAATAATAATATTTCTGACAGACGTATGAGATTAGTTGTGAAGCAAATCCCTTGTTGATTACATGTATATTGAAGAATACCGGCACCATTATTTAATTGTAATTCATAATCATAAAGCAATAAAATAGATTTTATCTATGATTGGTTTTTTTCATTTTTCAAAGAATTTATGACTATTGTCAAATTATACTTTTGGTTAATTTGATAATGAACGTTTTGTAATCGTTATTTCGCTGAATACAAAATTTTTCTAAAAAAGTTGTAAAATCACGAAGTCCCTTTTTGTTATGCGATTTCTGATAATCTTTTAAAGATTGTGCAGTTCTACGAAATTTACTGTAATAAATAGGGGTTTCACTAAATTGAATGATAAGACAATTTTTAAAATTTAGCGTAATCGAATTCAATTCTTTATTTTGTTTCCACTTAAAATTGACAATTTGATACAAAGGAATATTATGAAGAGTACTCAGCTCAGACATCCTTTGAAGACTTAAGAGTGCTTAACGCTACCCCATACAAGCAGATCTTTAATAACTTTATCCTATATGACAGACAGGCTGCAATCAGAATCCTATATTCCTGGTCCATGTCGAACTTGTTCAGGCTGTACCGAAAAAAGGTGTCTCAAACAATAGATTCAATTACCGACCAATCAGCAAAATCGTCATGGGTTATCTGGGGTTCACCAAATTTTGAATGATAAACAATAGGGTTTTACAGAAAAAATATCAATCGTTGACCTTTTACTGTGTCTAGCTGAACGCTAGAACCACAATATACAACTATTTATTAGAGAAAAGGTATAAAGTACTAAGTACAGGTCTCAAACTGAATACACCTGTTCAGGAGATCTCAAGCTCCAACTGAAAGTAGACTTAAAAACCAAAAAAAATAAAAAATCCATTCGAGCATGGGGGCGAACCAATCAGCAACTAACAAAGACCTTAGAAGGTAATGGCACCCGATTTGTCACTTCTATCAAAACCCAAGCATAGTCACTGCACACGAACCCCCAGCAAATCTGTAAGCAAGTCCTAATCCCAACTACCTGCGGTGCCTTCTGGGGTACTTCTTCGGAAGAAGCTAACGTTAGACGGTCGAATAGCGAGTTCTCTCCGCCACAAAACAGAGTTTTAATTCGGTTGGGCTGAGGTTAGTAGCCTGTTCCAAAAAAAACACCATTGCTAGGAATTGGCAAAATATTCTCAGGAACCGAAAAAACAAAGCGACGACGACCTCTGCTTATCGAACAAGGACACGAATTCAAACATGGAATGTGAGAACATTGCTTGCTGATGGACGGCTGGATGAAGTCCTCAACGAGAGGAATTGATATAAAATCAAGATCATGGCACGAACCGGGGCAACATATTTGCCCAGACGGTGAGTCCTGCTTATATTCTGGCAGAAACGAAACTGAAAGCCGTATGAGTGGCGTTGACGTAATACTCACCAAACAAGCAAGGTCCAGCATCAGTCACCAGTTTTTGAGAGGATTATTACCGTTCGCTTGCGTACCTACCAGACTAAAGCCCTGACCTAATATTCCGTTCCGTACCGTAACCGTAAGTACCGTAACCTACGAACATAAGTGTTCATATGGCACCGACCTAAATTGACTTAATAAACTTGCCGAATGTTCGTTAAATTCTCGAATGGTCCGTAATGGTGCCGTAAGAATGGCACGAAACCTTAGCATCCGTTAGCTATTTAAAAAACTTGTTCACATTTTAACAATTTTTTTAAAAATTGGAGCAGTAAATGACTTGAAATATTATAATTAAAAATTCAAAGTTCTTTTTATTCATTCTGGTGTGAATAAAGAATTGTCCTGAATCCAATTTTTTAGATTTTTAGAAATGTTACACGGTAATATCCGTGGATGTTTCTCATTTTATTTATTGCGCGATTTTTATTCCTTCTTTTCCTCTGATCACTTCTAATCTGTTTGTAATGCTTCCACAGCTTAAATAATGCAAATAAATCTCTTAAATCTTTGTTTATGCTATCCATTTTGCACTTGTTACTTGCCACTTTACGTTTTCATTTAGGGCATCTGTCAAAATGCCGTAACTGAGCTCAGATTCGTTCAATTTTGTTACGGTACGGTACGGAATATTAGGTCCAGGCTTAAGAAGTACTACGGAAGTCCACGATCCAACTGAAGACGCAGACGATGACATCATAGACCAGTTCTATATACGACTGAATGAGGTTTTTCGCTTTATTTTAAGGGGAGACATCATTGTTTTGATGTGTTACTTAAATGCACAGATCGACCCCACAACACCGGCCTTGAACACCCAGTTCATAAGAAGATACACAAGGAGGTCTGGCTATCGCCTGTTGGTAGAACGAGGAATCAAATAGATCACGTCGTCGTCAGGCGCAGATGGAGAACTATTCAAGAGGATGTCAGGAGCTCTAAGGGAGCAGACACTGGAAGTGACCACTATTTGGCACTAGCAGCTATTCCCCTAAAAATCGCCGCAATCAGAACCGTCTAACACAATGTCATAAACCGCAGACGATTTTACGTATACCTTCTGCGGAAGAGCATTAAAAGGCGAGAATTTGTTGGGAATCTACAACAAATCTTAAAGCAGCCCACAGTTTCTGACGACACAAACATATAAGAGCAGTGTAGCACGACAAAAGCGGATTGAGAGCATCGGAAACAAGAATCGGCTATGTCAAGAAAAACAAGCAACACTGGATCTCAAACACAACCTGGCAAACAATAGAACGCAAAAGGGCTCTAAAAATAACGTGAGCTCTACAAGCGACCCGAACAAACGTTATCAGCTTGAATAAGAATACTCTCAATTTCACTGGGAGGGGAAAAGAAGCGTCCGGCGTGATAAAAGGCGGCAGATAAACGAGCTCACAGAAAATGGGGAAAACGCGGCAAGCGACGAGGAGCAACTTTAAGGATTAAGAGTCTACTTCTTCGCCGCCCTGAATGGTTCATTTACACAGGACCTGAAGAAAGCATCAATATTGCACAACCAGTAAGAATCACCACTGGTACCCCATCAAGACAGAAATAGTAGCCTCAATTCATGCAATGGCCAATAGAAAAGCATCTGGAAAAGATGGCATCCCGCCAGAATTGTTTAAAGCCGATTCAAGGCTCATAGCAGATGCTCTTTATGCATCCAGTATAGCGCGAAGGATTTTTTAAAGGAAATGGATGTCAGTACACTAGCTAGTTTGGTCACCATACCCTACTCCCTAAAATACAACTACGGAGGATCGAAAAAGTGTAAAACCCCACCTAGAAGAAGACACGTCTGAATCAGGAATATTTTAGCGGATTGCCGAAAGTGTTAAAACGAACTGTCTTATAAATTTGAGGTATTGGGACTGTTAAAAGTACATTAGGTTCAGGCAGTGGCCGCGGTACTTATTGGACCCGACATCTCCCTTAAAGAAGATAAAAACTTGTCTCAGTGAAAGACTCGCGTTAATGATGTGATAATATCAATATTTCTATCTAGGAGGCCAATGTCGGATAAGAAAATCCCTACCAATACTACCGCGAAACAACGCAAATTTTGTTGAAAGCTTCTGCGGGATTTGGCTTCCTCACGTACAACCAGATTTTCATCAAACCCATGGTACCCACGAGTTTTGATCGACTGACCAACTCAAAATCGATATTTTTGGATGTACACTTACACTTCGATGTACATGCAATTTGACGGTGAATGGAGACCTTTACAGGCAATGACAGAAGGAAGAGACAATATTTAAGAACATAAGAAAGAAGGATAGTTATCCAGGTGAAAGAAAATGGAAGGAAGAAGCCCATGCGACGGAGCGGATTAGAACCACGAACCTCTTGGATGATAGTCGGAGGAGCCTTAATACCTAGGGCCCTAAAGCCGGTACTTGTTATTACAGTGACTTAAGTGCCTTGACATCAAGGGTTCTCTCGATAATACTGGTTATGATTATATTTCTAGATCACTGTCACGCTAGGCTTAAACTTGAGAAGGTTTGAAAAGGGGCCAAAATTAGATTTTTTCGGACAATTGTGCTGTCTTCAAGAAACACTAATCGTGGAAGCTTTCCTTCAAAACAGTTGCAGGGTGTTTCGGCTTGGTCCAGATCCTGGCTAAATGTGTCGCACTGCTGGGTCCGATAGAATGAAGGAACTGCTTTTATCAACTTGCAATTTAGTTTCATCTCCATCATTTTGAATATATCTTTTGGATAATAGCTTAAATTTAAGAGTAAACCAATAAACACGCCATTTTTCCCCACCAATTTCAGTAAACACATTTTCACAAAGAATTTTCATTATAATTATACTTTTTCAACCTGTTTTCTTATTTAAAATGCAACAGAAAATTATAACGAATTTTATTGATTTATTCATTATTAATTGGCAACGAAAAAACAATGATTAAGACTAAGGGTAAAGTACTTTCTATTTACAAAGTTCAATATATCAGAAGCAACTAAGAGATACTATCTATTCTTTCTCCGCCATAATAACAATTTTTAATTATAGATAATGCTTCTATGAAATAGATACTTACAAATGCATGAAGTCATGTTGTTGCTAAAAAGTTTGTGATAAATTGTCCAAAGTGCAGACTTGATCCAATAACTCAAAAATATTGTAACTTTAAAGAGCAAGTAATCACGTTTTGGTATAAAGAAACAATTACCAATTAACTAGATAAATTATTATTTAAACTCAGTTTTATTAATCCATAAAATAATAACATTTTCAAATATCACGAATTCGAATCAAATACGTTTTCGTTTACCCAAATCATTTTTAAAAATAGCAACAACACCTTTTGCGTAATAGCAAAAACACCTCATACGTTTAATCAGATTTTTATCAATTAATTCATTAAGCATATTAACAACTTGTAGATCCCCAGTTAATGCCAATTAAGTTCAATCATAATTAAGCCACAATCGATCATCGAAATAAAACGGCCATTCCAAAAATATGAGCGAGAGTCTTTATTTAAAAACCTTAAGTCAACATTATTGTCTTGTTTGGAGGAAACCATACTCAATATCAAATTTCACTTCCTTTTGTAATCGAATGTTTTTTGTTTTAATTACTTTCAACAATGATATGCTCAATCAGTTTAAATTCTGTCTAAGATAACAAAGGCGGTTTTATCGAATATTATTGTATTTGATAAGATTGGCTTCTGCAGTTAATATAATAAGAGGCTCCGATTGACTATTCAACCAGTTTATATCGAATTATCGACTTGATTACTTAGGTTAAATGGCGAAATTGTTACGATTATTTGTTTTACTGTTAAGTGTTATAACGGTAACGGTATACGGTCGCGTTATACCAAGAGCCGATTTTGATTGTCAATCGGAGGGTAGTTTTGCAGATCCACTCTCTTGGGATTGTACTGAGTATTATGACTGTACGTTAAATGACGACGGTAAATTGGAGGCGACTCATGAAAAATGTGCCGAAGGAACTATATTTGTAGAATCATCGGGTATTTGCTTGCCAGAAGGTGGATCACTTACTTGTGAAGCAAAGCCAACTCCGACTGAGCCTTCTACTACAACTGAGGTGCCAACAGAGACACCAACAACTGAACCGCCAACAACAGAGCCATCTACTACTGAGCCAGGCACCACAGAGCCAGGAACCACAGAACCTGGAACCACAGAGCCAGGAACCACAGAGCCAGGAAGCACAGAGCCAGGAACCACAGAGCCAGGAACCACTGAACCTGGAACTACAGAGCCAGGAACCACAGAACCAGGAACCACAGAGCCAGGAACTACTGAACCTGGAACTACAGAGCCAGGAACCACAGAACCAGGAACCACAGAGCCAGGAACCACAGAACCAGGAACCACAGAGCCAGGAACCACAGAACCAGGAACCACAGAGCCAGGAACCACAGAGCCAGGAACCACAGAACCAGAAACCACAGAGCCAGGAACCACAGAACCTGGAACTACAGAGCCAGAAACTACAGAGCCAGGCACCACAGAGCCAGGAACCACAGAGCCAGGAACCACAGAACCTGGAACCACAGAGCCAGGAACTACAGAGCCAGGAACCACTGAACCTGGAACTACAGAGCCAGGCACCACAGAGCCAGGAACCACAGAGCCAGGAACCACAGAACCTGGAACCACAGAGCCAGGAACTACAGAGCCAGGAAGCACAGAGCCAGGAACCACAGAGCCAGGAACCACTGAACCTGGAACTACAGAGCCAGGAACCACAGAACCAGGAACCACAGAGCCAGGAACTACTGAACCTGGAACTACAGAGCCAGGAACCACAGAACCAGGAACTACAGAGCCAGGAACCACAGAACCAGGAACCACAGAGCCAGGAACCACAGAACCAGGAACCACAGAGCCAGGAACCACAGAACCTGGAACCACAGAGCCAGGAACCACAGAGCCAGGAACCACAGAACCAGGAACCACAGAGCCAGGAACCACAGAACCTGGAACTACAGAGCCAGCAACTACAGAGCCAGGAACCACAGAGCCAGGAACCACAGAGCCAGGAACCACTGAACCTGGAACTACAGAGCCAGGAACTACAGAGCCAGGCACCACAGAGCCAGGAACCACTGAACCTGGAACTACAGAGCCAGGAACCACAGAGCCAGGAACCACAGAGCCAGGAACCACAGAACCTGGAACCACAGAGCCTGGAACTACAGAGCCAGGAACCACAGAGCCAGGAACTACAGAGCCTGGAACCACAGAGCCAGGCACTACTGAGCCAGGAACTACTGAGCCAGGAACCACAGAACCAGGAACCACAGAGCCAGGAACTACAGAGCCAGGAACTACAGAACCTGGAACCACAGAGCCAGGAACTACAGAGCCAGGAACCACAGAGCCAGGAACTACCGAGCCAGGAACCACAGAGCCAGGAACCACTGAGCCAGGCACCACAGAACCAGGAACCACTGAGCCAGGCACCACAGAGCCAGGAACCACTGAGCCAGGAACCACAGAACCAGGAACCACTGAGCCAGGAACCACAGAGCCAGGAACTACAGAGCCAGGAACCACAGAACCAGGAACTACAGAGCCAGGAACTACAGAGCCAGGAACTACAGAACCTGGAACCACAGAGCCAGGAACTACAGAGCCAGGAACCACAGAGCCAGGAACTACAGAGCCAGGAACCACAGAACCAGGAACCACAGAACCTGGAACCACAGAGCCCGGCACCACAGAGCCAGGAACCACTGAGCCAGGAACCACAGAACCAGGAACCACTGAGCCAGGAACCACTGAGCCAGGAACCACAGAGCCAGGAACTACAGAGCCAGGAACCACAGAACCAGGAACTACAGAGCCAGGAACTACAGAGCCAGGAACCACAGAACCAGGAACCACCGAGCCTGGAACCACAGAGCCAGGAACTACTCAAGACCCACCGACAACATCTCATCCACCATTCGAATGCTACTCCGTTGGAACATATCCAGATCCCTACGAATGCGATAAGTTCTACATTTGTATCAAGCGACCAAGTGGTGGATACATAACAACAAACAATTGGTGCGCTCCAGATACAGTATATCATCCCAAGAAGAAATATTGTGTGCCTAAAACAGAATATGACTGCAAAAAGCATTAACATAATTCGTAAATTTAAGTTATCTCAAAATGTTTTAATTGAAAAACACTTTTTTTAATGTATTTAATTTATAATATTCATTTGCTAATAAAATTTAAAATTCTTTAACTATTATTTATATATTCTTGAACAAGTGGATAATGTGGAGCAACTGTGGAGTTTTCAAAGTTTCCAAACAGTTCAAGCTTAAGGTAAAAAAAAGTTTAGGTAATCAATGTTCTTATTTTGCAAACGGCCGCAGTAGGCTATAGATTTAAGCATCCGACTACAATCTCAGAGTTCCGAGGTTCGATTTTACGCAGCGGGATGGTTCCTCTTTGTTTCCTCTTGTCCTACATAGATAACATTCCTTCTTTCTTGTCTTCTCTCATTACAGAAATCTTTGCTCTTTCTCGTGGCATCGTCTGGCAGCATAATAAGCGTCGAAGACATCTCCTGTTCGACCACCCTCAGCGATCTTTCTCGTTGGTATTAGATAAAGATCAGTGGAGATAGCTTGATGGCGTTTTAGAAGCAGATTTTTTACACTTCTCTTTACTATCTTTCCGCCTATATCTTGCTACACGACACTGAATTTAATGATAAAACCCGTCGACAGTTAAGATTTCAAATTAGTCATTCAAATGCCATAAAAATTATCAAAAAAAGCTCTATAATAAAAAAATATTGTATATTGTTATCGATTACGGAAATACAATAAAAAAAGCATGACGCGTGAATATAGTCGATATGAATTAATCAATGATGTAACAAGCACCTTCTTCTTCAATGGCTCTATAGCCCAATTCGAGCCTTGGCTTCAGCTTCGCATGGAAACAGCAATTTTGACATTCCCTTCTTTTATGACGCGAGCTGTAGTAATTCGGGGTATTTTTCGTCATCATTTTAAATGAGTCGACTGTTTTGCAATCCCAGCAAACTGTTTCGTGACTTTACCCGTGTACGGAAGTGGAAGCCACACATGGGTCGACAGAAACGAGACCGATTTGAAACTAGTTTGCAACTGGTTCCGTGGTTGCAGTTGTACAAAGTTTGTAGTTTGTGCTAATTTTACTTTGCGACTAAAAATTATGTGGCACAGTACACCGATTGATCCAAAATCAGTTGCGGTCGTGTGTGGACAAAGGTTTCATTTGGGTTGCTAACTGGTTGTACGCATTATTATTGTGAAACTGGTTTGAAACTGGGTGGCAAATCGGTCGACACGTTTATGGAAAGCCTAGAACAGCATGGGTGCCAAATCATGAAAGGGTTAGCGGTTACCACGGGGAAGGGTTATGAGTCAGGGTAATCATATATAGTTAATGCGGCAAAGCAGAGTCACTGATCCAGACAATCAGTGAGATTAAAGAGTTAACACTTGGAAAGACTAGCGGTTGGTCTAACCGCTGCGAGGTCTCAGTCAACCGGGAAAAGATAGCACCTACTGATGCTTTTCGCCAACAGGATTCAAATATTTACCTTTAGTACAACTTCACTCAACGGTTCAATACTGAGCTTATCCCACATGAAAGAAAGAGCAAGGAAGGTCAGTATCCTTTTCATGCCTGTAAGCCTACTTTCGGCAAGAGATGGGGTTTGAAGCCGTACTGGTTACGATAGTGATTAGACCAGTGCTGACATATGGCCCGCTCTTGGCAAGGAATATAACATATCCAGAATATGTCAAGTCCAAATAATGGCCTGCCTCGGGATAACGGGCGCCATGTGTCCAACTCCGACGGAAGCGCCCAACGTAATTCTCGATCTGCTATGAAAAATCTAGGAAGACTTTGTTATAACAAACAAGGATCGCTAGAACTTTTGGTTATGCAACGCAAGCATATTTCCAGAATTGTGTTAAGAATAATGGGATGTTGGCTAATTGGCCAATATGCAGCCAGATTGAGAATTCCGCATAACACCCACTGCCGCAGCTGCGAAGAGGAACAGGGTAATGAGACAACCGAACGTTTTCTCTGCGAATGTCTAGCTCTTGCTAATATTAGACCCCGTGTATTTGGAAGCCTCTTCTTAAAACGATTTGGGGATGTATCGGAACTTAGATTTGATCCCGTACCTAAATTTGAAGGGGTGGATCTATATCGTTTGCCTACTGCTCCTTTTCACGCCAAAGTTTACACGAGTGTGGCTACAAAACGGCAATCGCGCCAACCGTTTCCCAGCCTACAACCTGGAAGGGACTGCCGCTCCTGCCTACCTACCTAACGACTGATCTGCTTTCTGCACTCAACAAGGGTGTCACTGTGATACTGCTCCTCCTGTATTTCTCTTAGGTATTGGGTTCTGTGGTTAAGTCGTTTCTTCTTCTGCTATTTGACTTTCTCATCTATTCAATGTGTTCGCCATAACAATGTTGTATCCTCGCTCCAAAGTATGTCTCTAGGAGTTCCACAAGGTTCAATCCCTAGACCTCTTCTATTTCCGCTGCATTCTTAAGATATTCCTTTTGTTATCCAACAATATTTCTTTCATTTGTATGCTGTAGGTGATCTCCAGCTGTAGGTATACTTGATGTTCTCGAACTTTCCATTTTTGAATTTAAGAGTACATTTTCTCTATGATTTCGTTGCATAACTAACCTTCGATTTATCTTCTCGACAGCGCCTTATAGTTTCATGGTTTAAGGTTTATTTTTCTGAAGCGAAGATCTGATCATGTGTCGGGGTGCAAAATTCCTTGCTAGGTTGTGGCATTTTTCGCTTTACATATTAATATCATGACATTGCGTTGGTTTACAAGCAGAATTCACTAAGTACAATTTTTCAAGTTTTCAGTTTTTTATACTAAAGTAAGTCTTATAATGCCAACTTTATACTGGCAATACCTTATAGCCCGCACACTAATATTGTTAAGGTTTTTAGGGGGTTAGTTTCGGATTTACCTTGTCCATAATGACACAAAACTACCAAATCATTTCTGCCAAAACTCACTAATTCGTTGCGTTTTTTTATTTTAATCTAAAAATCCAGTATTAGAATTAAATAATTATTTCAATTCTTTTGTAAACTAAACTAAGAAATCTAAAAAACAATGTATACTGAGCCGATTACTATTATATGCCATTACAAAATTTTCAGAGACACAAACATCTTAAATATCGATTTACTAAAAACTATGGTTTTTGACTTAGTGAGTTCTGCTTTTAAACCCACGATTGGTCCTCCTGTATTAAGTTCACAACAATAAAATCCCTTCTTACCCTCAAAATAAATACTAGTATAATATTGATGAGAAAAAACCACTTAAGCCAGTAAATACATATAATCTGCGTAGTCATTATAGTACTAATGCAAGAACAACTAAAATAAAATAAACAATTAATAAAAAAAGGCAACTTATCTTTTCACTATTTGAACAATACAAAAATAGAGCCGCATCCTCAAGATTGTACACCATCAAAAATATTGCCAAAAGCTTCAAAACAAATTAGGTGCAATATCCTTAATTAAACACCTCCAGATTTCACCCAGGTACCAAAAATGTCAATACAATTCTTATCATACACAAACGCGCAATAAACTTAATTCCATGAGTTGCTGCTATATTAAGGGGTTGAAGAAATTTTCCATCCAGTTTCTTACGAAATTTCCGAGATGAATAGGTTAGTTACGAAAATGTTGCGTCTAGCTGTTTTAATTTTAAGTATTGATTCGGTTGTTCCTCGTTCAATTACATTTACAAATAAAAACGCATGGATTTGTCCATCAGAAGGATATTTTATTGATCCTGATTCAGTGGATTGTTCACAATATTACATGTGTGAGTTTAGTGATTCTGGAGTGCTTCAAGCTGTTCAAAAACATTGTCCGGAAGGAGAAATATTTGTAGATAACTTAAGTGGTTGTGCGTATAAAAGTGAATCAATTACTTGTCCATCTAATTTTGAATTTATAAAGGAAGAAATTACAGAAGAACAGAATATTGTTTTTCAACAAGAATCAACCGATGATTCGTCTGCACTCTCTGAAGGAATAGAAATACATGAGTTAACTGCTGAACTAAAATCAAACAAACTACAAACTTTGGAACTGAAAAGTGACGAAAGTTCAAACGATCCCATTAATAAACCCACAAAACTGAAAATAGATGATGAAACTAAAAAAATAGAGTCGATGCCAGTGAAATCGGCTGAAGATCCAAGTTCAAATGAATCAGTAGTGCAAGAAGTGATAACACTATGTGGTACAATGTCAACAGAGCGAGCAACGACTGTAAAGCTTACAAGTGACAAAACCACTGTCGAAACTCCAACTACCATCCAAGAATCAGAAAAAGAATCAACGACAACAGAATCTCAACATAAATCAACAACACCACAGACACCAACGACCGAATTAACAACTGCCGAGTCAACTACATATGAAGATTCAAAAATATCCGAGCTGACAGAAACTGAAACAACTTTGGGGCATTCTTCTTCAGATCCAACATTGGACCAAACCACCACTATTTCATCAACGACAAACGACAACGACAAAGCAAATTCAGCAGAGGTTGAATTAACAACGACTGTAAATTCTGTAACAGAAAAAAAATCAGAAGAATTAACGACTAACGAAATAACTACAACAGAATTTAAAACAACTGAACAACAAACAACATCTGAACATATACGGGATAATTCAACAACTATTGAGCCAACTACAATTAAATCTACTAGTACTAATCCTACTAGCAGTGTCGAAACTTCAACACAAGAAATAATAACAACGAAAAGACCAAATGTTGAATTAGTTCCAGAGGAATCTTCGTCAGAAATGAGTTCTATAAAGCCGACAACTGCAAGACCTACAACGGTGGAACAAACGACAGTTGTTTTGGCAACACCTGAACCAACAGTAACTGTGCCAACCAGCGAGAAGACAACTACAACTGAACCGGCCTTAGTTTCATCCACAACTTCAGAGCCGGTGACTCCACCAAAGACAACAGCTTCTATAACCACAGTGGTATACCCAACAACATCAGAGCAAGTTACTGTCGATTCAACTACGAACGAATCAACGACAGACAAATCGGATGAAATGGATCCGGATACAGAAGAGTCTAAAAGTGGTGAGTCTACTGAAGACGTGACATCTGAATTAACTTCGTCAGAAATTAGCTCTATAAAGCCAACAACTGGAAAACCTACAACAGTGGAACAAACGACAGTAGTTTTGACAACACCTGAACCAACTGTACCCGTGCCAACCAGCAAAAAGACAACTACAACAGAACCGGCCTTAGTTTCATCCACTACTACAGAGCCGGTGACTCCATCGAAAACAACAACTTCTACAACCACCGTGGTATACCCAACAACATCAGAGCAAGTTACTGTCGATCCAACTACGGACGAATCAACGTCGACTGAGCACGAAACAACAACAACTGCAGAAGAGGCAACAGAAACCCATTCCGACCCAACCAACAATCCAACAACTAATAACCCAACGACAGTAACGCAATCAACAACTACAACTGGACATACAACAACCCCAGTAATCACCCTACCAACCTCGACCGAAAAACCTAACGAATCAACGACTCCGCAAGTCACGCAATCAACAACACCTGATCCTCCTTCTACGCCAAAACCTACGCCATTTGAGTGCTACTCCGTTGGAAACTACCCAGACAAAGATGACTGTCGCAAATTTTATATTTGCATCAAACGCCCTGGAGGAACAGGATATATTACTACTCAGAATTGGTGTCCTCATGGAATGGTCTACGATGCAAAGAAGGTGAAATGCGTCGATGAATCGGTGCATCCATGTGGGAACAAGAGATATTATAGCTAGATTGTAGGAATCTTGTTTGTCATATTTATTGCGTGATTGGTATCAATAAAATTTAGTTTTAATCGAATTTTTTAAGAGATGTTTTCTAAGCCAATAGTCGTTTGATAATTTTATATTATACATTAGTAGAACTTTGGTTTAAAACGATTTCATTCTTTCATAATTCATAAGAAATTCGTCACACCTCTACGTAAACGCTTTGCCCTGCTATACTCTCTCCGAAATTTACTGCGGTCAGGGCGTACTCGACAATATAAAACAAGTTCATAGAGGACCTTGTCTTATTTCTGATCGCTAGTTCCTGGTGAACTATATCAACAAGGGTATTTTTTTTATGTGAAAGACTAGAGTCACAGGAAAGGCCTTTTATACTGTTGACAATCTATTTTCTTCTTATAGAGTGCAATGTCGAACAGCAGTTCTAGTCGGGGAGGAAGGAACTGAACCTCGATATTTTTTTTTAGTCCACCTACTGCCAACCGTTACTATCGCGACTTTGACATCGGGGCATCGAGAAACAACTCGCTGGAGTGTTATGCCTTCTGAAACGAGGTGAATCTCATCAACCAACCGATGACATGCGCCTTGGTGGAGCGGGAAGGGCTAAGGAAGGCTATGACAGAAGGAATCAGGAATGTAAAGAGGGAAGAAGAAAGAAGGAAAGTTATATAGGTGGGAAAGTGGAAAAGGCGAAGGACCGTGGGCCTGGCCGGGATTCGAACCCGGGACCTCTGGGATAGCAGTCAGGCGCCTTACCCCTAGACTACCGAGGCCATTGCCCCTTTTCTTTATTTTTTCCCCAAGAATAGTATCGAGCTCAACGCCTCCAAGACGACGTTCTGTCTAGTCTCTGAAACAACCTTCGTCAACGATCATCTTTCATCTTTCTATCCCTGTGAAACATATCTTTCGAATGAAGCTTCTTCTTCTTCTCCTTTACTGGGCCTATCGTACTACACCTTACATTTGTAGGCCAGACCGCATGAGCAGGTTCAGTAATCTACCCAGTGGTTGGAGTATTAGACGGCGGCCTTTAAGTATGTATGACCAATCGTCTGGGCAATGCGTTCTAGAATGTAGAAGGCAGTCCTCTTTCTAGCCTTTCTTAACCTCCCCCTGCTGATCACGAGGCTAGGTCGGTGTGTACATGTTCCTTACCATGGTATTCGGCTCTACCAGAGTGGACTCGTCTTTCTGACATTCTTGTGGGAAACAAATGTAGACTGATACACAAAACAAAATAAAAAATGAAAACCTAAGAAGTAGAGGTCCGTTCTCAAGCTGCAAGGAGGAGGAGCCTGTACGTCATTGATGGCAACCCTTTTAGAAAGAGCGCAAGAATCGCCGCCAGCAGGGCTGATAGAACTGAAGGCGGGCGAAAGCAAAGGGGTGGACCTCGAGCAGAAGGTCAAATCCTCGTTAAGAGAATCACGGCAGGTGAGAGCAAGCACCAAGCCGATGACGATCGATATAAGGGCTTAGACGAGATTACCTCCAAAGGAAGCGAACAGAACATGGGGATGAGGAAAACATACGGCAATACAACGACGTCGAAATTGTAAGTCAGAAGTATAAGGCCTCCAAGAGGTACTCCAAGAAGTACTACCAATTAAAAGTATTCCAAGAAGTACTCCTAAGAGTACTCCAAGAAGTACTCCAAGAAGTGTCCAAAGTACACTTAGTACTTGGACTGCAGGGCACCTCATAATTCCCCTTAAACACACAGGCGAAGACGACATTTTGGGGTAGCAGATTATTAATTCAAGTGTAAAAATGTTCCGGCGTCAACGAAACTTTATACTGATTAGAAGTTGAGATCTTCAGACCCGGACTGACGATAAATGCCCACACGCAAAGATTTTTGTCAGCTTTCCTGGACTGCTGGCCACGGCTTGCCGGCGGCTGGTGAGTGTGTTACGATATTTTTCCTCAAGTCGAGAAACTTTCAGTCCACGGCCTGCCGGCGGCCTGCGTGCGAATGGTGGCCTTAACACTGTGGAGTTTGACAGGCGGACATAAGCGAAATTCCGATATATGGGCGTGTGGAAACCGAGCCATCGTGGAGACAATAAAGAACGTGGAAGATGGATTCGACCGGGCATAGATAGGAGGAATATATGTCTACAGTTGCTAAGCGGCGCATAATTTTACTACATGTAACAAGAATACTCGTGGAGATACACGGATTGACTGCAGACGCGAGTCGCCCAACCTGAATATAATAGTAGGTGGGGGATATTTTAAGCCATGGGATGTGGCAGCTGGCATGCACCGCTTTGGTACGCTTTGAAACGTGTGGCCCGTATCGCTATAAGGTTATCCAGGAGCTACCACGAGGAGGTGACGACGACGGTTCGATTTTACCTGATTTTGAATTAACCTTACTGCTAGACTTTGTACCATGTGTAAAACATAACAAACTGCTACTACAAAAGGTGACTCGTAAGCTTAAGATCACAGAAAAGATGGTATGCTTAAGAATCCTTCCGGTACAAGTTCGGGCCCCGGTTCTTCTTGGACCCATTACCTCACTGAAAATGTTTAGCTCTGCCACATGAAAAGTTGCGTTCGTGCTTTGCGATGTTAAACATTTTGAGTAGAAATTATTTTATAAGTAGTCCAAGTAAACGTATTCCAGTTGACATCAGTCATTCCAATTGTCATCTACAATTGTCAAAAAAAGTTTATATATATTTTACAAAAGATTTTATTTAATTAATGGTGTGATATGGTTGGTAATTGTGAAATCAATGGTTGCTCACCTCTCTAGCAATAAAATCCAGTTTATTTTAGATACATGTGGGCTAGATGTTATTTAATGTATTTCTCACAACTCTACTCACAACAATGACATATCAGATGCGACCAGATGTACACTGTGGACCTTATGGATTTCAATGTCTCAACTTAAAGGATTTTCTAATTTGTCCAATTATTGATTCGGATGGCAATACAGAAGCGCCGAATTTTCCGATATCGTGTAAGAAGGGTTATGTATGTGATGAGGAGAACCCAGCCTACTGTACTCCATATGATGCTGACATTGCAACAACCAACAGCGATCGGGATGCTCGGGATGATGCAGAGTACTATGATGACGATACAGCCAATTTATATTATGCTGAAGAGCCAACAATTGAGCGTAGTGTAAGAACTATGAAGGATGCTTCTTGCGAATGTCCAACGACTACTACTGTTGCCACAACAACTGAAACAACTGATGCAACAACTGCTTATACCACTGATCTAGGTCCTCCGTTTGATTGTATAGATTATGGATTTTACCCAGGTAGAATTTTTTTTTAATAATTACTCAATTATAATTTTAATAATATTCTTATTGTCATCAAGCATAGATCGAGACGATAAAAGCATGTTTTGGTACTGCGATGTTGGCTGGAACGGCAAAGGATTCGAGGTGCGACATATGCAATGTGGCAAAGATCGAGTCTTTAATGCTATGCGGCAAGCCTGCATTCTAAATGATTGGACTCGTGAGGAAGAGGAAGAGCAAATGGCTGCAATGCCTTCAATTCCTCCCAGGTCATCTAGAAGTAAATTTAGCTGTGCAGGAAAACATGATGGTCTTTATGAGAATACTGATAACTGTCACAAGTATCACGTTTGTAACAGTAAGAAACCCGTACCCCTTAAGGACATATTGTTCACATGCCCTGTAAATACTGCCTTTGATCCTACAATGAATAGATGTACTCGACTGGCCATGTACAGATGCGTTAAGGAAAAAAATCTTGCCAACAAACAGAAGAGTAAGGGTCAAGGGACTTTCATCAATTGTAAGTCACCATCTCGGTTTCGGGATAGTAGAGATTGTGGTGGATATTTTCTGTGCTATGGTGATCAACTGTTGGAAATGAAATGCCCGAATGATTATAGATTTGATGATAGCTTTTTAGAGTGCTTGCCACAGAATATGGCGAAATGTGAGGAATCGGTCTAGTAGTTCAGATTAAGTTTTATGTGTTTTATTAACAATTTTGTACGATTTATCTGTACTGAAATATTTTATACCAATAAAGTTTGAATCTTGAATTTTTTTTGGTGCTGTCGAATTTTTAAGGGGTTGTGGGGACAACTATTCAAGCCAAACTAGATAAGCCAGGGTCTAGATATCCATTCTATTTCAATTAAAGCGACTCCCACTATGGCGGATCTCTCTAACTTAAGCTGGAGTAGCATTAGAGTGAGCAGGGTCTCCAGGGCTGCCGTAAAGCCTCCATACACGGTCAAATTGGATGTACAGCCAGATTTTCATCAAACTCATAAGCGCAACGAGTTTTGATCGGCCGCCCGGAAGATCAACGTTCGGTAAAGTAATGGTAATATTTTTATCGTTTCTACATATATGCACCACTTGAGGTAGACGAATTTTGCTGTTGGTGTGAACGCCGGCAGTCGATGCCACTTTCTTCTCTCAACCAATGATCCCAAATATTTGAATATTGGAGCCTGTTCGATTTGGGTTCCATCGAGGTGAATACTGGCTTTCAATCCGTCCGTCGTGAGCACTTTGCTTTTTTCCGCATTGATTTTTAACCTATATGATCGAGCGATGCGGGAAATGTCGTATAAGATGTCTGTTGCTTCGGCATCTGTGTCGGCGCTATCGTCGGCGAATATTAAGTCGGTTACGAAGTTGTTGTCGTCGTATCGAACTCCGACTCGTCCATAGAATGCTACACGTATAATTGCGTCTATCACAACGTTGAAGAGAAGTGTCAAAGCGACTTCTCCTTGTCGGACACCTCCTTGAATCGGGAATTACTCGGAAACGAACTCTGCTCGTTGAGCCATCATACGACGCTTGGAGACGTTGCATGATGTTCAATGGCACGTATTCGGCTTCCAAGCCTCTTTATAAGCTGTTCCAATCGATGCATTCGAAAGTGGATTTAAAAACACTAACAGACACGATCCGAATGCCATGTGTTGTGATGAGTCATCACCTTCGGCTTATATCATCTCGGCGGTTACTTATTCCCTACGATTTTAAATTATTCGACGATTTTTTGTAGTCTTCACCTTATTGTCAGTTCGATATCGAGAAACTGATTCGTCGGCTGTTCGATAATAATTGGCAGTTCGTAGGCCGGACTTTATGGACAACCGGATCGTGGTTGTATAGCTGGTGCATAATTCTTTCCACCGCTGCAGGTGCCCATCTGGAGAGTTCACGATAGCTCCTTCCGATTTTTTGATGTCGTCGTTTATTGATATTGTTTTGCGCCTAATCGCCGGATTGCCCGGTACTCGTGCCTCGACGCCGCTTCTTCCATGTCGGCCGCAACGGTATTCCAGTGCGTTTCTTGTTCCGATTTCAGTCTCTGTCGAACTTCTTTGTTTATATTGCTCGAAATTCATTCGTTTCCTGATCGACGAGGTCCAAACAGTTGTCCGAGATCCATGGATGGGTCTATTGTAATGTCGCTCGAAAAAGATAATGGACCCACGCATCACTCGTGCGTGGTGGGTCCACACGTTAGAGAATTGGCCTTCTGCCTTTATTTTGCCTGAATTTTGTGTGTAAAACAAAGCAAAGTAGCTGTTAAGCTGCTGCTAAGTTCGCTGCTTTCAAACTTCAAGGTTTGTTCAGAAGTCGCACCTAAATTTGGACGGACAAAAGTCCTTATCCAGCGCCGGTGCTTGGTTTTTTTGCGCCCGGTGCAGTATCCAATATTGCGCCCCATCAGCTCTTCTTTTTGTGATCGGAATGAAGGCAAATGAAAACAGACACAATTCCTTAAATAGATGAAAATGAATAACGGGAACACTTTTTCAATTTTTTTTAAAGATATTCTGAAATTGCGCCCTCGTCCAACTGCGCCCGGTGCAAGTGCACCATTTGCACCAATGAGAGCGCCGCCCCTGTCCTTATCGTATAGGGACTCACCATAAGACGCAAAAGTACCCCATCAACTCCATCGAAGAAAGCGCCATACTATTTGATCCACCGTAGCGTAGCAATGTATGTAGCACTTTTGTCAAAATTGTATCCAGTTTTACCCGTGTTCCATCGAAGTTTAAAATCTTCTGCCTAAACGGCATCAGTTCTCCGAGAACACAAGATTAGGCCACCTGGGTCATTCTCACCGCATGCAGGTCTCCTTTTCGAGCACATGCCAGTAAAGGGTTTCGTTCATGTATAGGACAATTCGATTACGGAACAACCTTAATTAGTAAATATTTCTGAACACATCTAAGAGCTCAAACGCTCCTCTAAAAATGGACAAACGCGTGCCCATCCATTCTATCTGTCCATAAAACCGAAATTTTTTTGGTTAAAATTGTTTTTATTTCTGTTTTATGGAAAAAATCAGTTTTACGACTGATTTTTGTGACGCTATTATTCTTGCCATTAGGGACACACTATAAATCAGCCATGGCTAACACGGCATCCATCTTCGAACTGATTAACTCGCCCATTATTTAAGCCTAATCCCTTGACTTTTCTCATAAAAAGACTTTTACATAACACGCCAGGAAATCAAATAAAATAAATGACTTGAGAAATGCCCTTTCTTTTGCCAAAACTTCTTTCAACAAAAAAAAAAAACTGAATTCCCAAAATATAATTGACAATCAACTACCCAGGTAATTGTGGCCCTAAACTTGAATCGCCAACATCTAATTACGCAAACCATAGGAAAAGTGAAATTGCCGCGCGGAGTACTTTCGGTTTTCTTAAGCTTCTTCTAAACAAACGAATTCTCACTGCCCAGCATTTTGCGGAAAGTCCACCGCGGCCAGCTTATCAGTTCCCAAAGTCGCTTGTCCAAACAATAGGCGACTTTCTTCATATTAAGTAGTTGTTAGATCCTCCACTTGCGGTCGTTATCTTCCCTCGAAGTCTCGGAAAATATTATTTGCGCAGAAGGTCACTAACTGCTTAGTCAAGACATCACAACCAGGGTACCACAAAAACCGATCCATGACTGCCCAGCGGAGCGTAGGGTACTCTCGATAAAGGGGAGGCCAGACCTTGAATGAAAATCGTGAAAACGTCTTCCATCATCATCGCTCTGTATTGTATTCAGGTGCCTCCGTGGGATCAGGGTCAAAGAATGCTGTCTTTAGCGGCTGTCGTCTTACCTGTACTAGCAGCTTCCAGCCGCACCGTGCAGAATTCCGAGCTAGCCATACTGGGGCAACAGTTGCATGCAGGCACTTGGAAAACTTCAATTATTTTCCACAGCCGCGTGAAATCTCGAGGAGGTGTCTTCATTTCACCTTCTTCTTTCTGGATACCTTTGGAAAACGGGCAAAGAAATCACGTGCGGGTGCCAGAGCATTGTCTTACCGATTGTTTCCTCATCCATCCTCCTTCAAATACCGCGCAGCTCTTCCGATTATTATTATTCCCTCAAGTTCCGGTGCTGTTATGGATCTGTGAATTGGCGCTCTCAGGTGCAATCACAAGTGCTGTCCATAAACTTGAATTTCGATATGAACAAAAAACGAAAAGGGTTAAAAAAAGTGGAGATAATAAGCGGTTTTCGTTTTCGTTGACTCGCGGGTTTGTTTGGGTCTGGACATCGACTTTTTTGGCCACTAACGAGCCTTTAATGGACGGTATCTTCTTTAAGCTCTTGATGTACGTGTGCGACAACAAAGCGGATTGTTTAATGAGTCTCTGTTGGATATCATCGTACGCTGGTCGTTGGCAGTTAATGAAGTGAATGGCATTTAACGTTCGCGAGACACGAAATTTTTCAATCATGATTGTTTTTATTTTTTGGTGTGGCTTATGAATGGAAAATTGGTGAAGATTGTGGCGCTTAGTGACTGATGAAGAAGTTACTTGGGTCGTTTTTTTTTCTATTCTGGAATTCAATTTGAATGAGATAAATGCATTTTCAGTCCTACGAAAAGAAAGCATAATAAACAAAAAGCTTTTCTAGAAAAAAACTGAACTGGAATGGGGAATGATGACTTGATACCCAAAGGGAGTTTTTCAAATAAGAATATCCAGCTCATGAAATGTGGTACGTTGGCAGTCATAGATCAATTTATACTTGGTCCAGCAATCACTGCAAATCCAAGTTCATTTGGGATAGTGGATAAACACTCAGTGACTCAATAGACCGGTTCTCATTCAATTACGGAAGTCCAGCAGCTTGGACGAGATCGGTACTTAGTGGAGGAACCACTTGGAAAAACGACACTCGCGCTTGGAGGACGACAAAGTGCACCAAAAATTAAAAAGCTTTTTTTTTCTACCTGAATAAGCTACAAACGTTTTACTAGTGAAACACTATAAGTGTTTACTTTTTTAAACGTTGCTAAGAGTCGACTTCAACGGTTTAAACACTTAAAGTGTTTAGAAAATAAACACCCGAGTTTGCAGTGATCGCATTTCACATTCGGTTGGATAATATCAACAACTGTAGAATACCCTTGTTGAAGACCCATAGCGTTTACAGTGGATCTAGTGAGTGATAATACGAGTTGTTTTTAAGGCGGGCCAGTATGTAGGATCATGGTTGAAGCCTGATTTGTATCACTTAAAAAATCCCTGACATTAGGATGGTTCTTTGGAGATTTGGAATGTGTAGACTATTCCTTGCGGATCTTCTGTTAGTGCTTTTCAAAGGATATTAAGAGAGGTTCATTACTCGTTAGCTCTACATCATTGGATGGAAGCCAGATAGGTAAACGTTTTATTGACATTAGACAGTACTTCGTCGCAATCAAGAATCACTTCGATGTTCCCATTGGTTGAGTTGGGCATGCGTTGTTGATCATGGGGACAAGTTCTAGTACGACGTAATATCCAAAAAGGTATAAAGTAATTCAGAGTACCAAGTGAAAATCGAGCCCTTTTGTATACCAGCAAAGATGGGTTGTGACTTAGATTCGGCACCATTCAATACCAACTTAATTGAACAATCTGAAACGGAGCTCCTAATACTGGTTGTTGGAATTTCAGTCGACGCTTCAAAGGCCATGATGCCTATAGACTAAGATTTGAGCCGGACTTATACATGAGGCAGTACATTTGCCCTATACGTGATGTTACATTCCTCAATTTAGAATATGACTGTTTTGCAAGTAGGCTTGAAAGATTGTAAGAAGTTCTGTTTGGAAAATACTCGCGATGTTAGGCAAACGATAGAATTCTTGGAGATTAAGCGAGGGGGAAAACATTGGAACTGCTGGATGTTGTGCGAGTTCGGAAATACTAACGGTGGAAGGCTGTTCCAAGAGACTCATTTCAAGAAATATTGTGTTGCGTTTAAATGTAGTAAGAATCTGTGACGGAACTACCTGTAATTTGGACCAATAAAATTCAATATTACCTTTTCATACCTTCAAGAAAGAGCAGAAATGTGCTTCCTCCTCCTTCTCCTACTACTAGCTTTAAGTTGTAATTCCGAGAAGAAGACGAATGAAGTATGTGGCCAGCCGACGTCTTATTCGATTAGTAACACCTTGCAACCAACTCCGATTCATTACTAATAGCCCCTCTCCCAAAAAATTTTCAGAAAAATTCAACCACCAGACCAAAGAGGGGTGATTCTCTCTATAAAAGCTTCACTTCGAAACTTTAAAGCTTCCTACAAAGCTTTAAAACGATCCAGCTATAAAGGAAGCCGCTTCACCAGGCCAAGTCAGTTTTTCACCAGACTTGTTCCGGAGAGATCATCTAATTAGGTCTTATGCCGTGTCGAGGTGTACGATCCGGCACGGTCAGACTACACCCATAGTACATAAAGGCAACTCTACCGAATACCTGTAGAATGTTGTCCAGGCCTTGTCGAGGTGGTGTACTATCCGATAGGGTTCCTGCAACATTTTCTAGACCAGTGTAGGGGTATGACCCGAACCAACCCCGGCAACCACATTCTTCTTCTTCTTTGATCCGTTAGCTGGCGGTCCGAGCGGGACGTCCCCGCAACGGATACGCTGCTGTCGGTGCCGCTAGGCCACAGTAGCAATACCCCTAACAAACCGACAACGTATCAAATACCCCGTTTATGACAAGGTTTAGCAGTTGAGTCGAGGTTGAGTTGAAATTTTGACCACCTTATATTATGTCGAGTCCTGTTCGCTTTGGGTTGAAATACAGTTGAACTTAAATCAAAACATAGCCTCAAATTTTTGTGTAAAATTCTCATTTATAGATAAGTAAAAATTCGAAATGAATAATTTTTTATTCCTGTGCAAGCGTAAACACCGAACACAAAACTAACGCCGAGGGCGAACTGCACGGATAACAAACAAAATGTCAAACAAACCAAATGTCACTTCAACTCAATTTCAATTCAACACGCGTATATGGCGAAATATCAACTCGTCTCAGGTAGGAGAGCTGAGTTGGGTTAAGTGGAGTCACCTGGGTTGAGCCTGTGTTAAACCTAATCATAAACGAGGTACATGTTCCTTTTAGGTCGGGTATTCACCTAGTAGACGGTACTCCTCCTTGTGCATCTGGTCGTTTGGAACTGCCAAAGTCACATCCTTTGTTGTTACTGCAATTAACTTTTTTCATGACACATAACACTTTTGTTTCCTGGCTGTTGGCACCTCGATGGCTAGATCTCTGGTTTAGCCCGGTTGCTTAAAAAATGAACCCATACAAAATCCAAGAATTCAAACGCGAGAGTCTAAGCGACTAGACTGAAAAAAGGTGGATACAGAGAAGAGCATCCTATTATATAAGTTGGAGATCGTGTCCAATTGTCAAAAACATGTTGAGGAATCTTTCGAATGGAATGTAGGTTATTGATAGCAAGTGAAAAAATTTGACTGGACAATGCCTGAGTAATAGCTTTTACTTTCTTACATTTTCATTACTATTTACAATTTTAATATTACAAAGGCCATGCGTAAACAGTGCGTAGACTCCACCAAACTGGCCATTGTTAAACTGAACGTTCAGTATGACAAAACAACAACAATCCCCAACAAAGGATCCTTTTATGCCAAAAGAAATTGGGAAATTCCGACATAGTTTAAAAAAAAATGTTCAAGCCTCCAATTAGCGCTTAATATTAAGTAATTGAATTGCGAGAAAGTGTTCCTCGTCAAAATATTTATTTTTTATTTTTGTGGAAGCACATCAAAGAAACGTCTTCATCCTATTGAAAAATACCTGAGCGAACGTGTATGTAGATACTGCTCGGCGTGGTTTATTTGTAATACGTGCATATGACTGGCAATTAGTTGGCACGGTTTTCCCTCATTTTCATTATTGCTGAGCCAAGGTAACCGATTGAGCACAACTTTCAACCTCCACGTTAGTATCGTACCTGAACTACTGTGCCTTCTTTTATCCTGCACTCTTCTTTGCCGATGGGATGACGACTTGTGCGCCGTGCGATTATTGCCTAGGAGACTTAATTCCACAGCGCACAAGAAAATGCGAAAGAAAGAGTGAAAGAAGACGTTCGAAGGTGGTGCAAAGGTAGAAGAGTGCTGCTCAAGATCCCTGGGAAAGCCTGTTGTGCAATGTCTCGCCAAAGCATGGATGATAGCGACTAGATTTGGTTTTTTTGCAGACGCGTGGTGATAATAGCTTTAAGGTGCTGGATTCTGGACACAATGGACAACGGCAAGGTAAGGTGTAATCTGCTGCGACTGGTCGAACGTGAAAGAACGCGGCTGCATTATGTGTTTTATGATAAGGTGAAGAAGTAAGGTAGCCACCGGATGTTCGTGGAAAAAGTTATTTTACTCGCTGGATTATTTTTTGTTCGTTGCATTCCTAGACGTTAATTATTGTTTTGCATATGGCTTTAGTGATGATAGTAGATTTTTTTTGGTTATGGTATAATTGATTTTTCAAAATGTAATCAATCAATCAACCAGAATTTCAATAAAAAAAATTACTCTGCAGTTCAAGTTTTTATTTTATTTTTAATTACGAACTTGAAAGCGTTCAAATGTGCCAAGGAACTGAATTATAGTATTTTTAGTATTTGGAACGATTCCATATAGCGAAAGTGGAGTTTGCAAACCAATAAATAATTATAAACCAGGATATACTACATACTTGCATAAAATTTTCCACTTTACGAACTTAAATAGCTTTAATGATAATAAAAGAATGTTTTAATGCATATAAGGATTGCAAATGTAGCTATCATGAGTGCAGCTATTAGAGAGTTCATGAATATTGTTGATTTCATAACATAAATGGCAAGGTTTATGGAGCAGTTATATTTCATCTGAGGTAAAATTTCGTTGACAACTTAGAATCGTTGATAGCATGCAATTTGATAATTGTCACAATAAATTTGGCTACGTTGGCAGTTCAAATCCTGATTTCGGACAAGTTAATGGAGTTAGATTGGTTTCGGTTTCAGATAATGTCTTGGTTGTAGATAAACAAATTGACCATTCTTCATAAATTGGAAATTGGACGTATAGCGAAATGTATATGTAAAGATAGTTGGTGGTAAACTTTTTATTTTTAATAAGTACTGAATTCAGGTGTTTTTGTAGACTTTCAAAGACGTAAATTTGTTTTCATCTAAGGGAACAGTTTGCTTTATCTATGAATTGTATTTCTTCAATTTAATGACACGCTCCTTTCCTACAGTATAGTTATAAACTTCTCGCCAAAGACATGCCATATTTTTTACGGATAATTACGGATTATCGACCATAATTTGCCATACTTAGAGTTGTTAAACATAATAAAGTTGTGATCTCCTCGAGATTAATGTGGGTCTTGCTAACCAATTCAAACTAATGTAATCGTTTTTATTATCCATTATAATACGATTCCTTGAATTATTTAATGTCGATCACATCCAATTCGTCGCAATATTTCGTTCCTCGTCCAAAACAACATGTTCCTCCTTTTTCTTTGAGTCGCGGGTATCACTGCCGCTGCCACCAATTTTCCTGTTAACTATAATTTCTATGCCTGACTTATACCATATATACCGATTTTTGACAAGACTCTCTGAATAAACTCTTGTCTAAAGTGGGTTTTTTTGCTTATAACTCGGAAACTATAAACTTTTCCTAAAAAAATCTCGCTATTTGCTACAAATTCCACTATTTAGGTTTATTTCTTTAACGAACCGTTGGGGGTCAAGCGCTAGTTAAAAATTGGAGTATTTCGGCTGTCTCCGCAATAACCTCTTTCCATTCCAAAACTCTGATTTATGATTAATAGTCCAGTCAAAATAGACGAAAAAACGCCATAATTGGAAGATAATTCCGAAGTTGCTGAAAATTGGAACAGCCGTTAAAAACATTATTATACGTAAGCTGTAGAGACTGCCACGCGATTGGGCGGCTGCAAACTTTTTTATTCAAGGTCAAAGGGTCAAAATATCAGTTTTTTGCAAATATCTGCTAAACCGTACGTCTTATCAGAAAATTGTGTTTACAACGTTTGTAGATTAGGCGATTATCTACAAAAAAGTATATTATACATTTTCTCGTAGGAATTGCCATTTCTGAGATATTGTCGTTTTAATAAGTTAAAATACTCATATTCTATCATTCCCGACTTGTAAAGGTCATTAGAAATTTAATAAATCCTTTGTTGGAGTACGCGGCTAATATTTTCAGGGGTGATTCCTGGATATATTTGGAGAAAAAAATTGTTCTACAGAGGGCGGCTATCTCCACTATCCACTAAGATACAGGGTGATTAGGGAAAAATTTTTGTTTTTTTTTTAAATTTACTGAAATTTGAATAACTCCTAAAGTAATTATGATAGAGTAGCCTAATTAGGCTCATCTTTTAGGTAAATGTGTATTCTTTTATTTGGTGTAAAGCACAGTAACCTGAGTGACTCCGTTCAAAAAATATATAGGCTCAAACAATGCTTAGAATCTAGACCTGGCAGATTTCTTCGTTTTTCTCAGAAAATTCGTTACTAACAGTACATTTTTTTTTTGCTTTTCTGATGCACCAAACTATTACCTACAATATTTCCATATACAATAAGTGTTTATTTTGGGTAGTTTTGTAGGTAGTAGTAGTAGTAGTAGTTTTATCGTGTTTTATCGTGAACAAATAAAAAGTTACTCGTCTTTCAACTGCGGCATAATAGCATTGGTTTGAGCCTACATATTTTTTGAACGGAGTCACTCAGGCTGCTATGTTTTACACCAAATTAAAGAATACACATTTACCTAAAAGATGAGCCTAATTAGGCTACTTTATGATAATTACTTTAGGAGTTATTCAAATTTCAGTAAATTTAAAAAAAAAAAACAAAAAATTTTCCCTAATCACCCTGTATCTTAGTGGATAGTGGAGATAGCCGCCCTCTGTAGAACAATTTTTTTCTCCAAATATATCCAGGAATCACCCCTGAAAATATTAGCCCCGTACTCCAACAAAGGATTTATTAAATTTCTGATGACCTTTACAAGTCGGGAATGATAGAATATGAGTATTTTAACTTATTAAAACGACAATATCTCAGAAATGGCAATTCCTACGAGAAAATGTATAATATACTTTTTTGTAGATAATCGCCTAATCTACAAACGTTGTAAACACAATTTTCTGATAAGACGTACGGTTTAGCAGATATTTGCAAAAAACTGATATTTTGACCCTTTGACCTTGAATAAAAAAGTTTGCAGCCGCCCAATCGCGTGGCAGTCTCTACAGCTTACGTATAATAATGTTTTTAACGGCTGTTCCAATTTTCAGCAACTTCGGAATTATCTTCAGTCAAATCTCTAATTTGACTGGACTATTAAAGGCTGAATTCTTAGGAGTGAGAAGTGATGGCACCTGGAACGATATGGCGTTTGGAAAGCTCTAGTAAACTTAATGAAGACAAGTAAATGGTCTCGCTCGTGGCCGTAGAGAAACTGCAGACATTATCAACTAAATTTCGACTAGACACCAGATTATTGGGCATATGGAGCCTACCAAGATGGTTACCAAGGCATTCCCCTTTCGTCCGATGGCTTCACGCTTGTTGTCTAAGATCGCACTTTACACTCCATCTATATATCTAGAGGTTCAGCTTCAATTGCTAGAGAATGAACACAAACCTGACTTCAACAACGTCACGATTTTGGAAGTTGAGAGAGAGAGAGAGGAAGTTGATTGTTGCTAGAAATGCTGCACATCAATGGTCTGACCTTTTCTATTTCTTGCATGGGGGCTCCTTGGCAGGCACTGCGACCTATTTTGTTTGGTCTATTGTGCCATCTCCGTCTTTAAAAAACATAAAGGTTAAGGCTTCTTACATAGCCTAAAACTGATTTAGGGTTACTGTCCCAAATCTCCCGGGAGTAGGGAAGTCACGCTGGAGGAGGCTCAGTCTCTTCCTCGCTGTAGCCTCACAGTCGCACAGCAAGTGCTATTTTTAGCTCCCACCTCTTGAGATTTAAAAGTTTGTCCGCCTTAGCTTTATCAATTTGGACGAATCTTTTAGCTTGACGAGCACCCTGGGTCCTTGACCAGCTATGAAGGAACATCTGGTCAACCCAATTTTTTATGGCCATTTTTACGTGGCAGCTTGCTAAGCTACAGAAAGGTTCAGGACCAATAGGTGATGAGTTTGCGCCTACTCTAGCAAGGCCATCGGCAATTTCATTACCAATGTGATCTTCGTGGCCCGGAATCCACATCAGCGTGACACTATTGTTCCTGCTGAGAAATTTCAGAGATTGGAGACAATCCAGGATAGTCTTTGATGACACTCTGTGCGATTTAATGGCCAGCAGTGCAGCTTGACTGTCCGAGAAAATAATAATGTTAGAGCTATTTGGAGCTCTATTAATACAGGTCTGAGCACACACCTGGATGGCGAGTACCTCAGCCTGAAAAACAGTGGGGGTAATGCTCAGAGCCATGGATATTTTGCTCCTTGGACCATAAACACCCAGCCCTACCCCTATATTGGTTTTGGAACCGTCCGTGTACCAAAAGGCCGTGCTTCCTCTAAAGAGAGGCCTGCCATGTTGCCACTCTGACCTACTTCGAATAATCGTCTAAACGGTTTGTCAAAGTCAAGAGTAGCAGGAATGGTATCGGACAGAGATATCATTGGCTCCAGATTCAGCTCATTGAGGATCGATAAATGATCCAGCAGGTCTCCTGGCTTAAAGGAGAATAGCTCCCGTAGACGCTGTGCCCCTGCCAGAGCCTCTTTTTTCCCCACCAAGTGTAGCGGAGGGAGGTTCAGTAGGGCCTCCATAGCCACAGTCGGACAGGAGCTTCTGGCCCCTGTGATACCAAGACAGGCCATTTTTTGCACCCTGGCCAGCTTAATCATAGCACCCTTTTGTTTGGTCTTAGCCCACCATGCGATGGATGCATATGTGACCATGGGCCTTACGACCGTCGTGTATAGCCAAAATATTAACCTAGGTTTAAGGCCCCAGGTTTTTCCTACAAATTGGCGACAAACATGAAGAGATGTAATTGCCTTGGCAGTCAATTTGAGATTTCCATGAGAGCTTTTGATCCAGGATTATGCCTAGATATTTAGCCTCCTTTGAGAAAACTATTTCTTTGCCGTCCAAAGAGAGAGCTTTTAAATTTAGCTTCCTTCTATAGGTAAATGGTCTGACCTTGACAACCTAAGTAACGCATGTAGACAGCTGATTGGTAGAAGGACAAAGCAGCGAAAACAGACTTTTACTCCTATTGAAGTTTAATCTTGACCCGGAGCCAACTTAGAAAAATTTCTATTATTAAAAAGAGTATATCTAAACCTAGTCTTATTATAGGCCTCCGATCTTCATATTTCCATTGTTTGCATTTTCTCCCTTAACCAAATGTCTATAATTTCTAAATGCCTCTGCATCAATCAACGAACAGATACTCTATTGTATTAAAATATACAAATAAAAAAATCTTCACGTAAAATGCATTATATATAAAATTCGAGTTGAATTCAAGTTGAACTCGCCAATAAGCTTTCTAAACTGAACTGAATCAGTAATTCCCACAACGATCGGTCGGGGCCACGTTTGCACATCATTTTTAAAATGGCAATAAATATTGACCATTTGAATGTTGCTTAAAAACAATGTCGAGAACACCTAAATATTTCAATTCCACATGAATCTTCTATGACCATCACAAATCGTATAATCTACCCACGTAAAATTTTCTTATTCTACATATACTTCAGACCAGTAGCAGCTTAAAAAATTTCATCTAGCCCCAAAAAAATCGATTCGTTTTGCACACAAATCATAAAAGTTTTCATTTTTCTCCATTAAAATTCTCCAAAAAAAAAATATAATTCCACTTGGTATTCCAAATCGAGCTCTATTTTTTAGCTGTAGGCCTGTGGTTAATTTGCAAGAATTTGCGTACAATGCGGCCGCGAGTCAAGGAAGAGCACAGCGAATTGAAGACATCAAGTCCATCATGATGGGCGAAACACCCTTTACGAAATCACACACCATCATCATCATTCCTTATCGTAGCACATCTATGCAGATTCGGATTTGGCCATTTGCGCGACACAAGGTATTCGTCTCACATAAAATTGCACTTTGTCCAATTGCGTGCGCAGCTTTGCATAAATAACTTTCACTGGTCAACGAGCCAAGGAAACTGCCACCTCTGTGCGGCTGCGCGGCGGTGACAACACTTTTTCCAGCCTGGTTGCAAATGCTAGTCATATCGAAACGGAGAGGACTCGCGCCGAAGAAGAGCCCGTTGGCGGTCGTAATGCTAAGATGTTTTGATCGCCCCAAAGAGTGACGCGGCTACGTTGATGGCATTTGCAATTAGTTCAAATATAAATCTGGATTCCACCTGCAATCCCGGCTTTACTTTTATATGCTGATCGTTGCGTTGCACAGACTACGTCCACTTATGCCCATGAAGAAGTCTATCCGTACTCCGGGCACTTTTACCAAATTACATCTTGCGCGCAGAGCCGCCGTTAAATCAGTTTCACTTTCGTCAAGCAATAAAAAACTCGCATTTGGCTACTGGTAAAACGTTCGGCGGAAGGTCGTTATTTTTTAGAAATTCTTTTTGTGCCCAAATTGCCAAATTATTCAAAAATTTTCTTCAATTTCCACAAGGTAATGGAAGAAAAACATGCGTCGTGATTCAGGAGGTTTTTTTGCTGTCGTAATTCCGATGGATTTTCAACAACAATTTTTTTCTGGTCTTTTGAATATTGTCGAGCTGAGTTCGGACGTCGACTTTGGTCCATTCTTAAACATTTGAACTGAACCCAAATCTTTGTCGCCAGATTTCTTTGAGTATGACAATGGAATCTTGCCCAAAAGTGGACCTACCTGAAGTCTTGAGGGCCTATTAATCATTTCCAGAAATAATTGATTATTTTAGGCTTTATGTCGTCTTAAGATAACAACTAGAAATTTTTCTAGTGTGATTGATATGCTAGGAGGTACTTATAATTATTAGTTTGGTTTAGGGTTGGTATTCGGACTTGGGAAATTATTACATTTTACTTCTACATTTTCATTCTGAATTAGTAAAATCCTAAGAAACAAAAATTTACATTCTTTTTGGTACGTAATGATGAAGCATAAAAATATAGACCAAACAAACAGTGTTGCAACCAAAAAATGGTGTATTTGAGGACATGTCTAAAATGTGTTTCCGAGGTTTTAGTAATGCATAATACAAAAGGTATTACCAAATCTGACTGTCACAAACAATAGCTTTAAATAAGTGCAGTATTGTGACCAGAAGTGATATGAGAAAATATAATAATTAATTTTTATGACTTTTATTTTCAGTTCGGTCGTATTTAAACTGTTGCAATTTACTATAGTCAAAGCCTTTATTATGTTACCCAAAAACAAGGAATGACATAAATTACAACATACATAGTTTAGTGATTTCATATAATTTGAAAGATGTTGAAATTTTTTATATCAAAATACTGAAATAAGGTCGATTTAGGATTTTCACGACTGAACTCTGAGAATACACAGCTGATCAAAGTTTTCTTAGCTGTCTCGAACTAGTTTAGACCTGATCATACGGCTTCATATCACTTAAAGTGCCGCTCGGCTATCTTCTTTTTTTTGTACCAACCGGGATCCAATCTTGCCCTCTCGTAACTGTTCTCTCCGCCGGTCCCGATTCTGAGCAGATGTCATCCATGTTGGCATCCCTAATCTCTGAGACTTCTGGTCTACGCCATTCTTCCAGTTGAGATTGGGTCTCCCACGCTGTCGAACCCAATAGATCTTACTATAGAGAACTTTCCGTGCAGGTTCATCTTCATTGGTCATGTCGAACTAGGTCTCTTCTCTTTGATCCATTAGCTGGCAGTCCGAGCGGGACCTCCCCGCAATGGATACCCTACTGTCGGTGTCGTTTTAAAAGTTCGGTTTCTTGCCTAGTTTCTTCGGATTCCCGATATTGGTCAATACGGCAGATCGACCATCCTCCACCCTGGACTTAGGACCAGTTGACGGCGGAGTTGCTGAACTATGTGCTAAACGGAACACGCAAAGAACCTCTTGAAAACGGAGACCAGATCTGTTTAAGAAAAGATATATAGCCGACGTCGAGGAAGACTTAAGGCAGTTAGAAAACAGAAACTGGAAAACACGGAAGAAGGAAACAAGAGCCCACTACCAATCGTATATTTTCATTACCACGAGAACCCGACATAACCAAAAGCATCAAGATCTCCTTTAGCTTCAAGATTTCCCTAAGTTCTTTTCGTCTGTAGAGTAGGTGCGCTCCGCTTTGTTCATGGTGCGACTTGTGGGTGCGAAGGGCTGGTCTTTCTCTACTCTCTTTGGAGATCCGCCCTCCTTGATCCTCGCTACTGGGATCCACTACTGGATTTTGTAACTTCCCCCATACGTAAAGCCAAAGCCCAGTTGTTTTCATCCTAGCTTAGCCCTAATCTGCACCCCAAGAAACTTTGGACCAACATTAAGCAACTTTGTATTCTTGGTAATGAAGGTAATCATGAAGAAGACTAGTCTTGCAGTTTTGCCTAGTCTTGCAAATTTAGCAAGACCAAAGAAAACCAAGATAAGAAAGGACAAGACAAGACTGCAAGAGCAAGATATCAAGACTTTGTGCTCATCACTAAGTGCCGACAGTTTCGAAATAATGAAGAAAACGTCTTGCAAAAAGTCTTGCAGAAAGTCTTGCAAAAAGTCTTGTCTTGGTCTTGCTAAATGTGGCTTTGACAAGACTTTTTGCTCATCATTGCAAGACTTTTGGCTCTTGGTGATGAGCTGATCTTGCAATCTTGTCCTGTCTTGTCTTGGTCTTTGCTTTGCTCTTGCTAAATGTGCAAGACCAGTTTTGCTCATGACAAATTAAGGTGAAACACATATCAACCTAAGCGAGATCCTTATTGCCTAAGCCTAGGTAATAGTAATACTGGTCTTTTTTGTTTCCGCAATTTGGATCACGCATCGGGCACTGCGATTGTGGTCCCTGTTGTCCGGTTTTCGCAAAAGCAGTAGCTGTGAAACTGCACGAGTGAAAATGACCACCGATTTGCGAATGGCTCTTGATTCCAATAATTTGTAAAGCATACAGGAGCCATACTCTCCTTAAAACTAAGCAAATAGAACACGTGATATTTTCATCCTCTGCTTCCTTAATTTGGAGTTATTGCATAATCGATCTCAAAAAGTATGGCTACAAAGTTCAACTTCCGATTCTTTTCCAATAACGCGCGGTGATACGCAGGGTTCCATACTAGGACCGCTGCTTTTCTGCATGTATATAAATGATCTCAGCAGTATCGTGACAAAATGTAAACTGCACATGTATGCAGATGATGTCCAAATTTACTTAAACAGTCCTATTGGCTTGGTTGAGAACTGTGTTTACAACATTAATGCCGATCTCGAGCGTATTTCTCGCCATTTGGCAATTCATGAAAGTGCTCTATTTATCGCTCCAAGATGCCTTTAGGATCAGTAATCAGATTCCATTCTTTTAGTATGTGCAACGTGGTGTGAATTGCGTAATACCGCACGCGGTCTCTGTATTGTTCTAGTTCACAAACGAGATTTTTCTCCCAAGCTTCCTCTTTTCGTCTGTGAATTCTCTTTTGTATTTCTCTTCGCGTGCCCGTGGTCTCTGAGACTTCGGAATTTCTCGGCACGCAGGATTCTTACGTTCAGTTACCAGCTTGCATTCATTCTAGAACCAGTTGTTCCGATCTCTACGACTTCTGCCTAAGCAGAATGGCAGCAGTAATGGCAATATTTTTAAGGTATGTCCAATTCTCGTCGACCCCCGGCATCTCGTGTCCAGAACTTACTCTTCGCTCAACGAGCGCATGTTCTAACGCATGACCATTGCCGTTTCTGGCCATTTCATTGGCCAATGCTTGAAATAATGATTCGAGCCTGATCAGCGGATACAAAGCTTTTCAGTGCTCCCAAAGTCCCATACCAACAATCATCAGGCGGTATATCATGGTCTATTTGGTTTCACCTGCCTCCATTAGAAGATATCCAGATGGCTTTATGGATATCAATACGAATCTAGTACTTGCAACGACCAAGTTCTTGCTTGCTGCCATCTCAATAACGCGTTGTCAATTCTCATTAGTGTTTTCATTCAAGCTGGCAAACATCAATAAACAAATTAAGAAAACCTAAATTGTTTGCCCAACGGATTAATGGTCGGCGTACAAACTGCAGGAACTGAAGTAATCAGTGCTCATCTCTCTTATCAATTGTGGTCACTTAAAGAAGAAAAAACAAACTAATTAAACAAAGTCCAACCCAATATTATCGAAAAACTATGGCTGCAAGCGAACCCACGCGACTTACATACCTTATCTCTTAAATAGTTTGAGAATATGGCATACCTACCGCCGGATAAACACACCTTTTTTTCGCATTGCTTTTCTCCTTTGAGATAACATGGGTTTACTCAGTTTATCAGAACAAGGTACAAGCGAAAGTTTGGGCCATTACTGAAATGAAAATCTAGGTTTGATTTTTTGGTAACAATTCGAGGAATTTTATTCTTTGAGGAAGTTGGATTGATCTTTAAATAAAAAATGTGGATGACGCTGTTGACTATATTGGGAAACATGAAACGAGGATGGGGTAGTGCAATATGCAGGAATTTCATAATCCACAAAAATATCTTCCTCGTGAGATAAGATTTCTTGGAATCCGTCCTTTCTCAAATTACATACCTTCAATATTAAGAAACTAACGATGTCTCACCTGGGATCAATTAGTGCTACATCACGATCTCCTTAAAATTTCATCGATCAACAACTAAAGTCAAAGAATCATAACTCGATTGGACTCGGATGCCTTAAGGCGATTTTCTACAATCATACCAAGTCTAGTCATGAGCAACGACGGAACATCATCTCCTTGTAAACAAATACCTGAGGCTAAATTGCGCTGAACCGTCGTTGAACCTGAACCTGAGAGCATCATCTGAAACTCATGTCGAGCATCGCATTTTGGTATATGAAATCGTCTTCGCGCAGCATCGCACAGAGACACCCGGCCAGGTAAATTCACTTCGAGTGGAAGTGAAGAAGAAATGGGTCACTAGGTATAAAGCCTTATCTTCAGGTTTTACCCGGCATTTGGTCTGTGTAGTTTGGGCCTAGTAGTGTGCGCATCATTGGTCCGTCTTTGGCCAACGTTTCCTCGTTGACTTCGTACAAGCGACGCGCGCACGCAATTTTAGCAATTTCTTCGGCCGTTTGTTTTGAGACACGATTTCTTGGCTCCAGCGTCGTCGTTGGCTTTCCTACTATCGCAGATTTTTCCGTTTTTCCTTTTCTTTTGAAAATCGCAACAAAACCGTTGACTTTTTATTACATTTCCAGCCGCTGGAAGGTTCATTCGCGGCGATTGCTTCTTACGATATAGACGTGCCCTGGCGCGTCCCGTTTCATTGAGTTTGGCGGGCAATTTGAATTTATCTGAACAGACGACACGCATCAAAAAACGAACTGGCGAACGCGGTTGTGACCTTATCAATGTGTCCAGTTGAGTGATTAATTTAATGTCCAAAAGGATTTTAACACCAAACCGATAATGGATTTATAGGGATAACCCACCATAAAGGATACTTAAAGTGAAAAAAAAGTGGTTGGTCCAGTGTGCATTTAAAAGGTCCAAAAAACCTCGTGAGTGTTCTTCGTGTGTTTTTATAGCTTTTTTGTGTTAAGGCAACTTCCAAGAAAACATACCTTAAGGGTTCCTACTAAGCGGATTATCTCAGGACCAGAACCTTTTGGGTACTTGTTAAAATGGTAAGTCATTAAGCCGGTTGGGATCTTAACAAAGAAATTTTGAAGGTTGTCTTCCCTTCGTCCAACCTATGTATGAATAGATTGAATTTTCTGGAATCAACTCCATTCTCTTGATTATGACCGTTGTTGAATCAGAACTCTTCATTCGAAGATCAGGATCCGTTCAATGTGGTGGTCGTTGCACCTCATGAGAAAATTATTATTATAGTTGGCATTTTACACTTAAGTGAAAGTACGCGTACTCGACTGTTTCTATTTTGATTGCTAGACGGGTTTTTGTAGAGTTTATTTGCTTTTCAGTATTGTGTTTCGATTTAGTGCGGTTTTTATGCTGATGAGATTTTTCCTATCTTGAATACCGATCAAGTATCTTTCAATGAAGTCTTTTGATGTAAGTTTGTTTTAAAATATTTCCGCCTTTATAAGTGTACAACAACAAAAGTAGTGTCGGTTATTTAGAGATTGATTATTAGCATTATGTCAAGATGTGAATTGGAGTTATTGATTGGATTTTAATATCTGATATTTACTGAATAGTAGTTATTGAAATTTTTATCAATCTGCTTCTTTTGTAAATAAAGTTCAATACTTGTGGTATTTTTTGTGGCCGTATTGTTAGCGCTATTAAAAATATTACTTTTGGAGAAACGATCACAGCTTTCAAGGATTTATTGAAGAATCAGAACAAATATCGTTTGAAGATAAGACGCAAGGACATGATCTGTGTTGTGATCTGATCACAAAACTTTCTAACCTTAAACATATTTAAGTGTGCATTTTTCTAATTTTTGAAGATGTTTAGCCCAAAAGCAGAAAACTGATCAAGCTTTCATTTGATATAGTCATCGGATAAAGTCTTCTTTTCTTATCAATTAATTCTGAATAAACCGAAATAAGTAAAGATGATTTGTTAAGCTGTAAAAGCAGCAATATTGTTTGTCCTTAGTGCGATAGAGTTTGAAAAGTAAATAAAATTTGGACCAAGATTAGTGCCTTTTCCTGCCTGAATTTCAGCCATTTTTAACTTCCCAGTATAGGAAGTTATTGTAATCGGTCCGAAATCGATAATTTCAACGTATTTTCATCTTTCAAGGTCCCATGATGTCATTTGTGGGATGTGGTCATTTTTTCCTGCACGATATCGCGCGAACCAAAACTAATATCGACTTCGTTGAGGTGTCGTTCGAAGCGTATTAACCGAAATATGATCTGAAAAGATTTTCATGAAATTCGGTCAAGCCGTTTTTTTGTTTAAGCGACGTAAGTGATTTTTGTACCTGCACGATATAGCACGAACCAACCATGATACCGACTTCTTTGAGGTGCCGATCGTAGCGTATTACCGAAAGTACAGTTTGAAAAGATTTTCATAAAATTCGATCGAACGGTATCTACGTTTAAAGGGCGCGTAAGAGATTTTTGTACATGCTCTATAGAACGCAAACCAAAAATGATATTGACTTCATTGAGGTGCCGATCGAAGCGTTGGAATGACACCCGTTCAAAATGAAGTTCACTTTTATGGATTCAGCCGAGCAATAGCTTCCCAAAGAGTCATCACTCGTCAAAATCCGAGTTTTCTTTAAAAACCATTCAACAAATACGTTAACCATTACAAACATGACGAAATTTTCAAACTTTAGTTCAGAACTGTTTGAACGGCGGATTGCTTTCCATGTCCTACAGTTTTGGGAATTGAGTTCATCGCGGGATTTCCAGTGATTACAGTTTGGCCTTTTCGGACAAGTTTAACAAATCCGTTACATTGATTAATTTTGGTACTATCTCCTGAAATCGTTCGAATTGAAAATGAAGTTTTTACCATTGCAGTTTATCATCAGCGCGTCAACACGCTCAAAATGAATTCGCTTTATAGTGTAGCGAACGAAGTGCCAGGGACATGTTTGTTTGCTACTGTTCAACAAACAAAAGTTCTTTAGAAAAGCCTTGCGGATTTACCATTCTTATCGTTATTTCAAAGAGCTTCCTTCCCTCAGGGTAACTTTGACACCAGCTCTGGTACTAGTCAATTTCCTTATCATAATATTCAACATCCATCATACTGGGAAGTTGATCGTGTGGACCGAAAGGGTCGAACCCACATCCCAACTAGTTTTCCAGTAATTTCAGTTTAAAAAAATACGGCTTAATCCCCAAAAAAATTGCGTAGGATAAAGAAATAGGATAAAGGTCCATCCATACACATCCGTAACGGCACGGCACCGATGCTTTCCATATCAGTGGCTTCCGTGATGCATTTTTCACTGACATTCACACAGCACCGCTTTTTCCGTATCAATGCTCAATGTTCACTGACAACTTATCTGACATTTTAGTTTTGAAATTTGAACAGTGATCCCAAGTGCGTCAGGGAATGTGGGTTTGCCCCAGGTGGACTATTCTGGAAGTAGTCGTACAGAAACAAGTTTGGGTGTATTTAAAATAAACTTTACCTAAACTTCTGTTGAATTCTTATAAAATTTTCCGTTGAATTTAAAAAATATTTGTTTCACGTCCCGGACGAATTAAAAAATATCGATGGACATGCATTTTTTTTTGCACGGACGCCTGAAATCGTCGGTGCCCCACAGCATCAGATATCGCGGCTTTCTAATTTGTTTGCATGGAATTATTCGTACTGATTAATTTTTTTTCACTGATGCTCCTAGTACTGCACTGAAGTTGCCGTCACGTCACGGATATGTTTGGATCGACCTTAAGTGAACAACATTCTAGTGATGTTCAAAAATGGTCTTGCTCTTGCATTCTTGATCTGGTTGTCCTATTCGTCTGCAAGAGCAAGCCGTACATATGATGTTTACCTTGGAGGCAGCCATATGCACTTGCTTGCAGGCGGCCATATACTCAGGCAAGCCCCTGATTGCACTACCAATTAAATTCAATCTTAGTACTATGTAATCCCATAACTTTTCAAAAAGCTTGTTGGCGAACAGATTGCCTTTCTAATTGACGCAGTTGATAACGAACAACAACATGGAGTCGGAAAACGCCTGCAACGGATAAAATCAAATTTCAACTAGTTGGGATGTGGGTTTGACCCCTTCGGTCCACACGATTAACTTCCCAGTATGATGAACGAAGATGGAATAAACTGACTTCTTACAAAATAGTTATACGAATATTATGAAATTTTTTTCAGAGCTTTTCTTCGTTAATATTCTTTTTTCGGCACCTCAATGAAGTCGATATAGTTTTTAGTTCGCGCGGTATCGTGCAGGTACAAAAATCATAAACGTCGTTTACACAAAAAAAACGGTTCGACCGAATTTTATGAAAATCTTTTCAGATCATATTTTGGTTAATACTCTTCGAACGGCACCTCAACTAAGTCGATATCTTCTAGGATTCGCGCGATATCGTGCAGGTACAAAAATCACTTACGCCGCTATAACAAAAAAACGGCTCGACCGAATTTTATGAAAATCTTTTCAGATCATATTTTGTTTTATACTCTTCGAACGGCACCTCAACTAAGTCGATATCTTCTAGGGTTCGCGCGATATCGTGCAGGAAAAAATGACCACATCTGTACGCACACACACACACACACATACTTCCTCCCAATTTTTTGCTTAAAATGCTCCTGGGACCTTGAAAGATGAAAATACGTCGAAAATTTCGATTTCGATTTTCGGACCGATTACAATAGCTTCCTATACTGGGAAGTTAATAATAGAACATTGATTGTTATATTTGGGTATGTTTATCAGTAGACACTTCTAAGGTCCTCCGAGGTAGTCTTCTGGGGCCAGTTTTCTTCAGTTTATATATTTCTGATCTACTTTAAAAACTAATATGTATATATTTCACCTCAGCTTCACAGATGAAATAAAAGTTTCCAATCTGATACAAGCCCTCTTTAGTCGTAATTTAATATGTGATATGGTATGCACCATCTCGATCAAATTGGGTATCTGGTATCCTTTTGAAGTGATCATAAAATTTATCAATGTTATGCCGGTCTTTTAGTTTACACCTGGTGATCAAGTATGCTCTTTTTTAGATCCGCTGTATTCAGCCATAAAACAGGCTTGGCAAGGCCGGACAAGAGCAGCTTGATGACCCCGCACCTGTCCACGCAGCAATCCAGGGGCCTGTTGAGCAGGATGTGTCCTAAGGGTCTGTCTTGGAACAAATGCTGATTGTGCCATCTTCTGGTCACGATCGGACCCAGTGTAAATAATACTTTGCTCCAGTCTTATTTGTTTCTAAAAATCGTCTGACCCAACTAATTTTTGGAACTTTACTAATTTCATACAACCCCATATATTCCTCCAAATGTGATTCTATTTCATTGGAACCTTTGGAAATTTTCTTTGGCAGCTTTCTACCAATGCTTCGTCTACGTTGCCAGGGACATACTATCTAACTATATTACAAGGCCAGTCTTACATGTGTCCTATATAGTTTAAATTTCACATTACTTGTGGCAAGAATGTTATTCCGCACATATAAATGCATATTAGTAGGTACATAATTGCAAGTTTTTAAATCGTGATACATAAAACACTTGCTCCCAGTGAGAAAAGTAAAGGGAATGTTTTGTTGAAAATTGCATGATCTATATTTTTTACTATTATTACTTCTGAGCAAGACATGCAATAAAAATTTTTATGCTACCACTATACGATCCACTTGGAGCCCGTCCGTGTAGGGTGGGTGACCTTGATTGTCACGCGGTTCGTGCAGATTTTTGATTTTATTCAATCCTGTTTCCACTTACGAGAGATATTAGGATCCCAAAAAGGTCATGCATAATTTTCGTCTTATCGGCACAAAGATGCGGTGGCTCTATTGGTGACGCTAAGAAAATGCTAGCGGAATCGACTCCAGCGGGGTTCAGAATAGGCCTGAATATATTTTGCGGGTATTAATGATATATTTTGAAGTCATCTGGGTAAAAGAGATGCGAAATATTCTCTAATTTCTTAGACAAGTCAGAGATAAAAATATTGAATAGAGGAGGTCCAAGATAACTACCTTGCGGAACACCAAAAGTTACTTCGTTTTAATTTGAAAGGAATCTTTGAAATCTAATAATCCGTGCTATTCTATTGGAATTTGATTTTATCCATTCAAGGGCAGAACTTGATAATCCAAATTTTTATAGTTTAGTAAGTTTACACCTGAAGGTTTTTAATCTAGAGTTTTTAATCAAAATTCCCATAAGATAAAGTTGTGGTGCAAATACAATTTTTTATTGGATTGATTTGATCTGTGTAGGGCACCAATTTTCTGCTGATTGAAATATTTTCCGCCATGGGGCAAGTCCCTTCAAACAATAATTAAAAACTCCTCCAGAAAAATCTACCTGAAGAGCTTTGCCCCACATAACGAACCTTAATCATGATAGGAAATGTTAACAAGCACCGGAGATCGTGCAAAATTAACCAATAAACTTGCCATTGACAGCAAAAGAAAAAATCTCAAGGCCAATGGCTTAATTGCATCCACATCCCCATCAAACAGGTTCACATTGGAAAGTGATCTCAAAAAAAAAATGTAGTGATCGCAGCACGATCTTCCTGAGTCAACAAAATAATTCTATTAAAATGCCAGCAACAACAAGTAGCACGAAATGTGCGAGTAACTAATATGGATTATGAGGATCATCTCCGGCATTGTCTTCCACGGAACTCGGAAATAAAGGTTTCTCTGTTTTTTTTTTCTTGTTTATGACAAATGATAGAAATTCTTCCCACACTAATAACACGCTTTTAGAGAGACCACCTTCAACTGTTCAGCGCGAAGAGATGCGGCGTCGGCGGCGGCGAAAAGTGAAAATGCAATCACAGTGACGACACCTATTGTTGGCCGAGGGAGTTTCCTATGCACTGATTTCCGTATCACAAAGTACTTTTCAATTTCTGAAATGTGCACCTTTATGAGATAATTAAGAAACTGAAACGTTTCCATTCGCGCAATTTCTTTGCGTGCTGTTGTTGTTGTTTTTCTCACTTCTTCTTCTTCTCTATCTGGTTGACAAATGGCTTATGACAATTTGAATATGGTTTTTCTTTATTCTATGGGAAATGAAGCGGGAAAAAAGCATTTAAAATTTTAGTTTTAAGCATGGAAAATGATTTAAATGCATTGAAATTAGTCTTACTTTCTAGGGGGAATGAATAAGTTTTCGTTATTGTTTTTATTTTATAAATGATCGAAAGTAACTAACTTCTTCATGGTTACTTTGCACGTTAATGCAGGTGGAATTGATTGTTTTTACAGTTTATGCCATTTCAGGTGGAAATTACTGAAAAAACACCCGACGATTTCATCATTATGACAACCTCCAACTAGATTAGGATGTATCGACATCGATATACATCCAATGGCGTCCCAATCACTTCAAAATATCGGTCGACTTTTAACTAACCACTACTACTTTTATTAAATGACGAAGAAACTGCTTATCTATACCAATCAATCTTCAAAATTTCATCATAATCGGCTACTGAAAACCGTTCAAAAATAATGATAATAAAACAATGTTTTTGGTGAAGAACCAGTAATCGATGAAAGATAAAAATTGTGTATATCGATTGCTTGCAATTTGTTGTACACATAGTTGGGGCGATGGCCTTAGAATTGACTAGAATTGACTGGCTTGCAGTGGTTGGAATGTATATGGTCTTATGTTTGTGTACATCTAACTGAACAATATTGATATGCGTATCTTTTTTGGGTTCTAGGAAATATGTTATCTATATCTTAAATTAAAAAGAGGTGCTTTCCCAAATCCGGATGAAGTATGACTAGTCCGTTCATTGAATTTCATGAAAAAGTCTGAGTATGAGGGCAGTAATCAAGTAGAACGAACCCTGCAATCTTAACAAAATATTAAGAGCTGAAATTCCTGATCCCAACCTAGATCTAGTCTATCATGAGATTATTAAGACAACTATAATACACGGCCCATGAGATCTCAATAGGTGCTCACCATGCCTGCTCCAAGAAAGACTCATTTTTTAAGGAAAGTCAATCAAGCTAGGAGATTATTCTCAGTTTTGCAGGAGGATCCCAGCAGACAGTGGGCTCAGTTTTAAAATCAGTGGGATTGATCTTTATAATCGCTGGTGGTGCCATGTAACCCCATCATGTCTCGCACTTTCTCTCACAAATATTGAGAACTGGAATTCAGTAAAATCCAAAAAATACAATCTGCAAAAATATAAACAAAGGGTCTGATCAATCAGCGTTCATCGTTCAAGACTTGGATAACGTTTCGAGACACGAAGCAGGACGATACATTAGCAGCTCTGAGGGAGCCTGGCGCATTCTGTGTTTCCCTATTCACCAGTCCATTCCATCGCCCTGTCCCACCCTCTTCTCCATAAACCACTTCTGCACACTTGTCATGCCATGCGTACGATCGCGTGGAATTAGGCAATGCATGGAAAGGCAATCAAGAAACAAAGAAAGCCTATCACATACCCCGTTTATGACTAGGTTAAAAAGTTGAATCGAGGTTGAGTTGAAATTTTGACCGTCGTATATGATATCGAGTTGAGTTAGGCTTGAACTAAAAGGAAAACATAACCACAAATTTTTTTTGTGAAATTCTAATTTATAGATACGTAAAAATTTAGAACGAAGTAATTTTTTATTCTTGTAACACCGAACACGGCCCGTCGTCACCTGGTCCCAAACCCAGGGTGTGAAAGGAGGAGGAAGGCCGACCTGCTGAATTGGCCAGAATCGGGAAACCGAAGAAACTAGGCAAGAAACTGCATTGTTAAAGCGCACCGACAGCAGCGTATCCGTTGCGCGGACGTCTCGGACCGCCAGCTAACGGATCAAAGATGAAGAAGAACACAAAACTAACGCCGAAGACGAACTTCACGGATAGTAAACAAACAAAACAAATGTTACTTCAACCCAATTGCAACTCAACCGGCGTATATGAGCCAAATATCAACTCGACCCAGGTAGGAGAGCTGAGTTGGGTTGAATGGACCCAGTTTCAACTCCACCCACGTTTATGACTGAATGGAACCTGAATTGGACCTCGGGTGAACCTGGTCATAAACGGGGTAACAGGTTATCCAGGGTTGTCAAAAAAGATCAGATTTTAAGTAGAGTGCACACTATTCATCCCGACAATGCTGAGTGCTACTATCTACGCCTCCTCTAGCACGGGATTTGTGAAGCAATGCCATTTACTGCGCTGAAAGCTTTAGCAGAAGTAGTCCAGCCGACATTTCAAGCGGCCTGCAGAGCATTTGGCTGGCTGGAGAAACATGCACATTGCTATCTGGAAGAGGCCTCTGTCTCTCGTAATAAAATGCGTGAAATATTTAGCAACATGCTTTTCTGCCAAGTTGGAGATCTCCTAAAATTGTGGGGAAAATACTGAGACACTCTTACGGAAGATCATGTGCTGCAGCTAACTTGATTGAATGAGGTAAAACGGGCCACTCTGTGTTCAAGTTACCTCTCAACATGAATAATTCTGAATTTCACCACGAATACCACCTCCCTTTTTTATGTGGTAACATCAAGCTTAGGAATCACCCTTTGTCTAGTCGGCATGGTCGTCCAATTCATGATGTAGTTTCTAGTAGTAAGCTTGATTTGAAGGAGAGAGGGGAAATGAAGGGTCTGGAGGTTGCGTGAGCAGATGTCGACGAACCTTGCGCCTGAACTTTGGGATGTTATATGACTTTGGAAACACCGACTGCGGAAGACAGTTCCACAATACATATGTTCTTTTTATTCGACGCGATTCTCGAGGCCCCGAGCAAAAATGAGTTCAATGTCCCCGTTAATAGAGTTGGGCACGAGTTCACGATCCACGAGACACAGACTGGCACTTGCTTGTCTTATATTGTCGAAGGTGTCAGGTCCTCTAGCTCATGGTTGGCACTCCAATCATGCTATTGCTCAATTAAAACCCTCCCAAACTAATCGAAGTCAAGATTTTGCTATTCAAGAAGGCACAGGTTCAGAGTATGAACCCAACCAGAATAACATACATAAACATAGAAATGTTATTTACAGGGAGGTCTGGAAAATTAATATGAGGTATAGAAAGAATAGTCTTACTAACTCATTTCATCCTTGCTGATGAAGTTGAACTTACCCTATAAGGGACTACAGGCGTGAGATTATGTATACTAACTAATCAACGACTTGAAACTCCAGCAATACATATAATGTAACAACTTTACACGCGGACGAGCTCGGGTATCAGTTAGTATTTTTATCTACTACATCAAAGTAGATCAAGGTTAAAAAAAATTCAAAGAAAATCCTTTTGAAATTGATAACACTAGGCGCTTTGGAAATGATAATACTAAATACGTTAATTATTGTTATGATACTATACGTTGATTTATCAGAATGTTTTTTTTAATAAACTAAAACGTAAATATAAACAAAAAAAGATTAAATAAAAAATATTTCGCGGTCTGTTTATCTTGAGAGCATTGTTTTTTAATTAGTAGATAATTTGTGTAATGTATTGCCAGATCTTAGTATGACATCTGTTATTTGCCTTTAACTATTTCGGTTGCAATTTCTCTCAATGAGCAAATTGAGTTTTACTTTATTAAAATTTACCATTTAATCAATTTATAGTCTATAATAGTGAAGAAAGTAACAACCTGAATTCTATCACTCATATATACCTGTTAATGAAATTCTCCACCGCAAGCTAATCTATTCACTCTTATATATGTGTACCTTTCGCCATTCTGTAACATCGTCATTATTAGATTAAGTGTGCTCTGGCAAAAGTGCAAAAAAAAAAAAAATATGAAACAACTTTCAAATGTTACAGCGCACAGCTTTCGGTGGCGGCTCTTGTAAGCACATAAGTATATGATTTCTCCCATAAACCCCAGGATAAAACCTTCGTGTTTGTTTTTCAGATTAGCCGCTAATTACAATTTTATGTCACACATTCCACCGCTGAAGATGCTCGGCGACGACTAAAACTCGTTTACCTGTGATTAGTGCAAACTTCCTCAATTTTTTTGTTTTTGTTTTACCTGATGAACTCTTCTTTGCCGTATAGTCTACCTTTGGCACGGCTATTGCATAATGGCAATCCTCTTAGCATAAAACAACTTAAAGACTGGTGCGCGGATGGTTAACAATTGCTGAAAAGAAGAACATTTCCGCCTTCATCGTGTCCATATTGTGCTGGATGAACACTTATGGCTGCGCGTAAACTTGACGAAATTGCTAAGGTGGAACTGGGATTTACACGCAACGTTAGCCAGCGTGTGTCTATTGTTGACCATAAAAGACTAGAAGCGCAGAAGGTAGTGATTACTTCGGCTCCTAGATTCACTTAACCTATTGTCCGGGTTTTTTTCTTAGACTTTTAGTGGACTTGCCCAGGATTTCGTAAGACTTTCTTGGTTTTTGGTATTTTGAAGATTTTGGGGTAAAGTTTTACTGCTATAAAACTCGCGGAGTTTGTCGTGGAAATTGCATGTTTTGTAACTCAAGCAGTTTTGTGGACTAAAATATTTGAAAAGTAAAAATGGTCCATTTTTTGTGAAGGAGTTACACTTTTTTGGAATTTTTATTAGTGTTAAGTAGGTTAGTTTCTGGTGGGCATTTTTTTGCGGCTTCAATCGTATTATATGTGAAGAGTCCTAGAAGCATTCTTGACATAAGAATGATTGTTGTCGATTATAGAATTTGTTTCTCAAGAATTGTTCCTCATATGGTTGTGATGAAAATCTATTGCAAATTTTTATTGTGATATCAGTTTCTTATATCTTATGCTTTCACATATAAGTCGGTATTAATTGTTTTCAAAGATATAATAATAGAAGAAGTAAAGGTTCTGAATATGAAAAAAAAAAACAGTTTCCCCACAGATGGCATTTGATTCTAAAAGTCGGTCGCTAAAGTCCTCTTTTTTTAACTTTTTTAACATCTTCAAAAGTATCTTAAGAAATTCCTGGTTCATTCGAAGACTCCACCTCTCTTGGTTTTGAAACTTCTTTCTGAGTCTAGGCTTCTTGTTGACCAATGTATTGGTCCATTAAGTACTATCCATCTTTGTGGATATCTCATATTAGGAAAATTGCTCACGTTAGCACTGGTAGTAAGGTAGTGCACCATCCATTTGGAAGTCCATTTTTCTTCTTGTACTTAACTTGGTATTCACCAGTTAATTTCTCTGTCAAAAAAGATAAAGAGTTTTCTTCATTTAATCTATCTGGCAGTATGTACCGTCAACTGAGTGGTGGTCAATGATTCTAGCATACACATTTATGTTGAAATGAAGCACAAGCAAAGTAGGGATTTATCTCGCCCTTCGTAAGCAAGCTGCGGATGACTCGTCCATCCACCGGATATTCTTGAAGAATTCCATTTTGCCACAGTAACCAAGCACAAAACACAGACCTCGAACAAACAATATTGCAGACTTCACTTACTGGTCTGACAATTTTTGAACTTCTTATCAGGGCACGAAAATGCTTTCTCATGAGAATCTCGTGAGTGAACAATTATAAATTCCTCATTGTAAAATTACTCTCACTCATAAGTGAAGAAAAGGCAACATCGGCTTGCTCACATTCATGAGTCAGTCATGCAAATTACTCACACACGAGTGAGCGCACTTTATAAAAAACAACTCTCGCTCTTGAGTGAGGAGTGAGTCGAATGAGTAGCACGTAGGATTTTCGTACCTTGGCTGAAGCCACACTGGTAAAGGCTTATGATGTTTCTAGCGTATAGGGCCCATCCTGTTTTGTAGGATAGCGGAGAATAATTTATACGCAACGCTTCACTGCGAAATTTAGAGTACGTTGTGAAATCTGCTTTTTTAGGAACCAGGCACAGGATGTCTTTTCTCCAGTCTTCTGGCATCGCTTTTTGCTCTCATACGTGCACAATTAATTCATGAATCGCTTGGTATGATGTAGGCCATCCATACACGCACGATATGCAGCATTCTTACGTTCAGTTGCCAGCTTACATTCATTATCGAACCAATATTTCGGATCTCTACAGTTTCTGCCTAAAGCGGCACATACACTTTCAGTTAAACTGCACAATTTTTCACGTGCGAGGTCGTTTCTCAGCGATAAACTGGATGAACTGTGCCGTTTTGAATTATTTTCACTCAGTTCTCAGACCTGCGCTTCTGGATCAGGCCTGCGCAGGCCAGACAGTTTATCGTTCAGTTCTCTCAGTTTCGACCATTTTCCACTAGTAAAAATATGTACACTGTAAATTTTTTCCAACTAGATTCTAGCAAAATACAACTAGATCACAACTCACGACAAAATGCTGATTTCGGTGATTGGACATTAGATGGCTAGGAAGCCCAAGACTCTTCAGTGGATATCCCTCGGAACATGGAGTGTGTTTGGATCATAAAATTTTGCGCGACAGCTCTCAGCTCCGACCAGGATCTCCCAGTTGTTGCGGCTTCTTCTAGTAGGGTTCTCCTCCACGTTGTTCTAGGTCTTCCTACTCGACGGGAACCTTGCGGATTCCAGTCAAGGGCCTGTTTGGCTAGATTTTCGTTTTCGCGTCGCAAGGTGTGGCCAACCCAATTCCATTTCCTTCGCCTGATTTGGTCGTCTATCCTTTCTTGGCCGGCACGGCGCCAAAGTTCTTCGTTTGAAATTCTATCTTGCCAGCGGATTTTTAGGATACGACGAAGGCATCTGTTGATGAAGACTTGTAGGCGCCCTGTGATGAATTGGGTGACTTTCCATGTTTCGCAACCGTACAAAAGAACTGCCTTAACGTTGGAGTTGAACAGCCGCAATTTGGTGTTAGTTGAGATCTCCGTTGATCTCCATATGCGGGACAGGCATGCACATGCGCCTCGTGCTTTGTTTATTCTGGAACTTACGTCTTCTTCTGCCCCACCATTTTCGGTAATAACACTACCGAGGTAGCAGAATTTATTTACCAGTTCCACGTCACGGTTATTCAGCGCTGCCCGTTCAATGGTGTTTGCTTAATTAGCATGTCACTAATCGGCGGCGATGGTAAGAGAATTTTTTTGACTACGAATTTTGTTTAGGTGAGATAAGTGGAAGGGCGAAAGACAATCTCGTTATAGTAAATTCTAAGCACACACCTCTTGGAATGTAGTCTAGCACTTTAACGCCCAGGCTGATATAACGGGCATTATATGTATATTTGATTAAAATTAATTAATAGCGAAATATTCGGACATCCAAAGAATGAAGGTGTTCCAAAATCAGCACAATAAGATATGTGAAATTTTGCATATGCTAAAGCTTCATTAATTCGGTGAGAAACCATGTTTAGTTATTTACAACAAGTTTTCAGTTCAGAATGTTGAAGCCACCGAATATTTACTTTAAAATCAATAACGTTAACTCTTTTTAACTCCTTCGTCATTTTCAATAACCACATATTCTCACCTGGTATAACAAGTGTCTACAGAAGTCAAATCGTGATATCCATAAGCAAATCATCATCTTCCCAAAACACTTCTGACGCTATGATCTCTTCCACTTTCAAGTTTCTATCAAGGTGAGGAATATGTACGTACGTACAACCACCGATGATGGAGAAATTTTCTTGTTTCCGTAAAAGCTCTCATCAATCACCTTGGGTGCAATGCTTCAAACTTTTTCAGGTACGGATGTGTTATGATAAACTCGGTTTGGTTAAACAGCGCGAAGATAAAATTACATACCAACATATCTGCGGTTTCGGAGTCGGAAAGTAAAAGTCGTTTGCCGGCTCTGATAATAATTGTAGATGAATAATAACGGTGCGAAAATGTTAATGCCTGCGGATTTTTAATCGATTTTGATTGTTTTTCGTGAGTGATTTCGACAGTGAGGTGTATCATTAATATCGATCATGTAATTTTCACCTTCCGATTGAATCTAGATAACAGTAAAGTCGTCATTTGGTCGTTGTTGAAACAATGGTTTGGTTTTCTGATCTTCTTTTTTTCTGTGATTGTCCAAATGTTCCCATTGTTTTCGATTTATAATCGCAGCAATTTCAGGCATTTATCCACCATCATCATTTGGCCAGTTTCGATTTCGTTTGGCACCTCTTAAAATTCCACGAGACTTTCCATGACTGTAAGACATAGGCTTGAAGTCTTCCTATGTTACACTCTATTTGACGCCGTTTTATGTATAGATATATACCGATCTCAGGTAAATTGCACACAAAAAAGCATAAAACACAGCTTGACGCCAGCTGTTTCTCTTCAGCACTTCGGTTTTTTAAGCATTTAGCGCAATCTTCGTGAAGATCCGAGGGAAAATCTTCTTTGGTCTAAAAGTGAAAAACTGTTAAATGCAAGAAATGTTGCTCGTTTGTCTTTTAATTGCTCTATTGATGCCGTTTCATTGCAATTTTTCGCATTAGCCAAGAGCTACGAATTAACTCGAGACATTGTCTAATATAAAATGACATAAAAAACGTCTTCTCTTGTGCAGTTTGTATAAAGTTTATATTTACGTTTCGTAATATTCACGCTTAGATTTCTTCAGAAATCATATCGACAGGGAAAGTGATTAATGCGTGACTACAGGTAGAAGAGTTTTGATTAAGTGAACAAAAAAAATTGGAGTGAACTAATCCGATTGAGCAAATGAATTAGAAAATGAAAATGCTATTGATTGTGATGTATGATGGTTTTCATTAACATCATCATCATGCTGGCGGTATCAAATATGACACGGCATCACTTCATTAGGTGTTCGACAAAGAGATAAATCCAGTAGGAGAAAATCGTGAAATTTTACGCAGTTTTTGTGTTACAAAAGAAAAACGTTACGCAGCAGAGAGTACCACACAAGAAAGGTGTGATTTGAAATTGATTTTTTTATAGATTGGTTCGTGGGAAAATGCCGGTCTTATAGAAAGACCTCAGCAGGCCGAGTGAATCAATCATACTGACAGCAGTAGTTGATCCACTTTGCTATAAGATGTGAAGAGGTCTTCTGCGCAAATATAGGGTGAATTCAAAAACTCAGCACTGCCTAGAACTACAGACTTCTAATTACTGAATTTTGCAGTGCTGCAGCAGTGTTGAATTTTTGAATTCACCCATACTAAGAAAATCTCTGTGTGAGGCTGCCACTCAGTTTGATATAACACTAGGGTCCTGGACACAGTGGGATTAGGGGAAACTGTAGGGCAGATGAGCAGACAGGGAACCGAAGTGGAAAAGACACCCCACTTAACCCGAGTGGGAATGCCCTTAGCCGCCTACAGACTAGCTGTGAGAAAAATCAGCTTAGCTCGAGCTGGGCTGACACAGACCACAGCAAAGGTGAGCCGCACTCTTTATGCAATGTGGCCAACTTTGGACACACAGTGCTCAAAATCTCTTGTCCAGTTGAACAAAAAGGAGATAACCCATGTAGTAAAGGTGCTGACTGGTCGCTGTCCCTTTGGCCCGCACGCCAAAAGATTAGGACTTCCCCACAACGACTTATGCAGAAGTTGTGGTAATGAAGAAGAGGAAGAAACTGCCTCCAATCTTCTCTGTACATGTCCCGCCCTCGCAAGGAAAAAAGCGACCTTGCTTGGCTCACCCTTCCTTGATGGATTGAGCGAGCTGCAAAATACTAATGTTCTTAACCTCTGTCGCTTTATGAAAAGCTCAAAATGGCTTGAAATTGCCTGAACTCGTCCCCAACACTAGAATGGCATCACAATGGGCTCAATGGCGTGCCTAAGTGGACTCCCTAGTGGGTGCAGCCATTTCAACCTAACCTAAGTAATTTAAGCAGATTATGAAACCGGAGAAATGCGCCAAGATTACACTAGTGTCGTCATCAAGTCTGTACTGTAGAAAGTGGATAAAACCGTATGGTACTACGCTAGTGAAAATAAAGTTTGGCTTACCATTTTGGCCCCTGGAAAAGAATAACCACCTCTGAATAGTTCTAGAAAATAAACAAACATAGTAAATATTATAAGTACCTACCATACACTCGCTATTGCGCCTATTACGTGCGTTCGCGACGACGAACTGTACTGTTTTCAACAAAAGGTGTTATTTCAAATTTCGCGCCAATTTCGATAAGGTGGATGCCCTAGCTATACACGGCTCTGATATTTTATTTATCGGTCCGAAGCCAGTTACTGAGGCACCCATCAGTTTGCTGAAGAGGGCTCTTGATGTGTTTTTGGGTTCGGGACAAGCCCCTTTAAAAATGCTGCTGGCGCCACTGCTGTGAATGGATTGATTAACCGAACTATGTTGACTGACTCTTTTTGCCTGCCAAGAAACCAAGAAATTGATGCTATGCATGTGGACGACATTTATTTTCAACAGGACGGCACCACCTGCCGCACAGCTCGTAAAACTATGGCTCTATTACGTGAAAAATGGCACCTCTTGTTGAAAGACCCTGTAAGAGTTTCACAGTAATGTTCTAAACATAATAGAGCGATCGACGAAGGTGCAAGGACCAATTGAACAAACGGGTTTGTCTGAAGATTCTCATAACTCCGGCTACAATTACATCAAACGAATGAATTTAGTTTCTAAGTTTTCACTGTCGCCTACCAAAGATGTCAGCTTTCGTCCCTGAAACCAGCTTTTTATCGCAGTGTACTCTAGTTAGAAACATAGTCAATGCAGAGCGGCTTACACCGGAACTCAAGTCTTTTACACAGAACTTAATTAAGAATTCACAAGAAATTAATCACGCTTCTCATTAACGGCGACATTAGATACAAGGCGTGTTTTATGTTCTAGCTTGATGAAGCACGACCTGTGACATCGTCCTGTTGGAACACAATATGCTGTAAGCCCAAATGATTCAATTCTGGTGCAAGAAAATTCTTCAACATGTCGCGGTAGGGATCCCCAGTATCTGTTACAGCATTGCCTCTAGCATCCTTGAAGAAATACAACCCTATGATGTCGCGGGTCTAAATGACTCACTCATTCTACTAATAACTCACTCATTCTAGATTTTCGGCTATTCCGTCTTTGTTAATAAGCCGGAAAAGTTAAAATGTGCCTTGTAACTCATGATAATTTGCCAAAAATGCTGACCGTCTATACCCAACTGTAAAACCCGCTGTTACCCAATGCTCCATAACAAATTATTATCCACCACTGTTCACAACTGTTAAATTTGTACACACACTTGAACCAAAATAGCGGAAGGAAAGGCCTAAGCATAAAATGCATTCTCTTTTTCAAACCGGTTTCAGATCAGTAGATAACCTTATTACCCAAAGGCTATGTGTTGTAATATTTAGTACCTGGTAGGTAGTACGCCTATACCGATCGTTGATCCTTCCGATTCTTCTTTATGGATCGGAAACGTGGACCCTACTTAAGCTGGACATCAACAAACGCGAGGTCTTCTAAATACGATGCTTAAGGTAGATTCTGAGTATCACACTCCACGATCGCCTTCGAAACGAGACAGTTAGACAAAGATACGATCAACACTGATACTGACACTGATCGAAGAAGAAAAACAAAAACGTCGACTACGGTGGTTTGGATATGTTTGCCGAAGAGATGATAACCGCTTGCCACGTAGACTTCTCTGGCGAGACCGTCCGGCAGACTGGAGAATTCAGTGATCGGCTTACTAGGTATTCAAAGAGCCTGACATCACCATCCTACGCTAGATAGACCATGTAATGAGGATGCCTAAAGAAGCGCTGCCAATAATCCAGCTCCTCCAAACGCTCCAAAGGAGGAGAGCATAAGGAAGACCATATAAAGACGATATAGAAATGAGCTTACGTACAATTAGAATTAACTACTGCAAGACAAACTGGCGTGTACCTCACCTTTCTGACGTCAAAATATCCTTAAAAATCCCAGCAGGATCAGCAAAAAAATACAGATAGACTCTGCATAGTGTAACCACTAGCACAGCTTTAAAAAAATGCGTAAAATACATGTGCCACATAAAAGAGCAAGAAAACAACAAATAAACAAACAAAAACATCCAATCCGATTCCAGGAAAACTCCTAGAAATTCCTAAAATTATTCCATCAAGAAAAACATTTCGTTTTGAGATAAATCCTTTATCGATCGAAAAGCAATCAAAATTAATGATGCACTACCGGCATCACATACTCACTAGCTACCAGACCTGATCATCATCCATCATATACCTACCTGGTCCCGGCTTTAACTCAGCCATAACAGGTTCACTTGATCTTGGCCTTGGCCCTCACCATTTTTTCTTTTCGTGTTTCTTTTTTCCCATTTGCTTTCCATTTTCTTCTTATGTGTGCCTCTATGCTCCCGCATAATTTTTTCTCATGAATATTCAACAACAACAACAATCGATCATTAGCTACTCGATCTCGATCGCCACCACTCATGTGATCATGTCACTTTCTGGAGCACTTTGGTGGGCAAGTGCGTCTCGATCACTGATATACATAGTTGACCACCAGCCATCAATCATTCAATGGCTCTTTACTAGCGTCCAGTTTTCCGCCGATTAAGAAGGAAAAGTATGAAAGGCACAAGGAAATTACAAAGAAAGTTGGCTTGCTTCGGAGATGTTTGCCTGCTGCAATGGACCCGGTGATATTGCTTCGAGCACCAGACACCTAATGGTGGAGAGGAATTTGATATAATTTTGCCTTCCGTAGAAAATTGATGTCTACAAGTCTGGTGCAATTTTTTTTTGTTTTTGAGGCGAAATTCTCACACCCAGTCAGTGTACGAACACACGACCTAGTCCCCTACATAAGACGAATTTGCTCCTCGTTGCTGTTGACAACATCTCTCAAAAACCGGTCCGTCTGTTGCGCGATTTTCCTTTCGAGCGCATTCAGAAGATCTTGAAAGAAACTAAGGTGGCGCGAAATAGATTCAAGTATGTGCATTCAACTGCATCATGATTGGCTTGCATGAATGGTTTGACACGAATTTTGTTTTAGTTTTTAATTTTTTGCTTGTTTTATTCTTAAGAGTTTAGTTGTAAGTAATAATTTCGTATGGGTGCGGCAATTGTGATCGTTCGTCGACATTGCAACAATGGGATGGTGCCGGTTGTAGATTATCTTCCAAGTTTCTTTTAGACGAATTACTGTTCGTAATTCCTTAAGAGAGAATCTTGTTGATCTGGGTTGAAACCTACAAATGCGACATTCGGGCTCATCATTCACTGGCGTTGTGAGCGTTGGCTTCCTCAGGAATCCTTTTTCATCAATTTTTGATGCCAAGCCAGTAATATCCAATAAAACAGAACTAATGGCCAAAGGTTTATACCACGCTTGCTAGAGTAGTCGCTGAGCCTCTGGTCAATCGTATCAACACCCCCCTTTATTTTCATTGAGTAGTATAACTATGTCAGAGTTGGCTCAGTGACCTCATCGGTTGTGGGTTAGGATGTGAGCTTTATTCGGGTCAAGAACCTGTGTGGTGAGCTTTAGTTGTGAGCGCCATCTATGTGAAACTAGTTGAACTTCATAGTGGTGGCTTAGTATGTCTTGGGTGGGCTTTCGTTCTGGATTTTAAAACCAAATTATTATATTAAACATTTCATGATTCTTTCACCATTGAACACTAACGTAATTTCATTTTTTCTTCTCTTTTTAGATGGCTCAAAAGATAATACTTATATTAATAATAGCAGCACACTCAGTCCATAGTACAGCACCAGCAGATCATTTAGTACCGCCGCCACAAGTTCTTACTAGAATAACAATACCAGGCATTAAGCTACCGCAATCTGAACCACCAGGATTTATGCAACGAATAGCAAGGTGGTTAGGTTTTGGACAAAATCCAAAAGAGCAACAGCTTCAGGCATCATATCAGTATCCACAATATAAGGAGCCACCTCATGCAAATCCTTATCAATATCATCGCCCAAAGGCTCTATGCAATCCATGTAATAAAGTGCCATGGATACCTATGTTTCCCGGGAATTTGCAATATCCTCTAGTGAAGGGTCATTTCAACCAGCCAGCATCTCCACAAATAAAGTTTAACCATTTTCAAAATAATAATTACAATGGTAACAACCAGCACATTTCATTATCAACATACAGTCCACCACAACAGCCAGTGCCACAGCAATATGCTCCTGCTTATACATTTCAACCACCACATGTTCAACGAGCTGTGAAATTCAATCATCCTTCCCCAAATGCAATTAATAATCTTTACTTGGACCATTTACCATCGACGAATGTTTTGAGTGTTGAGAAAAGTCCGATACCACAACAAAAGTTGGCACCAATTCCAGTTCCAAATTTGAGCGCAACACCAATTCCGCCGCTTTATGATGCAACACCGTTTAATAAGGATGTAGTAAGGCCGAATAGACAGCAGCCACCTTTGAATCTGCTTGAGATCGTTGATTCACAAAATAATGCTGTACATAGCCAAAATTTCCCACCTAATTTTAAACCTTTGGATGGGGAGCCATCTTTTGAAATTGTACAAAGTGTCCCTGTTACAGATTTTGTGTCATCTGTGGAATACCCGGCTAATATAATTCAGTCGCAGGTTATTGATCTGTCTCAGCAGCAACAAAATCAAAATCAGAATCAACAAAATCAGCATCAACAAAATCAACAACATCAACAGAATCAACATCAACAAAATCAACATCAACAAAATCAACAACAACAAAATCAGTTTCAACAAAATCAACATCAACAAAATGAGCAACAGTTGCAAGACATTAACCACCAACAGCAATTACAGCATGAGCACCTACAAGAACTGCAGCAACAGTTTCAGCAGCAGGAAAAGCATAATCAGGAACAACAATTGCAATTGCAGCATCAGCATCAGCAACAACAGCAGCAACAGCAATATCAAGAACAACAGCAATATTTGGACCAACAGCATCAGCAACAACAAATCCAAGAAGTTGCAAATGAACATCCAAAACTTATCGAACTTGGAACCTTCGATCAAATTCCACAAAACGATCCAATCCATCAGACACCGGACTACTTGTCCGATCCAATAATAGTGCACAATCACAACACAGAACCCGACAATTATCCAGAAGCTTCTTCACACAATATATCCTACAATCACGAAAATCACATTGAACCTATCGGTTATGTAAATCCACCTACGGAAATATTTTTACCGACAATTCCAAGCACAATAAGACCAACTGAAGGTACAACTTCAGATCATACAACAGTAGAAATTGTACCTTCAGTACAAACAGCATCATGGGTACCAACCTCATCATCACCAGTTCCAAGAACGAAGGATCGTGAAACACCCAGAAAATTACTCGATTCTCCGATTCTTTACATGCAAGGAAGTTCCCCCAGACCCTTCACTCGAGACCCTAGTGATTTAAGAGTTCGTAGCTCAACATACGAATATAACCTTTGGCAGCCATCACCCACACCGACACCTTGGATTTTTGCACCGACACCGACGTCAACTTATTCGTCATCAGATGCGAGTGGCCAATGGGCTGGTATATCTCCACCATCGCAGTTCCAACCGAACCCGGCATTTTTACCACAACCATCTGAAAAACGCCCAAAACAAATTCATCAGATCATCATTCCCTATACAACGAAGAACAAACCTAGTCCATTCAAACCGAGAGACGAACAGAACGATCAGCCTATTGTTGATAGTCGATATTCAAACTGGGCAAATTCACAGGAAATTGATCAACATGAAGAACAAGAATCAAAGTTAGTTACTGCAACAGAACCCCCACTCAAGAAATCAACCAAATATTTAACGAAGATACTGGCATCAAACATCCGAGAACTTCTGAAAAAAGAGCATGAACACAAAAACAAAACCAAACCTCAATTTGATTTCTCCAAACTTCAGAAAAACATCGATGATTGGACAGAACAGGAGTTCACGTCTCTAGCTCACAAGGCGAGCACAGCATCGCTATATGGACGATCAAAGAATATTCCAAATGAATACTTAACAACAACCCCAGCCATTGATGAAACTACTGTTGATACCACTGAGGAACCTCCGATAACAACAACTTATATTTCGTTGCTAGATGAAAATGAAATACAGAAGTATGATTTCTTGTCACAGTTTGTCGAAAGCAACCAAATTGGTCAGTTGGAATATTTGAAGGATCCGTCAACTACAACTACAACAACTACGACAACGTCAACGACAACAACAGAATCGCCACCAATTTCTCCGTTTTATGTACGAACAGTGCCACCAACCCAGTCATTAAATGAACTTTGGAATAGACTTAAGGTTTCAATATCACCTCAAACAAAAGAGAAGGTTTATGTGGTAACACCTCAGCCAGTGTTTCAGCAAAAAACTACGACGGACTCAATTGGAACGTTTAAATCACCGCGGTTTTTAGTTAGACCAACTCCTGGAAGTGGTAAGAATAAAATGATTTTTTTTATTGACTTACCCATCTATTCTAAAATTGTGACCAGTCATAAGTCACAAGCTAAAGTGCAACTAGCGCTTACTTCTTAGGAATTTCTTATTTTGATTTCTCTGGTTGGTCAATATTGACAGAAGTTATGTCTACTTCACTTTGTACCTCACTTTTACGTTACTTTTCATTTTGTCATTGCGTTGTGACATGTGACTGCTTTTAGAATACGGGAGTATATTTTAATTTATAATTTTAAAACCTTTTGTTTTCTGAAATCTGCAGAAATGTATATTAGTACTTGTGGGTTATTTGTCGGCATTCATTTTTTTTATAGAAGTGAAGATGGTTTAAGCTGAAGTATTACAAACTCGAGCAACCAAATTCGATAGTCTCATACGAATTCTCACCTTCATCACAAAACGTGAATAGTTGTGGATTTATAGTATTGGGCTGTTGACGAAACTATTACCCACAATCATCTTTATCGCTCGAAGGTTCCATCATTAAGTTAGGTTCATTCTTGATCCAGGCTGACGATTCGGCCATCATGATCCTGGACGTCCTCGTCCAAGTCGTAATCTCTCATATCTGATGCCAGGGAACACCAACGCTTTATGTTGTCCAAAATGGCTCCTTAGTCCTCCGCGATTCGGGCTCGACTACATACCTATAGTTCGAAAGCACTTTCGTAACTACACATGGCCTTCTGAACTTCGGTTCCAACTTCATCCATTCTCCTGAGGCTGCAGGTTCGTAGCATTCCACCACTATCCCGCCAACCTGGTAAGTAGTCGGTGTCCGCCGGTTGGATTCTTTCCATTTCGCTGCTTACTGCTGTCATTCTGTCGGCTATTGGATCCTTAAAGCATGCGTCAATTGGATCCTTAAAGCATGCGTCATCATCATGCAGCTCTAGGATCAATTGTTTGGTCTTCAAGTCTCTTAGCCGGTAGCTAAAAATTAGATCATGAGCTCTGGGGGAGGTTCGGGCTCAAAACCATCAGTAAAGAAGTTTGCGGCGCCCTGAAAACTATCTGGGGGGCAATTCTGGTTCGGTGCAGTGAAAACGTGAAAACACTTTACACGTTTACACCTTAGTTTGCGATTCTTATACCGTGCAAACCATTGTCAAAAACTTTGCACGTATAAAATTTTTGTACACCGTGAAATTTAGAGTGAAGTCATGAAAAGTTTACACTTTAGATATGTACCTACTAGATTTGATAAACTGTCACTTGCTAGTATAAAATTCAATTCAGCCTTTATTCAGCATTAAGTTTACACGAGTGCAACGAGAATCGCTTTTTCAGGTTGAGTGCAGTGATAAAGTGAAAAAAGGTGTGTAAAACGTCAAGTGTAAACTTTTTTTCACGTTTTCACTGCACCGAACCAGAATTGACTCCCTGGTCTATTTCTCCACTTACGATGGTATACCACTGGCTTTATCTGCTTTGAGCCGGGCGCCGCGGTAAACTTCACCGACTGTAGCTACTGCAGCTTTGTACAGCTCTGCGGATCTTGTGCTGACGCAGTCCCTTAACTTTATGCTGCCTTGATACCATCTGGCATCAAGGAATGAGGGGGAGGTCCTGGGTTATCCCTCAGCACCTCCATAGCCGCTTTGTCTAGGGCGACTTGCAGCCACCGCCATTGGTGTTTAGGGCTCTTCCCAATTTCGTCGTTCTCGTCCAGGACGCCGATTATTTTGCGATCCTTCACTATTTCTTTGAAGGTATCGCTTTGGTTCCCTGCGTCTTGCACCTTTTTGGAACTGGACTGTGGGTGCTTGGTTCCTCCCCAGATCGTTGACGTTTAGAGGCTGGTGCACCGCTTTAGCGTAAAGTTGGATGGCTTGCTTTACCCAAGCGATGTCATCCCGGACTTTCAAGTAGTCCTCCTTCGACACTTTGTCTTCGCTGAACGGGTTGTTCGCCAAGCGGCAATGGATTCTGCTGGCCAGGCGAACTTCTTGATGACCTGCCGTTGTCGAGTCAGATCTTCTTAGGTTGTTGGCCCTCTGAGCTGAGCTAATTTTTTAATCTGGGTCCGCAGCCAAGCTGATTATGGGTACGGTTCGTATTACACCTTCATCCAACCCAGAGGATTGGGGATTGTGGATAAGCAGCGGAGTTAAAGTTTTGTTTTCTGTGCACAGATCTTGCTTTTGGCCATCAAAGGCTCTATTCACCAGTAGTATTCGTCTAGTTATTTCTTCTTTTTTTTCGTTTCTTTCTGTAATTGTTGACTAAAGCATGCCACAAACGGAAACCCAAAGTCCTGTAGCTGCACAAAATCTGCTTTTGTCAAATTCAAAGCTTTCCTCAATTGAATTTTCAGTAAAGATTTTTCAAAGAAGCTTTTGCGTATGGATGCATACGCCCTCGCTTACGAGTATAATGGTCCATGCAAATATTTTGAATGTTTATATAAAATGTATTCAGTTTCAGCTTCTTTCCCAATTTCGAAATTTATTCAAATGTTAACAAATTTTTATTTTAGTTTGACTGATTTTTTTTTCGAAAATACCTAATTTTGGGCGGTCATAACAGTCTATTAGACAAAACCACTAAAAAACTTCCGTTCTAATCTTTCCATGTAAAAATCAATGAAAGCTTTACCCCGTGTATGACTAGGTTCAACCCAGGCTCAAGCCAGTTATAATCCCGAGTCGAAATGAAACTGGGTCCACTCAACTCAACTTAGCACTCCTACCTATAAATGAGAATTTAACGCCAAAATTTGAGGTTGATGTCAGTTCAACTCTATTTCAACCAATAGTGAAGTAAACTTGACATCATATACGCTGGTCGAAATTTAAACTCAACCTAGACTCAACTTTACTTGACTCAACTAAGTCATAGACTGGCGACTTGAAATCTCTTTTAGTCGTTACAAGTCCATTTAGATTCATAGAAAGAATTTTAAGATTTTTATTTTATTTTATAGGTTTCACACAAATATCTACAACATCAGAAAAACCTTCAACACCAGGCTACACTCCGCAACTTTTCGGATTAATGGGAATATCAGCATACATCCCACCAGCACCTGTAGAAACTTTGGACGGACACTCTAAAGTAACATCAAATTTTAACTCTACCTAAACTTTTTATCATACAAATGTTCAAAAACTAACATTTCTCCCCAAATTTTAGGTAATAACAGTAGTAACGCCATCATCCAACAAGCAACAATCCCCCGAAGAAGAAGAAACATCTTCAACGAATTTGGCATCATCACCAGCTTCCAACAACACTACCACAACAACAACAGCCGGAAGCTAAAACCAAATTAAACCTCGGAATTTTTGTACTTTTAATATCCTTTTACCAGTCCTTAAACGAAAAATAAGGTGCCAGTGAGAGTGTGAATGGACTTTTTTAAAAATATTGTTTTTTATTTGAGTGTGTGCTTAATGCCTTGATGCGCTTTTTAGCACTAAGCGGCAGACTGATCAGACGATTGCTGTGATAATCCTGGAATTCCTTATGTGTATTTTCTTAATTTTTTTCTTATTTTTTTGCTTTTCGTAGTATTTATAAGATCCTTTTATGTAAATCCTTGTGAAAATTATATTTTTTTTCATTTATTTTTTTGTGTAAAGTGCTTTTGAAAAAATTAATTTGAAAAGTGAATACCGCATTGTCACAGTTGTCGTTTTTTTAAAGATATTTTCATTTTCTGAGAGTATAAATAAAATGTTAGATTAAGATGGAATTAACTTTTGTAACAAGTAATTTTATTAAAAGAAATAAAATTTAATTACATAATATAGAAAAATTGTTGAAATGATTGTGAGATTGAATAAATTTAATCGCGAAGAGTTGAGCTTTTTGCAAAGCTTTCAAGTTTTGGTTTGAGTATGTGATAAATCAATTTTAAATATAGGCCTCGATTCCCAGATCCGACGGGAGGGAAGTGAGTTGCGGATTTGACACTTTGCGATTCTCAGATCCGCAACCCCGAATTTCTTTTTGACATTTTCCGCGCTGTAAAAGTGTGATCCGCAACAAATTTTCTGCGGATTTGAACGACAAATGCGCCTGAGATAATCCGACATCATATATTTCATTATCGCGTGAGTTTTCATTCAGAATTTTCGATTTAAACCAATCCGGGACTGCGGATTTGAGAATCGCAAAGTGTCAAATCCTCACTCACTTCCCTCCCGTAGGATCTGGGAATCGAGGCCATAAAAAAAAGCTAAGCTATTGCGACTGCGTTACACTTGTTAATAATAATATGAAATAAATCTAAGTTGTTATCATTGATGATCGCACGATGACCTGAAAGGAGAGGTAAGGAAATTAATCTAAAGTGTGAAGAAAAGAAAGCAGGAATATTATATTTAAGTAGGACCAAAGGAAAGGCAAAGGATCATGCCGTGGAGTGAAATCGAACAAGAAATGGTGGTCGGACGATCTAACCTCTAGACTACCGAGGCTGGCAAGTATCGTTTGTTCCTGTGTAATTTTTAGATTAAAATGTTTGGTTTACAAACTATTGCGATAATTTAAAAGGAGTTTCTTAATCAAGATGAAGGAAATAGTATGAAAGTGACTTTTTTACGTGTTTTTCTCATTTCCAACTTCATCAACATCAAATTCAACTGAGGAGACAAATATCAAAAGAACTGAAATTGAATTAATCTAGATTTAGTAAATAGTTACACTAGAGTGAAAGGAACAAAAAACATATTTTATACAAGATAATATTTGTGTCTGGACAAAGAAGCTAAATAAGACCAGATCCAAGGCTCATTGTTCGCATTACATTCCATCTCATTTAATTAGTCTGTCTTGGTCTTCCGTTTGCTCATTTCTAATTTCTACATGAGGATTTATCGGATGCGAAGTTAGAACTAGATCACCCATTTTCTGAGTGGGTATAACTTTTCGAGTTCTACCATGGTAAAGGGTTGACGATGGTTTTCAACCTGTTTACGATAAACAATCTATAAGTCAGCCTAAGAACAATTAGGATACACGCTAATGACCTCAGCAGCTTCCCAGGACTACTGACTTAACCCTTAACCACCGTTACCGGTCTCTCAAACCGTCAAGCTAGTGATATTGATTCTGACACAAGTGTATTATTGAAAACGAAAATGATAGAAACTCTAAAATGAATGTAATGGGAACAATGAGGAGGAAGATGAAGACGAATGAGACCTCCAATCCGATGGTGAAGAATCTAACGGCGACTAGTTTTACGGAAAAAAATATTTCAAATGGTCAGCTGAACCCAAAAATCCAAGAACTAGGACTAGAAGACTTAATATTGATATGTAACTTCCCGGATTACGAGGCCGTAGTCGTCTTAACGAAGCGTGCTGCGAAGATATCTGGAGTCTGTTAATTTATGCTACCATATTTTCAGAAGCTGTACGTTGGACAATTCAGAGAATTTAGAAATGTAGATAAGGCTGAGCTCAAGGCCTTTATAGGACTAATTTTCTACTTTGCAGCATTCAAGTCATTATGCCACAGGCAATAAAAACCATTTGCCATTTTGCTAAGTACTCTTAGATTTGATGACCCTGATACCAGAAAAGAACGTAGCAAGACTGATTCAACTACGCCCATTTCAGTCATGGCATTAAACTCATGGCACTAACTGTGGAGACACCGGCAGAGATGGTGTGGGACATGGTACAATATGGTACATGGTACATGGTATTATTGTACCATGGTGTGGGGCTGAGATTTGACGCCATCCAACCCTATGTTGAATGAACGGCGATAAAGAAAACTTTCGCTCCAGTTCTTCAGATCTGAACCAACTTCAATAGCTTGAGGTTAAGCTAGAATATCTGAGTTTGTCAGACACGTCCCCGTCCCCGTACTGTCTGCCACTTTGGAGTTGGTTCGACTCTATATACATACCTATACATACCTCGTTGATTCTCGTTTTCATGGCTTTGGAGAGAATAGAAATAATTGCAATTGAGCGGTAGTTGGAGGGGTTGCTGGAATTACTTTCTTCGCTATGGGTTGGATATGAGCAACTTTCTACGAGTCTGGATAACTTTCGCAGAGGATTAGCCAAAGCGTTATTTCCTTAAATCGATATGGGGTATATGGCCGGGTTCAGTGGTTTTGGCATCCAGTTTTTCCAGGCAAATTTTTACCTAACATATAACCCTGAAGAAGACCCTATCCATTGAGTGGAACTCTTGGGGCAGGGGATGTTATAAAAGTGTCAAAATTTACATCTAACAGAGATGCTCATAAGTCAGCCTTCGATTTGCTGTTTGTTATCACCTAACCCTTGCAGATAAAAAAGCTGGTTGTGGATGTAGTTCATGATAGAACCACATGTTGCATTAATGAGTTGACCTCTAAACTTGTTGTCAAATAGTGATTTGAATTTCAGGAGATTTTTAGGGGTATGTACACACAATGGAGCGATGCAGTCTCTTCGGTCTTATCGCTGAACAAAAACAATCTAGTCTAAAATATAGAAATATGAAATTAAAAATATTGAATCGAACATTTCAAAACATCAGAAATATTTTCAAACAATAGAAGTTGGTGTTAGGCCGATTGGCCGTGGGAACCATATCTGACTTTGAACTTAACCTAAGGTCAAACCAATTAAATTTAAAAAAAACAAACAATAAATCTGGAATATCTAAAAATATTTGATTATTATAAATAAAATAAATTGTAATTTAAATACATTAAAAATATAAAAATCTCATAGTTCCTGTTAAACAATCTGTACAGACTTAAGTAGTTGAGGACAACTTTGCTTTCTGTTTACTTTGATGTGAGCGATACAAATTTTCTGCTGTCCAACAAATTATTGTAGTAAATGTAAAGACATTTATGCAATGTAACGTCAGAGTATAACTTGCATAGTCTTTTGCGAAACCTAAAAAAAATCATGACATAGTAATGTTAAGTAATAGAGTATAAGTTATGTATGTATCTTACCAATAAGTGGACCAGCTGATAGCGATACCATCCCAAGACACACAAGTTGCAGCCCTGACGCAGCTGGTAATCTTTTCAGTGGTACATAACTTGGTATAATCAAAGCCATGAAAATAGTTCTTAATCCTTTAGCAAATCCTATCAATGCATGAGTTACTAATATAATAGGGAACGACCGAACATGTGCTATAACTATTCGACCCAATGCCAATGAGCCAATGCCTATCATGAAAAATGTCTTATTGTCCAAACCGATCCTCTCGGAGAAGAATGGTATAAGAAATCGGACAATCAAATCCATTGCTGCCAGTAAGGACATCATGAGAGCTATTTGCTGATTCGTGTAACCAAAATCGTTTAAGATGAACGGAGACAAAATTGAAAAGTTTATCTCGGCGAAATTGGCTATTGTAAGGCCAATCATTAAGTTGACATAAGATGCGTCTTTAAGAAGATCTAAGTCGAAGAATAGAAATATCTTTTGTCGAATTGTCATTTTAGCTCGTCGTTCTTCTTCTTCTTCCATTTGTTTTTGTAGCTCATCAGCCTTTATTTGTAGTACAAGATCTCGTTCTTCTTGGCACGTACATTTTAACATTGTATTTCTGTTGTACAAACTCACTTTGCTGTACGAATTTTTAAGACTGTCTTTATCGAAATTGAAAGTGTTTGATTTTAATAAAGTTTCAACTTCTGGAAGTGGCGTTACAGCTGTTTTGTTACTTCCATTACTTTCATTATTTTCATTATCTAAATTTATTTCTCCTTCTTCTACTAATACTTGCTCCGGCAGAAGGATGCTTCCTTTTCTCTCTTTCATATTAATGACGGAAGTACTTCTGGATGTCAATCCTCTGATTGATGCTAATGACGCTTTTGATCCATACTTCTCTGTAGCATTACTAAACCATCCATCATTACATCGAGACAACATTGGAGTTCCTGGATCAATAATTTCATATCCCGGCTTCTCGTCGTCATCAGCGTTAAACAAAAACTGACTCGAAAATATCCCAGTGTTCTTTCGTTTTTTCGATTTGCAAAGGGCACAAAGATGTTCGGGCTCTTCAGTGACTTCCTTCTTCTTAACATGCCATTTTACTGGCTGGAATGCCAAAGCACATGCAACTGAATTTAGACAGAATGCGCTAAATATCATAACACTTCCTTGAACACCGTAATATTGTAGGAGACCAGTTGCAACAAACGGCATTATGATTGGACCAACACCAGTTGTTGTCCAAGCAAATCCAGTCGCTTTTCTTCGTTTATTCTTAAAGTAGGTATTTAGAACTAAAGATGTCGCTGATATGTTTAGGCCCATTCCAATGCCGTAGAGTATTGAATAAGTTAAAAGATAAGTAATGAATGAGTTGGCAGCTGATGCGCAGAAGCACGCCACTGCAAACAGGCTACTTCCAAATAGAGCAACTTGACGGTATGAAAATCGTCGAAATACTGGTCCATTGACTAGTCCTAAAAAAATTGTGACTTAATTTAGTACGGACATTATAAATTAGTGACAAAAATACCTGTTAATGCAGATAGCGCACAATTAACATTAATTAAGGTTGTGATTTGAGAGTTAGTTAATCCTATTGTAAGTAGTCGATCACGAAACAATATACCGAATTGTTGTAGTATTGGGAAAGCACAGAGCTGAAAAGATTCATATATTATAATCAATACTTTTTTTAATATTAATAACTTACATTTGAGAATCCTGAAGCTACACATATTACCCAACCCCATCCGCCATCAGGTGGTACAAAATCTTCTCCATGATCAGTTTTATCTCGGCGTTTTGGTTTCGGCTTCTTTTTTGTTGGGGTGGAATTTTTGGTTTCTGATACACTAAACGTCATCGTGGTTTGTTAATAGTGTTACCGGAAAAGTTGGTACCAATTCTGTAAATTAAAATAATCCTGTGATGATAAAATTTTGTGTATGTGTGATACTTTCGGAGTTTGTGTCTTGTTAAGTTTAAGAAAAATGTCTTTGGAACTGTCTACAAACGAAACCTCAGTTTGAGAAAGTAACTGCCAAAGCAATTACATCTTTAGGCGAAGTCTGCGCCCTTAAGCCAAGGTTAATACTTTAGCCATTACGGCAGTCATAAGACTAATAATCATGTAAACGCGTCGCTTAGTGGGTCAATACCATGTGCTGTCATTAAGCTGTTCAATGTTCAGAGTTTGGGCCGTCTTCAGTGTCACGGGACCTAAAAGCACCTGTCCGATTGCAGTAATGGAATGGAAGTCCTACTAAACCTACTTCCACCGTTCCTCCTAGTAGTGAATACGGAGGGTCTGGCGAAGGCCCTGCGTCTACGGAGCTAATCTCTTTTATGACGTGACACCTTGTGAATCACCTATCGATTCTTAAGAAACTAAACCTGGAGCTAATGCTAATATTGTCCGATGCCATTGGAGTGTCTACACTCTACTAGACTTTGACAAGCCGTTTCTGACGTTATGAGAAGTCACTTATAATGACAGTAGGTCAGGTCAGGCCGTGGGCCTAGGAGAATATAGCTCAAAATTGCAAAATATCCATGGACCTTGATACCCACCTTCACCATCTTTCAAGATAAGGTAGTGGTCATGCAGGTGTATAAATAGAGCTACAAATAGGTGTAACATCGTTATTTTCTAGGACAGCCAAGCTCCCCTGGATTGTATTCTATTTCTGAAATTCCTCAGCAGGAGCGAAAATGTTACGCTGATGTGGATTCCAGACCACGAAAGCCACATTGGTGATCATTTTACACGATGAAACACGAAAAGAAACAAAGTTTCCTGCAATATCTGATTCCTCAAAAACTTCATTAGTGTGTCTACACGGGTAAACTGTTGCAGCAAATAGTAAGTTTTTATTGCTCATTTCTCTTGTCCTTTTCGTATAATTAACCGCCCACCGCTTTGTTTTGAGAACTCTAGTGGACAATTTTTGTTTTTAAAACCTCGTTAACTTCATTTCCCTTAAGAAAGGCTTTTTAAGGAGTGCTCAAACATGGCTATTGGTGCACTCCATTTCCCGCTGCGGCTGTTCCAAAAGTATCCAACACAACAAAACATAGTGTGCAGTGAAATATTGTGAAATACTATCACTCAATTTTCGGGCGTCAAATTTACCCCATATTTAAACGATTTGATAAGAATTAAAGAACGTGCCGAAGCGTGCTTCCATAAATTGAATCTTTATTGCTGTAACATAAAAAAACACCGCTTCAAAACAAAGCAATACTTTGGCTAGGCTTGGCTTGGCTTTTTAAATTCTATTTTTGTTCATTTGTAAGAAAAAAAAAATTTAAAAAATTTTTGTTAAATTTTTACCCCAATTAACAGAACCAGCTTCGATATTCTATAATAAGGAGAAAGATAAGAAAATTTATTCAGAATCTGTAATCTTAACAATTCATAGATTTCTGTAACTAAAATAAATGTCTCATCTCGATACTGGACAGATTTCATTCTTCGTTCAAGACAGCCTCCCTTTAATGAAATTCAGAATTAATTGAAATTCCGAGTACGCACGCATATGATAATTTTATTGGTTATCATCGTGACATAATCACTTTCGACAAAATCGCTGTCATATGAAATTTAATATCACATAAGCGAAATTCGTATAATTGGAAATTAGCTGCAGCTTGGGGTGGGAAGAATCACTCGGGTAGAAGGGATTCTATATGATTATAATGTTAATGTAATATTTGATTTGGCTTAAGTAAATATAGTGTGGAAACGGTTTCAAACCAGGGCATCTATTGTTCAGATGAATACGAGGGAACAAATTGGAGTCATCATTCTATCGCGGATTATCTTCCTTGGTTTGATTTTTATATAATAATTCCATTAGTTGTACATATTAGCAGCTTCGTGTCATGTCTGCTTTAAATTACTTTGTATTTTTAGTTTCTTCAATAAATTATTATAAACTCGTGATTTATTTTGATTAATTTTGGATGGTACCCTTGATACCATATCAGATAACGTGGGCTCACTTAACATATCCGTATTTTAGTCCTTCACAAATAATATTTCATAAAGATATTGAAGCGAACAGAATCTAACAACAACAAGGTTGGGGCAACACAATAATTTAGAAATGCTCTTTTCATTTAGACTATATTCCCATGATCATTTTAGCGGTTTGTTGACTCGAGGAGAGATGTGGCATGCGCAATTGTTCGCTATGCGTGCTAGTTGCGGGCGTGGTGCAGGCTAGTGCATGCCTGCGGCATGCTAGGTGCGGGTGAGCTTTACTTTTAATTGGGTAAATTTAACTTCCTTTTTATTGGGCGATTGTAATTTGTGGTCCTTGCCCGATTTATGGATTGGTACTATTCAAAAAATTCAAATTTTGCAAGTGTTTTTGCTTTATTTATAAAGTTGTATTAGAAGAAATGCTCCGAAAAAACAGCCAAACCTAGAGAGAATTTATTAATAAACTATCAGGAAGCCTCATAGTTTATTTGTTATTAAGTGTTAGGGTAATTCAGTAATTCCTTAAACCTATACAAACATTTTTATTGAAATTCCACAGGCAAAGTGACAGCTAATTAATTTTAATTAAAACGTATTGGTACCAGGGCGGGTTTTTCCCAGACCTTCAGTGAATTTACTTGTTTTTTTTAAGGGGTTGCTCTGATTTTTGGTTTAAAAAAAAAAGAAATTTTTTTTTTGCCTTTTTATATTTATTAATATGTGTAGAATACGTTCCTAAAATATTAGGACGAAATTATTTTTCGTTAAAAAGTTATATGCAGTATTGTAGGTGCAAAAAAACTGATTCTCTGCCGGACGTTCAGCGCGTGGTAGTGCTACTGGTATAGTTTATATACATAGTACCTGATGTTATTGTTATCTACACGAATGTAAAATATACATACGCATTCGTGCAAATAACAACATCAGCCACTATATGTATATAGTAACGCAAACATACGTTTGAATTTACTTACATTATTTCGGTTAGTTCGGCTACAGTGAAACGTAAAAAAACTTTAAACGCGTTTTTCTCAAAATGCCATTTTTCAAAACGGTTCCAGCGATTCAAAAGAAACTATTTAATATATTGACTTACCACTTACGTCAATTTGTCGAAAATGATGTTGTCGAGTTCGCTTGTGTAAAATTTTTTTTTCAAAATCTTACTATTAGTATTTTATCCTCCCATTTTGGGCCAGAAAAGTTGCATTTTTACGTTTTTTCACTAAAATGTCCTTAAATTTTTTTTTTGATGCAATTTTTACTAATGTTGACATAAGCGAACTAAAGGACATAATTTTTAACAAAACCGTTTTTCACTTTTCTGATTCTGACCAATGGGGACGGAGCTATCGATGGAACCGTTTTCCATGTTATTTTTGAGGTGTCAACTTCAGCGCGTGCTACATATTTATTTATGACGGCAAAAAATAAAAAAAAAATTTTTTTGTGATCTCTTAAAGTTATCTAATACTATGAAAAAACTTTTGTATATAAAAATAATAAGGGTTTTCTGTAAAAAAAAATCCAAAAATAGTCAATTTTTTGCCTCAAAAATCAGAGCAACCCCTTAATGCAATGTTGATATTAATCATTTCAGTTAGTTGAATTCAGGGAATATAATTTATATAGGAGGTTTGAATTTGTTGATCACGGCATTTTATTGAATCACATTTATTTTAAATACAATTACTTTGATATGTTTAGCTTGACTATATTTAACTGAAGTTTGTGAATGTTAAATAATCTATGATTAAGTTTATGTAAAGAAATAAAGTACATGTAGTACTGAACGAAACCGGGCGTCATGTGTTTGTTGTTTTGCGTAGCGGCAGACTACTGCCCCGTCCAGCGGAATTATCGTTTTGAGGTACCCTCAACGTTCTTTCTTCTGAGTATGGCGCGTCAGGTCAAGAACGAGGGTCTTCACGTTTAAGTAAGTGGTGATGCACGAGTTTAAGGTGGTACCCTCGGAGTTTCAACCCTACACGACCGCTCCGTCGAGCCCGGGGCACTGCCTTGTGCGAACTTATGCCCAACTCAACAGAAACCTTAAACTCATTCTCGGAATGGTGTCCCAAACGAAAAACTGTATTATATTTAATAAATCCTCCAACAAATCTACATACGTTTGAATGGACTAGATAGAACTATTGACTGACCCATCTCTCCAACTCCCAGGCGCCAGACTAATTCTGAACATGCGACAGAACTCGAGAGCCACCTTGATTAGATAAAGTCCCAAAAACAGGCTCTTCAAATAATCGACGATAGCACCTTCATAAAATGAGTCAGCAATGACATAAATTTGTGAATGGTCTAATAATGGTGTTATGGTCACGTATAACTGAACCGATAAGTTCGCGAGTTACTGCAATTGACAATCGAGCAAAACGATCAAAACGTCGGATAACTAATTTTACCAATCAAACGACTACAATGGTTTAGCGAAAGCACTAGATTAGCTTACCCGGATCTTTTGCACTTATTAGGACTAGTTTTCGTCACACAAAAGATAAGGTATTCATTCATAAATAGAACAACTCGACTGTGGAGCAATCTTACGAAATTAGTTTCTCGAACTTTTACAATATTCAGAAATGGTAAGGGTACCTAGCTATCCTCTTTCAGAGCCCTGCTAACTCTTCATAATTTAAAACATATTTTTTGCTGCGAACTAAGCTTGTTACTTAGACATTGGAATACGACGGGACTACCGAAACGATCGATAAAATATGCTTATGGGAAAAACGGGGCAACCTATATGCTACCGACCTGAACGACATGCAGTTCTCGCAAGTGATCCATTTATTTTTGCGATCAATACTACTTAGTTGACGATCAAATTGGGTACGGTTTTTTCATGCAATAATAGAAATGAAGTTCAAGGAGAGACGTAAATAGTTTCTGTGAAAAATATAATGATCCGAGCCAATGATCACTGAATAGTATCTTGATTGTTTCACCTAAAAAGCTAAAGAAACCACAATATTTATAGATCGTCCGCTAAAATAAATGTGATCTTGCAAAATAATTGCGATAAGGCCAAAGGTACAAGAAAATACAATTGGTAAGTAAATATAAATTTATGATTGATCAAATTCCCTCTACTTGATCAAAACAATCCTATTCCAAAAATGTTTCTCGAAGCCTAAAGGTATGCAAAACAGACAAAAAACCCCAGCAATATTACCACTTGTTGTCTTGATAAAACTGCCAAAAATAATTTTGATAATAAGATAGCAAAAAAATTTTGAACAATAAACGCGCCAAGGTCAGGATCAAGATAATGCCTATCACCCAAGTGAGCAAAATTACTTTTAAAATGCAAACAAAGATAACGCACAATGGGAGAAATGCTATCGGATCGGATCTACCGCGATTAATTGTCATTTGAATTCCGCATGTTATAATAGTCGCGTGGATTTCAACTAAACTCTGAAAGAGTTGAATCTTCCGAGATATGCAAAAGTGAAAATTAGATCATCACATTGTTATCATTGTACATTTTAAAAATAGTCTATGGCATAGACTCTATGCACAATCTTTCTTATCAAGTTTATTCGCTATAAAACTCTCTCGCAAAATAAAACATTTTCTTTATTCAAATTTGCCCAAAAGTACACAGTACACTGTTTTCGCCAGATTGTTGACCTTTTGTGTCGGAAGATAACATATGCAAAAAAAATACAGGAAGTTAAAAACTGTTTAGTTCTTCTTCACATCTTCATCTCTTCAAGATAAGTAAACACTTACAATGTGCAAATATTATTTCGTATTACACAACAGTCTTGAGTTCACATTTCCACGGTTTTATTGTCGATAAATTTATTTTAAACTTTTTTACCGGCTCCGAAATTGCTTGTTCTGCACACGTTCACTTTTTTTATTATTATATTTACAAAATATTTTCACCTCTTTTATTTTTTCAACAAAAAAATAAAATAATATAATTTTTTTTTTTTGTAGTTCAACATTCAAGATCCTCGGCACGTTCTATACTGAAGACGGGATGTGCCAGCTGGTTTGGCTGTTGGCGTAGTCTGAGTGTTATCTCTATTGTCCATGGCTTAACTAATCGATTCCGATCGCAATTTTTTTTGCAGTGTAGAAACAATATTAGTGCAAAACCCTTATCAGGATCACTTCAGAATAGACTGCCGACTCTTTTGGTGTTATGTCAGTGTTTGCGCGACAAAGCGTGTATTTCTAGCAAATAATTGCCAGTCATTGGATGATAAAAATTTGTATTCTGCTTTTATATTTAAATTAAAAATTTGTTCTTTTATTTTAATTTATATGTAACTTACAATCAAAAGTGGATTTTTCATAAGTTTATTGTGTTTTTTTTTTATCTAAATTTTTCACACTCTAACTTCACTAGTATACTTATTTCTATTGATCAAAGTTCTGTGTAAATTTTTAATATTTAATCCTATCATAATACACTGAACTCCAAACAATTTCAACGCTTTAAAAATATCAACAGATTAAAAGATTAAAAAACTATTTCCACTATAAATAAATAATCTTAATAAAGCGAATTCTAATATTTGTGTCAAATACGATTAATTGAAGCTCTAAATCAATAGAAGAAACGACTAGTCTAGCCTTGATCTATTGCAAGCTTTTATAAAAATAAAACAAACTGGAGTAAAATGACATTATGCGTCATTCTCAGCATCTTTTCTGAATTTAGGTTGTTTCAGAAACAACATTTTACTTTCTTACAAGTTACTTTCTCTCTTGCACCTGCTAAGCGTCGTTATCTGTTTAAAAGATAAATCTTTCCAAAAGTATGAGTTGGGCGCACTGATAAAAAAAATCTGATAACTAAACTAGACTCTGTTGGTGATATGACGCAATGCCGGAATAAATAGATGACAGATGAATCATTTTTAGGATCAAGTTGAAGACAAAAATATATTTACATAAGGCCGACGCACGTGATGATACTTTGCCTTATGGGTACGTGTACTTTAAAAAATACATAAATTTCAATAATACGACATGTACTTTTCGGAATTCTTCGATACTGTTAGTCAATAATAACGAGGTATATTTTACCAAATTGTTGTTTTCCCAAACTATCGAACCATATCAACGTTATCAACAGTCCCAACCAAGCAAGACGCATCGTTTGCAGTCAGCAAGAAGATTGCAGGTAAGTTTAAGAGTATGACCAACATCACAAAACCAAATTACCATGTTATACTTAAAGTCGACGAAACGTTTTAAAATGTTGGTCTATAAAAGATAGTCATCTAAAATGACTCAAATCCATTTCGTTATCGTTAATGTCGCAAATCCAACTAATCATGAACGTAACGAAGTAGTAAGAAAGATCCTTGAAACTAAGTAAGAGAACAAACATTTCTAACTGTTGAATTCAGCCTCTTGATAGGTTTTAAGGCCACCAAAGACGAAGCATCAAGAGAACTCGGACTCAATGGACACTGACCATGAGCAATGTCTCCAGACCAAAAAACGAAGTCGTCCTCTCGACACGACAAGTCATTTGAGTTGAAGAAAGTAACTTTTCAATCGAATCATGACTTTCAGTACCGGGGCCTAAACTCAACTTAGCATTTGCACTCTAGGCCCTTGTACTGAAACTCGTAATTCGATTGAAACGTCGCTTTCTTCAACTCAAACGACTTGTCACGAAGCACGACTCGACTTTCAACACAGGGGCCTATGTGTTGGCATTCTTGACATATTTCAATGGGTTACATTATGTAATTTTTCGTTCATAGAAGCACTTGTCATTAACGGTGAAATTCTGAAAAGATTTTAGCAGGTGGAATTCCGTTGATGCAAGAGCAGACGACTATGCTTACTTCATCCAATTAAAATCGTACCCTGGGCAACCAACAGATGACAGATCACGGTGTTGTGATAATAAAAATAAGTTGGTCTAAAATGACGCTAAGATCTGAGAACGGGAGCTTTCTTGTAACATAAAAACATGCCAAAATATGTCCAAACCGAAATCGGATCTGCTCCTTTTTTCAAAATATCCTCAAAAAACGATTTTTCGCAAAAATTCACTAAATTTCCAATATGCGAAATGTTAAACGTCTCTAAAATTGCATGCAACGGGAAATACACACATATACATATGTATTTACACATATATATTTGAAATTTTTATATACAAGAATATATATACATTATATAATACCTCACCTGGGGGCCTGATTGCATCATTTTGTAGGTGCATCATAAAATGCACTAAAAAAAACCACTAAAGAACGATCCCACGGCCCACAAAAAATCGTAGAAGGCTCCATGACCCCTTAAAATCTTCGTAACGGTCCCTACTATAATTAAAAAATAACAGAAAAATCCCCCCTTGCCTCTAAGGGGGCCTGGGGGCTGCCCGAGGGGCTGCAACAGGTAAAATGCACTTATTCACTTTACACTTTTACCTCCCACGGCCCCAAAAAAAATCGTAGGAGGCTCGGAGACCCCTTAAAATCTCCGTAATTTACCGTACAACAATTAAAAAATAATATAAAAATCCATGATGGAGAGACATGATGAGCTTTTTATCTTACAACTACTACAATAAATTCACAATAAAGCTTCGCGATGCATTAGACCCTTTGTTTTCAAAGCCTAATAGACTACTGATTTTTATATTATTTTTTAATTGTTGTACGGTAAATTACGGAGATTTTAAGGGGTCTCCGAGCCTCCTACGATTTTTTTTGGGGGCCGTGGGAGGTAAAAGTGTAAAGTGAATAAGTGCATTTTACCTATTGCAGCCCCTCGGGCAGCCCCCAGGCCCCCTTAGAGGCAAGGGGGGATTTTTCTGTTATTTTTTAATTATAGTAGGGACCGTTACGAAGATTTTAAGGGGTCATGGAACCTTCTACGATTTTTTTTGGGCCGTGGGATCGTTCTTTAGTGGTTTTTTTTAGTGCATTTTATGATGCACCTACAAAATGATGCAATCAGGCCCCCAGGTGAGGTATTATATAATGTATATATATTCTTGTATATAAACATTTCAAATATATATGTGTAAATACATATGTATATGTGTGTATTTCCCGTTGCATGCAATTTTAGAGACGTTTAACATTTCGCATATTGGAAATTTAGTGAATTTTTGCGAAAAATCGTTTTTTGAGGATATTTTGAAAAAAGGAGCAGATCCGATTTCGGTTTGGACATATTATGGCATGTTTTTATGTTATAAGAAAGCTCCCGTTCTCAGATCTTAGCGTCATTTTAGACCAACTTATTTTTATTATCACAACACCGTGAGATGTACCTGTGCCCGAAGATGTAGCTGCGTCAACCTATCCGATGGGGTAAAAAGTACGGATTCGGTCTTGCTGATAGAGGAGTGAGTTGAGGGTTGAGCTAACTATTTGACCCAATAAAAACAAAAAAGTTAAGAAACCAAAAGCAACACCTGGAAATGACTTTTCAAACGTGAAACACGCGAAGTTTGTAGAGTACTGCAGCAGTTTAATGCAAATGAAGTGAACAGATACAAAATGTAAATAATCGCGATACAAGAGATTAGGATAGGAGACGGAACAGTGGACGTTAGTAGCTACAGGGTACTCTAAAGCAGCGGGATACATAATATTATAAAATTGCAAGCAATAAGTGAACACCTATGTTCAATACGACTTTAAACGAAATTCTTCATCCTATCGCACCTAGAGAGACTGCAGAGAAAAGGGAATCAAGAGCACTTTCTATATTTTCATAAAAATATTGTGATAGGATTCTGAAAGCCCAAGATCACCACTTACCTCTATGTAGGTGTAAGATCCTCTTCTTGCCACTCAATACCTAACTTTGGTCGGCATCGGGCTCCATGGTGGATACCTAGGGAAGGATGATCCTGCAACAATCAACAACAACGACAAGAGTACTGTGGAGGGAAGTCCGCCCAGCCATCCTGGAAAAATCGAACTGTTGAGGAAAAAACAACAGCTATTTAATAGGTTAGCAAGTTTAATTATGACGGCTCATATCATGCACAAATTCGCACACTGTAAGAGAAAAACCCGCCCTGGCGCCAGTACGTGTACTTTTAACATCCAGTAAGTACAATAAGTTGCAACCGCAATCAACTTAACAACTCAAAAACAGCCAATGTGTAGCTAAGGGATAAACAAAGTGTGCGAAATGAGTGAACTTAGTAACACTATTAGGCAAAAAAACTAGGTAAAAAAACTGTACCAAACAAGAATAAATTGAAATGCATGAACAAGTAAAATGAAAAATAAAACGTTCTACAGTTAGGGATAGGCTAATGTTCACTTCTTCTTGAAGACAACGTCATCCAGGGGCAAATTGTTGCTTTTCCTTCTTTGATTCACCCAGGAATGATCTCTGTCTCAAGGTGACTTAATAGACTTCGCGCCTTCTGGAAAGATTTTTCCTTGCAGACAACGACTAGCTATAACCTAGCGTTCCTCCCCCCTTTGATAACGGAAGACCTTCTTCTTCATCTTTTGGACGACTTTGATTTAGTTTCCTCGGAGTATAGTTGGACTGATACCCGTCGCTTGTTTGGGTATTTAATATCCACAGTCGTAAGTTATCATTAGATTGGGGAGTGATTTTTGATTGTACCAATAGTAATTTCAAGGAGGAGGAGACACACCCGGCGCCACAGACCTAGGCATAACGGCAAAATTTATAAACATTCAATTTGTCAGCACTCAAAAATCACTCTGAATACCTAAAACTCGTCCAAAATGATTGAAATAAAAGGAGTTCATATTTTAAAATCACATATTTGATTCGAAAACTCCCAAAATTTAGTTCAGTGCATTGTAGTTGTAGTACATTGCCGGCTTGATGCAAATCGTACTAAAAATAGGGCCTCAGTAGTCTAGGGGTAAGGCGCCTGACTGCTATCCCAAAAGGTCCCGGGTTCGAATCCCGGCCAGCTCCACCGTCCTTTGCCTTCTCCATTTTCCCACCCACATAACTTTCCTTCTTTCTGCTCCCCTCTTTACATTCCTGATTCCTCCTGTCATAGCCTTCGCTAGTCCTTCTCCGCTCCACCAAGCGCATGTCATCGGTTGGCTGATGAGATTCAACTCGTTTCAGGAGGCATAACACTCCAGCGAGTTGTTTCTCAAAATGCCCGATGCCAGAGTCGCGAAATGGTTGGAAATATGTATTTGGAATAAAAATATCGCGGCTAGGTTGTGGCAGCTCCTTCCTACTTCTCTTTCTCTCTTTCTACTCTCTATCTTCCGGCTAGAGCTGCTGTTCGACATTCTATACGAAAAAAAAAAGATTGTCGAACAGTACAAAGGGGCTTTCCCTAAGCCTCTAGTCTAGTCTATCAAATAAAAAAAAAGTAATTTAAGTTTAACAGTAAATCAACAATAGATCAAATGTGGTCTATAACTACATATTTTCAATTTCAGGATAAAATAAAAAATTTTAAAATCACAATTAAATCTTCTACATAAATTTAATAAAATTTTTATTTTAAATTTAACCTTAAAAAACCAGTAGCAAAATTGAAAATAAATTTTTCTTTAAATAGCACCAGCCTAAGAGTATGCAATTATGAGTTACCAACAATTATTTAGGAAAATTATTTATAAAAGAACCTTTTGTGCTATTACAATACAATTAGATACAAAAAATAATAAAGTTAACCTAATTTTATAAAAGCAAGTATTTAGTTATAATTAAATAATTCCATATTTTTAATAATTCCACTTTTTGCCTTTTCCGTAATTATTTTACGTCATTAAGTTAATTTCCTTCAATAATTACCGTGACGCCATCATACAAATGTTAATTAGTAATTTGTGTATACATATTAGAACTTTAAACTGGGTGCATGAACGGACTTTGGCATTATTTACTTTATTTACAGTGAGGTAATTGCAAATAAAATTAATATTACATCAGGTGAGCGATTACTTAGCGAGCAATTATCATCGTTTTTACACCAATTGAAAATTCAGAAAGAAATTGTTGTTAAACAGTTGCGACGAACATTTGAATTTAATGTACTTATTTAAATTTTAGTAGTGTGTCGTAAATATTTAATTTCTATAGCTATCTGTTTTATGATTATTAATAAAAATTAATGGTTTATAAGTCGATGAAATCGTTGAACTAAAGATAGTCTTTTGAATGAAAATGTTGGCAATGGAAATTGCGCACAAATAACGCCACAATTAGTTTTGCAAGAAAACGTGTAATTAAAAAAAAAGATGTTGGGCAACAAACTACTTTTGAATTTACATTTTTCGCCACTTTCAGCGCTATAACTCGTGCAATATCAGCCCTATCAATGTAAGTTCAGCATAAGTGAAGGAATGACGCCATTTTGTATTAGGCTCATAAAAATATATAAAATTATTTGTAAAAAAAATCGCATGCGGTATTTTTCATAAAGAAAAAGTATACCTATTTATTGGTCTATCATATGACTTTGTTTTTGACATGCTAAGTTTATCGTAGATCTTCTGCAATATTCTCAGGGCTTCGGTACAAGAAATTTTCGTTTGAAATTATATACAAAGGGATGTGTGTAGGTTCGTTCGCAATAGGCTCCCAAACCGTGTAACCGATTTTTATGAAATTTTAACCATATGCTATTTATATTAAAAGAAAGAACATAGGCTATTCTATCATTCCTAGTTGTTGCTGTCAAGGGCTTCGTTGAAAATTTGCTACAAAGCGCCAATGGTATTCCGATTCTAATGAAAATCGGTATCTAGGGGTATTTAAGATAGCAAAGTTGTTCAAGAGTTGAAAATCTGAAAATCTTAACATCTTATCTCCATGTTTCGCTACCTGACACCGGAAACATAATTTGGATTTTCCACTAAGAGTGCATCGATCGCCCTCATTTCGAATTGCAAATCGATTGCAATAATCAATTGCGCGTGCACAATTGCTGATCGCCTAAATTACCTTTAATTATGACAAAAAGGGCAATTCGCATCAGGGCATCAAAACTTTATATAAAAAATGGAAAAGTGAATAATTTATTGATAACAGACGCGGCGCGGCGGTAATCAATCCGGCGGTGATAATTTTGACCTCAAGACTCGTTGTGTCTCTTTGATTTTTTGAATGCATCGCACGCGCACCTCAATCCGCGATCGCGCAAAATTGCCGAATTGCCCTTTTTGTCATAATTAAAGGTAATTTAGGCGATCAGCAATTGTGCACGCGCAATTGATTATTGCAATCGATTTGCAATTCGAAATGAGGGCGATCGATGCACTCTTAGTGGAAAATCCAAATTATGTTTCCGGTGTCAGGTAGCGAAACACTCCAAATGGAAGAATGTTGTACATAGTGTATCCTGAAACTCTCTGAGTAAGCCTGCCTCTCTCCCTGAAAAAAACTATAGGATGAATGAATAACACTCAGAATCTGACATAATTTTTTGGGGATTACACTATGTGCCTAATGGTTGTTGGTAAAATAATATGTTTTAATTTTCTTTCACTAATATTAATTTTTGGTGGGGGATTACCTTTTTAAGTATATTTCATCTCACAACTGAATATTCCTCTGAGTCACTTGGGGCTTACGTGGATAGAATTTCTTTGTTGTCTGAATATTTTTACTACTTCCTTTATTTCTTCGCTCCGATGGGCGCAGCGAGGCACAACGAGCTCTAGCTAGTACATACATAATTTGAGTCAGATTCTTTGTTCAACTAGTTTTCCCATTGTGAAAACCAAGGAGCATTAAGTAGTACTAGTACCGGAGTAAGTTACACGATCCATCCCTCTGTACTCACTTCAAACTCATTTCTGAATATTTTTATATAGTTGTTTTAGGTTAGGTTAGGTTGGGTTTTCCCCCACTAGGGAGCCTACTTAGGCACACCATTGCGCTAATTGTGACGCCATTCTAGTCCTACCAGATCTCCCAGATTGCATGCCCTTCGAGAGCACCTCAGATCGCAGTGACTACCTCCTGAAAGAAGACGAAGAGAGGTATCCATATTCAACACCTCGGAGAAGATACCACAACCAACGCTGTTCCCAACTTTTGAACCATGTAGATACATAATGACCCAATCCGGATAATACCATCTATCCAGTCATCTCTGGCCCGCATGATGGTATTGAAACTTTTGTCCAATCTCCACGTATGTGTAGTATAAATCTAGGTTGTTCGCAGCGGTGGCGACCCTTCTAAGGATTAATGAGTGACCATATGAATATGTAGTCCATCCAAAAGAAGTTTTTGTCCTGCCATTTGCTCGGTATGTACATATTTTCAAAAGAATAAGATGCAATAAGACTTCCACCGCAGTTGTAGGGGTGCTTCTTATTGCACCACTTATACACAGCTCAGCTATTCTTTGGACCCTTTTCAGTATCTTACGATACGTTACCCTCTGTAATGCAGTCCAACATACCTATATGGCAAGCATAAGTCTGATTTCGGCTGTTAGTCCATTCAAAACGCGGGGGGGGGTGTTCCAAAATAACACCGTTAAGAAAATCGAACCCTAAACGTTTTTGGGGTCGCTCATCCCGAAAATCGGGGTCCCGCGGTCCTAAAACATGGGCGTCACCCCTAAAAATGCAAAAAACACCCCTTTTATAGGGGGTTTTCGCGATTATTTCAATAATAATGAAAACGAATGCGATGAAATGCACTTTTTTTAATATTTATTTGCGAAGGTGGTTGATTTATACTAAATTAAGGCGAAATTTATGATAAGGGGTAATCCTAAAGGGTTGAAACTACCCCTAAATCGGCCAAAAATGAAAATATTTTTTTCAACCCTTAAGGGGGTAAAACTACCCCTACATTAAAATTGTAATTGAAACAAATTGAAATTTATTGTTTTGCATTTAAATTTTATTTTCCATTTTTAATCATTTAAACATTTGGAAAATTTCACTATAAACCGCTTTGTACAGAGGTTAAACCACCCAAAGAGAAAAAAAATAAAAAATATATTGAGAAATATTTCATTACAATTTTAATGTAGGGGTGGTTTTACCCCCTTAAGGGTTGAACAAATTAATTTTTTGCTGATAATACCTTTTGAACCAAATTTCAAACAAAAAGCAAAAAAAAAATTTTGCATTTTTTTTTTATATAAAGTTGTTTTTATTATGGTAGGGGTAGTTTTAACCCCTTAAGGGTTGAAAATGATTTATTTTTGCTTGAAAGTACACCCACAATCGAATTTGAAGCATAAACTTGGAAAAAAAATTTTACAATTTTTTCTATTTTTAGCCGATTTAGGGGTAGTTTCAACCCTTTAGGACTACCCCTTATCATAAAGTTCACCTTAATTTAGTACAAATCAACTACCTTCGTAAATAAATATTAAAAAAAGTGCATTTCATCGCATTCGTTTTCATTATTATTGAAATAATCGCGAAACCCCCCTTAAAAGGGGTGTTTTTTGCATTTTTAGGGGTGACGCCCATGTTTTAGGACCGCGGGACCGCGATTTTCGTGATGAGCGACCCCAAAAACGTTTAGGGTTCGATTTTCTTAACGGTGTTATTTTGGAACACCATAACGCGCGTTTTGAATGGACTATGTTATGTATACAACCAGTAGTGATGAGCAAAAATGGTCTTGGTCTTGCATACTTAACAAAATCAAAAACAAGACCAAGGGGCCTATTGTGAATATCGTCAATTTGACGACTTTGAGTCGATGTTAAAATTTCATTCTGCGAAAGTCGATATTTCTCGAAATTAGTCGATAAAAGCATTAATATGAGTCGATTACATAATTGTCAAGTCGACGTCAAAAATGTAATCGACTCATATTTATGTTTTTATCGATAAAAATCGACTTTCTTAGTATGAAAATTTAACATCGACTCAAAGTCGTCGAATCGACTCGTTCCACAATAGGGCCCCAAGACTTATATATGCTCGCAAGACCAAGACCAAGACTATATCAGCCTTATATTGTTCTTGCGTTTGCTCATCACTAACAACCAGTGGATGATCATGAGTTAAAGGTCCCAATTCAAACCGATCATTCTTTGGCATAAGAAGAGAGCTGATTTGGCCTTATAAACTCTCTCTAAAAGATTCTACCGCCACTTTAGCTTCCTATCCAGTATGAAAGCAGAAATTTCTGGCATCTTCCTTAAGTTACAGTATAGAAAATTGTCTATGCTTCCTCGTAGAAAAGACTACTTTAGTCTTAGCTGGGTTAACGGCTACACCCTTTGCAGTAGTCTAATGAACAAGAGTGTCCAATGCTCCCTGCACCTGCACTATATTTCTTATAGTTGAGATGTACTTGCCGGTCACCACCAGCACAATCAGCCTTATTCTCGTTGTCGAGTGACGTGACAGATGTGTTACTTTGACCTTAAATTGGTATTCTCATTGTCAATCTAGCCGATATCTGGCGAGGAAATCGACAAAATTAATATTTAACTGTCGCAAGGTGTCGTGTGAAGCAAGATTTTCCTCGATACGTGTGTAGATACCGACAGTTTCATACCACCGCGTCCCTCGTAGTCACGTCACTTGCCAACGAGAATACCAACCAGGCTCTTTTAGAGCTATCAGCACCTCGTTGGTTGGTTGGGTTCCACTTATGGAATTGGTTGTACAATAAACGCAAATGAAACGGAGAATTCTTCATAGTTTTCGCAGCCTACCAAGTACGATATTTTTTTCCTGTTAGCGTGATGAACAGTGAGTCTGACAAATTGTTTTAAGGCATATAAGTGAGCAAAAAACACTTTCTTATGATCGGATCAATAAACGAAATGATTTATCGTCTGATTTACTTAATAACACACCGAATGATAGATGGAGCTGAAATTCCGCGTGGTAATTCGGTGAAGCATTACCAACTTACAGGAAAAAAATAAGCAATACATTTTACGAGTGTCTTTCAAATGATAATTTCCTGGAACTTTTTATATAATGTTTGTAATTTATAAAGAACAGAAATAATTAGCAATGGGCATGGGATTTAAATTTAAATATGCTTAATTTTTTTGGTCATCTGTTTTGTTTAGAGCTTAAATCGGCAATAAAAAACGAGATATCCAGAGCAGTAAAGACTCAATTACTAGAACTGAAGAGCATTAAAGAATGAATTTAAATTGAATGCTTAACATTATCCTCAAACACCTCCTGAAATTCACTTAAACTTTCAGTAATGCCATAGCCTAAAATCAATTCCCATAAACTTAGTCTGCAAATAAACATTATGCATTCACTAAAAAAAAGTTTATTTTTTTTCAAGATCAAAGTCCATATTCGAAATGGCTGCTTAAAAAACAGCTCCTGACTATGCCAAAAAGTTTTTCTGCGTTTTTACTTTGTATATTTTTAGATCCACGAAAGTGTATCATGCGTTGATTTGTAAATTTATAAAACTTTTCGCGAATTGCTTCTTGTGACTAAAAATATGCTTTGAATCCAAAAACGAAAAATACAGAGTTTGTTTTTCCTACATTCTGCTCCAATCACGATTAAAGTTCCAACAAAATTCAAACAAAATTTCGACAAAATATTGACATATCCACCGATGCTCGATCTCGGGATTTGTTAATTGAATATTTTTAGTTGCTTTCCTTGGATACTGCCGATACGCGATAAATAAGCGTTTTATTGACATCGCTGGGCACCGTTGACGACGGTGTGCCAATTCACACCCACCTTTGTGTACCTAATATGTAGTAAGTAACTAATTTGCTTAATAACTATTTTAAATCACAGCCAAGTGGCCTCGGCTGGAGGAAAATGTGACATATAAAGGTCAACTTGGAGACTATAGTATTATCATCCATTTCCTATCTTATATGTCGCACCTGTAAACAAGTTTACCGGAAAAGCCGCTCCGTTGTTTATCGATTATCGCACTGTTGGGCAATTAGCAGCTATAACATAGTCGTACTCTATGCCCACGTTTATGACTTAAGAGGCGCGTAACCAAAACTCTTCAGAAATCAATTTTTATGATAAGCTTGTGTATCTGTCCGGAATTTATCACTCCGTGACCACGTGCTCTTGTGGATATCGTATCCATTTAAGCATGGAATGGATACGGGGCTTGATTGAATAATGGCAAAGCCGGGAGCCGCGGTGTCTTTGAACCACTTAAGCTGATTGCTCTGGGCACGTTTCGATTAAATGATTCTGATGCCCCTGCAGCACACTCCCCAACCCCAACAACCGGTTTTGGGATCGCACTTCAGTTAACTCTGACCGGCCGCGATTCTCAAGTAAGTAGTCAACTTCTTTATTGGATATACTACAATGCGAGCTCCATTCTGGCCTTTTTGTGATAAGACGTCTTCAAGTTCTTGGAATTCATTGAACTGACAGACAACCATACCAGGGGCAGGGTGTACAAAATTTCTTATATAACACCGTCATCGCGTACATACGGCTTTAAGTTTTGGGCGCCTGACTAAATATTATGACACAAGGCCTATAAGGCAGCATACAATATCATATGACCAGACAGATGTGTCAGTTAAAAACAAATTGAACGAATCCTTGGTCACAACAAACCATCATCGAAGCACATATGGGGCTCCAAAGTCTATGTTTATTGATGGGGGATTGATGATTGAGTCAGAAAAAATTCTTAATCAATTACAGAAGTCAACCAACACTGATTCGGCTTAATTGGATGTGGACTTTGAACGGTCTACGTTTAATGTTTGAATCACAATCGGAATCATAAGATTTCGTTTTTCAATATTTTCCTTTTGTTTACTGAGAAAATTTAATTAATTTTTGTTATTCAATTTATTTCTATAAATAATTGATCGGAAATTCAAATTTTATCAGCAACGTGTTATGTTGTGTAGCTGAGCTGCCTGAACACTGGAAATACTCGCATGCTAAAAGGAACTAGATTAAGAGTTTTTTCGTGATTTAATTGGAGCTTCCTAAAATAAATTTAAGATTTCGTGCCATTTCCAAATGGAATATTTCCAAAGTTGTTTGAGTTTTATTGAATTTCCTGAAGTAGTTTTAGAATATGTTTTTATGGCTGGGATAAAAATAATTATTCAATTTGAATTTGTTATGTTTTATCTACTGCAAGTTAAAGTTTACATATCTTGATCTATTTAGTAAAAATTGGAGTTGCAAACTTTGGACTCTGGAAATACGAGTATAAACAAAAAATATCAGATGCTGTGTATTAATTAATTGAGCACCAAAACGCGATGATAAGTTGTCGAGCTCATATTTCCGCCAGATGTTCAATTTTATTAATTTTGCCATGAAGTTTGCAGAATTATCCGAAGTCCGTGAGCATTCTTCTTTAGGCATTTTTTAAAGTTTACATTATACATAAAAAACAAGACCTTGACTTAATGCAAAACGCAAGCTTTTATTAGGTGAATAGCCGCACCTTTAATATTTCGTATGGCTTAGACATTTTAATATGTAAAAATTAAAGGGTTTCAAAGTGTAAAAAACACAAACAGTTTTAAAAATTTGTGAGAATTTTATCTTTTAATCATAAATGTGATATATTATGTATGGAATAAAATGCCACCCAAAAGTTTACCATGGTAGACCTCTATTCGCTTGTATACATAGTGGATGTTGTGGCATAATTGCTGTCCAATTTCAAATTTAAATTTATCTGGGCAGGCGCCCCAAAAACCACCTTGGCCTGTCTCGACAAGGTGCAAAATCGTGCCCTCAAACTCATTGGTGATGGCCCTTTTCGCGCCTCCATAGACACCTTGAGCCACCGTAGGAATGTAGCAGCCCTCTCCATACTTTATCGCTATTACCATGGCGACTGTTCCACCGAAATTCAGGACCTCCTGCCTGCACGGCAACACTTTTCCCGCCACACAAGACTAGCCCGCTCGGCTCACCCCCATACCCTACAGCCCCCTCGTTCACGCACAATACGGTTTAGAAGTTCGTTTATGAATAGAACAATTCGACTGTGGAATAATCTCCCGCAGTCGGTATTTCCGAACTCGTACAACACCTTAGAGTTCAAACGTGAGGTCCATCGTCATTTTCTTCTACACCCTCCAGACCCCCTCTAACCTTTCCTATTCTCCTCTATTCTTCAAACCAAGCTTACTACTAGACATTGCACCATGAACTGAACGACATGACGGACTGGTAGTACAAAGGGTTACACCTAAGCTTGGTTTTTTCATAAAAAAAAAAAAAAAAAAAAAAAAAAAAAAAAAATTTAATGTGTCGAATTTTCTCGTCTTCCAACTCATCCATGGATATTGGCTTCTTATGGTACACCTTCTATTTCAAATTGAACCAAAGAAAGAAGTCCGCCGGTGCCAAATAACATTATCTGTGCAGCCAATTTATATCATCATTTCGGGAGATAACCATTGAACTGAACTAGCCAAGTGATACCATATTATTGGAACCACATATTGTCCACATCCATAGCTTTCAATTCAGGCCACAAAAAATACGTTTTCATATCGTTTTCGAAGAAATCCGACCACTATCTCCCCCAATCCAAAACCCGCACCAAACAGTGACTTTCCGTGGAACCATATATCTTTCTCAACAATACCTCAGCCCAGCTGGTTCTCAGCTCAGATGCGACAATCCTGCTTATTGACGAAACTATCTATATCCATCCTCATCGCTGAAGGTGATTTTTCCTGCGCAAAGTTGACATCTACTGGGGTTTGCTTTGCTCATATACCCATTCGGGGTATAATGGTGCCTGATTTTCAGTTCCTGAGTCAGTTAAACCTTGAGCGAGCGAAACGTGCAAAATTAATGCGGCTATGCTTTATAAGGTGGGAAACAATATTGCTTTAGGCCAAGATAAACAAAACATGTTCCGCTGGCGATTTACCAGTACCTATGTCTACCAAGCTTCTGAATCACAGAATGAACCGCCACATCCTGGATCCTCTAGATACGAACTAGGGATACTTAAAAAAGCTGTTAAGCTAGAAGATACAATAGCAACAAACAAGTTCGCCGAAGTCTTTAAACGGTGGTAGGTTTTCCTGGAGTCGATAACTCAGCTTAGGATTGGATAACGTGAAATCCAAATCCCACCCAATTTCCTCCCGGCGCCCCAGGGCTCAATTCTATCACAAGCTCTCTTCTTAGATTTTATAAATGGCCTGCTGTCAACTCACTTATTTGGGCCAAGACGCCGAGAACCGCACTTCATGCAACATATCTCGAAATATGGATTAGGCCTACTGGAGAACACCTCATAAAAAACATTAAAATACTCAACTTACCCTAAGATCATTATTACCAAAATGCCCACAAAGCTCTGCTTTCATCAAATTTCGCCAACTGCCTTCACAATAAGGTGGTACAAGCTTAGCAGATTCTGGTGTTTTGGTAGCAGGAGGACCAAGCGCTGAGGGAAGAAGAAGATAATTGCCGTGCAGAAATTTTTGTTCTACGTGACTGCTCTATGTCCTATATGCTTAGTGGTATAATTCTACAATTTTTGGATCTAGACATATTGTGTTGTGATGACAAGCGGTTGATACTAATTGATGGATTCGTTCTTGCAACTTCCAGTCTCCTTTCTTCTATGTCAATGGTTCAAGGTCCACTCAGTACTATATAACCGATCCTTTTTTCCGATAATAATGTTGATAATGCTCTTCTCTGATAAAAAAATGTTAAAAAAACGAAGAATTTTGGATGGTTCAGATACAAAATATTGATTTTATATACTTATTTTAAAAGATGCAACTACATACCAACAATTGCAGAATAAACAAAGTAATTCGACTATAAACTCGCACGACATGGCTGTTTGGTGGTAGACTAGCAAATGGTACATCCTGGAGCTACATAAAAAATACTTATTTCGCCTTAGTTTTTATGACTATGGTCGTCAGAACGTTTTAATACTTATATTTAATTCGATTAAAGAATTTGTTCAAAAAACAACATGAGACTCCCTCCTCATGACAAACTATGCTTCCATAATACTGAATAAATCCTAAAGATTCGAACATACAGTCATCTGAATCGTCCAGCAGCTTTAAAAAGATCCATTTTAATATTCTGAATGGTTCTCAATTGAAATTTTTATGTGTCTACGATTTCATTATTAAACATCACTGCGCAAATTCAGTTTCTTTCCTTCTTTTCCCTTATTTCCATACCTTACTATATATTTATATAGATATTCAATGCAATTTCCAGCAGTAGCTAATTTTAAAAATCTAATGTGAAATCTGTCAATAATTGATCTGAATCGTGTACCTTCGGGAAGTTTTCAGCTTACGTAAGTAGATATTTTATTTTTAAATTTTCGCAGTATTTCATTTTTTTTTTGTTAAATTTAATCCTTATTCAGATTCCTCATAATACTTATTGTCAGTTGTGAACCTTGTATTTTTCCTCGTATTTGAACCTTGTTGTTTTCCTCGTATTTTAATTCTTAGTCGTACTAAGAAATATTGACTTATGACGACATTTGCACCCCGCCTAAAAAGTACACCTAATAGAGATCTTTCATTCATAAAATTATTTTTGGTTCATACATTGATTCCTAGAAAAAGGGATTGAATATCGATTCTCAGGTGTAATCGATGTAGATTTATAAATAATTTTATGCCGAAGTATGTTTCCATCGACAATAACATCTTTTTAATTTTAATTGCTGCTACAAATTTTTGCCTTTTTAAAATCGCCAAGCACGACCAAAATATTCTATCCATGAACTCTATTTACAGCTATTGTGATATTCAGAAAATATCGACTATGTACACTGGTCCAAGAGAGAATTCCTTCCTTATAGACAATATATCTCTAACGGCCGAAGATATAATGACCGGTCTAATAGATCTATAGGTCAATAAAGGTCACAATCCGGACTGTCTAACGGCTGCTGTTCGACATTGCACTCTATACGAAGAAAATAGACTGTCAACAGTATAAAGGGCCTTTCCTGAGACTCATCATCATCAGAAGCTCCACAGCCTATTGTTGGCCTTGGCTTCCTCCAGCATTTGCCTCCATGATTCTCGATCCCTGGCCCGACTTCTCCAGTTTCTTATGCCCAACTGTCTCAAGTCATCCTCGACGTCATCTATGTATCTTTTCTTAGGACGACCTGGTCTCCGTTTTCCTGGTGGAGCTTTCTCCAGCACTATCTTTGTCGGGTTTCGTTCTCCACCTCGTTGTACATGACCAATCCATCGTAGTCTGTTTATTTTGATCACTTTAACAACGTTTGGAATCTTGCTGATTTCATACAACTCTGAGTTGTATCTTCTTCTCCAAACGCCCTCAACCTGTATTCCTTTGTATAGATCGAACGAAGGATTTTCCTTTCGAATCTTCCTACCAATGCTTCGTCTGCGTTTTTCAATGTCCACACTTCCGAACCATATAGTAGGACAGGCCTTATTAGTGTTGTGTAAAGTGCCAATTTTGTCTTCCTTGAAATATTTCTAGACGTCAGGTGCTTGCGTAGACCAAAGTAGCATTTATTAGCCAGTGCTATTCGTCTTCTGATTTCGGCCGATGTGTCATTTCCTTTCGTTATAATCGTGCCTATATATATATACGAATTCATCCACTGCTTCGATGTTGTAGGTGTCGATCGTTATATTTTGTCTGCTACTTCTGGTGTTTTTTGTGCACATATACTTTGTTTTGTGCTCATTTATTTCCAACCCGATTTTTTTTACGGCTTGCTCAATGCTTGGCGTGCTTCTTCTATGGTAGGGGCTGCTGTGCTATCGTCCTCATTGTCCGGATTCATGTTCTGTACGTTTGGGATACCACTGTGCTCCTGCTCTGGGGTCATTAATAGTTCCTTGAAATGCTCTGCTCATCTAACCAATATTTCGTCATGATTGCTTAATATCTCCCCACTTTTATTTTTGCACATTGTTACATTTCCTGAGACTAGTCTTTTATATAAAAAAATATATATGAAAACTAGGCAGAAATGCTGTGCAAGACCGATAGTTGGTGTGAGAACAGCAATTCAACGTAAATCAGCTAAAACTTTTCGTTATAACTGACCACGACAAGAGTGGAGTGGAAGAGTAATGAGACTATTAAATTGTGATTGGAGATATAAATGATGGGGATTCGGTAATTTGGGCTTTTAAACAAGGGAGTGACGCTTTTCTTTTTCGAATGTACTTTCGGGGTGGGATTTGAGACTCTCACTGCCCATGGAAAAGCGATTTTGCGATTCCCAATAGTTTTGGCGCACGCCATACTATTGGCTTATGGGTGCAGTGAGGCGCACCGGGTTCCAGCTATCTATCATAAAATCTATATGGTAAAAAGTACCTATAAATGGACCCGTTATAAGAAAATGTACTCAATATATATTTGATTATGCAGTGCACGCGCCAATCGTAAAATATGCAAAAAATAAGTTAACTTTATAACTAAAAGTAGAAAACTACTAATAAAATCCAATAATTTATCACCTATTTATATTTTTTTTTATATCTGGTTCTTTTCCATAATCTTTTTCGGCATTTGCAAAATTCTTGAAATTAATGAATTACGATAGAACTCTTTTTATTTATTTATTCATTCATTCCAAAAAATCGTACGCCCGCATGCGGTAAAATGAATATTAATCCAAGGCAATATAAAAATATTCTTGCGAAATAAGAACGCAAACAAAATTATTCCGAAATCTTTCCAACCAATAAAGGCGGCCATCAGATGATTTTAATTTGCAGAATTATGAGACTATACGATATTGAAAAGTAAACATCACATAAACCCGATGAAGAAAAATAAAACCAGGTTGAGAGAGCAACAATAAAATCAACACGTGTGAAATGCTAATAATCACGCATTTCTTATCTCTGCTTACAAAATACTTAATAATCATCATCAATATTGAAAGCAGCGGTAGACTTCATCAAGCACGTTTCTAGAAGTTAAGCGCGCTTACTAATCCCAAGCCATCCAAAAAAAACAGACTCTGGACTGATTAGCAGTCAATGCCGGCCACTAATCGCCGATCACAAATCCAAAGACACTCGGAAATAAGCTTGTGATCTCGCTGTATTTTTAGAATAGTGAACGCTGTTGGGACAATACTGGGTGGAGCAACAATCTAGCCAAAAATATAGTACCTGGTATTGACGTAGAGCCAGCGTCTGTCGGTGCTAAATGCAACTTTCCATAATTCGCGAGTCTAACGTGCTAAGAAGTGTGTCAACAGTTTGTTTATAGCCGCGAGTTTGCGCAAACCAAAAGCAGCGTGATTTGAATTTGCAGCATTTCTTTTTGGCGGATTACGAAACCCACACGCACACTCACACACGATCGTTATTCACCTGGATATAATCTCTCGGCGAACGTGTCGTCAACATGCGACTCGAGATGATACCTATAAATGGCACCTTTGGCTTTCTAATCAGCATAAAGCTTCTTCGCAGTCTTTGCGGTGATGTCATATCTCTCGCCGGTGGCAAGAATTGATTACACAGAAAAATGCCGACATGCGGCGGATTGTCTTACATTCGGCGTCAGCTTGTCTGGTGAAGATCTTGCCATTAAATCCAGTTCATACTTGTACCTACCAGTGCCAGATCATGAGAGCGAGAGACAAGCTCATTGTAAGACGTAGCGCAGCGGAAACCGGCAGGGCGGGCATTCACCAACTGCGAGTGAATGATTCTAATTTTATCCACACGATAGTACATCTATCACTTGGCATTATCAGCCAAAAATATGACAGTCGGAAGATGTCACACCTATAGAGAAACAATAGCCGGTAATCCCACTGATAAACTGCTTCGACCAATCGATCTTCTTGATATTGAATCCGACTGTCATGTGATATGTTCAAGTGGTCAGATTGGGCGCAGATTAGCAATATTCTTGTTATCAATTGCTCTGATTGTGCACACTTTACTTTTACTCAAAACACTTTTCAGGGCAAGCGTTCAGGTTAACCTTGATCTAAAAAAAATCGCAGCGTTTTAAATCATAGTCTGACAGAAACTGGTTTTTCTTTCAAATTTAAGACTCTTCATTAGACGGGAAAACAAAGGTGGGACGACGTGAATGCTCGCGTCGAGTCATCACCGTGATTTTCAAGAGTTTAAGCGGTGGATTTCGTTAGGTTGAAAAATGCTTTCGGATCTAATTGGGGATCTTCACTCTGTCGGAAGAAGGTAGGAAGAACAAAATCAAGAACGTTTTTATGATGGTTCTGCAGACGAGGGATTCCGTAACCGGTTGTGGTATTACGTATACTGCAGAAAGTTACAAAACTGGTCAAACAAAGGGCGACATAAAGATCTTAAAAAGACGAGTTTCGGATGGATATTTCATTTTGGTTGCTTGAGAATATATGGCAAAATGAGTTTCAACTGCTACTTCAGCTTATATCTAATAGTCTAGCGTTCAAATTTCAAATGCGATAATATGAAGTTGTCAAGATCTGATTTCCTGTTCCAAATCAACTTTTTTGATTTCCGTCCGGGGGTAGAGTATGAACTAGGAATCTAGATTCCGGTGACAAATACTATTAAAATAAGATTTCCTGACGTAATAATTATCAAATGTAATTGGGACTTCGATCGACTTTTAATCGATAGGGTGACTCATATTTTCTGCAATTCTGACGTAATGAAGAAATGACCTTAGATAATTTGTTGTATTTCACAGGCCAAGTAAATTTACGTATTTATGAGCTTTTCCTATCAATGATTTCATAATTACATTGATCTTTTGGCATTTGAAAGTGCAGTTGTTCGCAGTCAATATCCCTGAAATCATATAACATCTACGAGCTCAAAAGTAGGGTTCATCGCACCCTCGTCATAAATTCGACAGACTTTCGTCATATATTCTTCGAGCTAAGCTTACCGCTAGACATTTCACCATAATGCGAAACTGGTAGTATAAAGGGTGACTCCTGAGATCAGACTTTCACATATAAAAGATCTCTGCTTTCACTTACAACATATCGCGAAACCCGGTTTTCATTTAGGTAATAATAAATCAAGTCGAATCTTTGAATTGCAAAAAATACGAAAAGTTGTTGAACACATCGAAGAGGAGATTCCCGGGGATAGCCAATTTTACGTTGATTGGATGAGCCTTTACATTTCATCTTCTAAATAGTAGATACCAAGGGTGGTTGGTATTCTATAAATAGGTTTCAGGTCATGATGTTTTAGGTCATCATATCTCCTCCTAGTATTAATGAAAAATTCACAAGTTCCAATATTGTGAAGAACCAAATAGCATAATGGTTTATCCATAACCTGAAAGATAAGTAAAACGAATAACTCTACAACTCTTTAACCAATGATCTAATTTCACATTTTTTAATGAATCTTTTTTTTTAATTTCCTTCTTATCCACCTACTAGATACTGCTTTCCATTTCTTCCAACAGCGTTAGCGGTAATGAAGTTTCTACCCGTTTTCTTAAGGTTCTCTCGAAGCAAAGTGTTCGTCATACTAATGTTTTATTTACGTTCCTAGCTGGGTCCTAGCGGAGTTCCACAAGGTTCAGTCCTTGGCCCTAGTCCTATTCGGTATCTCTGAATTCAATAGATCCCAAATTAATGATTAAAGCCCTTTCAAATTTCCTTAAACTAACCCAAACTATCGTGTTGCAAACATGTTTCACTTATGCTCTCCAAGATCTATAACACATTTCTTAAACTTTGGATCTATTGTAGTCTCAGTCGTCAACTAAGCGGTTCAAGCTTATTAATTCCCTCATTCTGCCACATTTTCTTTATTGTGCTCTCATATACATATCTTTCGATTCATCCTGCCGCCAGCGTCTAAAAGATTAAAGATTGTTCAAAGTTTGTGAAGTTAGTGAAAACACAAAATAAGATCTAATAATGTGTCTGCCGGGTGTGCAAAATTCCTTGCTAGGTTGTGATCTTTTTCGCTTTATTTAGGGAACAATGTGCGGGAGTGAGAAATCTAATGCAATGCAGGGGTTATACGCGAGGATGTTCGAAAGCTAAATAGCGGTCGTTGGTTCTAACTGCGATCAAAGAATAGGAAGAGCCACGGCTTTCAGAAGGCAAGCACTTCGCTTTTTATCCTCCTCTTTTCCCTTTCTTTAGTATATCTAATCTCCTCTTCTATACTTCCACATATAGTTCATCTATTTTAGTTAAAATTTCACATCACTGGCTCCGACGTAGACCTTGTATCCGCAAATCTGCAGGAAACGATCGTTACAGCCTTTGAAAGCAGCTGTCCTTTAAACCTGCGTGCTGGAATACTCATATCTGTAAGAAAAGAAGAAAAGTTAGTAAACTATTCAATACAACATTATTACAACAAAGAGTGGAGATGATTCAAACGAAGGTCATTGAAAGCCATTTGCGAAGAGATAGTCAAGCTTCCAGCCTCTGTGAGGTCACAGAAAGTCTTGTATAAGGCTCTTTACGGATAGCATTATAATGGGCACTCATTTCCTCGGTTCTCAAGTAACTGATCCTGAATTGGAACTAATACTGGATCGGAGGTAGATCTGTCCCATCAGTCTTTCAATAAGAACAAAGGTCTGGTGGGTAAGATGGAATAGCCAAGTGGCACTTTGAAGCCTTTTTCAAGAGGGCTGGAAAAAAATCCTACCCATACTGCTGCTATTATTCCGAGGTAGCTTTGCGCTGACCCGTATTCCGGGGTGCTTGAGAGAAACCCTATTCCTAAATCGAGAAGAATATCGTATACGGAAGCAAAATACTATCGATTTATCAGCCTAATCTTCTGGCTCCTGATAACGATGAAGATGGTTTTAGATAAACAAACATATTAGAGAGGTTCTTAGAGCGAACCCACTCCGTTGCATGCAATTTGCCTACCGGCCAGGCAAATCTAGAAAGACTGCGATTCACTTACTTGTGAGAGATATCGAGAGATCCCTCCGGGCCAATCAAATTTCTATTTGCGCTTTTGCAGATATCGAGAGTGCGTTTGACAACGTTATATACCTTGAGGCTACAACAGAAAAATGCATTGAACATCACAAAATGCATTGAGCGTCATAAAAGCAGATTGATAGCTTCTCGTCGGTTACGATTGCCGACCTACCTGAATAACCGGGGCTTCAAAGCACAGGCCTATTCAGATGACTTCGTCACAACCATCACGTTAGCATAAATCGACAAAAGGGCTGGTAGTCTATTGTAGCTGTCAGTTCTGCGGGCAGCTCTCGAAATTGCGGAGCAATTGTTGTGTGACTGTGAGGCTACAGCGAGGAGAAGGTTAAGTCTCCTGCTCTCAGGGAGATTCGGAATCTGGGTATATCAAAAGCCTTAATCTGAAAGTTTTAAACGAAGGAGTTGGCAAAAAAGACCAAATAAAATAGGGCACAGCGCTCAGTAAAATGCCCTCTTAAAGAATGAAGCCAGCCAAGCCGAAATGTGCCTCGTCGATGTTTTTTTTGCTAAAAATGCTGATCGTCTATATCGAGCTGTAAAACCCGTTGTTGCTACATAGTGAATTATTGTTGACTCAGTTCAGTTCAGTTCAATGTCACTACAGCCCAAATCTAACCTTGGTTTTTTCCTCCTACCTTCTCGCTCATTGAGTCGAGTCCTCCAATATCGTAGGCCCAGCAAGTGTGCAGCGTCTGCTTCTACGCCTTCAAGCCATCTTTTTCGACATCCTGCTGACCTGTCACCGATTATGATTTCCTTCCATATCTTCTTCACTGCTCTGTTTTTCGGCATTCGCTCTACATGCCCTGCAAATTGTAGTCTATTTATTGATATACATACATAGTTGGCGATGTCTACCTCTTTATAGATTTGATACAGTTCATCGTTGTATCTGATTTTCCAAATACCGTTTATGTTTAATGGGGCCAATAATGTCTCAAGATTTTTCTCTCAAAAGCGTTTAATAAGTTCTCGACTTTTTGAGTCCTGCTCCACACCTCCGAGCCTCGATAACAAGCCACAGGCCTTACAAGGGAGCGCTCTTGATTGAACTACTTTACGGGAATAAGATATTTAAAGCTGTTCATAAAGGTTGTAGCTGTCTATCGTGAACTTGGTCCTTGAAGGGGTGCTTTCTGTTCTGGTCTGCAACATTGCTTTGTCTTGATTAATTGCTAAAACCCATGTTTTGAGCGGCGTTGTTTAGACTTATATAGCATTCTTTTGCTCCTGATAGTGATCTACTTACTATCGTCGTTTTTATTACTTCGGTCGCTTCACCTCATAATCATAAGTTTTCAGATTCCAAAGATTTCTATATAATGAAATCGATATCGAAGTAACTTCCGGGGATCCTCCGGTTAGCCATCTTGGTCATTTTCTTTTCAATATTTTAATCTTCGATTTGTTAGAAAAATTAGTATTTATAGTGTTATTTAGACCCAAACTGATGTTTCCTCCGTTCAGTCTAAACTTAATGTCTTATCAGATAGTGAACAGGGCATCTCTATAAGACCTAGCTTTTTAGCTAAAATCTTTATTTGAAATTTATAGTGTTTGAATGTAATTGATCATCAATACATGTATGCCTAAATTTCTATTACTTAACCCTTTTAAAACATTGTATTACCAAAATGACTACTGATGTTTTATTTTATTTCCATTTTCAATTCAATATCAATGCTTAAATTTTGATTGACATCCCTACAAAATTGTGTCATGGTCGTTCAAAAATTCCTCAGTTTGAGATCGATCACTTTACTTCTTCGCTGACTACATAATTTTATTCATATCAAAATTTATTTATTTTTCTTTAGAGCGCAACTGGATTCCTCCTCTCAAAGTTATGTAAGGTTACTCTACACCCATGTCGTTTTGAGGCCGTGTCTAGCTGGAAGGAAACTAACTTCACATAAATTAATAATAACTCAAATATTTACCTTATATACAAAACTATGGTAATTTAGCAATCTGCAACTGCACATACCAAAATACAATTGACATTTGCAATCACGTACATATATATCCCCATCTAAAGCATAAAATTGCAGACGTCTCTATGAAATGCATGTTTTAATATGCATAGACGAAGTGGAAAATTCCACTCCGGGTTTGGCAGATCGATTTTGCACACATTTAAGATAGAGAGAATGCAGCCACTTCAAAATCGATTCAAAGTCTGTGATTCCATCTAAAATGTTTCTTTATTTTTTTTTTGGTTTGGTTTTAAAAAGAAAAGAAACAAGAAACGAAAAAACGTAACGAACGAACGACACAAAAGCTGTGAAGCCACAACCAACACACATTTAAAAGCTCCACTCACCTGGCAGTTCCCCATTGTCCCCCTTTTGGGGTATTTCCGACCTGATAACAATATGACTTTCTTCTGTTTTGAAAGATGAACTTTGAACAGTAGCCTTCGTCTTCGAGCGTGGGATTCTCTGAAAGTTTTATGGCGAATCTCCCCAAGTATCGTGGAGCTCTAGAGTATACACGGCACGACTATGGATCCACGTTTACAGTTTCATTGTAGAAAGAAATCCTACTCATGGATTGTACGCTCCGGTGCTGATTACTCACCCGACTGTGACGTCCTGGGGTATACTCTGTTGAGTGTTTCCATATACCTGTGGTGAAATCTCAGAAAAACTTGCTCCAATACCTACACATGTGGATGTATACCCAGGCACAAAGGAAGTGGAAGATAAACACTGGAAAAAGGGGGCCATCTACTTCCAATAAATCAAGAAGAAGTGCGGTCCATGCATGTATAGTTGACACCTTTGACGGCTGATTAGAGCTTCCATGTGGCGACCGCGTGGTCGGTCTTTTGTAACTATCAGTATCAGCCGGCATGTAGCTTTTTGTTCCTCCGAGCGGTCACTCAGCTCGCCCCGTATCCGACGTGTCCGCACACAGGCCCAAAATCGCAATCAGCTGGCGAGATCTGGGCTAGTGTTGGTGTGTGTTGGGGCCACGGGAAAGCAACTAGTCGAGCCAACCATGCTCCAACTTTGTTCGGGGAGCCCCAGTACCGACTACCGAGACCCAGCGCTAGTCGACAGAAAATCTGCTCTGGCCAGAAACAACTGTTGAGTGTCGAGCAAGCCGTGCTAAGGAGCTGCACGTGAACGTGGACAAGAAAGAATCGAACTGTAGCAGTTTACTTTTTTTTATTTATTTTTATTTATCTATAATTTTATCGAGTTCGTGGATGAGTGATTCTCGCAAATATCGTTACTGTTTACCCGAGTTGAGTTACTTAACTTACCCGAAAACCAGTTTCCGCGGGCTCAGAGTGCGGAATCGAATCGAAGAACTTCACAAGGATCTCGAGCCTGAGGTAGTGCGACACGGTTTAGTGCAAAAGTAGCTGCTGTCCCGATGTTATCGTCGCCCAGTTATCACCACTTTGACCTCACCTAGTGATGAGATTAGGATTTCCCTAAGAAGCTTCCACCTCCTAAATCTGTGATATGAAGTGCTGTACTAGTTTAAGAGTTTGTTAAAAAAAATTATTGTGTCCTTAAGAGTGGTTATCGGAAAATCTAGTTGCGTTGAAAGGAGTACACAGACAGGAGGAGATGATGAAAACAACGAAGAAGGTTGCACCCGATGGTGGCTGGGGATGGGTAGCAACGTTCGGTGTCAGTCTCGTCAACGTAAGTACATTCTTTGTTCTTTATATATGTATGTGCAACAAACCAACATGAGTCTACTTAAAACAAAGCGGATTCTGTACCAAAAAAACAGGAACAAAACTGTCACCAGGACAACGGCACTTGGCATCTCATGTGAAATTCAATATAAAAAAAAAAAAATAAAGGCATTCCTCAGCTGTGACTGAAGTGGCTGTGAACTTTTTAATTTGCTTACACAAGACTCAAGTCAAGACCCAAGACTGTGCCGGCACTTGGGTGCCCCTCACCTTGAAATCCCATTCAAGGCGAAGTAATGAAAATCGCTGGTGGTGATTAAGTGTGGGAGACTCTTTTATATAAACACTAAAAACACCTGCACCCAACGCGACATCTAGGAAAACAGATTTTTAAATATACAATACATATACTGCCGCCCGCGCCGCCTTGTGGGTATGGAGGGCACTTTCAAGGATTTACGAGCCCCAATTAGAGGATTTAATAAAATTCAATGCCATGCCATAAGTTTTTAATTACTTGTGGATTAAATTCCTTCAAAGGAAATTGAAACCTCAAGGTTTTTGTGGGATCTAAAGAAGATTTTCCCCTGGGAGTGTTTTTTTTAAACATTAATATTGCCTGAGCATTTCTCAGCATCTTAAGAGGACTTAAGTTGCTATTCAGCTTGTGTGTAAGTAGTAGTCAAATAGTCCTACTTTAAACACTTAACGAACCAAATTAGAGGCAATTTTCAAAATGCATTTTTTTTGTAGCTTTTTCAAGTTGAGTTTCGTCATAATTATCGTAAAAATGCTTACTGCAAAAATTTTAATGAATTTATTTTTATCAGCAACAAAAATTTGTACTTAACTGGCATACACTGTTAAATTTTTAACGAATATTAGTTCCATTTAGAAAATTAATTAACATTTTTTGTTTGTTTGTTGTATACCCTGTTGTGGTACTTAAGAATACCCCTTATGATTAAAAACTCTTTGTTCTAGTCCCGTAAACAATTCTGTAATTTCACTGCAGGAAATTACACTGTTATTCTTTATTGAGTGTACAATATGCATGCAATTTTGAATCATACATAAATTATATTCTGTATTTGCATATTTATTTCACTTTTGTTGACATTTTTTAAAATATGGTTTAAAAATTGTAAAAATTACAAATATGGATTGAATCATAAAAAGAACGTCTGTTTCTGACGTAAAATTCATTAAAATATACAGGCAACTAAAAAGGTAGTAACTACTTGACATTGTTTTTTATAACTTATTGTTTCCGATACAGTTTAATGGTTTTATTCCTATTTTAGTTTTAATATACAAAAAAAGCTTATACAAAGAATTTGTCCGTCCGTGCGTCACCCGCATTCATGCTTGAAACACGTGCTATTTGTATGTATCAAATTGTAGATCTTGGTCTGGAGACTTGAAACTGATAATATGAGAAACGGAAGCTCCAACCGTAACATTCTGAGTCTTTCTTTAAAAGATTATATTAATATAAAAGAAAAATGTGTTCGCGTATGTTGGGAAAATAAGAAGAAAAAATGAGGCCTCAGTATAATTTACCGTCGTGTAAGGGACAAATGTACTGCCTCGTGTAAGTCCGGCTCAACTCTATTACATTTCTACTTTCATATTGCTGATATGTAATATTCACTGCGAATAAACGTGATTTTTATTAAATGTTGTATGAAACATCTGTTTACCTTCCCTATTTTTCAAGACTTTTAACCTAAACTTAAAACCCAAACCCAAACTTAGAGCCAAAGTTCATAAAAGTAGGGCTCGCTGTTCTGCCTTATCAAGATGTCTCCATTCGTCTAAAGCATGGTTTCTCAACCTTTTTAGTGTTGGGACCTTCTGAGAGGCCAAAAACTGAAGTACAAAATCATGTGACCTCCTCATTATAATAATGATTGAAAGATTAAAAAAAAATCAAAATAATTGTGATTTTCTCGGTAAGAAACCAAAAATTGAGTCTGAAGCGATAGTAAAAATAAACGTAAAACCCGTCCTAAAATAGAGTTATTTAGGTCGATCCACTTATATCCGCGACGGCACGGCACCGATGCTTCCGTGATGAATTTTTCACTGAGAGCCAAAACGCATTTAGTGATTTCTTAAAAAAGGGGAAGTTGTTCTACCTGAGTCTGTAAGTACATATGTAGTTAAAGGATGAGATACATTTGTGCATTCAGGCAACGCAACATCAATCTTTATATTTTTTACTTATAGGGTGTGCGCTGAAACTGTAACCCTTTACATGAATTTCTTTGAGTACGACATCCAATTTTTTTTCTATGAGGTTATTTAAAAAGTAAAGTTTATGCTAACAAGCCGAAGACCATTAACGAACTCAAAGCTTCGAAAGGAGCGCTATATTAAGATTGTTTTGTAAAGAATAGTTTGAAAAGTTTAATGGGTCTTACATACGGAATTTGTCTTCTAATGCGCCGGCTTCATCGACTTCAGTTCAATAAAGTTTAGTTCAATACCCGTATGTGGCTTCACCGACTGGTATGTTAAGTTCGTGTATGAAAGTGTTGTTGCTTTCTCACTAGAAGTTAGAAAGGCAAAAGCTCACTAGAATGATATTCCCTTATTCCTGTCGGGCAAAATGAGGTTTGAGTTATCTTGAGTTGATTATGTGAACTGAAGTCAGGGCCTGAGAACTGAAGCTCATTTCACTAATTTGCTCAATTTGGTGAAGCCGGGGCATTGTGGATAGGCCATATTTTTTCCGAGTAAATTTTACTAATTTTATTCAAGCATGATGATGATGATTCATAGTGTGGGGGCCAGACCTTGCCCTTTTTAATCGTGAGCTCATCTCAAACTCTATTAACAGGGACATCGAACTTATTCTTGAGGGGGGTCGCAAAAATCGAGTTTAATTCAACACCTTCAAAACAAAGTACTGTTTCATCTCTCATAAAACGACTTTCATTCTGTCTCAGGGGACGGTATAATTCTAATGGCTGATCCATCTCTTAACATCTTAGACCCTCTGCACACGAGTCGACTGATTTGCAGTTCCAGTTTTAAACTAGCTGAAACAAAACCTTGTAACTAAAAACTATGTGGACCCAGATTACCGATTGATCCAAAATCAGTTGTACTTGTGTGAGACAAAGGTTTCATTTTGATTGAAAATTGGTTGTGCGCGTGATCATTGTGAAACCGGTGTGAAACTAAGATTGCAAATCAGTCGACTCGTACGCGGGTTGTCTTAGGCATAGCTTTAAATGAGAATTTGTGATGGAATGTTCACATTCCAAATCATCAAGCAAGACTATCAAAGAGTGTAACGCCGGCGTTCTTCCAGCATCTCAAGGTACAATCTACAAGGCGTGCATTCATTCTGAAAATCAACTTTGGCGTGGCCTGGGATGGTGTTTTCAATGATGAGTTCTTGTTGAGTTCTTGGCACAGTAAATGCTTACCGATGAGCTGTAGATTTTAGAAATTTTAGTGGTCATCAAATGGTAACAATTCGTGTTTGAACAGCGTTTATTTATTTCCAAGGCAGGCCCATAATTAAAATTTGCTGATAACGTATACACGAAGCAGATGCTTTAATCTACATTATAAGAAAGGAAATCGGTTATGAATTCAGAACATAAAAACATTAGTTAAATTTACAATAATTTTCACAAAAAATTCGAGGAAGTTGCTTATATAAAAAAAACCTCGCGTGCTCGACATTTATGTTCCATACGTAAATCACAAAATCTGTAAAATCATCGTTACAAACCACATATTTATGTTTTTCCCATAAAAGAAATATTTTATCACCATCGAAATATGAAAAACGCGAAAACAACAAAATCTTTATCTCAGATTTGTTGACTAGAGTCTAGCAATCTATGGGCATACTTACTACATGTTTCCTTATTTCGTGCAACAAATGGAGAACTGTTGCTATGCTTAAAGAAAACAGATTGTCGTAAAAACGCCTTCCAATTGCCATTTTAGAAGTTCGTCGACAAAAGGTAAGTGTATAACAGCACCATGTTACGTAAGTCGATCAACAGGCTAGAAAAGTTCTTGTTGTTGTTGGTGGAAGAAACACTTTAATTCTGTATTAAATTACACCGGGCTTGTAATATTACAACCTTAGTTCAACATAGGCAACACAAAAGGCAATTTCATTACCTACAATGATGCGTCATTTCCGCTCTTTTAATTTCGTAACTAATATAATTGAAATGCGGTTTCGCCATCATGATTTTTCGAGGAACAAAAGTGCTGTTCCGTCTTATTAATAATGGTAATAAAAATAGTTTCAAAAAGACGAGTGTTTTATTTTTGTGTATATGTGTATTTAAATAAAAGCATTTTATGCATAGTGGCAAGAATCGCTTGCACAGCAGCATTATTCGCAGCACTCTTATCATATGGTGACGAAGCTTCTCTCATTGAATTCGATACGATATCCAAGTGGATCGGACTCGCCACTCGCGTTTTAATTAAAGTTGACGAGGGTGTGGTGTATTGAGGACGGAATTGAAACGAAGCTGAAAAAGTTCTTGGCTTCGTTGTCTATAAATAATCAGGCCAAGAGTGTATTATCTTCATTAAATTTGAGTAATGAAATCGACATAAATTTGACGTTGTACTTCCACGTTTAGCATTTCGTCTTTACTTTACTTTCAGAGTGTACAATAGCATGACGACGGCTTTATGTAAGTAGGGAAGAGGCCCTTTGGGACTTTCGAAAAAAGAAAAGAAATTGAATGTACTATGGTAGTACATAAGTCTAATGTTAAAGGGTTTTAACCAAAGTCTATAAAGAAAAGTTGCCTTCATCAGAAAAACATTTCACGAAAAAAGGTTTTCCTCAGGAACAGGCTCATGAATAATTTCAGGAATCAGAAATGCTTGACTCACTTTTCCTCGTACAAAAAAATTAGCTTGAATTTTTAACACGGTAATGGACATGGTGAATGTGAATATTAAAAATCGGTGAAAAACCATTCGAGACTACAAAAGGCATCGTTTATACATGTCAGAGGATGTTTAACACTTCATGAATAACAAATAACTGGATGAAAGTGGGAGTGGGATAATTAATTTATTGTTGTTCGGTTATATGTAGGTATGTATTAAATTTTAAAAGGTATTTTTTTCTCTTTTAATTATCTTGACATTGTTGTTGAAGCATTTGGACAGACGAATCAGTGTTACTTAGGTGCACAAATCGCACGGGTGTATTTGAAACTTTTCCTGTGATAGCATCAATGCCAAACAAAATCTAAAGGTCTTATTGCCATCCTGGGAGGCATACCTATATGAGAGCTAATTTCAAAAATCGAAATAGGGCCCATTGGGGTATACGCAGGTGAAATGTTTGTTCTGTGCTATAGCCTAAAATAAAGCGTATTCTTTTGAAGAAAAAAGGGTGTATTGTGGAGGCCAGTGGATTTCTTACAGTCTAGGTCTTCGAGGCATTTGTACTTTACACGACTCCCACAGGATTTTTTCCATTGTGCGAATGAACAGAGGAGAGCCAAAGTGGATATACATAAGTTAGGTTTGTGAGTACAATTAAATTCTTATTGTTGGAGGCTATCTAGGAATAAAAATTGTTACTGCCGATGGTTTTCTCGGCTGATGATAGGCTTATGTACAAACATTTCTTAATTCGGCATACTACAGGGTATCCCGTGAAAATTTAGGATTTTAAATTCTAACCCTTTGGCCTAGAGAGGTGCCTCTCAGTCACCCCTGAATGTTGACTAAGAGGCACCTCTCGAGCGCAAAGGGCCTCAAAAGGAGAAAACCAATACAATATAATACACAGCACAATACTTCTCTAGCATTTTCTGCGAACGCTTTACATGGAATCTAACGCTCTGATAGTAGACAACATTCTTGGTAGCGCTGATAGATCGCAATTACGGATTAAACAATATGATACAGAATACACCATGACGATGGAGGCTAAAGCTGATTAAACTAAAGAATAGCAAATAAACGCAGAATCACTTAAACATCGTGTTCAATAGCCCACACGCAGAACTAGCTTAAGAATTTTGTTATTTTGCTATTACCAAAGATGCTAGAATCGATGAAATCATTATATCTCGGATAAGTAAATAAGACTCGCATTCTGGTAACTGTTTTACAAATCCAAATCAAGTTGGATAAGATAGTAGATAGTTAAAACTAAATTGTGTTTGCTCAGCTTCGAAGTTACGACGGTAGTACTTCGTGCTGACGCGAAACGTTCGAGGTCACCTAATTCGTAACAGATTTTCATCAACATCCCTAACCCAGCCGGAAAATTTGGGAGCCCTGTGCCGGGAGTTAATTTTGAGTCCTGCCAGATATGCTGCCAAGGAAGCATTACTGGAGTTTCCAGAAAATTTATAGAACGAAGAAAGATTATCTTGGTGGGTAACGGTCTCGTTCGTTACGGAGGACAAACAGCATTGAAGGTGATTAGTATGTACTTAGTTGGAGTACCGCTTTGGTAAAACCACACTGCCGATTTGAAAGGAAAAGGCAATTGCCAAAGACGAACAAAAATAGGCCAGGGACATGCAATTCTGAAAAGTATATGGAACTAGTAATGGCACGTAAGCGCTGTACGCTTTTTAAGGAATGCTTAAAGTTTGCTATTGTGGGACTTCATTTCGCGCTGGGACGTCACATCATAAAAATCTAAGATTGATTTAAGGTGGTCGCAAGCAGTCCATTAAACTCGAGTCTATTGGTGTCAGTCTATTGACATCAGTCTATTGACCCGTATCAAAAAGTAGAGGCCCACGCACGGGGGACCCAGAGTAAGTTCGCTCACACCATTAATTAAAAAAAATCTGGTTTCTAGACTCTGTTTCTGAATACTGTTCCTCCGCTGGAAACTGAGTAATTGTACATAAATCCTGTAGTCCTCATGTTAGAAGCTTGGAGCTAGAAGTGAGAAACTTTCACTGCGAAGATTTCATGGTTACAGGCGGCAAGTTCAGTGGCCGCCTAGGGGCCACTTGGCTTCGGGTTTCCAAAACACACGAGCGAGCAAATAACGACTCTGTGGGTTCGCGTCATGGATTTTGAATCAATTGAAATTTAGAAATTTACAAATAAGTGACCAGCGGGTTCATCCGAGTTTTTCCTATACACAGAGACGTATTGGCGTGATCTGTCGTCAATTGACAAATGGATCGAGAGGAATGCTGAATGAATGGAGAAATGCTGTTTCTGATCACCAATGTCCTTACGGCCTATTGGAAATACAACTAATTTTACAGGCCATTCTTAAAACATATTCAAGTTTACTCCTTAAGGCCGAAGTCCAATAAGGGCACCGCACCGGGTGCTACTACACTCAAAAAGGTGCTACTCAAATCAAAACCTCAGTAGATAGAACAATAACAAATGAGAGCATCGCATCGATTCTTGAACTAGAGTGCGGTGATCGAAAATTAATGCTGGTGCTTATATCAAAAAAGTAAAAGTTTAGCTTTTAAATGAGAATATTTAGGGAAAATGACATGAAGACTCTTATAATATTTTTTTTGATAGCTGATTACGAAAATCGGAGTCCCGCAGTCCTAAAATGTGGGCGTCACCCTTAAAAAAGCAAAAAAATTCTTCGTGAATCTTTTTTGGCTGTTTCTTGTTTGATTAAATCGGTAGTATCAGCCAAAAAAAATATTTTCAGCCCAATTCAAGTTGAATTAGAAAAAAGATTGAATTTTTTTGCATTTAAATTTTATTTTTGTCGAAATATTATTAAAAAAATTTAGAAATATATTCTAACCGCCTTTTAAAGGGGTTAAACCAAACCTAAACCGAAACCAAATAACAAATACTTTGAAAAAAAATTTGACTTCGGTCTTTATACATCACAACCTACCAAGAAGCTCGACCTAGTGACGCATCTCGTACAAGTACATTTCTACAACTATCTATTTTGGTAGTGCTGTATTTTGTCAGCTGTTTGATATTATGTCTATTTTTGGAGATCACTCCTATTTTTAATGATTAAAGGCTAATTAGTATTCAAAGTAGAGTAAAACTTATGACTTAGAAGAATATTGTTATTTATAAGAGTAAGATTGAAATACTCGGATTATATCAAAAAATCTGTTTCTCAACATACTTGCCGTAGGATAGACATTCATACACATAATCCAAACACATATATAGAAATACCCTCTAAAAACCTCATAAACCATTTCATTCCACAATTGTAATAATAAAAAAAATACTTTGTTTTGAGCAAATATTCTGTCGTCGGGGGTATGCCTACAATGTTGTTCCGCATTTGAATTTCTTTGAAGATCTGTCGCGCTACAATAAGTCATTGGCAGATTACAAAAAAAAAAAATCTTAAACAATGTCAAGAGAATTTCAAATTAAATTTTGGATAAAAAACAAAAATTTTCTTCATTTTTACAAGGCGTTGTCGTGTCTCCGTTCACTTTGAACAAAGTTAGATTTTGTGAGGCAAGTAAACAACAACAGATTTTCACGAGTGACTGGGTGAACTTTGTGGAAGGAGAGGAATGCAGCAATTGTTATTTAATTTGCGATGATTTTCAGTAACAATTATTGCAATATGTTAGCGTCAACTTCTAAAATTGAATTCTTTGCTTGAATCTACCCTTAGTAATATGCAAATTAGAGAGTGCGGTGCTAGTGCACTGTGCATACAAATATTTAGTTTTGTAACAATAAACTGGAACCGTAGAAGTCCCAATGGGGATGCAAGGAAAAATTATGTGCTTATTGTTTTAGAGTGTTGTGGCAGGTTTTGTTATAGAGTGTCAATGGAAAAAAAGGGGATTTTCCATCCGTCATTAATCAAATATTGACAAAAGTTATACAAACACGTATTCACTTATGAAATTCAATTAAAAACAAAATTTATAGTTAAGATGTTTGTTTAGCAAAGCAGTGATCGATTGTTTTTCTAATAATTTTTAACTATTCAAAATAGACCAGACCTAGTATGACAGTTTAAGCGGTTTTCATCGCACTCACCATTTAGTAAAATTAAGAAATATTCTTAATGATTTCTTGTAATAAAAACCAAACGTTTATGCTCATATCAAATATAAAAAACTGCTACTTGACACGCAAAATAATATCAGATATCAAATTTTTCCACTGAAATTCAATCCTTTAATAAATTTTATCATAAATGCGCATATGATTTACATAACTCTGATTCAAGCTGAAAATTTTCCACAACAGTTTTTGCCTACCCGAAAATTAGTGTTTTCCCATAACATTTGCAGTGTACTTTTTCAAGGTGTGTACACTTCTGTTTTCCGTCTAAAAAAAATACTAAAAAATGTTGTCATTAATTCCAGGTTAAGCGCCGCTATACCATATGTATTTATGGCGTACTCTATATATCCGTCCACTTGGTTTGGGCGGACCAGCCAAAAGCGCCAACTTTTTATTATCTTAATGTAAACAAAATGAAATTAAGTCAAGATGTTTACAAAAACTAAACGCTTACATTTGTTATATGAGAAATACTGCAGGGGAAACTTCAAAGTCTGACTTAATTGTTTAAATCTGATCGATACTGATTTTTTTTCGAAACCTATGTTTGGCATTTTATAAACAACAAATTGCAACTCGCGAAACCTTGTTGTATGTGTCCATCTGGTGGAAATATACCAAACAGAGAAAAAAGTTGGAATTGGAGCTGTGAGAATAAAATTTGGTGTTTTGTTTCTTTTAATGTTTGAATGGACGTTGTTGTTCCACTGCTTCCACTTCGTTGTTGATATAACGAACAAAGTCGTCGTTGTTAAATTATTTACTTTAAAGAATAACACTGCTTCCGTACTAAACCAGATGAAGTCGTAACAACAAAGTTTCATAGTTTAACTTATTTCAAATCCCTCATTTTCATCCTTTCATACTTAAATCGATCTCAAAAAATATGACTAAAAAATTCAATTTCGGATCTTTTATCAAACACTCGCGGGGTTCCACAAGGGTCCATAGTGGGACCGTTACTTTTCAGCATGGGCCTCAAGACGGTTTCAGGCTTACCACTTAACTGAATGGGTGAGCTCCTCTACTGGAAGATGATGCAGGTAACTAAACACGAAAATTCAGCTAACCGGGAACCATCTTCAGCCGCTATGTCATCCTATCGTTCCTTCATCCTATTACCAAAATCGAAACTACAATTACAGGAAATCAAGCTAATGGTAAATAACCTAAATATACTTCAACCACGTAAGGCTTGACCAAAAAGAAGTTGTGCTGGCGATACGTCCGAATACCTAGAAGTACCCATGGTAAGCTTTTGTGCCATTCCCTGGAATTGTGTGTAGCAGGGATGGCTGTTTTTAATTGTCTGTGAAATCGTTCAATAGACCCAGTCGCTTGTGGATGATACTGATATTGATATTCTTTGATTACCTAAGAAGGACGAAATTTCGTTGAATACTGCTGATTCGAACTGGGTTCCCTGGTCAGTGGTTATGGTTTTGGGCACTCCGTATTACACATTGACGAATGAAGGTTTATGTTTTTAATGGGAATTACCTCAGGACAGCGACTAAATCTATCGTTCATGGTTAATAAGTAACTGCATCCATTTGAAGGAGGGAGTGGACCAACTATGTCAATTTGAATGTGTTCGAACCTTCCACTGGGCACATCAAATGTTCCATGTAGTAAGATTGTGTGCCGGTGGGTCTTGCCTTTTGCAAGGTATGCAAGGTCGCACAAAGAAGTCTTACAAACCAAAGTTCTGTTGTTTGAGTTGTTCTCCTAATTTATTAAAACCATTGTACAATTGTACACACACAATTGTAGGGTATCAGCAATTTTCAAAATTCTTATGTAATGTATGTATAGCAACTTTAAATGACATTTAAAAAAAACTTTAATTAAAAATCGGTTTGGAAAAAACCCACCCTGGTACCACAACGTTTTGTTTCTTACAATGAGTCCTTTCAGGGTTCACAACACGTACACGAGATAAAATAATAATAATATTAATAATAGAGTAACCCTTCTAACACAGAAGGCGCATTTCTCAGCTGGGCTGAGAAATATTTACCACTGCTCTGCGGCTCAGATGGAGCTTGCAAACATAAAAGCGAATACATATACAGAAACAAATAATAGAGAAGCGTGCACAAGCAAAGAAGGAGTCGCGCCGCATCAAAAAGAGATTTTTTAAGAGCAACTTAGAGTGAGGTGCGGAGCAACAATTAATTAAGGCCACACTCGAAAGTTACTTAATAAAATTTATGTGAACCAGAACATCTGCAAAACAGGAACTGAACTGAACAAGTCAACTTACACTTATGAAATCTTAAAATAGAGTAATCTCGTAGGATTCCTGACTAATGGTTAATGGCTCCTCCAGTACTCGGATACGGCGTCTCTAGTAGCCTTAATGTTCACAAGATAGGCTCGAGTACCGCCCATCACACTAATCAGCTCCTCAGGAAATTCTGAACTCAGACCCGGGCAATGTGGACTAGATGACAATAGTGGTTCTGTTCTCTAACCACTTCAAGTCTTCCAATTTTTTACGAAACTGCAGGCGCACAAATGTTTCTATCAGGTGACCGTGGGCCAGATTACTACTGTCCTACTGCTCTATTAGGTTGCGGCTGGTTCATCCAGGTATTAGGGGCTCACTGCTTTGACCCCACTCCTTCCTACATTTGTCGAACCCGTGGGATGTATTCCTGATGAAGCGATACCCGGAACTTTTCTTTTTTTCATTTCTTTCAGGTTAATTAAAGACTCAAATTTAACAAAAACTGTGAATAAAAACCAAGGATTTTTTTTACAACCAAGGATCTATTTGAAAGTTGGGTTGGTCCAAAATTAACCATTGATCAGTTGCGATTGGGTTCGATGATTGATCAGTTGCGGGTACCTTTCAAAAATATCAAATGAGAAAAAATGTCTTATTAATTTTTCGAAATGCTTGACAAAGTACTTCTTACTATAGAAAGGCCATGGGGTGTGTAATGTGTGGCACCTTTGAAACTGTACGCAAGTTTTCCAACAAAGTTTATGTTCTTGATAAGTCGACAACCAAGTAACGCACCTTTTGCCACTTTTCGCAACTAAAATACCAACAATAAAATCTACACCCGTCGAGACACAACAATTCATATTCCACTATAAAATTCTCGGAACATCTGTTGAACATTAAATGATCGACAAAATTCCTAAATACCCATCATCATATTCTTCCATCACACCTCCTATAGACAATCGCGTGCCAATCAGCCGCTAAGAAATTGGCAACGAATGAAAGTTTCAATGATTTTGATGATCTTGCTGGTGACATCAGAATGTGGAATGCATCCAAGGTTTATCACTCCTCTCGATCATCTGCCAAGCAAACGGGAAGCAATTTCTAGAGAAGATGAGAATCTTTTGGTGTTGAATTAGGAAATCAATTAAATCGATCTACTGTTTAGATCAATGTATTATTTTCAGCCATTGTACCATCTGGTTACGGAAGTAACGCGTCTTAAAGTATTATGAGTCATGAGGAATCATGAGTTTCAAGCATCGAGCATCGAATTTAATCGCACGTTTCTTTTGTTTCTTCGATTGAATTTTTCTGATCAAAAAGTGCTGTGAAGAAACGAAGATCCTCTATGCTCACGACACGACTACAATATAATGGCAACACCATATAATTTTGTGTTAATGAAATAAATAAACCGAGTGAGTTTCACTTGGTTTTTTATTTGACGACGGAGATAACAGAACTCTGTTTGGTGATCTAGGTGGTGTTGTTCCTATCTAAGAACTTTTGGATCTGTTTGATAGAAGTTGGAGGTGCAAGGTCAATGATACCGATTGGCCGGATCTGGGGATGGGAGAACTTCACTTTATGTGAAGCGGTGGTTAGACTGGATGACATTAACATGGCATTACTGACTCAACAGTCGAACTCTCTTGCATTCAGAATAAGAAAATGAACACAGGAGAATGTGATAAGGCAAGGGAGCATGGCCGTTTAAGATAAAATGTTATCGGGTCGAAAGCGATACAATGAGATGTTTTTCAATATAAATGCTTTATCCTGACTGATATAAATACTTTATCACAGAGCCTCCAGTAAGGGTGGATTTCTGCCATTTCGGGAGACCTTTTTTATAAAGGTACTTGAAGAACTGAACGTTCCAATGAACGAAATCTAAAAAAAATGTTTAACTGCGGTAGAGTTAATGCACCCCGTCATGTCATGTTTTATTAATTTGGGTATGCCGAATTCAATAAAAATAAAAACCAAACCTCTATCTTGATCGGACATCACTTATTTCTAGAATTGAGTGTTTTTGCACTTGGTTATGAAATCACCCCGCCAATAGCCCTTACCTTTGCTCGGGAGAAAGATTCTAAAACTGGCTCTACACGATGTGGCGAACGTTTCATTCCAATGTTGGCTTCCAAACAATTTCATCAATACCTACAAAACCCCAAAAGTGTCCAAATAAGAAATTTGAACGCTCGACATTGGACACTCGTAGCTCGAGTATCGGCCACATGAAGCGTCCTACCATCAAGAGTCTTACCATCAAGTGTCCAACGTTGGAGGGTTTTAATATAGCATCGTGTACAGCCGGCTAAACCTTTGACCAAACAAAAAGTTTTGTGCTACCACCGTTAGCACTCCACGAACTTCATTTAACCTATTCTACCTACTCAAACCTATTTCTTTCTTATTTCTTCAAACTTAGCCTAGTTGGAGTCATTGTAACATTATCAATGGTATGACGAACTAATAAAATAAAAGGCGATACTTATGTGCCATATTATTAAAAATATTAAGAGTATATAATCAATAAGTTGAAGAACTAAGAAGAGGAGACCCATTAAAGTTGGTGCCAGTATTCGAAATTATGAAACTTTCAACAAGGGATGCAATTATAGAAATAACGTTATAAGACTACATCAATTAGTTAAAAGAACGCTTTACATTTTTTAAAGTTTCAAAAGACGAACTTCGCGTTAATGACACAAGTTTTATTAAAGAAGGAAGTTTTCATCTTGTTAAGATCAAAATCTCTAAGTAATGGGAGTAAATTTCTATACGTATACCCAAAATGACGTCCTTCAGAAAAAAGGACATTTCAATTTTATATTTTTTCAATCCAGCCCCACAAAAAAAAAGTTTCAGACCTGGGGGTCTCACTAGGCTTACTATATGTTTTCGGGGTTTTTAAGGCTTATTTTTTGAGGTTATGGCTAATCCTAGACCCGATAGAGCTATATAGACCTCATATTCAGATTCAGCGACCCCGAAAACATATAGTAAGCCTAGTGAGACCCCCAGGTCTGAAAATTGTTTTGTTTTTTGTGGGGCTGTGTTATCAATTTCACCATTAATATTTTTTGACCGTTTGTTCTGTCTTAAAATAAATATTCGCATATCCGACCTTTATCAAATAACCATCCCATTTCCTATATATCCTTCGAATATCAGAAACTCATCGGTTCTGTGTTAAAAAAGTTTCCTTAAGGTAACAGGCAGGTAACACGTAGTGACCATTTCTGAAAATCAATTTTGTTGTTATAAATTCATTCTTTGAAGTGTCAAGATATCAATCGGGGAAGGGAATTCTTTGATAACCAACCACGCGAAACATGAGTCCTTTTTTGTCGTCATATTTTTTTTATCGACCAAAGCAATCGGACACCTTGAAGGCATGAAAAGCTAGTGATATTAAATAGTCCCGGTTTTTTTGAAAAGCAAAGTTTGGTGACCATTGCTTTGTATTTTTAGAATTTAGGCTTTTCTATTTTTCTATTTAGGATGTCTCTATCTCAAAATGTATATGAACTAAAAATAGAGAGGTATTCGCCTTATACCCAACCTACCCTATATAACAAGAAATCCCCATAATTCTGAGCCTTGACGTCAGAATGACCATCAAGGAGCACAAGATATGAACCAATCCGCCCCCAATCCAAAGTTGTTTACACAACATTTACGAGTTGAATCAGGCATTCAAAGCAAACACGTGATGATTGTAAATGATTGTTGAGAAAATGTATTTTGTGGCTTGATAAATTATTACAACAGACACTCAGCAGCAATTAGCTGTCAGCCCTCGCCTCGGATCAATTAGTTGGAAGGTAGGCAGGTATTTATCACACCTTTGGGGATAATCGATAAGGGATTGTTAACGGGTGGCTGCAAAACTTTCACGGGTTTTTAACCAATCCGAAAACTGGGTCAAAAGTGTTATAGGCAGCCTCTTGACACGTGCATACAAATTTGTTCGGAACATGAAAATCCCATAACAAGCCACCCAGCAGCTGCCATATACCTCCAACCACCCCCCATGGAAGAAGGGAAGTTTTACATAAACATTTCGTTTATTTCCTAACTTTTTCTTCGGAACTATAATACTTCTGTGCTGTGCTGCTCGCCGAAGGAAGCTGAGCAACAAAAGGGTTTGAGATGCGGAAATTAAAACTTCTACCGAGAGTGAATGGAATTTTACGACGACCTTGCCAGTGCACACAGGGTTGAATTACATCACGTCCTGTTGTCCTTCTTCCTACTGGGGGATATGTTGGACAAGGATACTTAAATGTGTCAAGTTAAATCCAGCCTTGAATAAGAGTTTGTCCTTGAGAGGCCTCTTTAACACAGCTGATATCAGTGACGCAATAGTCATTCCATTAAGCTGCACGACATTAACGGGGGTGAATTATTTGATATAATTTATGTTGATTTATTGATTGTCAAGCGGCGGCTCTCTCCTTGCCTCGTTAGTTACATAACTGAGTGGAGTCAAAGAAAAGCAGTGTTATTCTGAGGAAAAAAAGCACGTGAAGATAAGTAGAAAAATTCTGGTCAAAATGCAGCTGATAACAGCGACGTGGTCTATGAATGTCGGTTTCATGATAACAAGGCCACAAATTCATGCGGCATTTTTGTTATTTGGGATTTTAACTCTGTTTAGTCGAAAGAAATGCGCCATTTATGATCGTTTATTTTTTAAATTCCAACAATTTTATTGGAAAGTTGAAACCAAATTTGCTCTCGCATATTCCTCTTTTCCAACACCGGCTTCACCGATCTCAGTTCAATAATGTACAGTTCAATCCACATAAGTGGCTTTACCGGCTAAAGTCCTAGCAATCAGAGGTGCTGGTGAGAAGTGGATTACTGGCCGAAAATCGAAATTAGTCACACCGAAAATGGAAATTCAATTCGCCACTTGGAATGTACGAACAGGACGTCACGTCGGTCAAACGGAAATCATAGCAATGAAATAATCGAAATGCGAAATATCAGTTGGAATTACGATACGGATCCGGGACATTGACTATCGTCCCGCCAACGAAACGATGACGATTTACTATTCCGGTGGTGAGAAACGATAGGACGACGTCGGGTTTATAGTCAATGTTCGATCGTTTGGTGGTTATAACCATCGGCGGAACGATCAAGATTCATATCGTATTCGTTTATGCGCCAACCGAGATCATTGCGTAAACAAAGACGAATTTTACGATTAGCTGCATCCAGACGCTGGATACCATACCTAGAACCGAATTAATCATACTCGCGGGAGAGTTCAATGCACATTCAGGGGGAGATCGAATCGGCTGGGAATTCGGACACCTAGTAATTAAATACTACGGCTTACGCCTCCTTTCATTCGCCGTTGTCGATCAGCCGAAACGAATGAAATACGTCGACTTCGAGCAAAGCTGACGTTTTAACAAAGAATTTCGACAGAAAATGAAATCACAACGAGCGCTAAACCTGTTCAAGCGGTCTGGCCTACTAATAACAGGTACAGAGGCGTAGTACAAGGAGTACCTTTTTCTTGTGGCAAGATTAAGCTTAGGAGTCACCCTTTGGTCCGTCATGTCTTACAAGTCATGGTGCAATGTATAGTAGTAAGCTTGATCTGAAGGAAAGATGAGATCAGGGCCGTCTTTAAGGCAGGGCACAGCGGTCCCGGGCCCAGGGCCTCCTGCAAAAGGGGGGCCTCTTCGTAGAAAATCGATCCTAGTTGGTTTTTACGGAAAAACTCGATTCTATTAGGCCCAAGATAAATTGGGAGTGAATGTTATATCTGATTTGTTCAAATGTGACCTACTGAATCTTTGGCCGTTTAGTTTATGAATTTTCGACCAAAAACAAGGGAGTTATAAAGATTTTAGTCGAGCGTCAATGTAAATTTTAAGATATTCCGAGCTATTCGCGCGGAAATCTGGATATATCAATAATAACTCATTATCTCCCAAACGAAGCAATTTTCGAAAAAACATGTAAGGACGTTTTTGTTGAAGTTTTTTACGCTCTACAAGTTGTTCCTACACATTATATCGAAATTATCAAAGACTTCCACGTTATTGGTAGAATATCAATTTTCCAAGTTTTCTCGAGAATTTTTACCACTTTCCGCGTGCGGAACAATTTTTTTTTTTCTTAAAGTACTCTTCAAAAATTGCTCGTGTGCCAAAAATCATTTCTATAGGATTTAATGTCAGGTTTTAGTAAAATTTTTACTACAGCGTCTGTACTATTATTTTAAAGAAAAATCATAATGATCAATGTTAGAGTAGTTTTAAAAAAAATGTCAAGATTTTACGTTTCCTTACGTGGGCCTCCACTCTAAGTAGGCCCAGGGCCTTCAAGCAATAAAAGACGGCCCTGGATGAGATAGGATAGGTTAGAAGTCTGGAGGGTGCATGAGTAGATGTCGATGAACCTTGCGTTTGAACTCTAAGACGTTATATGAGCTCGGAAACACCGACTGTGAAAGAGAGTTCCACAATCGAGTTGTTCTATTTATAAACGAACTGCTAAAACGTAATGTGCGTGAAGGGGAGGGCTGAAGGGTGAAGGGGTGAGCCGAGTTGGCTAGTCTTGTGTTGCGGGAGAAAAATTGCCTTGTAGGCAGGAGGTTTTTGATTTCAGTGGAGCAGTCGCTATGAAAATAGCGGTAAAACTTGCTGAGCGCTGCTACATTCCTACGGTGGCTTAAACGATCAATGCAAAGGGTGCTACCGCCAATGAGTTTGATGGCGCGGTTTTGCACCTTGTCTAGCCAAGCCAAGGTGGTTTTAGGGGCGTCCGCCCAGATATACGAGTTGTACCTATTCAAGGCGTGGCCGAATGTAGGACTTGTAGATTGTAGCCAAGGCAGTTGGATGAAGGAGAAACTTGCATCTCTTAAGGAAGCCGAGGCATTGATACGCTTGTTTGGTGACTTGGAGTATGTGATTATTCCATCGCAAATCGTTGGATAGAGTCACGCCGAAGATGTTAAGATATGGATCAGCTGTTATATTATCCTCGCCCACTGAAATGGAGGGAAGGTTGGTGCAGGTTTTAGTGGAGAATAGACAGTACTTGGGTTTGGTTTCATTGAACTCGACACGATTCTTGCGGCCCCAATCAAGAATGAGTTTAATGTCCGCGTTAAGAGAGTTGGCCATGAGTTCACGTTCTAAGAGACAAGGTCTGGCACTTGCTTGTCCTGTCTTGTCGGAGGGGTATGATTAACGCAAAGTACCATCATCGGAAAAACTATGAAGTGGATTGGAGGGGATTGAGAGCAGATCATTAATGAATATAAGAAAGAGAGTAGGTGAGAGAATCGCCCCTTGGGGAACGCCGGCCGAAATGGAATGAGGGTTGGATTCGACGCCATCCAATACTACCTTGATTGAACGGCCAGAAAGAAAGCTCTCAATCCAGTTCCTTAGAACTGAGTCAATACCAATAGCTTGGGGTTTCGACAGTAGAGCGGGATGCCATACTCTGTCGAAGGCCTTGGAGATATCTAGAGCAACCAGACCAGACTCACCGAAGCCATGGATGCTTTGATTGATGTGTTCAGTCAGGCACACAAGAAGGTCGCCAGTAGACCGTTTTGGTCTAAAGCCGTACTGCCTGTCGTGAATAATTTGGTTAGATTCTAGATATTTCATCAACCTTCTATTGATTAATGTCTCCATAAGTTTGGAGAGAACAGAAGTTAATGCTATTGGGCGGTAGTTTAAAGGGTCGCTGGCTTCACCTTTTTTGGGAATGGGCTGAAAATGAGCTAGTTTTCAAGAGTTGGGATAAACTCCGGCAAAGAGTTTGCGCAGAGGTTTAGCCAAGGGTGAGGCACACTTTTTGAGTACCATAGGGGGATTATTATCGGGGCCAGTGGTTCCAGTTTATCACTAAAAGAAAATCGGAATCGGATTAAATGTTACAATGAACAAACCTTTGTTTTAGAAATTCAAAAATACCGAGTAATACGATTAAACAGAACTGCATGCCAGTCTCCGTAGGACTAACAATTATTATTTGCTCTAACAACATATGCTGCATAATATACATATTTCTAATTCCAAACTATCGGAAGCTGTGACCTTTTAATATACAAGTGTTTTTAACGATTTTCCTTTCCGACTTTTTTTTTATCTCATTTTTATATACATATATTATGCATTTTTATTTCCAGCTATAAAACAGTATGAAAATGCTTCCCTGTTATGAATTGAGTAAGCTTCAGCGCACATAATAAAATTGCATTCATGAAATTTTTATCGCTCAATCCATACCGTATACGAACAGAAAGATTCAACACAAAAAGGAGCCTGTTAGTTCCGATCTAAAGTAGTGTCCTCGTGAACTCTTGTAGCTTATAGAGGATTTCAGTAGACTTTCGGAATTGGGTTCAACTTTCGGGAAATATTCCCAGCCCCCAATTGCACTCTTACTATCTTCGAAATATTAGAGTGGTTACTGCTGGATTCTTCAAAAACTTCACACAAATTTTTGCTGTTTACTTTGCTTTACCTACTTATTTTTTGAATGAAACTCATTCATTTGAAACAATAGATCAGAAGATTTACACATAATCAAATATTATCTGCTTATCTGATTTCTCAAAAGGTTTAAGTCAAGTCAAAATACTTATCAATGACGTATTGAAGGGTACGTACTGATATGTAGGTAACACCACTTTCCTGTCATATTAACTTTTGTATATGATGTAAACAATTCTATACTATGAAAAATAAGTAAATGACTCATATTGGAGACATTGACGATGTAATTGATACTAAATCACCACAATTTCATTTCCAATAAAAACAAATTACAGATTTGTAATAAAGAGCCAATAAGGCATGATTGAAAACAATTTTACATAACTTTTAAACTCAATGTAAACATTAATGTAAACAACCACATTTTGTTTACTATTTACTCCCCCAGCAATCCCCTTGAAGAACTTATTCCAGTAATTTTATCTCTCTGAAATGCGAGCGAATTTCTAGACAAGTTCCTTATCACGTTTTGTGATATGTACTCACAATCATTGAGTTCTGCCCATTTTTAAGAGTGTCTCGACCATGTCGCAAATTCTGCTATCTTCGATAGCTTTGTTTCAAATTAAGATAATTTTTTTTATCGATAGCAAAAAAATCTGATACTGGCAATCGCTTCTTTCGTTGGAAGCGGCAAAAATTATATTTTGCTTGTTTCAAAATAAGTTTGTTCTCAATTTTATAAGAATTTCACAAGAATTTTTTAATTTTCATGTTTCCTGATAAAAAATCCTTGTTTTCTTGGACAAGTCATGTGCTTCCATACATAAGAAACGATGAGTCTCCAAAAGTTTTCTAGTTAAAGTCGATGAAGCATTTCCCATCTTAAAATAGCCCGGCAACGTCTACATCACATATGGATTCATCTCTCGCGGAACCCATGTGGACAACGGCAGAACTTTTCTGCGTGAATTTCCAGAAATAGCTGCTCCTGGGTTTTTGTCGAGAGATTGTCTTTACATAACAAACAAAGGACGACTTTGTGATAACAAAACACACACAAACACCCATACACAGAGAAAAAAATTGCATAGATTTTTCTTATCAAATTGCGCCAACCAGATGGCCATAATTTAATTTCACTTTCCATAAGCCCCCAGTGGGGACTCGAGAATTGAGGCCGGTTATCAAACAGCTTTCGATATGTGCAAATTAAACACAGCCACGGAGACATTAAAGCCGGCGATAAGGGATTTATGGGAGAATAATAATGCGACAACACTTGAGCATTACCTTCGGCTCTGGTGAAATTATTATTGTTAATCACGTGCAGGTGATATAGAGTTCGTTTGCCGACATTGAATTTGTAATGATGGCAGAGAGGCGCTTAGCAAACTGCCCAAAACTGCATTCCTACACAGAAAAATATTAAACAATTTTTTTTGTGGCGCTGTTCTATATTCGGGTCGTTGCTTGTTGGCTATGCAAATTTTGTTGATGTTGAATGTATGAAAAAAATATTGATTGGAAAATTACCACGAGGTGATTTTGGAAGTTGTTTGTTAGAAATGGAGACATGAAGACAAATATCGTATAATGGAGGTCTATGCCAAATTTTTTTGCTTTGTGGAGTCTCTTCTGTAGATTGCGATTTGGTGATTTATTAGGGAATTTTGTAAATTATAATAAATTTAGTGAAGATATTGGCCGTTGGACTTAAGCTTCGCAGTCCATATAGATGTTGTACGGAAAGTCGAATGAACTAAAAAAATTCTTATCCTGTGGACCCACCAACGAAAGCACGAGGTTTATATTCTATTAGCTCCTATCCATTATTATTGCGACAAAAAGCTGACTTTGGTGATCGATCGTAAGATGGCCTCCTCGGTTATTATGCTTACAGGCAATGGCAGAAGAAATATCTAGAAATTATAATAAAGAGTGAAGACAAGAAAAAAGGTGCCCGCGAGCCGTGGCCTGAAGGTTTCTCGCCTCGAGACCTCACCAGCCGCCAATTGGATGGCGCATGCAGTTCAGGAAAACTGACAAAAATCTTTATGTCTGCGGGTATTTATCGTCAGTCTGGACCCTGAGTCCGGTTCATGTAATTCGATAAAGATTGTTTTTTGTTACTAGTTCGCGAAATTGGAAAAATTTGTAAATTTTCTTTTGAAAGCTCTCGAAAGATCACGGTATACAGAAACAGGTATTTTAGTGTTGAGGTCACTTGGCGACCGTTTTCCATATAAAATAGAAGATATTGTTGTTGTTTCTGCACTAGTGCTGACGTCAATTCGCAAGCCTTTTCTTCGGAATTCGAAGCTGTCAGTCGCTTAAGGCCATTCCTACACGAATTCCCAACTTCACGGGAAGCGTGAGGAGTGTACTCTTAAGCCTTCCTTGCCCTACTAAAGCTCGTGCTCCCAGAACCATGGTCCCTCGTGTAGAAAAGGCCTTAAACGCTCATAGCCAATGGACCTTTTTCCGAAAGCAGACCAAAATGATGCAAGGCCTCACTAGAGCCCGCGCCTAAATTCGAATGTTCTACCACCGTCTCGCCAATAAACATATTGGTTGGGTCAGACAGTCCCAGTCGTACAGCAACAGACCCTTTACTTGCCTTCATCTATCTTGATGTCCGTAACGATTTGTTGGTGAATTTTTTTAAGTCCCTAGGCTGCCATAGAGTCCTCAGGCTCTATCAGCTGAAGACAAACAACAGTTCTTGAAGGGTGGTTTTAGTTTAATTTCTAACATCGTGGACAATAGCCCGTTTGTTAAAGTATATCAACATTAGTTGTCTGAGAGGCCGAATCGCTTGCGCTCGTCCATCCAAACTGCGGAAAAACATATTGGGATATGTCAACGTCCTCGTTATCTATGCTAGGCAAACTGCTTGTATGACCATCAACAATGTGGTGCCCGGATTAGCACAGGAACTATACCTTGGTATAGATTTTTGGAAGGTTTTCCAACTGGCATCTGGCATTACAGGGGAGCACCATCTCCCCCACGACTTTAGGCCCAGATGGTCATTGTAGTCATTGATAAGTCAACCCCACTTGGAGCAGCAAGTGATCGACTCTGGCAGTACGGTGATCGACTCTGCCAGAGGCATTACCTTGCTTGTCCTGCAATTCCGGTCCTCATGGTGAACTCGTCTATGGTATCAGCGAAAAATCCCGGAAAATTCTGACTATGCTTATCCTCGCGTAAGGTCAAGGCAGTGACGGTCAAAGACATGTATCCTTTGGCCCACATTGATTCCCTCCTGGGACGCTGGAAAGGCATAAAATGATAGAATTGACTCTGCCGGCTTTTGGCACTAACAAGATGTTACGAAAGCTTCAGTTATCACTGAAAAGAATGATAGTTCTGTAGGATGAAACCTTTCGATCGCACTTGAAAGTATCTTCTCCATTACATTGTGAATCGCTGAGTCCAGGGCTCCATTGTATAGGGAATATGAAGTAGATTCCATTAAAGCAACTACTCGCAGCTACTTGGAGTATTGAAAAGAAGCGGCGGAGTAATCCCCGAGCCTTCGTTGAGATGATTCTAGACAGATGGTTGAAAAGAGACCCCTGACGAAATCCGATCGAAATAATATTTTTTTTTTAAATTTGAATTGGCAAATATTCGGCTCAAGTAATTTTGGTTAACTATTTGGGCTTGAAACGTGTCGCTCTGAACTTGGTGTCGAAAGATCTGAAATTCATGCAAAAAAGGATCGCATTGACGTCGCAAAATACCTGATTTCGTCTTATTGATTCTTGTGCGTAAGTTTTTGATCATAACTTCAGCAAGTGACACTGTTTTCTCTGTGCCACAAATTTAATAAGAATGGCTAGTTGTGTTCTTGATCATTTTTTGATTAAGTCCGACAGCAAGCTTCAGTTGAAAGAAAGTAAACAGAGAAGACTGTCACACGATTTTCTTTAGGTATTTCTATTTAAAGTTATACCACGAAAAAAATACTGGCAAAAACGAGATTAGAACTCAAACCCTGCACTTCTTGGTAGGCACTGAAGGCTTGATTACATTGTGCGAGTTTACAAGCTAGTAGCCAGCGAATTTACTAGCTGTTAATAAACGATCCCAGTGTCATTATGCAGTACTAGCAGATTGTAAACAATCTGCCAAAAAGTTGAAAGACGGGCTACTTTACTCGCTAATCTCTGGCGTGTGGGCTTGTCAACTAGTAAACTAAGCTTGTGGGCCTCGGTAGTCTAGGGGTAAGGCGCCTGACTACTATCCCCAGAGGTCCCGGGTTCGATTCCCGGCGGTGCCACGGTCCTAGCCTTTCCCAATTTCCCGCCTACATAACTTTCCTTCTTTCTTCTTCCCTCTTTGCATTCCTGATTCCTCCTGTCATAGCCTTCAGTAGTTCTCTTCCCCGCTCTACCAAGCGCATGTCATCGGTTGGTTGATGAGATTCAACTCGTTTCAGGAGGCATAACACTCCAGCGAGTTGTTCTCGATATGCCCCGATGACAGAGTCGCGAAATGGTTGGGAGTAGGTGAAATAAAAATACCGCAGCTAGGTTGTGACAGTTCTTTCCTTCACTTCTCTCTGTATCTTCCGACTAGAGCTGCTGTTCGACATTTCAAAAAAAAAAAAAAAAAATACATGGTCGACAGTACAAAGGGGCCTTCTCTAGGTCTCTAGTGTGTCACATAAAAAAAAAAGCGTGTGTCATCATAGTTACTAGTGAATTAATTAGAAGTATCTTATTATTTGGTTTCACTGAGTACAAAATGTCAGAATTAGTTCGCGCTAGCTAGTTGGCTACTGAGCGAGTGCAAAGTTTTGTGCGCTATCGCGAACTAACGCACTATTTGACTCGAGGGCTTCTAATCTCGCCGGCTAGTAGCTTGTAAACTCGCCTAATGTAATCGATCCTTTAGTCTCAGTTTTCTGCGCAATCTAAACTGGTCAGGAGATGCTATTAATTTTCCAAAAGACGTTTTTGAATCCACTAAAACTAGATTATTCGAATTTGTTTGTTCGCATTGATGTATCGTATAAAATTAGATTTGATTTTTAATTTGAATAAATTTCATTTTCATTTTCAGAAATGAAAATTGTTTCCATTTGGTCTACTAAGTACAGTATTGATTACAAAATTTAAATACTTTACGTCTCAAGGTCCCTCAAATCCACAGTCCTTCTCTCATTGACATACACAAAATCTTATCACTTTCAGTGTTATTTTAGAAGTGTTATTAATACTAATCTAGTGTGTATTACTCAATCGCTTATCTTCTGACCCCATGACCTTCGTCTCGCTGAACTTAACTCGAATGAAACATTAATCAACGAAACTAGCTTAGAACTCTACAAAGAACACTCAGAAGCAAAATCCCCTTAGTTTTCTTAGTGCTCCTAAACTAATTATTAATAATGCTTTTTCCCCATTAAAATGGTTTCTTTTCTTTTTGTTCTCGTGACCACACAATGACATTTAATTTTACTTACATTGATTTATTGAATTGTTCCAGTGAAGCGGCCTGTAGCAAAGCAACGCCAGATTTCTCCTCGATGAATTTATAAATAAATAAAAAATCACTTATTGGCCGCTCGCTGCATTCCTCCGCCAAGCTACTTTACTTTCAACGATGATCAATTATCGAATTAAAAATCATTTAAAAAACTCTTAACCGAGATTACGAGGCTATTTTCAGCTTCAACTGTGGTCGTACTCGTGTCCTTATTTTGTTCTGATTCAAATGCATCAATTCGAAATCAATTCAGTACGAGCCATGATGACTACTATTGGCCGATCTCGCCGCAATGTTTTATTGCCCGCTGAAGAAATGTTGGTGTGTTTTTTCGCTATTTTTAGACGGTTCCAGTGCTCATTTTTAGACGAGATCCAATACGCAATTTTCATCAGTTTCGAGCATTACTCAAAGATTTGTAATTATTACCGCAATTTTCCTTCGAGCATGGTCGATTGAGTCGACGAGCCGTGAAAGATGGCGGTCGAGGGGATGCTTACAACTAAATTAGTGGCCGTGCCTTTCTTTAGAATTCTGTTATTTAAATATAAAAATATTAGACTAAAAATAAACTCTAATCAATTTTTTTTTCTTTTTTTTTAAACAGCTGGCAACGCGGTCAATAGAACCTTCTTTTGGACTGTTGTTTGGTGATTTACTTAAAGACCTGGAAGTCGGAACGACTGGAGCTTCTGTGATTATTAGTGCCTTGGATGTTATGATGAACTTCTCTGGACTATTTGTTGGTCCATTGTTGAAGGAGTTTTCATACCGTAAAGTAGCTGTAGCCGGATCATTACTTTGTGCAATTGGACTAGCGTTGACTTCACCAGCTGCCAGTATGGCACATATATTAGCTACTTACAGTGTTATCAATGGTAAGTTTATATTTTAGCATAATGAATTCGTAGATTTTATAATTGATTGAAATATTAGCGTCATTTTCAATTTTGTTATGGCCGAATTCAGTGGAGGAATCACCCACTATGTAAGGTCCCACAGTGGAGTTATTCTATTCACTGCAAATCCAAGGGCTTAATAGATGTTTAGAAAAAAAAATACTCCGTCATTTTTCAGGCAATTATGTTGAGAAGCTCAAAGGTTGCCATTCAGCATACTCAACAGACAGTTCTCGATCGATCATTGAGGTCAAGCAGCTTTAAACTTGGTTAGTACTTAGTCGGGGGACCGCTTGGAAAAACGACACTCGTGCTTTATTGCCCGCTGAAGAAGGATTGGAAGGGCGAAAAGAAACTACAAGAAAGTTGGTAGTTGGTAGGTTTCTATATGATAGAACGGGCCGATGGCTGCGTTTGGAACTTGGGCCTCTTAAAAAAGTCCCTCGCACTGTGATGCCTTTTTAGCGAATATGGAATATGTGATCATGACATCGCAGGTCTTTAACTAATGTCATGCCTAAGTGATGGATAAGCGTTTAGTTCTATACTAGTCTTAAGATTTCTTAACAGATGCAAACTTCTTCTTCCACCAGGAGCCATGAGTACAATCTCAAGTCCTATATTCGGTCGCGCCTCGAGGTCCACTCATTTATTTGAACCAGCAGCGTTTCGAAAACCGCCTTATCGTGTGCAGACAAAATGCGAAACCTCACCATCAACCTTACCCGAGCTGAAACATCTCAACATTACCCTCTCCCTCTTTCTGATACAGATAGAGACATACAGCCGGTTTTATTGGTAATGCGACATTAAATCGTTTTAGTGGCATTGAATTCGACATAGCGGCCTCAATCGAGGACGAGTTCAATATCCCTGTTGATTGAATTGGATATAGGTTCGCGATCGTTAAAACAGGATCTGGCGCGTTTTTGTTTTGCTGATTGGAAGGGACTGCCAAGTGGACTGGAAGGAAATATCAAGTGAATAGTTAAGGACAAAGAGTAGGACATTTAGGAATATTAAAAATCGGGTGACCCCTACGGTACCCCAGTAGAGGGTGTGGGTTGACATTCGACGCCAGCCGATACTACATTGATTGAACGACTAGAAAGAAAATTGTAGATCAAGTCCCCGATTAAAAATAATTTAGTGGTAAATTTTTTACTAGCACGCACGCGCAAGCAGCTAGGACATGGCGAAAAAATGGGCATGCTACAAAAGAATGCACGCTCCTGCCACAGGCATGTACGCTCGTGCCACAGGCATGTACGCTCCTGCCATAGGCATGGCTTCTCCCGCCATAGGCACGAAAAACTAAAAACTTATTCACTAGGGGCATGCGCACTCCCGCCACAGACACAAAAATGTAAAAATTCCTGCTACACGTATGAACATTGGCATAGATCATTCCCAATGCGAGTGTCGTTTTACCAGTCAGTCCCCCAGCTAACTAATAACCACTTCCAATGTTGCAATGTTACTACGCAATCTAACGAGAACCGTTCTACCGAGTGGGCATTCTAGCAGCGGGGACCGTACGAGCTAGTGCGTACCTGCTGCAGGCGAATTTCATTTTTACTCGGGTCTTCAGCTTTTTTTACGAGGGAGTGCTGAAAATCTTACACTCTTCTATGCCTCAGATAGAAGACATCGCTGCGAGGTCCGCACCAAAACTATAGTACGAGATTTGTACTGACTAAACTCACCAATCCTTTTGCATGACATTTCAGTCCAAACCAGAGCTAGAATAGTGGGACTTATGGATCTGTAACCTACTGTCTCTGCTTTCTTTGTAGGAAAGGTGTCTTCAACGAAGCTCGCCAACTAATTGACTGGCTACGTAAGTTGTCGTAAGCGCTTCGGAAAGTAGACGGCATTCCACCGAAAAGCTCCTGCTTCTAGGCTCTGTGGCTCTCTAGCCCAGTCTACGAAAAAACTCAGATCCTTCTTAACTGTCATTTTCCCCGCTTGGTTGGCTTACGACATTGCGTCATGGAGATGGATAGTCTCTCTAGCCGCTATCTTTTCTGGAATTTTTTTCCTTCTTTGCTTGTTTGGGCTTCGTATTGGATAAGCCTCTGGCCTTCAGCGCTACTTCCACCATTCTCCTACCATCTTCTGACCTCATCATGTGATCCAGGATGTTCTCCAATGTTAACTGCATCTCGGAGTCTGTCTTCAGCACAGTCTTGTGCCCCGTAAACCTCGGCCATTTAAAGAGGACATGCTCTGCGTCTTCTCTATCGTCCCGGCATTCTATGGAGAACGGTGAGTCGCCCAACCTGAAGCGATGAAAGTATGCTCAGTACTTGGCCATTTAAATCCTTTGGTCTAGTTTAAAAATAGTTTAAAACTCTACGGTCATCATATGCCCCTTAAAAAGCCAAGCGGCCGGTGTTCGCCCGTTGTAAACCCATTTTTTATTTTACTCGGGTCACTCCCTTGTTTGACTTGCAGTGTAGTGTTCTACCTACAAGGAATTTCATCACAATGCGCTCTAGAAATTTCGTTGTATCCATCTTTATTAACGCCTCGACGATTTTGCTTCATTTCGCGGTGTTGAAAGCATTTTTCTCATCAAGGGTTTTCAATGCGGAAGTCTTATTCCATTTACTCAGGGAACACTCATTCAATACCATTTGGTTTGAAGTTTAGCTAACAGGGCAGAGTTAAAGACCTTTAAGATGTCCAGAGCAACGAAACCGGACTCATCAATTCGGTGCATACTATGGTTGGGGTGTTCAGTGAGACTCACTAAAGGGTCCCTAGTCGGTAAACCTTTTTGGTCTGAGACCATTCTATTTATCATTTACGATTTTGTTAGAATCTTGGCAGTCACCACATATCCATCCAGCTTCGGTAGGATGTACATATCAACTTCGATAAAGGGAGATGGTCACAATTTAGAATAGGGCTGTAAATGTTAAATGGTCAATTGGCTTATGACCACTTCCAATAAATTGTTGAGATTAAGTAAAGAAGTAACGTGCATTCTTCTACAGCCACGTAACTTTGTAGTTACAATCCACACAAATCAATACATGCATGCATGGAATTTCAAAGTCTTCATTAATTTATGTTCTGTTCCCATTCCCTTTCCCATAAAGTACTGCACATAACAACTACAAAGAGATAAATTGTTAATAGCAAAACGAAAAAAGAAAATGAAAAATAAAACAATTCCAATAAAAGAACGTTATTACTGTAGGAATCGATTTACACTCAATTCTTTTGTTCTAACAACATTCAACTTCTAGCAATAAATTTTATTACAAACCCCACAATTTCTCACTTGTGTTACACGAACACACACCCCCGCAATTCGTCCTAGCTAGGACTCGAAATAAAATTGCTTTCAGGGATTCTGTTCCGTCTTTAGACTATACTCGCTAAGCATGCCGCAATAAATCAACTCTAATCCCCTTTAAGGATGGTAATTTCTTCTCATCTAGATTTGATCCGTGATTTTTTTCCGGAAATGGTAGAAATTATTAATTTGACACTATAAGGACGCCTACATATATTGAAAAATGTCCGACTCTGAACTAAGATTTTTAACGTAAATATGTTTCTTTTCTTATCTCCAGGTATCGGTGTGGGACTTGCTACATCAGCTGCGTTTGTGGCCTTGAATCATTACTTTAAAAACAAACGAGGACAAGCTGTGGGGCTATCAATGGCCGGGACAGCGCTAGGTATGCTCATTATGCCACAGCTAGTGCGGGTGCTGCTGGAGGGATTTGGCTTTCGAGGAGCTGTCCTCTGTCTATCTGGTATTGCCCTGCACTCCCTGATGGGAGCCGTCCTCCTACAGCCAGCCAAATGGCATATGAAGGACGAAGAAATAGACGTCGAACTGCTACCAGTTCCAGAAATGAACGCAATCAAAGAAGACGACGAGGAGGACACCCTACCAGAGATGAACTCCCTCCTCTTCGAGAAGCAACAAAATGGCATGAGAAAGAACTTTTCCGAGATGGCGATGAGCACAAATGGAACACCGAACGGCCTCCCAAAGCGGCCCACTTTCCCGAGAATTATGTCTGGTAACGGAATCAACACTAGCACGGGAACGTTCTCCCAGAACGACCTGACAAGCTCAATCCGGAAGAGGAAGTTGTCTGTTATGTCGAATCTCTCTCATCTAGATTTCACAGGAAGCACTGTGCACGTGCATATCAATGTCGGGGACGAGGAGCTTGAAAAGCACGATCAGGCACTCAGGCGCGTTAACACCCATGTGGGAATGACAAATCTCCAGCGGGGCGATTCCTTTATCAAAATGAAGCCAACAAACGCTGAAAAGAAGGCAGCCGAAGCGGAGGAGTGCAAGGCGAAGCCGTCGTTCTTGAAGCGATTCGCCGACTTACTGGACCTGGACCTGCTAAAGGATCCGATGTTTCTTAACATCCTATTTGGTCTGTCCATATTCTACGTGGCCGAAATGAACTTCAAGATGGTGACGCCTTTCTTTTTCGCCAATTTAGGGTATGATAAGTCTGATGTCGCATTTTGCCTATCCATAACGGCCATAACGGATATTGCTGCTCGAGTTGTTCTACCACCGATATTTGACCGCGTGAAGATTAAGAAGCGGACCATTTTCTTGATATCTATTATATTTGTAGCAATTACTAGATCAAGTAAGGACGAATTTTGAAAATATATTAGTCGTAGAAATTTAATAACATCGTTTTTCTTCCAGTTATGGCCGAGCAAACAGAGTGGAATCAACTGATGATTTGGTTGTCCATTTGTGGATTCTTCCGAGGCTCTGCACTTAGCAATTTCACACTCACCGTTTCGGAGTATTGCTCCCTGGAGAAGCTCCCGTCGGCATTTGGTTGGCATCTTGTTGGTAAAGGGGTTTTTGTCGTCGCTTTCGGACCTCTAATTGGTAAGTGTCTACACTTTATGGTAAAAGCCAAAACTTTTATATAATTCATTTAAAACAGACCTAAGTTTTTGTTTATGATAAAAGATGGCTATTGTCTTGGGTAATTATGGTAACTTTATAACATATGGCAGGGTAACCTAAGTTTTGAATCATTGAAATTGACCTAAGTTTTTGTTTATGATAACAAAAAATTAATGGCTTGAATAATTATGGCACATTTATAACAGTTAATCCAAAATAATAAGTTAAAGCCTGGGAAGAAAAGGCTGCGAATATTTTTCATTTATAGATGGTTTCCAGTACAGATTCTTTGAACAATTTCTGCTTTATTGTACTATATCCCGTCTAGAGCCTTAAGGAGCGATCCTTCCATCCAAAAAGCACCGGGCCACGCCAAAACCTAACCGTGTGTGCTTAAACTCGGATGAATTTGTAGCCTAGAGTTATAGCCGGGTTGTACAGCTGGCAGCCATCCGGAATTTGGCAACTTCTGGTATGGCTGACCACTATGCAGTTAAGGTCGAGGTAGCCAGAAGGACATACAACCAACGCTGTTGTAACCCCCACTTTACATGGAATTGAGCACTGGTGTATGGGGGTCTTTAGCCTCTGTTACGATTGCATTCCAAAACGATAGATCTCCCCGTAGGCCCCATGCGACACTGGTCCAAGTATGTTTGGCTCGAGTCCTTTGACCCTAAATTAAGGGGTCCACCTGCGACCATTTTTCAAGCCAGTCAGTGTATTCGAATCGGCCTGCGTCATTTGTGTTTATTTTTGCTGGCCTCCGTTAATTTTGAGTAATTAAGAAGAAATAAGAAAATTGAGACGACATAATACGTTGCTCCAGATAGCCACTCAAGTCAAGCCATCGCTCCCTACGAAAGAGCGCTTGATTGCTACTCTTCGGTACCTACGAAGTAGATGTACCTATGAAAATTATAATTGCGGGACATTTGTAGCCTATTTGAAAAAAATTCTGGTAGCATTACTTTGTTTCTGAATACTGGATGTGGATCAAAGTCCCCCTCCTCCCACCCGAGACACACTAACCCGCCCTAGTGAGGCTCAACTAGTTTCATACAGGTGGCGTTCACGTCTAAAGCTCACAAACACAGGTTTTGTCCTGAATAAAGCTAGCACCCGAGCCCACAAACCATGACATCACTGGTCCAATACCCTCATAGCCATACTACTCGCTAATTTCTTACAATCGGTGTTGACCGTTTTAATCACATTATCCATCGCCATCTAGATCTTCAAACTCATTCTTGTTAAAAAAAATTGTCCAGACATCTTTTGTTCGCAAGTAGTTCACATATACTTCCCTTTAGCTTTTTGGAACCTCACTGTACTATAGCTGCTGAGAATATATATCAAGCAACTGGGAACTGTTTAGCCCAAGATTATGCTGTATAAGACCGAAGACCCACTTTTTGTTGCTATGGTGTGTATTTTGGATGTGGAAACCCCAAACTTAAGCTTCAGCCACTGTACTACCAGTGGACATTATTCTTGCGGTCCAAGCAAGAATGAATTTTATAACTTATTGTTCGTGAGTGCTGGGGGTCGCTGAGGTGACAAAGAAAGTTTGGCTTTGATCATGGGATTTTCTGATGCCCTGATTCCTAGCTGTGCCCAACCACATTGGTAGCTAATTTGTCCACCCGACCGCCTTAGCTCACCAATAGACAGACAGTCCACAGAGAACGTCATCTCTGTGAATGATGGAAGGTGCGCTTTCTGGAGTGTTTTCCACTCCTGCATCCTTAGGGCCCTGCTTTGGACCCTATCCATTTCAACATGACGTCAATGGATCTACAGCGGCGAAAATAGTTCCTTCCCAGGGCTTAAGACGGACCATCACACCTCTTAGCCAGTCACCGAAACTCTTAGGAACATTGGCTGTTCTAAGCCGTATCCCAACTCGGCTATCGTCTCCAGAAGACTCCCAGGTTATTATGGCTTGGAGAAGATCCAAAGGATCTAAACCTCATTTTGTTAGGAATACAACCATCAAGTCTTATCGGAAGCAGCCTTGTTGAAGTACTACGCCTCCTTAAAAATCACATGTTACAATTCAACCGACCAATATAGTTGGAAACTGGTGAAGGAGAATTGTCCGTTGGTATTGCTTTCTTTAGTGAGTTGTTGTGGGTTCTATTATTATAGATCTCTAGGAGCCACGCGAGCTCCCACGAGTTCTAGAGCCCTCCAATCTTGCTTGTGAGCTCGTAACAGAGGGATAGGTAAAAGCTTTGAGTTTGAGTGAGAGAATTATAAATAAATCTAGGTTTTCCTTGTAAATGAAGGGCTTTCATACTTACTTTTAAGTCTTTTTGTTGACCGACAATTGGTTCGTCAAGACTTTTTTTATTCTTCCTCGCTCAGGTGACTTTGGAACGAACAAGCTACTTTGGGCACTATGCTTAGAATTGAAGGGTTATATTTTTCGCAATGCATTTTGCATCATTCGGATAGTAAAGAGAAGAGTGAAAGCGCTTATAATTCCAACCCGTAATTTTATCAAATCCCCATCGAAAACGAACGCTGACTTATGTGTTCCACCGGCCGGCGGGTCTTCGCTTTATTAGAGGACTTAAACCACGGACCTCTGGAATGACAGTTAGTAGTACAGTAACTATTAGGCTATTCAAGTTGGCTTTATGGTTTTTAATTTTACCGATCTGGATCCGGATGAAACTCCTTATGTATAACTATATGGTATATCTTCATGCTTGCTGGTTCAATTTTTTCTTCTTCGTATTGACCATAGTGGACATTAATATTCCATTAAAATGCTTCACCTATTTTGTAAATCTCGTTCTTGCCACTTTTGTTTGAAATCTTTTTCTGATGCGATAATGGAGAATTTTTTTAGTTTTTCCGCCTTGTTCATTATTTATTTGGTCATTTTTATTTTGCATCTACCTCTATCCGCATCCTTTCTACAATAATTAACCTTTATTAAATTTTTATTAATTATATTCATATTTTTCAGGTGCTATCCGAGATATGTCTGGCAGCTTCCCAATATGCATACACTCGCAATCAATATGCATATTTATGTGCGCAATTGCATGGTCAATTGAGTATCTTATAGTATATTTAAGGGACAGAAAAAAGGGAACAACAACATAACAAAGAAGGAACATTTTTAGTATTACTATCTAATTTTACAACAATAAGTGTGAAACTTGTGATAAGTAACGTTTTTGTGTTTAATTTTTTTTTTTAGAATCTAAATATTAATTTTTAATTATTATTGTTTTTTGTCTAATTTAAGTTAAAAAAAAGAAAAGAAGAAAAGTTTTACTTAAGTAATTTTTTTAATATTAGAATTTTAACGACTGAGAGAATCTTTTTTCCTTAACGATGGGATTCGCTTTAAATCTGTCCTTTTTTAAGGGCCCACCCCCAATTTTTATATAAGTGTACTTGTACTTAGTTTTTTCTTTTCTTTGTTTAATTTCTTTTGTTCTTGTCTTATTAAAATTAAAAAATGTGTCAAAACGAAAAAATCAAAAACTTAATTGAGATAAAAAAAAATTACTTTATATATCTTTTTTTTTTATAGGCGCCAATTTGTTAAAAGCAATTCATATAAATATTTGTTAGAAATTTTTAAAAACAAGATAAATGAAATGTAAAGTAAAGAGAAACAGAAAGAAAATATTTTATAAATTAAGAGAAAGTTTACAAATTTGTAATTTAAAAAAACAACAACCAACAACAACAACAAAAAAGAAAGTATTTTTATGTTTGTAATGTTAAAAAAAGTAAAAGAGCTTACAAGTATTAAACTGTGACGAATTCGCAAAACTAATTCAGTTTTTTTTTTATTTTTAATTTTATTTTTTGTAAGGATATTTAATTATTTCTCTTTGTCCTTTTCACTATTGATAATTCCAGCACAGGGCGGCGCTTTCATAGTTGCGAATGGTGCACTTGCACCGGGCGCAATTTCAGAAATTAAGATTTAAAAAAAATTAAAACGTTGAAAAAAGTATTTTAGAGTGCAAGAAATTACACAAATTTACCCAATTTTGGCCCCTGTAATTTCTCATGCAAGAAAAAATGGGAAAATTTGACTTGTCCTCGTGCAGGAAGTTTTCCGATATTTTAGCTTCGAGATTTGACAAATTCGCGAAAAGATCATGTGAAAAAATGAGAGAAAAATCTCACACACTTTTTGAAAATTCTGTAACAGGCACCGTATCCACCCACATTAAGGAAAACTTCCTTTTCCGATGGCTCTGTATTTTATATTGCTGTTTACCATGATTGATATAAACTTGAGGGCGCTCTTGCTGCACTTTTAAATTCTGATTCAAGAATTGCTAAAAGAGCTAAATGAACGAAATGAGGAGAACAAAACTCCTTGTTGCGAAAACTCCTCTTTAATTTCACGTTTGTTCACCGGGATCAGTTCAATAAAGTTCAATTCAATTCGTATAAGTGGGTTCACCGGCTGGCATGTTCTTCTTCTTCTTCTTACATCCGCTAGCTGGCGGTCCGAGTGGGACGTCCCCGCAACGGATACGCTGCTGTCGGTGCCGCTGGGTCTTGAGCTCTATTCACGATTCTAACTGGAATGATATTCCATTATTCCAGTTGGTCACTCTCTTTTGAGCGAGCTTTTACGTTCAATCTCAATTTCATGCTCTGTTGGGCAAACTCAGGCTCTATTTTTCCTGAGTTCAATATGTGGAAATGTATGGGAACTCAGGCAAAAATCCAAGTTCAGTACACCAATTTGCTCGAACTTGCGCAGTTCGGCCGATGACGCCGTGGTATTACAGTCTATCAAATTAATATGTCCAGTTTCATACGGGTCAACCAGCAAAATTTGACTGTAATCGTTAATTTCCTTTTGAAGTTCGATGAAGAATCGCATGGGTTTACGCAAGAGCCAACTTTTTCAACAAACTATATATACGTTATAATGCTTTATCTTGTTGATTTTAATATTAATTCTCCCTTCCGCCATTTCTTTTCTTTTTTTTACTAGTAAAAGGGAGCCAATTCAGAGGTTTAAAAAATCTGCCCGCCCCATCGTTCTCGCCTACTCTCTTCTCCATAAAGGACATTTTCAGCAGATTTTTGTTGGTTGTATGTTGACCCATGTGAAACTTCCTATCTATGTAATCTTTTTTCTATGTTATACGCATTATTTTGGTGCAATCTTAAATTTTGCGCAAAATCTGCCATTCAGCGAGTGTTTGTGTCTTTGTCCTTCACTGCGTTCAAAAATAAACAGCTTATGGGGCGCAATATGACATAGTGCACCGGGCGCAAAAAAAAACAAGCACCGGCCCTATTCCAGTAGGTTCCACTTCAGCAGTAGATAAATATGGATTGTCCAAACAAACATTCTACATTTTGTCACAACAACGAATTTGATTTTGATGATACCTCAGTCACAAGTTAATGACAAATTGAGAGCAGTTTTGACCAAATCCTTAAAACTGAGTTTTACTTTCTTTGTTGTATAATCTTAAGCGCCGGCCCTAGCACTTGTTGAGGGTGGAGCGAGATTGTCTTTCGTCGCCCTTTGGTCGATGCTTTCACTTCACATAAATTGTATTTCCAGTTGTCCTCGATAAAACTTTTGGGGTCACAGCCCCACCTGTAGAGGTAATAGAGGAAGCATGTCTTCTCGGACCCCTATCCTTTTCAACATAATGCCAGTGGGGTCTTCTGTTGCTGCTGGAAGTACCCGATTACAAAAACGCTGCGCGGTAGCTTGTTCCCATCTACAGCAACAAGGCTTGCTCCTTCAAGGGCTTAAGGCACCCCTGTTCTGAGCCATGAACCAATTCGACTATCGCCTCCAGAAGACTTTCTTGCACCGTAACTAGTTGTTTCGTGGCCAGGAGAGTCTCCGGATTGTTAGTCGCAAGCACGCCCATTCTGACACTTTCTGCTATTTGACAGAAGATCGGCTTTGGAGTCGTTCTAGAATTCATTATGGGTGCGTCCGATTTTTCTGAAGGCTTTTCAAACTGTATGGCCAAAGCCTTCGCCCTTTTCGAGGATTTAACCCTCTTCTTATTAAGAAAATCAGTATCCCTTTCTTCCTCGGTGGCCACACAGGCTCTACCAGGCTTCACGGGAGTGTGATACCGTAAAACGTTTTCGGGCTGCGTCACCCCGTCTTCTGAAAGGGGTCGTTTTTTCGAGTTGCTTCTCCGATTAGGTGCTCAGACTACCTCCCTGAAAAACAATCCCGAATACACTCCTTTACTGGGACCACATTCTACACCTTGATGTTTGTATTCAAAAATATCTAACTGGCCTTGTAGGTCGTCCTTTTGGGAGCTATGGGAGCCTAGCAATGTTTGGAGCGTTAGGAAGTGCTCCACCTTCAAAAGTTTTTTTTAAGGTATTTCTATATTGATACCACGAGCTGGGTCGAGAAAGGACCGTTGCCCATGGCAGAGCTCCGTATCACTATTGGAAGGCTAATTCAAACCGAAATTCGCCTTGTATCCGAAGTCCATCGTTAGTAGTACATTCACGCAGTATCATTCATAACTTCAGCGCGATTGTTTACATATTAGGATTGCGGTTTTTATCGAGTAAAGCCATGTACGATCGGTCTTGGAGTCAGTGCTCCCTGCTGTGTTCGAGTCATATTTATGAGTGCATAGACTTGGCTAGCTACAACCAACGCCCTCAAAGAGTGCCATCAAAATTTTATTTTTTGATCGAAATTGTTTTCCGCATTCATTTTGGCTCCCCTTACCACCTGGCGCCTAGAGCGACCGCGTTGTTGTGTTTACGGATAAATCAAACGGATATGTCATCGTTCCTTACTAGGTGGTACAAGTCAAGTTTTTAGAGTAACATACTACCACGAGAGCAAAATACATACATATAAAAAGGCAATATTAATCATAAATTACAATATTATTATTTACCAATATAAATTTTCTGTATATAAAAATAATATCACGTAAATGCACCTACTACGATGCAACTTGCTCTCTTTTCAAATACTCCGACCTCGCTATACACCTCTGCTTGCATTTTAAGTAGAAAATCTCCAAAAGCCACGGTACCGCACAAGCTGCCATGAAGAAGTTTAGACAATGGAAAGTTATTTCGTAGCTATTTGTGACGTCTCGGATGTATCCAACGATTGGACCAATTAAGAACATTATGTTTCCCTGTAGGAACATGAATAGTCCATACCCGGAAGGAAATCTGGAGGAGAGAATATTATTTTGATTAAGTTTTGCTTTGAATACATGGAAGAAGGGGTTTGTTTTCTCACCTTTCTTTTGGTAAATACTCAGCGAATACTAATGGTAGAGGGACGTGCACCCATGTTCTTAGGAATCCTAATACAGCTGTTATTATTGCCATTCCAAGGAAGTCGAATATGGAGAAGAATGCTGAAATGGGTTGAAATTGTTATCTAAAAAAACATAGCTTGACGTAACAGTAACAATATACGCTTGGGTGAGATATTTACTAATTCCCGACGGCTCAAAGAGCTTCAATTTCTTATTCAGCAGAAATATATCGATTTGCCTCATTTTAGCAGAACAACCCATACCAGATTATATAGAAGGCAAAGAGGAGATTACCAAGTAGGATTTAGAAAGGATAGATCTGCAACAGGCCAGATATTTAAATGGGAGCATGTATTTCTGGAAAGATAGCAATTGAAGAAAGGTTTAAATATTATCCTTCGCACATACATATGTATGTAGTCATAATTGGACGTATGGTGCCAGACGTAAAGGGAAGCCTCTTAAAGAATTTTAGAAAGCTCAGCAAAGCTCAATTTAAGAATAAATGACAAGAAAATAAAATAAATGATTGTGTCAAAAAGAGGACAACAATTAAGACGAAGCATCAGCTTTGACAGTCATAGAATAGAAATTGTAGACAATTTTGTAAAATCTGGAACAATGCTTACCACAAAAAATAAAAACAAGACATCCATAGACATATTATAGCCGCAAATAATACATATTTCGCACTAGTCCCAATTAGGCATTTCAAAATGAGGCCCGATTCTATAGTACGAACCAAAGGTTTAGACATTGTCCAAGCAAACAGAATATTAGATTAAAATGCTCCAAAGGATAACCCTTCAGAAGAGCTAAGAGTTCTGTAAGAGTTAACCAGAACGAGGGTCACATTAGAACAAACGAAGAGCATTAAAAAATGTATCACGAATTATATATAGTTAAAATACATACAATTTAGCGGACTACGGAGTCTCCAACGAGATGTGCTATCCCGGATTTTCAGTGGTAGACCAACAGGAAAAGTAAGCGTAGGAAATGGCTGGATGGATGACCGGTAGAACTATCAAGACGTAAGACGACTGGGAGAAAAGACATGGCAAAAATAGACAGAAATTGAGTGAATCACTTTGTCCTAAACATAGTAAGATCAGGAACCTGCAAGCTGTCATTAGGAAAGTCAAATTATCATTCGATGACAGGTTATGAAGTAAAATGCTCCTGGCATAAAAACTTCGAGTTGTTGGTAAATGGTAACCTTCATCAGTTAGGTAGGCGTGGAATCTAAGCCCAACTTCCTCTCACTCCGACCAGACTTTGTCTCCATGAGCCTCAACTCATTTCTAATGCACTCAACAGGAACACTGAGGTCATTCTTAATTGAACCCGCATGAATCGTATTGAGTTAAGAGTTTCCAAACCCAAGTTCTTGTCTCTAATAGGATTTGCATCAATACTCCTCCTTCTGTTTCTGATCAGCGTCTCGAATCAGGGGCCCCTGTGCTGAATGTCGAGTCGTGATTTGTGACAAGTTTTTTGAGTTGAAGAAAGTGGCATAGGAGGCTAAACTCGCACTTAGCACTTCCGCTCTAGGCCACTATGTTGAAAATCGTAATTCGCTCAAAACGTCACTTTCTTCAACTCAAAAAACTTGTCACAAATCACGACTCGACATTCAGTAGGTACAGGGGCCAGGAATTTACCGAGGATCCACGAAATGCGAAATTTAAGCGTTGTCCCTTATTTATTTAAAAATATCTCCTAATGCTTATATTATGTAATAGCTTTGGAAATTTTCTTTTTCTTCATTATTTCGTTAAGTACAGTAATGAAAAGTAATGGCGAAAGGAGACAACCTTGTTACACTCCAGTTGTCATTCTTATTGGGTCACTAGTTGTCCATTAAGAAGGATTTTTAGTGCTGCTTCGTCGTATAGCATGAAGATCATTTGGATTAGTTTTGTTGGTACTGTCTTCTTTTTCAAAGCTTCCCAAATAGCGAATAGTCAAATGCTCGCTCAAAATCTACGAAGATAATGTGACTTCCATTCTAAAGATTACTCGACTATTAATCTTAAGGTGTTTGAGTTGCCTATACATACGCGACCTTTTCTAAATCCTTGTTCTCTTAGCTGGAAGCCTATTTTATCTTTATTTCGACATATGGAGGTGCACTGTAAGGACTAGAAGTAGCCCCACTAACAAACAAGTCTATCGATACGAAGAAAACTAGGTCAAATTAAAATCGTGATTAAAAATCCACCCAAAATTATTCACCAAAAAAATTTAATACTAAACAAAGCAAAGACATAAAACGCGTGCTTTGAAGTACTACGTACGAGGAAATACGCCGTGCTGACAAATATACATTGTCGCTCTTATCAAAATTTACACAAACATCAGTCAGGTGGGAAAGTAAAAAAAAAAACAAAAAGATTTACTTACCAAATCTGGCAATAACTGTAAATAATGCTCCTGCGAGATAAATGTATCTTGATGGCACAATAAAAAATGCGCTACTGAATCCCAAAAAGACTCTGGAAGCCAAATCTGCGCCTGCTCCGATGGCGATTATTGTGGCGGTGTCAGACTGTGTAAATATAAGATGAGGTTTTTGTTAGTTTAATTTTTATTTTATTCATTTATTTATTCAATAGAATTCACAGAAAGATTTTACAAGGACAAAATTTTAGAAGGGTTGGTTTAATTTATACTACCTTGGGATATCCCAGCTCAAACAAATACATTGGTTGAAGAGTAAAGAAAGCCACGTCGGAGTAGAGCGCAAAAGAAATGCCTAAGACAATGTTGACATAAATGGGTTCTTTTAAGAGCGTTAAATCTAAAAAGTCTACAAATGATTTCCTGTAAGAAATTTAATTTATTTATTTACTTTGATTTAATCTATCTAGAAAACAAACTCTAACCATTTTCCTTGTGGTTTTGGATAATGTTCCGATGCATCACTAACAACCACTGCCCCAGTCCAATTACCCAAGCTGGCAATACTGGAAGGACGTCTTGATCCAAGTCTGCTCTCCGTAATTAAACTTCTTACAGGATCTATAGATCCTTTTCTAAAATCAATCAAACTATGTCTCTTCGACATCAATGGATCAAGATGTTGACTTCCTGTTTTCGAAATGCTTCCTTGCTCCCTTATTAAGGCATCAATTTTTTTTGGAAGAGTTTCAAGTTCCTTTTCATCGATCGGAACCTTTCGCATATGCCATGCAACTGGGTGCATTACAAGCATTCCAAATATTGCATGACTATTAATGGCAGCCAGTATAGCTAGACAACCTCGGAATCCGTACCATTCTAGTAATTTCTGCATCACAATAGGATAGAACATTGTCCCTAGACCAATTAGACTTTGGGCGAAACTCATCATCATCACGCGTTTCTTGAAGAAGTAGTTGTTGAATGTTGTGTACGATGCTGGTACGATGAAACCAAATGCTGTTCCTAAATAGAATAGATTGTACTACAAGAAACATTTTATAAGTATGTAATTTGTACCTTGCAATATACTGTATGCTATCAAAAGTTGCATTGTTGATTGAACAAAAATTTGCATAAATGATCCTAAAAAATACAGTATTCCACCGAACAAGCCGACAGTTCTGATTGAAAATTTCTTAAAAAGTGTATTTGCAAAGAGTCCTGAAATTTTTAATATATTTATTTTTTTGATGATTACATAACTTATAATAGGTATATACCTGCAAAACTCATCGCACTAAAGAACGCACTAACAATCACAGCAATCGCACTAGTTTCTTCGCCTAAACTTTTTAAGAAATCTCCAAATACCAATCCAAACGAAGGCATCGATCCAAGGGCACTAATCTTTTATTATTAATTTAATAATTAAAAACTTTAATATTTATAATATTAACAAAAAAAAACTTACAAAAGGCAAAGACATTCCTATACAAACAAGAATGCCCCATCCGCCATCTGGTGGCTCCAATCTATAACTTTGGATAGGTTTTGTCATTTTAATAATCAATTTTTTTTTATATAGATACTTCTATTCAATTCAAGCTCAACTATAAGAGTGATTTTTAGAAATTGCACTTCCTTCTCGGAATCTAGTTTCACTTATCAAGATTAAGTCATCACCTGTTATCACCTATGGGAATCTTCTCGTCTAATTGTCATCACAACACTTCTTCTATATGCAACGATGTCGTACTTGTTTAGATGCCGGCAGCTAATATTTTCCTAGAAGCTAGATATCATAAATTTGATAAAATAATCCATGTTTAGTCTTGAGTCAATAGTAGGAGGAGAAGAGTAATTGAGGTTGTAATTTGGTTATAAATTTTTCGGTAAAAGAGTGAGATTTGGAGAGAGTTATTGTTGTTTACTTAATATAATAGAAATGTAGACGATGGATTTAAAAATCAATTCCAATGTTCACGTCTTTTTATTCAATGTCTTTAGTACATCATTTTACAATAGTGACACTATCTATCTTTTGTCGATGATTGATACTACTTTCTAGTCTCTACTTGTTGTTCTTGAACTTGAAAGGAAGCGTACGTTCTTGAAAGATTGTTTTGTATCCACGTAAATTAAGTTAGTTCTGCGTCACTGAAAATTAAAAACTAATTTTCATATCCTAAAAAGTAATACTGTCCCATTTGGTTTAGAAGAAGACATTGGTCCAAACTTTTGCTAAGATTAAAATTTGAAGTTACTGTAACATACAACAATGTTACACTAATGAGGATACAAAGACCCAAGGTGTCTGACAAACTAAAACATTCATTCATATCTACAAAGCTAAAGTTGCCAAACTTTTAACTTTCAACAGGTGGGATGCTGCATAATGGCAAGACTTAGCGCGAAAGTGCTAAGTTGAGTTTTGTCCCATATGCTGAAAGTCGTAAGTCGACTAAAACGTCACTTTCTTCAACTCATGTGACTTGTCGTGACACACGACTCGACTTTCAGCGCAGGGTCCTAACTCGACTCTATACAAAATTTTGCTCATATCTCTGAAAATCCCTTACAAAGACCCTTGATATGTTCTAAATACAATTTCTTTGTACTGTCAAAAGTGCTGAAAGGCAGTATATGTAGAGAAAAGGGAACTGTTACCGCCACGGTAGAACATATACTTCGATGATTGAGCAGGATTACGGATCCATCGCTGCACGATGTCAGATAAGATAAGCCAAGAGAATTTCTTCTTTTTCATGTGTCATTCACACAGTCAGTCAGTGCTCAATGTTCAGTGGCATCTGCATCTGACATTTTAGTTTTGAAATTTAGACAGTGATCTCAAGTGCATCATGGAATTTAGTGTGGAGAGAGTGGGCTCGCCCCAAGTGGACTCTTCAAGTTTAAGTGTTTTTCAAACAAACTTTACTTAAATTTCTGTTGAATTCTTATAAAATTTTCCGTTGAATTTTAAAAAAAAATTTACTTCACGTCCGGGATAAATTAAAAAATATCGGTGACAATTTATTTTTTATTTTTCACGGACGCCTGAAGGGTACTGATCGGTGTCCCACTGCATCGGATGTCTTGCTTTTCTTAATTTGTTTGCATGGAATTATTCGTACTGATAACTGTGTTTCACTGATGCTCCTAGTACTACAATGAAGTCGCCGTCACGTCACGGATATGTGTGGATCGATCTGAAGTTTTTATCTAGTGATGTTCAAAATGGTATTGCTCTTGCATTCTTGGTTTGGTTCTTGCACAAGACAAAGGCCACCAGTGGCGGTTTGTAAGGTTTAGGATAAGGGAAGCAATGCGCAAGGCGAACGATAAATGTAAAAGTATCGAAGGCTTTAACTAAAAAAGGTGAAAAATAACATATAGTGGAATCAGATAAACAAAACATTAGGAATTGTTATGAAAATAAAGGCTGTTCGTCATAATATTGGCTGTCAGCGGTAACAACATGTAGTTTTTATCTGTATATACATAAAAAAAGACTTAAAAAACTTTTAGTTTTTTGGTTATAACTATGGATTTTTTCAGTGTACTTTTATGGATTTTTTAGAAATTGTACTTTTTAACGTGAACAATAACGTTAAAATTTCAAGTCAAAATATCTTATTTATATATATATGTACGTCCGAAAAATTGACTTCAAATTTGAAAATTGATTGCCCAATAAATTTTGTGCATCGCTTCGTGTGTGGTTCTTTTTTATTTTTAAATATAGGTTCTTTTATGCTTGAAAAAAGTGAAAAAAAAAAAATGGAATCGAAAATCGTGAACTTTTGCACTTTTACTAAAAATCTAAAAAAAGATGGTAATAATAAAACCCACCCCCTATACCACCCACCAACCATCATTACATTCTCCTTGCAAAAAAAACACTTCAGGCAACCCGTACACGAAAATACAATTCATAAAAATATTCTCTAAAGGGTTCATCATTAAAGAGACACAAGTTATCAGCTTATAATCATTATATACCGCCTGCCACCCCATAATAGATAAAGAGAAACTTCACCTATCTTCGATCTCTTTTTTCTTGACTCAATATAAAATAAACGAAAATTCATATTTTAAGAAGAGTCAAAAACAAAATTTCGAAGCAAATTTTAAGAGTAGATTTAATATTGCTTGAAGCCAGAGTAGATTACCAGAAAACGAAACCAAGGAAACAAAGAGAATACGGTGGTCTGTCAATTCCCACTGTTCGGTTCCGAAGAAGCTGCGTATACCTCAGCTTCTGAGGGTACCGTATCTACGCAAACCTTTGCGCGAGTGTGAGTTCAATTCAATTGAATGTGTTGGAGTTTTCACATAGATTTTCTGTGGCAAAGAAGCTGACGATATTACAGCTTCCCCATGTGTAAGGCCTCGGCCACGAGAAGAGCGGCAAAACACCACTCTGCCGCTCACCACTTGTATTGTGGCTAAGGTTTTACTCTTTCTTTACAGTAGGATGATAAATTTGAATTGTATTGTATTTTATATAAAAAAGTCTGTACATTGCATCCTTAGTGTTTCCAGAGGAGGAAAAATATTGAGATTTTAATCTTGATATATTTAAATTTATTTTTATGAAGTTGCCTATTTGGTCAAGGGAAGCAGTGCTTCCTTTGCTTCCAAAGAGGAACCGCCACTGAAGGCCACCTATTCGTATGCAGAACCAAGCCCTATATAAGCAACGTTTACATTGCAAGGCATTATGTGTTCAATTATATCCCACATTATAATATACACATGTGATCATATCGTTATGCATAAATTTTATTTTCCAATTAAAAATACCTTGTTATTTTATATGGTGTTACCTTGGAGGAGGCAGCCATATTGCACTGGCACGCAGGCGATCATATACTTAAGCACGCCCCTGGGTACAATGTCTAGTAGTAAACTTGAGATTTGAAGGGTAGAAGAAAATAGGTTCTGGTAGGAGTTTGGGGTATGCGTGAGTAGATGTTGAAATTACTGTACCGCTGACACAACTATCGAAGCTAAGGATAAACGTTCTTGTTGCAAAATGCCTCCCATCTGTATCGAGTGTATGCTACTGAACCGGCGTGATCAAGCTGAGAGTTATTTATCGTGAGTCTGTCTGTGAGTTAATCCAAATAGTACGATGCGATGGTGATCCTAGTGGAATATTTATTTCCCTCTCGAACGAAATTTTTTTATTCGCAATATTTACTTGCATTCTGGGGTTGCCGTTTCCATACTGAGGGCCCCATCGATAAATGAGTTGTAGGCTGAAGGAATAACTTGTATTTCTTAAAAAATCCTAGGCATAAAGATGCTTGTTTGACGTTTTGCCTAGAATGTTTAGATTATGCCTAGAATCTTAAGAGATGGATCAGTTATTAAGTTCACCCTAGTGATGAGTAAAAATGGTCTTGTTCTTGCCCATTTAGCAAGAACAAGAACAAGACTTACATAGTTATGCCTGCAAGAACAATAACAAAACAGACTGAACAAGAACAAGACAAGAACAGGACTAGACTAGTTTTGTCCTGTTCTTACGTTTGCTCATCACTAGTCCACACCGTCCATTGACAGAACAATCTATTCTCTCTGCGCATCGAAACAGCGATTTTCGGTTTCTCTTATTTATGTCGCGGGATGTATGTACGGTTTTTAAGATGGTGGCCCATACTTTTTTGTAAATGCTGCTGTTTCGACTATTTCATGGAATGGGGTTGAGTTACCATATGAAATTGACTGACTCTTTTTGGCGTAAAATTAGTGCTATGCGGTGCCTTCGATTGCAGTAAAACGGCGCCACCTCCCACGCAGCTCATGAAACAATAGCCATATTGCGTAACAAGTTTAAAAGAGCATCTTTTATTGAAACATTCTCTACTACAGTAAAACGCCATCGCCTCTCAAAAAACTACTTTGCAATTGCTGCCCCGTATCTCTCAAATTTATCCAGATATGTCCTACTTATTTATTGGTCCACTCAGCAGCATCTTTCTAAGAACGAAATAAATCCTTTGATGAGTATCAGATCCTTACCATATAGATTTTCCCAATGACTAGCTAGACTAAAAAAAATTTGCTCGTAAAATAACGAAATCGTAAATCTGCTTAAACTTCTTATCTCCTTTTTATTTACGTCAACACAAGTTCTAACAGATTCCCTAAACGCTTGTCCCACAATAAATCAAAATCGTCCTCAACATAAAACAAAATTGACAAGGCATGTCCTTAAGTTCTTCTTTGTTGCAATTCCACCACGATGATACTCGCTACTTCCTTGCCGGGCGTAATTACGGATCCTTAAGAACGTTTCTTTGATTCCTTGATATCAGACGAGGTGCTGACAGTGATAGAGCGTAACGATAAGGATTCAATTTTTTTTGGGTTGCATGATGCACACAAGTAAAATAGTGTGCTGAAAAGAGTTCCTTAATTGCATCGTTGTTGTTTTTTTTTTGTAAAGGAAATGACCAAAGCGAATCCTGTTCCTCCTGAAGAATCTCTGTGAAGGATAGCTACCAATGCTCCTTGGCGCGTCTGTTCTTGGGGTGGAAGACCAGAGATGCTACCTTAATTCTCGAGAGTGAGACCCTCGAAGTCAAAATCATTTTTATTAATGTTTGCAGACTAAAACGCAAACTTCCTGTTAGCTACTTTGTTTTCCAGGATCATATTTCATGGCGGTGCTCCTTGATTCTTCCTTTTTTTTGGTTCGTAATGGAATATTGTTGCGGGCATTGGCGGCGATGGGCGCTTCTATTTTTGTCGTAATGACTTCGAGGATTTCTGTGAGAATCGGGGCTGCCTGGGAAATAATAAAAACGATTAAAAACTGGGGAAGTATGCTTGTTGCTCAGGTCTAAGTCTTGCATAAAATTATGTAGTCAATTTTATTTCAGTGTTTCTTTTAGTTTCAGTACACGTTCTTCAGGTGGAAAAGGAAAGTTGATTAATTAATTTTCAGTATTTTTTAATTGATTCTTTTTGTAGAGGTCCATTTTATATTCAAACAAAACTCTTTTTCATTTTTTAATGCTAAACTTCAGACTTCGAGTTTTTCGTAGTTGAAAGTTAGCAGAATACGAAAATTTGCAAATTTATTTTTATTTATAATTAATTAAGTTCCACATGTTATTATCGTGTGTAAGTAAGGTCACAGCTTATATTATAAGAAGAGAACGTGTTTGAGGTTAGTTTTATTTTCATCAAGGGAATATTTTCGACAATTTAATAAATTGATTAACGAACGAATGAAAGACAGGGCGTTACCTTCTCTGATTCTTTCGTATGAAACGACTGTCATAATAATCTACAGTTTAGTAGTTTAGAATAGACTGTTTATTTTTTTTAGTAAATCCGATTTTATTATCCACATACATACAATGGGAATCTTTTTATTTCAATTAATTAGTATCGATTTAATTAAAATTTTATTCAATATTTTCACAATTTCCCTTCGTTCTTTCATTCAATCTAAAATCAAGTTGTAATTGTAATTGTTACGTAATGTAGGTTAACAAGGTTCACGTTTTTTTGGATTAGAGAGTACAAAACGACGTATGTTGTAGTTGTAGTTGTGTACCTAAGTATGAGCAGGAAAGCGTCGATAAAAATCTAAATGTCCCAAAGAATTGTGACATTTTTGGGACAACCCATAAATTTATTTAAACAGCGAAATTTAATTATAAAAATCTCTCTTGGAGTGCGTAATTCATTACAATAAAGCAATGAGGAATGGACTCATGCATTGTTGATTAAACACATGGCAAACGTTCACATTATAAGTTTTACGAAAAAAACAAAAATTAAGTAAAATAACGAAGTATTACACATTTTTATTCGATAACAAATCGTTACTGAAAGACTTATTTTTATTAAAAACGTAAAAAGTTTCAAAAAATAATAAAATTATGAAACAAGAAATTTATTCAAGTTTGATATTTTTCAATGTAGGGTAGTGCACCCAAAGTGGTACTTTGAAAGTCGAGTACCAGTATATTAACTCCTTATAGATTGTATTATTGGAAAGATGAATCGTGCGGGTTCTGCAGCTAACTTTCGAAGTTTTTGTTTACTGAATTGCATATTTCTCAATCATCTTTTCAACATATTCCAGCAAAAAAGTTATTCAAATTAGTTTTCCATTTTTTTTTTAAATTATATAATGCATGACATCAGGCACATAAGTTTCTCAAGTGGAGAATTAATTTGTAATAGTACTTCTTCAATGTTTTGCCCACAATGGACTGGCGAGAGCTCGAAGTTATCAGAGCCCTGACAATAAACCCTCTATTTTCCTATAGACATTCGTTTCCTCTACCCAAACCCTTTACCCTATCCTACTGCCCGGAATTTATCCAGACTCTTGGAAACTTTCACATGTACCCTTTGTAAAAATAATTTTTGTTAGGCGATTTTGGATCCAAAAGTACCGCGGCCATTCGTTGGCCTATTGTTCTACACAACCATACTCTTCTCGACCACAGTCTCGTCTTCGGTCTGTTCAGAAGGAGCTTAAAAAAGCGGGCTCAAGTCTGCTCCGTGGGTTCCCCAATTCCACTTCGGCTCTCCTTGCGTTGTATAATTTAGATGGTTAATTTTTTGAAAAGCAAAATGCGCCTGCCACACTGATATATATGCCCTCGCTACAGGCATGAAAATTTAAAAAGACACCCGCCAAAGACATGCATGCTTCCGTTACAGGCATGAACACCCGCATCGGTGGCGACCAAACCAAACGTGATTGTTGTTTTACCAAGCAGTCCCCCAACTAAGCACTACCTACGTCAAACGCTGTTTGACTTATGTAATCGAACGAGAACTGTTATATTGAGTACCAGAGCTACCAGTTACCAAAATAATTGCCCGTTTTCTTCGACCTACACAATATTTTAAAGCCCCAATTTGCTCCCTGTAGTCTAAACAAGAATGAGCGTTCCGTGCTTCGTTTAGGGAACCATACTGGCAATTTGATTCTTTACGTACGTGCCTGTTGCATGCTAGAAGCGTGCAAGTGTTATTTCTAGTCAGGCGAACCGTGCCTGTTTCTTGCTAAGTGTTTAGAGAATGAGGGTATCTGTACTGGTATTCCTTCAATTGTTACCGAACGGTTTTTCAGGGGAGAAATAGGAAGGAAAGAGGGAAATGTATGTAGAACTGGTTCGGTAACAACAGTTCAAGGAATACCAGATGGCACGTACTTGCCTTACATTATCCAAATGATATGATTGAAGCTGCGAAGTAGGTTAGAAGTGATTGAGAGAAGTTCCCTTATAAAAAAAACTATATACTTCACATGTTATGGATGAAGATTCCATCCATTGAGGGTGGTCAATGAGTAACCAAGCTAGCTGGCTAGCTAATGGTAAAGCAGAGTTTGAACGGAATAGAAATTCTCATAAATTTGGTTTAGGTTGGTTTTCAGTTTAAATAAAAGAAGACGTGTAGTGAAATTCATCTTGATTGGTGACCATTACCATTGGCCCATTCCCTGTTATTGCCAACAATTGTACTGAAGATCGTACATCTCAACTTGCCACCGCACGGTAGTTTGACTTTCATCTTGGTGAATTCAGAATAATTAACTTAGTGTAATTTCCACGGTAACTTGGTAAATTCCATCAACTATAATTTTACTTTTTCCTCAACACGTCCTTCCACAAGCAACAAGGCCGACTTATTAGTATCTCTGTTGGCCTCAAATTATTCTTTGTCCTACACTGATATGACCAAGCATATCATCCAAAGCATCCACTGCTTTGGTCACCAAATCATCCGAAGCATCCATTGCTTTGGTGAGCCTGGCCTGGTTGCTCTAGATATTTCAAAGGCTTTTGACAGAGAATGGAACCCTGATCTGTTGATCAAACTCCAAGCTATTGGTATAAACTTAGTTCTAACGATATATGGCTTTGGCTATTCAATCAAGGTAGAATTGGACGGCGGCGAATCCAACCCCCACGCCATTTTGGCCGGAGTTTCCAATTCTATAACCCGCACTCTTCATTAATTATCTGTACCTACTCAATGCCCTCCAACCCACTTCACTGCTTCCCTGTTGATGGTACTTTCGGCTTCTCTTACCCCTTCGACAATATCAAACACGCACGTGCCAGACCTTTTCTCCACTATAGTGAGCTGATGTCCATTTCGTTTAATGATTGGGACCGCATGAATCGTATGGAATTTAACGCCACCAAAATGAACTACTGTCTCATCTCCTGCAAAAATAACAGCTTCCTTCTATATTAGTGGATAAAGAAAAACTTACTGCTGACTCAAATCTTAACATCCTAGGGGTAACTTTAACGGAGGATCTAATCAGATTAAACCATATATTCGGCCTAGTCTTTATAAACTTGGTAAAATTAGGAAAAAACAGATTAATTCCTTCCATTTATCTCTCTGGTGATTTGGCGTTCTTACTGCGGAAACACAAGTCCCAGTCGAAGACTTAGATGAACTGAATACACCTGTTGTGGTCTTTGGTTGTCTGGCTATGAGCTGTGTAGGTTGGATCAGCGGATTGATTTGCTGAATTACAGCTAACTAGGCAGTTGTCCTATGGGTAGAGAAATTTTGCAATGAGGTATACCCTGACACCAGATGTCAATCTGTGTTAACATCAAGGGAAGTTGTTGTGCATCGAGGATACAGCCTTTCAATTTTCTGCGAGAATCTCTTGTCGGTGTAAAAATGTGCTCTGAAAATAGAATTATGAAAAACCTTATGCCAGTATGTCAACTAAACATCTCAGATTTTAATTTGTGAAATGGTGTAAATAGGAATCAATTAAAGCTAATAAGAATGGTTTCCTCAAGAAAAAAATGAAATGGAGTTATGCAATTGAAATTGCTAAGCACAATACGAATGCAATACCTAAACAAAGTGACCAGCTGTTCGATACGTTTTTAAAATTCAATTTTTTTTCTAGGTGCATTGAATAGTGCATTCACCTAGTTAATAGAAACTGTCTCATTTGCCCCCCAATGTTTAAAATAATAATGCATATATTTCCGTCCATTTAAATTAAAAATTTAAAAAAAATACATTCGTTCAAAAAACCCTTACCTGATTCCGTCATCCTTTTCATTGCGTCACAGAGTCACACACACACCTATTATAGGCTCAACATTTCGCTACTGGGTGAATTTAATTTCGATTTTTCATTAGACATTAGCATAACCGACATTCGTAATGAGACTGGCCAATTTCCATTGAAGGTTAATCGTCGAGGTCGATAATCGATTGTCTATAAAAGTAACTGTACAGCTTAAAGTTCTTCAGGTGTGCTTCGACAGCGCACGATAAGAGTCGGTGAGGGAGACTTTGTTTTTTTGTTTGTAGTGCAATGAAAAGTGACTGAAATTTTCAATAAAGAAATTGGTTTTTAGTGTAAAGTGTTGAGAAAATTTATTTTGGACTAAGTGGAAACAAATTAAGAAAAAAAAAATGGCGATTGAAACGATTACCGAATCTCGTGTGGGATATAATGCCCCAGTTTTTCTAGCCTTGATAACTACGGTCGTATCCTTGGTGGTTGCCTACTATTGGCAACAAAGCAGACGCATTTTCCGTATGGGAAATAAAATCCCTGGACCACCAGCTCTTCCATTCATTGGAAATGCTCATTACTTTTTTGGAAAAACACATAACCGTAAGTGATCAAAAAAATAGTGTATTAAAAAATGTGACCACAATTTTAAAATCCTTTCAAGAAATCATGGACCTTGCTCTCGAACTAAGCAAACAGTACGGCAATGTCGCTCGAGGCTGGATTGGTAGCAAACTCCTTATCTTCTTAACAAACCCAGCCGATGTTGAGCTGATCCTCAACAGCAATGTTCATCTTGATAAATCTGACGAATACAGATTCTTCAGGCCATGGCTTGGTAACGGTCTACTTATTAGCTCTGGTGACTTGTGGAGACGACACAGGAAAATGATTGCACCAACCTTCCATCAAAATGTATTAAAAAGTTTCATTTCGATCTTCTACGAAAACAGCTGCAACGTTGTTGATCGATTGAAGAAGGAAGTCGGAAAGGAGTTTGATGTTCATGACTACATGAGCGAAGCTACTGTTGATATCCTTCTAGAAACTGCCATGGGTGCTAAGAGAACTGCACAAAACAATCAAGGATTCGATTATGCTATGGCTGTAATGAAGATGTGCGATATTATCCATAAGAGGGCATACCATTTGCTTTACAGGTGGGATAGGTTCTATGAACAAACCGGTTTGAAGCAAACTGAAGAGAAATTGTTGGATATTATCCATGGGTTAACTAAGAGGGTTATTAAATCTAAGAACGAATTATATGATAAAACTTACAAGAACGGTGAAATGCCATCTCCGTCTCTGCAGGACATTATTTCGTCTGATGTAGAACTTCCAGAAGTGCCAAAGGCAAAATCAGCGGGACTTCGGGATGATCTTGATGATATTGATGAAAATGACGTTGGTAGGTGTTTTTTTGATAGTTTTGAATGTATTTTGTTTAAATTAACAATATTAAAAAAACAGGAGAAAAACGTCGTCTTGCTTTCCTTGACTTGATGGTTGAAACTGCTAAGAGTGGAGCTAATATTACTGATGATGAAATTAAAGACGAGGTTAACACTATCATGTTTGAGGTACAAAATTTAAACCAAAAATGTATAACTTTACTTAACTTTACTCAATTTTTATCCTCTAGGGTCACGACACAACTGCAGCTGGTTCCAGCTTCGTCCTGTGCTTGTTGGGTATCCATCAACATATTCAAGAGCGTGTCTACAACGAAATCAAGGGCATCTTCGGAGATTCTGATCGTCCAGCTACCTTCGCCGATACCTTAGAAATGAAATATCTCGAAAGAGTTATTCTAGAATCACTCCGTATGTACCCACCAGTACCCATCATTGCCAGAAGAATTAACGAAGATATTCCACTCGTATCTGAGAAATACGTTCTTCCAAAGGGAAGCACCATTGTCATTGGCACATTCAAGATCCACAGACGCGATGACATCTATCCAAATCCAGAAGTTTTCAATCCTGATAACTTCTTACCAGAAAATACTTCCAAGAGGCATTACTACAGCTTCATCCCATTCAGTGCTGGACCAAGGAGCTGCGTTGGTAAGTACTCGTAGCTGCTAAAATAATTTAACTATAACCAAAAAATAATATTTATATAATTAATTTGATTAATTAGGTCGCAAATACGCTATGCTTAAGCTGAAGGTACTCTTGTCTACCATCCTCCGAAACTACAGGGTGCACTCCAATGTACCTGAGAAGGACTTCAAGCTTCAGAGCGATATCATCCTTAAGAGAACCGATGGATTTAGGATTTCTCTTGAGCACAGGAATCCGACTCCTGTTGCATAATTTATGAAATTTTAATTTATTTTTATTTTTTGTATATTTTATGTTTGTTGAATTATGAGTTTTATGATTTTTTATAGCAATCGTGCAAATAAATGCATTAGAAAATATTTTTTTGGGTGGTTTTCATACGTTGTGAAAGTGGTGGATCCTTGAGACTTGTATTTTGTTACAGAGTGACATTATTTTGAGAATTCTCTTGTATTTTGCACAGTGATTTTCTTTTTCTATGTGTTCATATCTTAATTTCAATTGCATCATGTTTGACATTATTTCCACAATTTTGGAACTTGTAGCAGACCCATCGAAATTTTGCTCCCATTAAACTAAATGCAAACAAAACTAAGTAAAATCCAGAATGTGGAACAACTTTCACTAGAAAAAAATACTTAAAACATTTTTTTTATTTATTACCACACGCGTAATAAATTTTCGATTTGGTATATTCCACTTTGAGCTCATTAAATTGGAAACCATTACCGAATTTTTTTATTTTGATCTTCGACCTTTAATTGAATTTCGGAACCAGCAGAAACTTTGCATTGAACTATTCTGAACAGCGTAGAGTGACTTTCTTGTTTTTGTAATGAATTTTTAGTTTGTATAGAGTTTAGTCTATAAATATGTAATTAAAGTGTGGAATGTGACTTTACAGTAGGTTAGCATGTGACTGACTATGTTTTTTCAGTTGAGTAGAACTCCTGAATTTTAGAATGAATGGATTCAAAATCTCGAGGTGGCCACGTAGTCGCTGCTTCATCTTAGAGAGGCCGATGATCATTGATCTGTTACTGGACATAATCAATCGAGAAATCAGCAACACTTATCTTGCAATTAGAGTCGATCAGGTTGGTTTAGGGGAAGTAATACGATTTGTGAATAGTACTTATAATAACTGCATAAGTAAGTTGAAGTTGTTCAACTATATCCATGCGAAAGATCTGCACTGCATCTGATATTCCGTGAGGCTCAGCCAGAAACTCTACAATAAATGGAGGACTGATCGAGAACTCATTACATAGCAGTAGGGTAGTGATATTATGCAGCGCTCTGAATAATAACTAAAATTGAAAAATCATGGAAAATGACGATTTTATGATAAGGCTTACAAGAAGTGACTACCGACATTCAGAGCTAGGGATGATCTTAGCATATTGACAAGATCAATGCATGTCGATGCATAATTAATGCTGTTTCAACTGTAATAATAATATTTTTAACAGCTTTATACAAATCTAGATGCTCTTTGGTACAAGAAACGAATGATAGAATTGTTATAATTTTAAGATTTCGGTCAATAATGAAATTCGCGATCGATTGTTAATATTTATTTTCCTAAAAATATGCAGTATTTCATTATCGATCAATTGAAGTCAAGTGTTCCCTGCAAGTATGCAATGTAAAACTGATGGGAATCTCTATATAAAATATTTGTCTTTTAGAAGTATCTTAATTCGTTATTATTCATTTAAAGCATTGCCGCAATACTACTAATGTATAGGAGATCCAGCAAAAATTTAGATCCCAACTAAGTTTTCTTTTTCTATAGAAAATTCAGGAGCCTGAAAATGAGTAATAATGATTTGCCCACTAAACTTATGTGGTGTGAGTTATGGACTCCCTCTCTGTAGTCGTGGGAGTTTCAGATCAATGGTAGAACAGTACAGAACAATAAATAAAGGTACTCTAACAGGCAAATCGCTGTTAGATCGCGTAGTAGCCCCCAAGTCATCAACGACTTTCTGAAGGCCATCACAAATTACGGAAGGAAGCCGGTACCGGAACACCAAGGTGACAACAGAGAGAGAAAAGAGTAGGATCCTGCGAACAGCGTCAAATTCATCCTTGACGGCTAGGGAAATTGGAACTGATTTCGGAGTAAATGCAAGTTTACGCACTGGGCAGAAAGTTTTAAAGCCCTCACGAATTCTACAACAAGGAGTAAAGCCAAGAATTTGCTTCAGTGGATCCAAGTAATCTTTCTAGACGAAAAACGGTTCTGTTTTGATGGACCGAACGGATATGCATATTATTTGCATGATTTACGGAAGAAAGGTTTTTGACCCGAAATCACCGGCGAGAAGGAGAAATAATGATGGGGGAGCCATTTCAGCTAGAGGGACAGTGAAGTTAAATTCATCGAAGGATCCCAGAGAGGAGTATGGTACCCGGGGCATGTTAGGAATAGGGAAGGATAACCATATATTTTCCAACAAGACCATGGCGGTAGTGGGGGAGGTGGCCATCGGTGTCTTCAGATCGATACCGGTCCGCACAACAATATGGGACCATTTCAAAACTGAACTGAAACCTGCAATAAGAACGGTCTTGACTGCTCGAACGCGAACTCATTCAACTCAAGGCATAAATGGTAATTAAGGCTGCAGTGTCCTGAAATCAAGCTAACAAGTTTCCTGACAATCTTTCTATTGCTCTAAGGCACCAGCACCGAATTTAACAATCTAGAGCGATGGGTTTCTTTCATCGAAATCCGATCGGTGATTTTCACTTTACTGGTGGATGTCCATATAGCTGGTTACCGATGAATACAATATAATAGCTCCGTAGAAGTCCCATAATTAGGGTAGAAAAGGCCAGGTCTATCCTTGCAGAGCCTTGCAAATCAGAATAAGGCATTAAACAACAGCCCAGAGAAGATCGTTCACAGACAGTGGAAAAACTACCCACTGTGGCCCTCGACACTTTACCTTCATAACTTTGATTTGATAGGCTTGAAGAATCCGCTCCCTTCTATCGTCGTTAGTTGGTTATCCAAGGGAGGTGACGGTTCGATTTTTCTCTCCCTTTGAAAGAGCGTTAGATATCCTGGGTTTGTTAGTGGGGCAGTTTTCTTTGTGTTCTAGATAATCGCGGCTTCGAAGGTAATGTATTCGTAGACCGCCTAACGGCAATAAGAGAAAATCCCTAGAAGAACTGACTCTGTTGAAATATATCAAACGCTGAAGCATAGTTTGGTCAACTCCAATCTGTTTCTTCCGGTGTCGTCTCGCAACATGATCAGAGGAATATTGAAACGCAGTATAAACGAGAGGATCGGAGGAGCAGGGAACCTCACCCCTGGAGTAGTTATCTCGAAGAAGAAAATTCTGCGCCTCAACTTTTCCATTAATATGTCAAGCAGCGTCTATCTAGGCAAACGGCAGAACATGTTCAAAGGATCTGGCTTATAAATTAGAAGCATAGGCTTATTAAAGAGTACAATTAGTGCAAACCTCAAATAAAGACAGAAACAACGAAAGAAAGTTTTCAACAATGCAAGTCCCCCAGACCTAGACGGCGACTTTAATTTTTACTCGGGAATAAAACTCGCATGCAATCTCCCGCCACAGGTATGCAACCTCTGTAATCGCTGGTATGGCTTTAAAAAATTGTATAGGATCAAGAAAGGGGGAAATTATCTTGGTGACCTTGGGCGCAAATAGAACGAACTCAGTAAAACAGTTCACGTTTGATTGCGTAGGTCGAACAGCATTGGACGTGGTTAGTGCTTAGTTGGGGGACTGTTTGGTAAGACAACACTCGCGTTTGGAATAGTCTATGCCGATGCGGATGTTCATGCCTGAATTTTTAGATATCTGTGCCTAAGGCGGGAACGTGTATGATTCTAGCAAACAAAATTTTTAGATTTTTGTGTATGTGGTGGTAGCGTTCATTTACGTACTTTTGCAGCATGCCTATTTGTTCGCTATAAGTGCTAGCTGCGGGCGCGTGCGTGCAAGTAAGAAAATTAACCAGTAAACTATATTTAATCGGGTTCGGAGATCGATCAGGAGAGAACTCCTTATTTATGATTTTAGGTCATGGCAGTACTCATTGAGATTTGCACAAATGCCCCTTCTAGAGAATAAAACCATAGTCTTCTTGCCAGAACTATGAGTTTCAAAACTATCAACTGAAAAATTTGAAATGTTTTATCAGAACACCAGCGCCACTTTCCTTTCCCCGTCAAAAAATGTCTACCATCATAATCTTACAAATAAAAATGCGAATAAAAAAATCACAAAAACCATTTTACAAATTGGACCAACATCCGAAACGGAAATTTATTGAATGAAAACATTAATATCGATAAGTGAATACCCATTAATCCTTTTACCTAAACAATCCCGAAAGGTGTCAAAGCAACACTTCAACAGACTTTAAAATCTGACAAAATAAATCGAGATCAGAAAGTCATATGGTGTATGGAAGACAAGCAGGAAAGAAGGTGGTCAAGACTAAAGATCACGGCACGATGGCCCAGGGAGTCTTTAATTCCACTAAATTAATTTATCAACATAACTTCACGGCTTTGCCTCTATTGTGAACGACTGCTATCAAGTGCACACACGTCGTATGTACTCTCTCAGGTATAAGCACTTTTCTTGTCCGAATCGAGGAGTCTTGAGACGAGGAGCAAGCAACCTTTTCCGTTGTTGTTTTTTTCCGTTCAGAGGTCCAATAATCCGAAATTTATGGCGCAATATTTTGACACTGAACGAGGGAGTCAATTATTCGATCTGGGAATTAAGTAAGTCGCGCCTGCGCTGCCTTAAGAAGCTGACAGTTTATAGAAATGAATATGGTCATGCGCAAGTGAATGAAAGTGGCTAAATGACCGCGCTACCGGGATGAAAGTCAGTAATGCTATTAAGGATGAGAGTTTCTATTCAACAAGCTACTTTATTGGACAGGAGAAATTTGTAACTCTATTTGCTATACTTAACTGGCTGCACTTGATCCTGCCGTTTTCTATTGTTGATGTAAGTTTATTTATGTGAAGGATTTCGTTAAAGGATTCGAAAGAGGAAGGTTTCTATATATGAAGAAAGGACTTGATGTGTTCAAAAGAAGAAAAAAATAATTCAGCTCTCTTATAAATAATAAAAATTCTTTCAAACGCATTCTTACCCTAAAATTTTTTTGGTATGCTCTCTCTCAAGTTCTAATCCAGGAAACACAAAAACCCTAAGGATAAGATAAATTTTAAGATATTTCCTCATTATGCCCCACGTCAATGGTAAGGAACATCATGCACCAGTGAATTGCGCGCCATATGGGATTACCACGTCCGATATTTTGCATGTCAACGAACGAAACTTGAAGGAACTCGTGTATGTCGGATACCCAAACATTATGATTCCCTGAACCATGAAATGATCCTTCGAGACGGCAACATGTGTCCTGTTATATTAAAAGCAAAAGTAGTTTTTCTTTTTCGTCTTTCGAAATTCACTTATATATGTATATGGAAGGAGGAATAGAAAAAACTATTTTACAAAAATTCCGCTTTGTGCTCTATGTATTTGAACAGGAAGAGCACGACAAGGATTACGTCAGCATCAAAGTAAATGATGTTGACAAACATGAAAAAGCAATTATTTATATATCCTGGCGGCGCAGGAAGAACGGACTTTATATATCGTTAACCTATGAGTAGAAAATATACAAATTGGACCCGAGGGGATTTCGGTAGTTATAATAAGCAACATGTGTGGGTATTGCGATGGGTCACAATGACACTGTGAAAAAAAGGATATCGCGTTTTCTGTGCAATATTAATTTATCCAGGATTACAACAAAAAAACTAAATCAGAAAAACAAACAAGTCTGAAAAATTGTAATTGTAGGTTTTGTGCATTATCCCTTCTCGCAAAAATTGCATTCCTTGGGCAGACTGGCCTCATGCGCATGCCCAGAGTGAACTTTCGCATTTTTTACATGGTAGCGTAAATCAATTTGTCAGGGGAGGATTTAAGCAGCCACCGATTCAGTGGTTATTATCGTTTTAGTCCGAGTTATTACCCTAAAGAAAATCCCTCACCACCAACACTCACGGCGAAAATCGTGAACACTTTATGCAAAACACCAAATAATTTTTTTGCATATAATTTTCAAAATCCACCAAGGTGTGCCTATATACAATTAAAAAAAAAAACTTTCACTGAAAGGATTTCGTCGATGAGTGGCTCCTATGCAAATTCATGACCGTGTAGTATCCTTAATATTTACGCTTGGCTTAATTTATGACGGTAAATATTCGCTGCGTACCAAATTTATGCGCATGATAACTTAACTTATTTTTTTGTATACCTTTACTGCTGTTCTGCTGGAGGTCGGTCGATATCAGGTATTGCACCTCCAGAGGTAGACCCATGTTACTTACTTCCTCATTATTTTCCCTTATTTTTTGATGCGTTCATCACTGATCTGGGAAAGTTTCTCATGGACAATGCGTACATTTTGTTGCTTTTTTTGCCTACCTGGACTTTTGGTGTGTAAAATGAGTGCAAGGCCCGAGGGAATACTACATTAAGTCAGCCCAAAAAGGATCTAATTTGAATAATTTTTAGATCAGAATTTGTGATTTGTCATCCTTTTTCAGGGTCCAGTTTTTGTGTTAAGCTATTGTTTTGCTTGAGGTATAATATTAGGAGATTTGAATTTTTAATCGGCGTTTTTTTTTGGTGTGTGAATGTAATTAAGGAAAATTGTATTGAAGAAAGTGAAAACCATTTTAAATATACTTTAAAGTGATCAATCAAATTTGAATGTTTGTGACTATGAATGGGTATTTTGGTTTTATTGTTAGGCTACCAAACCTCATTTGTTTATGAATTTAGCGGTTGAAGCAATGAGTCAGAGCTCTCATGAGGGGTCCAAACATTACATAGTCATTTAAAATTACGTTCACAGCTTTTTAAATACTTATATTAGAAATTTAAAATTATTTGGCGTTTGCCACCTATTTCACAGATCCTTAAAATCTTCAGCCTTCATCGGGATGCATGCAGGACCTCCACCCGATATGTTTCAAATGTTGCGAATGAACAAATTTGGGCAAAATTTTTTTTGGATTCAAACCGCAATGAAAATGCGGATTTCAAACGGCCATAACTTTGTCAATTTCCAATACTTTTCAACGTTTTTTTTTTCAAATTGTTCAGAAAAAGTTGAATTTTGTGAATCTTGAAAAAAAACTGGGATATTGTAGGCATGCAACATTTTTATTGCGGTTTGATTCCAAAAAAATGTTTGCCCAAATTTGTTCATTCGCAACATTTGATCATAGCGCCATCTGTGTTGTGTCAAAAAAAAATTCGACTCAATATTCTGAAAGCCGAGTCTTCAAGCTTCAATTTGAAAAAAAAAATCAGCATCTTTGGTTGAAAATTGACGAAGTTATGGCACTTTAAAAAATCGTTGATTTCGGAAAAAATTTAGGGGGCCCGCTAATTTTTGTGCCCAGTGTAGAAACGTCAAATGATAAGTTAGATATACACATATCAGTCAACAGCATCTGATCTTGCATTTGCGATTTTTAGTCACATATTCTTTTGTAGCTGAAAATGTCGAACTCTGAGCCAAATAACAGTTCCTTGAGGGAATTTTGCCTTCAGTTACTGGATGAAGGTTCATTTCAAACGCAACAAGAAGTTGCAGATTCATTTGATGTGACTCGACAAGCCATTTCCCAACGTTTCAAAGTCTTGAAAATTATCCAAAAGCATTGAAATTTGGTGCCAAATGTGTTGAAGCCGAGAGATGTCAAACGTCGTTATTTTCAAGTGTTAAAAACTGCTGCGACAGCAAAGAACGAAGTATGTATGGTATTATGACTGGCGATGAAAAGCGGATCCGTTATAAGAATTCAAAGCGCAAACGTTTTTGGGGACATCAACATCGATGACCAAGTTTAGATCGATGGATCGAGCCACATGTGGTGAAATTGGTGGAACTATCTCGGCGAGGTATTATTATCAACTGCTACTAACCTACCGGGCTACAACTGGGTGAAACCAGCGCAGCAGCTCCTTGCCGAACACATCTAATGGGTTTGAGAGGATAATTGAAGGAAGATCAAAGAATTAAAAAGTTGTTTTTGCAACACTTGTAACAATTGTCGCTAAAGCATATTGTAATAGTATCGCCATATTGTCGCCGCCATCTTGAATTTTCAAATTTTGATCACAGATTCGTCATTTGTGCCGATTTCGAGTTTCAATGTAATCGGAACACAATTGCAAAATTCGTCCGCAATCTTGATTTATTTTACAAAATTGTTAGATTGCATTGTCACGGGAATTCAATGTGTGTGCAAAGTTTCATAAGAATCGGTAGCAAGATTTGACGCAAAGATACCTATAAACAAATATACGAGGTGTAGGTGAAGCTAAATAAAATCAAACGTTTCAGTTTCGGTGATTCCTAATCATTGGAGCCATAATTCTGGTGACTACTTTTTGAGACTTGAGAACAGGTAATAGCCAATGGGAGAAGTCCGTGGCATAGGAAGAAATTCGGAGTACAATTCGGGAGATTTTGTGATTTGTGATTTTTTTTTTGGTGGAATCGACTTGTGACACAACTTCCACTTGTGAATACATTGTCCTTTTTCTTTTTCATTTTGGCCGGTTTTTCGGGATTTCGCCCTTAGTTGCATATGTAATGTTCACTATTGATCCCTTTTTCCTTTTCAAAATTGTACAATTAGCGTAAAATACAGACGCTATAGCTTTCACAGCCGACTTCTGCGTTTTTGGTCACTTTGCACGACTTTCCACGGTTGCTGTTCACACAGCTTACTGCCGATTTGACTCTGGATTGTAGTGATGGATCCGTGCTTCATCCATTGTCACACTGAATGAAAAAGTCCTATTTATTTCGCCCAAAACAGCTCCAAACAGTTCTCTGAATCTTGAACACAATGTTGTTTTTGGTCAACAGTGATCAAAAGCGGTATCCACTTCAAACACAGTTTTGTAATAGACAAATGTTTATGCAAAATAGTCACATCACTACTTACGGTCTTCCAAAACGATTTTGCGCACTCTTTTTTTCTGGAACCACTGTCATATTTGGCATCGGCGGTTATGCGGACGTGCTTCAAATCAGCAAACCATATCTCTATCATTTGTCTCGATATAGCAGAGCCCGAATTACATCTTTCAAACCACTGCTTTACTTGAACGGCATTTTTCTTATGAAAAAGAAATGCTGCATCAACACACGAAATTCAGATTTTTCTTTGCTTTGAAGAGTAGCGTCACTAAAACCACTGGGATTTGTAAAGAAATGTTCGGAATGTCATGAAATTTTGACAAAAATCGTTTGATCTAATAGCGCCAGGAGTGCCATCTGCGAGCGATACGACGAACTTATTGAGTGATATCTAGATTTTCTTGTGTGACTTTTTGTAACATCGCAGTCATCTTCTGTGGAAATATCGGGATTTGAAAACCGGTTTTTAAAAACTGACAAACCGTAGTAAATATCACTTAGCTTCAACATAATCATCTATTTTCATGAGTCCCTTAAAATAAAGTTCAATACCCAATTCCCTATCGATTAAAATGTTCTATTTATATTTCATAAAGTTTAAAAAAAGACTTTCTGAAGGCCATTCCCTACAAAACAAATAAATTATATAGTAAAAACCCCCCAGTCGAGACCACATAACATCTAGCCAAGAAAATAATTACCCCTTTTCAGGTTATTCTCACGAAATTGCACAGACACAAAATTTCTACACAGGTCGTTGCACACGCGTAACATCTGTTACACAATTTTTAACAGAGCACCCTGGCTCGCCATTTGACATGTTTTTATGTAATTCATCCCTTTTCTTAGATCATCCCTTACAACATGCTTAAGACACATCAAGGAGACGTCATTCAATTTCTAGTCGATCAGTTTGGTTGGAATTTATTATTATATCAGATTGAACCCCTCCCGGCGGCGACTCTTTGGATTTTGGATTGAAGTGAAGTGAATATATGGAAAAAATAAAGTCTGCCAATAGTCCTTAATTAATCAATCGAACCCTTTCGACACTTCAGACCTGTCAGATTGCATTGTCCTTTTGCATGCAGCGAGTTCTTAAAATTTGCAAATCGATTATGTTCCACAAAGGGTTAGACTCAAGAGGCAATCACCGCCTTTATTTCCTCGTTGGTCTGAATTGAAATTTTACGGGTTGAGAGCTTACAGATGTGCTAGTGGCATTTCACCAAATGCTAATTCTTCAATCCTGATTCTTTCGCATAATTTTAGATTATTTCCAGTCATTGTTATTGAAATGATTTCGCTGCCTCAATGCAAGTGAGTTTATTTGAATTAATGTCAATTAATTAACGCGTTGCTGCAGAACAAAACCGTAATTTTTAACCTTGGCCTTTGTAGTACTCGCATTTAAAGGACAAGAAACGCTGTGAAACCTGAGCCGCATATTTAATACAGCACCTTCTGTCCATCATGCTTTATTCTCGAGGCAAAAAATTATTTGAAGCATATGAAAGGTATTTAAGAAATTTTCAGTTTTATCAATGGATCGGCTGCGCTGCTGCTGCTGGACAGTATAAAAAACTAGACTTCATCTTCCAGTCGATTACGTTCATATTCTCTATCCGGACCATCTGAGCCGAGGTTTGAATGGTCTGGTCTGGTCATTCATGAAAGAGTCTGGAGGCTCTTTCATATACTTTGCTCTAAGCATAGCTATCGGAGTCTCTTATGCAACGCTTCTGCCTGCATAAATGAGCCCCAAGTAATTCTTATATGGTTCCGTTCAGGAAACCATTCAGCCCTCAGGTATGGTCTGTCTGTGGTTGGAGGAAGAAGAAGAAGAAGCGAATGAAAATGAAAAAAAAAAAAAATAATGAATATCTTCTCTATGGTCTTCAGGTATTTCCAAGTAGACACACGACCAACACGCGACTTATGTTCCTCCTTTAAATATCCTGAGACTCCATTCAAGGCGTATTAAATATACTGCGCAGGCTCAAACTGCTTAAGCGTAATTTAGCACAGAGGAGCATACAGAGCTCAGAGACATATCGCCAGGACAAAACTGAAGGAACCAAAAAAACCGCCCACTTCCTCTTCCATGTCAAGACCTTAGGCTGCTTCTTTCTAAAGATTCCTTTCCACATGGGGCCATGAATGAGAATGGAATTAAAATACAAGTGCACTTGTTCCTTGTTCGGGGGATTTTTTGTGGTTGATTCCCTTTTTTATGCAAAGCAAGAGGCGGCAGCGATTTCTATGGATTTCAAGAATCCGAGAGGAAGTCGAGGTATTTTCACTTTCAATGGAGGAATTTTTATTGAGGAAACTAGATCTGTAGCCGGATGTAGTGCACTTTACAGGTAAAATTTAGACAGGTTGGAGATTTTAGATATCGTATGTATGTGCAGACATGGGGTCCTTTAGTAATTATTCTTAAAGAATAAAATACTCCAGTACAAACATGGTTATACAGACACAGTTGCAGAGGAGTGAAATTTTAGAAAGCTACACTTCGAGTTCTGTTCTTCACTAAATAAAAAAACACAATAACTTTAACAAATTTCCATAAACATTTTCTTTTATTATGATTAAGAATACAAAATTTGCTCCTTATTGTTCCTCCATGCTCCAGCTCTGGGAACTGCTGCTGTTGCAACTGCAAGTAGGCAAAGAACTGCTGCAATCAGTACGGGCTTTAGTGAAATCTTCATTGCGAAATTTTATAATCAGTAACAAGTAACAAATTAAATAGAACAGAGACTGCTGTCTTTGAGATAGTCTTTTATATAGTGTTTTCGCCGAAAATATTTTCCAGCAATTCTTCAAACAAATCCAAATTTGCACAACTGATTCAATATATTCCAGCCAGCAAAACAAATCCCCTGCGTTTGAATGCGCAATAAGAGAACTGTGATGGAAAATTGTGAATCATGGAAATGAGTGTTTTTTTTACCTGTTATATACCTAAATTGTGATGTAAGTTGAAAAAAAAAAAATTATTGCTAAATTATGAACACGACGCGAAGTTTGGATTACGTGTGGCTTGTGAGGCTAGCTCGCACAGACGTTTGTTTTTTGTTGAAGGACCAAAATATTGCAAAGGTGCCATGCCGACAGTAAAATCTTGAAACTTTCTTTTAAAATAATATTAGAGTAGAATTTTACAAGTAATTTGATATATTTTTTATGTCATACTTTTTCTCAGAAATCACTTTTTTCACTAGCAGCCTGTCATATCGCTGGTCAAGTCTTGGCACATTATCTAGTAGAAGGGCCGGCGCACAGTGGGACCAAATCCAAAAAAGCTGGCCAAAAGTCTAAAAAAAAGTTTATAGATTGCGGTTTTTTTGGGGGGGGGGGGGGGGATGATTCGAGGACACTTCCAATAGTGAGCAATCAGTCACGGAAGGTTAGATTTTTTTCTACGGACTGAGAAATTGTAGTTGCTACTTTACTCTTTTTGCTTATTTTTAAACGTTAATATTGTGAAAAAAGGTTAACGCGATATATGTATATTGGACAAAAAGTAATATTGCTCCACTCTGCTCCACTGGAAAACTTGCTGGGCGTTGTTGGTAAAGGTGTATTCCTTCACCTCCAAAAAAAATCCGCTGCCCAAAATTGCCCCTCCGTGTTTTAAGGGGTCACATACGTCCAGCACTAGCCCATGGAAATGGTACTTCAATATTGCAAAAATGCGGGACAAGGTTTTATTTTTGGGATGTGTAGAGGAGGTCAGTGTGAGCTTAAATCTGAGTTTTCGGGATTCTAACCCACTCCCCCCCAATTTGGCCGCCATCTTGGAAAAGGTGCGCAAATGGTTTTTCCATTATATATCTCCGTAACAGTACATCTTACAGAAAATTTGCAAGGGCACTTTTTGTTTATAACTAAATTATCTACAATATATTAGCAAGATATTTTTGGGTAAATTTAATAATTAAGAAGTTATAAGCCTTAGAACACCAAAATTAGTCACAGTATTTTCTTTTAATGGCTATAGCTCTGAATGTTCGACATCAGAAGATAAAGATACAACTTTTACTTGTATTCACAATGATTTTCTTCGGTAATTGCATTCTTAAAAATTCTTATTTTGTTTTTCTAATAAACAATAACTTCCTAATAAAATAACTTGCTTATAAAAAATAAATCAAAAGTATTAAACATTATATTTAAACAATTTTTTTGATTTTTTTAAGAGGTTATGTTAACCATATTGAGTCCGCCATTTTGAAAATCGAAATTTCGACACCGGATTCGTCATCAGCGACCCCGAAAACCCCCGAGTGTAAAATTTGAGATCATTTAATGCACTTTTTGACTTTTGGCCAGCTTTTTTGGATTTGGTCCCACTGTGCGGCGTTTGGGTATTTGGCGCCCGGTGCACAATGTCATATTGTACCCCATAAGCGGTTCATTTTTGAATGCAGTGAAGAGCAATGGAAAAACACATAAACACTGGCGGGATGGTCATAATAATGCGTATATCATAAAAAAATATTACATACATGGGACAACATCCAACCAACAGAAATCTGATGAAAACGTCGTTTGCGTAGAAGATAGTAGGAGGGGACGATGGGGTGGTTCGATTTTCTGAACCTCAAAAAAAAATCCCTGCTTTTTCTTGGATGAGAAAGTATAACTACAGAAATTGGGTAAATTTATGAAATTCCTTCACTCATGGGGATACGTTTATTTTTTTTTTTTTTAACTTTAATTTTTTGTTAAATTAAAAATTATTAATTTTAATTTCTGAAATTGCGCCCCCGACAAATTGCTCCCGGTGCAAGTGCATCATTCGCACCCAAGAAAGCGCCACCCCTGTCTAGTAGGATACTTAGCTTGAAGGGAAGAATGGTTTTTAAATTACAAGGACACAAGAGGGTGTTAAAAGAAAATAATGAGTAGAGACGCTTAAACTTTTGTTGTTGTATAAATTTGTAAATACTTTACAATCAGATTGTTCCACAGTTGAATTGTTTTATGCGTGAATGGTCTTTTAGCCAGGGAGAAGGGGAGTGGTACTCTTCCCCGAGCCTCTAGTCCTTCACAAAAAAAATATCCATCCATAACTCGGTGGGCTCACCTATCCCTAACAGACGAATCCCACTTCCCTTGTGAGTTCGTTACGGACTTGCAGTTCGTCCGCCATTTTTCCCTGCACTATATTTGGCTTTCCTATGCAAGATCCCACAGACGCACGCCTTCTTTCACCAGTATCTATGTTTATGGGGATCATCCTCACAACTCTCCATTTTCTGCTGTTAGCCGTTTTGTTTAACGCCACTGCGTTCCGTATATAGAAGTGAGCTAACAACCGTCATCACCATGAGGCGAAGGGACGGTCTAGGGACCCAAGTCTGGGCAGCATTCTTAAAAACGGCGGCTTTAAAATTTCGGTCGATCTTCAATCTCTTAAGGCCCCTTTACACTATCTGATAAGTCATATGGCTAAGTCATACACATTTTTATCTGACTTATCAAAAGTTGAGTCATAGCAAGTTGAAATCATAGCATTTTTGTGTTTGTTGTTTATACCTATTTGCCAATCGGTACGATTTTCGATTTAGAAATGGACGAAGAGCAAAAGATTTTATGGTTTTTATTACTGTAAAATTTGTTTTTTGGATCGTAAAGAATGGATTTTGCTCCCACATGTCTATCAATCCAAAAACATTCTCTCTGGTCCACTCTATCGTAAAAATACACAAATTGCAATTATTTAATTAATCAACAAAATAATTATATCTTCTATTTTTTTGGTACCTAAATTCTCTCTCAATTTGAAAAAAACCCCAGACTGTTCACTTTATTATCGCCACTTTCACGACGAGCATCAAAAGTCATATGACTTCTCAGAGCAATTAGAATAAATCCTATCGTAAAAAAGTTATATGACTTATCATATGTCAGATCATAGGAGAGATATGGATACGTTTACACCATATGATTTGCCATTTTTTATAAGTCATATGTAAAAGCATATGACTTATCAGATAGTGTAAAGGGGCCTTTAGGGCGGGCTGTGAGTGAATGGTCTGTTGCCATACCTTGATCGTTACAAAAACTGGGTTTCTCCGGTTACTGATCCAGTACAACTTCAGCTTTGTGCTCAGCAAGCGTCAAACTAGTGCTCTCTAGTCATGCTTTAACCTCCCAGATCGCTTAGTTAGCTCACAATTCGATGTCATTTTCGAACCTTATAGGAACTGCTCCTTTTAGGAGGCGTAGCACACATTTTGATACACAGGAAAGGGGTCAGGACTGATTCCTGTGGAACTCCGCATGTTGCTTTTTACATTGTCGATCCATCTTCCAATGAGGGTGTGTGTTTGACTGACTCACCCAGGCTTAACACGATCCGCCAGGACTGAGAGTTGCGTAATGCTGTACTGATAATTCTCTAATTCAAAGATTTTGTTGCTTTGGGAGATAAGTTGTGACTCCAGGCTGCGTTCTTAAGGGTAGCCTTCATTCGTAATTGATGCAATCAAATCCAACCCTTTTTTATAAAGCTCGAAACACATTTACCAGAAAACCTAGATTCAAAGCTGGACTTACTAAGATCGACCCTGGTTTCCTTTTTATAAACTTCTACACCCTTGGCCAAAAAAGTGCCTCAAAAAGTGCTCTGGAAAATGGCATCTAGGATCCTGCAAGGTTAGAATGACGTTTCTGTACTTCGCAGCGATCATGAGCCCTTGATGGATCAGTAAATACCACGCTGTTTAAGGGATATTCTTGGGCGGAATTCGTTTACCCTAAAATATTTTTCTCCTCTTCTTCGTTGAACTCTGGGTATTCCATCTGGTCCCATAAATTGAATTTGGATTTAACTCTATTCCAAGACAGCTACTGTCCAATTTCGTCGTGTTGGTGCCCACTCCAGCCGTTTCTTCTTAATGTGTCTTGTAAGCAGAGATTTCTTGGCCGGAAACCTTGATCTAAGATCCATCTCATGGAGCTTTCTTTGAATTCTACGTGGCTTCAGCAACTTCCTCTGCTAGGATCCGTGGCGCTAGCCAATTCAAATAACGCGCGTCCCAGGGTTTTGTGGATCGATCAATTGTTCAGAACGTCACCTTCTTTGTCTTAAAATGAAAAATCGAACTCTAATTGTAAGACGGACAAACCTTACTGAACACTTGTATCAAATATTTATTTATAATTTCATACCTACTGGAAAAACTGTCACACCTATTGTACAACACAGTAGTTCACGGTCTGTCACCCTCTCTGTCAAGAATGTTACTCCAAAACTAGTTAAACTAGAGTTGCGAGCCGATAAAAAATTCCTTCGTTGGGCTCCTCAACTTATTATGCAAACAACAACATAAGGGATAACAAAAAGACGTTTTAAACTAAACAAAATAATATTCAAGTTTTTCGGTATCCTTTTGAAGTTCCACCTTAAGATAAGTTGATAACTGATACGGATAAGCGCTGAGAGCATAATCCTTAATGAACTCAATCTGTTTTCTTTCCATAAGATTTCCAGTTCTAAGCCATATTTCACTTATTCAACAACAATAGGAACTCATCATTTGAAGTCACTGATCTGTGAAGTCTAGTATCAGGACATTCTTTTCGGTGTGAAAAATCCATAAATTCACTGGCTTTCAGCTCAAACAAATGAAGAAAAGGACGACGAAAATCAATTTCCCCCACACACATAGCGACACTACCTTGTACATGGTCAGAGGAACCAGTAATCAGCTGATGTGTCACATGTGAGAGAGCCTCTAAGTTTCTTCAACTTCTTAAGTCCAGACAAAAGGGGTCCAGGAGACCAAGTCCTTTTTCCCCCGAGGTAAAACGTCAAACTTAAACAATAAGGAACTTGAATAACACACATATACCCAATACCTGTCCTCCTTGCCGAGTGGGTCTCACATATAATATATTTAAAAAAGATGCTGAAATTTGAATAAAGTGGAACCCAAAGACTTCTTGAAGGCAAATCTCAAGCAATGCGAAGCCTTGAGCGCGCCGAGTTTATTAAGGAGCCTCTTTTCACATGACTCAAGTGAGTAATGCCAAGGTACATGACGGGCCGAATTGTCTCGTGTGTTGAGGCATTTGATCCTGAATTTTTCCTCTGGGATCCCGGGTTACACAATGCGTTCGTTGTTCGTTATATGGTTGTGCACGGTGTTTTTGTCGTATGAACTCTATGGATTCAAGCACAGCGCGCCAAAGCACTGTGTACCACTATGAAAGAGGACCCGTTGAGCCAGACGTTATTATTTTCCAAAGGCATTCATACAGGACAAGAAGTTGATTTTTTTGGCCTTATATATATATTTTCCTTCAAGCGCAAGGGTCCTGGATTGTACCTGAAGGAAATTCAAGACGTGGCTCAGCAAGTTCTTAATTTTTTTCCTTTTAATTTTTTATATATGTACGAGTATGTATCCGCGCACGCTCATCTGATTATTGGAACTGGTTGCGACATAAGAAGGATAAAGTTTGCGAGTTTTCTTCCGGATTTTTTTTCTCAAAGGATTTTAAAGAAATTTTTTTTCCATACAGGGCACTTCACTTTCTCATACACCGGGAATCTTCAATTGGTTGTCAATTTACCTCTTTGACAAAAAGGATTCAATTAAGATTTGTACGATGCGGAAATCCTTTCTCTTTCATTTTTGGGTAAGGTCTTGTGACAAATTTTTATTTATTGTTAGCGATTGGTTTTGAGAAAGGATCATATTAAGGAAAGGATTTGCACCGTTATTTGTTACAGTTAGGTTATTTCCTGGATTTTTGTGCTATGGAAAGGGTTTGCCGTTGTATTAATTGTATTTCAGGTAACGTCGTCGGTATAAGGTTTTAAATGAAACAAAAAAAAAAAAAAACAAAAAAATAAATAGGTATATAAAAAAGAAATCTTAGTTACCAAATATACCTACACTATTTTTTGTATTAGGATTTTTGTGGGGGGTTATTTAAAAAGCAAAGTGTATACCAGCAACCCGAAGACCATTGACGAACTCAAAGCTAACATATGGGCCGAAATATCTGCTATAACGCTCCAAATGCTAGCCAATGCCGGGTGCCCGAGCTGTTTTTTGCGTATCAAATGGAGCTGGTCATTAAATCGACATTATATTCAAAAACTGATCTAAAATAAATGGTAAAGAATATCCTAAATAAATCTTGCTTATTTGTCAAAATCGGCTAAGAAATGTCAGATTTAGCTATCATTGAAATACCGAAGGTCTAGATGGCGCACCTCATACAACTCTTAATCTCAATTAGCTCAACAATAGCAGCTCACACTAGTATCGAATTTGAAATGGGACAAAGCTTACCATAGCCTGCAAAGGCACCTAAAATATCTAATCCTGACATCTCAACTGCTTCTGTATAGCCCATAGGCGAAGTAGTTTGTTGCTAACTTGGCACGGTAATATACCAAGCTCATTGGAGCTGGAGATGGTAGGGTTAGCGGAATGAGCCAGCAAGGTGGTCGACGAGGGTTGCAGGGCTGGGATAGACCAGAACCTTTTTTATTCAAAATGAATGACATCAGCATCAGAATAGGAACTTTCGAAGTGTAGTAGCTGAGAAAGGCCAGGACCAAATCTCAATACACAAAATTACTGTGTGTTTTTAATTTTCTTACTTACCGTACTCATGGAGTAAGCTTAACTTATGTAGACTAAACTTATTAAATTTTGTGTTAAATATCACCTACCGATTAATATAACAGCCAAATGAAGATGATTTGAAACAGTTCGAATATATTTATTACCATAATTATTGATCATGTCTTATAGCCTACTATTTTTCAGCAAAACATAATTATTCAATTCACATTTAAAAAAAAACTTTTATTACACTAAAAACTCCTGCACTTAAAATTAACAAAATAATTGCTTATTTGACTGACTTATCTTTATTTGCTTTGCTTTGCCTCTCTCTCAGCTCAATCTTAGCAACGTAAAGGATAAAATAAAAACCGGCCATCAATAAACACTCGGCCATGATTCCCTTTTGATATTACATCAACATTTCAGAATGTTTTAGTCATGAAAAATCAGAAAACAAGGCCCAGACCGCGCCAAGAGTAATTGAGGCATCATCGCAAAACGTTCGCGCACGAAAGCTATTAAGATGCGCGCGCATATATTTAGGACTCACAAATAACGCGCTGACCGGCTGACCGATGCAAATTTCGTTAGATTTGGTTCACATCATACACGGTAGGTATTAAGTTGGGGCAGTTTTGTTCTTCTTCTTATATTTTTTTGGGCAGTCCTGGCCATCCATCGCAGCCCCAAAAGTGTAAAACCAATAATTTGTGAAGATTTTAATTGTCAAAAAGTTAAGGTAGCCGTCGTTACCGGGAGCCTTTTACTGCGCTTTTATGATCCCTTCTAAGCGCATAAAGATTTTTTCCTTCAGCATTTTGCATTCGGATGATAAATTGAACATAAGGAAGGGGTTCCTGAGCGCGGTTTAGTACTTCGTGAAAGATTAAGAAGTGCTACTGCGGTAAGTGCAGTAATTAAGAAGTTGTAGTTAGCAATTTGCAGAGAGTTTAACCTCCTCTAATTTACCTTCTGCTGTTAATGATGTTTTGTGTGGCGGAGTGCGCACTCTTTACAGCCTACAATTATTTAAACCCATTAAAAATTCCGCTTCCTGCTAATGATCCTTGATTTTTTTTCCAGGTTTTCCTGTAAATCCGTTTCAAATTCCTTAAAAACCATGCAATATTCATTAAGCATGAAAACTGGGGTAAAAAACTAGAATCCTGCACAACCCAGCGATTTGCTTCATTTTTTGAGTGCGGTGCAAACTACCCTTAGCCTTGATTACGCATGTCCTGCAGCTCAATTTTAGCCACCAAAGTGTTTCAGTCCAGTTCCTAACTCTCACTAGAAGTTCCTGTTTCAGTTTTTTAAGTAGAAACATTACAGGAAGTAATTTTCATTTGTTATCCTTTAGTAAACATCGAATGCAGGGCTGTGAACTGTGGTCCTGCGAGCCGTTAAAAAAGGGACGTTACCACAAATTTTTTACAATTTGTGAAAAAAAAAAATTAAAGGTTAAAGGATAAAAATTGGAACGTAACAACGGGAAATATGGTGGTTGAAATGCCGCGCTCCGTTGAACACCCTCTTTGGGTAAACAATTAATACGGAACTGGGATGTAAGTTCCTTTTCGGAACAAAGTTTTTTTTTCGTGTGTAGAAGCAAGTGAATTGACAACTCTAATGCAGTAATCAGGGAATAAGGGATAGAAGTTGATGGAGGAGACTCTTGTGTGTTCTATGAAACATGCCCTCCTTTAATGTGAGAACTAACCACACACACATTTTGAAAGTGCGATTTTCAACTTTTAACGAACACAATTTCAACCCAAACTTAATCGAACCAGACTTGATTCAACCTCCACGAGAGCTGAATCAGAGCATATGGAAAGTGCTAGTGAATAATAATGGTAACGATTCAAAATATTTGCAGGGGTGAGTTTAGCCAAATTTGGGTTGCGGGTAGTTTTTTGCCTGGGGAGAATTGCCAGTACGTACTGATGATGACCAGTTATGACTATTTAGTTCTTATGAAAAGTTGACAGTGGGGTGGTTTATACTGGGTTTTCGTAGTCTTGAAAAATCCAATCATCCTATTAAAAACCAATTACGTTTTGTGCAATTAATCATTACTAATATATGTTATCTAACAAGCTCGCTAGCACACATCATTTTTGAAGAAAGACACATTTACCTGCATTGCTCCGATAGGGGATAAATTCTACAATATTGATCGGAATGAAGTGTCCTGCAAAACGATAGAGCTACTGAAAAAATTGATTTGTTGAAATGACATTTGAATGATTCAATTAATTTAAGAGATGGTTCCATACATTGGTCTCCAAATAGAAACTTCTCCGATCTCCGATCGAAACTCCTTCAGAGAAATTTAATATAGCTCGATTATTTTCTCTGCAGACATATGAAGTTACTAGTATACCTCGACAAAGAAACATCAATTTACCTGATCATATAGCGAATAAATCTGAAAAAAAGTAGTGGTGTCGCGGGACGCCCGATAGAAGCGAAGCTTTTACGCATTTTTGATGAATGCATTAAGCCTGCAAGAACACTGCATTGAAATCAAAGTCCTTTGGTGGTGCATTGATATTGGTGGTGATTTTCGTCAGACACTTCCCGTCATTGCAGGATTAACCGCTGCTGACGTGCTTAACGCGTGTCTTAAATCGTCGTTTGTTAGGCCATGTTAAAAAACCTAAACTGACATAAACCAGTTCAGTTGCAAAATTGACCAAATCGCAGACATGTTTTCGAAGCAATTGTTGAATATTGGAATGTGCGAAAATTGAAACCGGACTCATTACACTGCCTGAAGAGCTTTGCAATTTAACCACATCGAAGGTGGAACTCATCCACATAGTTTTTCCAAACTTTATGTAAAACTACAAAAACCATATTTGGCTGAGAGAACGTGCTATGAACGTTTCAATGATCTCAATGCAACTACTCAAAATTCTATTCCTGTTGTTGATGTCGTACAAATCGGTGGCACAGACATGAATCAAAACGAAGTGATCAAATATCCAAAAAAAATTCTCAAACTGCCCGGTTTGCCACCGCATAATCTTCAGTTGAAAGTCGGTTCGGTAATTACCATGTTGCGAAACATTAATCAACCAGTATTTTGCAATTGTAAACGAAAAGCTTTTGAATTAAAACCCCTTCAATTTCTGATTCGGCTTGCCTTTCAATGACAGTTCAAGGCGCAAGGCCAGTCATTGGGAATATGCGGAATCAATTTAGATTACCTTATCTCAACTCAGCTCAACTCAATTCAACTGAACTGTTAACCAAATTTTTAAGCAAACTCAGGAAAAGTATTACGACATTCCGTCTTGACGCCATGTCGTTTGCTGTCACGGCATATGAGTCGGTCTTACCTCGTCCATAGGTGTTTCACATCAAAAATATCGATGACGATTTTTCTAAGTTTGCTTCCCATTAAACGGAGGTAAAAAACCAAAATTTAAAGTTAAAATAGCCGTGGAGGTCATTGGAATAAAGTAGTTCCTCATCGTTGGTGCTATTGAATGATGTGAGAATAGAATAAATCTGAAGGCGGCTCCAGTCTTCCGCCGTACCCACTCGGAACGGAAACAAGGTAAGAACTTGTGGCGAAAACCACCCACCTTCGCTCTCACACTCGTTAGCCATTGCTTAAGGTGGGAGTCTGGAGCCAGTTTAAAATACAAGTTTGTTGTTTGATGGTGATAAGCTCAAAGCTAGAGAATCGATGCAGCGGTCAGCTTAGATAAGTTGGCCAATAAGCTGGCTCAAAATCGATGTTTTAGACTACTTTCTGTTGCTAGCTAGCCAAACGTGGACCTGCATTATCCCTACTTACAACAAAGGAAAAACAATGGGCATCTTAAAAAAACTCAGAAAAGGTGTTGTTAGAACTATATCACTCATCATGGGACATTGGCTCCTAGGTTGATCTAACTGTCAAAATAGGTATCACCTACTGCGAACAAACGCTCTTTAACTTCATGTGTAAATACCCGGCTAGGGCTACGGCTACGTTAAATAACACCCAACCTTAGGTACCCGAAACGGCGCACCAAAGTTCTAATTGAAGCTCCAGTCGTACTGACGGCAGCACTACACTAGGAATACGGAATCGGTGGAGAGTAGAATCGAAAGAAAACTACTCATGGAGTAATTTTTACTCGTTCAAAAGTACTCGATTCCATGAGAATCGATGAGTACTTTTCTGACATTTCTGCGAACTACCTTAGCGTATGCATTACTCGAATTTCGGCTGCGACAGGATACAAATACTAATGTAGCTTTCATCCCGAGTAAAAGCACCCGTATTTACGCCTCTCTTACAGATATGAATGAATTCGTATTCGACAATGCCAAACGCGAATATGGGATTACCAAACGGTCCCCCAACAAAATACTTACCACGTCCAATGCTGCTTGTTCTACTCAATCGAACGAGAACCCGTCTACTGAATGGCACCCTTTATTTTTCAAAGCCCCAATTTTGCTCCTTTCAATATAAAAAACTGTGAGCGTACCATGCTTCGTTTGGACTCTTCCGTTCATGTCTGTAGAGAAGTAGAATTTTTACTCAGGCGTACTGTGCTTGTTGTGGGTGCAATCCAGGCGTTTCGGTACTGTCCGTGTCCGCTGCAGGCTAAAAACGATTGTCATTTTTACTCGGTATAGGATATAAATTCAAAATCTATAAAAACGTATTGCAGGAGGTGGCGAGGAACCCTGCGTTTGAATAAATTGGATGTTGTAGGAGTTCGGAAATACTAACTGCGGGAGATTGTTCCATAGTCGAGTTGTACTATTTAAAAAAGGAATTCCTAGTTTGAAGAGTGCGTTAATAAGGGGGCAGAAGAGGGCGTGTTCCAAGCGAAACAATCTGGTGTTGCTCGAATAAGATTGTCGTGGAGGCAGGAGAGCGTTTATTTCGATAGGATGCGAATAAAATTTTGGCATTACTGCTATGGTGGGTCAAAGGGTCGATGATGTTGAAAGTAGGTATATTTCGAAACTTCATCCTTCACATCTTGAGCTTTTCTCTGAAGACTTCTCATCTCCAACACTATATGTATTCTGTACATAGTAAATACTTGAACTACATTTCCTTCTCCTCTACAATTTCTTAATAAAAATGACTCAATTCTAGTCTCAATTACATACTATACACATACACGATAAGGATGCATGAAATAAATCCATTCTATCAAATCCTCCCTTAAGCGCTAAACAAACACGGCTGCACTTAAAATTTCTTAATAAGAACGAAAATCGCCCCAAATTGCACCTATTCAAACATTTAGAGCTGCGTGTGCGGACACACCTCTGCCGCATTTAACGACCCATCAAAGATGCGCAATATGCAATTATGAATCCATAAATGGGTCATAGCCGATAATAAAATAGCGGTGAACGTAGGGCGTGCTGGAAGAACCCGTTAGGGGATGAAAAATTGCATTTAAAGGGGATGCGCTATGAATAGATAAAATAACTGTACCGTATCGAGCTGTATGCATAACGGATTCATAATTTCTTCTGATACTGCAATAATACAAGATCGAATTTCTTTTCCATCCCTTCTCAATAGTCAAAAATATTTTCCTTTTTTTTTGCTGAGTTATTAGTTGTCTTCGTCTTCAAAAAAAAAGAAAGGACCGTTAAGGCAGTCCTTTTATTAATATTTGATCCTGTTCGATCTACACACATATTTTGCATAGGGATGGCTGACAGTTATGCAATCCAATTCCTTACCTGGTTTTACGTTACGCACGATCCGGCCGCTGTGCATTTCCCCCCCAAATGGAAAGTGCTCAAAGGCATAAAAACAAAATCTTGTGATTTTCGGATATCGAGGAGATTGCGCATCTCTGAATAGCGGAGGATTAACAAAAAAACGGTCTCCTTGCATCACAACTCATATATCTCACGTGCTATTTTTGTTAAGGATATTTTTGGCAAAAGAAAGAGGATCTCCCTCGTCCTCATTCCCCCACGATTTCTCATTGATGACAATAGGCTCAAATTTGTATCTGAGTATGAAATCTGATTTTTGAAGCTTCTCCTTAATATACCTGGAAAATTTCCTTTTGCTGCTTCTTAATGCATTTTCAGTGCGAATCTTTTATTTTCGGGACCAGGACCAACGTCCTTTTATTCAATGATGTTGATCCAGAAAGATATTCAAGTCAAAAACTATCCCAGGTACCCAAGCATTTTTTGGTTAACTAAGGGTTCATGAAGTTCATGTGTTGTAGTATCAAGAGATACGCAAGATATGCTCCTAGATCTTTGGTACATTGATTCTGTCCTCATCACTCATAGTGATCGCAGAGATTCCCACGATTTTCATTCTGGTGCATCTTAGTATGGGACAATAAACAAAAATCTGAATTAGGACCCCTCTTGGACTTGGATGTCGCCTTGTGATTATTCTGATGTTGTGTTTGGCTCTTGCATCGTTTGTGAGGTTTTGTTGTCTCTTGAACGGAAAATATATAGTCTTAGGGCTACTGTTGGACGGTAGACAAATTCAAATAAGGGCCGGATCCCTAGGGTGTGTTTTTTTGCACACAAAAAGTTTGATGACCTTAGGGCTATCATAGGTCATTAATTTTTCTTTGTTTTTTTTTTTTTCAAATAAATATTCAGTAATTTTTCATAACGGACATTTTGGTGACGACTTTTTCTAAAGGGGCTTGATTGAAAATTTTCTAAAACGTATACCAATTCCTTTCTGGCGACTAAGGAAAAACAGTTTGGAGGAAGCAATTAATAATATGATAATCTTTGATCCAGCGTTCCATTTTGTTTCATAATCGAAGGTTGCAAGTTCCTTTCACAAAAATAACTTGATTTGGGGATTCAAAAACTCCCCGACGTAAACGCAAGAACGCTTAGGTTATTCGCATTGTCTAAAGTTAACGACGAACGAGATATCGCCACCAAGCAGCCCAATTAAACAAGTATGAAGTCACAGATTATAGGTTTAAATAAGAACTGAATAAACTACCAACATGTAGTTTGCTGGGATCGAGTAAAAATAAAAAATGGCCTTACAACGGGCGAATACCGGCCGTTTGGGCTGAACAGGGACTTATGATGGCCGTAGAGTTTTAACCATTTCTAACGAAAGGACATATGACAATAGCACGGCCAAACTTGACGAAAAGATTTAAATGCCCGAGTACTGTGCTGTACACACGGGCATACGACGGGCATATAAAGGCCAAGTGCATAATATTTTCGTTATGTACAATCGCCCTTTGGGTTGTCATATTTAAAGACTACCGAAACACAAGAGAAACAAGCACGCCAATTTTCGGTTTGTTTTACGTGAAGTGTGTTGTACGTAGTTTGGAGGGAAATTTTGTTATTTAACCGTTTGAAGAAAATAAAAAAATTGGAAAAATATACACATTGCAGTGTATGGATAAAAATTTTTAAATGGTCAAATTCAAAACATCACTTCCGAATTTCATGATGTTTTGTTTTGGGAGCGTAAGCCTCACTTTCTTCCAAATTTTTTTTTTTGTTGAGGAGTTAAATTACACGTATAGGTTTTTACTCGGGTAGGGATAAGACGGGGCAGAAACAATGGACCGGCAGTTTCATGGTGCTCAAGTTCGAAGAACGGCCCTTACTCCCTTGTGCACTGCAGATATTAGACTCTTGCTCTCAAACTGAAAATTGATTTTGTATAGTACAGTCCACTGGTTGTTTCTTTCACACATGAGCTCAGCGGACAGCCATCCTGACAAGACCAGTACGAGAACTTCCAACCAACAGTTCTGAGTTCGACAAGTGAATCGCATGAATCCTCCAGTATCCAATGTTCAAAGCCACTACAAAATCTACGGTTTACGATTTTACTGCTCGTTTTCCCAAACATCAGGCAAACATTACTGCTTTATGCAGCATTTTACCCTAAAAATGTATGATTTGTGCTAACGTAGAGATTGACGAATGCATTGCAAAGTATGCAGCAGCCCCGCCAGAAACGAATACAACAGAGTTTAAAATCGAGAGGTGGGCGCTCTGATAACAGCGCAGAGTACTTCGAAAGCATTGAACCAATGTAACAGGGGCTTATAGACTAACCTACCCTGCCTCCTAACAGTCTTGGCTAGCCTTCTCGTCTCTACTGCAACTGCGGAGTGGACAGATGGAATGAAATTCTATCTACGGAATACCATAACTCAGGACATACTGAAAGGGTTGAACTTACATACTTTATGTCCACTACACGAGACATTCAGTTTGAACCGGCAAACTGATTACTGATTTTGACAAGAAAACAGAAGAACTCTTCAGGAAATAGGTAGTTTTTAAATATAAAATTTATTTTTCATGAGTGATTAAGTTACAATCTTTCGGCAGTATAGTATAGAAAAGACTGAATCAACGCGTAGTTGTTATTTGACAGTCGGTTGAATGATTCGACGTAAGTGTTTTTGTAAAAATAATAAGTGGGTGAGTGATGATGAGTTGGACTCTGTCTACGGGGACTCAGCACCATCATTCACCAGAGTGAAATTTTGGGCAGCTGAATTAAAACCTATCCGTGAGAGCTTGACACGAGGAACGTTCGTCTTGCAACTATTGATTTTCACAAAAACACTCACATCGACTCACTCAAACGACTGTCAAATAACAACTGCGGGTCCAAAATGGCTGAAACTTTGATGAGTAGCTGTCAAAAGATGCACAACTGTATTCACTAGCCTTTTGTGGCGACTACGATCCGTTTACAACGACATTTACACTTCAAACATAAATAGGTACATCACAAAAATGCTGCAAATATATATACGGAAACTACGGTACACAAACCACAGCGAAAACACTTAAACTTCTACACGGCGAATCCCAGACATTATGGTAAATAGGCGTAGGATAATTTATTATGGGGCTTATTCTTCTATTCGTTTCACGTGAAAAATTGTTCACATTCCAAAAGTACTATTCTGGCAATCGCCTGAGGTGAATACGTTCGTTGTGAAGTGATTAAGGGTTTCACCTAATTTTTCCAAGTGGAAGACCCTATTACGAAGTTGTATTTCGGCAGTTATGTACGAAATGGCAGCAAAGAAGTGAGTATTTCGTATTTATAAAATTATTTACTCAAATTTTCAACTATTGTTTTTGTATACAGAAAAATTACGAGGAGGAAACAGGTTGATGTTCTTTTGGGTGAAATGGAAAAGCACAAACATGCAGCGAAAGGGCAGAAGTATTCCGAACATTTTATGGCCAAAGAGCGATACGCGGAAATATGGAAAGATATTACAGTGCGCTTAAAAAGTCTTGGGCCCCCAACTAGGAAAGATACTGAATGGCAAAAGGTAAACTGCTATTCGTATAAGTTATATGAACTGTAAATGTTTTGTCTCTTATTTGGCGACGTCGTTAGGATATTATTTCCAAGTCATCACTGCTATCATTATCACTATTACTACTGCTCAAACACAATTCTTCACATGTCATGTTAAAACTATTGATCTTTTAACAAATTACTCCAAAAATACAACTAATTTATTTTTATAACGATTGAAATTTTCATTTTTATAACGATTGACAGTTTCAGTTCCACTTGTTCCAGGTGAAACTTTTCTTTCGAATCATGTGAATCACAGAATCGACTCAATAACATGAAGTGAAATGCAGGTGAAGTTTTTTTTCACGTGAAACGAATTGGAGAATAAGCCCCTATATAATTTTAAGGAATTTATCATAGTTTTAATTATCTAGCCTTGATGTTAACAACTAATAAATATTGTTAATAAATGACATTGTAAATATTAGTTAGAATTATTTCTGTGAGCAATGAACCACACAGAAGTTTGGTGACCCCGACGTCTTCCGAGAAGGAAGACCCCGACATGATCCGAGAAGGAGGATTCTTGCTTTGCTCTGATCGGAGACTATCGTGACTACAGAGGGAGGCCCGCAAACGAAGGAAGAAAGACCCATATATCTCTTTAAAGAAAGTAAGAACCGCTACCCTAAAAGGAAAGAGCGAAGACTCGCATCCAGCTATATAGAGGTCAGCAAGCGAAGGAAGGAAGACCCTATCTCTTTGAAGGAAGACCCGATATCAGAGAAGGAAGGAAGAAAGACGTGCATTCCGTCATAACCACATACCCCAAGGAAGTAAGATCTCCTCGAAGGAAGGAAGACCCGATACCCTAGAAAGATGGAAGGAAGCCAGCCCGACGTAAGACGGTTAGTTTTAATGCGAACGAAGTAGGCCTGGCGCAACTTGGCCATAGACCTGAAGCGAAGAAGAAGTAGTGTATACAGTTACCATTTTGGGTGAAGCCCGTGCTCTACCCTTGACCGGTGTCCAGAAAGAAAAAAAGAACGAAGAGAAAAGAAAGAAGAACGACGAAAGAAACAAGAAGAGGGAAGAAAGAAAAAGAAAGATCGTGTGGACACACGGGTCAAGCTGACTTGTGGCACAAAATAGACGCGGAAAAAATAAGGTACGCCATAAAGTCGCCATAAATTAGGTACTTTAGCATAAAATAAATGCTCGTGCGCCTTTAACACCGCAACTGGTCAATAAGTATCTACGTTTGAAGTGTAGACGTTGTGAACGCATCATCATCGACGCATTTTATTGACGAGTGCTGCCATAATCACATTAAGCTCGGAAAATTTTCACACCATCTTCGTGCCAAAAATTTTGAAAATGTTTTTGAATTTTGAAAAAGATATTCATTTTAAATATGACATTCCTTTTAAGAAGAATTCTAAAGCTCTGACAGTTGAACACGATCAAAATTAATGATATAATAAACTGGAAATATAAAACGTGATTCCTAAGATTAATTTCCACATAAATTTAATCTTTAAATCTTGAAGCAGTAAAATATTTTAATGGAATATTGACTTAAATTTGAACTTAGCAATATAACTAATAAACTCCAATATCAATTCACTTATGAACTTTAAAAACTTTCGAAATTAGAATATTATTCAAATAATCACAGTATGATGTCTGCTTTGTATTTTTTTTCCATAAAACCAATATAACACCAAACAAATTTTTTTTTTTATAAAAACAAATTTCACTTTTATTAAAACTCTTTGAAGTGTAATGTTCACAAAGTGGTTTCAAAGCTAGGCAACAACGATAATAAATTGTATACAGGACTCTCAATTCGCCCCCACACACACTTCAGCCGTTAACGCCCTGGAATGATATATTTATGCATGTATGTATGTACCAACAACAGAGCTTATTCCTTTATATTATTCAATCCCAGCAATTCCGAGGATACCCTTTTATGGATTTCAATTGTTTGCACACACAAAAAAAAAAAAGAAAAAAAAACAACCCGAGAATATTTGTAAGGACTAAAATTAAATTTTCTTATATTTACATGTATATATATATGTGTATACATACATAGTGTATGGGGATACAGACGTTCCTTCAGATGGGGATAAATACCCAGACAGGATTCATCTTACATAAACATTATTGTTAAGCATCCCCCCAAAAACCGGGACCACATAGTTATTCTGCGCATGCGTTTAACAAAATTTTCATTGGGGGTGGTTTTTGTCCAATCAGAAAAAAAAGGATAACATTCCTTTTCGGCCAAATAAAGAAATATATATATACGTTAACGTTATGTAAACGGCTCACATTATCAGTGGCCAATTACAACTTGTTTATTTTGATGCTATGCGATAAGATTGCGAAAAGTGGGCGTATGTTTAACAGTGTATTCAACAGGTTTTTGCTCTTACAACAGCATCTTCCAAAAAGGTGAAAGCATCCCCTTTTAATATGTATAAGTGTAAGGGATAAAGTAAATAATGATGTCAAGTTATGCGAAACAATGAAATTTATACGCTGGTGTGTAAGTGAATTTTAGAGATGTCACAAAATCGATAACTGAGCCTAGACAAAGGGAAATAAAATTAAAAAGAAAAAAAAATATGGAAAATTATTTTTAGTAAATTTATTTGAGTATAAAAATATATAAAAATTCTTTATAAATTAATAATAAATACTAATCATAGCCAGGTTTTATTTAAGTTATTAATTTAATCCTTACCTTACTCGCTAGGTTATATAAAAATAAATTTCTTACACTGTAAAAATTATTTACAAAAACATCAACGGTGCTAAATTACAAGCTAGTGGAACACTGTTCAGAATTTGAATTTTGCTAATAAGAACTTGAGATCCTGCCCTCCTTGTTTGGTTTTTTTTTTTTTTTTTAACTAAAATAAAACAATCAACTATGGAACGAATTAATTATAAAGCGACCGAGTCATCGCTCTGCGGTGTATGTGCATCCCACCAATCGATCGTTTCCATCATACTTTCTTCGGATAGGACAGCTGCCTCAAGGATAACGTCTTCCTCCTTCGGTTTTCTTTTAAGGATAGTATTGGCCGCCTCATAAAGTTGAACATCATTGAAGACCTGTCCTTCGCTGATCGGCGGTGAGTTTGGCGCTAAGTGACTCTGTTGCTGATGGTAGATTACGGAAGTATCTTCATTCTTTAGCCGAACGTGCTGGTGCTGCTGCATCTGCAATTGTGACAATAAGTCCTGCTGCTGCTGGTGGTGGTGATGGTGTTGTAACTGATCAGCAGGTGATAGTAATCCTGTAGGAATATTGTTGTTGCTAAACGGTTCAGGTGATGATGATGATATTGGGGCAGGTGGACCCGGTGTCGCTCGCACATCATCTGTGGTGGTTGCTGTTTTTAATGCATAATCTAGCTGTGAGTCGAGGTCTTCTTGTGTTAAGTTAGTGGATAGCGGCTGGACATTTTCTTCATTCTCAAATGTTTCATGCATAATTAATTGATAGGTGTTTGTTCCAGGTATTCGGAAGTACTGTTGGCCATGCAGAGTGGTTACATCCGGAAGATTATCATGAAAGAAGTCCATGTTCTCTTCAGCATCGAAATTACTATCTGGATAGTCCGCGTATAGTTCATCATCAGCGGAAGAATATGGTTCAGATTTTATCACAGTCTTAGACGGATTGTTGCTTGAGTCGCTTGTTGATTCTGGATCAGTTCCATCAATTTCTAGAATGCGCTCGAGACTTCGTATGTACTCAACCGCCATTCGCAGAGTTTCAACTTTACTTAACTTCTTTGCTGCACCTCGACCACTTCCAGCACTTTCAAATGCCTCGGCTATTTCATCAGGTATGCGCTGTCTTAGGGCGGCAAATCCATTGTTTACCTGCTTTACGCGGTTACGTTCCCGGGCATTTCGTCTAGCTACCGCCTGTGCTTGCGGAATTAATTTCGGAGTTTTTTTCGTACTCGGATGATCGGTCTTCATTTTCTTATCAGGCGGATGAGATTGTATGTTTGGCACATTGGAATCCAGCAGCGGAACTAATTTTTGCTTCTTTCTCATCACCAAAACATCACCACTTATCATTCCAATATCCTGGATTTTTGTCACAATTGCGTTGCTATTGGGGGTGATAGAGGGGATGTTCGTAACCACCACTTTATCAAAGGAGTTATTTATGATTAAACCAGTGGGTAAGGTGTAGGTTAAAACACCGATGGTAGCCATTGATTGACCCAGATTTGCGGCGGGTTTCTTATCACATAAATCCACAATGTTCAAATTTTTTACACTAAAAATCCTTAAAATTTTGGATATAAACAAAAACTTATTAGCCACAATGTACGTAATTACCGGTATGATTTTGAAATTTAAACTAAAACTAAGACTTTCTCTATAAACGTAACCCCCGAAAATTGTTAAGGGATGTTTTTCTTTCGATATTTTTCGGTTACCTTGTCGGTAGACAGCTGTTCGAGTTCTGTGTCGCGTGCCCGATGTCTTGTAATGAAATGGATGGCAATAATAAAAAGGTGCATGCATAGACACCACACATATACACCCGAATGTACAAAAATTGAGCCGTTCATACCAGCCAGGATATATGGGAATTATAACATCTGATACGAACACATGCGCAATCCATCCCTCGGAGCCGAACCAAACCAAAAAAAAAAATTGTTCCGATAACGAAAGTGTAGTAAGTACATAACCGACTCCAAAGGACCCTTCGACTTATGTACATATACATATATATACAACAAGCTGTGAAAGTGTGAGCGTTAATAGAGAAAATAAAGCAAAAATTATATATATATATATATTTGCTCAAAAGCCGAAACATCCCTCCCAGCAGCGATACTTACACTCTCTCTATACACAAATGTGAAACTCGAACCGAAAAAATATTTTAAGGGAGTCGGGCATGCGCACCTTTGTAAATAAGCTTTCCGTGCTGCAGCTAAAAGGACCCTATGTACTATTTTCAGCGCGCTTTGAATATATCTCGTGTTCAACAGTCACACAAGGGCAGAATCAGGAGGAATTATATTTCTCCCATCAGGGGATCGCAGGATAATAACGACTCTACTCGCATTTATTTTGTTTTTTCTCTCATTTTATTTTGATCAAAAAAAACCCCTCTTTTCCCTCCACTGCAAACCCTTTTCCTTTGATCGAATAAGGGTTTCTCGGGACTGCAATAATATAATAATACACGTGAAGACTTTTACGACTTTTAGGGTGACTTTTTTAGGTGGTGGAAACTCTCCACACTCCTCTTATGGCTTTTTCTACTATATATATGCAAACAGGTATAACAAGTCACAGGAAAAGGCAGGCATTGAAATTCGCTAGGAATTCGTATGCCCGTGTAAATTGTTGGTTTTGTTGTTGCTATCTAGTTTTGCACTTTCGGAATTATTTTACACTTAATTACAGTGGGGTGTAGGGTGCACAGCCCGGATTTATTATTATTCTTCGTTAACGAGTCTGCGTGAATGCGTGCGTGCGCTCCTGCGCGAGTGAAAATGCACTTTATCGTACCTTACTTAACGACTTAAAAGGGTGGGGGCAAAATCGTGAGCGGTGTGATCATGTGGTTTTTGTTGCATAGTTATGCGGGCATAAATGCATGTTGCACAAGGGGGTTGAAAAAACAAGACAATGGAGAAATCTTTTGTTACAAAAATATAATCAGGTTTTTTTTGAGAGGGGGGGATCGTGATTGATCTTGATAAAATTGTGAAAAAGCATTTTAATAATTTTGAGTAATTTGTTAGAATGGTGGATAGTGATTTGTTTGTGATTTTGATTGTGTTGTTGATTGTGTTCTTTTATTTGTGGGAATGTCAAAAGGTTATTTGTAGCTGTATGACTTGCGTTATTTCTTTTATACTTGCTAACAACAACACTAAAAGAAAATATCAATTTTAATATAGCCTTATTTGAATTTTAATTTTGTTCCACACAATAGATCCATTCATGTTTCGATCATGTTCCATTAAAATAATAGTAAACTGTTTACAATGAGTATTCAAACACGTTGGGAGATTGCTTAATCGAAAATAATATTCTATCGTTCCAGTTTCGATACAGTCCTGCCACGATAAGATATATGTGCCTAGACGCATATCAGTATTTTACACCAGACCATGCTCGAAACCTTCCCGGCAGTGCTGATAATGAAATATTACTGGAGGGAAATTGAGTTGAGGATATTTTTTCAATAAAAAAAAAATGCGACCTAGTACATAATTTTGCTAAACTTTTAATTTTTTATAGAATTGTTGATTGATACGTAGCTGGACACCTTTTTTTCATATATTCTTCGATATATCGAACAGTAGTTTAGCCGGAATGACAGAAGAAAGAAGAATAAGATATCCGACAGTCCACACAAAGGTTTTACTGCATCTGCCGGCGAATATTCCTGCTAAAAAACCGTGTTTTAGAGTATGGAACAGGAAATGAACCAAGGAATCTGGAATGGTAGTCGGGTGCCTTAAACCCTAGTCCATATATTGTCTGTATTTTAAATAAAATGGTAAGAAGCCTTGGCCTTTGCTTCCTTCAGCATTCTTATTATCTATATCTATCGTCGATAAAGGTTAAGAAAATTAGCCAACTGATCTATCAAGGATACGTCCTGATGTATCACTTACCGCTTTTTCTGGGGCCACGTTGAATAACAAAGCTATATTGCTTTTATCCTTTATTCTGAGTGGTGGGTATAATTCCCCATCTATTCTGATTCTACACCTTGCATCTTTAATCTTAATTTTCACCAGTTTCTACCAGGAGTTTAGGTATTCTAAGTTGCTCCATAGCAAACTCCAGGAACTAGACTGAGAGCTTCTTTTCTGGCCGTTCAATCAAGGTGGTATTGCGTCATTTCATCTAGGCCGGCGTTCTCCAAAGGTCGATTCTCTCACCAACCCTCTTTCTTATATTCATTAATGACCTGCTCTGTCCCGCAACACAGGACTAGCAAACTCGGCTCTCCTCTTCACCCTGCAGCTTTCCGTTTCGCGCACGTTACGCTTTAGAAGTTAATTTATAAGTAGAACAACTCGATTGTGAAGGAAGGAAAAAGAGATCTGGATAGGTCTGGAGAATACTGAAGAAGGAGACGATGGACGTTTGAATTCCTGGATGTAATAAATTGGTAATAAAAGACAAAACCTGATTTTTTTTGGAACGGGGCTTCAATTTCACAAAGTCGATATCAACAGGGATACCGTCGGGATTAACCTGAAAGAAGAGTCGTTGTTACAATGTGACGCCGGCAGTGACAAAGAAGGAGGTGTACCTTGAGCTATGTGAAGGCCAGACATAATTGTGATTGCGAATGTTTAAGAAATGTCTCAAATTCTTTTTTTAAATACATTTTTTTAACTAACAAACGAATACGAAACAAATATTAGAACAATAGACCAGTGTTATAGCAGTTATGGTATTCTTTCTTCTCGTATAAATACGAAGGAGGATAGTCAAAGTTCAAGAGAGGAACACTATATTTCAGGAAAAGCAATTTTGCTGCCTTTTCGCCATGAGGCGATTTCTAAAGGCCGCCATATACAGACATATACCATGAGAAGCACCTCTACAGCTGCGCTGGATGACTTATTGCATCTTACTCCTTTGGACATACACGCCGAGCAAATGGCAGCCTGGACAAAGGCTTCTCTTGGATGGACTCCATACTCATATGGCCACTCATCGATCCTTAAGAAGTTCGCCACCCCTGCGAACAACCTAGATTACACTAAACCTACGTGGACCTTGGAGAAAGGTTTCAATTCCATCATTCCGGCCAGAGATGATTGGACAGATGGCGTTATCCCAACTGGGTCATTTTGTATCTTCACAGATGGCTCAAAAATTGGGAACAGTGTAGGCTCTGGTATTTTCTCCGAGGCATTAAATATAAATACCTCTATTCGTCTACTCGACCACTGTAGCGTCTTCCAAGGGGAAGTCACTTCGATCTGGGAGGCTCTCGAATGGTTGAAGTTAAATAATATATCTCATAAGAATATATGTATCCTATCGGATAGCCAAGCAGCCCTCAAGGCTCTTAATTCTGTCGTCACAACAACGACTCTTCGGAACTGCCGCAGGTCTCTGTGTGAGATTGCCACTCAGTTTGATATAACACTGTGTTGGGTTCCTGGACCCAGTGGGATTAGGGGAAACTGTAGGGCAGATGAGCTTGCTAGACAAGTAACCGAAGTGGAAAGGACACCTACTAAACCCGAATGGGAATGCCCTTAGCCACCTATAAACTGGCTGTGAGAAAATTGGCTTAGCTCGAGCTGGGCTGAGATGGACCACAGCAACTTGTCGCACTCTTCATTCATTATGGCCAACTTTGGACGCAAAGCGTTCAAAATCTCTTGTTCAGTTGAACAAAAAGGAGGAAAGCCATGTGGTAAAGGTGCTGACTGGTCACCGTCCTTTTGGCCCACACGCCGAAAGATTAGGACTTCCCCACAACGACTTATGCAGAAGTTGTGGTAATGAAGAAGAGGAAGAAACTGTCTCCCATCTTCTCTGTACATGTCCCGCCCTAGCAAGGAAAAGAGGGACCTTCCTTGGTTCACCAAGGAATTGAGCGAGCTGCAAAATATTGGTGTTTCTAGACTCCTTTATCAAAAGCTCAAAATCGCTTGAAATTGCCTGAACTTTGTCCCAACACTAGAATGGCATCACAATGGGCCCAATGGCGTGCCTAAGTGGGCTCCCTGGTAGGGGCAGCCATTTCAACCTAACCTAACCTAACCAGACATATAGACCGCCGGCAGGCCATGACCTGAAGCTTTTCGCCTTGAGCCCAAGTATAACCACACACTCACCAGCCGTTTACTGGATTTGCCTTGCAGTCCAAGAAAAAAAAAACTTAATGTGTTTTATTGTCAGTCCGTGCTTGAAGATATATGAACTATTCAGTTTGAAATTTTTGTTGAGGCCATGAATATTTTTGCACTTGAATTAACAACCTGATACGCTAAGCTGACGTCTTCGCCTGGGTCACCTTCAGTCCACGTCCTGTCCGGCGGATGCCTCAAGTCTTATCTTTTAGTGAGACTGAGTAATTATTGTATGGCCTTACTTCTTGCTCGAGCTCTATCTGCCGTCGGCGGCCAGTATCTGTCTGTAATGGGGTCATATATAAGGCTGCCTGCACTGAACAATTGCACACTCGGAACGCTGGCCGGTGGAGGGCTCAGGTATGTACGTGCATTCAGATATTTACGTACATTTTGTTTTTCACGAAACACGACACGACACGACATTTGCATTTGCAAAACTTTCGCATTGCTTAATGTTGATCTGAATGTCATGTCGATGCGATTGTCTAAAATGATGCGAATCATTCGCATGAGCGAACCCGAACATTCGTAACATCCCTAATTCGAATCAGTGTTTTTTTATCCTTTTAAATCCACCTTTGTATCGAGGATTTAGGATGACGGGCCTTTTTGCCTAAACTGCAGAAACTAGCAGTAATTCAGAATTTAATTCAACGTCCTTGATTGAACTCATACCAGCAGGAATAGATTGCGGTTTCGAATGGTCTGTTTTCCCCAACAGCAGTACTTAGCTCATCAATACACTATTGTTTAGATCAGGGGTTCCCAACCTTTCTGTGGTGCGGGCGCATTCGAGATTGGAAAACAAACTGGCGGGCGCAAGTCGGATTTAAAAAAAAAACAACACGTCGGTAGCACCTGATGATAACAGTAAGAGTTTACAACGACCGCACGCTGTGACAACTAATATTATACTACTATAATAATACAATAAAGACGCCGGGAAAGACATGATTGTAAGGCTCCTTTTATATTGGATGGCGGTTTGGCCGCGATTTTATTGCTTTTCGTACTAAGTAAGTCAGTTTTACTCAAAGCTACTTGGCGAGAAAAACAATAAAAATGCGACCAAATCGTGGGACCTAACCGACAAAGTTAGGGTCTAAGGGTCTAATTCGCGTGGTGGATTAGACAGATGTTAGTGTAGCCAATATCAACTAAAGACCTTCTTGCCTTCATTCGGAAGGCCGATAGTCTGTTCCGCTAGTGGGGTACGTACACAATAGGCCTAACTTGGCCGCAGTGTTCACCATATGGGTTGCCCCTCATTCCTTAATAATAATAGTGTAGCCAATTTAGCGAATTTCTCACTACATCTAGCAAGATTTTTAAAATTAAAGTAACTTTTAAATTTTTTTTTATTTTTAAGATTTGTTTTTTTCCGCATTTTAGCACTTTGTCGCGGGCACAATTAAATATCTTCGTGGGCACATATGCGCCCGCGGGCACAAGGTTGGGAACCCCTGGTTTAGATAATCATTGTTTTCACTGAGGAGGCAAATTTAAAAACACTGATACATCCAAAATATACAGAACGGCTAAGAACGCATTTATGTCTTATTGTGTTGTTGTGTTATCTAAAAGAATCGTTGAGGATCGCTGATCTGCACTTTATTGATGACTGGTTTTAGTAAAATTTGTTATCTGCTTGCTAGACCAATGACTTCTAACCCCATATAATAAAGTAGAAAGTTGAATTTCTTGAGATTTCTTTCCCACTTCTAGATTAATCAAAAACATAAGAAAGTGATCCTGCAAGATACTCCACTGTTTATACCTAGTTCCCAAGCCATATTCAAGTCTCCAACCCTCGTCGCCTTCAATAATTCCCTTGCACATAAGAGAATGTTAAAGTAGAGCTATATCATAATGCAACCAAATTTACACTTATTGTGCCCTAAATTTAATTCCCACAACGGCATTTTGATTAAAAACGTCTTATGTCACTTTCGAAACTGGATAAAATGCAAATATCCTAAAATTAATGCAACAAGCCCAGTTTTTTATCTCGGATCTTGTACATAAAATTAGAATCCTTCACTAAAAAATTATCATAAATATTCGAAGTTGCACCCCATACATGCATAAAATTTTCGGGGTGGTTAAAATTACTCAATCGAATCCCTTCTATGCATTTTTGTGTTTGGCAAGGATTAAACAATTCTATGCTGGATCAAATTATTGAGATCGAAAAACTAAAAAAGAGTCCTTGGGCCTGATCCTGAATTAGCCAGAGAAGTTCGGAACTTATTTCCTTTCATTATCCTTGCGGAAGGGTGTAAGCGTAGTGCATGTAGTAGGTACTCTAGTGTAAAGTGATTTTTCTGCTGGAAATGGCAAGGCATTCTTCCACATTCAGAAGGGTCCTTAATAAAAAAAAAATAAAAATATAAAAATTCAAGCTTTGATTAAAGCCAAAACCAACACAGATGCAATTCGCTATAAGTTATTTGACGTACGGCCACGAGCAGATGTTCAGTCGTTGCTCCTGTGGGCCCGGGACGGTCTAAAGGGCCCAGTGAATCGTGTTTCCATTAAAAATCCCTGAAAGTACGTTAGGGGACATGAAGGGACCAAAGGGACTCTTTTCTGTATGGTTTTTGTTTAGGGTTTTTATATAGGGCCTTTCGTTTGGATTGAAGATAGATAGCCGCGCATGTTTCCGAATACAGCCGAGGGTGAGTTGTTGTGTGCAGGGGGATGAAGCGATTTTTGATCTTGATCAATGCATTCAGAACGCAGGCAGATCCGTTTTCCTATTGTTGTTGGCTCATGCCACGCTTAGTCCACGCGACTGTTTGACATTGGAAATTATTTTGAATTGTACACTGTTAGAATTTTTTTGGGAAAGAAGGATCAACGGTTGAGAGGAGGTAGGTAGCTATGGGTGGAGGGAGTTGTTTTGGAGTTTTAATTAAATTTTCGTGGTTTATTCAACAAAGATTTTTGAGAAAAGAAATTATTACATTATTTATTTATATCATTCTTTTTTAATATTTTTAAAAATATTATATATATGTTTTAATATTGGATTCCTTCCTCTTTCCTCTTGTAGGTGATGTTGGCAGAATTTTTGATCATCCAACATTATTCGGGACCGTCAACATCTTGTGTTTTGATGGATTATCAATATTTTGAAATAAAAGCGGCATTTTCTTAAAGGTGTCCGAAATTATGGAAATTCACTTGTAGCTGATGAATTCTTGAAAATCTACGGAAAGCTGTTATAGGAAAAGACATTGTTTTGCGGATTACTGATTTCCGATTTTTCATGGGATCATGATCGCGATGGCGCTGTTGATTTTATCATCTAATCGTCCTTCCTCACATACATGATCAACTCATGGAAGCTTTTTGAAGTGGTCAAGTGCTCTTGCTAGACGCCCAAGTTTCGCATCCTCTTGTGAGGTCCGGTTCGACAAACAAAGGTCGTCGTTGTTGTATTGCCTATCCGATTCCGAGGCATTATGTGCCGATTCGTAGCAATAGTGGTAGTGGTTGCTAATCCTCGTCCCACTCAACTCAAAACTCCTTTTAGGAGCGCGGCGGACTCGCCATTCGAATGTCCCCAGTTAGCTCCAGCCAAAGAAGTACCCCAGGGGGAATTGCGGGGAGGTTGGATTAGGATTAGGACTAACAGAGGTGCTAGCTAACTCGGTGATCGAATAGCTGCGCTGGGCACTATTCAGCTTCTTCGAGAAGTAGGCGATGGGGTGTTCGTCATCGCCGCTTCGTTGGAATAAGACACTTTATACTCCGGTTCTACTGGGGTTGCACTGTAAAAGGGGCTGGTGAAATCTGGGATTAAATGCCTTTTGGTCATCGTCGGTCCATACAAATTTGTAGTTCTTGAAAAAGTCGGTGCTTGGTGAGGCAATGTTTGCATAGTTGCCTATGAAGCGCCTGTACCATACCGGCATACTAAAAAACCGTCAGACCTGTTTCGCCGACTGTGGAGATGGGAAATCTCTATTGGCTGCCACCTTGCCGGGGTCGGTCTTAAGAGACCCGTCACTTTAAACAAAATCCAGATATTGCAGATCCCGGACCTAAACCCGACTTTTGTTCAAGTTTACCGTACGCCCAACAGTCTGTCTATGACCTGCTCCAACGTCTGGATGTTGGTTTCGAAATTCGGAGACACCACCGGGAGGTCGTCTAGATAGACGAAAAAGCGCTTTCGAAGAAAGCCTGAAATCACGTTGTCCATGAGGCACATACCTTGCGGGGCGTTACAAAGCCCGAACGGCATCACCTTAAATTGGTATAGCGGTCTTCCAGGGACGGTGGAGGCCGTCTTTTCTCTGGACTTTTCATTCAAGGGGATTTGCCGGAAGGCATCCTTGAGGGCAATCACAGATATTAAGCGGTTATTCTCTAACCATCCTAAAAGACCGTCTATTTTAGGCAGCGGGTATGCGTCCTCCACATTCACAGCGTTCACCTATCGGAGTTCAGGCAAAGCCGTACCTTGCCAGGCTTCCGGATCCATGCCACGGGCAAATTCCACGGGATATTCGATTCTTCTGTCACGCCGTGACTCAGCATACGATCGACTTCCTCAAATGTGAGAATGACAGGAGGGACCGGATAATATCTCTACTTGATAGGTAGCGCCTCTAACTCTTTTCGGGCTTTGAGATTCATGAGATTCAATTTTTTTTAAATCTTAAGATCTGAAATTGCATCATCATCATTTTTTTCATCATTGCGCTCCTTTAATCCCTCATGGGACATAGGGCGGAAACAGTTGCCCTCCAGCGGACTCTGTTTTGCGCGACAGCTCTCAGCTCCGACCAGGATCTCCCAGTTGTTGCGGCTTCTGCTAGTAGGGTTCTCCTCCAAGTTGTTCTAGGTCTTCCGACTCGACGGGATCCTTGCGGATTCCAGTCAAGGGCCTGTTTGGCTAGATTTTCGTTTTCGCGTCGCAAGGTGTGGCCAACCCAATTCCATTTCCTTCGCCTGATTTGGTCTTCTATCCTTTCTTGGCCGGCACGGCGCCATAGTTCTTCGTTTGAAATTCTATCTTGCCAGCGGATATTTAGGATACGACGAAGGCATCTGTTGATGAAGACTTGTAGGCGCCCTGTGATGATTTGGGTGACTTTCCATGTTTCGCAACCGTATAAAAGTACTGCCTTAACGTTGGAGTTGAACAGCCGCAATTTGGTGTTAGTTGAGATCTCCGTTGATCTCCATATGCGGAACAGGCATGCATATGCGCCTCGTGCTTTATTTATTCTGGAACTGACATCTTCTTCTGCACCACCATTTTCGGTAATAATACTACCGAGGTAGCAGAATTTATCGACCAGTTCCACGTCACGGTTATTCAGCGCAGTCCGTTCAATGGTGTTTGCATTTATCCGCATTTCTTTAGTTTTAGTCGGATTTAGCCTTAAGCCTGCTGGACTACTTTCTGTTGCCAAATTGTTTAACATGTTTTTGAGGTCCTGGTGTCTATGGGCCAGCAAACAGATATCATCTGCGTAGTCGAGATCCTTAAGGCGGTCTAACAAACCCCATTGTATGCCGCCTGTTCTACTATCTAGAGCGCCGACAAGGATGTCATTTATTACTATAAGAAATAGTAAAGGCGAGAGTAGGCATCCTTGTCGTACTCCTGAGCTCACCTCGAAGCTGTCGGATAATTTTCCATTATGGAGAACTCTGCATTTGGAATTGTTATATAGGGCTTTTATCAACTCTATTATTTTATCAGGCAGTCCACGTCGCCGTAGTGCCTGACATATAAAGCTCCTATTGACCGAGTCGAACGCTTTCTCATAATCTACGAAAGCAAGGTAAAGGGGGGATCGGAATTCAGTAGACTGCTCCACTATTATTCGTAAGGTGTTGATATGATCAATACATGAGCGGCCCTTCCTGAATCCAGCCTGCTGCCTCCTAAGCGTTCGGTCTACTGCCTCACTTATCCTAGATAGTAATATATGGGACAAAATTTTGCCCACAGTAGATAATAAACAGATGCCTCTCCAGTTGTCGCATATTGTTAAGTCCCCCTTTTTTGGTATTTTGACTATGATACCTTCCGTCCAATCCTCCGGAAAGGTACAGGTGTTCCATGCTATTTCTGAAATTGCGCCCATGTCCAATTGCGCACGGTATAAGTGCAACATTTGCGACTCCTTTTTATGCAGCGGGTGCAAAATGATTCTTACTTAGTTTTCAAGTCTCGCTTTATTTGCACACGTGTAGGTCTTCCAAATTTAACCACCTTTGTCATCTGCACTCTAGATATTGTTTTGTTCACGTGGTTTGTGGCTTTGTTATCTTCTTCTGAGATTATTGACGGAATCGTAGAACCATCATCCGATACGCAGTCTCCAACTTCTCAGTTAGCACGGCACTTAGTGGTTTATGTAAGCCTTCTTACCGTCACTCCAAGAAACTTTTAGGATCTGCAAGCAGACTTTTATCGTTATTTAATATTTTGCGCTATTTTATTTATCGCTTTTTAATTTACTTTAATCAATTTAGAACGATTTCATCGCTGTTCAAACCAAACTGAACTGCTAAATGCTGTAGTGCCTCCTTTTATTTATCCAAGCCAATTTTCAGAGCTTTCCACCACATACTGGAACCTATTAGAAAATTCTTTAAAATACCTCTAGAAAATTCGAAGCTTTTGCCTGTTGTTTTCATTATAATCCAATAGATGGCGCCATGTTAGTTTAGTGTATAAATCTTTAATTCAAATCCTAGCAAAGTTGTTATAAATAACCGTTGATTAAACTTCTAACAGATGGCGCATAAATCATCACAGTATTTTGTTTTGGTTGTGTTGAATTCCACGCGACTCTTAAGGCCCCAAGCAAGCAAATATAAATGGATTGCACTTCATACTTGGCCATGCATTTTTCTCTTCATTTTTCTACAATTTGGAGATTTTTTGGTTTTTATTGTCAAGTAGTTCTTCTGTTAGTGCGGGAATGTTAAACTTTAGCACATAAAAAAGAAGCATTAAAGATTCTTTCCACCAATGAAAATAATACCCTTGTTAGTGGGTCCACACGATAACGAATTTTGGACTCAGAGACTTTTGTCTAGAGAATTTAATAGAATTTGTGAAACAAAGGAGTCTCTGGAAAAAGTCCACAGAGACATTCCGTCGGTCTTTACATTCAAACTTTACAGTCTGTAGAAGGAGGTGGACCCACCATTAGTTATAGAATTGATAATTCAGAAGTGATTTCTGTACTTTGAGAGATTGGAAAGGTAAACTGCATTGTGGGATCATACCAAATACCTGGTCGACCAATTTAGACAATGGACAAGTAGAACATAGCGAGTTAACGAAGTTTTACCGCAAAGATCCTGCTCTTGAGCACAGTGACTAAAGAAAAGTGGGTTTACAAAATCTTTCATTCAACCGACCAATGCACTAGTATATAAAATTATTTGTCAAACAGAATAACAAAACAGAACGAAACATGAAAAATTCGTTATAAATATGAAGTGGCTTCTTACAAATCTGTTGGTTGTTGCTCTATATGTCCTTTACTCCTTAATAATCCAGACTTCAAACAGCACAAGTTAACTCCCGGCATTATTCAATAAGAATGGAACAATTTCAGTTGTAATAAAAACTTTTCAAGTTGTACCAATTTCCATGACAATCCCCACGATTAAATGCAGAACCGAAATCTCTTCTGCAGCTCGCAATTTTACAGTGTACTAGAGAACAATTGCATCACTAGACTACAAAAGGCCTTTGTTCATGGTCTCTCCCTCGATCACTGGAAATGTGCCGTAATTCACCCTAGAAGCGAAATCCTCGAAAAATCAAATCCTTACGCACAGGAGCGCTTTAAGTGAATGTACCGGTACGGTACCCCTCGAAATTTTATTTTTATTTTGTGTTTTTTCAATAGGTTGCAAATATGCCTTCCCTGGAACGGATTATTACTACTTGGTCCGCCCCACTGAGACTGGGAGTATAGAGTGCAGAGACAATAGGGGATGTTTTCGAAAGGATTGCTTCTTGGATATGTGACTATCACGCAAATCCACCCCATCTTAAAAATCGCTAACACCGCTTTCACATGTTGATATGTCATCGTTGTCCTTTCGCAGCGGCGTTATTTGTCATTGTGATTACACCCGAATGCAATTAAAATCGAATTAAGTGTAAATAAAAGCTGCTCGATTCTCATAATCGAGCGGATTCTCGTTCGGACGTTTAAGCAGTTTGCATAAGTCCTTTTTTTTGTGACGGTTAATCTCCGTCATTTATGTGCCAGCATCCTGAAATCTCCAACGGTTTTCGCCATATGTTCACTTTCGGGACCCGTGTTCGTCGCACTTAATGCTTTCTATGTCAAACGCACTCTCTGAAGTGGCGTTTCGGGAAGGATCCTCTTCAATTTATGGCCGATCTCTGATTTCAGAGCTAATTGCTCGCCAAGTGCTTGGAAGTAATGCAGACCCAAAAAAACTACATATATGTTTAAGGATCAGCAAGGATACGCGAGGTAACGCGGGGGATATTAACAGTGGCAAAGTAATATGCACACATATGGCTGAAATATGGATATCAGTCGGTCGGTAGTCTATGACGAGGTTCGGTACGATAGGACCAACGAAATCCGGAGAGATTTTCGTTAAGGATATTAGAATTGTCGCCTACACGTGTGTGATGTTTCATCGGGGAAATGGAGCACTTTCCTACTGTCAAGTGACAGTGGAGAATGTGTCAAGGATGTCCACATATGCATTTCATTTTTGGGACTTAAAACTGAATTACTGGCATCATTTGGTAGGTGTCAAGATCACGGATGTCAGGGATGTTATACTAACACCGTGGAATTTGTTAAGGAATTAATAAATCAAATGTGAATTCACATGTGGCAACAGGCTTTTCTTGTGGAATTCTATGCGTTTTTTAGAATGGAAATTTCTCGTGTTAGGGTGTTTTTTAGATTTTATAGTATTTTGTTTAGTTTCGTAGAGCATGTAGTGAGCAAGGGTTCCACTATTGATTATAGTGTAATGTAGCTCAGTGAAGATCATTTTTTTAAACGACCTGGAAATTTACGTTAACCCTTTGACCGTATATTTACGACTAGAAATTAGTGCGCTTATGAATTATGCACTGCATACACATCTTCTTAATCTGGATAGTGATCTTCATGATCTTTTAAGAAAAAAATCTCCTCGAGGGGACATTTAACAATTATTGTAGTTGTGTATAGCTGAGTAAAAGTATTACCATACGAAAGGATTGCTAGATTGATCCCCTCCTTTCAGTCGCAAAAATCTTGAGCACCTTGAATCTTAGATCGATCGACGAAGATCTTTCGTTAAAATTAGCTGGAGGTAAGATAGAATTTATTAAGGCATCATCAACGCCTACTCCATATAGTAATCGGTACCGAATTAGTTCATATTGTATGAGTAATAATTAAAGTTACCAGGGTGCCGCGGGTATCATTGACCGAATAACAAGAATGGGCGATGTGCAATGAAGGAGTCTTTAGAATTTCATAGGAGTAAATTATTTTTGCGAGGGAGTGGTGAGAATCTATCATCAATCGATCGGGAAGGAGTGTATTGTTGGTCGTCTCTAAGGCCTATCCCTGAGATTTGAGATACTAACGGTGTCTGCATCAATCTGGTATGGCCAGATTCCTACTGACTAAACTCACCAACCCATTTGTACGACGTTCGAGTCCACACCAGCATGTTCCGCAAAGGCATTGCTTCGGGATGGCTTCATCATCATGGCCATTAAAAGTTTCCTTTGAAGTGATGCTCGTCACAGCCGGAACAGATTGGCATAGGGATCTGTTACTTACCGCCCTGGTTTCTTTGAGGGAAAGGTGAATTCGACGAAGCTCGCTACCCAATTAACTGGCTACAAAAGTGGTCGAAATGCCATCCGAAAGTGAACAGCGTTCCACCGAGAAGCCTTATAGCCATTCCTGCTAGGAAACATGCTGCCTCATCAGATGTACTACAGTAAGAACATCATGATCGATCGTATAGTTTATTTTTCTCCTATTGTCGTTCTAATCCCAGTCGTTGCCCATGCTGACGCTGGATGCAATTGGGGCCGCTCTAGTAATAAGGAGGCGCGGGCTTGGATTTGGGCAGGAAAAGCGCCTTCCCTATGTCCTATGTTGATGGCGGAAGCTTTTCAGCCGTGCTCGGTCAATCACGATGTTGCAGGGGTATCGGCCGATTTGACAACGAAAGTGCAGATGCCCTGGCTAAACAGGGCCCTGATATTGAATTCATCGGTCCAGAGTCGGCTATAGAGGCACCTACCAGCTCGTTTCGATGGGCCCTGAACGCTGGAGGTCCGCGCCGGGACCGGCCAACTTTAAACGGTTCCTTCCGGTGCTGTCCCCTTAGACGGCCAAGGAATTGTTAGAGCGCAGTAGAAATAGTATCAGGACACTTGTTGGCTATGTAGGAAGAAAGGCCGTAGAACCCCATCAGCATGGAGGAGGATGAGTCTGCCCATCACGATCTCTGTTAGCGCCCTGGAATGGCGAGGAGCAGGGTTTCTTTATTCGGGAGTCCCTGCTCGAACATTCAAGTCTAAGCGACAATAGGCTAGATGAAAGGCCGCAGTAGCTTTGGACCCAACACCTCGCATAGAAAAAATAACAAAAGGTGATGATTGATGAAATTATCTGAATATTTTGATTTCCATCAATCATGACTGATGGAATTGATTGACATTTGCAACATGTAATGGACGCCTAAAAGTTAGCCTTAGGATGATAAGAGTTAAGTCAGCCGTTAAGCCAGCTCCTAACTGACACCGCGAAAAACCGCGAGCACCCATTAATGCGAGTGTTGATAGATTTCTCGCCTGGTTCGCACCTTTTTTTCCATTCTGAGTGGATGTGAATTCACGGGGTGAGTGTGGGCCGCCTTTATATTCTCTTCTCCCACTGAGACAGAAGGTTTTTCGGTGTTATCGAAAAGACTGGCAAAGATTAAGTAAAACATATCTCTCCACTAAGATATGGCTAACTCCTACAGAAAAACATTTATCACGGTTATGTGAACGCCACAAAGTAGCAAAGTGGGGACCTCGGTAGCCTATAAAGTAAGGCGTCTGGCTACCATAGCAGAGGTCCCGGGTTCGAATCCCGGCAGCCTCACGATCCTTTACTCTTTCCACTTTCCCACCTATATAACTTTCCCCCTTTCTTCTTCCTTCTTTACATTCTTGATTCCTCCTGCCATAGCCTTTCTTAGCCCTTCCCCGTTCCACCATTGGTTGGTTGGTGAGATTCAACTCATTTCAGGAGGCATAATACTCCAGCAAGTTGTTTCCCGATGCCCGATATCAGAGTCGCGATAGTAATGGTTGGGAGTGGGTGGAATAAAAATATCGCGGGTAGGTTGTGGCAGTTCCTTCCTTAAACTTCTCTCTCTCTTTTCTTTATCTTCCGACTAGAGCTGCTGTTCGACATAGAAAAAGAAAAAGATTGTCGACAGTATAAAGGGCCTTTCCTGAGCCTCTAGTCTTCCACACGAAAAAAGGGAGGCTCTCGATCTTCACTTGCTAACCTACAGCGTTCCAGCCGGGTGGGAGCGGTCCGCAGAAAGGCCCGACTTGCTGTGTATAGCCCGTAAATGCTTGTTGTTAGTGTAAATACTAGATTTTTTAAAATTTGAAAAAATCTCAATGAGGTTTGGGGGTTCCGAGGCAATTCTCACAACATCTCACCAAGGAGGAGGGGGTCGAAAATTCGCAAAAATCACGCATTTACAACCCTTACGATGGGCTCCTTTAACGCTTGACTTGACTTTAAGTAGTTTTTTAAGAATATAAGCAGCTCTGAATTAGAAAAAAAAGACAAGATCGCCTGATTAAATGACTATTGAAAGCCAATTTTCAGCACAAAATACTCTCAATAAGTGGGTTCAAGACCAAGGGATCACTTCTGTAAAAATCCTTTCTTACTAAGATTCCATCCATGCAGAATATTTTTTACGTGTACATCTCTTATCCTTCAGAAAAAGGCAAAAAGTTTGTTCCTGGGAACTTTTTTAAACCGCATCAAGTGAATGACCTCCTTTGGAAAACTGCACAACCCCGACAAAAAAATGCAACACATTAAAAAACCGAAAAGGGTTGGGTTGGGTCTGCTTAGAGATATTCTACCACCATCTCTCGATTGCGTCAAGGTAGTCATCAGTCAGAAAGGATAGACCTCAATAAATCCCAAGATTAAAACCCACAGAAATACTGTTGGAACAAAAACCCCTTTTGAGATATTTTTTATGTACAAGGATCAGGATAAACAGGAACCAAACCTTCGCCAAAGTGTGTGCATAAAACTAGTTTCAAAGCCAGGAAACCTATATTTTTTGTTGTTGTTGTATAAATCATTTAAAAAAGGGCGCAAAGGGCTTGAGCGAGAACTGAAACGTGATCGAAAGGTAAATTGCTCTACTTTAACGAGATCAGTCAGTTTAGGAGAGGTAGAAATATGACATGGGACCGAAAATCCTTAAGTAGCATCCTTAACTAACGATTCTTCAAGGAGTGTTACAATTCTAGCCTTGACGCATTCTTATAGTAAGGAAAAAAAGGGTGCAAAAAGTTTATGAAAATCGCATCTTATAAATAATTTCAATCCCAGAACAGAACTAGTTGGGATGTGGGTTCGACCCTTTCGGTCCGGACGATCAACTTCCCAGTATGATGGATGTTGAATATTAGATATGGTTGGATATTTTAATAATAAATGAACAATAGGCAATATAGAATATATGTATAATACCGAGAATTTATCACAATTGTTTATCAATATTTTCGCTAAAATGTTAAACTAAATGTGCGCACTTACAAGATTAGGATGACGAAAATGTATATAAAATTGATGTATTAATGTTTTTCGGCACCTCAATGAAGTCGATATAGTTTTTAGTTCGCGCGGTATCGTGCAGGTACAAAAATCACTTAAGTCCTTTAAACCAAAAAACCGCTGGACCGAATATTATAAAAATCTTTTCAGATTATATTGTCGCTAATACGCTTCCAACGGCACCAAAAGTAAGTCAATATCTTTCGTGGTTCTGGCGATATCGTGCAGGTACAAAAATCACTTACGTCGCTTAAACAAAAAAACGGCTGGACCGAATTTCATGAAAATCTTTTCAGATCATATTTCGGTTAATACGCTTCGAACGACACCTCAACGAAGCCGATATCAGTTTTGGTTCGCGCGATATCGTGCAGGAAAAAATGACCACATCCGTACGCACATACACACACACACACATACTTCCTCCCAATTTTTTGCTTAAAATGCTCCTGGGACCTTGAAAGATGAAAATACGGTGAAATTTTCGATTTCGATTTTCGGACCGATTACAATAACTTCCTATACTGGGAAGTTAAAAAATCTCTTCCTTGTTAGGAAAAATCTGACAGACATTTTTTTTCTGGAGGGATAAAAAATGTCAACATTTTTCAGGATTTGTTTGTAGCCTCGACACAGTGACAAATGGGCGATAAATTAGAATCAGGTACGATACCGAAAGTAAAAAAATCATCATTTTTGTACAATCTGACATTGCAGTAGTCCCTACATATAGTATATCCTTTTCATTCTGGTACATGGCTGGGTCAGGATAATTCTCAATAAAGAATGGACTTCTTGTATGAAAAGATCGCAGTCAGTGTTTACTTTCAATTTTATTGTGCCTCGTGTATTTGCGGTTTGTGCAAACATCACGTCGAAAAAAAATCTAAGTGAACAAAGTAAGCAGGAATCCGGCGTATTTGCGCAATCCTATTTGTGACTATGGATCAATGAGCCCCGGAACATCCCTAGGTAAACTTTGGATACTGGCGGACAATACCTTCTGACAAGATCTCAAAAAAGTCTTGTACTAATATTTTTCTAAGGTTTTTGAATAGAATTTTTGTTCTGGTAAGAAGGAAATTTTTGCACAAGATTCCTTAAGGTTATAAGATGGGATGCAGTCTTCTTGGTTTTGTTCTTTAAACGATTTGTATCTCGATCGCCTTTATGGCAGTGTTGTTTTGAAATTGAGTTTACTTCGAGAGGAGTGAGCACTTGTAGGCGATTTTATTGTGTTTTTGGGTGAATAATGAATCTAGTTTTATTTAGACCTTTTCTTACATTTCAGTATAAACGATTTATTACATGTAAACCTAACAAAAGATCAATATCCATCATGGCTACTCTGCAAAAAAATTATAGTGAGGAAAAGAGCATGATTTTGAAGCTGGCATTAAAAGACGTCATTGTTGCATTTAAGATTTTTCATCCAATTTTAGAAGACATGGTTGAGTTACATTACGAGAATGGAGGTTGGTTCCGAAACTTTCAGCTTTAGAGTTCGAGATCTTCGCATACCTAGCATAGCATGGAGGTTTCGACGTTACAAGCCCCAACATTCAGGGGTGGAAGCACGTAAGTTGTTTCAATCGACGTCTTCATACAAAAATTCAAGTGTTACAAAAATATTTGTATGGAGAGGTCGATTGAAACAACTTACGTGCTTCCACCCCAGTTCAGACTATTGTCACTAAAAGGTAGGAAGCATTTCCCTCAGAAGATATTTCCTTCTTATGATGACCGGGAAGAGAGGGCTTAGGACGAATCCTTGGGGGACTTCGACAGCATACCCCCTCACCACTTCAAAAATCCACCAGCCTCCAATGAACTAATGGAGATAGTGAATTACTCCAACAACATCATCACTCCTATGTCCTCATAGGACATAGGGCGGAAACAGTTGCCCTCCAGCGGACTCTGTTTTGCGCGATAGCTCTCAGCGCCGACCAAGATCTCCCAGTTGTTGCGGCTTCTGCTAGTAGGGTTGTGCTTTATTAATAATAATACTACCGAGGTAGCAGAATTTATCTACCAGTTCCACGTCACGGTTATTCAGCGCTGTCCGTTCAATGGTGTTTGCATTATCCGAATTTCTTTAGTTTTAGTCGGATTTAGCCTTAAGCCTGCTGGACTACTTTCTGTTGCCAAATTGTTAATCATGTTTTTGAGGTCCTGGTGTCTGTGGGCCAGCAAACAGATATCATATGCGTAGTCGAGATCCTTAAGGCGGTCTAACAAACCCCATTGTATGCCGCCTGTTCTACAATCTAGAGCGCCGACAAGGATGTCATTTATTACTATAAGAAATAGTAAAGGCGAGAACAGGCATCCTTGTCGTACTCCTGAGCTCACCTCGAAGCTGTCGGATAATTTTCCATTATGGAGAACTCTGCATTTGGAATTGTTATATAGGGCTTTTATCAATTCTATTATTTTATCAGGCAGTCCACGTCGCCGTAGTGCCTGCCAAATGAAGCTCCTATTAACCAAGTCGAACGCTTTCTCATAGTCTACGAAAGCAAGGTAGGTAAAGTGGGGATCGGAATTCAGTAGACTGCTCCACTATTATTCGTAAGGTGTTGATATGATCAATACATGAGGGCCCCTTCCTGAATCCGGCCTGCTGCCTCCTAAGCGTTCGGTCTACTGCCTCACTTATCCTAGATAGTAATATATGGGACAAAATGTTGCCCACTGTAGATAGTAAACAGATGCCTCTCCAGTTGTCGCATATTTTTAGATCCCCCTTTTTTGGTATTTTGACTACGATACCTTCCGTCCAATCCTCCGGAAAGGTACAGGTGTTCCACGCTATTTCCAGGATTGGCTGAAGCACATCTGCTATGAGGCTTGAATCGGCTTTAAACAATTCTGGCGGGATGCCATCTTTTCCAGCTGCTTTACCATTGGCCATCGCATGAATTGCAACAACATCTTAGAGCTCAAACATCGACATTTCCTTGAGCACCCCCAGACTCCCTCTAACCTTTCCTATTCTCCCTCTATTCTTCAAACCAAGCTTACTACTAGACATTGCACCATGAACTTATCAAGAAGACAGACTGGTAGTACAAAGTATGACTCATAAACTTGGTTTATCTCATAACAAAAAATGTTTCAACTGTTTCTTGTGGAAAAAAATTTCGTGATATTTGAAGACACCCCCTCTACCCACGTGAGATTGGATGAGATGGAGGTCGACCCTCTGTCCCCTAACCGCTTCCCGTAATTAATGGACGACCCCAAGGCTGCAATTTGCACGCAATTTATGGATGAACACAAAAAATTAACATAACTTCAAAATTTTTTGCAAAGCTACTTGACTTCGTTATAAGAGAAACAAAGCATGTAACTATTTTATTAGGTTGCTCTTTCCTCTGAATCTAAACTGTAAAAATTTAGAATCTACAAGCAATTAAGCGATACGATTGATCATAATGATGAGTGATCGTCCGGTTTTTAGGTATAGCTCCCAAAAATAAAATCTATATTTAAAAACTCTGAGTTTGATATTACAACGACCTGTCGATCGCCAACAATATCTAAAATATAGTCCAGAGAATACAATTTAAACGAAGAATGGACTACCATCGTGCATCAAAACGTCCCAGTCTTAATATAGCAATCTCAGTCATAACAATCAAATATTATTGATTTATAGGACTTTTTACCAGTAAGTCTCATACTGGTCCAATTATCTTTAACAGTCTCCGCCCGTTTTTTCTTAGAAGAATCCAAAATGTCCTTAATAGAATTTATCATGGTCCACAGGGAATCCCGAAAGAATCGAAATTATTCACTCAATTCACGTCCATCACGTTCTTATGTCCTCGCAACAATCCCAACTTCGCTAACGAGTCGCCGCCGCCGCGCAATAAGTCCACAGCGCATCCAGCCGCGCATGCGTGCATCGAGGCTGCGCGGCAAATCATTACAATTACAAAATTATTGCAATAAAAATTAATTTTTGTAAATTTCTAACTGATCGACGACAGATCGATCAATTTTTATCACAGAACTTGAAATTAGTGACAAAATTGATTCCGACAGGGGGAAATTTATGGACTCCGATACCGTGGCTGGTCTCACGGCACGGTCCGCCAGTCTTGTCCGTTTAATTGATTTCCATTTTGGCTGGGTGGAATCCTCGTTTATGGTCCAATTAATGACGTTTCAGCATTTTCCGATCTGCGAGGACCCCAAATGGACATTTATTGTACGCTTATGTGAGATGAATCCCTGATGACGACCGCGGCGACGACGACGACGGACGGTGTGCAACGTACCGGTGTGCGGTGTGGCACTATATAGTCGATGGGAACATGCCTGATAAGTGGACATCGATCGACGTTGAGCACCTTTCTACAGTGCACCAGTTTTTATTGCGCAGAAGAACACTGCTGGTTATCGCGGGAAGATTTCACGACATCCTGCGGTTTATATGTTTGGCTGTGCACAGGGATGTCAAGTTGTGTTTAATTAATTTTGACTTTAGTAAGTAATTAAAATGTTATCACTGGCCAGCATGATCGCAAACACATCGCCTATGACAGGTACTTGTTAAGTTGAAACGGATTTAATTAATTACTTTGACATGGTGGTGATTTTGTGGTTAATTGGGTTGTTCTGATCGCCCATTTCGGTTCATTTAGATTCAATCGATTCCGGGTTATGACAAAAGAAGTGGAGTTTTTAATTATGGTGATTGAAGAGCAACGGGAAGAGAATGTACATAAAGCCTAGCGGTTGCTTATATTTTTTAAAATATCTCCTCTTCCATTCAAGGAGTAGTCTTAATAAAAACCAAGAATCAATCCTATTCCATTTACGTAATTCAATTAAATTTCGGTTAGTTCAGACAATAATTAGCATCTGAAAAGAAAAGAGACTGAAGAGGATTGACCCTAGACCATTAGACCATTCTAATATACAGAACGTTAGAGCTCCAAATCTGGTATAGTCAACTTCAAGGCTAGCAACATACGATTAGGTTTTTCCCGGAGCGGGGTTTTTCGTGCCAAATGGTACTGAAGCAATTAGGTTAGCCGCGACATACGTAACGTTAAAACCGAATCGCTTTCAGAACCGAAAAGCGTGTAACCACGGCGACGAGAAAATCGGGGACAGTTAGCCGTACGGAAAAACCTAATCGTATGTTGCCAGCCAAAATAGATTTCTTCGTTGCCGTGTTGGTCAGACAAATGAAGCCATATTATGTACAAAACAGCATTAGTTTAACAAAGAAAGCAAGAATTTGGAGAGGCTCAGAACTTGGGTGGTTGGAGTAGCAACCTCAGGCCTAACTACGGGTGATTTTCAAAATGCATCACTGCTGTATCATTTCAGAATTCAGCTACAGACTTCCAATTGTTAAATGCGATACCGCGGAATTCACCCTGCCTCCTCAGAATGGCTATGCGCCAATGGGTAATCGACTTTATCAAAAACACGTGTGTATGAGTGGTATAGTGCATTTAAATAAGATAGGTGGAAGATTTGCCTCGCTCTGGTTGGTCTGATGTACGTCTTCGGTTCAACTTAACGTAGGTTAAATGATGACTGAAAACCGTCGTATAAGGCTGAGAGATATCCGTTGAAATTTCTGTGTCTCACGAATCAATTCGTACCATTTTAAGCAATTGTTTCGGCATGAGTTGTCTGCAAACCCTCAATCGAGTTAAGGATGCTGAAGACTTATTAGAACAAGTCAATTCCGACCCGACATTCATAAAACACATCTTAACTGGTGATAAGACATGGGCTTAGTGCTTGGCATGCAAACCAGTCTACACGCTTCAGAATGGAGCTTTCCAACTTAGCCGAAGCCGAAAAAACACATCAAAAACACAGTTTTTTTTTATTACTGCCGAGTTGTGCACATGCCAGAAGGTGAGAAAGTAAATAAAGAAAATTATTTAAGCTCGATGCGGCGATTGAGAGAGCAAGTTCGTCGAAAAAGACTAGATTTTTGGAAAGAGAAAAAACCCATGGATTTTGCACCACGATAACGCACCGTCTCAAAAGGCTATCATTGTGAACGAATTTCTGGCCAAACACTCCACGAATCTTATTGAATAGTTAAGGCTCTGGCATACTTCTTCCATTTTCCAAAGCTGTATTACCACTTTGAGGCATCTGTTTTCAGTCGATAGATGACATAAAAGAGAATTACCGCCAAAATGTTTTGAGGATTGGCTTATTCGTTGACGTAAGCGTATTATTTCAGAAAGGTATCATCAATCGCAGATTGAATTCAGAAAGGTATCGCATCAATAATTACATATTTGATGTTTCAATATCCAATTCCCGGTACTTGCTTGACATAGTAGTATGTACTTTGCAATTCAAAACAAACAAAATAAACAAAAACATTGATAAAAAAGAGTTCGTACATTTAATGTAACCAGGCCCGTCACAAAGTTGGGGCAATTGGGCTGAATTGCTTTGGACCTCAAAGCAGAGGTGGCCTCGAAAACATGTTGAAACCCAAAATCTTAAAACCCCCATATTCTTGGTTTCTGAACGTCAAGCAGGGATGATCTGAAACCCAAGTATGCAACGCTCTAAAATAAAATGTATGGACTTATTCTTAGTACAGAGTTTAAAAGGTACGAATATTAACTATTCGTCATCGGTTGTAATCCAAATGCTCATCACTCCATTTTCGGGAATAACGACGTAAACGAGAAAGGTTAAGGTCTTCTAGACTTTCTAGATTTTGAAAATAGGGGATACAAACCCAACTTTGTCACTAGCAAGATACTCTGTGACAGCATTCAAAACTGATGTGTCAGTGTGACTATCAGACCAGTTCCAAATCAGGTTCAACGTTTTCGGCTTCACACATATACGCGTCTCCTCCTGGTTTCTAAAAAAACCAACGGTCTCGAAACCAGACTTGCTCGTCGCCTATAAGTCAGTGTCGGCCACACACTAAAAAAATGGTCTTACAGCGGGCGAACACCGGCCGGGATTGTAACATAGTTCTTTGCCATGCGCCGCGCATCAGAAGGTTGTTTGCAAGGCTCTACACCACCATGTCGCCGTACACCATACATATCGGTAGCCCTAATAAGGCATCCCGTCGGTTTAACCGGCTAATAACAGCGCACCAAATTTTTGCGGTTAGGTCGGATCTTCACATAGTTGTCCGTGCACCTCCTTGTCCTCTTGGTAGTCTGGTACTGTTGGAGTCACAGCCTTTGTCGGCTGGCTACTGGAATTCACTTGTTTCAGGAGGTATAACACTCCAACAAGGCTGTCTCCCGCTAGCCCTGACGGTTGTGACTCACCCGGCTGCTAAAAAAATGATCTCCTACAACATCGAAGAGTACAAACTCGAGGATTAGTGCCTCCTCCTCATGCATCCATCAGACTCCCCAAGCTTTTCACATTCTATGTATATCTTCTGGCCAAGCGACCGGTGTTCGCCCATTGTAAGGCAATTTTTTATTTTTACTCGGGTGAACAAAAGATGGCTCACTGAGGTGCTGATCTCCTCCCACCATGACAGCAACACTGTTTCTTTCTCCCAGCCGTCGTGAAAGTGCCCTAGTGCAACTATCTCTACCTACATACATTTTCCGGGGATAACTGGTCATAGGTTTTCCTTATTTCTCTAAATATTGATGAAGGGATGCATTACACCATCGCTTGTTAGATTCGTCTATTGTGAGCTATTAGGGCTTGCAGGTAAATGTAATAAACAGATCTACTTTTTCCAAATTGTGCATATACGTAACCGCGTCTCGAGTACTCTCAAGATTGTAACAGGGTTCTCCAGCGAAAAAGGACAGCAACACAGTCATCTTGCCAGGATCTGGAACAAGTTATTATTTAGAACTGTGTTAATGATACTGGTTCAAATCCAACTTTATATCTTCATATCAGTTCGTTAAGTTTGTCTGACCATTAAGTGACAAAATCACTGCGTTATCAGCTCGTGCTACTCTTTACATATAAAAGTAGTAGTGACTCCTTATCACATCAAACTACACCAAAAACAGAAAAAAAACACAAAAAAAAAATTCGGCACATCAAAAGGACCCCAACCTGTCGGCTGATGCCCAATATTTTCATGTTGACAAACTCTTATCAACTGAACATAAAACATTGCAAACTACCACTTGACAATGTAAAGCCCAGCAAAAACCAACACAGAAACCCCCGAACAAAGATTGAAACAAAAGCCGAAGGACACTTCTACCTTTTAATGACTGCTCCGTCTACGACTAGATGTCAATCTCTAACTGCATTTGGCGAGTCCTTTTTCACTGCAAAAGGATTTATCTCTTTTCGGTTATTGATTTTGCTCTTTGACACAAAAAAGAGTTTCCGATATGCAAGGATATCAAAAGAACAACAACAACAAATGTTTAGAATTATTACAAGATAAAAAGGGAAAGGAAATTATTCACTTCCGACAGGAAATGTAACTATACCAGATCACATCCAAACAGGATGTGACTTTTGCACTTGTTCTGTGTTTACCTGTTTCGACATGCGATATTTTTTTGTTATCATTGGTTCGGTGTAAGGATATGTGTTTCGCTAGTTCGGCATCATGGACGATTTGCGCTAGTCAAAAGGACTACATATGTTTTTTTTGTTTTGTTTTTTTTTGGAGTACTTGACTTTTGTTATCAAGTCCTAATCTCATGTCATAAACCCTTGACAGTCATAAATCAGTGTTATCAGTAGTTGGTGAAATTTATGATGCTACCGTTCCTTTGGTGTTTCTAAGAAAAGCATTGCCATGTGCCTTGGTGTAATTAAATCATTAAGAAATCTGCCGCCTCAACACAACAAAGCGGGCCTTGGCAGTGATAACATGTGTAGACTGGGTAACCTACACTTGTTGCAGGAGATAAGGAATATTCTGTTATCAACCGCACTCTTGTGCAAAGGACATTCCGCCATTAAAGGGATGCAAGAAAATTTTTGCTAAGACAATACTTGATGGCGCCAGGATCTTCTGTCGGCATAATGATGGTGCAGTCATAAGTAAACAAAGCAGGTGTCGGGCGGTAAGTTGGGTTACTTTCTTTGTAGTAATAATTTTAGTTTTAATGTTGGTATTGTGATTTATGGAAACTGAATGAGAGTTAGAGTAGTGATCGAGGTTTTATGATCGAGTCGTTTTTTGAAGGAGAAAATTGCTATTATTTAAAAGAGATTAAAGCTTTTAATACTATCTTCAATTGAGAGTAGGTACTTGAACATAAATTATTCAATCAGATTAAGGATATAAAAATGTTGTATATTGAAAATTACACAGGAAGGACATAGGGTGGAGTCCTCTCGCCTCTGCTATCATCATCATTGCGCTCCTTTAATCCCTCATGGGACATAGGGCGGAAACAGTTGCCCTCCAGCGGACTCTGTTTTGCGCGACAGCTCTCAGCTCCGACCAGGATCTCCCAGTTGTTGCGGCTTCTGCTAGTAGGGTTCTCCTCCAAGTTGTTCTAGGTCTTCCGACTCGACGGGATCCTTGCGGATTCCAGTCAAGGGCCTGTTTGGCTAGATTTTCGTTTTCCCGTCGCAAGGTGTGGCCAACCCAATTCCATTTCCTTCGCCTGATTTGGTCTTCTATCCTTTCTTGGCCGGCACGGCGCCATAGTTCTTCGTTTGAAATTCTATCCTGCCAGCGGATATTTAGGATACGACGAAGGCATCGCCTCTGCTATGGCTCATGGTAAAGGACGACTTGCTGATATTAGTATCCGGAATATTCCTCTACACAATCAGAACGATAATGGAAATGGCTCTTGAAAAGATTGGTGCATGGTCCAACCGCTGCGGGGTATCCGTCAACCTATATAGTAGTGATGCTTTTCATTAACAAGATTAAAATACCCAACTTTAGTCCACCTTCAATCAGTACTGAGCTTATCCCAGACAGCTTGGGTCTTATTTTGCATTTAAACCCGATCTACACTATGAACACCCTCAATGTTGGAGGCTTGATAGTATGACGCGTCGTGTGGCCCGTTTGGACCCGTTCAGACAGTTGTCAGTCAACGCTGACACAATCATTGGAAGCCAAAATTCGAATGAAACATTCACCAGACTTCCCGCAAGAGGTGGGAAGTTTACGTGGCAAACGGTTATCATTCATTCGGCAAATATGTCGAAGCCACCGTAGTCGACTTTTTTGTATTTATTCTTCGATAAGTGTCTGCTGATCACAGCTTTGTCTATGTCTCGTTTCGAAGACGATCGCGGAGTGAGACACCAAGAATCTGGCTCTAGTATCACATTTGGAAGACCTCGAGCTTTTGGAAGACCTCGTTTGGTAAAGGAGTACTTTCGTTTTGATGGTAATATTTGTTCGTTTCCATATGGCGAATAGCGAATGTTCAAGTTGCTTGGCCGATGCGGTTGTGAACGTCGGCCGTCGATGCCACTTTTTTCTTTAACCAATGATCCCAACTATTTGAACATCGGAACCTGTTCGATTTGGTTTCCGTCGAGGTAAATACTGGCTTTCAATTCGCCCGTTGTGAGGACTTTGGTCTTTTCCGCATTGATTTTTAACCCATATGGTGATGCGGGAAATGTCGTATAAGATATCCGTTGCTTCGGCATCGGTGTCAGCGTAGACGGCGTTCTATCGTCGGCGAACATCAAGTTATTTACGAGGTTGTTGTCGTCGTATCGAATTCTGCGTCGTCCTTCAAATGCTGAATCGGTCGTATAAGTCGCTTCGAATACAAATGCTGCTGGTTGAGCCATAGTACGACGCTTATAGAAGTTAGATGATTTTTAATGGCACGTTTTGGGTTTCCAAGGCTCTTCACAAGCTGTTCTAATCGATGCAATCGAAAGTGGAATTGTAATTTTTGAAAACGAGGACAGTTTGTTTGCCGTAAAGAATTCTTTCTTCCATTAGCTCACAGAGAGCGAATATTTGATCAATGCATCGTCGATGTTGTCTAAATCTCACTTGTTCCTTCCGGCTCGTTTGTTATCGATGTTTCTGTAGACTCGATTGTATGATTTTCGTAAATACTATGCTGACGATCGAAAGGAGGCTAATACCGCGATATGTAGTTCTTGCATTCCCAACTGTCGCCTTCTTTCAAAATTGGCAAAACCATGGCTTTATTTCACACCGACGGGACACGATCCGTATGCCATTTGTGTGTAATGTGAATGTGGAGTTATTGTGGTTATCTTGGTTAATTGATCTATTCCCGGCGTTTTTTCCTTTCAGATATTTTCCATTTTATTGCCGTCTTCACCTCGATAATTGTCGGTTCGGTATCGAGAAACCGATTCGTCGGCTATTCAATAATCGGCGGTTCGGGTGGTAAACCTCGTGGCGGATCGTGGTTGTGCAGCTGGTGGAAGAATTGTCTCCATCGCTGCAAGTGCCCATATGGAGGGGTCACGAAAGTTCCATCCGATTTGGTGATGTCGTTTGTTGATGTTTTGCCGCCGCCTAACTGCCTGATTGTGTGGTACAGCGTCCGGTACTCGTGCCTGGACGCCGTATCTTCCATGTCGGCCGCAACGTTATTCCAGTACCCTTCTCATACCGATTTCATTTTCTGTCGAACTTCATTGTTTTTCGAAATCGACGTATTTCTTTCGTTTTCGCTGATCGACGACAGCTGTACGAGATCCATGGCTGCGTCCGTTTACGGATAGGTGGACACAACTCCATTGCACACTCCACTATAGACTCCGACAATTGCTTTTCTTCTACATCGATATCGTCCGGTATTGCGAGCGCTGCGAATTATGCTGCTAATAAACTTTGAAACTTTGGCCCGATGGCGGGGTGTCGTAGGTACGCCCGATTCTTTTTGGCTGGTGGTGGCGCCGTATTCTTCGCTCTTTGCAATCGCATCCGTAATTTCGCTCAAACAAGATAATGGTCCCATCCGCCATCGGGTCCACGCATTGCACGTAGGTCTTTAAGCGTCGATCGGAATCTTGCATTGATCAAAACGTAGTCGAACATCTCCGAGTCGTTGGCGGATGGATTTCGCCAGGTGTGTTGGTGTTTGAGTGGATGGCGGAAGATGCTGTTGCCAAAGATCAAGTTGTTAGACCCTGCGAATGAAAGGATTCGTTTGTTTATTACTCCGTGTCCGAATTTGCTCATCATTCGTTCCTAGCCGGTTCGATCTACACCTAAATGTGCGTTAAAGTCCCTCGGGAGTATGATTCAGTTCGAGGTATCGTAGCGTTTGTTGAAGGTGATGGTAAAATTCGTCCTTGTTTTTGCCTGGGCTGATCTCTGCTGGCCCGTAAACGGACACGACATGGGTCTTGATCTTTCCATATAGTGAATGAGTTTAGTCGGTTTGGCTTCTCTGCACGATAAAATTTGATGGCTCACTTACACACATAGAATACTACTGTGGAACTATTATCCAATTAGAGAATCTCTTAAAATCCAGAAACTTGAATTTGTGTTATAGTTTTTCAAAAAGGCAGTAATTTAAGATAAAACTTTTAACAGGGGCAATCAAATTGTAACATGCTCTTAAAAATAATTTTCAAAACAAGTTCGACTACTTCATTTCAATAAGCCTGGATCTTAGACATCGCAGATTGGCACAGCAGGCGTTACAATCCCACATGATTTCTATGTGGCCTTCACTGATAACGTAGATAAGCTCTCAATTTCGCTTCATTTCTGTCTCTATAAAATCTCTTCATTACAACACCACAAGAACGTTATTTCGTTCCAGAAACAACTAAAGGTAAAAACAAAAACTTTCTTAAAGGTATACACGTGAATTAATTCAAATAATTAACGTGTCGCCGGTTACTTTTTGGCCCAACACTTAGTCGTCGTCGTATGCTTCTGCGCCGTGTCGTCGTCGGTCAATATTAAGCCACCATATTGAATCTCTCGATGTACGGCCAACTAATCCAAAATCCGTCTGTCGGCAAGCAAATGGTCGTGGCTGCATTGCTCTGATTATGAAAATAATTTAAGCTCATAAATTGCGTATTTTATCACAGTTATTGAACACAGGCAGCCTCCAAATGGTGCAATTAATTCATTTATTAATTCGTTCGGCAAGTGGAAATGCGAAGTTGGCTGCAATCCTTTACGGATATTTACGGTTATATGTTACGTTTTGTAATTAAGGATTGGGTGTTTCTAGATTAAGACATCGGTATATTATTTAAACGATTCGATAAGATCTATATTGAAGGAGTTAATTTTCATGGAAGGAGATTCTTTTTTTTTGTAGGGTAGAGAGAGTTGAGGACATGTTAATTAATGGATTCTTAGATAAGTTTATGTATTTAGAGTTTCGTCATAAGGAAGAATTCATCCCTGTCTTTGCACAGTTGTCTCGTTATAGCTAGGGTCGGCAGATGGAGTTGGGCCCCGGGTGGGTAGTCGTCAGACAAACACATCCCCTCCTCCGAAACTGTTAACGAAGCTATCTGAGATATAAAAGCGCGGTCTGAAACCCCTGATCTGCCGTTGGACCAGCGTTACCGTTCTACTACATATGTAGTAGTTTTACTACCTTTTTAGAAAAAAATGATAATCTACTACACTACTACATCAAGTTATCATTCTACTACCTTTTTTCGATAATTCTAATTTTATTTTATTTATGTCTAAATCGATTGCAGCGTTGGTATAAAGTACTACAGGAAAGGTCCTCGCCTATAAAATCCGTGTACGTGAGCGTGGTGAAATCTGGGGACCGACCCAAATAACAGAATAACTACTAAAACATCGTTTGATAATATCACGATCTGTTAGTGAAGCGATTTTGTGTATATCATCATTCTCCATTAATAAAGCGTCATCTTACTGTTCTACATTTGGTGGTACATCTTGAGAATGGTCAACGGGTTCTTTCAACGCATCGAATGATGCTCAACTTGCTGAAACATCTACAGTGATAACTTTGACCAGTTTTTTCCATTTGTTACCTTATTCCACTTGGAGCTCCCCATCGAAGGAATTTCAACGTCGGAAAGCAAGGCGATACGGTCCCTGATCATCCGGAAGTGCATTCTAATGATGCTCTTGGTCGCATTTGCAGGGTTCATACGAAGAATGACGAATGTTTCTACTTGCGGTTGTTGCTGGTGATTGTTCGTGGGGCGATAACATGACATATCCGAAAACATTTTACACCGAATTCGGTTCAGTTCAGTAAATCCCGATCTCAAGGTGAATGGCGAGATACATGAGCAGGCTTTGCTTTTGATCGAAGACATGTGTTACCTCATGTGCTGCAGTTGGTTAGTCAAGTAAGGAATACTAACGCCATATCGTCGAATGAACGACGCTTTCAATTGAGAATTGGAACGTGAACATGATCGAAATGCTTTGAACCAATAGGCTCGAGCGAATGTACCACTGTTGAGTACTCTATAGAAGGAAGTGTGCGATACGTTAATGAAGGCAATTAATTATGGTATTGGGGGCCTTTTTTCCCCGATACGCCGTGTGGAGTTTGCAAGGTATTCGTCATATCCTTAATTTTGGCCATTGCTCGTACGAGATCCGAAATTGCTGTAGCAGTTGCTTCTTTTGGGATAGTTGCCACGTTGCCAGAAGGATGTTGAAATTGCCGTTAAACCTTCAAACGATTCAAAACCCGACATGTAACTTTGCAAAACACTTAGCATTGGCCGAAGCTTTGGTAGCAGGTAAAATCATTGTCTGGGATGAATACACAAAGACGTGATGCCGTGTTCCTGTCGACGAATCTAACGGATTGATTTTGCTTCCCCCGAATTTTTTCAATTCAATTTCTTGCTTTCACCATGACGATCAACAAATCACAAGACCAATCCTTGAGTGTTTTTGGCCTGAATCTAAAAAATGAATGTTTCTCTGATGGTAAGTTATACGTAGCATGTTCGCGTGTCGGCAAACCATCTGCTTTGCTCGTTCTCGCAGGTGACAAAAAAATGAAAAATTGATTTGAAATCAAAAAAGTTTGCTACCTTTTTTTCAAAAAGGTAGTAGATTTTACTACTCTCAAAATTCATCTGACGGTAACATTGCGTTGGACCCAAAACTGTAACCGTGCCTGTACTGGGATAACAAATATGTATCCGTAAGAATCAATATATGAGAACAGATCACTGACTCCCAGTTCGCATCAACCAGAGGCTTAATTTTATAACACACTTATAGGTCATGGTGGATAACGCTTTCGCTATTAGTGCAGTATTTCCAGAAATTATATCCAAAGTGGGCGCACAAACCGATCCGTCGCCTCCTGATGGGGAGGGTGGTTAGCTCAGTCGAGTTTACGCAGTGCAACTGTGCCCAGCAGAGTAAAACAAAAGGGCTTACAGCAGAAAATGTAGGGCCGCTTACAGATGAAAAAAATTACGTGCGTGCGTACAGTAAGTGCGGTGAATGCAGCGAATTTTCGCTGACAGACACTGGCGTACTTAAATTCCGTCTAGTAGTTTCTAAATTCCAAATCTGAACTACCAGTGCATGTGTCTGTTGTATGTGCTTGTGCTTGGGTAATTGAGACTATAGCGAATGGGGCAATGCAGAAAATTTGGAGGTAGACCTACTTTTGCGTTACGTGAGTAGTGGAGCTAGGCCGGTTCTGGGCCACCTAGGAGGTGATGCCGTACCCGCCTAGGATTTGGGGGTGAAAGCTCTTCGTCTACGTGTGCGAGGTGTTTTAGGTTTGTGTCTTGGATAAGGTGGCCTAGAGTTGGTGTGTGGAGATGGGTGAAAGCTCTTTATGTACGTGTACGAGATGTTTTGGGTTTGGGTTTTGGGTAAGGTGGTTTGAAAGCTGTTTATGGAGGTTGGGTGTCTTGGATGGGGTGGCTTGGAGTTGGTGGATGGAGATGGGTGGTCCAGAGCGTGTATGGGATTTGGTGTGGGACCGGGGTGGGATTTGGGGTGTGACTGAAAGCTGTGTTGTTGAGTGCAACCTGTGGGAAGCTAGTTGAATTTCGGTGTTGATTTGGTCCAGAGCTGGCATGGGATTTGAGGTGTGACTTAAAGCTCTGGATGTATGTTTCTTGGATAGGGTGGCGCAGAACGGGCATGGAATTTGGCCCGGAGCAGGAATTGAAGGTGGCGCAGAAATGTCATGGGATATGGCCCAGAGCTGACATGGGATTTGGGGATGTGATTTAAAGCTCTGGATGTATGTTTGCGTGGTCCAGAACCGGCATGGGATTTGGGATGGGAAGTTGGTGCGAGATGTGAGAACATATGTCACTGCTATCAGATATATTTTCAAAGAAATCTTAATCAAAATACTCATCTCAAGTCGCAGATATTACAACAACCGCAACTTGAAAATTACTAAGTGGTAAGAAGTCATACCTGAAAAAGACGTTTCCCACAAGTTCTTCCATTAGCAACAACTATACAGTGAAGACTCCCCTTCTCATCACACTTATGATGTAATTATTATTATTATATTGAACATGATGGATTGCGCGTGGTAGCCAAGCTCCACAGTTATTAAGAGAGGAGCGCCGAAGGGTGAGGTGGACCAAGACAAATGCCAAGGAGCAGCTCAGGGCGCTTGAAGAGGCGATGGCTATTGAGCAGCAATGGGTGCTGCGGATGGTGCAGCTTATATGCGAGTGTAAGCTGAATCTTCAGCATGCTGATAGTGAGAAGAAAAAAGTCAAACAGAGATGCAAATTGCTAAAATATTTAATTAGGCTAGGTTAGAATTGCTTGTCTGCATTATTATTATTATTAGAAATAAAAAAACTATTAATTAGAATCAATCTTATTTGTTTTTAAAATATTTATTTCACAATGGGTTGAAGAGGAGCTTTTTATTGTTTCATTATGTTAACTGAAGGCGCGTTAATTTGCACACACTTCAAGACACTTCACTTCTTTTTGTTGTTTTTGTTAGGATTGTAAAAATTAGGGATTTCACTTGAATTATCGGTATAAAAACTATAATTGACCGGAATAGCATCAATTTGTACAAACTTGAAAATATATGTCTTCCCTTGCGGCCCGGAATTGATTACATGGAAATGGAAGTTTTCATGATGCACCTGTGTAAACAACTTTTGGGGTCTAGGAATTTGCCATGTCAGCAGTTTTTGCACCTGCGTAAGAAAGCTATAGACCGGAAGTTGGTAAATTGAATTCCATGCACCTATGTAAACAACTTTTGGGGGGAGGGCTAGAAATTTGCCTGTATGTGACTATGATAGCCGGATACCGGAAGTTGGTAAATTTTGTACTTGTTCATGAGTTCCATGCACCTATGTAAACAACATTTAGGGTTAGGAATTTGCTACATAGGCAGATTTGCATGATCGAACTTGTTCATGTTGTGCAATTGCGGGTATTATAAAAGAAGCAATAGCTTTATATTTTCACTAGTAAAGTGTTATTAATTTCGACTCCCGTCAAACTATGACTGCAGTGAGGATGATGATGATGATGATGTTAGTGCCGGTGATAGTGATATTGTTTATCATTTCTGTGGATTAAAGACATTCCGTTTTGGTGTGCAGCCAGGTTTCTAAAAATATATCTGCGATAGATGTTTATTTTATTTTTATACTGAAAAAATGCTCGCAGCGCATGTGCCTGAGTGTGAAGAGGTGAATGACTGTAAAGTTGCATTTCACAAGGAGAAGAATCGGGTGCCATTTACAGTATATGCAGATTTGGACTCGATATTGATACCTGTTACCGATAGTGGTAGTAATGGTGATAAGACAAGGAAAATTCAAGAAGTGTAATAGCAAAAATTATCCACAAAGATACGACGCTCTCAAAATTTCCCATAAGCTCCCTTGCTCTGGCCGGTCTGTCTGGCTGGTCTGTCTGGCTGGTCTGTCTGGCTGGTTGGCTGGTGAGCAAAATATACATATAATTCAGTGAAGAACTGGACTTTCAAGTAACACTAAGCTTTAGCTGAGATCCAGCATTGGGTCTGGACAACAACCAGGTGCGATCTGTAAGCTAAGATCTGGATTGCAACCATATGTCATTATTACCTTCCAAATTACACAGTCGGGTGTCCAAACCCTACAATTTGGGAAGCAAATAGATTATGTTGTATAATGCACCATGGCCGATGTGCTCGGCAAATAGTGTTAAGGATTTTTAAATAAAACAGTGTTTAAAACATTATAAAATATTCTTTTATTTTCTTATAATACATTTCACATTATTTTTCTTATTCGTTATCTTAACGGTGTACTTTAATTAACCTTAACTTATTCTATATCCATTATACTATAATGGCCCCACGGTAACGTGTCATAGGAATTGGATACTAAATATCTCTTATCGTCGTGAGGACTTAACGCAATTTTTGATTGAGTGATGGTGCTTACTTCATGTTTTTTCGATTGTATTAAATTTTGGCTAACTATTTTCTCGACATTATTATTCAAACATTCTACATAATCACCAAAAGTTAATCTATTTTTAACAATATTTCTTTTTACACCCTTAGATTTTTTAGTTTTATCCTTACCCTCTACACGGATCGCGTACATCTTTGATCTTAGTCCAACAAACTCAGTCATTATGCGACCATTATTTTCATCCTTCATGAGACCCAGCACTTTTTTATTAACTAGAGGGATGCCCCAGATGTTATTGAAAGGATAGTCGCTTGTGTCAAAATGAGTATGGCAATCATGTTTAATTATATCATATAAATCGGGATAGGTAATTTCATAAATAAGAGAATCTGTATCAGTATAGCAAACTACACAGTCGGAATTAAATTGGGGGATCATATAGTTGTAATGGAAATCATAAATTGTAGTCTTTGCCAAGTCGAGAATGCACATACCCACATAAATTGGTTTATTGAAATAAATCTCAGTCTTATTAAGTTCGATGGCTACCAGATTCTCATTGAAAATTGTCGATGTCTTGAATTCGGGTTTGGATATAAGAGCTTCGGCACCGTATCGCCCCAACCACTTGGTTACTAGCTTAACAATGCTATGCTTCCTAACATTCTCCATAGTCTTCCCGAAAACTGCGTTATTCATAAGTTTAAAGAGATTTTTCTCAAAATCATTTTTAGCTAATGCTCTAAGGCAGGTGTTTAGGTCAATATAAGACTTGAGCCATGCAGACTGATTGAATTGAAGAATTTTATGAATTTTTGTTAATTTTAATCCGTAACGGAGAGCTTGCTTTAAATTTTTATAATGTAAAACATATTTGGTTTTGTTGTACAGTGTAGCCATTAGTTTATTTTGTTTTGAACCAGAAGGCGCTCTATGTTCGGGGCAAAATGGTAAATGTTTATGAAGGTCATGAATTTCTTGGGGATACTGTAAGTCTACTTCCAGAATGTAGCCTACGGGTGAGTCGTCGAGCACATCTTCAATCTGAAAGTTGTCTACATTTTCCACCCACTTGAAGCCACTGTGAGGTAGAAGTTGTGACATTGCCCAACCATATTGGTTATTAATATCGTAATATTGTATAAATTTTGAAGGTTGGGAGCAATCGTAGTCGGCCAAAAAATATTTATTATTTGCTTTGGAATAACGTTTTGAGCATTGACTTAAGCCGCCCCGAATTCCACGCTCAACAAACATGAGCATATCTATATCAGTTAATAACTCTAAAGTAACGCCAGTATATTTAAGCATCGCATCCCAAGTATAACCTGGTAGAGTAAAGTAATGAGCGGGATCAAGGCCATAAGTTTTGTAGCAGCTTGCACGGAATTGTTCAAAAACATCAGCTAACAATAGAACATCTATCTTTAAATATAAATCGGAGTATTCACCCAAATTATTTAAATTGAATTCATGCCAAACTTTACAGGCATGTGCATAATCTTCCTCACTAATATCACAATCATTTAACCTATTATAAAATTTAGAAATGGGGGGTAAAGAAGTTTCTAAAAATCTATCTTTACAGTCAAAGTAATCGTAGGGATATACACCTTTACGTGTTAATAGATAGAATTGATTTTCAGATAAATTTTGAAATTGAGCTTTTAAAACTGGAAAAGAACTTAAATGTGAGGACAGAGTATCTAAGCTACTGGCCATAAAGCGAAAAGAGTCTATAAATCGAAATTTAATTGGATATCCATCTAAATGTTTTGTAAAAGAAATATATCTCTCTTTATTTATAGGCAGGAGATCAACGCGGCCTTGGATATCAGAAGCTATATTTTTAATAATGAAATGGGAATCGTAGCCGCTAAGGTTGTGGAAAATTACGGGGACGGTGTGACTATCTTGAAAATTTATATTACATCCTTCATGCGCTGGGCCTCGGTACATACCTGTTAGGTGGCAGTGATCGCGAACCTTTTTATCATCCCCAGTAAATGGCTTCTCACATATATGACAGAGTGTGGCAGCCTGAAAGAACTCCATTTCATCAGATGTCATCTGGTCCATCGGTAGAGGGTAAAGAAAAATGGATACTAAATTTTCAGCGAATTGATTCAACTCGCGCACAAACCACTCAATACAATCCTCGCCACGATAAGATTTGAAAAACGATAGCGTGGGGTTATATGAACATTTAACATAAAACCCTATACTACATGGTATATGATTTTGAATATCCTCCTTTTCACTACAATCTAATAAAAGACATTCTAAGTCCGCGTAAATAATAAACGGCGCTTCTATCTTATTTCTAAAATTCTTAAATCTAAGCTCCTTCTGGGCCTCTGTTGGTAGCCGGATTCTACAGTTGTTGAGTTCCTTGCAGTCCTCCAAGTGACGTTCTAGTGCAGCTGATGAATAAAAGTAGTGGAGACAGCGATCGCAAAAGTATTTTTGATGAGCATTTTTCGACAACTGTGATGATAGCAGCCGAGAGAGGTTCTTGATCCAAACGAAATGGTATTTGATGGGTTCTTCATCTTCATTGTAGATATACTTGTTCATATCCACCTCATCACAGTATTTATTTTGTATCATAAGTAAATTTACATGTTTTTCCTTCTTTTCCTTGGTTAAATACGTTGGTAGAACTTTAAAATTATCTTTTTTAATCTTCATCAAAATGTATACGTTAACCGATAGATTATTTTGTTTCTCGAATCGGGGAATCTGCTTAATTGTCATCGGAAATTTAATTTCTCCTAGGTTCAAAACGTGGGAATATTGCGGGTACTGTGTTACACGTTCTGCAGCTCTCTTAACTGGATGCAAAGCTGAAACTACCGCCCAGGCGAAACAAGCATTGTCTTCGTTTTTCACATTGATACAGGCCTTTTTGCACTTAATTTGGTGCGGCAGCTCAATATAAGAGGATCCTAGTTGGGGCGTGAATTTATTAATGTTAACGGCTAGGTTGATGATTGCGGATAAAGCCCAGCCACTATCCTGTTCCTGGAATTCTTCTAGTTTTCTTAATATTGGTTCCACAACATTCTGTTTGAACCAGGTGTTAATGTCGGTATCTCTGTATATGGGCACGTTCTTCGTATTCATGTATTTTAACTCAAATAACTCCGCATCAGCCTTTATAGTTTTAAATTCACCGCAAAATACTGCGTTGGCCTTGATTTTAGCTTCTTTCTTCAATTCATTATTGATACGACGACTGAAAAGTCCAATGCAATCATGTAGGAACTCCTTTGGCTCTTTATGCTTTAGGTTGATAATAGCGCCTGTCCTAATGCGACCATTAAAAGCAGATTGCACATCTTCCCATTTGACTCTTTTGAAACCCAGTTGGTTCGTTTTGATAAGCCAGCTCCTGTCACTAACCGCAACTGCTTCAATTGGGTCCGGTATCCTTGTAAAAGGCTAATCCCATTACCTAAGTGATGACGTTCGCTAGTTGTTGATGCGTTCTTTAAAGCATTATTTAAAAATCTTAGATTTTTACTACTATCTTTAACGCCTTGTTCAATTAATCCCCAGTTATTTTGAGCTTTTGCAAATGCTGCTTTCGCACTTTCAACAAAATTTTTCACTGCACTTTCCATATTATTTCCTATTGGCCTTGCTTTTTCCACAAAGAAAATATTTTATATGAAATTATTACAAAATTCCTTTGCCGTTGTCTCTTGTCTCTATGACTGACAGGTGAAGAATGAACTACTTGACTATTTTTACTCCTTTTATACTTTTTGTTATGCAAAAATGCTGCTATGATTTTCTAAATGGTTTGCGTGATTTAATTTAAGACATGTTTAAGGAATTAATAGTTGGTTAATAGTAATTCGACATCATAATAAGACCAAAATAATTTCCATAGGTTCGTTTTACCAGGCTGATAACAGGTATTCATAAACGCATTCAGTAAAAACCATTTTTCCTCCCGCAAAAGACACTTTATTCTACTGAACACTAAAGCTTTAGTGCTTGTAGCAATGTTAATATGTATATATGGGGTACCCTTCGAGTATATGTTAAAATGGTATGCACATAGCGCACTTTGCAGCAACTAAAAAAACCTGCTGACCAGCCAGACAGATCAGACAGACAGACCAGCCAGACAGACCAGCCAGACAGACCAGCCAACCAGACAGACAGACAGACCAGCCAACCAGACAGACAGACAGACCAGCCAGACAGACCAGCCAACCAGTCAGACAGACCAGCCAACCAACCAGACAGACCAGACAGACAGACCAGCCGGACAGAGCTGATAGACCTGGTCAGCTGATTAGGTTGACTCCTTCATAGGCTCATAAAAGCATCAAAGCCTTTTCGATATCGACCTTTACCCATGGGGCTGTCCTTATCAATTACTAAGAATCCATATTTGTCTTTCCAACATTTTGTACACGCTTTTCTAAACTTTGTGAATTCCATATCATGATCATTGTATACATGCTACAGGTTCAAATCATCTTGTTTGAATATGATCAGAAAGTTTGCATTATCTCGGATTAGATGCTTTTATGAGCCTATGAAGGAGTCAACCTAATCAGCTGACCAGGTCTATCAGCTCTGTCTGGCTGGTCTGTCTGTCTGGTCTGTCTGGTTGGTTGGCTGGTCTGTCTGACTGGTTGGCTGGTCTGTCTGGCTGGTCTGTCTGTCTGTCTGTCTGGCTGGTCTGTCTGTCTGTCTGTCTGGTTGGCTGGTCTGTCTGGCTGGTCTGTCTGGCTGGTCTGTCTGGTTGGTTGGCTGGTCTGTCTGACTGGTTGGCTGGTCTGTCTGGCTGGTCTGTCTGTCTGTCTGGTTGGCTGGTCTGTCTGTCTGTCTGGTTGGCTGGTCTGTCTGGCTGGTCTGTCTGGCTGGTCTGTCTGTCTGATCTGTCTGGCTGGTCAGCAGGTTTTTTTAGTTGCTGCAAAGTGCGCTATGTGCATACCATTTTAACATATACTCGAAGGGTACCCCATATATACATATTAACATTGCTACAAGCACTAAAGCTTTAGTGTTCAGTAGAATAAAGTGTCTTTTGCGGGAGGAAAAATGGTTTTTACTGAATGCGTTTATGAATACCTGTTATCAGCCTGGTAAAACGAACCTATGGAAATTATTTTGGTCTTATTATGATGTCGAATTACTATTAACCAACTATTAATTCCTTAAACATGTCTTAAATTAAATCACGCAAACCATTTAGAAAATCATAGCAGCATTTTTGCATAACAAAAAGTATAAAAGGAGTAAAAATAGTCAAGTAGTTCATTCTTCACCTGTCAGTCATAGAGACAAGAGACAACGGCAAAGGAATTTTGTAATAATTTCATATAAAATATTTTCTTTGTGGAAAAAGCAAGGCCAATAGGAAATAATATGGAAAGTGCAGTGAAAAATTTTGTTGAAAGTGCGAAAGCAGCATTTGCAAAAGCTCAAAATAACTGGGGATTAATTGAACAAGGCGTTAAAGATAGTAGTAAAAATCTAAGATTTTTAAATAATGCTTTAAAGAACGCATCAACAACTAGCGAACGTCATCACTTAGGTAATGGGATTAGCCTTTTACAAGGATACCGGACCCAATTGAAGCAGTTGCGGTTAGTGACAGGAGCTGGCTTATCAAAACGAACCAACTGGGTTTCAAAAGAGTCAAATGGGAAGATGTGCAATCTGCTTTTAATGGTCGCATTAGGACAGGCGCTATTATCAACCTAAAGCATAAAGAGCCAAAGGAGTTCCTACATGATTGCATTGGACTTTTCAGTCGTCGTATCAATAATGAATTGAAGAAAGAAGCTAAAATCAAGGCCAACGCAGTATTTTGCGGTGAATTTAAAACTATAAAGGCTGATGCGGAGTTATTTGAGTTAAAATACATGAATACGAAGAACGTGCCCATATACAGAGATACCGACATTAACACCTGGTTCAAACAGAATGTTGTGGAACCAATATTAAGAAAACTAGAAGAATTCCAGGAACAGGATAGTGGCTGGGCTTTATCCGCAATCATCAACCTAGCCGTTAACATTAATAAATTCACGCCCCAACTAGGATCCTCTTATATTGAGCTGCCGCACCAAATTAAGTGCAAAAAGGCCTGTATCAATGTGAAAAACGAAGACAATGCTTGTTTCGCCTGGGCGGTAGTTTCAGCTTTGCATCCAGTTAAGAGAGCTGCAGAACGTGTAACACAGTACCCGCAATATTCCCACGTTTTGAACCTAGGAGAAATTAAATTTCCGATGACAATTAAGCAGATTCCCCGATTCGAGAAACAAAATAATCTATCGGTTAACGTATACATTTTGATGAAGATTAAAAAAGATAATTTTAAAGTTCTACCAACGTATTTAACCAAGGAAAAGAAGGAAAAACATGTAAATTTACTTATGATACAAAATAAATACTGTGATGAGGTGGATATGAACAAGTATATCTACAATGAAGATGAAGAACCCATCAAATACCATTTCGTTTGGATCAAGAACCTCTCTCGGCTGCTATCATCACAGTTGTCGAAAAATGCTCATCAAAAATACTTTTGCGATCGCTGTCTCCACTACTTTTATTCATCAGCTGCACTAGAACGTCACTTGGAGGACTGCAAGGAACTCAACAACTGTAGAATCCGGCTACCAACAGAGGCCCAGAAGGAGCTTAGATTTAAGAATTTTAGAAATAAGATAGAAGCGCCGTTTATTATTTACGCGGACTTAGAATGTCTTTTATTAGATTGTAGTGAAAAGGAGGATATTCAAAATCATATACCATGTAGTATAGGGTTTTATGTTAAATGTTCATATAACCCCACGCTATCGTTTTTCAAATCTTATCGTGGCGAGGATTGTATTGAGTGGTTTGTGCGCGAGTTGAATCAATTCGCTGAAAATTTAGTATCCATTTTTCTTTACCCTCTACCGATGGACCAGATGACATCTGATGAAATGGAGTTCTTTCAGGCTGCCACACTCTGTCATATATGTGAGAAGCCATTTACTGGGGATGATAAAAAGGTTCGCGATCACTGCCACCTAACAGGTATGTACCGAGGCCCAGCGCATGAAGGATGTAATATAAATTTTCAAGATAGTCACACCGTCCCCGTAATTTTCCACAACCTTAGCGGCTACGATTCCCATTTCATTATTAAAAATATAGCTTCTGATATCCAAGGCCGCGTTGATCTCCTGCCTATAAATAAAGAGAGATATATTTCTTTTACAAAACATTTAGATGGATATCCAATTAAATTTCGATTTATAGACTCTTTTCGCTTTATGGCCAGTAGCTTAGATACTCTGTCCTCACATTTAAGTTCTTTTCCAGTTTTAAAAGCTCAATTTCAAAATTTATCTGAAAATCAATTCTATCTATTAACACGTAAAGGTGTATATCCCTACGATTACTTTGACTGTAAAGATAGATTTTTAGAAACTTCTTTACCCCCCATTTCTAAATTTTATAATAGGTTAAATGATTGTGATATTAGTGAGGAAGATTATGCACATGCCTGTAAAGTTTGGCATGAATTCAATTTAAATAATTTGGGTGAATACTCCGATTTATATTTAAAGATAGATGTTCTATTGTTAGCTGATGTTTTTGAACAATTCCGTGCAAGCTGCTACAAAACTTATGGCCTTGATCCCGCTCATTACTTTACTCTACCAGGTTATACTTGGGATGCGATGCTTAAATATACTGGCGTTACTTTAGAGTTATTAACTGATATAGATATGCTCATGTTTGTTGAGCGTGGAATTCGGGGCGGCTTAAGTCAATGCTCAAAACGTTATTCCAAAGCAAATAATAAATATTTTTTGGCCGACTACGATTGCTCCCAACCTTCAAAATTTATACAATATTACGATATTAATAACCAATATGGTTGGGCAATGTCACAACTTCTACCTCACAGTGGCTTCAAGTGGGTGGAAAATGTAGACAACTTTCAGATTGAAGATGTGCTCGACGACTCACCCGTAGGCTGCATTCTGGAAGTAGACTTACAGTATCCCCAAGAAATTCATGACCTTCATAAACATTTACCATTTTGCCCCGAACATAGAGCGCCTTCTGGTTCAAAACAAAATAAACTAATGGCTACACTGTACAACAAAACCAAATATGTTTTACATTATAAAAATTTAAAGCAAGCTCTCCGTTACGGATTAAAATTAACAAAAATTCATAAAATTCTTCAATTCAATCAGTCTGCATGGCTCAAGTCTTATATTGACCTAAACACCTGCCTTAGAGCATTAGCTAAAAATGATTTTGAGAAAAATCTCTTTAAACTTATGAATAACGCAGTTTTCGGGAAGACTATGGAGAATGTTAGGAAGCATAGCATTGTTAAGCTAGTAACCAAGTGGTTGGGGCGATACGGTGCCGAAGCTCTTATATCCAAACCCGAATTCAAGACATCGACAATTTTCAATGAGAATCTGGTAGCCATCGAACTTAATAAGACTGAGATTTATTTCAATAAACCAATTTATGTGGGTATGTGCATTCTCGACTTGGCAAAGACTACAATTTATGATTTCCATTACAACTATATGATCCCCCAATTTAATTCCGACTGTGTAGTTTGCTATACTGATACAGATTCTCTTATTTATGAAATTACCTATCCCGATTTATATGATATAATTAAACATGATTGCCATACTCATTTTGACACAAGCGACTATCCTTTCAATAACATCTGGGGCATCCCTCTAGTTAATAAAAAAGTGCTGGGTCTCATGAAGGATGAAAATAATGGTCGCATAATGACTGAGTTTGTTGGACTAAGATCAAAGATGTACGCGATCCGTGTAGAGGGTAAGGATAAAACTAAAAAATCTAAGGGTGTAAAAAGAAATATTGTTAAAAATAGATTAACTTTTGGTGATTATGTAGAATGTTTGAATAATAATGTCGAGAAAATAGTTAGCCAAAATTTAATACAATCGAAAAAACATGAAGTAAGCACCATCACTCAATCAAAAATTGCGTTAAGTCCTCACGACGATAAGAGATATTTAGTATCCAATTCCTATGACACGTTACCGTGGGGCCATTATAGTATAATGGATATAGAATAAGTTAAGGTTAATTAAAGTACACCGTTAAGATAACGAATAAGAAAAATAATGTGAAATGTATTATAAGAAAATAAAAGAATATTTTATAATGTTTTAAACACTGTTTTATTTAAAAATCCTTAACACTATTTGCCGAGCACATCGGCCATGGTGCATTATACAACATAATCTATTTGCTTCCCAAATTGTAGGGTTTGGACACCCGACTGTGTAATTTGGAAGGTAATAATGACATATGGTTGCAATCCAGATCTTAGCTTACAGATCGCACCTGGTTGTTGTCCAGACCCAATGCTGGATCTCAGCTAAAGCTTAGTGTTACTTGAAAGTCCAGTTCTTCACTGAATTATATGTATATTTTGCTCACCAGCCAACCAGCCAGACAGACCAGCCAGACAGACCAGCCAGACAGACCGGCCAGAGCAAGGGAGCTTATGGGAAATTTTGAGAGCGTCGTATCTTTGTGGATAATTTTTGCTATTACACTTCTTGAATTTTCCTTGTCTTATCACCATTACTACCACTATCGGTAACAGGTATCAATATCGAGTCCAAATCTGCATATACTGTAAATGGCACCCGATTCTTCTCCTTGTGAAATGCAACTTTACAGTCATTCACCTCTTCACACTCAGGCACATGCGCTGCGAGCATTTTTTCAGTATAAAAATAAAATAAACATCTATCGCAGATATATTTTTAGAAACCTGGCTGCACACCAAAACGGAATGTCTTTAATCCACAGAAATGATAAACAATATCACTATCACCGGCACTAACATCATCATCATCATCATCCTCACTGCAGTCATAGTTTGACGGGAGTCGAAATTAATAACACTTTACTAGTGAAAATATAAAGCTATTGCTTCTTTTATAATACCCGCAATTGCACAACATGAACAAGTTCGATCATGCAAATCTGCCTATGTAGCAAATTCCTAACCCTAAATGTTGTTTACATAGGTGCATGGAACTCATGAACAAGTACAAAATTTACCAACTTCCGGTATCCGGCTATCATAGTCACATACAGGCAAATTTCTAGCCCTCCCCCAAAAGTTGTTTACATAGGTGCATGGAATTCAATTTACCAACTTCCGGTCTATAGCTTTCTTACGCAGGTGCAAAAACTGCTGACATGGCAAATTCCTAGACCCCAAAAGTTGTTTACACAGGTGCATCATGAAAACTTCCATTTCCATGTAATCAATTCCGGGCCGCAAGGGAAGACATATATTTTCAAGTTTGTACAAATTGATGCTATTCCGGTCAATTATAGTTTTTATACCGATAATTCAAGTGAAATCCCTAATTTTTACAATCCTAACAAAAACAACAAAAAGAAGTGAAGTGTCTTGAAGTGTGTGCAAATTAACGCGCCTTCAGTTAACATAATGAAACAATAAAAAGCTCCTCTTCAACCCATTGTGAAATAAATATTTTAAAAACAAATAAGATTGATTCTAATTAATAGTTTTTTTATTTCTAATAATAATAATAATGCAGACAAGCAATTCTAACCTAGCCTAATTAAATATTTTAGCAATTTGCATCTCTGTTTGACTTTTTTCTTCTCACTATCAGCATGCTGAAGATTCAGCTTACACTCGCATATAAGCTGCACCATCCGCAGCACCCATTGCTGCTCAATAGCCATCGCCTCTTCAAGCGCCCTGAGCTGCTCCTTGGCATTTGTCTTGGTCCACCTCACCCTTCGGCGCTCCTCTCTTAATAACTGTGGAGCTTGGCTACCACGCGCAATCCATCATGTTCAATATAATAATAATAATTACATCATAAGTGTGATGAGAAGGGGAGTCTTCACTGTATAGTTGTTGCTAATGGAAGAACTTGTGGGAAACGTCTTTTTCAGGTATGACTTCTTACCACTTAGTAATTTTCAAGTTGCGGTTGTTGTAATATCTGCGACTTGAGATGAGTATTTTGATTAAGATTTCTTTGAAAATATATCTGATAGCAGTGACATATGTTCTCACATCTCGCACCAACTTCCCATCCCAAATCCCATGCCGGTTCTGGACCACGCAAACATACATCCAGAGCTTTAAATCACATCCCCAAATCCCATGTCAGCTCTGGGCCATATCCCATGACATTTCTGCGCCACCTTCAATTCCTGCTCCGGGCCAAATTCCATGCCCGTTCTGCGCCACCCTATCCAAGAAACATACATCCAGAGCTTTAAGTCACACCTCAAATCCCATGCCAGCTCTGGACCAAATCAACACCGAAATTCAACTAGCTTCCCACAGGTTGCACTCAACAACACAGCTTTCAGTCACACCCCAAATCCCACCCCGGTCCCACACCAAATCCCATACACGCTCTGGACCACCCATCTCCATCCACCAACTCCAAGCCACCCCATCCAAGACACCCAACCTCCATAAACAGCTTTCAAACCACCTTACCCAAAACCCAAACCCAAAACATCTCGTACACGTACATAAAGAGCTTTCACCCATCTCCACACACCAACTCTAGGCCACCTTATCCAAGACACAAACCTAAAACACCTCGCACACGTAGACGAAGAGCTTTCACCCCCAAATCCTAGGCGGGTACGGCATCACCTCCTAGGTGGCCCAGAACCGGCCTAGCTCCACTACTTACGTGCATTCCATTTAGGTAACTGTATGTCAGTTTGCATTTGATTGCACGTGCTTGTATTATATCAATCACCCCACGAACTAACGCATGCATGTATCTGTATCGAGCCTAAGCGTCCTTCACGGGTGCTGCGCATATAGTACCATATCAACGATGTGGCGCGCATGGTAGCTGGAATTATACCCATAGAGATATTAGCGAAAGAAGGCATCCGTCACTAAGATCCAGAATACATATGTTAAAGAGAGAACAAATTCAGTGTGGTGGCAGTTGACGCGCTTCGAGTCTGTAAAGTAATGACAAGGCAAATAAATCAAGTCTGTTATGAGTTGGTAGACCTCAGACTTATTCCAAACGTAGATAGGTTACGAGGGAGTGTGGGGAAAAAAGTTGCAGATTCACGCAGTTCTTGAGTGGAAATAGAGAATATGGAAATACCTCAATCGTTTCGAGCAGAATGGCTCAACGCTATAACTGATAGGACTACTTTACCCAGTATCATGCCGAGAAAGTCTTCTTTTATTGTGTGAGGTTTACCGAATATGAGCAGAACCAGAGACATTCTTCGTTCAGTTACTCTCAAATTCAGTATGGGGTTTTAACCACCCAGCATTTTCCGGGTGGGTATTGATACAAACTATACCCACATTATCCGCCGGCTATGGTTATAGCTATATAAAAAAATCGTGTTTTTGCCCTATGAAATAATAAAACCACAACTGAAGCGTTAAAACATCTAAACTAAATCCACCCAGCTTAAAAAAGTGATTTATTCAACCTGATACGAAACGCCAGGTGAATTTTGGACTCACATCCCTTAATTAGTGGACTAAAATTTTTTTTATTACAAAATAAAAAGTTATGAAATCAGTAGCACCGATCTGCATCATCCAACAGGAGTTTTAACAGGTAACCCAAAGGTACCCAAAAAATTTAAAAAATCCAGGACTTGGCATCCACCCAAAAACAATTTTTAACGCACTCTAATAAACCTCATAACTTCTGACAGACTTCTGTTGCAATGACATCTTACTTTATGGAATGTCCAGTGCTCGAGGACACTTTTTTGTTGTAATTTTGTATATAAAAAAAGGATCCGCAATAAAAAGATTCGTCTCCCGTCGTGGTAGGTAGATCAAGGATTCCTTCAAATAAAAATTTCCCCCGAAATCAATTTATACACAAAATATATAGGAAAAAGGATTCCATGAAAGTAGAAAAAAAGGGATATCAAAGAATGTCGTCCTGATATAAATATGATTCTGTTTCAGTTCCTTAATGGTTGTCCCAATTTGTTGTGCTATCTCGGTGATGGGCACCACCAACAAGACCAAATTAGCTTCCAGACCATTACGGACGTCGTAAATTTCATTTTGTACCACCGCAGCAGCAGCAAATTCTTAACCAGCGGCAGATATACTCCTGAAGAAGGCGGCCATTCACCATTGTACGCGGGGCGCATAGTTGCATCCTTGATCTTGATAAATCCTATACCAAAATGAACCCATTCGTTATATCTAATCAAATTATTTAGCCTCTTCGGGTGCACAACCTAAAAATTGTTTGATCTCAATTTTAGCCCATATCAACCGCAAATACCCGACCGCTGATGCGTCGCCTTGGTCTTATCTGAGGGCCCTACAACAGATCCATAAAGACCCAGAACGAAGACGACGACGCGGCATGGGTCCACCAAAAAGGGAGTAAACAACTCCAGATCGGGCGAGCGAGGCACTTGCTCCGGTGCTTCCCGTGCAACTTTTAAAAGACAATGGACAATAACTCATTTTCGAAAAAGGAGCAGTGCTTCGGCGCGTCTTGACCACCACGCCGCCGCCGTGCCGTTTCCCCCAATTTCTTGAACGGAGCTATATTTATAATGAAATATCATAATTGACCCCGGGCTCTCTGTCGATTGTATATCATTTTTTAACCATCGGAGGAGATAAAGATGAGGTGTGCGTGATGCCCGTTCTTACTAACAAGGCCTTGCAACAAGGCAAATATAGGCGGGCATCCTTGCACGTTAAATGCGTTCCTACTCAATATCCCCAAACACAATGCCCTTGTGGTAATATTAAACCTATGGGCTAAAAAAATAACACCGAACAAGACAAGAGCAGTGTGCTTAATGCCCAGTAGTTTGTATTGTAACTAATTGTTGCAATGCGCAATCCCCCATGTCTATTTATAAGTCGTCGTAGTCGGTATAGGAAGCGGTTTAATCGCAGGCTCCTTAGGATTCGATGCGGGTATTTAGAATGTATAAAAAAGAGTGGTAACTACTTGAAAATGTAACCTCAGAACAATTCTTTCGCCCTCATCTTGAAGCGCGCAGCTTAAGTGCATTTTGACTACTTGACGACGACGTCAATGGTATGCCAGACCTCTTGAGAGTCAGTTAAATGAGTCTGCGCGAACAGCTAAAGCCACTTGGAGCCTGTTGCAATTCTTGAAGAGGATTACGCCGAGTATCGATGGCGAGTTTATTAATTATAAAGTTGGGGGAAAAGGGTTACCTCAGTCCAGGCACCATGGACTACCACTATGAGGATATTTAAGGAGTTTCAAAGTCCTTTGTTTCGTTTTTTTGTTGGTTTATTGTTGTAAGGTAAGTGCTTGCGGTTTTTTGAAGTTTACATCCAAGGCGATGAGCTATGGTAAGATTTATTATGTTCAGGTATTTTTTTTAGGGGATTGAACCTTGGTCGCGTGGCTCGAACGTAGACGATGGAGAATGAGTAAATGAAAAAAAAATATTTTGCTTCAATTAATTTTTGTAGGTCCATCGTTTTCTTACCAATATAGTTTCAATTAAGAACTATGCTTGTGTTAAATATTTTTTTAACTTACTCTTTTGAATTTATTGTAGCATTTTGGCAGATAGTTCGTAGGCCAAGAATTAGCAGCTTAGACTTTTGAAGCATAAAAATATAAGCTTTAACTTTGATTTTGGGTAGTATACACTCAGATAATACTATTTAAGGTCCATTCATTTCACTGTTTATTTCATGTTGGAGTGTCTAGTATCAAGGTTAATTCGAGGGAATGTATGTAGAGCAACAACTAAAAATGTAATAGGAGGGGTCCAAGAAAAGTTTAGATCCCAAGTTAGTTTTCTCTTTCTGCTAGAAAGTTCAGGCCCCTAAAAATTGTCCACTACTTTAACGCCTGCGTCGGTGATGGACTCCATCTCTATAGCCGATATTGAAAGAGAACAGATTAGAGATTTGCTTTACTCTCTGAGTTATCATAAACACTAGCTGATACCCACGAGCTCGTCCGCGTGGAAATATATGTCACATGATACCTTAATCTAAGCCCCGGGTTTCAAGTCTGTAGGAGGATGTATCCCCTAAAGGCTTGTTCGGCTTCGGTAGTAGCATGAGTTTCTGCTGTTTCTATCACTCTGGGACGATCCCCTCCCTCAATCACGCTGTGAAGAGTTTAGAGAACCTGTCTGACGTTATCGTAGCCGCAAGCTTAGCTGCTTTGTTCGGTATGCCATCCAATGATGGCTGCCTTTTGTTGCGACCTCTAGAGTCTCCTCTGCGGTTCTCTCACCCCTTTGGAAGGTATTTACGGCTCCGGTCTTGACTAACACCTCGTTCAACCCCAAGAATACTTCTAGGAGAAAGCTTGCTCTTGCATTCGTTTGTCGACTGCCCCATTCGACAGCCTAAGTGTTGAAATCGGCCGCTATTACTTTAGGGTAATGGCGTCTCGTGTCGTCGACTAATCTTTCCAACATCGACTCGTACTCGTTTAGTGTCAGACTTATCGCCGCATAGCAGCCACAGACGTGTACTCCGCTTATTTTTTCTCACGTGAAGCCATTCTCTGCGCTTCTCACGATATCTACCTTGGGTCTTCTCCCGTACGTCCATATTGCTGATGTGCCGCTGATATCCGCTATCTAGAAGCTTCGTTGCAGGTTCCAATTCTGCTCACAGACGATGCAATGTCGATTTTCTCTTCAAATACTGTCTGTGCAAGCAGATCTTGTACGGCTTAAGCTTAGGAGTCACCCTGTGTACTACCAGTCCGCTATGACGTCTCAAAACATTGCATTTCTTGGCTTCTCGACTTTAGTAAGACATTCGACAGTGTTAGTAATACACTCCTTGAAGCTAAGCTAATAGACCACATGAGATTCTCATCCTCTGCAGCTTCCTTAATTTGGAGTTACTTGCATATTCAAAAATAATAAATAATCAAAAAATATGGCTACAAAAATCAATTTCCGGTTCTTTGCCAATCACGTTCGGTGTTCCACAGGGTTCTATACTAGGACCGCTGCTGTTCAGCATGTATATAAATGATCTGAGCAGTGTCGCGACATACACTGTAACTGCATTAATGCCGATGTCGAGCATATTTCTCAATGGTCTCTTTCTAACCACTTACTGCTAAATGCATCTAAATGCTGCTGCATTCCAATGTATAGGAGTCAAATAGACACCTCCTTTCTTACATCATTCTCATGAAGACAATTACGACAAGGAATCTGCCTCAGCTTGACCATGGCATTATCCATAGGTGCCTTAAAGAGCTCGATGTCAATATGCCATCATCGTAACCCAGTGTCGGCCCAAAACTACAGCTTACCGGAGGTTCTGTGAAACCTGCTGGAACAAAACCTTATCGAAACCATTGCCGAAGTAGCAGAGAAGCTTTGTTTTGACAATTCCTTCATCTTTCTATAGACACCAGTATTCAGTGTTTTCGAACTGCTACAACATCAAACAGTTCACTATCTCCTCCAACATCCTTCATCACAAACACAACCAATTCTATCCCCCGCCCTTAGCTTACTACTAGACATTGCACAATGTCGACATGATAAACTGTTAGAAAACAAGATGATTCCTGATACTAGATCTACCAGCAGGGGCGGCGCTTTCATAGGTGCAAATGGTGCACTTGCACTGGGCGCAATTTCAGAAATTAAGATTTTAAAAAAGTGTTCCCGTGCCGCATTGTCATATATTGAAAGGAACTATACAGACTGCATGTGCCTTTTCCATTGTCTTTCGCAAAATTTGGCCAATCCAATTCCATTTCGTTCGTCTGATACCGTCGTATATCCTTTCTTGGCCGGCACGGTGCCAAAGTTCTTGATTTGTAATTCGTACTAGTCGTACTATTTTGGATCTCTATATATGGAGAAACACCTGGATCGCCATTGTTCTGAAGCTATTGACAGCGCCTTCTATGTTCAGAAAGGCTGTTAAGGTATAACGGTCGGTTGAAAATTTATTTTAATTGGGCAATTTATTTTGGAATCAACCTGTAAGGGGAAATTTCGCTCAAAATCACTTGGTACTAAAAAGGGAAATTTTAAGAAGTAGGCGAGGAAAGAAAAAACAAAAAATAGAGGAAAGAAAAATTGGACAGTCAGTTCCTAGAGTTTTTGCCGAGAGGTTAGCAAGTTTTTTTGCGGTCCGTTGGGTGAGCCTTAGTCCCGATTTAGTCGGTCAGTTCTCGAAAGTTTTTTTATCAGTCCGAGTTAGTCCGAGGTTTGTGAGACAGTTTTTGGGAATACCGAAATAAAATTCCCTTCGCTCGGGAAAAAATTGGTAAAACAAAAAAACTCGTTGTCCGGGTGTAAGTTTGGTTGTGACGAAATAACTAGGGGCGGCTACCGTGTTAACTCCCAAACTGATGGCAAGCTAGAAAGTAAACCGAAAGCGTCAAAAACGAAGAAAAAATAAAACCAACCAAAAGGGCTCGAGAAACCAGCGACGAAGAATCCTGCTTTTCATTTACCGGAGACAAAAAGGACTGGCATCATATGTGAAGCAAGGCGGTCATTCTACATCCAGCGGCAAATTTCGAAAGAGGATATTTGGTGCTATTCTTTTTATCAATTGGATTGCACATCTGGTTGTCAACCTGAAATCGGCGCAGTTTCTCAAGAGGGTAACAAAATTTCGCAGTATTAACACGGAAGTGGTTGGCTGCACTGGTGATTCTCATTTTTGGCATTACTGGAACCACCGCGTGATGTTAGCGGTGAATTAAAGGTAAATATCCCACTATTGAGCGTTAATACCCACATAATATCGAAGGAGTGCGGAATATATATGGAAGAAGGGGGCCTTCATTGCGGGCACCTTTCAGTATTAATCATCGAGGTATTTTACGGCAGATTACTATTAATGAGTGACTTGGTGGCAGATCTGTTGATGAAACTCGGCGCCTGGTGAACGCGTTTCCAGTTACGGATAGTTATGGTGAACAGGCATTCCCAGGGCTACCGAGCCTTATCTACAATATGCTAAGGGGCTCGCTTTGGTTTTATCAGGAAGAAATAAAGAAAGTTAATCCTTTGACTTTGTCCGAGGACGAATGGAAATAGGTGTCGTATGTTAGTACATTTGAAGATTTTTGATTACATGTTTTGTTCGTGAGTACGCCACAAAATCAGAGAAAATAAAAAAAATATACAATAAATATATAAAGAAAACAAAAAAAAAACACAGACATACACAAGAGAAAATAACAGTTTCATTTTATCTCTATATAAAAATTTTAATTGCCTTATATTGTTAATTTTAACCTTATTTATATTTGTTTATACATTTGATTGGACTTTATTAGAAATATTTTTTTTATCTTGATGTTTACAGGTAAATAGATTTTCTTTAATTGCATCCTTGAGTTAAGATATCTTTTGTAAAAAAAAACGAAACGACGCAATGGTACCACGGCGACGTGTTTTTTTAATCTTTCGTAATTATTGAAGTATACGTACTGGTACAGTACTGTTTGGTTTGAATGTGAGAATTTTGAATGGTTTATGGTTAATTAATATCGAATTGTATTGAATTACTTTCTTTTTGGTGATACCTGTAACAGACAGAAAATATTAAAGGATTGAAATGATAATTGCCATGGGTTAAAGTTTTTTTTGAATGGTTGGGGCGGAATGTATCTCTTTCAGGGTTCTTAAGTAGTGCCTTTCCTTGTCAGCTGGTGGTTATCCAGACTATGAGCTGGCAAGGGACCGCACTACAGTGACACGGCACAGGCGAGGACCGGAAAATGATGGAGGCGGAATCCAAAGTTGCACAGGCACAGGTAAGTGGTGAACCAACCGCGGTAAGGCCCGGCCACACACCCCACGTCCCCTCCGGCGAGCTAGATAACTCCGTGTGGCCGGCGTAGGAGTTCCGGATTTTCTTTTTATTTCTTGTGTCTGGTGTTGGCTCCTTGGCCATGCTCTTCCGGGCTTGTGGCTAAGGGGGTAACACCTCGCATAAGTGGCGCCCACTATTTTCTCGCGCCATTATGCTGGTACATAAATGGCGCCCAACGCAGCTTTTAAAGCCCGTTGACGGTCCTACACGGACCCTGAAGTTTAAATTTTTTTGGTTTAATACCACTTGCGCCTTCACGGACAATGTTTGATTTTTTTTTCGTCTATGGTTCACCACTGTTACCCAGCGCTCGCTGTGGGCTAAGGTAGTACCGCGAAGCCTTAGTCCCTGTCTGTCTTGTCGATTTTTTTTCAGCATCCTTGTCTAAATTCTATGTGAATTTTTATTTGTCTTCGCTTTTAGGCCTGTCCGTTCACTTACGCGGTAACTTCTTCGTTTTGGAGTAGCTTCGAGCCATGCTGACCTGCACGGCTTGCTAACAAGCGGTGGTCGCTTGGCTATGCGTGCAGGTGTAGTAGGGGTTCATCCCTGTCCTGTTTCTGGGGTCGGCGACTCTGGTATCAGGCGTGATACCGCCTGCCACTGCGTCGGTCTTGGAACAGGATCATCTTTTAATTTTCCTGGTGGAAGTTGAAGTTGGGACAAGGGCTTAACCGTCTTTGGTAACAGGCGTGTTAACGCCTGCCACTGCGCCCCTTGTTCCTTCTGAAGGTCCATCCAGCTTTTTAAATTCTATTTTTTTGTTTTTGTCCTGATTCATTTTTCTCGTCTGTTCATCTCAACTGATTGATTTTCCGAAAGGTAGCTCAGTTGTGGTTGAACAGCGGATTCCCCAAATTTTTTTATTTTTGAAGAAGTTTCCCTTTCGTGGCGATGCGACTTTGAGTTTTGTTTCCGTCCTTCTTCCGGGTTTACCTGAAGCTGGGTCGGCGACCTGGATGACACTTGGTGATGACTATGCTTCATAGTTTTCACCAACTGGCATCGAGGCCATCGACATGCGGGAGCCCTGAGGGGAAATGTTATCCGTCTCAACCATTCCTCGCTTATATTGAATTAAAGTACATAATCAACTCACCTACACTACCATACATAGGCACTAATACACTTTTGCTGTTTTATCGCTATTCACTAATCAGCGTGGGCTGTGTTTTCTTTGAGGTACACTCACATACTCTCAATATTTAATTGATTTGTTAGTAGGCACTTGTTGTTATACTAATTGCTGTTGATTTGATTGGCTGTTCTATTTGAATTTATTTTCACACAATTTTTTTTCCTTTCCTTCTTCGAACCTTCTGTGCTTGTTGGGTAGAAGAACGTATACCGTTGGTAGCTACTATTGTAGATATTTGTTGGAATAAACTGTTTGTGAGTACAACCGCGAGTTCGTGTTCGGGATTACTCTGCTTGTGGGCAATAATTTTTCATATTCTTTGTTATCTAATTTTTGTGTACTTCCTTGGTGCTCGAGTTCGAGTATAGTCTTATTGGGTTGTGATTATATCTTGGGATTAGACTATGGAGCTCAGAAGTGGAAGGACTGCAGGTACCACTTCTGGTGGAGGCAATTTCCCTAACGGAACCGAAGCCGGCCAGGGGGACTCACCAACCTTCCCCAACCCTACTCCTTCGCTGGAGGAGCAAGTTGCCCAGTTGAGGCAGGTTTTAGATACCCTGCTAATGCAGCAGCGACCTGCTGAGGTCCCTATGAACCTTGGGGTACCCAGGGATCAGCAGTCCACCCCGGAGGCGTCCCCACCTGCGGTCGGCAGGTTAGATTTCTTGCCAGGGACCCAACATCGCAAGTCTCCAGTTACGTTCTGGAATTTAAAATTCTCCGGCGAGGACAAGTTGTTGTCGGCGGAGGAATTTCTGTTCCGGGTGGAGCTGAAGGCTCGCGATGATGGAGTCCAGCAATCAGAAGTCTGCCGACATTTTTCTTCCTTGTTGTCGGGGCGAGCCACCGACTGGTATTGGTCGCAGTTTCGGCGCCAATTCTTAGATCCTGACTGGGAAACAGTTAAGGCCCAGTTCATTCGCTATTTCCGAAGTCGAGAGTCGGATGAAGAACTTATACTTCAGATGATGGACACTAAACAACATCATCTTTCCTTTGATGAGTTCACCGCCCAATTGTTGTCGGTACACAACCGAATGAGTCATCCTATGTCTGAAAGCGGTTTAATAGGAATAATAGTCCGAAATCTAAATTTCGCTTTGGGGTCGGCAGTAATCGGACATAGTTTCACTAGTATGAATCAATTGCGTGAAACTTGTGTTCGCGTTGAACGCTGGCAGCAACAAAAGAAACTAGAACGTCGGGGCGATAGACAAATACACGAGATTGAACACCCGCCGCCGGTACATTCTGCTGATCAAATACTACCCCCAGACCTGTCTTCACCAGGAGTAGACGCATTAACCTCTTCGAGTCAGACCCAGACGAATCCACGATCGCTCCGATGTTGGAATTGTCAACAACCGGGTCATCCATTTATGGACTGCCCGTCTGAAACTCGTGGCCTGTTTTGCTACAAGTGTGGCAAGCCAGGAGTCGTCACACCAGTGTGCCCCACCTGCCAGGGAAACCGGAGCCGGGGTGTGAGACAGTACGGGAGTCCGCGCCCGAGCTAAGCTCGCCCGTTGTCCCTGTTTATACTTTAACTACCCCTGATATGACTGCCATCAGCGACTTTACGTCAACTGATGCTCTTCCTGATTTTCCCTCTGAGGAGGTTAAACTTTCATTCCTTTCCCGTTGGAAGAGATATATCTCCACTCGTGCCCGCATCTTTTCGGAGCCACCTTTCGTGGACTCCCTCACTTCCAAGCGCACCCCTCCCCAAATTAGAGTACGAGCTAAGGAGAAGCGACAATGTTTGCAGAAAATTGTTTCTGCCTTCATCTCGGATTCGTCAGATCCTCGTCTCTTTACGAAGGTCCTCATAGCTAATGAGGAAGTGGTTGGGTTGTTGGACAGTGGTGCCACTGTTAGCTGTTTGGGAAGAGATGCCGAAGCGTTTCTAGCGAATCATCCCGAAGTGACAGTCTACACTTTGCGCTCTGTAGTGCATACTGCTGACGGGGCTCCGCAGAGACTTTGCGGTTATATTCGAGTTCCAATCTCCTTTGGAGGAAGGACCCGGGATATAACCATCTATGTGGTGCCCAGTCTCAGCCAGAGACTGTACCTAGGGATGGATTTCTGGAATCTTTTCGGCCTAGCTCCCCAAATAGTCGGCGAGATAAACGCTCCATCCGTGTCTGCAAAAATGCACGACTTAACGTCTACGCAATGCGAACGGTTGGAACGCGTCAAGGCCAGATTTCCCTCCTTCGATGTCTTCGGACTGGGAAAGACTAACCTGGAGGAACACATCATTGACACTGGTGACTCAGTTCCCATTAAACAGAGGCATTATCCGGTCTCACCCGCTGTACAACAGCTGATGTATGGTGAGTTAGACAGGATGTTGTCGCTGGGGGTGATTGAGCCATCAAATAGTCCCTGGAATTCTCCAGTGGTGTTGGTTCGTAAACCAGGTAAGGTCCGCCTGTGCCTTGACTCTCGCAAGGTGAACAGTGTCACTATCAAAGACGCCTATCCTCTTCCACACATTGATGGTCTACTTGGCCGTCTTCAAGACACCAAGTTCATCACGAGCTTAGACCTGAAGGACGCCTTCTGGCAAATCCCTTTAGAGAAGAAGTCGCGAGAGCGGACAGCTTTCACTGTCCCCGGGACAGTTTACAGTAATGCCTTTCGGCTTATGTAATGCCCCACAGCGCATGTGTCGCTTGATGGATAAGACCATCCCGGGCCATTTACGTGAAAACGTTTTTGTCTATCTGGACGACCTGCTCATTGTTTCACCTGACTTTGACTCCCACCTAAAGCTTTTGGACGAAGTGGCCAGCTGTCTCCGTCGTGCGGGGTTAACCATCAATTTATCTAAAAGCAAATTTTGCGTGACTGAAGTCAAGTATCTCGGCTTCATAATCGGTGATGGGACTCTGAAAACCGATCCTAACAAGGTGACGGCCATCATGGACTTCCCGACTCCGAAGTCTCATAAGCAGACCCGGAGGTTTTTGGGAATGACCGGATGGTATCAGCGTTTCATACCCAATTATGCTAGCGTGGCTTCTCCAATCACGGATTGTTTGAAGTCTAAATCTTTTAGTTGGACTGATGAGGCCCAGCAGTCGTTCGAGACTTTGAAAAAGCTGATGACAGAAGCTCCTCTGTTAGTCACTCCAGATTTTTCTAAGCCTTTCTATATTCAGTGCGATGCCAGCAGGACTGGTGTAGGTAGTGTGCTCTTTCAAAAGGACATGGATGGAGGAGAACATCCGATTGCTTATATGTCCAAGAAATTGAACGGAGCACAACGGAACTACACCATTACTGAGCTCGAATGCTACGCAGCCGTGCTGAGTATAAAGAAGTTTAGAGCGTATGTTGAGGGACAGACTTTCACGGTCATTACTGACCATGCAAGTCTGAAATGGCTCATGAGCCAGAAAGAGCTTAACGGTCGTTTAGCCCGGTGGAGTCTTAAGCTTCAGGGGTTCGACTTTACGATCGAACACCGTAAAGGCACCCACAATGTGGTTCCCGATGCCTTGTCACGCATGGATTGCGTTGACGAATTGTCCTTGTGTTTCGACGTGGACTTAAATGCCCCGTCTTTCAAGTCCCGTGAATATCTTCGTCTGGGTGATAGCCTCAGGCAAGCCTCACCGCAGCTACCAGACCTGCGAGTTGAAGATGGGTACGTTTTCAAGCGTACATCACCACGTACTGGAAACCCGATTGCTGACGATCTGACATGGAAGTTGTGGATTCCGATGGAATTGACCGCATCGCTCGTCGAATCTTCTCATTCGCCTCCCCAAGCCTCGCATGGTGGAGTAGGGAAAACCCTAGCCCGATTGCGATGCAAGTACTTTTGGCCAGGTATGGCAAAACAAGTTCGGGAATTCATCGCCAAGTGTGAGGTCTGCAAAACCACCAAAGCCCCCAGCTCAGTACTTTGACCACCTATGGGAAACCCCATGGATGTGTCGAGGCCGTTCCAATTTTTATACGTCGATTTCTTAGGTCCTTATCCCAGGTCGAAGAAAGGCCACACGGCAGTATTTGTTGTATTGGATGCTTTCACCAAGTTTGTCTTCCTGCACCCCGTGTCCGCTGAGACCACGGCGGTGTCCGTCAAGTTTCTTGAGCAAACTATCTTTCATACCTTTGGAGTTCCTGAAACAGTCTTCTCCGACAATGGTCGGCAATTCACCTCCAAAGAGTTTGCTAAATTGTTGACCGACTATGGCGTGCACCATGTGCGCACGGCTGTATATTCGCCTCACCCTAACGCTTCCGAGCGGGTGAATAGATCCATCCTAACCGCCATTAGGGCGTACTTAAAGGAGGATCATCGTGAGTGGGATAGACATCTGTCGTCCATTGAATGTGCTCTTCGTAGTACCCACCACGAGGCGATCGGCATGTCCCCGTATCAGGCCCTGTTTGGTAGCCACATGATCCTGCACGGATCAGCATATCCAGTCCTGAAGAAACTGAACGTTTTACAGGAGGGTGACATAGCTTTTCTACCATTGACGGACAAAATGCAGATGCTTCGTGAGCGGATTGCTGTTAATTTAGCCGCCGCACACATCAGACATAAAACCCAATACAACTTGCGGTGTCGTGTGGGCAGTTTTCGTCCCGGAGAGGAGGTTTACCGGAGAACTTTCTGGGTGAGTAACCGAGCGGGTCGTTTCAGTGCCAAGTTGGCACCCCGGTTTCTGAAAGCTCGGATACGTAAAAAAATTGGAACCAGCTTGTACGAGCTGGAGGATTTGGGAGGTAAGAGCATAGGGGTATATCACGCCAAAGACCTACGACGTTGATTTTCCTCAAGGTTCCATCTTCATTTCTTTTATTTTTGGTCAGGCTGTGGGTGTACCTCGGCGAACTAGTTGCCTGTCGTCCTACTGGGGTGAGTCACATGCAATGTGGGATTGCGTGAGATTAACTCCATGGTACGAGAGGAAACCGGTTCGGGCGAGAATGTCTGTAAGTTTACAGGAGCAGGAGGGGGACAATATGGAATTGCCTTCAGCCGGATCCTGGTACTTCCAGATATTCTTCCGAGTGATCTACGGACTGCTCCACCTTTTCAAAGTTGGCATAATCACTCCTCTAACCTTGTACCGTATTACGACTGTTACATGTATGCCCGGCTAGCTAACTAGCGCATGAGACTCCTATTCTCAGGTCGTGAGTCGAGTCCCACATTGGCGCCAAAGATATTAGACCTACGGCGACCGTTTTTTTTCGGCTCCTCACTGCCTCGCGAGTCGGCCTCGTGGACCCGAGGGTATATAACGGTCGGTTGAAAATTTATTTTAATTGGGCAATTTATTTTGGAATCAACCTGTAAGGGGAAATTTCGCTCAAAATCACTTGGTACTAAAAAGGGAAATTTTAAGAAGTAGGCGAGGAAAGAAAAAACAAAAAATAGAGGAAAGAAAAATTGGACAGTCAGTTCCTAGAGTTTTTGCCGAGAGGTTAGCAAGTTTTTTTGCGGTCCGTTGGGTGAGCCTTAGTCCCGATTTAGTCGGTCAGTTCTCGAAAGTTTTTTTATCAGTCCGAGTTAGTCCGAGGTTTGTGAGACAGTTTTTGGGAATACCGAAATAAAATTCCCTTCGCTCGGGAAAAAATTGGTAAAACAAAAAAACTCGTTGTCCGGGTGTAAGTTTGGTTGTGACGAAATAACTAGGGGCGGCTACCGTGTTAACTCCCAAACTGATGGCAAGCTAGAAAGTAAACCGAAAGCGTCAAAAACGAAGAAAAAATAAAACCAACCAAAAGGGCTCGAGAAACCAGCGACGAAGAATCCTGCTTTTCATTTACCGGAGACAAAAAGGACTGGCATCATATGTGAAGCAAGGCGGTCATTCTACATCCAGCGGCAAATTTCGAAAGAGGATATTTGGTGCTATTCTTTTTATCAATTGGATTGCACATCTGGTTGTCAACCTGAAATCGGCGCAGTTTCTCAAGAGGGTAACAAAATTTCGCAGTATTAACACGGAAGTGGTTGGCTGCACTGGTGATTCTCATTTTTGGCATTACTGGAACCACCGCGTGATGTTAGCGGTGAATTAAAGGTAAATATCCCACTATTGAGCGTTAATACCCACATAATATCGAAGGAGTGCGGAATATATATGGAAGAAGGGGGCCTTCATTGCGGGCACCTTTCAGTATTAATCATCGAGGTATTTTACGGCAGATTACTATTAATGAGTGACTTGGTGGCAGATCTGTTGATGAAACTCGGCGCCTGGTGAACGCGTTTCCAGTTACGGATAGTTATGGTGAACAGGCATTCCCAGGGCTACCGAGCCTTATCTACAATATGCTAAGGGGCTCGCTTTGGTTTTATCAGGAAGAAATAAAGAAAGTTAATCCTTTGACTTTGTCCGAGGACGAATGGAAATAGGTGTCGTATGTTAGTACATTTGAAGATTTTTGATTACATGTTTTGTTCGTGAGTACGCCACAAAATCAGAGAAAATAAAAAAAATATACAATAAATATATAAAGAAAACAAAAAAAAACACAGACATACACAAGAGAAAATAACAGTTTCATTTTATCTCTATATAAAAATTTTAATTGCCTTATATTGTTAATTTTAACCTTATTTATATTTGTTTATACATTTGATTGGACTTTATTAGAAATATTTTTTTTATCTTGATGTTTACAGGTAAATAGATTTTCTTTAATTGCATCCTTGAGTTAAGATATCTTTTGTAAAAAAAAACGAAACGACGCAATGGTACCACGGCGACGTGTTTTTTTAATCTTTCGTAATTATTGAAGTATACGTACTGGTACAGTACTGTTTTGTTTGAATGTGAGAATTTTGAATGGTTTATGGTTAATTAATATCGAATTGTATTGAATTACTTTCTTTTTGGTGATACCTGTAACAGACAGAAAATATTAAAGGATTGAAATGATAATTGCCATGGGTTAAAGTTTTTTTTGAATGGTTGGGGCGGAATGTATCTCTTTCAGGGTTCTTAAGTAGTGCCTTTCCTTGTCAGCTGGTGGTTATCCAGACTATGAGCTGGCAAGGGACCGCACTACAGTGACACGGCACAGGCGAGGACCGGAAAATGATGGAGGCGGAATCCAAAGTTGCACAGGCACAGGTAAGTGGTGAACCAACCGCGGTAAGGCCCGGCCACACACCCCACGTCCCCTCCGGCGAGCTAGATAACTCCGTGTGGCCGGCGTAGGAGTTCCGGATTTTCTTTTTATTTCTTGTGTCTGGTGTTGGCTCCTTGGCCATGCTCTTCCGGGCTTGTGGCTAAGGGGGTAACACCTCGCATAAGTGGCGCCCACTATTTTCTCGCGCCATTATGCTGGTACAAAGGTACACTGCGGGGCTGCGCTTATTAGTGCATTTGCACCGGGCGCAATTGGACGGGGCGCAATTTCAGAAAAAAAGTGAAAAAATGTTTCCGTGTCTTCATTTTTATATATTAAAGGAACTCCACAGAGTGTTTGTGTTTTTTCATTGTCCTTCACCGCGATCTAAAAATGAACAGGGGGCGCAATATGGAATACTGCACCGGCCGCAAAAAAAGCCAAACGCCGGCCCTGTCTGCCAGATAAATACAAATCTACATCGCCAAAATTTGCTTATATTTTTCACACAGACTCCCTATTTTCCTTTTTGTCCATTTTATCCTGTTTTCAATTGCGTATAATTCCGAATGTTAAGAAAGCCACAACTACAAGACCGAAAACGTGTCTAAAAGTGTTTGTCAAAAACCCTTCAACTCTGTTTGAAAAAAAAAACTCTCCCTCGGCCTGGTCTATGTATATATTGATATCCTTTTCTTGCAGATAAAATCAAATAAAACTTAAAATCCGAATTGTAACACTTCAAACAAAACCGCCCTCCCCCGAAGGCGTTCAATGTTGTATCTGTCAGCAGATCTAACAACACAATCAGATAAAAGATTGCGATTTAATTACAATCCTTAAACAAAACCGATTTCCCCAAATGATTTTTCCAAATTGAACAAGGACCAAGGAGCTATGGAAATGAGTCAATATTTATTTTCTCACACCGATTTGACGCCACTAACTGAACAAAGTGATATCATGGTGCGTACACGCGACAGTTTTCAAATAAATACGAATGACACTATTTGAGCACGGCCACGTGCCGCTGGATTTTATTAACATGCAACAAAAGGGATTACAACGTGCGTGAGTGCGGCTCAGTTCATCTGCGAAATTAGTTCCTCTTACAAAAAAAGGATATTGGTAATTCGATGTAATTTGTCCAGGGAAAATGCATATTAAAAAATTTATATTGAAAGCCTTGAAATTTGTAATCGATGCAGAATTTGTTGGCGCACAAATTACAAGTCATGTTGACGGAAGAAATTGGACATCCTGCCCCTCGTTCATCCTGGCAAAATGTCCAGAGCCGCGCCGCCATTCACCAAATCAAACAAAAAAACTGGATGTTATCACTGGTAACAAGGCGCTGGCCTCATCCTGATTGAATTATAATTGCCCCGGGGGTGATGCTTCAGGACTCGGCCAATTATGTCATTTGGTACGGTGCCACCCAAAATCTTGGCAAATATCCGGTCTCATACTCATCCAGTAAATGGTTGTCCACCTGAAGTATATTGGCTACTTTACAAGCGGGCAACAATTCCCGCACGGCGGCGGCCGGGTGGATATCTCGTCTTGATATGATGAATGGCGCTGCGCTGTGTCTTAGCTCCAGCAATTTACCCCGAGTGCTGATTACTTTAGTATAAGAAGACGCGACTGCAGGAAGATAGCCTTTCTGGGTGGTCGCCTTTGTGATTTGGTTAACTGTGGCCAAGGAGGGAGCGTCTTCAAACACACATGATAACAGCAAAGTGCTTCAGAAATTGTCACAGTCTGAATTGCTTCTCAGGATTTAGGTCGATGGAAAGGGGAAAAACCGCGGGTTTTAATGAAAACACAAGTTCGTAATGAAAGACCGTAGATGGCGTTTAATGTCACGGATGTTAATTTTTTGTAAGAGTTTAGCTTTTTGCAAAATAGCAGCACGTACCACTAAAACGGAGACGGACATGATGGGTTCATATTAAGGCAGGTGAAATTATGCAAATTTGAGCGAGTTAGTTCCACAAAGGAAGTGTACGTAAACGTAATGAATTGTTTTCGGAGAATAAATTAAATTAAAATGACTTGATTTGAATAGGGAAATTTTGAAATTAAACTTTTTTTTATGAAGAGGGATTCTTTATAAAATCAAAAGAAGATTGCAGTAAAGTTGCTTCGCATTTTTGTATCATATGGAAAACCGGGCCAACTATGCATGTTTCATTCTAGCGATCTAATCAGCACTACCTTATTCTGCAAAATATTTCGGGCTCTCTTCGTACACGTATACCTGTGTGAAGGAACGTTAATCTTTATACCCATACCAGGGAGCTGGGACACTCAAGCTAAAACTACTTATTAGTTTTTTTTATATGAAAACCACAAGCTTAGGAGTAACCCTTTATACTACCAGTCCGTCATGTCGTTCAGATCATGGTGCAATGTCTAGTGGTAATCTTGGTTTGAAGAATAAAGGAGAATAGAAAGGTTATAGGGGGTCTGGAGGGTTTAGGAGAAAACGTCGATGAAACTTACGTTTGAACCAAAAGTTGTTGTACGAGTTCGGAAATGCTGACTGCGGGAGGTTATTCCACAGTCGAGTTGTTCTATTATAAACGAACTTATAGACAGTGTTATGCGCGAACGAAGGGCTGTAGGGTATGGGGTGAGCCGAGCCGATATTGCCGTGCAGGCAGGAGGTCCTGAATTTCAGTAGAACAGTCACTGTGGTAATAGCGTAAAGTATAGAGAGGGCTGTTACATTCCTACGGGGGCTTAAGGTGTCTATAGATGCGCCAAAGAGCCCATCACCAATGAGTTCGAGGGCACGATTTTGAACCATGGCAAACCAAAGAGGTTTTTGGGGCGCCTGCCCAGCCATACGAGTTGTATTCAAGGCGGGACCGAATGTATGATTTGCATCTCTTTAGAAACCCAAGACATTGGGAGGCTTGTTTGGCGATTTGGAATATGTGATCATTCCATTGCAGATCCTCCGTTAAAGTTACCCCTAGGATGTTTCGAGTTGAGTCAGCCGTTAGATTCTGTTTACTCACTGAGATAGGAGGAAGGTTGGCGCAATTTTTGTTGGAGATCAGACAATACTTCGTTTTGGTGGCGTAAAATTCAACACGATTGATCGAAACGGACATCAGCGGACGGTTGATCGAAGCGGACATCAGTTCACGTTGGTGAAGACAAGGTCTGCTACTTGCTTGTCTTATATTGATGAAGGAGTAAAATAAATGCAAAGTACCGTCATCAGCGAAGCAGTGAAGTAGGTTTGTGGGGATTGAGAGCAGATCTTTAATGAAGATTAAAAAAAAGCGGGTGATAAAATTGACACCTGGGGAACTTCGGCCGAAATGGCGTGGGGGTTGGATTCGACGCCTTTAGCCGAAAGCTCTTTATCCAGTTCCTTAGAACTAAGTTTAGACCAATAGCTTGGAGTTTAATCAACAGAGCAGCGGGCCAGACCAGACTCACCAGCAGCCAGACCAGACTCAACAAAGCTGTGAATGCTTTGGCTGATACGCTCGGTTGAACACACAAGAAGATCGCCATTAGGCCCCTTTGGACTAAAGTCGTATTGCCTGTGGTGTAATTTGGTTGGATTCTAGATATTTCATCGAAAGATTTCGAACTAGGCGACATAGTAACTTATATTCAGCTTAAAAAGACCTCTTCAACGACGTATTATACATAGTGATTGGAGGTGGTACCAGAGTTCATAGATTTTCTGGCATCCTCCTTTAAAAACTGAATCATCTTAGTTTAAAATGCCATTACAGTCTTTATAGGCATCAAACCTATAATCAAAGTCTATTCGTCCAGTCGTCTCTATGTCTTGATAGTTTAAGCACACCATTTAGCAGGTATATTTAAACCTGTTAGTAGCGCTTCCAATCCAAATTGTCTGGTTTTTGGTAATGCTCACCTATATTGAAATTTAAAATGCTGCTGGAGAAAACTTCAGGATTCAAAAATCTGCAAATGAAACTTGCAGCAATAATTTATTTTACCATATTTCTTCTTTCTCTGCCAATTCGGTATTTATTATCAATTTTATAAAGAGCCATTTACACAAACTGAAGGAGAACGAAATCTCTTCCAACCTTAACCAGTAGCTCAAACTCGCGCAAAGACACATCCCTAAAGGGCTGGTATAAATCACATTTCGTAGACACACTCAGACGTTTATAATTAACCGCAAAACACAGCAACTCCTGAATTTACTAACAAAAAAAAATCCTCGTCGCGTCTAAATTCTGCACTACACATTGAAGCCCACACCAAGCCTAGCCTCCATGCTCCAAGTATACCTGAAATTTTGTCGAAAGGTAATAATTCGTCTAAGGGCCGTTCTCAACTGCGGATTTTTCGCTTTTAAAAAAAACGCTCTTACAGTGCGCGTTCAGTCAGGTACAAAAAATGTGGAGGTGAGTCCTTTGTTAAAGTTCTCTTCGTCCAAAACTAAAAAAAAATCATGCAGGATCTTTTATTATGTTCAAGGATTTGATTGTGAGTGAATCTAAAGAAAAAATCCGCGGGTGCCGCAATCAAAAGTCATTCGACGAAATCGTGCGGAGACGATTGCTTATGATTCCCTGCGTCCTCACAAAGCGCAATTTTGCTGCGTAGTTGACGTAAGGGCCGTGACCTTTTCGATTCGGTACGACAGCGTCGACGTGAACCTACGAGGATCCATCCCAGGGGTCTTTTGTGTCCGATTCCTTTTTGAAAGTTTTATATTTTTGTCGAGTAGTTCTTGATCGAGGGACTCGCGGCGAGTTTGCTCGGCTCAAGTGATGACAAGTGAGTATGGGGAATGGCGATGGTGGGTTTTTTTCTGAAAATATGAAATTAATAATGTGAAGATCTAAAATGCGTGGATTTGGTTAAATATTCCCAGACACGTTTCGGTGGTTTGTAAGGGCGTTATTGTATGCAATGGAAGTATGCGCATTGGCATTGATACATTTGTAAAAGAAGAAAGCTGAATTAAAGGTGAAGTGTGTATGAATATTCTTTGAAAACACCTTAGTACAGGGATTTTGACAACAATCGATGCTAGATGAACATATAACAAAGATCACTTTATAAAGTGATTCCCTGGAGTGTTACGCCGCCTGAAACGTGGTATATATTCTTACTTTATGAGGTAGACCCAACACTAAATCAAAATTTTTCGAACCCATGGACTCTAAAGACGGGTCCACTTTTAATAAACATTTTCAATCCTGATCTCTCCTTTCGCAAGCCATTGTTATTGAATATTCCCACTCCTTTAGACTTTTGTCAGTGTCATCTAGAGCTGCGCCGGACGAGGCAGTACGACCTTACACGATGGCAAATACTGAGTCCTAAATTTTTTTAAAGGTCACGGAAAAAAAATAAATCCATCGCCTTTTCCTCCACCCCAGCAAACAAAAAAAAAATAGCCTTACAACGGGCGAACACTGGCCGCTTGGCTATTTAAGGGGCATATGATGGCCGTTGAGTTTTTAACCATTTTGAATGGGAGCACAAACTTGCCCAAAAGATTTAAAGGGCGAAGTATTGAGCTGTATTAACGGCCATACGACGGCAAATTTGAGCCAAAAATGAATATGCACCAAATGTATTGTTGAGTGTGCTTTATGGGAACTTGATCATTTTCGTTATGTGCGTTACCGAGATACTAAAAAACATAGCTAAAAATTTATTTATTTAAAAGAAAACGAAAACCAGTGTTTGGATTATTAATATTTATTATTTAGTTTCTATTTCTACTACTACCAAAGTGGACATCTAGTTCTCGAATTAATAACAGTCCTTTCAGAACATTCAAAAGTATCAGCAAACTCCTGCAAGTTAAAATATATCGCATTTATACTATCCTCACCAATCGCGTCATTTCCAAAACAATAAAACCCAATCGATGCTACAAAAAACATTTTCTTATTACTTAAATTAAACTCCTTCAACGAAGCCTCATTCTTGTTGGAACCATTCTGCACATACTTCAAGTAATTGTCATAAGCTTCAAGTCCAACTTTCAAGCAGCCATGATTGACAATAATCCAATCCATCATGCTGTCCGAAGTGTTGGTCGAGTTGTAGTTGTAAGGAATATGCTCTCTCTGAGAAATACATTGAGACACTTTCTTATAAAATTGATCAGAATCACTCGCTCTCCAGGATAACGAACTTTCGTATCCTTGAATCATCATGTATGCAATGAATGTACCCCAAGCCCCGTAGTTCACTGCTGGAGGATAGTGAGAGTTGAATAATCCTTTGTTTAAGATATTGAAGAGTTTTGTTGGTGTAAGTTTTTCTTCCGGCTCAGGCTCCTTGCGGGGTTTTTCCACTATGTTTTTTCTTAATCTTAAGTATGTTTCATAGAAGTTACTAGGATCCACTTTGAAGTTTTTGTATTTTAGTAGAATGTTGGTTCTGTAATTTTCCATAGAGTTTTTCCATGTAGTAATTCGTTTTTTGGTAATGTCCTTTATAGTATTATCAACAAAAGGACTTGTTGATAAAATTGTCGTATATGCATCATCAACTCTGTTGAAAATATCAACAAGTTGTTGCTCATCGAAATATGGTTCATACTCCAAAAACGGATAAATATTTTGGAAAAATACTTCAAGTAGATCATCACAAGGCTTATCAACGCCGTAAGCAATTTCTGATAATATATAGCTTCCCACAATATCAGGATTAGTTTCGTTCAAGTACTTGAGTAATTTAAAGAAGACTTCACTATGCACTAAAGTAATGTTTGCCGTGTCACTTATTTTCTTATCGAAAAAATATTCTTCCCAGTCGAAGTTTGGAAATTTTTCTTTCAATTCCAAAAACGAAATTTCTTCTGTTGCAGACGAGTTCAGGTCAATTTCATTTTGGTAGTTGCTGAGAGTATCTTTAAATGTCACCAGTAAGTGAATTGCATGATCAACTACAGATTCGTTTGTGCCTAGATCCATAAAGGTGGTCTTCAGTTTATTTGTCCATTCATCAACATGAAGCAGTGATGTTTCCCTCTCCAACATTGGTGAAATTTTAATGGAGTTATTTTCTTCGTCAATTTCATCGTGAATAAAAAATGAAAATCCTGCATGCTTCAGTAATATAACAGCTGATCCCCAGTCGAATTGAGTGGAATTTTCATTGAATTGAAGAATTGAGCTTCCATTTAAATCCTTAAAAATACTCGTTTCCATAAACTCTCCAACACTGTGCGGTTTTTCACATGTTTCATGAAACTCCTTGATTAAAACTTCAACATCCGACAAATTCCCATCACCTTTATCATAAATATCCTGCAGAACAGTACTAAAATCCCTCGAATCACCAATCAACCGTCCAAAAGAAGCACCCGGTTTTGCGCAAACATACTGCGCGAAATTATCACAAGGATTCACATTTGGATTCACGAAATCTCCGAATTTTTGTACAACTTCAAGGAAATCATCGTTTGACGGTGCAGTCAGCAAACCACCACTAGTCAACTTCAGTAGAACAACAACTACGAACAAAACAACTTTCAACATTTTCGCTCAACCCGGCGGCGTCAGTTTTCTTGATTTCCCACGGACTAAGCTGATCGATTGTGAAACTGCGGTTAATATTGTAACCGATTATCTGCTGCCAATTATATCACAAGCAAAGGTCGAGCTATTTTAGAAATGTTGACATGACACTCTTAACCAAATATCATTTATGAAATAAAAACATTTCTGATAGTGGAATATTTTTAATTTACCAAAATTAGGTTTTGTGTAATGTCAATGGTCAAACGCGTGGGAATTATATTTTTCGGTTGTGAAAATTATGTTTTTCAAAATGGGTCTAGTAGAGGATGAGATCACCGCGTAAACAACTTTATTTTTAAATTGGAGCTTAAGTAGAACAATGGTAGTGTAAATAAATCAATAGTGGTGGAATTAATCAGGCCACAACAACCCTCATATTCATGGGCGACTGTTATAGAGGCATACGCACTTGCTGCTCTGATACACATGTACCCACTACGTAAAGCTGGCTCTACACGACGCTATGAACACCCTCACTCATTAGACGCCTGATGGTAGGACGCATCATGTGGCCGAGGCTCGAACTACGAGTGTCCAATATCAAGTGCTCAACGTTGGTGTTTGGATAAGTTCGGGCTGTTGTCGGTATAGAGTCAAACGTTGGAAGCCAACATTCGCATGAACGTTCGCTGCATCCTGTAGAGCCCGCGTAAGGAATATAGGTTACCGCAGCTGCCGGGTAGACAGTTCACTCGAACTTTGATATAAAGGCCCCCATCCAGCCATTCACATATCGGCCGACGGGAATCCGTAGCTTGAAGATTTCTCGCCGTGAGGCCAAGTATCACCACACACTCACCGCCAACTGAAAGGTGCCTGCAATCCAGGAAAACTGACGAAAATCTTTATGTCTGTGGGTAGTTATCACCATTTCGGAGCTGAAGATCTAAAGTTTTTGTAAGGCCTCGGTAGTCTAGAGGTAAGGCGCCTGACTGCTATTCCTAGAGGTCCCGGGTTCGAATCCCGGCGGCGCCACGGTTCTTCGCCTTTCCCACCTAACTTTCCTTCTTTCTTCTTCCGTCTTTACATTCCTGATTCCTCCTGTCATAGCCTTCCCAAGTCCTTCCCCGCTCCACCAAGCGCATGCCATCGGTTGGTTGATGAGATTCAACTCGTTTCAGGAGGCATAACACTCCAGCGAGTTGTTCTCGACGCCCCGATGTCAGAGTCGCGAAATGGTTGTGAGTAGGTGGAATAAAATATCGCGGCTTGGTTGTGACAGTTACCTCCTTCGAAAAAAAAAATAGATTGTCAACAGTACAAAGGGACTTTCCCTAAGCCTCTAGTCTGTCACATAAAAAAAAGGCCAAGAAGACTTTTTCACTTGAATTAACAAACTGCCACGCTCTCAGTCAGACGGGGTGGCCTTGATGGGGCCGTACCTGCCGACCTGGTCTAAGCAAGGAAGCAATCCTCTGTTCGATCGTCATAAGTGAAGTTGTGATAATATTGTCTGGGGAGTGGTGGAATAAAACCTAACTCTATTGGTATCAGCTCGTAGACAACGAAATCATCATGTACTGCATTAAGCACCGGCTGCAGAGTTTATGGATCTACACGGAGCTTACATTTAAAAACCATGTATTAAAATAGGAAGGCTTATATGGAATATCGCTGTCCTGTCGACTCAATTTGGAACCAGTGCATCTTGAAGAAGATAAATCTGCTAAAAACACTGTACTAACACTCCAATGGTAACCTGGGTGATGACTTTCCGCAGAGCATTCTACCGTTTAGGAAAAATCGCAGTGCTATGGAAAAGAGCAAAAAAATAGGTCACCTTGGTCTTGCGCACGAACAAGCCCAATGGAAGAGCAAGACCATTTTTGATCATCACTAAAAAAATCTGAATGAGATTCACTTACGGCCGATCAACACATATCCGTGACGTGACGGCAACTTCAGTGCAGTAGCGGGAGTATCAGTGACAAGAAATTATCGGTACGATATAATCTCATATAAACAAATTAAGAAAGTCGCGACATCTTTTCAGACATCCGATACAGTGGCGCACCGAATATCTTAGAACCCTTCAGGCGTCCGTGAAAAACACAAAAAATACTTTCCCCGGACGTGAAACAAATATTTTTTAAATTCAACGGAAAATTTTATAAGAATTCAACCGAAATTTAGGTAATGTTTATATGAAATACACTCGTAACTGTTTCTGTGTGACCACTTCCCGAAGAGTCCACTTGGTCGAACCCACTCTCTCCACGCTCAATTCCATGACGCCCTTGGGATCACGGTCCAAATTTCAAAACTAAAATGTCGGGTGGCATTGAACATTGATCATCGATACGGAAAATGGCAGTCCTGTCAGTGAAAACTTCATCACGGAAGCCACTGACACGAAAAGTATCGGTACCCCGGATATGGACGAATCGACTTTATCCGTTTAGATGCCATGGTAAGATTCTTGGATATGACGAGCCTTGAAAGACTATAATTGATTGTATTAGATTTTGGATAATACGTGAGCTAGACGTAGTCATGTTCCACTAACTTCATTGATCAATGCCCATTATCACTATCGAATTTCATTTTGTAACGACCGGCCAATGTGAGTGAGAATATCCTGTTATTGATATACTTTCAATCATGCATATCTGACGTAAAGAAATGAGTCACCAAGGGCCACCAGAAACGGTGGGATGCTATAACAACGTGTAGGCAAGCTTAGGTGGTGGTCGAGTCTCCGAATGATGCAGCAAGAATATATATGGGTAACATACTGCAGAGACACCTCCAATCGGTTGTGACCCTAACGACAGGACACGGAAGTTGATAGGATAGTTATTCTTGAGGACGATGTTTATTGACGGTGCATGGAGGAAGCCTAGAACGCCCGCCGCTGATAGTATCACGGATTGCATTAGTTGAAGGACATAAAGTACGCTCTTTTCAAATAGCTCAGTGAGACATACTCAATCTTTGCCATCGGCGATCATATTACTTTCTTCTTCCATGAACTACATATCTGCAATGAAGGGTAGATTACGTCATACAATGAACTCTTCCGGGAAGCTCCCACGGGTGCTGTGGATTTCACCTATGCTCTGTGCTAGTTCACAAAGTTATTCCTTCAGCGCTTTTCTTTTCTTCTTAACTTAAAACCAGTGCATTACACGGCACAGGATTCGTACACTCAATCGTTAGCTTGTATTGATCATGCAATCAGTCGTTTCGATCTCTACGACATTTGCTTAAGATAGAATCAATAGTATCTATACATAATTGGCAGTATTTTCGATGTGTGTGCAGATCTATTCCACTCTCGCCATTTTTTCTTTAGGCCGTATTTAAAAGCTAGGTATTACAGCCTTATCCTACAAAACATAAGCTTTCAAAAATCAGACGAAAACCAATTAACTCATACACAAAGGAGGAAAGCTACCCCCAAAGTTACTATAAATTTACCAACGATCAAATTTTACTGATCACTTCTGAGCCGCAGAAGATTTTTCCTCCTCTTGTTTGCAGTCATACGATCACCATATCTTATAGGAACTATACGATCTACTCATTTCTACAAGGATACCTTTCACTTTCCATAAATTTATCGAAATTCTGACAACGGACACATATCACACTACAAGACATCCTAAATTGCCACTCCATTATGACTCTACAATATTTTCTCCAAGATCCTGCCATCATGTCTCTATGACACTTCCATCGCTAGAAAGAATAGAGGCTGTGAAGGATATTGCAGGAATTGACATGGATGATCGGTTCTGGTATAAAAGTGAAATTTATTTTCGTCGCTGTGTGAAAAATCGATTCCGCCATCCGTGAAGGATCCATTAGTATCTGACGTCTTACGTCATGACTCATTAAATTTTACAACAGATCCTTGTGAATGGCGAAATGCATTCTTTGTACAAAACCTCAGGGATTATTTTATTTATGACTATGAAATCTTCGGTAACGACGACAACAAAAAAACAACGATTTTGTATTTCGCACAGTCTCCGCAGTTGACTGGGCGATTTACAGCCGCGTCTGAAATTCAGTTTTCAATATGCACAATAGTATAAAACAAATTGCGTCTAGTTAGCGATTCATCTTCAGGAGTTTCGTTTTAATTGCATGTTCCCGTGGCAGATCTTGTCTAAATAGAATGAAAAACGGAATTCGCCGTGGAGATGTTGTACCTGCGCCTAGATTGGCTTCAAGACATATATCGTTGGGCGTACTCCAATCTATCGGCAAACATCCATCAACCGCGTGAGTCATTAAAGGAAAGGAGTGCGTGTATACGGCTAAGCCCGAGCCATTAAACACCCGGACAGATAAGCTGAAATAAAACAATCAAACGGAATAATCTGAATTTAATTATCCATTAAGAGACAAGGAGAACAAGGCAAACACACAGACCCGGTGTGGAATCTAAAGTGAAATCGAAACAAATCGACTCGAAATATATTGACATCCGTTCAAGGCTGATTGTTGGTTGTCCCAGAGCCGCGGAAGACAGCTCCAATGTTGTTGTCCAATCATCCCCAGCTTCGCCCGTTGGTTCTGGTGCTGCTGCCGGGCCATCTCCAGGAGCGAAATTGGCTCTTAGCGCAGGCAGGAGAGGATCTTAAGTCCGGTCCACACGTCTGGTTTAAGCCACGATTTTGATATGAGGCTATAATGTAGCCGGACGTAATCGCCCGCCCTGGGCCTAAGGGTATTTGGGTCGTATTTTAACCCTTTCGGTGTCGGCATGTTGCCGTGGATTACATTCATCAGCGAAGGCGGTCTTAAATTCAGTTTTCAGCAGTGACAACCTCTAGAGAGAGAAACACTTGAACTCTAGGAGGATCAGCTCTTTTAAGGAAGCTCTAAATTCGATCCGATGTTTCTCGAAGATCGCTAAGTGATCGTGCATTTATCTTTATGTAATCTGCCCTTTCTGTGGGGCTTGTTCTGAAAGTCGACTTCTGAATGAGATAAATTTTTGGCAGGTGGACGTTGATGGTTATGGCACGTGCGCATAGACTTTGGGGAGTTTTCGAGATCTGATCTAAAATTGTCTGGGATGAGCCTTGTTTTCTTAAGGCAAATATTTTGTGATCTTGGAAGGAGGTTTTACAAATACGAATTAAATTTTTAAAACATTAAATTTCAATGCTTCCGAATATGGAGTATATTTAGAATGGGGATCGTATGAGTACTAACAAGAGAAATCTTCTTAGTCCTAGTTCGGACCAAAGAAAGGATGGCGAGAGTGGAATAGATTTGGCCACACATCGAAAATACTGCCAATTATGTATACTATTGATTCCATTCCAGAGCGGTTGAAAAAACTAAGTAACATCTGCTGAACTATAATCCTAGTTCTGTTAACTTAGTCCGATTCACCACGTTCACGTCGTTTCCCCCGGTAATGAAATTTAATTGTAGCAGAGGTGAAATGGCGAACGCGAATGACCAGCGCGAAAAAACTGAACGAACTGGTTCGGCTCCAACCGGACTACCTGGTCCTGGGAAAAATCCACTGTTACAAATCATCTAAGAAGGCCTCGGACCAGATTGATCACACGGCTAAGGGGTCGTCCATAAATTACGTGAGGCGTTTAGGGGAGGGAGGGGGTCGAGCCAAATCTCACCAAATCTCACGTGGGGGAGAGGGGGGGTCTCGGCAAATATCACGTAATTTTTTTTTAAAGAAACAGTGTAAAATGCCGAGAAAACTGGGTTAAATTAATTAAAACATGTTTCTTCACTAAAGACCTCCATTCACTTACAGGCCGCCGGTAGGCCTGTCAGACCAGGTCGACGAACACGACTAAGTTTGACTCAGTCTAACTGAGGGATGATACTTCAGGTACCCGCCAGGCAGGCCGTGGCATGCAGATGAAATCATGATTCTCTACAGACACACAGGTGAAAACGACTGCTTAGCATAGCAGGTTATTAGTTCAAGCGCAAAAATGTTCATGGCCTCAACGAAAGCTTCAAGGCGTCTCCAGCCTCACGCCGCGCCGTGAACACCCGCAAACAAGCGCGAATGCCAGTGTAGATAGTTTTCACGCAAAGCTCGCCCCTTGCTTTCTGTTATGAGTGGATACAGCGTGAATTCTTCCCGTCAATTCACGGCTCGAGAGTGAATAGAAGCTCAGATCTTCAGGCCCGAACTGACGATAAATTCGATTTTTGTCAGCTTTCTTGAGCTGTAGGCATTCTTGAACTTCAGGCCATACAGTTGGCGGCCGGTGAGTCTATGGTAATACTCGGCCTCAAGGCTAAAACTTTCAGGCCACGGCCTGCCGGCGAACTGTGTGTAAATTGGACCCTTAAGATGTGGATAAGTCCTACACAAAAAAATTACTCGATTGTTTCGCGCGACTCGTCGAATGCTGCAGAGTACGAGCAAACTAACACTGAACCGCGAAAAGGCCATTAGAATTTAGTGCTACAAGAAAGTACATGCCGAATTTTAGCGTAATGAAATGTTGGGTGAGTGCTCACGTTTTGGGACTGTGTGTCCACCACAAGTGGAAAAGCGAGGAGGGCAAGCAGTCCGAATTATCAGTTATCTCAAATAAAATCTTGCACCCAAACCCCCCCTCCATTCACACAGATGAACTTTTTACACACCTTTCACTAGATTTCACTACGGTTACGTACACGGATTTTATACGCGAGGGCCTTTCCTGCAGTTCTATATTCAAACTCTGTGGTTACGACCGTAATTTTGTATTTTTAATGTAAATACTATGGATTTGATAAAATTTGAAAAATCTCACGTGTGACTAGGGGGGAGGGAGGGGGTCGGGACAAATCTCACGATATCTCACCAAGGGGGGAGGCGGGGTCGAAAAATCACAAAAATCACCTCACGTAATTTATGGACGACCCCTAAGACTCAAGTGAAAAAATATGGACTTTTATGTGGCTACATGGAATTTAAGGACCAATGAACGGAGCAGGAGCTCTTAGATCACTACTCATAGAAAGGTACAAGGTAAAAATCACAGCAACAAAGCATAAGTGTAGTTGGAACTCAAACCATCCTCTCAAGTGAAAGCACAACAGGAACAAGTCAATTCAGAGGACGAATTTTACCAGAATCTTATGAGGCATCTTCGACCATATACCCTCTAGGGATAAAAAAATGATGTTAAGCGACTTCAACGCTAAGATTGTGAAGGAAGTTCAGTATATGAGAGTGTAGTGGTAGTAGGAAAATTGCATGAACTGGTGGTCACCGATACCGAACGATTGGTGGGATGCCATAATTTGCCATATCCATAAAACAGGAGATAAACTTAGCTGTGAGAACTATAGAGGGATCTCATTACTTTCCATAGGATAATATTTACAAACTTCATAAAAACCTACCTGCTAATTTAATTTGGGACAAAAATGGCGTTTCTTACTATAAGAAAGAGTAATGGCGAATGTAGGCAGCCTTGTGGTACTCCTGAACTGACCTCAAAGCTGTTCGATAAAATTCCATTGTGGAATACTCTGCATTCGGGATTTTTGTATAGAGCTTTTATCAATTCAATTATTTTGTCAGGTTGTCGACATCGATGTCACGTAGTGTCTAACATAATAAAGCTTCATTAACTGAGACGAACGATTTCTTATTGTCCATGAAAGCAAGGTAAAGGGGGTCGTTATTCCGTAGATTCAACTACGATATACGAGGATTTTTGATGATATATGCGGAATAGGCCTTGATTCTTAATCCTGCCTGGTGTCTTCTGTCTATTACCTCTCTAATTCTAGATAATAAAATGTAGGACTTAAGACTTTATCCACAGTAGAAAATAGACAGATGCCTCTCCATATTTTATAAAGAATTATCTATTGTAAGTTCAACTGAATTTTCTATATTCTCATTAATATTGTCCGATATTCTTCACAAAAAATATGCATTAAACTATATATAATTGGTTCATTTCCTCTACAAGATAATTACTAACACCAAAAAAAAAACCACCCTCTCATAAATAATAAATAAAAAAAACTTCAATTGAATATAAAAATCGAATTCCCTGTTGGGTAAATATTGACAGAGATAAGGCGATTATCAAAATCGGAAACCAATAAATCGTTAAAGTGTGCCATAATAATCCGCCCACGCAAGCGCGATTATTCCTGACGAAGACTCTGGTGCTAAGGTAACCAGAAGAGCCGGAATCAACGTGCTCCCAAAGGTTCGCCAGCACGAAGTTCTCGGACTTGATAGCGTATTGACTTACTGTGATCGCTTTACAATATTTGCATAGCGTGATAACGTCAGACATACACAGACTTTGGTTGATCGTCAGGATGACAGGCGACAACCTGGAAATGGATTTCATATCTGCCATTAATATTATGTATGTATGTAGGCAATGCGATAAAAAGTTTACATTCATCGAAACGGGAAGAAATCGTTTTATTACACAGATCGTGACCAGAAGGATTGTGTCGCCCCCGAAGATTGATGGGAAGAACGGGTGAAGCTTGTTATCTTATTGGATGTCACTATCGAATTGGAATATTCAATTCTTGTTAGATAAAATTTATAGTTGAATTTTGATTCTGTTATAATGGAGTTGTGCAATTTTTGTCTGATTAAAAAAAAGTCTTGTTTTCATCGCTTCAATATAACGGTTAGCCAATTCGCAATTGTTGCGCAATATTGAGTAATAATTCTTAATTTTTGAAGAAAAACATCTTTGCCTTGGTCTATGAAAGAAATGTGTTAAAAAGTCATTCTGACTAATATTTTGGCGTTAACCATTGAAAGTTTTATTTAGAGACGATATTAGAATGCTGACCAGCCTAGGTGGCAAATTTATCATAGGGGGGACTTTAACTATAGACACCAGAAGTGGGGTTGCCTACGAGAAAACTGTTGGGAAATATTTTACATGAGTTAAATTTTAACTATCCCTTTAATATGTTATATCCACCCGACCCTGCCCAAGTACCCAGTCAAACTAGATTAAACCCAGCCAATGTAGTAAATGCTCCCTCCTCGGACAACTTTCATTACACTGCAACTAATCCCAACCATAAATGGATGCAGTAGAGTCAACACAAAACTCACAAACTGGGCTCACTTTGAAACCCTGTGTTGTGACTTTCTGATATCCAATATAATTCTGATTTGGCCGTCGTGAGCCCGTATGTGCTCCCAAGCGGCCTGTGTTCGCCCGTTGTAAGGCCATCTTTAGTTTTGCTCGAGAAGCGCGCTGTTGTGTTAACACAAGAAAAATGTAAGGGTAAGATCAAGCAAGAATACTTAACATTGGCCAATAGTTGCAACCGACAATAGCATGGAACCAGAAATACTCGCAGAACCAACAAAGTCTGCTATAGTCTGCCAAGGCTCTTTAAATCCAAGCGTCTAACCATAACGTGTAAAATTTTACTATACTCGTATAAGACGATGATCTTGCCGGTACTCACATATGGATCTGGAACGTGGGTGCTTCAAACCTCTTAACCTCGTTCAAGAGGAAAATACTTCGGAGGATTGTTGACCTCTTATGTGAGGAAGGACGATTCCGGAGATTCTACAATGACGAGATCTACGAGCGGTATCGCGACATAGATGTTGTGAAGAAAATAAAGCTCGGTAGGCTCCGGTGGGCAGGGCATCTAGCTCGTATGAGTGAAGATGGTAGATGGTATATAGGGTGAGTTAGCGAGGGAGACCCAACGCTGAAAGGGTGGCGTAGACCAAGACGGATAAGGATGCTACACTAGAAGACATCGGCCCAGAATGGGGACTGATGGAGAGAGCAGTTTCTACTTGGGAAATTGAGTGAACGAGGTATAGAATCCTTTATAATTCTCTTTTCTCTTTAAACCCAAAAGAAAAAAATATAGAACAATAGAGCTATCTAGCTCGAACTCGTAAGCAAGATTGGCGGGCTCTGGAACTACCGGGGAAGTTCGTGTGGCTCTCAATAGCTGCTATTGCCCAGCCTTGGTTTATTGGTACAAACTGAGCATTTCGCCCTGAGTAAATCCACTGGTCTTGTTCTTCTTGACGTGCAGGCCGCTTTTGGCTCGGTATGGCACAGCGTCTTATTACATAAAATTGTCAATTTTGGACTTCCTGTGCCTCTAATTGCCCTGGCTTGTGAATTCCTGCATGATCACTTGTTCAGGGTACATTTAGAACTTGCATCATCTACACCAAGAGCAGGGACGGATTGACCCCCCTTAGCGGGCCGAGTATTTCGGTAGTACCCGGCCCACAGTTTATATATATGTAAAAAGGTAGAGGAGAAATTAGCACGGTGCGCGCTCGGCGCCTATTGCATCCAGGGTCCATAGGAAATATAAATTTTCGAGCAAATACTACACAGTCCGTGCAACAATCACACTGCGCCCACCGTGCGTCTATATCACGGTCTGAGACGCCAGCTCTGGGAAATACCTCTCTCAAGAAGCGAGGGTGCTGGGCCGAAGGCGAGTTCAAGGCAGGGAAGAGAGGCGAGGAAGACAAAAGGCCAAGATCAAGCCGATCTTCGAGAGCGTAGTCACAATTGTGACGAGACTTTAAGTTTCTTCACAAACAAAATCCTGAAAAATCAATCTCTGCCGCCTACGGCCCGGCCCTTCGAGTATTTACTCGAATGGGCCATAGGCCAATCCGGCCCTGACCAAGAGGTATCACTGCAGGAGTACTCCAAGGTTCCATTCTTTAACACATCTACACTGCTGATTTTCCTAGCATACCTAGCTGTTACCCCTAACTCTCTCTTCTGACTGTTAATCCCAACAAAAGTCAACCCATGTTCTTCACACGAAGGAGAAGCCCCCATTTCCTAAGTAGCACTGATTTGTGGTTAACTGGCCATAGTGTACATCGGTCTGATCTAGTAAGATACCTAGTAGAGATGCGCCGAATGTTCGGCCGAATATTCGTATTCGGTATATTCGGCGTATTTTTTAATGTTCGTATTCGGCCGAATATTCGGTTAGTTTGCCGAATAATTACCGAATATTTTAATAGTGTTATTTTAAGAGTTAGATATCTTAAAGAGGCTTTATTATGGAACCGTACATAGGTAGTATTTGAAAATGAAACAAACACTTCTCTGTATAACTATAATTATTCAGAAAAGCAAAAATTTAAAAAATTGAGAATCCACAAACGAGTCGACAGAAACGAGACCGATTTGAATATTGTTTGCAACTACTTGCGTGCGACTGTTCTTCGGAAGCAATATCAAGCTGGTGACAGACAAGCGTACTTGCGTTGCATTCTGCGGTTCCATGATATGAGTACGAGTTTCCACTAACATCTAATTGAGTGCGCGGATGCAATAAGGAGACTTGCGCTCGGGCTTTTTTTTCCTGGAGTCTTTTGGGTACCTCCAGGACCCCCTTAGAAGCAAATGCGGATTTTTTTATTATTTTTTAATGAAAGTAGGGACTGTTACGAAATTTTTGAGTGGTCGTGGAGCCTCCTACGACCATTTTTGGGGCTCTACGCTCCTCCGCCTACCTGCCTGGTCGGCTCGAAGCCCGAGCGAAAGTCCCCTTATTACATCCGCGCACTCAATTGCTTAGTTGCATTCTTTCCCGGCTTTTAAACAGAACCCAAAAATCTAAGTAACGAGTGTATGCTTGGGTGTGCTATGACGCATGCGGCTATACAGAAAAAATTGAAAGAAGACCGACATTTGCATTGCATGCATTCCATTCACGGAATATTCTGTCAAGTCGCATTTGAATACACACACTTCTATATTGTCTGTCACCGAATGCAACGCATGTACGCTTGGAAATGGTACCAGTTTCAGTTGCGTGGTTGCTTGCATTTGTACGTGTCAAAGTTTATTCAACAAACTGTTCGTGAGCACAGAATATCGATTGATCAAAAATCAGTTACGCTTGTGTGTGGACAAAGGTTTCATTTTGGTTGCAAACTGGTTGTGAGCGTGAAAATGCTGAAACCAGTTTCAAACTGGGGTTGCAAATCAGTCGACTCATGTGCATTTGAGGCTCTACGCTGTTGTGGAATTGTTATTTCCTCACATTCTTGCTTTAGTCCCTTATTTTTGACGATAACTACTCTATTACGCGAGAAATTGCAACAAAAAAAGAGCGGCGCATTGAGTAAGCGAGCCGAATGAGGGTGGAGTGCTGGAGGAGTGGACGAACACTGCTACTTGCAGAGCGCTTCGCCGACCTATAGGAACCTGTTTACTGCTCAAAAATTAACCGAATAATTCGGCCGAATGTTCGGTTCGGTACATTTTTTACCGAATATTCGGCCGAATATTCGTATTCGGTAGAACCCATGTTCGGCGCATCTCTAATACCTAGGTATCAAACTGGATAAAGCACTGACTTTTTGGAAGCAAGCATCGACTCTTGTAAGAAACGTAACTTATCATTAGTATACCATACAGTTGTGTTAAAAACTCATCCTAACCAAAATTTTGGCGATGACCAACGTCCTCCCATCGATTGCAGATAAATCTACGCAAACTTCATCCATTTAAAAATATGCAAATTACATGAAAACAAACAGGCATCATCAGATTGCGATAACATTTATGCGATTTGGCTGTTTTTGCGCCGCCATTCCGCAACAACGTCGCTTCTCCATTACAGATTACCGAAGCGTTGCGTTTGCATTAGCTCGGTTAATCCTACGGGTAATATCGATCGATGCGGTACGCACCGTATAGTCACTGATCGTAATCATCCTGATGGCTGATGGGCTGCACTTTTTGTAGTGTGTGCTATCCGCTAACAAGAATGACGTTGATGCACCCCCAAATCAGGACTTCTTAAGATAATTTATTCTGATCTGCACTACCGCAGGAGGAAAAACAAACAGATCCCGGTTCACAAGTGCGTCCGATTGAGCTAATTGGACTTGGGTGGAGCAGCAGCGGCTGGGCTACCTTCGTCGTTCAGAATAAATTTTGAGGCAAATCCATTGATCTTTCGTTAAGATAAAGTTAAACGCAAATCAAGTGATTGGCAGGTCGATGGTTTTTCATCTCATGTGGATTGAACATCCACCAGGAATCTGTCGATGCCCATTTTTTGTCTGACCTAAATTGAGTCATTTACTGTGCTAAAAGATCGGAAATCTTGATCTAGATCTTGTCTAGGAAAACAAATAAACATGATTAAATGCAAATTTCTGATTTTTCTTGAACATTAAAGATTCTTAATCAAAGGCCTTCAGCGCCGCTCAAAATGCCGCTTAATTAGTCTGAAGATTCTGAAGGAGAGATTGCTTTAAAAAAAACACAAAAAAAAACAAATGAAGACCAAAGAATGCAAAAAAATGGCCGTGGACAACTTCATCAATTGTCTTCGGTCCAGGGTGGTCCATTTGTCTTCATTGAGCCCGAATGCAAAACAAAAAACACTGTTGTGAACTTCCGAAATCAGACGAGTTCGGCCTCCATGCAGTTTTCATCCTATCACATAAAAATAAAAACCTCTCTCTCAATTATACAAGAAGATTGTGCAATAAATATTGGGAAGGTACCGCAGATCCTGGAAGGGTAGATATTCCGTTTTTTTTTCGTATGGCAGCCAACTTACCTGATATTGTGGGCTATAAGCTCCGCATTTCGAGACTTGAGAACTGATTGAGTTATACACCGATGATCCAATGATTGTTGGTGGTACTTTTTCGCGATTGTTGGCTTTGCTTTAGTGAATACGAAAATCTTGGCCATGGGAGGCCCAATTTTAAAATTGAATGCGAATTATATTAATTGGAAGCTGTTCGCTTATGTATTCAACGGTGGAATTATAGTAATTGTGGCGGAAGGCAGTGGAGTTTGCGGTGATTTATGATGTTGGAAGGCGTACGTTGGTCAGCAGGTCTCAGTTTCAATGGACATTTAGGATGGAAGTAAGTATAAGAGAAAAGTTGGAAAAATTTGTGATTAGATAGGGTGCATTGTGTTTCTTTGTTTTTTTAGAAAAATCTCGTCAATTTTCAGTATTTAAAATGAACAAAATAGAAAATGGGAGGGCTGTTTGGGATTTTTTGGGAGATTTTTTAGTAGTAAAAAAATAACACCGAGAAGGTCCGGAATCTTCCTTCAGTTGAACAGGCATCACCGCAAGCCATTACTTCAGATGGGTCCTAGAGCCCGCACCATAAAAGAAGGAAAATGAGCGCCAATGGTGAAAAAAATAAAGCTGGATATTTGCGTTTTAAACAGAGTGGCGTTGCTCGCTTGTTGGGGCTTGAGACTCTCACTGCGCATGAAACCGACGATTCTAAGATTCCCTTCTTTTAAGGTGCGTACCATACCAACATAACCCTTGTCAAAGCAACGCCGCAGACGGATCACCGACTCTCTGTCTCGACTAGGGGTGGTACGAATGTCACATTTTTCAATTTCGTGAATGCGCTGTGCTGAAAGTCTAGTAGATGCGGCCGATAAGTAACATTTCAGTGGAATCACGACCTTCAGTACAGAGGCCTAAACTCAACTTTGCACTTCCACTCTAGGCCCTTGTACTCAAAGTTGTAATTCAACAGAAACTTTCACTTTCTTTAACTTACAACGATTTGTCACGAAATACGACTCGCCTTTCAGCACAGGGGCTTGCATCGAGTTAAGTTGAGGGAAAAAACGTTCTGTTTACTCAAAAATAAAATCAAATTTTACCCCGGATCATGGAAACACAGTTATACAGGCCATGGCCTGAAGATTTCTCGCTTTCAGGCTAAGTATACCCACACACTAACCTCCCGCCAACTGGATGGAGCCTGAAAATCTGAACTGCGGGGTCATTACTATTTTTGAACTTGAATTAACAATCTGCTTTCGTCTATGTGTCTGTGCGGTATCATGAGGCTACCTGCAGTCCACGGCCTGTCAGGTGGTTGTCTTAAGTCCACATTCCTCAGTCAGTTTGAGTAATGTCTAGCCTTCATCGGGCCATTAATGTATGGCCTTCGAGCGTCGTCCCATCAATTTTTTCGGGATTTAGGGTTCCGAGGCTCTGCTCCAAAACGCCTCGTTCGATTGCCATCTATCAAACTCGAAGAATGTATGGTTGGTGTGGTCTGATATCGAATTCCGTTGGGCAAGTGGTAAGTTATTTTCTTAAGATTGGCTCGAAATAGGCCTGATAAAGTAATAGCTCACCTCGTCGATTATCCGGTTCATCCAAGTGTTCAGGTGGCCACCCACAAATCTTGTTCACAGGTCCTTTGCAAACCTCTACCGTTTTAGTCCTGCTGCTGCCCGTTTGCTCAGTCTGGATTTTTATTGGTAGACGAACTATCTCTCCTAGGCCAACAGACCGTGAGGTTCAAGCGCCGGACCCGAAGAGCTCCTATCTGCAGTATTGCTGTCATTCACTTGTTTCACGTTTTTTTTTCATAGGGCGTTAGCGTTAGTTCATAGGTTTTTATCGCGCTACCAAACCTGGGTCATTCACCATGTTAGATTTTTGGGTTTCAAAAGGGCCATTAAACTAGAGGGGCTTCCTAAATCGTTCAAAACGATCCAATTAACATTAAGAAGAAGTAAGAGGAACTATTTTAAATCTTACTTTCAAGTACTTGAATTAAAGATAAAAAATTTCCCCAAAGCAGTATAATTTGTACAACTCAGCAAGCTGTGTTTTTCCAGCCACAATATTTCCCTGGCAATGACAACAAAGATGATGTACATGTCAGAAACCTTCAAAGTTTTTAAATTCTTCTTAATCAAAAGTGTATTTTTTAAATGACACAATTAAAGCTCGTATTTTACAAGTTCTTCTTGAGGTATTATCACACCTTATTTTTATTTTTTGTCGTTGTAGCATCTGTGATTGGATACCTACACTTCCAGTATGCTTACCGTGATCGTGACTTCTTATACTGGTCCCATACGATGGAGGAGCTCTACAAGAAATATGAAAATATGTTTGTTTTCTACTTTTCAGCAGTCGTCCTTATCAAGCTGATAATGGTGTTCTTCCTGTTTTCTGTAAATTCAAAATCTTTGACATGGTATGAAAATATAACACAGCTGGAAGTCAGGAAGCGATATACCGATTTCTTGTTTTCTCGACTCGTCCGGGAAATTAGTCAAATCAAGGAGCGTGAGGTGCGGAAGAAGACTATTAGTTCGATGACTAGTTTTATCAAGGCTCACGACGAGATTCAGGATAAGATTGCGCAGTTTCGGAAGGATGCAGCAATGTTCTTTGTTTTGAATCAAGTTGAACTGGCGCTCTTGGCTGAAGATGTTTTCGATATTGACGGTTGTGATGATTGCAGTTATTATCCGTCAGAGCTATTGATTAATAAACATGAGAAAGTTGGTGAGGATTGAGTCGGCAGAAAAGAAGTCATTTACCTATTTTAATTTATTTACATATTAACCCTTTTTTGTGAAGTATTACGAATATATTTTATTTAAGCAGCCACATCGACAAGTGTTGGTATTTATTTTTATTTAATTCTTTCAGATAAATTAGACTTTCTACCGAGCATCAGCTGAGCTCTGCATAGGTACAGAAGCTTGGAACGTATCGTTACTTAATGCTGGGCTTTTATGAAGTGGTTTAGATGTATACGAAAATTCCAATGCATCTTTCTTGTGGAGGTTCGAAGTTCAATGTTTGGCAGGCTTTTAGGGTACAAGCGTGCACGAAGAGGAACAGGTCTCTTTGTACACCCCCTGTTCGATGCCCTCTGACATCATGAAGTCGTCGGAGAAAATCAGTATATCGAACTTCCTTAACTGCGTTTCTCCACTCTCTTCTTGATGGTATTTTGCATGAGAAACGCTTTCTGAATGTCAATCTAGGAGGAAGTCAGTTAGTGGTCGCAGGTACGAATTGACCATAGGGTTTTGAGGTTCAGGCCCCGGATTCCCTAAATCTGAGGATTGAAAATGTTCCTCCTAGCCAAGGTCGTACTTAGTTTCATTTTTATCGCCAGGTCATAGAGAAGTGTAGAGGTTGGCGGTATTCTCCTTGCTTTAGGAGACATCAGCAAGGCGCTTTTTGTTAGTCCAAATGCTTTGGTCAATGGTATTGCCGGCTTCAACTGACGTTTAAAAACCTTGCGCGTGCGAACACCGGTAAATTATGTATGGATTTTTACAGTATTCGTGGGCTTCAAGCGAATTTCATTTCCTTGTTGTGCAAAATATTCTCCTCCAATTTTGGCACTAGGTTAGTTTAGGTAAGATATGGCTGAGCTGCTGGGGTATAGCTCTTTTAACTCTAGGTTAACCACCGTTAGTCTAAGTCACTGAATTGAGGTAGAAGTAAGGTGATAATATCGTTTTTCACCAGGGTTGTCCCCTACCTTTTGTATGAAAAGATTAAATTTGGGCAGATACTGTCACCATGGCTCTTGGAATAGGCAGCATCGACTTCAAACAAAAGTTCAGCAGAAGTCGCTTTACAATGATGAAGGTTTATCTGTATCTTTCGCCTTGAGGCGTTGGGGCAGGATGCTCGGTTTACTAGGGCTTTCGTGTCTGTTTTATAGACCTTTAACTCTATCTTTTGGAAGCTATAGTTCACGACGTATTTTTGATTCGCTAGCTGCTCTAAGCACTTTTTACTTAGGAGTAGAATAACCTGCATTGGAACCCTGTTAGTCTGAGACCTTCCAGTTAGATATCGGCTTTTATTTGACGGAATGTCACATGCTTCTACTGATTACTTTCGGGCACCTGGGTAGCCCCTCCTTCCACTCTATGTACCTTTGTACAACTCTGCGGATCTAGTGTTGTCGCAGGCCGTTTGTTGAATACTGCCTTGATACCATCTGGTATCAAGGTATGAAGGGGATGGTAGTGGGTTATCAGTACCATATTTTTGCACTAAGTCAAATCAAAATTTTACCTAGTACGACTTAGATCGTTAACAGGTTTCTGGGTAGATAGTGCATAATCTATGGAACAACCTTCAATAGTCAGCAATCTACAACTCATACAACGTCCAACAGCTTAAACAAAAGGTTCATCACCTCCACCTCATACATCCCCAAACTCCCCTTAACCGATCCTTACTTTTTTCTAACCTTCAAGCTAAGCTTATTACAAGACAAATCGACTTTAGTTGAGCCACAAAGCTCCAGTCAGCTGTAGAATTTTTTCAAATGGATAAAAATCTTGAGGTCAGCACCTTTTCGTAACACCGCGGCTTGAGACCCTCAGTTAGCACTCTAGATCGTGCAAAAGATCTTTCATTCACAAACCAAATATTGTTTTTAGCTTAAATTTATTGTTTGTTAATTACAATCGCATCCAATTTTCTGTAGTACAAAAAAGTATACAAAAATGCCGTATCACCCTGTGAACCTAATTTGGAGCTGTTGAAATGATTTATGCATCCAACCCACTTCGGCTGCCTTCCGCGCACGTCTAAGGATTAATTTTTATAAATCTCTCTGAGAGTGTAAGACAAACAAATTTCAATTTCAAGTGTGAACTCCTTAAAATATTTCACCCTAAACGAAAATTTTAATTAAACTTTCAAGAAAAACGAAACTCTTTTCCGGCCTCGGTCATTGCGAGTCCGTTGCGAGCCAAGAGTGAGGATAATTCGATTAAATCCCATGCAGAAATTGCATTTGGCAAGTGGTTGCGCCTGCTTAATGCAAAGTTGATTATAACTAAGCGATCATCGGTAAAAAAAATTAAAGGATTTAATCTCAAGTCGAGAAGCAGCGGAACAAAGTACTTAGCAGTTAACCCGCAGCCCTGGGTACGGTGCAATTTGAGGCCCTTTGGGAGCCGCCCGGTGGAGCCGCGTGGTCTTATTAACGAGGCCTTGTTTGGATCGGATTAAGAACCATAATGGACGGAAAAGTGAATTTTTATCTTGGCAATCCGTGGTCTTGTTTCATTTTTTTTTTGGTTTTTGGTTATAATCAACTGGGATATTACTGAAATGAGCGTGCGCCGCACCGGTATGCCGGTACTCTGCCGCTTGATAACTACTACAACCTTGTCCAACAAGGTGCGTAAGTCCCGCTTCAAATGCAAACTGGTTCCCCCGAAATGATTACGTTCTGCGCCGTTAAGATTAACCAAATTTTTTTTCTTCGCTTGAGTTCTTTAGTACCAAAAAACGAAATTGAGGCACTTCTTCCCATCAGAACTTCTCCTGACAGGTTTTGGCTCGTTTTTGATCGATCACACGAAGAAATTGCTCCTCGATATATATCAAGGAAATTTCATCCCTCATCCGGGGGAAAAGGTATGACTTTCCTCCGTCATGGCTCTAGCGCATCGATTATAATCTAAGACGACCACCCCTAAGAGAATTGTGACATGTCATATGAAGAGCTGACAGTTCGGACTAAACAAAACGAATGAATTCCTGAATACGTCCCCTCGGTCGACCGGTCACCAACCAACATGATTGCTACGACCAGATCGCAGCGAAATTTATTGAAGACTAAGAAATGTGTGTGGTGACTGGGCAAGAACTCCTCTGAAGATCTTCCAGAAGACTGAAGATCAAATGCCGTTGCAGCTTCCGTCGTCGTCCATCCTCATGGATCTGATTGTTGTCCATCCGGACAAATGTCATGTTTTGTGATCAGAGTTTTTCGTCTAGATGCAAATTCCCCCACGGCGATTTTATTCAAATATTTTAATTTGTCGGAAGAGTCCTGTTTTGTGGATACGCAAATTTTTATGAATTGGTTTTTGATTGTTGCAATTTGAATATCAAAATTTTTCTGCAAGTTCTTGTCTTGTAAAATTGTATTCAAATTAGAATCGATATTTTTTTTTGTTGTGGCAGTTCAGCGCCAAAGAAAGACAATTTTTGTTTTTTTGAAGGCATTCGTATTTTTTGGGATATCGACCAAGATATGGGATGAGATAATTTTCTTGAATGAAAAAAAAAAATAAAAAATGATTTTTTTGCATAGAATTGGAACGTTTATTGGATAAAAAGAGATAAGTGCTTGATAGGCACTAAATTACATCCGTAATTTTACGATTAGCATAATTCCATTTTAACTTAACTCGTGATTTTTTGATATCCTAAAATATTTTCAGTAATTTTGAAATGCTTCTTTTTTGTATAGGCAAGGTTTTTATGAATCAATGTCAACCTTTTTAATAACTTAATGGGTTCAATGGGATTAAATATAATTTCCCTATTAAAGAGCATGCAAAAACTGACTCAAATTAAGACCGTTTTTGGATTTAAAGCATAATAACCTTTAAGAGAATTGATCAAGATACCTGATGCTTCAGTAAGAATTTAGGAGTTAGATGAGTCCAAGATATCCCTTTTAGTGCTTCCGGTGTTCCCCATGCGCTTTTCAGTTTTGAAAATGACTGTATTGTCTAATTGGTTTGGTGTGAAGCCTCATTATATGATCACGCCCATGATGAACTGCTATTGAAAGAACTAGTACAGCGAAAGGGGTTGATGCCTGCTTCACGGCATATATCAGATCCGTGCTAAAGATAGCAAGACAACTTCTAACTAGAGACCCGTCACAGTCAAAATTCCTACAGGATACTCACCAAAGGAAGGTCGTCGATACACCTTCTATGGCTATTTATAACCGATGAGCTCATAGAGAAATCTACCTCGTCAAGACTTAAGCCTTAAGACTACGCTGATATAATCGCGATAATGATAACAATCAGCTATGAGCAAGTCATCTATGGCTTAATTTTAACTGATTGCTATCGATAAGTCACAGCTAGTGCATCACAAAAGAACTAAACCAACATTACAATGCTTAGCATTAGCAGGCTGCCGGAAGCTGAAAAAAAGAGGTGACCTTAGAGTTTTCAGTTGAAGAAAAATAGCTGGCCCTTCTTCTTCTTTTTATTTAGTGAGGTATAAGTCGAAAAGTACAACGGACACTCCTTTGGATCATTGCACTACACTCGTATACTTCATATTTGTAGGCCAGACCGCCTCGACTTGACTTTTTCAATAGCACACTAGTCGTCTTTCAGGCAAAGCCTTCAGGTCTGGCCCACCGCCTCGCCTATCTCCCATAAGAGCTCAAGGTCAGGTAAATAAGCCAACAAGTCTCCTGACGTCAAGCTAACAAACGTCCTCTACCACGGTTCAATAATCCTTTGCAGTGTGAAAAGATGTCAATTATTCCAAAAAGTGTCCTGATAACCTGTAAAAGGCGTCACAGGAAGGAATCGCTTAGAGTTGGCCAATCTAGGTATGGACCTCCAGCGTTCGGAGTGGTTAATCCAGGTTCGATTGGCAAATGACAAACTGGTGGGTATCACAATGTTCGGTATAAATGTCAGGGCCGACAAATGCACTGTAATTGGTCCACAAGAGTACCACGTGGATGTTGCCAAAGGGTAGGTATATCTTAAAAGAGCCACCATATCAGGTTAAGAAATTCTACGGCTCTGTGCGCCCGCTGCCTTGCAAAGATCGTTAAACCAAAGTGAAAAAACTACCCATTGCCACACATTCCTCGACACGATAACTTTACAGCCTCAAAGTATATCTTTGAAGCAAGTGCTCCCTTAGTTGGTTATCCAGAGAGCACCACGATTAAGTGACATGTTCGATTTTTCTCCCAGATAGTATGCTCATTTGGAGCTCTCATCAAACTAAAGTGATATTTTTTTTTAAATGTTACATGGACTCATTAAACGATTCCAACGATACCCCAGCCATCTAAATCCGTTCAGGCGTTTAAAAGATACGGGGGGCCAAAGAAACGTACATGCACACATGTGTCATTATATTCCACTACACTTAAATTAAACTTCCAAGAAAATGCCAAACCATTGCGGAATGTCGGTTGGAAAACACTGTACTAACCCAAAGGTCCGTAGTTCGAAACCATTCCACAATATTAAAACAACCTGTCGTTGTAAAGAAATATTATGAGTGTGTTTCTATATTCATTCCGTAGAAGGAATAGACAGTAAATGCGTTTCTTTATTCATTCCCAAGTTTCGAATTGACAGATGAAGCGTTTCTTTATTCGTTCGGAATATTCGAAATGTATTCTTTTTAAACTACCTCTTGAGGTGGAACACTTTTAGAATAAAGGGAATTAACCTTACTAATATAACATAATATAAATATACTACTGTCATAATTGTGTCATTTGGCAAGAAAACGGCAGCCATGGCCCTTGGTTTAAAAGTATTTCTAATAATAATCCAGATATGGATAATAATAATTTCAAATGGATCCCAGGGGACATCAAATGTCTAATCTTATTATAGTTTACATATAGGTCCCACAATATTTTTAAAATACACAACTCTTTTGAATAAATCACAATTTTTCTTCAGTTTGTTTACTGTCATTCCCGGTGCGTTTCTTTATTCATTCTATTCCGAATATTCCATCAACTATTCTTTTTATTCTATTCCTTCTATGGAATGAGTAAAGAAACACACCCTATATTAATGTGCTCAAAATCCTCGCTAGGAATAACTCAGTTAGGCGATTTTAAAAGCCTACTTTCTAAGTCTTAAAAAGACCTGAAAATAAGATACAGTGACAAAACAAACAACAACTCTCATTCCCATTACACTCTCTGTCTAATCTAAACCTATCCATGCTGGAGACAAATGTAAGATGTAAAGCGACCAGCATCGAAACAACACTAAAAATTTTGCAGACCTTAAAGTCCCTAGATTATCCATAATATTGTGCAATAATATTGACCAAATTGACGGTTGCCTTCTTTGCCCCGGACAATCTTTCATCGACCTAACATTGATCTACACCACAACGGTCAAAGATCGAGGACTCCGACAGATCATGGAAAGAGGGGCTATCGATCATAGATCTGATCTTCCAAGAATCATGAGGTGATACTTCGAAAGATTGTCTATGAGCTTCAAAAAGGACTCCATTTAAGGAGTTCTTGTTGCACTATTAGGACAAGACAATGGGCCTCCTTTCTGTGAAACAAATTAAAAATTATGGCAAGAGCGAAAAAACTGAAAAGCAAAGGAGACATGGATGTCCTAAACCTAAAAACCTAAAAGCAAAGAAGACATGAAGTATGAGGCTTTACTCAGGCAGATATCCAGCTTCATATACTGAAGTTTTGATAAAGAAGTAGCAGCACACTACACATTCTAAAATGTGCCGTGTATGTCTTGCCATCTTAATGAAATACGACACAAAATAATTTAATCTTCCCGAGTAAAAATAAAATATAGCCCAACAACGGGGAACACCAAAGCAGTCCTCGACCATGTGAAGAGCATCAGAAGGTTGGTTGCAGGATAGTACGGCCGTACACCACACACCCACAAAAGTTATACGGCCATGATATATTCCTTAAAAGCCAAGCGGCCGCTGTTCGCCCGCGGTAAGCCCATTTTTTATTTTTACTCGGGTTACTTTTAATCAAAAACATTTTCCAATTATTTGAAATTATTTTATTCAATTAAAACTAAATTCATGAAAACTTGACCATAGGGTTTTTAGGTCTTTTTCTCCGAAACTTCTAACATCGATCAGGCTCTTGTCCATGAAAGCCATAAATGTTTGCACATTTCAAAATTAAAGGCAATAAATTTACCACAATTATCCTCGTTAATCAGAACGAACCTCATGCCTACTTCAACAATAATAATAAAAAAAAATACGAAATCTTTCATAAATTACAAATTAGGACACCTGAGATCCTTTAATCGTTAGCGCCGACCAGCATCTTAAAAATGATTTTGATACCGCAAAGTGGATCACATTACAGGTAATGAAGACATTTCCAAGTAATTTCTTCTTTAGTCACTGCGCAGGACAATAAGAATCCTTCGATTCGGTCAAGGCGCACACACCGCCCTGGAACAAAAGGACAACTAATATGGGCAGGAACGGTCAAGTATAAAAAGAAGCCGCCACGCGATCTCTCCTCTGTCTTGATCTCCTTGGGTCTGTTTGTGTCGTTAAAGATCGTGGCATTTAAGATAATATAAACGTTGGCCCCCAGATGGGGCGATGATGATGAATCTTGTGCCTTGTGTGTTGTACTGTGTGATCCTCAAAAGATCCTCGCACTTTATCTTCGCGACGAAGACGGTATGCCAGAAGGAAGACATCAGACAGAGCCGGGGATCATGTGTGCTCCCGCTGTGATCGTGGATTTTTGCAGATCACTCCTGGTCGTCACCTGTTAAGGTGTCCAGCGATGAACAATGAGCTACAAATTATGTTTGCTTAAGGGCGTTGCTAAACGTTTTAGGGCTATACCAAGGTTAATAGTTTTGTGTATTTGTTTTCACGGATTTTTTTTTTTAGTTTTAAATATTTTTTTTGCGGTTTTGAGAATTTTGTTTCTAAGAACTGATCACACCCTTGAGGGAAATTATGACACTTCAGGTAATTTTAAGGGAGATTTATTGCTTGCGTGTATCTTACCTAAGGTTTTATAAAATTTACATTTTCCATGAAGTTTTGTGTTGGTTTAGCAAATAAAGGCAGACTTAACGTCTCTATAAATCCTCCCAGTATATCACAACTAAAATAAAAAAAAAGGGAAATTTTCATCGTTAAATAATTTCTTCATAATTCCCGTGAAAGCAGTGGGAGGGCTTGAAGATAGTTTATCAAAGGAAAAATGTAATTTTATGCAAATTTACTTGAAACCTTATCTTAGAAAGTGGGTGTACACCTCAGTAATTTTATGCCAATCAAAAGTCAACGGAAGCGTATCATAACGAACGTAATATCTCCGTGAAGGATGTAAGTGCGCACATATGACTTCTTATTCAGGCCAAACAGATGTTCACTGAATTTCGTTCACATTCTTCACTTTTTTATTTTTATTTTTTTATTTTTGGATTTGAATCCCTTTGAGAAATCAGGTCCGCCTACGCAATTTGATAAGGGAAGAGGTGGCCTAATAAATCGTACCGCAAATATTTGATTTCTTGTCAACAGACTAAGTCAACACCAATTCTTTTTTTTGTTGGCTGCTTTTTTGGAAATTTATTTGTAGTATTTCTCTTTCTTTCTATCTGGAGATATTAAGTAGAAAGAACTCTTGGTTGTGGTTATATTTAGAGGTGTAGATCACTAATTTATCTTTCCTTGTAAAATCTCGCCATGATCACTTTACAGAACAAATCTCAAGATCAAGATCATCTGATCCTGTCTTCAAGGTCTTCCAAAACTTCTTTATTGTCTGCATTAAACAATAGACCAAAAAACCCCCAAGAGAAACTCGCTTTCAATTAACGAAAGGTAAAGGACACGATATAGTCACTGCACTCTCGGATGTACTGAGATCTTTGTAAGAACTGCACTTCCGGCCGATGAATACATATACTCGTATATAAGAAACTGCACTCTTATACGTACAAAGGACATCCTTTCGGAAAAAAGACTTCACACTATTCACTACCGATCTGTATGGTACACTGTTGATCGGACGTCCGTCCCGACTGGAGAATATTCAATTTTTTTCTTCTTATTTTTAAATTTTTTTTCCTTGATGAAAATTTATGGACCATACCGGTTGATTCTCCGCTCACAAATAAATCTCTTAAAAGTCCTTATTGTCCTGGTTGCTATAAAAATTATGATACCTTTGTAAAATGGACAATAGAAAATGGACTCGTTGTTGTGCGGATCGAAAGTTCTAAGGTGTCCAAGGAGATCGCACACTTTTAAGAAATATTTTAAAAATCTTTAAGGAATCATCAAAAGGACATTCGAAACTCATCATTACCTATATCTCTTAGGCCCTATGGCTGTGACTAAATTTCTTTTGTTGCAGAACTAGAACATTATCACCTTGGAATTGTTACAATGGACGAATTTTAAAGAATGTGCAAAAGCATGAATTGTTTATGCTTTACGCTAATTGACTCAAGCCCATTGAAATAATGAAGAGAGTTTACGGCGGCGTTGTGCTAAGGTAAAAAGGACACAAAACACTGCGGGCGTTTTTATAATTGATTTCATGCGAAATAAATTTAGCGGCAATTTTAAAACGCTTGTTGACAAATACCAAATGTCCTTATTGTTGATTTTCATTAAGTTTGGCACTTTTTTTTTCTGAAACTGAGGAATTTATAGGGTGGTCGTCTTTTTCGGAGGTTTCAGATGTCTGTTAAAGGCGGTGAATGACCAAAGTAGAAAACAAAAGAATCAAAAATCTTCTTTGTAGTGGTATTCATTTTTTGTCGAGCAGTTCCTTTTGTTATAAAATCCAATTACGAAAAACTGCTCGATAGTACAGCTTCTAACAACAAGCCAATACTTAGGGGAGACACTAAATGGCAGACGCTATTTGAAGTCTTGGTATGGGAACATGCCTAAACATCGCTATTAGAGCACTCCATTTTTCGGCAATCAGTGCGAGGGACTAGCACTGTCAACGATTTTTGGGCTAGTGGGATTGGATTATCGGTCAGGTTCTGGCTATTGGTGAACTTGCGGATTGATGTTAGTAGACTTTGTACTGTGATTAAACTTATCATACTCTGATTAAACGTAATAACTCGAGGGTCTACACTTTCAGAAGGTTCGTCTAGTGTCGGATAGCAACGAGACCTGACGCCTCTTCTTTTTTTTCTTCCTGTGAAGGTTTGGATCTAAAATTACTACGGCCACCTCGCTTGGCCTACCTCATGTTTGCTGGCCAGACCTCTTTAACTGGTTAAAAAGTCTGTCTACTGACCTCTTGAATAGACGTGACTGTTCGAGCACTCTACACGATAACATTTGTAATGAATCGTGATTCATTTCTAACAATACCTGTCCCAAAAAAGCTTTAGAAAAATAAATATTCATTTCGAAGCTTTAAAGCTTCCTACACCGGCGAGCTGTCCACCTATAAAAGAAACCGCTTCACCAGGCCAAATTCAGTCTTTCACCAGACTCGTTCCGGAGAGTTCATCTTCTCCGGTTCTATACCGTTTCTTCTCACAAAACCCTAGACAATGCAAGAGCTCCCGGCTACCTTAGCTTAAAAATGAGAAGAACGCACCATTACACATTTACATCTTTGTTGGCTTAGAACGCTTTGAAGCGTGTGTTTCTTCTCATTTACTGCGTTCGTTCTTGTTCTTTCAGCAGGGGGTTAGGCAGTAGAAGCGACCCAAGTTCAATAAAGCTCAGTTCAATCCGCATAAGTGGTTTCACCAGCTGGCATGCTCAGTACCTGAAATTGTTGTTGCTTCCCAGTGGGAAAAATTGGGAGCGCTGCGCAGGGGAGCTTATTTTGAGCGCTGTGAAATATGCTCCCGAGGGAGCTTTACTGCAGTTTTCATAAATTTATTAGAAAAAGAGAAAGGGGAAATTATCTTCGTGGCCATAAAATGTGACATTAGCATACTCAATATCCCAGCTCTCGTTCGATACGGAGGCCAAGCAGTTTTGGGAAAGGTTAGAATTTAGTTGGGGAACTTTTTTAGTAAAGCCACGCTCGTGGTTGAAGGCAAAAGGCAATTGCAAAGGATAAACAAAATAAAAACTTTTCGATACCAGATCACATATGCGCTTCTTTATATTGCTCCTAGAACGCTTTTGAGGAGCATAAAAACATATGCTCCAGTGAAATAACAAGCAATGTTACAAAGTATATGGAACTGGTATTGGAACGGAAGAGCTGCAAGCTTTTTAAAGAGTGCTCAAACATGACTATTGGAGCACTCCATTTCCCGCTTGGGTTTTCCACAGAAGTTAGAAATGCAAAAGGCACTGGAATGCCTTCCTATTATTCCAGTTTATTACTTTCTCGAACTCAGGTTTGATTTTTCCTGCGTTCAATATGTGAAAATGTATCGGAAATGGTTTTAAATTTGAAGTATAGTATACACCAACTTCCTCGGACTGAAGTATAGTATACACCAACGTAATTCGGCCGGCGAAGCCGGGTTATTATATGATTTAGTGGTAGACTTCCAGCTGGGATTAGATAGAGTGAAAAGATAGACTTCTGTAGGTAGTAGATGAGTTTGAAATTAATATATTAAGGAAAACAAATACAAATGACATTAAAGGACACAAATGCAAAGGGCATAACGTAAAGATACAAGTGGGAACAAACTAACCAACCAATAATTCACTAAAGATGGTTTCAGACAAAGTGTACACTGTCAGCACCATTTTTCAAGCTAGCTTAGAACTGTAATCCGAAAAAAATCCCAAACAAGAACAATATGAAAAAATCAACACAAGCATAGCCTGCGCAGATTGCATAGCAATCATTGCCCGAAACATATAGGACCCATATTGCAAGAATAAAAATGATAAAGGTGATCGTAAAAAGTTCGTGGCGTTTTTTTTTTGTAAAATTCAATTGGATATAGTGTTAATTGCTCTGTGGTCGAAATCTAAGTCCATACCAATATCAGCACAGCTAACAACTTGCTCAATTTCAGCAGTTTTCGGTTATTGGACGGCCAGAGCACAATTCACAATTACCAGAACGAAATCGATCATATACTCGTAGTACACAAGCCAAATCTAATCCCAATCCTACACAGCGTTTTTCCCTTTTTGCGTAAAAGAATATTGCAAAATATATCGCAACTTATCATTATTTTTCAATGCAAACAACTTTCCAACTACCGCACCAATTTTGATGTAGCACTTGACCTGTCACTTTTCAAGCGAGTTATCAGTGGTGTCGCTGCGATCAGTGGTTCGTGACTTATTTGAAATTAGCGCCATCTATCGGAAAAACGTTCCGATATTTTTTCTTTATCTAATATTTGGAGACACATAAGATGATAGACCACCAAAAATGATCTGGAATAAAGCAGAAACTATGTTTAGAGATATGTAGAACCCAAAATAATACATACTTTACTTAAATATTCAACAGAAAAAATTCTTAAAACTTGTTTTCCACCTAAAAAATTCAAACAAACACTTCTAAATTAAAAATATAAAAACATCTGTGTCTACACTATTGATCGCAATCTCATTTTTCACACCTTTCCACCGAACTCGGACCACAGTATAAAAATTCATAAATCAAAGAAGTAGTTTCACATCCCCCAGTATTGTGGTCAACAGGACTAACAATAGCTTGCCAAAAATCGACAAAGAAACTATAATAAAGCGCTCGCAAAATAAATGAATCTGAGGTTGACCACAAACAGAATAAGAATCGTGCAAAATAAAGATTCGATCCCTGATTACTATCGACAGGACAATTGAAAAAAGATGGACGCTATAGAAGGAAGTTCGGACCATGGTCTTCTAAAATATTGTTTGTACGACTTAGATGGATTCGTCAGTAGCAAAATCTAAGGAAACAGTTATGGAAGGGAGTTTGAGTGGTAAAAAAAAATTAAAAATATTTTCGATTATATTTTCATAATATCAAAGATAAAAAAGAATAAAATTGAAAAATCATGAAATCGATTAAAACTCCGATTAAAGGTCGGAAAGGGTGTTTTGAGGATGTTTTGACCATCATCCCTGGGCGGCCTTAACGCCCTGAAAACAAAAAAAAACTGAAGCATCATCAAAACAAAAAGCCGGCATCGAGCTGCATCCTCCGAAGGACATAAATAATTCATAAAAAAGGTGAATTTTGCATATTTTTATCTTCTCGTTCAACCCGCAACTGCGGTCCCATCCTTAACGACTTAATTGACAGGAAAATTTTTACTGTGTCATTACACTGACAGGCCTTTCGAAAAACTCAATTAGATTGGCTGAGAACCCGTCGTAGATGAACGATTTTATTGGACTAATAAATAAATCGATTCCTTGAAAAGGACGGTTGTTAAGTGGCTCTTTTCTCACCTGAAATTGTCATTAAATCTAGTGGTTTTTGTCTAGCGTGGTATAGTCTGGAAGTGTTTCTACTCTTTGGTTAAATTTATGAGACCAGCGAGAACAAAAGATAAGACCCTTACATAAAATCAAGGATAACAAAAGGATATTTCGTAGGGTAAATGAATTTGGAATGAATATTTTCATAAAATTTATTTCTCCATTCCAAGAACTTATTTTTTACTAAATATTACTTTACAAGATTATTGCATCAAAACATGTTTCGTTCTTAATATCCTTGATAAATTGATTTTAAACAACATTTCTGGGTGCAGCCCTGATTGCACAGAAGCATCACACTTCAACATTGTAATCAAACCTCTCAACGAAATTCCTGAACCTTTGGCTTACCCAATGCCCAACAACAAGAAATATACCATTAAAAAAGGATTTAATCGTCTCACATTTTCATATTAACTCGAGTGCATCAAACTTTGGCAAGAATTTAGATTATCCCCGAAAAAGATCACAACATATTGTGGCGCTTCTGCGGCGTGCATCTTTTGTTTTTTTGCTGAACAGAAACAGGAAGAAAAATTTCACGTTAAATACCAACTGCAAGTAATAACCGGGTATCAACTCTAATTACAATTTGCATCCTCATCAGAGCAGCTCAATGGGCTTGCGCGATTGGGAGCAGTTCATTTACGAGATCCCAGGAAGGGTAACAAAACTAATCTGGATAAGGTCGAGCAAACTCTCTGCCAAAGCCATCACACACTACCACCGCGCGTAAGAGGATCAGAAAAGTATATGCGCTAAAAAAGTGAAAAACGAAAATATCCCAGAAAACGACACATCCAAGGAACACATCTCATCCCGAAAATTAAATGGAATTAAATCAGGGCTTAGCACGCAACCACATACGATCTGGGTGCACATCTTAGCGTTAATCCTTTCATCGAGTATGTTCATCCCGTATAATAAGTGGCGATCGCGCGACTCGTCGTCCGTCGTCCACCAGGTAACCACGAAAAGAGCTCTCCATGTTCTCTGCCAGCGCCAAATGATCGAGGGAGCTGTGCGCGAGGAAATTGGTTCACTCGCCATCATCCCGAGTCTTTTTCGCTTTTTTATTTTAATTTCATTAAATTACACAGAATGTTACCAAAGTGCAAGGTAACCTGTGATCTGCGATGCATCTTCATACATCAGTGGCGCGGGATCGTCTGATTTACAGCAACAACATCGGCGCGACACTTTGCTTTCCAAAAGCCTGGCATGTATCCTCGCCAAGGCCTAGCAGCTAGCCCATCGGTTCCCCATCTAACTAACATAAATTGGCCATGGGTTTTAATTGTTTAAATCTAATTCAACGTGTCCAATCACGGGCGTAGGTGATGAATGCATCCTTGCCACGCGATAGAACCAATGCGCATTGAGTGTGCATTGGTAAATCGATGCGCAGGAGGATAGATGAGCTTCTTGCAGTTCAGCTTCCTGGGCTAACCATAGTTGTTGCGCACATAAATATATTTGCGTGATTCTTGGTAATTAAAAATGTTCAGCTTCCTGATAACATAACTGATATCTAATTAAAGGTTACACACCTAATTGAGACGAAAGATTTTACATGTACGATAAAAGTATTGGTCGCACCTAATTCTCACTACTCTTTTTACATTGGTAGCTACCGAAGATGATATGGCTGCTTCTAGATAATAAAATATTTCAGGAAAAATGTCTAAGTGAATTACCTGAGACTTGATAAAATTGGATGCACATTGGAGATACACATGGACCAGTAAGAGTCTTCTATCGATACTTGCCCAAGCACCAAGCTAATAAATGGGCAACCCTAACGTCCACCATCTATTTGGTAAACTTTTTTTATCGTTATGTTGAGTTAAATACACTCTTTCGCTTTGGGACAATTACAATAAAAGCTTTCAAGACCAGTCATAGCCGAAGTACATTAGGAAATTCAACAAAGAGACCAATTAGTGATTCGGTGGGAGACCACCCAGAAGTATTACTCATTTATGTAAACTTAACGGCCCCCCGCATCTCGGATCACTTTCGTATTGACATTGAAGCTAAGTAATCAGGCATTGTGATTAAATATGTAACTGAGCATTGACTCCTCATAGATAGTAAAGGATTTCCGAGTGTTCGGATCGATTTTCCAGGGAATTTCTAGAGCAGCACGTTCTTAAGTGTGGAAGTGATCCTCAATTCGTTCACCGAAGCGATCTTCTGTCCGATATTGCACCAAATTCTTGAATCGTAGCCCGTTCAAAGATCAGCATCTGTAGCACTGCAGTAGACATGAGTGGGAGTAGCACCAGGTAGTACATTTTTCCCTTACACGATGGAAAATTGTACTGAGACCTCAATTATTTTGAATGTCCCGGTTCAAAAATAATGTCCTACTGGTATATGAGCTGTATCGAGATAAATGAGGCGAGGTGGAATTATAAATTATACCTAGTAGGGAGGCAATTGTTACTTCTTTGTGGCAGCAAATTTTGCAACTTGAAATTAGTGGAGGCGGGATTGCAAAATATAAATATATGTACATTGTGGGAGGCCTAGATTTATTTTCTTGCGTTTAAGGCGTATTAGAATTAAACTTATAAAAAAGCTCTTCATTGGTAATTATTTTCTTTATTTTTTTTTTAATTTGCTTCTTTTTATCATTCCGAACCATTACAATAGCAACTCAGCTCATTTGAAGTGTGACATTGTACTGGCTCAAAAGCAAAAAGAGGCTCCCTAAATGCCTTTCGGTTCCTGGCTAATGCCCTCCAATTACATAACTAAATCTACCTCAACGGAGTTCATATATCGCTTTTTTAGTCGTCTTGAATTTCGCCAAATATTGTACGTAGTACTTTTTCCTAAAAGTGCATTATTATTTCATTTGGGATGTATTTTCCTGCTTCGATTAAAAAGTGTTTAGGGATATTTAAGACCCTTAATTGAGGCATAAAAATACATACAATAGCCGCGTTCTTTTTACACCGTGATCCAGATCAGATCAGCCGAGCATAAAAGAACGGACTTGGATCATGGAAGAAATTTAGTTTTTTACAGTTGTAGTTCTGATTTTTGATATGTTCTGTCGCAATTTATATCAGTCTCTAAAACTTATTAAAAATATTTCTGATTGAAAAAGAATTTATAAAAATGTTTATTTGACTTCCAAAATTAGCAAAAGGTAGCTTTCAATCATTTTTCCAAATAAATTTATGAAATTTTGCAGAGCTACCAACCCTTAAAATTAAAGAAAACAGAACCAAATTATAAAAGCTCTGGATTTTCCAATGAGATGTGTCTTGGATATGGTTGTTACACAAGCTATTTTTGTATCACAGATTTTGATCCAAATCTCTTTTGGATCAAGCTATTGTTGTTGATTTGCTTGAAAGTTAATGATCTGAGTAGGATCACGGTGTAAAAAGAACGCAGCTAATGTGTAAAGTCTTACTATGGAAAATATTCATGCCTGAGGTAAACTTGGAGTTAGCTTGAATTCTGACTCTTATGCAAAATGTACTCGGTACTCGATTCTACCCTATGAACACGGATATGAGAAAAGTACTCGATCAAAGGTATCGAGTACTGATATGAGTAGAATTGAAAGCCAAATACTCATATGAGTAAAGAATCGAGTAACGTGTTAAGTCTTGATAACTAAAATTATTGACAAGCTTAAGTTATAGCAGAGTGGTAAACAAACGATGTCGATTAGTTTGTAATAACAACAGGAAACTGCAGGACATATTTAATCGCATATGCGAACTGCAGTATGATTATAATATCCACAAAGTTTCTGCCTACAATCAGCGAGATTATTAAGATGGCTTCTAGAAAAGTTAGCAAGTGGTCCAACCGCTAATCCAGAAAATACAGAACTGATGCTTTTCATTCATAAAACAAAAAAGTTGGTTTTCTTACAATTAATAGCTGATAACTCAGCCTACCTCGATCAGATTTCGCATGTTTCCTGTGTTTGCCGACGGTTTACCGTGTTTCCCTTGTTTCCTATGTATGTTTTTGTTTCTGTGTTTGTATTTGGATATACCAATTCTCAGCAGAATCGCGACATCATCTCGACCTAACCAAAATGTACTGTGATGTCGATGTTCTGCAAGGTTCAGCTTTGCCAACCGTTCTTTTCCTAGTCTTTTAATGATCACCTTAAAACTTTGCCGATGACGGTTGGGTTAATAATGCCTTGCGTTAGTCTCGCAAAAACTCGAGAATGGCTGAATAACTTTATCCGTTTTGTTCGCCAAAATCCAAGGGTGGTTGTACAAGTTATAGGAAAAACACAAAGGAACAACTAAAAAATCGATGTACCAATACAAATTTTTAACCTTTAAATTGCTCATATCTTCAAAAGTAAAGGCCGAAGTATAAAAATTATTTGGACATTATTCATTGGACTCTCCAAATTTCTTTAAGTTCATAGGGTGGAATCGACACTTTTACAAGGTGAGAGTACTCTGCTCAGATAGGTGTTAGTAATTGGCGTACACTGGCTCATGGAAATAGATTATACGGTTACAAAAATACAGGGTTACATGTAAAACTCTACCAAAAAGTGTTTGGTCACGAACGTTGACTAATAACAAAAGCAATCGGTGGAAAATACAAGTGGGTAACTAGAAAACCCGTCGTTGAAATATCTTTGACGAATGATTCCAATTATAATGTCTTGGCATTTCGGAGTAGGCTAATGTTGTAGATGGTGGTGATCATCTTTTTGTAATGCAAGTCTGATCACATCATCGATTTCATCCGATATTATCTTCTCAATCATCCAAATGTGAATATGTACGTTTGGCAACTCGCGGTTATGTGACGGCGATCGATGGGTGAATTAACTCTTGTCAGATTTCCATCCAATGAGGATTGTACGTGAAGGTGAACAAATTTTGCAAACATACGACACAGCATCTTGACCGTTTTCATAACCGATGTACGTTGACATCTCGAAGGTCCCGGAATGGAGTTTTGCCTGGATCTTCTTGATCGCGAAATTATAACGGTATTCACCTTGTCAAAATATTATGGGATATCGCAACGCATCATATGATCGGTGATTTTAGTACACACGCTGGAACTGATCGTTTCGATGACGATAACGACGACATCATCAATTCTTGGCGATAATTGAAACGTCTTACCTTTGCCTCTGCAGGGGTCTTATTGGCTCTGATTACAATTTTGTGATTATCAGATAGCATTAAAATGTTGGTTGTATTGATGAAAAAAATTTGCAGTTGGTTACCACAATTGGTTTTTTCGCTGAACTGTAGTTTGAATAACTCTGATCTTATCCTCGTGGTAAAAAATAAGATATTTTGGTCACTTAGTCCTTCATATTTTAAATTACAAGATTTGTGTATTCAATTCGATCAATATTTTTTATGTGTATTGAATGAGATTGAGGAGTTCAGTGAAAGTGGGTTCAGCAATGTATAATCTTCTCAATGACTAAGAAATAGAGACTATTCGGTGACGGCTGTGCTTAAGCCGAGGCTCGAGAATCGCCTTTGCGTTTTATTTTTTGTCTAAGCTTAGGTGTCACCCTTTATACACCCAGGCCGTTATGTCGTTACGTTATGTTGCAATGTCTTGTAGTAAGATTAGCTCGAACATAGAAGAAGATATGATAGGTTAAGAATGTATTCTCTAGAATGCTTGATGAGGATTGAGTGAGCCTCGTGTTTGAACTCTTAGATGTTGTATGAGTTCAATAGTCAGAGTTAGCAGCAGGCAGCATAGTGAGCGTGAAATGCCTCCTGAAACAAGAAAACTCCGCTAACCAGCCGACACAGGCTGTGAAGCATTCAGTACCAGGTGAACAAAGAGGTGCCCTCCGCTAGGTGAAAACCCAACTTAGGCAGAGCTGTGTGGCTGTGCAAAGTCCCCTCGCCAAATCTAATGGTGATGGTACCATTTGCTCTTTAACTTATTAATTTATCCACCTACTTTCCTACCATTATTAAGTTCAGTTTTGGAGAAAAGTTATACCACAGGGACTGTACTAACGAAATAAATAACCTTCTGCCTCTCGACTATGTTTTCCCCGCAACACAAGAATTTACACAAGATTAAATTTTGACCCAAGGTAGAGCAATTCGACTATGGGACCACCTTCCATAATCAATATTCCCAAGCTCATTCAACATCCAACAATTCAATCAATGAGGTTTCAATCGTTTCCGTCTCATGCATTCCCCAAACTCCTTTTAATCTATTATTTCCTTCGTTAAGCTCACTACTGGACATTGCACCATCACTTGCCGGACTTGACAGACTGGTAGCATAAAGGATGACACCTGAGCTTAGAGTTTCATAAGTTGAAAAATAAGATACACGCCATTATCGACACTCAATAACAAAAATGAAGAATTGGTTTCGATTCCAGACCGTTTAATAATTGCCACGCTTCTCCAAGGACGTCCCATTTGGCGGGGCGACCGGTAAATTAATCGCAAAAAAGGTTTTAATGCAAATTTCCAAAATGTCATAAGCAAATTTTTGTCGTAAGTCAAAATTTAATTAAAAAGTGCCCGTTACAGGACAAAGCTGCCACTTAATTGCCACTAATTTATTGCTCCTTCATTCCGCAAAGTAATTGTTAATTGATTTTCCGTTGTGATTGATGATTTTTCTCAATAAAATTAACTTTATGCAAATCGTTTACATAATAAAACCAGGCAGTCGGGCGATCGCTGTCAAAAACTGTTAAGCCACTTAAGTAATGCCATGTAAGTTACAAGAACTGCTCCTTAAAAATAAAACCGCGAAAAATTATAAGTATACAAACCCCCGAGGTCCTATTTAGCATATAACGAACCTCTTTAGTACTCTACTTGACCAGCATGCATCCCAGCAGCAGCACAATCAGGTAAGTTACTTACTGCATACAAAAATCTTCCGTTGAGCCAATATGACCGCCGCGCACTTAAGTTTAAGACGCGCACCATTAACAAAGTCTTAGAGCGGATAATTTCTCCACGGCGCATGCGTGTGGTCTGATTAAATCTCACCTGAATTCCTGTAGAACACGGTGTTGATGGTGGAATTTGGTAACGTTCAGTGTCTTGATGATTATCAAATGGTAATCTTTACAGTGATCACCTCCACCTCTTGCCCAATGGGTTGGTTCGTGTTATTAATAATATTCAATTAGTTACGGGGGATTATGGCTGGGTAGCATGGCGCTACGTATTTTATGGGACCTGATCTGATCTTGTCGATTTGGGGGATTGTTAAAGGGTTTTTATTGCTTCTTTTGTTTCTCGTCTTTTGGGAGGGAATGGAACTTCCTCCATTCAGGAGAAATGTGATGACAGTTTTGGATTTTGAATTAAATATTTGGAATATTTTTGGGAGCAACGGATTCGAGTTTCAGATAACAGCTAAAGACAATTAGAGCTTCTGTTTGTAATCAGATAATAAGGGATGAATGTTTCTGAGAAATTATCATTGATTGGGTATGTTGTTATAAAAACAAACAACAAATAGCCAAATAAATCTCAAAATCGAATGCAGTTTTTATTTTACTAAAAAATCTCACAAAAACAACACATCACATATTTAAGCAAACGAAAAGATTCATGCTTTTTATCTTCAAAAATTTTATACCCCCATAGAGTATTCCGACAATGTCAATTTTTCCTACAAATAGGTTTGGCAGTTTCATCAATAGTACACAGGAAAGACGACGGAATAAAATCAGCGAAAAGAACAAACAAATGATTGGTCAAATTCAAATTGTAAACCAACATGCACGCATGTAAACCTATATCACAAATAATTCCTAAACAGCCGGCTCGCGCTAGAGTGACATAATTGAAATATTCAATAAGCATAATACATGACATGACAGACTGGCAGTGCAAAGTATGATTCCTGAAGAGCTTAGATCTACCAAATAAAAACTAGTTTGGATGTGGGTTAGACTCTTTCGGTCCACACGATCAACTTCCCAGTATGATAGATGTTGAATATTATGATTGGATATTTTAATAATAAATGAACAATAGGCAATATAGAATATATGTATAATACCGAGAATTGTTTATCAATATTTTCGCTAAAATGTCAAACTAAATGTGCGCACTTACAAGATTAGGATGACGGAAATGTATATAAAATTGTTGTACTAATGGTTTTCGGCACCTCAATGAAGTTGATATAGTTTTTAGTTCGCGCGGTGTCGTGCAGGTACAAAAATCACTTACGCCACTTAAATAAAAAAACGGCTCGACCGAATTTTATGAAAATTTTTTCAGATCATATTTCGGTTAATACGCTTCAAACGACACCTCAACGAAGTCGATATCAGTTTTGGTTCGCGCGATATCGTGCAGGAAAAAATGACCACATCCGTACGCACACACACACTTCCTCCCAAATTTTTGCTTAAAATGCTCCTGGGACCTTGAAAGATGAAAATACGTTGAAATTTTCGATTTCGATTTTCGGACCGATTACAATAACTTCCTATACTGGGAAGTTAAAAAGGGGTTGGATCAAATCACAATGCTCACCTATTTTAGGCACGGAAAACATATGGGAATGCCATTTAAGAGGCTAGTTTTAGTCCTATCACGTTATACCAGTTGTCCATTTTTATTATGCACATATTTTTTAATACTCAGGTTCTTTTGTGTGGACCAATAGAATTTAGAGTTAGAATCCTTTTGTATTATCGACGATTGGAAGCCCTATCAAAAAATAATAGCGAAATGCAAATGACAATCTTCCTAGTAGTATATCAATATCATCCCTCATACTTCCCTTTCACGTTCCCCTCTCAGTTGCAGTCAGTTTTGGAATTTCGCAACATCACCTTTTAAGAATAAGGTTCGTATCTTCGCTGGAATGAGAGCTTTTAAGTTCCGTTTCCCCTCAGAGCTTTCAATAATAAGGTTTGTGTCTTCGGAAGAATAAAAGCTTTTTAGGGGGATTTTAACTTTGAGGAAACTTTGGTATCGTTTTGCGCTTGCTCATATGATGTGCTTTTGGAGCTTTTTAGCAAACTTAGTATGAAACCAGGCAGGAAGGCATGGTTGATCTTGCGAAACTGCTTGCGGAGCTATGTTCTCTGTCGAACTTCCTTTACGCGCCTCGTCATCTCTCAAAGTTCACTTACACGGGCAATTTTTCGCAGCAGTAATGGAGCAATCTGGAGCAATTAAAGCCACGACAACATTGAGCGATATTGATCAAGTCAAAGAAACTAGACCCACGAGCAATTTTATTGAATAACTATCGCTAAGTATGGACGACGTTTTTATGGCAGTCGGTGGCTTGAAGCACTTTTATTATCATGAGTCAAAAGCAAAAAAAGGAGAAAAGGAATAGACGTATTTGGGTGTTACTTTTTTTTAGCCCGCAAGAAAGTGTAAACAATTTTTGTATGTGGAGAAAACCAAGTTCACCCTTTGTACTACCAGTTTGTTTTGTAATTAAGGTCTGGGGTGCTCAAGGGGGGTGCTGTCGATGAACCTTACGTACCTCTAAGAGGTTGTACGAGTTGGGAAATACTGACTGTAGGAGATCATTCCACAGCCGAGCAGCTCATTCATAAACGAATTTCTAGATCGTATTGCGGCCGAGCGGGGGAAAGTATTACCATGCAGGCGAGAGGCTCTTAGTGGACACTCGCTTCGGCAATAGCGATAATGTGAAGAGAAGGCTGCTACATTTCTTCGTTGGCTTAAAGGAATGAGTTTGATGACATGATTTTGCACTTTGTCGAGGCAAGGTGGCTTTTGGGGCGCTTGTCTAGATATATGAACTGTATTCAAGGTGGCCCACGAAAATTTGAATAAGGTCTGATCTACTGTTCGTTTCCTGCTTTGCTGTGATCTCTTCTCTGCTCTATGCTCTGCTTTCTGCTCCATTTTTGGCTCAGCTCTGTTCTGGTCTCTGCTATTCTCTCTGTTGCGCTCTCTGCTCTATTTTACTTTAGTATGCTTTGCTTTAGTTTGGATACTGGAATATATAGTATTAACGGCCCTGTCTAGTCGAATTGGGAATCTGGTCTTGTTATAAACTAATAATTATTAAGAGAGGAACATAGTCATGTGATTTGGTTCCCATCTGTGGCACAGTACGTTTGAAATAATGCATGTTTAATTTCTCTCCTTTTATAATAAATCCTAACAAAAAGGACGAAAAATTTCGTATTAATATATACATAGATTGAATAACTAGAGATCATGTGGGTCATCATCAGAAGTCCGTAGAAAATCCGTTGGGTACTAAAATCTCGTCTTGACATCTTAAGTAACGAATAGTATTTTTAAGAATTTTCAACTTTGTTTCAACCCTTTACTATAATCTTCTCAAATATTATCTTATACTCTCTAACCACTCTGAAAACTCATAAAAACTCCTCTGCCTACTCTGACTACTTGCTACCCACCTTCATTGCTACTTAATCTTCTTAATACTTTAAAAGTTTACAACAAAAATATACAACAAAAAATATTTTGTAATCGCATAAAGATTTGATTTAAAAATGTCCACTTTACTTAAACCCCAAGAAATAATCTTTTTACAACATCGATCCTCCGATCCTTCGAAGAAAACATTACTTAAGACACAGGAAGACACCACAATTGTGAACAAGGCACCACCTTAGCACAGTAGGAAGGTCTCAAATGTCCAAGTAATAACTGACTTACACTAGCAATCATCTTAACGTCCTGCTGTTCTGTAATATGAGGGCTAAAACTGGTGTTTTGTTCCTCTCCTAATTATCAGGTAAAGACAATCAGTGCAATTCGAGCAATGTTTTGGCACCTTCTGGGTGGTGAAGTTGCTGTTTTACCAGATTCTCGTCGTGATAACACTGACTGCATACGGGTTTTGAGCTAAGAATTTTTGTTTTTTGAAGACTTCCTGTTGTGCTATTTTTACCACGAATTTAAGTGATAAGGTGACAGAGCACGCAAAAACAGGAGGTTTGGTTAATGTCTCCATTAAAAACTACGAACTGGGTCTGATACAGTGATGGAATAGCATAAAGATATTAAGGGACGTTATATGTATCGTTGTGGGTGGCAATCCCCGAAGTGTGACTGATTTAATAGATAAACGCATGAACCCCCTGCAGATTTTCGCAATTCAGGCTCGTGCTCATGCGCTCTAGGCACAAGAATAATGCCTATGTTAAATACCTCCTATATCCCAAGGGCACAAAGCCCAAGCATAAAAGGTCTTCATTAAATTGCATTTTTGCATTATTATTCCCTGGACAATGGAGGACCTAGACGTCTTTCTGTATAGGCAAGGCAATACGTGGTCCATTATGTAACAGACCGACCAACAACAGTAGACCAATAGGGGAAGATCGGCCGATGTCTCTATTAACGAGTCCATTAAGCATTATGCAAAAATTCACTCAAAGAACCCAAGTTTTCCCTCATATTCTCTCGCAAGATGATGGTCGTCGTTTTTGTCCTGCGGATGGTGCATGAAAAATTCATTAGTTCTGGACTTCTTAACGACGCTCACGGCGTACCTGATGCAGTTTGAAGTGTTGGTGGGATAATATTATTTTTAAATCCCACAAATTATTAATTAAAAATCGAACACTTCATTTATTTATAAATCTTTAGATAATTTTATTTGAAACTCAATATTTTATTTTATATTAAAACTTTTACAAATTATTACGTAAAAGCAAATCGACTTGAATAAAAAGATTTTTATAATTCAAAATTCTAACTACTACTAATACATTTTTATTTTTTATTTTACATGACAACTTTTTGTGTGTCTATGTTTTTGAAAATCGTTTATGTGTTCAGTGCCTGCGTATGTGATATCTGATTCAGTATTCCTAAAGTGTATTTGTTAGTAGAAGTGAAAATATAATTTTTGACGTATTAAAAACACTGTACTAAAAAGTTACTAGTATAGGAACTGAATTGAGTGTTGAATAAACTTGCTACAATAACGAACATAAATTCATAACAAGTAGCAACGAACATAAAATAATAACAAGTAGCAACCGCTACATAAGTATGAAGTGTTGGTGGGATAATATTATTTTTAAATCCCACAAATTATTAATTAAAAATCGAACACTTCATTTATTTATAAATCTTTAGATAATTTTATTTGAAACTCAATATTTTATTTTATATTAAAACTTTTACAAATTATTACGTAAAAGCAAATCGACTTGAATAAAAAGATTTTTATAATTCAAAATTCTAACTACTACTAATACATTTTTATTTTTTATTTTACATGACAACTTTTTGTGTGTCTATGTTTTTGAAAATCGTTTATGTGTTCAGTGCCTGCGTATGTGATATCTGATTCAGTATTCCTAAAGTGTATTTGTTAGTAGAAGTGAAAATATAATTTTTGACGTATTAAAAACACTGTACTAAAAAGTTACTAGTATAGGAACTGAATTGAGTGTTGAATAAACTTGCTACAATAACGAACATAAATTCATAACAAGTAGCAACGAACATAAAATAATAACAAGTAGCAACCGCTACATAAGTATGAAGTGTTGGTGGGATAATATTATTTTTAAATCCCACAAATTATTAATTAAAAATCGAACACTTCATTTATTTATAAATCTTTAGATAATTTTATTTGAAACTCAATATTTTATTTTATATTAAAACTTTTACAAATTATTACGTAAAAGCAAATCGACTTGAATAAAAAGATTTTTATAATTCAAAATTCTAACTACTACTAATACATTTTTATTTTTTATTTTACATGACAACTTTTTGTGTGTCTATGTTTTTGAAAATCGTTTATGTGTTCAGTGCCTGCGTATGTGATATCTGATTCAGTATTCCTAAAGTGTATTTGTTAGTAGAAGTGAAAATATAATTTTTGACGTATTAAAAACACTGTACTAAAAAGTTACTAGTATAGGAACTGAATTGAGTGTTGAATAAACTTGCTACAATAACGAACATAAATTCATAACAAGTAGCAACGAACATAAAATAATAACAAGTAGCAACCGCTACACAGTTTACCTTAAAAAAATATATATTCAAATAAAAATTTTATCTTCTTGTAATCACCGGATTTATGTCAGTCATGCGGCCCATTAAGGATTTTCGAGATGAATGATGGCTTTTGAAATTGGAAAACTTTGTTGCTCTTTTCTGCCATGCGCATGTGCCTAGTGCTCAAAAGGAGTCCCCGTTCATTCATTAGTAACAACAGTGCATATGACTAAATGCGTGGCACAAAGGTCCGAATTATTTTGTGAGGATCAGTCGTCAGGATCGTGTTTTGAATCCCACCCTCCTGCATTCAGCACAGTTATTTCTTCCTAATCCTTCAACTGTAGGAACGGGGTTGCACTTCCGCTACATTTGTCACATGGCAAACATTCAATACGACGCAGGACAATACTAGGAAAATGATTTATTTTGACAGCTACTCTTGTCATCCCGGAATTGTTATCTTTCTCTCCCGAGGAAGCAGCAGCAGCGTCAGCCTTAAGTGGATTAGTCAAATTCTGCTTCCATTCTTTATATCCACTTCAGCCAAAACCGATACGATCGCCGGTTACCTTTGCGTGGCATCTGAGGGTGTCAAAGCAAAATATTGTTCTTCTTGTAAAACTACTTATTTAATGCCGGGGCGCATTTCTCAGAACACACTTTTCAGTGACACTAATTACCACGAGCCATTTATTAACTTATCTCGGCGATTTTTAACTCTCGAGTGGCGGACTGACTGGCTGCCATGGGCTTGGGTAGGTATCAAGAGAAACGCCTTAGAAAGCAGTTCACACTTCCTTATCTACTGGTGATCACTATAGCGAAGGATATTAATTGCTACACAGTTGCTACGTCAGATATGCGTCGGCTCACCTTTGCTGTTTATCTTCTCGGTGTGATAAAATGATATCAGGCGGCGGGATAATGTGCTACAAAATAAAGTAGAAATTCAGTTCGGAGACCAGATAACAAAAAAAAAATCTGTTGGCGATATTTAAATTTAGATTAGAAAATCTTTTGTGGAGAGAAGTAGAAGAAGGAAGAAAAATAATTGTTTGCCGTTCATAATTTTTAGTTCAGTGTGGGAATTGCTCTGAAGACGCTTGTTGGGTGAGTACCTCCAGTAGTATTTAACCCTGCAGATCTATTTATAGGCAAAAGTTGCAATTTTAGGTTTATCTGATAGTCTACAAAGGTTCCAGGTCGTTAAATGTCTAGCTTTACAAGTATTAGTCCAACAAAATCTTACCTTACATATTTCAACTTTTATGAGCCCATACTCTTTTCTTACGTAGACGACTAATCTTCGTAGATAGTTGGCAATTCCATCATAGAAACCAATAAAAAAGGACAAGCTCTATCGTAAATAAAAGAAAGAACTCCAACTGCGCATACCTCTACTGGCTCCATCGAGTACCTAACTTCACCGAAGCGCTGACATTGGTAATCGAACAGGAGAGCCTCGGGAAGATCAGGTAGTGGCAGAAGAGGTCGGGTTTTGTTCTTAAGAGCAACGATATGGAACAAAGAATACTATAATAGATGAGATATGTAGAAAGAAGGACAGCGATGCTGATGCGGGAAAACGAACCCCAAACTCTCGGGATGGTTGGTATGCGTTTCAGCCTTATGCTACTGAGACCGGTTTCATGTCTGTATACCCAGCTAAGGAAACGTCAACCAGTTTATCATGTAGTTTATGTTATGGTGCAATGTCTAGTAGTTAGTTCCGCTAGAAGGGTAGAAGCAGGGTGCATGATAGGTTAGGTGGTATGAAAGGTGCTTAAGCAGATTTCTATTAGCCTTACGATTAAACAATTTTTCTTAGGTCATCGGAAAAATCGTAGTAAATTATAGACAACGGAGGAGCAAACGGCTAACAAAGACCTCGGAAAGTGGTGGTACCCGATTTGCCACCTCTGCCAAAACCCGAGAAAAGTCACTGCAGACGAACACCTAGCAGACCTGTTAGCAAGTCCTAATCCCACCTCCTCGCGGTGCCCCCTGGGGACTTCTTCGGAAGGAGCTAACGGGAGACGGGCGAATGGCGAGCTCTCTGCGCCACAAAACAGAGTTTTAAGTCGGTTGGCTGAGGGTTAGCAACCCGCTCCTATAAAAAATACCATTGCTACGAATCGGCAAACAGTGCCTCGGAACCGGATGGACAACACGACGACGACCTTTGCTTTTCGAACAAGGACACGAATCGGATCATGGAATGTGAGAACACTGCTGGCTGAGGGACGCCTGGATGAAGTCCTCACCGAGATGAATCGATATAAAATCAAGATCATGGGACTTAGCGAGACCAGATGGCCCGATGCGGGGGAACATATCTGCCCAAATGGTGAGTCCTTCTTATATTCTGGGAGAAACGAAACTGAAAGCCGTAGGAGTGGCGTTGGTGTAATACTCACCAAAGAAGCCAGGTCCAGCCTCATTAGCTGGTCACCAGTTTCTGAGAGGATTATTACCGTGCGCCTGCGTACCAGACTAAGAAGTACTACGGTAGTTCAATGCTATGCTCCAACTGAAGACGCTGAAGATGACATCAAAGACGAGTTCTATTTGCGGCTGAATGAGGTTTTTCGCTCTATTCCAAGGGGAGACATCATTGTATTAATGGGTGACTTAAACGCACAGATCGGCCGTGACAACACTGGCCTTGAACAAACAATTGGAAATCAAGGTCTAAGCCAAGTCACCAATAACAATGGTGAGCTTTTCGTTGACTTCTGTAGCTCCCACCAACTCATGGTAGGTGGAACTTACTTTTGTCACAAGAAGATACACAAAGAGACCTGGGTATCGCCCGATGGTAGAACGAGAAATCAGATAGATCATGTGGCCGTCAGCCGCAGATGGAGAACTATCCTTGAGGATGTCAGGAGTTTCAGGGGAGCAGACACTGGAAGCGACCACCATTTGGTAGTAGCAACTATTCGCCTCAAAATCGCTGCAATCAGAAACGTACAACGCGATGCTTTAAACCGTAGACGGTTCAACGTAGATCTTCTGCGGGAGAGCGTTAAAAAGCGGGAATTTGCTGGAAACCTACAACAAATATTAAACCAGCAAATCGTTTCTAACGACACAAATATTGAAGAGCTGTGGAGTAGGACAAAGGGCGCAATATTGACGGCTGCGGAAACGAGCATCGGTTATGTCCAAAGAAACCAGCAACACTGGATCTCGGACACAACCTGGCAAAAAATAGAACGCAGGAGAGCCCTAAAAAATAATGTAAACTCTACAAGCGACCCCGAAAGACGTCACCAACTAGAACGGGAATACTCCCAATTACATCGGGAGGTAAAGAGGAGTGTCCGGCGTGATAAAAGGCAGCAGATAAATGAGCTCGCAGAAAAAGCGGAAAACGCGGCAAACACAGGCAACAGTAAGGTGCTGCACCAAATCACTAAACAGCTCTCGGGAAAGCACTCTACTAAAAAGCATGCCGTTAAGAGTGCGGATGGAAGGCTGCTGTGCAGCGACGAGGAGCAACTCCAAAGATGGAGAGACTACTTCTTCGCCGCCCTGAATGGTTCATTTACACAGGAACCTCAGGAAACCACCAACAATGCACAGCCAATAAGAATCACCACCCGGGCCCCATCCAAGACGGAAATAGTAACCGCAATTCATGCGATGGCCAATGGTAAAGCGGCTGGAAAAGATGGCATCCCGCCAGAATTGTTGAAAGCCGATTCAAGCCTCATAGCAGATGCGCTTCAGCCAATCCTGGAAATAGCATGGAACACCTGTACCTTTCCGGAGGATTGGACGGAAGGTATCATAGTCAAAATACCAAAAAAGGGGGACTTAACAATATGCGAAAACTGGAGAGGCATCTGTTTATTATCTACTGTGGGCAAAATTTTGTCCCATATATTACTATCTAGGATAAGTGAGGCAGTAGACCGAACGCTTAGGAGGCAGCAGGCTGGATTCAGGAAGGGCCGCTCATGTATTGATCATATCAACACCTTACGAATAATAGTGGAGCAGTCTACTGAATTCCGATCCCCCCTTTACCTTGCTTTCGTAGATTATGAGAAAGCGTTCGACTCGGTCAATAGGAGCTTTATATGGCAGGCACTACGGCGACGTGGACTGCCTGATAAAATAATAGAGTTGATAAAAGCCCTATATAACAATTCCAAATGCAGAGTTCTCCATAATGGAAAATTATCCGACAGCTTCGAGGTGAGCTCAGGAGTACGACAAGGATGCCTACTCTCGCCTTTAGTATTTCTTATAGTAATAAATGACATCCTTGTCAGCGCTCTAGATAGTAGAACAGGCGGAATACAATGGGGTTTGTTAGACCGCCTTAAGGATCTCGACTACGCAGATGATATCTGTTTGCTGGCCCATAGACACCAGGACCTCAAAAACATGTTAAATAATTTGGCAACAGAAAGTAGTCCAGCAGGCTTAAGGCTAAATCCTACTAAAACTAAAGAAATACGGATAAATGCAAACACCATTGAACGGACTGCGCTGAATAACCGTGACGTGGAACTGGTCGATAAATTCTGCTACCTCGGTAGTATTATTACCGAAAATGGTGGTACAGAAGAAGATGTCAGTTCCAGAATAAATAAAGCACGAGGCGCATATGCATGCCTGTTCCGCATATGGAGATCAACGGAGATCTCAACTAACACCAAATTGCGGCTGTTCAACTCCAACGTTAAGGCAGTACTTTTATACGGTTGCGAAACATGGAAAGTCACCCAATTCATCACAGGGCGCCTACAAGTCTTCATCAACAGATGCCTTCGTCGTATCCTAAATATCCGCTGGCAGGATAGAATTTCAAACGAAGAACTATGGCGCCGCGAAGGAAATGGAATTGGGTTGGCCACACCTTGCGACGCGAAAACGAAAATCTAGCCAAACAGGCCCTTGACTGGAGCTAAGGAAACGTCAACCAGTTTATCATGTAGTTCATGTTATGGTGCAATGTCTAGTAGTTAGTTCCGCTAGAAGGGTAGAAGCAGGGTGCATGATAGGTTTGGTGGTATGAAAGGTGCTTAAGCAGATTTCTATTAGCCTTACGATTAAACGATTTTTCTAAAGTCATCGAAAAATCGTAGTAAATTATAGACAACGGAGGAGCAAACAGACGCATCAAATCGTTGGATGCTGTAGTAGAGGTACTCTGTCAACCAAGCAAGAAGGTCAGACTCAACAAAGCGATACATTTTTAATTTGATATATGCTATTTTAGGTACTCTTCGGCACCTGGGGCAGATGTTTATCTACAGATCACCAACAGTCCATTTTCCTGGCACGATTCTGTGTACGCTAGTATCTTTCAAGAGGAGATACTAACAATCCTTAAGACGTGCAGGACCATGAACCTCAAGCCTACACCACGATGTATCATTAGACCTTTTGTGAATAGCCAAAAATCTGCATGCTGTGCATGCCTTAATACGCCCAATGAAGGAGAAAGGCATTCGTTGCAGGGTGACGAATTTTCGCCGATGGACCTATAGACTTATACCAAATGTTAAAAATTGTGTTGTGAAGGGACATGGCGAAGTGAGTTCTTCCTTTTGGTGTGTTATTAGGTCCAAAGGTATCGCCACGACTACACCCCTGTAACTCATATTTTTAGAGACCAGACCACTTAAAAAGATACGGCAGTCGCCTACTGGCCTCTAATTTAAGCTTGACTGTTCGATCAAAATCTCGGTGAACAACGTATCACTGCCTTGGTAATTCCCTCCAACTGGGCTTCGAGGGGTCTCTAACCGCAGTGATGAGTTCGGTCTGTTGGGAAAGAGTTCAAGAAGGCGGGACTTTAAAAATTCCGCTTCGTTCCTCCCTATCTTGGCCGTCTGATGGGTCCAGAAACTAAGAGCAGAGCCCCTCTGTCTAGATCTGTTTTTTGGTGCGGCATGGGACTGTTCCTCCTAGATGGTATGGAAGCTGGTGCTGCCAATTTTCTGGTGGGTTAAGAAACTCTGAATTGCTTTTGGCTTCTCAGGCTCCTGACCGTCCGCCGTCCTGCTTTCAGTCTGTTAGGAATGCAAGACGCAGGTGTGCTCCACTCAGCTCCCCAATTGCAATCTGACCCTCTTCGCCTTGGTCATCTCCACCTTAATTGGTCCAAAAAAGTAAGACGGCGAAGGTTGATCCTAACAGACCCTCCATATCAAGACAAGGCATTAGTCCTGTCCGGTGACCAGACGACATTGTTAAACGGCAGTGCAAAAACTACCCTCCGCCAAGCAGTGTTTGACACGATAACTTTACTTATTAGCTTGTTAAGGCCGATCATATTAACCGATCCCTTTCAGGACTACTTCCAATAGCCACCCCGAGCAGATTGTGATCGCACTTCCACCAGTTCGAGATAGTTGTGGCACACGCGTATTTACGTTTACTACATTTTGCTCACCCTAACCCGCTGATGACTGGCAACAAATTACGAATTTCGAAGTGACTTACTACCTCACGAAGGTTATAGGACACGGAGGTTAAAGGACATACCTTCATCGCTTCAGGATGGAGAATCCACCGTTCTTTCCAAAATTTCCGAACTCAGGGTTTGTCTTCTTTAACTGTCCGAGATATGTGGAGCGCAGGACCGTGTTGGTCACCGACTTGCAGCTAACACTGCAAAATTTCATGGGCTAGGTAATAAGATCTGAGGATGCGTGAAGAAAGATCTAAATGACACTGAAGTCCAGCCACCTTAAACAATACGAAACTCAGGAACACAGAAAAGACACATAAGTTCAAGGAGAAATAGCAGTTAGAGAGCTGATCCATAGAATGGGAGTAAGGAGGCATGTACTGAGAAGCAAAAATTTCTCTCCGAAGACACCTTTCCCACAAAGAAACAAGATACGGCAGGTTTCTGGTCCATATGATCCACTGTTCCGGCTCTGGTCTGAGGTACCCTTTTAAGGGCCACGTTGATGACACTAGGCTGAAGTAATGCCTTAACGGTTTTCGCCGATCGACACTCAAGCGTCTTTCTAAAGAGTTCGTGAATTTAGTGAGTACACAAATTTGACATTACCACCTATCTACTATTCTACTATCCTGCGATAGCACTTAACAATTATTATAATCCTTTGATACTTCGAGTACAACTGGGCCATTATAAGGATATCTGAAACTTCTTCTTCAGCTCCTTATGGACAAATGGCGGAAACAGTTGCACTCTGTTTTAGACTATTCGCCACTACTTAAGTTTTTTTTACAACAAATCATCTTTCTCAAAAATATAGTTAAGGTAATAAAAGGGTAATAATATTGTAATACAAGGGTAATAAAACAAGACATTATACAGAATCCACATGACAGGCAAGTTAAGAATTGTAATACTTCAAGCCTGTTTATTACATATTTTTCAAATACATATACCAACCCTTCATCGACTGGTTTCCGAACAAAATTTTTACTTAAAAACAATATTAACCTTAAAATTTTTTGGGATGGACCACAGGTACTAATTCACGAAAGTTCACAGTTTTAATGAAAAGCCTTAGTTCTATTCGAATTCGAATTAACAATTTCAGGTGCTGCATTAGTTTTGTTACAACAATTTGCTTACTACAGCAAGAATGAATTTTTCAAATAGGTAGAAGCATAAAGAGTTTTAAATAGTTTCATTTCGACTGTAATTTATCTAATCCTATGCCTTGATTAATTGCTTCCAATTTCAAGAACTTTCTTCCTCAAAAACGAACAAAAAAAATTTCCTTAACAGTGCTCAACACGGGTGGTTACTGCCCTTCTCTCCAGTTGTTACCTTCAAGAAAACAATTTTTCTACAAATGTCCAATATAATCGCGAAGGAGTGACATTGTCTAGTTGGCAATTTTTTGTCTTCAAAACCAAACTGGTTTCTTCCCAATTGTCCCACTGGGAAAGTGTGGTCAAAACATTCAAGTCGAGGACAATAGATCCACATCGAGACCTCACATGGTCAGGTATAGGATTCTCCTTAAAAATCTGACAGGTAAGTGTAAATATTTGTGTACAAGTCTATTAAGACCAGCTCGGTGCTGAATGGCACAAGCCAAACTGTGATACTGCAGGAGGGCCCATTTCTTAATGGAATATAATATAGAATATTCCACAGTCATTCTATGCTCATTACTATTATATCACTTTTGGTGGGTTATTGTTGGCTCAAGGCTCTGGCTATTCTGTCAATGAAAAGCCTTTATGGCCACTAGCTGCATGATGTCTTATTCAAAGTTTTCGGGACATCTGTATCAGCTCATTTGTGGGCCTTGTTATCGTCTCTACCCTAACTGTCGCAGACATCCTTTTACCTACTTTTAACAAGCAGGTCTAATCGAGCTGGCAATTTGTTATAAATGCGCTCCCCCAAAAACCACCTTTTTTGGCCACCTGGATTTCGGTTAAAGTTTCTGAACTCAGATTCGGGCGACTCTCAGCCAATAACTTCAGTCATTCAACTTTGAGGTGGAAGAACACATAAACTCAGATTTAAGTCGATCTAGAGGCAGAAGACGCGCTTAAGATCGTCTCATCATTTACAGGAGCGCAACTTTGTTCAGGTGCAGGATCCCATTTTTGTGCTCCTTGTTAAGCAACTTAACATCTTCTCGAAACGTGTTGGGGCAAAATTTACTTCCTGGGAATCACAGACAAGAGGAAACATTAATAATCAGTCTCTGTCATCGTGGAGCATACCTTCAGCGACAACGACTGCAATGTATAGCCGCAATTTAGTCGCATGTAATAACGCTGCCTTAACAAGACCGCCATGTTACGACGTTCCTTTTTTGTTAATTAATGATCCGAAATCAAACAGCCTACGTGTGCTCCTTGAAGATGTTCCGTCCTCGCCGGAGTGCCTCTCAATTGGGAGCTACCTATGTGTAATAAAATGATAGTTGTGTCGCGAACACCCTAATCAGGCAACTTTAAGGGTAATTGGAAATCGATTTAAGACATGGAAACTCACGGCAAAAAGAAAAAATACGCGCCGACCGATCCTTTGCGAAACAAGCAATCGAAGACACTTTCGGCGATTGCTTTGCATGTTATCGAGGATTCTTCCTTTGTGGCTTCTGCTTCTGGAAACGTGTGGAAGCGTTTAAAAATTTAACACAAAACGCAAAAAATAAAAATAAATAAATGTAGAAAAATTTCGATGGAAATGTTAACGTAAAAATACTGGAAATTATTTTGATTCACTTTGCGCTGGGAAAATATAAGGCGAAAAATATCGATTGGGCTTCAATCTTTCGGTGTGATCTTAAAGTGATTGGAAACAAATATTCAGAAACTTCGGGCTCTTTTGAGAAGCTTTATCTGCAGTTCGGGATCAGCGACTGGGAAATTTTACGGAGTCTTCTTTATTGGTGAGGCAGAAAACATGAATAAAAGAGGGTTTTTATATGCAGTCGATTTCTGTAACGAGACGAAAAGTTTTATTTTAAATCGTGAGAATATTGTCTTGTTTAATTCAGGTTAACTTCTGTTGAGACTATTTTTAACGCACAGTTTTTTCTTGAGGTCCTAGAAATCAAGATCAATCCTTTTTAATCTCTGTCACTCTCTGTGTCATCAGAGTTATACCAGCGGTTTTTCATTCGCTATTCTGCCAAACCTATTAAACCTCACTTGGGCCCAGCGAGAATTGTTTGCGTTTGGGATGTATATGGTCCTTAAAGATGCTTAATCCTTCGATTATATTAGCAAATGTAAACCATGGCGATTTTAATTCTAGAGTCGGACAAGACAAAACAGATTTGGAGCAATTATTGGTCGGCAAGAGATGGTGGGAGAAACGAATTGAATTTAAAAACTATGACGGAAGCCGGCGTTCACAAATAGGGCTTTAAATCCAGGAGTAACGAGATTAAATAATAGTACAGAAAAAGACAAAAAAAATGAGATTTTTGAAAGGAGAGAAGAAAAATAGGAGCTGTTTCGAAAAGTGTCAGAATCAATACTGAAAGACCGAGTTCCGACATGGAAAGTAGGAAGGAACGAGGTTGTAAGCCCCCTATCACCTGGATGAACCAGCCGCAATCGAATAGAAAAGTATAACAGTAGTAATCCGGCCCACAGTCACCTGAAAGAAACATTTAAGCATCTGCAGTAACTAAGTTCACTTATAGGATCATTTAACATACCTTGGTATGACCAAAGGCTCAGACGTGTGAATATTACCCATCTGTAAGAACTAAGGAGCCGAATCCCAGGTATTTGGTATTCAAAAGTATTAGTGCTTCGTAAAAAGTTGGAACGCGGGAAGTGATTAAATAACAGAACCACCATTGTTAGATACTCCACATAGAGCGGTTCCGGGTCCAGAATTGCCAAAAGGGATGAGCGGTACTTGAACCCATTTTGTCCTGTTTCTATTAATTTTCTTTCCAGTTCACGTAGATTTTATAAAGAAACTTTTGAGTGTGGCCTAAATTGATTGTAGTTCCGCACCTCACCCATGTATCTGGTGTACCTGTTGTGAACCCTGTAATTGTAATTGTAAGAAAGAAAACGTCGTGGTACCAGGGTGGGTTTTTCTAGACCAATTAAAGTTTTTTTCAAATGTCATGCTACTCTCAATTAGCTCACCTTAGCTCTTCGTTCAGTTGATACACTTTACAAAAGAATTTTGAAAATTGTTGATTCTCTTTCAGATTGTATTAGGTTTGAGTGTGTGTGTACATGTGTGTAGCGTTGGTTGAAGTTGAAGTACATTTAAGTTACTTATTATTAGCTCACCTGTAATCGAAATTTGTCACTGTTAAATGTTCTGCTATTAGAAGGTGTATTCATTACACTTTTTGGTTAGAATCTTGCGTTTTTGTGGGAAAGAGACACGCCTGTGTGAGGTCTTATGCTTGTTCGATATTGGGAATCGGGTGCGCGAAATGAAAGGATGGCATAGCGGCTGTAGACGTTCCCCGGTCAGCTGAACTTTCGTGTTTAGTTACCGTCATCGTTCTCTCCAAGGCTGCTGAGCTCTCTTCCAGTAGAGGAAAAAACAAAAAGTAAAAAACTCCAACTCTTTGCTGGGAAACGCAGCTGCCCCGCTAGATGTGAAAAGTAAAACTATTACAGAAATGAGATTGAGAACTACGAGGTGTGACAATTAAGTAATGAGACTGATTATATTGCCGCTTGATATATTTGCCATCGCTCTAGCTTGTTTAGTTCGCCTGCTCTGTCCTGTTGAGTAAACGTGTGTTCGTGGTGCTCGTCACGAAAATAGATAAATGAAATCAAGAACAACGCGTCGCGATAAAAGTTTGCGTCAAATTGGGCGAAACAGCTTCGGAAACTTACGCAAAAATTGTAAAAGTGCATGGTGATAGTGCTCTTAGTCGTGCCCAGGTGTTTCGATGGCATAAAGAGTTTAAGGAGGGGCGTGAAAGCGTGGAAGACGAGGCGCGGAGCGGGAGACCAGTCGAGGTGCGGACTGACACGAATGCGCAGCGTGTGCGCGGCCTGATCCGTGAAGATCGGCGGTTAACAGTTCGAATGTTGGCGTCGGAACTGGCTATGAACCGTGAAACAGTCAGACAAATTTTAACCGACGGATTTAGGGATTAGAAAGTTGTGCGCGAAGATGGCTCCAAGGAACCTTTCCGAGGAGCAAAAGCAGCATCGAATGACCGTCGCAGAAGACTGTTTGGAACAAGTGGAAAACGATCCCACGTTGCTTGATCGAGTTATTACAAGCGATGAGAGCTGGTTTTTTCAATACGACCCGGAAACCAAACGCCAAAGCTCACCATGGTTGTCTCCGCCCGCCCCCCGCCCGAAAAAAGAAGAACAAACGAGCACCACGAACACACGTTTACTCAACACGACAGAGCAGGCAAACTAACCAAGCTAGAGCGATGGCAAATATATCAATGGAGAGGGGAAGGATGCCGAGAGAAGGGAAAGGGAATTTCAAGGTCGCAGGGTTACCACAATCGGGGCAATATAATCAGTCTCATTACTTAATTGTCACACCTCGTATGTATTCAGTAAAAAAAAACAGCAATGAAAATCCAAGATTAAGGGTCACCCGTTGTATTACCTGTCCGTCATGTCGTACTCGACATTTTGCAATATCTAGTAATAGGTAAGAAATAGAGGACGATTGGTTTGCTTTAAGAAATAGAGAACGGGATAGATTAATAAAGAGCACGCAAAGTGGATATCATCAATAGCAGCCAGCAGAGCTAGAGGGGTTAATCGGAAACAGCTTGGTCGGTAAAACAAGGGTATCAAAGTCTAACTGTGAAAGACAGTACCAAACTACCAGATGAACAAGGAGGAGTATCGTCTGCTAGGGAAACTCCGACCTAAGCGGTTTCCATCTATCTAAAGGCGCTACCGTCCAAATCGAAACCTTGGCCTCCTCTTGTATAGGCCAAAGTATCCCCATCCCCCGATGTAAAGTAAACATCTTTGAAAAGGTGGAGGTAGCATTCGATAGCAAGGCTGCAGATCTTAGATCGTATTAGTAGATAGTGCTTCTCAAGCCCTGTCTCTTTGGTGTACCAGCACTACCAAAGGTCCCTGAGGCCGCTACTACCATTTGATCCCCTATGGTACGCAGATGGCTACAGAAAAATATGTCGACGTCCGGAAGTCGGAAGGCATAAATGGCTCTACTGTTGTTATCCATATAGGCGTTTTCATTTTCCATGGTACTTATACATATGCTTTACAGGTTAGCTTATAGCTTCTGTCTTAAGGTTGGTGAAACTCACTATCAAACAAAATCACTTTTCGCTGAATCCAACTTGATTTAATTCTAGTGGTTGTTAGTTTGTTAGACCATGTTGGCGTTTTTCACGGGGTAAAACAATATATCTAAAATGCTGCTCTGAAAAAAGCATCTTCGCAGATACTAGCTCCCAGTTAAGTGAAATTATACACTGTGTACAAAACAATTTAATATTCTCATAAGCTGTCTTGTTGTGTCATTTCAATTTGTCTATTCAAAGTTGTAATTGAGGCTAAAATTCATTTTGGTTTAATTTCAATCAGTCAAATTTCCCACTGAATGACACTCGCCATTTTTGTTATCTCACCCTTCCATAGAAATCTAACGATAACTCCCCAATGTGTAAAGTGGCATATCGTTTATATAAAAGTGTATATCTTGTGTAACGCCAAATAATATTAAAACAACAATTTTTTGGTAACTACACCCAAAAGAAACAACAATATTGTGAAACAAACATAACACAACTCTTGCAAAAGCAGGATACAAAATACCCCGAGATCTATGTCGTCCTTTCTATCTAAACATTCTTGCATCCTATTGGTTCGTCTAGTGAATGTACACAATCATCCTTTTTGGGGGGGAAATTGCATTGTATATCTCTCATGATGACTATGGTATCCTTCATGGGGGAGAGATACATCCTCCCCATAAACAGAACAAGTACGTGGAAGCTGTTATTGGATTTGTATGTTTGTTTTTTTTTGGCGTAGAATTAATGGTGGTAAAGTACATAGCAACGAACATCAATACGAGTAGTACTCTTTCTAAAGATGGATACCATATTGAAATAGCATCACAGAAAAAGGATTCTATTGATTTTTTTTGTGGGGGTGCGAAAATGGGAAATGATGGTATTGTGTGAAGTTGTTTGAGAATGCGGATTTTTTTATCGTCCAGGATCTATTCTGTAGAGTCAATGGGCTTTATGTCATCATTAAAAACAAACCATTTCCAATATGTTCTAAAAATAATCAATCAAACACTACTATTCTTCATATTTATATCGCAAGAAAAAACTTTCTACTAATGATAACATTCACTTCGACTACGTGCAAAGTAAAAAAAACTCTTTATTAATAAAATACCCGATAACAGTCTTCTAAGAACACATCCCTTAAATGAATTGATTGTACTCGAGCACGTGGACACTTGATTTTATCGACAGTATTTTTGTTGTGGAAGCAGAACTCCTCAATTTTGCTGGGGAATGTCCGAAAGTGGCACAATAATCATGAATACTGTCCATTTTCAGGGCACAAGTGTTTATCTATAATGTTTAAATTATCATACATCAATTTCCTGTGATTAGTAAAGATAAACACGTAACTTCCCTACTTACGCCTGCGTGAATCAATTGATGTGCTGTGGAAATACCGGATTAGAGACTGAATTTTCAATATTTTTTGACGAAGCGAAATGACAGTGAGTAAAAAAATTAAGAAAAGTAATTATTTTCCCAATTTTTTTTGGTTGTAAAAAAATTATATGAAAACTCAATTGAGACCCGTGAAAAATTACACCCCGGCACACAAAAATCTGACACTTCTCAACATTTTTTTTCTCGATCGGTGAAAGTAGGTGGTCCAGGATTGCGTGCAACAAAGATCTCTCGCCGATCGTGCAGGAAACGTCTTAATTTTATTTCCGTTCTCCAATAATCGGGAAAGATGCAGCTCACTCGGATTACCGCTCTCTGCTCTGGTGGCTGCTGATTATATATCACGACACAAGATCGAAAATTGAAAAGCTGCAAAATAATGGCGAACATATAATCGTCGTTTCGATATCTCTCTTTCATGCCAACCATGCCAGGATTCACTGGATATGAACCAAAATGGATCATCAGATAACAACAAAAATTGTCCTTGATACGAGCGAATGCACCAGCATCGCGTATGCGCAACGCTGCAATTCCTGGGAATTAGTCCATTCGGATTAACTTTATGCCAGAGAAGATGCTTTATAATCCGCCGACTGTGCATTTATCATTTGCATTCCGTGCCTGTTGAACGGTGTAGATCGGTCTCAAAGGTCCCGACCTCTGATTGGCTACTTGTAAAAAGTGATCGAGATCAATGCGTATCAATTATTTGGATTTTCGATATTGGAATTCAACTTGGTCAATCGATTGATCAATATTTCCTGCGCTCTCTCAAAGGGCGAGATCGTTCAACAAAAAGGCGAAGGAAAGGTGTTTGTTATTTTAATTGTAAGATCGGGCGATCCCTTTGATACCCGGCGAGACAAAAGGGCGTCGTTTAAATAAATTGCTCTCCTTTTTTTGTATTGGAATGACGTATTTCTGAAATGATCACGATCAAATTCAATGGGATGGTATTTTAATTTCCAATTAAGTTCACCAAATACCAGAAAAATCGTCACAGGTTTTTCACCCGCTTCTGTATACCAACCAAAAAAAAGGAGCAAAACTACGAATGATGTTTTTCGCTTAAGGGTTGAGAGATGAAGGAGCACAGTTTTTTGTTCATTTATATTAACTGATCATTCTCTTCTAAAACAGGATCACCGCGCAGACCGAGGGTGGTCCTTAAAGAAAGTAGCTGTAGACAAAAATGGGTAAATGTTATGCAAGAATAACAAAATGGGATGATCCAAAAAATTTAGGGCCACACACGATCGGCTTTTCTTCAGTAGCTGACGATCTAGTATCGAGTTCTTGTTGTTGTTTTTTTTTCTGAGGGTTTTCGCTATTTTAAATCATTCTAAGGGATGAAGCGGATTTTTAGATCAGGATCAAAAGAAGGAGATATTTATGTGACTCGTGCTACAAAATAATTTTATTGGTATGCAAAAGGAAATGTATAGAAAATAGAAAAGGAAGAATTTCGATGTAAGAAAAAAAATACAAGTGGGTGTCAAAAAAGAAACTTTTGGCTTTGGTTAAGGGAAATTTCGTTTAGTGATCGAGATCATTTTTGTATTAAATAAGTTATATGGAATATTTGGAATGATGAGCCTTGAGGTCTCATCTTCGACATTTAATCAGAAGCAATCATATTTCAGATCTCACCAAGGCAAAAAGGCAAACTATTTAACCACATTTGTCAAAACATGTCTCTTGTAGATGCCTCAAGGAAAATTTCAGACAATAAAATGTTGACAATTAGTCATTGTTTAGTTCCAACTAAAAATCATAATACTTACTTACAGGAATGCCTCAGCTTGAGCTGGCAGTGTTATCTTCATTACATACCCATGGAAGCGAATCGTGAATAGAGTTCGGGACCCAGCGGCACCGACAGCAGCGTATCCGCTGCGGGGACGTCCCGCTCGGACCGCCAGCTAACGGATCAAAGAAGAGAAGAAGACATACCCAGTGGCTCAGAAGTGCTTTTAGTTTGATCTGAATTTGCATACATTCCAACTATCTGGAGGAGAACAGTGGTGGTTTTTATGTATAACATGCCAACAGGTTTCTGGAGATACCTAATTCGTATAAGCCTTGCAGTTTAACCAATTTTCTTTTGAAAACGATGGAAAGGCTGCTGGACCTTTACATCAAATGGTGGAGGCTGGAGCTTTACCTTTCTCAATTTGCTTAGGGTAAATCAACAGAGGTTGCTAGTCAGAAAAATCGATACAGGAAACTACCTTATGTGTGTTCTTTGCTCTCAAGATGGATTTCCGTCACCGTTACTCTTTTCACTGTGTGTGGAAGTGGGCACATTTTTTCAACAAACTTCAGGAGTCTTTTTTTGATGTCAGCAGCTTTGCAAATATGCAGATATGGGCTTGTTAAAGGATTTTAGGAAAGACACGGGGTCTTACGTCACAAACGAATGATTAACAAAGCAGTTGTCTCTTATGCCGCTGCAGTGTGATGGCCCAAGTCTAAAAAGGTCACGATGATCTTCAAGATCGGATCGCTCTGAGTGGAACATGGTAAAGGAGCTAATTTCGCAGGACTCAACTCCAAGGTATCTCTTGCAATGGGTTGGTTGTTTATCAGAAAACTCTGAAAGTCCTGCTCAAGCGCGTCTTAGATTTTTCCGTTTATCCTCCGGTATTTAGTGTGAATAATTTGGGCCCCCGCCAGAATGTAACGTTGTGAGCAAGATATTTCAACATCCAAGCGGAGACCACTTATTCTAAGATAGAATGATGAAACACTTGCCTTCTGTGATAGAAAAATTCTGTGTAAGTAAGGCTTAACTAGGACAATCAAATCCAAATTATGATTTTGATTTCATAAGACGCCGACTTCGCCGCGCAAGGCGTTTTTAAGCCACTGAGCCCCTTCTGTATTCCTACTCCTAAAGGCTGATTACTGATCCAACATTTTTTAATCATAATTTCGTAGGTGTCTTGGGTTGAATCTTCGGTTTGTGCCTTGGAAGCGTTGTAGGTTTGGTTTTCTTATAATTCTTCGCATAGGTACTTACTGGATTTAGAAGCTAAGTCAAATAATATTTTATGATAGTTTTACACACAAAACACACACAACTCAAACTAAACTAGATAGTCTAGACAAAACAGGAAGACATACCAGACAGACAGATCAGATAGACAGATCAGACAGAGAAACCTGAGAGATAGAGCAGACAAGGAGACCAGACAGACCAACTAGTCTAGCCGTGTAACTATCTGCCTGATCTATCTGTATAGTTAGATCAATTTGTTTACGAAGTATCAAAAATTAAATTAAAGCTCTCAGGTAGACAGCTATACACGCAGTCAGATACACAGATAGACAGGTTGGTTGGTCTGCTTGATATACGACGCCAGCATGAAAGCCCACCTAATATACACTACAGTGAAGTTCAACTAGTTGCGGCGCAAAAGAACGCCAAAAAAGCTCACAAAACCGCAAAAGGTTCCCCAGACACAAACCGCAAAAGCTTCATCGCAAGACAAAAGCAAAAAGCTTGGATGCGCCATCTTATGAAATAAGTGACCCGGACCAGCATAGCTATACTACTATGCTTTTTCCCTATAAGTGTGGGTATGCGTCATCAAAGGTTGGAAAGAAAGCTCGTATGAATGTAATACGTTCTGACGTGTTCTGACCTTCATTTGATAGCTTCTATAGTGCAACGCGACGTGAAGCTCCCCAGGAATATAGGTGGTGCGAGCCTCGCTTGCTTGAACAAATCTGCCTCGATACCCTACATGGTGGCTCGATAGATATTGCTAAGAAAAACTTGACAAAAACTCAGGAAAACTAGAGTATTTTTTTTTCTTTTTTTTATGATAAAATACTTTAAAATTAAGTCACGACTAGCCACAAAGAGCAGATTAGCGCTATGAAAACGGCATATCGTTTTCAGAATTTCCTCATCAAATGATTTGCTTCACCATATAACTGCTGATTTAAAAAGGTGTTTCAGGGATATATTATATAATGTTACATTTATTACGAGGAGGAACTACACTATATGACTATATTAACGAAACTAGCTAGTGTTTTTTTCGATGGACAGTTTCTATTCTAGGGAAACTAGAGAGTTTTTATTGAGTCTAATTAGTCCAGTGTGACCAGAAATTCTCGCGTAACTGGCCAGTTTTCGTCTAGTTTCAGTAGTTAATTTCCCCTAGTTGTTTCCTCACAAGAAACTAGCCTGAACTTATCGGAACTTGGCAAATTTCTAATTGGGTTGTAGTCTCACAAGTAACAAGAATAATGTGAAAAGTTAAATTAATAAAAGTTACTAGGATGATTTGATTAGAAACGGCACTTAAAATTAAGGACGTTCAGCTTTCAGAAAACTTTTTTCTAATTTGAGGATTTAAGAAATGATCTTTTCCAATAGATTTCACAATAAATGATATTTTTCTCTTGTGGCGGCTTCCCACGAATGAAACTATCGTCCAATCAGAAAACTTTTATGGAACAGATAATATAGTCAGAACTGATAAACAACGTAGAAGTAAACTTAGTTACATAGACATAGGATTGCTCACCTACACAGAATGTCTGTATTACCCACCCTGTATTAAACAAAAAAATTTATCCAATCCATTGTCATTGTGAGATGTATTTTATGTGCAGGGAGTTTTACCTTTCGCGATCAATGTCATCGCTTCAAATTTTATATTAGGGGTCGTCCATAAATTACGTGAGGTAATTTTTGCGATTTTTCGACCACCCCCCCCCCCCCCTCCCCCCTTGGTGAGATATCGTGAGATTTGTCCCAACCCCCTCCCCCCCTTATCTCACGTGAGATTTTTCAAATTTTATAAAATCCATAGTAATTACATTAAAAATACGAAATTACGGTGTAACGGTCGGTTGAATCCCCCTCGCGGGAATTTGGAAAATTTCTATGAAATCACTTGCCTGAGAACAAAATTTACAAAATTTGAAAATCAAGTAGGGGAGAAAAGAGAAAATAGGAAAAAATCGGAGGAGATTTGGCAGTTTGTTTTGTTTTTTTTTTTGGGGGGAGGTTGAAAAAATGATAGGACTGTTACTTACCACTAGCACGATTTAATGTGGAAATTTGAAAACTAGATAAATATCAAGTCATATCTACCTCCTTTATATTGTTCCACTATTGTTTGTCGAATCAGTTTTAAATAAAACGGGGTTTCGAGTATCCCTCAGTAAGAAGAAATCAATCCAAAAAAAAAAGTGAACTTTGGCCAAGCAGAAGAGAAAAACCGTAGTTACTACCCTGAGCAGCGAAACGAGACCTCCTGGCAGGAGTGCGGAAGTAGAGGAATATCCCCTTTCTGGAAATACAAGTATTCACCTAAACAAAAAAAAAAACACAATCCATCTGTAGCTGCAAGCGCCGAAGCTCATCGTCCAGGTATATTTTTCTTGTCATTATTTGTGCGGTGGAAGAAAGTTTGGTGTTGGAGGTAGCCAAATTCAATCAATTTCAAGCCACGTCTGCTATTTATCTTCTGGAGCAAGGTCAAGGCGAGAAGTGGGGAAAGTCTCATTCTGGGAGAGGAAGCTGGCATTTTAGTAACTATTTAGTAACCCGTTGTTGTGTACACCGAAACCTAAAGTACATATCCAATCTAAAGTAATAGCCTAACAATTGGAAACCAAGCAAATACTTTATAAATTGTTGTTCTTTCACTGTTCCCGTACAACTTTCACGTTGTTATGACACCAGATTGTTATGTACTAATTTAAACGAAATTTCCTTTTTATTCTTTTTTATTCATTATATAATAAAAACACCACGACACACACCTGACAACAACTTACTATAATTGATCTAATATTATTATTAAATATTGGCTTAAATTTTTTTTTATTTGCAAAATAAGTTTCTGGTTGATTTCAAATAATTTATTCTTAATTATAATTGAACACGATATTTGTGATACCATTTGTGATAAAACGAGGCGAAATTGGTACCAATACGACGCGTTTTAAAATCATTTATCATACGGAAGTATCCCGACAGGGGAAATTGTAAATTGTTTTTTATTTGAAAATGTAGATGTGTTGATCTAGTATGACATTGTTCTTATCATGTCCCATTGAATATTGATGTTACCTATTGGTGTTTCTTGTTTTTTGATAACTGTGTCTGAAATAAACGAAAAAAAATTTTTAAGCTATTAATGATGAACTCAAGTTGTTAGATTTTTTTGTTTGGGGAATGGTTGGGGCGGATGTCATTCCTTTTCAGGGTTTGACGCGGCTCAGGCGATGGCCGGAGAATGATGGAGGCGGAATTCAAAGTTGCACAGGCACAGGTAAGTGGTGAACCAACCGCGGTAAGGCCCGGCCACACACCCCACGACCCCTCCGGCGAGCTAGATAACTCCGTGTGGCCGGCGTAGGAGTTCCGGAATTTTGTTTCTTTCTTATGTATGGTATTGGCTCCTTGGTCATGCTTTTCCGGGCTTATGGCTAAGGGGGTAATACCTCGCATAAGTGGCGCCCACTATTTTATCGCGCCATTATGCTATTACAACGGTCGTAACCACAGAGTTTGAATGTAGAAACTGCAGGAAAGGCCCTCACGTATTAAATCCGTGTACGTAACCGTAGTGAAATCTAGTGAAAGGTGTGCAAAAAGTTCATCTGTGGGAATGGGGGCTTTGGGTGCAAGAGTTAAATTGAGATAATTGATAATGCGGACTGCTTGCCCTCCTCGCTTTTCTGCTTGTGGTGGACACACAACTACCAAAACGTGAGCACTCACCCAACTTTTCATTACGCTAAAATTCAGCATGTGCTTTCTTGTAGCACTAAATTATAATGGCCTTTTCGCCGTTCAGTATTTCTTGGCTCGTACTCTGCAGCATTCGACGAGTCGCGCGTTTGACTAGCCTTTAGAGGCTAAACAATCGAGTAATTTTTTTGTGTCCTACCTTACCCACATCTTAAGGGCCAATTTACACACAGTTCGCCGGCAGGCCGTGGCCTGAAAGTTTTAGCCTTGAGGCCAAGTATTACCATACACTCACCGGCCGCCAACTGTATGGCCTGAAGTTCCAGAATGCCTACAGCTCAAGAAAGCTGACAAAAATCGGATTTATCGTCAGTTCGGGCCTGAAGAACTGAGCTTCTATTCACTCTCGAGCCGTGAATTGAGGGGAAGAATTTACGCTGTATCCACTCGTAACAGAAAGCAAGGGGCGACCTAAGCGTGAAAACCATCCACACTCGCGTTTGCGCTTGTTTGCGGGTGTTCACGGCGCGGCGTGAGGCTGGAGCCGCCTTGAAGCTTTCGTTGAGACCATGAACATTTTTGCGCTTGACTTAATAACTTGCTATGCTAAGCAGTCGTTTTCACCTGTGTGTCTGTAGAGAATCATGATTTCATCTGCATGCCACGGCCTGTCTGGCGGGTACCTGAAGTATCATCCCTCAGTTAGACTGAGTCTGACAGGCCACTGCCTACCAGCGGCCTGTAAGTGAATGGAGGTCTTTAGTGGAGAAACATGTTTTACGTAATTTAACCCAGTTTTCTCGCCATTTTACACTGTTTGTTTAAAACAAAAAAAAATTACGCGATATTTGCCGAGACCTTCCCTCTCCCCCACGTGAGATTTGGTGAGATTTGGCTCGACTCCCTCCCTCCCCTAAACGCCTCACGTAATTTATGGTCGACCCCTTACAGTCATCATTATACATTTTTGTAAAATGGGGAAACTGATAACTCATATTTTCAATGTGATTCCCAATGAATCATATTTTATTATTCACTGTAGCCTAGGTTTCACTGAGTTCTTTCTTAAAAGATACCCATCGCATTTTTCGTGTAATTTATTTAAAGTAGCAGATAAACACGATGTAAAATATAATGGCTATCAAGCAACAGCACGTTAGCCCCATTACAACACATGTAAGTAAAAGACATTACATTAAAAGTATCAAGAAACATATTCTCACGCTTCACGGGTGAATCAACACTCACCCACCTGACAAAAATTCTAAATTTTTAGGTAAATTTTAAATTGACCATATGTCACCCACGCACAGAATGTGCTCCTATACTTCCAAATGGTAAATATCCTTAATATGGCATCGCTGTAATTACTATTATGCCACACTGTTCAGAATTCAAATTTTCAACATAGTTGAACTTAGCCTCATAGCGCCCCTCTGTCATTTGTCCATTTGAGTCGTGCAGTTGAGTCACATCGAGATCTCCTGTCACATCCATTTAGCTTCGTGTTATAAATAACGGCCGCAGGTAGCGTGGGAATTATGATCCGTTCGCCAGTGCGCATGCTAATCACGCTACTATCCGCCATAATCGAACGGGGGACTTATCGAACTGGGCCTAACTCGCTCACAATGTGTGATAATAGAGCGTGAAATTTAAATACTGATCCCCCAGCGAATTACAAAGGATTAAAAAATAATTCAAAACGGAGCCGAGGAGGGTCGGCATTATTTTTTTTTTCGTTTCTTGCTCTGCAACAATTTTCAAAATAACAAAAAAAAAATATTGTTTGTATTTTTTTCGGTGTTGTCTTTCTTCAATTCGCCGTGCCGCCTCCGTAGGTCTGAGAACATGATCGGCCGGTCATGCAGAAAATAATGCTGTTTGCTTTTCGTTATCGATTTTTCGTACCATTCAGTCGAGAGCCGGTATGGTGCCGGTTATATTGATCGTAATATCCACCATTTGCGCGGTTTGTTCACGCTTGATTTGGTCCCGCCACCGCACGATTCTGGAGTACGAACGGAATGGATTCGCCGCGAAAAGTTCTTAAATCATCCACCTGAAGGGAGGGCAATGATTGATTCGGTATCTTTGTTTTATACTGTCAGGTATCTTGTTTGGTTTATTATTTACTGCCGTAATTACTTGTTATTAGCCGAATTTACGATGTACACCGATGCGAAAAGTGATTTTTTGTTACTTTTGCATGATGTATATATGCTGATGGTGCGACCATATTTGAGTGGGTGGGTGAGATGATGGAGAGTGGTTTCTGGGGTTTTCAATGAATATTGGATTTCCTTAATGTAAATTATGATGTTCGATATTGGAATTTGCAGGGAGATGAGGTAAAAGTGGCGAGAGGAGAAATTATCGCATTTGAAAATTTGTGAATTTAATGGCAGAGGGATTTTTTGAGCAATATTGAATATCCTTTTGAATTTGCTAGAATAACAATTTCGCAAGAAGATTTTAAGTGGCGCCACCGGTAATTCTAATACGGAAATACGTCATGGGAAGATGTCAATAAATTCACTGTTCTCAATCATTGGATTAAGAAGCTTCTTTCTGGCCAAAGACGATAGTATTGTATTGCATCAGATCTAACCCCTAATAATTCAAACTCACGATATATACTCTTCCAAACCACGATATATACTCTCCCAGACCAAACAATCTATTCTATTTCAATTCTATTCTTTTTTAGGGGCGCCTTGATGGGCACTGCGATCTACTTTATTTGATTTATTGTGCCAACCCCGACGTTGAAAATCTTCCTGGTTAAGGCTTTTAATATAGCCTAAAATTGATTCAGCGCTCATATCCCAAATCATACTGGGAGCAGAGAGGGTGAGATGGAGAAGACTCAATCTCTTCCTTGCTGTAGCCTCACAATCGAACAGCAAGTGCACCGCAGTTTCGGGAGCTACCCTACAGAACCGACAGCTATAATCAATCAGCCTTATTCTGCTAAGCGAACACTAGTCCGTCAGGATCTCTGTTATTGTTTTAAGCTCCCACCACTTGAAATTTGAACTTTTCCAACCCTGATGAGCACCCAGGATTCTTGTTCAGCTATGAATAAACAGTTGGTCCACCCAATTTTTGATGGTCGTTCTTAGGCCGGGCGCCTCCTAAAGTGGTGTGGTAGTGACATATCAGTGGCGTGGGGGTCTAATCGGAGATGAAAAAATCTATTATCGTAAAATCAAATGAAATAGCGCACATTGAAGTGGAGTGGTGATGGTGTGGCATCTGTCAAGTAGCGTGGTTTCATTTGGTTGCCACTAGTCTCCGACAAGTTTGATTATTGAGTGATAAGTAGAAATGGATGCCATTTCGATGCGCATTTCGATGCGCATTACAATTTTAATACCACTCCACCACCATTCAACTACCACACCACTTTGGAGCCCAGCGAACAACATCCCAGAGGCCTCCGAAACCGCGATTTTTGTGAAGAAGGACAATCTAATGCGAATTTTCCACATGCTAAAAAATAAGAAATCGGCAGGGATCGATGGTATCCCCAATGTGGTTCTAAAGCACTTACCTCAGTGTGCAGTCGACATTTACACCACGTTGTTTAATAATGCTTTGAATAATGCCTATTTTCCGGATTACTGGAAAATGGCCGTGATATATCCTATACGCAAGGATAAAAAAGACAGATCAAATCCTGGCAATCTTCGGCCAATAAGCTTGCTACCAAACATCAGCAAAGTGTTCGAAGTGGTAATCAACCGCTCGCTGACAAGTTGGGTTGAGGACAAAAATATTATTCCGGACAATCAGTTTGGATTCCGAGCGGAACATGGTACTATCCATGCTTGCGCAAAACTGGTGTCTGACATACAGTGGAATTTTGCCAAAAGACAGTGTACCGGAGCATGTCTGGTTGACTTCGAGAAGGCCTTCGACTCTATATGGGTTGAGGGACTTCTCCTGAAACTAACAATGAACGGGATGAATGGTCCCCTACTTCGAATTATCTACGACATGATAACGGGGAGGAAGTTTCTTGTTAAAAGTGGGAACTACACCTCAAAAATCTTTGACATTAAAAACGGGCTGCAGCAGGGAGCAGTAAATTCGCCACTCCTTTTCAATATATACACAAGCGATTTAATAGGATCTCTTCAAAGCGCTTTAGCGTTCGCAGACGACCTAGTTATATACCGATCAGGCCCGAAGATTGACGTTATCCAGACGCTTCTACAACGTGATTTCGAGACAATCGAGCGTTATGCTAATGATTGGAAATTGAAAATCAACCATGGAAAGTGCGAAACGATCCTTTTCAGAACTCCACTTAACAAAGCTCCACGCGATGTTAGAAGGAACTGGAAGACGTTCCATGTTCGAAGCCATGCGGGACAGACGCTTGAGAGGAAAACCGAGGTTAGGTACTTGGGGATTTGGCTGGATCAGTACATGTATTACGAGAGTCATATACGTACTGCTATAGTCAAAGCCCAGAAGGCCTTCCATATGACGAAGAAGCTCTTTTACAGCAAGCACCTTAACTCAAGGGTTAAGGTGAATTGCTATAAGAGCTTGGTCAGACCGGTTCTTACTTACGGCTGCCCCGTATGGTGGAATATAGCCCCATCATATATGGAAAAGATGAGGATGTTTGAAAGACAATGCTTGAGAGCATGCTTGAGCATGTATCGAACTCCCGAATCGAACTACAAAAAATTTTATGCTAACAAAATCCTATACGGAAAAGCAAAAACCATGGGGGTGGACAATTTCATAATCAGATTAATCAGAAATCACGTTGTAAGAGCGACGGAAAGCAACAATCCTCTCATCTTCGGAGCTTACTATCCCAGACCAGACTTTTATGACACGACAAGACGGACAGGACAAATACCGCCCGAAGCATTCCCATGGCTAGATGCGTTAGGGCTGATACAGGATAGGGAGGGAGTTCCTTTAATTTACCACGCGTATCGTCGCGCGCGAGATAAACGTGTGTTGCACGAAAGAGTCGATGGACTTAACGCACAACTCCTGCGATTCAGTACAGGTGTAGGCCCTATAGATAAAGAAGAAGCCTTCAGGGCCAGTAGGAGGTACTGGTGGTTGGAAGAGGCAGGTTAAAAAGCGTGTTTCGGTGCGAATGAGCAAAAAAATAGTTTAAGTAGGATCACGATCCTTATATAGTTTTAAGTTAGCAGTAGGTTAGGGTAGGTAGCTTGTAAGTCTTTTACCCTAGGTTAAGTTTTATAAAATAGGTTAAGTTAGCTAAGTTTTTTTTTCTTTATCTTACAATATTTTCTTAGCATGTAGCATATAGTTAAGCATTTATGTATCGTTCGAATAGAATAAAGAGGCCGAAAGGCAATTCCAAATAGTTTAAGTAGATAGAGTCTAACCTAGAGTGCCCGCAGATGGCCAGTAAGTTTCTTTTTAAGGTACATAGGGAAAATAGGTTTAAGAGTAGCCTGTATTACAATATAGTTATAATAAATATGCTTAAAAAAAAAAAAAAAAAAACCACACCACTTTGTTTCCACTTGACAGGCCAAAAACACTCCACTGCCACACCAATAAAGTGGACGCCTGGCCTTACGTGGTAGCTTGCCAAGCTGCAGAAAGGTTCCGGATAGACAAGCGATAAGTTTGCCCCTACTCTAGCTAGACTGTTAGCAATTTCATTACTAATGTGACATTCGTGGCTCGGATCCAAGGTATACTTTCAAGCCAGATCTGTACTGTAGTAACTACATATTAAATTCTAAAGGCACACGCTGGGCTTTAAAAACTGCTTTAGCGTTGCTAGACAAGGCTCAGAATTGGGCCATCAAGCTTACTACTGCTGGAACCTTTTGGTTCTTAATTTCCTCATCGACCCATCACAAGCCCTGTTTAGAAGAGATAACATCATTCTGCATCCAGGTCAAAGCATTTCCTTCAACACATAACCAGCCCACTCGACTAAATCCGACTGCTCGCAAATTCCATACACTCCAGATCTTTGTAAACAGAATATCTCGACTGTGGAACAATCATGCACAGTCAGTATTTCCAAATTTCCAACAAACCCACGTGTCCAAACGCACGGTTCTCATTTCCAGGTCCGCTTAGACTTCTCTTAAGCAATAACATCCATAATCTATTCTTCGAGTAGAAAAAGCAGGGCTGGTAGGGATACGGAATCGGCAAAGAGTACTCCATTACTAATTGTTACTGGTTCAAATATATTCGATTCGTTAATAATCGAAGAGTACTTTGTTGACATTTCTGAGAACAGCTTTAGCTAATGCATTACTCTAGATTCGGCTGCGACAGATTACAAATACTTATGTAGCTCACATCCCGAGTGAAAGCACGCATAGTAAACAAAGGCGCCTGGCACATGGGTATCCACTAACAGTATGAACACCTAAAAATGCGTTCGCCTGAAGTATGCACGCGATTACTGACATGAATGCAGTCGTATTCGACCATTCCAAACGCGATTCTTGTTCTGCAAAGCGGTCCCCCAACTAAACACTAACCACGTCCAAAGCTGCTTGACCTGCGCAACCGAACGAGAACCGATCTACTGAGTATGTTTAATGGCATCCTTTATTTTTAAAGCCCCAATTCAGTTGCCAGTTAGTGTGAGCGAACTGTGGTGCGGGCGAGTCTCATTTTTACTCAGGGTTGAATTTGGTCTTGAATGAAAATTGTACTCAGTACTCGAATCCACCCTTTAAGTGTAGTGGTATGAGTAAAAGTACTCGGGAAAGAGTACTAATCTGAGTAGAATCGAATGGCAAATACTACTCTTATGAGTAAATAATCGAGTACCGATTCAGTATCCCTGAGTGGTAGTGCATAAAAAAAATTTAGCAAGAAACGTTCCATTGAGATCGAGGTCGTATGCTAAATAAGATCATTTGTTAAATATAGTATTTTCGTGATAACTCAACAAAAGAGATTAAAACCGCGTGTTCAACAAAGAATTCCTTAATTTTTGCAGAAGGAAGCAAAGTTTCGACTTATTCAATTAGCGTATAAAGAATGATTAAGTTTAGGGGGTATTCGATCTTTAATTTGAGTCTCATGAAAGCATAATAGATTTCAGAATAAAAAAATACCGCCGAAATACCCGGAAGATCTCAAACATCATTAGAATGTCTGACGAATCCTAAAAGAATATGTGAAAAAAAATCTAAAAATGGTTATACTTTAAATCCTAAAAAAATTGTGAATGATTTAACATTCCTCAAAACATTTTCCCCTTTAATCAACAAATTGCTTCCAAATAGCTACTTTCAATAATCGATATCATTGTCGCCACTACTGAAACCACAATCCTTCACTGTCATCAAAATTTCCGATCTTCTCCAAAAATTCTTAGACAAAATTATCTTCAACACCCGAAAAAATATTAAAGGAAGGTCCTGCAGCCGGGAATATAATCATCAACCCTTTGGTCGTGCTTAATTAATTTGTCTGACAATGCGATATCTGCTGGGTTTCTGGATCAATCGAATTTCCATTTAAATTAGTCCTGAAACACGACCAACCGATATCCTTTATTGAGTAAAACACCAGACGCTCATGTACGACTACACAAATGCGGCAACGAAGTAGAAAAAAATAAGGAGTACCTATGACTATCTGGATTGAAAGGATCTGAATAAATTTTCGGTATTTTTTGGTAGGCGGTCCGGACCACACCACTTATTCATTTCATTCAAAAAGATAAAAAAAAATAGAAAGGATCGGCCAGCGTAAGGAAAATCGAGCTCCGATAGAAACCATTATCATGCATAGTCCTTGGATAATTTTTAAGGACACCGAAAGGCATTCGATTTTTGTGGGACAAAGCTCCTAAATTTGCTTGGACAATGAACTTTATTCCTTGGGTGCATTCTTTGCGCAATAGTGGTGCGCATTTATCCTGGTAATGTCCTGCCTACAAAATTTTCTTTAGATGTTATATGTGTATAGAAGGCAACACAAAGAGATTTTCTTTGAGACATTACGGCAATTTCAAGCCTTGATGAACATCGATGACCGTCTTTTCAAGCCGTAGACAAATCGATTATCTCTTAAACGTCGGTCAGATACCTGTCAACGTTGCCGGCACAATGATGGCACGCTTGACGTAACAAAATGTCCGGTAACATTCATAATGCCATCACGGCAGTATCTGAGTGTCTTCTTCCCATTTCTGACTCGATGTGGTTACTTAATCCATTCGAGCATGAGTTAATATCCACGTAATCCCTGCAACAGATTCACTCTGAACTTTTGTGCTTAATCTTGATTCCGCTCTTTCAAGATCGTTTTATGATCATTGAGGCAGAAATGTTTAGAGATAAAATATCAACATAATGATTAGCTACCTGAATTGCGATTGGACACGTATGCAGAGGAGCGGATTTTGTTTTTTGTTTGTTTGATAAATATTTTATTGCATTATTTTTTTCTGGTATTGAACTCACTAAAAGGATCGAGTCATAAATCATATGCAGTTCCTATTCAAAATTGAATTTAGATAACAATCACCTTTCAACTTCCTCTCCTTGGGCACGCTTCCAAAAAGGATTCAGTCATTCAGAACCAGCACAAATACTGCTTCCGGTGATTGCGTCAAAATTTCAATTTCAAATTGCAACCAAAATTATAGTCCAAAAGGGTGATATGCAAATTTGGCACACGTGCCTCAGGTATTTAGCTAGCGCGACTGAGCACAATCGACAGTATTCAAATTTCAACGAGACAAGCAGCGCCGCAAGCCAAGAGTGACGTGGGCCGCGCCCAAGTAACTTAGTCCTTAATTATATAATATTTGCTTGTAATTGAATGGGGCCCGGCAAAGAGTGTGTGAGATCGCCTTCAAGGACAACGCGCGTGCACACGGGAAACAGGAGTCGTGAATTCGGATTTTGGTCTCATGTTACGCCGCGCCGTGTCACTGATATCAGATCTAAGGAAAATGTCCACATCCTTTTTACTTTGGTGTTTTTTTTGTTGTCCTTATGAAGGAAGTGCACGCGTGCATTTCGTGTATTTCCCCCTCGGTACACTTCCTTTGTATCTTCACCGGACGAGGAGGAATGGTCACATGTGCTAAGATTTGTCTTCCGGCTTTTATTGTCCTTTCGGGCGATCTTTAAGGAAAATCTTTCTTGAATAATTGTTGCTAGAGCGAGGAAATTATGAGGTACGACAGGACCAGTTTGCATTGAGTAACATGGAGGCTTGGCCCAAGGGGAGGATTTGGATTTTTCCTTCTTTTGGATGTGATTGATTTGTTGCGAGAGTTCTGTTTGATTACTAAATTGTTTAGAGTGACGGTGTTGTGGCTTGTTGTTGTAAATGCTGCAAAATACATAAGAAACATTGAAACATCTGCGAACATTTTGAAATTAAATAGGATCTGATTGGATAGTAATTTAGACAAGTGTATAAAGAAAAGCCTGTTTTAGCGTCATTCTCTGATAGTTCTTGAAAAATGTAATTTTGCACAGTAATAAGTCATAGCTGCGAGATCTAAAGCATACTAAAATTTCTTTCAGAGTGGATGTCTTTTCAAAAAATTTAAACTTATTACGGAGTATTGTAGTTTCTGCTACTATCTCAAGGTATCTACACTCTACATTCGTATGAATTTTTCTCTCCTCTCGTCTCTAGCTGAAAATCGGTGCACCTCGCTGCACCAATAAGCAAATAGTATGGCGTACGCCAAAACAATTGGGAATCTCAAAACCTCTTTTCAATTGGCAGTGAGAGTCCCAAATCCCACGACGAAAGTACATTCGAAAAGAAAAGTATCACTCCGTTGGTTTAAACCCCAACTCACCCGCTCACTTATATTTCCAATCAAAAATCAACGGTCTCACTGGCACTCTTGTCGTAATCCGAGGCCCGTGATTCGATTTCGCGTAGCAGCATGATAATTCGTCTCTTTGTAAAGCTTTATGTTACAGAATCATTAACATGACATCCAAATAATGAAAGAGGTCATAACCTAGTAAAAAATTTTGTACAGCCGACATGACATGATCAGAACTGGGCCAGTGGAAAATACTCCTTAAACAGTCATTAAATGTAACTTTGAGACCCTGACGCTAAACGCATTGAAGGATATGTATACAAGAAAGCCATAGTGTAAATGCGACAGAATTTGGAATTTAACAAGATTGTGCCGACTAGACGACGATAATAGACTACCATGGAGCGAATTTTTGAAATGTCCCATATGCCATAGATCTTGTAGAGCATAAATGAGATATGTTTGCAGCAAGATAGTTTGGAATTAACGGAAATGCCAAGATTTGTGGCATAGTCAACAACGGGAGGAGGAAAATTGTTAAGAGAAATAGTTAGCAAACTATCAAGGGACAGAAGGACACGACTAAGACGAAGCAGTTAGCACAACCATTTTGAATTTAGAAGTTTGGATCAAAAATTCATTATTTGTCACCTTAAAACCGCATAGCTACCAACTTCGATTAGAATCGGAGTACAATCGGCGCTTTGTTGCAAATTTTCAACGAATCTCTCTAGGACATGACGAATCTCTCCATCTTAAGCCTATGTTCTTTTTTCTATGGATGTGTTATTTCCATAGAAAAAAGAACATAGGCTATTCTATTACCGGTTACCGATGGATACTAGCGGGAAGATTATTAACCTATAATGAAAAATCTAGAGGTCCAAGGATTGAACTAACTGTTCAATTGTTCAACTCCCAAGGGCACAGGTAGGAAGTGTAATACAATGATGTTATAGCGAACACATTGATGTCTATCAGAAAGAGAAGAAGAGAAAGCTCGAAGAAGCAAAAGAATAAAATTGGTAGAATTGGCTAAGTTTGGAAAACAGAAACGTGTGAATCACAGAAAGCAATACCGTAGAGCATTGTTTCTCGAAGTTTTTAGTGTTGCGCGAGCACCTGAGAAGCCAAAAAATGAAATAAAAAATCATGCCACTCAAATCGGTCCTAAAATTGAATTATTTAGGTCGATTTACACATATCCGTGATCGCACCGCACTGATGCTTTCCGTGTCAGTGACTTTTGTGATGAATTTTTCACAGAATCTCACACAGCACCACCGGTAATTTCGAAAGCGATCTCAACTCCATCACGCAATTTAACGTGGAATGTCTTTGCTACAATAGCGTTGCTCTTAGCCGAGGAGGAAAGAATAAAAAAGAGAGTGGGTGCATCTTTTGTGGACTCTTCGGGAAGTAAAACTAAATTCTATAAATATTTTAAAATGATTCGGTGATTTACTAAAAAAGTCAAGACATATATCCACGCGAGTCTTTGCTTATGCAGTAGAAATACAGTACGAACTACATTTGAGCATTCAAGCAACTCTACATCAATTTTTTTTAAATTTCCGAGGAATTTAACGAACATTTGTTTCACGTCCGAGATAAATTAAAAAAGATCGGTGGCAACGTATTTTTGCAGCTTTTAAGAACGCCTGAAGGGGACTGATAACATCGGCACTCCCCCACGTCAAATCTGTGGGAGTATGTCACCCCTTTCCCAAATTTGTTTCCATGGAGTTACACCGTGCTGATATTTTTTTTCACTGATGCTCCGGTACTGCACTGAAGTCGCCGTCACGATAAGTGTGAATGGACCTTTACTGGGAAATTTGTGGCTAAACTCTGAAATATTTTTTTGACGGATTGCGACCCACCTTATATTTAATGGTGACCCCTTGGTCACGATCACCAGGTTGAGAAGAAATGCCGTAAAGAAATCAAAAAGAACTCAGTCTTTCATTCATCTCTGCAGTAATTTTCGCTGAACTGCATCGAAAAATTTGATTGATCAACTTGGAATAGTTAACACCGCTAATAGTGGTATAACTTATCCAAGAAAAGTTCGATGGCTTAAACATTTAAGAATTTCTATTGAAGCGTAGCAAAAGAAATCTATTTCTAAATTGTTGCAATAACATTGCAGCTCTTTGTGAGCTTTTTGGATAACATCTCTCTATGAGTACTGCTGTGCTATTGTACTATAACGTCCACTATTTCACATAAAAAAATTCAAATAAAATTTAAACATCTAAACAAAATCAATTACGCACTTCTAATATCACACAGAGCCGAATAAAGTTCCATCTTATTACATTTGCACACCCTTAAAGAATTTTCTGATTGAATCATCAAAATCCAGAATCTACAAAACGACAACTTATCCACTAGTTGACTCTAAATAAAAGAAACCAGCGTAATATAATCCCTTAAACCATGAAAAAGAACGAGGGTGGTTTCTTTAGTAAAACCAACCCACATTAAATAAACACTCATACTTACAATGCAGATTCGTGCAATTGGTGCCACTTAATACCATTATTAAAATCAAATTTGGTAACTAAGGTGGAATAATTTCATCAAGTGCTCTACTTACACCAAACACGTACAAAGTCCCAGAGATCGATTACATTTCTCTTCAAGTCACACCAGGGAACAAGTGATGCTGTTGAGCACAGTTGGGACCAACCCCAGTTCGTTTCGATATTGAAAAGACTTGCTTGTAATGAATGCAATCGAATTGAAAGAGGGTTGCACTTGTATTTTTATTATATTGTATAGTCAACACTTGTTTGAAAGAGATTGACTACATAGTAGAGGCAAGATAAGGATAAATTAAAAAACAAAGTTTTAAATAAAATTATTTTTAATAAAATAGTTTTGTTTTGTCTTCATATTTACAATATTATACAAAATGTTAAACATAAGTCTTAAGAGTTTAGTGTCTTCCGTTTTTTCATATTAAGTAGTAAAAAAATATAATAATAATAATAATATTAATAGTAAAGATAGATAAGGCTAAGGCGTTAAAAAAATACATAGTCAGTAGGAGTCTTATAACTTACAACATACAGCATTCATTGTCTTCCGTAACAACTAAGCGTAATAAACATTCTTAAAAATTAATAAAATATTTTATTTACAATTTAGTATTATTAAAAATAAAAAGAGTCAAGATCAAGGCACATACATGGTACTTTCGAGAGTCACTTAACTCAATAACGAATCTTATAATATACAAGATCAATATTTTTACACATTTATTCTTATTGGAATGACTAGAGTTTCTGTACAACTGTTCTCGTCCAATAGATGGAGTTTTTGGATCGATGCGATAGTAGATCGATTGTTTATTTTTTTTTAACTAGGAACAAAAAATATATATAAGATGAACTCATCAAAAAATCGATGATTTCTACAGCACTGGTTTCAATCTTCCTTTTTTTTATTTTATTTTTTTGGTTCCTCAGATGAAAGAGGCACTGGTAATGTGAAATTGTATGATTGTTGAATCTGTAATAACAAAGAAAAGATCATGATTAGAAAAATATGAAAAAAAAAATTTAAAGCCACAAGAAAATATACATATAACATCGCTCTACAATATTACTCTATGCTCTACCTAGTCGAGCCATTCTGCGGTATTTACCACACGATCAATTAATAAGATTATGGTCGTCACACAGGCAGTCAAGCAACTAACTATACTATACTATATACTATATTTTTTCCGAGGATCATCATCGCGAATGTAAGGTATGTATGAGGAAAAATAAACCTGATTTTAAGAATTGCTTCTCGCGCATTTTACCTCACCAATGCCAAGGTGGATACGATACGCAATCCCTCCCTGGGTTAACAACATAAAGATATACGTGCGACCACAAAAGACAGCCGAGAAATGGCAAAAGCTAAGTTGGTTCAGTGTGATATAGTAGTGATGATGATACCGCGAGACCATGTATAACTTGAGGCTCAAAAACTCTTGATCTTGTAATGGAGATGATGATCACTGAAGACACTGGCGCGTACCTGAAGAAGCTGATTTAATTTCTTTTCTTTTTCTTAGGCCAAGTTATCACTACTTCATTTATGGGATGGAACAGAATGTAATAAAAATTAAACCGAAAGAAAAATAATAATAAAAAACAAATTGAACCGATCGACAACGATCAGTCTTGATTGCGCCAAATGATCGATCAGGAAAATGATCGTGCTAGTCAGGCCTATTATTTGCGTCGTTTTAGATTGTCCTACCATTTCATTCATGTAAGCAAGAGATATATAATTTATCGAGTTTTATCTAACGGGCATTAAAAATACTTCGTGTTTTTTTGTCGTAATGAAATATTGAGTCTCTAGGATAACATAAGGGACAAGATCGTATTTTTCTTGAAATTTTACTCCTATGGTACAATATGCCTTTTTAGAGTTTCTGCCTTTGACAAAAGGATTTCAAAGGGACCAAACTGAATTTCAAAAAGAATTTCTTTCGGCAGGTAGGAATGAAATCCAGAAAAATTTACGACTCAAGGAATAAAAGTCCCTTTTTTTCGAGATCAGGGACACCCCGAAAAGAATTGCACAATGAAAAGGTTGCAGTTTTAACATGAACTGGAAACTACCTGCAGATTCAATACCTGCTGGATTTGCACTTGTAAATTTAATCAACGATGCATAACTAATTTAACTAATTAAAAAAAAACATACAAGGATAATTACCTTTTACTTTATTGTTCTTGCCACGATGATATATAGTCTAGCAGCTCTTCATCTTCAGGTCTCATAGTGCTGTAGGTATCGTATGGCTCGAATTTGAACTGTGCAGGTGACTGGATATAGTTATTTGAACCGATCGAGATTTCTGAACTATACGACGGTGTAGGCGATGAAGCTGAATCTGAACATGGTGTTGAAAAATGATCAGGACTAGCTGAATAGTAAGATGTTGATCCAGTCGATGATCCTTGACTGTTAAGTGTACTAGTACTTGCAGCATCGCTATCAGCATCATCTAATAAATCCTTTAGTCTTCGAATATATTCAACAGCCAGTCTTAAGGTGTCAACTTTACTCAGCTTCTTACTAGCTCCTCGACCACCATTAGTTAGTGTGGTTATAATTGTCTGAGGTATATGCTGTCTTAAGTTAGCAAAACCATTATTGACTTGCTTAACACGATTTCTCTCACGGGCATTTCTACGTGCTACTGATGGTGGCTGTTCACCATACGGCATATTTGCATAGGTGTATTTTTTCTTATATCTAGGAGCATCACTTGACTGGACATTAATACCATTCATACCAAGTACTGTTGTTGAAGATCGATTCATGTTCGTACTGGGTGCTGGTGCGATTGGAGTTTTTCCTGGCTGCATTGCTAGATGACTGACTTGACTAACTTGCAAACTGTTGGCTGATGAGATTATAACACAATTCTGTGGCATTAGATGAATATTTTGACCGATCGCCATACTACGTATGCAAGCACTTGCCATTTGATTAAAGTTTATTTTTATATATTGATCACTTTTTTTCGAAATTAAAAAAAATATTAAGAAATGTCTATTAAAAAATCACTCACGTTAAAACACGCGATCGTTTCTTATTTTTATCTAGTTTAAACTAAAAAAAACCGTCCTTCCACTTGCAAGGTCTTAACACGACTGATTCTCGGTCTCTGATATCACCGAAAAAACTGATCCAAACACACACCTCACTTTCGATCGGTGTTTTTTTTTTATCAAGAACAAAATCAAAAAAAAAATTATTTCGAAGATAACAGGTAAACAAAACAACGAAAAACTGAATTAAAAATAAAATTCGGTTTTATCCTTAAATTTTTAGCTTAAGATCATTACTCTACGGAATCTTATCCCGGAATGAATCCCTTCGTCCTAAACCTTTGAGTTTTGTACCTTTGCCTCGAGATACCTGTGCGAAGGAGAATAATATTATTGCAAGGTCTTGATTCTTTCTGGCTGGCAGGCGCAGGAGGTGATCGTGCATATTCGGTACAAAAGTAAAAACCCCCACCCCTAATATATATATACATATATTCTGGTGAGAACCTGATCCCCTACCAACCTACCTACTCTACACACTCCAAAAGGGTACTCTATACTACACACTATACTCTCTGGCAGGTTGTGTGTGCCGACCGATCAACAACGATGCCTGATAGCGCGCGACGTGCGTTTACTATACGTATAGAGGTATTAAAGGTACACACGAGAAACCTTCAATATCAAGGCGCACTGGCGCGCAGCATGGATTCGATTTGATACGCACTGCTCCAGATACTTAAGGAGAAGAAGAACCAGCAACCAACGAAAGCTTCCGAAGTAAACGCGAAGACACTGATCGTAGCGTGTGCGACCCAAAAGCGCGCGTGCCAGCGACGTGAGTCGCATGGCCAGCTCTTCCACAAGCAGGCACATGTAAACAGAGCCGCCTGCCAGTACATAGCAAAAATATAGCGAGACTCTATAAGGAGAAGCAAAAAAAATATAGCACAGACCACAGGCTATACACCAGCTGAAGCGAGATAGAAGAAATCCATTCGCGCATGTGCTACAAGGAATAGAAAAATGCGCAGAAGGCTCAATTCGGAGAGTCTACGTGGGAGGGTAAGGGTGGACCTATACCATGCTTGTAGTAGGTCGAAATGAGATGAAAAACTCAATATTCTCAGTCCCTTAAAAACAGCCATGGCCTAGGTTCATTTATTCTGATTTCGTAGCGCTTCTCCTTCTTGCTCTTGTTTTTCCCTTAAAATTTCTTGCAGTAGTATAGTAGCATCTTCGCAGGCACTATACAACAACAACAAAGTTTCCGAAGACTAAAAAAAATATATGAGAAAATGAAACAAGATCCCGGCGATCTTGGCGGATGCTGCGTCTGAGAGATATACATAAAAATACGCAGCTAGAGGTACGGCAAAAATTCTCGTCTTTTTTTTGGTTACTTCATTTCATATTTTTTGTGCGCTTCTTTGTAGAGAAATCCCGATTTTTGTGAAAACGGAAAATGTATAGAAGGAAATGAAGATCGTTTTGGTGTAGTTGTAAGAGGATCCTCGGAGAAGATCACTTGGTGGTGACAGCGTTGCCGCAAGCCAAAACAAAAATGTATCCAGTGAGAGAAAAAAATGTATCCAATGTATCCAAATACGCGTTTACTTAATTAAAAGGATTTAGGTGGAACATTTAAAAATTCTTTTATTTCAAAACCATAAAATTCATTTAAAACAAAACAACATTAATTAACTTTTAGTTAAAAAATTCACTTAAGGGGAGGTTCTGGTCAACTGACCAGACCAGAACCTCCCCTTAAAACAAAACAAAATGATTGATTCATTTGAATAAAAATATTAAATTGATGGAGTCCAAATATATTTTGAATTTGAACTTTCTAATAATTCTTTCGACGCCATGATGGCTTGTATTGTTTCAAAATCTAGTCTATTTGTATTTTTATTTTTTATTAAATTTAGGTCCGAAAATTTCCTTTCTGCTGCAGCAGAACTGTGGGGAAGAGACATCAGATCTAGCATAAAACGTGACACGTTGGAATAAATTGGTTGGCCCAAAGCATTCTTGATAGATCCCAACTTTGCCCAAAATTCTTCAGGCTTTTCTTCAGTAGTTGTTTTGAACGAACTGCTATATTTTAAAGCCCGCCATTCGGTGCTTACAGCTTCTTCAGAATCTTCTTCCAAAATATTCGAAAATGTTTTCAAAAGTGGAGTTATGGAGTCTGTAGAATTTATAGCAACGAGTGGATTAATAAACATTAACTGTTTTAGTGTAGCATTATTAAAATCAAAGCGATTACGTATTTGCACGGCGAGCTCAATATAAAATTGCTGAATGCTTCGTTTTATTTCATTTAGCTTTAACGCAGATATATGAGTTGTTGCTAAAAATTGCTCCACTTTACTTCCCATATAAATTTCGTTTAGATCTAAGTAGCAACTTTCATCCAAAATATCTATTTTTGATATTTCAAATGTGGGGAACTCAGCACTGGGCTTTATAAAATTACTTAAAATAGTTTTATAATTGGTTTCCATAACAGAATAAAGAATGTGGATCCTTAGCTTTCCTGATTGAAATTCGATATTCATTGCGTTGACTATTTTTAATATATAAGACAAAAATAAAAAGTATATTTTGTTTTCAGGATTATCCAGTTTTTCAGCCAATTCCCTGCCAGTAAAACTATCATTTTCCAATGTCGTAGAGATAAAAAAAAGTTTGAGGGCTGACCACTGCTCCAATATTCGATTTACAACCGATTCGAAAGACAGCCAACGAGTCTGAGATAACCGTAGGATCCGGTGAGGTTTTAAAGCTAAGAAGTCTTGGAATTCTGCAAATTCATGATTCCTCTTTGCACTATGTGCAAAAAAATTGCAAATACTTTTTGCCAAATTTTCGATTGCAGTGGGTAACTTCTTACACGCGTAATTCGCACACAAATGCATTGAATGACAAATGCACTTCATTACGAAAATGTTAGGATTTATTTCCTTAAACCTGGCCTGGAGTCCTTTCAGTTCTCCAGTCATAACGGCAGCATCATCCGTTGCCAGACCAATTAAATTCGATAGAGGTATTTTTAGTAATGTCAAGTAGTCAGTTATAGCGTTAAATATTGATTCGGAATTGCATTTGGACAATTGAAGAATGCCAAGGAATCGATCACGCACTTCACACTTTTTTCGGTCGAACATCCTCGCTACAAGTACAAGGGCTTTTGCACAACTGATATCTGTTGTTTCATCAACAATTAAAGAAAATTTTGAACCTCGTAAAGCCGAAGCCACTTCTTCCTGTCCCTTTTTCCCTAAGATTGTTTTTGTAATTTTAGTGGCTTTAGTTCTACCACATTGCACATGCTTTGCCACATTAGAGTCTGGACAACATTTTCTTAATAAGTCCGGTAAATAATCCATCAAAGAAAAAGGAAGATGATGCATAAGACAAAACATTATTAACGTTAGCTCAACATTTCTTATACTTTCTGCAAGAGAGCGCTTTTTTTCATCCATAAACTTTTCAATAACAACTTGATTTTTCTTTTCTTCTAATTTCCTTTTATGAATTTCAAGTTGTTGGTGTCGTTCCAAGTGAGGCTTTAAATTAATCAGGGCTTTTTGACATACCTTGCAAAATGAACTACCTTCTTTGTCCTCTAACCAAGGAAATAACTCTAACCACTGTTCTCGAAAAATTCTAATTCGTTTTTTCTTCGGCTGTTCATTAATTTCCTCTTCGGTGGGTACTTGTTGTGGAGTTAAACTTAACTGTGAAGCATCAGATGAGTTTTTTGAACTAGAACTGAAAATATATAATTATAACGACTGTTCTGGCTTTGAATTCAGTTACCACGAAGGTCCTTCCTTATCGTTTTTTGCAGCACTTCGGATGAGATATCTTTATAAAAGAATTCTGTATTTTAAAGATTCTAATTTATTTATACTATTTACCGTTCCATTTTCTGTGATACATAAAAAATCAAAATTGTGACGATGAAACAATTCAGAAAAATTAACTTTCAAGTATTAACGTCGAACTGTCAATGCAATCAATAATTACAGCAGCGCCAATTTTCCAAAAATAACTAAAAACCAAGTAAAAAAGGGTTCGTTCAGTAATAACATATTTGTCTTTAAAATTGCAAAGTTAGGATTCGAATATTTGTTCTTTTTTTTAAATTTAGGATATTTTTAAAAATGTATCCGAAAAAGCTGTTTATTGAAAAAAAGTATCCATGTATCCAATTTTATTTTACAAACGAAAATGTATCCATTTGGATACAAATGTATCCAAGTGGCAACGCTGGGTGGTGAAGATGATCGGGTAGTTACGCACCAGATATCAGAAGATGCGCACCGACTTCAGTCTCCAGACACGGCGAGTGCAATGAATGCTGTTGCAGGGTCAAGTGGAATTTTTGGGAAACGATGTTTTCAGGAAAGAAGATCAGAAGACGATCGGTGATCTTTTTCTGCAGACAAGATAATTATGCGGGGGTTTTGTTTTAGTGAATTTAAATATTGAATAGTGAATTTATGCGGATTTATTTATTATTGTTAATTTGGAAGAATCAGCCAAGATCGGTGATTTTTGATCCATCCAAGATCGCTAATCCTTGACCGTCATAGTTTATTTTAGTTTAAATAATGAGTAGTGATCAAGTTTTTAGTTAGGAAGATATCCCTCGATACTTCTTACCGAAAAAATATTTTTGCGATCTACACGATCAAATTTTTACTTTCTGTTTGCAAAATTTTTGTGATAGAAGTTGAAGTTTTTAAAAAGTCCTTGTCTAATTCTCAAAAATGTTTTTGGTAACTTTAGGAGAAAATGTTTAAATCTCTCATTCTACCTAGTTCTGTAGTTCAGGTTCTGGTTCTGCAGTAGTTCTGGTTATAGTATCAATCCGCTATTTATATTAATTTAGTGCTCTAGGAGTTTTTACTGAAAATAGGACCGAAATAAGAAATTGTACTTTGGTTTCTTTTCTTAGTAAACATTAGACCGTTAATAAAAAAATAGCAACCAAATCTAATCTAATAAAAAGGACATCAAATAAAATCTTTGGGGTTGTTAAAATATAAATTACTTTGAAATTGTGATATTTTAAGCTGGTAAAGTAATATATTTACCATCTAATGTCGAATCATAGACACTTAAAACCAGCAAAGAAAAAATGAAAATCGGAGACTATAGAGAAGTTAACCACAAAGTTTCTTCTTTTTAAATGGCAGAGAAAATGTAATTCTATACTCTTTCTTATTGTGGTGGATCCCTGATGGCTTACTTGCCATGGTGCAATGTTTATAAATAAGCTCAATTCGAAGGGTTGTAATAGAATAAAATAGAAGATAGGAAAGATTAAGGAGAGTTTAGAGGGTGCTGATAGATATGTAGGTGGTCGGGAATACTGACCACTCAAGATTCCTTGCTTTCCTAGACTATGGTAGGTGTGATAAAAAGAACTGCAGGCTGTGGGAGTGTGGTTAGGGTTGATGCGTGTTCCCTTGAGAGACATTGCCATTGATACAAGGCAACACGAATTTCGATGTTACAGTCAAAAACATCGCGATAGCCACAGTAAAATTATGGCAGACTTGAATAATTTTTGCAGAGGTCAAGGGCATCTAAGGAGGAACAAATAACGTTCTTTCTAATTAGTTTGACAGTGCAGCTTTATTTAGCTGTGAGAATAGCGGATTCGGTTTCACCCACTCTAATCAAATTTAAAATCAAATAATCAAAATCCGATTTTAAATATAAGACTATTCCTTCCACTGTAGATAGTTGAATACTATTACGCTTAGGATGTTATGAATTCGACACAATTCTTTCGATTTCAATCAAGAGTGCAACAAGGAATCGCAGTTGGTCGTCGTAGATTATCCCTCGGCTAGAATTTAAATAGGAGCATGCTTCATGTAACCGTGCCAAAGATGGGGTTTCCTCTTATATTTCTCATGAGCACCATACTTAAAAAAAGTCAGCTGTATTGAAGTGAGGTATGCCTTATCAGTCATAAGAGCCCGCCATATGAGGCCTAATGGGCAATACTAAAATCTGCCCTGAAGTTAAATTTTCTTGACTTTATATGTGAAAACTGTGCTTTAGCAGGCATTTGGTTTTACCTCATAACAAAGCCCTGGTTTATTTGATTTGATAAAGCAAAGTAAAGCAAGCCAACCGTATGTTGAACTGTGATCTTAAAGCAGGGTTTCCACTTAGCTGGTTACCGGCGCTGGTTGCATCATCTTCGCTGGCTCAATACCTGCATAGTGATCAAGTCTACCGGGTGCTGGCTCATACATAATCAGAAATTTCCAAATTTCGGATTACTGCCAGTTGCTGGCTATAACCCACCAGCAGTACAACTCCACTTAACGTATTCGAAAAGATTTTTCCCCTTAAGCTTTAGTTTTACTCATACAAAGGGTTCAGTTTTTGTTGTTGCCTTGCTTCAAATTTCAGCAATTACGTTGGTGACCATAAAGAGTGTCATTTATAATCAGATCTCGTTCGATTACAAAGGTCAAGCAGCATTGGAAGTAATTACTAACAAGTTGGCGGACCGGTTGATAAAACGTGTTTGTTAGTATGAAAAAACAGCAGCAATAGGGTGAAAAAAAATATAAAGCTTTCGACACTGCTGCAGTCATTACTCGCTTATTGGCCCCTCAAATTTTTCGGTATCTTTCAGTCGCATAGCAACATTTTCCTCTAGCGGGCGCGGTCCTAATGATGCGTGAATTCGAAAAGGTGTTTAATACACTTTACTATACGGCAATCTTAATGGGATTCACATGCCGCATAGAGACCTATCTGCACTCTCCCAAAAATTCTAGATTCGCCACGTCATTCAGCTGCACTGTCGGAAACTGTGAGCTAAATTAGAAAGGTTTGAGAGGAAAAAGTTTATTAAGACTAAGAATAATTTGGTGAAAGAATTGAGCCCTGAGGGACACTGGCATATTCAATATATCGTGGGATTAAGATAAATTAAAAAGAGGATGCAATACTACCTTGATTAGACACCCCGAAAGTAAGCTCTCCGTCCATTTCTTTAAATTTTCAGTAGTCGATACCAATAGCTAGTAGTTTAGTTAGCGGAGCAGAGTGCTTTACCTTAGAGCAACCAGTCCGGAATCATTAAAGTGATGTCCATAGATCTCTTTTGTCTTTTAGATTTCGATTCTGTTAATGTCGTATTTTTCGAAAATAATGGATCGCATATTGTAGTGTCATGACGTTATCAACACTTGTTATACATACAATAAATCACGAACGAAGATGGTGGAAGTCTATATAGCTATTCTTTGGGCGAAAACCCGAGGAGTAGCTCCGATAAACGACTGAAATCATATCATGAAGTGACACTGTGAGTGACACACTTCCGCATTTGCGACGAATTGCGTAAATGAAATAAGGCCGAAATTTAATTTTTACAGAGTGGAAGAAATGCCGAACCCCTAATCCGGCTGATTTATTGTTGCGAGTACTTAGTACCTACAAATTAATTTTAGAAATCTGTTGCTTGGAATTGTGGCCCCACTCACACCCTCCCCATACACCACCAACACAATGGCACAGAGTGTTTGTTACAGATGAGACCAAACTTACCCAGCTCATCTAGATTACATGGCTTATATACTAAATTAAACGAAAATCGATTGAGTTGAGTAGGAGGACGACTCCAATCATTAGATGAAACCATGCATTTTGTATAACCATTTATGTTACATCATAGTTACCTCCAAGGTACCTTGGAGGGTGTTCATTACATTGTGTAGAGCCGGCTTAAAGCCATGACGAATCGGCTGGCGAACTACGAGCCTTCAATGTCAAGCGTCCAACCCTCGTGTTTGGACACTTTCGGGCTGATGCCGGTCCTGACTCAATCTTGTAAGTCAACATTCGAATGAAACGTTCCCGGCATCATGTAAAGCCGGCACATGTCCTACAAAAAGCTTGCCTACAATGTTGCTTTTCTACGGCAATCGAGCACGAAGGTATGCTAATTGACACTCTGATATAAGTTAAGTGCTACCATCACTTTTAGCCTCAAGAGCTGAAACGGTTTTTCTTCCTTTCCTTTTCAGGTGTTTATTTACAAATTGAGTTTACAAAGTTGCGATTTCTTGGTCAGTGGAACCAAAATATTGAAAAACATATTCTTTTGAGGTTTATTAAGATGTCCAGATCAAATAAAACAAAATTACAAAAAAATGTGATTCAAATACAATAAAACCCCTTTGGCAGTAATTTTAACAATTCCCCGTAAAAACATATTTATTACGAACACCATTGATCCTGTCTTGACCGTAAAAACGCGATATAACTTCTTTATTCTTATCAAAACCAAATCGTGAGAATCCTTACCAAAGATGTCATAACAATGCACGGTGGCTACATTTGAATCGCTTATAAAGTAGCAAATTTACAACATGCGCATAACTCTCGAGTAGCAGAGGCGATTGTGCAGCGCGACAAGTAAAAGTCATTCCCGACGGATTTTTCACCTTAAGATGCCTGCGGAATCGTGGTCGTCTCCCAACAACAAGAACAGTCCCAAGACACAAAAGCCCGCAGCAATTCAGTCAGTCCCGCGCCATAAGAGAGCAGCAGCAAACGGCAACATGAAAGTCGTCACATTTACGATTTTCATTCACTGCAGCAGCAGCGCGGCGAGATGCACTTGGCAAAAATAAAATAACAACAACAACAGCAACAACAAAAAAGAAATATTCTGCAGAATGAACGCACTGGAAAGGGAGCTGCAGTTGCGCAAAAGGGCTCCTCCTGCATTAAGACGATAGCCGAGAAGTGCATCCATCGCCTTCCGCCGCCGCCGTCGTTGCGTTGCGTTCTCAGATCTCAGCCGTGTGTTTTGTTGAGTAGTTGCCGCCGCCGCGCACTTGGGAGTATCGGATGAAAACCAGACAACGGTAGGTCAGTGGTGCAAGTGCAGTGCAGGCAGTTCGTGGAACGGTATTTTTAGAGACACTCACCACGCGTGCGCATGCGGCTCAATTACACGCAAGACGCCAACTGCACTTGTCCTTGAATTGGGTAGAATTTAACGCATTAGCGGACGGAGTGTGTGCGTCGGCGCAATTATCCATTGGCGCAGCCGCCTTGCACGAAATGCTTGTTTTTGCACGATTTCTGTTTGGACAAGAAGCAATCTGCGTGCCCAGATTAAGTCTGCTGGCATCATGCGTGTAATTCGCCAGAACCAAACCGACTTCGAGTGTGCTGGTCAGTTTCGTAGAAACTGCATCCATAAATCCTTGCATCGTCTGATAACTTTCATTGTTTCGAGAACACAACGTTAAGCCAAGGAAAGAATGTACAACACACGCATTAATAATTGTTAAGTAGAAAAGGAGAAAAAACATTTGAAAGCATGCACTAGAATCACTAAAAACACGAACCCTTTGAGCAGCTCCACATTCAACGAACGGAAAAAAGGATCATCGAAGTGCCGTATCATAGCGCAATTATCTCCAGGCACACCCTCTCTAACATAACACATATACTCGAATAAAAAAGAAACGAACTAGAAAATTCATCTATTATGGTGTGCTTCGCTTTAAATCAATTTAATCCTTTCACAAGGACCTCCCCCAGACCATCAGTAATGAAACCCAATAATTAAAAACCCTTTAGCAGTCGCCGGATCGTGGGAGGAACGCATAGAAAATTGATTTAACCACGACTAAAGCAAATTTTTTAAATACCGCTATTTTAGGATTCAGCTACTGTAGGAAAGGATAACGAAGAAACAAAGCAAAATTCAACATAACTTTGTTTCAAGGATCTCCTTGTGATGTAATATTTTTTCTAGTAGAACCAAATGATCGGAATTTTTCGAAAAAGAGGAGCAAAAAAATTGAGAAGATCTTCTTGGTATAGTCATTATCGGAAGAAGGATCTAACCGAGTCGAAAGGTAGAAAGAAGATCTTTGTTCTGTGGCGCAAGGAATCCCTACGGGAGTAAAAGGGACTTGCGGAATACATTAAAGGAAATATCGTATTAGAAGGAGTTCTTATTAGGTAAAAGTGATATTTGAAAAGTCATAGATATTTTTATTCCAATAAAAACGTAAAGGATATTTTCATATTGGAAGTATGCTAGAATTTTAATAGGACACATAAGACTTCGAGACTTTGGTTCATCTCAGTTAATGCATTGAATATGCCATGGGCGTCACCGGTGATTGGCACTAAGTTTGTTGGTAGCGCCGTGGGGGTCACCGTTGATCGGCGAATCCAAGATTACTAGAAACGCAAAATTCTTGTAAATGTTCAATGATTTTAAATTTTTCTATTTATCATGGTTAATGAAATGGTGTAAAGAAATTAATGCAATGCGGCAAAAGTCCGGCAACGGTCCGATAATTTCTGAAGAGTAGGCTTACGTGGAAAAAAGTTTCGAACAAAAATTCCTCAATTTGGAGGATGCAATCGTTTGCACACAAAACTCACCCCTAAACTCCACCCACTCGCAGGGGTATGGTGAATCCAAAATTACAAATGGCAACCCCCATATTTTCTTACGGATTATGATTCTCTGAAGATAAAATCAAACTTTTGTCCGAAAAATTGCAGGAGCGTTCGATCTACTAAATCAAAATCGCATCGAATGGGTCCAAATCGGATCAAATTAAATCAAATCGGACTAAAGTTGTCGCATTTTGTTAGGTCCCCTTTTTTGGCCGTACCTTCCGTCCAGGTTGTTCCATGCTAGTTCCAGGATAGGCTGTAGAGCATGACTTGAGTCGGCTTGAAGCCATTCTGGTGGGATGTCATCTTTCACATCGCTTTGAAATTTCTTTGAGTGAAGGCGACGTTACGAGTAACGACTGCCAGGGCAGAGACTACATAACACTAGCACGACCTGCGCAGGCAACCGGAGAACACGCACAGGTATACCGTACGATGTCACTGAAAGAATTGATTTTGGAATTGGAGGGGGGGCGGTTGGTGCGGATGGTTTTATCTTTTTTTTTGAATCATTGAAATTGTAGCGCTTAACATTGAAAAGAAACGTTCAATTGTAGAGAAATCGGTGCCTTCAGACCACACAATTCGTAGTTTGGTGAGAATTTCTTTGAGTATGGGTCTGTAGTGCTCAGCGGCGTCCCATTCGGCTTGCAATATGGAAATGCCATCGAAAGAATTATCGATACCGAGCCGAAATTTTGATGACGGACGAAGCTCATTTTACACTCTCTGGCGGAGTCAATAAAAAAACTTTCGTATTTGGGGAATCCATTTTTCTTCAAAGTTCGAGAAACTCTGATGGCGCACGCTATCGTAGGATGTTGGTGCACTTTGTGTGGACGAAATCTCGTGAAAAAGGTTTGACGAACCTATTTTCAACAAGACGGCGCCCTTTGCTACACCGCAGCCACTACGATGAAGTTCTTGCAAAAGTAAAGTGTATGTCAGCAAATCGAAGACCATTGACGAACACAAAGCTAACAAACGCGCCGAAGTAGCTGTTATAACGCCCGAAATAATAGCCAATGTTATGCAGGATGTCCGAAAAATACCTACCTTTAGGGTATCGAATTGGGGGTGGTGATTAAACGACATTGTATTAAAAACTAATTTGGAATAAATAGTAAAGAAAAACCTAAATAAATCTTCTTGACCGAGTTTTTCAATGTTGGGATTCGCTGATTTAAGCTTTGTTGTAGATTCCCAGGAAATGGTCGCCTTCTAATGCCGTCCGTCAGAAAGTCTACGTTAAACCGTGTACAGTTGATGGCATCGAGGTGGAAGTTTCTGATTGCGGCGATTTTGAGGCGAGGCTGAGGCTTTCTTTCTGCGGCTAACGGCCTATTGACCTATCTGATTTTTGTTCTATCATCTAGCGATACCCAGGTGTCCTTGTGTATTTTCTTGTGACAAAAGTAGGTTCCTCCTAGCAAAATCTGGTGCGAACTTCAGAAGTCAACGAAAAGCTCACCATTGTTGTTAGTAACTTGGTTAGTAACAACCTTGATTTCCAATTGGGTCTTCAAGGCTTGGTTTTGCTGGGGTCGATCTGTGCGTTTACGTCCCCCATCAAAAATGATGTGCTCCTTTGGAACAGAGTGAAAAATCCCATTCAGCTAATGAGGCTTCATCTGGTTTCCTTGATAAGTATTACGCCGAATATGAAATGGACTCACCATATGGGCAGATATGTTCCACGCATGATGCCATTTGGCCTTTCTGAGTCCCATGGTTTTAATATCATATCGTTGAGGACATAATCCAGTCCCCTGATTCGAAAATCAAAGGGCGACTATTTCTTATACACCCGGTTCCATGACATTATTTGCCGATTTGTAATAAGACTGGTTTTGTTGGAGTAGGCTGTATTATTAGTTCACTGGTACGTTATCCATCAAAATAGAGTATACGATTACAAAAATACAGAGGGATATGTTAAACTCTACCAAAAAATGTTCAACTAATCCTACGATATCGCCATAGAGTTTTTATACATCCTGTATAAGCACATGGGACTGTCTACATGGCCTACTTGCCAGAGTAAAATTGGCCTTGCGGCTCCTTTTTTGTGCGGTCAAATATCACTTGATTGACTGTCTGACGTACTGGAAGGAATTTTTGATAAACCAAACCCTGAAGAAATTCCTGGTATATTTTTAGCACTGTGGGCATTCATTATCTTTAAAGATAGTGGTTCCTGCGATTCTGCAGTTCTTCTTCTTTCGGTGTGCTTGACTTCATAGTTTACAGCTTCTTGAAGTTAGCACCATCACCAAGTGAAGATTGTAGTAGGCGATTGGAAGAGTGTGTCACAGTTCATTAAAAATTTTAATACGTCAATACCAATAAGAAAAGAAGAAGAAGAAAAACTTACCATTAGTAAAAAAAATATTCCATAAAATCCTGCCCAGATACACTCATCCTAAATTTTCACGAAACATTTCCAGGTGTTACATTTCACAAATGAATCCCGAAATCAACCCCCTAAAAACCACGTCTGTCTATAATCCTTTTTTCATAAGAAGCTAATCATCACTTTATACAAAACGAAGATGACTGATAATGATACGTTCCCTTCTAGATCATCGCTATGCGCCAACATACAATAATACCTCGCGTGATATATCGATCTCAAATAGACGAGACCATATATGTTTTCCCCCAAATCGCCCCATCAGAACAAGGTCTGACACCCTTCTACATCTGTCGGCCGCTTGATATGCTAACGAGAATGTAAATAAGATGGGGCGCGCCTATTAGGACCTTCTTCCTCGTCTCCGATCTCGCGGTAAACAAATGTTATAATCACCACCTACAGAAAAAGCAGAGAGGGATCCCAACCGGCAACGACGACCAACAACACGGGAGAAATACCTGACTGAGGCCGCGCCGAGGACGCGAGGCGGTGAAATATCTAATTTGATCGTGTCGTATCCACGCGGCCCAGGCCAAAGTAGAAGTCGCGAGTTGCAGCCGATTTGAATGATGCTCCTCGAGTCGATATATCATTGCCGGAGCTCATCATGGCGAGTGTTAGTTAATCGCTTCCTAGAGCTTTGCGGGGCAAATGATGTGGAATGACGAAGGTGTGCAGCCAGAAACACGTTTTATCGCTTCTATTAACTGATATTAATGGGGCCTATTAGGTGCGATTAATCATTCCGTTGTGACTCGAGACCGTCAATGGTGATGATTTTGAATGGGATTTTGCTTTTAATTGATTCTGGATTGGTTTGGAAACGGTATAAAGGGGACTTGAAGGATTAGGATTTGTTTAAATAATAATAATTAGCACTGGGGCATTTTTATAAGAGACCGTTTGTGTTTTTTGCAAAACTGTTTTCGCCAAAAATGATGGAACCTACATCATATTAAAAAATACTTACAAATTGATAATGTTTGTATTTTCATATACATATAATGTAGACTTTGGGGTTACGTCAGGAGCATAATATTCAACTGAACTTCCTTTCCAAAAGTTAATCGCTATGAAGAAATTTTTCATTTAATTTGTACCGTGAATAAGAATCGATTTTTTATATGAACAACTCGAGCTCCGATGTAACCCTTTTTGTACTATCGGCAGTTATATCTAGCAGGCTACCGGGACAGAACCATGACTTCGGTTATGAGATCGCATACTGTTTTATTGTGCCTACAGGCAATAGCAAAACATAACGCGAGATTAGCTGTAAAGGGGTAGGCAGGAAGGACGACAAAACAGAAAGCATATTATCTGAGTGGGAGCAATGGAAAGGCAAAGGACCGTGAACCTGCGTGAAATCGAGCCACAGACTTCGGCGATGGTAGTCAGATGCCTCACCTAGACAAAGTCCGCATCAAGCATGCACGCTCGGCTAAAAATAAAACTCAAGGTAATTGTCCTAGATATTGCCCCTATTTTGCTCCCTTTAATCTAGAAAAAGTACATACCTGTGGCGAGAGCGTGCGTGCTAGGTGCGGGCGACTTTCATATTTACTTTGAAATAAAATTCGTCTGCTTAAAAATATTACGTAGGACGGGCAATTATCTTGGTGGCCATAAAGGGTGACAATAGCTTACTCAGTATAGCGGTTCTCGTTCGATTGCGTAGGCCAAGCAGCATTGGAAGTGGTTAGGCTTAGCTGGGGGACTGCCTGTAGCGGGAAGTTTTAGGTTTTCGTGCCTGTGGCGTGAGCGTGCCCACTTTTGTGGCAGGCCTATTTGCTCGCTATGCTTTACAGCTGCGAGCGCATGCTTGTAAGAAAATTAACGAACAAAATTATTTTTAATCGGGACTAATGGACCTTTAGTCCTGTTGGAAATAAACATGATGTGGGTCCATACCATTAATCTAAACCCAGAGAAAAAATCAGATAACATCATTCCTTGGTATAAGCTGTTCACTTCAGTATATTACTTCAATGAAGCCGCTAGTTCAAACCATACACAAACCATACACTTAATGTTATTAATGCAAAGGTTTCTGAGCATTTGCTTTAGCTTTTTCAGAGCCGAAGAATTCCCTCGACGCCCAGAGGTACTATTTTAACAAAATTGGGTCTACAGCCTGTATTTACAACAAAAAATTCTCAACCTTACGACCTGTGTAGTATTATGATTATTGTGCGTAAACGAGCCTTACAACGATCAAAAGTAGGCCGAATTTTACCAAATACCTTGGCGTTATTTTAGGTCTCATTCCTGGCGCTAATGGCAGAGTCAAACTTCGGAAATAACTGTCTTCGTTGCCCCTTTGTACTGTTCGACAATCTATTTTTTTCATATAGAATGTCGAACAGCAGCTCTAGCCGGAAGATAGAGAGTAGAAAGAGACAGAGAAGTAGGAAGGAGCTGCCACAGCCTAGCCGCGATATTTTTTATTCCACCTACTTCCAACCATTTCGTGACTCTGGCATCGGGGCATTTGAGAAGAAACAACTCGCTGGAGTGTTATGCCTCCTGAAACGAGTTGAATCTCATCAGCCAACCGATGACATGCGCTTGGTGGAGCGGAGAAGGACTAGCGAAGGCTATGACAGGAGGAATCAGGAATGTAAAGAGAGGAGAAGAAAGCAGGGAAGTAATGTGGGTGGGAAAGTGGAAAAGGCGAAGGACCGTGGGGCTGGCCGGGATTCGAACCCGGGATAGCAGTCAGGTGCCTTACCTCTAGACCACCGAGGCCCCCTAGCCGGGGCCTTGTTGACCACAAACTTCTTCGCAGTATCCAAAATTTCTCCCTGTCATAAATGAACTATCCTATAATGACGATATGGTATAGCGTAGTAAAGATTCCAGCAGGCGTTAAACTTATTCAAAAACTACGCTATAACCAGGGCGGCGCTTTAATAGGTGCAAATGGTGCACTCGCTCCGGGCGCAGCTGGTCAGGGGCGCAATTTTAGAAATTAATATTAAAAAAAAATTATTGTAGTTTGTCAGGAAAGTGTCAAATTTTTCGTAATCTTGATGGATGGTATGGACTAAAAAATGATTTCTTAACATTTTATTCTACGTAATCGATTTTTTAGAGCCTTTTGTTGACTGATTATTTTAAAGGAAACCAAAATTTTTTGTCATTGACTGCAAATTTAATAATGGGTGCTACCGCTCGGGCTCCATGACGTCCCAAATATCCGTCAGCGGTCTTGAGCTCTCCTAGAGTTTGTAAGTGCTGATACTCTTGCCCGAACCCGCCTTTTAAGGTTGCCCCAACCAAACGTGTTCGATTGGATTATGATCAAGACTACGCAATGGCCATGGAGAAGCTGTGTGGCGCGAGTTGGACGAGAAGCCCTTAAATTTCTTTCTGCCAGTCTTCTTCTAATCGTACGTTCACTTGCACTAACATTTCTGATCTCAAACAGACACGTACGAGCTTCAGTAGCAGTGAAAATCTAGATCTCTCAGCACGTTGCTGACAAAAAAGTGGTCATCTCGGGTGGAAGTGCAATAATGCCGGCCTTGATCTGACCTCCGGGTGTATGAGCCAGTCTCTCGATATCGTCTAAAGGCATCCCGTACCGTTGTTCGAGGTACATCGAGTATACCGATATCCGAACTCATGTGGATCACGCGGTCGCCAGAAATTCACGGATTTCTGTCCCTGTTCTTTGTCATGTAAGAAAAGTGGGGAAATTATACTTCCCCTTGTGCCGGAACTTACCCGAGATTTTAGCTTCCAGATTTTTATAAAATTTCTGCCCTTGTAAGTTTTTACCTAAAAAGTGAAGAAACAGACATTCGTCTTCTTGAATCAGAACTAAAAATTGAGGGGCAAAATCCACCGAGTGAAGGCAAAATGTTTACTGCTCTGTCGCGCTTTTGAAAATTCTTTAGAAAGCGCTATATCAACTCACCCAAAGGAAACAGCTATTCCGATGGTTCTGTAATGCGTACTGCTGTTTACTGGGATTGATATAACTTCAAGTTTCGTGATTTGTTAAAAGAGATAAATAAACGAAATGAGAAGCACAACATCCCTTGAAGCGAGAATCAGTGGAAGGGGCGCAATATGGCATTCTGTACCGGTCACAGAAAAACAAAGCGCCCGCTCTGGCTATAACCAATCGGTTAATGCCGCGAATTGATTATCGTCTAATTGTAAGTGTTCTGTGAATCAAAGAAAACTTGGGACTTAAACTCATGTTTTTCCAATCTAAAGTTTTCAAATTCTTCATTTTTTTCAAATTCTTTCTTTGAAACAATATACTATTAATTTGTTGCTTACAGTACTTGGCGGATATTTGCTTTTTCAACAATTTTCCCTGCAGCTAGCGACATTCCTCCACGTATCTCCGTACTCCCATTGCTGACAGATCGTCTTCCAGAGTTTTCGACCATCTTTTCCTGGATTTTTGGATGTTTCTACAAGCTGCTGGTGTTGCGCAAACTAAGACTTTAAGTCTTATGCAATTTGGCATTCTTTATCTAACCAAGCCATCTTAATCTCTGGCGCTTGGTTAACCTCATGACACCGTCAAAGTTTACCACTGTACACTATGCAACAATATTCCTCATTCTGTTTTTCCGAACTCGTACAACACCCATGATTTCAAGAGTAAGGTTCTTCGCCATCTGCTCCAACACCCCCAGACCACCCCTGACTTATCTTATCTTCTCCTCTCCTTCAAACTAAGGTCAGACATTGCACCATGACCTGAACGACATGACTTTTGCGCAAATTCAAATAATAGTATAGGAACTATTTTCCTACTCAATATCTCATAAATCAAGCAATTCTTTCGTTTTAACACGATGATGAAAATTGATTTTTTTAATACAATATTTTCAAGAGGCTAGATTTTCTTCAAGGTGACAAGCAAAACCATTACCTTCAGTGAACTGAATCCAAACCAAAGTTACTAGTCTAGAAATTACTTATAAGAAGAAAAAAAACTACTCAAAAATATATATCATTAATCACAGCACTAAATAGCTTCGCGAAAGACGTTCTTCATTCCCAATTTGCACCTTTCAACGCACGTTCCTGTAATTTCCGCTGTGCCGGGCGCCACAATTTATCCGACTCCGATTAACACTTCCAGCCACTTTTGCACTTTCCTGAACTACAAAATATATATATTTTTTTAGCCCTGGCGCCCGCAGTTCACGACAAGCCTTTTAGGATATCCGCAACAGCCCTGAAACCGCCACTTAAGGAACATTAGGATTTAAAAAGGTGTTAACAGGTTCCGCCTTCCGCCAGCTTCAAACTTCTAGGGCGAAATATTACCAAATTTAAGGTCCGTAATAGCTTGAAATAACAAAGCAGCGCATGCGTTATGGGCTAATTTTACACTAAAATTCTATAAATTTTGCTTGTCTAATGTCCTGGGAGAGAAAAAAATGTGCTCACCTTGATGCTGTCCTGTATTTTTTGACCTTCGGACAATCAGTGTCATTTCTAGAAACTCTGTTTGATATCCAGCCGCAATGATACATAAAAATTCCTGTCTGGATTCTCTTACGGTTCATAAATCACCTCCTGATCTCGATGACGTATTAAAAAGGACTTTATCGGATGCCTGCGGGGATATAATGGATCATTTAAGCCTTTGGAATTCACATTAGGGAATCATTAAAACTAATATCACAAGTTTATTAATTTCTATGTCGGGGCCACCTTCAGCGATGTACGAAGTCCTTATCAACATCCTTGTTAGTTTACGGCATAATTTCGTAGTGCCTGAAGGAATTCTTTTTTGTTCTCGAATATTATAACCCCTATTGTGCACGTAACTGATTAATCCCTTTATTAAAAGGGGTAAAAGCACCAGCGGGAGACTTAAGGATAAAACAAACAATTAATTTGTTATGGGCATTTTAACGACAGATTAGGGAATGTTAAGAAATATGACAGAGTCCTTGAGTTTCAGGAAATTTTTAGGGAGAATTTGAGTGTGTGTTGTGGACTAACTAAGAATTGAAAATGGCATTGAGTTTGAACGGTGTAACCTCAAGATTAGAGTTAAAAGTCCTTGACCTCAAGCGCGGCGCCAAACATAACCAGAAGGTGTTGAGTGCGAAAATCCACAAACCATCAATCATAACACCTGTACCGCTTCTGGTTGTTCTCCAGCAGTCTCCTCAACTGGTCGAAACCTCAAAACTCTTATCCTTGCGGTATTTTTGCCGAGCCCGCATCCGCATCAACTCTTCTGCAAATTACCCCACAGACCAATAAATAAAAATATCTTGTCAATGTTAAGACACAGCCAAGATCAGCTGCACGATCGCACACTTATGGGCAAGGATCACACATTTTCCCATCATCATCAGCCGGACGCTGCCGTTTCATGGTTACCTGAACATTTATTAAGATCGTAAAGAATCACGTACGTAATTGCGGATTGTCAAAATTACCAGGAATTTGGAATATATGCCTTAGTTTTACCGGGCGCGCGGTTTGCCACGACGGGATATCAAATAATTTTTGCAGAGGTGTTACAATACCTGGCCAGGATCGTATATAATTACAGGAAATAAGAAAAAGGAACAAGATCACCTCACCTACTGAGGTAACATCGGCCCTCTGGAACATGGCACTTATAACACTTCTGCCCTGCTGGGTATCCCCGTTCTCTCGGCATCTTGTGAGAGGTGCGAACTTGTGAAAAGAGATAATTACCATGCAGAGCATCGGGCGACCATAATTTTCACTTGAATCGTGGCTTCTGCTAATGACCGGCCGGGATTCCTGTCAAAAGGTGTTAGACTCTCGTACCGCGAGGCTGCCATTATCTTGACATCAATGTTCTGAGGCTAAATAACTTAAAAATTTTACTTTAGTGCCCCCTTTGAATTGCGGCCGCGAGTAATATGAATTAGGCCCCCGATAGGTGTTTAATTTACATAATGACCAATTTCAGACGCTTTAATTCCCTTAACATATGCCCCGCTTTCAAACTATTTTACATTGAAACTGACACAGCACGTGCGCGCCTTGTAATCATCTGATCGGGCCATGTTATATGAAACGATCTCGCTAAAAATATTTGCACCTCAATAAAACATGAATGCCCCCGAGAGCGAGAGAGAGTGAGAGAAGGATAACAAATTCCTTAACAAATTGCATCAGAACCCGTCCGCCCACCCCGATGCAACAATAGAAGATGTCAATTAAGGTGCAAGATCGATTCACTTTTTTACCGCGATCGCATGTACGGGAAGACCAGAGAGACAGGTAAGTAGCAGCCAGCAAGCAACACTGCAGACCTTACTAACAAGGTGCCTGCAAAATTGATGTGCATCGTTTTCCTTATTTGCACTGCGCCCTCGGAGCTGAAACTCCACACAAAATACGAACTGCAGAGAATATCACTTACCAAAGGACCACATAATGATCTTTCGATCCTTGAACTGAAAAAGAAATGAGTTTCATGTGAAAAATTGCCCGCCATTGTGTTATGGTCAGTGGGACAGGAACTTTAATAGTGCTGCGCATGGGTGGCTGCGCATCGTCTTTACCGGGGATGCCAATTTAGCCCGTATGGGAGCAGATTGCGCCTGCGCGTTAGCCAATTACCGGAATAAATAATGATTGTAAGTTATTTGTAGTGCAAATTTACTTGAATTGGAAATTCGAGATTTATTGGTTAGATTTAGTTTGGGGCTATTTAAGAAATGCGATATTTGTGTAATAAATTGATTGGTTATGAAATTGGAAACTGAGAAAATGCATTTATATTGTCGGTGTGATGTGTAGGCCTTATGGAAGCAATTGCTGCTTTATAATTAACCGGCTTACCTGGCAGGATTGGCGATACAAAATGGCAAACAATGTTTGATTTTGTTGTGTATTCGTGGGGAAGGTTACATAACTTCCGCATCATAGATGTAGAGGCATAACCCCAGGGGAGTAATCCTTCAGCAATTTAGAACAAGTAAACTAACTTGTACAATTTGATTAGACTTGTTTAATGTAAATGATTGTTGTACATTGACAAGATACGGCAATTGGATTTAGAGACGGACAATCTTTTAAGATGTCTTTAAACCATTTAATAAGTAGAATAAGCGAAACTACTTTGCATTTTTTTTATGTGAAAGACTAGAGTCTCAGGAAGGCCCCTTATACTGTCGACGATCTATTTTCTTCGTATAGAAGGCAATGTGGAACAGTAGCTCTAGTCGGGAAGGAAGGAACTGCCGCAACCTACCAGCGATATTTTTCAGTCCACCTACTCCCAACCATTATTATCGCGACTTGCACATCGGGGCATCGGGGAAAGCAAGGCCATGACAGAAGGAATCAGGGATGTAAAGAGGGAAGAAGAAAGAAGGAAAGTTATCTAGGTGGGAAGGAGGAAAAGGCGACGGATCGTGGGGCTGGCCGGGATTCGAACCCGGGACCTCTGGGATAGTAGCCAGACGACTTACTCCTTAGGCCACCGAGGCCAATGAAAGCAGTTGAACGAATATTTATTTTACGGCCATAACAAAACTTTGGGTTATCTTTTGAAAATTCGTCTTTGGGAGGTTATCTGGTAAAGCGCCCGCCTACCCGCCCAAAGGTCAGTGGTTCGGAATTTTGCAACTTTCCAGTTCAGATTGTATTAGCGATAAAATACTACTTCGTTTTGAAGATGTTGAACTGGGCACAATCCTTGCGGAATCAAAAATGAGTTCGATGTCCATGTTGATTGAATTGGACATGAGTTGTCGATCGTGAAGTCAAGGACTCGCACCTTCTTTTCTTAAATTATGGCTTAAGGGAAAATATAATCATCAGGGAAGCAATGAAGGAGGTTTTGGGCGACTGTGAGCAGAAAAGGGGGAAAAACAGGTACCAAAATTGAGCCCTGCGGGACGCCAACAAATATCGTTTAGGGCTTTCATTCAACGTTATCTAATACTACTTGGCTTGAACAGCAAGAAAGGCAATTCTAGATTCAGTTCAATACTATTAGTAGTTTGGGGTTTAGTCTACCGAGCAATGTGCCACACTCTATAAAAATCTTTGCAGATATCTGGAGCACTCAGACCAGACTCATGAAAGCTCTGATAAATAAATAAACAATGGAGCCGGCTAGTCGAGTGTCTAGAGCCAGTAGTAGATCTTTTTTTTATCAAAAACCTTACTGCTTGACGAGTAGAATGTGGTAGTTAACAGGGTTGTTGGATTCACTTTTTTTGGGAAGAGTTAAGCATGAGGTAGCTCCTTATCAGTTATAGTGAAGATGAAGACAATGTAATCTTTCATTCGGTCGTGCTGATCTTCATCGATGATCCTCGTCGTGCACTCCTTCTTCTCTCCAAAGCTTCAGATCGTTTGTCACGGGGGCATTTGTGATAACAGACTTTCCGTAATTAGTAGCTATCATTGCCCACTAGCTTCCTATTCTTTCTTTAATCCGTTACCTTGCGGTTCCAGCGGGAAGTCCTCCCAACGCATAGGCTGCTGTCGATACCACTGGGTCTCGAACTCTATTCACGATTCGTTTCCATTCTTGAATATTTTTGGTCACGTCTTGAGCCTCGATAGCTGATAATCGCTGATTCCTCAAGTAGACCTCGATATTCTTTAGCCAGGTTTCTTCGATGCCGGTCGCTGAGTTCTCCAGTATGCCGGCGATCTCGCCAGAGAAGTTTTCGTGGCAAGCGGTTTATTATCCATTCGGCAGACATATTCAAACCGGTGTAGTCGACATTTTTGTATTTCTTCTTCGATCAGTGTCTGTTGATCGCATCTTTGCTGTCACGTTTCCAAGGCGATCGCGTAGTGAGACACCAAGGATCTGCCTCAATCATCGCATTTGGAAGACTTCGATTTTCTCGGAAGGATCAAAGCTTGATAAAGCCGTACTTTCGCTTTGATGATAATATTTGTTCATTTCCATATGCACCCCTTGAGCAACGCCAATGTTGCTATTGTCTGGCCGATACGGATGTGAACTGGATTCAGAAGGTTCTCTAGTTTACTAGATAATTTGTGAAAAGTCACGTCATTTCGCCGTATTCTAAGCTTACAAGAAAAAAACCCAAAAAAAAGCTAAACATTGAATAGCAAAACCTTACTAACTATAACTGTCACGACAATTTGTCACAATGACAGCAAATGTAAGAATTACCTCTCTCGAGAAACCTATCAAGTCTCCTGGACAACCCATGATAAATTAGTCCAGTTTATTTAGTCAAAATTCACTCAATTTTAGATCAGAAAAGTAAGATAAAATTCTTTCTACTAAATATTAATTAAAATGAAAAATGTAACACAATACAACCCAAAAAAATATTCAAAATTAAAAAAAACGAGAAAAATATATCCACCCTTATCCAAAATTCACCCAAAAATTTTTCCGTCACTTGTCACACATTTAAGTCGAGAAATTCCTCACCTTGATATGTTTTGACAGGATGATCACACACTCTTGATCCTTGATGATGTTAACAGAATTCGTGACGCTAATTTCAAATGAAACTCATCTCTAAAGGTAACACAAGAAAACAAGAGAAGAAGAAAAAAAACAAGCGTAAAAGGATAGAAATTCTGGTCCTTAATGTCAAAAAATTAAGGTAAAAAGGGATTTATATGGTTGCCTCTCATTATTCATTGACGAGGTATAAATGTTTCACGAAAACACAGAGGCGTTACTCCACAAACAACCTCAGTTCAGTGGAAAGGAAAACAATAAAATTTAATCCTTTGATATTTTCGAGAAAGTGTATCCTTGAAGGTGGAACCTTAATACGAATTAAGTAATTTGGATTTATGTCACAGATTTGTCCTGTTATGAGTATTTGTATATGTAATGGGGGGCACTTGCTTCTAAGGCTGAAATGGAATTTTAATCTGTTTTGATTTTTAAGTAGTATTTAGTTTGGAAATATGTTTTGGGAATATAACAGGAAAATATTTGGGTTTAGAATTAAGTAAAATAGTTCTTTTGAGTGTGTTTGAACTTTAATAGTGATATAGGTTTACCTCTTTGACTTTAGCCTCTTAGTTTTTTGAGACTGCTTTCAATAAATCTTGGTTGTTGCAAATAACATATATAAACAAATATAACATAAATTTAGTTATTGTTGCAAATTTGTATCCCATGTTTCAAGCAGTCCAAACAAATAAGGAAGTTACACGACAAACAGAACTCAAACCGAATTCAACTCAATCCGTCGTAAAGAACTTGATTTTTTCAAAAGCCGAAAAGGCCTCATATAGAGTCTGTCAAGGTTCTTTAAATCTAAGTCTAGTCTGGTTTCTCTGAATATCTCCAAGACTTACGATAGAGTTTGGCACTCCGCCTTGTTAGCTAAACTCAAAGCTATTGGAATCGACTCACTTCTACAGAAGTGGATCGAGAGTTTCCTTTCGGGCCGTTCAATCAAGGTAGTATTGGATGGGGTCAAATCCGCATCCCACTCGATCTCTGCGGGGGTCCCCCAGTGGTCAATTTTATCACCGGCCCTATTTCTCATCTTCATAAATGACCTACTTTCAATCCCTCCAACCCACTTATCAGCTTCGCTGACGACGGTACTCTACGTTACTCGTAAAGCTTTGATGCAAGACAGACTCATGCCAGATCCTGTCTTGATGATCGCGAACTAATGTCCAACTCCATTAATAACGACATTAATCTCATTCTAGAGTGGGGACAGAAGAGTCGTGTCGAATTCAACCCCACCAAGTATTGTATTATTTAAAAAAAAGTTCAACACCTCACCATCCGTGACGGTGTGTGGCGTTGAACTAATGGCCGACCATTCCCTACACATCTTAGGCGTGACATTAGCCAAAGACTTGCGATGGAATAACCACATATTCCAAATCGCCAAACAAGGATCCCAGTGCTGGGGATTTCTTAAGAGGTGCAAGTTTCTCCTTCAGGCTTTGACCCGTGCTGTTATTTATAAATCCTACATTCGACCTCTTCTCGAATATAACTCCATCGTTTGGGGCGCGCTCCAATAACCACTTTGGCATGGTTAGACAAGGTCTAAAAAGGGCCCTTAAATTAATTGATGACGATACCGCTTGCAACAACATCGACCCCCTGAGCCACCGTAGGAATGTAGCAGCACTGCCAAAAAAATTTCCGATATAAACGGTTTTCGCCCTCCACGGCAATCTTATACCCGTAACACCAGATTAGCCCACTCAGCTCATTCCCTCCACCTGCAACTCCCCTTTTCACGCACTCAACAAGATATGAATTCGTTTGTTAATAGAACAACTCGACTCTCTCGCAGTCAGTATTTCCGAGCTCCTACACACATCCAAGAGTTCAAACGCAGGGTTCATCACCAGCTTTTTCAATACCCCCCGTACCTTTCCCAACCCTTAAGCTATTCCCCCACCTCTCCCCCGTTCTAAGCTTTCTGCTAGATTGACGTGATGACGTGACAAATGACATGACGGACTAGTAGCACAAAGGGTGACTCCTGAGCTTAGCACTGCCACATAAAAAAAGTATCTAACCATAACGTCCAAACTTTTACAATATAAGACGATGGTCTTACCGATTCCTCATTGATTCCAGGTAATCGATTACGCAATTGATTCCAGGCAAGGCCGGATTTATATATTGCGGGGCCCCAAGCACAACCTCGTGATGGGGCCCCCCAAAAATGACTACCGCCCCACCGCACCCCGCCCCATATAAATTTTATTTAAATAAACTATATATTTCAATATCTATGTGGGTCAAGTTTATCTCACCCTCATCTTTGTGGGTCAAGCTTTTATCTAAAAACGAACCAAACAAAATATAAGAGACGCGGGGCCCCCTGAGGGTAGGGGCCTCAAGCAATTGCTTGTTTTGCTTGTTGGTAAATCCGGCACTGATCCAGGCAATCCGCATTGATTCCAGGTAATCGTTTCCGCAATTAATTCCTAGTAATCGAATTCTTATTGATTCCAAGTAATCGATTCCGCGTTTCATTCCAGGTAATCGATTCCGTGTCCAAGACACTCCGGTAAATAGTTATTTATTTCTGCTAAGGATTTGCGTGGATTTTTATTTCGTTGCTTGCGTCTACTAGTGGGTGGAGCAACTCTTCTACCCTAATAGGACCGAGGCCGTCCTCAGAAGTAGTCCGGAATAAGGGGCCGGGAGCCCTGGTCGTCTGCAGGTGTACGACCCAAGCCCCAGCGGAGCTGGTACCTAGACACAATGCCTGTAGGATGTCCTAACCCAAGTAAAACAATCTACAAAACAAGCGGGTATCTTAAGGCCCCACCAGAGAACGTCTACGGTCCTTCTGGGTTTCGTGCTTCCTTTCTTCTCACATCGCTTCTGCCTTCGGACGATCCTTCCCTGGCAGTAGCCGGGACCGCCTATGGTATGCGGGGTCGGGTGGATCAACGTCTGCCTTGCCAATGCCTCCTCAGCCCTCCTAACATGCGGTGGATCTTCCTAACCTGGTTCTAGTGGTCACCAACAATATCTTCGGCCCAATTTCTGAGCCAGCAGCAGCCTTGTGCAGCAATCTTTTCTGGTAAGATTCGTGAGCGAAAGTCCGGTGCTACAAAATTCTCGTTTGAACCGCTTGAGCCGGCAACCTCGAAATTTAGGTCGTCTGGTTTTAATGATTTTTCCGTTTTTTTCTCTTTGGTCTTAAACAAATTTTAAATATTCAAAAAAACAATTTCTATGCCGCTTACTAGGCCCGGCTTATTCCCGATATACTTCTCGGCTCTTTCTCAAACTTATGACCTCCTGAGTTTTCGGAGGCAGGCCCTCGGTGTAGTCCTTTCTCGCTGAAAAATTCGATCCTGACTCACTAGAATTTTTCGTCACAGTTTTTTTTAGGTGGACTCTTCAAAGTGCCTTTGAGCCAGTGGATGGGGCGCCGTTACATCTTGATGCCAACTTTCCACCAACTTGGGATCATCAAGTCAAATTGTAAGTTCGCTTTGACAAGGTACCATTAGTTATCAGATCTCCGCCAAGGCCTCGAGGATCGTTCCTGGACCACCGAAGATCGTTCTTGACTCACCGATCTGGGATTGGTGGGCTTCATGCATGTTCATTATATTGAGCTGTACCTAGTTCACACAAAGCTCAATATAATCGTTCTTACCTATTAGCTACAAACATCTCTTATCAATTTCAGTAGGCAACTAGCTTCTCATAACGCCTAGTATTTAACTTGTAATTAATACATGATTCTAAAAGTAGCTTCCGTTTGACGAGGTAGCTTCATTCTTTCGTTCCAATCAGCTATCAAAGTCCTTCCTGTATGGTTGACTTCAACTTCTACAGGATTGGCCTAAATACCAACACACATTCTGGACACAGTCTGTCCAATGATCTTTTCTGCAATTATGTATGGTAATTGCATGACAATCCCTTCGTATTTGACGGCATTGAGACAAGTGAACAACATCACCAAAATGTTACTTTTAATATATTCAGTGTTTTTCTTGTTAATCACAGGAAACACCTCACTTTTCTCAGACTAAATTTGAATATCAATAAAATTTCATTCTATTTGTAAATAAATTAGCGTGCAGCAAAACGATAACGTTTATAATACGTCATTCTCATAGGAAGTCGTCGCGGCATTATATGACTGAAAAATTGCATACAGAAGGTGATATCAATTACGATATGCCCATATCTCTCGATTCTTTTGCATCAGAACCGACGACCGGCACTACGATAATGGCCAAAGGCTAAGTACGAATGCAATTCAGTGCCACACTATCAACGCCACCTCATTCGATATTCCATGCAACCAATTCGCACGGGAGATATTCTCTCGAAAATTTATGGGTCGAGCTGGAGGAAATCTTGGTGCTGATATCAGCTTTAGTTAAAACTGAGGCGACTTTTCGACTAAGTGAACTCTCTCGTGCTAAGACAGCATCAGGACGCAGATTTGTATCAGATACCCCAGAACATGTTTTCGAATTAAATATCCGCTAATGATATCCAAGAGGCCGAAAGATACTGCGGCACATTGCCAGGGTATATAGTAGATGTATATAGGTGTATATCGAGAGTCGGCACGGAGAGTCCACTTTGGATAATTAATTCTTCCACTTATGCTGCACACACATCGGGGCTATCTCGTTGTCGGGGAACGCCCCGGCTTGCATTGATGCCGATGACAAAGCTTCGGGGCTGTTATATAAATTTGCATAATTTCTGCAATGATCCTCATCATCATAGCCTAATGACAAGAGCTCAAGAGGACCCGGGACACAACGTTTTTTTGGGCTACCCGAAAAATTCCACGTGAGAATCATTTCGCCATTAATGTAACATTCTGGAGCAATTTGTTATTGTTTATAAGGTATTCCCTCCCCTCCCCAGAACCCCTGGGCTTTGTGTGTATGTTGACCTCGTTATGGCTTTATCCTCGTTAGGAGTCCAAGGCCCATCAGCTCTTGTTATGAGGGTATTTGAATGCAAAACGCCCATGTTCATTTCACGATAAAAATCGATGTTTAATCAACAGGGTGGGTCGAGATTGCACACGCGTATTGGAATTATCTTGTTTTGGTTAGCATCTTAATGGAGATATTCGCGTTGTTCACCGTCATCAATCCTGTTAAAATTCGTATAAAATTAAACGCCATCAAAATTTACGAGTGTGCCTGCTCTATATATGCTGTATTCTCTGTCGTTGTTGGCAACGTTGCTGAAGACATTTTGACAAATCTACTTTGCAATCTTAATATTGGAAAATTGCATATTTTATGTCCAAATTGGAAACCATTTAGTCTTAATTAAGTACTGATTGCCTGAGGCCCAAAAGTGGGCAGGTAGTGAGATTTAATCTGTAGAAGAAGACAGCTCAGCCTAAGGTTGAGAAAGAATTTCATTCCTCTTTTCACTTAGGGCAGGCACACTCCTGCTTTCAGTGCTGATTTGTAGTTTATGTTGTAGAAAATGAACTATAAATCACACGACGAATTTGTGGCCAGAATTATATTTACATTAATTGGACAACAAAATGAGTTTCCACAAAACAGAAAAGATTTACTTTTTGAAAATATTATGATGAAATATTGATTTTTTGCAAGTAGCAGCTATTTTCCTTAAAATTGTGGTACCAGAAACGTTTAAAAGTGCGCCCGTAGCTTTAGGCTGATTTAATTTAGATATTTTACAGGACAGTGATAAAAAGCTAAAATGTACATATATAATAAAAAATATATATATAATATAAAATCTATATATATTGAAAAGTTCTCTACTCTAAAATAAAACAGGGTTCTCTGATGAGGCACGTAATATTACAGCGGGAGATAGTTTTGGTTACCTTCAAAGTAGTTGGCAACAGCTATTTTGGATAGCAAAATTCAGTGTGTGCTCTAGCGTTTTATAATAGGGCTAAAGATGAAGACAGAAACATGCATGCCCACGGCAATAGATATTATTGGAGTGCATGTCTTCAAATGCGATATCAGATATAGTTTCGTGAATAGAACGCATGCAAAGCAAAAGTTGGTTTATTTTCAACTGTTTCGCAATGCCGTAATCGACATAGCGCCAAATGCTCAGACACAAAGCCACACACACACACGCTACAAATATGTATATGCACTCGTAGTTTAGATTTTTTGGATATCTGTGAAAAACAAGACAAGACGCAAGAACGCAATTATCTGTTAGCGAAAACATTCCGCATATTGCTCTTTGGCCGTCCGCACCGCACGCATGTATGTATTTGTTTTCAGCTTAACAGCAAAAAAAGGAGGGCCGAATACAGACTTAAGGGAGCAGTTCCCTTTGAATCGGTTAAAAAATGCAATTTTTTTTTGCTTAATAGATAGTAACAACGTTCAAAAATAACTAGTTAAAATTTGAAACCGATACCATCACTGGAATTAAAGTTATAAGCGGTTAAAGAGGCGTGGGTCAAGCTTAGCGCTCTGCCTAGAAAAGTTCAATCGTCGTTTACTCGAAACTAATTTTTTCCAATTTTTCTTACCTGACGGCGGGGATTACAAGAGAACGGCTTAAGATAATTCGACAAAATTTTAAACACTTGTTCATTATTATATTGTCTAACGTTGCCTCGATTAATTTTGTAATTTTTTTTGTTGTTTAAAAGTTATAACAAAAAATGTAAAAAAAAAAAACACGAAAAAGTGAAATTGAAAAAGTGACTTTTTTTCTTTTAAACGTCCGCCAATTTGTTATATTATTTTTTCAAAAATTAAAAAACTGTTCCAGGCAACGTTATCCAACAGTATGTACTTTAATAAAATTTTAGAATTTTTGATTTGAGATAAAAATTGCACTCCCAGGAGCAGCCGTAAGGAAGGATACGAGACCCGAAACACGTGATGTTTGGTTATTCGGATGGGGGGGTTACCGAATGAGAATCGATGTGAAAAAAAATAAACTTCTTGAAACATATGTAAATAAAAGCATTATAAAAAATCCGACCCATTTCCACTTATATTGTTAAATAAAAAAATAAAGAAAATCGACCGTTTTTTCGGCGCGCAAAGGGAACTGCTCCCTTAATTTGGAAACAGATACGTGCGTACAGTGCATGCGGTGTATGCAGCGAATTTTCGCTGACAGACAGTTGTGTACTTGTGTTCCGTTTAGTCTTCTCCAAATAACCAAAAAATCTAATCGTATATGTATGTCTGTTGTGTGTGTTTGTGTTTGGGTATTCAACTATGGCGATTGCGGCAATGCGGAAAAGTTGGAAGTAGCCGTAGTATAAACTTCTGCTTTGCGTGTGGTCCGTTTACGTTACAATATGTCACTTTGCTTTTGAATGCACGCAATCACTTCTATTATATCAATCACCGTATCACTTGTATTTGCCTCTACCTTTAGCGTCTTTCACACGTGGTTCGTCTTTATTCTAAAAACTATAACTATCCATAGCAGCTTAGACAACAGTAGAGTGGTTAGGACTTAGATAGGACATAGTCCTAGACGCTGCTTCAATAATAGACTTACACATTTGGTTTGGCCTTTCCTATTTCGAGTACATGGAAGCTCGTGGTGTGGATATAGTTCCGACAATGCTCTGTAAAAATCAGAACTAAATGACGCAAATATCATCTTCAAAAGAGATATTAATATAGTATCATTCACAAATCACATAGTCATAATTGGAGACAAAGCGAAAGATGTATAGGATACTTTATCAAAAATTGTAGAAAACGCAGAAAAAGCTTAGTCAAAAAGTAATTTACACTAAAAGAAAGTGCCCGGTAGTAATAAAACAGGCCAAACGTGGTTCTGATTAGATTGTTGAAGTCAAGCACCATTGGCGCGGTTAATATTTAGATAGGGGACTGCGGTTAGGACGGCGCGTACCGACGTGACCCTTGTTCAGAAATACTAAAAGGAGGCCAATTCGTTTTCTCTCGAACCTGCCTATTATTACTATATCATTGTCGTTGACAAGGTTATAAGCCGCGTCAATTGTTGTCAACAAACAGGGTATAAATTACTAAGCCAGACTCACACATGACAAAGGGTTCAATAATTGTCTTATAGAGAGACCGTTTCGAGACAATCAGGACAACAGGAGTTATATACAGTTTTAAAACTTCGGTGTGTAATTGGCAAACTGTTGCCTCTCTTTCTCAGTGTAACGTTAGTTGTTGTGCCTATTATTGTGTCGATTATTTTAAGACCTCTTATCAGCCTTGTAAAATTCAACATTATCCCTTAATACATCCATAATTGATGATAACTTACACCAAAATGTTACTTTTTTGTGAAAATCTCATAAATATTCATAACTACACAGAAATATATCTGATAAAAGATAAATGAGACTCAATTTTCGTACAAATTCGGTACTAATTCGAGAATCATCAATCACACAGTTTCCTACATCTTCGATACTTAGGCGCTATTTGTCAATAAAAAGGAGGCTACATACTTAGTGAAAAAACAAACAAACGCCAACAATTAATCGCTTATAATTTTGAAAAATCACCCATTGCAAAACTAATGAGAAATTTATTGAAAGTATCGATCCCTTTATTTCACGAAGAATTGCAGCGAAGCCGCAGCCTCTGACGCCACAGGCAACGCGATTTCCTGCAGTGCCAAAACCCTTAGGTGTCCTTCTCCTGCAGTTTATTTTTGCTTTTTTTGAGGAATTAATTCCACGTCCCTAGAGCACCATTTCTGTTAAAATGAAAAATTTCTGTAAAGGTAAAAAACGTTTATATTTATATATTTTTTGTTGTTGTTGCAATCTGATCAAATCAAGGAGAAAATCTTTTCCTCCGATCATTCAACCGATATTGCGACCGATCGTAAATCATAGCGTAGCGAGCATCCAAGAGGCATATAAGTGGTGCAAGACGCGCGATCTTTTGTGTCCGACGTCGGGGCTCAATTCTGCGTTGTCCGGCGTGCTCGGGGAAATGATTGTGTATAAATATTTTGCTCGAATTTTTATTTGCCATCAAATTCCCAAGATATCGCCAAGATCAGGAGAGGATATCATCCAGACGACATGATCATATCCGCAAATTTATTGTTTGATGGCGGATTGTCATCAAAGACGACGGATACCTGTCACGTTGTTTTTGCCCGATACAGGAACGGTCAGGGATTGTGTGATAAGCGACGCGATCTGTGTGAACAGAAATGTTTGCCAGTCAATGCCAGCATGGGGTTTTTCAATGTGCTATCATATGATTTATCGCGGATATCGGCTGCGGCAATATCAGTTATTTGCCATTTTTATATAAAAATTATGAAAGGCATGAAATTTTTGGCACTACGACATCTTCGGTCCGAGTGCACCCATTGTATGGCAAAAAACAATGCGAAATTGAATTGAAAATTATGTGAATAAAATTCAGTATAAAGCCAGCAGCACAAAGTGTACCTGTGTTTGCCTGGACCGGCAAAAATTTTCATAATGGAAATACAACCGAGCAGAATTTTAATCAGTTTAACGAAAACGGCAACCGAAATCGCAGCGTGAAATTTTTCTTTAAACACGGATTGTGATTGGCGGTGTAGGATAAAAGTGAAACTTTGCGTGCGCCTTCATCTCGCTGTGGGATATCCTGGTGGATGATCATTAGCTCCACTTCACGGAAAATCATCAAGGGATCTCGTAATCTCTCCTTGCCTATCTGGCGGGACCTAGACAGACTTAAAATACCAATTAAAAAGTGTTTTATCCAAAACGAAGAAAAAAAAACACCAACCAAGTGGAAATATCGCGTCGTTCCGTTGTTTATAAGTCGCGATTATTTTTTCGGGCAGATCGATACTCTTTTGGCCAAGTTTCGAACCATTTAAGAAACCATCGATCTTTTTCATCCATATCGGACGTATCATCCTTGGACAGGGGTAAAATACTGTGGAATGATTTCAGACTATAAGGGAGATAACTATCGGCGGTTAAAGTTAATGTTTCACACCTTTGGGTATTTTTTTTCTCGAGGATTAAGGGAAGACTCTTGAATATTTGCTACTTTCCGGGTGCTAATGGATGTCTCCCTTGTTTCTCACCTTATCATGGGAGCGGTTTTAATTTAAAGACTGCTGAATCATGGTAATTGTTTTAGAGTGGTTTTGATAAATGGTGGGATTTGAAATGCTGATTGGGTTCGTATAGTACAAGATTTGAAAAAAAATTATGGTAATTTTAGATTTAAAAAATATGAAAGCTGAAAACAACTTTCTAATACCAAGAAATATAAAATAATGGGAGATAATTTTACAACTAAAGATTTTTGCATGGAAGATAAACTTTTCATGGTGTATGTATATGATCAAAGCTTGACCTCGTATAATTCCAAAAAGGTACACATTTTTAGGTGAAACGGACTAACCAAGCCTTTAGTCTCCTATAAAACACCCCTAAAGCCCTGAGGGGTTCTGCTTGATTTTCGATGTAAAGCTAAGAAAATGCTGCTTGCTTCAATTTGTTTCAAACAAAGGTGCATTCCGTAAGTCTGTAGTGTGTCACATAAAAAAAAGATGTGAAATCAGTTGTTCGTTCTTCTATTAGCGATCGTTTATGGCCATTCATACACGAGGGATCATGATTCTGCGACCAAAAGCTTTGTTGCAAGTTCCCCGAAAATACACAGAGCAATTGCAAAGGAAGCAGCTTTTGTGTTGCTACGCAATGATTGTTTGTATTAGTGAGATGTCAAATAATTTGACTCGGGTCGGTTTTTATTTAAATCAGTTCATTTCTTAAAATTAATTATTAGAGATCATAATGGGTGAAAATAGTGCCTAATTTCAGCTGCAGCGGCCGCATGTTTTTCACTTATAATTTTTGACTGTTTGAATGTTTATTATTTTTAACTCCATGGCAACGTATTAATTATTATTTGTGTGAGTGCGTGCTTTCCGTGTTCACAGGTCAAAAGCAGGAGCAAAAAAGTCTCCACCGAAGCACGAAACTCTCCACTTATTTCATCTCCGCTCGCCTCCCTTGCCCGAAAAAAGCTTTTGCTCCGGAGCCATGATCCCTCGTGTATGAATGGCGTATGAGCTTCTTTTGCCTGTCCCTTGTATGTTTATTCGACATTTCTTAGATAATGAGGGAGATGCTAGATATTTCCGATTACGTATTTAGTTAGAGATATAATAGTCCAGTCAAAATAGACGAAAAGACGCCATAATTGGAAGATAATTCGGAAGTTGCTGAAAATTGGAACCGCCCTTAAAAACATTATTATACATAAGCTGTAGAGACTGCCACGCGATTGGACGACTGCAAACTTTTTTATTCAAGGTCAAAGGGTCAAAATATCAGTTTTTTGCAAATATATGCTAAACCGTACGTCTTATCAGAAAATTGTGTTTACAACGTTTGTAGATTAGGCGATTATCTACAAAAAAATATATTATACATTTTCTCGTAGGAATTGCCATTTCTGAGATATTGTCGTTTTAATAAGTTAAAATACTCATAATATAGCCTATATATTTTTGAACGGAGTCACTCAGGTTGCTGTGCTCTATACCAAATAAAAGAATACACATTTACCTAAAAGATGAGCCTAATTAGGCTACTTTATGATAATTACTCTAGGAGTTATTCAAATTTCAGTAAATTAAAAAAAAAAAAAAAACAAAAAATTTTCCCTAATCACCCTGCATCTTAGTGGATAGTGGAGATAGCCGCCCTCTGTAGAACAATTTTTTTCTCCAAAAACATCCAGGAATCACCCCTGAAAATATTAGCCGCGTACTCCAACAAAGGATTTATTAAATTTCTGATGACCTTTACAAGTCGGGAATGATAGAATATGAGTATTTTAACTTATTAAAACGACAATATCTCAGAAATGGCAATTCCTACGAGAAAATGTATAATATATTTTTTTGTAGATAATCGCCTAATCTACAAACGTTGTAAACACAATTTTCTGATAAGACGTACGGTTTAGCATATATTTGCAAAAAACTGATATTTTGACCCTTTGACCTTGAATAAAAAAGTTTGCAGTCGTCCAATCGCGTGGCAGTCTCTACAGCTTATGTATAATAATGTTTTTAAGGGCTGTTCCAATTTTCAGCAACTTCCGAATTATCTTCCAGTCAAACCTCTAATTTGACTGGACTATAAAGCAAGGGTCAGCAAGCCTATTGTCTATTGTCTACTTTCGAAAGCGGCTTCTGCAAAAACTAGCGGCTCTTGCATAAACTTTCTCCACAACTGCACTCTGCTAACTTTTTAACTTACCGCTCTCAAAAAGTTAAACTAGGCGTCTCCAGTTCCTCAATTACCATACTTATGTACCTCGGGCGTCCCTCAAGGTTTCATTATCGGACCATTTCTATTCAACATTTTTATTAATGATCTTCCTTTACTGGTAAAAAACTCCAAGATTCATATGTACGCTGATGATGTAGAACTTCAGGGTGTATTTCTGAAAGTAGCAAAGCGGCCGGCCGGTGGATAGGTTTTGAAACGTAACAGTTTAACCCCTAGGATGTTTTGGTTTTTTTTGGTAGAGGTTTTCATATCACCCTGTATTTTTGTAAGATATTTTCTTGAATAAGGTAGCAATCTACGCAAAGTACTCCCGGCTATCTAAAATGATTTGATCTCCTTTTTTTATATAGGAGCATATCATACCTTTCGTCCGTTCAAGTGAAATCTTTTTCTGACGCCAGATCGATTCTTCTTAATTCTTGGCCCCATATTTCCAAATCTCCATTGCTATGCTATCTTTTCCTGAGCCTTTATGGTTTTTATGGTTCGTCATAGCTTCTTGTACGTCTTTCATGGTAAACACCGCAACAACCGTATGACTATCGCTATCAGCTTCTATTGAGTTGGTTCACATCACTTTCGCTCTCATTTTCGTCGTCTCTGTTCAGTAGCTCATAAAAATGCTCACCCAGGCTTAGACAGGAATGGGACATTAATTAACAATTGGGTTACGCTGATGATCTGAACATAGTAAGTAGATCACTAGTAGGAGCAAAAGAATGCTATATAAGTCTAGACAGCACTACTAAAAACATGGGCTTAACAATTGATCAAGACCAAACTAAAGTAATGTTGCAGACTAGATCAACAAACGAAGAGCTAGAGGAAGCTAAATGCAGAATACAATAGGGCAATTGAAGTTTCTATTCATTGTGTAAGGTCAAAAGCGTTACACAGGAAAACTAAATTTGAACTATACAAATTTCTCATAAGGCCTTTGGCTTGTTATGGGTCAGAGGTATGGACCATAACCCAAAAAGTCCAGAGCTTATTAGGCGCTTTTGTTAGAAAAATCACATTATTGGCCCATTAAACGTAAACGGTATTTGGAGAATCAGATGCAATGACGAACTGGACCAAATCTATAAAGAAATAGACATAATCAACAATATGAAAAAAGTATACTACCATGGGCAGGATACATATGTAGAGCGAATGCCGGAAAACAGAACAGTGAAGAAGATATATAGAGGAATCATAATCGGTGAAAGACCAGCAGGACGACCGAGCAAAAGATGGTTTGAAGCCGTAGATACAGACGCTGGACATTTGTCGGTTCTACGAAATTGGAGGATTCTGGCCAGTGAGCGAGAAGGTTGGAGGAGAAAACTGAAGGAGGCCAAAGGTTCGATATGGATTGTAGTGCCATTGAACTGAACTGACCAACAGATTATTATAACTTAACCGTACACATCAAAAAGTTGTCATGATCAGTGGATCGTAACTTATTTGCAATTGACATCGTCTATTAGAATAACGCCATCAACTTTTTCACTGACCATAGTGCCTTTCAACAAGAGGTGACATTTTAAATTTCACGTCACTGTTGAGGTTTCAGCAGACAACTATGATTATGAGGACATTTGGCAACTTAAACTAGTAGATTTTCACATGTAGATCGGTACAAAGTCGAAAAACCGGGTGGAAATCCCTGAACAAGATCATTATTTTTTAAACAAAATTACTGTGAGTAATAAGGCCTTTAAATCTTCGTCTCTGAAAACCCAGAAAAAGCTTTGAACAACGTCTTTGGCAAGGGCAGTTGGGTGCGGTTTTTGGGTGGAGTGGTAGGTTTATACTTTGTTAAAATGCTGGGTTGAATATTTACAGTGAATGTATTGCGTTACCGAATGAGGTGTGTGGGGTGGAAAACTTAAAATGACAGGTCTTGCTGAAAGACCTGAAAGGAAAGAGCTGAAACGAGTCCAGAAACAAATGCCGATGTATTGGTATCTTTATTTGCCTCAAACTCCTCGCCATGAAAGGACCGAACTGAATGGATAGAGTTTTCTTCAGGACTCCCAAGGTAATATGTGTGTCTTAAAGAATTTGACGTTCATAAATTTTCTGGCCACGACAACGCTCACCCTATCTTAATTAGGAAATATGCCTCACCTTTGGTAGACTAGCTTATGTTCAGCCAATTCCGGAAAATGGTGAATCCAATAACCCTTCTAATTTTCCTCAACTTTTCCATTCTCTTCTCTATTCAAGTCTTCAAGACAAGCCGTACGGCTTTAAACCATCAAAGTCTACTGGGTGGGTCCTTGAGTGTTTACCTAGGCATCTTAACCAAATCTCCAAAAATTTTGATAGATTATGGCATCCATCTTTGTTGACTATATTGCAACCTATTGGTGTAGACTGAGTTCTAAGGAACGAGAGCAGGTTGGTATTACAAAGGGGTATTACTAAGCTTAGTTTTCCCACATAAAAAAAAGAAGAAGAAATGTGGGATGACGTCTCGTGTGCGCTGCGTGGAATCGAAACTCGGACCTCTAAGATGGTAGTTGGACATTTCAACACATTGACTACAGATTACCAAATTTTTTTTTAATAATATTGCTTTTGAGATATCAATATTATGTTAGGAAGCCCTTGGCGAAATTTGTATGTTAGTTGGGTTAGAAGTTGTATGCACACCGTTCGGACGAAAGTGGTTCATGTTTCTATGAAGTTTGTATAAAAACTTGACATTAATCTAGAATTGGATTTTATCCAGAACAGCGGAACAAGGAGATCCAAGACTAAATTTCATTATTAACTTTGTTACTAAAAACCCAAATTAAAAATAGTTTCGAATTCATCAACACTTTTTTATTATGTTATCTTATTCATACAACAATTTCCATCACCTTTCGATAATTGCCACATTCCACACGAGTTGATTGATCGATCAGTGGATACATTGTGCCACAAAACCTTGATGACGGTTTTACGTTGTCATATGCCCCCCCGTAAGCCAATTTATGGTAATCACACAGCGCGTAAAACTAGTAAACGCAGGCCGCGCACACGAGCAATTAAACGGCAACCAAATTGCTGCAAATTGCAGGAAGCTGCACCACGAGACGAAAGATCGCCACCCCTTTGGGGTTATATTACTGTATAATTTTGCAGTCTGGAGACACGAGCTCAAAGTAGTTAACAAGAATAACCTTGCAGCTTTTATAACTGTTGTTGTTGTTTTTTGGTCATATGTTGTTGAGATGCATATCATCCTTGATTAAAAATCATTCGTTTACCTCAACACCTGTTTTATTGCTGAAAGGATATCGCGCATCTTGATTAAAATCGCTGATATATGTTCGTTTGATATGGGTGTATGTGTGTGTGTGTGTGCACGGGGGCATTCCTGAGATTATTTTTAACTGAAAACCTCGTTCGCTTCCCGGTGATAGACAGAACAGTATCACCCATGGGACAAGTTGAGTGCAGAAACATAAGCGACCGAAGCACTTTCTATATAAGGAACTGGAATAAAACCACAATGGAACTGATCGCTGAATGACACGAAGACGCGCGGTGATCGTTGCAAGAAGGCTTCTTGAAATTCATGTGGCGTCTACCTCCATTCATCAACGCCACTACATCACGAACATGACAGACAAAAGCTAAAAAGGCGCCCTGATGGATCCTTATTTAAGGAGCACACACGTCATTAGTATGCGGCCAGCAAGATCACCACCAATACCGCCAGTGTTCGGAAAATTTCTGTAATTTATCTAATTAACAGATCAGCGACAAAGCATCCATCCAAATGCGCACCTAGGAATTTTGATTAAGGATAAGAAGGATGCAAGATCCTAGTCGGGGCATTCGAAAATTATCACAATCCTGCCCTGGTATTTTAATGTCATAATGACATCCGGTGATGTTCCTACCCAGACAGGATCCTTCTGCTGCAGCTTTGTCCCTTCAGCATATGTAGGTGCTTGTTCGGTGCTACCATCTCTCCTTAGATGCCGATCGCGAAACCTGAACACAACAGCCGCTGATTGATTGATTAAAAATCAAAAGTTATGAAAAACATTATTTCTTTGTTGTTTTTGTGTTATTTTTCGTCGGTTTTGCTCTTGTATGGCCTATCTTCATCGGTTTTGACGTGTGATGTCCAACCGGACAGTGGACATCAATTTCGTTACGGTTGTAACTGGATTGGTATGTCTGGAACTTGATGTGTCCATTTTCGCGTTTTATTGATGGTGATCGATCTTCAGATTTCTGAACTGCACTCAGGTTTTTCGCCGGTGTTGGCCAAAAATGTCGCCATTGTTTCGACTGTTAAAGATAAAAATTCAGTTAACGTTCGATCAAAATGAATTGAGCAATTGGCATTTGATTGGTGTTCAGTGAATGCAATCGATCAAGTGAATTGAATTATTTTCGTGTGATCATTGAGGTTCTTTGATATTTTTGGTATTTTATTTTGCACATACCTTTTTTTTTGGGGGGATTTTATTTTATTTTTTTGGATTTTAAATCAGAGAGTAATCAGAGATATAATTGAGTGGAAGTGATATTTTTTCGGTATTAATTAGTGGATTCGGAAGTAAAAAGGATCAAATTATATAGTTTCGGAAAAATATGATGGTAGTTTTGCCAAAAAATATTGAAATATTTTTTGTTCTCTTTACTAGTATTTTACACTCCAACTTTGAAACAAAATTCTGATGCTAAACTAAACTACACATAGTCGAGCATATATAAATCCTATCAAAACTAAAGAAGACACTTAGACCTTGCTCAAATCAATCTTTTCTCATCTTGAATACATTCTCTTGAGCAATTATTGAAAAATCCGCCATCCCGAAAGTAAATCATCAATCAATGACAAACTGAGAAATAAGATCATCAATGCTACTGGTGACAGTAAACACTTCTGGTCCTTGGTGGGTAATATCGAGAAGAATTTAACTTAATTCGCAATCTTCTCTTTTTTGTACAATTGCAAGGTAAAATCCGTAATTTAATTCAAAATCGATTTATTGGCATCTGTGTCTGCCTCGAATCTTTCTGTACCTGACACTGCTACACCTGTCTTCGAGTGTATTACATACTGTCTAGTATATGCTGGGATAGTATAGCGGTCTGCATCCGGGAAGTGTTTAGATGTTATAGAGATCTTGGCGTCAATAAATTCACTGATCCTGAAATATACTCCTATTCTTCTTTTTTTCCTTATCTTCTCATTAGGCATAAGGTAGAAACAGGCGGGCTTTGCCACTAAGGCTCTCCTCCGCGTTGGTCTTTCGATATACTATATACATAGTATGACCCTTATGAATTGTTCGACCTTGCAAGTTGGAGAATGGGATTGGGATTCTTCTTTGGCCGATTTCGAATTATGTATTCGAATGCGATCATTCCATCGCAGATCCTCAGTTAAAGCTATGATTAGGATGCTAAGCGATGGGTCACCGTCTACGATCCCTAAGACAGGACGAAGATCGGTGTAGGTTGAGATAGTACTTTTCTATTGAAGCGTTAGATTTGACACGATTTTTGCACCCCAATTATGAATGAATTCGATATCTCGGTCGATTGAGTGGAACATCAGTTCAAGATCATGAGCTTGTCTGATATTTTAGAAGCTGTTGGGTTAGAGCTTCCTACTGCAATAATGCAGGCAAAATGCGTCAATATAAAGAGAGATAAACTTTTACTGAGTCCCCAGCAGGTACTACCTACCTCATTTATTTTTAGACCTGTACGTGAAAATATACTTCCAGTATTCCCTTTATACTTTCCGGTTAATTTATCACACGTCTAGAAGCGAAAAGGAATTCAATACCAAATTAATACTTGAGTAATGCAATTAAATGTGCAAAAACACTTTCCATAACTTCACCGTGTCCGACTACCGCAGCCAATAATTTACTAAATATCATTCATTGTCATTTAACCGAAAGTAGAAAATACTTTAACCGGTCGCATTAAGAAATGTCTTAAATACCGCGCATGTCCTAAACTACTTACGTTGAATCGTAAGCGAAGTAACCGATGGCCACCATAACTGGTCACCTGTGACAAAGTCATGTAACAACAATTAAAATTTTTTTCTTTAAGGTATAAAATCAACTTTAAAACAAAATAAAAAAAAATAAAAGAAGGAAAATGCAATCAACGCCGCTGGTATTCGTTCCCTTAGTTACAATAAATCGATTGTCCTACGATGAAAACAATCAATCATCTGCGCCTTTACGGATCGTTATACTTCAGGGTTAGTATAACGACACAGAGCCGGGCAAAAAACATGAGACGAAGTATGCGCACCATGCGTAAGCGCTTGGCGCATGGTCAAGTTGGTGCAATCAAGGCTAATTAAAGTTGCAGTTTTGAGCTTTTTAACGATTATTACCTGACGCATAACTTTGGCACAAGAGAATACCATCGGATATATGCCGAAGCGAATGCGCGCGCAGCTCAATCTGTTTTTGGTCATGAAAGTTGTCAAAAGTGTTCCGTTCTGTGGTGAAGCCGTTTCGATTCGACGCGACGACGACGTTAACCCGAACCGACCGCACGTAATTGCACGTGTTGACAGCCAGGACATCAGCGGCACTCTTTCATTTATCATTGATATAAAAATTACGAACAATGGCATTCTCTGAGAGAGACGACTAATTACTTCATGTCCCCAGCGCAAATTATTTATCACCAAGGATCCCCAGTTGACTCTGGCTGGCTGGCCTGGGCTGACTTGGGTTGATCACCGAGAGTGGTGACATTACCCAGCATCAATTCAGGTGAACTTATAATAAAATTTAAATTACGGTAATTGGTTTTTGCCATACGCCAACATGCTGAAGGTCAAGTGTGACATCAAGTAAATGAAGATAATTTTATTATAATCAAGCGACTACCTACCGACAACGTGCGTGCACAATTTCCATTCGAGTGTTATCAAACATAATTTTATGCACGACTATATAGTATATGCACGAGAGCAACCAGTTTAAAACTTTGTAGATGATTGATTTTTCAGGTTTATGATACGAATTAAATTGGCGATTAATGTGCCGCAGGGCTGACCTTCAGGTGTTTTAAAACAAAATCCGGAAGCAATTTTTAGCATGTCGCTCAGAAACATTTTTTTCCCTTTTTTTGTTATTTCGAGACGGATTAAAGATTCTTCATTACCCCACCACACAACACAAAAAAAGGATCTCTCAATCCTTCACTCCTCATCATCGTTATCCTTTCAGTAAATACCTGATTACTTATGAAATGATGTTGATTCTGTTAAAAAGGCATTAAGCAGTTGTGGTGTGTATCATGGCAAAGATGAAATGTGTATCAATTTCAACACACAAAAAAGACGATTTCTTTACAAAAATCTTCTCCAAAATTTCTCCTCACAAAATTTTAATGACTTCATCGAGACGAACCTGAAGGTTGCGTGCAAAAGGGTTCAAGGTGTTTTAAGAGTAATTTCTGATTGTCTTTTAATAGTCGCGCACATCTCCTGTCAACAGATTGTGTGCCAGTTTAAGATTCTTTGATTGCTTCCTGATCCTTCGAGGAATGTGGAAGTTAATTTAAAAGGGATCAAAAGGATATGACGACGACGAGGAATTATGATATTTGATTTGTGCTGATGTTGTGTGAAAAGATGATAAATTAATTACCTTTCGGATTTGCTTTCTTAATGTTCTCATCATGATGCTGCACATTATATAATATTTATGAATTCGGTTGCATGTGGTTCAAATTTTTTTTTTTTTTTTTGAAATAAATATGCCATTTTTCAACAGAGAACTGATTTTGAAATGTGTTCGTCGACTGGTTTTACCCGTGTTAGTAGGAGTCATGATTATTTTGTTGAAAATTTAAATGATATTTTACGACGTTTTCCGGGGTATTTAGTGTCAGCTTAAGCCTTCATAGTCTGAAAGCCAGGAACTTCCGGGAAGCGATGAGCCTTTTATTTAAACTTTGGGACTTTGTACTAGTTTGAAAATATTGAATGTGCAAGATTGTTTCACATTCCAGGTGTAGGACTTCTTATTTGTAAACAGCCTTTACGACAGAAGGAAGAATTTGTATATGCTATGAAATCGCAGATACAGGGTTGCTCGTTTGAAAATTTGGTAATGTGGTCGCTCCATTCCTTGGGTAATGATATGGCTAGAAATGGATCGATCGTTAGTGCCATTATGATTCTACGACACGGGAAAAAGTGTTTTGCAAGTACCCGCAGAAAATGCCTCGTGCACAAAACACGGCACGCTTGGAGATGCTCTTGATATTGTCAAGGATTCCCAGGTGCAAGGGTGGAATTTGTGTTAAGCCTTTGGGGGCGAAGTATTTTTTTTTTTTGGTGCTTGGTTGTGCTGTGTCCGAACGTGATCCAACCACGCCACAATTAGGGATCCTTCACTCCAATACGCGAGTGTGATTTCCCTAGCGGTCTCCCAACTAAGTACAAACCCCGTCTAATGCTGCTTGATCTACGCAATCGAACGAGAACCGCTCTATTGAGTATGCTAAAGGCACCCTTGATAGCCACCAAAATAATTACCCGTTTCTTCGTCCCATACAGTTTTGTAAAGTCCCAATTTAGCTCCCTTTAGTTTAGAAAAGTGTGAGCGCACCGTGCTTCATTTGCATCTTTTATTGGTACATGATTGCGGCGGGCTGCACTTGGAAAAATAGAATTTTTTCTCTTGCGTATCGTGTCTGTTTCATGATAAGTGTGGGGTCTTATTTTTCTCAGACGTGCCGTCCTGTTTTGGTTGGCATGCTGGCGTTTTGACGCTGTGCGTGCTATTTCAGGCTAAGAACTGAGTTTTATTTTTTCTCGGGTATCTTGCTTTCTTCTGAAAACGATGGGGAAGGTTTTAAACACACATATTAGGGTATTTCTAAAGAGACTGCCATATTTAAGCAGAATAGGTCTTGTGGTATCAAGCAAAATAGGCTATCGGTTCTGCGGAGGAGCTCATGAAACTACGAAGCACTCACTTTTTAATGACTGGTTTGTACAATGGACCAAAAAAGTGGAGTGCCTTCAAAGGCACCTCCTCAAAGAAAGAAAAAGAAGCATATGAATAACCCTTTACAGTACTATATAAGAGGGTATCGAGAGCAGGTCATATAAAAAAATTAGACAAAGGCTACATGATAGAATTGAGCCCTGGGGTACTCCAGTAGGGATAGTTTGGAATTTAGATTCAACGCCATCCAATATTATTTTGATCGAGTGACGAGCCAGACTAACTAGCTAAACTCAACAATTCTTTCGCGTTAAGTTTGAGACTAGATTAGAGCAAGCCGTAAAGGCAATCTTCTTCTTCGTTTAGTTGGAAGTATAGGGCATTTTTTTATTTATACGTAGGTGGTGAAATTACATTGACCTGGAGAAGATTAAATTGGCAGCTTTTTAATCCTACAAAACCTAGGGACGAGATGACATTTTCCGAGCACTCATTGAGAAGTGCTTCGAGCTGGTTCTCGACAACATCGTCTATCTCTTTAGAGGAAGTTTCAATTGGAGATACATTCCAACCATCACGTAGAGAATCATGGTGGCTTTTATCTCTAAGCATGGCAGAAGGCCCCTGGAGCTGCCAAAATCGTATAAACCTATCCAGATTAACCTTTTTTCCTTTGAAAGCGATGAAAAGGCTACTGGACCTTCATTCAACTTCAACGACTTGCTTGTCTCTCCATTACTGGAGCTATGCGCCTGCTATGGAAGTAATAATTGGACTGGCTCCAAAAGAAATTCACGATGTTTATTCCGGATCGGAGTGGAAGGAACTTTTCCTTCCTGGTTGCCTAAGGCATCTCCACTGGTCCGACGATGGGCCAAAAATTTAAAATGGTACAAGGTGTTGTGTCGTAGTACTCAACTTCCAAGTTTCAATTGCAACGACAAAGTGACCATATGTTTTCATCTGAAATTGAGAAAAATAGTAACAGGATGCTTTGGCGTACTGCAGAGCCTGGCCAAAAAAATATGTACCTAATGCTTTATTGGTCCCCGTCATTGTGTGAGTCGTTATCCGAACCAGTCTCCGAGCAATTATCATTTACCTTGTTTATTACGGAACTAAATTATGTTATTCTTTTTATATATAATCACCGATCGGTAATCTTTAGAGTATTTTCTGATCGTGGGAAGTTGTTTGCTGTGGATTTCGTAAATTTGTAAATGCGCGGTTTGCCACAAATTCCTGTGTCGTGTCACTTTGAAGTATATAATTTAAAAATAAACTCATGCAAATGTATCCACCAAATGTAACCAGTTTACTTGAGTATTTAAAATTTTTCATTTTTTTACTCGGTTTTTTAACCTAGCTTACAACATCTAAAATATAAAAATCTAAAAATAAATTTTACCATTAAAAATCTCTAAAACAAAAACTGCACAAAAAATATTTTAAAAATCAGTAGGCAATTAAAATTGCGCCTGCCTACAAATTACAAAATAATCTGACCCATATAATTTTTAAAATCATCAAAAAGTACCGCGGCGGCTTCTTCAATCTCCACAAAAAAAAAAGTTGAAAGTCATATCACCCGACGACGACGAGACGGTCCATAATTATCCAGTGGTCGTAATAATTGGGTCTCCCACACCGGCGATACACTTGCAATTGACCACTTAAATCGCCCCCGATAAAATCACATCTCTTGATCCACCCCACCTTCAATTAAAACAAGATAAACCCACCACACAAATAATTACACCTGAAAATTTATCATTTATCTTCCGATCAGCGGCAGCCTCTAGTCTTTCCGCAACGAAACGAAAGGAACAAATTTAAATCCTTGAAAAGATTTTCCCCACAAAGACGACATCAAAAGCCCGTCACCGATCGAACAGATCGGACTGATCAGACTGATCGACCGCTCGACCTATCGATCGATCGCGTCGATCTGCGATTTCCAAAATCAACATTCGGGCGGAGAATAATCGACCGAATGTAAAGCGCTGAGAAGACGGTGAAAAAATTATGATCGATTGTATCTGGGGAATTTATTAAAGAGGTGATCCTCGAAACAAAATGCTCGGCCATTGTTCGGTGCTGTCACTTCTCCACTGTTGATTTTATTGATCTCTCAACGGCCGTTCCGGGAGAGCGAATTGAAATATTTTTCAGAAAGTCATGAAGGATTAAGGGTTAAATGTCAGACCTGCTGATTGTCATTTGTCAACAAAAGGTTAGAGAGGATTTTTTTTTATACAGCATTGTGGAATTTTCAGATTAGTCAAGACATGCTGGCATCAGTGTCAAGACATTGATCAGGACAAGAATATCCTTGACTTTAAGGCTCAGGTGAAATTGATATGTCAGGGTGACAGGGTGGTCAAAGGACTTGAGATTCTTGGTCAAAGGACATTCTTACTTAGACATATCCTTCAAAATTAAAAATGCACTTCATTCTTAAAATCGATCGTGTTCCTAAAATTAAAAAAAAAATCAATCGAGTCCTTTTTCTCAAAAATAAAATTTGCAAACAATCCAGTGGCGGGCTTTAACTTTTTACCTAAACAAAAACTTTTCAGTTTAGTTTTTGCTTGGACTAAAAGTGTTAAAAAAGTTCTGAATGGTAAATTCCCACCTAATTGGCAGTTTCTGGCCAAGTTGAACTCTAAGGAATTCCATCAAAGCGCAAGCGACATTTTTTCCCCCAATCAAACTTCATAATTTTTGCGGTCCAAAACAATCGCACACCATCAGAAGCTGCTGAATGTAGTCCTAATGAATTATTTAGAGCGCGCTGAAGCCAAGACAAAAAGCACGAATCTTGATTGAATTGTTAATAATTCCCCGACGATGCTGCATGTCCATCTGGTAGCAAGCCACACACAATCACGGCGTGGATCACCCATCTACAGCAATGTCGTCTGCGCAGACGCGAACGTCTTATTTGTTCGTTTTTTCTTCTATCCAACACATGCAGACGACTTTTGAATAGGACAGACCAGTTCACCTAGAGACCTAGAAATGTTAGACTCACTTCAGCATGATCGGGGATTTGCTTAAAGATCTATAGACATCCTCGAAATGTTTCTAGAGAGACGTTAGAAAGGTGGGGAGGAAAGAAAGATATCCCAGACAAAGCACCACACACAAGAAGACTCACCTGAAGAAAAGGTGTTTCTGAAAGGTGCTCTGCGCGAGACGGGATATGTGAGCCACCGAGCACAGATCACGTTTTTGAGTCTGACAGGCGTGCGCCATCGGTACACCTGGTATTACTAATTAATAGACAACCCGCATGCATGGGCATGAATCGAAGGGATAATGCCAGACGGCGCTCAGCATGTTAATTCCCGATTCAAGACCCAATTTACGGGGTGGACTGTGATTCTGTGTGATTGTGCCCGCACCTTCTTGTGACAATTCTCTCATCTCTCTTGTGATTTCCCTTCTTTTTTTTACATACATACCTTTAGCCTTGACTATTCAACATGAATCATTGCGAATTTTTTCATGTAGGTATCGGATCACTGGTATCCGATCGGTGGATCCTGATTCTCCTCACCGGGCCGGGGCAATTAAAAGCCGGCATAATATATGTCCCGTGTTGGGTCCGGTGTTTTTATTAATTCTTGCGGTGTTTCTCGATCAGTTTGCCGGATCGATAAGATCAGGTGATCGTGTTTTGACTGTGGATTATTTTCGCAGATATGCAGGTCGGTGTATGATCGGTGCAAAATAGCGCCGAGGAGCCTTTTCCCCGCTTTTGGTATATCTCAGGGACACGCGACCATGATATATTGACATTTGACGGCCGTAAAGTACACGATGGATGAATGTAAACTAAACGTTTGGACCTGCGCATAAATAAACGTCAAACTGAGGTGTTTTCACCAATGGGGCGTTAAATGGCTCCAGTTCAAATTGGTTTTTAAGTACCGAATATCAATCAAGCTGATTTATTTGTATGTAGGTTTTTTTGTTTTATGTAATATTGTCGTGAGAAAATAACATTTTTTTGGTTGTAGATTTTATTGGTAAATAGATTTCGCGAGATTTTTAAGATCAGTTAATGGTGATCGCGGAGATGGTTAGTTACTGATCGTAATCATGTGAGAGGTGCGCAATTAATTGCTATAGATAACTCTGGACGGAACATTTAATTTACTGTGGTTACATGTTTTTTTACCTGTATTCGATTGTTTGTTGTTGCAACAAAGTACATCGAATGTAGAACTTTTGCATATTTATATATGGAGTTAAATTTTTCCTTAGGTTTTGGGGAAAGAATTTGTGATAAATGATCTTTTAGGGTTTCTTCTTCTTTAAAGGCTCGACAACTCGCAACAAGGACCGGATCCTGGTTGTAGCGCCTTTAAAGAAGAATAAACCCTAAAAGATCACATTTATAACAAATTCTTTTTTAGGGTTTAGTCTTTCTATCTTTGAGGTAATGTCTTCTAGTCATTTAGAGTGTCCGTTGTTCAATTCCGGTTTTTTTCCTGTGTGAGGTATTGGGTCAGAGGTACTGCGGCCATTCATTTGGCCTATTGTACTACAACCCCTCATACCTCATCTTTGTAGGCCAGAACACTTGAACAAGTTCAGCAGTCTGTCTATTGGCTTGTCGCTTAGACTTGGGTGTTCGAGCAGGGACTCCTCGAACAAAAAAAACTCTTCTGCTCGCTATAGCGGGGCACTCACAGAGAATGTGGAGGGAGGACTCATCCCCTTCCAGGAAAAGCCTACATGTGGGGTCTTCCGCTCTTCCTATTCTTCATTAGTGGTAATTTAGGGCGCAGTGTCTGGTAATCAAGCCAACAAGTGTCCAAATATCATTCTTACTGCGCCCTAACAAATCCTTGGCAGTCTTAGTGGTCGGCACAGGAAAGAACGGCTTAGAGTTGGCCAGTCCAGGGGCGGACCTCCAACGTTTAGTATTGCTCATCAAAGTCCGATCGGTCAGGGCCCTTTGCAGCAAGTTGTACAGTGCCGCAATAGGCGGCTCTCGATCGATGAATGCAATATCAGAGCCTTGTTTAGCCAGGGCATCCGCACTTTCGTTGCCTTTGAAGTCTGCTGACCCGGAACCCAGACAAGGGTAACTTTATTTAGAACGCCCAACTCATCAAGAGCACGTTGGCAGTCCCAAACTTATGTCGACTTGGTCCTACGGGACCTTATTAATATCCGCTAATATCCCTTTGGCTATCAGAGAAGATAAAAATCCGTTTATTTTGGTAGGCCCTTCTTAAGCTCTCATGAGTGCAGGGCAGAATAGCGTACACCTCTGCTTGAAAGATAGTTGCTAGGGTGACAAGGCTTATCGCCTTGCTGGATTTAGGGCTTTCACTCCAGATCCCAGAGCCATGCGTGTACCATACTAGTCCGCCCGGCAGTACTTTAGAAAAACTCCAGATTAGCCTATCCTCTACGTGCACAGAAGGTTGCTCAAATTTTACGATTCTAAAAGGCATGCAGTCCGATAGCATCCCCGCTTTCCGAATCTCTTCTATGATGTTGATTAATATAGAATGCCATCGCCCAAGACCAGCGCCCAGGTGACCATTCGCTTTCAGCCGCAGCGCCACGTTTATGGCGGGCTTCTCTACTTCAAGGTGGAGGGGTACCAGATTGAGGATAGTCTCCAGCGCTGCCGTCGGGAAAGTGCGGATAACCTAAGTGATGGAAAGGCAGTCCATTCTCTGAGTTTTGTTTAAATTAGTTATGAAACCCTCAAGCGTCGTTCTGTGCCACCAAACTAAAGCTACATAAGTTAAAGTTACCATGGGCCTAATGATGGTGGTGTGTATCCAGTACATGATTTTCAGTGGCAAACCCCGTGTGGTACCACAAGCTGTTGTGCTTGCGAGTGTAGGTTCCAAATGTAGTGATCTTTTCCTGGTGAAAGGAACCAGAATTGTTTTGTCGTGATTGACTCTTAGTTCTACGCTCTCGCACCAGCTAGAGACTAGATCTACTGTCTGCTGCAGGCGCCTTGACATGGCTCCTTGAGTTTCACATGTAACTATTATGACGACATCATCAGCGTGACCTTGGGCAAAAAAGTTTCAGCCGTTGAGCAGCTCTAGGAGTTCATCTACAACAAGGCACCAGAGAAATGGAGATAAAACTTCTCCTTGTGAACAAACTTTTGCTTTCCGGATACCCCTCAACATAAGAGACCGTTAGTTTGCGAGTTCTCGGCATAGAGCAATCAAGTTGCAGAAAGTGCTACTTAGACTATGTACGTCTACTTAGAGCCCTAGCTATAGTATCAAAGGATGTAATACTGAAGGCTTCCTCCATATCCTGGAAGGCCATCAGCCCAGCTCCTTTGTTTAGAGCTGCGCATTCCAGCCTGAGCACAAGATTATGCAGTGCTGTCTCAGTGGACCTGCACGCGTGGTAACGTATGCTGATAGTAGCTTAGTGGTTGGCGTTGAAGATAAGTTTCCTTTATAGCCCGATCGTCAATGTTCTCCATTGTCTTCAAGGCAAAAGACGAGGGACTAATCGGCCTGAAAGATTTAACCGAGGTGTAATCCGAACGCAATGAGTTAGGTATAAATGTCATGTTGACGTTCCTCCAGACAAGTAGGATGTAACCATGTACGAAGGAAGCACTGAGTATTTTGGATAATAAGGGAGTGACTAGGTCACAGCCCTCCTTTAGCTGAATGAGATAGATTCCGTCCGCTCCAGGGGACTTCTATGGTTTAAACGATTTACTCGCCTCCCTAATAGCTTCGAGGCTAAACACGGTGTTTGCTTCTGTCCAGGCAACTTTGGTCACTTTAGAAAGTGGGCCAGTTGGTTGCGCAGCAGAAATTGTTTTCGATTTGAATAAATGATTGTGCCTTAGAAGTGTGCCTGAAGCAGTATTATCAAGGTTTCTTCCCTCGACTGTCTGAAAGAGCCATCGCTTCTTCTGATAGATCCAAGATCTCCCGATAAGCCCTTTAATAAAGCTTTGTGAGTTTTTGCTGAATCTAAAATGTCTTCGACACTCTTGCAAAAATTCCTCCAGCTATTTCTTTTTGCTCGTCTGATCGCCCTGGTTTAACTATCCCAGTTGCCACTTGGCTGCGTTGAATCCATTTCGGGTACCCCTTTCTCTTCTTAGCCATCCCTTCGTTTACGTATAATCAAGTTTTTCGCTCGATCATTCATTATCTTTTTTTTTGGTGAGCGCTGCTGCGACTGGACCAACCAAGCGTGTTGGAGTCAAATTCCAAGTACCAACTTTCGACCTGCCAACTATTATTTATATTACTGAAAAACGTGTGTCCTTCAACCAGTGGCATAGCCCATCTCTCTTCAACCCCTTCATATCCAAATAGGTACTATCAGTTGCTATTGAGCTCGAAGCGAAAAACAACCAAAACCCAAAATTTCTTTCTTCTTCTTTTGCAAAATCGCATTCATTCAAACAAAGGTGATTGGTCAGCCCTTCTAGAATTTCTACATAATTTTTTTTTACATAATTCCCAAACCCCTAAAATCAACCACCAAAAACCCTAAAGTGGTGGCTTCTGAGATGCGGGAATACGACGGTGTTTTTATACGGACACGGGCCGGGCAGGTGTTTCCGAAACGGAACAACTTGATTGGGCCGATTGCCACGAGCCTGATCTCTTTCACGATCATCCTTCCTTGAGCCGATGGTTTCCACCTTTAACTTTTCAATTTTTTTCAACTCTGGTTGTTGTTGCCGGTGCTGCTGCTGCTATGTTGCCTTGATCATCCTTCGAATGGATCAGCTGCAATGAAAATATATACCGAAGAAATTTTAATTACTCGATGTTTTTTTCCCTCGGTATGAAGAGTATATGAAGCATAAAAGGCGGAAGGGGTACTACACATACTTATATACATACATACATATACATATAAAAAAATTAATTTTTTTTCTGGTATTTTGGAAAGAGCACGCGACCATAACGGCTTATCACGGCTTAAGTGAGATTAAGAGGTGGACAGGTATGATATGGAGTACGGTGATACCATTTGCATATAAAGTGGATTCCTTGTAACTTTGTGATACTGTTGAGCACATAATTTCTTCGATTTAATATCGGTTGACTTTTGTAGGTCTTTTGTGACTTGATATGAAAGTCAATTTTTATATAATTTTAATTGAAATACTTTTTTTTTTTTTGAAAGGGTATAAAAAGTTGGGTAGATAAGATCGGCGAAAAAAAAACCAACCAAGTAGTAATATTTTATTTGTTATTTAAACAGTTATTGCTTATCATTTCACTTAATAAGCATTAAATTTAAGAAAAACCAGTGTAATCATATAAATTTTGCATAAATTTGAATTTTGGTTATTGAAGAGATCAAATAAGGTCAGGAATTGGACAAAAAATAAGGCTTATTTTAGCTATTTCCAGCTTTGATTTGAAATTATGTTCTGGAATAATTATGTCCCATAAGGGATTAAAGGAGCGTAAAGAAGAAAAAGTAGTGGAAAAATACTTTGTTGTCAGTTCATGCACTTTTTTTTCGTAGGTTGTGATAAAATTTAAAGCTTCTATAACAGGTAACAGGTGAAGATTGGTACTGAATTTGACTGAAAATATAGATCAATTAAAGTATTTGGAGTTTGAATTCCCATGGATCCATCATTGATCAAGATATGTTCTATTTGATCCCTTGTACAGTACGACGAAAGTTCAAGACATACATGGAAGATCGTAGTCGATCATGCAGACTTTTAACTGACGGACTTGCGGCTTTTCATATAGATGGGGTCATCCGAGATCGTTTTTATCACTGCTCGAATTGCAGGTCCCAAAGTCTGAGCTTCAACCAACATACGAATGCTAGTCGTCCACTACAACTTATTCGCGGAAACTCTTTCCTTCCAGTATGTCTACAGAGCAGACCCAGACAGCTGCCTCTCTACTCTAAGTTACTGGCAGCACCAGAAGGCCAAGGCAAGGAGAACAAGAGGAATTGGAAGCCCCGCGGAGCACATTCAAGCTCTGCTTTCGTGCCGTTCCCAGTAGACCAAGGCAGGTCGGAACGGGCTTGTTTAACGGGATCACCATGGCAATGGTACGTTGTTCAACGAGACTAACTCGAACAATCAAGTCTAAGCGAAACGCCACTAAGCAGACTTATGAACCTGGTCAAGAGAGATATGAGGTATAGAGATGCAGTGCAATTGTCCCAACGAGTCCACGACACTTTTTGACTCCAAACCTCGTCAAAAATAGAAGAGCTTCACAGAGATGTTTAAAAATTTCGGAAGTGATCCAACTGTGGGAAACTCGAATTCTTGGATCACGCCGAAAAAGTCTCTCAAGAATGTAGTAATGGTACGAGTTGTGTGAGCTGTTGCTCTATCTTGTTGTAACCACATCCGCAAACAAATCTGTTCTTTCAGTGCGACGTTCTTCCAGTTCTTCAACATGGTGCGACGACAATTCTCAATTGTATATCGCTGCCGCCGTTATGCTTAAAAAGTATTGGCCTATGATTCTTTCTAATATAACACCACGCTGAATTTGAACTGCATGTGTATAGCGTATTGATGCTGTTATTCCCAAAAGCATAGTTTCTTACCCCGTCGAGTTGCATTGTATTTGATAACGGTATCGTTCCGTTTGCTTGCGGATGATATAGTGATGATCTACCCCATACGTCGTAGCTGCTATAGGAAAAGACGAATTCTACCTGTCGACGGGTCGCAGTACAATGGCTGGTTGGAGCTGTGGGATTTAAGTGTTTGTAGCTGTAGCGACGTTTTTATATAGTATTTTTATGTAACGAACATTTATATTTGCATTTCAATTGAAAACTAATTGGCAATACTGACTAGTGAAGAGCAATACTGGTTTTGCACATTTAGCAAGACCAAAAAAGGCCAAAACCAGACAGGATAAGGACAAGACAAGACTGAAAGATCAAGATAGCCAGAGTTTTTGCTCATCACTAAGTGCCAAAAGTCTTGAAGTCATGAGTAAAAAGTCGTGGCTTGCACATTTAGTAAAACGCAAGCAAAACTTTGGGCAAGACTTTTTGCAGAATTCCAGTAGCATAAAAGATACACTGTATGGTGACCCACATTTTTTAAATTTGTCAACACTAACAAAAAACTAGTGGGATGTTGTGCCTAGAGACTAGCCACTAATTACGCTTTTTCATGGTATTCTTTCTGTTGAATAACACTTCAAATTGGATGACAATATATTAAGTGGAGATTGATCCGCACTCACTTCCAACCCGCCGGATCTGGGAATCGAGGCCAATAATTCGAATGTGTCAAATTGAAAAAAAAAAACAAAAAAAAACAGCACATCACACATGTAAACACTATAGAAAACGAATCTAAACATTTTTCTTTGGATTGGAGGAAAATCTAATGTGATGAGCTTTGCACAACAGAATTAGGTGTATTATTTTACTTAAACATACATGTCTTATTGTTAAAAATTCGGCTTACCGCACCCTAGTTTGGCCATGGAGATTCATAATAGTATCACACTGACCAACGCTATATATAATTAATCTTGAAAAGTTTTTGTTAAAGGCTTATGTAGGTTATAAGTTGTGAGACTGCGTAATCTAAAACTTAACAAAGTATTTAACAAACACTACAATATAATCATCATAGCTTAAAAAAAAGGAAATCAAATGTAAACAATAAAATTCTTTGATTCTTCACCCACGTCATGGTATATTTCTTTATTCAATATAAACAATAGTTTTTGAGCTGCAAATAAAAACTATATGCCATAATTTCGTTATCATCGGTTTTTGTTCTGGAAGCAAATTTAGAGACGTATTCATGTCAAAAACTTGTTTCATATGAAACAAAATCCCCGAAGGAAATTAAAAAAAATTATTATGACGAAAAAAAAAGCACCGCGAGCCGAAGGATCGAACTCGCAGCCCCACAGACGAGGGACTTTCCCTAGCCCTTTATATGTAGTCCATGGAAATGGTACTTTAACATTGCAAAAATGCAGGACAAGGTTTTATTTTTGGGATGTGTAGGGGGGTCAGGGTGAGCTTAAGTTTGAGTTTTCGGGATTCTAACCCCCCCCCCCCATTTGGCCGCCATCTTGGAAAACGTATGCAAATGGTTTTTCCACTATATCTCCGAAACGGCACATCTTACCGGAAATTTGCAAGGACACTTTTTGTTTAGAATTAAACAATCTACAATTTATTATTAGAAATTTTGTGGTAAAATGAATAATTAAGAAGTTATAAGCCTTAGAACACAAAAATTAGTCACAATATTTTCTTTAAAGGCTCTTTTTTGTTGTTTAAATATACTTCTGGTTGAAATTTCCAGACCATTTTCTCAGTTTTTGGTCTTTTGACCAAGAGCTACATTTTGAGATATGGCCCAAGTCTGTAGCGGCAGTACTTTCAGAGATGAAAGTAGGCTTCAGACGGACAGACGGACAGAGCCTCTGTATAAGCTTTTTTTTTTTTTTGAAAAAGCTAAAACTGCTTATTACACTAACAGCATGCAAATCGAGAACTCTCTCAGCTCTAATTCAACCGAGACTCGCGACAAATTTGTATCTTCTTCCTCAAATCTTTCTCGTCTCCTGTTGTCCTGAAGACAATTTTGAACATATCAATGGGACACAAACGGCTTAAAACTTATGTCTGTCCATAACCAGGGAAGACATCTCGAAACATATTAATGCACTCCCACATGATTTTCGTCCGGCCCTGATGGTGTCCCTACCGTTGTTCTAAAATCCTATGTAGGGACCCTACTGTCTCTTCCGCTATGTTTATTTCAAAAACCCCGAAATAAAGGGCACCTCCCAACGTTATTGAACAACTTTTTCTCTTTAATAAAAAAAACTTGTAAGATAGACCAATTACGAAGTTATCGTGTATACCAAAACTCTTCGAATCTATTAGTTATTCTGTTATTGCCCCTATCTGCAAGACTTATCTCAACTAACCAACATGGTTTTCTTGCAGATCAGTTCACTACTACTAGTTTATTTGAGTTCTCTTCTCGTTCGAGGCTTGTTACCGGCTGCCAAACCGAGTGTGTTTACAATGACTTAAGTAAGGCTTTTTACAAGCTCTCTCACACTATTATAATTCTCAAACTGAAAACATTTTGCTTTCCGCATGCCCTTGTGGTTTGGTTCGAGTCGTACTTAGCCTACAGGACCTAGTGATTTTACTCCGTGGAGCCAAGTCTAGAAACATTGAAGAGTCCTCTGGTGTCCAGCAAGGCAGTCTCCTTGGCCCTCTTCTTTTTATTTTATCAACTGATGACAATGTTGCCTTGTAAAACTGTAACATCCTTATTTACGCTGACGATATTAAACTCTACCGCCAGATCGATCATGGCAAAACTTTCGCAAGTTGACCTAAATACATTCTATTCTTGGTGTTCCAATAACAACCTGGTTCGTCATGACTTTGTGTAGGAAACGTAGTGTTATAACTTAAGACTATTCTATTCCTTTCTCGACAACAAGTTCTTCCGCGCTAACTCTGTAATCGATCTAGGGATTAGGATAGAAAATAATTTGGAGTTTTCCACCCACATCTCTTCCAACGGCAATTCAATCCTGAGATTTATAAAATTACGGGCCAAAGAACTCAACAACCACCTCATCACTAGGCACTTTAGTTGGGGTTTTCGCATCCTAGTTATGGTCTTCTTACTACTCCTTCCATGTTGGCAGAATCGAATCGGTTCAAAGGGAGTTCGTCCGATTTGCACTCAGCCGCTCAATCTGGAATATCTTAGCTGAGCCACTGAGGAGTGGTAAAAATAATATTCAGCTTAGTGCTAGAAGGGTAACTCTATAAGCAATATAATTTAGTTAATAGCGGATTATCGTCTGGTCTGGTCATCCCTCTTAATCTGACAGTAGATATCCAGTCCAATAACTTAAGATATTTTTTTGATATCCTAATCTTAAATTTCAGTAATAAAGAAAAAAAAATACCATTTAATTTATGAAATCAAATCTTTTATTATTAAATCGCACTCTTGTCTCACAAATAAAGCACACAAAACTACTTGCCAAACCAACTGCTAACAAAACCCAAGCAAACTGAAAATCCTCCAACAACAACGGCTGCGGCCAAATATATTCCGGCTGTTCCAAATACTCAACAAATCCAGCCTGAAACAAATCGGCCGGAACATCGTTCTTCCACTTTGACAGAAGTCCAGTCTCCATTATCCTCAAAATTAAAACATTAAAAATTCCTATGAATGGTGAATTTTCTGGAAAAGGAATTCCAAGCTGCACCCGACGAATGTACTCCTTTGCCTTGACCATTAAGGGTTTACTAAGGTGTTTCTGCTTCAGCATTGTGTAATCAGCCTTATCACTTCCAGCAGTGTAGCCAAATCGACGGTCTAAGTTGTTTCGATATTCCAAAAATGTGGATTGTGCAGTGGGAACCAAGAGATTGGCGAATTTCGCTGGGAGTCCTGTTGTGTTAAGGATGGCAGCAACTTCCTCATCTATGGCCAAGATTTTTAAATTTCTCTCAATCATTTCGTCGAATGTATTGATTGGGTTATCGTTCAATACTATTGTTAGTATACTGGACAGTGTTGCCAGGTATAAATTGGAGAAGATGAATCCTAAGACGAATATTTGTAAGTAAACTGTCATCAATTTGAATGAATATTTGTATTCTTTTATTTCGTACGGTAGATTTAATATAGCGCGAATTACTGTGAAAAATGACGTTGCATATGAATTTGGTCTACCACTTAATAATTTACAGACGCAGTCAACTAACGACATGAATAATAGTATGGCCAGAATTAGCATCCAAACGTACTTGTTGAATGGTATTAGGAAATATTGAAAGACTGGTATTTCATGAGCAGCTGGTACCATTATATTCCAAGGCTCTATCCAGATGGGATATGATATCGCCATTGGTCCTTTTGTAAAGACAAGATGAATTCCCATGTCGATGTCGTAGCTGTATAACAGGTTCCTTATAAAATCAGCATTTGGTGGCTCTGTATCGTTGTGGACTAGTGTTTCACAGAATGTTCCATTATAGTGTTCGATAAAGCTGAAGACTACTTTACTTACAAAGCCATCGGTGATTTTATCTCCGTATTTGTTCTTGTGCCAGAACGATCTTGGTGGATCTTGATACACCGGAGTCCTTATCGGGTAACCATTCAAATTTAGCAACTTATTTGGATATATTTTAAAGTTGGAAATGTTCGAAGGATACTTGTTTTCAACTAGATCGTAGTAAGGTGGATTGAAGTACTTTACAATTTCGGAACTATTATCTTCTGATACAATAAAACCAATTGCATCTACAAACGCCTTTTCCCAACTCCATTGAAACAGCTCCTTTAAATTTGGTGTACTTAAAGATTTTTTAGATCCTACATAAATCAATTTTCTAATATGCAATCCGTTAAGCAGGTTTGATAAATTGTTTAGTAGCTCATAACAATTTTCTTCAACATTTAAAATTGGTAAAATATTCAAGTCGACATTGTCGAGCACATTTACGGACTCAAAAAATATCAAAAACGGAACAGTGTTTGTTTCTTTCAGCAAATAGTCAAAATTGCATGTTATTGCACTGTCTTTAGTGTTATTGCTCATTAATATCAATATTGTTTTAAAATTGTACTCCTTTTTTATATCAAGAATCAATTTCGTTAATAACTGACAATCCATATCCGTTTTACAAAATTCTGATAACAAAATCACAAATAACACCACAAACTTGAACATATTATTATTCAATAAATAAATATTAGGTTTTAGCACTAAACTGTTGTTATATTTAAATATAGTCCTTTATTAGAATAACTTTTTCAACAAATCCCTCATTCTTCATGGCTAACAATTTCCGTACTGCTCCGAATCGATTTGTCTTATAACCTGAACTTGAACTAATGAGAACTTGATAGTTACTAACAATTATCAACGTGACTTCAGTCGTTATAATTCATAGTCTGGCGGTTAATTAGTGTCATTAACTTAGTTACAAATAAAAATTACAATTTACAAGTGTGTGCGTGTGTGTTGATGTTTCATCATTAATAACTTCCAATTTACAAATAAAGTCAATCAACCAACAGTCAGTCAGTCAGTGAAATTCATTTTCGTTTTTACATAGTGTTAAATTGACAACATTCCATTTAAAATTTTTATAAGCTCTTGTATATGGTGTGAAAAATATAGTGTTCATAGATATGATGATAGCAAGTACTTGGAATTGGTTGTAGACTTATTAGGTGTGTGATTTGTAAATATAATTAGACAGATAGACAATCAATGATTTTTAATTGCAGGTGGAATCAATATGAGTAAGACTTGGCGTTAGTAACTTTTCTAGAGTTTCTTAAAGTCATTGTCCTTTACACTACCTTTTGCTAATTATACCCAACTCAGACTTTAGAGTTTTGTTCTTTTTCATTTTGGGTCTCTAGAAAAAGATACAAATCAATCATATCGATTGGCGAAATGAAAAGAATTAGTTGTCTTGTAACTAACTATCTAAGGCACGGGTGGCCAACCCAAATGGTATCGCGGGCCACTTTGAAAATGCATTATTATTCTCCGGGCCGCACAGTGGGACGAATTGCCGAAAACGTGGACAAAAGTCTAAATACTGATGAATTTGGACGAAATTCGATATTATTGGGTAATCGCCTCGCTGATCACGAATTTAATGTCAAAAACTGAAAATTCAAAATGGCGGATCCAATATGGCGTACATAATTTTTCAAAATTTGTTTAAATCAGTTCAAAACTTGTATTTAAACTTGTTTTTGAGCATGCTGAATACGAATTTGATACTTGAATTCGAAAATTTTAAGAATAGGAACTTGAGTGACTCCGTTTACAAGATATGTAGGTTCAAAATAAAACCAAAATGCTAAAATATTGGAATTTTTCTGAAAAAACGAAAAACATTGGGATTTAGATCACACTTTTTAATTACATATCTGGTAAACGATGTCATTCACGTTCCTGTTCTTAATAAAAGAATTCACATTTACCTAAAAGACGAACCGAACCGAACCGAATTAGGTTGCTCTACGATAATTAGTCTAGGAATTATTCAAGTTTAAGTAAATATTAAAAAAATACATTTTGTTTTTCGTAAACACCCCACACCCGGTACCTTAGTGGATAGTGGGGACAGCCCCCTCTCTAGAACAAATTTTGTTTTCTCTAAAACCATCCAAAAATCACGCCTGAAAATATTAGCCACGTAGTCCAACAGAGGATTTATTGAATGTCTGATGACCGATACAAATTGCAAATTAGGGCATGTAAACAAATTCATGAACGGTGATTCTTTGTAGATAATCGCATTATCTACAAACTTTGTAAACAATATTTTAGGATGGGACTTGCCGTTTAAGAGATATTAGCCAAAAACGGAATTTTCTGTTTTTAGGAGCAGCGGACAACCAATTTTCCGCAACTTTTTTTAACATATTCTACTCACGAAAAACTTTTTTTTAGAAAATTTTTCTTGAGTTAACATTTAGTTAGAGGTCTGCATTCGCATTGTGCTCTGACGACTGAACTAATCTTTATAGGTACATATATCCGTGACTTTGAATTTCCAAATTTTGACATCAAATTCGTAATCGGCATGCTCAAAAACATATATATATATATCGCACCCTTAGAATGAAAGTGACCTAACTCAAAATTCCTGTAAATTCTGATTTTGCTATAAACTGACCTTAAAAAGCCTACTCTAAAACCCTATGGCGAAAAAGAGCCCGAATTAAGAGTAAAAACGTGATAACGTATTCATCGGTCATTTTTGTTGATCGCACAATTCACCTATGCATGTTATGTGAAAGAGACCGAATCAGTATTGCGTCAGAGGTGCTCGCAAGTGGACTTGTATAAAATCGACGGATTTCAATATACGCCCTTACATCTATAGAATTTTATGGTAAGATAATGACTGAAACCATAATGTGCCATCAGAATTTGCTGCATCTTGCGTCTTAAATAGGCTTAACTCATAAAAAGTCCCAGAAATACAGAAATATTTTTGACATAGAGTGACTTGATTTGAAACCATTTCTTATTAAAATTGTCAAAATATATTTAAAATACATTTAAATTTAATATAATGTTACCAATCTTTACATAAAAGATCAATATATAAATTCGCAAAAAATGAATCATTTTCAATGAAACACGGGACATATACTTTTAAATTTACTCAACACCGCACTTATTTCAAAACTTTCTTGCTCATTTCGCACAAAATGCAATTTTTGAGTTAGGTCACTTTCATTCTAAGGGTCATATTATGTAGATACAAGTTTTGAACTTATTTCTACAAATTTTCAAAAATTATGTCCGCCATATTGGATCCGCCGTTTTGAATTTTAAAATTTTGACATCAAATTCGTCATCAGCGACATCGATAACATAATACCACAAAATTTCGTGCAAATTTAGCAATATGGAGAATTTTCCCGCACTTTTATAGACATTTCATCAAAAATAAAATGTAGCAGCCGTAACTGCATAAATGTGGTTTACTAAGAAAGTTGCGGCTAGTAGCTGGATTTTCTTTTTTAATCCTGAAGTAAATATAACCTAGTTTAAAAAAAATACTTGACTTAGTGATATTCCGTGGAACTCACAACTTATCTCTTACTTTCGATTGAATTTTATAAATTTTTCTCGTTATTATACATAATTATTGATTATTTCAATAACAAATGTTAACACGTCGCTTAACAAGTCATAAAGCATTTAATATTTAGTACATACCTGGAAAAACATTCTCCATTTTCAATATTTTGAATCTGTATTGTCGTTATAATTTTATGCAAGTTTCAATTTGCAGTAGGTACGTTTTTTAAGCACAGAGCCGAACGCTTTACAAATAAACAATGACCAAGTTCGACCTACTGTGCAGCTTCAAGGAAAAAGTTTCTACTGTCGGGATTTAATAGTACCAACAATACTGCAGTCAACCAAAAGATGAAAATCCCTAAATCGAAACTTTTATTTTCGGACTTTTGTCCACGTTTTAGGCAATTCGTCCCACTGTGGGCCGGGGTTATTCAAATTTATTTTAATTTGATTGAGGGAGAGAGTTCCAAAGTTGTGCTGCGAAGACAAAGAACGAACGATGACCAATTACCGTGCGGAAACGCGGAATTATTAAATTGCTATTTATGAGGAATTGCGAAAGCTGCACAAACCAGTTTGTGCTGCTGTAAGATATCGTGAAACAGTCGCAAAAGCCTATACTTACGATAGTCCCTAAAGGATCGATTGCATTGACCGAGTTTACAAACTACTAACCGGAAAATTTAGAAGTCGGCTAGTCAGCTAGTACAATAGTGATGATGACATTCACAACTTTCCACTCCCTCAGTAGTCAACAAGCTAACGCGAACTAATTCCGTCATTTTAAAGTCAATGAAACCAAGATACTCACAGCTTGTTCACTAGATCTATAATGACGCACGCTTAGTTTACTTGCTAAGGAGTAACGAGTAAAGTAGCCCGGTTTTCAACTTTCTCAGATGATTGTTTACAATCTAAAATCTCTCAATGTTATCGAGCCTTTAGAAAAAAAACCAATACGAAGTTCGAGTAGGGTTAAATCTGATCAAAACGGCATACACAATCGTTCAAGTTTATGGGCGCATGAAGAATCGAGAGTGGGATAGGTGGAAAAGCCATGCATTAGAAGAAGTACTAAGTAAGGCTTTAAGCAAATTCATATGCACAGTCCTTTTCAAAAAGTCTCAATGATAACGAAGTTTAGACAGGAGTCCGTAGTTTTTACTAACAATGAAACTAATGTGATCGCAGCAGGCCAAGCAGCTATTCAATCCCACCCCAAGATTTCTTGCTTTATTAGCGCACTACAAAAGGAACCGACTGTAGCACCATGAGAAAGATAAGCATATACTGTAATTTCGAAGGATTTAGCTGCAACAAATTTAATGTCGACCAGTAGGATATATGACGCTATTCAACAGCAAGCTTCTTCACATACATACATATGTATTTCTTCTCTGAATCTAAGAATATCGTTAGTAAAAATACTGAATAAAAGTGGCCCAAGAATGGAACCTTGGGGTACTCAAGTGTGGAATACGGCACTATAGGAAACTATAGTCACCTAGTTTAACCTTTTGAGAGCGGTTAGATAAAAAACTTTGTTAAAGGTTAAGAGCAGAAAAATGTGCTTGTGGGACCAGTTTTCGCAAAAACAGGACGTGATTGAAGGCTGTGATGTTTACGAAAACCATATTGCCATATTTATATTTTCTATAGTGCTACCTCCATGGCACTTAATTTTGTTGCGGTTTTTATTTTGAATTGTTACAGCAATTGTTAGACTTTTATCCATCAACCTAGTCCCTCTGTGTAGACCGAGAGCTAAACCTTTATGGCAGGCTGTGAAGTATAATCATTGCTCATGACTGGCTCTTTTTTTCACATGTTGGAACCTTCTAGTACAAATTGAATGCGAAAACTGCCTAAATAATTTTAACCAAAAAAAAAATCCATCAACGCCCATTGCTTGAAATGAAACCAATGACTCGAACCACATGCCCAAAGATATGTCACATAAGGTTTTTATCAAGGCAAAGTAACGAGTTTGAGGTGTCGTTTTTTGGACCACCATCTCGTTTAATCGATGTTCTGCAACTTGTCTCTGCCAGCTGTTAATTCCGCGATTTTGATGTGTACTTGAATAATTCGTAAATAAATACACTTGCTATCTCAAAGAGGCCGAAATAAATTCCCCGCTTCAAGTACAGCTTGACTTGGCGCCTCCCAGCACTGAATTCAAAACATGAGAGTAGCAATGCGTGAAAATTAATTTGGCACTTCTTGCTTCATATTTTCTTGAAGACCAATATATCGACCTGCCATATTACCTGCACCACCAAAAGACGTGTGCTGATAACATCTCGCAAATTCAGGCCTAACTGTGCTAATTCAGAGAAGGCGTGAAAATTAATTTGGCATATATCTTCTCTCGGTTTTTTTGCTTGAAGGCCAATATCTCGGCCTGCCATATTTACTGCACCATCAAAAGACGCGCGCTGATAAGATCACGCAAATTCAAGTCTAACTGTGCTAATTCTGCGCAGTTACAAGTGCGCAGTAAGCTTCGCCTGTTGATTACCGGACAGGGCACCATGCTGACCACCAGTTCTGGTGGCATTCCATTCTTAGCATAGCGAACGCACAAATTGCAGCCATATCAACAACGCCAACATCCTGACAAGAGTCCACATTGCGAGGCTATGCATATGAGATTTCGCCTCCTGGATTGCTTTCCACGATCTCTTGTTGGACTTGACGTGCGCCATATATTTTATTAATTTCTTTATGATGTTTTTTGACAGGAAGGTTATGAGAGACTACCTATATACCCTTACTTTTTCCTGACTTTTTCTTTTCGTACTTTCAGTAATGCGCTCGGAAATGTGGGTCTACCAGAACTGGATCGATAACAGGAAAACTAAATTTAAAAATGTTCCGTGATTCTGGGTCCCGATCGCGATGATATCTGTCAAGGAGTACAAGACCTCACTTGTTGCATGATAAGAGATGACTTGCTTAGATATGAATATTATTATGTCAGAAGACGCCTATCACAAATTTTTCGGCAGAGACCTTGTTCAATATTTCCTTTCTTTTTTTCTGTTAGCAAGGCAATCACAGCAACTTGGTGATTTTGGCTTTCCTCGTGCTTGACGAAGTTGCTCATAGATATGAATGTTTTTGGACGGACAATTTCTTCCTTCTTCCGTTTACATATCGTTAGATGGGAAGCATATGCAGATGGTACAAAAAGTCTTACTTATCTATGGAGTAAAAGACGATTCTAGTCGAATTAAGTCTCCCCTTGCTAGCTTTCGGTAGTAAATTCTACTTCCATCTTATCACCCGATCGGATTCGACTCGATAGACAAGAAGCTCACTTTTTCCGCATTTGGTGGAATTTTTCTTGGAGGATAATACGAAAATTTTGTTTATTTCACTGCTATCCTCATCTGTTAATGTGTTTATCTAACATCTGTTATTAAACCAGTTCTACAATATAATTTAGGTGTAGAACGGTTTCAATATGTGGAAAAACCAAAGGTAAATTTTGGTGAAACAAACGCAATACAATTTTGACAAAGCTAATGCATCTCTTCGGTGCCTCCAAAAATCTATGAAGATGCAAAAGGAGCCATTTCTGACAAGCTTATTGGCGCATGTGCAAGCTGACTCCTATACTATACGACCAAAAAAAATTATCCAGGATTTTCGACGGGTAGTATTTCTTTGAGATTACTTATTGGGATCATATGTAACAACCCTGGCATTTTGGATCTTCTTTCTCTTCAATTTTTTTTTTTAAACTAGAGCTTCCTATTATACAGGGAGCGGAAAAAGCCTGGCTGATGGGGAATGAAAAAGTTTTTGACCAAAAGTGACTCAACTTGGAAGAATCGTTTGCAAACAAAACTGGGGTGAATCTAAAATTTCAAATGGTAACCCCCGATTTTTCAAGGAATGCGGTTCTCCGAAGCGAAATATGAAACTTTTGTCTAAATATTTTTCTAATCCACCAAAAATCATCAAAAATCAAAATTTTCCAGATAATTAATTTGGGGCTTAAGGGCTTAAAACTTTTCAGCCGCACCCGTGAGACGAACAAAAAATCGTATTGGAGGGAAGATTTGGGGCGTTTTGAAAAACTTTTTTTTTGAGTTTTGCATATCACCCTTAATTTTCATAACCCTTTTCAAGAATACTCTCACTTATCTAAAACTGTAAAAGTGAAAGTTCTAGTCAAGGTCAAAATTTTGAAAAGTTTCACCTATTTTGCAAATGAACGCAATCAAAGCTAAAGAAGCCGCATATAAAGCATACAGACGTTCGCCTAATGAGCCACTTCGCCGTGAGTACATGAAATTGAGGAACTCCTGTAACTCCATCATCAGGAAAGTCAAATCATCATTTGATGATAGATTGAGAAGCAAGATTCTTAACTCCACAACATGCAGCAAAAACTTCTGGTCCTTGGTAACTGCCATCAAGAAGAATTTTACTTCCTCCTCAACACCTCCTTTTATTCACAACAAGGAAGTGATAACAGAAAGCAAACCCAAGGCCGACCGACTAGCTTCTCTGTTCGCCGCAAATTCTTCTTTACCCGTTGCTGCTAAGTCACCCCCCACCTTCGAGAATACCACCCACTCAATGGACGGAGTTCACTTCAGGACTCGCGAGGTGTTTAGGTGTCTCAAAGAACTCGACGTCAATAAATCCACTGGCCCCGACAAAATCCCCCTATGGTATACTTAAAAAATGTGCCTCACCTTTGGCTAAACCCCTGCGCAAACTTTTTGCCCTGTCTTACTTCTCCGGAGTGTATCCCTACTCTTGGAAACTAGCTCATGTTCAGCCAATCCCAAAAAAAGGTGAAGCCAGTGACCCCTTAAACTACCGCCCAATAACAATTACTTCTGTTCTCTCCAAAATCATGGAGACAATAATCAATAAAAAGCTGATGAAATATCTAGAATCCAACCAAATTATACACGACAGGCAATACGGCTTCAGACCTAAACGGTCTACTGGCGATCTGCTTGTGTGTTTAACCGAGCGTATCAACCAAAGCATTCACAGATTTGGCTAGTCTGGTCTGGTTGCTATAGATATATCAAAGGCTTTTGACAGAGTATGGCACCCAGCTCAGTTGAATAAATTCCAAGCTATTGGTATACACTTAGTTCTAAGGTACTGGATTAAGAGCTTTCTTTCAGGCCGTTCAATCAAGGTAGTATTGGACGGCGTCGAATCCAACCCACATAACATTTCGGCCGGAGTTCCTCAGGGGTCAATTCTCTCACCCGCACTTTTTCTAATCTTCATTAATGATCTGCTCTCAATCCCCTCCAACCCACTTCACTGCTTCGCTGATGACGGTACTCTGAATTTCTCTTACTCCTTCGACAATATAAGACAAGCACGTGCCAGACCTTGTCTTTACCACCGTCAACTGATGTCGACCTCGATCAACCGGGATATCGAATCGATTCTTCATTGGGGCGAAATGAACCTCGTCGAATTCAACGCCACAAAAACCAAGTACTGTCTGATCTCCAACAAAAATTGTACCGACCTTCCTCCTATCTCAGTGGAAAAAGAGAATCTAACGGCTGACTCAACTCTCAACATCCTAGGTGTAACTTTAACGGAGCATCTGCGATGGAATGATCACATATTTCAAATCGCCAAACAAGCCTCCCAATGCCTTGGATTTCTCAAGAGATGCAAGTTCCTCCTCCAGCCAGCATACAATCCAATCCAATCCAGCTACAATATACAAATCCTACATTCGGCCGCGCCTCGAATACAACTCGTATATCTGGGCAGGCGCCCCAAAAACCACCTTGGTGCAAAATCGTGCCCTCAAACTCATTGGTGATGGCCCCTTTCGCGCCTCCATAGACACCTTAAGCCACAGTAGGAATGTAGCAGCCTTCTCCATACTTTATCGCTATTACCATGGCGACTGTTCCACTGAAATTCAGGACCTCCTGCCTGCACGGCAATAATTTTCCGGCAACACAAGCCTAGCCCGCTCGGCTCACCCTCATACCCTACAGCCCCCCGTTCACGCACAATACGGTTTAGAAGTTCGTTTATGAATAGAACAACTCGACTGTGGAATAATCTCCCGCAGTCAGTATTTCCGAACTCGTACAACACCTTAGAGTTCAAACGTGAGGTTCATCGTCATTTTCTTCTACACCCTCCAGACCCCCTCTAACCTTTCCCTTTCCTATTCTCCTCTATTCTTCAAACCAAGCTTACTACTAGACATTGCACCATGAACTGAAGGACATGACGGACTGGTAGTACAAAGGGTTACACCTAAGCTTGGTTTTTTCATATAAAAAAAAATATGCAATTTCAAAAAAGGTCAGCACGAAAATATGGCGCAAAGTTTCTAAACGAGTTAACGAAGTGAATGAAAAAATCTATCTCAATCCGACTTACTGTACAAAAAATTTAAGGAAGACTGCTATATTTCCTCACCTACACTGCTTTGTAACACTGAATTGAATTTTTCTCATGAGGTACTTAATTTTTCTAGCTCTATAGATCCGATAAACTTGCATCCGACAGTGGTAAACTTACTAAAGCAACCACAGAAATTCTTACGTAATGCATTCAACAGTGCCCCTTGGCTTATTATAAAATTTTAAGTTCAGTAATAAATTTTAAATAGCCTACGCCTGCGCGATATGCATGAATCCATGACTGTTACAACGGTATCAAACTTTTTCAAAAATGTGAAGTTAGCTTGCTGATTATAATTAAAACCGCACATGTTTTATGGACAAAGTTTTGATGCTAAACCACATTTTTGCTTCGAATTTAAATTCCTTCCCTCAATAAAGGTGTCTAAATAAAAGAAAAGTTGTATAAACTACACCGAATTCCAGCAGTTTGATATCAACAACGTCAATATTTTTTGGGATCCTTATTCTCTAAAAAAACAGAATTCCAAAAAAGCAATCCCTAAAAGTCTTTTATAACCCCCATAAACACATTGCCGGATAGTTTCAGTTCAGTCTTAACTTTTTCTACTAAAAGCCTAAGGGCACATATCGACGGGAAGGAGTTAAAGGAGATCAAACATTCGGATAAAAAGTAGAACACACCTGCCCACCACATTGTGAGTTTGTTTTTCGCAATGCACATCATAATAAGCCCCCCGAATGCAGAAAAAGTGCAGGACGCCAGCAAGTGCATCAGCACACCATCATCCCAGCAGAAAAAAATATCGGCCAAAATCAGGTCCGCAGGGTTTATTAGCAACTTGTCGCGCAGTCGTCACATATCGTTTCTAAGTGTCTCCGGCGGTCCGGCAAGTGTTATGGCAGCATTTCCTTGTGATTAAACTCATTAAACGTCCATCAATGCAGCGAATGCACGCGTCCACAATTAAAAAGGGAGACCTTGCCGCCGCAGTTCAGGTGGACCCCGACTTATAATTGGTCGCGGCCAAAGAGCGCTCTACAGCGCCGCGCCGCGCACAGTTGCCGGCTTTTGGCTTGGAGGAAGAAAGTATCCATATTTTGGAGCAGATGTTTTTCATACGCATAACACACCTGAATGAGAATACCGCGCGTCGTCAATAATAGCGGCGACGACGGCGGTCGTGATGGTGGTGGTAGTAGTGATGGTGGTGTATAGTGGAGGGATTTCGATGACAAGGAAGGCCTAAACCCAGCAAAAAAATAATGGAAACATACAACATGGGAGCAAGGGCTCAATAAACCGAATGAGGACTCAATGTAGGCAACCACCGTCCGTTTTCGACAGAGGAACATAAAGTAGGGGTTGATATTCACTCTGGCTGCATTCACCTTATATGCATGTATGCACGTGTGCATTTTGAGCGCAACTCCTGGGTATTTTACATAAAAGAAACCAAAACCTTCGAGAAACTGTAGTGGTGTGTTCCTCTTCCTTCTGAGTTCTGAGTATGAGGAACCAACAAAAAGGAACAAAAATTAATTCGAAGCACCCGGCTCAGGGCTCAACATACAAAAACAACGGAACACCTTGAGCCCATCGACCAATCACAATGCTCCATTTCCTACCTTTCGGTATGGGGTCGATGGTATCAAAAAATCGTCCCTCAACATCCCACAATTCAGCTCGAAAATTAATTAAAGGAGGTGATTTGGTCGCACGATTCAAGGAACCTTCCCTATCAAGATAGAAAAGGATCATGACTTCCTGCCCAGGAAATTCACGATTGCGCGCTAGACGACATCAATCTGCATACAATAATAGCACACCGCCGCTGTAATGTCCTTGAAAGGGGTGGGTGCCCTCGGTGTGTTCCGTTTCATCAAGGCTTTTCGCGGTAAACCGTGAAATTCGATGAAAAAAAAAAAACAGAAAAAAAAACAACAAGCCAATTTAAAATCTAAATTTGACGCACGCCATTGACGGCAGCGAGCCTAGCACGTGTCTAACTGACCACACCGTGCCTCCTGTGTATAATATGCCGCGCGGCATGCACCGAGCAAATTAATGACTCCCTGCACACGTTCAAGAGACAAGGAACTGAAGGTGCTCGCGCACCGCCGCGGTGCATTGATGCAATGTTGCATTTGAGTGGTTGGCGCAGACGCGTGGCAGGTGCTCGCGACAAAAATTATCTTTAGCATGTACGTATGGAAATGAAAAAAATTAAGAAAAAAAAAGAAAAGATACAAATAAATGAAAGAAAATAACTTTGTGAAATGCCACTTTATTTGCTTCAATTTTTCATTTTGTTTATGCAGGACCGCAATTATTGAGACGCAGTGATACCGGACCCCGGTGCTGACAACTATGTAATGTGCGACTTCTTGTGAAAGTCTTGCGCGATATTTTCCCCTGTGCGCGAGTATAATACTACTACTATATAGTCGAATACACGTTATCACTTAAGATGTGAACTTACAAGTTAATAATTTTTAAATCAGCTTGTAACTGAAGGGTTGCGATGTCGCCTTGAACCAAACGAAATTCATCATGGTGACTCCGAAACTTGTTCCCTTTGGACACGTACCAGAGATTATCGACTTCATTAAGATAAACAGTAACCATTATTCAAAGTATTGACTTATATTTATTTTATTCTGTTTTATTTTTATTTATTTTTTGTTATTTTTACTCTTTTTTGAAGGAATTTTTATAAAAATGTGAAAATGTTTCTTTTTGTTAAATTTATCACCTTAAGGTTAAGTGTTAAGCAGGTTTATATAGTGATCGAACGTGTCGCGCTGTAAAGTTATATGCTGCATTGGCGGTATATAAGTAGCATCGTGCTACCGCAACGTGACTAGCAAATTAATAATATTGAAGAGGAGCATTGTGAACTTATCGTAAAGTAAAATTACAAACTTTAAATCAAAAGAAACACGATTGCCACTTTGATACCAGTTGCACAACTTCATGTCTTGCAGAATTATCACTATGTTTCTCGATAAGGTCATGTTCGAGACATGTAATGTTAAAGCAACATGTTTCCATTAATTAGCATTGTCCTTAACATAGGCTTTGTATAGAGGAATATTCCTAAAATCATGTACTCATCGTGGTGGTTTATGTAAGAGAGTTTATTTTTTAAAAGATGAGAGAAGTAACGAAATATGGACGATCTTTTCACTTAATGGAATCGAATCACATACCTGTGAGATGGTAGCTAGCGGCATTTACATCTTGTTCGTTTCAACTTTTCGCAATTAAAATTTTTTTCAAAAATAAAATTTGGTATTAGAATCAAAAATTTCTTCTTTTAAAAAAAAATTTGAAAATTGAAAAAGTAAAAAATGTCATTGCTATTGGAATGCAGTTGTCAACCCGTAACTTGTCAAAAGCAGTTTTCTAACCATGGTAAATAGAACCCACAGAAAATGCGAAGAGACCGGAACCGAAAGGACTAAATTTTGAGTTCACAGCTTTAATGGACTCTTGAATCAAAGTGAATTCAACTTCAAATTCAAGTCTAGTAATTAGACTCTAACAATAGGTATGTTTTGTCTGAAGTCTCAACGACATTTTAATTTATGCAGTACTACTTCTTAGTTTTCATTTGAATAAATCGGCAACTGAAACCTTTATTTTTTTCGAAATCTAAGAGCATTTGCTACATGGATTTCAAAAGGGCAGATTTTAACTACGCCCCTGTCCAACCGAAAAAATTTAAGATGAGGAATTGAGAGCAATACAAGACGAAAACCAATGCCAATATTAGTTAGGAGCATTAAGTGGCCTTCTCTATACATTTTAAGTCGATGGGAATGGTTCAAAAACTTTGATATTGGGTGCCATAAGAATTGAAGCAAAAAGGTATCGAAATGAACTAAAAAGCAAAAAATAATTTTGAATGTAAAGTTATTAGTGCTGCAGCCACTTACTTGTAAAAAAGCGTGGAACCGTCTTCTTGATTTTTTTACAAAATGTGCAGACTGCATTTAGTACGTATACATGATGAGTTGAACTTAGGTTTTTACCCGCGACTTCATGTAGACGGGAGTCGAGTTGAGTTAGGGTCAACTGAGCTCGACCCAGATCTGCTGCCTGGGATGAGTTAAATTGTGCATATAGACGTGAGTTCAGTAGTTCAATCAATGAATTTAGTTGATAGGAACATTTTTGTGTTGTTGGTGATTACTTGTAATGGGTAGTGCTTTCTTATTTTCAACTCAACATCAACTCAACTATTCAACTCATCATGTATACACACTAATTATCAAGCGAATGTGTCAAAACTTGAAGTTGATCGGTTGGTCGGTTTTTTTTATTTGTTAGTCTATTATAAGTCTTCCGCAATTTTGTGTTGGCGGCCATTTTGAATTTGGAATAACGCCACACAGCTAATTCTAATTCTACCTGTCATAATCCTTTCAATTGATACCCATGTCAGGGGGCCACGGAGCACAATTGCAACAATCGGCCGCCATTTTGGAGACGAAATCTTGATTTTTTTTTAAAATGGTCAGATTGCTTTGTCCTCCAAACTAAACATGCTATGCATAATTTCAGCTCAATCGGAAACCGGGAGGTGGGTCAGTTTAACTTCCGTGATATTCTTACATAGTTACAAGTGTATTAAAAATAGATTTAGGTGCTTCCAACACAAGTCGACTGATTTGCAATACCAGTTGCACACGCAATTGGCTCGTGATCTTGCCCTTGTACGGAAGTGGTGATCCATATACGGGTGGACAGAAGCGAGATCGATAGTTTGAACTGCTCGCGTGTGATTGTTCTTGCCAGTCGGAAGCGACTTCAGTTGCTTGGTTTCATTTCATCTGAACAAAGGCCTAATCTGGAAACTATGTGGGCACAGAGCATCGATTAATCAAAAGCCAGTTTGTGCTCGTGTGTGGACAAAGATTTCGTTTTGATTGCAAACTGGTTGTGCTCGTGATCATTCTGAAATCAGTTTGAAATTGGGATTGAAAATCATTCGACTCGTGTACGCAGATCCTCACCCTCTATAAAATAGTTAAATTCGTTAGTTGGAGATATCTGCCTACTATGAAATATAGCAATTACTCCAAATCGTCTAAGTATATTTATGTAAGTGTATCCGAACATGATGATGATGGAAATTCAGTTATTCCATGCAGAGTTTACCCTGGGTTAACTCAGAGTATTCGTCCATAGAAACGCGGATTGAGTAAAGTTTCAGCAAATCCAAGGAAACTCCACGAAACAGGTCGGATTAAGCTGGGTTTTCCATACGGATTTTTCTAAGTGCGTTTACTGCACCTATACCAACAGAAACATGATGAAAAATTATTTACCTGTCACTTCAACCCATAACGCCATAAAAACAGTATCGATGTTGAGTTAGCTGTAAACCCAGCGTATACTTTTCCAGGTTCATAGAAACACTGTAAATATCAACTTATCCTCGCCTCCAACTAGGGATTTCCCAGGTGTAATAAGGACATCAATGTTTTTTAATTCCGTTCACTGACATTCTTCACTACACGCCCACTTATTACAATTAATTAAAAATATAATAAAATATTTTATCGTCCCTTACGCCCTAAATTAGGTATATTCGTCATTAATGACGAATTTTGGTTATAGCTACTTTGCCATGTGACGAGGCTATGAGAGATTACTTCATTTTGGAGGTATTGAATTCGACAAAATTCTGACTGCCCCAATCAAGGATGAGTTTAATGCGCATGGCGATTGAGTTGGACATAAGTCCACGATCGTCAAGGCTGAAATTTAACACTACCCATAACTACTTTAATTGAACGCTCATAGAGAAAACTCGCGCGCTATTTTTTCAGAACTAAATCAATCTTGGGGTTTGTTAAGAGAGCATGGTACCAAATTCTATCAAATACAACAGAATGTTATTTGAAACTTATTACTCAAGAGGACGCAAGAGGAAACAAATAAACTTGTTCGGTGCATCGCCATATTGCGTCCAGAATCTTGTGGATCCAAACATAAAATTGTTTGCCACCATGAAACAAAATTGTGTTTTTTTTCGTCATAAAAAACCTAATTTACGCCCTTACTGCAGTTTCAGATATCACACCAGGAAGACCATTAGCCGAATATTTGCAGTTGCCCTTGCAGCCTAATCGTTAAAAGACTATCGGTGCAACATTTGCTTTAGCTCTCATTAATGCTTGTATACATCAATTCCTGGCCGCGCACAAATGCTTACCTACACGGTGAATGCAATCGAAATGAAATCAATTAAAAACGCAGACAAACTCTCAAAGTCCGCTTTATGCCGCTCATCTCCCGCCAGCAGCAGCAAATAATCCTCGCCAAGCTCCCAGGCCAATGGTTGGTTGGGTTGCTATATGCGAATTTTATGAGTCAATTAAAAGAGTGCAGCCTCCGCGCACTTAACCTCGTTTCGGTTAACTTTGAAGTTCGCAATGATATCACAATAAAAGGTAATCAGGCAGCCCCTTTACACGGAATTTGATCTGCCCCATAGTGCACTTGGCAGCTCCTTAAATGGCCCCCGGATAAAAACCCGACGACCTACGCGAATAGCCATGAAAGCGCAATTAAATCTCTCTCTCACCGGGAGTATTTCATGTTTCAATAAAATGTTAAACACCACACAAAAATATCCAGGTACTCCTCCATCACGTCCACTACTTACCTGCAGAAGGAGCCGCGCGCCGTGAGCCCCCGCCGCAGCTCCAGAGCTCGATTTAATCTCACTTTAATGATAGTAGCCATGATCGGCGAAATCTCGCTGTCAGCCGTCAGCTTGATGAGCTTCTGAGGAGGACGAATTTTTCGGGCCCTTTTCTGGATTTGGTCGCCGCGAAATGTTCAACGTTGATCGATGACCGGGATGTGGTAATGAGAGTTGCTTTCTACCTTGCGCGCGCACCCGACGAGAGCTTCGAGGATTCCGGGAGGACTTCAAGGTGAATTCCGGAGGTGGCCGATGTGATGAACTACTTGAGCCTAGAGGCGGTTTTTTGTGAATAATCTCTGTGGGGACTGGGTGGTAATTAAATCATTTTCGCAACAATTAAAGCTTCCAGCGCATGCGGAATGCGCGTCTTTATTTGCTGGACGCTCTCACGGCTAAGCAAATTCGGCTGCTGATGTGACTGTGGCCACCTCAGAAGTGAATGGGTCCGGAGGTGATGCAAATCAGTTTTCAGCGAGAAGATGGTTTAATTATCGCCGAACGGATGCCGACTGACTGTTCTTCATTTTTCAACTTCAGCACAACGTGCCTCAATGATGGGAAATTTTTCACGAGGGTTTTTTTGTGATGATCATGATGACTATGTCCTGCTGCCGAAAATATCGTATTTCGGAAACGAGTCCCATTTATGATAAGAATCGCAAATAATAACCTCTTGTGTATCCTGATTGATATTTACAAAATCCTTCTCCTTCGGGAAACATCTGTCCGAAAGGGTTTTACGGTGTTTCGTTACATTCATATCCACACACATACCCCCGGTCGACCATTTACCAGTTGACACAAACCGAAGCGTGACAACTGTTCAAGTTGTTGATTCGAGACGCGTTCGGAAGGCAGGTGCAGCAACTTACAGGAATTCTAGCACAGGCCCAGCAACGACCGAGCAAATATAGAAATAATTGCATCGTTCCGATTTGGTATATGCGGGGCTCTCTGAAAAATCAGAATAGAAAGAAGGAGACCCTCGTGCCTTGCACAATATAAACAAACACATATATGTATATGCGAGCAGGAACTACCACAGGGCATAGGGCGCAGATGTGAACTACTTTCCTCCCCTAATCACCCTTAAGCAAACTTGACGCGATCGCGCACGCGCACCATAAAGAAATTACTTTACGCAATCGTGTCCTGTGCACTATCGGAATTGTTGCCGTAGTTCCGCCGTAGTTATTATATGCAGGATTATTCCCCGGGTTTCTTTCCCGGAGGCATTGTTATTCCTGCAGCTTGTTATCACCATTGAGAATGGTGTGGTAAAAATCCTGTAGATTTTTTTTGGGGGCTCACGAATATTATTAAGGTGGGCGGACGATTGTTGATTTCTTGATTATAAATCTTGAATAAACTGGGGTGAAATTTTTTGGGGTGTAGGTATTCAGAAATGAGGCAGATGTTTTTTTCGGTTTTTTTTTTTTGTCAAAAAAAATTTCTTTCTAGAAGAATTTTTCTGATTTTTTTTTATCAACCATCACGCTTCTACATTAAAAATTGCAACATTTTTCAGGTGCATCGCTCACCTTTTATATTAAGTCATTGTCATCATTATCATCATTATCGACAGAGTCGTTGTTTTTGTTTCAATGTTTGTTTGTCAATTCGGCAGGGCGTTTCATTTCAAGCCGTTTTTGTTTTTGTTATTTGGAATTTCTAACAAGATAATTTGCAATAATTGACATTCGAATGAACAATGAATGTCAAAGCAAGCGGCATTGCCGAAAAGTTATGCTACGGTTGGTATTTTTGGTTAGTTAACCTGTGTCGCAAGAAGATCAATTGATGTGGCACGTTCGGCTTTAGATAATGTTTCAATTTCAGTGAAGAATCTTTGAATTTGTGACTTTTTTTAGTGGAAGTGAGATGAAGGGGGCTTTGTACTTTATAAGAAATTTCGTGTTATTTTTTTTCCTTTTTTTTAATTATGTTTAATTTTATTAATTTATTTATAGCAATGACTACGATACTAGTTAATAGCTTACACAAGGTAATATTTTAATGATATTTTTGGGTCCACGAAAGCAGTTCTATCTCTTTGTTTTAAGACCTGTTAATTACTTGTTCCTGATAAAGGATAAGGTGATTTTTGGTTGTGGAGGCTGCATGCCTTTTTAAAGATTAGTCTTGATTTGTAGTCCTTGCTTAGTTGACCGAATGAAATCCAAAAATTTAGCCACGATTTGCTCGGTAAAGGTCGACTCACACCTATCCGTGACGTGACGGCGACTTCAGTGCAGTACCGTGGCATCAGTAAAAAAATCGGCACAATATAATTCCATGGAAATAAACACATCCACTATAACACATCGAACGTAGTAAGGCACCGACGTTCTCAGTACCCTTCAGGCGTCCGTAAAAAACGTTGCTACCAATATTTCTTAATTTATCCTGGAAGTGAAACAAATGTTTTTTTAAATTTAATGGAAAATTTTAACAGGAAGTTTTTTGTTGGATTTTTTTTGTACGAAATAACAAAGTACAAGTAAGAAATGTAAATATTGTTTTTATGTAGGATTGCTTGAATGCCCAAATGTACTCCATCCTCCTATTACATATGTGCAGACTCGGGTAGATCAACTTTTCGACTTTAAAGAAAAATCACTGAATACATTTTACATTTCATTTATTCTAAAATATTCGTAGCATATAGCTTCTCTCTCGGAAGAGTCCACATGAGATGAACACACTAACTTTTTTATTCATCCCTTCCTCGTCTAACAGCAACGCTATTGGAGCAAGATATTCTACGCTAAATTCCACGATACAATTGATATCACTGTTCAAATTTCAAAACTAAAAAGTAATTGCAGATGACATTGAACATTGAGCACTGATACGGAAAAGGTGGTGCTGTGTGAATGTCAGTGAAAAATTTATCACGGAAGCCACTGACACGCAGAGCATCGGTGCTGCGCCGTCACGGATATGTGTGGATCATCCTAAATAACTAAATTTTACGACTTATATAACTTATTTTGATGGAAGAAGATAAAACCCGACAAGGTACATTTCTTTTTCTTGTCGTCTACATCAGACATGGTTTCCTACCGAGAATATTGATTAAAATGCTTGAATTTTTATCTGTCAACCAATAGTGAGGGGGTGGCTTGATTTGTTACTTTATTCTTTGGCTTCGCGAGTAAAAATAAAATAACGGGCTTATAGCGATCAAACAGCGGCCGCTTGGCTTTTTAAGGGGGTATTCTAGTGTAGAAGCATGAATTTGAGGTGTTTTTTCAGCTGCTGTAAATAAAAAACTAAAAATATTTTTACTATCCATTTTTTCACAAGATATTTATTCAATTTTAAAGAATACATAAAAAATAAAAAAAAGTCAAAAAATTAAAAACTGTAAATTTTATAGGTTGTTGAAGTAGGGTGTAAAAAAAAATGGCGCGCCAAGTTTGCCACGATTCCAACCCTTCTGATGATCTGACCAAAATAAAAAAAACATATTATTAATTTAGATGAATGCTGCTATCGTACTAACATCCCGGTGGTGCCACGGTCCTAGCCTTTCCCAATTTCCCGCCTACATAACTTTCCTTCTTTCTTCTTCCCTCTTTACATTCCTGACTCCTCCTGTCATAGCCTTCACTAGTTCTCTTCCACGCTCCACCAAACGCATGCCATCGGTTGGTTGAAGAGATTCAACTCGTTTCAGGAGGCATAACACTCCAGCGAGTTGTTCTCGATGCCCCGATGTCAGAGTCGCGAAATGGTTGAGAGTTGGTGGAATAAAAATATCGCAGTCAGGTTGTGACAGTTCCTTCCTCTCTTCTTTCTCTCTCTCTTCTCTCTATCTTCCGGCTAGAGCTGCTGTTCGACGGTGTATATGGAAAAAAAATAGATTGTCGACAGTACAAAGGGACTTTCCCTAAGCCTCTAGTCTGCCACATAAAAAAAAAAAAAAAAAAAAACTAAGAAAAAGTGGCATTTTTTGTTTTTTTTGGCTAAATTCCGGCTGTGCGAAAAAAAAATTGGTTTTTGGCCTATTTTTTTGACTTTTCGGAATTTTTTAAAAATAGTAAAAAACATTATTTTGTTATAATAATAGTTCATACGATAAAGACATGTATTGAGAACACTCACTGAAAATTTGAAGTAAATCGGTCAAGTAGAACTTGAGAAATCATGGCAAACTTTTTGAAAAATGTAGTTTCGAGATAAACACGTTTAAAGTTTAGGGTAAAATTACGCCGGTTTTGAACCATAAAATGACATTTTATACTTACGTTCATTTAATCCGCGATTCCTGCTCCATACATTGGGCCTTCTTCTACTTCAAAAAAAGCATTTTCCAAACAACAACAAACCCTTTTAAGGACATATTCTTGAAAGGTTGAGCTTTGAAAATATCAAAAAAAAAATTTTTTTTTTTTGCAAATTTCTACACTAGAATACCCCTACTAAAATGACTATATCTCTGAAAATAATTAAAATTTTAACAAGCCCTTTTAAGGACATATTCTTGAAAGGTTAAGCTTTGAAAATATCAAAAAAAAAAGTGATTTTTTCAAATTTCTACATTAGAATACCCCCTTAAGGGGATATGAAGGCCAAAAGATTTAAATGGCCAAGAACTAAGCTGTGCACGCGGGCGTTCCACGGGCAAATTTGACCCAGGTGACACTTTCCTCCAAAATGATTTATTTTTTGAGTAGTTAAATTGCGCGAATTTGACTTATAGTTTTGCAGGGTGTCGGCCTTGAACATAAAGAGAATAAAGAGATTACGATTGTCTATTTGTGTATGCGTCTGATTTATATGGTGGTCCGTGCATTTCAAATGTTTTTCCAGACACCAATCAGTTTGTGCCTTTAAAGTTTTTATTGAGGCCATGGACATTTTTGCACTTGAATTAACAACCGGCTATGCTAAACTGTCGTCTTCGCTAGCGTGTCTGTAGGGAATCGTGAGGTCACCTGCATGCCACGGCCTATCATAACACGGCGGATACCTGAAAACCTCATCCCTCTGTCAGACTAAGTATTATGTGGCCTTCATCGGGCCGTGCCTGACGACCTGGCCTTCAAGCGGGCCTTTAAGTTTATTGGAGGAGAAACCAGTTTTACTTAATTTCACCCAGTTTTTAAGCAATTTTACACTGTTTCTTGAGGAAAAAAAAGCCGAGACCCCCTCTCCTTACGTGAGATTGGGTGAGATTCGGCTTGACCCCCACCCCCCTTTAACGTCTCACGTAATTAATGGACGACCCCTATAAGAGAACTCGTATCATAAATTGAAGCTATCTAGAAAATCATGAAGACGACTGCAAGAATAGACTTCAAAAGGCCCGAATACTACAAGGACTCTAGGAATATACAGTATGAATATGATTTAGTTTGGGTTAAGAAGACTAAACCAATAGTGCTAATAGCTTTCGAAAGGAATATTCTGCGAAAAGCAACTCAAGACGATTAATGCGAAACAGCGAGAGCTCGAGTCCTCTAAAATCAAGATATGCCATATACTTTAGATGGAATGGGTCTCATGGGACCAAATCTAGAACTGCAAATGTGCTCTGGATAGGCTGAGTATTCGCAATCGACATTCGCTTGTTCGGGTCCGCGGGGCGTCAAAGGCAATGGAAATACAGAAGCCGTGGCTGGCCGGGGAGTTTCTAAATCCTGACTAGAAAACGAGACATGAAAGTTTGTCGTGATGTCTTATTTTTTTTGTGATACGAGTAATGAAAGGACGGTTTGTGAATAAATTTTTATAGTTCGATCTATTTCTTTACTATTTTCAAAATGGCATTCTTCATTAGCAGTAAACCAAGTGATAATCCTCCCATGTAAACATTTTAAATCTTCTCATTTATATGACACAATAATTATACATTTTTGCGTACCGCACTTGTTAACGACTCACCATCTCGCAATTCCCGCGGTATATTTAAGTGTCTGAATCGGATCGAACGTGGTTGCATCAATCAGCATAAAATACCGCTTTAACCACTGAAGATTCATTGCCAACACTGATTTTATGCAGAATTAAAACTCGACTTTAGAACCAGCCAGGCAAATGCGAAATGGTTAAGTACTGGCCCCAGAGTTTAATGGATGATGCTCATTTACGTTCAGGCACCACGGCGGATAAACCAGTAATGAGAGCTCGCGAGATGCTCATTCCCCCAAAAAATCTCGTCCTGCAGGTTCATCCCATCGCGGACGTGTGCATGAAGTCATTATAATTGTAATTATCTCTTACTTAATTGTAATGCTCATCCTGTAGATTTATCCCGGAATGGATTTACCTGTGTAGCCGATGATACTGGTAGATTGTATATGCCGAGGAGTACCTTGATGGGGCATGGTATGGCATGGCAGCAGCAGCTTGGGGAAGTAGTATGGTCGATGTGAGCGCTTCCAGCACGGTAAAAATTTTTGCGGATTTTTATTACTTCATAAATCCTTGCTGCAATGGAATTTGTTTCGTTTAAACATGAGGTGACCGACGACGACACAGATTGTCGTTCATACACGTTGCAAGAAAGCACACACCGAGAGAGAGAAAGAGAGATTACCTACCTGTGGCGATCTGGAGTATAGGCCTGAAAATGTTTGTTTTAATAAAATTATTTTTAATGGCAAACTGAGAAATTACGACAGCGCATGCGGGGCACTCTTAATGGCTGCTGCGTAATGAAGACCGACTCTGAGCAGTTTTATGCCGTGCCTTAATTTATTAAGTAGCGCACGGGGAGCAGAAGTCCCGAGTGCATTATTGCTGACCATTGCACGCATGCGGGGTTAATGAATTTTTAATTTTTGTAATAAATTTTTAGACATTAATATCTGCGCGGTCTGGCCAGCGCGCGCGGTATCGGTCCGCGAGGAGTGAAGATAATAACAGATAACCAACTGAGATATTGGAAATAATTTGCAGTGAAAGGCGGAAATTTTTAATTTACTGACTGAGAATTTCTTCGAGATTATACATATGAAATTTCTTTTTTTTAAATATTGAAATTATTTTATTTTATTTTTTTTTATTTTAAAAATCCAAAAAGGTGATTTTAATGCATATTTATTTAATGTATTCGATCGTAAAATATATAATAAAAAATATTGATTTATTATTTTTGAGAAAGTTATAATCTACAAAAGGTACTCTCGAAAATGTTGTTATCACGCAATGTTGATTGGGCGGTAAATTTTATAAAATATTGCCATTAAGGTGCGCGCGCGCTCCAGATTCCGACAATAAGAGCGCCGATGACAGCTGCATGATGTCAAGAAAAAATCTTTTTATATTTTATATTATCTTTATTATGTGGGATAAGTGATGTCTGCTCAATTTTTTTTTTAAAAACAAAAAACTGGACGGAGGCTTGTGTTTTACATAGGCTCAATTTCAGACAAGACAGCGCCATAACATTGGACGCGCAATCATCGAATGCACTTTCGTTAATTAGTCCAGGTTTTCGTATTAAATTAAGAAATATTTTCGTAAGATGCTAAATAAACTAAATAAGAAAAGTGTCTTAAGTGGTTTCAGCGGAATTATGATATACTAAGTCAGCGCTATCATTTCTCTTCTTCTGCTGCACGGATTTTCTCCTCTTTGCAATCTAACGGTTTTCAATGTATTCGTCATAGCAATGTTATCCCCTCTCTTCTACAGGTGCCTTCTGGTGTTCCACAAGGTTCATTTCTTGGTCCCCTACTATTTTCATTATATATTTTGGGGGAGTCGGTAGTCTAGGGTTAAGGCGCCTGACTGCTATCCCAGAGGTCCCGGGTTTGAATCCCGGCCAGCCCCACGATCCTTCGCCTTTTCCACCTACATAACTTTCCTTCTCTCTTCTTCCCTCTTTATATTCCTGATTCCTCCTGTCATAGCCGTCCCTAGTTCTTCCCCGCTCCACCAAGCGCATTCCATCGGTTGGTTGATGAGATTCAACTCGTTTCAGGAGGCATAACACTCCAGCGAGTTGTTCTCGATGCCCCGATGTCAGGGTCGCGAAATGGTTGCGAATAGGTGGAATAAAAATATATCGCTACTAGCTTATGACAGTTCCTTCTGTCTCTTCTCTCTCTATCTTCCGGCTAGAGCTCCTGTTCGACAATGTATACTAAAAAATAAATTGTCGACAGTACAAAGCTGATGATCTCCAACCGTATACCCCTTGGCCTTCTTGCCAAATTGATTCTTGTATTTCTGGCCTGAATAGTACTCTCTTTCGAATAAATGAGTAGAGTACTCTCAACTACCTTAAATTAAACTCTAAAAAATCACAAGTACTTGTGGTTAGTCTTTCTACGCTCCCCGACAGAATGTCACTCATTTGTTTGGGTAAAATTCCTCTTCCCATTGTTCATCGGGTCCATAATCTTGGCATTGCTATTAATGATAAACTGACCTGCTGTGATCAAGTCTCATTAATGCTCTGCAAGATTTGTGGGACATTACGCAAGCTCTGGCTTCATGGCAGTCTCCTATCACCCACTATGCGTTCAAAGCTTATAAAATATCTCACTCTTCCGCATTTCTTCTATGGAAAAAATAATTGTTCTAAAAATTTTCTACCAAATCCTAGAAGAAAAACACAATATCCTTACTATGATTAATTACTTCCTTTTAAAACACAATAACCAATGATCAATTTGAATTAAACCACCGTAAACTAAGTCAATTTACATTTTGAACAGCACATAATTCTCCTCACAGCTACTTCCCAACCATTTTTCTCTCTCTCACATATGTAACATCATGTAACCTGATCGTGCAGTAAATCTTGATCTCATTTGATTTTCACACCTCGCAGTCTATTGATATAAATCAAGCGTCTCCAATTGATCGCCAAAGGTGATTTATCGATGGCGCACTCTATTCTGTCTTGGCGCGTTCATAATGAAAATTTAACACCTCTGGCACAGATTCGCTGACCGAATTGAACTGTCTTCTGTTCTGGTGATCATTTTTCTTTCAAGCCACGAGGGCCCCCTTTCTTTTATCTTCTCATTTTTTTTATTCATTTTTCTTATTATTACTGAATTTCAGATTTTGGGCGTAAAATTTATCGTTATTTGATTTCTTATTTTTTATCTAAAAAAAAACATAGATTTTGGCTCAAAGCAGCCGAACACGAATTGTGGAGACAAAGGGCACACAATGTCCAGGCTGAAAGGACGCGATTGTTTTGTGAAAGCGAAAATACAAAGCGACGATCTTCTTCTAGAAATAATACGGGGCCAACATTTTTATTGTGTGATTTCGATCTCCTGCTGTTTTTGATATTAAGACACTGATCTTTCAGTTAAGGAATTGGAAAATTGACATTTTATCCTGGTTACCTTTTATGTAGGAATGTGGAGGTGATCATTATTGAGTTATATGGGTGCAAAGTATTCGATGGAATTTCGAGGTGATTATGAAAACAAAATTGATAAACACAGAAAGGAAGAAGTCACACGAACAATTTTCACTCGTGGCTCGACAAATATGGTAAGTCTCCTTCTGCTTAGGGCTGGGCGGTGACAGAGGAGATGTAGTACACTTTCCTCCTCGTCCGGATTCTTAAATCTTTTGCAAAAATCGTATGTCTCAAGACCTAAGCGGGTCGCATGCGTCCCTATCAGACAGTGTCAGGTCAGCACTATCACTAGTCCTGAGAGGTCTTGTCTCACGAAGTTCAGTAATGAGGTGGTACGCCTAAGATCATAAGAGGGCCAGGTTAATTTGGCCACAGTACATTTATTAAGATCTCTCCAAAGCTTTTCGGCTTGTTGCATTGTGTGCTGTTTGCATCAGAGTTTAAAAGTGGCCCAAGGCATACCAACTCTTTCCTTTCCTCGAAGGAGAGTAGCGATCGTGCCTTATCTAGCTAGTTCGTTGACTTTACAATCTCCCTATATATTTCGGTGTCCAAGTACCCATACGAGGAGGGTCCTGAGCTGTTGAGCCATCTCGTTAAGAGATCTGCGACATTCAGAGGTATTTCTAGAGCTATTTGTGCAAGAGCGCAGGGCTTTCAGAGCTGCTTGGCTATCTGAGAATGTATAGACAGTCCGATTGCTGTCGCCTTGCCGGTTCATTAGTAGAATAGCTTCATGTACTGCTAGACCCTCCGCTTTGAATACACTACAGTGATCGGGTAGGCGTAAGGAGACTTCAATCCCAAGCTCAGGGGAAAAGACTCCTCCTCTTCATCGACCTTCAACCTTAGAGCCATCAGTAAAGAAGTTTGTGGCACCCTGAGAACTGTGTGGTATCGTTCTTGCTCGTCGGAACATATACTAAAATTGGAACGAATAAGGAGGTAAGCTTGGAGTGATTTTTTATCTAGCCCATCGTATTAACATTGAGAAATTTATCTTAGATTTTAAGCATCAAAACTTCTCCTAAGCGTTAATCACTACGGACGCCAGTATCCCAAATTATCAATCGAGTTGAACAAATGATGCATAATACCCGAACAAGAAGTACGCCAAATGGAAATGGTAAGACGAGAGCTCGCTCCATAAAAGAAAGAAATCTCAAAATCGCTGTTTCCATGCGTATTGAAAGTCTCAAGTCCTCATAACGCCAGCAGCGTCACTTGCAAATAAGCGGCCTATTTGTATTCTCGATCACAATTCCACATAATCACTCATTTTCCTTCTTTTATGGCGCGAGCTCTACTCTTTCTCATAAAGCAAATTTGTTTGTAAGGTATTGTCATTGTAAAACCGGCTAGGTCAAATTAATCTCTGCAATGCGATAATGTATCTGCACTGGAAGTGAATCGTCCTCTATGAGGTAGTTCTAGTTCATAAGAAGGTTTCTTCTCTACCCTACTAAAGAGTTTACTCCATGGAATTTAATAATTGAAAAGTTGTTGTCCTCCATCACAACAATGCCCGATCACATACTTTTTTGATGATCCGTAAAAAAAGTATTTTTTGGTTGGACAGTTTTGATGCATCCACCATATCAGCCAGCCAGTGTTTGTTAGAATTTTGCGAGACTCTGGCTCAAGTCTTGCTGTTGGTCTTGGTTTTACACCGTTAGTCTTGGTCTTGCAAGTATAGCTAAGTCTTGGTCCTGCTAAATGTGCAAGAGCAAGACAAGACTGCAAGACTAAGGCTATTTTTGCTCATCACTTATATCATGCTCTGTAGAACGGTTCTCATTCGATTACGTAGGTCAAGCAAGAGTGGTCAAGGCTAGTGCTTAGTTGGGGTACTGCTTGGTAAAACAACACTCGCGTTTGGAATGGTGGTCTATGTCGATGCGGCTGCATTTGCAAATGTCCATGCCTGTGGCGGGAGCGTGCATACCTCTCGTAGACGAATTTTTAGATTTTCGCGCCTGTAGCCAAATTTGCGGATGTACTTCACAAATTCTGTTAAAAGATTTTGAAATGCATACATAAACACCACAAATATCTCATGTTGCAAGATCTTCCCTCTAGCTGCCTTAAGTAATTGTAAGGACTCAAGACATTGTATACGTATTCATTCCACATTTGCTACTTTAAATAATTGAAAGGCCCTCACTCAAAAGAAACACAACTTCCTAATAATTACCTCAAAATATTTTGGTCAGACAAATCAGTTCCTCATTGTTACAGACAAAAACCAAAAGTATAAGGTGTCACGCCTTGAATTACAAAGTCGTAACTTCCGACATATTAAGATCCTCTAGGAAAAAAACGGAGATCCTTGCAAAAATTTAAACAAAATTTGTTTCCTTTAAGGATTAAACTTCTGCCGCTGACCACACAAAATCTAATTTTTTTTGTGAAAAAGGAAGAATTTAAATTTTACTTAGCACAATTCGTAATTAGGGATTTGTCTTTTCATTTACGGTCGGCATTAAGTATCGGGATTACATGTGTAAGATTATGGGGGTATATGGAGGTAAGAACAGGAATATAATATATAAAAGGAAGGACTTGTCTAGAGTTTTTTTTTGCATATCCTTACACAATTAATTTTTTTTTCAGTTGTGGTCACTCCTGCTGACAGGGATCAGTACGCTTCTGTGGATGAATGCATGTAAGGATAACGTTGCATAATTCAATTAACATACATAATAGAAGTCGGTGTTTTTGTAATCTTTTTTTTTGTGGTTATCTTTGTTGGTGGATCAAAAGATTACTGAGGTTTTATAGAGGTACGAATTAGAAGAGTGGTAGTGTGTATGTCGTGGTTATAATGTTGAACACATCATTGGTATGAAAAGTAATCTCTTTTAGGTTTTTTTTTTGTATTTTGGTAAAAACAAGATCCTCCATTCACTTTTCGATAAAATTATCATAAATTCACACACACAAAAAAAAATGATATTCACCCAAAGATATTAAAATTCACTGAACGTTTTACGATCTGTTGTAAAACACCTAAAACTGGGGACCTGACCGCATTGGCTGTGACCTCGTTATAAACCAATAGTAAATCTTCAAATAAATTGTACCCAGTTCTCTGCTGACTATGCTAGAATAGTTAATCAGTCACATATCCAATGTGAGCACCACCACCTTCGATATCGTTTCATTTAAAAAAAATTTATTCTGCACGCGTTTTCACAATTTCTCAGTCCAAAGCCCAAAGGAGATTCCCATGTCTCTCCTTAGCGGATGGATACCCATGTGAAGTTGCTTGTCATCAGAGCTGGTTTTTGAAGTTTTTTCCCACAATGCCCCATCGCCACACATCTCCACCTTCCCAATCTATATATATGAAGTCTTCGATTAAACCAGATCCGGGAGGAATTGATTGATAAATCAGAACAAGCCGAGCAGAAGGAAATAATATTTTTAATAAAATCCACAGAGGATGCACTCTGTGTCCTGTGGCTGTATGTATTTGTACATAATCACGTCCGATGACGACAACGATGACGACGACGGCGAGAGCTGGAAATGATTTAAAAGTGAGCAACCGACAATCTTGTTTATCAGTTGGATGTCATCGTAAAATGCATACAATACGCGATTTCGTTAGCATTTTTTAATATCTTTATATGTAAGTCCGAAGGTTAAGGTTTGGCCGGAATGTGGCCAACAGATTGGTGGGGCTCATGTATATTCATATATATAAAGGATACGCTCGTGTATCCAACAATTCTATGGGTATAATTATGGGTGGAACTCACGATATTGACCTGATTCCCAACATATTCGGGAAAAATGGTCAAAACATGAACCTTGCGTGTGGATGTCAGGAACCCATCAACAAGTTCATTTAGAGGCTACAAAATGCATAACTTGATCCAAGGCTGTTATTAGCTGTTTATAGATACCATTTAGAACGCTTACCTATGTCAACAGTGTTTAGATGTCAAATTTGATGCGTTAATAACATCAGAAACTATTTCCAGAGACTTGTCTAGAGGTCTAGACAACATGAACCCATCAAGATGCTTGACAACTTAGCGCCTAGGGCATGAAGAAATTAAAAATTCTTCTCCGTCCCACAACTGCCTCAAAACTAACAACTCAATCCCTTCTGGACTTCAAAAAACTCATCCCGGCTCCTTTATGTCCAGTTTTGCATCTTCATACTAAAAAATCCTTTCCAAAAAAAATAACAGGATGAATAAACCGGAAATTGTCGTGATTTGCAGAAATATAATCGGAAGTGACAACATTTTTATGATTTACCACAATTCTCCTTGGCCAAAGTGCACTCGCTCGGCCGGCGTACACTTGTACTTGGTGGGGCATAAAGGACGATGATCATCAGTACACGGGCATTCATATATATCGGACAGGATAAGTGATTTGCCGCCTGGTATTTAATTCAATCCTTGCCAGAGTACCGACAAAGGAGCATGTGCATATCACATCGAGGCCGTCTACAGTGTTTTTTTTATTCCATACTCTCTTGTTGGTCATTTTTGGTCTTGTTGTGTTGTGAGGTGGTTACTTGCCAGGATGCGAATGCCAAATAAATGCAGACGAAAACCACGAGATATGAATGAAAATTTTCAATTGGAGAAAAAAGGGTTAAAAGGGGCGAAAATTTGTTCCTTCCTTCCTGTCCGGGGATCTTTATATGCAGTTTCTAGGGATGAAGTGTGGTTTTTTTTTTGCTTTATTTTTTCTTTCACAAAAACGCGCTTTTTGAATTACAATTTTGAATGCTAGACGAGCCTACATTTTTTTTTAAGTGGAACGATCCAGCTTTGTTGGTTGCAATTGTTCATCAATTTGTGGTGATATGCACATTGATGAGTGAGTTTTTAAACCAACCAATGCTGAGGTGGATTTGATTTTTCATATATGAGAAATTTATTTTGAAAGTGGCCTAATTCCATGTAGCAAAAAACCAAGCTAGTTACATATTTACATTTATATGTTATCTTTTCATTTTGAAGTAAATTACCAATAATTTATTTAAGATCATGCTAAGATTTTATTAAACGAAAATTTATTGATTAATAGAATAATAAAAAAGTATTTTGAAAGTGACCTAAGTCAAATTTGAAGAGTTTTAATCGGATAACAGATATTTTAATGAGTAAATAGTTTTATGTTTTTTTATAGTATAAATGTCGATAATTTTTTGAACTTCGTCAGAAAGGAAGAAGGTCTAGGGCTCTAGGGCAACGTTTAATAAAACAATCTCCAGCAAAATTTGTGAGCCTAGCATCTAGAAGTACAGCTAGACCACCCATTTCCGTAGGGCAGTAGTCGGCAAACTGCGGCTCGCAAGCCTCCTGGGTCTCTTGTTGTCCCACTAAGTGTAGCTCTTCCACAAAGTACTATGCTCCTGCACTGAAGTCGGTTTTCTTCCGAATTAATCTGGCTGGCGAAAATAGGCAAGCGGAAGATTTTTTGCAAGTTAATTGATGCGGAAAGCACTTCAGCGCCTCGGCTCTGAGTTGGATTCGAGATCTTTCCATACCTCTCAGCAGCCCGCTTCAAGCAGCCGGATGTGGTACAGGTCGCCTGTATTAAATCTCAGAGGGTGTCATCAAAGACACTCCTCAACGACTGCTTGAAATTTTGCTTTGTTGGTTTTGTCTTTCTTCGAAATGGTGCCGGCGGCCTCATTCTCTGCAATTCTGCGGAGAACGAAGAAGGCGTGATTATACATTCTTTTGTGGATTGACGCTCCTGATCTTTGTTTCTCAAATCTGCCATTGTCACTTTAGCTGGTGACCCTTGGCCCGGGTCCCGGGTGTGGTTACCCTGCCTGACTTTGAAGTACTTCGATTAATATGACAGAGCAGCTGTTTCAAATTCTCAGTGAAATGTCACAACATTCATCAGGGGCGGCGCTTTCATAGGTGCAAATGGTGCACTTGCACCGGGCGCAATTGGTCAGGGGCGCAATTTCAGAAAATCAATGTGCAAAAAATAAAATTAAACTTGGAGGGATATTAGAAGGGTATTGAGTTAGGTAATGAAGGGTGACAATTCATCTGTCTGGGAAAACTACAAGGCTAGAAAAAAAATGATATAAAAAAACTATACGTCGTGGAAGAACAGTGCTGCATAATATAGAATTTAGCGAAAAGTCTCAATCAACATGAAACAATGAGAAGGATGGCAGAGAAGCTGGAGGAAACTAGTAATATCATGATGAAAGTTCACTTTCCAGGAAGATTCTTCTCGCATTTAATTCTGCGACTTCTCAAGGAAGCTTCTTCTGGCGTTGTAATTACTATTCGAAATCAAATGAAAACGAAACTGAACCGAGATTGGGTTGATAGGATCGTGCCAGAAAAGGGATTGAACCCTGCAATAGAAACATTTTTCCCATTCAAGAAATCGCGGTTTGGCGAAATATTCTCCGTTTTCTACATTGCGACAAGAAGGTCAATGCACTTCAACAATAATATTGGCAAATAGTGCACTTGCACCGGGCGCAATTCGACTGAGACGCAATTTATGCATTGGCCAGTTTCACATCAGCCAACAGCCAACCACCAAAAATCGACTGAAAACGACGTTTGTGGAGAAGAGGGTGAAAGAGGACGCGGGGGGTGGGCAAATTTTTTGAACCTACTCTTTGACTAGTTTCCGAGTCAACTTTTTGACAGCTGTGTGGTTGTTGTTGTTTTTTCTTACTAGAAGAGAGAGAAACAGCAGAAAAGAAAATTAAGACTAAAAACAACAACAACAAGCAAAGCATTCTGACGTACAGTTGGTTGGAAAATTTGGCTCGTGTGAAAGCCCAAGCGATTTTTCATCCAACTTCAAAAGGGAATGAACGATGACAGCAGATTTTTGTTGGTTTGTTGTTGGCTCGTGTGAAACTGGCCATTGTCCTTCAATGCGATCAAAAAATAAGGAGCATACTGGCATATTGCACCGGGCGCATAACACCCAAGCGCCGGCCCTGACATTCATCACAAGAATTCCACCACTGTGAATGTCAAATTTTGTGAAATTGTGACCTGCTAGTGAAGTTCGGTAAGGTCTATGGAGTGTCACAGCGAGGGAGACCTAACCTCCATGGGAAGAATGGCGTTGACTATTACCACCAGAACAACTAGGGATGTCCAAACTGCATGATATCGGCTCAGAATCAGGATCGATGGAGAAAAAAGTTGTAAGAGGCGAAAACCGGATCACGGTTGCAGAGCCGCTATAGAAAAATAAGCAGTCAACTGCAATGTTAAATATCAAAAACGTGCTAAAATGGAAATAGGTAAATATGTTGTGAACAGTAAGTTTGTTTTCTTATATTATTGTTAAGTCTTTATTTAGAGAAAGGAGCCTCTTGTGACCTGCTCCATATGCCATTACAAATCTGTGATTGTCACAACTTCTAACTGGAGCATGAGATTACGAAAAACTCACAACGCCTTTCTGCATAATTATTATTTCATCTAGAAATGTTTATCTCCATCAACAAATTATTAGTCTGCAGAGTTAACAGCCAGACAATCTCGATTCGTTATCAATATTTAAAAGAAAACATTTCCAAAAGTTTGTCTCCTCACAAACAACAAATGACCACTATATTGACTTCTGTTTAAAACGCAGATGATGATGAGAAAGCGATATTCTTTCTAAATAATCTCAAATCAAAATCCAGCAGCTGAAACCTTACACCCTTATGGCCGAAAGGTTGCACCAATAATAAACCAAACAAAAAAATATGAAAAATAGTCATAAAGTGACCGGCAAAATATTGTAAACCCTTTTTCGACTCAAATCAAATATCCTCTCATCATCTACCGGAAATTCGCAGAAATTTGATTCCATAGAACGATCGCTGCGATATGCAAAGACTGATCTGATCAAGCTATCATAATTTAGTGTGACCAGAAATTTCCCCAAAAATTTGTCTTCTATATAGTCTTAATGGCCCTCATAATGAGGTAAGAGTGATGGTGGTCCAAGGATTAAACAATGAGCTCTACCTAGTACGCTGCGATCATAAATTGTCCGAGCACAAATTAAGGACGTTATCCTCTATCAGCGTGGGGCACTCGATTACAGCGAAAGGGTCTGTTGAGCCCGAGTCAAGTTCACCAAGAAGGAATGCTGCATCCTTAACAAGAACTGAAGGAGACAATATAAAAGAAGGAGAAGAATTCCTCTCTACCACAAAAGAATTTTATGATGACTTTTTGATGGCATTAGGCAAATGAGACATCATATGCATGTCGGCTCCTGCTATGTCTCCATTTGCTTGTTATTTATGTATTCAATCAATTTATGAAATTCGAGCCGGGGTTCCACTGCTGGCGCAGGAGCCCCGATGCTGCCGCGATGATCTGTCATATCTTTTCGGCGTTGTGGCTGTGCCCCCCGATTTATGCATCCGCGATTTGATTAAGACATTCGTTTTCGACCATTTAGGGACATATTTTTTTTTGTTTGTGTGCGCCAACTAACAGCAACTCATCATCGTTATTGAAACACGGGGCCCATTTCAAAAATGCGAAACAATCGACGATTCCTTGCGCTGAAGGACGCTGATTGCCATTTTATGTCACGTAATTGAAAAATATATTCAACATTTCTCTCAGGTATGATTTGATGCAACGTTGAGCTCATAAAAATGCCCCAGTCCAGTTTTCAGTTCCCATGGCATGCAAACGCTTCAGATACACTCCCATTGCCAGCAATAATAATGCGCAGGGAGATGTCGATCTTGAGGGGATGCCTCGCCTCGCCTCGGCAGGGCGCGCACACACAGTGTTCGGAGTTCATTCATAAATCGCATCCGAAGTGCAGTCAGTCGTTCGTTTTCTGAATGCACTTTTAAGTAGTGAGACTGTGCAGTCATCAGCACAGGAAAATTGCATGTCCGGCCGAGATCAACCTCTGCAGATGAGACACGTGATAAATTGATCGTTACAGGTATTGCACGATCGGTGGTTCAGTTCTGTTATACGGTTGCCCCCCGAGTCCATTTGAATATTGTTTTTTGTGCGCGCGAGAAAAACGCGGCAGGCTATGTGTGATCGAGAGTTATAAACGATCAGACTGCGTGAGATAATACGAGAAGGAAAAGAAGAATCATTGTGCCAGCCCTGGAGCAAGGAAGTGCCTGTACTGTAAATTAATCACTTGATCGATCATTTATGAAATGTGAGTGTTGGTGGAAAGGTATATCCTGCCCCATGACTGGGCTCTTTCTTATATAATTATATCCAAACAGACTTGCATTCATCTCCTTCAAGGTTATTAGTCCATTACTTACTGCGGCCCGGCCAGAGGAGAATGAGTTCTCAGAGTACTTAATCCAAGGCAGTACAAAAAAATCCGATACTACTTGACTGCTCTGAAATATGTGGCATCAGATAAGACTTTAAACACTATTGATCCTACCCGAATGATAAATGTTTTGAGACTCCTACACTGAGAGCCTTTCAGCTTCATTGACTCTCTTTGAACGCACTTCAATACCAGTGGCTATAGGGACTATATGATGCCGACACAACAAGTACATAAAAAGCGAACCGAGAAGATTATTGCTTCGCCTATGAAAAGGGTTTGCTGTCTTCAGGACTCTTTTTATTCAGCTTCACACCAGTTCAATGCACAAGGACAACCATCAGGATGAATCCTTTCATACTACACAATTTTCTATATGACGTTTTCATATGCATTATTTTCTGCTGCTTATTATTCATCTTTTTTTTTTGTGGTAGATTTTCCAAAAAAAAAAAAAACACCCAAAATAAATGAATGGGTTAAGAGCAAAGTCAGGCACAATGTAGAATGGCCCTGAGTTGTCATAATCCTTAGGTCTTATCTAAGGATATGCGTACGTGTTCATTCCTATATTTGAAAACAATTCCAGAGAATTTATGGCATATATCGATCGGGATTTTGTATTGATTTTTAAATGTTTGTTTTGATCTGGATTTTAACATAACAAAAAAAAGGAAGGATTAAGAAAATTTTCATTTAAGTTTTAAAGGATGTTTTTTTGGTTTATAAAGGATGTGTTCTTGGCATAAGAGTTAGATTTTTCAATTGTGTTGTTTTTTTTTTCTAAATAAACATTGTATACAAAACTGAATACTTCAAAAGGAGTTTTTTACAATATTTATCATAGATTGTTATGATTGACGGTGACGATTGTAAGCAATTCGAAAGATACATATATTTTTTGAGTTATGAGGGTATTAGCAAAAAGGAAAGTGCAAAATTAAATTTTTGATGCCTCGAAAACTAAGAAGATTATGTCCAACTTCCATTGCTGCTGATTCCATTATACTCTTTTCTGATGCCAAGAATTTCCGCGAATACAGTAGTTCGGAGTGCAGCAGTCTGAAAATCTCAGAAGTCTTGAACTAGGCGTTTATTTACTAGTGCTCGAATAGTACTGTCAAATTACGATCAAAGAAGAACGATTTGTTCAAAATCACTGCTTAAGCACCAATATTCGCTGTCTGTGTTGTCGGTCCACGGCTTTGTTAAATCATATCACATTTTGCACATCACATTATTATGAATGAAACAAACATAGCCGTGAAAGAGTAAAGGTGCTACCAGCACAGAGGATTGTAGTTCGATTCCACGCAGCAGCAAGCGAGCTATTTCGTCTTTTCCCTTCTTCCTTCTTTCTCGCCTAACTTGCCTTACCTTGTCTGCTATAGGTAATGGAAATGAAAAAACCAAAGTCGCGATAGTCTCGGTTGAGAGGCATAATAAAATCGTTTGGAGCAGTTGGTTCGTTCTACTACTACTTTCTACTACTTTTCCGACTTGGATATTGCTCTACTCTATGTAGAACAGGGAATAGAACAAAGGGACGCATCTCTAAGCTCCAGTCTTTCTCATAACGAATAATCTCCCAACCGCACGAACGAACTTTATTTTCAATGAAAATAGTGATTTATCAAAATTAGTTGAGGTAAAAAAGATAACTCGCAATAACATCGAATTTGAGGAGGTGTTCGATACAGTGTCAGCCGAGTATCTTACTAATTATGCTTTCCAAATACGGCATGACAGGAAACAGCGATACATGATCTTCAATACAGTTTCATAGAAGAATTTTCTTTTTCAAAAGCGGTAACTTCGAATCGACATTAAAAATGTAATGCAACATGGTTTTAAAAAGGTCTTCAGTGTTCACCTTATAAGTTAATTCTACCTAGCCTAATAGGTAGCTTTACATCTGGCTTACAGATTGAGTTATAAACGGGGTGTATGATGAAGAAGTTATGCAAACACCCTTGTAACCCTACTTCAAAATACTCGAAGGTGGAAGCGGTGATCAAAAGCTGTAGATCGATTTTAATAAGTACGAATCGATTCTTTTCCAGGCCGTCTTAAAGATAACTTCTCTCAATACGAGGATGAACTGAAACAACTTTCAAACTTCGAATAAGGGTGAAAAAACTATTACAAAAGAAAGTGATTGAACAAATACTTTCATTTCAAAAGAAGCGTAACTCAAGCGTAACAACAAAACCTCCAACGGGACAAATGGTGTTTTGTATCAGACACCTAAACTCACAGTTCAAGGTGGTCCGAAAGAAGAACACCACCAAACGGCATGAGTGCACAACTTTGTTTCCAAAACTAAAAAAAAAAATCCTGTTAGGCTGCCTCTCGTCTACCACCTTCAAATCCTATGCTACCTTCGCTAACTCAGCGTATTGATGTAAACAGGGAAGGAAACTAGGAACAAATGAAAATATTAGGTCTGGGAATAAGTTCAAGGCGTTTTCTTGACAGATCAAATTGAAAATAAGTCACGCAAATGCAAACACCATTGAACGGACAGCGCTGAATAACCGTGACGTGGAACTGGTAAATAAATTCTACTACCTCGGTAGCATTATTACCGAAATTGGTGGGGCAGAAGAAGACGTAAGTTCCAGAATAAATAAAGCACGAGGCGCATATGCATGCCTGTCCCACATATGGAGATCAAAGGTGATTTCCACTAACACCAAATTGCGGCTGTTCAACTCCAACGTTAAGGCAGTTCTTTTGTACGGTTGCAAAACATGGAAAGTCACCCAATTCATCACAGGGCGCCTACAAGTCTTCATCAACAGATGCCTTCGTCGTATCCTAAAAATCCGCTGGCAAGATAGATTTTCAAACGAAGAACAATGGCGCCGTGCCATTGGAAGGAAATAGAATTGGGTTGGCCACACCTTGCGACGCGAAAACGAAAATCTAGCCAAACAGGCCCTTGACTGGAATCCGCAAGGTTCCCGTCGAGTAGGAAGACCTAGAACAACGTGGAGGAGAACCCTACTAGAAGAAGCCGCAACAACTGGGAGATCCTGGTCGGAGCTAAGAGCTGTCGCGCAAAACAGAGTCCGCTGGAGGGCAACTGTTTCCGCCCTATGTCCCATGAGGGATTCAAGGAGTTTAAAGAAGAAAGAAAGAAGAACTGCTTTGAAGCATTTACACAAAGTTACAAACAGAAGCTCGATATATTTGTCTTCATGAGTTGAAAAGTGCCAAAAACATGAAAAACCAAATTATATCTGCCATAAATGAACGCAATGAATTTGCACCATCTTTGAAAGGCCTCCTAACCGGTAATAATAATGATTCAAATACGACAATCGGAAGCGTTAACGATCGTGGACGAAGTCAGGATTAACGTCGAAAAATGCAATCTTGCGTGTATGGTGGGACTGAAAGGGAATCGTTCATTATTCTAATGTACTTCCAGTTTGATATGCGATTGATTTCTAGATCTACTGCGAGCAATTGGACGAAAGCAGCTCGAATTGCACAAAAGGAAGTATCGTCTTTCGTCACGACAACGCGAATACTAGCAAGCGCATACCAAAAACAAAACTCGAACGCCATAGCCTTCCCAGCCGATTTTTGCGTTTATTGGGCGTTTTGGACGGCTTCCCGATCTGCTCTTCACTCAGCTGACTGCCGATTTAACAGCGTTCTTAACCATCAACAAGATTGTTGATATTGATCAAACACAGTTTTCTCAAGGATAAATGTATGCAAATTAGTTTCCTGACTATACCCGAAATTTGGCGAAAAAATTCAGTATTAATGGAGCATATTTGGTTTAATTAAATTCATCACTAAATAAACATAGCACGAACTTTTTCCCAGAAACGAAGGATAATGCCGCTACAAAGGATCGAACCTCCACCTATGAGATGATAGTCGGATAGATGTGCTACCAAGGCCGGACAAATGGTTTGTTTTACAGTTAGAATGGTACTTCAAAAACAACGTACATACGTTATGGTTATGGTACTTCAAAAACAACGCTCCACTAAAAGACTACCTCAGTTTAACGGAGACAGTCTGAAAACTTCCTATTTGTTTCATGTAACACGAATTTACGTTACAAGACATTTTTGCGAACTTATTAGCAATTTAAAGAACTTCTGGATATTTTTAACTTCTTCGTCTATGAAATATATGTTGTTTGAAAATACTTAAAAAATTGGTGAATTTTTTGTCAATTTGGGAAAATGTAGACCAGCGATAGGCAACCCCCTACCCGCGGCTAATACACTTACCCGCGGATAATACACTTACCCGCGACCATATTTTCAGTTGCTCAATCATTTTTTTCCTTTTTGCATATTTTTTGTAAATTTTTATGATTTTTTACGAATTAGCACAAATTGTATACCTAGTAGGTAGATGATCGAAAATATCGTAATTTACCCGGTCTTGAAAAAGGCTGCCGACCGCTGATGTAGACCCTCTCGTAACACATTCTATATCGTCAAGTCTTCAATACTTACTTTTGCTTTAAAAATTAATAATTAAAAAATATTCGAATTTTGAAAAGTTAAAAAAAGAACAGCTTTGATTCATTTTTTATTATTCATAAAACCCGATGAAATATAAAATATTATCATAAATCACTCTCCAGAAGAGCATCTGCATTCCAAGACAAAAAGGATTTACAGCATTTAAACTCAATCCTTTCCTTTGATTAGGCGCAAAAAAAAACAAATAAAATTTAAATGAGACCGACCCCGAATATCGTTTCTCACGGATGCATCTATTTGTTTAATCAATAAAATATTGATTTAATATCGGTTTTTGTTTGTCGAGGTACAAAACTGCTCGTTTTTTTTCAAACTCCATCAAAATCTCTCTAACTACACTTTAAAACCCCTAAAGCGCGGCAAGATGCAACACACGAGAACCCACCCCGCGGACACCAATAAAATTACCAGACCATGAACTTGATTGTGAGCATTTAGTACCCCCGTTTACAATTTTGGGGTAGTTACATAGCCATTAAAAAAGGAGGGTTGTTTCACGAATTCTCGCAATCATGGAGGAAGGGTCGCGGTCTATTACACAAACTAACTCACACGAGCTGGTCAAGTGAATCGGGTTGACGCAGCGGCACAAGTCGCTCCTTTACAATGTTTAAGTGCACTCATTGAGAAAATTAACACCTGATTGAAACTGTTTCATGTCTGCTCGATAATGAACTGAAATTGCGTTTCTCGTGCATAACGAGGATCATAAAGGAGCGCACTTCTCGTCAGATCACAGTGCACACACAAGAACCGGGCAAAAGGCAATCGGAAAAGGTACAAAACATCTGCTATTTACCTTTCGATCAAATCCAATTGCTTTTGGGCAAAGATATCTGCTTTCTGCGGAGTGATATGAAATTCAATATTTTTGCATATAATAGTAGCATAAGGGCAGCGATCGGATCCTGCTGCAGGTAAGAAACTAAGGGCCTAACCGGCACGGGCCAGAGCCGGAGAGCAGATGCATTTCTGAGTGTGGCTAATACTGTTCAAGATTTCATCCTACCAAACAGGATATAAATGTCTCACAAAAAAGGATACTATATGGAAAGTGAAAATTGTCCCCGACTATTATATGAAATATTCATATGTTTGCTCTGCACCAGGCGCAACCCTTTTCGAAAGTATAAAAGGAAAGTGGTAAAGGTGTTTTCCTTTTATCCTTATTCTCGATCGAGTATAGAAAAGAATCCTTTTTATGCGTTTTTGGCTCTAGATGAATAATCACTTTAGAGGAGACGAAGGACATTTCTTTTGTTGGTAAGATTTTTGCGGTGGATCACAATTTTTGGACCATTAATGCAAATACTGACAAAGGTGCGCCCTTTGTTATATGACAACTGCACAATGAAAAAGGGTGGTTTGCAAATAGTTGAAATGTATGAAAATTTTTATAGTAATTTTTTTTTTATACAAAATTTTTGAGCGTATAAAATGTGAATTCAGTAGCAAATCGTGTGAAATTTTGAAGGTATCAAATCGGTTTGAGTAGGGGATAAAAAATAATGCAGGTGCTTGGTTAGTGAAGAGCCGAAAAACAAGCAACAACCCCTTTTAAGATAGCTTCGGGGTTCTTCTAATAAAAATATATGCTCGATTGACAAATCCGCTATATGCGGAGAAAATTATGACAGTATAAATATTCGCCTCCGCCCCTATTTATATATATGATTTGATTATTTCGCATTGTGTAATGTTTAGTAGTAAGCTTGATTCGATGGAAGGAATAGAGGTCGCCAAAAGAGGAGGAGGGTCTCTCGCCAAATGAAAAAAATTTACACCAAGCTCAATGTAACAAAAATCAAAACAACTAAATTTTGTAACGGGGCCTCAATTCCGCAAAGTCGATATTTATTTTTATTTATTTTTTTTTATTTATTTACATCTATGAAAGTACATAAAGATAATTATAATCTTATCACGCTTAACACGCATGTACATTTAAAAAAATGGAAATAATAAACATACTATATGTATATAACAAAAAAATTTGTTGTCTGTAAAGAGGGTTTACGGACGATAGTTTAACGTGACAACGTCATGAGAAAACATTGATGAAATGATTGCATACTTTTATGAATAAAATTGAATCATTTATATTAAACTAGCAAAAACCCGCGTGCGTTGCAACGCCTTTCAATAAAATAAGATTATGGGGACACAGTCTGCGATAGGAAAAAGCTATAGTGAAAAAAGAACAAATCTGGGAAAATTGATTTTGGGAGATGACCGCCATGGACCAAATGATATATTGAGTATACTATATTGCCTATGGTGTTCTACTTATCATACTCTTTCATTTGATATCCATCTAGAAGGGGTTGTAGAGAAAATGGTAAACCGCCCTTTTGAGATGGCCGCCATGGACCAAATTATAAATTGAGTATACTATATTGCTTATGGTGTTCTACTTTTCATAGCCTTTCATTTGATACCCATGTCTCGGGTGTTGTGAAGAAAATGGTAATCCGCCCTCTTGAGATGGCCGCCATGAATCTAAAGACATAGTCTATGGCATTCTTCTTATAATGCCTTTCATTTGATACCCATGTCGAGGGGGTAGTGAAGAAAATGATCATCCTCCCTCTTGAGGTAACCGCCATGGACCAAACGATATATTGAGTATACTATATTGCCTATGGTGTTCTACTTATCATACTCTTTCATTTGGTACCCATGTCGAAGGGGTTGTGAAGAAAATATTAATCCGCACTCTTGAGATGGCCGCTAAGGACCAAACGATATATTGAGTATACTATATTGCTTATATTGTTCTACTTGTTATCATACTCTTTCATTGGATACCCATTTCGAAGGGGTTGTGAAGAAAATGGTCATCTGCTCTCTTGAGATGACTGCCATGGACCAAACGATGTATTGAGTATACTATATTGCTTTTTGTGTTCTACTTACCATAACCTTTCATTTGATATCCATGTCGAGGGGTTGTAAAGAAAATGGTAATCCGCCCTCCTGAGATGGCTGCTATGGACCAACCGCCTGCTTTTCTGTTGAAATTTTTTTGCTATAAACCTCACGGAGCCCGAGACCTTTCCAACGAATGCAAAACCGTGAAAATCGGATCGTGCGTTCTGGAATTATAGCGTCAGGAAGGAAAACCCGACTTATTTTTATATTATAGATAACAGTAAACGTCCCACCTTGCGACTTGTGAATGGTAATAGCACAAGCAGGAACGCAAGGAAACTGTTTTCGTTTGCATTTCACAGTTTTCGTCAGTGTAATCCGGCACTCAGTTAGGAGACAGAGTGTTTGGCTTGCTTTGCTTATTGTTGACAATTTGACAAATTTAATCTAATTAATATTGACAATTTTAATCAAATTTTTAAGATTACTACGATCAAATTTTTAAAATTACTTCGGGAGATAACGGGACATAACGGGACATAACGGGACAATGAGTCATCATTTTTCGTGCATGCAGCCGGCGTTCATCGTTTTAATAGACGTTGTCACGTCAATAAATCTTCAATAGCAACTAGATAAGCCGAAGATTTAACCGTTGGGGATAGCAGGAGACAGTCCCGTCGGAGTGTTATCCCTTCTGAAGCAAGAAATTACCGGTAACCAGCCAACAAAGGCATATCACTGCTTGAAAAGATCAAAGACTAAAATGATCAGGCTGATCCATTCAAAGACAGCCTGTTACGGAACGATTCATGTTTCCCTGATACTGAAATAAAAAACCACAACCATGGCTACAAAAGGTGGACAAAGAATGGGATTAACTTAGGTTAGGTTTATGGCTGCCACCACAACACCACCTAGGGGAACATAACTTCGAACGGGCAAACGAATTTAACTGTCTGGGGTCCACAGTCAGTGAAGACAACGATGAAAGGATAGACGTACAAAGAAGAATAAACGCCGCAAACAGAACATACATTAAACTACTGCCAGGCATAAAATCCAGAAATATCCACAGAAAATCAAAAATAAGCATCTACAAAACCATCATACATACAGTAGTTACGTATGGATGTGAAGCATGGAGTATCTCCCAAAAATCCGCCGACAAGTTGGATATATTGAGAGGAAGGTTATCCGAAGGATATACGGCCCAATCAATGAAGACAATGCATGGAGAATAGGATACAATCACGAATTGAAAGATCTATAGAAAGAGTGTAAACTCTCGATACATACTAAGCTACTACGTTTACGTTGGACCGGTCAGTTCCAAAGAATGGATACCTCAAGGATACCAAAAAAAGCCCTGTACCTACTACCAGATGGCAGAAGATCAGTTGGCAAACCACGGTCAAGGTGGGAGGACAATGTTAAGGCCGATGCAGCAAAACTGCTCAATATAAGAAATTGGAGACAAGCTGTGGAGCAGAGCGACGTCTGGAGGAAGACGCTGATGGAGGCCAAGGGTCGGATTGGACTGTAGAGCCATCGAAGAAGAAGAAGAAGGTGTATGGCTGCCTTCAGTGCAGAGGCCCAATTAGTGTTATGGCCCACAGTTTTGTTGCCTGTGGCAGAAATCTAAAGCCGCTTTGTAGAGTTGGCTGTGATCCGACCTCCAGTCTAGAGATTTCCTTTAAATCTTCCAGATCATATCTGCCTAGTCTTCGAGGCTTGGCTACTGCTAATGCCAGGCATTTACCAAGGAAGTGATTAAGTATTTCCTCTCTGTGTAGCTTTTGTAGCTTCGAAGTTTATTGTCTGGTACTCCGATACAAAGATCAATACAAAGAAACTAGCGGGCAGCTCAGATATCTGTGAGCTATTCTCAACTGAAATCTGCTGATGGAATTCGGTCCTCATAATTTTCATACTCCAGCGCCTGCACTAACATACCAATTCAATATTAGCCATTTTTTAATTTTGCTCTATTTTAAATAAATAAATAATATAAAAACTGTAGACCAGGACGCCCAGATGGAAGCCAGTCTGAATGACAAGAACTCGTGATCGAAACTCCTAGAGCAGTTGCGGGAGGCCAGACAAGATCACCGCTGTAGAGTAAACAAAAAACACAATTTTCAAGATCAAGAGCACCCATACTAGCAATGATTGATTTACATACGCCCAGACTGCCATACTAACCCTTTTTACAAAGAAAACCAAAGCCGTTCGCCAACAAAACTATAATAGAAACGTCTGCGCACGCAGCCTTGAAGAAAAGCGGCGGCGATATCTTATCTCTAATCAAAAATCACAACCTTTTAATACTGTGGATGATGTCTCGCAGAGTTTATCTCCAGAATCCTTCCTATATAATATTTATACCGAGCATTAATCAAAAAAGGACCTGCAACAATGGCGCTGGAGAAAGGCATACCCCAGCAACAGAAAGACTACCGCCACAGCCCGTCTCTGTTTGTTTGTTTTGACATTCTTACACAAAACACATTGTCCCAGGTCCTTTGTCTCTTGGTGAAATTTTATTGTCTAGCCCCGAAGTATTGTCACCAGAGCAAGAAGACTTTTTCGTAAATCCTTCAAGGATCACCGGAGCTATGGGGTGCAATATCAATCCTAATCCAGACCAACTACCGCTACAGTGAAAATTTAATTTCCGTGGCGTTTCCCATGAAGAAATTTCAATAAAATAAATCGATCGACAATGCTCCGGGAATCGGGAGAGCCTCCCGCCTGCACTTTGGACAACTTCAATAGGAATGGGTTCAGTTGATTGCTTGCCCTTTTTATTTCCCTGTCAAGGGCGACAGTTTTGTTAGGAAAGTGAAAATGTCACTTTATAGTGAGCCTTTTGTTCGGCCGATGTGAATTTCTCCTTTAACAAAAGGACTTAAGGGAAACGTACAAATTATTTTGGATCTGTGCATTCTGTAAGGTGGAATGTATTTTTGTGCAAATGATCGGCTTTTGTTGGTTTGCAGTTGTGTTATTGGAGGAGGAGGTACAATTCTGGTGTGGAAGAGGAGGGTTGGTTTTATGACAGAAATTATCATATCCTTTCTGGTGGGAAAATCACTTTTTTTATGGTGGGATTTCGAGTAGTAAGATTGAAACTGGTTCATATTACTTTTTCCCTTCTTGTCTGTGTGATTGATTAATAACAATGGAAGATTTATTTTGCTATTCAAAGAAGGAATGGATTTATATCGTTCAGCACTTTTACATGAAAAGCACTGTTTACACGAAAAGCATGTTGTAAAAATACAAGGACTGCAGATTTGAGTCAATATTCTACTGAATGGTGCTTCAGTTCACTCTAGCCGGCTGTAGTTCATATATCTTCGTCATCCATCCATCTATTTATTGCTTGGCCATCTTACGACTCTTTCTCCTAATTTGGTTAACAATCGGGCGAATAAATGTTTTGTATACTTTCATTCTGCCGTGCCTTGTGAATTCCTTGTACCTTATAACTCGACTAGTGCGAAATACTTTCAATGAGGTACCACGATCCCGTATCCACGGGCTCGCTTCAAATACTTCGGAAGCCTCGGTAGCCTAGGGAATAAGGCGTCTGACTACCATCCCAGAGATCTTGGGTTCGAATCCCGGTAGCGCCGCGGTCCTTCGCGTTGTCCGCCTCTCTCCATCTCTCTCCCTCTTTCTCTCTTCATTATCTTACGACTAAAGCTGCTGTTCGACTTTGCACTCTATCTTGTCTAGCCAGTGGCGGCTAAACAATCGATAGGCTACTATGCTACTTTCTGGAGTTCGCATAAAATTGTTGTGTAGGAGTTAGCCACATCTTCAAGCCCCCATTTACACACAGGTTGCCGGCAGGTCGTGGCCTGAAAGTCTTCGCCTTAAGGCCAAGCATCACAACACACTCACCGGCCGCCAACTGTATGGGGTACTTGCAGTTCAAGAAACAAAAAGAGACAAAAATCTTTATGTTTGGGCTTATATCGTCAGTTCGTGCCTGAAGATCTGAATTTCTATTCACTGTTCACTGCGTGAGTCTAGAATTTTCGCCTTGAAGTTTTCGTTGAGGCCATGAGCACTTGTATTAATAACCTGCTGTGCTAAGCTGTCATCTTCGCCTGTGTGTCTCTATCATGGCTTCACCTGCATGCCTGAAGTATCATCCTTCAGTCAGACTGAGTAATCTGGCCGATCTGGTCTGAAAGGCCATTGCCTACCTGCAAGTGAATGGGGGTCTTTAGTGGAGAAACATGTTTTATTTAATTTAACCAAGTTATCTCGCAATTTAACACTATTTCTTAAAAAAAATATCGTGATATATTCCAAGATCCCTCCTCTCCCCACGTGAGATTGGGTGAGATTTGGTTCCACCCCTCATGCCTCACATAATTATTGACGACCCTAGTCAAAAATCTCGTTTGACACTGATTATTGGGCAGAGGGAGACTCACTGCTTGGTTAAGTATTCGGCCTTCTCTGTGTACTTTCTAACGAGCCTATCTAAATCAGCTCTGCATCGATCTACTATCTTGTTAGCCTGAGCCTTCATAGAGACTTTGCTGTCTTTGAAAATTCCAATGTTACATCCTTATTTAGCATCAAGGTACATTGCCTGGTCTGGTTCATTGCCTTCCAGAATGTGGTACTACCTATTTTCCAAACACAAATCTAAACACAAAATGTTTTATATTGTCAGAGATCAAGGAGTTTGAAGAGGCCATAAGCTGTGCAATGCAACATTGTGTCATACTGGCATTCATACCATAGTACCAAATGACGTATTGACATACTTACACTGATTTTGCTGTAGTACAATTGAGATAACTCCAAAATAGGTCACCAGATTCACTCCCAAATAACTTTTCCGATATATCGCGACCTCCTTCTGCATCTTAAACTTGCTCGCTTTCACGATTTTGTAATTTATGTGCCTTAGATGTAAGAAAATCGTCTGTATGTTACTCATTATCATCTCAGCGATCTAAAGCAAAAATCGCTTCACGCACTTTATCTGCAAAAGGCAGACTACTCGAGAATGTTGAGGGATTTATGGAACTGGCCATTCACAGTTCGTCTCTATAGATCCTCTTAGTGCTAAGTGGAAAGTAAAAGTACGCGTAAAATACGAAGTTTTGTCGAATCGAATCGACTACAAACTCGCGCGATCACTGCGTAGAATGACCAGTCTTTCTATGCCAAACTATAGACCCTTTCTCTTCATTGGAAAAAGAACTCTTTCCATTTCAGGTGATCTTGTAGTTGTGAATATAAAAGTTATGAATATAAACATAATGTTTTTTTTTTTCATTGGCTAAGCAATTACAATTTTAAATATCGGTCCGTCATGTCGTTGGTCACTTCTATAAGTGCGTAGGTAGAAAGAGAGACTATTCCATTATTTAAATTCAAATAGAGTCAGTTTGTGGTTTATTCATTCATTCAGTAAGAACAGAGAATATTCTGGTTGAGAACGATGAAGGTGAAAGCACAAAATTATCGATATCAAAAGAATCCTTTCAATCTGCAAGTGCCAGCAGAAGATATCAGATCGAAAACTCCATACCCCATAAACCATCCACCAAAACCCTGTGTTTAATATTCGCTTAATTTATAATTGGATAAATGATCTCCAAAGAATTACAAATAGTCGTAAATAATTGCATTTACTTCAATTTACGTTTGCCCCAATAACAATTCAATCTGTTCTGGATTTGCCCGAGAAAAATACACAAAAATTTCTTATTCACGACTTAAGAAGACGTTCGCCAATTTACCATAACTAAAGAAGCTGCAGGGCACCGATTCGATTGTTTCAGCCGAGACCCAAGATTTCCTATCACCCAGAGTTGGATTAAATGTTCACGAGAGCACCATTAAGAGATGCTCCCTCGGCCATGTCTGGGGCGAAGTTGCACAGCTCCAATGATAAACCGCCGCGCGGTAATAAATTAGACCGCGTTACCAATACCTGCTTTGATTCCGCCAATCCAAATTAAATAAGAAAGTTATCATCGCCCGCTTCGTGATCAATAAGACGCGCATTAATTTCGCGGCACGTAATTTAATCCTTGGCACTTTCTGGAGCTGGGCTCCATCGGGCCCAACTCGCTGCAGGAGTACACCTATACAGCAAAGGAGGCATATCCCTTTCGGGCTGGTCGGGAGGTGGGCAGGAGTGAAGTTAAAAAGATGAATTCATCGCAATAAAATAAATCGACCTTTACTGTGTAGTAAACCAACAAGCTGAACTGCTCGCTGAAGGCGCTAAAGTTCTTAAGATAATGCCCTGCCAGAACTTGGGACTGGTGCTGAAGCCGAAGACAGCCGAGTCGGGGTTATCAGCGGAGTTGATGAAAAATTGGGTTCCTGTTTACACAGGGAGGAATGGACGTGCAATATGGAATTGTGCTGCTTTTGTCTGCAGCTATTTAATATTCCGTTTCAGTGATTTACTGCCGTGCTGTAATTTGTTATTTTCCAGGTTGAAGTGTTAATTATGGCAGCCGAAGGTGTTAACCGTGATTAAGTATGTATTTGTAGAGGGTGAACACGAATGGGTTTTGTCCCTGAGGTTATTTGACGTTTTGCTGCTTATATAAAAATTTTGTTCCCAATATTTTTTTTAACTGAAAAACAATTCTCTAGTGTAGATAGAAGAATCCACTTGAAATTTTCAATAGGGGAATGCGTAGCGTTGGAGTGAATCTAGGTCTTGTAAAATCCATTTAGCTTAGTTTTTTGACAATATTAATGAAATACGACACGGCCAGGATATCCTGCCGGTTCCAAGCCCTGACACAGGAAAATGGCTTAAAGAAACAGTTTATATAAATAGAAAAATCGCCAAAAACTAACTAGACCACCCATGTCGACATAGTGGCTATGGATATTCGATACCCCGTCGTTTGGTTGGGGTAAGGTAACCCCAAACTCTCTTCAGGAAACATATCATGCAAAAATAATGATTACAGATCCTACTACACATAGAATTCGTGGTTAGGGGAATGGCAGAAATAATAACTAATAGAAGAAATATAATAGAAATAGAAGAAATAAATACTTTGCTGGAGTACAAAGTTTAGACGGGATACAAAAGAAGTCCTGGGGCGAAGAGACCTTACTATCGCCCATAGCAGCAATGTTTACTTTGACCGAAATATTGGCGCAGGTTTCAGTATGCTCATAGACATTTAACAGCCCCATAAACCGAGAATAGTTGAAAAGACATAAGATTCTTCTCAGAACGCAATATATAGATTAGGAGAGATGGTTTATATGGAAAGTCTTCGAGCTTCTCCTCAATACCTACTTCACAGGCGGCGAAGAAGTGGTGCCATAGATACCTAAGGTTTAAGACGGAGACAGCAGTGTGTGAGGCAATTTCCTAAAGCGTCACCATGGATAAGGTACATTGAACAGTGAACATTTTCTCCCAGTAGAAATTACTATGAATCGATAAAATATCGACAACTACGCTCCAGAAACCGTCGACATACATAATTGGTACATCTAAGTCAGGCGCGGATCTAGGATTTTTTTCCGGGGGGGGGGGGGTCACAGGATAGAAAAAACTAGTTGGGATTTGGGTTTGACCCCTTCGGTCCACACGCTTCTTACAAAATAGTTATACGTTTAGCACTAATGGAAAATTGGCCAGTATCAGAACTGTAACTGAAAAGTACTTGTCAGACTTCACCAAAAAGAACAAATTTTGCAGAAACTACTGGAAATCCTGTGATGAACCACAATTTCTTCAAACTGTATCACGCGTAGAAAACAATTCCCCGTCAAAAAGTGCTAATCCAAGGTTTGAGAAATTCGTGATGTTTGTAAAAGGTATCGAAATTTTTGCACGATTTTTAAAGGTTGTCGGATTTTGAAAAGTGATGTTTTGTTCGAAGGCTATCGCTGTGAAGAACCAAAAGAAGGTCACTTCGTTTAGAACGGGGTTCATTCCATCGAGTTTATTAGATATTAGCGAAGCTTATCAATTTAAGGTCTTTCTGACAATTAGCCGAAGTTTTTCTATTTAAACAAAAAAGACCCGACCGAATAATATGAAAATTTTTCAGAGCATTTCTTCGTTAATATTCTTTTTTCGGCACCTCAAAGAAGTCGATATTGTTTTTGGTTGGCGCGGTTTCGTGCAGGTACAAAATTCACTAACGTCGTTTAAACAAAAAAACGGTTCGACCGAATCTTATGAAAATCTTTTCAGACCATATTTTGGTTTATACTCTTCGAACGGAACGTCAACTAAGTCGATATCTTTTATAGTTCGCGCGATATCGTGCAGGTACAAAAATCACTTATGTCATTTAAACCAAAAACCGCTCGACCGAATATTATAAAAATCTTTTCAGATTATATTGTCGCTAATACGCTTCGAACGGCACCTCAAGTAAGTCAATATCTTTTGTGGTTCGGGCTATAACGGCTCGACCGAATTTTATGAAAATCTTTTCAGATCATTTTTCGGTTAATACACTTCAAACGACACCTCAACGAATTCGATATCTTTTTTGGTTCGCGCGATATCGTGCAAGAAAAAATGACCACATACGTACGCGCGCACACACACACACACACTTCCTCCCAATTTTTGCTTAAAATGCTCCTGGGACCTGGAAAGATGAAAATACGTCGAAAATTTCGATTTCGATTTTCGGACCGATTACAATAACTCCCTATACTGGGAAGTTAATAACAAAAATAACCAAATAAACAACACTAGCCGAATTTATTCAATGAATAAAAAACAAAGTCAGAATAACCTTAGATGATAGTATATAAAGTATAGCTACAATCCAAATATAGAAAAAATAATAAAAAAGTCAGTCTTGTGTAAGAAAATTAGTCAATTTTGTTGATTCAGTCATTTTTTGATTCCAATTTATTCAGAGTGCAAAAAAGTAAGTTGATTTCAGTCGTTTGGTTAGTTTCAGGTTTTTATGTTTGCAAAAACTAGGTTTTGTTCGTTTGGTTTTTTTGTTTTTCGGTTTGCAAAATATTGTTTCAGCTCTATTTTTTGAAATGCGGGTTGTTTTGGGGGGGGGGGGGTCATGACCCCCGTGACCCCCCCCCCCCCTTGAATCCGCGCCTGATCTAAGTATAATAACTCTCCACACCACAGTCACTTGCCTCACTACTAAAGGAAGTCTAAAGTTATCTCTATTCTGAAGGTCTTAGGGCTCTGGAACGAATAATAAACGTATACCGCCTAACGACCGCATACTGAGTCTATCCCGATCAGCCAAGTATTTGGGCCTTATTCTGGACGCAAAGATGAACTGAATTTCTCGACATCGAAGGAATGTAATTCTCGATCCGTTGGCACCTGATCTATATATCCAGGAGGAGGCAATGTGTACGATCCCGGAGTGTCGAGAACCAGGCTGCTGTGTGGAGAAGATATGTGGACACAGGTATAAACGGCGCTCTTTACCACTGGGAATGACAGACAGGCTAAATGATATCGAAACTAAATTTCGACCCAATTTTCGATGTCCAGTTTTCTACCAAAGAAGAATGGTAAAACTTTCAGCCTGACATCTTTTTTTTTTGTGACAGACTAGAGGCTTAGGGAAAGTCCCTTTGTACTGTCGACAATCTATTTTTTTTTTAGTATACATTGTCGAACAGCAGCTCTAGCCGGAAGATAGAGAAGAGAGACAGACAAGAGGCGGAAGGAACTGTCATAACCTAGTCGCGATATATTTTTATTCCATCTACTCACAACCATTTCGCGACTCTGACATCGGGGCATCGAGAACAACTCGCTGGAGTGTTATGCCTCCTGAAACGAGTTGAATCTTATCAACCAACCGATGGCATGCGCTTGGTGGAGCGGGGAAGGACTAGGGAACGCTATTACAGGAGGAATCAGGAATATAAGGAGGGAAGAAAAGAGAAGAAAAGTTATGTAGGTGGGAAAGTGGAAAAGGCGAAGGACTGTGGGGCTGGCCGCGATTCGAACCCGGGACCTTTGACATAGCAGTCATGCGCCTTAACCCTAGACTACCGAGGCCCCTTTATGACGTTTTTCTGTACCTAGATAGCTCTAAGTCAGAGTTTTCCTCCCCAAGTTAAAATCTCAGCATTTCTGCAGCCTAATTCCTCTGGGTTCCTCGAGACAGTGCTGATCGTAATCTTCAAAGCATACCTAGCAGAACAGGTGAACCTAACACCGGGAGCTGGCGTAATACTGTTATCAGATAGCCAAGCGTCCATCGGGCACTCTCACCTTTGTCCCTTACACCACGTTAAATTGTACTGAGGCCTCAATTTTTTTAAATATCTCACTTCAAAAATGTCTTACCAAACCAAACCCAACCCACGAATCTCAAAGAACATTGGTTTTTTTATATACTTGACAAATGGCATGGTCCAGTCAAAATAGACATTTAACTGCCCCCATTTACCAAGAATAGTTGATAGTGGTCAGTCATCAGCGGAATCGGTAGAGTAACATGTAGTATAGCATGCACATGCCGCAACTACTTCGGACTGATGGAAGTGCGATCATAACCTTCTAGGGTTGGCCACTATTGACTATCCTATGAGAGAGGATAGCTTAATATGATCGGGCTACTCCCTTAGCAGTAGGGTTGGCGTGAGGCTAATAACCTCACCCGAAAAAAAAGAATTATTACAGAACGAGAAACATCTGAGTGATGTGTCTCCGTATTTTAAAGAGTTGGAGGTTGATTTGCTTTGGAGTCGCAATTTGTCATATCTTTTGCAGTGGCATGAGCCATTTGTCTTTCACCTTATCCCACCTAGATGGCATACATTCTTGGTTTGGTTCCAGTAGAAAGAAGGCATCTAATAATCTACCGCTCTCCTCAGATGTATAGTATAATACAGATCAAGGGGGTCTCAGATCGCTTCTTCGCTTTATATCCGTCAACTCGTGCTAATTTAAATTAATAAAAGGCATCGATCACCCTCTAGCTTGAAGTTGTAAAAAACAGCGCTGAGACGAGGTATTGCCTATTTTGTAACAAAATCCACATTTCTCGTCACCAGTGAATGATCTTGATCTCATGGCTCAAGAATATCACGAAATTCACTTGTCCTAAAACTCAACAACTCAAACACGATCACTTCTAAAAATTTCTTTCACCCTTTACGTTTAAATTCCATTGGCTTAAAAAAAATGTTAAACATTTTCGTAATAAAAAGGATCAAGAAGGACTCTTCAATCAAAAACTCTAGAATAGAAACATTTACGGGCATTAGCCCATTAGAATTTTACGGTTTTTGGAGATCAAGCGAAACCGAAAATGACCACAATGACGGATTCCTCAAGTACTTCACAAGTTATTTGGCACATTATCATCTCCCAGTCAAAAGAGTTCACATTCAGCCTTTATATTTGCTTTTATCACTTCGAGACATGTTGAAATACACCCGCAACTTGAATGCAAGATCCTTTTGTGATCCTCAGGCCCTTCAATAGTCAACCCTCTTACGTGCAACTCTTTCAGCATCGACGCAACAATTGGACAAGGCCCCGGTTCTACAAAAACCAATTTTTGGTCAATTTGGCTACTTTTGTATAAGGGATCACGATTTGCATGTTTAACCCTTGGTCAATCCACTTAAGAAATGATTTCGATCCTTTTTTCTTGTGTTAACATCCAGAAGGAATCGATTTTTAGATGGGCTGGGGTTTGGTTCGTACCTGACCACGCAACAGAATCATCATGGGCCTGCGTGCAGATAAAAGCCGACAAAGTGATGCAGCAAGTCCGCCCTCTCCTTAACTCTTCCCAGACCGATATGGGAAAGGTGCAGGTATTCTTGCGTAACCCACAGGCAATTCATGGCCCTGATTTATGGGCATCACCTGAAGGATATGCCGGCCAGTTTAGGATCAATGGATTTAGCGTCAGGAGCATTATGAGAAATACAAAGTCATATAGTGAATAAAACACTCCGCGCGATCGCTGGAGTTATGCGGATCGTTTGTAATTCGCCATAGAGCATGACAGATTGGTGCAATGTGTCCTATTTGGTTTCCTTGTCAATGGAGATTCTTATGCTAATTCTATGGCAGGGATGCTGTGTTTCGTAAATAGGACGCAAGATGAAAAACGAGGAGAGATGTGTGTGTGCTGTTTAGGTTCGTGCGAAAAACATCTGGACGACTCCTTCCATATGCGATCTTTGATGGTTTTTTTCAGAACATGAAGGAAAGTGTTAATTGTAAGGGTCATCATCAATATGAGATTTTGACAGCTAGTAAGAAGAGAAAGTACGAGAAAAAGGAAGTGATTCTTTAAGTGGGTGTATTGTAACTTGAGATCCTGTTGACACTTTTAATATACCCAGTTTCAAGGAAAAATCACATTAATTGCCTGCGGAAAACGTGAAGTATTTTAGTTACATTGAAACCGGAAGAAATCATCTGTGCTGGACTTTGATCATCCATTAACCAAGCAAAAACGAAATAATACGATCGTTCGAGGATCGGCACGATCAAAAGCAAAACTTTCAATTATAACAATCCACCGACCGATTGATATCAATTAGAACGATGAAACGAAATTTAATCCATTATCCTCTTGACTTTTAAACGTATATTATCCTTAAAAATAGGTCACTTTATCGATGCTCGTTAACAATCGACAGTCAGGGAGAAAGTTTTTTTAAGGACTCTAAGTAACTAATTATATCCTTCGAGTACAAAACTAATAATCCGATTATGGAACAAATTTTACCTTTTTCTTCGGCATACAAGGAATTCACCCAACAAAGAAATAAAACTCAGATTTTTATCCTTGTATCAAAAAATTCTGATTCCAAATTTGAGAGAGAGAGAGAGAGTAGGGAAAAAAATGTAAGCGGACAACAATCATGATCAATCTTGATATCCGATGGTCAGGATAAAGAAAATTTATAGGCAGGATATTTTTACTATAGAATTGGACATAAGCAGTCTCTATTGAATGGGAAGAGGTTTTAAGGATATAAAGTCATTTTATCCTAGAATTAGTGTCACATAAGATGCAGGCAGGGAGTTTTTTTTAGTGGAAATTGTAATAAAGTGGATTTTTTTTGGAGTTGAATTTGTATTGTGAATATTGTGATTGTTGCATGGGGGCGAAGAAAATGGTTGGGTATATTCTTTTTTTATGTAAGTAAAAAAATATTATTTAAATACTCAGAATTAGACAATTTCGATCAGTCTTGTATATGAATCTCATTCTAAAGCAAGGCCAAACTGCGCAGGCTCGAGCATTGGTGTACTGAACTTCAATTTTAGCCTCAGTTCCCATGAATTTTCACATATTGAACTCAGGAAAAGTGAAGCCTGAGTTCGTCCAACAGAACATGAAATAGAAGCTGAAAGTTAAAGATGGCTCAAAAGAGAGTGATCAACTGGAACAATGGAATGTCATTCCAGTGAGCTTTTGCATTTCTAACTTCTGACGAAAAAGCAACAACAATTTCAACTACGAACTGAACATGCTAGCAGTGAAGTCACTTATGCGGATTGAACTGAACTTTGTTGAACTGAGGCCGGTGAAGCCGGAGTATTAGATGGTTTTCAATGCAGTATTCCAGATAAACGAGTTTTATCCAAAATAAGGACGAATGTGGGATGTTGAGATTGCCTTAATGGAATATACCTATTAAGAAAACCAATATGAGGTTATTCGTCGCAGATCTCGGGTTAGAATATCGCCTTAGAAGTAAAAAGGTAAGTGGAGATCGTTCTCAGTGACGAGAAAGCCGCCCTATTGCTTTTTCCAAAATCCACCTTGTAACTAAGGTAGAATTCGAAAATCCTACAAAATTGACAGGAAAGTTTTGAAGAGATTTGAAATAAAGGTAGGCAAGTAAAAACAGAAAAAAAACAAGAAAAATTTGGAAGCCAGTCAGTTATAGGATCTTAATGTGATCGTTGGAAAACGAAAGTGTTATTTGAAATTAGGGGCAGCACGGTCGGGATTGCGGTTGATTTTGTTACAAGACCCCTTAACGGGTAGAGCCAGCGGAGAATTTTGCAACTGAGCCGGGAATAGCCGGACCCGACCGTGCTTGAAGGAAGACCTGGAACCGAAGAGGAAAATAGTCCAGCGTTCAGAAGCGATCGAATTTAGCCCTAGGACGAAGGAATTGGGAGATTGTTCAGCTTAACGGTTGCTGGAAACCGGATATTAGAAGGACGGCAGCCCGTAGACTTAAGTAAGGGATTGGTGGAGAGTAGGTCCTGGGATGTGGCCTGATACATCCCAACGAGGTAGGGTTAGATAATAGAAGTGCTGCATCGCCTGGGTCGGGTAAAAAGGATAGGCGACCCACAGCGAGAAGGTGGCTGTCGGATCCACCTCTGTAATCACAGCGTGGAGAATTATCTCGGCTCTAACCGCTGGTAGTATACTCGTAGATTTCTACACAACCCGCTAGAGTTACAAGCAAGTCTGAGTTTGATGTTCTTTGGTGTTGAATAAAAATCGCATTTATGTTGATATTGTCGGCATTTCTCTGGGATAGTTTTTGATATGTTGAAGTGGTAAGGCGTTCTGATGACGAAACAGCGGGCGATTCACCTCGCTTGACTTTTAGGTTTCAGGCCCCTCTTCACAACTAGGTTTTTCACGTCTACCTTGAGGAAGGAGGTCACAACCAGGTAAGTGGTGGCGTATTAAACTATGCGGTATCTTCTGCATCTCTGCCCCACGAACCCCCCGACGAGCCATCCCTTCTCATGGAGGCTTAGGTACCGCCGTGGTGTGTTTCTTGGAGACGACGAATATGATTGATGCGTTGTGGATTGAATTTGCCATGAGGTGATAATCACAGGGTGAAAATCTGAAAGATCTTTTCCTTGCATTATCAAATGCATCGAAGTAACGCACAGTACCATTTTCCGAGAAAAGTTGGTTGGAGGGATTTGGAAGAGCTTCTCTAGAACTGAGTCGATATGTCGGCGTTGCGCTTAACCAACAGCGCTGTTACCCATAATTTAACTAAAGCCTTGAAAATATCTAAAGCAATTAGACCAAACTTACCAACGCGACGAATTTGACACACCAAAAAATTTTTTATCATGTCGCCTAATTTAATCCATTTCTATCAATCAGATTTCATTACTTTCTGAAGTGCCGTAGAAAGTCCTCCAGGGAATTGGGAGTTAGAGCCGAAAACTCATCTACACAATTTTCAATAGAAGACTGGCCATATTGAAGATTAGTCTGTCAACAGTAAGACAATGGTAGTAACTGGTCGTATTATGGACTAATCGTCCATCTGTAAGAAAAGATTACCCTCAGCCATATTCATTGGTGGAAACAAAAGTTCAGTTGAAGGAACAACTTTCATCAGTAAGGATGGAAGAATTGTTTTTAATGTTTACTCCGTTCTCTTCCAGTTTGCCGTAGTTCATAGGTACATATATTGATGCTCTATCAAGTAATTGTTGATTTGTTACGATCCATGATATTTTTCCAGCCTACATACATTTACCCTAATAGTGGTAAGCAAACAAAAACAAAAAAAATTACAGTCCAAAGAACAAATAAATTTATTAGTCGAATTTTCCCGGAAAGCACGTCATGGTACCAGGGCGGGTTTTTCTTTCTCATATGTTTTTTAGGGAGTTAACTTGGTTGGAATTGCAATTGATTCTATTTCACTGGATTGAATTGATTATATTGATTTGGATATTTTGATTTGAATATTGATGAACTTATATTGAATGGGCCTGGTGTAGCTGCATCTACTCCAATGTGCGCCCAGCTTCGCCAGCGTACGTACCCCAATGAAAATTAAACGTAGGTGGCCTAAGCTGTTCCAGTTTTGTACTCTATCAAGAAATTGGTATACATGTGTTCTGTAAGATATAACAGAGAGTCAGAGACCATTTGTTATCTAAAGCCGTGGCCCGTTCCTAAGTCAATTCCAGGTTTAACTTCGAGTTCTCATGACATGCCATTTCAAACTGGCTTTCATTTTAATTATCGACAAAATGCAATATCAACCCCCACTATTATTAAAATACAATTCATTTCCCCTTTTTTAATTAGATCCCCACAAGCGTAACTTCTAAGGTACTGAACCAAACAAAACACGTTAATCCCTACCTGCACAATTGCACCATATAAATTAATTAACTTTCATTATCCACTGGGCCCGATAATACGTTCCCATCTTTACGATTATATCTCAGTTGCGTTATGATTATGACTCTGTTAATTTGGATCGACTGCCGCGGTAGTACGCCGTACGGCTGTGTCCTCAAGAAAGTACATACTTATACAAAGTTATGCTCCCAGATACGAGTATGTTCTGTGATATCCGGTGCCCGATTAAAGACCGCTAATGAAGAAACCGCACGGCCATTGGGGAACGACGACGTGGACGACAACGACGAAGAAGCTGTTATTAAGATCTTGTGGGAGACGTACGACGAGTATATGAAATGTCCCTCCTTTTGGCGCAGAGACCCTACCGATTATCGCGGCAATTAAGCGAAATTAATTTGTTGAGAGATGAGATCACTACTGGGATACGACGTTTATGGGACCAAATCGAATTTGCGTAATCGTAAAAAGTTCCTTAATCGTGGCAAACCATAAATTCAAATTCAATTCAAGTTACTTTGTGGGAGATGGGCATGTATCTAATAAAAATGCCTTCGATCGGGGCTCGTTTCGTGGCGCATTTTTGCTGTTAAAATTATATTAAAAAATTCGATAAAAATACGACAAACTTTTCGGCGGCGGAAAGTGCGGTGTTGCGAGCGCGGTTCAATGTTATTCAAATCCCCTTTAACTTGTCCCAATACAATCCTTGCGGTAATAAATAAAAACGCGAGAATGACAGAGTGTCAAAGTGTCAACGTATCTTTAACAAATGCGAAAAATTCGCACGCAGATAAGTGAAAACTGCCCTCGGCATGAATAAATTCCCAAGCCCGAATCCTGAATGAGCCGCCGCGGAGCAAGTGCACGGAGTCGAATTTTTATACAACATCATCTTCACTTGCGCTCCTTCTATGTTTACATACTGTACCTTGGGCAGGTACGTGATCGTGGCAGCACAGAATGAAATAAACCTCACGATTGAGACTGACCTGAATTGAATTGTCACGGCAAGACTGCATAATATCGGGCCATAAAAATGCTGTTTACCTCTTATATTGTCACGTCCCTGAGCCACGGTCCGCCGGCAGGACATATAGTATTTTCGGGATGCACTTATGCCCGTTGTGGTGGTGGCTGCTCAATTTCACCCGAACAAGAGCTCCTCTATTCAGGCATCTCAGATGTCCATCCAGTATCGAACATGTCCAGGGGTCGGCAGCGTGTGATCCGTGATTTAAGCACTTCCTTCGCATTTAAATAAATCACGCCCAACACCGTGGCTGATGTTCGGACATGTCGGATAAATCATTCCGGTGTGTAATCACATGCCGCGGCGGCCACTTGATGCATTTCCGCTGCACTGGACCAATTCGAATCGGTGCAGCAGAGCTGGGGTCGTGCGACGCGAGAAGGTCCTAGAAATTTCGATTATAATCAATATCCGGGCCTCGACCTTTCCATCTTGATTGCATCTTCGATCTGGCCGTAAATTGGGCTGTTCACAATTTCTCATTAGATTATCTCCGGCAATTTCTCACTTAGATCCTTTAAAAGGGTTCTTATTGGGACTTCTTTTCTTATTTGATCAGGGCTAACAAGACTCGGAATTTACGGTCTTAATGGACTTTTATTGTGGGTTCTTGTTGCTGTCGTATTAGAACTATAGGGAATTTTTTTGGGTTCTCGGCCATGATTTGGGCAATTTCGAGACGGGTCTTGGCTCAATAAAGCAAATGATATTGAACCAGTGATAATTAAATGTCATTCTCTATTTTGTGCGTCTGATTTTGGTTTAGGGTTATGAGGAGTCAGGAGTATCTTGAAAGAGATGGCTATGAGCCCGTTTTCAAACAGACACCATTCAATGTAAATCCTTTAACGAATAAGTCAAAACTTATACAGCCTTCTTCAATTTTAGCGGTTGGCAGCAGCCAGATCCAAGTTCCTAGGTCGAGGACACAATTAGCGCTGATAGCGCACCAATTTTTTACCGCATTCAAGAAGAAAGCTCGGTAAGTTGTCTGTGATAAGATATATGGGGTGCGATAGCGAGGGAGACCCCAACTACTTTGAAAATATCGCATAGACCAGGACGCCCTTATATATGCCAAACTGAATTACTCAGAGGGCTAAGGGTCAGGACCGGTGGAGAAAACAGCTGCAAGTGGCTGCGATCGGATCCTAGTGGTACAGCCGTAATTAAGTAAGCTCACGAAACCTTTATATATGTAGGTGTACGACAATAGGTAGCCTTTAGGTTTCGCTTGTCATATCTCTTACACCCTTGGTAGCACAGTGGTTAGGGCACCCAACTTCCACCCAGCCTTCCATAAACCGATACAGTGTGAACTTGAGGGTCTTCTCTACAAACTAGCCAAAAACATTATGAGTGGACCTATCATATGATTTCAAAGAAGAAGTTCGTCGTCAAAAGTGAAAACTACAAATCAATAAGGGACTCACCGCTCTTATTAATTATCTTTTCGACAAAGACCTCGGAATGGGGTAGCAATCGATTGCCAATTCTACCAAAACCCGAGACGAGTCACTGCAGACGAACACCTAACAGCTCTGTTAGCAAGTCCTAATCCCACCTCCCAGTAATAACCCCTTTGCTACTTTTTCGGAAAGAGCTAATGGGAGTCGGTTGAATGGCGAATTTTCTGCACTACAAAATAGAGTTTTAAGTCGGCTGGGCTGAGGGTTAGCAACCCACTCCCATAAATCACCATTGCTACGAATTCGCAGTTCCATGTGAGATTAAAAGAAAGTAAAGAAAGAAATAGGTTCACTCCGCTTAGCACTTGCGTATGCGGATGACTTGATTGCGTACAGAACAGGCTGAATAACGGATTGATTAACGCGACTTCGAAACGTTATTGGAAGCTGGAAATCACTTTTAGCAAATGCAAATCAATACTTATACCCCTGTAAGCAGATCTCAGCCATGTGCACAGTAACTCGAAACCTCTCGAATTCCAAATAATGATGGACAAGTATTAGAAAATAAATCAGAACTAAACTACCTTGGGCTCTGGCTGTATCAATACTTAAATTTTAGTAGAAATATAGGAACTGATCTTGCCTTCACAACGTTCCATGCCAAAAATGTTCTCGATCGGTGATCTTGGTAACGTTTTTTGATCGTGCTGATAGTGGAAGTTAGTTTACTGTGCCGTGCGAAAACTTGTAAATTAAGAAGTGTTTTCGTAATTGTGTAATTGCTATGAGCTTTTACATGGAGGTTCGAAAGGTTTCGGAACACGATCGAATCATATGAACATATAAAGGACGTCCTCTAAGGCAGTGGTTTCCAAACTTTATGATACTGCGAACCCCTCCCCTGCTACATAAAAACCCTTGGGACGCTCCAAAATAATATGTAAATTTGCATACTAGTTGAGGTGCGCCAACTAGACCTTCGGTATTTCAACATTGAATAACTCTGACATTTTTTAGACGATTTGGGTAATTAAGGAAGATTAATTTAGGATATTTTCTACCATTTATTTCAAATCCATCCGATATGCAGCTATTTGCGAGAGCTGTAGCAGCTAATTCGGCGCGTATATTAGCTTTGAGTTCGTCAATATTCTGCGGCTTGCTGGCAGAAACTTTTCTTTTGCAAGAACTTTATCGTAGTGGCTGCAGTGTTCTAAGGTACGTAGTTTTGTTGGAAAAGGGGTCGTTGGTCCCTTTTCACGCGTCTCGGACACATGAAGTGCACCAACATCCAATGATAACGTGTGTCGTCGAGGGTTTCTCGAACTTTGAAGAAAAAAGGTCCAATGGTGGTTTTTGAGCACACTTCAATCTAAACCGTGACTTTCTCGTCGTGCAATGGTGTTTCGTGAATGGATCATTCGGCATTTCCATATTGCAAGCGACGCGGCTTGTCCGTTTGCAACATTCATTAGAAAATTAATTGGACTTTGTATATGAAGAGACGACGATCTTGCTTCATAATCATCCTTAGAATCGTTCCACTCACGTTTAATTCCCGAGATCGGCGGCGATACGATACATTTGGATTATCGGCAACACTCTCTACTACTCTTCAACAACTTAATGGCGAGTGGCTACAGACCCGCACTCTAAGAAATTCTTCATCAAACTACAAATTGTTTTGTGTACGCCAGTTTCTCCCATATTTTTCACGATAAGCACGCGGTTTTTCGAAGGACGGGAACGGGGTTTCATCAGTCGGGATGGAAATCGAATCGCGCCTGCTGTAAGTAGCGGTCGTAGGATTGTTCTCAATAGTTAATAGTTATTTGACCGCTATTACCCACATTCCTACCCACACAGGCGGCGGAGCGCATGGGGATGGAAGGGAAAATGCATACCCACTATCGTTTTAGGTGGGGAAATCCACACCCTAAATATTTCAAGTTCACCTGATAACTCAAAAGATTGGAAGGCTAATCGGTCCCTGGTGACTAAGGAATGTGGGCGAAGGGCTGCGCATAAGCAAGGATTTTCATGCGAATATATTATATTAGAGCTATTAACACCTTATAACTGTACAACCTAATCTTTCTAAACCCCACCAAACTAGTACTTAAAAAGGGGATAGCCTCAAGGGCATGCCGAAAGAGGGATTTCCCCGTAGGTTTCTCATGCGAACCTGATGAAGCAAACGAGGGGCCTGCCGAAAGAACACCGCTTAAAACTTTAAAGAAATACCCGAATACCCCGGCTTCACCGACCGAACAGCACAAGTTTGGCATACTCGATATACCGCTTCTCGTTCAATTAGGGAGGTTAAGCAGCATTGCACGTAATTAGTACTCAGTTGGGAGACCGTATTGTTAAAGCGACACTTGCGTTTAAAAATATAAAGTTTTCGACATCGGCGCAGTAGTTCACATATCCACTCTAAAATTCTCAAATTGTTTGTTCACCCTATTCCACTCGGAATCCAGGAGCAATGATTTCTCCTCAAAGCCAAATGGGGCATTCCTTATGACAGGTACGAATAAGGTCAGGCGTTAGATCCTCGAAGGGTCGAAAGAACTACACTTTATCGAAAGTTTCGATAGGTTGAAATTAGTAAAAAAATTAGTAAAAAAAAATAGTTAAAAACTTTTGTGTTAGTAAAATTGTACAATCTCAAAATTTTCCGCCAATTGTTTTTTCCAAACCCAACATAAAATCTAGACTCTTCGAAAGCGTTTTCACCTTACCCTTAGACACATTGAACGCAATTAACTGAATAGCCTTTGGCACCTTCGGATTAGTATTGTCATAGTATTGTTACACCCAGAACGTATATCAATGTCCTGACAGACAGTAACAGAAAGACCTTTCTTTTATTAAAAAGGCACCCAACAGAAAAAAGGGACATGAAGCCAACAATTCACGCCTTTTTGCAAACAATACTTAAACAATGTCGGCCTGTCCTTAATTTTGTGTATTTTGTCTTTTGTATCCTTGACACCAAGAAAAAAAACTTTTAATATTTTCTGTACCATCCATTTTAGCGAAAGGTCACTCATATAATGAACACAGAAATTCGAATGAAATTTAACGGCATTTAACACAAAGCCAATAGGACACGGTAATTTGAAAATCATTTGAATAGCCACGTCCCAGCTTGAGTGTCCACTCGAACAATAAAGCACGGGACAACCTCTGGGCATTTACTACTTATAAAAATTGAATCCTTGTGGCGTTTAAGGCATTCACTATGGTTGCATGGCTGTAAACCGAAAAGGACGCGACTTTTGGCACATGCTGCGACTTATAATATTTACAAATCGACCATTGTCCTTTTAGCTCCGGTTTGAGGCATTGAAATTCTTTAAGTAAATTTTTTTCGCTCGTGTCATCTTAAATTTTTGCTAATATCATCCTCAGGTTTGAGCAGATGTCCATCGGTGTCATTGCTGAAGAAGCTGAATATATGGTCAAGTTCCGGTAGCTCTCTAGACAGTGCGGCGTGTTTTTCTTCTATTGTTTTGTCGGATGACTTTTATGTTCATAATCGGATTGAAATCACTCAGATTCTGTGGAAAAAGGACCCTTGGTGGGAGATTTATTTCTTTCCGTTAAAAAGTTTTCGTACTATATTCAGCAGTTTTGAAAACACCTCCGATCCTTGACTTTTAATCTACCTTAGGTTAGTAATTCCTTCCGATAACAGGCTGTTACCAAAAATAATCCGACGACGACGGCCATGCTATAGACGTGGTGGCGCAAGGCCCACTGGCTCCTTCTCATGTATCCTTCAGACTACCCTTGACCTATCATATCATTTTTCTATCTTCGAGCTAAGCTTACTAAGACATTGCACCTTGAAGTAAACGACATGATGGACTGGTAGTACAAACGGTGACACCTAAGCGTAGACTCTTCCAAAAAAAAGAAGACTGGTACGCGTCTAGCCATTAATACAAATACATGCTGGTGTGCGGTGCGTGCGGACGATCCGCAATATGCCGCATGTTTCTGCTGACAGATAGTTGCGTACAAAAAATTATAAGCGGGGAGTGCATGTGTTTGTTGTGTGTGTCTTGTGCTGAAATTTGGTCATTTCAGGCTAAATGAAATATGATAAAATTGACAATTGACTTTTCGTTCACACACAACCTTTAATATCTATTGTCCCTAGCACCGCACGCACGCAAGTACCTGTCTCCAGCTTTAGGCTTGCAAACAGCAATTAAGGCAGATGTAGCACGTTGACAAGCAGGAAAATGTAAAAGCATGTTGCATAGCTGCATGTTGTAACATTTGTAAAGGAGTTCAAAAATCAAATTAACTTGATCAAACGTGTCCATCCAGGAGGACCTAAGAAAACCAGACCCATTTTAGCATTAAACTCGCCTGATACGATTTCATAAGTCCTTTTCTTGTGCTGGGTTTTCTTCTGTAGGCGCGTGCACCGTGATGAATGTTATATTATGAAATTTGGATTTGATTCTTAGGGTCGCGATCCGATCGCTAAGCGGGATGAAGTTTATTACGTTGTTGTTTAGATTACTAAGTACACAGAAACCTACTCCAAAGATTCATCTGGAGTCATTATTGCCACCTGTGATGAATAGTCTATATCGTCTTAGCTCATCTATCATTTCTGCTATTGCTCCAGGTCTATAAAACGTTTTCAGATTCCATGTTGCAAATTTTATATATGTAGTTACTCCTTAAATCATTAGTCTTGAGACCTTGTTGAGGTCTTTGCCGTAAATCCTGACTGAGTTCTTGATTTCATAACAAGAATTGCTTTCCGATGATTAGTTGTCAAGTTTTCCCCAACCCTCAACCTGGAGGACCGGATCTGTGAATTATACCTCAACAGATAGGGTACTGGGACTATCCGACTTCGGTTGGCTATCCAGGAGGCACCAGCGAGGAGGTGGCGGTACGATTTTGCTACCCAGTAAAAATTCGTCAGTGGGCCGTTATTGTGTTGGAACACTTTTGTAATTGACTACCAACTATTGGAGTATTTATGCATCAATTTTGAATCCGATTAGATGCACCACGTCTGGGTTGAAATGATCCATTCGATTTAACTCTGATTACTCTGCATCAGTTACTCAAGCTGCGATTTGAATCTTTCCGCAACCAGGCTTTTTAGCAGATTTAGCTCCTTAAGATTACGTTGGCCCTGGAATTCTAAACTTTATTAGGTGGATGCAATTATTGTACAAGTTTGCAACTTGTGGGTTTAAGTACTTTGATATTCTAGGAGACTATGTCTATGGTTATGATGATTTGAAGCATCAACAACGCACAGTGGTTTTTGTTGGTATGACTTAAATGCCGCAGTGCATTCAAATGTAGCTGTTTTGAAAACTGCGAAAAAGAAATGAAACGGTAAACTTAAATATTTAATAAACTACAATCATTTCCTTCAAGTTTGTGAATAAATTGATAAAAACCGTAATCAAGTTGAAAAATCAGTTTAGTTAATCCAAAGTGATTACGTTACGAAACTCAAATTGCATCCTTTAATGTCACAGGCCGAACTTTAACATATGGATTGCAATATTTCTCGAAAGAGATTGCATGCACTTTATGGTCATATCTGGGCGGCTCTTTTTAAGGAGTTATTGATTGAACTACATTGCTTTTACTTTGCCGTTTTTAAGGCATATATGGAGCCGGTAATGAACTGCCATTGAATAATAACTCATCTGAACAGCCATGAAATAAATACGAACGACTTTTAGTCTTAATTAACAGGCAGCAATTGGATCATGCGTGCGTAGCTAATGCACCGCGCAAAGGCGCAAATCCATCAGCTTTAATCAGTTGAAAGTAATAATTTCTCTTTAACGAGTGCAAGACCTAAAATTAAAAGTGCACTCAAGTTCGACTTCGTTGGAGTTTGGTTGGTTGGTTAACTTGTTCCATTGGTTCAATTATGGCCCAATTCGAAATCAATTCGCAAATGAGCAGCTCACTTCAATCAGGCACGCATATTTTGTGCCATTCGAACCGAAAATGAAAAAAACTCGTACGAAATATCGATGGCCCATCGAAGAGAAAGCACCCAGCGGGCTGCACCCTGGCAAAGCGGTATTGACGTTTATGGCTTCCTTTGATATACAATCGATCTCCGATGATTTTCGCTAATTAAATGACTCCGGAGACTGTCGTAGGACTCGGTCGACATTGCCCGGTTTACGGCCCTTGGCCTGCTACAATTTCGCGGAGTCTTGCTGTGGAGGGGTGGCTCTGACAAATAACGCCATAATACACTCTGCGGTATCTAAATCGTTTTATTACGATCGGTACAAAGTTGCGGAATTTGTGCGTCGGACAGGATCTCCCTCGGCGATTCCGCATCAAGCCAACGGCTAAACTGTGGCATATTTCAATTTTTGACTTGTTCCGTTTTATGCCTTTATTGTGCTCTCCCGATTTGATATCGATTGATCCACACCACAACCGGGGAATTGTACCTGCGTTATTGGCTATATTCAAAAAATGCAGTGTAACGGATTTATGGGTTTTTGATAATAATGCAAAGGACACGTCCTTAAGACTCTTTAGTGGCCACCACAATAAACCGAAGACGGCGAGAGCCGTAAAAACTATCTTCTTCTGTTTCTGCTTCTGCGGCGATAAAGAGCCAACGTGTATGTTGAAAATAATTACAAGTATATCGTTTTATTATGATATATGTGCGTCAATTTCGCTGCAATAATTTTGTTTTTTGCTCTCATGTGTGTGTGTTTGTGTGGTTTTATTTTTCCGCATTTTTTTTGTTACTTTTAGTTATTTGGTTTTATTGAAATCCGAATCCAGTCCTCTGATGCAGTGCTGCTGCTGCAGTGCTGCAGGTCATCATATACAACGTGCGGGGTTCGTGACTTGTTTGTTGATAATGAGTAACGATTCCTTGAAAGTGACAAAATTCCACGTTCTTCACGGGAGCTGATTTGTGGTCACAGACATTAATCCTGAACGGGGCAAGATGTACTTGCGGTCAATTAACGGGCTTGATGCCAGCACGCGAAACTTGTTCGTGTAATTTAATATATTTCTTCCATTAACATTTATTCAGCTCCAAGTGCTTTGAACTTAGTTTATCTGTTATTATATGTTGTTTAGTTGTATTCTTTTATGGCACTATATCTAAATCTGATCTTTTCTGCGCCAATTTAACTATTACGGTCTAAATGCTAGAGGGAGATAATTGGTTGCAGAAAAATGCTGATCTAGAAGGTAAAGATGAGGAGCGGAGTGCAGGTAAAGTTGAAGAATGCTGTTAAAGAACTCGTATTATTGAAAATCAGATTAGGAAATACGCTGAATAGAAAAAAATATAATTAATCGTGCACCATACTCTGTCAATCCAAAAAGGACATTCTGTATTTTGCCTGAAAATTAATAGCTTGTCAACATCATTGCGCTCCTTTAATCCCTCATGGGACACAAGGCGGAAACAGTTGCCCTCCAGCGGACTCTGTTTTGCGCGACAGCTCTCAGCTCCGACCACGATCTCCCAGTTGCTGCGGCCTCTGCTAGTAGGGTTCTCCTCCACGTTGTTCTAGGTCTTCCGACTCGACGCGATCCTTGCTTGTCAAGCTAGTGCCATTTTGGTCCATTGAAATTGTGAAGCATATTTTAAGAATTCTATTTAAAAAAAACTCATTGATTTGACTTGAGTTGTAAAATGACGGCACATAATGCCAATGCAGCAGTTTATCCATTCTTCTACTTCTTATAAGTTGCACCTATAATAGGTTAAGAATGCAGATGTACCATTGGTAGAAAAATTCGAAAAGAAAACACTTCGTTGATTCAGTAAAATTCCAAATATTGCCATGGTCATGTCGAATGAGGTACAAAACGGAACCTGACAAAGATAGTACTGGTGAAAGAAAGGACCACCAGGAAAGAAAAGATATATAGATGATGAGGTTATGCCGAAATTATGAATAAGAAACTGGAAAAGACGGCCCAGAGATCGACAATCAGGAAGGCAATGCTGGATGAAGCCAAGACCAAGACATTGTTTTGCGCCTTACAGTTTTCAAAAACAATCGATTCAGGTTTCAAAAATCTTACTTTTCATATAATAACCAAAACAACAAATTCTTCCAGAACTGAGTTACTGTCAACATACGAAGAAGTTCCTAGGTGTGCCTTGACAAGCTTTAGGTTTAGTAATTTTACTTTCATTCCATAGATCATAGACTCGAGACCCACTCAGTAGAATTGTCCTTAGTCATTCCACGTTCACCGACTTCGCAGCAACGATACATAGATAAGAAAATCTATGAATACACAATGGAGTATGGCTTCTACTTATTTACTTACTTACGCTCCTTTTGTCCCACATGGGACATAGGTTGCTCTCCAGCGAACTCTGTTTTGCGCCACAGCTCTCAGTTCTGATCCTCCAGTTAGGTTAGGTTAGGTTAGATATGCGGTAAGACCTATGGGGTGCGACAGCGAGGGAAACCCATTCTTCGCTGGAAGGATGGTGTAGACCAGGACGCTCAGAGCTTAGGGATGCCAAACTGGATGACATCAGCTCGGTATCGGGACCGGTGGAGAGAACAGTTGCGAGAGGCTAGGACCGGATCCCGGTTGTAGAGCCGTTAAAGAAGAAGAAGAAGGTTAGATATGGCTGAGCTGCTGGTGTACACCTCAAACACTAGGCCAAAGCAGTAGTTATTTCTTACCTAAATCACCACGAGAACGTAATGAATCTTCTACGGGATCCCAATCTTCGAGATTTCCGCAAGCTTGCTTAAGAAGGGATCACGCAAAGTTGCTTAGGGCTGGGCAGTGACAGAAAAGGTTTTGTACACTTTCCTCCACCACCAGATTCTTAGAGCTTTGGCCACCATACTAAGACAATCAAGACAATGGGCGGACAATCGCTATGTGGACCCACTTCTTCCCAATGGATTTTTTGCAGGCGAAAAGTTCTTTGTTTGTTTTTTTAGCACTTAACGACTACGACATGCGACTTATGTGGATTCGCAGTTACGTAAAATGAAAATTTAGAAAAAAATATCTCGTGCTGTTAATATGTTATTAAAGAATTGTGTATGCTGCCCGTAATCTGAAAATCCAATACCCAGGGTTGGGTTACACGTGCACTTTTCGGAAACTGATTTAATAACCACTTTATCATAATCTGAATTTTATCCTGACGTGGAAGTCATTTATCTTCCTCTTAGAACGACCGAAATACTACAACCTAGGTATTTTTTCTGCAGCATGCAAACCGGATTGATAATAGTGTTGCAGTGGCGTAAGCATTCATATTCTGACAAGGTACTCAAATGTCTGCGTAAGTTTTTCTGAACATTCGAATTGAGTGCGTAACGTTTCTGATCCCCAAACTGTTTCTATATACATAATGTGTGTTCGAGAAATAGGTTTAAAATATGCTGCTCCAAGTTCAACACGAGAAGTGGAAGTGCATAGCGGTGTATATATAAACGAACTTCTTTTGAACAACGAGAATAATTAAAGAGATAGAAACATTTCGTTATTCCGAAAAAAATATTGAGCTATATGATGTACCAACTCCAATCGAAAAGGAATTGTTGAGGTTGGTCAGCTTATAGTTGAGGCACTATCTAAATAAGAAGCGATGGACTCGAACACCGTACGGCTCGAAAATATAAATCTTACCATAAATTCTGAAAAATCCATCTAGAAGGTGATTTACGATGAAAATAAGCGGGTGATCAGTTAACCAACAAACCAATTTCAATTATCAAATTAGGCTTAAAAAAATTCGAGTTACGCAAAGGCCGATTCCGATATTGCACGAACTTTTGATCAGTATGAAAAAATAAAATACAATCATATTTGTCGAATATAAAACATTCTTAAAATATACTTTTTTGGACTTCTAGTTTTCAAAATCTAAATTTACATCACCGACAGGTTACAATTTCGACTACTTAAAAAATCTGTGCTCTCTTTAAAAAAAAACACACCCAATGTTTATAAATTTTATCACAATTTCCCATCAACCACTGAACCATGTTTATACACATAATTCTTCCAGGAGTCGCTTGACACCAAAATCGATGTTATCCTTCTAGGATCAAGGATATTTTTCCAAGGAAATACACGATCAGCACTCCTGAAATCACTTCGATCTTTTCCCTTAAATTTGGAACAAAGGTGAGAAATGTAGAATTAATTGTCACCAAAGGTCGATCAAATGCCAATTAATTTTTTAACCGAATCAAAATAATGATGGATGATTGTGACGAAAGTTAGTGAGTGGAAGACCGTTTTGTCTCACTTCAGTGATAACAATCATCACGTGCCTATTTTGAGATGTTTTATGTTGATAGTGTCAACAGTTTGGGATTTATTTTTTAACTCATAAATATCTTGGATAAAATTTAATTAAGATATTATTTAAGATAAAACGATAAAAAAATATCGAGTGACAATTTTGTTAAATTTTCGATATGAAGGAATGCTGTAAGCCCAAAAAGTGTAATCGAATTATTTAACACACACCATGTACCGTTTCAATATCAGTAATTTGATTAATTTTCCTCCATCAATATTAACATTATCCAATATCGTTATTATCTTTAATTAGTGGCGATGTACGCAAGAGCAAAAAAATAAATGTATTAAAATTGCTCCTGTAAAATATTACGAAGAATCAGACCAGAATGCAAATTGGCCACCTGAAACTTGTGCTGGTCACTAACGGTTATCAGTGGTGAATTATCTAATCGATGGTTGATCCTGGGCGCACTCCCGATCACGATGACATACTTGATCACCTGCCCAAAAAGGCACCAAAACCGAAACAAGATTCGCCGATGAAAGCGCGCGCCACTTCCTCGTTTGCATATAAATATTCGCCGGGGAATATTCATGAAAGCCGAACAGCAGGACCGGGCCGGTTAGTTTACCTGATGGTGTCCGCTGCCACAATTTGATGTATCCTCCTTGTCTTGAATACAGCCGCCATAATTACAGGTAAATAAATTTAAAAATTTCGTTTGGCATCGGTCGACCTTCTTACTACATTCGAGCTTTCTGCTGCTGCTGGTACAAACTTTCCTTGCGAGCGAGAAGAGCTGTATGTTTTCTTCGATTTTCATTTCTTGAACCAAGAAAATTGCAGGTTGACACTGACCACGATTACTGGGCTCAACTAACGGACACTGGACACGCGTCGATTTGGTTTGTTAATATTTTTTAGGCTGTTGTGTTTGTTGTCCTCGGCAGCACCAAAATCGGCACCAGGTCACTGTCGTAGTCCTCAATTGCAGCACACTTCCCGGTTGTATGATAAATTGCAAGTTATTACATAATTGGTAACTCGTAACAGGTGATTGAGATTGATTACCGTATCGGAATTTGGAACTTGAACCACCAACGACCGCAACATTGAAACTCGTCAAACAAGGTGAAATGATGCAGAAGAGATTTTGTATCAGCCTCGGTCCAGGCAACGAGACATGCATATGGAAATAAATTGATCGGAAGATTCGTAAGGATTTGTTGAAGGACACCACGCACGGTAATATGAAACATTGCAACAATCCATTTATATTAAATGCAAACTTTCTCTTTTTTATGCTCAAGTGGGTTATCAGGAGTTGAACGGCAAACCTGGGCCGGCTATACCCGTCCGGACAGACAAAACGGTAAGCTGGTAAGTTGCCAGGTATTTCGTGAAGATCATTTATTACAGAATTTCGTAATGATCGCCTTTAAAAATTACAAAGAATTGAATGTCCTTCTTGAAGTGATCTTGTTAAAGAGAAGTCTTGAGCCCTTTGTGTGTCACAATGGACTTAATGGAATGCTCTAGGGGTGAGTTTAGCAATGAAAGGAAATATTTTTTCGTTCTTTTGATTTTAAGCGACAGTTTCGAGAATCTAGTAATAACAAGGAGCGACTTCAAAAGTGGTCCTTGAGATGATTTAGGATTTGAATAGAAATACAGTAGATCACGTGGGAGGGCATCTTTAATTATAATTTTTTCTAACACATAAAACGAAAAATAGGTTTAGGTAAATAGAACAACTCCTACAAGAAATTAGAACGACAGGTAAACTTGAGACGTGATATTTTCTAGCGAACTAAAAATTTTTTTTCTTATTAAGTTAAAATCTCTCAGAAGTTTTAGTAAAAATTCATTTAAAATTATAGGGTCGTTAGTAGTAGTGAAATGATTTAAAAATGAGGCCCTTAGTTACGTTGAAACGCCACTTTCTTCAAATCAAACAATTTGTCGTGTCGTAACGATTCGACTTTCAGCAAAGGGGCCTTGTCGTTTCTTTTGCATTATCTTCTGTTTCTGTATACCGTGGCTCAGTGTACAATTTACGAGCAACTACAAGAGTTCGTATTGGATGATCGGCAACAGAAATAGTTCGGTTCCTTTGATATCCGATATCCGTGAAAACCTATAATCATTCAGAACTATCCAATGAAGGTTCCAATTCAAAATGTCTTGTGCTATTTACATGATGCCATAGATACAGATGGAGTATGAAAGTAGATCCAAACCGAAACATCTTCAGGTTGCTTTCTACTTTTGGACCCACTCTTTGCTAATTGCGGAGACTCTATTCGGTCAGTCTTTGGTCAGTAAGATGGGTAAAAACTATGTTAGTTAACGAAACTTACAAAAATACAAAAAATTGTATTGCGAACTTCACGCTTCCTTGTTCGTACCAATTGAATTGGGAATTTGAAACACTTGACCGGCATCAATGTTGACTCACCATGACATTGTGACAATATCAAAAAAACTGTTCAACTACCGCTGAATTAAGACATCAAATTAACCACGAAAAGACACAAAGTAAGAGCCAAAGTAATTATGCCAAGAAAAATGTCACTTTTTGCCTGTGGTAAACACTGTATACAATTGACAGTCATCAACAGCCCGAGTGAACAGGACGTCAGCGTCTACCGTAAAATTGACCAGAGGTACAAAAAGGGGTCTTGTAACCGTCAGTAAAAACTGTCCAAGGAGCATATCGTGCCAAACAAGATGCCAAGGAATTAAAATCCTCAAAGAATTCTCCCGCAAAGCAGCGCGAGGAGGCCCCTAATTCTCGTTAGCACTCAATCATCGAAAAAACAGACGGACTGGGTCAGAAGACAACAAGGAAGTGCCGTTGCTTGTTGCATAATCAGGTGAGACAAGTTTTAGTCGCATGACGACAAGATCTGCAGCGGCGTCCATTTGGGAAAGTGGACGTCTTATTCTGCCGGCCCCAAGGTGCTGGGGATCTTTTCATATTTTGATCAGAACATGAAGGAAGGTGTCGCGTGCCTCTCTCGCTGGCGGGACCCACCACACGTCGAAGCGGTCGCGGCAGGTTTGATTGCCCAGCACCTTGCGCAGGTTTTTTGCATTTTATCGCATCGACTTTGGGATTATTGAAAGTATTTTTTCGGGAAACCTTTCCTCTTAATCAAACCCGAAGAATTCGCGGGCCCAGTGGTCGGTCGCTCGCTACTTATTTCCTTGGCGTTTATGCTTTCATCTGCTATCTTAGCCGTATAATCTCTGTCGAAGATCTGAGCACCGAAAATGATGAAGAAAGCCATTCAGACATAAAACGTAATTAAGACTGGCGAAATGGCGAATCGGTGGCAATAAAAAATATTAAGCGCACGATCGCGGTTGGTCAGCCTATGGACAGAAGGTTGTAATCATCATTCGTAAAGTCAATCAAGGGTTTTGGACTCCCTTTGCCTCAGTGGTTGCCAGTACGCAAATAAAAAAAAACCACGCAGAAATTAAGAGAGAAAAAAAAACGACGGCGAAGAAGAAGAAATTTCTTGCACTTATCCTTTCTGGTCTGCACTGATCCCCGTTCATCAGTCGCGTGCGCAGGTGCATTCCTTTGGTTTGTTCACACCTGAGCGATAGATTTTGCTTTATAACTGGTCGGCCCTGTATATGGGTCGGGGTCTTGACTCTATAACGGCGTATTTCTTCCATGCGTGTCTTGTTTCACATGTTCCTTACAAAAAACTTTATTTCGTTATTGCCTTCATTCAGGTGATCTTGTCCTGCTTAAAAAAAATTTATTACAACGAATATTTTTGCGGGGAAAATTTTTCGACTCTACCAAAAATTATCTTGTCACTTGAATTGACGAAGGAGTGAACTCAACGAGCCATCGAACGATTAGTGATCAATTTGGGGGTATTTTTTTGGCACAATTATCGATTTTTTTTTTAAATTTTAAATCCAACGATTAACGTCCAATTTTTTGGGTGAGAAATTGTTTAATCGGAATGATTTGTTAAGACCCTTAAATTTTTCTGAATGACTCCAAAATGTTTTTGGATGCTAACTCAAAAAACATCCAAGACTGATCCAGATTTTCGATTTTACGTCCCGTTGTTATGAGTACTTTACTTCGGAAGATTGTCTAGGAATCTAGGCTAAGAATTACAATGGAAATTTTCACCAACAAAATTTAGAAAGATAGAAAAATAAGGGAAAAATGACTCTTACTTTCTTATATCATGAAAAGCGAGGCCATCCAGGTTAACGGTAAGTAAAAATACAATTCGCACTTTAGTTAGAGACCTACGGCCCAAGAAGTTTTGGGGACAGTACCAAAAACTTTACATCCATCTGCGTCAGAAATGATCAAGTGATACGGCGCGACGGAAAAATGTTTAAGTGGAAGTTTTTAGTCGTGATGCAAGGGTCATGCAAATGTCATGTGAGTGATTCGACTCTCAGAAAAAACCCCTAAGAATTTTATTAGTTATCTGGTGTCGCGGTACTCAACTACAAGGTCTCGATTGTAGCGTGTAAGTGTCCCTCTGTTTTCTCGCAAAAGAAGAGTTTGAGACATTGGTCCATTGGTTCACTTCTGTGCTATCTCATGGTCTAACACCCAGTCTCTGATAGTGGGTTGGGTTAAGGAGCTATACCTAGCTAGCCTATTGGGAATCAGTCCCAGGTCTTAGACATTCTGAAGATCATATAAGACCCTTTGCCTTTAGATCACTTACACCAGAGCGGCCTAAAGCTGTTGGTGGGTTATCTGACTGGCCATGTAGGCCTGGGTTATCAACTATACAACCTAGGACTGTCTCAAAAGATAGAATGCTAACTCTGCTTGGAAGGTGACGAGACTTCTACACTTTGTGAATATCCTGCTCTGATCTGGCTTAGAAGAGGAACGTTTATCAGCTCTTCAACTAAAAACCTTCTACCCTTCTCGCGTCAGACTAATCGTCTGTTAATTCACAATAGGCCTAAGTTGAACCGGAAATGCTGTGTGATAAAATATATAAATTATTTTTCCGCGATAATTACTTCTAAAAGGTAAATGAACACCACATTATAAAAGCACTGACTCGGTAAAAGAGCTTCAAAGTGCACTTTCACGTTGATTTTGGGATATAAACGCGGCTTTAGGCCCTCCCCACACGAGCAAACGCAACTGTTTCGTGATCTTGCCGTGTACGAAAGTGGGAATTCACACACGGGTCGACTGAAAGGAGACCGATTTGAAACTAGTTTACAACTGGTCGCGTCCCACTGTTCTTGCCGGTAGCAAGCGATTTCAGTTGGGTGGTTACACTTGTACATGTCAAAGTTTTGCGCGTGATTATTGTGAAGCTGGTTTAAAATTGACTTGCCAATTGGTCGACTACTGTGCGGAGGGCCTTAGTATTAGAAGCCCACACATATGGATGCACGTACAGAGACTTACCAAATGGCGTTCTGGACGTGACGCTCCATGAGCATCAGAACATCTATCTAGTATGAGTGAAAAGGAATATTCTTGGAATTGCGGTAGGACTTATGGGATGAAACAGCGAGGTAGACCAAACTTCTGTTGGGAGGATGGCGCAGATTGGGAGGACCGTATCTTGAGGATGACAGAGGCTGGATGACATCAGTTCGGAATCAGGACCGGTGGAGAGAAGAATTGCCCTGACTTAAGTTACCAGAGAAAAACTTATGCCTGGCTAATTTTCTTAATAATACGTTGGAAGACGATGTCCGATTGTGCCTTGCATCGTTGATCTTAGAAATACAACTTGTTGCCTGTTTGTGCTGCTTTCAATGAGAAGGTTTGATTTTCTTAGGTGAGCTTGTATTTGCCAAGACTGACGATAGTCGACTTCGGACATATCCGTGGAGCCACTACATCGGCTAGGCAAGCTCAGGTAGCACGGGGGTAAATGCATCACGCAACCCAACAGAAACCCAGAAACGAAGCGGTGAAAAGCAAGATGGTAAAACACCATCGCGTAATATACTCTTTCTTCTTTATTGTCGCTGCAGTTCTTGCACTACTCGGAGACGAGGGGTTTAACTAAAACCAGCTCTTCACGAAGCGGTGAACGTTTCATTCGAATGTTGGTTTCCAACGACTGAGTCAATACCGACATCAGCCCGAACACGTTAACATACAAACGTTGGACGCTTGACATTTGACATTCCTAGTTCGTGCATCAGCCACACAATGCGTCCTACCATCAATCGTCCGACGTTAGAGGGTGTTCATAGCGTCGTGTAGACCTGATTTAAACCAACCATGTCCTGTGATGCAACCGATCCCCCTGGGCGAGAATTCCCCTTCGGAAAACATTTCTTGCTATGAGACGAGAAGTCAGCCTCAGAATAGTCAGAATCCACGCTTTAGCCAACTCTTAATCAACAATATTTTCCCAGAAACTTGCTTTAAACTTCAAATTACGAAAACTATTCTCAGAAAAACCACCTTAATTAAGCAAGTAATAAAACATTTCCATTTCGTAATTAACACTTCTAAAAGTAAATCGCAACGGCCGGCGTCTAAAGTCTTCGCATCGTTGACAGCTTTATCTTGAAACGAAGTAATATAACTCGACCAAGGAAGAAGGTCCAGAATGTATCTAATCAGACACGATACGTTCTCCACAAAAGTTAAGATATCGTAGCCCTCCGGAATGAGACGTACATAACCTTTTAAGAGCTAAAACTGATCAGCGCAATCGTTTTACAACTTAATATACGGCGAGATAACCGATTCAGTCTTGTACTCGCCAACACCGGAGACCACTTTAAAATTAAGGCACAAAGATTGTCCAGGTTTTTTTTTTGGGGGAAAGTAACGAGGACCGGCCACCAGAATTGAACATCAATCTAGGGATCGTGCCTATCATCCACAGTTGGTCATGCTAAAAAAGATAAAAAATGCGACAGTTTTTTCGAGATGGTTTTTTTGTGGGTTTAATTTGCTCGGAGATTTATGTTCTTGGGGTGACTTGGAGTTAGTTTTATTGATAAGGAAATTCCAGTATGTCAGGTAAAGTCAGGTATAAAATTTCCGAGTTGTATGTGGTGTTACTAGCAAAAATTTCCAAAAGATATAATATAAAAATGGCAAACTAATCCACCTTGCATACGTTTAGCCATGATCCTGCCATGAGTCCGAAGATCACTAATGAAGTCATAAACTCACAACCAGATGAGCATGTAGTTTTCTTGTTTCCTTTTATACGGGTTCTGGACAACACACTGCCTCGGCTTGAAAGGACGGCAATGGCTGTGCCCCCTTTAAGGCAATATAATGGACAGCGACAGCGATAAAACTGGAAAATAAACGATCGAGACTCCGGACAGTGCCATCACCTAATCAGCTCTTTTGAGAATTTGTCACGGATTATCGCTTCCGAATAGTCGCTCTCGATCAAGATGAGGCGTGAAAGTCTTCTGTTTGAAAAAAAAAAAAAAAAACTAAAAAACTAAAATGAAGACTTCTGAAGAGAGTCTACATGGACATCATCATAAAAATTTGGTGGACAATGGCCAGACACTCGATTGTGTTCTTCTCGGTTTCATTTTAGAATATCAATGGACTGGAACAAAATTTCATTATTTTACCTCCACCGAAGCCGGCTGTGTTAAAAGCAAATGAAGATCACTGAAGATCGCGCTTCTGTTGTTGTGGATCTGGACGAAAAGTGTAACGAATTAAACTTGTAACAAAATATTTAATCAACCTCCCAGAAGATATTGTTCATAGTGAAGAGATGATCATTGGGAAATTTAAATAAATTTTCTATTTTGAAAACTCGTTTCAATTCATTTTGAAAACGATTTATTTTTAAGAGAATTGATGGTTATGGGAACTGTTACCTGGTCGCAGAGTTTCTGGTTCTTATCTAAGAGTAATAAATAGGCATGTTTTATGAAATTGATTCAAATGATTCACCAAAACCGAGTGAGCGCAGTTAAATTTATATTAAAAATAAAATAAAAGGTTGAAGAACCGGTGTAGCAATGCACTTGAAATGCAGGCCATTAAAAACGAGTTTGAACGGAGCAAATCTACCACGTAGGGCATGCCCGAAGAGGGCGTACGACCATACCGATTGCACTATATAAAAAAAAAACAGTGGGTGTGTGTACTTATGTACACGCATTAGAAGTTATACTTCTTTGGCGTGATTTTAAGAATAATTTTTAATAATAATTTAATATTTTATTGGATTCTTTCTATTTTCGTGCGTTGGAAGGTGCAAGCATTATGATGCCGACACGCTCAAGGCTATCGGTTATACCGTATTCTAATCCTAACTAAAATTACCAACTAGTTGGGTCATTAGGCCTAATTACAATTATCTTAAGATGGGCTTAAGATGCCTCATGAAATTCTCTTAAGACTGGCTAATTTTCTACCAAAACGTAATGAATGTTAAGCTTAATATGCGTCGCAAGCTGGATCAGCATTTATTTACCTGATAATACTACTGGTACTTCTAAGCCTAACTCACTTCTTTTTTGTTCATTTCCGCCTTAGCTTCTGATTGAGGAATTTAGCTTCTCCTCCACTTTAGTCAGTAAATCAAACGATCGTATGTCTAAGACGTTCGTTGCTCTTAGCCCTGCCTTTAGCTGTAGGTTACAGTGCAACAGTTTGGTCGGCTAATCTCCGGCAATCCAAAAGGACATGGTCTGTGTCCTCTGTCACAGTGAGGAATTCCAGGCGTTGCGTAGACTCATTTTGCCGGTAGGCTCTCGTAACTCACCTGTGGGCTCATCGACCTTGGGTAGATTCATTCTACTTCTTTTGCCACTACTGAAATAAACGTCACTTCCAAATTCAGTTCAATTCCCTAGCTTCTTCTTTTAGTTGTTACTCAATTAAATTGAGTGGGTTAGGGAAATTGAAATATGATACGAAGAGTTTCATACTAAGGACATTAATGTATCGGAAATTACAGCATCAACGCTTCAACGTTTGACTGACAACACTCCGAACCTGTCCAAACACCATCGTTGGACGCTTGACATTGGACATTCGTAGTTCGAGTAGCGGCCACACAATGCGTTCAACCTCAAACGTCCAACGTTGGAAAGTGCTCATAGCATCGTTTAGAGCCGGGTTTAGCGGAAAACTAGGATATGCAATTTATTTCCCTCCATAGTCTCTGGGTAAAAAGCTCCTCACCCATGGACATTGGGAACGGACATTGGCTACGAATTTTCATATGCCCATATAATAATAAACTTAATATCTAAAGGATTGGAGTTGCAATGCTTGCCCTTTATAGCCTCTATCCCTTCGCCTATATCGTCCGCAGGCTGTATCAGAACATCAAAATTGACAGCGTGCAGTAAATTATGGCATGAGATAAAAATGCAGCACGCTGCAATCAAAAGTATTTCAATTGGCTGAGGCTGGTAAAATGACAAGCAAAGCAGCGTGCTGCATGTTCATATCATGTCTTAAATTTGCAGTACGCTGCATATTTAAGGTTCTGGTAGGGCCTCCAGCAAACCCATCGTAGCTACAGGCCTGAAAGTAGCCGGTGCCGATCCTACATTTGCTTGAATGGATGACATTTCTCGTGTAATAACATAGTGGAGCCAAGTTTTTAAGTTTATTTTTGCAATAAAAAGTTGTAAAATATTGTATTTTATCACTTTTTCCTGCACCTGGATTACCAGTGATTAGTGTTTCAGTGATTGAATTAAAACAATTTCAAAAAATTGAGTGAACCAATATGTTTTAATGGTTTAATTGTGAAGGTGACCAATTTTGTTTACATTCGCTGTGGTTTTGTCGAGTTATTTTAGGGCAAAAATGTTGAATTTGTGTGGTTATTGAGTTAAAAGTGAAGATATTACACTACGAGTGAGAGAAATTGCCTTCCATCCAATAAGACTCCTCACCCACAAACAGCACACAATAAACACTACGAATCTTCCTAGGCATACGAAAAACCAAACTTACGCTTATACTCCAGTCAAAATACGGGGGGGGGGGTTGTACTTAAAGTTGCGAATACCAGATTTGCTCTAGTATAGGTTTTTTGGGTCGCTGAACACGAAAATCGGGGTCATTTGGTTCGGAAATGGGCGGAACACCCCTAAATTTGCAAAAACTACCCCCACAAGGGGGTATTTTTGATGTATTCGCGTTCTGAGTCTATAGATTTGGCCAAGAATTGGTTTCCAAGGGTTTTTTGGGTCGCTAATTAAGAATCTTGATGATTTTTTAGGTTACATTAATATTTAACCCTTAAATTACGTAAAACTACCCCCGAAAAGAGGTGTTTTCGCTATTTTCGCACTTTTTGCGACCAGATTAGGTCCATAGGTGTTTTTTGGGTCGCTGATAACGAATTTTAGGGATTTTTTAATGAAAAATTAATATTTCACCCTTAAATTAGCTAAAACTACCCCCAAAAAGGGTGTCTTTGCTATATTCAAACTTTCTGCGTTCAGATTAGGTGCAAAGGGTTTTTTGGGTCGCTAATCAATAATTTTTGTGATTTTTTAATAAAAAATTAATATTTCCCCCAATTTATTTAGTATTTACTTACTGTAACACCACCACTGGCTTTTCGACGTCACTGGAAAAAGTTGAGCACCACTGACTTCAACCATCAACCAGTTGACTTGGTTGTACACACTGACATATAGAATGGACTGCTCATGAGGAATTTTTCATGGCACCAATTTGTTCCATAGGCTACAAACCTTTTTTCACTCCATGTAAACACCGGAATCACTTTTGCAATTTACATTTTTTTAAATACGTACTTAAAACATTAAAACAACACAAATATTTTGTTTAAAAAAATTAATAAACACTATTTTCACCTTTTAAAATGCCTTTTTTTCATTAATTTGCAAATTTTATGTGCATCTGATTTAAGTTCTTAACGCCTGTCTTAGCAACTGACATTCTGTATGTCAAAGTCCGGGGGTCTATGGGGAAAAGAGCAAAAGATATAAACATCACTTGAAAGATAAAGCAAAAGATATAAACAACGTCTGAGTGCTTCTGTCAGTTTGGGGGTCTATGGATGAGTGAGTCAACTATACTTTTGGGTGCCATCGATTTGTATGGAATAATTTCAGATGAGCAGTCCATTATTATATGTCAGTGGTTGTACATAACAATTCTTAACCCCCCTTAATTTTTATTTTTTGTATCTAATGTTTCCTATAAATATAATCCGAAAATTATTCTGTTAGTTAGTTTTGTTTCTGAATTCTAGAGCCAATTGTCACTATCGACAGCACTGAAGATGCTGATATAGTGAATCAAGACATGGAATGCTCATTTTGATTAGCGACCCAAAAAACCTTTTGCACCTAATCTGAACGCAGAAAGTTTGAATATAGCAAAGACACCCTTTTTGGGGGTAGTTTTAGCTAATTTAAGGGTGAAATATTAATTTTTCATTAAAAAATCCCTAAAATTCGTTATCAGCGACCCAAAAAACCCCTATGGACCTAATCTGGTCGCAAAAAGTGCGAAAATAGCGAAAACACCCCTTTTCGGGGGTAGTTTTACGTAAATTAAGGGTTAAATATTAATGTAACCTAAAAAAATCATCAAGATTCTTAATTAGCGACCCAAAAAACCATTGGAAACCAATTCTTGGCCAAATCTATAGACTCAGAACGCGAATACATCAAAAATACCCCCTTTTGGGGGTAGTTTTTGCAAATTTAGGGGTGTTCCGCCCATTTCCGAACCAAATGACCCCGATTTTCGTGTTCAGCGACCCAAAAAACCTATACTAGAGCAAATCTGGTATTCGCAACTTTACCCACAAGGAAAATTGAGAATGCTTCCTATTGGTAGGAATAAGGAAGCCTTCCTGTTCGTTGCCCAGAGAAGGTATAGAGAATTTTTTGAATTTTATTTCCGCAAAAGCTTCATTCTTAGTCTTCCATCCAATGACATGGATGGATAAAAAGAATATGAACTAGAGCACGGAAGAGAATGCTTCCAAACTCGAGAATGCTTCCTCGGAAGGTTTCCAGCATTCATGATTGTATGTTTCCTTTTCCTTGTGGGTAAGTACAACCAAACCCGTATTTTGACTGGAGTATTAGCTGATGACTCGAACATGAAACTTATTTCCCTCCATAGCCTCAGCATAAAAACCCCCTCACCTATCGACATCGTGAACCGGCATCGGCTACGAATTTTCATATGCCCATAGTCACGGTATTCAGAAACAATGTAATGTAAAAGACTGTATACCGTATACGGTATTTTAGTGCTGATGTCACGTGGGGAACACTTACCATATAAAATCGAAGTTGTTGCTGTTGTTTCAGCATTACGGCTGACGTCACCAGGCGCCCATTTTTTACGGTATTCGAAGCTGCCGTCGCTTTTACATTACCTTCGTTTTCTGTATACCGTGCATAATAATGATAATCCCAGTGCGCATGAAGAATGGAAGTTGAAATGCTTGCGCTCCATTGCCTCCACCCCTTCGCCCATATCCCCCGCGTTGCGATGCGATTTCCTCAAAATTCACTCTCATAATATTTTTCAAAACGCGCCTAAAGAAGTATAACTTCAAAAAAATTTATAGATATATTTAAAAACTGCCCTGTAACCTGTAAAGGTAACCCGCAATTCGATAAAATAACAGTTAAAAAAGGCATGAATGGGATATGAAATTGGAGAAGTAGTCGTTATCGTACAAGGAAAGGAAATCACTATTCATTAATGGATCCTCCACGATCGATTTAAAGTATAAAAAAAGGACACAATCTTCTGTTCTGGACCCATCAATTAGTGCGAAACTCTATGTTCTTAGAATGATATATGACTTCAGTACCTTGAAAGCCGTCACTGTCCCACGTCGTGTCCGTGCTCCAAGTGGTCAAAAAAGGATCTAGAACATTATTGCTGGCACATTCAAGAAGAACAGGTAGAAAACGTTATTTTTTTTCGGCGTTTCCTCTTACCTTTGCCGGTGTATATTTCGAGCTATTTTATACTATAGGGGATTTCCTTGGAAATGTTATAATTTCGCCTGTGCCGTTCCTGCTCCTTAAATTGTATGCTATTTGGTGTCATTATGATATAAATTGGTATCCACCTACATCGACCTAAATCCAATGACCAAGAAATTAGGAACCAAACACATTCGAGTGGATCTTGAAGAGTCTCTTCAAAACTTCGATACTAAAAGGGACACAAAAATGCATTCTCGCCAGGAATTTCAGGTTTCGGTCCAGCAGAGGAAATCAGTAGCGGAATACCGATACAAAATAAATAAATTTCATTGATGTTTAATTATAATAAAAATAAATTGTAATTTTTATGAATGTTAACCGAAATTTATGAACATCTAGAATCATCACGATGTTATTAAAATTCCATGTTGACAAACAAGTTTCTTTTTTTGGTTGAAAAGTGCGACGACGACAGTGGCACCTTTTTCGGGATATAAAATTTATTGAAATGATCTGCAGTGTGTGTACAGCATACAGCATCGTTGCTGGTTGATAAAACAAATCCCTTTATTATTTTAATTATAATAACGTTAATATTTTAGTATTTAGATTGGTGGTGGGATAATAAAAAAAATGAAGAAAATTGTTTTACGATCGCGAGGCTTCATTAAATGTAGCCGAGGAGACGCATATGGGTGTTAAAAATATTGACAATGTTGAACCAAATAGCCGGGGCTGAGTGTAATTAATGTAAAGAATAATGCGTTTTTTATTTTATGAAACACTTTCGAAAGGATTTTATTAGCACCTCGCGAAGACCATCAGAAGGTTTTATTTCATAAAATGAAAAACGCATAAAACATGAATTAAATACTGAAATGTAATAAACTGGAACGAAACTATTTTTACGTTCGGCACACGTAATTAAGTTTGCCACCTCATTTATTAAATAAGCCTCTGTGGAAGTGATTAAAGCAAGGTTTGATTGTTATTTTGGGTATCGCAGATTTTGTGACGATTTTTATCCACTATTCTCAAATATGGCGCAAAGACTGAAGCGCCAAAGGTTACCCAATAAGCATTCAGATTTTGTAGAAATTTATATCCATAATAATCACACTTATTAAAAATGTCGTTAAATGGTTAAACTACTTACACTATCAGATTCTGATCTAGTTATCTTACTGGATAGCAGCAGGAAATCTAAATTAGCCGCTGCCTTATCTACATTATGCTATAGTAGCCTATTTATGCGAGAGATATTTCATAAATAAATTTTATAGCTAGCAGAGAACCATAGTACAGTTTCTAATTGGTCTAATCGTTTCCGTGAAGGCTGTGTGGGCATAAATGATCATGTTCTTAATGAAAACTGGCCAGGCGTCTAGAAGACTAAGCCTTACATAAGCCCATCATGTTCCATATTACAATATACACATGTATTATAATATAATAAAAATTGAACATGGTTATTTGAGGCATTAATCTTCTTTTCTTTCGATTTTTTTTTTTTGGTATTCAGAGTGATTTTTGAGTGCCCCAATAGTTATTTCAAGGTGGGGAGGTATATTTTTGTTATCACAACTGGCTACCTGGATTATCAACATTGCATTCTAAAGAGAACCTCAAGGAGTATAAACAGGCTTATCTCTGAGCTCTTCTTCTTCTTCTTATTTAAAGGCTCTACAACTGGGACCCTGACCTGGCTCCTCGCAATAAATGTGTCGTTCACTCTAAAAGCGGTGAAGCTTCACTAGAGATTGACCAGGCTTGAAGTCACATTCCGTCCCGCTACAAAACCAAAGCAACTCGAGACATCGGTAGTCTAGGGGCCTCGGTAGTCTAGGGAGTAAGGTGCCTGGCAACCACCTCAGAGGTCACAGGTTCGAGTCCCGGCATTACCACGGCCCGTCGCCTTTCCCACTTTCCTGATTCCTCCTCTCATAGCCTTTTCCAGTCTTTCATTGCTTCATCAAGCGCATGTCATCGGTTGGTTGATGAGATTCAATTCGTTTCAGAAAGCATAACACTCCAGCGAGTTGTTTTTCGATGCCGTGATGTCAGATTTGCGACAGTAATGGTTGGGAGTAGGTGGAATAAAATATCGCGGCTTGGTTGTGGCAGTTCCGTCCTTCCGACTAGAGCTGCTGCTCGACGTTGCACTTTATACGAAAAAGGAGATTGTGGACAGTATAAAGGGGACTTCCCTGAGCCTTAAGTCTTTAAAAAAAAAAAAAAATTCCAAAAGTGCACAATAATTGCTCCTTATTTTTGTTTTTTTATATGGAAGACTAGACACTCAGGAATAGCCCCTTTATACTGTCGACAATCTGTTTTCTTCGTATAGTGATCTTCTGGTGCCGCTCCACCCCCACAGCGAAAGATACGACAAAATGAGACAAATCAACCGCCTATATTCTAAAATACGGAGCCACAACACTCTTATATTGAACAACACAGATGTTGCTCGTTCCGTAATAATTTATTTTTCCGGGTGAGGTTATTAGCCTCACGCCGAACTTACTTGGTAGGGACTAGCCCAATAATATCTGCCTATCCTCTCTCATAGGATAGTTACCACTAGGAGGTTATGATCGCACTTCCATCAGTCCGAAATAGTTACGGCACGTGCATGTTATGCTACATGTAATTCCCCCTACTCCAGAAGAAAAAAGAAGCACCTCTTACAAACTTATTTTATAATAGTGTCCTATCCAACACTAGTGTTTACTATCTATCCACAGCTTGATTCGTGGCAAATGGCTAATACATTTTTCCCTTTTTATTGAAGAATACGTAACTATAAATTTGTTTGAATGTGTAATTTTTGAGACAACATGCCTATTCAGGAATCCTCCTAGTCACTCTACGTTTTCTTTTCGATCGTATCTAATCTGCGTGGTTGACATTTTATTATGCTTGGCTGATTATGAAGAGCAATTTTTATGTTAATGATAGTCTGATTTTCACGTATTACTACAACACAAGTCAAGATAACTGACATTTTGAATATCTTCTTGCCCCTCATTTATTCCACTCACTTTTTCTGCTTAAATGCTACCCTCAAATTCGGCTAGAGCCCTTCCATTTTAAGGGCATTTTTGCAGGTCAGTGTTACTTGGCTCGTACGCTGCAGCATTCGACAAGCCACGTGTTTGGCTGACGGTTGCCGGCTGTAAAATGGAAGCTACTGGGCTACTATTCTACTTTCTGGCGTTGGCATAACCGCCGTAAAAAACTTTGCATATGATTTGACCATATCTTAAGGCCCCCAATCACATACAGGTCGCCGGCCGGAAGTGGCCTGAAAGTTTTGGCATCGAGGAGTATCACCACACACTCACCGGCCGCCAACGGGATGGCTTGCAGTCAAAGCCTTCTATATTTACAAGCCATGCTGCATGTATGTGTTTGTGGTTGTATGAAGTCCCAACCAAAATTCGTGAAGTGTCAAAATCCCATTAGAATCAAAGGGAAAGAAGTTTTCGTGCCGCGGAAAGTGCTGTTGCGAGTGTGGTTTTGTGAAAAATAAAAGTTATTTCATCAAAATCAAAAACGTGAAACAGTGCAAAAATTAAAATAAAATGTGTGTCTTACGTTAATAATTTAAATATAAATGTTAAAAATAGGATTTGCGGGTTTTATGTTGGTTATGGTGGAACAACATGTCAAAATCCCGAGGAAAACAAGTGATTCGCGCCGCGGAAAGTCTTTTATTAATGAAAGCGCCGTGATTTTTTGTTAAAAATAAGTTTTTTTTATAAAAATAACACGTACATAATATCAGTTTGGCGCGATTTTTGTAGTTAAGCGAAATGTTACTTGAAATTGTTCTTTGGGGCCATGGTGTCACATGACGGATCAGCCAGTTTTCGTTGCAACCAGTTCCAGTTTTAGAGGAATATAAGCAAATGAAGATAAGTTGAAACGAATAGTTTATATAGTTTAATATTATATATATATAGTTTAATATTTATATAAATTTATTTTTAGCGGTAGTTTCCTCCACTTACGGCTTTTGCTTGGTGTGACGGCTTGACGGCATGATATTTGAAATAATATCCATTAAGGAAGAAAGTCAGGGATACAATTATACTTATTTTTTACATTATTAACGCAACTTTGTAATATGTAGTAAATAAATGTTGCAATTAATGACCATAATTTTTGTTTTTAATTGGTTAAAGAAGCTTAATTGATTCCCAATAAACCAACATAACCGCACTCCACACAGTTTGACAGCTAAATTGAAGTCCTATTATGCTTTCATTGTGAGTGTGAGATTTCTTTGTGCATGGCTTGTAAATATAGAAGGCTTTGCTTGCAGTCCAAGAAAACTCACAAAAATCTTTATGTGTGCAGGCATTTATGGTCAGTACGTGCCTGAAGATTTGAACTTCTATTCAGTCTCAAGGCGTGTATTTACAAGCCAGGCCCGAATTAGGCGCGGAAACAATCCAAACTCGCGTTCGCGCATGTTCGCGGGTACTCATGGCGTGAGGCTGGAGCCATGAACAGTTTTGCACTTGACAACCAGTTATGCTAAGATGTCATCTTTGCCTATGCATCTGTAGGGTGTATCATGTGGTCACTTGCATACCAAGCCTTGTCAGGCTGATACCTGAAGTCCTCATCCCTCAGTCAGACTGAGTAATGCATGGCCTTCATCGGGTCATGCCGGCCAACCTGGCCTTAAAGGCCACGGTCTGTAAGTGAATGGGGGTATTTAGTAGAAAAAAATGTTTTACCTAATTTAATCAAGTTTTCTCGGTATTTTACCCTGTTTCTAGAGGAAAAGATATTACGTAACATTTGCCGAGACCCCCCCCTCCCTCTCCAAAGTGAAATTGGGTGAGATTCGGCTAGACCCCCTCCTTCCCTAAACGACTCACGTAATTAGTGAACTCCCCCTTAGCATCTACACCACCACTTGTGATTTCGCCTATGTATTTACCACTGATTTAGCCTTCACATGAAAGTGATAAAATAAACTTGAATTAGATTTCAAGGTCCAGCGACCACTGAGCGGAGGAAAGTTTAAGGAAGGTGCGGACCCGAAGTTATTGTGATCTTTCCATGCACTGAGCGATCACCTTAGGTATTAAAGGTGAAACAGCTAGCTTTTGTCAACCTAGTACAGCGTTTAATACAGTAAAGAAGAAGAAACTAAAGTAATATAAATATGAAATAAACAACAAAGGAGATGAATAGTATATTACTTTTCTCATTAAATTCATCTCCTTATATCCTCTATTTAATCAATGCCGCTTCAAAATTCTTCGAGAGTGGCTTTATTCATAGTTATGTAAGCAAACAAATTTAATATGATTTCCACCAACTAAGTGCCATATTTTCGTAGAGCAACAAAGTTTGTAGTTTCAAAATTTTTAACTGCCATTTACGGCTCTCTACATGTTAATCAACAAACTCAGGTCCTAAACCAGTTATAAACTTTTAAAAACAACCAAAACCATCTGAAATCGTTATCAGCAATTCTCTAAAACAACAAAGTTGATTAAGCACAACTCGATCCCATACATTTTAACCATAACCAATTAACATAGTACATCCAACGTTTACTGCCCTTAAAAGCAGTTATTAGCATTTCTTGTAAACACGCGACGAAATCCACAAAGCCCCAAGAGTCCAGATCTGCGCTTCTTTTATATCTAACATATCTTACCCCATTAAGACAAAAACGGAGATGAATCTCGGAGTCGGGTCAAGATTAGTTGCGCTTTTCAAAAAGTATCAGCTATGGCTCGACTATGGTCGAAAGTCTTCTTCCATTTCGAGGATTTTTCGGTTCTATCACCTGAGCGAGCATAATACAGGAGAGACGCAAAAACGCAAAGCTAAGCTAGGCACGCAATCGCAATTTCGGTTGACCGTGTTTGTTTTTGGACATGACTTAATGCTGTCACGGGCTCTGTCATTAACCAGATGCAGCCGCGTTTAAATCATTAGTTTAAAAAAAAACAGGCCGGAGCCAAGGTGCCCATTTTGGGCCACTAGTGATTTGCATAAATCTGCGCGGATTCTCATTCAGCAAAACACAGTTTGGGGGCTTGATACAAATTTTGCAGTTCGCACCACAAATGGGTGCTATCAGATGAGATAAAGGTGAGAGATTTAACATCTCCGCTGCGAGATGCGAGATTGCTTGTAATTTTAGGGTTAAAACGCCTGTTTTGAGAGCCTTCTGTCTGGCCTTTGGCTATTTGAATAGGTGCTAATTTATCGATCCGCTAAGAGTGCCCGAAATATCCTTTAGGTTATTGATTTCCCCGAACGGGAACCTTAAGAGATGCTATCGTTATATGATAAATGGGTCTCTCATCTGCATGCAATGCTGGAATATTTTGTACGCTGCTGATGCTGTGGGAAAGTGGTCCCACTCAATGGGGCTCCTTTCATTTCTTACACACAATTACCGAATGTGCATCGACAGTTTATAAACCTGCAATTAGATGAATTTAAATACCACTGAGTTAAAAATTGATTAATGATACCTGGACTAATTTATTCCGAAATTTCTGGCCTCAATTCGGGGCCCTTAAACAAACATCCTTTAATGGTTTTTTAATTAACAGCAGAGAGTCACGCGCCTTTAGCTTCATTCATTCATTCACTTCTTGGGAGCCAGCCAGCATCAACAAATTGATTTGGTCCAGTCGCATTCTGGTGCACATCGTCTGACCGGCACTCATTCATAAATGACCACTTGTCTGCCCCTTAATGGTCGGTCTACCGCTAAAAGTGCAATAACTGTCAGAGATTGCTCCAATTTGGGAAACTTGGGTAAATGAGAATCTTCGGTTACAAATTACGTACAAATACCAACGAGTAAAAAAAATATATTATCAAAAAAAAAAATATACGTAAGTCCTGTTCCTGAAGGACTTACGTTCAACAAAGCAAACAAAAACCTGGATATGTTCTCCGTCATTGGTAATTATGACCCTCCTCTAATTGCAAGGTTGAGCCCAGCACAGTTCAAATCTTTTCATTTTAATTACGCAGTCAAAGACTTGATTGATTGGTCTCGGTGAGAGCAAGTGTAGAAATGCTCAGGTGATATCCGAGTATGCCAACCGGACGACTACCTTTGGGAGGAAATATGAATATTGGTGGGAAGACTCCCTTTTGAAGTGCCGCTTGACACGCGAAATCTTTTAGCGGGAATTAGGTTGTATGCGCTGAAAAATTACTACTCATTGTCCGATTTAGGAGAAATTTGGAAGTGGATAGGAGTATGAGATAGAAAATTGGATCCTTTACACCTGGAAATTTTAGATTCGGGAATGGAGGAAGAATGATGTCTTACTTATTTTTATTGATATGGAGAGAGTCCTTCTTTTCTGGGATTTGGATTGCTCCCGAAATATAACTAAAAATAAGCGAACAGTTTTGTGTAAATGGTAGCAGGTATACCCGATTGAAAAAATTGATTCAAACAACCAAACTACGAAGAGCTTTAATTGGGTATTGTTTCTTTCCCATTGGTCAACTTTGCATCTGGTTTCGTATAACTCTTTGAAACTTATCGATAAATAATCCCATTGGAAAATAATTATAAACAGTAGTGCAGTCCTAACGTCCTTTCATTACAAAGCACCATGGACCAAAAGATAACCTCAAGGAGGAGTTACATCACCTACTCTGAGGTGGTTCGTTTTGGATGAACTCCAAGAGCTAATTGCTACGAAAATCTCTAGATCAGAGCTGCTAAAAAGCATCGAATGCGTAATTATTCCTAGTCGCCGGCCTGTCTGATATGTACATTTCTTCGATGCCCGTCCAACACATCTTGCGAGAAAAACCGTGTGACAGAGGGCCTAAGCAATCGGACTTGATCACGGATATATGAATGGAGCAAAATACTTATCGAACAACTAAAAAGAAGCCATCTATAAGCAAGGGGGTAGGGTACTATAGCTGGTTTCATTACGTTCTATGGAATATAAAACATTCACAACCTCCACGAAAAATAACCTGGAACCGTGTCTGAAAAAGTTTATTAGATATATGAATACCAATCCGGCTTCTGGAGAGGAATGCCAACCACCGACCAGCTCTTCAAAGTAAAACAACTATTAGAAAAATGCTGGGAAACCAGATCTTTGTGGACGGGCATACGACTCCATCCAGAAAAAGAAAGTACTTCAAATCCTGCTCGACTTACGTGTACCAGATATATGTACTACAGTCTTCGCCCGAACATAACGCCTAGGCATTATATTCGGGAAAGTTTCTTTTTTCTTTGTTTTAAAACTTTGGGTTTCTGTTCGAATAGAACGCCTAATAAAATAGAACGCCTAGGCAGTATATTTGAATATGAAAATTTTTATTCTGTAATTCGTTTCAAGAAAAACTTAACCTTCACATAAATAGCCCTGGTAGCCCTAATAAGACATCCCACCGGCTTAGCCAGTTAACAACAGGGTACATTCAGCTCAGCCGGCAGTGTACGGAGAATTCTCCTTATCTAAAATTGTAAAAGTTCGGTTGCCTACCAAATTTCTGAGTAATGAGTCGTCAAAGCCAAAATTTTGGTTTTTTTAACTTTAACGCATGTACTCTTTCCAAAATTAGAAAGCTTGGAATATTTCTTATGAATAATGTGCAAACAATTTTTATGTTACGGCCCACGTAAGGGTATTTTGCCGATCTAGCCGGTCAAAATTATTTATTTAGCTTATATTATTCCTTACAACTTCTTAATTGATTTTATGCTAGTAAAGTTGTTTTTTAACGAATAATCACTTAAAATTTTGGTAAGAAAATGTAATAAAACTTCATTTGTGTAATTTATGATTTGATATTTATTTTCTCTGAAAACACAATTATGTACTTTTTTGCACCAAGGATGATGATGAGTGATATGTTTCTTTATCGTTCTGCTCGCTCTTTGGGTCTTCAAAGACCCTTTCCAAATCTGATTCTGAATCTTTTTCAAAGTCAAGTACAGCGGGAATCATCAAAGCAACTGCATCTTTCGTGAACGGCAATGTCTTTTTTTGGGAGTTGGTCTCATGCCAGTAATAGTCCATGGAAATGGTTTTTTAACATTGCCAAAATGCAGGACAAGCTTTTAGTTTTGGGTTGTGCTGCGAGGTTCGATGTGAGTTTAAATTTGAGTTTCCGGGATCCCACCCCCCCCCCCCCCATTTAGCCGCCATCTTCGAAAAGGTGGGGCAAATGGGATTTCCACTATATCTCCGTAACATTACACCTTACAAAAAATTTGTTGGGGATATCCTAGCCCCTACACAACCCAAAAATAAAACCTTGTCCTGCATTTTTGCAATGTTAAAGTACCATTTCCATGGACTATAATCAGTGAATTAGAACTGAGTAAAAGCCTATTAATAATGTCCATCATTGTGTTTCCAAATCCAGTTTCGGTACATCCACTATTAGCCCTGTTTCACTCTTAAATTTTTCTTGGATAGCTTTTTTCCTCTCCTTTACAATATCTTTGTCAGCAGAAGATCTTAATTTCCACTTTTTTCACTGTGAGTTTAGATGACAGGTGCAGTATGATCAGAGATCAGCAGAGGAATTCTGGCGTGCAAACTAGATAATCCAAAAGAAAGTGTATCCCCCCCCCCCCCCCCCAATAACTCTTTTGATATTTATGTAGCATCTCATTGTTGACGTAATTTTTGTAGCGGCATTACACACTTTTGCGTCTATCATTAAAAGTATCATTGTATGCTTTACGGAATACAACTTTCCTTCCAGTAAAAATGTTGTATTTTGTAAAGTGTTGATGGCATTTTTCACATACTCAATTTCTTCTTGGGTTATATCCACATTTCTTTTGCGAATCTGATTCGAATAGGTCGACAATATCGTGGTGATGATGGGGTTGGATTTTTCCATAGTGTTTTCTATTTTTTTTTGTACAATATATTAGTCGAAGTGATACAAAACTACTTTCAAAAATATGAGAATCTATGGCTTTATTTTCCATCTTCTGCTTAAATTGTGCCTGGTGTGATTCATCGAAGCCCCACTTGCTAATTAGTTCTAAGGGGTCGCATTAATCTGTTCTGGGGTCACATAAAACATTCTTTAAGTATGTACATAATATTGTTGCAGTAAGCAAATCTTGCAGATTAATTCAAACTATTTAAAAAGGTTTTTTCAAAGAGGAATAAAGCATGTCTTATCATTAAAAAACGCAGTGAAAAGTTTCAATAGTGTGTGTTCTTACCTGCTTTATCCAAATCCATTACAATATTCTTAAACAAGCCAGTGATCACAAAAATATGTACTTTTTAAGTAATACTGCCGCACTTAGAAAGTCGAGAAAAATACGAACACTTCAAGCGATGACAATTGTTCTCTATCCATTTTAAAACAAAAATAACCAATTTATTTCTGCCCGCAATAAAATTTTAGAAATTGATTTTTGACCGGCTAGATTGGTAAAATACCCCTATGCACGGCCTTTACTTTTGACGATATTAGCAAATTTTGGTGTTAAAATTGTATTTATTTGGTACATTTTTAGAACTTTTTCTCATGTCGAAAAATAATGGTATATAAAGCATGACTTTTTCTGTAAAAATTTTACCCAAAAAGCGAAAATGTTTCCGTAAATTCTGTTTCAATTTTTTGCAATACAACGCCTAAGAGTTATGTTCGAATAAAACGCTCACTAGGCGTACTACTCGCACAGAACGCCCAGGCGCTATGTTCGGGCGAAGACTGTAGTACGTCTGATACAATAAACCTACCTCGGCACAAATGGCCGACTAAGAGCTCAGAGCATTCAAACAAAGAGATGGCCTAGCGCCTATGCTATTCAACCTATCTTTGGAAGCACTCATTAGAAAGACCTCAGTATAAGAATTGTCAGATATCAGATATCAGTATGAGAATTGTCGACTGCATACGAGTCGACTGTTTGCAACTGGTCTCGTGTGACGGTCAGAAGTAATTTCAGTTGCATGGTTGCAGTTATTCTGAGCTACATGTCATTTGCCAAATCTACCTGACTAAAAACTATGTAGGCACAGAACACCGATTGATCCAAAATCCGTAGCGCTCGTGTGTGGACAAAGTTTTGTTTGAAACTGGGATTGCAAATCTGCTGACTGGTGTGCATAGGGCCTTAGTGACGTTCGCAAAATTCAATAGACTTTGCTCACTTGAACACGATGAGTCCATGCCAGAAGACAGAACAGCAAAGGAGGTCTTCTCACTAGCATAATCGAAAAAGAAAGAGAGGAAAAAATGGAAGAATGCGTTTGTACCAGATGCAGAGACATTTCTCCACATATCGAACTGGAGAACGTTAGCCAGAAAACGAGAAGACTGGAGGAAAAAATTAGAGGAGGCCTAGGCTCGAGTTGGGTTGTAGCACGATTGGAAGAAGACGTTCGGACTATGTAAAATAGACCTAACGATGAAATTATTTTTGGACTATCTCACAAAGCCGTCAAATAATTACTAAAACGCAGCAACGAGAGCGTAACGACATTAGCTGGCTTAAATATCGGAATTAACACCTATGGAAGATCGGAAGAGAGAAGTACATCAACTGCATAATCAAACGAATCTAAGTGGCAAATTGTTAGGCAATCTGCCGAACTTGTTGAAGTACGTTGATGTACAAATCTGCAATGATAGGCCCTCTTACTGCAGCAGTAGGCTTTGGACTCGATACTTCGCAGAAAGAAGGAGAGGAAAAATTGAACACTCAGAAAAATTTTTCGAACTCTATAATTAAGTATGGTGGGGTATATTGAAGCATATGCTGAAATTCTTGATTCAACTATCGTGATCTTACCTTTTGTCAATGTATCAAGCATGGTATTCTTGTTTATAGTATCTTTTTCTTAAATTATGTGTTATATGCTTATTTCTACCAAGCACAGTAATATTCAACTTAAGTACGACCCTGTGCAGGTTCTGAGAACTTTTAAACATTACAGGTTAAGAATGGTGCATGCTAATTCTCAGTACTTTGTTACATTTACGTAGCTTGACTTGCTCTTTTTAAGCATTTTTATAGTTGAGTTAAGGAACTCATACTTACTCTAAGCATGGTGCTATTGAATGCATACTTAAAGTGCGCATTTTATTATAGTCTCAGTCCAATCTTGAATGCTGAATGCGCGTTGAAGTTTATATTGAACGTTAAAAGTGAAAAAGTTAGGAAAAAGTTTTGTTTTCGTGGTAAGTTATGAAATTGCTTAAAATTCATTAATATCTTTAAATACATTAATTATGAACCATAGTTTACTTCTAATTCTAATTATCTAGAGCAAAAGAAATACCCCGAATAGTTTGGAGTTGTCCCAAAGTTCTACTAACATATTATAACAGCAAATTAAAACTAAAGGGAATAATTAAAAATACCCGTCAAAAAGAGGCAACAAGCTTGCAAATTTCCAACCATAATACATTTAAAAACAAGGATAAAAGGATAAGTTTAATGCTAGGTTCTTAAAGCTGGATCCGCTGCAATTTTAAATAAAATATATCAAATTTTAGAGAACGAAGAATATCAAATAATCAAGACATGGCTTCTTTATAACCATGATAATGAAGAAGAACCTAGGGGAAGATATAAAAGAACCGTTTTCGACCGCTTAGCATAATTTAAGAATGCTAATCTAGGTTCTATATTCAGGGAATGGCCCATACTAAAAGCAAGCCATTTCCATATTTTTGTATAATATTACAACTCTTCATTACAGTAATTAAAATCCAATCGCGATCTCTTTTTCAGGTTGATATTAATTTTGAAGCATTCTATCCAGGCAAGAAGGACATATCTTACTTCACAAAGGGGAAAACTTTACTTCAAAAATAGATGAAATTTTGAGAAGTGGCAACTGTGTAACGCAATATTCCTTGCTTGAAAAGGGAAATAAATCCAATGATGGTAAGTTTTTGCAAATAAATAACTACTGCTATATTAGATGCCAACAACTCGATCATCAAGCCTACTGTGATAATGGGTCGTATTCATAAAAACGAAGGATATGCTCCCAAGCATAAGGTAGAAGTATAAGGTTATGATTTAAAGTAAAAGGTAGAAGTATAAGCATTTCCTTCTTTCCGTATTCATAATGATTACCTTATACTTGTGAGGATATCCTCCAAGCACAAGTAAAAGGTTTTTTTTTAGTTAGTAACCGGGTTCATGTTTTTTTAGGGATATTCATTTGTTTGTTGTTAAAAGTCAAATAATTTTAATTGAATTCGTCCTTTCATTTTGTCATTTCGTGGTTAGTTGTACCTTTTCGTACCTTAGATGTATTCCTCAAGCAGTGAAAGTGATACTGAAGGTGTAAACGCTAGGAATGAGCTTCAGTTTATAGCAGAAGGAGTTGCCGCTGCTCCTGTTATTTTGGAAAAATCGCAAGTACCAAAAATAAAACGAAGGAAGGACGAAGCAATTGGGTTCCTTACGAATAATTATGAGGCAACATTTGGAAAACCACTTGATGCTAAAGGCTTATTAAAAAAAATTAATAATATGAAAACCAGATTGAGGAAGAAAACGGACTTAAAAAAGACTGGAAATAAATCAATCAAATTATTGGATTGGGAAAAGCGTTTATTAAAGGCTATGGAAGGTGATAGTAGTCCTACAATTGGAAGAATCGAAGGAGCCTTGCAGATTGGTGCTTCCGAAGATGACTCTGCTGAGCAAAGAGGGATTGGACCAAATATACGCTTAAGAGGGAGTAAAGCATCTCCCTCTTGCTCCTCTGAGCAATCATGTGGTGGTGATATTCAACCATTTAAGTTGCCACAAAAAAAGAAATTAGCGACAGAAAACTATGAAACAGAAGAAACGAAAGGACTGACTACAACAGAACTCCAACGCTTAGTTCTTTTGCAGCAGTATCGTACGAGTATAGTACAAAGGGAATATTATGAAAAAAAATTGCAAATGATGCAGCGTGAAGAATCTACAACAAAAACTGTTTGTGATGGAAGTAAAACGTACTTTACTTTATAAGCGAACAAAACGTGTTATTTGATTTTACCAAAATGTGTTAGGTATTTGGATTGAAAATATTTTTTTTAGACAAAACGGAATTTTATTTTATTTATTAACAATAATTAGACATGTAAACTTAATTGTTATTAAAATTGTTTATTACTATACTCAAGTTTTTTCTGATTTCTTGTCCTTGATGACGAAGAGGTATTTCATCATTATTATTGTCATAATTTTCTTCATCTTCTTCTGGTTCTTCAGCTGGTTCGAAGTCCGGATCGCCTAAAGTTTTTGCAACGTTATGGAGTACGGCACAAGCAACTATTATTTTTGGAGCATTTTCCAATTTAACGCGACAAACATATTGTAAGATGGGAAACCGGCGTTTCAGTTGGCCAAAACATCGTTCAATTACAACTCTTTCTTTTTTCAAGAGCTTGTTATAATTTTGCTCAACACCAGGAGCAGGATTTCTGAAAGGGGTCATGAGACATGGCTCTATTCCATAGCCATCATCACCAAGTAATACAACATTCGCCTTTTTCCTTAACTGTATGCATACTTGCGAATTTCTCCATATCCTCGAGTCGTGCACGGATCCAGGCCAACTAACGTCAAGACTAGTGAACATTTCCTTGGCATTACAAGTAGCTTGAACGTTGAGACTAGGCTTACCTTTCCGGTTAATGTACTCATCACCATGGACATTGGGTTTCTGTACCCCTATGTGGGTGCAATCGACTACGCCAATAGCTGTCGGAAATTTATACTTCCTTTGCCACAGCAGTTTTGCCTCCATTATTTCTCTGTTGGTAGTTGGAAACTTTATCCATTCACTAGCATGCGTAATTATGCTGTCAACTACTGCATTTACAGTCCGAGATACCGTAGCTTGACTAACACCAAGCTCTTGACCGATACCTTTTTGATAGCCAGGATCACTCAGATAACGCAGACACACCTTCATTTTATGGACAGATGACAACGCACCTCCCCGGGTTTCTTCATTTGTCACTAAAAATCTTTCTGCAAGCCACTGTAAATTTTCTTCTTCAAACCGGTATAATGCCTTAAAATCAGGAACTAGTGTAGGTAAGCGGGGCTTGTAATGTTTAACATTCCTCACGTGAACCACATCTGCCATGGCACTGAAAATCAGATAACACAACCGTTCACCACTGAACTAAGTCTACTACTGACCAAAATCAGCTTTTTTGAAGGATATGCTTTTCACTTAAAGTACAGGGTCAAGTTTATGAATACTCTTTTACTTTTATGTGAGTATAAGGATATGCTTTTACTCTACAAGAATAAGGTTTTGCTTCAAATTATTATGAATACAAGCAGAAGGATTTCCTTAATAATTTGCAAGTAAAAGCATATCCTTTTTTTTATGAATACGACCCATTGATTTGCCTTTTTCACCAAGTTTTAGAAATACGGATTTAGTTTTTGTTTATCTTGAATATTTTTCTTTGTTTTAAATAAAAATTGAATCCTAATAAATAAAGTACTCCTACAATGTGTTAATTATTGTGAAATTTTGTTGAGACAAATGTGCAGTTATTGGGAATCAATTTGAAAATATGTCTGTTTATTAGGGTGCCCACCCTCAAATTGGGAATCTTAAACGGAAGCTTTTAGCATTTTCATTCTTTTTTCAGCACATACATATATGTAGGTACTATTTTCAAGAATTAATACGATCAATTTAAAGCTTCCTAAGCTTTAAAAGGAAGTAGAGTATTCAAAACTGTTCAATGCTCGTTTCAATCACCGCAGAAGCTTAAATTAAGCAAAGTATTTTAAGTATATATTACTATATTGTAGTAATTCTAGTCATCGTACATGCTTAACTTAAGTATATATTTCAAGAATTTGTTGCTCCGTATAAGAACGACTCATTTTTACTTCAAGCATATGTTAAATGCTAAGAATTAGAATGGATTAAACTTAAACCAAAAACTCGTTGTGCTTGACTGAAAATCATTATCGTGTATGCTTAGATTAAACCCCGTTTTTGCTTAATTTTAGCAATTATTTTTCTGAGTGAAACGACACTGTTTTTTGTTACCTGTACTGTTCTTAAGTTGTTCGAAAAAATTTTCTGGTTTGTTGTAAGGTAACGTCTAACAAAAACACCACATAAGTCCTTTTATTCACAACAAGGAAGTGATAACAGAAAGCAAACCCAAGGCCGACCTATTAGCTTCTCTGTTCGCCGCAAATTCTTCTTTACCCGATGCTGCTATGTCACCCCCCACTCTCGAGAATACCACCCACTCAATGGACGGAGTTCACTTCAGGACTCGCGAGGTGTTTAGGTGTCTCAAGGAACTCGACGCCAATAAATCCACTGGTCCCGACAAAATCCCCCCTATGGTACTTAAAAAATGTGCCTCACCTTTGGCTAAACCTCTGCGCAAACTTTTTGCCCTGTCTTACTTCTCCGGAGTGTATCCCGACTCTTGGAAACTAGCTCATGTTCAGCCAATCCCAAAAAAAGGTGAAGCCAGCGACCCCTTAAACTACCGCCCAATAGCAATTACTTCTGTTCTCTCCAAAATCATGGAGACAATAATCAATAAAAAGCTGATGAAATATCTAGAATCCAACCAAATTATACACGACAGGCAATACGGCTTCAGATCTAAACGGTCTACTGGCGATCTGCTTGTGTGTTTAACCGAGCGTATCAACCAAAGCATTCACAGTTTTGGTGAGTCTAGCCTAGTTGCTCTAGATATATCAAAGGCTTTTGACAGAGTATGGCACCCAGCTCTGTTGAATAAACTCCAAGCTATTGGTATACACTTAGTTCTAAAGAACTGGATTAAGAGCTTTCTTTCAGGCCGTTCAATCAAGGTAGTATTGGATGGCGTCGAATCCAACCCCCACGCCATCTCGGCAGGAGTTCCCCAGGGGTCAATTCTCTCACCCGCACTTTTTCTAATCTTCATTAATGATCTGCTCTCAATCCCCTCCAACCCACTTCACTGCTTCGCTGATGACGGTACTCTGAATTTCTCTTACTCCTTCGACAATATTAGACAAGCACGTGCCAGACCTTGTCTTTACCACCGTCAACTGATGTCGGCTTCGATCAACCGGGATATCGAATCGATTCTTCACTGGGGCGAAATGAACCGCGTCGCATTCAATGCCACAAAAACGAAGCACTGTCTGATCTCCAACAAAAATTGTACCGACCTTCCTCCTGTCTCGGTGGATGGAGAGAATCTAACGGCTGACTCAACTCTCAACATCCTAGGGGTAACTTTAACGGAGCATCTGCGATGGAACGATCACATATTCCAAATCGCCAAACAAGCCTTCCAATGCCTTGGATTTCTCAAGAGATGCAAGTTCCTCCTCCAGCCAGCCGCATTGGCTACAATATACAAATCCTACATTCGGCCGCGCCTCGAATACAACTCACATATCTGGGCAGGCGCCCCAAAAACCACCTTGGCTTGTCTCGACAAGGTGCAAAATCGTGCCCTCAAACTCATTGGTAATGGCCCCTTTCGCGCCTCCATAGACACCTTGAGCCACCGTAGGAATGTAGCAGCCCTCTCCATACTTTATCGCTATTACCATGGCGACTGTTCCACCGACATTCAGGACCTCCTGCCTGCACGGCAATACTTTTCCCGCAACACAAGACTAGCCAGCTCGGCTCACCCCCATACCCTACAGCCCCCTCGTTCACGCACAATACGGTTTAGAAGTTCGTTTATGAATAGAACAACTCGATTGTGGAATGATCTCCCGCAGTCAGTATTTCCGAACTCGTACAACATCTTAGAGTTCAAACGTGAGGTTCATCGTCATTTTCTTCTACACCCTCCAGACCCCCTCTAACCTTTCCTATTCTCCTCTATTCTTCAAACCAAGCTACTACTAGACATTGCACCATGAACTGAACGACATGACGGACTGGTAGTACAAAGGGTTACACCTAAGCTTGGTTTTTTCATAAAAAAAAAAAAGGATAAGATGATTGAAAATCGTTATTTAAACTACCATTTTAGTTGATGTTAATGAAATGCACAGGGGGCGGTTTCGTTTCGAATTAATTAAATTTTTTGTAAAAGGAGCACCACAAACAGGTTGCAGAAGACCCCGTTCGCACATCGATCTTGTCCTCGAATTTTTTACCAAAAAACTTAACTGGATTTTCCATTGACGTAAATGCATCTCAATATAATAAATAAACCAATATTGAACATGGGAGAGCTGTACGTTAGTAGAAAGGAAGCAAGTCCTGTTGTTGGGTGCCAACCTTATGCACCGAAGATCAAACACAGTAAGATAAAGTATTTAAAAATAGGAGATTATTCTGGATACTTGATGATCTATATAACAAATATTTGCCGGAACAGTCACCAGCTCATGTCCACTTCTTCCTTTAATCTTCTTCAATCACGAGTCTAGCTCGTTATAAGTTTTCTATCCAAAACCTCACCTGATTAGAGTTTTGAAATAGTTAGACTAAATCGTATCATTATAATTTTGGAAGTAAGTTGTGACCAAGAATTCGACGGAGCTAGCACTCCATTAGTTACTATTAAAGAATAGACGAAGAGCTTCTAGCTCACCAATCTCGCTCTGTACCAATTTTTCTCACTCCCCAAACTTTATTAATTCAAAATATAACAAAAGAAGTGAAAACTCTCCATCATTTAGCATAAAAACAAAAATCGTCATCAGAAGAAACAAATGAAAACATCTCGATCGAAAGGTAAGAAAATTCTTACAGAAGAAGGGCAGGTGTAGCACTTGCGCAGTTGCACTCACCATCCACACGACACCATCCACCGCCACACAGCACCGGCCTAAGCCAAAGAGAAGACGACGACGGCCGGCGCGGTACCCAATTCCCGCAATACAGATGTCCGCACACCTCGCTAAGTACCAGCACAAGTCTTGGCGCATTGCGCAGGGGCATATGATGGCGGAGTCGACATCGACGACACTACAAAAAAAAAAAAAAACACAGAGGGACGACTAAGTGCTGGCCAAGCCGGGAATTAACGTGATTAAAAAAATTAACGCAAATTGCGGCTGTCTGTTCCGCGGGAGAGGGACTCCGCCAAGTTAGTTAGTTACTGGAAGAAAGGTAACCTGGCCCCGGCTCAGTACCTGACAGCCGGGCGAGATGGTCAAGGGAGTCGCGTCTCAGGTGAAACACTTCTTCCTTGTTCATGTTCTTTTGAAAGTTGTAAAATTCGGCGAAAATTTACTGCTGCTAATAATTGTACTCAGAAGTCTCGAAGGAGGAGTGTTCCTGATTTCGATGATTTTTTTTTTTGGTTTCTTGGGGATTTCTGGAAGTTCTTGATGAGTGGTGCGCGAACTTGATTCCTGACTGGAAGGTGCTGTGTAAAGGGATACTGAGTGGTGGCTATTCATTACTATCCTTTCTGGAAGATATATGAATCCTTGTTCTGATTTAGGCTTGAAGGAAAGATCTGGATTAAGTTGTATTGGCTGGACATGCTTCCTGGTTATACCATTCAGGATTCCTTTACGGTTTATTTATTATGGCAAACTTTACTTAACATTTCTTTAGTATTATACTTAAGTTTTCAAAACCAATATTCAAATAACGAATTCTAACTTGCTGCGCCATCTACTGATCAATAGCAGCAACAGCGCGAGTTGGCTCCAAAAAGTATGCAAAGTCTTGTTTGGTATCAAATTTTTTTGGATTGTACTGTACTAGAAATCACTGATGCTAACGTAGTACATAATAAACCAATTTATTACAATATTTCCAATTCAGATTATCGGTGGGCTTTGTTTATAAAAATAATGATTAAATTAAAAACAATTTGAGTGCGTCGACCTTAAAAATTTGTACATTATGTCCGCCTTATCGCAAAAAGCTGTAAGCGCAAGATAATAACGGATTACAACACGTTAAGAAGCAGATAGCAATTTAGTTTAATTAAAATCTTCTAACCAAATTCAATTAATAATTAATTAAATCTAAACTCAATGATTTCAGATCGTCAAATGTTCTTTAGCCAAGAGTTTTTTTCATTAAAAATTTCAATGAAAGTCCATTGATGGTAATGGTGTCATTGTTGAAAAAAATATCATTAATTTAAAGTTAGAGTTTAGATTATAAAAAATTCACGGATTTATTGTGGTTGACAAATGTACTTTTTTTTAATGTAAGAACTAGGAGTTTTTTTTAGTAATCTATAGCTAAAGCCACTAGTTGACTTTTTCAAGTATCAAGGACACGCTGGAACTATGGTCAGTTGCTTAAAGTGGCCAGATTTTTTCTGCAAAGTTATCTTGATGTCGCAATCGGTTGTAAATACACAAAAATGTGCGTTTATGCGGAAAAGCGACGTAAGGAATCACACCTTGTATTACCAACCATCGATATTTGCTCAGTTCATGCTAAAGTAGTAAGCTTAGGATGAGGTAGGTTAAGAGGGGGAGAAGACGGTAAACCTTTCAATTGAGAAGTCCCCCAAGGCTTTGCGCTAAGTCTTATGCTGTGGATCATCATAAAGGATGAAGCGGTCCTATCGGCATGGGGGTCACAGTAGTAGAAAAATCACTCGACAAAATCGAGATATTCGCGATCGGAGCGATATGAAAGACGAAAACCTTTCTCGAGAACGCTGGTGTAATGCTCTCTGACCACAAAAACTGAAGTAGACCTGGTCATAGGTTCTCATCCCGGTCTTGGGTATTTAAAAGTGATGATCGAACAAAGGTTCAACTTCGGAGTACATTCGAAGAAAACGGAGCACTCGCGAGGATTCTGCCCGAAGGCTACGAGAGTTGTTAGTCCTAGCCAAGCTAAGTGCCCTTCGAGCAAGTGCCCTTCTTCGTGGGGAAATATGTCATTGTCATTCTGAATGAGTTTGTGGATCTAACAGCAGAATATCCAACGAACCTGACACAGCTCTTGATTGCTACAAAATGGATTTAAAAATAATGACTAGCCCAGTGGGCTTTGGAATGAGTAGTGGTAAACGTCGTCAATAGGAGGTCATGAAAAAGGGAGTTCCAAAACGCCAATGATTAACAATCTAGTCATGACTAAAAATATTTGACTATCAAATGATGGACTTTTGCAGCGGTATGCATTAATGTCAGTGACGTTTTAGAATTTATGACTACCGTCATATCATCATCTTCCCCGGACCACGCCACTGCATCCAACCAACCAACCAACCCTTCGAAAATTTTGGTCCCCATCGCAGTGGCGTAGCGTGGGAGGTGCCGAGGGGGCCATTGCCCCGGGCGGCGTAGATGTTAGGGGCGGCGGCCAAACTGGATCGAGCTAGAGATGCTGCTGGTAACATCAGGCCCTAACCATTGCCACATCCAGCACGATGTCCTGGCTGATGTCTATAGGCCAAACCTAAATGGGAAGGGAAGTGAAGTCATGTGAAGTTAGGTACCATTCCATATAAATGTATGAGAGCAAGCACGGCGCTTTCATAAGTGAAAATGGTGCACTTGCACCGGGCGCAATTTCACAAATTAAGATTTAAAAAAAATTGAAAAAGTGATCCAATTGTCATATATTACACGAAATGCAGCTTCTGTGCGTTTTACCATTGCCTTCTGCAAGGTGTGGCCAATGCAATTTCATTTAGTTCGCCTGATTTTGTCGTCTTTCCTTTCTTGGCTGACACGGTGCCATAGGTCATGATTTGTAATTCAAATAAGTCGTACTATTATAGATCACTATTTCGGCGAGAAACACCTAGATCGCCTCTGTTCTGAAGTTTTTGAAAGCGGCTTCTATGTCCAGTAAGGCTGTTAAGTGGACTGCTTTGTTATGCAAGACTCTACCGTAGAAACCAATATATGCAGTGCAGTGACCATCTATTATCCTTCGAAATATAAAGGATTGGAGAACGACTTCGTTATGGAGATTCCAGTTTGTAGCATTATTAGTGATGGAAATAGTTAAGGAAGTGCAGCTACAATGAAAATCATCGGAGAGCATTACTCAGCATTAGCGGGAGAGTTTTGTGAATTTAAAGCGTAAGTAAACTCAGCACAAAAGCAAGATCGCGAAGCAAATCCTGATTGGACAAAGGCAAGGGCGCGCTTTCATAGGTGCAACTGGTGTATTTGTACTGGGCGCAATTGGACAGGGCGCAAATTCAAAAAAGTGAAAGAATAATTCCATGCCTTCATTTAAAATGAATGTTTGTGTCTTCTTTCATTTTCCTTTACTGCCATCAAAAAATGAACAAAAATGAAGGGGGCGCAATATGTATATGCACCGGGCGCAAAAAAGCCAAACGCCGGCTTATTATGAGAGGGACCAATATGGATGGTAGTAAGTGGATGTTACATCTACTTCAGTGGAAGTTACGTCTACTTTACTTCTGCGTTACTTTTCATTTAACTTTGGTCTTATTTCTGGACTATAAAGTTGATGCATCAAAATTATCCAACCAAACTCTCCTATTTGACGGATTATCAAAAAAGCGTACGCCTGTGATGGAAGACAACCCCTTTTCTATTAGTAAATTATTTGGCGTAATTCTTTCGATTATTTGCAGGGCATAATTTCTCTAGTTGTCCATATTAGAGTTGAGAATGAAACGTCTTATTAATTGGAAATACAGAATGCAGACAAACAAATCTATTGAAATTTGGACAGGACAATGACGGTCGAGTCAGCTAACTGAAAATATAAATGAGCATATTGTATGAGACTCTCAATGCGCATGGAAACAGCTATTTTAAGATTCCCTTCTTTTATGACGCGGGCTGTAAATGCTGAAGTTTGAGAAGGGCTCCAACAGCTGCCGCATTTGTCCTTAAAATCCCCTTTAATAGTTTTGGGCTACGATGATGGGCAATAAAACCTTCAGATATTGGACAGAGAAGTGTTTAAGCTTAAGCTCGGGCGTCTACGAGGCTGTCTATCTAAAGACAGACTGAAATAAATTACAGAGAGAAATTACTGATTCAAGCTCTCTGGGTTTGTTAAAGTATATAATTCAGCCCAACCTTGAAGCACGGATATAGCCTGCGCCAAAACAATTGGAAATCTCAAAATCGATTTTTTTGATGCGCAGTGAAAGCCTCAAATCTTCTCCACGAAAGTAGCTTCGAAAAGAAAAGTGCACCTCGTCATTCCGTTCGTTTAAAACCCCAAATCACCCGCTCATTTATATTTTCAATCAAAAATTCAATTCGTCTCACTACGACTGTTGTCCTGGTCAGATGCTATGGTGGAGTGTTGTTCCCGGTAAACGAGTTTCAAAAGGGAAATTAAAATGCATATGCGCTTGAGTTTTATCCATACACGGAATGTTAATGTATGTGGGAGTTGTCATTTCCTCGCCTGCGCGTAAAATTCCCATTTATTTTGCCGAGCACTATACCGAACATTCATTAGTTACATATGATTCATTGCGTTTACATGATGCCTAGAATTCTTGGATTGAAAATTACTTGAAATTCAATTTGGGTTTTGATTTATTGATTAAAAGAATCAATTCGAAAGTAGGGGGCAGCAAATTTATGGTTCGCCCCGGGTGGCACAAATCCACGCTACGCCACTGCCCCATCGCAGTGCGACTGCCCACAACAAGGCAAAGGAGGTGGAGCGAGCTTAGGTACTAAAGGCCGATAAAAACATAGACTCATACCAAAGGTGGAGAAATGGGTTATGAGGGAAAATGTTGAAGTGAGTTACTTCTTCTTCTTTAACGGCTCTATAGCCGGGATGCACTGGCCTCTCGTAACTGTCATTCTGTTTGACATCCCTAAGCTCTGACCGTCCTGGTACACGCCATCCTTCCAGCGGAGGTTGGGTCTCCCTCGCAGGTACACCCCATAGGCCTTACCGCAGAGAGCTTAACGAGCAGGCTCATCTTCACTTATACGAGCTAGATGTCCTGCCCACCCATGTATCTTCATCGCTTCGGGTTGGGCGATTCACCAGAATGTACGAACGACAAAGAGGGCGCAAAATATGTCCTCTTTAAACGCCCGAGGTTTGCCGAGCATAATAGGCTTGTGCTGGAAACAACGGTTGAGGTGTAGCTAACACCAGAGAAGATCCAAGGCCAGCAGTGGCGGATTCGCAGTGTCGTCCGACCTAGGCGGTGTAGTACCAGCCGCCTCTTTCACCGGAAGTAGCTTACGCTTTCTATTGCGTTGAAAATTTTTTTGCATTCCTATGCAAAGGCCATATTTTTGGCGTTGTTTTCGAAATCATCGAAGTTATTTCGTGTTTCGCCAATAAAATGTACATATACAGGGTGTCCCACATAAACTTACAAAGCGGCCGGCTGTGGATAGGTCTTGGAAAGACGAACAAAAAATCGTATGGGTGGGGGGGAAATCGTAACGGTTTAGCCGCTAGGGCGTTTTAAAGTTTTTTTGCTAAAGTTTTACATATCACCCTGTAAGTTTATGTGGGACACCCTGTATACAAGTACGTTACACAGTTCTATGACAATAGTAAATTTTAACGCTCTGAAGTTTTTTACTAGTGGAGTTCATGCGATCTAGTTCCCCAAAAAACCAGTCATGAAGGGCGTTTTAAGAAGTTCAAACGTTTCAAGCGAATGCTCTTTGCTTCGCATATTACGATTCTCTTCTGTTATGTGTCATTTTCGATGACGACTAAAGCAACTCACACACTCTTAGTTTTAACTGCGCAGTTGAACTGTGCAAAAAAGACATTCAATAAACTAAACTCAAAGTGTGTGGGTTCATCAGCTTCGGTTTTTTTGTTCAGTCTCGTCAGTTTTGTTGATTTGAGTACATTTTTTTTAATAATGGCAAATGGACGACATTCAGAGAACTAAACGATGAACTGGTCTGAGGACTGAGTGAAAATAATTCAAAACTGCACAGTTCACACAGTTTTTTGCTCAGACATGCCGTCACACATGATAAACTGCACAGTTTAACTGAATGTGGCTGAGCCGCTTAACGCTCTATGGACTTCATTCCACCATTCGCAAACTTTTGCATGCGCCTGCACAAGCTGACCAAAGAGTCGTTGATATACTGTTGATGCTCAAATGCTCTAACGAAGAGGGCAGGGTTTTCTTTTTTTCAACATTGTCTCACTCAGCTGGATACACATTAGCCAGAGTTTTTTAAGTCCTCCAGAAGTAGGATTTCAAAAGGTCTTCAAATAAAGCATCTCTTTAGGTTATGACCTCTTCGTTTGAAGTGCATCGTTTTGGAAATGCAGAAGGTCACTTGAGGCACTGACCAAACACAAGACTGACCTAGCGTTTAGATGGAAGTCAAGAGAAGGAAAGCTAACTGAAAATCTTTGCTGAAGAAACTGTTCAAGTGATCTGTTCTAGGTTAGGTTAGGTTGGTCTGCCGATCATCTCGATCTCCAAGAGGCGAAGAGAGGCTCATTGCGATCTGGTCAACAAATACGAGTTAGTGGAACTAACAATAATACAATAGATCCACTTTGTGCAGCAGTATTTCTTGGTCCTAATACTTAACCGAAAGAAATAAGAACAAAGGCAAACCAGTACAACAATAGAAAAGTGAAAGATAAGTGGCGATCATGATCAGTAGTATATAACCAAAAAAAGGCAGGTGACGGATGGACTGTCGAACCTACCAATGAACTCTTAATTTCAGTATCTATTTTTTAAACGTAACATAACTAGATTATCTGGTATGCGTAAGTAAGAATTTTATTTTTATGTAGATTTTAATTTCGCAATACAAATAAGGTAATATAAGAACGTACATTAAACTCTATTGCTTTAATAAACAGGTTTCCAGTTTAATGTTTATTGAACGTGCACGTGCCTAATATTGATGCATAAAATCGTCGCAGATCGAGACAGATTACCGGAACCTGGCGTGCGATTTCATAACTATACACTGATCGTTGATCATGACGGGGGGCGCGTTCAGAGTCTTGCGATATATGCATGTAGTTCTGTGGGTTGCATAACTTCAACTATGCGTGGTTTTCATAAGTGATCGAGAACTCTTAAAATTGTTGATCAAACCCTAGCATCGATATATATGGTAGTTCGGTATGTGAAGAAGCAGCATTGTCATAATGGAAATCAAAGATGTCTACTATGTTTCAAAATTGATTACTAACTAAGCAACGCATAGTTTAATTTGCATTACACAAAGTATAAATCTATTAACAGTCCATATGCAGTTGATCGTCTCATTAGTGGTTATGCGTCGATCAGTTTTTCAAATAGCTTTCCAAAGAGGCCATCGTCGCGCAGTTATATCTATGATATTTTCCCCAACTCCAATTAAATCCATCAAGAATCTATTAACAATCATCAATGTCGTTGATGTTGAAGCAGAAAAACTTTAATTAAAAGTAACTCCTACGGACCGCGACCAGTTTTTCCTCGCTGATTTGTGGATTTTCACATTAATTATAAAAATTTGCTTCGAAAAAATGTTGATTAATTCCATCCTTACGGAAATGTGCACATCAAGAGACACTTGCAGAATTCCAATAGGCATCAAATCGAATCGTGCTGGCCGCTTCTGGTGCAGGTTGATCGGAATTCAAAGCTATAAAATGCAGTCGTAGACTACGATCGTGTCAATATGCTGCTTGCCAACTGCTGGACGTCTGCGTTGATGGACACAGGCCAGTACACAACGGAAAGAGCCAGAAAAAACACCGGCAATCAAAAATATTTCTAAGAAGGTGTCCAAGAAAATGCTGGAAACTCTCACTTTCTTACGCGATGCAGTTGGCTGGGCGCCAATGCATCGCCCACAGAAACTGGTTCGCACGATCATTGTCATAACAAAAAAAACACAATAATAAAAGAAACCTTGGCAAGGAAACGCTTAACTGTACCTCAATCTCCGGTTAACCGGCCAGGTACACTAGGGGCTCAGGTATGTGTACTGTCATGTCATCGTAGAAACGTGCAAGTGAATTAAGAAGCGCCTAGTTAGAGAGGATCTGTTCCGGTCTGACTGTAAGTGTCTGCAGACACTTGAGATAACTCGTTTTTAGTGGATCTGCCAAGATCGAGGATCGGCGGCAATATGCCGATGCAGGTGAAGAAAAGCAAGAAGCATACACCTTTTGACGTGTTAATGGTCTTCCAGTTGGATTATTAATTTCACCGGAGGTTGTTCGAGTAAATTTAATTGACATTCATCAATTTACTCAAATGCTTTTTAATGGATGCTGAATAGTTTGTCACAGACATTTGCATAATTAGAGTCTGATTATAGTTTTCATGCATGGACGGTACAAATCGCTATTAATGTCATGTTAGCACTTATTTATGAGTTGTTTTAGACTAGAAAGTGTAAAGTGTTGGAGTGCGCAATTTAACGTATAAAGATGATAATTTCCTGACACTAATTTTATTGAGATATAAACGTTTTTGGAATATACTAATGAGCTCAAAGGATTTTTCTCTTCTATGCAAATGAGGAAGCTGTGAAACAAGTTTGACTATTAGCTTAAAAGATTACCATGTAAAAAGAGCTTAGATTCTTGGATTTAAAATGGTCAAACGGCTCATTATCAGCTTTTGTTTTGATTGTGCAAGTAAAATTTTGAAATCTAATACTTTGAAAGAATCTATTACAAGCTATTACTGAGAAATATTACATCACTAAAGGGGTTTCTTCGGGTAATCGTCAGTAATGCTAAAGTGGTTCAATAAGTCCATAGAAAATCACAAAGATGGTACCCGTAGTTTCGAAAAGAGTTTGCTTTTACTAAGCGTCATCTGACATAAGACTGTAGTCGTGTGCAGACCCTAGGCTGGGTGCCACAAAAAGCCAACCTCGGATTTGCACTTCACAAAAAATCCAAACTCGAACTAAACACTGCCATTACAAACAACACGTTCCAGCAGCTGCAACTCAGTACTGCGAGCCATAAGACGGAAGCTGGCTCCCCGGATGAGTCGTGGGGGAGGGAGGTGAGACTCCGAAGGTCCTACCTTAAATTCATACATCACCACTTACCGGAACGGGTGGGCCCCTGAAAAAAACTTTTATTAAAAATCGGTCTGGTAAAAACCCACCCTGGTACCACGACGTTTTCTTTTTTACAATTTCAGGGCTCATAACACCTTCATAAAATAAAAGAGTGATGTGCGGAACAACGATCAATCAAGGCCACACTCAAATAATACATACGTTCTTTTCTCTAAACGAAGTGCACGTATTTAAGGTGCTCTCACTTAGTTAAGGTACTCTCAAGTCTTTATTTTAGTTAAGGTTTAATGAATTAATAATATCTTAGGATAGATTAATCTCGGAGGATCCTGACGGGTGGTCATTGGCTCGTTCAGCATTCCTTTACGGTGTCTCTAGCAGCCTGGTGACAACATGGATTTAAGCACAGCTCATCTCAATAATAAACCCTTCAGACAATACTGGACCCAGAGGCGCGCTATGGGGACTAGCAGAATGGTAGTAGAATGGTGGTTCTGTTATTTAACCACTTCAGGGGGCCTCGGTAGTCTAGGCTGATGAGATTCAACTCTTCTCAGGAGGCATAACACTCCAGCGAGTTGTTTCTCAAATGCCCCGATGCCAGAGTCGCGAAATGGTTGGAAGTAGATGGAATAAAATAAAATATCGCGGCTAGGTTATGGCAGTCCCTTCCTACTTCTTTCTCTCTTTCTACTTTCTATCTTCCGGCTAGAGCTGCTGTTCGACATTCTATACGAAAAAATAGATTGTCGAACAGTACAAAGGGACTTTCCCTAAGCCTCTTGTCTATCACAAAAAAAAAAAAAAACTTCCAGCCTTCTAAAATTTTACGAATCACAAATACTTTTGAATTCCAATTACCTAGGACTCGGTTCATTAGTTTTACAGATGGGTAATATTCACACGTTTGAACCTTTTACAATACCTAGGTATGTAAAAGATTCCTATAGATGAACTTGGTACCTGCCCAAATGTTTTCTTCAGGTGACTGTGGGCAGAATTACTGCTGTCCTACTGTTCTATTCGGTTGCGGCTGGTTCATCTAGGGGGTTTACAGCTTCGACTTCACTATTTCCTACTCTCCACACTGCAACTCGGACTTTCAGTATTGAGTCTGCCACTTTTCGAACCCGTGGGATGTGTTCCTGATGAAGCGTTACCCGGAACATTCCTTTTTTCTTTTCTTTCAGGTTATTTAAACACTCAAATTTAACAAAAACTGAATAAAACCCAAAAAATTTTTTCTCAAGGATTTCTCTCTAAAAATCCAGAACAAACTCTCTCTCAACTCTCCCATCCTTTTTTTCGAAATTTTGTTTTTTGCCGCCTACCTACTTGCTCTCGTTGGAAAATCTCAGTGTTTTTCTTTTTTTTTGTAATTCTTAAATCCCCACATCGCACCCTTAGAATGAAAGTGACCTAACTCAAAATTCCTGTAAATTCTGATTTTGCTATAAACTGACCTTAAAAAGCCTACTCTAAAACCCTATGGCGAAAAAGAGCCCGAATTAAGAGTAAAAAAGTGATAACGTATACATCGGTCATTTTTGTTGATCGCACAATTCACCTATGCATGTTATGTGAAAGAGACCGAATCAGTATTGCGTCAGAGGTGCTCTCAAGTGGACGTGTATAAAATCGACGGATTTCAATATACGCCCTTACATCTATAGAATTTTATGGTAAAATAATGACTGAAACCATAATGTGCCATCAGCATTTGCTGCATCTTGCGTCTTAAATAGGCTTAACTCATAAAAAGTCCCAGAAATACAGAAATATTTTTGACATAGAGTGACTTAATTTGAAACCATTTCTTATTAAAATTGTCCAAATATATCTAAAATACATTTAAATTTAATATAATGTTACCAATCTGTACATAAAAGATCAATAATGAATTATTTTCAATGAAACATTTTTTTTTTTTCATTTCATCATTGCGCTCCCTTAATCCCTCATGGGACATAGGGCGGAAACAGTTGCCCTCCAGCGGACTCTGTTTTGCGCGACAGCTCTCAGCTCCGACCAGGATCTCCCAGTTGTTGCGGCTTCTGCAAGTAGGATTCTCCTCCACGTTGTTCTAGGTCTTCCGACTCGACGGGATCCTTGCGGATTCCAGTCGAGGGCCTGTTTGGCTAGATTTTCGTTTTCGCGTCGCAAGGTGTGGCCAACCCAATTCCATTTCCTTTGTCTGATTTGGTCGTCTATCCTTTCTTGGCCGGCACGGCGCCATAGTTCTTCGTTTGAAATTCTATCCTGCCAGCGGATTTTTAGGATACGACGCAGGCATCTGTTGATGAAGACTTGTAGGCGCCCTGTGATGAATTGGGTTTCCATGTTTCGCAGCCGTACAAAAGTACTGCCTCAACGTTGGAGTTGAACAGCCGCAATTTGGTGTTAGTTGAGATCTCCGTTGATCTCCATATGCGGAACAGGCATGCACATGCGCCTCGTGCTTTATTTATTCTGGAACTGACATCTTCTTCTGCACCGCCATTTTCGGTAATAATACTACCGAGGTAGCAGAATTTATCGACCAGTTCCACGTCACGGTTATTCAGCGCAGTCCGTTCAATGGTGTTTGCATTTATCCTCATTTCTTTAGTTTTAGTTGGATTTAGCCTTAAGCCTGCTGGACTACTTTCTGCTGCCAAATTTGGGGGCCTCGGTAGTCTAGGGGTAAGGCGCCTGACTACTATCCCAAGAGGTCCCGGGTTCGAATCCCGGTGGTGCCACGGTCCTAGCCTTTCCCAATTTCCCGCCTACATAACTTTCCTTCTTTCTTCTTCCCTCTTTACATTCCTGATTCCTCCTGTCATAGCCTTCACTAGTTCTCTTCCACGCTCCACCAAGCGCATGCCATCGGTTGGTTGAAGAGATTCAACTCGTTTCAGGAGGCATAACACTCCAGCGAGTTGTTCTCGATGCCCCGATGTCAGAGTCGCGAAATGGTTGAGAGTTGGTGGAATAAAAATATCGCAATCAGGTTGTGACAGTTCCTTCCTCTCTTCTTTCTCTCTCTCTTCTCTCTATCTTCCGGCTAGAGCTGCTGTTCGACGGTGTATATGGAAAAAAATAGATTGTCGACAGTACAAAGGGACGTTCCCTAAGCCTCTAGTCTGCCACATAAAAAAAAAAAAAAAAAAAAAAAAAATTGTTTAACATGTTTTTGAGGTCCTGGTGTCTGTGGGCCAGCAAACAGATATCATCTGCGTAGTCGAGATCCTTAAGGCGGTCTAACAAACCCCATTGTATGCCGCCTGTTCTATTATCTAGAGCGCCGACAAGGATGTCGTTTATTACTTAAAGAAATAGTAATGGCGAGAGTAGGCATCCTTGTCGTACTCCTGAGCTCACCTCAAAGCTGTCGGATAATTTTCCATTATGGAGAACTCTGCATTTGGAATTGTTATATAGGGCTTTTATCAATTCTATTATTTTATCAGGCAATCCACGTCGCCGTAGTGCCTGCCATATAAAGCTCCTATTGACCGAGTCGAACGCTTTCTCATAATCTACGAAAGCAAGGTAAAGGGGGGATCGGAATTCAGTAGACTGCTCCACTATTATTCGTAAGGTGTTGATATGATCAATACATGAGCGGCCCTTCCTGAATCCGGCCTGCTGCCTCCTAAGCGTTCGGTCTACTGCCTCACTTATCCTAGATAGTAATATATGGGACAAAATTTTGCCCACTGTAGATAGTAAACAGATGCCTCTCCAGTTGTCGCATATTGTTAGGTCCCCCTTTTTTGGTATTTTGACTATGATACCTTCCGTCCAATCCTCCGGAAAGGTACAGGTGTTCCATGCTATTTCCAGGATTGGCTGAAGCGCATCTGCTATGAGGCTTGAATCGGCTTTCAACGATTCTGGCGGGATGCCATCTTTTCCAGCTGCCTTACCATTGGCCATCGCATGAATTGCGGTTACTATTTCCGTCTTGGATGGAGCCCGGGTGGTGATTCTTATTGGCTGTGCATTGTTGCTGGTTTCCTGAGGTTCCTGCGTAAATGAACCATTCAGGGCGGCGAAGAAGTAATCTCTCCATCTTTGGAGCTGCTCCTCGTCGCTGCACAGCAGCCTTCCATCCGCACTCTTAACGGCATGCTTCTTAGTAGAGTGCTTTCCCGAGAGCTGTTTAGTAATTTGGTACAGCACCTTACTGTTGCCTGTATTTGCCGCGTTTTCCGCTTTTTCTGCGAGCTCATTTATCTGCTGCCTTTTATCACGCCGGACACTTCTCTTAACCTCCCGGTGTAATTGGGAGTATTCCCGTTCTAGTTGGTGACGTCTTTCGGGGTCGCTTGTAGAGTTTACGTTATTTTTTAGGGCTCTCCTGCGTTCTATTTTTTGCCAGGTTGTGTCCAAAATCCAGTGTTGCTGGTTTCTTTGGACATAACCGATGCTCGTTTCCGCAGCCTTCAATATTGCGCCCTTTGTTCTACTCCACAGCTCTTCAATATTTGTGTCGTCAGAAACGGTTTGCTGGTTTAATAGGTCTTGTAGGTTTCCAGCAAATTCCCGCTTTTTAACGCTCTCCCGCAGAAGATCTACGTTGAACCGTCTACGGGTTATAGCATCGCGTTTTACGTTTCTGATTGCGGCGATTTTAAGGCGAATAGTTGCTACTACCAAATGGTGGTCGCTTCCAGTGTCTGCTCCCCTGAAACTCCTGACATCCTCAAGGATAGTTCTCCATCTGCGGCTGACGGCCACATGATCAATCTGATTCCTCGTCCTACCATCGGGCGATACCCAGGTCTCTTTGTGTATCTTCTTGTGACAAAAGTAAGTTCCACCTACCATGAGTTGGTGGGAGCTACAGAAGTCAACGAAAAGCTCACCATTGTTATTGGTAACTTGGCTTAGGCCTTGGTATATATCATATCAATATGCAATTTAATATATGTTCTCTACAGTCGGGAGTATAAGCTAATCTCTCAATAATGAACATATCCCTGTAGATACGCGCCAAACGAAATGACTCCTTGAAATGGATAACGCCAAAGCAAGCACATTCCAGTCATTGAACAGTCCTCAGAATTATTGTGGGAATATTTTCTGGTTAAGTATGATCTGCTTAATGGTTGTTTCCGTCTTAAAGCCCCTTAAACATCAGAGTACTTAGTGCGTATTAAAGAGGTAGCTCGAGGTGTAGACTTAATTAAATCCTAGGTCACATTTTCCTGGCGCTGTAATGGGCATGGACATTCGATCCCAAAGCTTGTGTTAAGGCTACTTGGAAAGCTTTGTCTTCTAGCTCATTGACCCTAATCTAATCTAAAGTAATGACCAAATTTCTGAACTGTTGTCTTAGTATAAAGAGAAGCGAACGGGGATTTTTCGTCGTCTACCAGTAGCACAAATTAATTACTTTCTGATTGCCATGCGACAAAATACTGGCAACTGTCCAAGGTGATTAGATTGCTACAAAAAACAGACAAATTTATTTAGCACACCACGGATGAAATATTATCGCAGTCTGTTTACCACTTAGCATTTATCATTTGCATTGTGAAAAACAAGAATTTTATCTAAAAAAAAAAATAACATAGCACCTTTTCGTTCTAGAACGTCACTGGCAATAACTTTTTATAGATTAGTATAGTGTTACCCATTAATCAGATTGATTGCATAAAAGTTTGACTTGAACTAGAAGTGAAGTCGAGTGCAGTTAACGGAACAGAGTCACACCATACATATTTACCATGCGAAAAGAACCCCTCATGGGCGCGAACCAATGCAAATGGTGCAAGAATGCGCGCGCCACTTTAAATGAGCGGTGCCGCACTTGCATGCATGCGTTAATAATCCCCCCAACAAATTAAGGTCTATTGTGAAATTAATTAGAAAAATCAACATTGGATTCCGATCGGTTGAAAAGTTTTTTTTGGAAAAAATTAAATATCGATCAAAGCTGCCCGCAAGGTAAGAGATCACAGGTAACATGATACTCGGATCAAATCAGGTTTTCTTGTTGAGTTGAGTTAGTTTTTGTCAGTTCGTAAGCGGCTTGTTTGTTAGCTTTAGGGCGCATGCGTAACTGTATCAGAGAGTATTTGTCATTTACGCATGATTTTGTTGTAGCCTAGCCACGATTGACTCGTTTGTCTGCTACATTCAAGTTCGGACCATTTGTAGCTACTCTACATCAGGAACGATGTCCGGCTAAAAGAGTTTGATTTTATTTTGATCAGTCGTGTTTACAAGGTGTCACCACTTAAAGTGTTCAAGGTGTAATTGCCGGCACTTAAATGTTATGGGTTTATCAATCTGTCGTACTCAGGTGTCTGGCTTAAAAGAGACGTGAAACATGTCACTCTCACTCCACTAATTTCCGTACTTTACCACACAGTTTACGAGCATCTTACTTATCAAAATCACCAGCACTTTGATCTGGCAATTAACATGACTCATTAAGTTCAACCCTTCCGCAAGGCCATTTTGGTATAATGCAAAGTGTAAATGATGTAAATGGAAAGGCAGAAACAAATTGACGCCTTGTATGAACGCTCATTCGAAATTAATTAGTGAAAGATCCCGCCGAAGTGGAGTGACTAAAATAGGAAACCAGTTTAGCTTTTAGCTTAGTATACGATTTAGTCAGTCTCTATCTCTGCGTAATGCGGCGTTACCTTAAGATTTTGTCATAAAGTCTTAAGGCCGATAAAATTTTATCACGAGTTTTTTTGCTGGCCGAAAATTTTTCTCTTAATTTCTTGTTACCTGTCAATACTGTATATGACCTTAGGTGAGTGATTGATTGAAATCCGTTCAATATTCTAAAAAGATAGTGCAGATCTTAAAGAAGTTGTTACCGTAATTAATATATATATACACACGCATGATACCTGGTGAGAGAACACATATTCAAGCTTATAAATTAGCTGTGGGCTTATCAGTATGTTGTAAGAAAGTTGAGGTTAACGTACAACCGGGTATTACGCAATATTTTGGCGCTACTCGAGATTATTGATTTATTTCCTCATAATCATTTTTCATGATCTATATGCATAAATTAATTCTTTTTTTTTTTGCTTGTGTGAAATTTGTGTGTGATTGATTCATTTTATTCATTTGTGGCCGACAAAGTGTACTTATCTTTTCATTATCGTAATTTATCCAAGGTTTTTACTCATGATCATAAATCAAACGAAGCTGGACTGGACATATCTATAAAACTTCTAAAACAACTCAGAAAATGTTCTGGCAATTTTAGTACAAGTTTCATATTCTATTTCGGGAGATCAAACGAACTAACTGACTTTCGAGTACACTCATATTGGGAGATTAAGGCTAGATAACAATATTGCTCAGTTTAATATTTAATAGGTTAAATTTTGTATACAAGCTACCGCAAATCTGTAGACAGTGTCCACCTTACAGTTTTGCAAATCTTAATGTTAGTGTGGGGTTCTTTTGTAGCCATTATAAATTGTAATCCATCATTTTCTTATCTTTACTATTTTGTACTTTCAACGCGCTGTGGGTTTATTTTTTTGGCTACTCAGGAAGTTATTGCACAGCTTGTGAACAAAGAAGCTCAAACCAGGCAGCAAATTTTTTTTATTTCATTCAAAACCCTTTCCCTTATCAACAAGAAAGAGGGTAAAACTCCATGTCTAACTTACTAGAATCTTTGTTCGTTTCGAATTCTTTCATCCCCGACACTCTCATCCCATCCGATTGATCAGAGTATACACCTCCCTCAATGGATAGAGTCTTCTTCAGGAAGACTTATAGGTTTCTAGAAGCGCTTAACACTAATAACTCCGCTGGCTTTGAAAATATACCCACCCTTATGACCTGTGCCTTAATATTATCTGCCCAAAATTTTTACCCTTATTTGTTTTCCACAGTTTATCCATACTGAAAAATATAACTCCAAATCAATAGCAATTGTTGTTCTCTCTAAAATCAGGGAGAAATTAATCAATAATTCGAGAATAATTATACCTAATAGAATATCTAGAGTACAGCCACATAACCTATTATGTGAATTAAACGACAAACAGTAAGAATTTAGTCGAGAAACATGTACTTTGGAGACTATTGTGTGCTTACCAGAACTCCTTAGCCAAAATAAGCATATAAATTGCTTTAGTGAGTCTACCCTAGTTGCACTAGATAACACTAAAAGACTGTTGACAGAAATTGACTCCGCCCTGTTGACTAGACTAGTAAGAGTAGCATGGATACTTGGGAAAAACTTTTATTAAAAATCGGTCTGGAAAAAACCCGCCCTGGTACCATGACGTTTTCTTTTTTAGAATTAGACATTTCAGGGTTTGACAATACTCCAAGCTATTAGCATCAACTCTGTTCTAAAAAATTGTATTGGGAGTTAGTAGTCAATCAAAATGCAACATTATCCTTGGTGATACTTCCAGTGCTTATCTGCTCCTGTCAACTTCCTCTAAGCTTCGCAGATGACGGACGGTACTCTACTTTTCGACCATTCGTTCAATAATGTACCACAGGGACTTGCAAGTCTTTTTTATGCGATTTTGGCTGTAGTGCCCTTAAACTGAACTGTATAGAGAAAAAGACATATACCAAGGAAAGAGAAGTCGAACTAGCTTAAGATTATACGGCTTCACGGAATGGAGCCTCAACCCCTGGGTCGGTAGTCCAAAGTATTCAATGAATACATTATTCCAAGACGGTGTCATTAATTCGAGTCCCAAAAATCTTAAATTTTTTTAGGTACAAGAGTTCTACATAACATACAGTAGTCTACAGCCACAGCCTTTTGTTGACTTTGGCTTCCTCCAGCGTTCGCCTCCATGATTCTCGATCCTTGGCCCGACATTTCCAGTTTCTTATTTCCAACCGTCTGAAATCATCCTCGACGTCATCTATATATCTTTTCTTTCATTCAACATTTTTCACGACAATACTTCCACTTGTTACAACAAATTGGTGCAAATTCTTGTTTTGGCTCAAATTTACCGTCGTTTGCCCGTTTGTACAGCTCAGCACTTGGCCATTTAAACCTTTTGGTCAAACTTAGCCGTCGTGAAGACTCCCATTAAAAACGGTTAAAAATTCAACAGACATCATAACCCTTTAAAAAGTCAAGCGGCCTATATTCGCCCGTTGTGAGGCTATAGCCAAATCGAGGTTCAATCACACTATATACATCCAGCTTATTAGGTCTTCCATCTCCAAACTATCGCTTTTACCACGAATTAAAACTTATTTTTAACTTATGAACAAAAGAGCCCTAGATATTTGAAACTGAATTGACAGGACATTTTTTTGATTACTAGGTGTAACTAGTTATTTGGCGATCGTTCTTACTTTTTCTAAGTTCCGCGTAAATGGAATGCCTTGCCCTGAATTTGGAGTGCGACATCTAGCCGAACTTCCAATCTCTAGACGAGCACAAGTATTCATCGAATACATTACCTATAGTAGCTGTACGATTAATATGAGTCACGATAGAGATTCCTGTCTGTCAGTTAAATCGCTTTGATAGTACTTTTTGAAATTGTGAAATTGTTTCAATTAATATTTCCCCGTCTGATTTGGCACAAGCCCATCCTATCAAGCCAATTTTTTGTACGCTGTCGATTGTTTGTGGCCCTATTTTGCGATTATCTCGACAGATTCATATATTCCTTAAATGAGTCAATTGTTTCTGGATCTTTGAAGTAACAACGATCCTTAACATTTTCCTAATAAAAAATGTGCGTCGGTGCTGCCATTGTTGTAATAACACCCACTTCCAAAGAGAATTCAACAGATATAGCCCACTGAAAAACTACATTTAACTCCATCCAAAAATTTCATTGATAAAAAAAAATATTTTTTACTGCGAAGAATGCCGTCGTCGTGCCTTCAATTAATACCTTAAATCCAAGATTTTTAATTTCGATAAAAAGCATACCGTGCGCATGTCAAAAAGCATATGACAGACTTAAGCTTATTTAATCATGCGTTAACAATCTTAAAACCAGAAGGTGACACTTAGCACCTCCAGGCATCACATTATCTGTCGAAAATTAAATTAAATTTTACAGAAGGGTCACAAAATCAGACTTCACTTGCAAAATAACAAAAAAAAAAAAAGAAATCCCCTGCCACTGGGCAAATCGTAATCACTTAAGCTTCCGGTAATTTATCGAAGGTGAGTCAAGGGCTGGGGTGCAACTTTAAAACTGGAAACCTTGAAGATTGTACGAAGTTAAGAAATTATAGAAGAAACTTATTTTACTATAAATGAAATTGTGTTGAAAACTAGTTCTTGTGAAGCACTCTATATCACGGCCCCATTATAATGGAGACGCGATAACATAATAATTACGCAACAAATCAATTAAGTCCGAGCAATTCCTTTAGCAGAGTGAAAATAAAGTAGTTTCCAGCTCATCAGGATGTCCAAAGTTGATGGGCAATTTAAAGAAAAGTTAAAAGAAAATGTTAATCGACCGGGAATCGGAAGATCTGAAGGTAGCTCTCTAAAGTAGAGAACATACAGGTAAATAAAATTATGTGCAAAGGAGTCTTTCGCGCCATTATGAATACAAACACTTGTTTTTAATTAGTTGTTTATTTTACAGGTACACTAGATAAATAAACCACCGAAAGAGAAACGAAAGCCTGTCTAGATTGATTCGCTAAGTGTGTCTCCCCGGTCTGTTAACGCACAGGTGTAGTGACATCACTAACAGTGACGCCATGCAATCAATGCCTTGTGCCCAGGTGCAAGTCTCAGGTATATTCAAAACACCCAACCCTAGAGCAATGTCGTTTGTTAATATGCATTCTCAAACGAAAACGAAAGAAACTAGTTTTGTGAAGGTATCACTGTACGCAGCTGATTGGACTTCTTGAGGAGGAAACGCCAACGATGGTGAAAATACTTCACGCCAAGAAATGTACTCATGGGTAAAGTCACAGTGGGGAGTTGATAAAACTAGAAGACTTCAGCTAATGGTCAACAGTCGAAGGTGCAATAACGTCCTGCAAGGGAGTCCTAAAAAGTTGCAAAGAGAACACCAGTGTTTAAAGTTGTGCTTAAAGTGCCAAACTAATATATAGTATAACTGCATAAAGATGGAGAAACTCTATCAGCTAGAAGGATTAACTCTAACTCTACTACTGGCGATAATCTGTGCAGGAGAATGCGCCTACAAGCTACAGGAGCGCTACAGCTGGACACAATTGGATTTCGCGTTTCCAAATCAACGTCTTAAGGAGCAGGCGATGGCCTCCGGGGATTACATCCCGCAAAATGCACTTCCGGTAGGGATCGAGCGCTGGGGCAACAAGCTGTTTGTAACCGTGCCCAGATGGAGAGATGGTGAGTAGAGCCATTTAAGCCAATAACTTACCTTCCAATCTGTACCAGGAATACTTGATAATTAATTTGTGAATTTATAACCATGTGGGTAGTGATTTGTTTTCGTGGTTGATATACATTTTCTGTAGTCTGCACTACACCTCCGTTTCGGCTTAGATACTTAACTCTCATTCGTGCATTCTGTGCGTAATGGAAATTTTCATATATATGCAGCAGCAATGCAAGTGAGTGCATTCTGGAAGGTGCACACATGATATTTGTGTTACGTTACGTGGTGATTACCGGGGCTGGATTATGGGCAAAAGTTGTTTAGGTCGCGCGATTTGAGATGAAAATAAGTTGAAAAGTTGCGGTTTAGAGATAGATACTTTATATCTTCTTGCTGTGAACTAAATATGTAATGAAGTCGAGAGCGGTTTTAATGCAGTTTGTCGATTTAAGTCACATAGTAATGCACTAATGGTTGTCGGTTTTATATAATAATTAGGTTTATTTTATAAGGTGTTTTACCAAATGGTTGTTTTCATTGAATTCAAATATAATTTGGAATTAAGTGGTTTTTAAAATGGTAGTTCGGGCTGTTATTTTTTTTAAAAATAATGATCAAATCGTTTTGGTGCACGTCGATGGTTATATTTAGTACAAAATCATTAAATAAATTAGTTTGCAAAATTATTTTCGAAATTCTTTATATAGATTTAGAGCAGTGATTTTACCACAATTCAACAAATTCAAGCAATTTTATATAATGTTCAAATTTTGGCCAAGGTTTTCAACTTCTTTAAGCATTTCTTATTAGAGTGACCTTGTTTCCTTTACATGTAGTATATTTTGTTGTATAAATTAAAAGAGAAATAATATTGTTTTGCTAGTTGATAATTGTGATTTTAGTTTCAAAATTGAATTTTCGAATTTCTATCAAAATATTGGTTTACGAAAGTTGGTATACCTATTTCAATATAAATTCGGTGTTCCTTTTTAAGATTGAAATCGTAAAGTTTTCTATCATAGCATTGATTTCATTAAAAGAAAGCGGTTCAATTTTTTTAATTAATTTAATTTATACCTATAATTAGTGGCGTTTACAATAAATTAGTGAGAAGATCATTTTCAATTTTGAGATATATTTTCAAGTTATCTTTCTATGCTACTTTACACAAGGTATATATGTATAAGAGAAAATCCTAAACACGTGGTGAAACAATAGTCTATCATTAGTTTTATTAGTTAGAACCCGGTGCGCTTCAATGCACCCATCAATTTAGTAGATGGTAGTCGATCCGTTGTAAATTATATACACCTTGGCCATTATCGAGATGAACTGCCAAATGAACCGCGGTTGGATATGTTTTGTGAAAGACAAATAAAAAAAGTCACCATATCGTTCCATTACTGCTAACATAACGTCCCATTTGATATTGTGTTATTTCATCGATCGTATTTCCATACCAAACACCAAAAACAGTCACGTTAATTGAAAACGTTTTCACAAAAACAGCACTTGTAAAAAAAAACGAATTTTTCAGGGTATCTTACTATTATTATGTATGCGATACTTGAACATATGCTTTAAAATATTATCCAAAGTCATTATGCATAACACTTCACAATTATTTTTAAAAAAAATTATTAAAATCACATATACTCATTGACAAGTGTTATTTTTGCAAGATGTTTTTCTTTCTGCAGTATCGTGGGTCCAGGCTAATAAGTGGCTCGGACAAGTGCTGTTTTTGTAATCATCAAAGTTTGTTTTTGAAATTATGAATATACTTCACTTGTTATTTAAAAAATTTGATAAATACGAAAAGTGGAGAACGTTGCCATCTATCGGTTACCATCCACATCTCATTTTCGTGAAAAACTGACAAGTGCGATTTTTGGAATAATGTCTTCAATTCCTTTCGTGACATTATTTGCATAACTAATTGATAGATTTGACGGGATTGCGAATAGGGTACGATCCAACGATAATCAACTACAAAATCCTAACCATCAACCTTCCAACTTATCTAGTTGACCTCAGTCGATCGATGACGATACAACGGGTAACCATCGTTCCAGATGAGAGTTTCAGAAATGAATGCTCTTGGAAACCACTTTGAACATTTACCATTCATTATAAATGGTTAGTTGGGGTTTAATGCTCCATATGGTCCACGAATCATATTTTTGTTATCATATCAATCATGGATCAGTAGCTTCATCAGGAATTTCTGCCGAAACAATATCATCGATTTCATCTGACCTTATTTTATCAAGGAATCAGGTTAGAATGTGGGCATGTGGCAATATACGTGTATGCCATTCAACAACTGAGTATAGCCAGCAACAATTTTTTACTGTCAAGGAGTGATTATAACTTTTGTTTGAAAACTCGATCTGTTAGGTCGAGATGATCCATTGGCGATTGACTGGGGAACAATAGAGATTCAATCTCCTCCCGTTGTGGATTGCAAGTAAAACTTATGAACAAATCTGGTCGACCATATTGACGGACATATGCTTTTCCACACATACACACGGCTACAGGCTACAGCAAGTTTTAAGGGAGACTCCAACTCAACTTCATTGAGAGTTCTTTATGAGTAATCTTATGAGCCATTTTTGGAGGCCAGAAGAAGCAGCCATCTCCTCCAATGACATGCTAATGTTAAAATCATGGCATAGCGAGATATTTCGGAGATGTTAATACTATCCTACATTACTCGTGGAAACCTCTTTTTCCTACTGGGTTGCTCAATAAACTATTGAAGTTTTTTGACTTCCGCCTGGAAGACGCTGCAATCGACGGGTAGACGAAGGTATATTCAATACCTCGGAGAAGATACCACAACCAACGCTATTCGCGGTTATCAACACTTCGTTGACTGTTAAAATCCATAAAAGCGGCGATAGAACTCCACCCTGTGGTGTGACTCATTCAACCCGTCTGACTGATTGAAAGCCGCAGTCCAGACTCTAAGACCCTGCAATTCAGCAGCTGATCAATAAAGGACCTGGAGCAATCGTCAACACCCAGACGCTTGAGTGCCCTCGTGACCGCAGAAGATTCAACATTGTTGAAAGCACCTTAAATATCCAAGAAAGCAGTCAATGTAAACTCCTAGAATTCAAGGGATTTTTCAATGACAGCTACCAGGGAATGGAGAGCAGTGTCTACCCATTTACCTTTTGTGTAGCATTCTGCGAGCGGAAAGCAATCTTCTATCAATGCTTTTGCTTAATATGAATCTCAACAATTCGTTCGAGGATCTGGAAGAGAAAGGATGTGCGACATATAGGTCTCAAGTATTTTGAATTGTGGTTGGAGATTTTACCCGCTTTCAGAATAAGCAACCTTCGCTATCCTTCAGAATGTTGGAATTTAGCTTAGGCGGAGTGAAGTCCTATAGATGGATGCAAGCCAGTCCTGAATTAGGTCACTAAATAGTCGCTTAGGATAAATTCCGTCCAGTCCAGGTGTTTTATAAGGCTGACTCCTGACTGCTTGTGGTCTTTGCACCATCTGCTTGCAATTCTTGCCACCATAGTCTGTCCTGGACAATTTTCTTCTTTCGCAAGGTGAGATTCCATCCAAATAGCCAGCCTTTCTGCTTGGGTGGAACTGGATCAGCATATTTTTAGCTATATGGCATGATTGTCGTATTCATATCTACTCAAAGTTGTCAGCTTCTCTTCCACTCCCGTCTTATTGGTATTTTCACTTTAAACGTCCTGCTCAACTCCAACAATGTGGGGAGTGGCTTAATATCGTCTGTGGTACTTGAGATCAACCCTCTGTCAATCAAACCAAAAATGTTGCTTTGTCCGTATTACTTTTCTTGCTGGAACGCATTTTCTTAGAGTCTCGCCGAACTTCAAGAGGCTATGTACTTAGTATGATGGTCTCGTAGTGGAAGAAAGGAGACGATGGTAATAGCAGTTTATTGAATGGAAGACTGCTTCAACCAAATGGCATCTAATGCCCGGCTTCGCCGACCTCAGTTCAATAATAAAAGTTCAATCCAAATAAGTGGCTTCACCGGCTAAAGTCCAGTTCATGTTGAGTTCGTGCTTGAAATTGTTGTTGCTCTTTCGCCAGAAATTATAAATGCAAAAGCTTACTGAAATGGCATTCCATTATTCCAGTTGATCACCTATTATCTTTTGAGCGAGCTTTTGAGTTTAACTTTAGTTCGAGTCTAGTTAGGTGAACTGAGGTCTATTTTATCCTCAATTGAATACGTGGAAATTGCATGCGAGCTGAAGTTATTTTAAAGTTCAGTTCACCAATTTGCTCGAATTAGCCCAGTTCGGCCGGCGAAGCCAGGGTACTAGGCGCACTGAGGTCTGGTTTATCCTTAGTTGTATATGAAGAAATTGTATGCAAACTGAAGTTATGTTGCAGTTCAGCTCACCAATTTAACAAGAAATACCTCAGAAATTGAAATGGACAAGGGCAATCCTCGATCGTTATAAAAATCCAAAGCAATCGATGGGTTTTGTTGGAGGGACTTTGGTTTTCTCAACTGTAATAATTTTAGTGCACCTAAAGCACTAACAGAACTACCCCAATAACAAGATCAAACCCATCAAATGCACTTCTAAAGTACCCAATTAACAAACGAAAATTATTTTTGTCCATTGACTCTTAAATATGTGAAAACGAACAAGACTCAACATTAAACCATATAAAACAGTAGGACACTTACCTTGAACTACATAAATCCGCAGGCGGTCCCACCTTTAACCACCTTAAAGAGAATTTCCTCTGCACTAACCATATTTCTGTACCATTGGCATAAGCACCAAGAATTTCCGCAAAACCAGTCTGCATTTACCTGGAGTATTATTATAATTAAGTCTCCTAACTATCTCGTGCGAGTTCACATGAGTTTTAATATAAATGAACATCGGAATTAAGCCATAAAAGGAAGAACATACGAGTAATGCCGCCGCGCAGAGAGGAATAAAGCTTCTGCGCATGTTAGTAAGGTGCATTCCACTTAGTTTGAAATGGGAATGCATTAAAATGGCCTTTAAAGTCAATTAGGGCGCCACTAGTAAATCAGACAGAAAAATTACCGTGAATGGGACATGCTTAAGTGTGATGAATGAGTCCTGGACTAATTATCTACAAGCGTTTATGCTGTAACTGCAGCGGCGCGAAAAACCCGTTGATTAAACTATCATATTGCTAGGAGTGCAGAGAAGAAATGCAATTAAACAAAAATATGCAATAGAGTGTTACCTGTTATCTACTAGGCCATACCCGCGAGAAATGTGTGCAATCGACTTCGACTTAGATCCTGAGTTGTTGCGAAACTAGTTCTTGATGTATAAAATTTTTGGTGGGTGTCTACCAAGAGCTACCAAGGCTTAGGTCGGTTAGTTGTATGCGTTTTGAGACGAGATTAGATGCAAATAAAATCAACAGAAAATGATAAGTTTGTATATTGAACTTCTTTTCAATTAAGCAATGCGAGTAAAATTTTGAACTGGTTTAACAAGATCGCGAATATGTAACGAATATTGGCAAACGAGAATTGAATTTTCTATATTTTTATTAACCCAATAGGACTTGAATGTTTCATAATATTGTCGTCTCTGGAGCGAAAAATCGCCTTCGAAACCTGAACGGTGAGTTTTGAAAATTTTACTTACCTACACAAGAATGTCCTGAATAAGAAATGATTTCACGTTTCTCTTATGCAAGCCTTAAATGTATATCATAAATTTATTTGAACATAAATCGTGAAGCATATAAACATAAATTCTAATCCCTAGTTGATGAATTTCACTTTCATTAATCATCATAATAATACAGGTACTTATATTCACCTGAGATAAATTTTTGAGATATTGCCTCATATATATATCATACAGATGGCAGAATTGCTGCACGTCTATTAAGCGTCTCCATTAGCCAATATACAACATTATTTTCGCACTCTCTGTATAGTATAATCTATAGTGACAATACACACTGCGCAAGCTACTGACAGCTGAAATGACAAATGTTCATAGCGCGTGCAGTACATAGCTGCGCGCGCATGCATGAAGGGAAGCACACGACTTTAGTACTACTGGCATAATGCACTTCACAAGATCGTGAGCATTGTAGTCGTGTTTTTTCATTTCCTTCCCGGCATTAATGCTTCTACTTTATAAGTAAGCTGCCATAAAGACCCACAAATCAGATAAGCATGCCGCAGAAACAACTCCATTCACAGAAGAACAACAACCGCATGAATATGTAGTAAGCGCAAGCGCATTCGGGACTTTGATTTACCTTAGTCAATGCGTGAACTGGTGTACTACTCACTCACCTTTGGCTAATTATGTAATTTGTCTCCTGCTTGACTGATTGCTGCCAGTTAACTAGCAACGATAAGCCAATTAGCAATGAATTCAATTTACCGGCGAAACACAAAAAAAAAAATATTTTACATTACCGAGTTTCATTATGAAAACTTTAAACTCCTAATCGTGCAATCGTGCAGGCGAAATTATTTTAAATATTTTGTTTTTGATTTTGTAATTTTATATTTGCAATTTTTAAATCATCATTCCATATTCGGATAGCCGCCAGCCAGCTGCACAAAGTTCGTGGTTATATAATCGATTTGCATGGGAATTTGCACTAGAAACTTTTTAATTAATGCGCGCTTAATATCGCGAGAGAGGATGTCGATTCCTCCTGTGAGGTGTGCACCTTCATTCGGGTATCGTGTTTGCGTGCCTCTTGTATTCATTCTTTTTCAAGATTTTTGCAAATGCGTTATATTTAATGGTCGATTAAGAGAAAGCGAAATGGTTTTGCATGAAGTAGTTATGAAAATGTGAAGAAAAACCTTCGTCTTGCACTATATTGCTGCTATTTGGTATTCGTCCAGAGATGTTATCGCTCAAGCATTATGTTGTGGTAGAATGTTAAATGAACACTATGGATGAAATTGATGTAATTGAATGAATTTGAAGAGTTTTGCTTCAATGTTGCAAGCAATATTCAGTTGAATGTAGAAACTACATCTTCTTTTTGTCTTGGAGTCAGGTAGTAGGTCCAATAATACTGGACCATCACTTGACCTATTGTGAGACATTCCTATGCCTCAGATTTGGGGGCTAGATAACGTGAAAAAGTGCACCAGTCTACTTAGTGGTTCGTTTATTTGAACTTGACTGTTCGTGCGGGGTCGCGTTAGACGATGAAGTCCTGCTTCTCGTTATTACATACAATGCCAAACAAGAGTCACTCCCAGGACCGGGTATTTTCCGGTCCTCCTATTTCTCCTTCATTCGGCACAATGTATTGTAATCAAGCCAAGCATAGTTTCCTTTCTACTGGATTCTGGTCGTGTTGCTAGATAGGGCAGTTATAAACTGCTTAAGCCGGCTCTACACGATGCGGCGAACGTTCGTGCGAATTTTGGCTTCCAACGTTTGATTCATTACCGACAACAGCCCGAACGTGTCCTAATACCAACGTTGGACGCTTAACATTGGAAACTTGTCATCGGCCACATGATGGAGGGTGTTCATAGCATCGTTTAGAGCCGGCTTCAGAGTGAGCCAAGCAAGTCACTAACCTCAAGAATTCGAACTGTTTCATAAGACTACAATCGTGAGGGGCCTTCTTCACTAACTAATCAAGGCACCTCAATAGCCGGTTTTGTACCCAAGCCTCTAGTTAGGACCAAGTCTTATGACATATTATTGCACTGATTTATTCTTGAGAGTAGAAGAAGATATGGAGATTGCACCGCCGCTTAAAAGATAATAACTAATCCACGCTTTCATCTCGAATCGCGGCACCTCCAGCTGTTTCTGATATGGAGCCGTAGTGCTTCTTGACACCCGCTTAGGTAAATATCAACTACGGATTAGGATGGATTTCTCAAGCTCAAGATGGATTGCTACCGAATTGAGTATGGTGCTCAAGCCCACAATTGGAAAATACAAATGGCATCAATGAGGGAAAGACAGGCCATTATGTGAATGTTTTCTATTTGGTTATGAAGCTTTTAAGCTGGTTCTTCATAATCACCATACTAATGGCACTTACTTTACCATAGATTTAATAATGGTGGCGCATATAAATCATCGCGTTTTTACTTGTTTACCCTATATGAAATCTGGATTTGCTGTAAACCCTAGAGATATGCTTGTACTAGTAATCAAATTATTCATGTGATGGTTCGAATTAGGTTTAGCATCTAGCGTTACCTCAAGTTTTTTTCTTATTTGAAAGTCTAGGTTCAGGTCATCGGCCGTCTGTCCGGGTTTCCCAGATTTGTCCTAGTTTGGAGGGCGTCTCGGAGCCGTCTGGGAGGGGTTTTAAAAAGTTTCCAGGGCATTTTTTGTGTCAGGGGTGATCCGACTAATTGAATGATAAGTCATAAATTAAAACAAATCTTAGTTGGAAAACGACTCGTAATCCGCATCCAAGTAAACTGCAGCGTGCCAAAGTTCTCTCGTTGCCCGATCCGAAGCGGAAAGAGGACTTAATCCAAGTTTCTAGTAGTCAAACAACTCAATGTGAAACCGAATTCATTTCAGATCAAAATGTCTAGTTATAGAGATCAAAATGTCTAGTTCATCGCAATTTTATCCCTTCTACTAGGTCTTTGGTATTCCTGCAGTAAGCATATTTGTAGTCGATGAATACATATCGAAGGACGACTTAATTTCACCAGCTTTTTCCAGAGATTCCTTGTGAACAAATGGCTGGTCAATTGTAGATCTTCCTGGACGAAAGCCACATTGATACTCTACTAGTATCCTTGTTTGGCATCTATTATAGACACACACATTTACCGTAATCTATATAGAAATATTTTCACACATCCAAATGCTATTGGGTTCCTCTATAGACGCATTCAACGGGCGGCACCCGGCAAGACTATAAGTAATTTAACTGCCCAAAAAAGAAATCATTTTGGAGGAAAAGTATGATCTTCGCTCTCAACAAAACTCACCGCCTATTTTTTGAGAAAAGCATGTGCTCCGGTACTCATATCTTCGAATTGGACACATTCCAAAAATTTTATAAACGCACTGCAATTAAATGTTTTTTACGACTGGTAAGTTCGTTCCTCTTGCGCATCGATATTTCAAAATTCTCTCAAATTTGCCATGGAATGTCCGCGTGTATAGCTTAGATCTTGGCCATTTAAATCGTTTGGTGAAGTTTGGCTCTCGTGAAGACATATGTGCTGCCATTAAATATGGATAAAAATTCTACGGCCATCATATCCCCCTCAAAAAGCCAAGCAGCCGTGGTTCGCCCGCCGTAAGCCCTTTTTATTGCTGGGGTAGTTTGCGCAGAATTTAAGATTGCACCCTAATAATGCGTATAACATACAAAAAAGATTACATAGATAGGAAATTTCCCGTGGGTCTACATCTACCCAACAAAAATTTGCTGAAAATGTCACGTGCAGAGAAGAGAGTAGGCGAGGACGATGGAGCGGCAGATTTTTGTAACCTCTGAGCTCATTCACGGAATTTTTGATTCAATATGATATGGAACAACCACTTTTGCAATTCTAGATAGGTGGGCTTATTCTCCGTACACTATTACCTTATAGTGATGATCAAGACTGGTATTTCCGTTTTGCCTAGTCTTGCAAATTTAGCAAGATCGACGATCAACACAAGACAGGACAAGACGAGACTTCAAAATATGATATCGCGATTTTGTGCTCATCACTATTAGTGATGACCAAAAAGTCTTGCAAAAAGTCTTGCAGGAAGCCTTGCAATCTTGTCTTGGCCTTGCTAAATGTGCAAGACAAGACTTTTTGCTCATCTCTGCAAGACTTTTGACACTGAGTGACGAGCACAAAGTCTTGTCTTGGTGTTGCTCATCACTAGTACCTGGCCCATGAAAATAGGGTAGGTATACAATTTAAAAAATATAGGATAATATGAAATACTCTACCAAAAAAAATCTGACGAGCCGTACCATTACGATTTACACCCCCGCCCCCGTATACCGTTTTTTGTCTAACAAAACCTACCCTGGATATGGTCCTAAACTAGATAGTTATTCAAGTCATTGAAAGTCACAACCGCTTCCTCATTTTATAACCTTATATGAATTCTTTTATTTTCTCACAATTTCCCTTAAACCAACCTTAACTACTAGACAACGCAACAATGGCCGGAAATGTTAGGCTCAATTTCACATAGAAAACAAGGCCTCTAGCCTTGACTATATCGGGACAAGACAAACGACCTCTAAGAGAAACTTAAACTGGCATTACCGCGAAGAAAAAATATACCTAAATTCTCCACGTCCATTCACCTTATAAAATAATAAAAATCCTAGACGTTGAGTCACAACAGACAATAATTGCCATTGCAATAAATTCAAACTTCCTTTAAACGTTCGTTCATACTATAATGTCAATTGTGCATGCTTCACCTACACTCAATAATTATAATCAACAACTCTACAATGTTTCACGTATAATGCAGCCACATGTCAACCGAATAAAAACAAGACATAAATAATATTCATAATAATAAAAAATAACAGCAAGCCTTGAAGCATACGAGTTGGACCAGTTTATCCAAAAGCCACAACTCTGCACATGAAATGATTATTGTGAATCATTCATTGGTCAATATTTCATAACACATATTAAGTTCACGGTCGGCATCATAAAAAATGCATGAACATATTAAAACCATACTTCGACACGCCCAATGCACTTTGCCTAAAGAGTTTCCAATTTGACCAGGTAATGGCTGGATGTAAGGTAGTTGTCGAACTTTTTAGTTCGGTTTGAGTTTATATTATGATAATAAAAATAGTTAGTGAATATTATGTTCGTTATAAAATACCAAATTAATAAAAATGTTTTTCAGCAGGAAATTGTAGGGTAACACGTTTGTTACATGCATGTAATTTGCATTTAATATTTCAATCTTGCACATAACTATGACACCTGTTCGCATGTAAGAAACACTATAAATCACCCCCGGTCTTTAATTTAAGCTAAAACTGCATCTGTAATACCCTGGCCTGCAGCTGGTGCCGTTCGTACTTTTATGGATCGAAATGGTATCATGCACCAGGAGTATGTAAATGCGAATAACTATGATTAAAGTTTCAATTGATCCATCGTGTAATTAGTACGTCATTATCTAAAATAGGAGCGATCTTACCTAGAGCTGCAGGCATTCCCATGCACGCCAAGTCAATTCCATTTTCCAAATAAGATGCAACATGTCCAGGGCGACCATTGCACAACAGAATATGTGTGTGCTAACGGCTGGTCTGATGCCACTAATTACACAATTGCCACCAATTATGAATTCATGTCAGTTTGTTGCTCTGATATGCATGAGACTCAAATTGCGGCCGTAATGCATCTACTATAAGTGCATCACAGAAAATAAAGATATCAAGTTGTTTACTTTCCAATTAAAAAGGCAGCGGAAGCATAATTTAGAGACTCTTACCACATGAATTACCCACCGCAAAGATGAATCTCTACCGCATCGGCTGTGTACCTGTGCCTTAAGAAAATTGCCTAATCGCAACAAAAAGGTGAAAGTGGATTTTCCATGTAGTACTTCGCGGTCCAGCACGACTTCGATTCACTCACCTCACCAAGAGTCGATCTTTAATAGATCAAAATGTAATTGGCTAGGGTTCTTCGGGCCTCGGTTTTTTGCCCACTTAGAAGAGATAAGAGCGGTTTCATGGTCGGTAGTTAGACGTAATATCATAGACGGTGCAGCAGCAGACCACCGTCATTTATGTTAATGGTGTAGACGGTGAAAACAGGTATATATCGATTTCCAGATTTACCTTTCTTTTAAAAACATGCAAACAAGCTAATTGCAATTAACTGAGATGTGGTGAGACTGATGCAGTTTTATCTACTTATGTATATGCAACGAACATTGATGATATGTTATCGCATCTTGTTAGATATTGCGATGTTAGCAATTTCGATATCGCAATTAATATCACTAGCGACAACGATCAATCATTTCCTTCTAATTTGAAACTTTCGTATAGTTTGTATGTTCCTTCTTTAATCCCACGTTGGAAAACTCCTTTAATCCATAAGGTTGAAACAGTTTCCTGCAGCGGAGTCTGTTTTATGCGACAGTTCTCAATTCCGTCAGGGATTTGCCAGTTGCGGTAAGGTTCTCTTCTAGGTAGATTTAGGGCTTCGAACTCGACAGTTTCTTGGCCAATCCCAATCTAGAGCCTGTTTGAGTTAGCTCTCGTGATCGTGTCGCAAGATGTGGCTAATTCAATTTCAATTCCTTCGCCTGATTTCGTCGTCTATCCTTTCTGGGCCGTCACGGCACCACAGTCCATTTCTATCTTCCCCGAAAATTTTTAGGATACAACCTAAGCATCAGTTGATAAAAACTTGAAGACACCTGGTGATAAATTGACTGACTTTCCTTGCTTCGCAATCATAAAAAAGACCTTCCTCAACGGTGAAGTTGAACAGCCGTCATTTGGCGTTAGATCTCCCGTCAATCTCCATATGCGAAACAGGCATGAAAAAGCACTTCTTGTTTTATTTATTCTGCACCTAACGTCTTCTTCAATCCCACCATTTTTGGTAATAATAATACCATCGAGGTAGAGTCCGCACCATAAAAGAATGGAAATGAGTGCACGTGTTGAGAATATCAATTAACTAGTAATTTGCGTTTCCGAATGACGTTTCTCGTTTGTGGTGACTCTTATTGCGTGTGGAAATAGCGATTTTGATTGAGATTCCCTTCTTTTATGGTGCGGCCCATAACAGAATTTATCTACCAATTCAACGTCACGGTTATCAAGCGCTGTACGTTAAATATGGTGTTTACAATTATCCGCATTTGTTTATTCTAAATCGGATTTTGCCTTATGCATGACGAATTAGTTTCGGTTGCTTAATTGCTTTATATATTTTTGATGTCCTGGTGTTTGTGTGGGCCAGTAAGCAGATATCGTCTACATGGTCGAGATTCTCAAAGCAGTCTAGCGAACTCCGTTGCATCTTTTCTAATATCTAGAGCGCCGAAAAAGATGTCGTTTATTACTATAAGAAAGAGTAATTGCGAAAGTAGGCAGCCTTGTGGTACTCCGGAGCTTACCTCAAAGCTGTCGGATAATTTTCCATTATGGAGAACTCTGCGTTTGGAATTGTTGAATAGAGATTTTCTCAATTCCACATTTTTATAAGTTACCGTCAGTGACGTAAGTAACGCCCCCGCAAGCCCCGGAAGGGTCCTGGAAGGGTGCAGCAAAGCCAGGGCTAACCTGGACTTTTCCTAAAGTATCGCCGGGTGGACTAGTATAGCACACGGATGGCTCCAAAACACCGATGTGGGCGCCGAATCTGGTGTGAAAGCCGAATCTGGTGTGATTCAGTAGAGCAATAAGGCTAGACAGTCTAGCATCTGTATTTCAAGCAGAGGTGGACGCTATACTGGCATGCATTCATGGGAACCTAAGAAGGGCTTTCTAAAACAAACGGAGAAGATAAAGCTCTGATAGCCAAGCAGAAATTAGGGCGATAAGGTCCCTTAACACCAAACCTGAATGAGCGACTGTTGGTGAGCTGGGCGTTTTCAATCAAGTTACCCTTGACAAGGTCTCGGGTCACCGCGGCTTCAAAGATCAAGAAAAAGCTGTTTTCCTGGCTAAAAAGGACTTTGAAATTGCATTCACCAGTCCAGACCCGGCTATTGGGGCGCCCGCCAGCTTCCTGCAAAGGGGTCTGGCTGATCGGACTTGGATGGAACATGCTGACCGCTGTAGGTCCGCGCCTGTGACTTATGAAGTATAGGAAGGGCAAAAGAATCTTGATTTACTTTGAGGAAGATGAGTCCGCCTCCCCCCCCCCCGTTCTCTGTGAGTGTCTCGCGGAAAGCATGGTCTAATTGATCGACAGGTCCCTGTTTCAACATTCAAGTCTAAGCGACAAGCCACTAGGCAGAATTCTGAGCTCGTTCAACTGTGGATGATCTAGCTAGGTAGCTAGTCGGCTAGATTGTTCCGACTCTGGTGAACACTTTTGAGGTATCTTTATTAAGGTCATGCTTATGACTCCACGCTGAAGTAGTGCCTTTACAGATCGTTCTTGAACGTCATGTAAAAAAGGGTGGGTGAGTTCAGTCAATAGGAGTCTGACACCACCGTCTGGGTGCGCATCCCCAGCGATGTCTGTCGTAACCACTGATAAGTCATACCCCACTGAGTTTTTGTAGGGTCCTCATAAGGAACGCTGATTTTTTTGTAAAGTCCTCATGAGGAACTAACCTAGATCCTTCTATCGGCAAGTCCCTCGTCTGCATCATGGGTCCAGACGTTACATGGGGCATGCCCTTTTAAATTCTAGTCGGGTACCAATACCTTCTGTCCAAACCTGTGGAAAGGTCAAGTTGGTCCATGCTATTTCCAGAATTGGATGAGTCCGCTTTGATGGATTCTAGCGCGTTACCGTCTGCTTCAGCAGCTTTACCATTGACCATTGCGATTTCTATTTGTATCTTGGATTGGGCACGATTGCGTTTGCCTGTCTGAAAATAAACCATTCAGGCCGACGAAGAAATATTCTCTCCATCTTTGGAGTTGGTCGTCATCGCTACACAGGAGCCTTCTAGCAGCATCGCGATGGACGTTTATGATTGCGATGATTTTGAGGCAAACAGTTGCTGCCGGCCTGTTGCTGTTGCCTGATTTCGAATTGTATGCTCACGACCGGTGTTGTTGGGGTCAATCTGTGTGTTTAAGTCTACCATCAAAATAATGAGGTATCCAATTTTAACAGCTCGAAATCCGTCATATATTCACATATAAAACTCGTCTCGATGTCATCGCCTGCGTCTTCAATTGAAGCTTAGCATAGGACTACTGTAGTACTTTTTAGTCTGGTACGCAGGGTCGCACGCAACATCTATGCTTTTCGGTTTGGTTTCTGCCAGAATATAAGAAGGACTCACTGTTTGGACAGACATGTGCCATCTGGTCTCGCTAAGTTTCATGATCTTGATAATTCTAAGTCCCATGATCTCTTATAATAATTAATAACTTTCATCTTTGATTTTATTTCTTCAAAAACTTAACAAAACTTTATTTTTTTATTCTCACAGGAATCCCAGCTACACTAACATACATCAACATGGATCATTCACTAACCGGATCACCCGAACTTCTTCCATATCCAGACTGGCGAAGCAATACAGCTGGTGATTGCGCCAACAGCATTACCACAGCATATCGTATTAAAGCCGACGAATGTGGCCGCCTATGGGTCCTCGATACTGGCACCCTTGGAATTGGAAATACCACAACAAACCCATGTCCTTATGCAGTAAATGTTTTCGATTTAACAACAAACACAAGAATTCGCCGCTATGAACTGAATCCCGATGACACCAATGCCAACACCTTTATTGCTAACATAGCTGTCGATATCGGCAAGAGCTGTGATGATGCCTTTGCATACATGTCCGATGAGCTCGGATATGGCCTCATCGTTTACTCATGGGAATTGAACAAGTCCTGGAGATTTGCTCATAGCTACTTCTTCCCAGATCCATTGAGAGGTGACTTCAACATTGCCGGAATCAACTTCCAATGGGGCGAAGAGGGAATTTTCGGAATGGCTTTGACTCCTATTAAATCTGACGGATTTAGAACAATGTACTTCAGTCCACTTGCAAGTCATCGGGAGTTTGCAGTGTCTACAAGAATTTTACGTGATGAAACTAGACTAGAGGACAGCTATCACGATTTCCAGGTGCTGGACGAACGTGCACCGAACAGTCATACAACGGCGCGAGTAATGAGTGATGATGGCATTATGTTGTTCAACTTGATCGATCAAAATGCAGTTGGGTGCTGGCATTCATCCATGCCGTACTTGCCACAATTTCACGGTATCGTGGATCGTGATGATTTTGGCCTTGTTTTTCCGGTTGATGTTAAAATTGACGATGATAAAGAGGTTTGGGTTATGTCCGATCGGATGCCGGTATTTTTACTGTCCGAATTGGACTATAGCGATATAAACTTCAGAATCTACAGTGCTCCATTAAGTTCATTAATCGAGAATACTGTTTGTGATCTACGTGCAAATGTCTATGGTCCTGCACTTATTCCTATTAAAGCATCACAAGCAATCATTAAGCCACAGCAATTGATTGGTTATCCACAGGCTCAACAAGCTAAGGCCGTGCAATATCTTCCAGCTCCGCCGTCTTCATCATCTGTGATATTTACTACTCAAAGGGTTCCGATCTCTAATTTACCAGCGAAGGCGTTCATTTTCAATCAGCACAATGGCATCAGCTATGAAACTGGCAGTCCACACGAGTACACGACAAATGGCATTCGGGACTATCAAAGCAGGAAGACAGGCAATTGGTGGCAGAGGACTACTTATTGATCATCATCACAGCAAGGCTATCTCAAACTGGCACATAAGGATCTTTTTAGTTGTAAATTTTTGTTTGAAATTTTTTCCCAAAAAAAAATATTCATGCTTGTTAAGTAATTTATCTATCGCTGTTATTATTTTGTAAATAAAAGCATCTTTATTTAGATAAATAAAAAATTGTTTAGCTTAGGGTGTGGTGTTTTGGTTTTGAAGCTTAAATTAAAAGCAGAAAAAGGGAAATGTGAAGAATCGTGGCTACTGTCATGCAAATCAATTAATAAGGAATGCATTACCGCAATTAAAGCTAAAGAAGGCGTCTTTAGAACTCGTAGAAACGTTACCGACATCAACCTAAGAAACTCTCCACCAGTCTTTCCTTTATCTGATGCTTTGCAGGAGATCATAGACAGAATATACCGGACAGACTTATTATTAGCATCTCTGCTAACTATTTTAACATCACTGTTCTTAAGTTTAGCACACATTCAATAGACAAGGACTCGAGGGGTATGGATGTCTAAAAGAGCTTTGTGTCAAACAAATCAACTGGACCTGACAATATACGACGGTGAAGCCCTTCATCATCTCCACTTCCCTGTTCATCTAAAAAGCTCGTGAGGAAGTATACGAAGGAATGAACAGCCTAATCGTCGTCTACAGGGTGGGCCAGATATATGTACGATATTAAAAACACTATTGGAACGAGAGGTGAGAGAGATGAGAGAGTGGGGCGCGAGAGGTGGGAATGAGTGGCTCGACTTTCGGAAATTAAGTCGCCGTGGATCATCATGCTGTAAACATACCAAGGACGGTCGACGAATCGCTTTCCACAGCGACTGTCAAAAACGAATAGAATACATGATGACAAGAAGTTGCACAATCTGCAGACCACTGCGACGGCGACGCCACCAATCAATCGAATCAATCTAATTTCTATTTCGTAGCCGTCACGGTATACAGAAACAAGGTAATGTAAAAGAGACAAACAGCTTCGAATACCGTATAGAAAAGGGTCACCTAGTGACGTCAGCACTAGTTCAAAAACAACAACAAAAGCCTCGACTTTATATAGAAAGCAGTCGCCAAGTGACTTCAGCACTAAGATGACATTTCTCCTTTACATTACCTTGTTTCTGTATACCGTGGTAGCCATCCCCGGTCAAAGTTGCATGGGAGCTGTGGCATGGTTTTGTGTTGCTATTCTCGTATGTTCCTGTGCCTGTGTTGATTATTCCGGTGTGTGTTTTTTAATTTATGTAGCCGTCGCTCTCAGTGTGTGCACACAAAAAATTTCGCCGGGAAATTCGCCGTGGCCCAGGAAAATCAATAGAGCGCTTTGAAAGTTTCAATAATATTCTGTTTTCCAGCGAAGCTCAAGCCCAAGGGCCGTAGATACGAGGTGTGACAATTAAGTAATGAGACTGATTATATTGCCGCGATTGTGGTAACCCTGCGACCTTGAAATTCCCTTTCCCTTCTCTCGGCATCCTTCCCCTCTCCATTGATATATTTGCCATCGCTCTAGCTTGTTTAGTTCGCCTGCTCTGTCGTGTTGAGTAAAAGTGTGTTCGTGGTGCTCGTCACGAAAATGGAAAAACGGGCGGGGGGTGTGCGGAGACAACCATTGTGAGCTTTGGCGTTTGGTTTCCGGGTCGTATTGGAAAAACCAGCTCTCATCGCCTGTAATAACTCGATCAAGCAGCGTGGGATCGTTTTCCACTTGTTCCAAACAGTCTTCTGCGACGGTCATTCGAAGCTGCTTTTGCTTCTCGGAAAGGTTCCTTGGAACCATCTTCGCGCACAACTTTCTCATCCCTAAATCGTCGGTTAAAATTTGTCTGACTGTTTCACGGTTCATACCCAGTTCCGACGCCAGCATTCGAACTGTTAAACGCCGATCTTCACGGATCAGGGCGCGCACACGCTGCGCATTCGTGTCAGTCCGCACCTCGACTGGTCTCCCGCTCCGCGCCTCGTCTTCCACGCTTTCACGCCCCTCCTTAAACTCTTTATGCCATCGAAACACCTGGGCACGACTAAGAGCACTATCACCATGCGCTTTTACAATTTTAGCGTACGTTTCCGAAGCTGTTTCGCCCAATTTGACGCAAAATTTTATCGCTACGCGTTGTTCTTGATTCCGTTTTTCCATTTTCGTGACGAGCACCACGAACACACGTTTACTCAACACGACAGAGCAGGCGAACTAAACAAGCTAGAGCGATGGCAAATATATCAATGGAGAGGGGAAGGATGCCGAGAGAAGGGAAAGGGAATTTCAAGGTCGCAGGGTTACCACAATCGCGGCAATATAATCAGTTGCATTACTTAATTGTCACACCTCGTAATCCACGTTTAAAACATCAAACGTTTCTGCATTCGTCGAAAGTTAAGTTTGGGCGGCCATTTCAGGACACGGGATCATCAGTTAGTAGTAGAAATACTGCCAAGTAGAAGTACTCCAAGAAGTACTACCATGTACACCAATAAGTATTCAAGAAATACACCAAGAACTACTCCAAGTACTCCAAGAGCTACTCCAAGTACTCCAAGAAGTACTACCAAGTACACCAAGAGGTACTCCAAGAAGTATCCAAGAAGTACACCAAGAACTACTCCAAGTACTCCAAGAACTACTTCAAGTACTCCAAGAACTACTCCAAGTACTCCAAGAACTACTACCAAGTAAAAGTATTCCAAGAAGTACCACCGATTAGAAGTACTCTAATTGGAAGTACTTCAAGAAGTACTACCTAGTGAGCCTAGCGGTTGAACTCTTGGATGTTGAATTAATTTTTTTAAGCATCCGGCTGAGCCACAACCGTCGGGTTAGCTTGAGATAGCGGAAAAATGGGAGCAACTGGGACGATTTGCCCTTGGCCTTTAGTCTTTCACATATAACAAAATCAAGTAGCCTCCTTCATTGGCCATATCAAATCGTACCTTTTTGCTGCATTTTCCATTATTTTGTTAAGCATCTCGGGCGATAATTTCGGCACGAATGTTTGCCTTTAGCTCGTCAATGGTCTAAGGCTTGCTGGCGTACATTTTGTTTTTTAAATAACCCCACAAAAATAAAAAGTCCAGAGGGGTCAAACCTGGGGATCTCGGATTTTCTGATGAGCGGTCCATTCTAAATGTCAGTGGTACCCAGCGATGTGCATAGTTCTAGGCATTGGACTTAAGCAGGCGGTCGCACCCATTTCCTGATGCTGGACCGATATGAGATTCCCACTACTCCTTCATGATTTTGTGCTTGACTCTATACGAAAGGGCTGAGTAAAGAGATTCCTTTCCGACCGATCAATCAAAGTAATTCCAGATCATGTCAAATCGAAACCCCACCACAACTCTGTCTGTGTGCCACAGGAGTCAACTCTGTTACCTGGACTATTTTTTATAAATAACGTACTGTCGGCTCGGAGTATTAAATGTCAAGAAATGAACGAAACAGTGTTGAAATAACTCCACAAAATTACGACCTTTAAAACTATTAAAAATTGTTTAAAAAGAAATATTTTTATACAATTCTCGATCCTCGATCATAATTCCGAATTTACCACACTCAACCTTGAGGCTCTTTCTACTTCTTTTACTGATCCTAAGTAGCCTTAACATCTTAGCCGGTTGTGTAAATCATTTAGGATAACCCAGTAATTACCGTCTATTAGCCGCGATGTCCTACAAAACATAAAGGGGTCGTGCGCCTAAAATTCCAAAATCGGCAGTCTGACACCTGAGGGTGTTCCTTACCGTCTTTTGACTTATTTGGGCATGGGGTTAACTCACTTTCCTAACTAGAAGACAGAAACCATTTACGTACATATGTACAGATACGCCGAGCGATTCTAATTTAAAATACATTGCCGACGGCTCAGGTGAGGAGCTAGAGAGAGAGAGTCGAGTCGGCACACGGATCCTAATTGAAGACCTCACTCAACGCATGTTTGAGAATGGGCGTTATTAATTAAGGCTATGAATTATGGATTGATTTCAAGAGCAGATTCCTTTCGTGGCTGGGCTGCATGGTAGGTAGTTAGCACCTGTATGGCAAGTTATTGTACGGTGGTGCATTATTCCTAAAGCAATTGTCCAGTGAATTATTTTGAGGGCTGGCTGGTGGTTTGCGATAAGCGCGATATTAGTTGGGAGATAATGTTTTCTTATTAGAGGTGTGAAAATAAAGATTCACGCCTCTATCTTTTAAGTGTTAAATCAGATATGGTTCGTGGATGTTTTATTTTAGAGTCGGCAAGTCTTAAGAGAAATTTTTTTTTCGATTGATTGAAAAAGATCGACGCCAATTGTAACAGAATTAATGAGCTGATAAAAGTATCGTTACTTCTCATGAGAATATTGAAGGAGATTTCTTGGATGTTGTAGGTATTCGGAAATAATGAATTTTCTATGAAGAAACAAATTCTTTGTCTGGAGAGTGTTGAAATGGAGCTATAAGCAAAGGGAATGGGCCAAGACGGTTAATATAGTTAATTATGCGGCACGACTGTGTTTATTTCAATGGAACAATCGCTATGGTAGTAGCGGTAAAATTTTGTCAGGGATTCTACATTCTTACGGCGGCTTAAAGAATTATTGGTGGACCAAAAGTCGTCCTCATCAATTGGATTGAAGAATTTCACTTTCTCTCAAAGTTGGTATTTTACTCCAACAAAAGAAGTAAAAATTTGATTGCCTTAGAGTAAAAGTAAGAAACCTAAGGGAAAGCGCGCACTGAGATGGTGAGAAATTGGCGTGGCTTTGGTGTGGTGAGTAAGTGGCAAGTGAAATATTTTAATCATACGGAATCAAGCGAGTCAGCGCGCGTCAAGATGGTGTAGTGTTTTGCAATTCGAGTGGAACCACTTGGGCGCCACTAGTCTCTGACAAGTTTAATTTTGGAGTGGCACTTCAGTGCGCGCCTTGGTTAAGCCTCCACCATGTATATTAAAATGTTACAAAGTGTTACTTCGCCTCACTTCATATTGGTGGGTGGGAATTTTATTGCTCCCAAAGAAGTAAAGAAAGAGAAACCCATATCTCTCCACTATGTAAGTATTTACAATCACACCTCGGCTCATTTCCTCATGTATGTTAAAAATCGAAAATCAGAAATGAATTTATCTCGATACACGCTTATACGAATAATAGTACATTATTTTTGAACCGGGACATTTCAAAACTTGAGGCCTCAGTACAATTTGCCATCATGTAACAGGCAAATGTACTGCCTCGTGTAAGTCCGGTAATGGCGAACTCATTACAAGTTGATCTATGAACAGGCACACAGTAGAAACATGCGTAAAGGTTTTCCAAGCCTATTTTGAAAATGGGATCTCAAAACAAAAAATGCATCATGCACTACGTGATTTTTCAGTCAGCACAATAGTCTAACTGAACGCACAGTCTTTCATATCGTATATAAATTCGAGGCAACCGGATCAGTGGTAAACGTGGCAGTACCAATGTGTTTTTGTACAGGGAGTTCTATTAAAAGCAAAGCAGCTGTACTCTATAGTGCGGCCGAGACTTTTTTGACCTCTTACAGATCTCTCGGTACTCTTTGAAGAAAAATTTAACAAAGGACTTGAATCCGTACGCTGACGAGGTTCAAATGACTCTTGACTCCGTTGAATTAACGAAGCAAACCCCACGGAGCATTTGAAGCAGCATTAATAAGCTGAATCTATGGGTGAGCAGCGATGAGGCACCCATTCACCGTTAGCAAACAAAGTTGTCACATCCGAGCTGATGAGAACCCAAGAGCTATCATCGAAAAGGCTATGCACTCACGAGGAGTCACTTTTTGGTGTGGTTTTTGAAGCAGCGTAGTCATCAGGTTACACTTCTTTGAAAATGAATCCGGCTAACTAGGCACCAATTTTTGGGGGTAATTTAAAACAGAAGGTGTATGCCAATAAGCCAACAAAGGTGAAGGTCGAGATATTTGAACAAAGTTAAGGCAAATCCGAGATAAAACTTTGACACATTTCTTATTGAAAGATAAAGTTCTTTGATTCATTAAAAACTGTTTATTTTGTTCACACTTTAAAAGTTGAAGTTAGTAACACTCTTTATAATATAAGTTTATGGAGCCCCATCAACTTGACGAAGAAAATTGCTCCTACAATCAAGTTAGAGAAATGCTTGCACATCCTTCACAAACCTCAAAGTAAAAATAGTAACAGACAACAGCACGCAACCATTTATACGTGCACTTTTGCCGACAAAGCCTATTGTGTTGTTAATATTAAAACTGCTGCTACGATAGTTTAAGTACCGTAACTTGGTCCTACTTTGCTCCAAAATCTGCTCCAAACTTGGACTTATTAAAATTGCGTGGAAACCTTTTCATTTAAAATTGCTATTTAAATTTAGATTGTAAATTTAACACCTTGGCTACAGAATCTAAGTGATGAAACTACCATTTTGTAGCGTTTTATTATATATATAAAACAATGATTAAGGAGCAATGTTACCCGTCAAGTTGGGTAACTTTGCTCCTAAATTGTATTTGTACTGTAATTCGGTTGTTTTAGAAGTTGGAGCATAGTAAGAAGCTTGACACCTGACAGTCGAAAAAAATGGCGGATTAAAAAAGTTCCTATTCAGTGTTGCCACTATAACTTTATTTTTACCGATTTCGTTCAGAAATGGACAGTTACATAGAGTAAGTTTGGCACAGATAAGAAAAAATCTTTTTCCGCAATTGGAGCATAATTACCTAGGCAGGAGCAAAGTAGGACCAAGTTACGGTACTTACTCATAGGTCTAACACTTGAATGCTTATCAAAAATCATTCTGATCTCTTAGTGGTCGGTATTCAAGAAAGTCTTTTAGAAAATAATAGGCTTTTTTATTAGGGAGGACTACTATGTGCCTAGGCTTGCCAATTACAAAAACGACAGGTTGAAGACAAAACTGTTTATATACCAACCTACGTTGGGCTTGGGTATACAAAACTGGACGACATTGGCACGGAACTGAAATCGAAACTGCTCCCGGCTATAAAGCGGTGAATAAGTAAACCCATAAAGGGTCACTAATTTAAGCTGATTAGAATATGATACTACACTAACCGTAAGTACAACATTTAGTTGCATTAATTCCGTAATTCCTCATTAACTAGGCTCAACCCAGCTTCAACCCAGTCATAAACGGAGGTCGAATTGAAACAAGGTCCGTTCAAGCCAACTCAGCTCTCCTACCTGGATCGAGTTGATATTTCGCCTCTTATACGCTGGTTGAATTGTAATTGGGTTGAAGTGACATTTGTTTTGTTTGTTTACCGCAGGTTTACCTTCGGCGTTAGTTTTGTGTTCGGTGTTTTTGCACAGGAATAAAAAGATGAGATGAGAATTTTACATAAAAATTTGAGGTTATGTTTTGATTTCAGTTCAACTCTATTTCAACCCAAAGTAAACTTAACTCGACATCATATACGGTGGTAAAAATTTCAACTTAACCTCGACTCATCTTTTCAACCTAGTCAGTTATAAACGGGATAATTATAGTAGGCTGTAATTTTTAAGTGAATGCAATTAACAAATGGTGGTTCCACGTACTTCCTTTTTTCTACTATTTAAGAAAAAAGATCAAACCTCTTAATAACTACAATAAAACTGAGTTAAAATAATATTTTATTATCATCATCTTATTTCAATTATAATTATATAATATTTTTGTTTTTCCTTCTTTTTTTTTATATAACATTTACATTTAGATACAAAATGTTGAGTGAACATGTCGGAAAATAACGAGAATCTTAACCTCAACTGAAAAACTCTTTTGCACTCCGTTGTTTAAATATGTTTTCTACATTTTTTTACTTTTATTATATTTTTTTTTTTGTTTCATTAAATGTTATTACAATTTTTCGCTATAGATTAAATCGGCAGTGTTTCGTGTCCAAAAAATTTCCTTCTTTTTTGTTGTTGTTGTTGTTTCATTATGTTTTTTTATTTTTCTCAACAATGTCTTAATGTTATTTACGTGTTTTGTTTTTAGTGATAAATTTTTTAATTTTTTCATTTCTTTCCGTTTATTTTTATTTTATTTTATTTTTTTTTTTGTAGTTTTGGTCTGTTTATAAACTTCGTTTTTTTTTCTCTTTTTATTTTATATATTTTAATATAAGTTATTCATTTTAGTTGCTTTGTTTTTTAATAATATTATCTCAAATTTAGAAACTACGAAAAATGTTTTCAACAATAATTTTTTTTTTTTCATTCATTTTGTACAAATAAAATTTTATAAAAACAATTTTCACAAATTTAAGTTCATTCTTTTTTATTTAAATTTTTTATTGATTTTTTTCTTTTATTTTTTGATTACAAAGTGTTTTGTTATTTTTTTACTTAATAAGTAGTCAGTATCAGGTTTTTTCATTTTTTATTTCATCATGGGTTTTTTAAATATTTTACGTAATAAAGACCTAATTTAGAGTAATACAAGATTTTTTTATATATAAAAAAATAATGTTAAAAGTGTATTGGTAAAAGTTCTGTGTTTTTTTGAATTGGCTTTGTTTTTTGGTTTTTTAATTTATGAAGAACAACGTTTTACGTGTTTTATTTTTTTACTTATTTTTTGTCTTATGTACTAAATTAAAAATTATTTTACAATACCACTAACCTATTATGTTTGACTCAATTGAAATGTGTGTGTGTGTTATAAATATAGGGTAAAAAAGTCATGATTTCGAGTGTGTGTAAAAATGATTTAATTTATGTTGTTTTTTTTAATTAAATTTATTTATATAAAATGCTTTATCGTGTTTTCAGTGCCAGTTTAGGATTGTATTGTTGAATAGAATATTTGTATAAATGCTGTTGAAGTTTAAGTGATTTGTTTTATTTTGTTTCAGATTTTCTGAAATAAAGAATTGGCGTTTTTAAAACTAATTGTTTTTCTTTTTTAATACAGAAAATATCTTTTAAATTTCGTTGTATTTTAAAAGCTGTAGTGTCGACATTTGCTTACTTACCTATTTTCTTTTAAATGATGAAATGTAGAACCTCATAGAAAGAGGGCATCTCAAATTTAGAATAACAATATGCGTCTGAGATCTTTAGTTGGCTATAAAATAAAGCCCCAAGGAAAGTAAGTGCTAGTGACTCAAAAAGTACCTACTCATTTGATATCCATCGATCAAATAGTTAAAGAAACGACAAAACTAACTAAGTATATCATAACATTAGACCTAGCAGTTCTTAGTATGATAATAAGTGCAGACAAACGGCATAAACACAAGCAGAAAAGGCTACAATAGACGTGTAGAAAAAGCACTAGTAATGCGAGTAGAACAAGAAAGGACTAATATAGGGCTAATAGAATATGAAAGAAAAAGAAAATATTTAAAAAAGGCAACGAAACACCTGTTAACTGATAAGGTCTACACAGTTGGACCATAGAGATCTACCAAAATGTTAACAAAATAAAAAAAATACTATATAAGGCAAAATGTAACAAAAGAAGAGAATGCATAATTTTGCATATATAAGCACTCGAAGTCTGGACAAACAATCATGACCCAGTGAATGGAAAAGCCATGTAAACACGTTCACTTTCATATAGTAGGTTACTGAAATCCCTGAAACTTTGCCAATTTTAATACAAGAGCTGATGACATACTTGATAGAAAGCGTGTATGGATGTTCATCTTGGGTTTGATAATTGTATAAGCCGGAGGTGTATAATTCACTTCATCAACTCAACTACATTGTCTCTTTTCATCATAAAGTGAATGTCACATTTTTCATTTCTCGTTTTCCTCTTAAATTATGTTCTTAAAGTTTTCTAAATATTGCATTACTTGCACGAACAGTTCTGATTTTTTAAACTTTTCTTTTTGTCCAATGAAAGCTCATGACTATGATTTTATTTTATTAGATGTTAACTTTTCATATCTTTCTTGCCACACCAAGTTTATATTACACTCGATAAAAAATTATTGAGCTTCACCAGCCTATCTAGCCTATCTACCTTCTAATAAAATAAAAGCTGAATAGAACCAAATTGTGCGCAAACTTCAACATTCTTCAAGTAGTAACTGCTTGGAAAATCATTCAATAGAAATGACAATTAAATAGTTTACAGAAAGAGTTTCATTAGTGCGCGCTTAAATAAATCTAAAGGAAAGTATTTCTTAATAACACTTGTGATTGTATCAACAGAAAATCTCTATAAACTCCTAATCCCAGTCTTGAAATGCAAAACTACTGCCATCACGTTATTCTAGGAATTAAATATTAGGACTAACCATTTACAATAGTAGAAAACCAATCAATAACTCCCAAAAAGCAATGATGCTTTGGGCTTGGTCCAAATTTCTTTCCCGAAACAATGTATGAAAGCTACTACTCTTTTCTGTCCAATCAATAATTTTCATTTAGATTTATTATTGCAGTTTCATATCTGATTTGTTGCTTCCTTTTCTGGAATATGACATCCTTATTGCGTTGCACCCTTTTTTTAATAAGTTTTCTGTTTTTGTCTTTTTTCTGTGGAAAAAATAATCACCAAAAGTTTATATCAGAATATGATGATGGAATTCCAGGAATTTCGATACTCACGACAAATAGCCTCATTAGGGGAACGGCTACATGCTTTAAAGGCGTTTTCTTCAGCGTTAACTGCATTTATGCATTCCCTATTAAACCATCTAGTATTTCCCTAGGATCTATATATTTGATAGAGCCAGAAGTGAACAAACGCATTACCGCCTTTATGATTTTGGAGACACAAAGATCGACAGAGTTTGCATTGACCCCACGGAAACACAAATCCCAGTCAGTGGCGTAAAGCGTAAAGTCCAAACTATTTGAGTTTCCCATAATGCCAGATAGTTCATTTTGGTAGGGACAGAAAATGGGTTTTGGGAAATTAGTCAATTTCGACCAAGTTTCGCATTGGATGGGATGTAAAAACAGTAGGCATGCAACATAAGGGACTCTCGTTGGACTATTCACAATTTTGTGTAAATTATATTTGTTTGCAAAGAGCTCAGGATCTGGTGTTACTAGTGCCTTTCGAATAATTTATCCAATTCATGAACATTGTGAAGCTTGCCAGCAATCAACTTTACTTCGAGTGGATTCATAGATTTGTTTGAAAATAGTGTCAAATTCTAGTGAAGAGGCTTCATGAATAAATTCACTACGTGGATTAGAAGTAATATTGGCTAAAATAAAATGATGTACTATTGCACACCTGAAAGGCTACGCCTTTCCTAATACATATGGCAATTCCCCTATGAGGGAGAAATTATGAACTATGTAATGTGTATTCGGAAACCTGATAACGATCTAAGTCGTAATTAGGTAAAATTTGGTTTCACTTAATATGAAAAGTCGGGGAAAACATTTATAAAACTGGCAAATCATGAAGAGGCATTTCTCTAGAAGCCAACGAATATTACAGAAAACCAAGCAAAAATGATTGTACCTTGGCTGATGATCTGCGAAAGACGAACAGGGAAGTTACATCTTATATCATAATCTGAAATGAGAAATAGGTGAGAATTTAGTGAAATGAGCTTGATTAATGCTAATACCTAAGTGGATACAGCTGAGATCAAGTTGCATTAAATACCTTACATGTCGGAGAAAAACACTAGACGTCAGAAACTGATAGGTAAGGTTAGGACGAAACGGGTCAAAACGAATTTTGTGTCTTAAGCTAGAACTGTGATAATAACAAGAGGCTGGAGGACGCTCGAGGAGGCGAAGGTGATAACTATTGATCTCTCGAACAGCTCATGAATAAATATTGTCGAGTAATGTGAATATTAATAATAATTATAGAATTTGATATCTTTAAATAGCCTTGTCCTTTAAATTGGATAAAAACATTTCTGATACAAATTTAACAATTAATTAAAAAAAAATATTTTTCACAAATATACTCCATAGTTCTTTTTGTTTTTAACAATTTTAAGTACACGCCTGTGAATAGTAAATCCCTATTATTTCCCATAAAACTCGATACTGCTAATGAAATCTCTCTCCACATATTCCCAAAGATATTCCAAAAAACATAAAAAATAAACGCCGAATAAACACCAATTCTTCATTTTTATTATTATTAAAAATTTCATGCAAATTAAAACATCAAGCCAAAATAATTTGATAAAATCTATTTTTTTTTGTTTTTATTTCAATTTATTTATTTATTTTATTTTTTTAATAAATTAAGTAGATAAAAAAGTAAAACTGGTCCATATTATTGCATTATTGGTATAAACTGATAAAAAGTTTTTTTTGTTTTAATAATCCGTAATTTTAAAAGTGATGCTGGTTGTTTCTTATTTTTGTTCTTGTTTTTTTGTCCATTATGTAAAAATTTATTAAGTCTCAAATTTTGTTTTTTGTTGTTACTATGTTTGGCATTTGTTGTTGTTATAATTAAATTTTTTAAATTTTTTCGTATTTACTGATAAAACATCAAAAACTCAGGTGGGATTGTTTTTGTTTATTTTATATAATTTTATTTTATTTATTTTCATTTTTTTTTTTTTAGTAAGAAAAAACGTTTTCGCAATTTCTAGTTGAGAATACTCAAAAAATGTTGTTGTTGTTTCGTTATATCATTTTGCTTTTTTGTTTTGTTTTTATTTAAAAAATTGTTGTTTTGTTGGTTTATTTTATTTTTAAAATTTTTTTATAAGAACACAAACTGTGAAACTGAAACTTTTGTGTGTGTATATATAGAAAAATAAAATTTTTAAAAATTTAACAAATAATATGTTTTTATTTTTGTTTCGTCCTCAAATATTATATAATTTTTTTGTATATATGATTTTAAATAAAAATTCATTTATTTTTTACTTTTATATTTTTTTTTGGTTTCCAGTAGTTTCAGTATAGTGAGCATCGTTTTGGTTTTTGTTTTTTTTTTTATTTCCAATAATTAATTTCTATAATATTTATGTATTATCCAATTGTTTTTGGGTTTTTGTTTTTATCCTTAAAATGTACATTTTTGTTTTCCTTTATTCAAAATTTAAGATTATACATTCATAAAAATTTGATTTTCTTGTGTTTTTTTTTTAAATTTAGCAGTTTCACTAACAATTACGTTTTTTTTCATTTGTTTTTAAAATTTAAATATATAAAAAGTAGATAAGTACAAAAAATGACGTACGACGCTTAATTAAGCTTTTTTTCATGGTTTTTACTCTCATTTCTACTTTGAATGGACAAAAATTTGTTTATATATTTTATATATATTTAATGCTACGAATTATTATTTTTTTTTATTTTTTTTTTAATTTAAATTTTTATTTCAATTTTACCTTTTAAGTGGTTTTTTGTTCTTTTCCTTTTTCAAATTTACCGGGGCGATAGGAAATGATAATTTTATCGAAAAAATAAAATAAAAATAAACTAAAAAAATAAAATAATAAAAATAAACTAAAAAAAAAAATAATAAAATAAAATGGCACATTGTTAAAAAAATAAAATGGATGAAGTGTGCGTATATACCTACTAAAAAACAACGAATTTGACATGTTTCCGCTTGATTTTAAAACAAAAAATTAATTATTAAAGAAAGAAAAAAAAAGAAAAATCGATTAACTTAAAATTAAAAGTTATTGATGCATTTTTAATTTTATTTTTATTTATTTTTTTTAATACCCTATTTTGTTTTTATCCAAACAAGATAAATACTTCCTTAACGATGACGACACTGCTAGCAATAAGAATGAGCTTCTTTCCTTTTTTTGTTTTTTGTTTATGCTTTATTATTTTCAATATTATACTTTATTTTTTTGTTTTATTTTTCGTCAATTTAGTTTTATTTTGTTTTTTTTTTTTTTTTAAATCGATAAATCTAACACCTATACATAGATGGGAACAAGATTTGAAATATATGTTTTTCTTATTTGATTTGAAAATGACAACATGTTTCATTAATTTTTTTTTGTTTATTTTTATATATTAAAATCATTTTTTTATTTGTTTTTTTTTTGTTTTACTGATTTCTTAATTTATATAATTCGCATATTAACGTTTTGTTTTTTATATTTTAATTGCTATTTTCATTTCTTTCTTTTTTTTTTGTTTATTAAAAATTTTCATTTCTTTCATTTGTTTTTAAAAAATAAATAAATTTTTTATCAACTCAAATATATATATATTTATTTATTTATATATTCTACTTTATATCTTTAATAATATATGACTTAGAGATGTTCATTCTGTGTGTGGTGAACATATTCTTTTTTTTATTTGTTTTTTTTTTTATTTTTATTTTTAATTGAATGAATTTTATTTGTTTTTGACTTTACCCTATACATTTGCTTTTGCTTTCCTGTGCTTGTATATATATATTTCTTTTTCTTCTTCATTTTGTTTCATTGTATAACTTTTGTTTTCAACGTTCTGCTACAACTTGTTTTTTTTGTTAATGATGAAAATAAACCTAAATTAAAAGGGGCTTCAGTTTTGTTTTTTGTTTTTTGTTTTTCGATTACTAAATCTATTCCAATCTAGCTTTGTATGTGGTCTTCCAAATTTCGGCTAGTGTAACAGCGCTGTGGAATCGATGGAATATGCATAGTGGAAGAGTGACACGCTGTATTATTGACCATGGTACAAATCCGTAGAAGTCCAATTGAACCTAAAAATATAATTGAGGAGTTTAGAAATTGTCGTTAAGATAGAAATATAATAGAATATATAAAGTAATGTACTAATAACATAAGTTCGGTAATAACACTAACTCATTATCGAAAAATGGTCGATACTGAATTCGTTTTCTGTCTACCCTGCTATCACGGAATTATATGACACATATTTTTACCAGGTTTTTTGAATATACCCACACCAATATTTGAAGCAATTTTGCATTCGTTCAAGCCGTATCTAAATAGTTGCCGAAGGTGTTTCTTGCTTCAAAATGTCTTTAAATTACACTCTTTAAAATTCAAACAACTTTTACTATGTTTGTGGCAAAATTACCCTAACTAAGACGAAGAGACCAATCAGAGGAGCAGTTGAACAGACATACTTCCAATATTTTCAAATTTCGGTAGAGAACCGTCACAAAAAATGGGTTCATGGCGTAGTGTGTGAAAACTGTAGAAGTATACTAATTAGGCTACAGGAAAAAAAGTATATTTGCATATGAGAGAACTGAAAGATCACACTACGGGCTGTTTTTTCTGCCTTACAAAAACATTCGGTCTTAACAAGAAAAATAAGAAGCATATACAATACCCTGATGTTACGTCAATCCGCAAACCTGTGTTACATTCAGATAGAGTTCCTTACCCGTGTTTGACCAGTAGTTGAAGCGGGATAAATGAACAAGTGCAGATGGAGATCGAAATGCAAGATAGGCTAAAAAAAGGTGTTTGGAAAAAAGGATATGAATAAGAGATGATTTTATAGAAAAATTGGTGAGAAAACATTTGAGGAGGGAAAAACGAATCTTGATTGTAGATCAAACGGGTATTAGATAGTTTTTCAGGGTGTCGACACATATCACAAGTTTTGAAAGGTGGCAGAAAACAAGACGAAAAGCCCCTATTTCTGGAGTGGATGACTAAAGTTGTTGTTTCATACATCACTTATTCATCTTGTCAACGTATAATGATAATTGGAGGTCGAACTTGTAAGAAAAGAAAACGTCGGGGTACCAGGGTGGGGTTTTCAGTCCTTTTTTTAAAGTTTTTGTTTTGTTTCTCTCAAATGCAATGTTGATATCACTTAATTCTCACACTTTACTTGATAAGGCCAATTCATATAACTTAGATAAGAATTTTGCAATTGTTAATTTACATAGGGCATATTTTTTTGATTCCTTTGTACTTTAGTACTTTGACTACCTTTAATGTGATTTTTTGATTTGATTACCCTCAATTGGAGTTGGTAAATCTTAATTGATCTTTTATTAATCGGTGTTATGAATTAAACTAATTGCTATAAAGAATAACTAAGAACTGAGGATTATGCTGCGATTTAGGTATTTGTAGGATAATGTAGAGCTAAGTGCAAAACAGGACGGCATAGCGGTTGACGATGTTCCCCGTCCAGTCGAACTTCCGATTTCAGGTGCTCTCATCGTTTTCGTGTGTCTACTTCAAAAGGGGCGCGCATGTGCTGGTATGTGGTGGTGTATAAATGTAAGGTGATACCTCCGCAGTCCCTATCTCCACGACCCCTGCGGCGAGGCAGCCCTAGTCTTGGGGCCCGGGGTACTGAATAGCGAGATGTTTTGGTCGAGATGCCTGTGTGGGGTTTAAATTTTAGTTTTTGGGGTGTGAATCTGAAGCTGACCTCTTTGGGCAACCAGCCTAGGGTTCTCACGAAAACGCCAAAGTGCTTCGCGAATGAAAACGAGATATTCGAGAATATGCCGAATGAATTTCTGAACAAAATGCCGAATTCAGCATTTCTGAACAAAGGCAAGGTTCCACGAGTCTGTGTAATAACCGGAGAAATATGAAAGGGCAAAAGGTTTGCGTTTAGACAAATTTGAGGCGCATTTATTTAAGACGATAGTAGGTGTATTGTTGAATCGAGCGCTAATAAATCAATTAAATCTGAATTAGATTTTCCAACTGTTATCACCTCCTTTTTGTAGATAAAGGAAAGGGCAAAATTATTCTTGATGGAACTTAACGCGGACATCCACATGATTTAACCATCTGGCCTAGGCTGCACAGATTTGGTAGAATGGGGAATGGGATAGAGTTGACGTTTTTGTTTCGGTAATACAGATCCAAGTCAGCAAATTGGAAAAAAATGAATAAGCCCCAGCCAATTGGCCTTCGCGTAATACCAAACAGTTCGGTTGGTTTGAGTGTTTTAGGTACCAATGGGGTCCTTGAGGAGAAACATGATGTCGACTTATTGGTATCCGCAAAATCTTTGACATTTTTGCCAAAAATACTGGGGCCTTGAGCTAGTTTACGTTGTGAACATTGGAATCCCCCGCAGCAATAATTTCACCCTCAGGATTGAGTGATAAAAATCCGGAGATATGTTCGGAAATAACGCAAATGTTGAAGTTGCGGCTTCGTTACTAATGTTAGGACTTCATTATAGGAAGCAGAAGAATATGATGTGGTTTTGAAAGATCATTTTAACCCAGAGAGATTTAAAATCTAATGACATGCTATTGCATATTATAGGTAAAACCACATCATCCTTTTCTTAGATGGCAATATCACTATGGATGGAGAGGTTGTGCATTAAAATGTACCCCGACACCTGGAAATGACCTAACTCATTATTTGGGTTTCAATATTTCACTTGGTTTAAAATTCGATAAGTGACACTCCACAGAAGAAGAGTTCACATGAAGCCCCCAAATGTTACAAAAATCCAAACAAAAGTTTTTGTAACGGGTCTTTAATAGTGCGGATTTAATCTCTAGAGTTTTTGAGGGTTTTTTTGTCAGCAACAAAGTTGTTACGTTCTCGTAGGTTTATGCCTGTATAAATTATTCATCTGCTTGAAAGAGTGCCTCACTTTATGGCTCTGTTAAACATAAGATCCCTTCAAATAATCATGTCTTTGGCTTAGAACGGTCTGTGTACTATATGAGTCCAGTCTGCGCTGTCTTAGAGGAAATCCAGGAAGATATCCTGTGTGTTCAAGGGGCGGGACTTAAACTAAACTAAAATAAAGAGAGTTACGTGACCAACGACAAGGTGAACTCGTACTACGAACCCCGATTCCGGAGTTTAGAAGGTAAGTTCATACTACAATAGACAGGATTGTCCTCTGTCCAATTAGCGAATCATCGTCACCGTCTTTTCTTAAGGGTTGATAGCTTGGCTTCCTTTGCGTTTTTATTTGACTAAGGAACCATTTCTTCGTATGTCTCACAGGAAGACATATATTTGGAATCCGAAAGAATATAGAACTACCTGGTGGGCAACAACGATTTTATACAACCGTTGGTTGGTTAGAACAAAAAATTTTTCTTGTATAAAATTTTGAAGCTCTTCCTCCTAATAACTGTTGAAGGAATCTTAAAAATATGTCTTTCAGTAGACTTTGATCAACTATATAACAGTTTTGAAACTTTAAATCGACTAAATGCTTGGTTTTACATTCATATATACAGTATTTAAATAAGTTAACTAAATTCTAAATATTAAATATTTTTCTTCAAAAAATTCTTTCAAACATACCGGATTAGCGAAAACTTTCTGGGCCTCAAAAGTGTAAATAGCAAACATTGAAACATTACAAATTAGCAAGAATGTAACAATTTGTCTTCCGGGTTTGCTTCGATCATGCTCTGGTAAATGGACACGTCGTCGTGATACATCAGCAATAAACAATAATTGTAGAACAACTTGGAATACAGCAACGATACCAGTTACAGTGACTAGAAGATTTGGCTCACTCTCGAATACTTTCAGGGATCCAGCAATCACGCTAAATACAGAATATACAAATAGTCCAAATGCTGAGATACGTAAGAGAATGTCGTTTAAGTTGCTTTGTTCTTCGCATCGGAATTTTAAGCATTTAACGCTAAAAATTAAATAAATATATGTTATTAAATATTTTTGTTTATGTTTAAGAAATTTTTAATATTACCGAATAAATCCAACAATAATGGCGAATATTGCAAATGCCATTAGGGCGCAGTGGCTGACATCGGCGAGGTAAATTGCAAGCAGAGAGAATTGTGGATGACGGACCAGGACAAAGAAAAGAATCAAGCAGATCAATGATCCTACTAAAAGTAAAAGGCCGAAGAATAGACCCTTTGATGATCCAACACAATCGACGCGTCCAGTTCGTGCCTGTTGAGCCATTACAACAGCTCGACGAGATAACATAACCTCCAAGCGATGCTCTAAGTCTTCTTCGTTCAAGTATTTCGGATTGCGTCCAATGTGCTTCCACATAACGTAAAGAACAACAGCCCCAATCAAGGAATATTCAATAATGAATGGATATAAGTAAGGAGCTGAATCGTATACAATAGTTCCCATGATATCGACTCGTCCACAACCTGTTGAGTTGAGTGTTCCAATGTTTGATGTCAATGCAGCGGGGTAGATGTTGTCTATATTCTCAACAGTCTCAAGTGCGTTTGTTTCGCTGTGTGAAAGACCAGAGAATGTCTGATATGAATTTTCAATGCCACTAAACAAATTGTTAAGGATGAAGCTGTCCTGAGTTGTGGTACTTGGTGGTGTTGAAGATGTAAAAGCAGATAGCATCGTTGAAATGCTGCTGCTGGAAGGACTTGAACTTGTGGCGTCATCAGTTGTAGAGGAAGAATGGAAGATGCTTGTTGGTGATTCTGTTGTTACGGTTGTTGTACTGGCTGTGGAGAATGGTGCACCAGTAGTTGTTGATGTTATAAATTTCTTTAACTTTCTCATCATAGTTGTGCTAGCTAGAGTAAAAAGTGTTGGCGATGGCTCCTCTGTTGTTGATGATGTACCAAAGTAATTTCCAGTCGATGGCTTAAGTGTTGTTGTAGTAGTTGTTGTAGAACGTGAAGTGCTTGTTGTATCTAAATCATCATCGCTTGTAAATGCATTTGTAACACCCTCAACAGTTGCTCGTACTATTTTCGAAAGTACATTCTCGCGTGGTGAATGGAAGCTCTCTAAGGGTTCATTCTCAAGAACTTCAAATTCTGAATTTGGTCCGAGATGAGTTCTCATAACAGTTCCAGCATGTCTTAATGTATGCCGACGTAGCGATTCTAAAATAACCGAATCCTCTGGTGCTGGTCCCCGACGCTGATGGTAAATGGTTATTTCATGTAGAGATTCCTTAACCAAGGTCCTAATCCATACGCAAAGGTTCGTAGCAACAACATGCATCAGTCCAAATCTGGCGAGTACTTTAAATCGATGGATATTAAGCTGAAAAGAGATTACCTTCAATAAACAATCCATAAAACGGAATATCAAAGTGTAATTGTGGGTTTGGATGTGATTTTTTTTAGTCCATTATATTTTTTTTAATACCAATGAATATAACCAATAACCATACCTGAAGTGGATTCAATACAATCCGGGAAGTCTGTGTATGGTCGTATTTTAGATAATTCAACACACATATTTATGATTTAATGAGGGTAAGGCATGAAACATTAACCAATTCGAAAGGATAAGGGAATGTTGAAGGTATCGTGATGTGCTTGGCTTTTGCGATAATATGCAAGAGATGAATAATGAAAAAAGTGGTTTGGTACTTACTCTGGCATTCATAAAAATGAAGTACATCTGCATAAAGGTGAAGATCATCTGAAGTAGGGGATTGACTCCACTCAGTATGTGATGGCATGGCGAATCGAATGGTATTTCAAAGAATGATCCAAATTCCAATCCAACATAAATCATGGCACCCAGACCAAATGCTTAAAATAAAATTTTGTAGTTTTTAAAATAGTTTTAATTTAAATTTAATATTTTTTTAATTTAATTAGTATCACACCTATTGCTCCAACACGCAAGAAGAAACTGCCATGAGTTTGATCACTCTGAGTCGTTTTACGTTTTCGTACAGTCTTTGGTGTCGCTGTTGTCTCAGTTTCAGCTGGAGTATCCTACAAACGAAATTAATAAGTTTAAAATTATGTAAGGAAATTTTTGTTTTAACATTTTTATTTTTTTACTTATTTAAAGTATACATTTTTACATTATTTTTTTTTTGTGTTTTTCTGAAGCTTTGCACATCGAAGCGTATTTTTAATAGTTTTAGTAGATTTAAGCGTGCCTGATTTCTTGATCTTTACTTACTTTAAAGAAGTTTATTTTGTAAGAACGAACGATATTATTGTAAGGTGTAAAAGCGGTTGTGTGAAGTGTGTATTGTGAGACGAGTATTTAGCTGTTCGTGTGCATTTTTATACAATTGGTTTGTAATATTTGTAAATTCCTAGCGTTTTTTTAATATTTGATTTTTTAATGGTCACATATCCTTTTATATTTACGCCGAATCGTTTCATATTCTTCCAGATTTTGTTAAACAATTTTCGAGTCCATTTATGATTTACTAAAACTAATGTACTATCAAATAACTTACTACATGAGATAAGGTAGAATAGCCTAGAGATGATAAAGCTGGATGAGCTTCGAGTATAAAAGGCCTATTAGAATAGCAAAAGGTGATGGTAGTTTTGCCTGATCATCGAAGATACTCGAGACTCAGTGTAACTTCAAAAAACACACTTTGAGATGTATTGGGTCTATCAAGATAACCGATGGTTCATACAAACAAGAGAAGAAACCTTTGATAGCATTACGTCATAGACAGTTTGCTGATACAAATATCCACTCTAAAGAGAACGAGGTTTCGGCTGAGCAAATAATAGTTCCATTTTGTGGGGCAACAGAAGCGACTCGGTAAGAAGCATGGAACTGAGAGATCATTTAGATCATTGCTTCTCAACATTTTTAGTGAGAAGCCAAAGGAGAAATTAAAAAATCATGCTCCCCGTCGCTATAATAATGGTTCAAAGATAAAAATCAAGCGTCTCGATAAGAAACCAAAAATTAAGTTTGACGGAGACTACAGGCAGTTTGATTCCGTCAAATCGGTCCTAAAATTGAGCTATTTAGTTCGATTCACACATATACACGACGGTTCGGCACGGCACCGATGCTTTCGTGATGAATTTTTCACTGACATTCAAACAGCACCAACTTTTCCGTATCAGTGTACAATATTCAATGGCATCTGCAATTACTTTTTAGTTTTGAAATTTAGACAATGATCTCAACTGCATCATGGAATTTAGCGTGGAATATATTGCTGCAATAACGTTGGCCTTAGACAAGGAGGAAAGAATAAAAAAGAGAGTGGGTTCATCTAATGTGGACTCTCCGTGAAGTGAAACTAAATCCTACAAATATTTTAGAATAAGCCAAAACGCATTCAGTATTTCGCTAAAAAAGTCGAGAAGTTGATCCAATCGTGTTTGTACATAATGTAGTAGGAGGGTGAAATACATTTGGGCATTCAAGCAACCCTATATCAAAACAATCTTTGGGCAGCTTTTCGTAAAAAATATGGGACAAATTCGGCGCCTTCAGACAAGGCAATTCGTAGTTTGGTGAAGTATTTCTTTGAGTACGGCGTCCGTCTTTTTCCTATGGGGTTATTTAAAAAGTAAAGTTTACGCCAGCTAGCCGAACAGAGGTGAGCATATTTATTACGCCTGAAGGGTACTGAGAACGACGGTGCCCCACTGTGTCGGATGCATGGAAACATGCCGCGCATTTCGCAATTTGTTTCCTTAGAATTACATCGTGCCGATATTTTTTTCACTGATGCACTGATGACTGATGATATATTGTGTGGATCGAGCCTTTTTGCGAAAATAGTGGCAAAATTCTTGGATTTTATACGGTTTTTAATTCATGGCTATTTATGTACATACCAGTGGCGTAGATAGGGGGGGGATCAAGGGGATCAATCCCCCCCCATGGACTTACGAAAATAAAGGTCTTCGTATCTAAGTATTTAAGTATATGTACATGAAACTTTTAAAGCACCAGCACCTCTTTTGATTCTATGTATGTATGTGTAAAAATCATCTAGATCCGTTTTTGTGACGGCTGTGCATTTGAGTATTGCTAATTTCCGCGCAGGAAATTGCGGTTCATCCCGGGATTTCCAGTAGTTACCGTAAAATTTGTTCTTTTTGGTCAAGTCTGACAAGTACTTAACAGTTACAGTTTTGCTAATATCTCCGGAAAGCTTTGGAATTTCCAAATGAAGTCATTCGCTTCTCAGCTCGTCAACGGCGCTTCAGCACGCTCAATACGAATTTGAACACCCGCTTTAGTGCAGCGAACGAAATACGGAGGAAATGTTTGTTTGCTAACGTTCAGGAAAAACAAATTCTCTAGAAAAATCTTGTTTATTTACTACTATTATAGTTATTTGAACTAGCTTCTCTCGGGATTGCTGTGTCATCAGTTCTGATACTAGCCAATTTTCCACTAGTGCTAAACGTATAACTATTTTGTAAGAAGTCAGTTTATTCCATCTTCGTCATACTGGGAAGTTAATCGTGTGGACCGAAGGGGTCGAACCCACATCCCAACTAGTTCATCGAATTAAATCGAATAAGAAATGTACTTAAATCAAATAGTACCGAGTACAAACTTGTAGCTTAAAAATCGTAGCAGAAATAGTACAATTGTAGTAGCAAATCATAGGGTGGTTCCACACGAGCGTACACCCGACACGACAAGAGTCGGCTGCAAATATGGTTTATGGCAAATAAAGTAAGAGTGGGCGATGGAAATTGTGTCCATTCCATCGTCCTCTCTCACGCTCCGCTCCATAAACCATCTTTGCAGCCGATACTTGTCGTGCCGTATGTGCGCTGGTTTGGAATGCCTGAATCAGACAAAGTGAGCACAGCGGCGTTTACCACGTTGATTATTATCTCGGTATGAAGTTTTTAGTGCCAAAAAAACCATTCGGCAAGCCTTTGGACGGTGAAACCCAAAGAAATGCAGATGCTAAGTTATATCCCCCCCCATGGCTGAAAGCTATCTACGCCACTGGTACATACACTTGATTATAATTTAACTTTTTTTAAAGGATTAAAACCCCCCCTTATATCTAATGACGACCCCCAGGTTGGGGAACAATGATTTAGATGCACATTATGCACTCCAGGCCAAAATCTTTGGGATATTCTGCGTCATTTATCTATTCTCTTCTGCTCCCCTCCTCTCGACTGGAGCGCACCACTGAAATTTATAAATACTCGAGTTATACCAGCTGGGTTAAAAGTGCTGATTCTTACAGGCAGGGATTTTGATTCATCATAGAAAACAAAATGCTTAGGGGTGACGTTATCTGCTAAGTTCTACTACTGATCGACATAACCTAGTAAGGGTCGCGCATAATCGTGGCTTTGGAGGCAATTAAAGGTGGACGTCCTGGCCAAACAAGGATCCTGCATTTTATTTATTGATCGAAAACCGAATATTGGGACAGCCGCCGAACGGGAAAGAAAGCCTTGCAAATCGGAGTCTGGTGGAACGTAGGAGACCTACGCCTGTTTTGGTCATCTCAAAATGGTTTCTTCCTGTACTGTCTATTAACGCAGGGCATGTTGGAACGTAGTAGAAGCTGGTTGGACTGTTAGCTAGACCCTGCGCCCTGAACTATCATCTGTGTAGGATCAAAACGGCAAATTACGGCAGGATTTGTTACGATGACGATGAGTCTGGTTTTCATGTTCTCTGTAGCGCGATTGCAACGGTCAGAGTCTCATTATTGAAGATGGCCTAGTCGCAGTAAAAAATTGCTCGGAAAAGGATAGCATCTCTCCAAACGGTCGGGCGTACAAATTTAGATATGCGGAAATGTCAAAATGGTGATAGGAGTAGATTATGTTATTGTAGAGTCGGAACGATCGATCAAAAATGGCCCCCCCTACAGTCTTTTCATAACATAAACTGCGAAGCAAGGACTTAATTATTGTGTGTGGTAAGACTGAAGGCAAAGACTTTGAAACATAGGCATATCATATTCGATAATAACTTCGAAAGCTGCAGGAGTACCCAAAATGCGTTATTTATAAATTTCCACTCTATAATAGTCAAGGCAAAGGTCAAATTTGGTAACAAATAATAACCACCATTGCAGACACTATTTGAATTTTATTTTGAACGAAAAGTAGTTCAATGTTGTCTTGCTTTTATTGGTCTTATGGGTATTACTGGTCCATCCAGAGAAATAGTAGTTGCAAATATTTGAGAATTCGATCAACAGTCTGGTTTGGTGGGCCATTAGTATATATCAATCATAAGAACAGGTAAAATCGATACATTGGAAGACATACGTATGAAAATAGGGCAAAACTGTTGTGTTGTAAAAATGGGAAAAATTTGTTTGAAGCTTATCTAAACGTGTCCGCTGAATTTTTAAGCCTATCGTATCTATTATATACCAGCAAAACAAAAATTGCATATACATATCAAACGATCTGACAACCTTTATAAACCAACATCAAAGGGCATTCTCAAGCATGGATCATTATTTAACAACACAAAGGTGACTTTTTATTGCAAGTTCCCGCATAGGGTTTTGGCTTCAGCAGATGCACAGAGGATACAAGTTTTGCTACAATTTCTAAAACGTATTGATTAGCGTCGTTATTACAGCCAAACCACACCCAAGACTAAAAGAGATGTTTGTGGTGAAACGATATTCAAACTGTTGTCCTTGCAGACATTAAAATTCAGTTTTTTTTTTTTTTTTTTTTTTTCAAAAGGAGAAAGTATGTACGAAAAATCTTGGCCTAGAATCATAATTGGAGTGACCTCTTATGGTTGGCTCTGAAAAAGTAAACAATCTTCCCCTAGACTTGTTGCTGTTCTATACATGGAGCCACCAATGCTAAGAATATATTTTGCAGACAAGAACTAATTTGTTTTTTTTTTAAGTAATTCTCCACTTTTCGACAAGGACACTTTATCTTTATGTTTAGTTTTCGCGTAAGGTAAGTGCTCAATTTTCATACCTGGTTCAAAGCCCAATTTTGAATTGAATTAAAACGCTCCAAAGACTTGGATTTTGCATAAAATCAGGCGTAAATCCGAAAAGAAATCTGCCATATTTCCGCGAATAACACACATAAAATTAGGAAAAATAAATCCTCTTAAAAAAATCCACCATAAAATCTGGAAAATTATTTTGAAAACTTTTCTCCACAATAACAATGAACGACGACGACCCATTTTCGAGAGAGAAAAGTAGAAGAAGAAAAAAAGACAAACTTTAATCACAGTGAAACTTTTATTGCCCCACAGAATGGCTGTCATGAAAAATTCAAAATTCAAATTTTCCCACGCTTCAGCCAACAAAAGGACCTCCTTGAACTGGAAACTAGGACATTCTAAGTATCGTTATTTTTCCTACTGCTCCTAACAGAATGAGGCTCCCCGGAAAGTGCCGGCGCTGCTCCACTCTCGGGGGAGGCCCAGGCCCCAGCAATGGGGGAACATGTTGTTTGCATTAAAACTTAAAGTTTCTCTACAAAATTTTATTTGAGACGTTTCTGCTGTGTCTAATGGTGCCGCCCGCCGCCGCCGCCGTGTGCGTTGCCATATCCTTGGTGGGGCCCTAACGACATCGTATTTCGCAAATTTAATTTTCACCATATTCCCTCCCCCCGCCCTAAGGATTTTCGAATAGGAAACGCTCCGAATCTATGCCTTTTCGAAAGTTATGTGCAGGGAGATCCTCTTTAGCTTTTAGCTTTTTAATTAGGATGAGATTTCAACTGCGGAGTTTTGTTTAATATTAATGAAGGAATTACGGTCGAGAAATGGAACGAGTGATATATGGTAATGCGGAGGTTAGTTTGTGCTTTATCAAACTCAGGTTTCCTTCAAGGCAGTCAGTGTTAATTGTTTCGAATTTGTAATTAAGGAATTTCGTAGTTTTGCGGCTGGTATTATGGAAGGAATTTTGCACCTGTGGTTTCCTTTCGGAAAATGTTCTTTAATCCGCTATATGGAAGAAACTGGCACAAAATGAAATAAAACTTACATTCGAAACTTTGGAGATTATTGGTTTAGTCCCGTCGGTCTATTTAAATCCTCGTTAATATAAAGGATTGTGGTATGGCCTGGGCTAAAACTATTGGGAATTTTACGTGCAGGCGGGGAAATGACGATTCCACACATATTAATATTGCCATTGTGCCTTGTAATTTCTCCTTCGAAAATGGTTTACGGGCAGTAACAGTCCCTCGTAGCATCTGACCACGACAAGAGTCGCAGTGAGACTAATTGAGAATATAAATGAGTGGGTGATTTGGATTTTTAAACGAATAGAGGGACATTGCGCGCTTTCCTTATCGAATCTACTTTCGTGGTGGGGACTTGAGACTCTTACTGCGCATGGAAAAGCGATTTTGAGATTCCCAATAGTTTTGGCGCAGGCCATACTGATATACTAATGTATAAAAATTAGTGTAGCTCCAAAATCCAAGCAAGTTTTATCATTATCCTCACCACTTTGAGCCGGTTTAAAGTGTTTTCTTTTAGGATAGTTTGAGTGAAGTGTTTTCCATTGTAGGAAAAGTGGGTAGAATCGTATATAAAGTACACTTTGAGCAATTTTATTTCAACTCTACTCATAAATATTTAAGCGAGCACTCTTCATTGTTTCCATATTTCTACCCTCAGGGGTTGGGGTAGGTCACAGGAACATCGAGAGCAACGAGAAAGCAAATGGATTGGCCAGAGTGGAAGCAACTCTCACAGGCCCACCGGTGGAGAATGTACAGAAACCCCTGTGCGTACTAAGGAGGAGTCTATCATTATGGGTCAAGGCTAGGAAGGCAACCAGAGATCGCGAGACATCTTGGGGTGCCACGCGAGGATATCGCAAGAATTGTTTCGACACTTTCGGGATACTGACCTGATTGAAAATTTCGTATAACACTCACTGCTCTAGCTACGGAGATGAACAGGTTAATGAGACAACTGAATATGCTTTCGATGCAGCTGTCTGGCTGTGACTAACATCAGACTCCCGTATACTTGGAAACCCTCTTCTTAAAGGATTTGGGAGATGTTTAGAAGCTAAAGCTAGGAGATTTAATTCGGTACCTAAATATGACAGACTGTATCTAAAATCTATTCTAGTTTACTACCTCTTCTCTCACAAAAGTTTTTCACGAGTTCCACTGTAAAAACTCCGGTTAAGATGTGATTTCCAATCCTACCTACCTTTCTATCTTTACATAAGAAATTGTGAAACGTATCGATTCGTGGATCATAGTGAATTGAGTCAATGTAGTGAGTCCTGTATCATCAGCCATAGGAGGATTGCGCAACTTTGGTTTGGATTAAGCAAAGTTCCCTCTAATTTTGCGGCAAGGTCCTGTGCTTGTATTTGAAGTCAGGTTTTTTAATAAATATTATTGTAAATTGATTTTGACATTATAGTTAGCATTTTTGTTGTGTTTTGTTTGTTGTTGTTGTGTTGCGCCATCTAGACCTTCGGTATTTCAACACTGAACAACTCGGACATTTTTTAGGGGATTTGGGCAAATGAACACAATTCTGAAATGTCATTGAGTACCATTTTAGCTATGTGTTAATACACACCGAAAGCTCATTTTACACTTTCTGGCGGAGTCAATAAACATAACTGTCGAATTTAGGAAATAGAGAACCCACACGTCATTCTAGAAACACCACTGTCCTACGGGATAGTCACTGTTTGGCCGGGGGTGTGATCAAAAACGGACAATTTTTTCTTCAAATTTGGAGAAACTGTCGACAACGTACACTCTTTGGTCTAACTTCCTATAACATCCAGGAGTCAAACGCAAGGTCCATCGCCCCTCCTACAGCACCTCCCTAACTTCAATCAATCTATCTCGTCTTCTTCTTCAGATTGGTGGGTCAAGAGTGGGTCAAGGCTGAACATGTGGCAGAGTCAGTACAAATTTGTCTTATTTGAGGTTCTTTTTCCGTCTGTTAACTCCAATACCATGTACCTTGAAAGATGAAGAGCTATACCTCGAACGACGGTTATAAAAATACATTGCTTCTAAAGGCCTCCATACACGGTCGATCCGTTGGTCCTAATGGCTCCGATCCAAGCCAAAATCTCACCACTGGATTATGGTTGTATAGATCCGAATAAGAAAGTATGTAATTTTATAGTAACAATGGGGAAACTGGGTACTGTAGGATTTCTCCAATTTTTCACAGGACTAAAATATTTTAATAGATATTATTTAACTTTTTTTTAGTTTTAGTAACTATACGTCGAATATCTTTTGTAATGTTGCTTAACTTGATTTCAAAAATTGTCTTCAAAACATGGGCTTCGGTGCCATATACATTATTAAAATTCTTCGATAAATTTTCACCTGTTGTTGTGAAACGTTGAATGATGCACATGCACTTAACTAAACCAAAAAGACAAAACAAAAAATGAAGACAATTAACACCGAAAGTACAACAGAAGTACTTCGACAAAACTGAAAACCAGCAAATGATCGGAAAACATGCGACTTTAAATCAAAACCACAAAGAAACCAATCAATCAATCATAAAAAATCATTTCAAAAAAGCAAAAACTCAAAAATATAAAAACACAACAAATCAACAAAAAGCAAAAACATAACTTCTTGGTTAGTAGGTTACAAAACGCTTCTTTGTTAGCACATCAATGTTAGTAAATCTCCCGATTAGTCGCAGAACGCCACAGGATTAGCACTCGGATTGTAATTGGTCGACCACAGCAGGTTGAGGTCGGGCCGTTCTTCTTTTTTTTCATGAATCAAATGAGTCTATTGATTGTCCAGAGCTATACAGGAAAAATCAGCCAAAGGCACACTGAACAGAGAGCATTCATATATTTAGTCTTAAAGTGATTAGTATCTAGCACACAGTTATAACACCTGAAGGAGGACAGAATGAGGTTAGTGACAGAAAGGTAAGTATAGAGAGGCACACTTTGCTAATTACAGGATAAGTTGTTCTGTGTTAGAGGGTGATATATAGATTGAGGAGTGGAAATCATTTTTTAATTTATTTTTATTTTTTTTCACTTCGCACAATGAGTGGTGGTTAGTAAGTTTTGTTTAACACTTTTACTGGGTTTCATACCTTGAGTAATTTTTCTCGGACCAAGTCACGTTTCTTTTTGGGAAACTTCTCCTGTGTATGTTATAGTTTTGTATTGTTTTAGTTTGTTATAACGAAATTTTTTATTTAAAAAAAAAATGAGAGAAATGAGATCTGTTTTTTAGTCATATTTGTTAAAGATTTTCAATTTTATTTGTGATTGAAAGTAAAAGTAAATAATGCTTAGTATAATATCGGAAGTCAGCGAATAAATTGCAGGATTTTTACCAAACTTTTTCTTGCCATATTCGTTTCAGACTTTCCTTCTTATGATCGTGTCATAAACGTGCCGATTTCCCCTTATCATAAAATTTGGCTAAAAATCATAGCGACAAACTCTTAAAAAGCGATTAATAAAACGTATAGGGAACGAGCTTCAAAACGGTGTTACGTTTCGAAACCAAAACGTGCGTTTTGAATTGGACCATTAACGTAAGTACAATTTATACTATGACGTAAGAGTGGCGTTGGCAGGCTCTTGGGCTATAAGGGCTTCAAGGACTATTCGGCTTGACAATTTTCTCACATAAATAATTTTCTTTTTCGGGAATCGCAAATGACGTACATTGATCAATCAAAAATCGTAAAGCGAAGTGAGACTTTTTCCGTTAGCAACACTTTTCTTCACTAATTGGCCCTATAGAGGTTGTTGCGACCATTGCGGTGCATTGAAGTTCGCTAGAGAAACGAATCAGTTGCAAGATAACATTGCCATTATCGCCACCAGAGTCATTGCATTCATTGCTTCTAGACAAAACACCAAAATCACGACAATTTCTATCGAACACTCGACAACGGATTTTTTTACATGAGTTCATTTGGAGTATACAATATCGAAGAATGCGGGTTCAATCCAGCAATCAAGGAAATTTCTGCTCGAGAGAGTAAACGTTCATTTTCTTTTGGTGATCATAAATCCGTAATTCCGACTTCGCCTTCGAATTAGCAGATCCAAGGCCAAGTTCACCATCGAATTGGACCATTACAACCGCTTGAAGACGTACAGCATAAATTCATCCAAATTTACCTACTATTCATCCATCTCTGACAGTAACTCTACTCCAGTTGAAGGGGACTCTACCAATCTGTACCCACCTAATGGTTTTTCCTTTCGCTATATCGAAAACCACGAACTTCTTTCTGCGCTGTTCTCTATGAAATCAAACGCCATAGGTGTTGACAACGTCTCTCCAAAGTATTTGTATCTAATGTTTTTTCTCATATTTACAATGCCAGTTTCTCAGTTTCCTAGTCAATGGAGATAAGCTTTTGTTGTATCTATTCTGATAAAGGTTACCATTTGACTCAGTCTATACTACCTTTCAAAAGTTTTTAAAAGTTACTATATTATACTATATAGAACAAAGCTGTTTCCTCTGTATACGGCAAACTGGTTTCAGCTCCAGGCATAGCTGCAAAGTGACACTTTTAATAGTTTCAAACAGTATTTTTGAGTCACTGGATAGTAATAAAATTGCAATTTTAGTCCCACTCGATTTCACTAAAGCATTTCACTTAGTTGACCATCTGATGTTACTTGAAAAATTAGGAAAGCTATCTGCAGGAGCCTCCCCAAATTGTCAAGGTATAAGTATCTTTCTCCGAAACTGCACTTCTTCATGGTGGAGTTTCTCAAGGCTATACTCTGGGCCCCTTGCTTTTCAGCCTTTATATAAACGACCTGCCAAATTTAGTCCAAAATTGTTTTATTCATTTATATGAAAAAATTCGACCAAATAGATGGCATAATGTGGGTCGAGAATCCTAATTCTGATGATATAGCGCTAATAACTTAACAGAACAATTATTGATTCTGAGGTGGTACACAAGTGGTAAACACAGTAGACACAAATTATGATGAACTGGTAGTTCGAAGGATTATTCGTGAGCTTGAAAAGAGATTGCCACATGAAAAAAATATAGACAACGAAAATTCAATATGTTATAAAATAAATTGCATAATTTTTTATTAAGGGCATTCATGTCATGTTTTCGAAGCTCGTAGTTAATAGTTCCTTTTCATACATTTAAAAACTACGAAGCTCCTTTGTAACTATGTACTAAGCTGAAAAAAGCCTCTCAGTTTCAATTCGTAGTATCGTAGTTTGTTTTTTGATTGCTGTTTTGTGCGAACTGCGATCCAGAGGAAATATCAATTCAAGTTTAAAACGGACCTTCATGCCAACTATGAAACTATATGGACAACCCATAATGTATGCCAAGCTGCCAATTTTGTACACATACCCCCCAAATGAAAAAGAGCTTTTGCCTCTGAAACAAAGGTCAGAAGATTTTGAATACCTTCGGTTGTCGTTATGACCAAAATTCATCGTTATTGACGCTTAGGAGCATGGTAACGCACAAATTTTTTCATCATTACGATGATAACTCAAATAGAGGGCCATCTCTCGGTCAATAAATGAGATGTTTATAACAGAGTCATTTATGGTATTAAATCATTTTGATTTTAATTTTATTTGAAAATAGTTTCGGCTCAATGCGAACATGGTATTAGGCGATTAAGAAACTTTCGGATGGACAACAACAAGGAAATCGATTTTTTCTTCTATTTTCGTTTACTGACTGACATTTTCAATACACATCGACTTATTAAAACTAGTGTTGGGTAGGACACGATTATAAAATGAGTTTGTAAGAGGAGCCTCTTTTTCCTTTTGAACCAGTACAATGTCTCACTTCAAATGAGGCGAGGTGTCATTTTATTGTAATGTTGTGGTGCGGGTAGATCTATTACGTTTGCGAAAGAAGGGATACGATAAATGATGAATGAATGAATAGGAATATTAATTATCGTGCCTATGAATGTTAATTATCAAAATATTCTTCAAAATTTTTGTAAACTGTATAAGGAAAAATATATTTACAGATTTAAAACGAAACTCCCTAAAATTGAAAATAACACGAAAATATTTTATTTGTTATAGATAGAGATTTGTGACACTTTGTTGCCACTTAACCTATTTCTTCTTTCTCCCAGAACTTGACCCGCTTTAGAAAAGAGGAATTCAGAAGGCACAAAAGTTGCGACGCTGCACAGTCTTAGTTCGAAAAGTTTAGTGTCTAGGATATTGACCTTTTTCTAGAATACCACCGCTTTGCTGGGTCTTTGAATCTTAGCAACGGTGGTTCTACAAGATATTTATCTATGGCTTCAGTTGTTTGATTTTGGGTTTTTATTATGTCACAAACCTACTTTTCAAAGTCATCCCAAATACTAGACTCCAGCTCCGAAAGCGGAGGCAATGTTGTAGTTGTAGATACTGGCATGGCTTCAAAATCACGGGTTTAAATCTCTTATGCATTAAACTGACCCAGAGTAGGTATGCAAGCTATGCCTCCAAAAAGTATTTTTTCTATTTTACAATCGCACCTCGCCTAAAAAGAAGTAAGAAATGTCTCTCGAGTACAAAACTTCACTCCCTCGAAAAATGTAAGAATTGTCTCTTTAGTATAAAATTTCACTCCCTCCAAAATTGTAAGAGATTTCTCTCCAGTTCGCATTTACAATCTCACCGCGGCTCTGTTTAAATTGGATATTTTACTGAGGCAAAAGCAATAAGAAAATGTCTGCACTTCATGGAATGGATATTTCATTGTCGCAAAATCATCATCATTGTGCTCCTTTAATCCCTCATGGGACATAGGACGGAAACAGTTGCCCTCCAGCGGACTCTGTTTTGCGCGACAGCTGTCAGCTCTGACCAGCATCTCCCAGTTGTTGCGGCTTCTGCTAATAGGGTTCTCCTCCATGTTGTCCTAGGTCTTCCGACTCGACGGGATCCTTGCGGATTCGCAAAAGAACTAAGAAAATTTTGTTCCAGTTCGTGTTTACAATCTCACCTCGGCGCAGTTCAAATTTGATATTTTACTGTCGCAAAAGAAGTAAGAAATGTCTCTCCACTTCGTAATTTACAATCGCACGAGACACGCTCATATCCCAGTAGTACATTATTTTTGAACCGGGACATTTAAAAAAGTTCAGGCCTCAGTACAATTTACTATCGTGTACGGGACAAATGAACTGCCTCTTGTAAGTCCGGCTCAACTCTAATTAAAACTGTCATAATAACGAATTTTGCCGATAACGGTTATTGTGTCTCACTACTCAAATTACATTCTACGACGAATTTTCGTTGTAACGGCGTTATCGTGTGTCGAGGATGTAATTGAAGAAGACGGAACCTAAGCGCTGCCTAGAAGCTCTCTAAAACGATCTTCTTAGCCAGATCAGAGCTGGGGATTCACAGAAAGCATGTTTGTTAAGTGTCTTAAGACAATCATAGGTTGTGGATGTGATACCGCAGCCCCACATGGCCAGCCAGATATCCCCATCAGCCTAAGGTATATTTGATGCGAATGCCCTACGTAGGGCAAAGGGCTTTTTTGCTTGTCTAAGATATGGTCCAATTCCAAATAAATTAGGTTGAGTCCCTTAACCCATTCCTCTTTCAAGGAATTATAGGTAAACCATGAGATTACACAGAAAAGTTCGGTACTCTGAACTAACGTCGTCCCTGTACCCAGGCACTTTAACCCAGTCTCCGACGACTCAGCAATGTGAAGCCTTATTTTTCCTGACCAGGCTTCAGACTACATCAAAGCACTATATTTTGCATTAAAACGTCCATGATTAGTGTGCCTTGGTTACAACTTGAGTATCCGAAAAACCATGTTCCGCATCACTTACTTCAACTTTTTGATATCTCAAGAGCACCTCTCCCAGAAGCTCATCTCTCAATCAAAACTTCCATACACAAAAATACAATTAGCATTATTTACTATAAAAAAATATTTATCTTTTAATCTCTTAATTAAGCTCTTCTTCTTTCAATTATAATTTTTTTTTTAAAACAGATCTCATTAAAAATTATACCACACAAAAAAAAATATAAAAAAAGAAAAAAATGTTAAGTGTCTGATGTTACCATGTATTTTTTACTATGAGAAGTTTCAAACTTAAAAAAAAAACTTTTTTTAGATTGAAGCTTTTTAAATGAAATTTAATTTTTAATAAATTTTTTTTAATAAAGCCGTCAGCTACATTGACTTAAAAACAAAAAAAAAGTAAGAAAAAAGATGACCAACAAATAAAAGAAAAATAAAAAAAAAAATGTAAAAACTGCGAAGAAATTAATTTTTGATTAAAACTATGTAAAAAAAATATGAGAGGGAAAATTATGTAAAAAATATAAAAATATGATAAAAAAAAGGGTAGAAAAAAAATAAAACTTAAAAAGCTTCTTAGACACACTCTCAATGTTTTTTTTTATCTCGCTCTTAAGTTAAATATTTAATTAAGGTGTAATTTACCTGAAAAGGGCTCGGTTTTCCGCCCTTCCCAGAATCCTTACTTCCCTTTCCTTCTTTGGAATCGGCTGGATCCGGTTTCTTTGGTTTTTGCTTTTTCGGCTTCTTTTCCTTTGGTGGCTTAGGTTTTCCCCCATTACAACAAGTGCTCTCTGGGGTAAAAATATACACAAAAAAAAGAAAAAAAATTGGATTAAAATTTTTTAGATAAACAAAAGCCTTACCTATGAGAGTAAACACAATTTTTTTTGGGGGGTTTTAATTGATTAAAATAAAATATTAAAGTGTGGTTTGATAGGTGGGTGGGTGGGTAGGTGTAGAGGGTGTGGACTTACCTTGTAGCAGGAAGCAAAATACATATAGCAGGAAGAGAATGCTGGCCCCATAAAGGTACGTGAAGAATCCTTCATAGTATAGAATAGGTAATCGATGTGTGGTAACATCACTTATCACATAGGCAATGCACACGACTATCAGGATCATGGCATAGACCAAGCTGGTGACGATGAATAATGAAGTCCTAGAAATATTAAATAAAATCAAATTTAAGTTTGAATTGAATTGAATTGAGTTTTGAATTGATAATGAAATGACAAAATTCAAGTGATATTTGTATATGACAAGTCGCTAGCAGGTGCGCTTCTATATATGAATATGTACAAGAAAAAAAAGTGTGAGAATTTTTGATATGGTGAAGCTTATTAGAGATTGGATGCTCATCATCATCATCTATGACGCATTTATAATTATAACAAACAAAACATATAGCATTTCTATAGAATCTCGCAAACTACACGCTAATGAAAAATGATGTATCTACATTCAAATTGAAAATGACTAGAGTAGTAGAGAGAGAGTAGACAATGATGTATGCATGAAAAAGAAGCATTCCTTTGCAGCGCTCTATAATACACAATACTGATGCAGCTGGAAAAATTTTTGCCTATTTATAGATTTATCTGAATGACTATTTTTAAACTCTCGCATTTTTTAATTGGAGAGCTTCGCTATCTAGTAATACCAGCCATACATACCAGAGGAATTCTGATACACTGCATAAAATGTGTCCCAGTTTTTTATTTAGAAATGCCGCGACAATATAGAGTAATTATACAAAGTATTACAATGATTATTAAAAGTTTGGAGTTAAACTATGATATATTATGTATGTTTATATGAGACAAGCACAGAATCTCTAGCCTTAATTAGAAACAAATGCAACACACTCACTAGAAAGCACATTAAAAAACAATTTCAATAAAAATTATAGCATTTCCTCACGTCAAGGTCATCATTGGCCCATAAATTTCTATGATTTTAGTCAAAAAAAAAAAAAAATGAAAATGGAGAAGCCTCATATAAAAATATGAATTATGATGGCATAAAAGTATTTTATTTCCCTCCAAAAAACACAAAAAAAATAATAATCCAAAAACGAAATTAATTAATGCTAAAATTTTTGTGTGATTAAATAAATTTTTAGTGCGCGATGAGCAACAGATTTATTTATTTTGTTTTTATCAAATGGAATTTTTGTTTTTAATTAAAATGTACGCCAACAGCCAGTGTTGCTGAGTACTCGCAACAAATTTTTTGGGGAGTGTTGCACAGCGCCTTTTTGCAACTCATAGCACATGTCCGGTAATAAGAAATTAATTATTCATTATATTTATTTATGTAGTAAAGACCTCATTTCCTGAGGATTTTAACGTGATTTTATATTTGGCTATGATGTCGTAAAAGTAGTATTTCAATTAAACAAAGCGAAATGTTAGAGTTATAAATTTATATTATTACATAGACTTCAAGAATTCAACAAGCACTCCTTTCGCAAAACACACACCCATGTTGTAAATTACAAAAAGAAAACAGGGAGTCTTCGTTCAACCCCATGCTGGTTATATATGTGTGGTTTTATGAGTTTCACAGGCATATTGTTGTTAGTACCTACAAGTATAAAATTTTGAGAATTGTGATTTTGTGATGAAAATGTAAGAACAGAATTTAAGGTACTTAATGAAAGGGGGTTAAAAGTTTAATTACTTTTCAACTTTCGCAACAAGCACATCTGGTGTAAGTGTAGAAAGAGAGAGTGGGTGGAAATTTTACATTATGAATTCCGAGAAGTGATATTATATTTATAATCCAGTAAAATAAGATATTTAATCTTGGGGAAAATTTACTTAAGAGTTAAAAATTAAAAGTATTACTAATCAAAAGTCGATTAGGTTTATTGTACTTTGATGAAGTCGATTAATTGTCTTATAGATGAACATTTTGTCATAATCAAAAATGATATATCAACAATACTAAATATAATGTTTTTTGTGTAACGGAGTCAATGTTTCAATGATTTTTTATAGAAATTAATAAAGGTGTACACAAAAAAAAAAAAACTGGATGACATCGGCTCAGAATCGGTGGAGAGAACAGTTGCGCGAGGCCAGGACCGGATCCCGGTTGTAGAGCCGTTAAAGAAGAAGAAGAAGTACACAAAAAAATACACAAACTAAAAAGAAAAACGCTCACTCTATCTGGAATAACTACCATTTATAAATAGAAAAATGTCTGTGGAACAATCTTCGACAATCAGTATTTCCGAATTCATACGATATCCAAGAGTTCAAACGCACAGTTGATTGCGATCTGTCCCATTACCTATCTTATTTCCTATTCTGTTCTATCCTTCAAACTAAGCTTCTTACTAGACGAACGACATGGCAGACTGCTACTACAAGCCTGCTTTTTTTACAGAAAAAGTACCAAACATATACAATGGAGCTGGGATTGAACACAGGCAAACTAAAACCAGGCAAAGGCCTAAGAGTTTCAGTCAAACTATAGCTTCCAGAAAAGAATGCTACAATGCTACATCATACAAAAAAAATCAAGTCAAAAGAATGGTTAAAAAAAGAAAGCCGGAGCCATATAAAGCAACTGTGGGATCTAAATACACGAGGATGCATGCTTCTGAGGTAAAATCTTGAAAAATTGTACGAACATTGCAGTAATCCGTTACACGCAGAGCTTGCACAAGAAAACGTACAACCAGATTAGGTTAGATTAGGCTAGATATGGCTGAGCTGCTGGTGCACAGCCCAAACACTTATGCCAAAGGGATAGGCCCATTGTGATTCCATAATGATCCCACTTTAACCTGATGTTAAAGTGTCGTTTCTTCATTATATTACCGCGAGGGCTTAAGAAATCTCCTTAAGTGAAGTGAAGTGGTCCGCCTCGGATCATAGGAGGGCCAAGCTATTTTGGCCAAAGTGCATTGGTTAAGATCTCTGCCAGTTGCATTTGTGTGCTGTGTACATCGAAGCTTAAAGGGGGCCCAAAGCGTACCAACCCTTTCATTTCCAAGAAGGAGAATGGCGGTCGTGCGTTTCCTAGGCAGTTATTTAGCTTTACAGTTTTCCTTTATATTACGGTGACCGAGCACCCATATGAGGAGGGTCCTGAACTGCTAAGCCATCTCGTTAACAGATCTGAGGCATTCAGAAATAGTTCTGGAGTTGTTAGTGCAAGAGCGCAGGATCTTCAGAGCCGCCGGCTATTCGAGAAAATGTAGACGGTTCGGTTCCTTTTGTCTTGCTGGTTGATTTGCAGAGCACCCTTATATATAGCTAAATCCTCCGTTTTGTGTACAGTGATCGCAGTGATCGAGTAGTCGGAACGAGACTTCAATCCTAAATTCCGGTGAGAAGACTCCTCCTTCCACTCGACCCTCGAGCTTAGAGCCATCAGTGAACAAGTTTATGGCATCCTGAATACTATGAGGTCTATTACTCTACTCACGACGTGAAGGGATGTGGATCTCGTAGTACTTCGTAAAGGTGACCTCGGATATGCGAAAATCAGTTGCTGTGGGAATGTTGACAAAGTCCAGCACCTTATAGTGCCTTTGAAGTGGGGAAACTACTTCTTCTTCGGGTACCTCTTTTGGCGGCCTTTCGGACCAAGCAGACGCCAAGGTTTGAGCTGACCACCCTGCGAGAGCACAGGGAACGTTCCCTCTATGTCAAGAAAAGCTACTAATGTATACTCTTTGACCTCAAGTGACTTTTCTATGGTTGAAACCAATGAGTGAAGGGGTGATTCGTACTAGAGAATTCCGAGGTAGGTATGGTCTGCCTCAGATATATTTCAATTAGCCTTTCTAGAGTCTCCAATAGAAAGGATGATAGGCTGATTGGCCTGAAGTCTCGGGGTTTTGCATGGGAGTTTTTCTGCCTTAGGTATAAAAATTATACAGCTAGTCTGGAAAGGAAAATTTCTGTAGAAGTTACATCTGCCCTAAGTGAAAAGTGGAAAAGTGATAACGCAACCGGAATTTATGAAATACTAACAGAGCTCGTGAAGAAGGTACTCCGGTTAACCTGTTATAACCTTAATCTATAAGAATGAAACAGAGTAATTATCTCTTGTCTTCTTTTTGAATAAGGTATCACAGTCGGTATCTGACCCTATTGTACTCTAATACTCTAATTTCGTCATTACGATGAAAGCTCAAATATTTCGTCATTACGATGAAAGCTCAATAGCTCGGTTTTGATATTTTTTCAGTATCATGTGGTATCTGCAGTTAAGGATTTGAATAAGAACACTTAAAAAATACTAATTATTCAAGGCAGGCTAGAAGGAACCCAAATTCTATACAGGATTTATTGAATTAAGAATTTTAAACCTTTGCCTGAAATATATATATATATATTTTTTTTATTGTTTAAGAAGGTGTCCATCAGATATAACATCAAAATATTTTTCCAATTTTGTAGCAATAGCCAAAAGTTAACAGACTGTTTCTGAAATAACAAGTGAAACAGGGAAAATGTTTATATACATAATTTAAATAACAAATATATTCAAAATAACCAAAATACAAAAACAAAACTACAATCTGCAGCAGGTGCTTAAAAACTTTATCTGGGTGTACCTCACAAATTCCAACAACACCCCAATGCATATAAAACAACAAACAAAATCAAAACACCGGAAGTAAAATCCTATAAACTTAATTCATACGATAAATTTTTATTCCCATGCATCCCTTCTTCCTGCGATTAAAGTTTATACACCCAACAAACACACATACATACATAAATAGGCCAAGGAAGAATTGTTGGACTTGGCACTATTCCAAAAATCTACTTCCTATTACAACAACCTTTATTTTGTGTCAAGCCATAATCGATTAGTTTTTCGTCCTTTTGTCATAGTAGTACTACTACAAAACTGTGTCCTTAACCTGAAACCAGGACACATTCAGGGGTTATATTCCTTTGAGATGAATGAATGAGAAATTCAGGAACTATGAGTAGACGATTAGTTTGATGGGTCTGCAGCCTTTGTGCTCTGCTCACCAGCAGCAGTCAACAATAGAGTCCTTGCAAAATGCTAGCGGCGTTCTGAAGTTGGTGAAAATTTTTTTTTGTATTTTCTTCCTTCCGTGTCACACCGATATTTATTTACGGCTCTAAGCTATTACGGAATTAATAGTGACATTCAACCCTTTTTTCATGTGATGATTTGGTTGAGAATTTCTTTGGAAGTGTTTTTTAATGGGGAAATAAAATCATAAGTATGCGTGCTATAAACTTTTGGTTGACTAAATCTATTGTGGAGAGAGGTCTATTATGAAGATTGATAGCAAATCTTGGGATACTGAATAAGTACTTTGCCAACATAGAACCCTTCTTTTAAAACCTTCAATTACTCGACGGAATTGTGAATAACTCATTAAGGTAGTATCGTTTCCAAATTTGAATGTAGCATGTGACGCTGTTTTTCTTATAACAATATAATATGAAGTAGATCGATGGTCTGGCATTTTATGTATACAAACAAATCAAAAAAGAGAAAAAAAAAGGAAAATTTAGTGTAGTACATCTTTAAGCCACATAATGCTTATAATGACAACGAGTTGGGAAAAGAAGAACCAACTCTCGAAAAATTAATTCGGAATGCAATATATAATTATTTTGATTTAAACAATACAAACGGTAATCTACTCCTGCGGTCTTTGCGGCAGGTGGAAAAATTTAAGTTAAAATACCTCGACAGTTCAGGGTCACGTTATCCAGCTACTGTTCTCGTGTTTTTCAATTTCACGCAAATCCATTTAGCGAATTGGTTCAGGTGGGATTTCTTTCGGTGACATGATCTTCTCGATTTCTTCTTCGACTTGTGTGATTTAAAGGCACATTTTTAATATTTTTTAAGATATGTTTTCCCATTGGCTTCGAATTAATTCCAGGTAATCCATATCGTATTGGTTACAGGTAATGGGTTTCGGACTGATTCCAGATAATGCAATAATGGGTAAACAGTTTAAGGGGAGGTCCAACCCAAATGGCTAAAATCTACAGTTTTTCACCGAATTTCACGATTTTTGGATATATTGTGTGTCTTGATTGGCTTTAACCGAAAATGAGTAAAAAAACCCTCTTCAAAAATTTCCCCCAACCTTTTTGAATGAAAGGGTGAAAAATATACCCATGGGAGGATTCATTTTTTTCAGTCAATTTTCGGCCGATTTACCTGAAATTTGGTACAAACCTTCTTTAAACAATAATAAAAGTTTCTGTAAGACGGATTTTTGAATTTTTATTTTGTTTCGAAGTTATGATAGTTTTAATAAAGACATGCAAGAAAAACGTCATTTTACCGCTATTTTCTAGCGTTTTTTACTTTTGAAGCAGTATAACTTTTTTTTAAAAGACGTTATCAAAAATCTGTCTTACAGAAACCTTTATTATTGTTTGAAGAAGGTGTGTACCAACTTTCAAGTAAATCGGCTGAAAATTGACCGAGAAAAACGAAACCTCCCGCGGGAAAACATGAAATATAACATTCCGAGATAATGGCACTGAAAGAAAAGCAACGCTTCATACAGCGCTATGCACCGCCGGACACATTGTTAAAAAAACAACATTTATAAGACTCGTATCAAAATTCCGTTTGCACCACTATAAAATAGAAGAATCATAGTATCTGAAACCACAATAATAAAAAAATGATATTTTTTCTCATTTTTCATCATTTTCGGGTTGGACCTCCCCTTAATCACACTTCTAATAGAAAATTGGAAGAAATTTTGAAAGATGATAAGAGTTCAAATGGCATTAAAACAAAGGCCCAAAAATAGCACGACTACAAGTTAAGAGTGCGAAAACAAGTATGCTCACTAAAGATGACTCTATACGGTTCTTAGAAATTCAAAAGAAAGGGGCATAATAAATGACGGTTGAGTTAGAAAATGTGAATTCAATTAAACCACAGATGACCCAAGTTTCCTAACATCCGTTAACAGATTCGTTTTTAGCATACTCAGTTCGATGTAAATATTCCTCGATTCGATGTAATATGCCCCGGCTTCACCGACCTCAGTTCAATAATGTTCAATTCAATCCACATAAGTGGCTTGACCGGCTAAAGTCCAGTTCATATTCAGTTCATGATTGAAATTATTCTTGCTTTTTTGCCAGAAGTTAGAAATGCAAAAGCAATGGCATTCCATTATTCTAGTAGATTAGATTCTTTGAAGCGAACTTTTTCGTTTAACTTCAGTTCGAGTCCAGTCGGGCTGGATTGTGGTCTGTTATATCCTGAGTTGAATATGTGGAAATTATAGGCGAACTGAAGTTATTTTAAAGTTAAGTTCTTCAATTTCTTCAGACTTGCGCGGTTTTGCCGGTGAAGCCGGGGTATTAGGCAGTTTCATGTATCTTGTCACAAACATCTTTGAACGCACAGCAAATTCAATCCAGATTCAAAAAGATTGAATCCTGTGAATATGGGAACCTAAATCGGCGAAGCGTATTCCAGGATTGGGCGGACTAGGGAACAGAAACGGGTTATAGTAACCCAAACCGTGCCAAAATGTTTAGATCTTCTCTTAATAAATCCTATTCGCTTGTTGGCTCTGGCAGTAATTTTAACATAATGCAAATTGTAGTGTAACCTAAACCTCAAATTTGATCGACATGGGTATTTATTGAAAGCTACTAAGATCGAAAGTGTTGTCAAGAAGAACAAAACTAAAAATCTACAGAAGTACAACTAGACCAGTTGTCATATACGAATGTAAGACCTGGACCCTAAACAATTATGAGATGCAGAAATAGCAGCCTTAGAAAGTACTAAGAAGGAAACAAATAATGTTCAAGAGTACTTAGAAAAATATTCGCCAAAACTTGGCATATGGATGTTGGTACAATCAAGGGCGAGCCTGAGTATGCGGCCGTCTGCGTGTCAGTACATATGGCCGCCTCCAAAGAAACATCATTTAAATAGAAAATAAAATTTATGCATCACGTTACTATCACATGTACCTATATATTTTAATGTAGGAAATGATTGAACACATAAAATCTTGCATTGTAAGCGGGGCATTTGTAAAGCTTGGTTTTGCAGACGAATAGGTGGCCTTGGCCTTTCGCAAGTACAAGACCAAGAATGCAAGTGAAAGGCCATTTTTGATCATCACTAAATAAAATGTGAATTTCGGTCACGAAGTCTGTTTTGATCGATCCACACATCCGTGACGTGATGCCGACTTCAGTGCAGTACTAGGAGCATCAGTGAAAAAAATTAACTATACGAATAATTCCATGCAAACAAATTGAGAAAAGCGCGACATATTCCCAGATATCCCATGTAGTGGGGGGCCGACAATCTTAGTCACCTTTAGGCGCCGTCCGTGAAAATAAAAATAAACTGCCTAAAATACGTTGCCATCGATATTGAACGACAAATTTTATAAGAGTTCAACAGAAATTTAGGTAAAGTTTATTTGAAATACACTCAACCTTATTTCGCGAAGAGTCCACGTCACTTCGTGCAGAGTCCGCCTGGGACTAACCAACTGTCTCCATTCTAGATTTCATGATGCACTTGAGATCACTGTCCAAATTCCAAAACTAAAATCTAAGATGCCTTTGAACATTGAGCACTGATTCTGTAAAAGGCCGCGCTGTGTGAATTTCAAAGAAAAATGCATCACGGAAACCACTGACACGGAAAGCATTAGTGCCATGCCGTTATTAATATTTGTGGATTGACCTTTATCAGTATTCGAGGCACGTTCGGGGATTTAGCCGCCTTTCAGTACTGCGCAGGCAGTGGACGCTGGCTAGGCACGGCCCTGGGTACAACCATGATTTGGAGCAACTGGTAGCTGGAGCTTGCTGCCGCGAATGCAAACTCCGCCGTCACCTGGTCCCAAGGTCTGGGTGTGAAAGGAGGAGGGTGGTCGACCTGCCGAATTGACCAGAATCGGTCAATCCAAAGAACCGAAGAAACTAGGCAAGAAACCGCATTTTTCAAAGCGTCATCGACAGGAGCGTATCTATTGCGGGAACGTCCCGCTCGGACCTCCAGCTAACGGTTCAAAGAAGAAGAAGAAGCCGCGGATGCTGGAAAAAAGCTGTTGAAAAAATAAAGGTCCACCAAGAACAATAAGCTACAAAATATTACAAGAAGTTTAGCCAGACCAAAACATACGTAGCAATAATAGATAGTACTTCAGTGTAGTATTTCGGAAAAACATCCTGTATTTTTATATGTATGATATAAATTAGTAAAAAGTTTTTTTAAAACCAATCTCGAATAGAATGTAAATGTTTAATTGGGTAATATTTACATAATAGATGAGTCTAGTATTTTGTAGATATTAATCAAATTAAAAATTATCAGGCCTATTGTAAACTCCGCTGGAATTTCCTTACATTGGTATCATACGATTGTAAGAAAATTTCAGCGAAATCGATTCCAGCGTAGTTCAGAATAGGCCTGTATATTTTCTGCTTATTGTTTTTTGAATGAAAAGATTTTTTACTTGTTGATCTTAAATTTCTATAATCGTTGAAAAAATTAGGAGTATTAAAAAATAAAATAACAACTCAATAATTGCACTTTGTAGCTATTTAAATAGCCTTAAAGCCCTGATGATAAATAATACAATGATGTCGATCACGTTTTTCTTTTTTTCTGAGGAACAAAAATTCAATTAAAACTTAAGAGTTAAACTTAATTTTCTATAATAACGCAACACTAAAAGCTAAAAAACTTTTTATATTGGCCGAAGCAGAAAAAGTTTTAATTAATTTAAAAACTAATTTTCCTCGGTTCTTTTTCTTTTTGTTCTTGTTGTTGTTATTATTGTTCTGAAACAATATTAATTGGCAGAAAATTGTGTATTGATGGAAAATTATGAATAGAAAAATGAAATGATAGGAGGAATGAATATTTAAGAATCATGATTATTAAAAAAAGGGGGAAATTAAAATATCTAATTTTTTTTTTTAAATGGCGCCATTTGCAAGTTTTTATTGTAGATTTATCGTTGTTGTTCGATACCATTTTAAGGATTTTATTTTTTTTTTTTAAATTTTTATTTTTGTAAGAAGAAACAATATTAAATAAAATTCCTTAAATATTAAAAATAAGAACAACATGTATTCGATAGACATTTTTAGAAAAATTCAATTTAATTTTGCATTTTTTATAACAAAACTAAGTGCTTTTGTAGAAAAAAAAAAAACTAACGCATAACAAAAGGGTGATATCTATTGAATGTGTGAATACATTGAGACTAGGTATATTTTGCACGTACAAAAACATAGTATAGAGAAATTAGAATAAAAGTCACATTTTTTTTATTAAATTAAAATTAATAAATAAAATAAGTAGGTAAGATATTAAAAATAAAAGTGAAAATAAACATAATTTTATGCTTTTTTTTAATTTTTATTTAGAATGAAGTAAAATTTGTTTGAATAAAATAAAAAACGTATAAAACACAGAAAATGTAGAGCGCCATTTTCAATTTTTTTTTCTGTATAAAAAAATATATTTCCTGGCACGCATGCCAACGCTCATGCGAATTATCATGAATCCATTCTCGTATCATTTGCAACAACAAGTTTTTTTTGTATCAGACGAGCAAAAGAAAAAAAATTAATATATTTTTTTTTTGTAATGAAAATCATTTTTTTTAGTTAAAGGACATTCAAATCAAATATATATTTAAATATAGTTAAACAAGTAACAATTTTAAAAATAAGGTAAAAATTAATAAAGCTGATTTTTTTGTATTTTTTCTTTTTTTTCAAAAATTTCACCTTTGTAGCGGTTTCGGCATAACATTCTTAAGCTCCATCTCCTTATTGGCAGCATTATTCTTTTCAGCGCTATCACTACTCCCAGTATGAGCTCTTGACACTGGTAACGTTGCCATGTTATCACCACTTTCGACATCAACGGTGGCAACTTTAACTTCACCTCCACCCATTTTTTGGGAATTGGTTTTACTTTTTTTTATAATTTTTTTGTAGTTAAAAATATACAATTAATATTTTTTGTTTATTTTTTTTAATTAAACTTTATTAATTATTATTTTTAAAAAAACTAAAAATAAAACTTTTTTCACTAAATAAAAATATTTTTAAAATTTCTTCTTTCTTTCTTTCAAAGTTCCTACACTTTTCTCTATGTTGTCTACTACCATGAGCAAAAATTTGTGTGAGCAAATCGATGTTTAAACAAAATTTTTCACTGTTCCAAAAAAAAAATTGTCTTAATTTTTGTGAATATCACATTTTTTCTGCTTAGTAGTTTTTTATTATTTTTTAACGAAAAATTAATAAAAAGATGCGCTTTCGCAATTATTGTTGTATAAGGACGAAATATTTTCTTATATTTTAATTTTTTTATTTTTTAAAGTCGTTGTATCTAGAAAATTGTAAAAGGAACACCAAAAAAATAAATAATTTTTATCTGAAACGTGCGATAACGCTTATCAGGATGCCTTCAGATAAGAAAGTAAAAGCTTTCTATTCAAGGACGTTCAGAAGAAGACTGGTTGAGCTTTTCGAAAGTTAAAATAATATAAGTTCAGGATAAAATAAAATGAATATAGAGAGAAACGTTTTTTGTATCTAATACATTCAAAGAGTCGAGATAAAGTTGTTGTTTTTTTTTTCGTTGTTTTCGAGATGTATATACAATTTTTTTTTTTACTTTTTTTCAAGTCGAAATGTTTTTTTTTTAATTTTCGAACTAAAAAAAATTATTTTCGTAAGTTAAAACAGAAAAGGATACTTCGAATCCTTGAAATATATTAACTATGATTTATTTAAAAATAAATCCTTTAACATCTCTTATATTATTTTGTAAAAGTAGTGAAAAGTTTTGCGCGAAACTAGGATATGCGTACTATGGGGTGGGGTCCCAGCTAAAATGATTGGCCGCCCGGGCGACCTAGTGACCTCCGGCAATGGAAATAAGTGTATGTAACCAGTTTTTTTGGAGTATGTATAGTAGCAAAAGTAGTGTTATATTAGTTTTTGTTTTTCCCTATTCGTATAAGAGAAAAAAATAAAGAGATAAAACATCCTCCACCCTATTTCACTACACCTTCATCTCCTTCCATAAAGCACAGGTGTAGTGTGCATCTCAAATTCTTATTGTATGAATTTTTTTCTACTACTTTTTTTTTAATAAAACACACTTGTGTACAGATGCTAAAAGAATTTAGGTCAGAGACCTGATTTTTTTACGATTTTGAATAATAAAGGATTTAATAAAGCAAAAATATGAATTTTTTTGGGGAGGGATTTTTATTTTTATATGTATCGGTTTTTTGTTCACGTTTCAGACATATCTCAAAATCACCAGGTCGATATTGTGTTGTTGTTTTTTTGTGTTTAACATAAATAGCCTAGGTATTTTCTCATCACATCATATGAAAAATATCCTTTTTTGTAAATTCACTAAATTCTTACACTAAAATTTGCACTTTATTACATTTTTTCTGTTTTAAATTAATAAAAAATCATTTTTTTTTCTTTTCTGTTTAACAAAACAATAATTGCGCCCTTAGTTTTTCACCCGAAAATCACGAATGAACTTTCTGATATGATTTTCCGTTCCTTGTCACAAGAAACGGACAGATATACGGAATTGAACGAACTGAAAGAAAAAAAATCCTGTGTATTTTTTTTCCTGTTGTATGAGCTCTAGTCATAAGGATGCTGCACTTTGGCAAGGGACAGAACAAGACCAATCTACTATACACAGCATATTTCCCATCCTTACAGGATTTTCACGGTGTACATACTCTCCAGCAACTACCATAAGCGCGCACAAAATCAAGGCAGTATGAATGCTGTAGCTGCTGTAAGATACTTATAAAGAGGGGACAAGGACCAAAGTATTTTCCACACTCTCAGAAAGGAGATCTGCAGCAGCTATACACCATCCATCCCATGAGCAGGACATTATTTTTACCCCGAAAATAAGGGGAAAACTCTCACTTTAATAATATTCCTTCCATACAGAGTTAGACAGCATCCCTTGAACAGGATATCATCTGGGTGGATGGATGTTGTGCGGGTGTGGAACAGAGAGATGTTGTTAACGTTTTCTACGGTGTTAAAAATCTGATTTTCCTAGGAGTATAAAGGACCAAAAAGGCAGTGTATATATATTCCTTTTCCATCTAATACCTATATATATACAAACATATAAATATACATACAAAGTTTCGAAAATATTGATCCGGAAATTTTCTGAAGGTGGTGAATTTTTGCCATTTATTTGTGTTGTAAATATAAGAACAAAAACCCCAGGATCTGTGTGTTGTTGTATTTTTTTTTGTTATCCTGGAGTTCAAGCACCGAAAATCTCATCGTACATATAATAAAATGTTTTTCTACCTTGCACCACCTTTTTCATGCCTAGAATTCCTTTGTGTGGTTTTGTTCCTGTGTTTTTTCTTTTTTTTAATATTGTTTTTTTTTTTATTTTTTTTTTTTGTTATAAAAAATAAAAACCCTAAAGTACATGAAATTTTACATTGGGGTATTTTTCCCTGTTGCCACATCTGTGTGTAGCACGCATAATTCTCCTTCTACACCAGACCACTGTACCAGAGGGCAGTCTGTTTACGTTCAAAGAATTTATTAGGGGCTCCTTTTTGGGCGGCATAGGCATAAATTTAAAAAGATTTAACACCATTTATATATAAACTGACAAAATTTAGATTTATTAGTAAAAATTTAATATAATATTTAAAAAAAAAAATACCTTTTAATATTTTGACAGAAATTTGGCACTTAATAAATAAAAAATGTTCAACAGAAACCGAAGGAGTTTGTTGTGATGCTTAAAATCGATTTTTATTCTACGCTCCTTTATTTAGCCACACAACAAGTACTGTGGAGGATGTAATTAGCCATGAAGAGTGTAAGGCTAGAGGTACCCCTTAGGAGTACTACAATATATTTTGCGACATAAAGGATATAAAACAAAGGATGCAATTACATGTGGGGTTTACTTACTCGGAAATTAAAATACTTGATTGTACGAGTATGTATCGTCGACAAAATTTTATACATAAGTGTATTTTTAGTAAATTCAGACACACACACATGTGTTTCAAATAGCCTAGGAATCTCTGAGGAAGTTGAGAGTTATCGTAATGACGGTTTTTCCTTCTGGTGGAGATATCTACTTTCAAATAGCACAGTTTAACCACCAAAAATGTTTAATAGACTAAACTTTTTGCGTTTGGAATCAAATCGATACAATTTTACGGATCCACAAAAATTCAGATTTTTTGGAGTAATGCCCAAAAAGTTTGTGTTCGTTATTTTATTTTTTTTAAGGAGGTTACAAACATTCCGTTTTCAATTTATAGTTGTAAATGTGAGATTTCCAAACTTTTTTATGAGTGTTGGGTGGGACATGATTATAAAATGAGTTTGTGAGGTGCCTCTTTTCTCTTTTGAGTCAGTAAAATTTCATATTTCATTGTACATTGCCTTTCATTCTCTCGAAAAATGTAAGAAATGTCTCTCCAGTACAAAACCTTATTCAATCGAAAAATATAAGAAATTTCTCTCTAGTACAAAATGTCACTGCCTCGAAAAATGTAAGAAATGGCTTTGCAGTACAAAACCTCACCCCCTCGAAAAATACAAGAAATGTCTCTGCAGTACAAAGCTTCACTCCCTCGAAAAATATTAGAAATGTCTCTGCAGTACAAAATTTCACTCCCTCAAAAAATGTAAGAAATGGCTTTCCAGTTTGTATTCACAATATCACCAAGGCTTAGTTTAAATTAGTTAGTTTACTGTCGCAAAAGAAATAAGAAATGCCTCTCCACTAAGTAATTTCATATACATTTCAGTTGAGGCTCATATACAAGTATGACATTATTTTTGTACCGGGACATATTTATGAGCAAGTACAAATTCAAAAGTCACGCTTTGCACCAACAATCCATGGCATGATGCAATGTCGAGTAGTAAGCTTAGTGCCAATGACAGATGAAGCGTCGAGTACAGTTGATGGAGTAGATGGCAAAGAGCCTTGCGTTTTAATTCTATAATGAAAATATTGGCTTACTGTCGCAAAAGAAATAAGAAATGCCTCTCCACTAAGTAATTTCATATACATTTCAGTTGAGGCTCATATACAAGTATGACATTATTTTTGTACCGGGACATATTTATGAGCAAGTACAAATTCAAAAGTCACGCTTTGCACCAACAATCCATGGCATGATGCAATGTCGAGTAGTAAGCTTAGTGCCAATGACAGATGAAGCGTCGAGTACAGTTGATGGAGTAGATGGCGAAGAGCCTTGCGTTTTAATTCTATAATGAAAATATTGGCTTACTGTCGCAAAAGAAATAAGAAATGCCTCTCCACTAAGTAATTTCATATACATTTCAGTTGAGGCTCATATACAAGTATGACATTATTTTTGTACCGGGACATATTTATGAGCAAGTACAAATTCAAAAGTCACGCTTTGCACCAACAATCCATGGCATGATGCAATGTCGAGTAGTAAGCTTAGTGCCAATGACAGATGAAGCGTCGAGTACAGTTGATGGAGTAGATGGCGAAGAGCCTTGCGTTTTAATTCTATAATGAAAATATTGGCTGTGCGAGGCTGTTCCACAGGCAGGATGTTCTGTTTATAGACAAATTAATAGACTGTATGCTAAGTGGAGTGCATTCACTTACAGGCTGCCGGCAGCCCAGGTCGGCAGGCACGGCCCGATGAAGGCCACACAATAATCAGTCAGATGGAGGGATGAGGACTTCAGGTATCCGCCTGACAGGCCGTGGCTTGCAGGTGATGCCATGATTCCCTACAGACACACAGGCGAAAACGACAGAGCAGGTTGTTAGTTCAAGTGCAAAAATGTTCATTCCCCCAACGAAAACTTTAACGGCACAAACAGATTGGTGACTGAAAAAACCTTTAATATACACGTGTACTTTGTATTTTGACTGATTTCGACGTAGAATGTATGATAATGTAGATTATACAGTACGGGCCGGCAATCAATGTTTCCTCTAATTGATTCACTTACTGCACGGTAAAAAGTATATGGTAGCAAAAATATTCAAAACGTATGGAAAAGTGTGCAGGAGGGAGGTCTTGTACTTGTATTTTAAGTCAATTTTTTTTAATAAATATTCTTGTAAATTGATTTTGACGTTATAGTTCACATCTTTGTTTATACGGGTGCGCCATCTATACCTTCGGTACTTCAACATTCATTTAATAACTCTGACATTTTTTAACTGATTTCGACAAACGTGCTCGATTTTGAAACGACATTGAGTACCATTATAGATATGATCCATTACACACCGAAAGCTTATTTTACACTCTCTGATGGAGTCAATAAACAAAACTGTCGAATTTTCGGAATAGAGAACCTACATGCCATTCACGAAACACCACTGTACCCCGAATCACTGTTTGGCCCGCTGTGTGCTCAAACACCATCATCGGTCCATTTTTCTTTAAAGCCGGAAAACCCGTCGACAGCGCACGCTTTCGTTGGATGTTGACGCAGGCAAAACCTAAATGAAAACTAACGCAGAAGTGAAGTAGACGTAACTTCTACTGAAGTAGATGTAACTTCCACTTACTTTCATTTTGGCCACTCTCATACATTCATATGCAATGGTACCTAACTTCACTTCACTTTACTTCGCATTTAGGTTTGGCTTAATGCTTGAAAAAGGTCCGACGAACTTCTATTTGCAACAAGACCACGCAAATTAAGCTTTTACTTTTTTGTGAAACTCTCTCAACTCTCGAAAAATTAGTTCGCGGCCGTGCATCCGCGCAGCTTAGAGGGAACGTTGCCAGCAACTGAAGTAATTTGAAATTTTTCAAAATTCTTAGCTCCTAAATACTTGTTTAGCAATTTGACATCAGAGATGAATCATCCTTTGGTGCAACTTAATCCACTAACACGGAAGAAATGGTAATGCAGGTCTTATTCGAGATACGACAATATGCTTGGTTTTGAAGTCATTGAAGGCAATGTCTAGTTCGTGCGTTTCTTACATTCGATGACCAAAGTTGCGAGGCTGGTTAAACAAAATGGGATATGCACTTTTAAAAAGATTAATAATATTAATTAGTAAGATAATATGTTTAGATCAAGTGTTATGTCACTAACCCACCAGCTGACCAAACTACACGAATCTGGTTTCAATGTCATCGCCTAAGTCGGTGATTTTGCCGTCATTGTCTCTGGGAATTTTGATTTGGGCATTACAGAGATCATGAGAACAGCACACCGAGAGGTTTAAATATGACGAACCACGGACGGTCTATCAATCAACCCAAATAAAGAGGGGTCCATGAATTGAGACCTAGGAGAGAATGGGGAATTGATGCGCTAATGATCACGATCGCCATACCAGCCTCTAGCGGCTGAAGAAGATGCAACTCCAATACCCAAGTTAGATGGATTCGATGGATGAGTTAGTTGGCAATAAGGTGATGAACTTTGCAGAGAATCAGACCACAAGGCTCCTGCTTTCTGGTGGCCGTTCAAAGATGCACATTTTCAAAATACCACTTTGGCATGTTGGTGCACTTGGCAAGTAAACTCGCCGTTCTGCTTGTTCACATTTTATTATATTAGACATAGGGGCTCATCAAAGAAAAGCACATTCGGTAGGTCACCACTTGGGGCCAAACAAAGCAACTCGTTGGATCTTTCCACTCTAATGAAACGGAAGCCGGGGATTACAACTATGTTTATGAATCCGGAAAAGAGAAGAATAACGCTGAATGTATAGTAATTAATTCGAAAAATGAGTATGATCGTTTCGAAAAAGTGAACTAGTAAAATTATAACAGTGTAATCTACCCGTGCGTCAAGGGCTGTGATACCTACCGCTGATACAAGCAATTTGGCCCAATCATAAGAGAAAAAGCAGCCAGTACGCTGAGCAGTGTATGCAACTGGACCTCGGGAAGAGTGAGGTAGGAGCGGAATAATTAATTAATTAATCATTATTTTTGAATTTTGCCAATTTTATTACTGAGTATGTATGTATTGTTAGTTGCGAGTGAGTTGTGTAATAACTTAGTGTGTGATTTTTGGTGTTTTTTTTTTCTTTCTTTTTCATTCATTCCTATAGTCACTACAAAATTTATGGAAATTTTGAGGTGGAAATCTGAAAAACGTCATGGTACCAGGCCGGGTTTTTTTCCAGACCATCACGTATTTTTTTTTTCAATGTAATGTTTTATCACGTAGCACACATCCCTTACTAATTTTGTCAATAGAAATTTGAGTTTATAATAATTGAGTTGATTTGAATTGTTAACATTTGATTTGTGTATTGATTTTGATGACTGCATGATGGGAACGCTAATATGCAAGTAGGTGATGGAGCACGAGTTTAAGGTGGTGCCTCCGGATTCTCACCCAGCCACGACCTCTCCAGTGAGCCAGCCAACGTTTTTGAAACCCGGGGTACTGCCTTGGTACCTTACCTGGTACCAAACTGACAGTTTGATCGGACGGTCAGAGTTATTTTTAAATTTTGGTAGTTTTGTTCGCGAACGCGAGGTTGGCCTCATCGTGCGGTTTCTGGAAATTCAAGCTCCTTAGTCGGAACTCAGTTCAGTTTAGCTCAGCAGCCAAGTTTCTGCCAATATAACACGGATTTTGTTCAAATCGCTTGCAACCATTTCTACAGATGTTATTGTGCTTTTCCGATCAGCATCATAGGGTTTCGCCGGTGCCAATGTATTTTTTTATGGTGCGATGTACGAAAACTTTATACTAATCCAAATACTGGAGCTCAGTAACAATTACCTTTTGCGATTTTACAGCCAAATATTGAGCAATGACCTTACATTACGTTTAAATTCAATCGTTTAAAGCTTTTTTCTCACGCAGATGATTCCACACGCTTGTAAAGAAGATAATGAAGTGTCATCAAGTAACTTTATTTTTAAACAGCTGTCATCAGGGATAGATAGAGTGGTCTCAAGTTGGTTGATAGTTCAATTGCGCCAGAGTTAATTGTATCAAAACATCTTTAGTACTTTTGCACCAAGGAATGTTAATAAAACGTTGTTATTAACAATATTGTTATCACATGGCGATTGCAGTTTGAACAAATAATTTAATTTAGCAGAGAGAACGTCCTTTTAACATAACCATTACTTCCAATGCTACAACATCTATTAAAATTTAAATCCAGGTCCAGAAAATCAATATCAATCTCAGAAGTCCTTAACTTATCTCTAAGTACTTGAATATCCCATCATGTACGATTACCAAACTGAATGTCTACAGGCCATTTCTGTCACTAAACGCAATAAAACCATTATTTTTATCGTGTGAATTGGAGACGGCGTTTGCGAATGGTGTTTTCATGTTAACATAGTACGAATCTTTTCGTCTTCCGTTCTTTATCCACAGTAAAAATAAGAAAATTGCGATTGTACTTGTCGAGAAAAGAAAGCGTGTTTCAACTACATTAGAAATTAATCGTCCATTGCTTACGGTTGTATACATATCGTAAAGAGAGAAAAGTACAACGTTCGCCATGGTTAAGAAAAGTTGTAGGATTATGTTTCGGATATCGCGGGTTCATTATTATGTAAACGTAAATTTAGGTAATCCGTTTACAATGGGGTAACAGATTTTAGAGACTTTCGCATCTCTCTACTCTTGTCATTGGCATCAAGTCTGTACAGCATGGTACCAAAACGTTTACAAATTTTATGAAAATCAATACCAATTATTTTTAAAAAAGTATTAAATACAAAACAGTGAAAATTTATTTAAGAATTTTACCTAAAAACAACTTTACGTTCCCCCACTCCCCCTGAAAACTAATTTGTAAGGTGGTGCCCAAAAGCTTTTACATTAAAAAAGCTCAAAAGCTCATAAATTTTAGATTTACAACCTGATTAAAATCACTCAATATCGCGAGGGTGATTTTCCTGAAGGGTATAAACACCATTCCCTTTCATTCTGACTTTATATAGGCAATGATCTGAAAATAGTGTGTGTGGTAGTGTGAGGGTCTATAAGTAAAAGGGAGTGTAAATAATACAATTTCTTTTTGCTTCTTTACGCTATTAATTTCGGCTTCTTTTATTACTTATTAAAAATGGTTAATTTTTCGAAGAGCGACCCCTCATTTATTGAGGGGCAACAAGGATCCGTTTAGGGTCGTCGTGTAATATAATTGACAATTAAGGGTTCGTTATGCACTTAATGAAATCTTAACTACAAAAGAAATACCCGACTGAAAATTTCGTTTGTACTGGAGATTACATAAATGAACTACTACACGAAATTTTGCCCTAGTTCATTCACACAATGCATGCTGTGTACAATATCAGAACTAATCCTTTCTCTGTCTCTCTTACTCTCTAGCTGTCTTGTCTAACAATAGTGGTAAAAACAAAGCGTTCTTACTATAAAAAAATCCCCATAATACCGCTATCAACTGTCATTGCCGAACAAAGGAGAGAATGAGTTGAAATGCGAAAATATCCTTTCCAAACAAAAGTTAAATACTCTCCTTTTTCGCATGGTAATAGTTCAGGAAGGCAATTGCTAGGTCATTCACTCGAATCCTGTAAACACTCTCTCACTAATACGAGAACACCTAGCCGATATCAGATCCTGTGTATCCTTATACTTATAGAGCAGTCCTTAACCATGCCGATGCGCATTGTGTGTATCCGAAAATCTAACATTATAATCCTCAACCCACATTCTCCCAACTCTCGACCCACCACCCATCTCATCCATCCGACATCCTGGATCCCTACTCTAATTTTGTGGTGAGTTTTTCATATGAAGCTTTTCCATCTCACTTTAAGGATAATAAATATACACTAAATACAAGGCGAAACTATATTATGGTATAAGTGTGTGTATGGGAGGCTGTGTGTACACGGATTATAGGTTGGTTAACTTTCCCAGTTATAAGAAGAAATTTGGACGGAGATGAAGGAAACTGTCACAGCCAGGCCAGGAGGAAAAATCGATGGGCCGCAGTAAAGGACATATTTTCCTTTTTTTCTGCTTTGCTTGGGTGAGATTCTGGTAATTATAGGGAAACGACAATAATTAGTTGGAAGTGAGTTATGCCTTCGTGATTTTGTTAGAACAGAACAGAACAGAAGAAGAACACTGGGTGAAAGGGAAACTATTATTAGGTTTGACGATTGGAAGTGACGATTGTATGTAGTTAATTGATGAGGATTATATTTTCACAGTTATGATAGACGGAGAAGTTAGGTGTTAAATGTGATTAAGGATTATGATACAAAAAGGCTGGGTGGGTCTTTTGCCGTTTGTTATATAATATTGTAAGTAATGGTTTGGTTAAGATGAAATGGGAGCAATGATCTGTTGTAATTATAGTGGTTCGATAAGTTTGTGCCGAATCAAATAGGGTGGTTTTACGTTTATAGAAAGATTCATTTTTATAATCTACTTAATCAAAACAAAAAACCTAGTTTAAGACTGATACATACGTCAATTACTAGGAAAAAGCAGACTTTATACTTTCAAACCTAATTAAGAAAGAGAGATAATTGTAGAGTACTAATCTCTTAGAAAACTAAATTTGGTAAAGCAATAACAATGATACCATGCATACAAAGTGACGAATTCTCTTTCAAACTCCAGTCAATTCTATTATACAAACTAAATATTCTCGAATTATAATGACAGGTCAAGCACAACCGATTTTGTGTGTTTTGTCAGTTGATTATCCCGTGTTTCATTATCACAAGAATACAAATCCCATAAGAACAACAGCCCTTGCACCATCCAAGGCAGAAATTGTTAACCCAATTCATATATTGGCCAATGGTAAACCGGCTGAAAAATATGGTGTCCAGGCAGAATTGTTGAGAGCGGCTTCAAGCCTCACATCAGATACGCCATATCCAATCCTTGAAATATCATGTAACTTTTCGTAGGATTGGTCGGCTGCATGGGCCATAGGCCATCGTGTCCATAGTTTATACGTGCAAATTTAAAATGGTTCAACTGCATATCTATGAGCATCTATCATCATCGCCAGAAGCTTTCCAAATTTATCTGGTCCGGAAAATATTCATATACGATTCGACACTTTGCAGTGAATACCGTTGACTGATCGCAGTTACTGTGCCAAATAAATATCTTGTCCTTCCTCGTGCACCTCTAAAACTGTACGATCTTTATGCCTGAGTATGTCTATAACATTATGTAACTATCTCACCGATATACTTAGTGCACTGGCGTGGGAACCTAACATGCTAATTAGGTGATCTAATTGTTATTCAAATCAATTATGTAATTAGGTTAATCACATGTGAAACTAGGTCATGATCTTATCAATCGCGCAATTAGGATTTTTGTATAATAATTAGGTCATCTCTTTAGCAAATTTGGATCTCAGCCCCAAGTGACCCAATACCTACTTACGCACATAAGACTACTCAAAGCACCCATTCAACTAGTTCGAATTCAATTCGCATGCCTTTGAACAAACGATGTGCAGACAATTGGTTTATCAACGGCGTTTAGTAGAAATTTAGATTTCGTGATCAGTGATCTCTGCAGGCAAACGAAAGAAGTTAGAAAACTATTCTATAGGGTTAAGGTCTCGTGCAGCCGGTACCTCTACGAGAAAGTTCTTGCGCATTACAACAAAAAATTTAAGAAGGTCCAAACGAAGGTCATGGAAAGCCAGAAGAGAGAGGCAAACTTCTAGCCTCTATGAGGTTACACAAAGTGTTGCCAAAGGATCACTCAAATGGCATTATCTGCCTCATGACTCCTGACGGGTCCTTTACCGAGAAAACCAGGAATACCATGGAGCTATTAATGAACGAGACCTCAAAGCAGAGATGATATCATTATAACGATCAGGAGCGATCATGATGGCACCATCGCAACCTCCTGCAAGTCGCTGAATCAAATGTGCAAAACTGGTGTCGGAGCAAGAACTTCAGTATTAACCTACAAAAAGTTGTGATTGTTCTATTTACAAATAGAAGGATTCTAAATTTGAAGGTTGCCTATGTAGATGGTAAAAAATGGGTTTCCCTTAACAGGATTAAATATGAAGGTATAATCCTGGACCAAAGGCTCTACTGGAAACCCCAGATTGAAAGAGTAACTGGCAACGCAATATCTTTTGTCAATTTGTAGGCTAAAGCTGAGACCTCTAACCGAGGTTAATGTTTTGGCTACACACGAGGGTTATAAGGCCTATTACATTGCTTAATCTGTTGCTATGTAAGATCGTCGATCAAGGATTGAGTCATCCAACTGTTTCATCATAGGTGGGCAAGGACTGAAGGTGCTCAAATCGGCAAAGCTAACGTGGGCAAACTTTTAAATTTCAAGAAGTGGAAGCAAAAAATAATAACAAAGCTCCTGACGATCCACTCATTATCATGAATCCCAAATCAAATTTAGGCTATATAAAAACCTTAACCTGGAAGGTTTTTAACGACGGGGTTGGCATAAAATAAGCCCCAGTCATAACAGAGTTATAATGTGGATATGGTGGGTAGTGGTACCCACCCGGAAAATTCCGGGTGTGTAAAAGGTGAGTAACCGGGTGAGAAATCAAGCGTACAACATGATCATTTCAATTCGTACAATTCATTCACATTACTCAATTTACATAAAATTCAGCATTTCTAGAATATATTTCTTACCATGGCTCTTATTCTCTATTCTAAACTTGTGACCAGTCATAAGTCACAAGCTTTGGCGGCTCGCTTACTTTTTTACGAACTTCTTACTTTTGTTTCTATGTCATTGGTGACAGCAGGTTCGTCTACTGTACTTTTACGTTACTTTCCATTTAGTACAGGCCTTTAAGATGAGACTCACCACATACTTGGGGTTGCATTATGACAGCCTTTAGAATACGATAACCCCTAGACTAGTCCGACTTCTTTTGTCATTCTGATACAGACTCGCTGTGTGTCATCTGCCACTGCACTGTATTTGGCGGCCCTCTAGCATATTTTGAATCATAGATACGTATGGTTTCTCTCGCCAGTATGTCTATTGGAATCTATACCGCTGTTATACAGGCTACATCGTCTCTAATCCTATATGCAGCTCTCCATTTCATTTCTCAGACTGCCGCTGCGTATAGCAGGACTGAGCTAATCACCCTAGGCATCAGGAGACGACGAATGGGTCTAAGGCGCTTGCGCTGGCAGTATTCTTGGGAATGCTACACAAATAGGGCGAGCTTACTCGCCATGGCCTCCAATGGTACTTTAAAATTTAGTTTGCCGCCGATCATCACCGTCAAGCAGGGCAGTGACTGAAGGGACTCTTCCCATACCTTGATCGTTGCGGATACTAGTTTTTTTTTTCTTTTTGCACAGCTTCAGTTTTGTACTCATTAAGCGTGAGATCACCGCTTTCAGGCCACGATTTAAATTCACAGATCATTTGGTTGATAACTCCATCTCATGGAGGCTTCGTCCTACGAGCACTATTCCCATGTCACAAACGATCCCGATCGCAACTGATCCTTTTTGGTAAGCTATCTCCAATACATCATTATACATTACGATCCACAGCCGAGGGCCCAGGACGGATCCCTGCTGATCTTCTGATTGATAAACAATGAACTAGCCTACCTATTTTCCTTTTTAGGTAAAATACTAAATAATAGTTTCGAGGGATGGGGGCAGTGTTTGTTCGACTACCCACCCGGACCCAACACGATCTGCCTAGACTAGCCACAGTTCCCGCTAAGACACCCTCTTAAAGAATGAATGAATGAATGAATATTCTCAGGATCACTACGGCGGAAAGGAAATACATATTATGTATAGTATATAGGAGACTACAAAAACTCCCTTTGCTTCAGTTGTTTGAAACAAGGTTCTGGACGCGCACCCAAACCAGACTCACAATTAACAATATGTAACTGATAAAATAAGTTGTACACTAGAAGCAGATGAGTATATTATACTAGAATAGAAAATATTGCAGACAAATTACCCTCGAAATTCGTCATTAAAAAACCATATAAGTACGTATATTCTCGTCTAAGTTAAAATAACCTTCTAAAAAAGTCTTAAAACACTTCTAAATCATTAATAAATTTCCCCATTTATATTATTTTCTTAGATAATTTTTAATTAGAGAAATGATCTTCTCCTTCTCCATAACAAAAAAAAAACCATGCACGTAATTAATCAAAAAGTAAAGTGGGTGTAATGACCTAGGTTGGCTGGAAACATGAATAATGTTTCTTATGGACATTAAAAAGAAACAAAAACCTCTTAAGACTACCAAAACAGAATTTCTTGAGTCATTTTCTCTACTCCATAAAATTTGATTAATTTGTTTGTTTTAAGAGAAACACCTAAAAAATACAAAAACAAAACAAATACTCCTCCTCTAAGAAGAGCTAAAATGTTTAGTATTAAAGTCTGCAGTCGACCCACGATTACAATAAAATTAGTTTTTTTTATACAGATAACGAAATTTCCATTGAGACTGTACTTTTTTGTTTTCATTATTATTATTATTAATTAGTAAAGCTTCAGCAAGCACTTAATTAATTATTTAATATATTACTTGAACAAAGGACAGGTGATTTGTATAAATAAACATGGTGAAAACTTTACTGGTTTTCAGCGCGTCTGTGTGCATATACTATATTATTTAAAAAGCTACATTATATTTTTTTTTTTCAATTTTTTTAACTACATTTACAATTTTTTATTTGGTGCATTTAAAATAAAAATCCAAATTTTTCGCTAAAATTAATATTAAAACCAATAAAAATAATCATAAAACAAAAAAAAAAATACTAACAACATAAAAACGTAAAAAACAAAATTAAAAATTTCTCCCAAAAAAATCTAGAAATTGAGAAAGAATTTTGCTAACCTTTTTGGCAGTGGCGCTTGATTGTCCAGTTCGTTGCTGGAATGGATTTTTTTTGGTATTTGATAATTATCAACATTTTTAATTTTCTTAATTAAAAATTTGTGTTTTATTTTACGAAATAAAACTTTTCATATATTTTTTTTTTTTTTGGAAAAATATAACAAAAACAAACACTTCAGTGTCTCTATCCATTTTCACCATGATGTGTAAAAATGCGGAGAATTTTAATTGGTATGAATGAAAATTATATTTTATGAAACAAAATTAAGGGAAATAATTAAATATTATTAATATACTTATATATACAGAAAATAAGAAGAAAATAAATAGGAGACACTGGAAACACCAAAATTAATAAAATCAAAAATATTTTTTATTAAAAAAATAATTTTGTTTGCTTCTTAAAATGCGTTAACTTTATTTTTTATAAGCGTAAATTTTGTTTAGCGTAAATTTATATATGTAGATATTATTAAATCGGTTATTATATTTTTTGTTAAACAAAAAAATATAATTTTATTAATAAATATTCTCACTAATGAACTTACTTTGCATTTTTTGGTTTCCTAGGATCAATTGGTGAATGATCATCATCAAAATCTAAATTGAAATCCTCTCCTAAATCTCTAGGCACTAGGGGTGTTCTTTGATGAGCTGGACTTGTGTGGTAACCGTCTGCATGAAGCTATTTTGAAAATATATATTTATTAAATTATTTTTATTTTTTTTATTTTGTAAATTCTTGTACTGCGATTTGAATATAAAAAAAAAACAGGAAATTAATTTATACACAATTTTAGAGGGCTTGAATTATAATGAAAGAATTATTAGAAAAAGAAAGAAGAATTAGAAGATAGTTTTATTTGCTATTGCGGATAAAATTTAGTTTAAATTTAGAATTTTTACTTTAACTAATCTAAAAAATAACCACTATTTTATTTACAAACTTGTTTAGAGATTTCTACTCATTTTTAAATGACAAATTTTTTCAACACTTCTACTTTATGGTACCATTAAATATGGATGATTTGTTAACCTACAACCAGAGTTAGCAATAGGTTGCAAAAAAAGATATTTCGATCGCCGATCACAGAGTCATCTTGAAACAATTACAACACCAGTGTTACCGACTGTCAGCCACCGATAGAATTCGAACAAAATGCATGCTGGTCTTGTTTGCGACATGATCTAACATTGATCCCACAATGAAGGTGGTGAATCATGAATATGAAGCAGTATAATCCTTCACATACTTTGGATCAATAATAGCAGCAGACAAAGCCATGAAACCACAAACTCTTGCAGGGTTACTAAAAAAAGAAAAGCATATAATAAGTCGGTAAAGGCTAATCCAAGTATCTACCCCTGACACCCAAACTGCGTTTGCATAAAGCACTATTATACTTCCGACTCGTGTTTGAGAGCAAAATTTTTCATAAAAGGATTGGGATCTACAATTCCGGAAGGGAACGGAACATTTTTATTGGGTCTATATGAAGGGCGACTTCAAGGAATGGTGTCACAAATGCACGATGAACCGTAGATGAAACAGTAAAAATTGCGATTGACGTGGCGGGAGCATTCCCAGAAACTGATAGGGACAACAGTTCCTACACCCGTAATCTGATGGAATAATGGAACATTTCAACGACCTTTAACGAGATTGGAGCAGCTACGTACTGCTCTTCTCAATCGCATATAGTACATCTATCCACAGTTCTACCGATAAGACACCTTCAATGATGATCTTCGGGTAACAGATTACGCTGCCAGGTGTTTTTAAGTTTGTAATTGCGCCAGAAACAAGCCAACTCCACGAGACTTTCCCGTCAAATCTGCAATCGACTAGGGACAGAATGAATACTACGACCTAAGGAAAAACGGAACTGGATTTAAGGAAGGCGAAACGGAAAATATAATAACCCCCACTTTCCTCACGAGGAAAAACGATGTCCTCTATCGCATCCAAAAAGGTTCAAGCCGTAAGAAAAATGTCGGGTATGTGGCCAGACTGTCCCAGGCAGGGTCCTTTCTCAATTTAGTACGGAGTTCTAACTAAACCACCGAGAAGACTGGGACGAGGGATAGGAAGGAGGAGCACATATGTGGAAAAAGTTTTGTTTCGAAATGGGGTGCGCTACCGAGGAGACCCAATCTCCGCTGGAAGAGATTGCGTACACCAGGATGCCAAACTGGATAACATCGGCTCCGAATCGGGATCGGTGGAAAGAGCAGTTGCGAGAGGCCAAGACCGGATCCCGGTTGAAGAGCCGTGAAAGAACCATAAGAAGAAAATAAAGGAAACAAATTTAAATTTTCATTTATTATGTAATTAACTTTTGGTGTTCCAACTAATCCCTGACGAATCCGAGAACGCTCGAAAAGAAATATTACAATATTTTTTAAAGGTAACTCTAAATTTTTATATGTATCCAAAACTACTTACAGGGAAAACGAAAATTCCCACCTTCAACCACGCCAGGTTGAAGGGGCAGACCCTCACTTTATACCACAGATTTATGTTTACTAGGCCCGAAGTCTGCCTGTATAGGCTTCTTAGTCTGTCAAAAAACCTTGCCCAAGAGCTGGAGTCTCAAGGCAATGATGGTCCGGGCCATTGGTAAGCCCAATCCTCATGGATGTTTTGCTAATATAGCGACCAGCGCTTAGCAGGGCTTATAATGTCATCAAGTTGAGAAGGGGCCATAAGACGACAGCAAAAGGGCTGCAGAAGCCATGGGAGCATGCCACACGGAGCCCTTGGTGTTCGTTTGTACTTTTTACTCCATGACCTTCACATAAAACGGGGCCTGGACTTCAAAACCCTACGGACATAACAAATTTGCAACACTCACTCATCAATTACATTAAATATATTCACAAATATAACATCGTACTTGAGGTCTGCGAAAGAGGCAGAAAAGTGAATGCTTAGTGTAATACCCGCATCATACACAACCCGTTTTGATGTGAAGATCGAGTGATGGACAGTGCAGTTTGCACCTTGTGCTTACACAGTTTGTGTATGGGGTTAATAAACGAAATGATGGATCATCTAATTTACATTCATTGGAGGTATTCATGCGAAACAGTTTTCTGCAAATTTCTAGACCGATCTGAGAACTGTCGCACAAAACAGAGTCCCTAAATAAAGAGAGTAAAGGAGCCTTAGAAGAATAACAAGTTTTATACGTGATGACATGTTTGTGTTTGTTATGCCAGCAGTTTTTCTCGAAGAAAGTTTTTTCTTCATTTGACAAACATTAATAATTAATTTGCTATTTGTGTGATTGTGAGCAGAAACATTAAAATACATCACTTTCTCTCATTAAAATACATCACATTAAAATACATGCTCAACGTCCACTCAAGATAAAATGAACGGAGAGCTGCTCCGATATAGTTTAAAGTATTATCTACCTTTATAGCAGGTATATATCATTTTCACTGCACATACTAGACGCAATTCGAAAACCATCAAGCCCCACCCTTGTATGTCTTCTCTAACGTTTAAAATACTAAACACAAACTTAACCTCTCAATATTTGAATCTTTATTACGCTTTGTTTTATTACCTTTTTATTACCTTTTTATTACCTTTTTATTACCTTTTTATTACCTCTAATTATAACTAACAAAAATCTAAGAAGTTAAATATAATATAAATTATAAGAAATGTTTACCAACAGAGATGAGCTCGTTATTAGGCTAAAAGCGTGCCGTGAAAAGAGTTATTGATGGCGAGTCTTTCGAACATAAGAACTAACTTTTTCTGGAATACATTCTAGTCAGCATAGGTTTATAATAGCTTCAAAGCTTAAAAAGTTTATAATACTTCAAAACACTATTAGGTGCCATATTCTTAAGCATATATTTAGTTAAATGCTTAAACGTTTGTATGTTTTATGTAGCATTATACAAAATTAATTTATATATTTTATGCAGCTAAGTTAAATTGAACTAAATAATCTGCTAAATTTAAGACATATAGAAATTGTTATTCAACGTTCCCAGTTGAGTTCCTTAAAGTATCTGATAATTTCACAAATCGGTGTAGTAAATGAGTTTATGGTTCACTTGTCAGTTTTTTACTGAAGGACTCAATTTTTCAAAAGGCAACATCTTTCAAAAATATCGAGGCATGTTTCTCCAAACGTGTTAAATTACATCGATCACAAATTTTAAAAACAATAGAAATACCAAAAAAAATGATATCTACATTTATTTATTAATTACAAAAATATTCCAAGTGTAAAAAAAAGCAAAAAATGAAATTGAGTTGTACGAAAATTTATATGAAACTTTTTAAGGACATGCAAAAATTTTTGTACAAAAAGTGATGCGCGTGTAGAGTGTAAAGTGTGTAAATATTATTTGCATGTTTTTATTACAATAAACCAAGTGAATAAATTAATTTCCCAGTTTTTTTTCATCTTCCAATTATACAAATTTTCCATATTTATTAACATATTACATATATAAATATAAATAAAATCGTGTCATGTTGTTGTGAAGTGGCAATTGTACTCGTGCAATAAATTTGTTTTTTTTTTACTTTAGGGATCCCAAAACGAGCTGGATACAAAAATAATGCAACAATATTTAAGATGCATGAACAATATAGCTAAAAAGAAGATCTAAAGATGATGAATATAGTTGAACAAAATATAAATGAAATAAATAAATTTTGACAACGTTTAATTAATTTTTTGAATAAATTTTTTACTCAATTTTGTTATTTTTGGTTGGTTTGATTCATTGTACGAGTATTGCCCCTACCTTTACCACTGTGCCGACCTGATTGCTTTCAGCTGATTGTCGATTGTCAATTAAACCGTCTCGTTCCATTGTGTCCAGTTGTAATGCTTCTTGGGGTTGACCAAGTAAACGTTCTCGCATCTCATGAATGTATGGACAACGCTGCATCCCTTGTCGTTGCCGTATTTAAGCAATCCACACTACACAAAAAAATTTTAAATTTCTAAGAGTGTTTTTTTTTTATTTATATTCAGTCAATTATTGGTGGAATTTTTTTTTCAGTATAATTTAGAAAACTCCTTATCTGGAAAGAGAAGAAAACATTTTATTATTAAAATGGGGTATAAAGCATTTACAGAAGTAATTGAAAAAAAAAATGTAATTCTAATCTACCTCTTGGGACGGCAGCCATGGATCTAACGGTATTTTGAGTGAACATTTTTCTTTATTTAATTCTACTTATCATACCCTTTCATTTGACACCCATGCCGAGGGAGTTGTGGAGTTGTAATCCCCCTCTTGAGACGGCCGCCATGGAACTAACGGTATATTGAGTATACTATATTGCTTATTGTATTTTAGTTTAGTTTCAATAGCGTCATGTCCTACATATTTTTTGACAGCTGCGTCAATTTGAAATTTTCGTTAAATGGAATGATTCAATTTAATGGCAATTTTAGATTTACGAAGCTGTCAAACAATCGGTAGGCCATGAAGCTATTGCAACTAAAATTATTGAAAATTCCTCAAATTACCAATTTTTTCGATTTTTCAGCTGTTTCTTTTGGTTAAAGGTATAAAAAATAGCCTACGACCTATTCTCAGACCTTCCGAATATACACAAAAAATTTCATAAAAATCGGTCAACCCGTTTCGGAGGAATTCAGTAACAAACACTGTGACATGAGATTTTTATAGATATAGATAAAAACACCAAATTATGCAAGAAACTTCAATGTTAACTCTTCTTCAAAAACTGAAATACCCAATTACAGTCAATTTCAAATCTTGCGCATTTACTTCATTTCTTATAGTTACAGGCTTTAGGTCTCTGATAGTGACACTCAAAATAATATTAAAACCCTTCCCCATCCTTAAAATTGAAATTCGAAATTTTCAAACTCTAGAATTTTTTATCCACTGACAGCCAATATTTTAAATTTTAGGCACGTACTGGGCCATAACAAACCCAAAAACCTAAATTGTTTTATTATAGGGCAATCGATTACAAAGCACCCCTATTATGTGTGCTGGCAGTGCGTATGATTATGCACCCCCAATACGGAAAGTCATATAAATCTTTTTGGTGGTCAAGAATCGCCTTTTAATGAGGAACGACCTATTTTGAAAAATGAATGGTGAAATGAATTTGTTTCTTTGTATTTTGTTTGCGTGACTGACTTTCCTTTCCGGGGAAAATAATTGCCCAAATGTAGCAAGTTTGTGTTTCTTATTAGAGAAGAGGTAAGAATTCTGCCTAAGGAAGAGAAATTTGTGTAAAGTTATGAACATGCATGCATATGTCGACTAGTTCTGGTAGATCATGTTGTGATAATGCTTAACAATTATTGCTGGTTTCAACATGTAATGTATGTAAAAATCATATTTATGTAATAACGACCCTTATTGCTAAATTTCAATTTAAAGTTACTGTAGATAAAAGTGTGTTTTAGTAAGGGCGAGATCCAACTAGTGACAAGGCACTATTACTTAATATTACCAGAGCAGCCGTCCCACTTATCTCCTAGGACTGTAGTGGGTAATCTCATTGGCCTACAGAGCCAAAAATCAACAGAACAACGATTGAAATAATTCCTTTTGAGACCGAAATTTATTAAATTGGAGCTATATTCGTTATCAGGGTAGTTCTAAGCTAGTCTTTGACAAAAAAGTTCTCAATCTGATAGAGGCGTCGAACCCTTCTAACTCTTTCATCCACACTTGTCTTGTATACTTTTTTAATCTGAAAAACCAAGGCTAGGAATCAACCTTTGTAAAGGGTGTTTCAATAAGGACGTAACAATTTTTATTTAAATAAAACACAGGATAAAAGAGATATTTGGCTGAAATTCATTCCAGATGCAGTACACATGTTTCATTTATACTATCTCGTTCACGTGACCACGAGCACGTTTCCAGCGATCGATTCTTTGAGATCAACCTTTCGAGCACTCTTTCACACATCTCGGCGTTCGATATTGGCCTTGAGATCGTCTAATGTTGGCTTGTTAGCATACACCAACGACTTGACGTAACCCCATAAAAAGAAATCCAACGGTGTGCGATTGCATGACCAAGGTCACCATTCAACAGGACCCGTTCTCGAGATTTTACGGTTACCGAACTTCTCTTCCAATACATTAATTGTTTAACTAACTGTGTGGCATGTAGCAAAATCTTTATCCACATCCACATAGTTGGCCCTTACGTCTCCTTCTACCAACAGGATTTCTCTGCTTTTAGGATAACATCAATTGTCTTCTATAATTTCTTCCCTTCTAATCGTCCCTCGATTCCATTTCGACCTTGTTCCCGGAAAACCTCGATCATTAGAAGAGGACACGGAACAACAAGGGGACTTCCTTCCCAAAATTCAGGCCTATCGAACAGTAAGACGATCACCATATCTGAGACATGCTTTATATTCTCCATATGTTTTAAAAACTGGTTAGAACATATCCTACCACATCGTTATCGCTCTTGATATCCCTTACCGCGTTCGAGGTAGCGTGTAAGTCTTTCAACCATTGCGCCCGGTGCAGTGTGCCATATTGCGCCCCATCAGCTGTTCATTTTTCGATTTTAGTGAAGGACAATTAAAATTCCCTTCATTTCGTTCATTTAATCCTTCTATTTTTTGTATGACAAAGTACAGGAAAAGAAATTGGGTAGATTTTGTAACTTCTTGGGTTCGTAGGAGTCGGCGACAGACGTACTGAATACTTTATCGAGAAACTAAATTGGAAAAAGAGAGTTGCTTTAATATATGAAAATGAAGTCACAGAAACACTTATTCAATTTATTTTAAAATCTTCATTTCTGAAACTGCGCCCTGTTAAATTGCGCCCGGTGCAAGTGCACCATTTGCACATATGAAAGCGCCATCCCTGACCTAACCTTTTGAAGACTCTTCTTTCTTGCCCGCTTTGTGAAGATTATCCGCTCGAAAGGTTTCGCATAGTCATTATAGATTAGGCATTCAAAAAATTTCGTATGGCTTTTACGAAGCACCTCAGACGATGACGAGGCCTCTAAAAGTTTGTTGGTTTTTGGTATGAGCCCTAGTTTTTGCTTTTTTCACTGATCTGTGAGTATCCGCTTCGCTACGCTCATTATAAACACCTAGGCAAACCTGATACACGCTATTTTTGGCCCGTAGCTTTACTATTGTACTTCATTCTTGTGGCTTCCATGCGAATAGAATTTGTTCTCCATTCTGTAACATTGCAGCCCCTTAAGCTTATCACTAAAGCTGAAACTGCCTGGGGCCTTAATCAGATGGTTTCAGAACGAATTGATAATGACTGTCGAGTTGAAATTGATTTGAGAATTTTATACTATTGGGAGTAGAATTTGGTACAAGCTGCGTAAGAGCTTTGATAACAGCTCAAGCCCTTCCTTAAGAATTATCAAAATTGAAAGCTCGAAACTCTCCCTAATAAAATTGGAAGGATGTTGACCCATACCCAACAACCATGTTGAACCGCACAACAACCAGGTAAACTACAATTTGCTAAGAAATGACATTAAATCGAGGAAAGAAATCACCTTGTTGGCTTTGATATGAGAAACACATTTAGTACGTATACATGATGAGTTGAACTCAGTTGAACCCGGGTCGTAATACATGTAGACGCGAGTCGAGTTGCTTTAGGAATGACTGAACTCAACTCAGTTTTGCTACCTGGATTGAGTTGAAATTATGCATATTGACTCGAGTTCAGTAGTTGACTAGTCGAATTTAGCTGACAGCAGCATCTCTATTTTTTGTTTGTGATTTGTGACGCGAGTCGAAAATTCAAGTCAACCTCAACTCAACCATTCGACTCATCTAAAATTGGGTTAGTTACAATTCACACATGATTTTTATTGTTCGTTAAATTGTAATAACAATTTGTCCAGGGGGTTCAGAGTCCACAAATCAACTATATGATATAATTTTCAGGCTTGAACGTCACAACAAAAAGGACTTTTTATAACGGAATCGTTTATTGGCATTAGCCTATAACATCTATTTGGACCTCTTTTGAAAGCGACAATATAAATTATAATCAGTAAACTAATATTTTGTGTTTTATTGACCGATCGCCGGTGTTTATAGGACAAGCTGTATAACAAATTTATCAGGTTATCAGTTAAGAATTGTTTATCGATATTCACGTAAATTTAGATTGATGTCAAAACTGGTCTACCATGACCAGGGAAAAAAATATTTATAAACCCGATATATTAAAAACACAACTCTTTTAAGAAGAGCCCCAAAAACGCATGGTAAAATATGTTATCTTGTCAAATCTTGAATTATGAATAAACATTTAAATGGAAATTAGAATGCGATTTCTGAAAATTTTATTGAATATTTTTTAGAAAACACAAAAAATAAATCCCAATAAACACAAACCTATAATTAATTAATGACAGCTGTGATCTGATTCTTATCACATTAATTGATGTAACCAAACCACTTCCTATAAAGAGTTCTATTTTGGACTTGTTTACATCCCAGCATAGAAAGATCACACGTCGGATAAGTACCTTCGAAATGCCCTCCTATGAATCAGTCCCAAACAATTGGCAATAAATAAAAAAGATATGTTCAATCGATTACTGGCAACATAAACGGCGGCTCCCGCACTAAATCCACGTGAAGTTGGGGCATTTGCCCGGTTTATGATATGCATCTGCACAGTGCACCGACGAGGCCCCCTGATAGTCTAAAAATGGAAATGCATCCCATCTAATAAATTATGGAAAAATCCGGCGCCAGTGATTTAAATGTTTTTCATCGAAAGATTAATTAATTTCCATGACTGCAATCACGATTGGAAAAGATCAGAACGGAGCTTCTGATGACGCGTTTGAATTCATTTTTTTTTAATAAAAATAAACAGAAAAAAATATTTTATTAATTAAAATACAAAATGTTCAAACGACGCACAGTGGGGCTCGCTCATAGAAGGTTCTGCTCAAAACTCAATTTTCAAAATGTCTAAATTTTTCAAAAAAATTGTGTCATCGTAGTTGTAATAATGTATCAGATCACGTGTAAAAATATTAAGTCGCTGACTGCTATGAGTCATCGAGCGCATGAGCATAAAGTTCATATTTTAGGCAAAATAATACTTCTGCGAAAAAGGAATGCCAGTTTATGCGCGATATAAAAACATTAAGTTCTAACGTTTAACGATAAAATCTATGGAAGTGTATTATGTCGGTGATCAAGCAAGGTTTGTTAATTCTTATTTAATTTTGTATTATATGATAAGTTCATTGGTTTATGATACAGGGCTTAAAATTTGTGGTAGTGTATATTTTTTCGTAGAAGGTGCTTTAAATGACATTTTCTCTAAAATGCGCAAAGTTGCATGCATGCACCTCTCTGATGGCTTCAGCTGTCGTTGTGTAGACTCCCTGGAAGTGCTGACTGCCCTAATTTCTGTTAAATCTAAAGCGACTGGTAGTGATAACATATCGCCTAGGTTTTTAAATATGCTCAATCCTTATCTATTGCTCGTCTTAACGCTTATTTTCAACTCCTGCCTCAGAGTTTTTAAGTTTTCGTCGCCTTGGAAGCTTGCTTTTATCAAAATGCCTACCTTTTGCTTGTCCTTCTGATTTACACCCCATCAGTATTCTTCCATTTCTGGCTAAGGTTCTTGAAAAGCGATAGCAGCTCAAATCCTTGCTCGCTCACTCAATGCACCGCTCTTTCTTTTATTGCAATTTCTCGCGTGATAGAATTATCGCCAAAAAATAAGGGGCTAATGCAAAAATTCCAAAAACATTAAGGCTCTACGCACATGGGTCGACGGACTTGCAATCCCAGTTTCAAACTGGTTTCACCATTATCACGCTCACAACCAATTTGCAACCGAAATGACATATAAGCGCAACTGATTTTTCATCAATCGGTGTTCTGTGTTCACGAAGATTTTGCTGAATAAACTTGGACACGTACAAATGCTACCACGCAACTGAAACTGGTGACATTTCCAAGCGCGTACATGCTTTGCATTCGGTGACAGACAATATAGAAGTGTGTGTATTCAAATGCGACTTGACGGAATATTCATGATTGGAATGCATGCAACGCATATGTCGGTCTACTTTCAAACTCTTTCTATATTGCCGAATTCGACATAACACACACAATCACACACTCGTTGCTTAGAACAGGCAAGATCAGTCGTACGCAAGTAGTTGCAAACTAGTTTCAAATCGGTCTCGTTTTTGTCGACTCGCGTATATTTTCATTTTTTTTTTTAAATTTTTGATTTTGTGAATAAATATGGTTGCACAAAGAAGTGTTTGTTTCATTTACAAATACTACCTACATATCGACTCATGCAACGAAGACTATAGTAACTCATTTTTGGGGGTTTTTGAGTTACCATTGTGCATGGCATATATTTACCTGAAGTTCGAAACGAAAGGGTTAGGCAACCAGAAATACTAGCATAAAAATAGTAAGTCATTTTTGGCCATAAAATACAACGAATACTATATTATCTCGAGATACTATACTTCATCAAATATATCGATACCTCCCACGTAAGTTGTTGTAACCCACAATATGCATGTTTTACACGTTAACCGTTGCGTAGGTAGAAACAATGTTATACGCCGCCGTGGTAATAATGATACAACTTTATACGTCTGGTAAATATTCTTTAAAAATGTATTTTTTTATTTCTTTTACTCTTAACACATAAAATAGGCAAAAATAGTCGGTTTAGTTTAAAAAATGTAAAACATGCATATTGTGGGTTACAACAACTTACGTGGGAGGTATCGATATGCCATGCACAAAACCCCCAAAAATGAGTTACTATAGTCTTCGTTGCATGAGTCGATATGTAAGGTTCCAGAAAAAGGCGTCTTTAACATATGTAACTCTTAAAATAATACTATTTAAATATCCGGTAATTATTCGGCAAACGAACCGAATATTCGGCCGAATACGAACATTAAAAAACACGCCGAACATTCGGCGCATCCCTAGTACAGACCATCGAATTAACCCCTTTTCTTTTCAAAATGATAGAAAGGCTGCTGGACCTTCACACCAGGTGCAAGCTGAAGCTTTGCCTCTAGCTCTCAGTAGGTTGGCTCAAAGGGCTAAGCCAACAGAGGTTGCTTTAATTAAAATCAAGAAATCCTTTCTCGGTAAGGAAACTGCATTCTCTGCGCTCTTTGATATAGAGGGTGCTGCCAATAGGTCCTGGGTCTCCACCCAACTGAGTGGATTAATGCCATGCTTGTAGGTCGTGAGATTTCTTCTACCCTTGGTATCTGAGGGATGACCTAAAGGTACAGCTCTGTCCGCGTTTCAAATGATCTTGCCTTGCAAATAATCTTGCCACATTTATCTCAAGCTAATTTTAACTTAACTATTTCAGAGATCATGAAAAGGCACTTCGAGAAGTTTAAAGATTGTGTACTACGGGGGGTCGGGAGGGCCGTCCTAGTTCAATTTTCCAAATATTATTGGATCTAGGTCGGCTTACTTATTTCTCCACTACTAGAGCTATGTGGATTCTCCGCAGAAATATTCCATAATTGTAAGAAGTATCAAATATCGAACTATCTACTTCCAGCATACACCCTTTTTGTAAGTGAATATCGAAAAAGACCTTCCACAATTATTTAAGATCTATTAAAACTCCAGAAATTACAATTAACCTGCATTAACTTACAAAATTCTATTTTAATTACTCAATTACAAATCCGATCTCACATCTTTCTATTTACAAAGTTTACATCATAAATTCCAATGTTTTGTACTGAAAATCACATCCACAATTATTTATAGCAATTTGTTTATAAATTTGACTAAATTTTCAAGGCTAGTTCCAAGCATAAAACCAGCAAAATAAAATAAATACACACGCGATTATATAAGATCAACATCAAGTTACACCAACTTACCCACACACACAACCATGCACAGATGGTGCAATTATAAGTCAGTGTTAATTACAATTTATTACAATTCCTGTAAAAAAATTATAAACAAAAAATTTGATCAACAGCAAGAATCCATGCCTCAACGCAGCCGTAATGTGTGTGGTGTGTGTGCGTGCGCACGGATGCCACACAATGTTCATCAACGAAAATAAACTTTCTTATAATGAAAATGAACAGAAAATTTTCTTAGGGTGTAATATGATGAAAAATTTCAGCCACTAATTCGCCATGGAACAACTCTGGGGCAAGCGCCAATGAACACCACCACCAGAGTCTAAATACGAAATTGAAGCCAATGACTAACTCCCAGCCACAACAGCCCCAATTCCTCACGGAAAATCACGAATTTTTGTGGAATTTTTAATCTTTGTTGAATTTCGTTAATTTGTGAGATAATTTTCCTCAATTAATTTTCTTTTTTTTTCCCCCGGAGTCGTAAATAGACCGGCGGCCACCAGAGCGCTCTGTTAGGAGGCAATAAAATGCAGATAAGATCGGAAATGAATTTCTGCGGCAGCCGGGAATTTCTTAAGGCCATATAAGAGCTGAAATTCATCCGCGAGGTGTCTCAATGCAGACGGAAAAATTGTGGGAAAATCCATTTGTTTTTTAATATAGAAAAAATCACAAGTTTCACTCGTCAAGCCCGAGATGCCAGTGCACTTTCCATTTTGAGACATTTCCACAGTTCAAGTGTCCATTCCTGTTTATTAACAGAAAACCCAAACGTCATGCTTCTGTGGTTACAGCGAATACTGAGTAAAGAAATTTTCACAATTTAGTGAAAATTGAAAATTCCTACCACGCCATTATTGTGGTGTCAAGTTTTGACCTCAAGAAAGAAAATAATTTATTTTTTATAGAGAAAAACTTCTTCTTGTTGAAGAAAAGCATTAATCAAATCAATCTCCACCCCCGCCAATAAATTATGCTAATAACCCACTTATGTGTTATGGCGGCTCTGTACTAATGGAGAGGCGCGTGTTTTAAATAAGTTTGTTAAGAAAAATCGAAAACATTAAATTGGTATAAAATGACTGGGGAATGGTAATAGGACACGTTCTTGGGCCCTATGGAATTGAACCTTTGGTAATTGTACAAAATTACGCTTTATTGTTGTAAATGATAAAGTATGTTTTGAATATGAATCGTATCAAGTTCGATGTTGAAGAATATTTAAGTTAACTCAATTGATTCTGACCCTGATTTTGGGCTTGGTGATTAAGAATGGGTTAGTTTGAAATATTTGTCTGGATTGAAGCTTGTTATTTAGTAAGACAGTCAAAGCATTCAATATTTTGAATCTCGGAATAATTCCGCCAGATCTGAAAACTGATATAGACCTTCAATTGGTCCAGATCTTTTCAAATGATATGTCAAAAGTCCCAATCGATCAGCGTGGAGCGAAAAATTTTATTCAAGATCATATGGACGAAAATACAGTTTTTTTTGGATATTTCAGTTCTGGGAAAAAGTTCGAGGCGTTGTTTCCCCATTATTGGGGTAGACTGGATATTAGCAATGTCCACAGTCTTTCGCTTTAAGGAATTTTCTACTCTTTCAGCTTTTAGGACGCAAACCATTTTCGTCTTTGTTTCATTGGAAACTCCATCATCAAAAAATCCAGCCGCAAGTTCTTCCGACAACTACTAGAGATGTCCAAGGAATTTTTGAACAGCAATCCTGGAAATATTTTTATTTGTAAGAAAGTAGTTGTCAAGGTTTTTGAGCAGCTCAAGCTCATTTCATGAAGGAGACATATGTATAATTGGGCACAGTCATCCAAACCTTAACGACAAAAAAGAAGCAAGAAAGTGTAGATAGCTTTTGACTTGCATCTATTACGGCGTAGTTCAGCCGTCGTCTGGTTTCAAGTCCAGGGCGTGAAAGGAGGAGGGTGGTCGGCCTGCCGAATTGACGCGAATCGAGAAACCGAAGAACCAGACAAGAAACCGCATGAATACACGAACTAACTATTCACGAAATAATGCTACTGCATACGGGGCAGCTGATGCGTTAGCACTGGGGACCAGGAATGCTGGTGAGAAGTGGGTTACTGGCCAAACACCCAAATTAGTCACACCAAAAATGGAAATTCAATTCGCCATGTGGAATGTACAAACAGGACATCACGTCCGTCAAAAACAAATTATAGCAATAGAATCATTAAAATGCAAAATATCAGTTGCTGCGCTATTGGAATTACGACTTACCAGATCCGGGACATTGACGATCGTCCCGCCAAACAATTGACGAAACGACGATTCTTTACTATTCCGGTGGTGAGAAACGAGAGGCCGGCGTCGGGTTTATGATCGATCGACGGGCTACCAGCAGGGTTATCGCACTCTAACCAATATTCAAACGTTTTTTGGTTATAACCATCGGTGGAACGATCAAGACTCATATCGTATCCGTGTATGCTTCATCTGAGACCAGCCCGAACGCCAACAATGACGAATTTTACTATCAGTTTCAACAGCCTGAATACGATCACACTCGCCAGCGACTTCAATACACATTCAGGAGCAGATCGAACCAGCTGAGAAGGAACGATGGACAAATTCGGATACGGAGTAATTAACGACAACAGCTTACGCCTGCTTTCATTCGGAGCGTCAAACAATTTGATCGTTGGCAACAGCATTCTCCGCCGTCCACTCAAACAACAACTCACCTGGCGAAATCCATCCGGCAACGATTCGTCGATGTCTGACTACGTTTTGATTAGCGTAAGATTCCGATCGACGCTCAACGACGTACATGCAATACGCGGGTCCAATCGCGGAGGGACCATTATCTTGTTCGAGGGAAATGAGAGATGCAATTACAAAGAGCGTAGAAAACGGCGCCACAACCAACTGATTTATTGCAACAGAAGCCATCTATCGGGAAAACGAAACGAACTTTTTCCCAGACCTAATATGGGGTGCGTTTTATGCTCCATGCCTAGCCAGATGTATACAATTTGAATCGTAGATGTGTGTGATGTGGCATTATCCTCTTGGAAAGACTGTAATAATTCAATTTGGGCACAAGCATTTTTTTTTTCTGAGGAGGAGACTTTTATAATTCATCTCAAAGAGGTTAATAACATTACTCTGTTAGAGCCCTTGTCATAAAAGAAGGAAATCTTAAAATTGCTGCTTCCATGGGTAGTGCGAGTCTCAAATGTCAAATCCCCACAAGCGAGCAACTTCACTCTGTTTAAAACCAAATAACCGGCTCATTTATATTCTCAATCACGACTCCACATTGGCAGTTGGCGCTCATCACCCTACTTTTCTTCTTCTACTCTACTAATGTTTTGATTCGCTTAATAATTTAAAACTAGAGCGATTAAAATCTTAAAAATAGAATTACCAAATTTGCAAATTACGTTAACTCAAAAATTAGAAATACTTGAGTGCACCACTCATTTCCGGTGTTTGGATTTTTTTAATCAACTCCCGCTGAAGGTGACATATTCAGACAAAATTCCAAAGAAAATAAAGCTGAAGCCTTAAGACAGTATGACTATTTAATCTAAAATAACAACTTGATATTTGATGTTTTACTTTACTCCAGTCATGTTTACTACAAAAACTCAAATTAATTTTCTCCCCGAAATTTTCAAAAAAAAAAAAACGAAATTAATCGCCTTAAATGCGAAGAATTTCCTTAATTTCCCGCTTTCACTTCTGAAAATTCTTTAAACAGACATTTTTCCACGGAATGCCAAGCTGCACTTACGCGTCCATCCATCCATCCATTCGGAATGGTTCAAATTTCCAAATAAATTCCCCGTCGAAGTATCAAGGAGCGAGTACTTCACTACGGTCTTCACTCCAAACAGGAAGTAACTTTAAGTTGAGTTAATTGGATTTGGAAAATACTTCGGCATTGTGCAAACACAACTGAAACAACTCGGGGTGAACATGAAGCAAATAAACAATTGCACAGCGTGCGTGTCAGGTTGGAAGGAATAATATCGACAAATCCTCCCACACACCCGGAGATATATGGGGATGTCTTAAGAAACGTCATACTGCTGCTCGGCAATAAATCCGATCGGTCAACAAAGTCAGAAGTTCTTATTTTGTTGGGGAAATAATGTAAAACAGATGGTGCCAAAGTTTCAGCTCTGACCTAACACCACAAAAATCAGAAGGAAAAACAATCAAGAATTTTAGTGGCCGGAAAAATGAGGATTTTCACAAGAAACTTATCCGATGTCAGCCCTTGAAATAAACACATCAAAAGCGGTACGACATCGTCTATGAGCGGAAAACTTTTGACAACCTGCCAAACCGGTCGGTCTGCCCCTCATTCTGGCTGGCTCATACTCTTGGCTCACGTCCTGAAGACTTCCCGATCGCGGGTTTAACGCTCCAAATCCGAGATCTTGCGTCATCGCAAAGTTCTGTGGCCCCAAAAAGCAGAGACTCATCCCAAAAGGAAATCCTTTGCCGCGTTTCTGTCCAAGTTCAGAGATGAAATTTCTTTTCTTTTTATGAGGCGAAAACGAGGAAAGTGCTCCTATATACATCTCGTGCTGGGCACAGGTACTTTTAGAGGAACAAGTGTCATAATTGGAAATTTAGAGCACCCTTGAGTCCGTGACGTGACGCCCCAACAACTTTAGCATATATCGAAGTGAAAGAGTGAAGAGCATTTAGCCTCATTGACGAAAATAAACTCTTGGTGAATGCGATGTTTTTAGAGGCAATATTTGTGTGATATTTCGGAAACTTAGGATGAATTTATGCAAAAAAATATTTTTGTTTATTTATGAAAGCGTATTTATGGTGGCCAGTCATTTTAGCAGCTGAACATGTTTCTTAGGGGAGAATGTTAAAATAGAGAATGATTTTACAATTGAGATTTAGGCCGCGCTAATTTATAGCAAAATTCCTTAGCCATTGTTGCCATTAGCATAAATTAAGGAGTTTTAGTTTTGAGTTAGCACCATAGTTCGGGGACAGATGTGAGGAAAGCAATCTCAGCTCCACAACAACTATGAAATATTAATGCCATGCTGTTATGTTATTTCATTTCACGAGCAATATTTCGTGGAAAATTACCCAGTAGGGAAAATCGTGAGTACTTACTTTGGGAAGTAGATTTGGAAGTACTTCTTTATTTAGTGTTTTCTTAAATACCAAAGAAGTACTTCTGTAATGACTTTTTAGTAATACAGAGAAGAATGAGTTTGGTGTGCGTTTGATTTCGCGCAAAAAGCGAGTTCAAAAACTTCGTAGCTGGTCGTTTTCTTTGTTAATCATCTCAGTTACCGCAGTCATTAAATTATTTAACTTTAATGTACATGCATACATTTGAATTCATGTTTATTTTGTTTCTGTTTTATTAAAAATTCAAAAAAAAAATAGCTTAATTTTACCTTCACCAACCCTTCAACCCTACCCCAAATACATTACAAAAATTTGCAATATAATCACTTTGTATATGGGTTCAATAATAAATGTTGTATAAGTACTTCCAAAATACATTATATGGATGGGAAAAAAGAAGTACTTCATCGCCTAGGCCATCGCCGTGTTAATGTAATGTCTTTTTTGTACTGAGCGGAAGTACTCGACTGCTTCTGCAGAAGTACTTCTAGAAATACTTTTCAAAGTACTTCCATTCCCTACTGGGTATGTAGACCACTCAAATAGTAAGAATAGAATACTATTTAGACTAATATTCCTAAAAATAAATTTTATTCAATTTACATTTATAATTTTGACCTGTCATTAGCTTAAAAATGGAGTAGACTCTGAGTCATAAAAAAAGGGAATATCAAAATCGTTGTTTCCATGCGCGGTGTGGGTTTCAAGTCCCGACAAGGGACCAAAATGACGTTGTTTGTTAAAAATACAAATGGCCGGCTTATTCATATTCTCAATCACAAATTAACATGCGCGCTCATTTCCCTTATTTTATAGTGCGGAGTCTTACATTTAATATTATATATTAAAACCTGATGGAAGTGCCTTGAACGCAATTGCCCCCCCCCCCCTTGTTTTCTTGTGTGGGGGCTGGGTCTTAAGGTATTGCGGCCATTCATTTGATCTATTGTTAGTGGTTTGTAGTTTAGACTTGAATGGCCAAGCAGGGACTTCTCGAACATAGAAACCCTGCTCCTCGTTATTGGGGAGCATTCACCGAGAACTTGAAATGTAGACTCCTCCTTCTCCAGGTAAAGCCTGCAGGTAGAGTCCTCCGTCTTTTCTATCTTGCATAAGTGGTAATTTAGGGCGCAGTGTTCGGTAATCAAGCTAACAAGTGTGCTGACATCATTTCTACTGCGCCCTAACAATACCTTGGATTTGTCAAGAGACGGCCGGGTCCTCCTTTTGTTTTTCTGCCTTTCAAATCTAGATAAAATTGTTTTTTCTTATATAGTATATCCTCTTTACAGCAATTTCCTTCCCTCCCCCCTCAATCGCCTGTAAGAGCAATAAGCGAGGAAGCCTTTTTACCGGTCGAAGTTACCGATTATCGTGTTAGTACTAGATGGACCGTGGAGTAAAACCTCTTGTTGGCTTTGGCTATTCTTGCTCTCTTCTCTCTTTTATCGTTTCGACTAAAGCTTGATTTTTTACCCAATGATATGCTGGAGCAGTCGACAGTACTAAGAGGCCGTGTGAACCCCGTTGTCACAAAATCTAATAGTAACTATTGACGAGCCAAGAAGTTTGAATTTGAGAAGGAGAAGTTTGATTTTGGTCATTCACCCGTCAATCGACACCTTTGTCGACACCTTTGTGCCATCTGGAAAATCATAAAGTTGGCTCAATGAGTTTCTAACCACCGTTCGGACTCTAATCGCCCGCACTTTTCCGGGGTGAACCTCTTGTTGAACCGAATTGTGGTTGCTCGGATACGTTCCTGTGTGCCGACCACACCAACTTACTGGAAAAAAAATTTGTAATGCCTTTGGCACGCGCATTTCAAATGATAAATTCTTTTTACACAGTATGTGTGGGCCAAACTTCAGCTCGTCATGTTAAATATCTCATGGCCCAACATTAAATTTGCAAAACAACCTTTGGAACAGCTGTTTTAAAAATAATGTATAGATGTTACACTTCATTGATTACTGGTTCAATTCCGATCAATTATTTTTACATATGGTAGAATTTATTTGAATGTGACAGGTTAAAAAAATATACATAGGTTTATTTTCAATGGCCAGCAAAATATCAGAAACTGGAACCAAATTAACTTAATTTTTTTCGAGTGTTATTTATACATATATGAGTCTCTTCCGAGCATCAAATCCCCAATTATTCTTAATGGATTAGTTGATGAGGCTATTTATTGCCCTATTATGTTGCGAAAAACGCCGAATAGCAGAGCTGCCTTCACATTCGTTGAACATCTCTCTTAAATTGCATTGTATACATACATTTATCTTTCTTAACCAAATTCAATCATTTAAACTATAAAGCATTTTAATTAATAATTACTACAGCCACTCAGCGATCCAATTAATAATCCCCAAAGGGCAATAAATTAACCACGACAAAATAGAATGGAAATGGCTCCACAATCAATGTGCGGGCATGTATATTCCAACAGCTTCGCCCAGACATCCAGCAGCAGCGATTATAGCAGCATTAAAAATTAATATCATTATTTCCCTGCCCCTCGCCCCATTTTGATAATACCTAAAAGAACAAAAAACCATGAATGATTATCACCGCTCGTCACGGTATCTGAACGATTGAAAACCTTTGGGCCATCCAGTACAGCAATAATTATCCCAACCGAAGTACTCTACTTCCGGCTTCTGTGCATGGTGTTTTATATGGTTTCAGGTGCTGCACAATATACCTGGCGAATCAAAGACATGGTAATATGTCGAAGTAAAACCATCAAAGGTAAGCCTATTATGAATTAAAAACAAACACAGAAATAGTGTCACAACTGTCGATAAAGTGTGCACTTTTGATCTGAAATAGCATATTAAATCGCCATATGGTGACGTCTCGTATCTATGCGTCCCAACCACAATGCACCTAGACGTTGATTGCAATAACAGAGCTCGGCAACACTCTATAAGAACGAGCATCTAGTCAGGTAGGCGAGATTGCACCACACATTGCACAGATGCAGACCCCTGTTCACGGCCAATGCAGGCCATCATAATTAATCGGTCTATAAAGCATAGACTTAGGTGGTATCAAATTCACCGAGCAGAGATCGACTTGAGACATGCAGGTCACCTCAAGTGAATACTCCAAGTCTGACATTTCAATGAAGACTTTTGCGGTTTCCCCAAGTGCTGCTCAGATCAGGTAAAGTCATTCGGTTTTATTGGTAAGGTAAAAAGGTAAAAAAAATGGAAGAAATGGAGGAACAATCGATAGTGGCGGTTGTGCAATAGAAGTTTTATTCATGCGAACTCCTTCGTGACGTGACATAGTAGTGGTGGTAGCAAGGCTTTGAAATTCTGTGAAACTCTCTCATTATTGGATTTGAGATTTTGCGTCCTCCGTTTGCATTTAGGAAATGTTTTATTTATAATCCTGTCATGGGGATGAAGTCGTCGCGTTGTTTATCATTGCAGGTATGAATACATCGGGTTTGTTTGTATGCGAAATTTCGCATTTTAACAATGCATTATAGCCTTGAATGACAGGCTTTGCTAGTATGCTAATTTGAAGAGGTTGAGCTGTAATCCCAGCCCAAGGAAAAATACTATAAAAAATGTTTTCCCATACTTTAATAATATCTAAAAAAATATTACGAAATATCTAAAATGAAAATTAATTGACATTAAAATAAAAACACATGACAGTTGCCAAAATACATCCAAAATATTTGTTTGATACATAATGCTAAGAACAACCACTTATCATCAACACCAAATAAAGGTTTCCTATTCTCATGTAAATTTTTACTTTTGTTACAAAAAGTTAATTTATTCTCGCAAAATAAAAAAATAAAGTTTCACTTAACATTCATAATTATTATCATATGAATAAGGAATAAATTGCGAAAAAATTCGTGGGAGAGAATTGAATTTTATTTTGTAAGTCTGCGAAAATGTAAAGAAATGAAAAAAAAAAAACAGTTTTATTAAAGTTTATACTATCTTGTTTCTAAGGTTGTTAAAAGTCTCTACGTTAGTGTAGTGATTACTGAGAAAGAAGCATTCAGATATGACGTGATTACATGAAAATTTTAATATTTTATTAATCCATGTGAATTTTTGTACGTATAAATAGAGAGTGACGTTTTTGTAGGCATATAATGTTTAATTTTGGAAATGATTAGAAATGATGGACAGATTTGTAGCAGTAGTAATAAGGATGTAATTAAAAACTGTAGAGATTTCTATGTTTAGCAGAATTTTATGTGGTAGTATAATCTCAATTTAGAATATTCTACTATAGTAAAAGAATTAGCAGTCCCCTGAGAAATTTTTATACCCATTTCCTCGACAGTGCATAAAAGTTTATTATTGATTGTTAGACCATATGTTTGCAGCCGGCTTTTTGGTTTTTGGAATTTTTCCTGCTTAAGTTTTCCTTTTTCTAACAATCTATAGTAGAGTTCTCGAACAATTGCATTTTTCTGAATGACATAAAATTCACGAGTTGATTTTAAATCAACATCTAAAGGGTCTTTCAACAAGAGTTGTTCTTTTAAATTTCTGGGTACCTAAGCACTGCTTAGATCCGTGAAGATCGGATCGGATCTAGTAATTCGAGTAAAAATAAAAAATGGCTTTACAACGGGAGAACACAAGCCGTTTGGTTTTTAAAGGACATAACTATAAAATGGCCGTAAAGATTTTAATCTTTTTTAACGGAAGCATATACGGCCTCAGAACGACCAAGAGTAGAAAGGTAGGTGAGAGTGGCAGTTCCGTTCAGGTCCTAGACTGGGTACAATTGGCGCTCAGGTGCACCGTTTTGTAGCCGAACTCGTGAAAAACTTTTGCATGAAACATCCCTCAAATCGTTACACGGGCCGAGCCTAATGCTTTGATGGCCGCTTGACTATCTGATAACAGAAATACCCTGGCTCCTGGCCTAGAATTTGACTGCATTGCTGGCTATGACTCCTATGCTGGCGAGAAGCTTTTTTGCAAGTTAATTAATGGGGAAAAATCCGACTGGATCCGTCTGGGTACAAGACAACGTCATGGGTTCTTGTCAGGCTGGAATTCTTCCTATTCCTCTGTGGTAGCGATCCTTTTTTTTTTTTTTATGTGACACACTAGAGACTTAGGGAAGGCCCTTTGTACTGTCGACCATGTATTTATTTTGAAATGTCGAACAGCAGCTCTAGTCGGAAGATAGAGAGAGAAGTGAAGGAAAGAACTGTCACAACCTAGCTGCGGTATTTTTTATTTCACCTACTCCCAACCATTTCGCGACTCTGACACCGGGGCATCGAGAACAACTCGCTGGAGTGTTATGCCTCCTGAAACGAGTTGAATCTCATCAACCAACCGATGACATGCGCTTAGTGGAGCGGGGAAGAGAACTAGTGAAGGCTATGAATATATATATTACGGTCACTGCCGAAATTTAAATTTGCGACCATGTAGTTGGTAGGTCCTCATACCATCTCCTGTTGTTTTCGCCGGAATTGTGCACATGGCGCATCCCTAGACAGGCCATTCTTTAAACTTGAGCTGGTCTGGATGGATCTGTTACATTCTTTGAAGAGCCATACGGTGGAGCCATATGCCAGCACTGGTCTAATCCCTACCGTTTATAGCCAGCACACTATGTGCGGCTTCAAACCGCATATCTTGTCGAAAGCCTGCTAACAGACACAAGAAGCTATTCTGGCTTTCCTCGGCATTTCTTCCATATTACAGCTGAAGTGGAGAGCTTTGGGTCCAAATAGTCCAAGTACTTAGCCGACTGGGATAAGCTCAATACGACCAAACTTGACCAATTGACCAAACAAATCTTTATAGAGAATACTGTCGAATAGCCCGTCAATGTTCTACAAACAATCTTCCGATGTCCAGCACATGGCCGAGATCTATGTTTCAGTCACGGCCGGTGTTTTCCCGTTGTAAGGCCTTTTTTCTCGGAAGATGCTACACCGCCTTGTTCACCTGGTAGTCTGGTACTGTCGGAGTTACAACCTATTTCGGCTGGTTAGGGGAATTCACTTATTTCAGGAGGCATAAGAATCCGACTTGGATTTATATTACATCCATGGGCTTCGGGCAAATTTATTTTCTTTGGTATAAACTCCTACAATAACCAAAAGTTCAAACGCAAGGTCCATCGTCTCCTCTTTCAGCACTCTCTAGATTTCAAATAACCTATCCTCTCCTCTATTTATTTCTTCAAACCGAACTTACTACTAGACATTATGACGGACTGGTAGACCTTAAATGAGGGGCTCTGCCATTGGTGAACACTCTTTCTCGATCAACTCGTGGGATCAATATTGATCAATTTTTTGATGTGCTGTACATATAAGGAAGAAAAATTACATCGACCCATCAGCCTCTCTTTTTTCTTTCTAAAAGTGATGGAGGTTTTAGGCAAGCATATTAGGCTGGATCGTACAACGAACCTAATCCACTGCTTGCAAATTGTCTACGGGCCAGGCAGATCTACACTTGCTGTGCGGTTTTGAGGTTGCAATGAGTAGGAGATTAAGTCTTTTTCCTTACGGTTTCGCTGTTCCCATGGCGGTTTATGAATTTTAGGCTACATACAAAGTCTCCTCAAAGAAAGAAAGAAGAAGAATAGCAGAAGATGGCAAGCTAATGGTGAATTGTTGGGAATTAGATCTTCATATCGAATGAAGTAATTCTCGCTTTATTGGATCGATTCAATTCAATTGTTTTATGTGAAAGTTGTTATTAATCAATGACATGACATAATCATTTCTTGACATGACATAATCATTTCTTGACATGACATAATCATTTCTAACCGATTGATCATTCAATGATCAGTTGAAAATGACTATGTATCCAAGGTATTATATGAATGTTTTTCGTAGTCATTTCATAGAGCATTAACGGTGCGGTGTTTATTTTCATATTGCCTCATTACTCAACTCAACCAGATTTACGTGCAAGAATTTTTCAACAAAGTAATTAAAATGAAGAAGCAATTAGTGAAGCTTTTCTCTTTATACTACTTAATAGTTTTTACGTCGTATTCCACCACAAAACCGAAACTGCAATAAATTTATAATTACTTAGACATGGTCACAATTAAACACCGCCTTATTTTATCTCCTCTGTCTTGTAGAATTGTTACACCACCGGGATCTATTACTTGGGTACATTTGGTTTATAACCACACACAAATTTAAAAAACAAACAACGAAATTCCCAAAGAGTGGAATAAAGACACCCAAAGGTGAAATTATTCCAACTTTCTGGAAATAATAAACTTAATTCCTTTATGCCTTCTACAAAACCCCCGAAAACATTTCATATTTCATTTCACAAGTAATTCAATTTCATTTCACAGTTGGAGCGCTTCCAAAATAGCATTCTCGATATTTTTGTGCGAAATTATTCCTTTTTATACTCCCAGTACCCAGTCGGCAAAGGAATGCCAGCGAGGAGGAATTAGTCTGTTGGAATAGGAGGATCCTGGATCCTTCGGGGAGGACTTTGTCAGTTCATTTTGTAGAAATGTGTACACACAATGTCAGCGCCAGCAGGAAAAGGAGGCCCGTCATTTATTGATTTTATCAAAGTTTGCTTTGTTGCTGTCAGCAAGACCGCACAGAAGCTCCAATAACAAAGGCTTAGGCACAGGCACAGAACTTCTCGTATACTCCGTATGTATAAAAGGATGTCGGATGTTGCTGGCAGTTGCGATGTGTTGTGAGGCTTTATGTTTGGAATTTTCATTTTTAAGGAGCATCTATAAATGACAGAACAAATCAAACGAAGGAAGTCTTGGGGCACACGAGATCGATCTTCTATTAGAACAACAGGCCCACTTCGACCTGGGTTCAGTTCCTAGAAATTAATTTTTTATTACATATCTCCTAAACGATTTGGATCGATACAGAATCACGTAATACCGTCTTCAATTCAGCCTGGAATCCTTCAGAATCCCCTGAGAGAGTCCTGTTCAGCCTATTCCACAATTAAGGTAACTTTGCTGGTTCATCGTTTGTGATTCATTTTCAATAAAAGTCAATGGTCTCTGGGCACTCATTTCCCGCTTGATGTAGGTTGGTGCTTACAGTTGGGAAAATTGGAAGATATCCATGGTATATATATAGCGGAGAGTACCTTTGTACTAGGTCGACCAATTCATTGGGGCATGACGTCCGCATGTCGAGTTTATTTTTACTTCACCCCGACCGACGACGCCGCCGCCGCCGCTTAATTGCTCATTCATAGATTTACGCATTCACAATAGCGCGAGCCTCATAATGAGAGTAGACCGCCCCGGCCCGCCGCCGCCGTTCACCGGCAATGTTTCACAGTCTTGGAGTTGTATAATCTCGATGAATTTTCAAAAGGTCGAGGATAAAAATAGATAACCACATCCGTGAGATGTAGTTTGAGCCCACTTAATCCCAAGAGGGCACTGTTAAGGGTTACTTCATTCGAGTAGGAAAATGGTTCCGTTCATCTTGAAAAGTTTTGTGTAGAACGACGGAAAAGTTGCTATGAATTTTTATGAAAATCGTACCGAAAGCATCCCTTTTCATAGGGTTGTCCTCGTTCAGAAAAGATACAAAAATTCATTTTTTATTATTTTCTTTTTGCTGACTATTGAGAAATGAGTTTAATAATGCAGGCTGTTGAGGATAGAGGATGGTATGACGTTGTGCTTTTCTTGTTTGCAGACATGTTGTTGTAGAAGGAGGAATATATTTATTATGTGTGTCTTTTTTTTTGTGGATATGAAATATTTGCTTTCTTCCGCCACCAGTTTTTGTACAATTTCAACTTCATTATAATGAACCAATTCCACTCCACCAATCCTGCTTGTCTAGACAGACATTATCGGTACTCAAGCCTATCGTGGAGTTTTATGGTTTTCGTGACAAATTATTATAAAAATTTTATTCTATTTGTCACGAAACTTGTAGTGACACGTCTTTGTTATTTGTAAATAATCGAATATAAAAGTGGACGAGCTTTCCGGGTACGGGTTAAGGATTAAAAGGTATGGGGGGGTATTGAAGAAGGTGGTGATGAACCCTGCGTTTGAACTCTTGGATGTTGTAGGAGTTCGGAAATACTGACTGCGAGAGGTTATTCCACAGTCGAGTTGTTCTATTAACAAACGAATTCATGTCTTGTTGAGTGCGTGAAAGTTGCAGGTGAAGGGAATGAGACGAGTGGGCTAATCTGGTGTTGCGGGTATAAGATTGCCGTGGAGGCAGGAGAGCGTTTAACTCGGAGGAACAGTCACTATGATAGTAGCGATAAAATTTTGTCAGTGCTGCTACATTCCTACGGTGGCTCAGGGGGTCGATGGTGGAGCAGGCGGTGTCGTCATCAATTAACTTGAGTGCCCTTTTTTGCACCTTATCTAACCATGCCAAGGTGGTTATTGGGGCGCCGCTCCAAACGAGGGAGTTATATTCGAGAAGAGGCCGAATGTAGGATTTATAAATAACAGCACGGGCTGATGGCTGGAGGAGGAACTTGCACCTCTTAAGAAATCTCAAACACTGGGATGCTTGTTTGGCGATTTGGAATATGTTGTCATTCCATCGCAAGTTTTGGCTAATGTCACGCCTAAGATGTGTAGGGATGGGTCGGCCATTAGTTGAACTTCACCCACTTTCAAAGGTGGAGAAGTGTTGAACTTCTTTTTGGAGATAAGACAGTACTTGGTTTTGTCGGAGTTTAATTCAACACGATTCTTCTTTCCCCACTCTAGAATGAGTTCAATGTCGTTATTAATAGAGTTGGACATTAGTTCGCGATCATCAAGACAGGATCTGGCATGAGTCTGTCTTGTATCGAAGCTGTACGAGTACCGTAGAGTACCGTCGTCAGCGAAGCTGAGAAGTGGGTTGGAGGGGATTGAAAGAAGGTCATTTATAAATATGAGAAATAGGGCCGGTGATAAAATTGACCCCTGGGGGACCCCCGCAGAGATCGGGTGGGATGCGGATTTGACGCCATCCAATACTACTTTGATTGAACGGCCAGAAAGGAAACTCTCAATCCACTTCTGTAGAAGTGAGTCAACTCCAATAGCTTTGAGTTTAGCTAACAGGGCTAAGTGCCAAACTCGGTCGAAAGCCTTGGAGATATCTAGAGCAACCAGACTAGACTCACCGTATCCATGCAGACTACTGTACCGTTTTTTATTGTTGGCGCAAGGGTACCGTTTAATTTGTTTGAAATAACTTTTACCGGGAAAAACACATGAATAAAACGCACTTGTTTAGTTCTTGTAAAATTATACACAATACTTTTATTTCATATAATTGTTCAGTTCATTCCGAGAATATAATTTATTTATAACGTTTAAGTTTAACTTTATCACGAGCGAGCGGTGGCACGAGCAGCTTGATATCAACTTGGTAACTGTGGGAACTTGTTCATGTGAACCAGAAAAAAGGCAGTTTTTGATACCGATCAACGGTAATCAATTTTTGATCGATATGCTCATATATTACTATGCTCATATATTACTATGGTGCTATAAATTTGGGATTCAGAAGGCCTAAAATAAGCTGCAAACTTTTTATAATAAAACACTAAGTTTTTAAGATACAGTTAAAAGTCGACTACAACAGTTTAAACACTTTAAGTATCTGTAAACACTTGAGTTTGCAGTGATAGCACAAGTATATATTACACCCCATCTTGGGCTAGTTGGTAATCAAAATAGCTGCCAAGCACCTCAACCTCCGAGCCCTGGAGAGGTACTCCCTACTTCGATAGATACTCGGGTTTCTCGATCCCATCTATGTTCCTATGATGAGAGGGTTTTTTTTACCGAAGAAGTGGTGAAAACCTTCCTCGGGCGAGCGGCGGGGACTGCTTGCTCAACAAACTGTAGAGCCCATAAGTGTCCGCATTCAGGCGGTGTATCAGATTCCTACTGAGTACAGGCCGTAAATGATTTACTTCGCTTTGCAAAGTTCAAAATGTTCCTATAATCTTATGGCCAAGCTGTGAGTGAGTAGGTGAAAGAGAACATCAAGATCGTTCGTAGAGCAAGTTCTCATGGTCCTTGGGGCCCTTATTATTTCCGTCCTCTGTATCCTTCCCAACTTTTTGAAATTATAGCTCCTGCTCAGTGCTGGCCACCATACCAGCCAGCGGGTCGTAAGGATTGTGCGTTACCGGCCTGTAACATGTTTGGCTTTAGACCCCATCTCTTGCCGAAAGTTTATTACAGGCGTAGAAGGCTGTTTAGGCTTTCCTTACCCTTTCCTTTCCGTTCGACTTCCATTTGACTTATTGGTCCAACATTAGACCCAAAAGAAGGGTGTTTTGGCTGTCTTTCGTGGCTTTTTCATTCCGTATTCGAGATCAAGATGGCTCTCGCAGCTCTTGAACATGACATCAGCCATTTTATTAGGGGTGGCTTTCGCGCATAGCTCGCACCTTGCTTTCCGTTCCGAGTCGATACCGCGTGAATTCTTGTCGTTTCACGGCTTGAGACTGAATAGAAGTTCAGATCATTAGGCACGAACTGAAGACAAAAGCCCATCTACTTGGCGGCCGGTGAGTGTGTACTTGGCCTCAAGGTGAAAACTTTCAGGCCACGGCCTGCCGACGACCTGTGTGTGAAAGGGGGCCTTAAGGTATGGCTAAATCCTACAAAAAATTTTATGTGGTTATGCGAACGCGAGAAAATATCATAATAGGTTCTCGATTGTTTAGCCGTCACCAACCAGCCAGGGATTGCTTTTTGTTATCACTTGTTTATTGTAAATGATTGGAAGCGTTGTATGTGAGAAAAATTCTTCCTGATGGAGGTTAGCAAGGACCAGAAGTTTTTACTGCCAGCGTATAATTCTTTGACTTTCCTGATGATAGATTTCTCAACCTGATGTACTCACGTCTAGATGATTCGTCTTTCGGTAACGATCTAAATCGTCGTTAGGTAATATCTGGGTCTCACTTAGTGCGAAGATTGGGGAAGAATACACACAAAGATGGCACATCACAGAATAGAAATTCCTTTGCGGCCCACGGATAGTAGTGAAGCCGGTACAAAAATTTTTGTATCGTGGCTTCGTGTGCACAAGTCGGAAACCTCCGTCGTAACCGGTTTAAATCCAGGCCAGTTTCTTATAAGATACCTCCTGTTAGCTCCTCCAGTAAATAGTCTGATTGATCTTCAGCTAAGTTCCATTGATCATTGGAAGTCAATTATCAATCGTTCAACTGAGTGAAAGAATGTGTAAACATCTGCAAAGCCAAATTTTTGAAGGGGTCATTGCGAGATCTTTTTTTGGAGGAGTCCGGAGAGGATCTAACAAATTTTCTAAAATTGATCTTTAATTTTCAGCTATCACTTAAACATCCGATTGAAGTTCGATCAATTCACATGGGTATCTGGTTATCAGGTTACCTGTGCATACTGGTGAATTTATTAGGTCCTTCGATAAGAGATTAAATCATATCGGAGAATTTACCACGATCGTTTGCAAATCATTTCTTATATCGAAGATCTCACTCAATGTAACGTTACCACATTTGGCAAGAAATTTCTTTTTTGATATCATACGAATATTATAGACTATGTTTAGCTATGGTCCAGCCATGCCATATCTGGCGAATTTATAGAAAATCTCTTCGACCTACACTTTATCGATCGTCGCCGCGTCCAGTCTTTTATATTCTAGGCATTCTCTGGTATACCTACTGACCTTTCATGAATTTACAGTGTAATTCTGATACATATTTCGTCGGGAATTATCTTTTATACGTCAACGCAAGAAGAAGCGATCTATTCAGTACACCAATGACCCCGTATTCTCGGGTTACTAGAATTTCTTTTTTTTTTTAATGAAAGAATTTTAAATTCTATGCTAAGCGAGAGAACTTTGCTTTACAAACTATATTTTCTTATAAAAACGATACTGTGACGTTGTTGGCCTGAGTTTCAAAAAATTAACATAAAAGTTCAAAATCTTTATTTTTTTAAATTCATAATTCCGAAGATTTAATTTGAATATTTTATATCACAGATTTTTAATCTCAGAAATATTTCCGCTCGAAAAGACTTAAAACCAAACGGTTACCTAATCGGACTTTGTAGTTTCTCACATGATAATTGAGTTTCAGATACTTTTTAATGTGCAATTGTAGGTAGAATTCCACATATGTATATGTATACTGGATAAAAATTGCATTCTGTGGTAATTGATACCCCATTCATCCGCGCCGCAAAACTAGTAGCAATAACACAAACTTTTTCCCACATTTTGAAAACTCACAAAACTGTTCGAACAAAACTGTCATAAATTTTATTCTATACATACACTGACTGGGTATGGTGAAAACCGGTTCGTTAGCATTATTGTGTGGTGAAATAACTTGGTTGGTCTAAGCTTACGTCAATTTAAAGCCACAGCACAAATAAGATCAAGATCGGAAACCATCCCACAATTTGGCCTGAATATGGTTTGAGAACTTGTCAATTGCACTTCTGCTCTCGCAAAACCTGACACCACCATCTGTCCGGTTCAGTTTCGATATAACGCCGCTGCTGTGTATGTTGCTGTTTACCCAATCACAATTAACCAGCAAAAGTATCAAGTGATCAATTAATCTTCAAGCGTATTCATAAAGCTCTCGACATTTTTTCGTAATTAGCTTAAACATACATCTAAAACCAACCCATATCAGTGATCGAGCCGCGCTTAATTTGTAGTCCATCGATAGTTGATTGCCGCTCACGATCCATAAATCTATCGTCTATTATGTAGCTGCGGGCTAGGGTCTCGCTAAAGATCTAAACGGTTCGTGCCACTGCATACGTTAACGATGAGAATGGAGCCTAAAATCGTGAAGTTACATCAGTGCGCTGCGCAGTGCAGGCTTAATCCGGACAGGCATGCGCACACTCATTAGCGCGCGGCTTTAAAAGTTTAAAACAAGCGCGAACTTATCAGCGATGACCAAGGCTGTCTTGGATCGTGTATTTGGATGAAATTCGTGAAACTGATAACATTCGGCAAATTTAGCCGAAAAGAGAAAAATATCGCAAAACAAAAGCTTCAGGTCAAGGTCGATGATCAGCGATCGACCAGAAGAAGACTTGCGTTGCTTAGGGTATACTCTTTGTCGGTACTTAATCTCCGACTTCCGATCCCATGACGTCCAAATTGGACATTAAGGGGTTGGTCGATGATTTATTGCTACTTAACGAAATGTATATTTTTATATGTGCTCGAAAATGTCTAGCTAGGCGCACAATGGAAGTCATCTATTGCGAGAATCTATTTTTAAAATCTGAGGACACACTTCCAGGTTATTTCCTCGTCTCGAATGACATAATCCGTTATTATTGGCCGTTAAAAAAACTCAACTCAACTCAACGATTCGATCATTTTTCTGTTCGATGTATTCAAGTAATAATTTCTTGAAAAAAAAAAAAAATAATAATAAAGTTCGACACGAAGAATGTCGAGCCTTGTAAGCATGCGCGCTTACGTCACTTTGCCGCGCTGTTCAGTTTTGTCAAAAAATAACTTGCAGCACCTGTTTTAACATTTGCATACTAATTCTACGTGAAAAATTGAATTTATTTCCGCTGGTGAATCTCCACGTTTTTTTTTGCCATTGTTGTTTTGTGTTGATTTAAATACAATTTTTTGGAGATTTTTTAGCAGAGAGTGACAAAATATTGGACATATATTTTCGGCACTATCAAATGGCCGAGGCAAAAAATGCCATATGCTTTGACATAAATAGTGTGATATGAATATAAAATTTGAAGGTAAATAGGTTTTTTTTGGATGGTAATCAATTTCACCTCACAGCATGAACAGATTTTGAAGAGTTGGTTGGGGTATGAACGGATGCTGGATATGCTTGTGCATATACTTAATGGCTTCTGGTCAACATTTGGTTGGCATTTGAATTTTTCGGATCTTTAAGTGTTGTCTTATGTAACTGGGGGACCGGAATTTATGTTATGTTATCGGCAGCTTTTTGGCTTATTTTAGCGGTAATTACACAAAAAAAAATATTTGCTATAATTTTGTATAGAAAAAAAGGAGTGTCCAGCTGTGAATGCTAATAATGCTTTAAAACAGCCCCATTAGTTCCAAATACGAGGTAGAGTATTTTCGGCTATTTTTATCAAGGAGAAATGTCAAGTGTCAAGTCAACAAAATTGTTTACAAAATTCGGGTATGTTTTCAGAAAAATTTATAGATTCTTTGTTGGTATGTTATATCGGGGATCTATTGTCTGTTTTCTATAATAAATTATGATACAGAATAGTAGACATTTGAATGTCGTTACGCACCTTTTTTATTTTTTAAATTAGGTTTTTAAATATCAATGAACTTGTTCCAATTTTTCACCACCATTGCGAAAATGAGATAGATCAAGGAGGGTAAAATGTTCGTTTCCATCATATGGAACCTAATTATTTCATTCAAATGTGCCGCGCTTAGATAGAAATATTTTTAGTTGCTGTAATGTAGTTTAAGGTTGAGTTAGACAAAGTTGCAAGGCAGCTCAGAAAATTGCTACTCAGAAGCACTATAAACAGCCACTTTAATGTAATTATGCGCTTTCCCATAATGAAATTGTTATGTAATATGTTGTCGTGACGACAATTATACCACGACGATAAACAATGGATGCCAGAGGCGCCGAGTAAAGATTCATTTTAGATAACGACGCTAATGGTGAACAAATGGCAGGAGAAATTGCTAAAAAAAATAAGGAGGGAATTTAGTTAATACTAAGAATGACATTGGAGTGTTTTGATATGTTCAAGATACTTATTGATTGTACTTAAAGACTAGGCAATTATTCTGTCTAAATCAATCAAACACTAAGTTAGACATTGACTTCTATAAGTTATTCAGTTTCAGTTACTTCTAGCCATAACCCATAAGCCAATAGTATGGCGTGCGCCAAAACAAATGGGAATCTCAAAATCGCTTCTTCGCTTTAAAACCCCAAAGTACCCTTCTTCTTCTTCTTCTTCTTTAACGGCTCCACAACCGGGATCCGGTCCTGGCCTCGCGCAACTGCTCTCTCCACTGGTCCCGATTCTGAGCCGATGTCATCCAGTTTGGCATCCCTAAACTCTGAGCGTCCTGGTCCACGCCATCCTTCCAGCGAAGGTTGGGCCTCCCTCGCTCAAATTACCCAGTCATTTATATTTCCAATCCCAATTCAACTGTCTCACTGCCCCCCTTGTCGTGGTCAGATGCTTTGGGGGAGTGTTATTGCCCGTAAACGAATTTCTAAGGGGAAATTACAAATTAGGATTTTATCCATATACTAAGGTAAATGTACCATATTCCGCCCTAGTACATAATTACGGTCTATTATTTTGTAAGCTATAAAATAAGGAAACCGTTGAATATTTTGGAATATAAAATAGCCACAAATAATGTATGATATTCTAGGAGTAAAATAACTCACCTTAGTGAATCGTCTTTTTCATTTGGAGTACATAAACTCCTTTTCAATCAGCCGGTCAACGCGAATACGTCATCTGAAGCAATTTCGTTATGTAAACTACAAAAGAGGGGGGGGGGGGGTGAATTCCTATTTTTCGTGAACTTAGGAAGAAACAATTCGTGACTTAGGAATAACCAATTTGTACCAGGATCACCAATACTGCCCTGGCATGCATTAAAATACTTTGTTGGTGATTTGAAACATGTGATTATTCTATCGCAGATCCTCAAATAAAGATATGCCGAAGATTATAAGAAATGGATCAGTCATTAAACTAGCACCGCCCACAGAAGGAAGGTTGGTACAGGTTTTATTTGAGATGAGAGAGTACTTTATTTTTAGGGCCCAGAAACCCTCGGCAGAAATGGTGTGGTAGAGGTCCCGCCAAAAGAGTTGATGCCGGAGCGCGCAGCTGGGGAAATTAAATCTGCACACAAATAAAAATTGCGCATATATTGATAAGAAATGCGCTTATGTATTTTCAAATTTTTCTTTCGAAATTTGTTGCGACTAGGCTAGGGGACGGGAACGGCATGCGGGGATTCTACTGCGCATGGAAAACGCGACTTTCTCGGCATCAACTCTTTTGGCGGGACCTCTATCAAGTTTGAGGCCATCCAATATCACCTTGTTTGATTTGCCAAAGAAGAAATTCTCAGTCCAGTTCCTAATTCGATACTTATAGCTTGAGGTTTACTCAACAGAACGGAGTGCCATACTTTGTCGAAAGCTTTGGAGATATCTAGAGTAACCAGACCAAACTCAACAAAACGATGAATACTCTGGTTGAGATGCTCCGACAGAACGACGAAAACCGTTTGTCGTATATAATATGGTTAGATTCAATATATTCCATAAGCATTTTATTGATTATTGCCTCCATCATTTTGAAGATTGGGGCTAGTGTCGTTAGATTCACCTTTTTTCTGCTTGGGCTAAACTTGAGTTAGTTTCCGATGGTCTGGATCGATTCCGAAAAAATATTACAGGAGAAAAACTTTTGCGCAGAGGTTATCAAGTTCATTGGGACATCTGTTTCCCATGTAAAAATGACCAAAAAAATACACTGAAGAACAATTTACATGTATGATAATATACAGAACCTCTATATTTAAATAAAAAGAACCTAATTAGTTAACGGGCAAAGCAATTGGCAGGAATTGGGTTTCCAGTAACCGAAGATCAGCTGCTCATTCTTTTTTTTTTAAATTAGCTGAAAAGTTCAGGCAGGCACTGGAATGAGAGATTTTTAAAAAGAAATCCTAGTATTAGTCGGATGGTATTACAGACTGTGACAATATCACTTAATTCTCTAAATAAATAAAATAAATAAGCACTTATCGTTCATATTATTTGCAGAACGGTCATTTAAAATTAGGCCGGAATTAAGGACCTATTAGCACGGAATTAGCTACAGAGTTGAATTTTGTAGGACGGAATTAGAGACAATAAAGTGGTTTCTAATTTTATCAATAAAAATCATAGTGGGTTATTTCATATGCCTGAAATGAATAAAATTCTCAAAAGAACAATTATATAATTATCATCAAACACTTTTCACATGGCTACCTTCATTCCAACAGTTACAAACAAATATACGATTTTCAAAACCCCTTAATAGCCCGGAATATGGCACATTTACCTTATAGCTTTGGTTTATTTTGCAGTTGAGGTGATAAGTATTTTAATATACAGTAGGAGACATTAAGGATATATTTTGATACCGAATAATAAAATGTTCTGCTATCGATTGGAATTTCGCCATATCCAACGTCCAAAAGCTGTTTTGAAAATGGCGATACGCATATTCGTTGTGAGCAAGATTTTTTCGACTGTGTTCCATACATATGATTCTTTCGAGCATGCGCTAAGCTCAGCTGCAGGCGTTGATCGAGGTACAACAGGCAAAGTTTAGCGAAAATGTCCTGCAAGTAGTATCACAGCTCCTCCCATTGGTTGGTTTTTCCTCGGAAATCTCGCAATGCTGTGTCAAGCATTTCGAGTGATTTTTTATGGACCATGGGGCATTCGTCCCAAATTATAATTTTGCACGTTTTAAGTAAGGACTGGGGAAATACAGGAGTTTTTGCTCTTTTACATAAAGGTGATTGAATCTGGTTCAAATGCAATGGGAGCTTGGGGCTGAATGCACTGTACGTCCACTATCAAGTACCTAGCGTTGATGCAATTCCCGATAGTGTCACTGCAAATGCAATCTTATTCTGCATTCGAATCGACGCCAAAATCATATTGATAAGAAATATTTCGCCTGTACCGTCTGGACCATCTAGGAAAAAATCGGTGGTTTGGGTCATTTCATATCATAAAATCCTGGACGTGCCATTGAACGAAGGTGTGTGAAGAAAGGGCTTCATAGTCGAAATCGCCAAACAAGCATTCCAATGGCTGAAGTTAGGGACCTTTAGAGAGCAGCCTTGGCAAAAGTCCAGAGGTCCAGTATTCGCCCCAGTCTTCACTTCAACTCCTTAAACCAATCCGCGAGAAATATGGAGTAGAACCCTATTAAACCCTGAGAGCTGTCGCACAAAACACAGTCCACTGGAGGGCAACTATTGCCGCCCCTTGACGGATTAAAAGAGCGTAATACAACCAATCAGCCTTATACCCCGGCTTCACCGCCAAATTTTCGCAAGTTCGAGCAAATTAGTCTACAGTACCTACTTTAAAATTTCCTGATTTTCCATACATTTTTCACATTTTAAAGTCAGGAAAAAATGCCTGCTTTGGGCCTACAGAACATGAAATTGAGTTTCAAAGTAAAAGCTCGCTCAAAAGAGAGTAAAAAATTGGAATAATGGAATGTCATTCCAGTGAGCTTTTGCATTTCTAATTTCTGGCGAAAAAGCAACAACAATTTCAAGCACGAACTGAACATGCTAGCCGGTGAAGCCACTTATGCCGATTGAAGTGAACTTGATTAAACTGAGGCCGGTGAAGCCGGGGTATTACAGCCTTATTTTTTCATCAAACTCATTGGTAACAAAAGTATTTTTTAATCTCTTACCACATCGTAAAGCCTAAAAGTATATGGTTCATCGCCATCGTTCATCTATTTAAGCGCACTCAAAACACTCTCAATATGTTCTATAATTTCCCATCCTTCAAACTAAGGTTACTATTAAATTGTCCACTATTTCGTGAAAAACATAATGGAATACTTGTAGAAAATGGGATCACTAAGCCTATATTATCGCTAAAAAGCAAGTTGATATTTCTGTCGACGGACTAGCCAAAAATAACGCTTTCAGGACACGTTTCTAATTGAATAACTAATCTAGACTGGATGGTGAATGTGTTTACTAATTTAAATTATATTTTAATTTAAAATTTACTTTTTTTTTTAGTTTTTGCAACATTCTTGCAGAATGTAATAAAATTTCTCGCAAAAAGGTAATAAAAACTAGAGGTAATAAAATGGTAATAAAAAGCACATCAAAATAAAAACCTACTTGACCGGAATAGACTTGTGTTTGTGTTTCATACCTGGAACTGTAGAGAAGATAAATTGGCTAGGAATGATAGATTTCTGATCAATTATATTATCAATTAGATAGACAATTAGATTGTGGTTAGATGATATGGGGGAAATAATAGTGCAAAACAGTCTGCAACATCTATTAGAAAACTTTGCTTAAACACATATGTACAACTCAACAATAAAATCCTGATATTAAATCCACCCCTAAAATTCTTTTTCTGACTATCTAGAGTCCCCTATAAAAAAACCGAAGAAAAAAAATCCGCATTGTTGAACAAAGCCTTTTGTCCAGTGCATCAGCAGAAGAAGACCATTAACACGTCAATAGATTAAGCTATGTGTAAATATGTCAACACAGTTGTAACATACTAACAAACAAAGTATATATTTTCCTGCCATATCTCATGCTAGATCTAGGCAAGGGAGGAAATTGAATTTGTTTCATTTTTTTCATGATATCAAAGCAGCTATGCCATTGAACTGTTTTGCAGCTTGGTGACAGAGATTGATTGAATTTCTGCTTTAAGAATATTGGAATGGAATTAAAATCTTTAGCCATTTTTTTTGTTTACATAGTTAATTAAAAACGTACATCTCCTTCCTAAAAAAAATTATATCGACAATGTTCTTTCAGTTATGTTAAACTTAAAGAGATTTAACTTTCATCTAGGAGGTTTTTATCTACAAAGCATCCGAGGAATAACTATTAATCAACTGGGTGTAGATTTAATTCAGTAAGTAATGGACTACAAAATGGCAAAAGAAAAACAATTAGTTAGATAGCATCTTCGCAAAATTTAATGCTTGGACATTGAAGAGTAGAAAATTTGGTAGTTTAACAAAATATTACCTAAGTTTAGATTTCGACATACAGAATTAGGCTAAGAACATAGTGAAGCAGAGAGCAAAACAGCGATGAAAGCGCAGAGCAAAGCGGCGCGGAATCAAACAAGTGAATTCCTGTTAACACGCGCATAGTGCTGCCTGTCTTTAGCCTGTCAAAAAACTGGCGATCCTTCCCAGAAGGGTTTTCGGCCCTGGACTAGCGTCTTACCGCAACCTCATTTTCTCGGAATGCTCTTCTTACGACCGCTGCAATGGTCAAGTAAATCTCCCCTTGCGAGGCACGATCATCTGCATAGGCGATGTCATCGGAAATAAATTTCTGTAGTTGATCCAAAGCTCATCGACAACCAAGTGGTCAAAGTAACACGGGCTGAACTCCATTTTGAGGGCAGCCATTGACATTGCCGGCGGATCGTGTTGGGCTCGGGGAGCTTTCCTAAAAAGGAAAAAAAGGAAGGTAACTTCATTGTGAATTAAGACGACGTCGTCCAGAGCAACATATGGTGTCCTATGACCTCTCCGGCGGATTACAATGCATCATGAGATCGAATTGGGCGCGAACAAAACTAGCTAAGGTATTCACACGTGGCCTCAAAGGGCTGGTCTGCCGTTTGTGCTGAGAACAACGCTTTAACTAAGTTGATCAGCAACCTAGCAAAAACAAGTAGACATAGGACTCAAGGTATGGGAACAGATCATTCACTAACAACTCGTCTTAAGGTACCTGAGAATGACGATCGACCACAGGTTTAATTTAAACATAATTGGATGGCATGGCGAGGGGAGAAAGCTTCCGCTATTTGTGGCGCATTTCGTAGAATGCTGCCCAACGTGGAGGCCTAAACCAATTCGTTGACTCCTGGTGCCGAAGATGCTTAGCTTAATCTAACTTTACGCGGTGCCAGTAAGGGTAGCAATAAGAAGGAGGGCTAACAGCAGAAAATGGAGGGCAGCATACACACTAACGCTAGAAACAGATACGTGCGTCCATTCAGTGCCTGCGATGTATGCGGCGAATTTTCGCTGACAGGCAACTCCATGCCTGGGTTCCGTCTAGGCTTTTACAAATAACCCAAAAATCTTAGCGATAAGTGCATGTGTCTGTTGTGTTGCTTGTGTTTGGGTATTCGATGGAGAATATGGTGAATGCGACAAAGAGGAATAGTTGGAAGTAGACCAACTTTTGCGTTTCGTACGTTCCGTTTATGTAGCTACATGTCAGTTTGCATTTGAATGCACGCGCTTCTATTATATCAATAATCGCACGCACCAACGTAAGTATATATCTGTCTTCAGCTTAGGGTCCTTGGCGCGTGCTGCGAATTCAGGACAATATCCAACGGTGGGACGAGCTTGACAGCGGGAATTATGCCCATAGAGATACTGGAGAGAGAAAGCATGCGGCTCTATGATCCAGAATAAGTCAGTGCGACGTGAGATGACGCACTGCGTGTTTCTAACGTAATGACAAGGCAAGTGAGACAGGTGTGTTAAGAGAGGGTGGACTTATCCCAATCGTAGAAAAATGGGTTCCGCAAGTCTTGAAAGAAATGAAAGATCTAGAAAATACCTTAATCGTTTCGAGCCCGATAGCTCAGCGCTATGACTGGTATGACTAAGTATCCAGGATAATCCATTGACAATGGTAGAGTCACCCAGGGAAGAAGAAATGTTATGCTACAAGAATGGCATTTATCTACTCCAAGTGATAATGTATGCAAAGGCAGCAACAATTGCACGAAGAATTCTATGATCTATTCTATTATATGCGCTGAATTCAACGTTTAAGCTGCCTAGGGTCTAGGACACCCTCTCTGCTACCTCCGTAACCCCAAATTGTGTCGTCGTGCAATATTATCGATCTTCCCAAGGCTGCCACATTTCTACATTGACTCAATGGTTGGTTAAGCTCATTACCATCTACATTTTGAGATTTTAGGTTAAACTACCGAATTACGTGTGAGGCAACGGCGAATATCAGATTTGCAGCCTACAGATCTAGGGTTAAGAAGGAATTTCTGCCTCTGGAGTAATTTCAGAGCTTGGTCTCTAGTGTGTTTGTTTAGAATCGAACATCAAATGGTGAAAACTTCGTTTAATCACTGGAAAGAAACTGGCATTTATTTGTGGCATGAAAAACTCACTAGCATAATTTTGTGACTTGTGACTTAATTCTAAGTACAGAAAGTTTTTCTATTTGCTGAAAGAATAATCATGCTTAGATTTTCAAAAGTTTAAAAAATCAGCATTATTTTAAAAAAAGTCGAAAATCAATGATCTTGTCACTTTGAGGACCTATTTTATTCTATGATAATGTTTCTGCCAAGGTACTTATTTTCAGGTAAGGAAACCCGAACTTATGTTTCAAGATCGTTATAGATTACAGTACAAGACTCTCTTGCAAAACATTTCTATCCATAGCATTAATAAAAGAACAGATAAAAGATTTAAAAAAAAATCTTCGTTATCCTTATTTTCTTCACGGTGTATGCTCATTCCTTTATTGATTTTGTTATCCCTAATTACATCTAGACTAGATTATTTTCAAGAAATATTTGTTATTGAACCGTGTTCTCCCTGAGAATATTGAACAACAATTCTTCCTTATAACTTTCTATATTCCTATAGTCCATCAGCGAACTCCGAACTTTACCTTACCAAGGCTTAAAAATTATGTGCACAAAATTCTTATCTCATAAGTCCTCCTATGGGCTCTATCTATATAACGCTAAAAAAAGACCTGCGTGATAGCTTCCACAACAATTGTAGTAAAAAATCCACAAAAAGAACGAGCAAAACGTAGTACCTTACATAAAGCATATTGTTACAGCCCTTTATGTTTTGTAAGCATTACACTAAGGGTAGTTATAATATCTGATATTAATTTTTTTTAATGTTGATGAATAAATATTTTATATGTTATTATATCTTGATTTACACAAGTTAAGAAATAAATACAAAGTTTTTGTATTGGTGTAAAATAAAAAAATTAGCAGAATAAAAATTGCATAATTAGTTGAAGTGTTATATGAATATTTTCTATAAATAAATAAAAACAAGCTTTCGTAACAACGCAGTAAGGTTTCTCCTCATAGAATCACGGAAGCCTAAAAAATTACAAAAATAATAATAATAAAAAAAAAACATACATGAAGCTTACTTTCACTCCTTTAAAGCCTATATATGTATATTCTACTATACTTTTTCGTATAAATTTAATCCCCAATTTTGTTTAGTGGTATACGAAATGAATAATAAGAAATGAATAATATAAACAAGCATTTCCGTTTTTTAATATGCAAAAATATTCTTTGTGAAAAGATTGGCGTTCTAAACGTAATATATAGTCAGTAAATATATTCCAATTTGTCGCAGTATATCACTCTCGAAAATCCAAGGGGGATGAAAAATATCCAACAACAAACGAGGAAACAAAATAACAACAAAGTTATAGAACCAATTTAAGGACGCAACTTAATACATGCAATGGCGTCTTCAATTTAATTGAGGATACTCTTTGTGTTTTTTTATACATTCTGCCTTTTGATTATTATTCACGCACATTAGTCGACCGAACTCCCCTTCATATTTATTCAGAAAAGGGAAGTTTTTGTGTCATCATACACCCTTAATTCTGACATCTCGAACTGCTGCCAAAATGCGTTTATAAATAAACAAAAACCTCAACAACAACAACAACACACAAGCCACACGACGACGTTGAAGTTGCCATTAGTAACCACCTGTAGAAAACGTAGAAAACGAATCTGATGGTAGTCTACGTGAATGTAGAGTCAAGCCAACTGGGTAAGGTAGAGAGTATAAAACCGAGAAGCCATTGACCCACCTCCTCCCAAAACGGCCGTAGGCCTGCAACACACGCGTTGCACAGCCCTGAAGGTAGCAGATATCAACCCCTCATTCCATCAAAGACAATAACTTTCCCCCTTTTTTTGGTTGGACTGTGTGTACTAGTACAACAGTCAGTCAGTCAGCATAGCATGCATGCATTTTTTGTATGCGCCCGAAAAAAAGGGCACGTCTGTGTAGTATAATAGTATCCCTTATTTGGAGGAGTTTTACTGCATAAATAATGTCTTATTACCGCATACAATTCCTCCAGGGATGGCTCCCTTGTTGTGTTTCGTTGATTCTTAATAATAGTTTTCATAATGTGCCTAAAACATGAACAAGGATATCATTTGAGGCGCATAGAAGAATAGTAAAATGTCACCCTTAGGAATGTTTATATGACGGCACCCCCAAGGGCCTTTGCGAGTTTTTTTTGTAGTTGTTAAATGGGTGCAGTAGTCGGTTTGCTTTTATGTTCTTATGTCATTCATATAAAGGATGCTCTTCTATTTAAGCATCCTTAAGAAAAAAAAATAGAATATACAACTCTCAACTAGGACAATTCTATAATAGTTCACTCACCCGTCTTCTTGTGTTTTATTTATATAATAAAAAAAATTCTCCATATGATGATATCCGCAGATCCTTTTTTTATTATTATATATGTATATCCCGGACGTAATCCGTGTTTCCTTTGTATGTGTGGTTAGGGGTCAGTGTAAATTTGTTAGATACATCAAGGATATTATCCAAGCACTAATAAAAACTCTTCTCTTAAGGCATATCGCTGTACTAACATTGAAAGTGTAGATTAAAAGTACTTATAAAATTATTGTCGTATTGGAGTTAAGTGTTTATATATGTATATATATAGTACAAGAAAGCCAAAAAAATATTATTATAACAACAAAAAAACCGATGATTGCACTCTTTAGATATGATAATGATAACACAACTACTCTATACGTATGATACACTTCTCAACACCAATAAAAAAAAATCACAAGAACTTTTAAGTTAATATTTTCCCTTTTATTTATATTTTTTTTCTTTTGTTTAGAAATTTCCTGAGGGTCTCTGGCACCCTTCAAAAATACGCGTACTTTCGCAAAAATTCTTCTACGGCAACCAAAACAAACACCAAGAACACGCAGAGAAATCGGCGCGCATCCGTGGTACACTTCTACGGCAGCAGCACTGTGTTATCCCCAAGCAGAGATACCGATTGGGGCCTCGATAGGTATTCTTATTGGGGCCTCGATAGGTATTCTTCAAGCACACAAAAATCTGAAATCCAAAACCGTCGTCGTCGTCGTCTCTTCTCTCAAGATGCTTCTTCCAGCACAGATGATTCCCGTCCGATGTCGTCGTCGTCGCAAGTATTTCCCGATCTCACACCGTGCGATTTCCTCAAGAAAACCTTCCCTCTACGTCGTTCTATTCCATCGCCGCAATTCAGACTGGCTACGGCTACTCGCTGTTGAATCAAATCGACCGACCGAGCTTTGCTGCCTTTTGCCCAGCAGCTCCTCTGAATGGTGGCGCGCGAGAAGCAAACCGTTGACACGAAGCCACCCAAACTCCCCCAGACCCAATTTCCTCGATGATGTGCCTGCGCCGCGCCGGAGTGGTGAAAACCCACCAACATCACTCTTCAACACCTCACTTCCTGCCCTGCTGAGCTTCCCTGGCCCTAGTTACGCCATAGAGGAAAATCTCACCACAGCTCACGGCATCTTCTATACACAAGAGCGCGAAGCTTTGGTGAAAAACTTGGAAAAGCGCTCCGTTTTTTGGTGAGTGAACGCCATCGAACGCTTCACCAACTCGAATTTCGGTGTGTATCTATTGTGGGGGAGGAAATAAAATTGGGGCAGAAAAGAAAATTTGAAAATCAGGAAAACCGGGAAAAAGGCGGAATCCACAAAGCACTGATACTTCTGCTCGACTTGGCCAGAGATGCTACGGCACCATATTCTGAGATCGAAAGCTCAGAAAGCTCCCAGCTCTCAGGTTTTCCGGTGCTACTTCTTCTGTTTAATTGGAAGCTGAAGATTGATCGGTCCCATGTTGCAGAAAGCTTTTACGTTGGGAGCACGACATATGCTAATAGAGTCACAGTGTGGTAGGTATTGAGTGGACAGGTTGATATGTAGCTTACCTGTTGTTTATTTTGAAGTTAGTCGACTATGGTCTTAATACAGCGGAGGTGGTAGCTGGTTTCATTCAGTTAAAAGAAAGCTCTTCTACAATTATAAATAAAACTTAAATGGACTACAAAGAAAAAAAGTATATCCTGTGTAAAGACAATGCTGGACTAATCTTTACTTTCACATAAATATGCAAAAATCACGTGCAAAACCAAATCCGGTTGATAATCACTTAAGTATTGTTCTTTTATTATCATTAAAAATTGGTAAATCCAAACTTAAAAATTCTTCATATCTTATGTAAGTCTGGAGGCAACCCATATGGTGAACACCTCGTGGTTTTAGATAGGCTCGTCGTGCTCTTTTTTTTACTGGTATAAAAATTATGTTAATAAAAATATAAATAAAAAATTGCAATTTTTTCTGCATCTTTTTTGTTTGTTTACTCTGGTTCTGTTACATTGCAATTTATATTAAAAAATTTGTAACAGATATGAAATTCCAAAACAATTTTTATTTATTTTTAAATTTGAAACGAAAAACAGATGCTTGCAGCACAAACAAGCATATAAGTAATTGATGGTAGCTTGAATAAAAACATACCGAAAATTATTAATATGCAATTATCTGAAATTTTCAAAAATTTCGTAAACATCAAAGTTGATTTGTTGATTTTTTTGTGGTTGCAGTCAGATATTTAGAGGTTTTTGTGTATATAGTAGTATTCGATGGTTTTGACTGTAAAACTACAAATGTTTTTTGTGAGCACTATAGGATTACCTCGTTTATTTGTGCATTAACAATTCTAATAAAAAATAGTTAATCTTCGTTGGTTTGGGGAATAGTGCAGATATAAAATTTCACTAAAAACGTTTTGGAGCGAATAGAATATGAAGGTCAGTGTTCGACAATTGGAATGATTAGATTCCAAAGTTGTCTGGATTAAAAAGTTTTTTTTTTTCTATCATAAACTCATTTTTAATGCTACATATTACGAAGTACAGGTGGAAGCCCGTTGTTTGTGTTTTCTCCAAAATTTTAGATTTTAGTGTGGCGAATTGTTCGTTTTTGTGGCGATTCACAAATGGACCAAATATTTGCTCCCACCGTTAGAACGGAAGCTCTGCTTTGTCCAGGCTCGAATTGTGATCGTTTTTCCTTCAATTCTCAATTCAAACGTTTTACTTTTGTTCGGTAGCGAGCTCCTGTGATAGTTTGACCTGTTTGCAGAACTTAATAATGTATCACGCCGACCAATATGTTTCGAGGTATGGCTGCTGACAATGTTGTACATGGCCTCACGATGGTTTTCGCTTTGAATTATCGTAGCGGATCAATTTTTTATCGCGTTACATTACAATTCAAAAAATACTACCTTTTTTGCTCCCGAGACAGAAGTTCGCAGCAACAACAGAAACAACAACGATCTCTCGGTTTAAACTCGCATGACACCCAATTTTGTTGCTTTGGAATCAATCCCAAGGCTTTCAAACGATTGAGCGAGCTACTCTCATTAAATCTGCAAGTTCTTGTTCTCTTTTTAGTTCTTTTTTAACGATCCGGAATGCTCCTCATTTTGCATGTCAAAATAACCATTTTTCTGACGTTGAAACTATTATATTCGTTCTTTCACTAATAGAAGTCATACCATAAGTTTCTACATTGATTCGACGCACCTCTACCGCAGTTTTTCTTTGTATTGAAGCCAAACAGCAAAACTTCTCCTAGGACCTACTTTCACATATAAACGTCAAAGTTGAACAAAAATCTATACTCGGGGGTTTCCGAGGTCGCTATTCCTTTCAATGCTTCGTCTGCGTTTTTCAATGTCCACACTTCCGAACTATATAGTAGGACAGGCCTTATTAGTGTTGTGTAAAGTGCTAATTTGGTCTTCCTTGATATATTACTGGAAGTCAGGTGCTTGCGTAGACCAAAGTAGCATTTAATAGGCATTTTTTTTTATGTGAAAGACTAGAGTCTCAGGAAAGACCCTTTATACTGCTGACAATCTATTTTTCTTCTTATAGAGTGCAATGTCGAACAGCAGCTCTAGTCGGGGAGGAAGGAACTGCCACAACCTTCCCGCGATATTTTTAGTTCGCCTACTGTCAACCATTACTATCGCGACTTTGACATAGTGGCATCGAGAAACAACTCGCTGGAGTGTTATGCTTCCTGAAACGAGTTGAATCTCATCAACCAACCGATGACATGCGCTTTGGTGGAGCGGGGAAGGGCTAAGGAAGGCTATGGCAGAAGGAATCAAGAATGTAAAGAGGGAAGAAGAAAGAAGGAAAGTTATGTAGGTGGGAAAGTGAAAAAGGCGAAGGACCGTGGGGCTGACCGGGATTCGAACCCGGGACCTCTGGGATAGTAGTCAGGCGCCTTACCCCTAGACTACCGAGGCCCCGGTGCCATTCGCCTTCTGGTTTCGGTCGATGTATCATTCTTCTTCTTCTTTAACGGCTCTACAACCGGGATCCGATCCTAGCCTCTCGCAACTGTACTCTCCACTGGTCCCGATTCTAATCCGATGTCATCCAGTTTGGCACCCGCAATCTCTGAGCGTCCTAGTCTACGTCATCCTTCCAGCAAAGGTTGGGTCTCCCTCGCTGTCGCACCCCATAGGTATTACTGCATAGGTTTTACCGCAGAGAACTTTCCGAGCAGGCTCATCTTCACTCATACGAGCTAGACCCACCGGAGCCTACCGAGCCTTATTTTCTTCACAACATACATCTATGTCGCGAACAACAATCCTCCGAAGTATTTTCCTCCCGAGTACGGATAAGAAGTTTGAGTGCTTTTTGCTAAGCACTCACATTTCAGATGCATACGTGAGAACCGGTAAGACCATCGACTTATATAGTAAAAGCTTAGACGTTATGATTAGATGCTTGGCAGACTGTAGTAGACTTTGTTGGCTTTTAGCTGTATCATTACCTTTTGTGATAATCGTGTCTAGGTATGCACACTCATATACTGCTTGTATATTGTTGGTGTCTATCATTATGTTTTGTCTACTGGTTCTGACGTTTTTTGTGCTAGTACATTTTATTTGGTGCTCGTTTATTTCCACCCCGATTTTTTTTACGGCTTGCTCAAGTCAAGGTCCCCTTCATGCCCTCAAATGATCTTTCTCTGAATTTGAATACTAACCCTTTATTTAAACTAGCTAGCTTAAAATGGGTTCCTTGTGTTTCTCATCTAAAAGTATCCACACACAAAAGTATCCGCATAGACTGCTCAGGTCGACCGCCTTGCACAAACAAGCTTTTAACTTCTCAAGCATACGTCCTCGTGTGTTTTGAGCAATACAAACCCAAGGGTCCAAATATGCCTCGTAATATTTCGTTTTGTTTAGTTGATCTTTCCTACAATCATCGATGTTGTCACAAAAGTATATGTTTTTTTTGCAACATGGTCAAGCTTAGGAATCAAATCAGCTTTTTATTAGGAAAAAATTTCATATTTTTTATGTTGTATTTTACACAACGAATGTGATCTCTTGTACAAGCTCCAGTCTTGTTCGAATTCATAAAAAAGGCAATACCATGATTTCAACATGTTTACAAGAATAAATATGTAAAAGAACCAATTTGATAGAATTAGATCAGGTAGATTAGTTTTCACATGTATATCGTCGATCCTCTAAATAATTTCGTAGTAAAGCAAAGCATCCATGATTCCTAGAATAACAACTTCCCTTTTCGATGAAATTTTACTACCCAAAAAATTAAACTTTTATAACCACTACATTAAAAAAAAAACATCTCACCAACAGTGTCGACCTAAATTTTTCCCTGTTTTATTCGAAATTTCTTTTTCAAGAAAAACTTGATGTTCCTTGCCGTTAAAATCGTGCTACACCCAACCTAGTTCATCCCTTATTACAGTTTACGCGACAACCGTCCCCTCAATAAGCGCAATCCTTCATTCAAGGAAGTTGAACTTGTAAACAGGATTTTTCCTAACGAAAAAAAAAAATAAAACCTGCATTTCGTTGTATCCGTCGAGAATGTCCTTAATAGTTTTTCCTTCGAAGACATTTAGTTTATAAAATTGCTGAGAGGTAAACTCACCACTTGTGATGTTTCCATGTTTAAAAGTACAATCACCCCTCTATAGTATTGGAGTATGTATACTTCATCCCCTTATACTCTGTGTGTGCACTTAATCCTAGGCTTTATATGCAACAGCCCAAAAAAAGAAGAAAACATCGAAGTCCTTGCATCCCGCTTCAGTTGATGTTTTGACGGCGCGCATACACCGATGGAGAGGGAATTGGATTACTCGATCAATATTTGCCCGTAAAACAAAGAATTTATACATTGTACCCAAAAGCGGGGATGATTGTCAGGACATGCGCCTTGGTATCCCAGATTGTTATCCCACTTGAAGAGAAAATTGGAGCATATCAGGCTGAAAAAGGATGCACGATTTCGGTTCAACAAGGCACTACTAGTTGTCGCTGCAGGAAGAAGATAGGTGCATATCGCACAACCCTTCTTCGGTTACAGATGTTCCGATAAGGAAGAATTTATTATTTTGTGTCCTGCCTGAAAATTTGTATCCCCACCCTACCAACTGTGAGCTTTTTTCTATATGTATATAAATATAGGTTATATTTATGGCCATTTAGTTTTTTTCGTATAGTCCCAAGGGTGGTTTCCTATGGGACACAGTTCAAAGCACTCTGCAGTAGTCGACGACAGTAATTGCACATCTTGCGTTTCCCACTCTCATTACAAGGAAATGGAGTTGAGATTAGTGGCACAAGCCGGAGTAATTATGCTCTAGTAGCAGTTGATGTGGTCTAGATTTAATTATTCCTAATGAAAGCTCTCTCGTAACACACAACAATATCAAGGAAGTAGGCTCGTTTCCCCACCCTGGCTGCTCTAATTGAATTTGATTCAGGATTTTTTTGTAAACATAATCTGCACATTTGGGTCAAGTATCGGTTTCCTTGGTTTAGTTTCATTTTTTAAAGATCCTTGTGGCTCTTTTTTATGTTTTTTCTTTAATACTATTCAATATAGAATTTTATAGTAAGTATGAAGTTTGTACAAATTCAATTACATAAAAAGGTCTACAACTCTGCACTTGATCTATACTGAAATAGTTCAGTGTTTACTTTGGATAGGTTTTAGTGGGACATGCTATGCCTGCCAACTCAAGGGGAGCATTGCCCTATAATAATCTTTTTAATAAAACAATGGGCTACCGTCGTAGCATGCGATTGACTACCCATTCATGTAGTTTCGAGAGAGTATACTCAATTAGGCCATTAAGTAAACGAGTAATCAAACAAACTCTATTTAGTGATAGACACCTTTACTCAGTGGAACGCAAAATGATAACAATCTTCACAAAAGAGGGGAAGATTTTAATTTAAGTGGCGATATTAAGAGCTCCATAAGCCATTATTCGAAAATAATAATAACTTTAATATTAAAAACGAGGCAAAGAAGTATAAATTCTGTGCAGTATTGTGCTGTGCAGTATACACTTACTGAAGATGCAAAAATGTTTTCAGCTGCCCCTTAATTTGAAATTACTTGCATAATCGATATCACAAAGTATGGCTACAAAATTCAATTTCAGAATCTTCACCACTCACGCATTTATTTCACTGCTTTTCAGTATGTAGGTACTTGAAAACAAAAACACAGGAAACACTTAAAACACCGGAAACACGAGAAACACGGGAAAGACGGGAAGGACGGGAACACGGGAAATACGAGTAAATTTGAAACTCGCCCGCACATAGAATGGAGCAGGCAAGCACTACTCTGAAAGGCGCCTGCAACTAACACCCACGAAATCACATGTATGGCGCGCTAGCAAGGCAGGATACGTTCATACTTTTTATAGACTAGAGGGAGCAAATTGGGATTTCAAAATTTTGTATAGGACGAAATAACGGCTATTGGTGACAATAAATAGTGCCATTACCATACTCAGTAAACCGGTTCTCGTTCGATTGCGTAGGTCAAGCAGCGTTGGACGTGATTAGTACTTAGATGGAGGACTGATCGGTAAAACTACACTCGCGTTGGGAGTGGTCTATGCCGATGAGGATGCATTTATAAATTAATGATCATGCCTGTAACAGTCGCTTGCATGCCTGTGCCCTGTGCCCAGCGGAGTTATAGATTTTCGTGCCTGTAGCAGGAGCGTAAAAGCCTGTGTGTATGCCTGTGGAGGGCATGTGCATACCTTTGGCAGATTAATTTTTAGATTTTCGTGCCTGTGGCGGGAATGTGCATACCTGTGTTGCATGGGCATTAGTTGGTTAAGTGGGCTAGGTGCGGGTGCAATGGAAGAATTCAAAATAAAGTAGTAAATATTATGATAGAAATAGTAAGCAGAATTTTTTATGTGCGAAAACCAAGCTTACGAATCACCCTTTGAACTACCAGTCTGTCATGTCGCTCTCATGGCGTAATGTCCAGTTACTACTACTACTGGACTCCAGTAGCAAGCTTGGTTTGAAAGATAGACCAGGGGGTCTAGGGTTATTGGAAAAGGTGGCAATGAGCCGTACGTTTAAACTATTGGGTGTTGAAGAGGTCGGGGGCCAGTTCACGCAATTCGACGTCGACTGAAAACGACACGAAGCGCGTTTTAAAATTTTACTATGGTTAACTGTGGTAAACTTTTGTCGTTCAAAAACTCCGTGGCTCACTACAACATAACCAGTAGAATAACTTTTTGACGTTCAAAAATTCCCATGGTTAAAAATAGTAATACCAGAGACACACTTGTGGTATAGTTATTACAATATGAGCAATATTGCAATATACTTCAGGTGTGTCTCTATATACTGAGAAAAAATCTCGGTATACACTCAGTATACTCAACATTGAAACTCAATATCCCAATTGAGAAAAACTTCGTGGTATAGCTCAGTATACCCTAGATTTAAACCGAAGAATAGTCTGGGCATAACCCAAAATGATCATTTCGAACAGAATTTTAATTCTTCAATATACTGATGCAAGTGTGTCTTCAAATTTTTATATTGCAATATGGCAATATTGAAATATCCCGATCTCAATTGCTATACCACAAGTCTGTCTCCGGTATAAGATTTGTGAGCGTGCTTAGTGTCGTTTTTAGTCGACATCGAATTGCGTGAACTGGCCCCGGGAAAACTTTTAGACATTAGTGTTCGTGAAAAAGGAGATTGCAAGGTATGAGAATGAGCTAAATTGGTTAGTCTTAGGTTAAATTATTAGAGAAAGCATTTCTAAAATTGGATAAAAGGATACAGTGGTCTTTGTGGTATGCCTAAGGCGAAATATCACATGTAGCTACTATAGTGCTACTATCAACCCATTTCGATCATATCCAAGAAAACGTTAATAGATTAAACGAAAAGGTGTCAGAAGTAGGCTTGAAAACACGGAAAATACAGAGCCAATGGGTAGTTTTTAAGTAGTCTTATAACGATTTGCTCCAGGCACGTGGCGCACCCAGTTGTATAATGCTTTATCCTGATGTGGAGGATGAGCCTACCCTTTCCTACCATACTCATGCGACTTTAATTGGCTATTGGGGAGCAGTAGAAAGGATGTCAAGACACTTGTTGAGATAACCTTAGGACGTTTCTTGACTACACTTGTTGGCTTGATTACCGGATAATAACGCTCTAAATAATGATTTATGGAGGATATTAGGCGCGGAGGTCCCCATTTGTAGGCTTCGTCTTCAGGAGAATGAGCCTGTCAGACTGCTGCAGCTTTTTAAGGGATCGGGCCTACAAATATGAGGTAAAGAGGTATAGTACAGTACAATAGCCGGAGTGAGTGGCCCTGATACTTTTGGACCTTATACCTTATTAAAAAAGGAGAGATAGGTACATTTGATGGTCAAGAGCTTTGAGGTTTAAGGCGAAAGCCTGAGTTTCTGGTGCAGTTTACCTCCACCAATACTTGCAGTAGCTTCCCCTAGGGTTTTTACTTATCTGCTTACGCACCATCTTATCAGTCAAAGACTTAGTTTACAAGTGAGGCCACAGTTGAATGTGTTCTTTTATTTTTATCGTTTAAAACATCATGATGACAATACGGATCCACAATTAGCCTACGAAACGAAACGGCCATAAAGGCATTAAGCCACGTATAACACCTGCCGCTCACTGAGCACTGAGTTCCAAGAATTTTTAAAAGTAGTAAATGATGACATGAGGAGAACAAAATTCCTTGTGGCGAGAATTCCTCTTCCTCTTCTGCCATCCCTTTTCTTTCATTTTCTTAGCAAAAGTTAATTCAAAAATTCTGTGAAAGAATTTAGAGGTCTCGTCCTCTCCTACTGTTTTCTCCGCAAATGACATTTTCAGCAGATTTTTGTTGGTTGGATGTTGACCCATGTGAAACTTCCAATGCAAACTTTTAATCCATCCTTAACCCTTCACTGCGTTAACAAATGAACAAAAAAGGCCACAATATGGCATAGTGCACCGGGCGCAATCGCCGGTCCGGTCCAGTCCTAGGCGTGTAAGACTTCTCGCTTAAATGAGTAAAGAGGAACCTATTTAGACGGTTGGGTTTATGGATTACGGCTGACAGATAGAGCAAATATGAGCTGGAAGGATGGCACTACAGGAATGGTCCGTCCTTAGGGATTACATTGCCTTGGAATGGGGATGGGTGTAGTTCAGAGAAAGTAAGAAATTTCTGACCCAATCCCGACTAAAGAGCTTAATAAGTAAATAACTACTCTTTTACGAGACCATTCTGAATTCAACCACCCGAAACCAGCAAAATATAAAAAACACATTTCAAAAACTTTTAAATATTTTATTTTTTTTTTGGAACTAAATTTTTGTTTTTTTTTTGGCATTGTTTTATAATATATAATATTTATTGCTTTTACATTGCAACTTAAAATAAAACCCATAAAATAACGCAGCAACTAATATAATATAATCATAAATACAATAATAATAATAATCAATTAATAAATAACATTAAAATTTTTTAAAAACTTATTCACTAGTTTATAATAAACTCTCAACCTAGAAACTATTAAAAGGTGACTATTATAATATTTTTTTATTCATAGATCAATTAGTTATCAATTTTCTTTCTTTCTTATTATTTGTTTTTTGGCAACATTATCCGACTGTACTTACTTTTTTTAAATAATGTATATTATTTTAAACTGAAATTTTTAATAAATAACTTAATTAATATTTAATAAAAATTAATAAACTTACTTTTATATGTATATACTTATTCAACTAATCGTATCACCAACATATTTTCAAAAAATCTAATTTTTAACATTTCAAAAAAAAATCAAAAATCAAAATCCAAAATTATTTATAATATTTTTTTTTTTTTGAATAAAATCAGAAGCCTTGTGTATTCCTCGTTTTTGTGTTTGTGTGTGTTTCGAAAACATAAAATTTTACATACAAAATAATTTGATTAAATCTTAAATTAATTGTAATTTATAGTAATTATAATTATGATAATAATAATAATTGTAGATTTAGTAAGCTTATACAATTTCTAACAAGTATTATTAACAAAAACGTTTTCTACAAAACAGACAAATGCTTATTTAGTATATATATAGGTACATACACATTAAAAATTAATGAATTCGTACACATCGAGTTGAGTCGTATTTTTAAACTCCATTTAATATTTATTTTTTATATATTAATTTTTTTTAATAGTTTTTAATTTTTTTGTTTTTGTTTTACTTCTTTTTCAATAAATTGTTACCGACACTAAGCGTAAATTAAGCTAAAATTTTACCATATAAAAATTTGTTGTTCTAAAAATTTGTATTGTTTTTGTTTTTCTTTATTTCTTTCTCTTAAAAATCAGTGGGAAATCCTTATTGTTTACGTATTAGTAATGCCAAAATTTGTACGAATCCGTTGTTTATTTTTTTATTAATTCTATAAATTAAAAACGAAATTTTACTTTCTTAATCATAGTTTTCTGGAACGTTGGAATTATTTTTATCGGTTTAGATGTAAGATGGTGACACGATTCTCCATAACGAACGGGTTCAAATACGGCGAAGAATAGTACTCATACTATTTAACCTCTCAGTGGAAAGTGCTTTAAAAAGAATAGTGTCAGGAGAAGCTCGACTATAATAAACCAGAGCTGCCGAATTTCGGAATATAGAAACGACATTGTGAAAGAAATTTCCGAACCAACCAATCGAGAGAGAGAGAGAGGAACAACAAGACGTAGTAGTATACAAATCAGGCAGGCGACTTCGAAACAGTATAAGAGTTAGCATACCAAAGTTCAACCATTGCATCAAATAATGACAAGTCGTAGGAATTTTGAAAGCTAACAAAACATTCTTTAGTATATCAACCACGATCCTCCCTAAGACTACAGTACTTATCGATAGCCTCAAGACAACGGTTAGAACCCATCTGGAAAGGTTTGGCCACATATGGAAAAGCATTGGTCTACTTCAGAAGTAGGGTGAGGAGCAGGTACAATCTGAGGTATGGTGAATTATTGCTATTATCACTATTAAATCATCCAACTCTAATCCCAGAGTCCTAGTTCCTTCATTTTGAAGAGTATACAAGTTCAATGTGTGCAAAACCGCAGCGAAAAATACTTAGTTCTTAGTAGGATACTGTCTAGAATACAAAGCTCGTCCTGAAAGATTTATAGATACTCCGTTTATGACTAGGTTGAAAAGTTGGGTCGAGGCTGAGTTTAAATTTCGACCACCGTATATGATGTCGAGTTGAGTTCACTTTGGTTTGAAATAGGGTAGAACTAAAAACAAAACATAGCCTCAAATTTCGGTGTGAAATTCTAATCTTTAGATATGTAAAAACTTAGAACGAAATAATTTTTTATTCGAAGTATCAACTCGACCCAGGAAGGAGAGCTAAGTTGGGTTCAGTGAACCCAGGTTCAACCCAACTCCCGTTTATGATTGGGTTGAATTTTTGTTGAACTTCGGTTAAACCTAGTCATAAACGGGGTAGACGATTAGCGAGATCTACCTCCAACTCCTTATAGAAGAAAATCACATTATTCAGAGACTAGCAATGAAGCTTGAATATTTAACCAGTCGTAGACACCTGCGTGCTATCCTATCAATAAATATCAACCCATTAGGTCAAGTATTTCCTTGTAGGAAAGGAGAAAATAACAGAGAGCTCATCTCTTCTTTATATTTTCTCCAAGAGCACGTTAGCAGAATTTAGCAGAATCAATCCAGAATCGCTACTAAGAGCAACTCATTTGGAGCGCTGTCAAAATGCTCCGATTGGAGCTATAAGGAAATGTATGGGCGAAGAAAACGGGCAAACGAGGACCGATTCTCGTTTGATGTGGTGGTTAAGCAACATATTTGATGTGATTGGTACTTAGTTGGGGGACCGTACAGAAAAACTGCTGACGAAAAGGCAATTGCAAAAGGTGAACAGAAATTAAAAGGTATAAATATTTATCTAATATCTAATATCATGTATGGCTCACGTTTAAATTATTGCATGATTCCTATCTAAGATGATAAAAGCGGCAGTTCTATATTACCAGCTTTTGGAGTTATGAGTCGTCAAGGCTGAAATTTGGGGTTTTTCAATTTTCCCTACGAATTTTTAGGAGAAAGAGGTAGGTGAAGTTGACATTTTTGGTAAAAAAATCTAACGTTAGTCCCGCTTTTATCCTCATAGATAGGTGGAGGAGTTCTGTAGTCTGCATTCTGCATTCATGGAAATAGGTTATACGATTACAAAAATACAGGGTGATATGTAAAACTCTATCTTTGTACAATTCTAACCGTATTATTCAGAATGGACAACGATTTCGAGCTAGGCGCCATAGTAACTTACATTCAACTCAAAAAGACATATCCAACGACGTATTACAAACAGCTATTGGTGGTGGGTACCAAAATTTCCATTCTCCTTTACCAAAGGGTATTAAAACCAGTAAACGATATTCTCTATGGCAATTTTTCACTAAAACTTAAAAAAGCAAAATTAGAAAAAAAAAATTAAACAAAAACAGTATACTTTTCAAAAGGTATTTCCAGTAATAAAAAGCCTTTATAAATATTTTACTACATAGGGTCAACTTTTAAACTAAAACTCATGCGATAATTTAAAAACGCCAAAAACCATTATACTCGATCCCCAAAATGATAAATGATTATGGAAAAAATTGATGATGGGCTGCAGATGAAAGGTGTTAATATTTAGGTCGTTCCAGTCAAGGACGTCCATAATCCGGAAGAATAAATGGTACGGAAATTAATCATGTCATCGCACACACCTAAGCACCTTTTACTAGCACCTTTCGCACTAAAGGGCTCTCCCTAAGGATTTGTTGCTGAATTGTCCTCCCAGTAGGTGGTGCGAGTCCTTTACAGATTTTATATTCTGCAGTTTTGCATTGGGTTTCCAGATTATAGTTCTGTGTTTAAGGATGGGAGTCTGGTGTAAGTAACGAGAAATTGTGTAAGGGATGAAAATTTTAAGTAGTGCCAAGGGGGTATTGTTGGGTTGAATAAGAGCAAATAGGTCAATAAAAGTTTTGTCTGTGTAGGATTGGTGCCTTTCGAGTTATAATAGAAAATTAAAAAGGATAAATGGTACAAAATTTAATGAGCAAAGGTAAGATTATTTTAACAAGCATTTTAAGTAGCATTTCAACTATGCAATTAGTATCCTAGTGACATTCAATTTGAGTTATAATAATCTTTAAATTAACCATTATCCCCTTACAATATTGACCGATAATAATGAATTTTTCAATAATCTCATTTGATGATAACCAAAAAAATTAAATCATTGCAAATTATCATGTTGAAATTATCTCGGAAAATCTTCAACGCCATCTTAAATGAAGATCTGGAAGGCATTTGATGTACTTGATGACACGAAAGTCACGAATGAGTTTCAAAGTCACGCACGACATTTTATATTAGAAATTCTTTTTCTATTTTCAGCGATTTTTCTTGTTTTCTTATGGTGAATGTGTAGATAATTTAAGAAAACTTGGTTAATTAAATGTGTGAATAAAGTTGACGGGTTAAGAAATAGCTTATTTATGAAAGGCAACATACCTGGCGAAGAAACATGGGTGTAGGTATACGATTTTTAAGCAAGACAACAGTCTCTGAAAAGGACCCTCGAAAACGACCCGAACTGCTCCCGAATTATGCTTGGCAGTTTTCTTTGATTACCGCAGTGTAGCGCGCTCCAAATTCCTTCCAAGGGGACAATTTGTGATTAAGGAACACTGTTTTGGCATTATAAAGCATTTTCTTAAGAATTCCCGTCGGATATGGCAAAATTGGTTGGAGGGAAATTTATAGACCACCATAACGCACCATTGCGAAAAGGCAATTGGCGAAAGGCTCGCCTGATATGAAGCATTTGACTTATTCCTGTTTCCGAAGCTAAAATTATTACTTCGAGGAGAGCGTTTGAGTCAAGCTAAATCTAGCCACAAAAGTAAATTCGTTGAAGGAGTTGAAGGGCATAGTGTTCAACTAAGGCAAGACTTATGGAAGAGGATTTAACTTCGAAATAGCATTGACACGAAATCATACCCTTCGAAAAACTAGGATCGGCATAGTATAACTATTTGAACTATTCAAGAATTTTTCCAATAAGGTATCATAGAACATGTACCAGTTACCAAATGTTCTCGGTAGAAAGAAATCATAAGAAAACGCTATTGGTTACTTGCCGGAAAATACCTGAAAAGCGTCATTTAAAGAGGAATGTGAGGGAACAGTAGCTTATGCCCCAGCATCATCGAACTTAGTTCAATAATGCTCAGTTGAACCCACATAAGCGGCTTGATCGGCTCCAGTTCAGTTGGTGCTTGAAACTGTTGTTGGTTTTTCGACAGAAGTCAAAAATGCAACAGCTCACTGGAATGAGTTATAATAACCTCAGTTCGAGTTCCGTTTGATGAACTGAGGTTTGTTTAATCCTCAGTTGATTATGTGGAAATTGTAAGCGAACTGAGGCTATTTTTAAGTTCAGTTCAACAATTTGCTAAAACTTGCGCAGTTTGGCCGGTGAAGCCGAGGTATTACAGGAAGTGAGAGAGAAGGTGGACATCAAGTATGATGGCGGTGCATGCTGTAATTTGGTTGCGAAACATAATAGATTTTGATCCTATTAAGATCCATTTAAACAACGTATTTATAGTGATTGGATTTGTATTAGCTCCATATTGTAAGCCATCTCGTAAAGTTCTTGCATAGATTCTTCCTCCGAGTATCATGTCTATTCGTCCTTTCCCAAAATGTTGGGTCTGCTAATTGTAGATCCAGTATATGTTTTCCCCTACGGTTTTCGAAGTATTTTTGTGGGTAAAGAGTTGGTGATGGTATCGAGCATCAGGAAGTTATCTACTTTTAGTATAGGGGTAGTAACAGCTTTTATAAAAATACTTCAATTTATTCTTAAAATGTCGGTTTTTAACTGCTATTTTATATCATAGTTTTATTTTTTGTAAATTGATTTTTATGATCTTGATCATTTTAGAAAGGTAATAATCTGTAGAACTTATACAAAATATTTCTTAACTAATTCAGGGCTGATAAAATAGTAATCAGGGTTGAACAAAGTGAAAAATCAATCATCTAAAAGTTTTGGCTTTTCTCATATTTCTAGGGGGTGAGAGGCCTCCAACTTTATCGGAAATTACCCCCTAGGACAACCCTTATTACTGAACTGGAGAATTTCAAACTTTCTTGTGAAAACATGCCGTAAATTTTCGCATGAAATAGTCCTTACTTATGCTATTTGAGCCCAAAATCAATCTCGGTGAATCGAAACCTACCTACATCACTAGGAGTTGAAAACTAAATTTTTAAGATATTGTCATATGAAAAAAGTGGTCAAAAAAAGTCATCTTCTGAAAAGCTCACAGTTGCTTATACTTAATGGATAGACAGCCTGGCTCTCACACCATATTGGTGGAAGTAGTTTACGATGACCGAAGGGCGTCATTTATAAAAATTATGTTATATTTAGTAGGTCCTGGTGCATTTTTTAGATATTTGTCGGAGGAACCTTTATTTTTGAGGTAAAAAAATAATTCAACTTTGGGGGGTAGTGGGGGGGGGGGGTGGGTTAGGATTCCAAGAGAGGGTTGATTTTGGGATCAAAAAATAGTTTATAGAATACAAAAATTGGCGGGGTGTATTCATAAGAAAGTGTAAAATGCTCACTTTCAGTAATAAGGTTTGTCCTGGGGATAGTTTCCGATAAAGTTAAAAGGTTACTTTTATTTTTATTGAGTTCGTCATACCCAAATTAGTAAAAGGTGTCATAGTAAATAAAATATTGTACTAAAACTAAATAAACCACCACCTGCAAATGCAATTTCACATAACAATAATAAAAGAATGCATGAGAACAATGGTTTTTTCCAACATGTTGGAAAGAGTGCATCCTTACACATTCTGATTGAAATGTTCCGCTGCACCTAATTACACGTATGAGAGAACGATTCTCATGAGAGAGCTTCAGACTATTTCCATGAGAACGAGACCGTATTGTAATAGTAGTTGTTTACATGGCTGTGAGAACGAATTATTGTTCTCGCGAGAGCATTTACATGAGAATATTCTTATGGTCTATCAGAGCCTTTAGGCAGCTGTTGCAGAATCTTTTAATATTCTTCTTGTAATTTCTTCCACATATCATTTAGATTTTCGTCTTGACCTTTAAAAGTTTACGTTTCACATGGTGATCTCATATCTATAACGTGTGAGCTACATATATGTAACTTGCATTGTTCAATTAGATACTTAAAATAGTTCCAACTGGCGAATTCGACTTTTTTAAGGAATTGGTTCTTTTTCATTAGGCTGTGATAAAAAAAGCACCTATAATTTTGACTTATTGAGACTAGGACAAGTAATGGTAATAAAACATTTTTTGCTACAAAAGAAATGTTAACTCTAAAGTTATACAAAAACATAACTTTTTAAGGCTATGAAACATTGGTTTCAAAACAAAATTTTCTGTTAAAGTTTAAAATAAAAATAATCAAAACCATGTGTGATGTCTGCGTCAACCAAAAAAGGTTTCCAAATTAGCGTGAATCATGATCTCTTTTGACTAGGCAGAGGTCGAACCTTAGGTAGTGGGTTTCAATCCACGGAGTGGACAATAAGACATTATAAATCATTTTTGAAGCAGACGACTTGTGCAATAGCATCAAGCAAACCCCGAACGAGCTGGATAGATGACTTAAAGTAGCAAATGTGCAAAATTGGAAAGCTTCCATGTCCATCATGCATCTAACTTAAAACCACAGGGGAAGATGGTCAAAGTATTATAATATTATAATTTGTTTTTAATTATGTTCCAGAAACTTGATCCTTTATAATTTCGTTTAAAAAATTCAAAAATCAAAAAAATTTCAATTTACAATTTCTGGCAATTAATTTTTCATGAACACTTTCTGAATGTTTTACTAAACTTGATCTTATTAACCACTTATCATTTAAAATGTTTTTTTTTTTTTTATTTAATTTGTAATATATATTTTTTTCCTTAATAAAAAGTTGTCTATATATAGATATAAAAGTCATTTTTTTTGTTCTGAATAAACGTTTACCTGTTTTTGGTTTGTTTTTTTACTAATAATTATTTTTCTTTACTCTTTTTGTATTTTTTTTTTTTCTTTTAAAATATTGTTAAGATCTACTTTTACAATTTTTCGGTTTTCATTTTTTAGTTGCATTTTTTTTATTATTTTTGATTATCTACTTTTTTAAAAAGGACTTTTAATGAAACAAAATTAAATTTTAAAAAATTGATCCCAGTTTTAAATGTATTATTTTTTTATTTAGTATAAAAAAATAAAATTGTTATAAAAAGATTTATTTATTTTTTTCAGCTCTAAAAAGTTGTTTTCTTATTTATTTTTTAATTATTTTTGTAAAAATTATTGTTTTATTTCTCTTTTTCAATGTTTTTATTTTGTTTTCAATTATTTTGCGGCTTGTTAATAATAACACTGTAAACTTTTGTATTGTATAAAAAAACATTTGTATAAAGATTTTGTTGTTTTTTTTTTTAAATATTATGGTATAAAAGTTTTGATTAAATCGATTATAGGTACCTTTATATGATGAAATTTTTGTTTTGGTAAATAGGGTAAATATTACATGAAAAATGGAACATTGAAGATGTGAGAAGATATGGAAATGTATATAGAAAGATTAGATTGTAGAGAGCAATTTTGAATGAAAGTTTTATATACAACTCTATTTATAATATTTATAAATAAGTTTTTTTTTTGTTTTTTTTTTCTTAATACTTGCTAAATATATAGATTTGCCTTGCATTTTGTTTGATATTTATTTATTATAATGTTTTTGAAAGGACTTTAAGTTTGGTGTTTTTTATGTAGGTTTTGTAAGGGAATACAGTCTTTGAAATTAAAATTAGTAAGTGTATAAAAATGTTAAAATTGTATTTCAAAATGTTTTGAAATTAAGCTAAACAAAATAGTTTGTATTATTAGTTTAATATGTTCCAAAAGAACATGGATTTGAGAGGTAAGAAATTAGTTAAGCAACATTTCACAGCAAAACAATGCATAGATTTCGTGAAATTTATTGGGCAATTTTGCATTCAAAGTGAAGAAAATCAAACCAATTAAAAGATCAAGCGATTTGAGGCCGTAGGACTTCTCTCTTTAGGGTTACGTCAAGAGGAAGATCTACGCCGAAGATTTATAAAATATAGAGGGCTTAAAAACAATTCTCTACCCGGTTAAAATATTTTGGTCAAGTTTGGCCGTATGTGTTCCATTAAAAAAAAAGCCAAGCGGTCGGTGTTCGCCCGTTGTAAGGCCATATTTTATTTTTACTAGATGTGCAAAATTTTTGAATTGTTGTCTAGTTTGAAATTAAAAAAAGAAAACACTGAGAAATTTTACTTGTTGGTGATTTATTTAAATAAAAATCCATATTCGTACTTTTGAGACACCCAGTAACAGTTTCGGCTTACTTTTATAGATATATTAAAAATATAAACGACTTCCAGTATTGACAGCCACAGTATTGATAGCGCTTCTGTAAATTAACAACTGGGGTGAAATGTATAAAATCAACCTAAATGTTTTTCTTGAAATTTTGGAAACAGAATATACCTTTATACACGATGATGCATGCTTTTGAAGCAATTTTTGGGTGGAAGCCTACAACTTTCAGTTATTACCATTCTCTGGGTTCAAGAAAAGTACATATTTGCTTTAGACACACGGATCCTCGTGTACTTAAGCCGAAAGTGCAGCTATTATCTGTTAGAACGATTCAAACAGGCTAACCTGGTGTTGTAGGAATAATTTTGCAATGAAGGAAGATAAGTGTTATTTCGGACCATCAACTGCCATGGTAATAGAGAGGAAATGTTGTAATTCTTACAGTGGCTCAATTACCTGATGGAGGGGAGAAATATTGCTACACGTTCGATAAGTCGCAGCTCGCAGTTTTACTACTTGTCGAGCCAAGCAGATATAAGGTAGTTTTCAGAACAATTGTTCAGATAAAAGAGTTGTGTTCAAAACGAAGGTTGAATGTAGGATTTGTAGTTTTTAACTGGGGCTGCAGAGTTAAGACAGTATGCTTGGTTGGAGATTTGAAGTATGTGATCTTTCCAAATTAAATTCTCTGTTAATATCAAGTCTAGGATATGAAGAGATAGGTCTGCCATTTAATTAGTTTTAACTAGTACACTGGAATGGAAGCAATAATGGCCCAAATGCTATTAGAAACCATACAGTACTTCGTTTTGGAGGAGTATCTTGTGCACCCAGTTAAAAATTGTTCAATTTCCTGAAAGAGGATCGGTGCATGATTTGAGATGGGACAGTACTTGGTTTTTAATGCATTAAATTCAACACGGTTCTTGAGGCTCCAATTAAGAATTCGTTCGCTGTCCCTGTTGATTGAATTGGACAAGAGTTGGCGATGATGTAGACAAGGTCTGGAACGTTCTTGTGTTACATTATTAAAACCATAGCACCATAGGCTTTATCTTTTAAAAGATGCGAAGATGTAAACTTCGAAGATGTAAACTTCGTATCGAAGGATGCATGGCAGTGCGCAGTTTTAGCACTGTAGTTTAATGATCTTCTTTGGGAACCGGATACACCCAGTTGTATAATATCTTACTTTGATTTTCTAGAAAGATCTTGATCGTTAGAAACACTCCAAAAAAATTGAAAGATTGAATGGCAGACAGTCTTTTTTATGTTCAATAACCAAGGAATCACCCTTTGTAGAAATTGTGACATAAAATAAGGGAACCTAAAAATTGTATATTTCCATGCGCAGTGCGAGTTTCAATTCCTCATAAGCGTCACACAAGTCACGCAAATAACTGGCTAATTTTATTCTCAATAACAATTCCACATGTCCGCTCTTTTCTCTCATTTATGGCTCAGTGTCTCTACTATAGCCTGCGCCAAAACTATTGGGAATCTCAAAATTGCTTTTTCCATGCGTAGTGAGATTCTCAAATTCCCACCACGAAAGTAGATTCGAAAAGAAAAGTCTGCACTATCACACCGTTCCTTTAAAAGCCCAAATCACTGGCTTATTTATATTCTCAATCACGAATCAATCAGTCTCACTGTGACTCTTGTCGCGGTTAGATGCTATGGAGGAGTGTCGTTAACCATAAAGGAATTTCAAAGGGGAAATTACAATGTAAGTGCGCATATATTTTATCCACACACGAAATGTTAATGGCTGGGGAGTTATCATTTCCGTGCTTGTGCGTAAAGTTCCCAATTGTTAAGCCTCAATTATACTGGACGCAACGGAACGCAACGGACCGGATTGAAATGTCAAAATGAGTTTCATTATAGAGAAATTGTATTGAAGTAGTTATACTGGACGCAACGCAACGGAACGGACCGGATTAAAGTTTCAAAATTTTGGAACTTGAAGGAACCGACGGATTGAAGTGTCAAAAGCACCATTAAAAACAGCTGATTTTGTCATTTAATATTTAGCCCAAAATATCGTCAGAGTTTGTTGATAAATTAATATATGAAGTGGAAGATAATGAAATTCTTTATAATAAAAAATTGCAGGGATATAAAAATATTGAGCATAAGTCCAAAATTTGGCGAATTATTGCTGAAAAAAGTGACATTTGCATACATTAACCAGCTAAATTCCATTTCGTTGACTTTCCATTCCGTTGCTTTCCGTTGCGTCCAGTATAATTGAGGCTTTATGGCGTATCCAATATAAGTGTGCCATGACGTGGAACATGGTGCAATAATACAAGGTAGGCTCATAAGGAAAAGCTCTAGCCTCGTGACGTCACTCAGATCTCAGTTCATAAAGGAAAAAAGCTTTCCCCTGACGTCACTCAGGTCTTTTCTCTAACAAATTGCTTCTAAGCTTTTCTAGATGGAAACAGAGCTTTTACTTATGAGCCTACCTTGTATTACTGTACCTTGGACGTTCAAGTAATAGTGCAATGTCTAGAAGTAAGCTTAGTTTGAAGGATAGAAGAGAATAAGACCGGGTAGGGAGTCAAGTAGATGATCTCTACGATGTTGTATGAATTCGGTAATAGAGGTTCAGAAGGTGCCATCATCGATGACTTTTATGACGTGGTTTGGTACTTTATCAAGCTACGCTAAAGTAGTTTTGAAGCTCTAGCCCAGATTAAAAGATTGTACTCAAGGATGGTCGAATGTAGGTCTTGCATATTGTAGCCCGCGCTGAAGGCTGAAGGCGGAACTAACTCCTGTTTAGGAAGCCGAGGGCTTGTGCGGTTTGCAATATCTGATCATTCCATTGCGGACCCTCAGTTATATCTAGGATGTTGAGAGTTGGATCGACTGTTAGATTCATGCCGTCCACCAGGTCAGAGGAAAGGTTCGTGGAGGTTTTGCTAGAAACAAGACAGTACTCCGTTTTGGAGCCCTTAGATTAGACATTAAACGCCACTCAAGAATGATTTCAATGTCCCTGTTGATAGAGTTGAACATGAACTCACGATCAAACCGAAGGAGTAAAAGTAACACAGAGTACCGCCATCAGCGAAGATGTGAAGTGGGTTAAAGGGGATTGCGAACAGATTATTAATTTTAAGGATCCGGAAAATATCGAGTTATAGAATTGATTTCTATGGAACCCCGGCAGTAATTGTTGTAAGGTTAATATTACCTTGATTAAAAGACCAGAAAGAAGACTCTCAATTCACTTGCGTAGAACTAAGTTCATACTAATAAACTTGCACTAGTGACTGTCTGTTAGAAAATGTTTGAACGGAGAAGGGAGTTTTCCCAGATTACACACAACAAAAGAAAATTTGTGTTTAATTATCAAAAGCAGATTAAAACTGTCGGGAATCTATTTTAAAAACTTTCTAAAATTTATATTTTGTACTTTCTTGACATAAATGTGTATCCAGTCATCTTCAATTAACACTTACGGCTTAAGGTAAAACCAATTTTATCAAATATCTGGTTTGAATTAGATTTTTATTTTATGATTTATTCTCTGTCAATTTTTTGTTAATATTTTCATCTCTATTTTTTAAAATATTAAATTCTGTCCCTTCTGGGCAAGTTATTTACTTAAAATCTAAACAAAGAAACAAAAATATCTTTTTCAAATCAAAATAATTTATAATATCAATAATATAATTATATTTTAAGTTCACCTTTGTTCTCGAATACATTTTATTTTTAAAATCTATTCTGTTTCAGCAATTGTTTCTTAATTAAATCTAGTCCTGTGTTTCAATAGCAACCTCAAACAAAATGCATGGCAGCTGTTTACAATATCAATATCCCCTAACTATAATAAAACTCTATACGAGATTATACACAAATAATGATTATTACCACACTATTCCAAAATACATACAACGAGTATAATACATTTTTCTTTTTCATTTTTTTTAAAAATCATGTTTGTTTGTTTTCTCCAAAAAAGGATTTGGTGTAATTTCATTTGCAGCTTTGGGGAAGACTACATGACTTACAGAAGAAACTCGCCACCAAAGGATATCAATTTGTACACAATCCACCAACAATATAAAAAAATCCTCATAACTAGTCAACATCTAGGACGTAAACATGATGACAGCAACAGCATTCAGCAGGGTCTCACATATACGCCGGCTTCAGTTTGTACGCTCTCTTCCAGATTTCGCACAGGCAAACTGTGCTATGGAATCGATAGAAAATGGCTAATGGCATTGACACGTGCGTGATAATGGTCCATGCCCAGAGACCATAGAAATTCAATTGAATTGGGTGACTCTCTGCCCGGGATTTCTCGAGCGTGCTGATCGCCCACATAGCCAGATTGGCGACTAGCATGAATGTGACTATTTCCCTTCCGGGCTTCTTCCGGATATGTTCCGGACTGACGACTTGCCGCCTGCTAGCATCCAAGATGAACATCGTCTGACATGCAGTCTGGACAATGGACGCCAGTGCTGTAATCAGCACCAGTATAGTGTCTTTTCGCATTGTGAAATGTCCTCCGATGACAGTGAAAGTGCTGTACAAGAAGGATCCAGTCTGTGCTCCAACTAGAAGGATGTCGTCCAGCTCAAAGCTCCTGGCTGCATCGTATTGCAAGTGTCTGACTTGGACCATTCCAATCAGGGTGGCTATTGTCGCGGTCGCATATATCGTTAGCTCGCATATTGTCACCTCGGTTACTGCCACGCTAACAAATTCCGGACGTGATATCAATACGAAGAAGAGGATTAACGAAATTATTGTCAGTACGAGTATAAGAATTCCAATAAAGAGGCCCTTGTGTGCCCTGGCACAATCGACCGAATAGTGATGGGGCGATCTCTTGCACGGGGAATGCGGACCCTCCAAACGTATCGGCGGATGACTCTGCGGACGTGATATACTCCTCCACATCACGTACAGAATCGCAGCACATATCAGCGAGTACTCAATCGTGCATGGGAACAAGAAAGGTGAGGCGTCTTGGACCAGTGTTCCGATGATGTTCGTCCGCCGGCACTCGAATATCTGATATGGTCCCTTCAGGCCACGTGCCACTCTCAAATGTGCCGAATGTTCCAGGTTCTGCATTCGATTTCCTAAAAAGGGAAAGCGTATAGTCGAAAGGTACAAAATGCTGCGGGAGGAGATTTCTGTTTTCACGGTTTATTTAAGCAGCGAAAATCCTTACCCAATCGATGCGATATCTTGAGCGTCCTGTTCTCTGGATTGTAAAATGTCAGGATTTCGTGCTTCGTTTCCTGAATCAGCACATTCAACCAAACTGAGAGATTCGTTCCAATCATATGCATGAGGCCGAAACGTGCTATAATCTTGTGACGATACACTTTGATTTGCTAAAAAATATGAGAATCGATTTAGAATAACCAGAATTGGAAGGGGCTGGGATAGGGCGGAAATATTGGGGATTAGATAAGTCATAATGAAGAATTTACCTCGTTATTTATGAATATGAAATACATTTGGATGAATATAAAGGCCATTCGTGTCGCTGGTGTTAGGGCTAGCATTACGTTGTGGCACTTGGTGTCCCGCTCTAGCTCGAAATATTGTCCAAATTCTAAGCCTGAATAAATCATGCTGCCGATGCCGAATGCTGGAAGAAGAAATGAAATTATTTATTGGGGATTTTTTATGGGGGGTTGTCTTTTAACAATAATTTTTTTATTGCCTTTGGGGGGAAATAAAGGGCAGCTTGAAAGGTACAAAATTTTTGGGCAATCGATGGAATTTTATTGTAAATTTATTTTTATTAGAAGAGCTTTTGCGACATTGCATGAGCGATTAAGAATTATACGTCGATATTTACTACATTTCATAACTTGATGATGATGATTAACTAAGCTTACAACCACTCTTTATACTTACGAACCGTACGAATGAGTCATGTCGTTTTGGTCATGGTTCTAGGGCCGTGCCTGAGCATATGGTCGTCTGCATGTCAGGGCATATAGTTGCCTCCGAGATAACATCATGTAAAAAAAATGTAAATATTTAGGGCCCCAGTCAAAAATCGCTCCAAATTTTTTTGAGGTATTCAGAGTGATTTTTGAGTGCTGACAAGTGGAATGTTGATCCTCCTCCACCCACCGCCATCAACTGACCAAGGGCCAACACCAAAATTGGAAAATATTCAATTTTTGGCAGCACTCAAAAATCACTCAAACTTTATGCGGGCTTATGTAAAGCTTGGTCGTGATATTGCACCCCCAGAATATTGTGCTCTTATACGTATTCGACGTACTTTCCGTGGCGATTTAGCCACATTTTATTTTGACCGTCTGTGAGGTGCATTGCCTAGCTTAGTTTGAGCGATAGATGGTAGAATAGGTTAGCTGAAGGTCTGGCGGTGCTCAATTAGAGGACGACGAACCTTTTTTTTGGATTCTAAATTGGTCTAGGAGGGTCTGGGACGAACTTTTAGACCATTAAAATCCCGATAAACAGGATTTCTAAGTATGGGTATGAGTCGAGTGGGCTGGTCTTTTATTGCGTGAAGCTAATTCAGTGACACAGTGGCTGCGTTAACAACGGAAACGTTTTTTAAAGGTATTTATTCAGTGTGTCAATGAGGTACAAGAGAGGCGTAATCACCGATGAGTTTAATGATTCGGTTTTGCATCTTCTCAAGTCACGCAAAGTTGGTTTTTGGGGCGTTAGCCCAGAATTACTTGTAGATTGTAGGCTGGGCCCTGAATTTCTTAAGAAATCAAATATTTTATCGTTCAACCTCTACTGCTGTGTTAGTATACGCCTAGGATGATTAGATATTGATCAGTCCCTTTTCGCAGACCATCTACCAGTTTTTATTGGAGATTAGACAGTACATCGTTTTAGATGAATTAGATTGAATAATATTCTGGCTGTCCAAACCAAGAATGGGTTGGATGTACCTCTTGATTGAGTTTAGTATGAGTTGTCGAACATGAAGCCAGGGCTTGAATTGGTTTGTATTATCAACTTAATAGGAGAACCGCGGAATACTAATATCAGCGAATCTTTGAATTAGTTCAGAGGGAATTGCGAGTCAGAAGAGTTTATCGTCATATCTTATCAAAAGTTTATCTAGAGCAACAAGACCAGACTAATCGATGAATATTTTAATTGGGGTGTTTTGCTGTGCAATAAAGTGGCCAGAGTGTATTTTCATAATCTAAAGCTGGATCAGAGTCTAAAGCCGGATCAGTCTCGTAGGGTCTTAGCGCAAAGAATTAGGTTAGGCACATTTCTTGAGAACTTCTTCTTCGATGGCTCTACAGCCCAATTCGAGCCTTGGCCTCCATCAGCTTCTTCCTCCAGACGTCTCTCTGCTCCGCAGCGTGTCTCCAGTTTCTCGTGTTGAGCAGTTTTGCTGCATCGGCCTTAACATTATCTTCCCACCTTAACCGTGGTTTGCCAACTGGTCTTTTGCCATCTGGTAGTAGATACAGGGCTTTTTTTGGTATCCTTGAGTCATCCATTCTTTGGACATGGCCGGCCCAATGTAAACGTAGTAGCTTGGCATGGGTCGAAAGTTTACATTCTTTGTATAAGTCGTACAATTCGTGATTGTAGCGTATTCTCCATGCATTGTCTTCATTGATTGGGCCGTATATCCTTCGGAGAACCTTCCTCTCAAATATATCCAGCTTGTCTGCGGATTTCTGGGAGATACTCCATGCTTCACATCCATACGTAGCTACTGTACGTATGATGGTTTTGTAGATTCTTATTTTAGTTTTTCTGTGGATGTCTCTGGATTTCATGACTGGCAGTAGTGAGAAGTATGTTCTGTTCGCGGCGGTTATTCTTCTTTGTACGTCTATCGTTTCATCGTTGTCTTCGCTGACTGTGGACCCCAGGTAGTTAAATTGGTTTACCCGTTCAAAGTTATATTCCCCCCAGGTGGTATTGTGGTTTCTTCTTCTTCTTTCCACCCTTGATTGAATTAGAATCTTACTTTTCTCTGCGTTTATTTGCAGCCCTATATGTTTTGCTCCATCTTCTAATTCTGTAAATGTTTCTCTAAGATATGACAGTGATCTTGCAAGGCAGTTTATATCGTAGGCATATCCTGCCAACTGTTTGGATTTGTTAAGCAGGGTTGCGTTCGCATCAATGTTAACCTTGCGAGTTACTCCTTCTAGGCAGATATTAAATAGCATGGGTGCCAGCCCATCGCCCTGCTTTAAGCCTTGCTTGACTGGGAAGGACTCCGTCAATTCTCCTTGTATTCTGACTGCACATCTTGTATTTTCCATTGTCATTTTTGTTAATTTTATTATCTTCAGGGGGAAGTTTAGGTCCAGCATTGTTGCATACATTTGCTCCCTGTCGATGCTGTCGTATACTTGTTTAAAGTCGATGAAAAGTTGATACACGTCAATGTTGTATTCCCAGCATTTTCGGAGGATTTGCCTTTGGATTTTCTTGAGAACTATACGACGTATATGTCAGGGTCAATGAGATTGATAGCTTTTACTAATTTCGTTGCAAAATGGTGAATGCTAAAATACTTTTTTGATCAACGGTAACGTGTGCAAGTGGAAAAATGTTAGATTTTCGCGAGCTAGGGGACACCCCATGCAAAAAACAAGATTTTGCTTCAGAGGTATGCATCCTTGTGTACTTGGACTAAATACGTATCATTTTAAACTTTCTTTCTGTAAGTGACCGTCTTTACCGGAACTACAACCCATTTGATTTGGTCTATTGCTCCAACCTCGTCGTTAAAGTCCTTCTAGGTTAAGGCTTTTAATATATAGCTTGCAATTGATTTGGGACTTATATTCCAAATCTCCTTGTGAGTAGGGAAACCGCGATGGAAGAAACTCAATCTTCCGCTCGCTATGACTTTAAAGTCCCACATCAAGTGCTAGGCTGTTTAAGGAGCTGTTCTGGAGGACCGACTGCAACAATCAACTACCAGCCCTATTCTGCTTAGTTGATATATCGATATCAGAGCGTACGGTTTACGGTTAGGAGCTCCATTATCCTTTTTAATTTCCACAGCTTGAATTTTAAAAGTTTGCTTGCTTTAGTTTTGTCGATTTGAATGAATCTCTTAGCTTGACGAGCGCCCTGAATCTTCGGCCAGTCTTATGGCGAAATAGCTCAATTCCAATTCCGGATGGCCGATCTAATTTGGCAACTGGCTAAACGGCAAAAAGTTTCCGGGCCAACAAGTCATGAACAAGTCCAACAAGGTCCTACAAGGTTATCGCCTATTTCATTAACAATTTGGCTTTCATGGCCTGGAATCCACATCAGCCTAACATTGTTCCTCCTGCTGGGGATTTCAGAAAGAGGATACAATCCAGGACAGTCTTGGATGACATCATGTGGGATTTAATGGTCAACAGGGCAGTTTTACTGTCCGGGATAACGATGTTAGACACATTTTCAATACTATGGATAGTGATAGCTTGAAATATAGTAGGGATGGTGCCAAGAGCCATGGATATTTTGAGACCGACCGTTGAGAAACAAACCAGCTTTTTTCTTCGGTGCCGATCCCTGAATTCTCCAGTCTGCCGGACAAACATTCGGCAATCCACCGTTGACCGTCGACATTTTGTATTTCTTCTTCGATCAGTGTCTGTTAATCGCATCTTTGTCTACCTGTCTCGTATCGATGGCGATCGCGGAGTGAGACACCAAGAATCTGCCTCAAGCATCGAATTTGGAAGACCTCGAGCTTGTTGACATCCGGCTTGAGCAGTGTTCACGTGTCCGTTGCTTTGGCATCCGTATCATCGAAGACTACGCTATCGTCGGCGAACATCAAATCGGTTAAGAAGCTGTTGCCGTCTTATCGAACTCCAAGCAACGAATTCTTTCTTTCATTAGCTGACGGAGAGTGAATATTTTATCAATGCATCTTCGCCAACGTAGTCGTCTATTTTGGTTAAGTTAATTTCTGTTAGCGCACACAAATTCACTTAGGCTAAGTTTTTCATGTTTGCCAAATCAGCGACCCAAGAAATCGGTAGGGTCTGTTTTTTACGTGTTCGCTTTCAGACTATACGGTTTCAAACCGAATCGCGTCGATCTGTGAGGCCTCTCCGACTCTTTCTTTCTGACTGTCTCCATAGTCGAGTTCTGTCTACTAGAGACTATACAAACCTTGCAGACTTTTTGGGATGAGTTAACCAGAAATATTGGCAGTAACTTTTTGATGACCAGGCCAAGGACTATACATCATATTGGTACTATTTCAATAAAACTAGGCACGATATAATTAATGAAGATATTCTCACCAGGTTTTTAACAATACCCACGTTGGTTTTGGTTGCAAGAGTTGCTACTTCCATTATTAATTTATCACCTTCTTATTCTTCTTTATTATCTTCAATTTACTCACTTAAATAACTTTTTTAACAATACCAATTATCTCTACGAGACCGCCATATTTCTTAAGATACTAATAGAATGTCTTGTGATTAATTTCGTTACTCCCTTAATCATTATTTCTAAAAAGTATTGTTTTCCCCGTGCCAAAAATGATTAAATAGCAAATTATTAACGAGTCGCAATTTATCATTCCCAGGCTCAAAACAAAAGTAATTTTCAAAATTTCATCATCCATAAACGCTGTGTGATAAACGACATCTATTATTGTACAATTAAAACTTAGCCCATTACTCAATGCTTGAACTGCGCCCTGTTCAAAATAAATAAAATTACCTTAATTTTGTGCCCGAGAAAAACCGTTTTTCTGTGTGTTAGTGGCTGCCCTTTTTACTTACCCCCCGCCGCGTGCTACCAAAAAATTTCCTAGGGCTAAATCTAAAAGTTTTATAATTACCTACGGCTCCCATCCTTAGATAAAAACTTCCGTAATGATGCTGTCTTCCCAAAGGCGCTAGGATTGATGGTCGCCTCATTGCTACCGCAGGCGGTACATGTTTTGATTCACAGGATCCACTTTCCGTATCAGACTCCTCCATACTTTCTGAGGCACTAGTGGTTGAGGACTGCTTTGAATGCCTTTTCCCTGTTTTACCTATCAAAATGAAATGGATGATGAGTGAGAGAGAGAAAGGAGAGAAACACTGTACTGTACACTTTTAAATGACTGCAATCAGAACACTTGAAATAATCAAGCGAAAACCCATTCAGAAGCAGAAGGACTCTTCGGGGGTTCTTTAAATGTCTGCAGAAAGAGAATCCCTTAAGAAGGAGTTCTCTAACAAATAACTTGGAAATTTTGCCCATCCTCACCCCCCGCTTGAAAGCAACAACAACAAAACACCCCCGCAGAAAACTAGGTGCTTAGGGGGGTTGGTTTGGTTCTTTTGAATGAGCCTTGCTCAAAAATTCCAGCACCTGAAATTCAGTTGTTATCAGTTGTTCCATTGGAACTTAAATTTAATACGTGTCTCGTTTGATGGTGCAGAGGAAGTTTATTTTTATGTGTATGTTGTGTAAAAAACATATAAAATCAACAAAATAAGGGAAAAAAAATCAAATTTTCACCCTCTTTTATGTCACGAAAAAGTCAAAGAAGAATTTTTAGGGACACAAGAACAAAAGAAAAAGAAGTCACGTACATGTAGGAAATTGCACATGTGGGCATATATACGAGTGTGTAAGAGTCCCCTGAGGAACTCCATGAATTCGTTATTCAGGCTTGTGCCTAGTGGTTTTCACGGGGGGTGAATGTTTTTATTCCTATGTATATAAAAAAAATATGTGACATATACCTTACCTGTGGAAGATGAACCAACAAAAAAAAAATGTATATACACGTGTGTACCTACATATGTATATGTATGTATATAGATTACTTACCCGGTGAAGAAATTATTTTTGGACGGCCCCAAAGTAACGTGGCATACATGAAGAAGAGGAAGAGCATGCTGCCAATGTACAGGTAAAGGTAGAATCCCTGAAAAATTCAAGATGAGTTGATGTTAAATTTCGTTTTACTACCTTTTATATTTATGTGTACAAGTGTATATATATACATATATGTATATATCCCCCAATGTATATATCCCATGATGAAAATGCGGTTGTCTGTATATTTACGGCAAATTGATTGTAGAAGGGTAAAAATATAGAGGGTGGGTTTGGTTTGAAAATATACCCACTAAAGCTTAAGTGTCGCTCATTGAAAACGAACGTGTCGGAGGGCTGATAGGGAAACTGGAATTGATTCTGAGCGATTAATTACCGGCTCAGTAGTCTGCAATTCTTCCACCACCATCGCCATCACCACACCACCATCAACTAACTCAACCCCGTTTATCCGCCCTCACTTCCTACGTTACCGTCACCCTTAAGCATCACAATCCGTCTGAATCCATAAATTCCCTGCAACCGGGGAAATTGTACAGAGATAGCAATTTCCAAAATTTTCATCTCTCTATGTTTTTATGGGGGGGGGGGGGGGGAGTGAGAAAGATTAAATTGAGTAATTACGATGAAATATCAACTGAAATGAAATATTCTGACGGCGTGGTTTGTTCTACATACATATATATATAGACATGGAAGTAGCTATTATGGGGCGATAACTGAGGGCGAATTTACACAACTCTTCTAACAATTACAAATTTTGTAAAACCCTATCAGAATTAAACAGACATTTTGACGTTGAGTAACACGAGAACGAGTGAAATTACAATCGTTTTTGTTATTTTCCAAAAATTATGCTATAAAATTATGGTTTCAATGTTCGTAACTGGATAAAACACGAACGATATATTTTTGAATTTAATTAAGCACCAAAGGGTTGGATGTGCAGCTTGATGGTAAATTTGGCAACTTGATGGCAGACGAAAGACATCAAGGGATCATGACTTTTAACAGATGTTAGGCGGTAGGCTACTTTGCACTCAAAACTTTGAAAACAAAAATGTTCAGGAATCTTAACAGAAGCCCCGAAACAAGTCTGGATTAAACGGTATACGAACACGGACATGAATGTTGAAAGCTGGGGGTGCTCATTCACCAGAGAGATAGAGGGAGCAACATTTAGTGAGGAAATACATTCATAACCTTCTTGTGGTGGCCACTGGAAACTGTCCTGGGCTAATGTGATCTCGTCTACAAGCTAAGAAGTAAAGCTATGATGACGAGGTCTGCGTGGTCTTTTTCAAAAGACCGAGAGCTGGACGGCAGTCATGAAGGCGCGAAACCAAAAGGCAGGCCCAGAAAGCCGCCAATCTGTCCAAAGTTTCACGACCCACAAGAAAATTAGCAGTTTCGGCTCCGATATCATCTAGGCCAAAATGTCTCATCACCCAGGGTAGCAGGGATCCTAGAAGAAGAAAAGAGGAGCCATATGGTTTAAAGGAAGTTTTGGACCAAAGCACGCTTCGTTACCAACTTCCACAAGTTGAATTGACTAAGATACAAAGGATACATTTTGGAGTATATACAGGTAAACCCAGAGAAGATACAAGGAATTTTCGCAGCCCGCAAGTCCGTATGTAAGGTACGAAAATTCATAGGCAAAATATCTTGGTACATAAGATTTGCCAATTGACCACTGTAATTGCTCCAATAAAAACATGGCTGAAAAAGAAGACTAAGTTCTGTTAGTCGCCAAAGTTTGAAGAAGACTTCCGTAAAGCAAAAAAGTGCACCCATACTTCACACTCATACATATCGATTCCTTTCGGTTGCTTGAGCCACTGTCAAGGCAACGCTAATTTTCTATACCTATTCTCAGCTCAATCAACAAAGCTCACAGCTGGTTGGGACTTATTCGCTTTTTTCAAGGCCCTGACTGGGATTTGTGTTTCCATAGTGTCATTACGAAAGCTACCGCTATCTCTATGTCACCAAAATCATAAATGCGCGGATGAGTTTGTTCATTTCTCACTATACCAAAAAATAGCCCGATTAAATGGTAAAAAAGAGAATGAATGACCGCAATTACAGCGAAAGAAGCCGTATATGGAGTGAACAGACGTTCCTAAAACGAATCGCTTTGTCAAGAATGTTGTAACGAACCGCGATCCATTACTAATAATCCCTCTCCCAAAAAATCTATAGTAAAATAAATATTCAACAACCAGACTAAAGATTGAAGGGTGATTCCATGGTACAATAATACAAGGTAGGTTCAGAAGGGAAAGTTCTGGCTTCGTGACGTCACTGAGATCTCAGTTTATAAGGGAAAAAAGCTTTCCCCTGACGTCACTCAGATCTTTTATCTAACAAATTGCGTTTAAGCTTTCAAGATGGAAACAGAGCTTTTCCTTATGAGCCTACCTTGTATTATTGTATAGATTTTTTCAAACTCCGTGACACAAAAACTTTGAACAGTTCTGCGCACCTCATTGCCAAATTTTATAAATATTGTTCTATCATTTCCCCGCTTTTTAGTTAAAACGGCAACAAACGAAGAAAAAAGTCAACAAAATAATTTGGGAAGGGATATTAAATATTTCTCATCCCTAAATTTAAAATAAATTAAAATAATTGCTGGAAAAATTTCTTTTAAAGATATGAGCATTTTCATTCATAAATTGAGAGTTCTCCGCAGCCGCAAGCAACACAACCTCCCCAAGCAGAAGCGCGTATGCGACTGGCGGAAAATGTCAGCAATCTAGTAATCAAAGTGATAAAAACACAAATTTCGTATTTTGTAGTAGAAATTACTACAAATTATTTCTGTAGCATATGTGTAAAAACGGGTGTTTTTCAGTCATAATTTGTAAATATTTTAAATAATCATTGAAGTCCCAGAAAGATACACCTCCCTATGGCAATACGCAGTCGCGACTGATTGCATGGCAGCAAGTGATTTGATAGGAGCAGTTAAATGAAGCTTTTGCCTGAGCTTTTAAACATTTTTAAGAGCTTAGCTGGGGAACATGCGCGGGATGTCACGACGTTTGAAAACAACTATACCATGGGGTGATTCTATTATTGAAAGCTTCCTTTCGAAGCTTTAAAGCTTTCTACCCCACGAGCTTTCCAGCTATAAAAGAAACTGCTAAAGTAGGGCAAATTCAGTCTTTCACCAGACTCGTTCTGGAGGGATCATCTTCTCGGTTGTATACCGTGTCGAGGTACACACACATAGCACATACAGAGCGCCTACAGAATACAGACCGCCTACCGAATACTGAGGAATGCTGCCCAGGCCTTGTTGAGGTGTACGATTCGTCAATTTTCCTGGCAACATTTTCTATAATTCCATAATCAAGTCCTTGGTAACTTCCTAAAAGAATTTTACTTCTTCCGCAACCCATTCTTCCATTTATGATGAGAAAGGTGAATGCAAAACTCAAACTCTTCTTTATCCAAAACTGCCGAGCCACCCAGGGTCCCGAGTGTACCCTCCACACAATGGACTAAAACTAATGGAGTGTATAGATGTATCAAAGAGCTTAAAGCTAATAAATTCGCTGGCCTTGTTAAAAATATAATTCCCCTACTGCTGCCAACTACCAATTACTTCTATACTCTACATAATCATAGAGATTGAGGATTTTCTTTCTGGCATGTTGTAGGGTGTCGAGTCCAAACCCATAGTCCACGAGAACACACCAGATTTTTTTTGCCGCGGGTCAAACGACTACTGTCGACGGAGAGCAGAGCCATGATCAATTTTTCCTTTCTCAGTTGGATGAATTGGTACTGGACAACATTCTATTCCAACAGTATGGACAACGAGGCATACTGAACGAGCCAAATTCTGAATACTGCATTTCCAGGTCGCGTAATCTCTCGTTTGTGGTGATTTGCACTGGTCGGCAAGATCGCCCGATTTAACCGTTCCAGATTTCTTTTTGCGGGGTTTCTTGAGCTCCAGGGTCTTAAAGCCCTCACAGAAAATTTCTATCAAAAATGGGGACCCAATTGGCAAGTGGGATGGAAAATGCCAAAAATCGGGCCCGTATGGTCATCAATAGTGGCAAGCAGTCACTTGGACGATATCTTTTTCTTGTCTTAAAGGAAAAAAATTAAGACATCAAATAAACATAATCCAAAAGAAGAACCATTCATCAACCAGAACCATTCATAAAAGAATTCATAAGAAAATATTGCAGCCAAAGAACATCGGGTGACTACTTCTGTGTCATCTAGACCTTCGGTATTTCAACATTGAATAGTTCTGACATTTATTAGCCGATTTTGACAAATGAACAAGATTTATTTAGGATATTCACTACCATTTATTTCAAATCAGCTTTTTAATACAATGTCGATTAAATTGACCACCTGTATTCGAAACGCAAAAGGCAGCTTTGTTTCAGAAATTCTGAATCGGTCAGTATTTCGAGAGTTATAGCAGCTAGTTCCTCTCGTATGTTAGCTTCATCAATGTTCTTCGGCTTGCTGGCATAAACTTTACTTAAGCTGCAAGAACTTCTTCGAAGGGGCTAGGGAGTGGCAAGGTATGTCGTCTTATTGAAAATAGAAGCTCGTCATACCCTTTTCACGCATTTTCGGTCATACAAAGTGCGCCAACTCACGTATCCTTCCTGAGATTGGCGGCGATGTGACACATTTGGATTATCGGCAACAGTCTTTTTTACCGCTTATATAATTTCATTTGAGCTTCTCGGACGCGGTCGAATGGGACGCTGGCGAGTGGCTACAGAAACGTTCTCAAAGAAATTCTTCACCAAACTACGAATTGTGTTGTCTGAAGGCGTCGACTTTCTTCTATATATTTTACGATAAGCACACAGTTTTAACGATTTAATCCAGATCTTTCGGTGTGTATTGACTCATACCTAAAATGGTACTGAATGGCGTTTCAGAATTATGTACATTTGTCGAAATCGGCTAAAAAATGTCAGAGTTATTCAATGTTGAAATACCGAAGGTCTAGATGGCGCACCCTGTCAAATGTGTCTATTAAAATCAACGCATGAATCATAGGGGGGTCAGTGTCTGACTGGCGGGGTCATAGGTCCGCCATCACTGATATAGGATCTGAAAAGGATCTGACTGGGAAAAAAGTTGTTGAGAAGGTACCTTGTCCTGAACAGCAGCGACGACGAAGAAAGGCAAAATTCGAAAACAAAATTACAAACATTTTGTTATTTACCAAAAACTCCACTATAAAACTACGCTTTCAATGTTGTAACTGAATAAAGCACGAACGATATACATATGCCTGAATTTAATTAAGAACTGCCGACGTAGACCTTTTCATTACTTCATCCTTGTTAAAAGAGGAGCAAAAACTCACACGAATCCTTCCTTGAAGACAGCTCTTAGACAAGAAGTTGAAATCATGACACAAAAACAGGAAAATCAGTGAATTAAATATAAAACAGGAAAGTGACAGAAAAGTAATTTACACTCGTAAATTACCAAGAAAACGTTCATCTACACAAAACCAAGAACAATTTCGCAGGAGCTACACATATAAAATGCTCCTGGCAGGTTTTCCGTTTACGTTAACATGATCCTGTTCTAGTACGAGTGAGTGTACCTTTCCACATTCTCTCTTCAGCCAATGTGACAGCTGTTGTCTAAAATCCCTCAATTAAAAACGGTCGAAATTAATTTTTGTGAACAAGAAAACTCATAAACTTTTTTCCCGTTGAAATTTATTAAATTCTTTTATGAACTTTTTACTTTTATCCGACAGTTGCCGTCGTCGGTTTTAAATTCCCAGGATTCATCGTGCACACCGCTTTTAATTACATCGAAACACGGCGCAGACCTGTTAATTCCATAATTAGGAATCAACGCACCCACAATAAATTTACATGTCACCAGTATTTTTTTTTATGCGCTTTCATTAATGTCACATGAGTGTTTATTTGTCGGACGTGATTTTTTTTTATGCAGAGGGAAATTCAACATTAAAATTTAAAATTGATGCCGAGCTCGTTTTGCCGGGAGAGTGTTTGTGGCGTAATGTTATTTTTATTTAGCTGCAATGATCTACTCGTTAAGAGCGTTCTTGGTTATGCAATTTTCTATCAGACTGGGTAGATGATCATAACAATATTACAAAATGTTAATGACGAGTAAAATTCTATTACAGCACGTTTTTCACAGGTGATATTTGAATATAAAACAAATATTAAATAGGGCTTCAAATTATAATATCAAAGTCATATTATAACCGTCACAAAATAAAAATATTTTCAGGACCAAATTTCTAGCAGAGAATTTCAAAATTGTGGGAATTTGTTGATTAAATTGTTAATGGTCTAGGATTCTATCAATTCTTTAGTAGGTGTAAAGTTTCACATGCTTCCACGAATCTATCCTAAAAATACAATATTTATGTCTAAAAAAATTTATAGCTGCTTGTAAAATTTTTAATCCTCTTCGGGTCGAAATGATACAAAGGATATTTTGAGAATCGTTTATTTTGGACAAAAACTCCAAGAAGAAATATATGTTCAAAAAAATTATCAAAATAAAATTCCAGCAACTTTATTTGCTATTAAGGTAAAATGACTATACAAAACGACTTAAATGGGGTTCATATGGGTGCGGTTAATACTTAGATTTGGGCTCGATTGGGAGCGCCACGTGCTACCGGCGCAACCCTGGTTTGAGGGTGAAAAAGAACTCGGCAGTGCTCCGATTCGGTATACCTCGAAACCGTCCTTTTATTATTATTATTATTGTTATTATTATTAAAAGGGGTCCAGCCGAATTCTAAAAAAAGTGTCATGTTGGTCGATTGAAAATGGAATTTTTATAAAGGGTTATGCCAGGCCCGATGCTTACTTTAGTTGCTTGCTTAAGCTGCTTTAGTTGCTTGCTTTAGTTGTTTTATTTGCTTGCTTTAGTTGCTTTGGTTGCTTGCTTTAGTTGCTTTAGTTGCTTTGTTTGCTTGCTTTAGCTGCTTTTTTTTATATATGAAAAAACCAAACTTAGATGTAACTCTTTGTACTACCAGTCCGTCATGTCGTTCAGTTCATGGTGCAATGTCTAGTAGTAAGCTTGGTTTGAAGAATAGAGGAGAATAGGAAAGGTTAGAGGGGGTCTGGAGGGTGTAGAAGAAAATGACGATGAACCTCACGTTTGAACTCTAAGATGTTGTACGAGTTCGGAAATACTGACTGCGGGAGATTATTCCACAGTCGAGTTGTTCTATTCATAAACGAACTTCTAAACCGTATTGTGCGTGAACGGGGGGGCTGTAGGGTATGGGGGTGAGCCGAGCGGGCTAGTCTTGTTTTGCGGGAAAGTATTGCCGTGCAGGCAGGAGGTCCTGAATTTCAGTGGAACAGTCGCCATGGTAATAGCGATAAAGTATGGAGAGGGCTGCTACATTCCTACGGCGGTTTAAAGTGTCTATGGAGGCGCGAAAGGGGCCATCACCAATGAGTTTGAGGGCATGATTTTGCATCTGGTCGAGACAAGCCAAGGTGGTTTTTGGGGCGCCTGCCAGATATACGAGTTGTATTCGAGGCGCGGCCGAATGTAGGATTTGTATATTGTAGCCAATGCGGCTGGCTGGAGGGGGAACTTGCATCTCTTGAGAAATCCAAGACATTGGGAGGCTTGTTTGGCGATTTGAAATATGTGATCATTCCATCGCAGATGCTCCGTTAAAGTTACCCCTAGGATGTTGAGAGTTGAGTCAGCCGTTATATTCTCTTTATCCACTGAGATAGTAGGAAGGTCGGTACAATTTTTGTTGGAGATCAGACAGTACTTCGTTTTTGTGGCATTCAATTCGCGGTTAATTTCGCCCCAATGAAGAATCGATTCGATATCCCGGTTGATCGAAGTCGACATCAGTTGACGGTGGTAAAGACAAGGTCTGGCTCGTGCTTGTCTTATATTGTCGAAGGAGTAAGAGAAATTCAGAGTACCGTCATCAGCGAAGCAGTGAAGTGGGTTGGAGGGGATTGAGAGCAGATAGAGAGTAGAAAGGGAGAGAGAGAAGTAGGAAGGCGCTGCCGCAACCTAGCCGCGATATTTTTATTCCACCTATTTCCAACCATTCGCGACTCTGGCATCGAGGCATTTGAGAAACAATTCGCTGGAGTGTTATGCCTCCTGAAACGAGTTGAATCTCATCAGCCAACCGATGACATGCGCTTGGTGGAGCGTGTAAGGACTAGCGAAGGCTATGACAGGAGGAATCAGGAATGTATAGAGGGGAGAATAAAGAGGGAAAGTTATGTGGGTGGGAAAGTAGAAAAGGCGAAGGACCTGGGGTTGGCCGGGATTCGAACCTGGGACCTCTGGGATAGTAGTCAGGCGCCTTACCTCTAGACTACCGAGGACCCCCGGTTGCTTGCTTCAGTTGCGTTCTTTAGTTGCTTGCTTTAGTTGCTTTATTTGTTTTATTTGCTTGCTTTAGTTGCTTGCTTTGGTTGCTTGCTTTAGTTGCTCTGATTGCTTGCTTTAATTGCTTTATTTGCTTTATTTGCTAGCTTTAGTTGCTTGCTTTAGCTGCTTTGGTTGCTTTCTTTAGTTGCTTTATTTGCTTGCTTTAGTTGCTTGCTTTACTTGCTCTACTTGCTTGCTTGCTTTAGTTGCTTTACCTGCTTGCCTGCTCTACTTGCTTTGCTTGCTATGCTTGCTTTGCTTGCTTTGATAACAGACGCTCCACTCCTAAAGGTTACAGAAAGATATGTCAACGTGACACCGGGTACACCAAGCACCTAGCGCTAGTAGCCACCTAAGTGAAAACCGCGCTTATACGAGAAACTAAAGGAAGATGCGTGGAAGTCCTGGAGATGAGATGAAGATTAGGGCACGATCTCAAAACAAAGAAGGCAAATCGAAACGTTGACAGTAGCAGCGTTATTTGCATAGCTTGTTTTAACATCTATATTAATAAAGAAAGTTTCTGTCTGTATGTATGCGTGTATGAATGTCAGATAGTATTATATGGGCCGTTCAGGTCCTGGATCAATGTCTAGTTTCTAGAAGAAACCTTGATTTGAACGATAGATAGGGTAGGTTAAGGGTCTGACAAGAATTGACAAGATTATCCCTTCCTGAAAACTACTTTACAGAATAGATATAGAACACTGAATTCTATAAATATGTACTTCTGATGAAAACTACCACCAAAATCCTGTCCCCTTCAATGCCAAACTTTTCCAACCAAATCAAATCTGTTATTCTAATATCAAATTTTTGACCCAGTTCTTTAACAAAATTCCACAAAATCAAAAATTAGACTTCATTCATCTATTTATCCATTACATCTCCTTTTTCCTAGCATGACCTGAAGGAACTTTATAAATAATTTGAACAAGCTCCTTTGGGCTGTTTCCCAAAACTTCTTCCCTAGAAACAAGATCAAGTATTCGCAAAAAAAAAATACCACCAGTGAATAAATAATTAAAAGAAAGTAACTTTCCCCCGTAAACTCATTTATATGCAACCACCACTAATTTGCTATTCGGTACATATTGAGCCCAGAATCTCATTTTCACTTGTGAATATATTAAAAATGTAAATTCTTGCGAACTGTGTATGCGAAGTTCAGTTGAAATTTGCCTTTCATGCGCTTAGCACAGATTTTGGTATAAGGAGAGTTTTGTGTTTGCAATTAACACTGGCGAACTGGGAGCACATATATTGAAATTTCGGGAGGAAGTTTTGTATAAAGTTTTATGTAACATTTAGGTTTCCAGGGGATAATACTGGTGAAATAGGGTACATATATGTGAAGGGGAGGATTTGCTTTTTGACTGAAGACATTTTTAATCAAATTGGGTTTAAAGCGTGACAAAATCTTTACGAGTATAATTTTTAATTACTATGCTAAGCAGTATTTCCAGTAGGAATTTTTGAGTCTACTAAATCATGCCACAAGTCAACCAGTCAACCAGCCCTAGCAGAAGCTCAGGGTAGAGCAAGATTATCTTTCGACGCCCTTTGGTCTACGCTTTCATATCACATAAATTATATTTCCTTTTTTTGGAGCACTGCCGAGGCAGCTTTGGCGATGGAGGTACAAGTTTTAATTTGGAATCGGATTATGCTGCCCCCCTTTTACGAGCCTCTTTGGGCTAGGGATTGCCCCGCCAAGGATTTAGGTGCTGGTTTTAGGGTCAAGGTTAGTGATGTTGTGGTTTGAGGAGGATCCCCCTACTACCAGCCCGCCAAATGCAATGGTCCCCATCCTGACACTCGAACTTACGTCTTCCATATCTAAAGCAGACTGCTGCGAGGTTTCAGTTGGCAACGTTGGAGGAGTTCCTGCTTCCTTGGTGATTGGAGCGGAAATGGACGTGGTTACTCACGAGGTACTGAGTGGACAGGGAAAGTTTGGCTGAGCATGGGCTTTTATGTCGCTCTGATCCTAAGCGGTGCCCTACCAAACTTGAAGCCAGTTCGGCCTACTGTCTGTTTCACCTCGTCAATAGACTTGTTAGTCCACAGAGAACGTCATCTCTGTGAATGGTGGGCGGTGGACTTTATAGAGTATTCTCCATTCCTGCATCCTAATGTTCGGTTAGACCCCTGACTCCTTTTATTTAATGTCAATGGGGTCTTCTGTTCCACGACCATTCTGACCCGACTTGCCATTTGGAAAAAGGTCGACTTTTGAGCCATCCTAGGCTTTATTGTGGGTGTGTCAGACTCCTTTTCTAAAGTCTTTTCAGCATGCTTTTCAAACCGTATGCCTGGAGCCTTGATCCTTTCGCCGAGTTATTGAGGCCTATAGAAGGTCCAGAGGATCTAACCCTCTTCTTATTAAGAGTTAGCTTCCAAAAACCGTTTAAAATGTTTTCGGGCTGCGCCACCTGTCTTCTCAAAGCGGCCTCTAAGGAAATCTTCTTCTAATGAAGAAGTGATCTCAGCGCGCTCTACCGATACCTTTACTGGGGCTGCATTCGGCACCCTGCTGCATGGATTCAGAAATATCCCACTATCCTCGGATACTCAATTTGTAATATCCCACCGCTGCCACCAATTTTATGTAACGGTTATTTCAAGTAGGTCGTATTGCTGGGACTATGGGAGCCTCAGAAGTGTTGAAAGGTGTTCCATCCTCAAGTTTTTTTTAAAGGTATCTACATTGATCCTTCGACACTATTGTTTGTTCATCCCTTGAGATTGTGAGTTTTATCGAATTTGTTGTCTCTAGATCCACCGTATTCAGTCTGCTTCATGAACAGGCAGGGGCACCTCCAGTAGGTTGGGCTGGCCGGGATTCGAACCCGGGACCTCTGGGATGGTAGCTAGACGCCTTACTCCCTAGGCTCCTAGAGCGACCTCTCCTATGGGTCTACCCTAGGGCTGCCACAGAAGTCAACATTTAATTCCAGAATTACACCATCAACTTTGTACCAGCAGATAATTACACACCTATATTAGGGCTTTAAGAAAAGATACCTGTTATTTGTGCAGCTGTGCATATTAATTAAACTATTCACGAAATAGAGCTTCAGGCATCGTTCGTAATAAAAACATCGCAAATATTCATTGCACTTTTTGCTGCAAGACTACCTTTCCAAAACTCGTTACTCATATCCTTTTCAAAACCCCGAAAAACCACACTTTTGATTTAATAAATTACAACTCTTTTCATGATGAAGGTATGCCAAAAAAACATAAATTCACAACTCTTTCAATGCAATAACTTTCCAAGCCTTCACACAACCCATATATCCACAATGCTTTCAACCTAATTTTTTTGCTCAGCATACATTTTCCTTTATTAAATAGGGCTCTACCTCTGGGTACTTCACATCTCTTCTAGACCTTATATATAGCATTCAGGAATTTTAACACACAAAATTCCAGACATTTCTCCTGCTCTTTTGACTCCATGAAACCCACATTGGCTAGGCCATTGGTCGAAGTACATCTAGTCTCAATGATAGAGTGAAAAGTTCCAGCAGAACATATATTGAATTAGAAAAGTTACTCAAACATAAAACTTTCAAAGTGTACACTTTATCCCCATCAATTCGATAAAAAGAGAAAAACTTTAACTGGAACAGCATTGACCTGGTTAATGAAAATGAAAGAAAAGTCCGACTTCCGCATGCACCCACACACACACACACACATGATGGAAAATTCCCTTTCATTAAACAATAATTTCCACAAAACAAGCTCGAAACTTTTTTCATTTTATTTCTGCTCTAATTTTCTGTTACTCGGGAAAAAAGTTTTGTTTTTGTTATTATGAAAAATAAAAACAGGAGTTAAAAGCATTTCCTGTGCTCCAGTTCCAGTTACACGCTCATTGCCCTTTTTGGAGTGGAGTAGTTTTGTGTGCGGGGAAAAGGGCATATGCAAAATAACATAATACGCAATCGTAGGATCGGCAACGTCAGCCCTTATCAAGTTGCCGCATGACATATTTCTGCAAAAACCATTTTTCAAGCAAAATTTCGTGTAAAGGTAAGCTTATCACGTAAACCATGCTCTGAATCCTTTCAGGCGTTTCCTTCTTGATGCTGGAAACAACATCTGAGGGTAGATGTCTTTAAAAAAATCATTTCTTGATGCTGGCTGGAGGAAGAGTTTATATATTATACATACAATTGTTGATGTAAGTTCTTTGTGAAAATCAATATCGTTTCTCTTATCACGGTATACCCAGAAACACGGTTTCGTTATAACACGAAACGTCAGATCAGAACTATGAAGCGGGTACGAGCGGATGTGAAAACTATTTTCAAAAAAGCTTCTCTTTCCTAAATGACGCTGCAATCCTTGTAGTAATCTACCCTTTCCAAGGCTCTTTTTCTAGTCATTTCTACGGTTTACTAGTTATTTTGTTCATGTGAAAAGCGAGCGCTCAGAATAAAGGATAATGGTGATTTTTTTATGGACGACCCAAACTTCAGCTCCTGACCTCTAGAGGGGTGGGCTAATAGTTGCTTTTGGGGCTTGTAGGGTTAATTTTTGGAATGCCTATTCTTTTAGAGCAGCCCCTTTCGCCTTCGGTAGCGGATACGCAATTTGTAATATCGTATCCCACCGCTGCCACCAATTTTATGTAACGGTTTCTTAGTTCAACCCCGTCCAAGCTAAAGCTCCTTTTGAAGTTATTATTGCAGATGTAGACGATGGTAGTAAATCTTAACTGGGGCAGTCATTTATCATTTTTGCCATTCTGGTCTAAATATAATGGCCTAACACTTCATGTGGCGGATTTGATATCAAATTTTCTTAAATCATTAGGTCTGTGAAGTTATCGAACTTTTTGCCATTGTTACTGAATTTTTCGAGGCTGATTTTACTAGTCTATAAGGGCTGTTGTATAAGGGCTACTGTTGTCCAATGATATCGGCCCGGAACATTCACCAGCAACAACGGATGAACGGTGATATTCCGACCAAGAGCATCAGTAGAAAGCACATCTTTGATCAGGAACCGCATTGCCTAGATTTCGACGTCAAGAGTTCCAAGTGTAATAACGTGGTATCTCAGAGTAGAGCAACGGTCGTGCAAACGCATCGCTTTGCAAAATCAAAAAGAATCTGGTCAATGTTGTCGCTAGAGGTTTCGCAACATTCGATGCGTTGAAATCAACTTGTTGATCATTTTCCAGAAGCACCTCCAAATGTACAAAAGTGGGATGACGCTCGAGAATGGGGAATGATAATTTACGCCAAATGGAATTACCCTTCTAAGACAGAGGGCGCACTAATCAGCTGGGCTGAGAAAAATTTACCACAATCCTGTGGCTCAGCTAAGTCATGCAAACATGAAATAACAAATAAATAAATACTCTAGAAAGAAGCGTGCAACAATAACGAAGGAGTGGGGCACACCAAGGAGTCACTTGTAAGCATATATTTTTATTAACGTTAATAAGCAGGCGATTAAGAGGTTCGTATTTGCCATAATTGATATTAGAGGAGTTAGAATGCAAGAGAGGTACACCCCTCAAGTTGTAATTACTCATTCTGAATGCCGTTTGGCTTCGTAAGAAACCTGAGTCCACCTTGTCACCTCACGACGCTTATGCAGGGGGTTTAAGTTGAGTAATTTAAGCCTGTTTTCATAAGGTGGAATGATAATTGGGTCATCCCAAGGGAGGTGACTGAGTACGAAACTAACAAACTTCCTTTGAACCGATTCGACTCTTCCAACTTGGGAGGAATAGTGAGGAGACCATACCTAGGAGGCGTATGCGAGTAAAGGCCTGACTAAGGACATGTACAAATACTTAGTGGTGAGGAGTTGCTGGATTCCTTGGGCCACACTTTTATAAATCCCAGGACTGAGCTACCCTCCTCCATGAACTTAGAGGAAATAAAATTGATGTGGGTGGAAAAATCCATCAGGTTTGACCGATCGATCACAGAGTTCACCCGGGGGACTATGTTGTTAAGAAAAAAGTCATGTCCAAACACTTACTAATATTAAGAACCAGGATGTTGCTGTAGGATCAAGAATAAAATGTGTTTAGGTCAAGTTACAAAAGTTTGCAATCGGTAGAGTTTAATGTCATCAGCGTATATAAGGATAGAATAAAAAGAAGAGGACCAAGGTGACTGCCTTGTGGAACACCAGAGGACGCTTCAATGTTTCTAGACTTGGCTCCGCAGAATAGAACTCGGTAGGTCCTGTCGGCGGCTAAGTATGACTGGAGCCTAATTTTTACAGTTTTAGAATTATAATAGAGGGAGAGAGCTTGTATAAATCCTTACTGAAGTCTGTAAACACAGTCAGTTTGTCAGCCGGTAACAAAGCCTCGAACTGTGTGAGAAGAGAACTCAAGTAATTTAATAGTACTCGAACCACCGGCAAGAAAACCATGTTGATTAGTTGGAGTCTTTTGCAGATAAGGGCGATAGCAGAATAAATGATAGATTTGAAGAGGTAACGTATACACGATAGCTTCGCAATCGCTCTATAATTAAATATTTCGTTCTTACTACCTTTTTTATGAACGGGGAGTATGAAAGCGTTCTTACACAAGGTTGGGAAACACCATGTAATGAGAGATTTTAGAAATAAATACAGCAAAGGTGAAGGGCCCCTGGACAGGATTTTAGAACATCGCAGAGGTCCTGAGTTCGAGTCCTGGCAGCACCAGAGTCCTACGTCTTGCCCACTTTCTCCATCTACATAACTTTACTTCTTTCTTCTCTCTTTACATTTCTGATTCCTCCTGTCGTAGCCTTCCCTAGCCGTTCTCCGCTCCACCGGTAAGAAGACAAATCAAAAATCTTAAAAATCGGTCCAGCCGTTCTTGAGTTTGTTCTATATAAATACTAATATGTAACTCATTGCACCTTGCATCAATTCTGAGATTGTTTTTCTTGAATGCAGGCCCGCTCACGTAGAAAAATGTAATTTCCTGTATTTTTAATAAATTTTCTGAACCCACTCTATTTTGAAGTTGCTCTTGGTCTCATACGACACGGCTTCCGAGGACAAGGAATTTTATATGAATGAACTTGTATTTAAAACATTCGATTTGTGCAGCACCAAAACCAAAAGCATACCTCAACCATCATTACCAATCAAGGACATAGAGCCACAAGAAATGAACTCAACCATCAAATAACATCCTCCGAGAAAAGGACTAAAAAAAAAGGAAACCAACAAATAACGTTTTCCGCTGCTAATCAACAAACGGTGGAAACCTTCACCGCAGGACCATGTTTGAAAGTCAACCTCCAACCACTTCAAAGTAAACTTTATCAAGTCCTGCCACTTCGGCACAAAGAACCCACGAACAAAGCTCATGGTTGCGGAAGGAGCGCATTTTCTGGTAAGAGTAAACTGCAAAACGAATCCTCCCGGGTAACAAACACGAAGGAAGGATTGGCCCAGCTGTGCGCCCTTTACGTAAGGCATCAAACCACCAACCAACAACATTGCAAGCAAACGTTTTTTTCTACTGAATCCCTTTTCCTCGTTACTCCTCGGCACAAAGTCAACGTTACTTACTGTTGTCCTTTTTCCGAGTGCTTGCTTAAATTAGGGCTTAACAGTGTCTATTCGTGAATAAAAGTGATTAAATTGATGCGATATTTGTGTGTGTGCACAAGTGTGCTCGTATGCTTGTAAAATGTTTGTCTGTCGTGTACTCTCATGCACACGGTAATAATGTTATCGAAAATTTAATTGGATACGTACCTCATAGAACGATGGCGGTATATACGTTGATATGACCTCTGCCATTGGAAACGCAATTCCCATTACTACAAGCAATTTTCCGTAGAGTGCTGAGAAGGTTGTTGCTAATGCATCACCCCTAAAATGTTATAATAAAAAAAAGATATAAGGGAGGGATGAAAATTAACGAAAATTTATTTTAATGAGAAAATTTTCAAAGTGGAAGGTAAATGCATGCAAATGGGGGAGGTAATAAAGGTAATCAAAGTATGTTCGCACACACCCATACGATATGGAAGGAGTCATGCTTGATGGAATCTTTGACTTGCGTTTAAAATTTTGTTGCTGGATTTTGAGGAAAGGTGAAAGTGTAGATAGCACTAAATGGTGGGTGATAGAAGACACCTCATTCTAGTAGACTAAACTGGGAAATGGAAGTAATTGAGATGGAAAGTTTTGTCGTTCTATATTATCATGTTAACCACAAACTTCATTTCTTGGGGGTTCAGTTACGAAACCGAATACAATAAATGAACAAAATTTTGGATGTGAAATTTACTTTACTCTACATCTATGGTGAAGTTTTCGTCGGGTATTCGCTGTGATGTTGCATATTAATTATTGTGAAAACAGGAAATGCGGAAGGGTACGTAAGTTCCCACAGAAATTTAATTCGAATTCTCAACCCTTTATCTGGAATTACATAACATACATGTAGGAAATATGAGAAGGTATTCAAATATTTTACTCCTGGTAGACTCTTCACTCTGTACACTATATATGTTAATGAAGCTTTTGAAATATCCTCGTTTCCAGCCCCCAAAGACTAATAGAGCTTCTATGGATTCTTAATTATTATTGTCGTGAGATGTTTATAGATGAAAGTTATATTTGAATCCTTTGGTTACGGAAAATTACAAATTTTGTATCTCACGTACCATTCTCAAAATTGTAACACCTTCAAAATATCGTCCAATTGATCTCGATTGTTCAAATGTTTAACCAATTGTGGTTCATAGTTTCACTCTGTATAGTAATTTCTGTTTAGGCTCATTTGAACTGACGTGACACCATTGTGTAGTTTTATCCTGTCCTCAACTGCCGAATACATCAAACATATTTGACGAACACGAGCACATCGAATCAAAAACGTTTCCTTAAGGATGAAGGCTGGGCAGCTGATGCAATAAAATTTGCAGCAGGAGCATCTGGTTGGAAATGTCGTTATTAGTACCACTCCATCCAAAAAATAATTCTCATTGGTTTTGGGCCTTCCTCGTGTGTTCACCATCAGGGACGAGGTATATAAGGTGGCCATGGATACATACAAGCCGTCGACTTAGTGAAGCGGTGTATATAGTTGCTGGAGCCACATATATTCTCCAAACATAAATCAAATAATTTCGGATGCAATGAACGTGATTTGATCGTAGTCCTCACCTGATATACGAGGTGTGACAATTAAGTAATGAGACTGATTATATTGCTGCGATTGTGGTAACCCTGCGACCTTGAAATTCCCTTTCCCTTCTCTCGGCATCCTTCCCCTCTCCATTGATATATTTGCCATCGCTCTAGCTTGTTTAGTTCGCCTGCTCTATCGTGTTGAATAAACCTGTGTTCGTGGTGCTCGTCACGAAAATGGAAAAACGGGCGGGGGGCGTGCGGAGACAACCATTGTGAGCTTTGGTGTTTTGTTTCCGGGTCGTATTGAAAAAACTAGCTCTCATCGCCTGTAATAACTCGATCAAGCAGCGTGGGATCGTTTTCCACTTGTTCCAAACAGTCTTCTGCGACGGTCATTCGATGCTGTTTTTGATCCTCGGAAAGGTTGCATGGGACCATCTTCGCGCACAACTTTCTCATCCCTAAATCGTCGATTAAAATTTGTTTCGCCCAATTTGATGCAAAATTTTATCGCGACGCGTTGTTCTTCGTAATATCAATGTTGTTGAAGTTGTCCTCGAAAAAATATGGGTGAAATACCTTTCCTCCTTGGACGGCGCCCCAAACAATGTCTTTGAGGGGATGTATGTAGTGGCTTTTCGGTTTGGAAGGGTTTAGCTGCATTTCGGTTGAGAATGTCAATCTGTTTGCACCTTGAGTGTTTCAACAAAATGCACTTTAAAGAAGTTTGTTCATGGCCTACCATATGCCCATTTGCCGGTCCTATCGTCTGAATTATAGTTATGGGACTTCTTCGACATCTCTGACCACAGAAGCGATATTCTTGACTTATCAACTTTGCCAGGACCGCTCACATATACTCGTGCCGTACGTTATTTTGTCTTTTTATGAAGGTAGTGGTCAGAATTTTCCATTGGTCTACCATCAGGGAATGCGTGCGACCGCCTGTTAAAGACTGCCTGACCTGATAATGATATCAATAAGAGATATTGTTGGGGGTGCGCGTCCAAATGGCAGGGTCAGATTCTTAGTAGTCATAAAGTTCCACTTAGGCCTGGTTTTCACCTAGTAAACAGGAATAAATATCCAAAAGTACTTCCGCAATAGAGGTGTGCACGCCGCTGTTACAGATATGAATATATTGGTAATCGAATTTCTTCTTCAATCAGTGTCTGCTGATCGCATCTTTGTCTAACTGTCTCGTTTCGAAGCGATCGCGTAGTGAGACGCCAAGAATCTGCCTCAAGTATCGCATTTGGAAGACCTCGAGCTTCCGGACGTTCGGCTTGAGCAGTGCCACGTTTTCGATCCATAAAGAAGAATCGGACGGATCAACGTTCGGTAAATGCGTACTTTCGTTTTGTGGGAAATATTTGTTCGTTTCCATATGTACCACTTGAGCGAGGCGAATATTGCTGTTGCCTGGCCGATTCGGTTGTGAACGTCGGCCTATGATGCCACTTTGATCCGTCAATGATCCCAAATATTTAACATCGGAACCTGTTCGATTTGGGTTCCGTCGAGGTGAACATTGGCCCAAGAACCGTCCGTTGTGAGCACTTTGCTCTTCTCCTCATTGATTTTTAACCCGTATGACTGGGCGATGCGGTAGATGTTGTATAAGATGTCCGTTGCTTCGGCATCTGTATTGGCAAAGACGGCGCTTTTATCGGCGAATATCAAGTCTTTTAAGAAATTTTGTGGTACATCGAATGATTCACGCATAATCGCGTTGATCACAACGTTGAAGCGAAATGACGAAGCGAAGTCTGCCAGTTGGGCAACCGTTTGAATCGGGAGCTCTTCGGATAGCTCGCTTCGAATACGAACGCTGCTGGTTGGAACCATCGTACGACGCTTGGAGAAGGAGAAGTTAGATGATGGACTTAAAATAGATGAAAACGACAACACTTCGTTTGTCGCAACAAATTCTTTCTTCCATTAGCTGACGGAGAACGAATATTCGATCAATGCCTCGATGTGGTCTAAATCCCGCTTGTTCTTTCCGGCTCGTTTGCTCTCGGTGTTTCTGTAGTCTCGATTGTATGATTTTCATAAATGCTTTACCGACGATCGAAAGTAGGCTAATACCGCGATAATTCTTATATTCTAGACTGTCGATTTTTTTATCAAAATAGGATAGGACAAAGATTGCTTTCTTCCACGTCGACGAGACATGATCCGAATGCCATATGTTTTAAGGGTTTCAAGCTAGGATTTGATAGGATTTGAATAATAATAATTTTCAATAAATTTGCACTTTGATCTATTCAGCAAAGCTAAATTGTTATTCAGCTCGGTATTTCACATTATTGAACGAATTCTCAACATATTTTCGGGTTTAATGATATTCAGCGCCGCTGAATTACTATTTGGCATGTCTATGTTGTTATTCAATGCAGTCACTATGTAAAATGTTATATAAGAGCTTCGTAGCATATTAGGTGTACTATTCAGCTAAGCTGAATTCTCCATTTTCAACGAATTTTCAATAAATTTTAAGTTTTATTCCTATTGAGTGCCGCTGAATTATTATTTGGCCTGCTTATGTTGTTATTTAACGCCGTCAGATTGTTATTTATCTTGGGTTTACTATTCAGCTCAGCTGAATTCTCCATTCTTGGTGTTTGGTGATGTATTCCAATCATATTAGGATCTGTCCTTCCTCTATTACTAAATGTTGGTTGTTGTGTTGGTGTAATGATTTAATAGTACCACCCAATATTATTTATAACTTTGAATAGATATAAATGAATTCAGTCGCTTTTTCCGATTGTGTTGCGATTTGCTTGAGTAATTTTATGTTGTCCAGCATAGCACTGCTTTTAGCGTATTTTCTGTAGTTCTCGTGACAACAATCAAAGTTTTTCGGTGATGGTTTCGTGGTGATACTTGTAGGATGGCTATGACAGGTTATGGTCAGAGTAAATTTTCGCTCCTCTATATGTCTACTTAGTATAAAGGTAAATTTGAAATTAAAATCGCAAAAATTTGAGGTTAAAATCGCCAGTTGAGAGTACAATGCGATAGAGTAGCAGTTGCAAAAGTCATCTTCGGAGTCAGGGTGGGCCGTTGTTTCTCGTGCTTAAAACTCCTTTTGCCCAGCCATCTGATTTCATTTAGTGCTATTACCGCCAAATTGTAAGCCTTCGTTTCTTTCTCCTCGTGAGGAAGACGCAGGGTTTCTCTAAGGGGCTTTGTATTTTATTTTACTTGAAATTTCCTTTTAAAAATTTTTAAATTTGCGCAAAAGCATTTTTTCATTAACAAAATCGGAAACAGACGCTTAATGATCCTTGAACTTTCTTTCATTACCATAAGCCCTTCTGTAAGGAATTCAATTATTGTAGCTGCCTTTAAAAATGTAAATAACTTTAATTAAAAAAAAAATTGTATTTTAAATGAATTTTCCTCTCCACCATGAAAACTATCGACATTCCTCCTCCACTAAAGAAAAGCACTAGTGCCGTTCCACGCATTTGATTAAGAAAGAGCTTGGAAGCTGTTCAAAGTAAAACGGCATTCGTTCATGCGAGAACACACACAAATCCCGGCTTTTTTTCTCATTTACCCCTTTTTCAAGTGTCAACACCAGACATCACTTCGCCGGGGCGGAATCGTTACTTTAGAAGTGCAACCCGCCGAGATTTTAATGAGTCTCGTACGAGATACAGCCTCAAGCCGGGCTTTCCAGTGCAGCACACTGTACCCAAGTGCATCATCACGGATTCACGACCTTAAAACATCACGAAAGCCCCAAAGGACACAGTCTGAATTATTAATTAAGAACACATGACGGGAGTCCTGGATGGCTGGATGGGCTGGGTGGGTGGGTAGTTAGCTGTGGGGGTGGAGGTTGGTTTAGGCTTAGAGGAGCTTAAGGAAATAAAATTTAAAAAAATTAACAATGGTGCAACTTACGCTCGAATTTCCTTAGAAGGTGAATAGCGAGGATCTGGTAGCCTTGATGGTCGTCTAGCAATAGGCAGCATAGGATAGTTGTGATGATGATGATGACTGTGATACATGAGGGCAAGATGTCCTGTTTGGGCGCCCACATTCGCTGTGGCCAGATGCTGATGCGAGGAGCTAGCTGATGGGGGCCCGGTGGCTATCGTAACCAATTGATGATGGGTTGATGATGCTGAAAGTGGCATTTTGGGGTCATCTATTGTGACTCGATGTGCGGAATGCACTCTTGAAGACTTTGCTGGCGATGAATTGTGGCTAACTGTTTCCGATGATACTAGTATATTCCCTGATGATATCGGTGATGGCGGATGCTGGGGCTGATGTAGCTCTGTCACAGTGCTGCAAGTTGTTGATGACATTATGTTAGTGTTTTTATATTTATTTTTTAATACTAATTCACAACTATAAATAAAAAATGTAAACTATTTTAATAATAACAAAACTATCGGAAGCATTCTGGGCTACACGTAGCGCTCGGGGGCAATCAGAGCTCGGTACTAAAGCCAGACCTCAGAGCCCCAATCTCTCTGACAGAGCCTCACAATTGGCTAATCTAATTCCAAGTCGCTTGGTGAGATTCGTTCTTGCTCGTGTCACATGATTCTGTTTATTATCATATGTAGCAGCACCAAGCAATATTCTCCGGATTCTTCAATCCTCCGTAGTGTCACTCACTCAAGCGATGGACCCGATTTCACATTGCACAACGCTCCATCAAGCTCTCAGCTGTTTGGATATGCTGCTACTCCAGTTCAGAGCTCGAGCGAAGGTCAATTTCCTGATTGAAATCTTCCTCTAGAGCGGAGGTTTGCCTGGTCATATTCATACCTCATGACTCCATCAATTTATCATTCCCCACAAAATATGTACATATATATATGTGCTCATGTAGATGGGCATGATTACCATATATGTATATTTGTAGATATGGACCAGTGCATGCCTCGAGCAGACGATGCTGGAGCAGTGACAGCCTTTCTTATTTGCGATATGATTTTGTCTAATAAATTTGTTTGAATAAAATTATTATTAAAACAGCCTCACTATTTGCGGGGGTGGTGATAATTAAAAAATGCTTCCCCTTTTAAAATAAATGGTGACAGCTGAAATTGGCGGTGAAATTGGTTTGAACTTGACAATATCGTTTCGGAAGTGTGCAGTGAAATGTTTTAGATTTTTTATTATTTATTCAGTGATGCGCTTGCAGCATTTTTTAATTAGAATGTGTTTTTTTTTAGAAAACTGTCAGTGATAATACACCAGGACGGCAAAAGGAACAGAATTAAAGATAAGAGTTAATATACCAATCAAATTTTAAACCGAGGTATAACTAGACCACACTTGCTTGGAAGTAATATAGAATTCCTTTAGGGGTTGACAGCCTCTCCTCGTAAAACTTATGAAACCGAGAAATCAGCATTTAGCGCAAAGACCTCTTCAACGTTTATCACAAACAAACGTTGGTAAAGGAGTTCTAGAACGAAGATATGCTACCACACTCTACAGCAGCGATAATGACTCCTGAAGAAGCTTCGGTACACGTTTCTATGTGCCCAAGCTTCTAATAGACAGCTACATAAACTTCAGCTACTATTAGCCATCAGATCCCGACCTGTGGTCCGTAGGCGAAATAGATATTAAGCTGGGTACTCTCAATCAAGCCACCCTTTTGTGGGTCTAACGCTCATCTGGATCTCGTGTTAAAGGACTGATATATTGGTCAGATAGGGTTCGGGCACTGTTTTAATCGGTCCATAATTGGCTATTAGGGCACCAAATAGTTAGGTTGAAAGAGCCTTCGACTATCAGACTCTAGCACCATGAAAAGAAGTATGCACTGGTTGACTAGTTCGGCCATCTCGTAAACCGAGACCGGATGGGTCGTTGTATCCTGTCTACAGCGCCGGCCCTAGGATAGAGCGAATGGAGCGGTCGCTCTAGGCGCCAAGTGGTAAGGGGCGTCAAAATGAATGCGAAAAAAAAATTTCGAGCAAAAAATAACATTTTGATTTCGCCTTTTTTCAAAAAACCTTAGCACCTCTCAAAGTTCCAAACACTTCTTGGGCTTTCATATCTTCTAACAGGACGACCTGCAAAGGCCAGTTGGATATTTCTGAACACATAGAGTAGGGTGCCGAATGTGGCTCCAATGAAGGAACATTTTCGGCATACCTCTTCAAGGAGGGCAGACTGAGTCCACGAACCACGGTGGAGTGCGCTTAGATCACTCCTTCATTGGAAGAAGATCTCCTTAGAAGCCCACCTGCGTCCGCTTGTAGACGACGAATTCTGGATGGGCTGGGTATTCCCGTGTAGAAACTGCTGGGCTCTGCATCGCCCTCGAGGAAGAGAAGAATGCCATTTTACTTAATAAGAAGATAGTTAGATCCTCTGGATCTCCTCCAGACCACAATAATTCGGCGAAAAGGTGAAGGCATACGGTTTGAGAAAACTGAAAACCCTTCAGAAAAGAAGTCCGATCAAACGGCAGAAAGTGACAGAATGGACGTTCTTGCGATGTGTATATCCGGAGAATCTCCTGGCCACAGAAGGGCTAGTTGCCGTTCAAGGGAGTTTTCGGGAAGATATTGCCAAGTTGGGGTAGGGGTCAGAGCAGCCCAGATTCGTTGGGGCTGCTGCGCGCCCCTGTGATGGGCCGCCTTAAGTCCTGGAAGGAGCAAGCCCTGTCGCTAGACGAGGGAAAGCTGCCGCGAAGCTATGTTGTGGTCCGGTGCTTCCCTGCGGATACAGATTGTTGAAAACGTTAGAGATCCAAAAAACGGTCTTAAAGGTGTAGGAGTGGAGAGTTCTCTACGGACCAAAGGTCTATTGTCGAGCTGAGGCGGACGGGTGGCAAGTTTGGTCGGGCATAGCTTAGGATCAGGAAAATCCCATGTCCCAAAGTGCCCCAGTCAAACTTGCAATGTCCCCTCATCGAAGGAGAAACCCTGAGGTAACCAACTTAAGAAAGGCTGGAGTATCTGGCGAAACACCGTGGAAACAACTTTGGCAAGAAACACTTGCTCTAATGCCCTAACCGGAATCCGGTCCTGGACTCTCGCAACAAATGTATCGCTCACTGCAAAAGTGGTGCAGCTCCACACTAGAGGTTGACCTGCTTTGGAGTTACATTCCGTCACATCGCACGCTACAAAACCAAAGTGACTCTAGATACATATTGCACTTTTGGAGCCGCTAAATCCTCACAGCAATAGCAACAACATATGGCTAAATGTGACTCCAAAGCAAATCAACCTCCAATATCCTAAATGAAGGAAATGAAGACTGCTTGCTTGTCCAGATACCCTTGACTATCACGCCACGGCTGCCTCGGCAGGCCTCGAAAAAAGGTTTATTTAGGACAACCCGAAACACAATTGATGTGAAAGCGTCGACCAAAACGCCCAAAGACAGTCCCGCTCCACCCTGAACAAAGTCTGGGGCCGGCGCTGCCTTCTACGGCTTAGGACACTCTTTGATTTGGCAACTGTAAACTACCACTTATGAAGGATCGGAAGGGGGAAGAATTTGCGGTTCATGTTTTCCATCTCTGTCAAAAAAGCGGACGAGCAGGTCTTAGGGGAAAACCTTTAGGCAGACCAGACCGATGAACTTATTTAAGACGTACATCCACTGACATATAATAATGGACTGCTCATCAGCAATTATTCCCATACAAACCGATGGCACCAAAAAGGTATAGTCGCTCGCTCATCCATAAGCCCCCAAACTGACAGAAGCACTCAGAAATAAAATCAATTAGAAAAAAATAGACGGGTATAGTGATGTTTATATCTTTTGCTCTTTTCCCCATAAGCCCCCGGTGAGAATGTCAGTTGCTAAGACAGGCGTTGAGAACTTAAATCAGATACACATAAAATTTGCAAATTAATGAAAAAAAGGCATTTTAAAAGGTGAAAAAGTGAAAATAGTGTTTATTAATTTTTTTAAACAAAATATTTGTGTTGTTTTAATGTTTTAAGTACGTATTTAAAAAAATGTAAATTTCAAAAGTGATTCCGGTGTTTACATGGAGTGAAAAAAGGTTTGTAGCCTATGGAACAAATTGGTGCCATGAAAAATTTCTCATAAGCAGTCCATTCTATATGTCAGTGCGTACATCCTACTAATCTATAAAAGTGTTTTTTTTTTGCAAGGTTATCGTGTTTTAGGTGTTTTTTTTTTTTTTTATAAATATCGACCTACAAATATCGTCGGTCGTCCTGTAAATGAGACTATTCCAGGGGCTTTACAGCAGTTTTTTGTTCATATGCAATTAGACTTGCGAATCAATCCACTGCAGATTAACAAGAAGTCGCTCTAATTTCATTCGTCATTCAAATGTCTTACTACAGGAGAAGGGACGAGCGAATCAAATGATATTTTATTGCCGATTTATAGTGATGATCCGTTAATCTGTCGTTGCAAGAGCAATTGCAAAACGAAACAGTGCAGCTGTAAAAAACAGGGCTTGAAATGCAGTAATGTATGTATGTCTTGATTGCGACGCTGCACAGTAACAATAATTTAGAAACGGAAGAACCCATGACTTGAAAATAAAGATTCGAAGGACTCTTTACAGTCTTTCTTAGGCATACCCATTACACTTTCATGCAGGATCAATTAATTTCATCAGCAAAACCTATCGTCTAATGGGCTCCTTAGAACCGGGTCAAATATAGGGCGAAGAAGAAAACGAAGATAAATTTGATGTCGATGGAGAGAAGAGAGAGGAAAAAAAAGAGAAAAAATTTATTTTTTAATTGTTTTCTAAATTACTTTCCCAATTATAAACCGATCTCACAAAAAAAGGCAGCAATGTTAAAAAAAAGTGGATCGTTTATTACTCAAAAAGTAATGAACCGATCTAGTTGAAATTTGTACATTGCCGGGATACAAAACACCATCTATAAGAATTTTCAGCTCTTTATGTGCAATGGTTTTCGAGTTTTTTTTTTAGTTTTTTTACAAAGGGGCTTTCCCTAAGCCTCTAGTCTATCACATAAAAAAAAGTCATGGTGCAATGTATAGTAGCTTGATCTGAAGGAAAGATGAAATAGGATTGGTTAGGGGTCTGGAGGGTGCATGAGTAGATGTCGTTGAACCTTGCGTTTGAACTCTGAGATGTTATATGAGCTCGGAAACACCGACTGCGGAAGAGAGTTCCACAATCGAGTTGTTCTATTTATAAACGAACTGCTAAACCGTAATGTGCCTGGAGGGGAGGGCTGAAGGGTGAAGGGGTGAGCCAAGTTGGCTAGTCTTGTAACAGCATAATGGCGCGATCTAAATAGTGGGCGCCACTTATGCGAGGTGTTACCCCCTTAGCCACAAGCCCGGAAGAGCATGGCCAAGGAGCCAACACCATACATAAGAAATAAAAAAGAAATTCCGGAACTCCTACGCCGGCCACACGGAGTTGTCTAGCTCGCCGGAGGGGTCGTGGGGTGTGTGGCCGGGGCTTACCGTGGCTGGTTCACCACTTACCTGTGACTAGTTAAAATCTTAAATACCACCTACATCCTTCGCTCGTCGCCCGAGCCGCGTCAACCCTGAAAAGAAAGGATCCCCCCCTCAACCATTCCACCAAAGAAAGTTAATTACATGGCCATATTTTATTTATTACACACGAGACAAGTGGATTCTCACATACATATAATCAACAAAAAAAATTGTATAAAAAGGTGTATGTATACGTAGGTTGTGTGAAAAAAAAGAACAGGACTGAATCAATTGTCTGCACGGGTCATTATTAACAAAAAACCAAAACGACGCCCTGGGCCCAGTACGTTGTCTTTTACAACGATATCTGAAATTATATTGATATGTCTCTAAATCCCAAGTAAAAATGTCAAACGCAAAAAAAATTAACCTGTGGTAGGTAAGTGTGTAAATAAGGTATTGAAGTAATTGAATTAAAATTGTTCCGACAAAAAAACTGTAATGGTGCCAGATAAAAACAATAATTAACAGTGTTAAATACAAAGAAAGGTGTACATAAGTTGAATCTAATTAATAATTAATGTAATAATAAAAAATTTTAAAAATATGTTAATAATTTGAAACTGTCTGTTTTCTTTATTCTTCCAAGTTGCCGTAATTGTACTGCCTTAAGGCAAACGTCTTTAAACTAATACTCCGGGGGTCAAGGTATATTAAGCATTGAACGAAAACTATCATTTAAAACTTAAAACGTAGGGCTAGTAACGCCGGCTCTTCTTGACGGACTGCTGAACAGGAAAATACTTGAGTTTTAAGCTAATTTATTTTTCCCAATTGATAGGAATGTACTGCCTCTTGCTCCCCCCAGGGAAACCCTTTTTTTTTTTTCGTAATTGGTTCTTGATGGTACTGTGTTTCCAGCTACGCCTAAAGGACTACCAAAGGGTACTTACTTAATTGCCTTCTAACGACTCTCACTTTTAGTGCCACATGGCCGGGATGTTGGGGAAATGTCCCGTCGCCTCTGCAGGTAAGGACGAACGCCTCGTCTTACTTCTTCAGTATAACACCTATCGGTCCTTCGTCCCTCAGAAAAAACCGGTTCGGCTCACTCCAGCACACAAAAAAAAGACTGCTTTGCCACAACCACACGGTTGTATGTCCAGAAATAGTTGCTCCCTGTACCAGCGAGCTGACCTGGTCTATCCACAGATTGTTCGTTTCTCCACGAAACTGGCTTTTCTTTGGTCTTTTTTTTTGTTTTCTTGTGGGGAAATTATATATTTTTCCCGACGCGAAACCAAACATGCATCAAGATGATTTCCCAGCAACTTCCTCCGAACATAAATAATTTAAAAATACTCGAAACCAACTTTCTTTTCTGTTTTTTTCCAAAAGTTATCCTTTCCTCCCAACCGTTTTCAAAAAAAACTTTTTCAACCAATCCTCGAACAATACCGTTTTTTTTCTCCCGACTTTTTTTTTTTTTTTCCTTTTTGTCTGACTCCCCGTGATAATCTGTTTTTTTTTTCATTTTTTTCCCCCGCCTACCTTTTTGTTCCCAATCAGCTACTCGATTTTCTGCTCCACAGTAATTTTTAGTCAGGTAGATATTTAGGCAAAACTGACCGTTACAGTCTTGTGTTGCGGGAAAAAAAATTGCCGTGTAGGCAGAAGGTTTTTGATTTCAGTGGAGCAGTCGCTATGAAAATAGCGGTAAAACTTGCTGAGCGCTGCTACATTCCTACGGTGGTTTAAAGGATCAATGCCAAGGGTGATATCGCCAATGAGTTTGATGGCGCGGTTTTGCACCTTGTCTAGCCAAGCCAAGGTGGTTTTAGGGTCGCCCGCCCAGATATACGAGTTGTATTCAAGGCGTGGCCGAATGTAGGACTTGTAGATTGTAGCCAAGGCAGCTGGATGAAGGAGAAACTTGCATCTCTTAAGGAAGCCGAGGCATTGATACGCTTGTTTGGTGACTTGGAGTATGTGATTATTCCATCGCAAATCGTTGGATAGAGTCACGCCGATGATGTTAAGATATGGATCAGCTGTTATATTATCCTCGCCCACTGAAATGGAGGGAAGGTTGGTGCAGGTTTTAGTGGATAATAGACAGTACTTGGTTTTGGTTTCATTGCACTCGACACGATTCTTGCGGCCCCAATCAAGAATGAGTTGAATATCCGCGTTAAGAGAGTTGGACATGAGTTCGCGTTCAAGGAGACAAGGTCTGGTACTTGCTTGTCCCGTGTTGTCGGAGGGGTATGAGTAACGCAAAGTACCGTCATCGGCAAAACTATGAAGTGGATTGGAGGGGATTGAGAGCAGATTATTATTAATGAATATAAGAAAGAGAGTAGGTGAGGGAATCGCCCCTTGGGGAACGCCGGCCGAAATGGAATGAGGGTTGGATTCAACGCCATCCAATACTACCTTGATTGAACGGCCAGAAAGAAAGCTCTCAATCCAGTTCCTTAGAACTGAGTCAATACCAATAGCTTGGAGTTTCGACAGCAGAGCGGGATGGCATGCTCTGTCGAAGGCCTTGGAGATATCCAGAGCAACCAGACCAGACTCACCGAAGCCATGGATGCTTTGGTTGATGTGTTCAGTCAGGCACACAAGAAGGTCGCCAGTAGACCTTTTTGGTCTAAAGCCGTACTGCCTGTTGTGAATAATTTGGTTAGATTCTAGATATTTCATCAACCTTCTATTGATTATTGTCTCCATAACTTTGGAGAGAACAGAAGTTACTGCTATTGGGCGGTAGTTTAAAGGGTCGCTGGTTTCACCTTTTTGGGAATGGGATGAACATGAGCTAGTTTCCAAGAGTTGGGATTAGGAGTTAACAAATAGGGAAAATACCCTGAATTGAAAATTTTGGAAGCTATTTGTAAGATCACACTTGCACCTAGGGACACTTCTAACAGGGCTTATTTTTTAGATAATTTCATAACGAAGAGCTTTTCCAAACACATATTGTTTTACTAAAAATTAGCAGAAACGGAGATATTGAAAGAAATATAAAAAAAGTAGCCTAGTCTTTAATAATAGAGTGATGAGAAATTACCTTTCGCCAAAGTTTAACGACTCTATCCAACAAAGTTAGAATTTGACCATATGAACCAATTGGGGATTTGTCGGCCTTCATCTTCGGGACTAACATGATTCGAGTCCATGCGGCGAATATCGTTGCCTTAATGATATCACTATGCCGGTTAGTTATCCGATCTTGCACATACAGAATTTCTCTATAAAGCGGATGCACAATTTTTTCGAAGGTGCAGAAATTCAAGAATTTCATTACAAATCAATTGCCTCAGAAAACGTGCATAGAACTTTCACTAATTACGCTATTTGGCCTTATATCTGTTTACCTCTATGCCATTTGGCTTATGGAATGCGGTCCGGACGTTTCAAGGGTTCATAAACGAAGTAACTAGAAACCTCAACTTTGTATAAGTCAATAGACGATATACTTACCGCCAGTAGAATCGAGGATGCGCATACCGTTCACCCCGAAGAGATCGATAACTGCGGTTTAACCATTAAGCTAAAGAAATGAGTTTTTTGGTGTAAAAGAGATCATGTTTCAAAGACACCGACCGCATCACAAAGGATGAAATACTTCCATCCCACGATCAGGTTCAGATTATCGTTGATCTCGCACCTCCAACTTCTCTCAAGTCCTTCATGCGGAAACATTGAAAAGTATAATATGTTTGCCCTGTTTATGTTTTCTTTGATGTCATTGTAGTACAAAGTAGCAAAATATTGCGACAATTTGTATTATGTTAAAAAATCCATTTTCAGAATCTGGCGGTGCTTAGTTGATTAAGGCGATGACAAATAGAAGCAGAAGGAGGTTCGGAATTTCGTCTAAGTTTGAAAATTCGAGAGTATAAAATCTCAATGAATTTCACTCATCAGTTGATCAACAAGTTCTGACTTTTTCAAGCCTTTCAAATTTGATAGACAAATAGTATAGGGACGGTATTGTAATCGGTCCGAAATTCGAAATTGAAATTTTCAACGTATTTTCATTTTTGAAGGTCCCAAGAGCATTTCAAGCAAAAATTTGTGTGTGTGTACGTATGTGGCCATTTTATCCTGCACGATATCGCGCGAACCAAAAAGAATAACGACTTCGTTGAGGTGTCGTTCGAAGCATATTAACGGAAATATGATCGGAAAAGATTTTTATAAAATTGGTCGAGCCGTTTTTTTATACATAAGCGACATGACATAACATAGATTTTTGTACCTGCACGATAACGCCCGAACCACAAAAGATATTGACTTACTTGAGGTGCCGTTCGAAGCGTATTAACGACAATATAATTTGAGAAGATTTTTATAATATTCGGTCGAGCCGTTTTTTGGTTTAAATGACATAAGTGATTTTTGTACCTGCTCGATATCGAGTGAACCATAAAAGATATCGACTTAGTTGAGGTGCCGTTCGAAGAGTATTAACCAAAATATGATTTGAAAAGATTTTCATAAAATTCGGCCGAGCCATTTTTTTTTGTGTATACGTCGTTCGTGAGTTTTGTACCCGCACAATGCTGCGCAAACCAAAAACTATATATCGACTTCTTTGAGGTGCCGAGAGAAGAATATTAACGAAAAAATGCTCTGAAAAAATATTCGGTCCGGCGTTTTTTTTTTTTGAGTAAATGAAAAAAGTCTGCTAAGTGTCAGAAAGACCTTAAATAGATAAGTTTTACTAATATCTAATAAACTCGATGGAATGAGAGCCGTTCTAAACGCAGTGACCTTTTTTGGGTTCTGCACATAGAAAGCCTCCCGGGACTTTCAGTAGATAACGCAAAATTTGTTCTTTTTGGTCAAATCTGACAAGTACTTTACATTGATTAGTTTTGCTCCGGAAAGCTTTGGAATTTCCAAATGAAGTCATTCGCTTCCCAGTTTATCAACGGCAACACGCTCAATACGAATTCGAACACCCGCTTTAGTGTACCGAACGAAATACGAAGGAATTGTTTGTTTACTAACATTCAGGAAAAACAAATTCTCTAGAAAAATCTTGTGGATTTACCACTATTATAGTTATTTGAACTAGCTTCTATAGCTCTTAGGATTTCTTTGTCAGCAGTTCTGATACTAGTCCCACTAGTCCTAAACGTATAACTATTTTGTAAAAAGTCAGTTTATTTCATCTTCGTTCATCATATTGGGAAGTTAATCATGTGGATCGATGGGGTCAAACCCACATCCCTACTAGTTTTAATTTTGCAATGATCACTCAAAAATGGTTGCTTCTTTTCTCACACATGTAAAAGCGGTGTCTGGTTAGCCAATGATGTATTCTCGTGCAATTTTATCGTCAACTCTGCATAAATTTAAGCCAATTGTGATTTTTTCTCCATTGTGAAAAGCTTGAGTGCTTCAGCATTCGCTAGTTCTCTGTGAATACACTAGCACCATAATCTTGAATTTTCACCCATATTTTTTGTGGTTTTCTATGAAGAACTGCATCAGGGGTAAGCCCACTTAAAACGCAAATTCCTGCACTTTAGAAACATCTACTCCAAGTGCATTCTGGTCGTACTTTAACATAATCCCACTTTTATGGCGATTTACCCACTTAGACATTATGTCGGGTATTTTGAATCCTCAAACCACTTAAACTAAACTCGGTAGCATTTAACCAAACAGGTAATAAGCTTATAAACAAAACACCAAGTCACAATATTAGCACCGCTATTATGTAATTTGACCCACCCACTCTGCACCTGTGCCTTCCCGCCCATCTCAAAGTTACCAAGATGCTCAATATTGCAGTAATGACCCCCTTTCGGGGAAGCATGACAAACTCCGCATAGTTTATAAGTGATTATTAACGCTCTCAATCACAAACAGCCCAACATGACATGTGTGCTTAAACCACAGATTGCACAGGATTAGAGCAATTTGCGGGAAACGCTCGGTAGTTAGGCGGCGGAGGGATGGAAAACCAAATCACCCATGTTTGGATAATCCCCCCCCCCCCCCGAAAGGGTAATATTACCGTGGTCATCATCACTGAAGTCGACCGACGAGATGTATGTTTACAGCAAACCACTTTAATGCTGAGCCCGTTTTACTGTTCAAATAAGCGGTTAATTACAGGTGTGAACATTTTATCTGGCAATTCCACAGAAAATTCATCCCTTGAAGCTGAAGCCTTGTAGCTATTTTTGGGTTGTCGATATGTGGATTTCCTTATAGGACCCAGCTATGTACTTCAAGGGCAACCTTTCGGCATAGCATCGCATGTGTTATTGACAGTTTCCTTCAATAAATTTCGGTCAGAAGAAATATCATATATCATGACTTTCTGACTTCAAAGAATGTCAACTGCAGATTCTGATTAATTTTTTTGTGGGGAGAACAGAAACCCCGAAAAAATTAATTAATTGTGATGATTACGTTGTGTCATACAAGATGTTCCTGAATTACGGCGTTTGAAGAAATTATTACAATCTTTTGTGGGATGGAATTGAATGATTAGTTGGTTTAATTGGAAAAGTAAAGATTAGATTGCAGGTTGTTATGGGAAATCTTAGATAATATTTCTAAGTCCTACGTAAAGGCCGTAGCATTAAAGTTTCCCCGACATTATTGATAAGAAATTGTCTCAGCTTTCCAATTTCAGAAAAACAAAAAATTCATTAACTACGTACCTACTTTTTTGGAGAAAAATGTGGCTGAAGTTGAAATTTTGACGACTCAACTCTGGAAGTTTGTGTGTTGGAACCTTGACTTTTACAGTTTTATGTAGGTGGGAGTATGCTTAGATTGCTACCTTATTCATGAAAATGTCTCATAGGATTACAATAATACAGGGTGATAAAATACCAAACAAAATTTCAAAACGCCCTAGAGGCTAAACCATTACGAGTGGGACAAGCAGAAAGACGAAAATTAATATTGTTGACTGAACTCGAACCACAGATCTCTACGATGGTAGTTCGACGCTAGAAAGACACACCTTACCAAAATTTCTTATTGGAAGACACTGAATCCGCCCAATGGAAGCTGGAATTTTTTGGTTTATTGCATAACTCAGAGGTTGTTATTTAGTGCCTTGTATTTTCGTCGCAGTCTACAAGCAAGTTGTGTCTTATAGCTTGGGATAGTTCTTCAAGCTTTGTTTGTCGGGGCAGGTTCATCATGAGGCAAGTGCACCGAACTGATGTATAGGTTTTTGCCTCCGTTTATTTCCACCTTAACCGTAGCAATAGTAGAAATTAGGGCAAATATGTGCATTAATATGTTTCCTTCCCAGAGTACACTTTCTTGGCTTACCATTAATGCCGTCGACGAGCTAGATTTACCTCTGACACTGGAGATGTTGACGCAGAGTACTTGAACTAAGGCCTTTCTCTCTAATGGGCCGTCCACACTATGCGGACTTGAATCCCACGCGCTTTTCGCTATACGGCCTCAGCCAAAAGCGCGCATGAGCTTTAAAACGTGAGCAAATTGAGAAAACAAATCAATTTTCATATGAAAGGCCGTACGCGTTTCTGAAAAGCCCGTATTGTGTGGACGTAAAATGTACCTTTTTAAGCACAGCCTTTTGTCCGTGCCGTTTGGTCGTGCTGCCTTTGCCATTAAAAATATCACAAAAAAGCCATTAAACTCTATATGAAAAAAAGAGGCAAAAGCGCGTATGACCTAAGACCGCGTAGTGTGGACGCACCATAAGGCCAATGTCTGCCTTTCTTAGGAAGACTTCAGGCACCTTTTACCCGCAACACAAAACTACCCAGCTCGGCTCACCCCCCCCCCCCCCCCCACCCCGCACATTATGTTTAAGGGTGGGGAATGAGAAACCTCCCCCAAGATTTGTATGATATACAGGGTGCGGAGAACGGTCCGATATTTCCTGAACGATAGGTTTTCGCAAAAAAAGTTATGAGCAAAAGTTGCTCAGCTTGGAGGGTGGAATCGTTTGCACACAAAACTCAACCCCACCCATTCACTCCCTCGCAGGGGGTGGAGGTAAGTCTGAATTTTCAAATGGCAACCCCTATTTTTTCTCACGGATTGTGATTCTCTGAAGAAAAATATGAAACCGCCAAAAATCTAAATTATCCGTAAAAATCCATTATTTTGGGGTACAGGGAAGCTTCGGACATTATCCATTTGTAGTTTTAACAAAAAAAAAAAATTTGAAAAATGTTTCCATTGTAACAGTTAGTTTGAAATGTCAACTGTTCTGTATCTGAACACTAATTTTAGAAACCTCTAGCTACAATAGCTTTGTGAGGTATTTGATTAACAGACTTCCTACGGCTAGAGTTAAGCAGGACTTACGCAAGGCAGTACGTTTGCCCCTACACAACGGTAAATTTTACTAAGGCCTCAAATGTCCCACTTCAAAAATAATGTCCTAGTTCTCTTGGTATGGGCGTGAAAACCCAAAGGACATAAGAAATCACTCATTTTAACCCTTTCAATCCATTTGTTCCATTGATGTAACAATTTTCGCATAATTTGGTACCACTTTAAATCTTCATCTTCCCGGTAAGTCCAGCCCCTTCCTTTGGCTACAGACATGTCGCTTGCTTCATCCACTTGATCGTCTTTATCCACCTGGGAATATTTTGATCTTGGCGTATCGGATGCCAAATCCTAGCTTAAACTCCAACTTTTCGAGGGGCACCAGGCTTTCCTCAATGATTAAAAGAATGAAGGACGAACTGCCTTCCAGCAGTTCCGTGGAATCCTCCTCCTACCTAATAACCAACCAGGTGGATGTCGGGACCTCGGCGTTTTGGAGCTTGAGACACTTTAGGAACTTTTCGTCCTTGATTTCCATCCTGGGTAACCAGATGCGTGCTCCAGGTTTTCTAGAAGTTTTCCTAGCTCAGATTAGGCCGATCTTGGCTACTTCCAGGTATTGCTTGATCATAGCAACACTGCTGATAAGAAAATCAAAGCAGATTTGAGCAGATCACATTTGATTACCCTGATTATACCTCGGAGGAATCGGAGCAGAGGCCTTCAATGTTTTCTAGCAGGTAGTCCATCACCACAACCGATAGCTTGACTTTAAGTAGCACTCATCTCAAATTCTTCACTGTCATGTTTAATACTAGCTTCCGTCCGAGCGATCTTTGCTCTTTGAGGGAATATCCCGGACTCATCTGAGAACCTGTTTCTTTTTTTGGGGGCTGATCAAAGAGTCCCACAGCCTAGGACTATGTTAGGGGTAGGAGTCAAAATTATGTTTTAACATGCATCATTCTGGTCCTCCAGGGATTGATTGCCCATATTGTTAATGAAGTCCGTGCAAATTTCTGAAACCATACGTATTAATCACATGAACTATGATTCGTCACGATCCGGTTGGTGATTGGATTACGATGAATGTTAAAATGTTAATTGGTTAAACTTTCTATTATAACGCAACACCAGGAAACGGCCGACAGCTTTCCAATCTCTGGCTTCCTTTGAAACACTACACCATCAGCGATTGTACCGTTTGAACAGATCTGGTGATAGTTTCGCAGATTACAAGAGAATATAATACATATAACATTGCCTTTTGAATGGATTCTTTTTACAAAGCGCCTATACGTAGTAATTGTTGGTGTGCCTGGGCTCAACTGCCATTTTCGGCACACAAAAAAAATCGGTTTAAAGCTAAGACTGAGAGTGCTTTCAGTAATGCATACTTGCATGCGCAAAATGCACAAGTTGGACCCGCATCCACTTGCGGAAAAATCATTTGCGCATGCATGCAAGTATGCATTAGTGAACTTCTTTCGCCATAGTTAAATATGGCGCTGATTAATTGACATTTTTGATGTTCTCTTAATATATTTACTGCACGCTATCAATATTCTCCTCATCCATTTTATGTTGTCAACCACAATACTTTGACATTTAACATCGAAATGCCTTCTCTTCTGCTTTGAAAACTGTTCGCAGGGCTGTGAAAAAGCTTGCAAGGCTTGCGCACATTTGCTTCGCATGTTTGCATTTATGAACTCTGTGCAATCGCATGTTTGCTTTAATATAAATCAATGCAAAAGCATATATGCGCAAATTGCATTACTGAAAGCACCCTAACTCGTGAGACGATACGAATGAGTGAAACTATACTGGGTAACAATTTTCTCTAGTTGACTAGACTATAATGTTTCGAAAATTTCGAGCTAATGATTTTTTCAAAAATATGTTTTCTGTTAGGCTGTTTTACAAATGCTTTTAGTGCCACCAAAATTTAGTTGACGAATTTATTTCAACATATGACAATAATAACTGCAGTGAACCATCTTCTGTAATATCTACCCAAAACATGGTTTCAGTTTCAACCCTCGGCATAGTATTTATTTCCTGAAAACGTACACATTGTCATTACTACATTTTATTCACGAAATTACATTTATCGAACGTTCAGGAACGTGTTTGCAATAAATATAAGTACTTCTACATACTATCCACATTATTTTCCCGATTATTACACTTAATAGCAACATTTCGATAATAATCTACTCTCGGGAAAAACCTATATACATATGTCTCATAAACTCTGAACCCTCTTTGAATTATAAACATGATACTGCAGATAAAAATCAGCCAATAATGGGTGGCACTTAAGTTCATCAATCAACTACAGAACTACTACTATTATAAAGCCAGCCTGACATTTTTATAATAATATGAAAAGAATTTCCATTTTTCGGCCATAAACGCACACCCACCCAAGAATAAATTTATGGGACATCAGTAAAATGCACCATAGTCCTTCAACAATAAATTCTTCATTCTGTCACTCTTCCAAGCCATTAAGCAGCCTCCTAGTCTTTTCATTACCTGGAACGCTATGGTCCTTAACGAATGTTGCTAGTGCCAAAGGATATAAGACGATGTGGTGAACGGTTAAATGACAGCATAAATTTTGGCAATGTACCAGTTTTTCGCTTAACCCGGACGTGTAATTAAAACTGTTCCAGAAAACTGCTCCTCGGTCGACCCTATATAGGGCCATATAAGAGTGGGATGTGGGATCTTGAGGGTGTGCCATATAGCTGGAGATGTAGAGTATGCTGCCGCTGCATTGGGGAAGTTTATCCCAAAAATCCCCCTTCTAGATATATTGCTTATGTAACCATAAATGCAAGGAGGAATGATATTGTATATCTCCAGCAGCAGCAGCGAGATAATGGCTAGTCCACCAGGAATGGTGAAAAAAGCCAGATTAATTGCCACAATTAAGACTTTATTTGCGCTCAAATCCAACATGCAACTTTAATTATTGAGTGGAAAAGCAAACGAATTTTCCATTAAATCTAATTAAGTGTGGCAATTTAGCATTTTGACGCTGCTGAAATTAATGTGTAGGGCGGTTCCTAGGTGCAGTATGGCGTAATTTTTTCTGGTGGACGTAGCTTTGCAGAAGGAGACGATTAGTTTTAAGAAAAATAGAAGCAGATTTGATGGGGGTGTATGCTGATACTCTCAGATATTTAATTTACAACGAAATATAACAGCGTTATAAAATTAAGGATAAATAAGAACACGCAGACATTAATTTTCTGAACAATAAACAACATCGTGCATCGTGTAATACTCAAATCATACACAAACAAATTTTATGGGAGTCCAAAATGAATGGGCATGTAATTAAGGTCATTGGGCTGACCAACACCAAAAAACCGGTTTTTTATGATACTCTCGGCGTACATGGGTATTTATTTTACCGAGAGTAACTTTATTATCCCTACACGGAATATCTATGTGTTCACAACCCGAACGCGAATAACAAAGAGATATGTCAATATCAGACCCAAAGAAGAAGAAGATAAGAAGAAACATTTGTGCATGTGTTAGTTTTCACGCCAAAAATTTCTGTTGAAAAAGTTGCAACAACTTTCTCTCTTCCTTTTGCATCTCTGTCCTGGAAACCGGTTTTTTAGTCTTGACGTTATGATCCGTGTATGCCACCCCATTCAGTTTGACATTTTCGTTTGGGCTATGAATGTTTCTGCACTTGAATTAACAACATGCTACGCTAAACTGTAATTTTCGACTGTGTGTACATGTACATATGTAGTGAGTCATGAAGTCTACTGCAGTTTACGGCCTGTCAGGCGAATGCCTCAAGTCATCATCCCTCATTCGGACTGAGGAAAGTAGGGCCTTCACCAGGCGGTTTTTGAAGACCTAGCTTAAAAGGTCACGGCCTACCTTTATTTAAAGGGGGTATTTAAGGGGCTTACATATAAGGGCGGCTGCTCTGAACAATTCCTCATTCGGAACGCTGATCGGTGGAGCGCTCAGATATGTTTTATTTTCAATGAGACACGACATGATCTACATGGCCACGAGACACGACACAATTCGCATTGCTTGATGCGAATGCGAGTGTCGGTGCGAATGTTTCAAATGATGCAAATCATTCTCATGGGCGAAAGCGAACATTCCTAGCATCCCAGTCGCGAAATCGTAACTGCACAGTGTGCAGCTACCTAGGTATAGCTAAAGCAAGGCATTAACACAGGAAGTGAACATTGCACCAAGGTAGAGTTTCACTGTCACATGCGAGACAAGATAACACGCGAGACAACAGCTTCGACCCCATGGCGAGAGTAGCGCGACAGTAAAAAATTCCCAGTCCCGCCGAGACAACACTATCGAATGCGAGACTGTCGCGCTCTCGCTCGATCTCGCGGGATTTTCCAGTAGGTTATTTTTTTCCCGGATCGTTGCGTGATATCCCGATTATATAGAAAGTAGAGTTTTATATTTTCGTCTGTAATATTTTTATGACCTGGACAACCCCAGTCTTCCAGAGTTTAAAGATGCCAGTAAATCCCCAACGCTCCGGCGAGAGCGCGAGTGCACCATTCTCAACATTCCATTGTCTCATCGAGAGAAGCGTCCCTAATCTAGTCACACTACTCTCGCGGAGACAATGGGTGATGTGAATAAAAACTAAGTGAACACTCTGAGTGGATTCTCTTGAGAAGGGTATGTCGTCCAGAGTGAACACTAATTAGGTGGGAATAAAAATGCTCTTAAATGTTAATTTTATGTTAATTTTTTTTTGCATTTAATTTAAATTTCCTAAATTTTTTAATAATATTTCAACAATTTTTAAATCTTTTTTCATATTCAACTTTAAATTTACACCCTTAAAGGCACAAACAGATTGTCGCAGAGGTCGTGGCGGCGGCCGCCTGTGAAGGAATTTCCTATACATTTAAATTCTCCGCAGGGCAAAAACGGAGGGCGGGGGAGGTCGAGAGTGCAACACTGACTCTCGCGAGAGTAACGCGATACTATCGCGACACAACACTATAACATCACTGTTGCATTGAGGTGCGAGACAAGACAACAGTGGTCTCACTCTCTCGCAGCGAGATCGAGATCGCGGCCGACTGTTGTCTTGTCTCGCTCTCGTGAAACTCTACACCAATGCGTGTACGATATGACGGAACTGCGCCTCGACGGTATAAATAAAAGCAGAAACGAAAGTGGTCTGGCAGATAACAGCTTGGATGAAGAGCAAACGACCTTATTCTTGATACGTACGAAAAAAGAGTTGTAATGAACAGCAAAGGAAGAAAGATCGCCGTCATAAAAAATTGAGTAATAGACAGGGCATCTACTTACAAAAAGCTCAAGTGTTTTGGAGTGATACAAACTCAGAGGGCACATTAGATAAATCGTCTAGTATAATCGCAGCACTCGTGAGAATGCATCCCAAAATGTCGGTCCAGAATAAGTTATCAAAGCTCCTGTTGGTTGGCAACTGGTTACCGGAGTAAAAAAAATTTAGTTGGTTTATTTTTTTAAAAGCATATACACGCCCGCAACTACCACCCATAGCCATACGGGTACCCAAGCTGCCATGATACGCATAAAAAGCTAAAAATGGGCCCGCCAGAGTATGCAGCGCTCTATTACAGAAATGAATGTATTCGTAATGAACCATTCCAAACGCAAGTGTCGTTTTACCAAGCGACCCCCAACTAAGTACTTACCATGTCCAGTGCTGCTTGACCTACGCAATCGAACGAGAACCTGTCTACTGAGTATGGTAATGGCACCCTTTATGGTCACCAAAACAATTGCCCGTTTTCTTCGTCCTATATAATTTTTAATGCTATAGTTTTACTTCCTTCAATCTATAAAAGTGTGAGCGTACATTGCTTCGTTTGGACTGCATTTCGAAAAGTAGAGTTTTTACTGAGGCGTACCGTGTCTGTTTCATACTAAGAGTGGGCGAGTGTTATTTCTACACAATTATATCGTGCCTGGTTCAGGTCCCATGGATGCATGTTGCAGGCTTAGAACGGGCGAATCTCACTCCGATAACAAAGGTGCGCAGAGCCAGGAAGCTTACTGTCAAACCATAGCAGAACAACAAAGAGAGGGCAAAAGTCTACTAAAGGTCGATGGATGCAAAGCCTTATACCAAATGGACTGAGACTGATATAGACCTCACAAAGAGCGCCAGTCCAAGCTCCGTAAAGAAATTGAAAGACCGAAAGGCAGAAAGTACCAGGATATGTTTTTAGTGGATTAGAGTCCCAAATAACTGTTAAGAAGTAACCTAATGGTATCATTGAACGTTCCACATTCCAAATCCGAAATAAAACTATCATACATCTTGTTTACAACAACCCAATGTCACTCTATCCATGCCCTAAAGTGGCTATTTCCACCGAAATGAGCCATCCATTCCGAAAATATAATGCTTTGACTGACATTTTTATTATCTTACGAAATTGTTTCATATTCCTAAGATATCCGCCGTATTCCTCAATGTTTCCTAGCAACTCTTTCTCTCGTTCATGTCAATGGTTAACATGACAAGGGAGCTAAATTACCACTTCCACAAATATATCTACTACAATTGAAGCGAGATGCGTGTTTGTGAAAGGATACCCTTATCAAGGCGATTTGCGACAAGTGCCAGAGAGAGAGAGTCCCTCACTTTTTTCCTTTGTGACATTGTGTATCGATCCACTCCTAATTGAAAGACGGAACTAGGATCCGTACAATGAGAATTGTGAAGGCTCACTCATTGTCTTAAGGACAAGTACTCAAACCTTCCAATTTATTAGGGTTGAAAATGTCTGGGCAAAAAATCATGATAGGAGAAATGATACTTTCGCCAGCGCCCTTACGAGGCACCGAAGGGTTCTTCAGTCGTTCATTTGTGACGGAATTGTGATGCAAAACAATTTGATTAAGACTTTTGTGTCTGGGTGATTAGGTAATTTTATTTGTTTTTGTTTTTGATTAAATTAGCCCAACATGCAAGAAACAATATTCTTATCAACACGCTCCAGATCAAATATGCGCTCGTGGATGTCCCGTCAGAGATTGTCTTAAATTTGATTTAAAGGTGGTATAAATAAAGTAGATCAGCCAGCTGGTTAGTAAAATGCGTCTTGGCGCAATTTCTTCCAATTACGAATCCATGGAGCGCTCCTACCAAAGGGGAGAGTCGAGCTACGTGAGTTACTTTAAAACAATTTGCCAAAGTTACTCGAAATTCAATCAGGCAGGAGGTGCCTACTACGGGGCCAATTTGCATGCCGCATCGCCCGTGTGTGTTAAACAAAATTGGCAAATTGTAAATTTCATGCTTCGTCACTATATAGTACGTTCGCCAAGGCTTCCTGGTGGCACAGCTTCCAACAGGGTTGATTATAGCTTTATAGGCATGCATCAAGACTCAGAGTGCTGAAATTTACGAGCAGCACGTACTGTACATACATCCATATATACACACGGAGGCCCTATAGGAGCAGCTAGCTATATTTAGTCGGTTAGGTAGGTGCTCCATGCTGCAGGGGATAAAGTGAGACTTGACCACCAGCTATGCGGACAATTTTGTTGGCCATTGTGCAATCCACTTCACAACTAGCGATCTTCCGGCCCAGCTTGATGCGGGGGCTGATAACCATTTCTCGCCGATTTACGAGCACGAAATGATAACAATTGATTTTTTTGAATTGTGTTTTAATATTGCACTTATCATGCCCATGCACAATGCACTACACGTTTTTTAAATGCTAGAAGTGGTCTGACTGATTGAAGGAGGATGATATGATAATTGGCACCGGAAGGGTTGCTTATGTACTTTGTATGGAGTTCACCAGAAATCGTTTGATGTGTTTTTGTGTTAAATCGAGGTCTGAAGAGGGTGTTAAAACTTTTTTATTTAAAGGGTTAAGTCATACTGCTAGATGACTTTCCTAGAATTGTAAAATTAGGGGTCGATTTTTAAACTATTTCAAAAAAATTGGTTTGGTGAGAAGGAATAAATCTAGGGTTTTATAGCATTTTTATATATTCGTTTTATTTATTTTCAGGCATTTTGGTATTGCCATTATTTAAGATAACTTCTTTGTTTTATTGTGTTGAATAATAAGTATCTGCAAAGATCTTCAAGGTATCCAATTGGTATGGTAGATTTTTGGTTAAAATCTCTTTCGTTTGCCATTATTATCATAAAACCCAATCAACCGCCTCCTGCAAGACATCAGAAATCAGACGGTGCCGTCCGATTTCTAATGGCTAAACTCACAAACCCATTTTAATGATGTTTACCACTTAATGCGAGGGTTTTTCTGTGAAATGAGGTAAAATAAAAGCAGTTTTTTTTATTCCTAATATTGATATATCGCTTTCCATTCTCCAAAAAAATTGAAAAAAAAAATCAAATAAAATAAATGAAAATTGTTAAATATAGAAATTGATGTATAAATATAAAGTAAAAATTGCTTACTTTACGGTCAAAAACAATAAATAAAAAATATTTGCAAAATAATACACTTAAAATATGCAACTGAAAAACACTGCATAAAACCACGTCTGATCGTGTTAGTTTATGTTTGTTTTGTTATTCGCAGGCGGGCGCATGCCACTGGTGCACGCATTAAATTCGAACGAGCTTACAATAAATATACACTAAGCTCTATGAAATACAAAAGGGCGAGAAGGTATCGCTCCAGATAAAAATTTAACATAATATTTATAAGTGGCGAGAGGTACTCGGGATAGCGCAAATCAGAACACATTTGATGCGCGAGAGGGTCTCGTTCGAGATGCTTAAGTGGTTAAGTTCAGACCAGTGCAAGCCATTGGGCCTCAAAAGGGTTTCTCGAAGGATTAGTTACCAAAGCCGGAACAGAGGGGTACACGGAACACCAACCTTACCTCTTTGATTTCTTTATGAAAAGCTGGCTTCGTCGAAGTTCGCTACCGAATTCACTGGCTACAGCAGTGATTCTCAAAGTGGGTTCCGCGGAACCTTACGGTTCCACGAAAAAATTTTAGGGTTCCGTGTCACCAACGCCGAAGCGCAAATACATTCGCAGACTCAGTGGCGCTGCGTCGGCCGTTTAACGCGTTCTTGCTAAACAAAAAGTGCGAGTGGCCCCTATTCCTTGAAATTTGGTCTGCGTCACGTCGCGCAACATTTTCGCCGCCATTCCATATTCCCATGTCGAGGAGGTTGTGAAGACAATGGTAATCCGCCCTCTTGAGATGGCAGCCATGGGCCAAACGATGTATTGAGTATACTATATTGCTTATGGTGTTCTACTTATCATACTCTTTCATTTGATACCCAAGTCGAAGGGGTTGTGAAGAATATTTCATTCCGCCCTCCTGAGACTGCCGCCATGGATCTAAAGGTATATTGAGTATACCATATTGCATTGTCATCGGAGCTAAAGCTGTATGCAAAATTTCAGCATGATAGGATATCCGGAAGTATTTGAAAAATCGATTGCAAAATTTGTTCCGTGAAGAAAACAAAAATTCGTCCTCTTGAGACGGCCGCCATGGATCTAACGGTAAAATGAGTATACCATATTGCATTGTCGCAGCTGAAGTTGTGTGCAAAATTTCAGGGTGATCGGGTAACCGGAAGTTTTCAAAAAATCGATTGCAAGATTTTTACCGGACAAACAGACAGACAAGAAAGCGAGCTAATAAAAACGTTTTAAAATGTATTAAAGGATAAATATATACATATATCATATATCATGCTATTTTTTCATCGTTGAGTTCCACCAAATTTTATACATTGTAGAAAGGCTCCGTACGAAATAAAGTTTGGGAACCACTGGGCTACAGCCATAAGTGCCCGTATGTATATCGAAAGGTGGGCCGAATTCTACCTAGAAGCTCCTGTTTATGGGTTCGGTGGGTTCCTCCTTCTTACACTAGTAAAAATACTACTTGCCCATTCTTAGTCTGAAACATGCAGGCATAGCGTCAAAACGGCTGCACGGCACCCGAAATGGCAATGGCACCATTAGCACATTCAATAGAACAGTTCTCGTTTGATTGCGAAGATTAAGCATCATTGGATGCAGTTAGTACTAAATTGGGGGACCGCTTAGTAAAACGACACTGATATCGGTGAAGTAATACAGGCGAAGCAAGCGACCCTTTAAACTACCGTCCAATAGTAATTACATCTGTTATCTCCAAAAACATAGCGACAATAATCAATTTCTTGTGTGTCTGACCGAGCATCTCAACCGAAGCATCCGTGGCGAGTGTAATTTGGTTGCTCTGCAAGGCTTTCGATAGAGAATGCCATCCCGCTCTTCTGTCTAAACTTCAACCTATCGGCGTCGTCGAACTGGGTTGAGAGCTTTCTTTCTGGCCGTTCAATCAAGGTAGTATTGGATGGCATTGACTCCCCCGAGGGTCAATTCTCTCACCAGCCCTCTTTCTAATATTCATTAATGATCTGCTCTCAATCCCCTCCAACCCATTACTCCAACGCCTTCAACAACATAAGACAAGCACTTGCCAGACTTTGTCTCTTTGACCGCGAACTCATTTCCAATCTCTCGACTAGGGCCTCAATAACCGTGTCGAATTCAACGCTATCAAAACAAAGTACTGTTTTATCTCCTCCCAACTCGGTTTATCCCCACACACTACAGCCCTCCTTTTCTATGGTTTAGAAGTTCTATTATGGTTTAGAAGTTCGTTTAAAAATAGAACAACTCAATTGTGGAACTGTCTTTCGTAGTCGGTGCTTTCGAACTCCTGTAATAACATGACGGAATAGTAGACATAACACATAATCTTGCTTTTTAGCTCTGAAGGTAAGCCGTTTGCTCTTTGCATGGATTAAACCATATTTTATACAAAAGTTAAACACATCTACATACATGCTTGAAAGCATTGCGTGCAGCGGTTACACAGCTGTGACGAGTTTTCACTGGTACATAACTGGGCGCTTGCGTTCCGACCGGATTGTCACCTAAAATTCAAAAATCGTGCATTTTGTTTGTTGTGTGAGTTTGGGAGCATTTGAGGCTATGCCTTTGTAACTTCTCTGTTTTGTTGTGTTGAATAATAAGTATCTGCGGAGATGCAATTGGTATGGTAGATTTTCGGTCAAGAGTTCTTTACAATTTGCATCTAATAACCTTTGCCATTATCAGCATAAAAACCCAATCGACCGCCTGTGGGGGGTAGGAACTCAGACGATACTGCCCGATTCCTAATGGCTAAACTCACAAACCCATTTTAATGATGTTTAAGTTCAGACCAGTACAAGCTGTTGGGCCTCAAAAGGGTTCCTCGTAGGAATACTTACCACAGCCGGAACGTATACGGTATACGGAACATCGACCTTACCTTTCTGATTTCTTTATGAAAAAAGTGGCTTCGTGAAAAAAGTGGCTACCCAATTCACTGGCCACATAATATAAGTGCCCGTGGGTATGTCGAACGGTGGACAACCTAGAAGCTTGGTTCTGTGGGTCTTCAGCCCAACCTAAAAAACCTTCTTCTTAGTAAAAATACGACTTGCCTATTCTTGGCCTGAAACAGGTTCGCGCAATATCAAAACACCTGCACGGCACCCGAAACGAGGAACCATTCTCAAGAGACCTGTTCTCCAGAATATCAATGAGGGTCACTCCTTTTTTTTTTTTTTTTTTTTTATGTGACACACTAGAGACTTAGGGAAGGCCCCTTTTTACTGTCGACCATGTATTTTTTTTTATTTTTGAAATGTCGAACAGCAGCTCTAGTCGGAAGATAGAGAGAGAAGTGAAGGAAAGAACTGTCACAACCTAGCTGCGGTATTTTTATTTCACCTACTTCCAACCATTTTGCGACTCTGACATCGGGGCATCGAGAACAACTCGCTGGAGTGTTATGCCTCCTGAAACGAGTTGAATCTCATCAACCAACCGATGACATGCGCTTGGTGGAGCGGGGAAGAGAACTAGTGAAGGCTATGACAGGAGGAATCAGGAATGCAAAGAGGGAAGAAGAAAGAAGGAAAGTTATGTAGGTGGGAAATTGGGAAAGGCTAGGACCGTGGCACCGCCGGGAATCGAACCCGGGACCTCTGGGGATAGTAGTCAGGCGCCTTACCCCTAGACTACCGAGGCCCTATTTGAGATTAACAAAAACAGGAAAAGGATTCATTTTTGAAGCAATGTCTGTCTTGGTGGATATTAATTGAACTAGAACATTTCAACGATATTCTGTCATCCTACTGCGAACATATTTTTAGTCGGCTTTATGTGGAGAAATATCGCTCAGCAGTGCTAGTAGTTATTAGAAACCGGCACAACAATTGGCACAGAGTACTAATATTCGACAACACCTTTGCAGTTTTCTAAGCACCTGCTGGCGTTTTTGAGATATTTTCTCTCATTTCTGCTCAATCTTTAGATCTTCCTTCAAATCCTTTTTAAACACTTCATCATTTTGAAAAACCTCTCTATATCTTCGTTACTGAAGCTATGGAGCAGTATCTGTTCGCAACTGTTCGATTCTTTGCAGCTGAGTACTAGGGAACCTGGGGGACATTTAATTTAATCTATAAAAATATTGTGTATTGAAAGGCGGTAGTATTCTTCAACAGACTGAATCTGAATATTAAATCTATTTGTTTCACGGCCGGTAATTCCGCGGACTGTGATTTCTGTACCAATTTCGTCTGTAAACCCTCAGCCAACGCGAAAAGCTTTTTAAATGCGTCCAAGATAGTTTCACGTTGCCTCTGCAGACAACACATCTCAATTTCGATGGCTTGTTATGACTGAGACAAAGGCAGCGTGATCCCTAAAATATCGGCGAGGATTACCAAGATTACAAGTAATTTCGATGCTATTATAGCTTGAAGCAACAAAAATTCAGGTGTAGAAATTCTATCTCCTTGATCAACCACTTTTTTGCAAAATCCTGTCAAACGTTAAAAAATGTCAAAGCAACTTCATGTCTTTAATGGCCCAATCCGGTTCAGCTGCTGCTGAAGGAATACTAGTGTAGATTGGGCGAATAATAATAAATTAGTTCTTTCTAAATTTATGACTGTCTAGGGGGCACGTGCCCCATGTTCTCCTCCCTTTAAATCGCCTATCGCTAGGGATGTTACGAATGTCGTATTTTTCACATTCGCGAATGCAGCATTAAAAGAAATTGATTAATGGCTTCATTTCTATTACATGCAATAGGATATAATAGAACAACAGTTATGCGGGCCGTACACTTGTGCGACATTTATTGCAATGAGAGGAATGCCGCAATGCGGTAATTACTGCAATGCAACAAATATCGCATGATCCCATTTGAAAAGCACGCAGAATGCTGTTGTTGCCGCACATCAATGCGACTAATCGAAATATCGCATTGCAACATGAAGGAGATATCGCAAAGATATAGAAACGTCTTCCTTCATTGCAATATTTACAGCATGTTGCATTGCGATTTTGAGGTTTGACTTGATCGGAAGCGTTTATTGAAAAATTCAAAAATGAATTAAAAAAAATTAAAAGATTTCTTTAAAAAATACCAATTTGCTGGCATTTTATCTTCACTAGAACCCATTTTGTTAAACATGCTTATATTAACAGCATCATACCTTGCGGTAAATGTCGCATAAATATATGGTTTCAAATCAACGTGCAGTAATTACCGCATTGCGGAGTCTATCTCAATGCAATAAATGTCGCACAAGTGTGCGGCCCACCTTATGATACAGTAATGGTATTTTTTCATTTCGTATTTAATAGTCAAAGTTCTGGAGAGTAATATTTTATTTCAGAAAAAGCAATTCTGCAGTTTTTTATCCCATGAGGCGATTTCTAATGGAGCTCCATCACTTCACATGAAGGCCGCCAGCAGGCCATGGCCTGAAGGATTCTTGCCTAGAGGCATAGTATAACCACATACTCACCGGCCGTCAATTGGATGGGGCCTGCAGCCCAAAAAAAACTGACAATAATCGTTATGTGTGTGGGTATTTATCGCCAGTCCGTGCCTGAAGATCTGAACTTAATATTGAGGTATGTTACACGGCGTTATCACTTTCCCAGAGTCACTTTATAATATTTTCAATAAATCGGGTTTTTAGACAAGGGGACAAGGGGTAAATGTATCTGTTGGGCCTCACTAATAAATCCAAAATACGGTTTCACCACAGATTACACTAACACAAGCATAACTTCTCTGGGGTTCTCGAAAATCACGGGTTCACTAATGGAACGACACTACATATACATTTACTATCGTTACAAGGAAGACACCGAAAAGTAGGCGAATCGGATAATACAGAAATCATACGCAAACAGGTTTGATGTGGATCCAAAGTGAATGGTCGTGTAATTTTAGCTGCGACAGTCCGGTCCGAGGTGCACAGCAGGGCATCAGCTTCAAGCACACCTAATGCAATAAGAGGAGCTTGATCTTATTTTTGCCCTGAATTTATTCGAATAAACACTGTCATGTGAATTATTTTTAAAGGAAAAAAATATGTTTAAAACCCTATTAAATTTGGTCAAAAAATGTCCAAGTGCCACACCCTAACGTGAACTTTAAAAATAATGTAACCAAGTTGGGTGTATACTCATGAAATTTATGGATGCTAAAACCAAGCTGTTTTTAGAGATAACTTCCAGTCTATTCATCGCGTTTTCGTGATAAATCATTCTTGTAGAGAATGACAGAAAATTATATGATAGTATATTATAACAAGCCATAAAACACTTAAGCCAACATCGAAAGTGAAAAATATTGCTATGTAAACGATACCATATTGTACCTTCAGTGCCTGGCATTAGTTTAGAAGAAAGTTTCTAGTTAAAGGAGAAACCCCCTTCTTCATATTTGATGTACAAGAATATATTATAAAAATTCAGAATCACCAGCAAATACTACTACTATAACCCTTACTTAACCCCCACTGTAAATAAATTGAGCATGATATCGTACATTTTCTGTCTATAAAAAATTGTTTGTCTCAGCATTCCGTTCGTTAGTATAAACAAAAGGGTCCACCTTCAGGACCAGACAGAAAACCCCTTATCATCATTACGTTATCGATTGTTTGACCAAACACCAGCTGACATTCCCTATAAAGTGTCATAACTTTGGTATCCGTATTATCGCCTCCTAAAGTAAAAAGCCATGAATGTAGAAAAGGAGCTTAACTCGCAACGATAAACTGCCTTCTGGTTATAAGAGCTCCTCTATAATAACAATATCCTGAGCTTTTTGTGTAATACCCCAGGATACGACACATATCACCTCTATAAGCTAAAGGATCTCTCATATACACTCATCCGAGCCACCTTTTTCGGGGTAAATAATCGGAGATCATAATATACACACACGCACGATGGTGAATATATATGTATATATGTTGTATAAGTGTTATCCTTGATACGAAGGGAGTTTTGTAGATAAATAAACATCCCCCCTGACGTTTCTGAAATGGTGTCCCACTTTATTATCGCATCGTGTAATTTCGACTTTAACTATGCTACAAGGAGCGATTCTTATGAAATTGTGTTGCTAAAGCGTCATAGGAGCGCGCTCGCACATAACCAAGGATCATGATTCGTACAAATCACCTCGGAACGATTGTCGAGCAGCTCACAGGAGAATAGGGAAACGAGTCTGGTATATGGTTTCCTGGTTATGTTCGTGAAGTGAGAAAAAAGGCGGAAAAATCCGGGACGGAAGTCCTTCTTCTCTAAAGTGGGATGTAATAAGTCCTATCCTGTGTCTATGCTGCTGTGCTGCAGTGTAAACTTTTCCGATCAATATGGAAAAATTCGGTGGAGCATATATACAGAGGGCATATATCTCTAGTAATCCGTATACCAACCAACCTTTTTGTCTTATGGTTTATTGCCATCCGTGCTGGGTCAAATTGAAAGCACAAGTCATAAATTATTTATAGACCACTTTTTCGTACACATATACACACATACACACACACGTCTATAGAACGAAAAGGAAATGGATTTTTAGAGGGGCTTTTAGGGAAAGTGTTCATGACGACGGATTATTCCTTGTTGTTAGTCAAAAGGATATAAAAGGGTCTGGAAAATCTACGACAAAAATATAATATCTCTATATATGAGCATGTACTATATGGTTATCCTAGAGAAAGGCTTTCTCGAGCTTAAAAGCTTATGAAAGAAAGTTTAAATAATGAGCGAAAACGGGAAACTACTTACGGGGGTCTCAAGCGTTATCTAAGAGCCCCGTCACCCCCCACCCCCTACCCGCCAACCATTTTCTAAATAGCAGAAAATGAATATCCCGCCAAGAAATGAGTTGGAATAATATATGTGAGACTGTTGTCGTCCTCATAATGACTGTATGCCTTAAAGTTAATGAAATATTTGAGCAAAAGAGTAAATATCGTTACTGTCATGTCAAGAAAATGCGCCTTCATGTTAAATGGGAAGCGTAATGGAAAATTCATTCGTTAAGGGATGACAACACAGCAACAATTCTTAAAGCCCAGGCAGCATGAGAAGCATAAATTGCAAATCCATCCCTTAGCAACATAATTCTAAGCTATGAACAAGATAGACGTTGCCACGATGCACGTTTATGATTTGTGGATCAAGTTTTACATAATTGTTCTCGATAGAGCATTATCATCGATATATCGCTATATTGTGTTTATCTTAATATCACATTGTGGAGTTGATAATGAATGACTTGGCTAAAGGGGTTTAATGCATGCGTTAGCACTACTTCCTTGCACTCGGATTGCCGCACACTGAAATTCGATTATTAAGTTCGGTTCTTAAGGGATATTGGATTTACCGAAGGGCTCAGAAGAAACATGTTTGGGAATATGGAGGGTTATACAAGTTTACATCTTATTAAATTTGAAGTATAAATTGTTGTTAAAGTAACTTTCGATTTTCTTTAACTTCCTCAATTACCACATACAACATGTTTCTTCTGTGCTGGCTTAATCTTTCTTCTTCCTAAATGGTGCTGTCAGTGCCGATGAATCGCGTTGGGCCTAGGTGGGTAGTGAGGCAAACACAACCCCCTACGAAACTGTTTTTACCTAAAAAGGAAAGTAGGTAGGTCACTTCCTTGTGAATCGAAAGATGGGCCAACGTTGAACAGAACACCATGCGGAGTTCCGCAGGTATCTGTCCTGGATCGTCTCATGGGTATCAAAATGGTATTGATGTGTTGGGGCTACGTCTTCTAAAAAGAGAGGTTGCAATCAAGTTTGCGGATGACATGGGTAGTACTCTTAGGACGACACCTCCATGAGATAAAATTATAGGCGATCCAAGTGAACTGGGATATTGAAGTGTGGCCTGAAAGTGGTTGTCTGATGCAGGCTGATCAGAAAACAGAAGCTGTGATTACGGAGAAAACTAGTGTCCACAAGGATCAAGGTTTGTACTCAGAGCATTGAGTAAAGCATTGTGCAGCACTCTCAAGATTGCTGTCTAAAGTGGGGGCTCTAGACCTAGTCGCTTCCTGATGCCGAAGGTAACTCAGTCCTGCTTTACACAGTGACAGTGTTAGCAAAAGCATTGAACAGGACAGCTAACAGTAGAAAATGGAGCGACGCATGCACACTAAGCGCCCGTCGCGCGTTTTGCGCCTTCAGAACCACCAGTAACGACGTAGCGTGCGTGATAGCGTGGACCTACAAGCGAGAGAAGGCATGCGTAGGGCATGATCTAGAACATGCTAGAGGGTAGCCAAATACAATGTCATATGAATTAACTTCACGTTGAGACTCAGCGCACCCTTGTGATTGCGTTGTGACTTGTGACTGCATTGGTGGCAGATGACACACAGCGAGTCAGTAACAGGTTAACAAGGATAGTGGAGCGAGTCTGTTTAGGGTCGGTGGATCCACACACTTATCCCAAATGTGGGGAGGTGGGTTACGAGGAAGCGTCGAAAAGAGAATTACGACTTCACGCAGTTCTTGAGTGGACATGAAAGGATATAGGATATACTTCCATCGTTTCAGTACTCACTGCTGTGCCTGTTATGTTCAGGTTTTGGGGATAAGGTAAAGCACGACTTTGTTGAAGTTCAGCGAAGTCTGGTACTAGAAGCAATGCGACCAAGTCAATTCGGCGCGAGTTATTTCCGTGTTCTAAAAGCAGTCACAAGTCACAACGCAATCACAAGCGTACACTGAGTCTCAACGTGAAGTTAATTCTATTCAATTAAAAGTATAAGTTAAGTAGACGTAACTTCTGGCCACAATGGCATAGAAACGAGGTAGTAAGCGGGAATCGCTAAAGCTTGTGACTTATGACTGGTCACAGTTTTAAAATAGGGTAAGAATCTTAGCCATTATTTATATATCTTCTAGGAATATAGTCCGGGGAAATTAGCTTTTTAAGGAGACAAAATTTCAAAATGGTTGAAAATTGGTCCACAGATTCCTTGTGTCTTTTTAAGAAAACAATTTCGGATTCCAAAAAAACATGGCCGGCGGAGATATCACGTTTTTCCCGAGTCTTCCATGTACCTCTGTCGTGTTGATAATGAAGCAATTTTCTGCAATGCTATTTTTATCGCAACGAATTTCTGGGATTGCTTGAGCTACTCTTTCGATTACATCTGCTGGTTCCATCTTTGCAATGTATTTAGCGATATAGTGAGCAATAGATTCATTTGATTCGTAAGGGTGGCATTACAGAAGCCGAGGATTAGCTGAATATATAGTTATTGTTACATTTTTAATTCGTTGATCATTTTAAAGTGCAGAATCGTTCTCCATTTCGAATAAAATCATCTGAACTCGGTGGCACAAAACGAGTTGACTTGTATTTTTTGGTATGGCTTGCGTAGAGAAGCAAAATGGCATGTCTTAGAGTTGTTCTTGTGAAATAATAGTGATGAATTTGGTTGCTGATAATAGTGATGAATTTGGTTGCTTGATGAGTGCTCTTAAATCTTAATATTCTTCCCTTGGCAAGCGGCATGAGATGACCATGAGTTTCAGAAAATGAAGCGGTTTCAATCCATACTACAAGTAGAAATAATTTTGTCATATGTCAAATGAAGTCATTTCGTCGTTTGTCATTTCATTTATTTGTTTATGATAGCATCGACACAACGGGAAAAATGTCAGAGAGGGACAAGAAAGCGAGGTAATAAAAAGGGTGTCCTTATTGCATTTTGATATTAGATCACACAGCTTATTGTTTTCTACATGGCATCCTTTTCCATTTGATACCCCGATGGCCGCCATGGAACTAACGGTATATTGAGTATCAGAGCTATAGCTGTCTGCAAAATTTCAGCATCATCCGATTAGCGGAAATATTAAAATAAATCTACTAAAAGATTTGTTGTACCGAACAAACAAACAGATAGACAAGAAAGCGAACTAATAAAAGTGTATAACATTTTTTTTATTCACAGTCTTAAGTAATTTTTTCACAAATACTATCCAATATTTCAATTTTATAGTCAGGGCATCCGTAAGCATCAGTGAATTCCTTCAACCCAGTTAAGGTTGATTGCAGGTCAGAAGCATCATAATACAAATCCGTACTATAATATTGCGTAAAAATATTGAAGAATGCTTTATTGTGACTCAAGTCTGATTTCTGCAAAAAGTTCTCTTCAAACTCATATTTATTCTCATCAATTGTTTTCAGAATGTCAAACACTTTTAAAATGTATCTAAATCGTCTTATGTCATAGCATGTTTCTTCCAAATTTGGATATGGCTTCGATATATCCCAACTAACAATCTTTGCTAAAACTGAAACAATAAAGATTCTCGGCTTGTTGTGAAAATTGTATGTGTATTTAAAAATTTCTCTGCAAGCTTCTGGTGTAAGTGGAGATATTGTTGTTTGTGTTAATTGATGTCGATGCCTTGTTATTTCAGCCAAATTTAAAATAATATTATTTGTTATATTTAGATTCTTGTATGCATCATCGATTTTTGGTCCATGAGTTGTGCGATGTCTTAAAACATCAACAATTTCATCAAGATGAAATTTCGCGATCTTTTTCGTTTCATTTTGGAATACTTTTAATATACTTTCAGCAGAGTCTATTATATTCACTATATCGTGCTGATTTAGGGAATCACGCAACATAATATTCGTAAAAACAGCATCAAAGTTATGCGCAGTAATTGCGTAACATACAGTATCCTCACTTTTCATTGATTTGAAATCATTTCTGATTGTTGCATATATATCATAGAATATATAATTGGCAAGATCACGCTTTTTTAATTTCGATGATATAATATCGATGTACGATCGCAATGCATCTACACCAGTGATAAAAACTTCATCAGAATCTTTTGCGATGCTGTTTGTATAAATTTCAAAGAAGTTTCTCCAATTTACACCAACGATCTTGTCCTTCATTTCACCGATAGTAGTATGAAGTTTTGGGCTTGTTTCGTGAGCAAATAGTAAAGCATTTTCAAATTCTTTGAAATTCTGTTGAAGAACAGTGGTTTCTTCAATACTGTATCCATGCTCCTGGAAGAGTTCATCGAAATGTTTATCCCTAAATGCAAATCTATATTCACTCATAAGTGCTGGCTGAATTGAGAACTTTCGAGATCCATTTATATATTTAGTATTTACATCGAAAAATCCACCTCTTGGGAAAATTTGTCGTTTTGCTTGAGTCGTCACCCAGTCAAATTCATTCTCATTCCATTCATGCTCCTTGATAGGAAAATGCCCAAACTGGCTAAAATCGAAACTTGCGATTAATTCTTCATAAGTTTTGTGTACACTGTTTTCACAATTCTCGAAGAAATTCTTCATCTTACTTTCTGCTGCTGATAAATTGTCGTTATTTCTTATATATTTTTCATACATTTGCTTGTGTTGATTGGTGTAAACGCTGGGATCAATATTAAAATTTTTGTTAGTATCCGATCCGGTGTAGTGAAGATAGTCATCACACGGACTGATTTGTTCCTTTCTCGAAAATTTCATAGCATTGACTAGTAGCTCAAGGCGTTCCTCTTCAACTTTATTGTAGTCATCTTCTAAAGCTTGATTATCCGAAATCATCGAAGATCTTGCTGATCTTGATGGTACACCGTTAACAAAAAAGTTTTGTAGATATAATAACAAAACCACAATTGAACACACTTTCAACTTGAATGCCATCATTTTAATCCGCGATGTTTTGCACAACTGTCGTGCTGTTTGAGACTGGACTAATCTTTTTATAACCATCCAGTCCGATAAAGCCATATTTTTGACAAAAAGTTCACCAGGTCAACAAGATTTGATAAGAATTAATTTTAATAATATTTAGAAGTTAATCATAGACAGTCTAGGCAAAATTTGATTGCACAACTACTTTTGAAGATCATCTAGGTTATTGTTGATAACAAAGTTTATAGGTGTCGCTGTGTATTTGTTGGGAGTTGATGGTCACCTGAACGATGGCCTGCATCTGGGATATTTTACAATTGTCAGGGATTTCAGAGGTGGTAGAGCTTTCATGCGCACAAAGCTAACAGGTTTTAAGCCTCATTATGTGGATATACAGTTTATGGCGGTGGCTCAGTTGATACGCGGAAAGCTCCAAGATACACGGATAGCTCAAAGTTGCAAATTGTCGTATGACTAAGAACAAAATAGCAGGCCAATCGACTCACTCCTATGTCGGTTCTGGTCCAATCAAAATGAAAGAAAAGGCAGACATCTAGGTCAGACACTATAATTGGGTATCGCAGTGCCATCAGTTTTGTTAAAAGGGCCTTAGACTACTAGAGCGTATGATGAAAAGCACCTTGAATTGGTGGTCTCTTGCCATGGTTCTCTCGTTCGACCGTCTCGAAATCCGGCCAGAGAAATTACTGGACAGCTGATGGATGTTGGGACACTTGCTGATTTGGCAACAGTACAACGCACCGTTCCCTAGGTAATATAATACATCAAAGTTATAAGACGGTTGGACTGAACCGTCCTTGCTAAGAGTCGTCAAGCAATGCCTTGGAACCAGATGGACAACAAAACGATAACCTTTGTTTTTCGAACCAGAACACGAATTGGATCCCTGGCATTAGCCTCTGTGCTGAAAGTCGAGTCGTGGTTTGAGCTCAACTAAGCACTTCCACTACCTGGCCCCTGTGTAGAAATTCGTAATTCGACTGAAACCTCACTTTCTTCAAGTCACACGACTTGCCACGCCACAACACTCGACGTTCATCACCGGAGCCATTATTCCTTTCCAAATAAATAGGTACGAGAACCGTATTGTCGGGTTTGATATTGTGTCTTACACTTCTGCACCAGCTGGAGACCAGCTCAAGAGTTAGTTTTATGAGCGTGCACGTGGTACTTGCTATAATGTCAAAGAATATGTGATGTCGAAGGCTATCTCGTATATCGAAACAGCCGCCAGCGCAATTCTGGTGTTTAACATTGTTCCTTCGAGTATGATTGAGCAACCAGATAGCGAGAGCTCATCTACGTGTACTTTCCTTGAAACGCGGGCCGATAAGAGTAGCGCAGTTGGGGCCCAAGCGCTCTTGTCTTCTTGTAGACAGCTTTATTCTTTGTCGGGGAGTAGCATTTTTGTGGAGGCATTTTTCGTTGGCGTTCTGTTCTCATGAAGTAGCTCTCGTGTTCTGTTCTCTGTTGTGGTGGTGGAGGGGGGGGGGGAGGTAAATCGTATCATGAACACTTTGCTTGCGCCTCCGGGACAACCAACCGACGACGGAGGAGTGCCCCGGGCTGTTTCTGTGCCAGCCTATCCGATGGGGTATTATTCACCGATCCGGTTCACCTAATATTGGAGTTGGCGTTGAACTTACTATCGGACCCCGTAAAAACACATCAGTTAAGAAACCAGAAGCAAAGCCTCGAGATTACATGGGCAGGAGACAAGGCAACTGAAACTGGTGTAACTGCAGGTTATTCTACAGCTGTGGAAGGGAGCAGGTATCCAGCATATATAGAACATAAGAAGACGCTATAGTCATAGGCAGTGAAAATATAAAGAAAATGTGGGAGGCATTTTTAAAATCCTGGAAGAAATATATTGTGCCATACGATCCTTAAAAAAGAACAAATCCCCAAGAAAATTGATAACAGCCCAGCAGATTTAATCATACATGAAGATGAATCAATTTCGGCAGATATACATGAATTACTATGCTGCATATGGAGGAACGAAAAATGCCTTAAGGTTGGGAGCAAAACATTATCTGCCCAATACACAAGAAAGGGCACATATTCAACTATGGAAACTATAGAGGCATAGTATAATAAACTAATGAAACGTAATGAAAGCCAGACTGGAACCCTATGTAGAAAAAGTAATTAATAAATACCAAGCTGGATTCTCATCACATAAGTTAACAATGGACCAACTATTTTCAGAAAAGCGGGACCTCCGAAAATGCAAAGAATACACCATTGACGTGTCTCAACTTTTCATCGGTTTCAAACAAGCATACGATGGCATCGAGAGCGAAAATTGCTGGACCTAAACAACCTTTTAAACATAGTGAAGTTGAAGAAAATGACAATCAATGAAAAATACAAGGTCAGAATCCAATGAGAACTGAGAAAGTGCTTCCCAGTCAAACAAGGCCTAAAGAAATGGTTTGGCGCCCATGTTACTAAATCTTTGCCTACGACAATCACGAATTGCACGACTTATACACAGAGGGTAAACTATCAACCTATTCCAAGCTACAGGGTCAATGTTGGGCTGATAATGCCGAAAGAATGCAAGACTTAAGGATACCCTGTGTTTACTACCAGAGGGGAAAATACCAGTTGGTAAACCGCTCGAGGAGGAAAAACAATGTTAAGGCTGATGTAGCAAAATAAGAAAGAGAGACCTCTCGAGGAAAAAGCTGATGGAGGTCAAGGCTCAAACTGGGCTGCAAGGCTATCGAAGAAGAAGAGTGGAAAAAAAACTTAACTTTGCTGGTCACCCCGCCCCCGCTAGAAACCCGGTGTATTTCCTTCGGAAAAAGGGGCGCATTATTTTTAGTAACCCACGGGCGCAGAATATCTTAGGACCGCCCTGAACACGATAGGCTTATCGGCTTGAGGTAATTAGCCTGGGTGCAATCAGAACCGTCTGGATTGAATACATTATTGACAACAAGTGGGACGTGACAGACTACGAAGAAAACCATGAATATTTTGCAGAGTAAGGACGTGGTCAGGTCGTAGCCATTTTGCAGCGAAATAGGAAAGATGTCTTGTGCTCCAGCGAAATTCCAAGGTTTGAAGGACCGAGCCTCTCTCATTTGCTTCGCTCTTTTCGCGTTATTAAGTAAGAACTGCTTCTAATTATTGTTTAGTTGATATCATTGAATTGTCTGCAATCACGCAGTCTGATTAGCCTTTCAATTTCATAGTGTCGTCCATTGAAAAAGTTCGGCCGCTTGATGATTATTGACGAGTTTCCCGGCGAGCCTATGGCCTCGATCCTTTAGCTAATAGCCCTACAACAGGTAATTAAATTCTTGCGGGTTGATAGAGGTCGAGTGGACCATTTTAATACATGATATCTTGTAGTCAATAAATACAGAGGGCACGGTTGTATTAAACTCTATCTTCTTTTTAAGGTTACGTTTGAAGGTCAAAGTTTAATCTGTAGTAGACCAACCACAGTATATGAGAATATTTTTTTTAATATGTGTTGAATAATTCTCCATAGTTTCCAAAACGTCACTCTTCACTCATTTTGTGTATTTTTTCAATGTTTTTAAAGTAGCAAACCGCCTAAACATCCACAAACAACATCAGATTGCTTCATTGTGATTTTCTTAAACAAATTGCTTAACTTCAAATTTTGGCACCATTAAATTCTTTGGTCTATAATAATGTATTCAAAAATACAAAATAACTTTTTTATACATCACTAATCTTGAGAGTTTGAAGATTTATAAAATGAGGATGATTTACTTTGAAGAAAATTCGTGGGAGATGTATGTATTATAATGTTCTACGACAATTTTTCAAGCCTAAAATTCGACAGTTGTAAATGATATATATGTACAAATCTGTGTAAGTACTTCAATATGGTCCAAAGATACCATCATCTTTTGCGTTCGTTATGAAATCGAAATCGTTTCGTATCTTAAAATATTTCCAAAGCATAATACTTATGCATAATACATACTGATGAGCTTACGCAAAAAATCTAAGGATTACCATATTTTTGGCAATAACGAAGAAATTTGGAAGTCGAAGATTTTTCCTCAATTTTTTCCCTGGATAATCCCCCGAAGATCAGAGTATATCACAGCATGTGAAGCCGTCGTCGCAATTCACAATGAAAATTGCCTCAAAGATAAAAATTTAATCAAGTCCTGATTTATTAAACGCCACTCAATCTGGTATTCCTGTCCTATAGTCCTGCAACAGTTGGGCACACTATGTATGGCACGCCATAAATAACAAAGGCAACTATCGATTGCCATTGTTGTGTGTGCTCCGTATAATATACAGCGGCTTGTTTGGCCCTTTTATATCCAGGGTTTGTTGCCCCCTTTTTGGACGCCGCCCAACAATGGAGCAGGGTTAAATCCTCAACAGCAGAAGAAAGTGTTATTTTGTAAACAAGAAAGGAATTCAATATAAGAGGATTTCCCAGAATTGACGTTCTTCGGCAAGCAGAACTGCGGAAAATAAAACGTCGCCAAATCCTTGTCCAGGATTGAATGAAACGACCAGAAAAAAAATATATAGAGCTTAAAGTCTCCTTTTTTATTCATAACCATCGGCGTTGGCTTTTCTATGTTCTATATAGCTCCGCATTTTCCGTCCTCCTTTTTTCCCAGTCTCCTGTTTAGAGTCCTGTATTCACCGCTGTGGACATTTCAGAACTTTCAGTATGCTTTGTCACAGGATCTATTGTTGCCGCGAAAGAATGTGGGTTACATCTCACTTGGGCGGAGCGCAGTCGGACGGATTCATTCTGGAAAATTTTAATTTACAACGCAGAGTTGTATTGCTGTGGGCATGGACCCGCCAGGAATCCTCATTGAAAACGCTTTTCCCATTTTTTTTTCCACCATTCTGGGGCGAGATGGGAAATGCCAGAAAATATCCTTTAAATTTTCATATAAAAAAAATTGAGCCTCAGCATTATTTCCTGGTGCCTTACTTCCACGAGGAATTTTATCGATTTTGTTTTTTTGTCGAAATTTTATCTTTGGGCGTTTTCTAGAGTTTTTTTTATATTAACGAAAGTTTCTAGAGAGAGTAAAAATGGGGGTGGGTGCCTATGCCCCTTTTAAAGGTGATAAAACTTTGCTAGATATTTTTTGGGGTGAGTTTTTCTTTTTTTTTTGATTGTAAGTTATGAACTTCGGTCGTGTTACTGCCTTAAGAAAAATCAAGGAAGAATTTGAAGGGATTTTTCCCTGGAGGGGGAAAAACATTTTCTATTTGAACAGTTCTAGAGCAAGAATTAATTAAGAGTTTGGCCTGATTAGACACCTTCTTGCCGCATAATTTTTGATTCAAATTGCTTTCTTGGTATGCGTTATTGCTACAATTACATTTCTTTGAATTTTGTTGATTAGGCACAATAGGGGTCGACGTTTGAGGCTTGTAAATTTTTTATAAATTTTTTGCTAGGGTGGGAGAGTTAATGTTCCAAATTTTAATAAATTGTAAGGAAGGACTATCGACACAGTTTGGAAGTAGTAGTTATTTATCACATTTATTATAGCTTTACCTATATTCCCATCTTCAGAAGGAGTTCTGGAAAATTATCAAAACTGCCTTGGTATTAGAAGATTTACTACAGACCATATTTTCGCTTTTAGCAGGTTTTCGGAAAAAAATTTAACATTCACTGGCAATAAGGAAAGAGCCCACTCCTCCGGAATAATAATCTGTGAACTAACAACACACAATTTTGATAATTTAAGACCCGCAGCCTACCGATGTGTCCCATTAAAAATGGTTAAAAACTCTACGGCCATCATATATCCCTTCAAAAGCCAAGCGGCCGGTGTTCGCCCGTTATAAGACCATTTTTTTATTTTTACTCGAAGAAACTCGAAGAAACTCGAATCTCGTCCTTCTATAGTCTCCGTATACGTCATCCTTATGCCGGGTGTCCACCAAACGGACAGTATAAAAATCAGTTTTGCTATTAAAATCGCTTCAAGATGCCTTTGCAGAATAGAATGTACAGAATCAAAGGCCATGTGAATGGCATCTGATTTATCCTCCTCTCTCTGCACTGTTCTAAGTTACAAGCGAAATTCTTCTACCCAGATTTTCGCGAGCGTCAACTTCAGCCGCCAGGTTTAATCAAACCAGATGTTCAGATAACTATTCTCATACGTAGCCAGCTGTATTGATGCGAGCCTGATTTGTAGATACAAAATGAGTTCTGAGATCCATTCCTACAACGTAGTGATCAGAAATGGACTTGACAGCCCGATAACTAATATCAGACCGGAAACCGGATACCCGTCTATCAATACACGGTCCATTTGATTACAAAGGACCCCATCAGTGGAGATACGAAATCGGTGGAGATTACTCGATTAAATACTCATGAGTAGAATCGAAAGAAAATTACTCAATGAGTACCTACCTCGTGGAAGTCCGGCCCAACTCTAATTCAACCATCACCTGGCCTCTTGTGCTGCACTCTCTTACCTTTGATTTTACGACCAGACAGCTTGAACAGAGAAGTCAGTTTGCCCAATTGATTAATAAATTATACCAATAAGGCAATAGCAATTCTCGGGGCTACACCAGATCCCGATAGTTCCAGAGCTATTCTATCCTGGTCCTGACTTCAAGTGAGAGGCAACATTTTTGAGTTCGAGTGAGAGGTATAAACAGAAGCTTTGATGATACCTACTCTGGAAAAGTCCAGGACTGCTTCGACTTTTCTAACAAGGTCGAGCAACGGTACCCTTCTCTTCGATATCGCTAATTATCAAATTATAGTGATTCATGCCACTCAATTATTCTGAGAGTAACCTTAGCATTGAAATTGGTTAAAGAAGATATCTCGCCACTGTGGTCTACTGCCCTTATCGCTTTCGTATCGTGACTACAAGTCCATCGATGACTCGAGCATGCTATGTACTAGAAAAATTAATGTCGTGGCAAATCGATGGGCTCTGTAAAATGTGGTCCTAGTTGTCGCATGGACAGTCCGGTTTCAGCAAAAGCAGTAGCTGTGAAACCGATCTGCGAATGTCTCTTGATTCCCATGACATTGCTAGATCACATGAGATTTTCATTCTCTGCGGCCTCCTTAATTCCGAGTTACTTGCATAATCGATCTCAAAAAGTACGGCTACTAAGTTTAACCTCATATTCCTTGCCAATCACGCACGGTGTCCCGCAGGGTTCTATACTAGGACCGCTGCTTTTCAGGATATATATTAATGATCTGAGCAGTGTCGTGACAAACTGTAAAATGCACATGTATGTAGATGATGTCCAAATTTACTTAACCAGTCCTATTAGTTTGATTGAGAACTGTGTTTACAGCATTAATGCCGATCTCGCACGTATTCCTCAATGGTCTCTTTCCAACCATTTACTACGAGTCAAAAATCTATATGTCTATCTGAAGTCACAATTAACTTGCTGTGACCATATCTCTCACACTCCATCTAAAATATATTGGTAATTAGCGACGCCGTTGGCTGGTCCCTTTCCATTCTGACGTTAGTAACCTGGTTCAAAACTAATCGAAACGTTAACTGCTTGCTTGGTCTTTCCGTCCCTTGATGCGTCATGTCGTGATAAACTCAATGAAGCCAAGTACAAGGGTTGTTTTAATCTTCGCCGATCGGACCATATAAGTCGATTTCGCTCTTCCGTTCTGAGGAGCACACTTGATGTGTACTTAACGCTCAAGGCGAATGATATTCACTTATAATCTCCTACACTCCGACCGTCCATCATACCTCCATGAGTATCTTCGATTTGCTCGTACGACTAGAAGAATTTATCTTACCTAGATTCTCCCATTTAGTTGCGCAGAGATCTTTTTTTGTTCATTCTACTCAGTTATGAAACAGTTTACCCGCCGATAATCAGAATTCAGGGTTATTAAGCGTATTCAGGAAACATGTCTTCAGCTACTTCACTAGTCAATGATATTCCTTCAGCTCATCTTTTGTATTTGCAGAAAAGAAAAATTATTTTTTACGAAGAGGGCAGGCTTGTAAAGGACTGATCACTAGATGGGTAAAGTGGAAGGTGAAGGAGCATATCATCAACTTGGACTTGAACCCACGACCTTTGGGATAGCTGCCGGACACGTGAAACCCGTATCTTCCGATACCAATATTCGTGTTACGTGAAGCACTACAATGCTATACACTCAAGTTTTGTATATGCACGAGTTACGTCCAAATTGGTTTGTTCCACCATCCCGAAATGCCATAAATCTCAATCTATAAAATTGTCTGTAAACTGTCAAAAATATCACGTGTTTTTTTCCAGTTGACTAAAATCTCATCACATAACCTCGTGTAGTTTCTGTTTTTAGACCACATAAAATCATTAATTGTATGTTGTCAACTGCAAAGCAACCAGAAAACATGGCTGTATATAAATTGTAGATTCATATCAGGCAAAAGAAATATGATATGACGATGAGCGAGCGACCTTCCAGCTCAGCTTCTGGCTGAATATCTCTCATCCTTCTGGATCCTTGCCGACAAATGAAATCCTTTGTGGCAGGTGGGGGGCTGGAAGAAGGATGCTGGTTCATGGGCTTGAATATTTTCAGCGCGTATAGTATACACACGTAGACCACGTATGAAAAGGAAACGTGCAAAGGGAGAAAAAAAAAACACATGAAATAGAACAATCATTAAATTCCATCAGTAGAAGGAAAAAGACACAAAGTCGACGACAATATTTTTTGTTCATCTTCGTCGCGCCAGGAGGTAAATACATAAAACTGCGGATGATGAAAGAAGCGATTTAAGAATTGAAAAGTTTTTCTTTGGGATTATCTTTTTGTTAGTTTTTGTTTCGAGGTTAGAAAGGAATTCGTTTTCGTTTTCTTTTTAAGTTTTTTTTGAAGTGGATTTAGGTGCTTTGGGGACTGTGGCACCTTTCTAGTTACTAGTTTAGATCTTTTTCATAGATTCATAATTTTCTTTTGTATATAGATGATTAGGACTCATTACGTGATAAGGATTCATTACGTGAGTCGGAAGGCTGATCATTTTCCGGAGGTGGGGGGCGAAAGGCTAACAAAGACCTTGGAAGGTGGTGACACCCAATTTGTCACTTCTATGTATTAAAACCCGAGAAGATTCACTGCTGACAAACACCTAGCAGACCGGTTAACAAGTCTTAATCCCCCCTCCCCTGGGGTACTTCTTCGGAAGGAGCTAAAGGGAGACGGACGAATGGTGATCTCTCTGCGAGTTAAAACATAGTTTTAAGTCGGTTGGGCTGATTCTTCAACGAGATGAATCGATATAAAATCAAGATCATGAGACTTAAAGAGATCAGATGGTCAGATGCGGGAAAACCCAAACGGGTGACTCCTTCTTATATTCTGGGAGAAACGAAACTGAAAGCCGTAGGAGTGGCGTTGGCGTAATACTCACCAAAGAAGCCAGGTGACCAGCTAATGAGGCTGGAGTCACCAGTCTCTGAGCGAATTATTACCGTGCGCCTGCGTCCCAGACTAAGAAGTACTACGGTAGTCCAATGCTATGCTTCAACTGAAGACGCAGAGCATGACATCAAGACGAGTTCTATACGCGACTGAATGAGGTTTTTCGCTCTATTCCAAGAGGATACATCATTGTATTAATGGGTGACGTAAACGCACAGATCGGCCGTGACAACACCGGTGAGGTTGGAAAGCTACTAAAAAGCAGGCCGTTAAGAGTGCCATTCTTCGTCGCCCTGAATGGTTCACTTGCACAGGAACCTCAGGAAAATAGCAACAATGCACAGCCAATAATAATCACCATCCGGACCCATCCAAGACCGATATAGTAACCGCAATTCATGCGCTGGCATGGATACGCAACTGTACCAAATTACTAAACAGCTTTCGCGAAAGCAATCTACTTAAAAGCCTGCCGTTAAAAGTGTGGATGGAAGGCGGCTGTGCAGCGACGAGGAGCAACTTCAAAGATGGAGAGATTACTGCTTCGCCACCCTGAATGGTTCACTTGCACAAGAACCTCGGGAAAACAGCAAAATGCACAGCCAATAAGAATCACCACCCGGGCCTTATCCAAGACGGAAATAGTAATCGCAATCCATGCAATGGCCAATGGTGAAGCAGCTGGAAAAGATGGCATCCCGCCAGAATTGTTGAAAGCCGATTCAAGCCTCATAACAGATGCGCTACAGCCAATCGTGGAAATAGCATGGAACACCTGTATTTTTTCGGAGGATTGGACCGAAGATATCATAATCAAAATACCAAAAAAGGGGGACCTAACAATATGCGTTAACTGGAGAGGAAAATTTTGACTCATATATGTATTACTATCTAAGATAAGAGAGGCAGTAGACCGAACGCTTAGAAGGCAGCAGGACCGATTCAGGCAGGGCCGCTCATGTATAGACGATATTACCACCGTGAGAATCAAACTGGAACAGTCTACTGAATAACAATCCCCCCTTTACCTTGCTTTCGTAGACTAAGAGAAAGCTTTCGACTCGGTTAATAGGAGCTTTATATGGCAGGCACAACGGTGACGTGGATTGCCTGATAAAATAAAAGGATTTACAAAAACAATTTCAAATGCAGAGATCTTGACAATGAAAAATTATCCGACAGATTTAAGGTCAGTTCAGGAGTACGGCAAGGATGCCTACTTTCGCCTTTACTATTTCTTATCGCAATAAATGACATCCCTGGCGAGGCTCTAGATAATAGAACAGGCGGCATACAATGGGGTTTGCTAGACCGCCTTGAGGATCTCGACTAAGCGGCTGATATCTGTTTGCTGGCCCACAGACACCAGAAGAGGCCGCGACAACTGGGAGATCCTGGGAGAGGCGACTGTCGCGCAAAACAGAGTCCGCTGGAGGCCAATTGTTTCCGCCTTATATCACATGAGGGATTAAAGGAGCGTAAAGAAGAAGAAAGAAAGAAGATAATGTAATACAGTTCGATGGTTTATAACTATAACAAGCTAGTTCAATAGTTCATACCATATTATCTAATCCCTCAGCTGAAAGTAGTCATTCATAAAAAAATAATTCTCTAAGCTCTCTCCATTCACAAAAAGACGATGAACTTAACTCCATACGGCATGAATTACAGCTAGCACTAAATACCACAGGTAGTCTCCATTCAGGACCAACATTAAACCCTAGATATACTAGATGACATCAGTTTTATATTTCACTTAATCACTTCCTGGTCTACTCCATGTACCAGTTTAGGTCTACCTAAAGTGATGTCCTATTCTTCTTATGTAATGACTTTCTTCTGATGGGTGAATATTCTCGTGCCCGCACAATAGCACCACAGGAAATAATAACACTAACGTGCTTCCACTTCCACATCTAGTTGTGGGGGAGGTTTTTTTACATGTCTGAACTGGGATAAATTGAAGCGCTATAGAAAATGTTTCGACTATTGTCTCATCGCCTACCATACGTGATAAATAACAGAAGACTTGTGATAGGCGGATCTATGCCCAGACGACGACGACGACGAATAGCGACATTCACTATTGAAGGAACATGACCCATTATAAGTCATAACAGAACGGACAGCTTCGGAATTAATGACGACCTTTAGAATTTCGGAATAAGTTAACTTGAGACAAAAAATAAAAACAACGAGGAAAAATTGTTAAGAAATTAAAGGTATTAAGAACTTGAAGGTGCTTGAGAACGCTAAAAAAAGAACATAACCAAAATTCAATTACATTCAAGAAGTTATGCAAATCCTTGTTACTTCGGGGGTAGGTGATAATGATGGTTGTTTAATACGAGAAGTTCTTTTACTTCCCGGTGGACTGATTGTCCAAAGTTTCCTTTTTAAATTTTCAAGGTGTTACACCTTGACAAAGTTATTTAAAAATGTTGACAAAGTGATTCACCTTGACAACGATTGCTTTGTTGATTTGATTTGTAAAGTTTGTGCTTGAGCGAAACACCCAAACACAGGACAATTAGAAATTAAACGCTTGAAGTCTTATTAATAACTGTGTCTCTTTAATTATTCATTAATTTCTTTTATATACACAAAACTGCTTACATTGCTAAAAGAATGTTCTATGCATTTTGTGCAACATTAGAATTTCTGAGCATCTGCCGATTTTCTATGGAAATTCGCGTTATCTAGCCGCTTCGCATATTTTCTCATGGCCGGACGGATCAGATTACGTCTGGCTTGATGTTTTATCAGAAATTCTAATGTTGCTGGTTAACATGCTTACATGCCGAAAAATGAAAATTTAAAGATAATAAATGTCTTTACTTTTGAAAATGAGAAAAATTATGACAACAAAAAAAGTTTTTTTTTGATTGATTGATTTTTATGATACATATACTAAATTTGTACTATGAGTACAAACATACTGCCCGCCTTGAACGATGTTCAATTATACAACAACGGTAAAGTCTAATCCTTCGCTTACTCCAACATGCGTCCGGGGTTTAGGTTGAGGCCGCTTAGGTCTTCTGCATCTGATGTACCCATATCGCACCAAAATTCCTATTATTAAGACTGCTGTTGAGAATTATTGTATTATATACAACATTAATTACTGTGCTACAATTACTTTGTTATATTTAGAATTAATGAATTGTCAGGGCTATTATGATTGATATATTGTTCCAGAACAAAAGAGTTAGTTTTTCGATAGTTTTTGATAATAAATAAAAAATCGTAATCCAGAACCGAGCAAGGGAAGTTTTTTTCAAGTTTTTCCCACAATTGGCGACCGTGAACAAGACCGGGATTACGAAAATGGATAAAAAGGCACGCGCTGCACTAAGAGCCACGTTTACGAAGGCCATAGAAAAACTGGATCAAGTTTTAAAAAAGGAAGAAAAGGATCCCTCGGAAATCAAGAGTCAAATGGAGATCATTGAAAGAAAACGAGATGAGTTAAGAGAATTAAATCATCAAATTTATGGAGAATTATTGAAGGACGAAAACATTCAACAAGACTTCCTAGAGAAAGAAATCGAGACGAGTGACGGATACGAGCTCAAATATAACTTGATGAGGGCAAAAGTAGACACATTGGATAGGCAACTACAGGTGGAGGCTATCAGCCAAGATTTATCTACACAAACCATTGGACAGCAAGAGAGTAGACGATCTTTCAGATTGCCGCAGCTTGAGCTGAAGAAATTTAGTGGTGAGCTCAAGGAGTGGCTACCGTTTTGGGCTCAGTTTAGAAAGATCCACGAAGACATTCTAATAGATAGTGCAGACAAATTTCAGTATTTAATTCAGGCAACAGTACCTGGGTCAAGGGCGAGAAACCTAGTTGAAAGCTTTCCAGCAACAAGCCAAAATTACCCCCAAGCTCTACAATGTTTACAAGACAGATATGGTAGAGAAGATCTTTTAGTTGAGGTGTATGTCCGAGAACTATTAGGGCTTGTTTTGAAAAATTCAATGGCTTCAGAAGCAATTTCTTTGTCGGCCTTATACGACAGCATAGAGAGTCAACTAAGAGCGCTAGAAGCATTGCAGGTCACTACGGAGAAGTGTGCTTCGATGTTGATGCCATTGGTGGAGTCATGTCTACCTGAGGAAGTGTTGCGCACGTGGCAAAGAAGTAATTATGGTCGAAGTATTGCCGAACACGATACTAGTGCTTCACTGAGCGAATATTCTTCAAAAAACCGACTAGAGCGATTGATGAGTTTCCTGAGGAGAGAACTCGAAAATGAGCAAAAAATATCTTTAGCATTATCAGGATTCGGTATCACGAAAGCTTCCGAAAAAAGGAAAGATTGCCAGCAAAAATATTTACTTCAAGGTAAAATTCTGCCCTCGGCAGCTGGATTGCTCACAACTGTCATGGATTCAGGCTGTGTGTTCTGTGGGAATTCTCACAGCAACACTGAATGTACTAAAGTTAAAAGGATGCCTCTAGAAGAAAGGAAAGCTATTTTGGCCAAGAAACAATGCTGCTATAACTGTTTAAAGGTAGGCCACCGAGCTGCTAAATGCCGAAGCAGATTTAAATGCTTGCTGTGTAATAAAAAACATAATACGATAATTTGTGACAGCTCAATGGCAATGAGTAAAATTGCAAAAGTAAGCGGTGGATCGCCTGAAGAGAACGACAAAGTTTTAGCTAATTTAGACAGCCCAGGTGCTGTGATGCTGCAAACATTCCTGGTCAAATTAATAAAAAAGAGTGGTGAAACACGCACAACAAGAGCTATAATCGATACCGGATCACATCGGTCATATTTGTTAAGTAGCTTGGCAGCCGAAATGTGTTATAAGGCTGTCAGGAAAGAAAAAATACGGCATTCGTTATTTGGCGGTTTAAACACAAATATCGTCGAACATAATGTGTATAATATTAAAGTGAGCCATATTAATGACAGTTTTTCTTGCAGCTTCGAGGTTTTGGAGCAGATGATTATTTGCGGAAGGATTCCTCCAGTTACAGATTGTCCGTGGTTAGAGGAACTTCAAAAATACAATATTCAATTTGATGACTTTGAAGATAGACCTATCGAGATTTTGATTGGTGCAAATATAGCGGGTAGATTGTTTACTGGAAGGCTGCATCCCCTCGCTTGCGGTTTAGTGGCGTTGGAAACTAAATTAGGCTGGACAGTGATGGGCTCGGTTGCGGAACCATCTAAGCAAAATAATGTAACGATGACAGTTATTACTATGTTATCAAAAGAAGTTAGCATAGCGGACTTATGGACATTAGATGTTTTGGGCATTGCGGATCCGACTGACAAGAAGAAGAAACAGGAGTTAGCAATTGAAGCTCAACTTCATTTTCAGAAGACGGTGACATTGAGTGATGATGGGAGATACTTGGTTCACCTTCCGTGGTTAGAGGACCATCCGCCTTTAAATAGTAATTATAACATTGCGCTGAAGAGATTAGAATCTACTAAAAGAAAATTACAACTTGACGGCATCTATAATGAATATGACGGAGTTTTTAAACAATGGATAGAGGAAGGAATAATCGAGAAAGTTCCTGAAGAAGAGTTAACTAAAACTGCTCATTACCTTCCGCATCGTGCTATTATAAAGCAACATAGTACGACTAAAATCCGTCCCGTCTTTGATGCATCCGCTAAAGAGAGAAACTGTGCAAGTCTCAACAATTGTGTTGAAAAAGGTATTAACTTAATCGAACTGATACCATCAAGTTTACTTCGTTTCAGATTGGGTAAAATTGGAGTCATTTCTGACATAAAAAAAGCTTTTCTCCAGATTGGTTTATTAAAAAGAGACAGAGACTTTTTAAGATTTTTATGGTACGATGAGCAAAAGCAGTTAACAACATATCGACATAGAAGGGTAGTATTCGGTGTTTCATGCAGTCCCTTCCTTCTTGGTTCGGTTATCCAATATCATTTAGGGAACATTCTAAAAGAGTGTGCGAACGGTACTAAACCCTATGATGTCATTTTGGTGGAAAAATTAAGGAATAGTTTCTATGTCGATAATTGCGTAACAAGTGTAAAAGACGGGATTGAACTTAAAAAATTCATCAGCGAAGCAACATCTATGATGGCCGAGGGTAAGTTCGAGTTACGAGGCTGGGAGTATTCCTATCCAGAAGTCAGTAACGCTTGTGCAACCGATTGCACAAATGTATTAGGACTACTTTGGGACCGATATTGCGATACGATAGAGGTAAATTTATCAAATTATAATTTATCTTGTGGTTCAGCAGTTGAAGTAACTAAGAGAACCATATTGTCTGCGGCTCATAGAGTTTTTGACCCCATTGGAGTTACTTGTCCGGTGATGTTACTGCCTAAATCATTATTGCAGAAAATTTGGTCTCTAAAATTAAATTGGGATCAAGAAGTAGATGATGACACTAGAAAATCGTTTTTGCTTTGGCAACAAGAACTTATTTACTTACAGAAGATAAAACTTCCAAGATGGCTTTTGAATACAGAGGAATTAGCCAAGTATTCGCTTCATATTTTCTGCGATGCTAGTAAAATAGCATATGCTACAGCTGTGTTTTTAAGAACAGAAACAGACACTGTAGTGAATGTCCAATTAATTCAGGCAAAATCACGAATTTCGCCATTAAGTAAACAGAATAAAAGAATAACAATCCCCAGGCTAGAATTATTAGCAGCAAATATTGGCGCAAGGTTATATTCTGTCATCATTAAAGACTTAGATTTAACTCTAGAAGAAGTTATATTTTGGAGCGATTCCACTACTGTTTTAGCTTGGATTAACCGAGAAGAACAATGGGATGTTTTTGTGAGAAACAGAATTCAAGAAATAAGAGAGTTAACAATTAATAAAGTATGGCAGTACATTCCCAGTACACATAATCCTGCAGATCTTCCTTCAAGAGGATGCGGTGCGAAAAAATTATTGGAGTCTAGATGGTGGGAGGGACCTCGTTGGTTGCGACAGCAGAAAGATTGTTGGCCCTCATCTAATATAGTATACGATGAAATTGAAATCCTCAAAGAAAAGAAGAAAGCTATAACATCAGCGGTAATGATATGTGTTAATGAAGAATCAAATTGGTATTACCGATATTTTTCGAGATACAATCAGATCGTACGTCTAATCGCTTGGATTTTGAGATTTAAAAGAAATTCTTTGGCTTCAACAGAGTCAAGACAGTATGATGGCTTAAATGTTGAGGAAATTATGGAAGCTGAACTGAAATTATTTCGATTAGTACAAAAAGAATCTTTTTGCGGAATTCATGACGATAAATTGGCAAGTCTGTGTCCATATATTGAGGAAGATGGTCTTATAAGACTGAAGACGAAAGTATCGTATGGGGATTATGTGAGGGACTTCTGCTATCCAATTGTCTTGCCGAGTTCAAACCATCCAGTAGTTAAGCGATTAATTCTAGAAGTACATCACAATTCATCACACGCTGGAACTCAGATCTTAACGACAATACTACGAAAACGATTCTGGATTCTTGGCGGTCGACGGTCTGTGAGATCTGTTGTAAATAGTTGTGTAGTATGCACTCGGTATAGATCCAAGAAAATACAGGTACAGTCACCACCATTACCGGAAGACCGTGTGCGTGATGCCAAAGTTTACGAAATTGTTGGAATAGATTTGGCGGGCCCGATATTTATAAAGGTGAAAGGGAGAAGCACTCCTGAGAAATGTTGGATTTGTTTATTTACATGTGCAGTATATCGAGCCATTCATTTAGAGTTGATTTCGTCATTATCAACTGATAGATTTATCCAATGTTTAAGAAAATTTATTTGTCGATGGGGAAGACCCAGTGTCATCTACACAGACAATGGCACTAACTTTGTTGGAGCGGCAAATGCGTTAGAACGTTTGGATTGGAATAAAATTAATCAGCACAGTTCTATAAACCGAATTAGATGGAAATTCAATCCTCCTACAGCTCCTTGGTGGGGAGGTTGGTGGGAGCGTTTGATAGGGCTATTGAAGCAGTTGCTGCGTAGAGTATTGGGAAAGACTTCGCTGGACTTTGACGAAATGCAGACGATTCTGTATGAATGCGAGGCTGTTTTAAATGCTCGTCCTTTAACATACGTCTCAGAGGATCCTTCCGATTTGACACCTTTAACGCCTGACATGTTCTTGAGGGATATAGAAAAGGCTGAATTGGTTGATTTAGATGCTGTGGAAACAAGAGATCTTAATAGAAAATTAAAGTACAGGAGACACTTGAGACAGATCCTCAAACGTCGATTCCAAGAGGAATATTTAGGGCAATTAGTCTTACATAGTCGAAAGATTTCTCCTAGGAAGATAGAGGTCGGTGAAATGGTACTGGTGGAAAGCAATCACCTTAAACGGTTTGAGTGGCCTTTAGCAAGGGTTGAAGAATTACTACCAGGACGAGAAGGAGAAGTGCGATTGATCAAGCTGAGAACGGCGACTGGAACTATGTTACGTCCGGTGCAGAGAGTATTACCTTTAGAAATTAAATTTACACAGTATCCACAAGAAGAAGAAATTATTCAGCAAGAGTTTAAGGAGATAAACAAAACGAATAATTTTGAAGACTTGAAGAACTCAGCCGGGGCTGAAGCAACACCACACTTTGAAAATAATGTTATATACACTCGTAGTGGTAGAAAAGTTAAGGCCCCAGATCGATTGAATTTGTAATCTTTATGTTGCTGCTGCTGTATTTCATCAAGAGTTTCTTGTTGTATCTTGAAGATGGCATCAGAATTCCTTTCCTGTGGTACCTTCGGTTTAGTACTAGAGTATCGGATATGACCTGTCGCAGTGCTGTTGAAGTTAATGTGGTGCCCTTGAACAGTCGCCAACTTCTGCTTCAGAATACATTCTGGTTCCAATTTCAGTTGACCGATTCCTTCGAGCGTGATGGTGGATGGTTCTCCATTGCACACGATATTGGTTACTGTTGGTTCCTTCATAGCAAATATCCATTCATTGGGATGATCAAGTTGAATCCAAATTGGTTGTTGGTGTAGTATTTCTACTGGGCATTGTGAGACCGTGGGCATCTCGTTAAGGAGATACACTTCACACATGCCTATTTCAGCACCTCGATGGTAGAGTGGTTGCTGAAGTCGGCATATGCGTCTGTCGCTCATAGCTAAGCAAAGATTTAGTTCGACTTCTGACATTGGACAGTACATGTCTCTAAGGGTGTTGATCACAAGGTATTTTGAAGTTGTCCGAATAGCCACAAAGGTGTTATTTACTATTGTGGGGATTGGGGTTATCTTAAATAAGTCGAAATCATCAGCATTTAGTAACGGTATTTTGAGATGAAAAATGACGTATTTGTCAGTCTTGCAGCCAGCTACTGTGATGAGATGGTATAAGCTGCTCATGCTATGGCCATCGGTCGGAAGGCTGTATGATGGTGGCAAGTGGCTTCGAATGGTCATAAGCTCCTCCTTCAGTTGGCGAGGTGATATGATCTGAGGGCTCAGTCTTCCATGATGCGTGTCTGCCAAAATGTCCAGGATCAACGAATGGACATGACGCAAATTCGTTGTAAGTAGCGTCATTTGTATAGCAAGTGACGTCACTAAGTTTTGCATTTTTAATGCATAGGTCTCTCCTGTGTCGGGATGGACGGTATTGAGAAGTTGCTGATATCGGTTTTCCAAGTTCTTGAATCTTGCCTCTGTTGTTGACTGGTCCTTTCGTATGACGTTAATTGTCGAATCTATAATGGATGTTTGATTCTTCACTAGTGCTAGTAGATGCTCCTCATTAGTTCGAATATTGTCGATGGTTTCTGACATTTTTACAGCATAGTCGTTGTCCAATACTCCAAATAATGCATTTGCCATATTTCCGACAAAGTTCACCGCTCCTCGTTTCATTCTACTTGGCTTACGCTGTAGACTGAGCAATTCATCACTTGCTTCAAATTCTTCCTGAATGTGTTGAAATTCCCCTATGATTTGTTCACATGTTGGCTTTTGATTAATTTCTTTGCAGAGTTGGTGAAACGTTGTAAGCCCCTTGAGGAAAATTTCGTACTGTGACTGTAATGGTTGCAGATCAAAGTATACGATGATGTCCCATTGTCTTGATGTTAAGCCAACTTTGCCGACGTTTTCAAACTTTAATCCATGATGCTCCTTAAAACGTTTAACTTCTATATTGGATGCCATAATGATTGGTAGGATCAAGCATATTGCCAAAAGCGTTAGTATGGATGGTGATGTTGTTCGCCGTACCCTTTTACTTGGTGTCTCTTCTGGTTCGTTCTCTTCGTTTTGTTGACTTGATCCGAAGGGGTCTTCGTCATCACGTTTTTCATCATCTTCTGTCATTAAGAGTGGGGCCAGTCTGTGTATTGCTCTTTTAAAGATGCCTGAAGCGGTTTTCACATCTACTACGCGCACACAATCATCCTCTCCCTTATAAATCTTCACAATTCTTCCCAGTGGCCACTTCATGATTGGCATGTTGTCTTCCTTTAAGATAACTAACGTTCCGGTTTTTACGTTATTGAGCCGTGTATTCCATTTATAACGATGCTGCAGTTCGCTCAGATACTCTTGTGACCACCTGTTCCAGAAATTTTGCTTGAGGTGTGTTAACATTTTCCACCGATTCTGTAAACTTCCTTGTAACTCCTTTCCAGTTTGGTCGACAGTTGCTGTAAGGGGCTCCCCAATAAGAAAGTGACCAGGAGTTAGAGCACTGAGGTCATTTGGATCATTAGATAGTGGCGTTATTGGGCGTGAGTTTAACACTGCTTCAATGTCAATCATTGCTGTCTCTAATTCCTCATATGTCATTGATACGTTTGTCATGGATCGTACTAATAAATGTTTTGCTGATTTGACTGCCGCCTCCCAGAGTCCGCCGAAGTGAGGAGCTCTTGGTGGTATAAAACGAAAATTGATGGATTTGGAGCTGCAGGTGCTGGTAATGGCTTGGAGCTGCCTTTAGCCGAATAAATGACATCCTTCAACTCACTTAGTTGATTGCTAGCCCCAACAAAGTTGGTTGCGTTATCGCAGTAGAGATTTTGAACATGTCCTCGCCTACCGATGAACCGTTTAAGTGCTGCAATGAAGGCGTCGGTTGTTAGATCGGAGACAATCTCGAAATGGACTGCCTTGGTAGAGAAGCAGCAAAAGACTGCAATATAAGCTTTTGTTGGTCTTTTGCCCCTCAACTTGTAGTGAATTGAAATTGGCCCGCAAAAGTCTACTCCGGCATTGATGAATGGTCTGGTGGGCTGCACTCGATCCACAGGTATGTTACCCATCAACTGATGAAATAGTTTCGGCTTGGCTCTCGTACATGTGATGCAGTGTTGAACTATAACTCGTGCAAGGGCCTTTCCTTTAATCGGCCAGAAATGTTGCCTAACGGTGGCGAGTAATCCTTGTGGCCCAATGTGTGAATTTTCCTTATGAAGATCAGTTAATAATAGTCGTGTTAGCGGATGACCGTAAGGCAGCAGCATGGGATGTTTTGCGTCGTACGATAATCCTGACGCCTCTAGTCTTCCACCGACGCGTATTACTCCCTTTGCATCTAGAAATGGTGTCAAACTGCAAAGTGGGCTATTTTTGTTGACCTCCTGATGGCGCTTTAAATGGTTGATGTCCAACATGAACTCCTCCTTCTGCATGGATTTTATGATCAAATATAATGCTTCATCGAGTTCCTTAGGAGTTAATGCATTTCCTTCGCCCGTATCTCTTGGGTTCCCTTGGCAGCGATTAATGAATCGGAGTGTGTAAGCTGTTATTCGCTGTAATTTCCGGAAAGAGTTATTGTGTTTTATACAGCTTACGTCGAAATATGCATCGTTGTGTGTGGTTGTAGTGAGCGATACTGTTGGTACGCTAACCTCAGTCATCGGTTCTTGTAGTTTGAACGCTGGTGGCCAAACTTCCGTCTTCCCATGTAAAAAGAGTGGTCCATAAAACCACAGTGTACAATTTTGCATGCGTTCTGGTGATAGACCTCTTGACACTATGTCTGCCGGATTGTCCCTTGATGAGACATGACGCCATTGTTCTGGTATAGAGTAACCTTTAATAGATGCTATTCTGTTAGCAACAAAGGTTGGTAGCGCTGCCGTGGAACTATTTAACCATGATAATACAATTTCCGAGTCCGTCCACAAATAACTCGGTTTATTTCTCAGATGCAAATCCTTCTTGACGCGGTGAGTTAATTCAGCTGCCAACTTAGCTGCGCATAGTTCCAGTCTCGGAATTGTAATTTTCTTTATGGGTGCTACTCTTGACTTAGCACACAACAGCCGACAAAGTACCGTTTCATCTTGAGTAGTGGCTCGAATGTAAACTGCTGCACCGTAAGCCTTTTCAGAGGCATCTGCAAAAGTGTGGAGCTGCATATCTTTCACCAGACGGTGACCATAAATGTGTCGTGGAATCTTTATTTCGTTTAGTGCATGAAGTTGTTGCCGAAACTCTATCCATCTGGTATACAGTTCTTGCGGAATCGCGGCGTCCCAATCCATCTTTAGCTCCCATAGTTCTTGAAGAAACAATTTTGCTCTAACAACAACTGGAGCGATCATGCCTAATGGGTCAAATATTTTTGCTAAGTCTGATGCAACGGTCCGTTTTGTTACTCGGTTGGCGTCATTTTTGGACACTGATATACTAAATTCGTCGTTCTTTGGAAACCAAATTAATCCTAACGTTTTTACGTGATCTTCCTGATTGCTAGTGAAATCAAGTTGTATCTCTTGATCTTTCGGCATTATGTGCTCTAGTAGTTTGGCATGATTAGAGCACCACTTCCTTAGTGTAAACCCGCCTTCTGTGAGCAGCTGGTTTAGTTCCTTTTGACTCTGCAAGAGCTCGGCCACGCTATTTGATCCAGTCATTACGTCATCTACATAGAAATCGTGTTTGAGGATTTGTGCTCCATATGGATATGCTTCCTTTCGATCTTCTGCGAGCTTTTGAAGGCATCTTGTTGCCAAATATGGCGCTGAAGTGGTACCATAGGTAATTGTTCGAAGTTGGTAGCATTTCACTTGCTCATTTGGATCCTTCCTCCAAAAAATAAGTTGGAATTGCTGATCTTCCTTGCGCACTTCTATTTGCCGGTACATTTTCTGTATGTCGGCTGTGAATACAAACCGTGGGAGTCGAAACCGTAAGAGAATTGAGAAGAGTTCATCTTGTACTGTCGGCCCAGCATAAAGTATATCATTCAACGATTTATTAGATGTTGTCTTGGCTGATGCATCAAACACTACTCGTAACTTTGTAGTGGTGCTATCTGGCTTAAGAACGCTATGGTGTGGCAGATAATAGTTTGGTTGTAGAAGACTGTCACTGGTTGCCAGTTGCATGTGGCCAAGCTGTATATACTCCTCCATGAACGCTACATATTCCTTTCTCAATTGACTGTTTTTCATGAGTTTCCCTTCGAGCGCATAGAAGCGGCGCAGTGCTACAGTTCTGGATTCGCCCAGGCTCTTAGGATCTTGAGAGAATGGTAACGCTACTACAAATCGTCCATTGTTCAAGCGACTTGTGGTTTGATTGAAGATTTTTTCACATCGTTTCTCAGCAACGCTCATTTCAGTTGTTGATTCCTCTGCTTCCTCCAGTTTCCAAAATTTTTCGATTACATCAGTGAGCCTTCCTTCTTCAGTAAGAATGTTACATATCGCTCTTGCTGAATTTATCTGATTCGGTTGGGTTACCTTTCCTGAAACGATCCATCCAAGTACGGTATTTTGTAGCGTTGGTAAGTTGGGTCCTAGGTCTATCTGCCCGACTGACAACAGTTGGAGAAAGTGTTCTGCACCAAGCAGTAGATCGACCTTTGCCGGCTTGTCAAATCGGGGATCAGCCAATCTAACGTTGTTCGGTATCTTCCATTCAGTAGAATTTAATTGCTGAGTTGGCTGCAACGATGTAATTTCCTGCATGACAAAGGCTTCAATTCTGGTACTAAAAGCGCTAGTGTTGGATTCTAGTATAATGTTGATGCGTCCTCTGGCCTTTTGTGGTGCTCGCTGTATGCCTTCTACTGATAGTGTAACTTCTTCTGGCTCTAGACGCATTTTTTTTATCAATCGTTTTGTAATAACATTGATTTGTGATAGCTGATAGCTTCGGGAATATCTAAATGCAACAGCGTGTTATGCTTTTTGGTGCATCTGGTGCAAGCTCGTAATTTGCAATCGGTCCAATGGTGACCGTTCCTGAGACAATTCACGCACAATTTATTTTTTTGCACTAAGCGTAATCTCTCATCACTCCTTTGGAAAAAAAAAAAAAAAAAAAAAAAAAAAAATAATTATTGGTCCTGCATAAATTCCTCCAAAGTCTTCGACATGATGACAGCTGTTGATTAGCTCCCGAGATTGATGCGAAGATGTACGTTGCGTGATACAAGTGCTACACCCGATCACGTCGGGGCCACCAATGTTTAGTACGAGAAGTTCTTTTACTTCCCGGTGGACTGATTGTCCAAAGTTTCCTTTTTAAATTATCAAGGTGTTACACCTTGACAAAGTTATTTAAAAATGTTGACAAAGTGATTCACCTTGACAACGATTGCTTTGTTGATTTGATTTGTAAAGTTTGTGCTTGAGCGAAACACCCAAACACAGGACAATTAGAAATTAAACGCTTGAAGTCTTATTAATAACTGTGTCTCTTTAATTATTCATTAATTTCTTTTATATACACAAAACTGCTTACATTGCTAAAAGAATGTTCTATGCATTTTGTGCAACATTAGAATTTCTGAGCATCTGCCGATTTTCTATGGAAATTCGCGTTATCTAGCCGCTTCGCATATTTTCTCATGGCCGGACGGATCAGATTACGTCTGGCTTGATGTTTTATCAGAAATTCTAATGTTGCTGGTTAACATGCTTACATGCCGAAAAATGAAAATTTAAAGATAATAAATGTCTTTACTTTTGAAAATGAGAAAAATTATGATAACAAAAAAAGTTTTTTTTTGATTGATTGATTTTTATGATACATATACTAAATTTGTACTATGAGTACAAACAATGGTGACAAACAGCAAGTGCCAGCTTGGAAGCAAGTAATTACTTGAGCAAACCTCTTTATGCGAAAACTTTGGCCCTCACCTTGTCCTGTTTTTTAAGGACTCCTCTATACCGTAGATAAGATGCGGGAGGAGTTTCGTTCGGTTCAAACACAGTAGGATAACGGAAAAAACCTTTTGGTAATAAGGCAGAGGAAACTTTGTCTGCTTCATGAATATTTAAGCCATCTCCGCAACCAAATGACCCGAGGCTCACAGTAGATACTGCGAAAGATATATGATATGGCATTTTTTCTATTACACTTTAACTGTGCACGGCCATGGAAGGTCCCTTTATATATGTATGTACGTGGTATTTCCTTAAATTAAATTTCATCCTGGCTTGGCAGAGGATCCTCTGATAAATTATGACATAGACTCGAGCATAGTTTATATATCCTTGCATGCCAGAACTAGTCTGCCCTGTCGGCTCCTGGCTGTTGAGGAAGTGCATTTAGTAATTTTGTTAAGTTATCTAGAGACTCTAAAAACTACTCAGGCGTTATTCCAAAATGAGATTATGTCCATTTTTGTTAGGGGGGACCATTCGTGCGCAGAGCTATTTTGCAGTCATATCACACAGACACACACACAACTGAGGGTGGTTAAGGCTGTTTCTGGCTGATTATGTTTTTTTGGGTATTTGATTTTTCGACAGACGTTCGGTGGTGGGTTTAAAATTAAATTTTAAATTTAATGCTGGGTCGTATTTAATACATTGTACAAACTCAATCATTTAAGCAGAAATTTGAATAACCTTGTGGAATTAGAGTGGATGCGATATTTCAGAGTATGTAGTTGTCGAATTACGAATTATTAATAATATCGTATTACGCTACTCCCGAGTAAAAATAAAAGATAAACTTACGACGGGCAAACACTGGCCGCTTGGCTTTTCAAGGGGCATATGATGGCCGTAGAGTTTTTAACCATTTTTAAAGGGGCACATACGGGCTCACGACGTCCAACTAGATCAAAAGATTTAAGTGGCCAAGTACCGCGAATTTCAACCAAAAAATAAAGGCAGGAAGGAACCGCTTAGAGTGGGCCAGTCCAGGTGCAGACCTACAGCGTTCAGTATGTGGGGCCAGGGCCATTTGCAGCAAGCTGGAAGGTGCTCCAATAGCCGGCTCTGGACCAATGAATGCAATATCAGGCTTAACAGGGCATCCGCACCTTCTTTGCCTTTGAAGCCCCGGTGACCCGGGACCGAGACAAGGGTAATTTGATTGAGAACACCCAACTCATGAAGACGAAGTTAATCCTGTCAAACGATATTAAAATGGCGCTTGGGAATATGAACGTCAAAACAGGAAGCCAAGAGAAGTTCATAGGAGTCAAAGGAGAGTATAGCCTGCACAAAGCTACCAATGACAAGGGTAGTAGACTGTTCAAACGCACTAGCTCGAACTCAATGGTGGTAAGCTCAGCAATGTTCACCAACAATTTCCATCCTTGTTATAATTTTCCAAAGTAGTTAAATAACCCAAAATATAGATAATTCAGGGCGTTACATAAAATTCTAATTCATCCGACACGGGAAACTGGCTGGAAGCGAGTTATTCGTCGAGAAGTGACACAACCTTTTCACCCGCTATGTCGCGGACATGAAACGACATAGAGCTTAGACCAATAGCCCATCTGAAAGATATTTTAATACCCGTATTTCTGCTATTTACTACATTATCATATGAGCAACCGTTGACGAGATATTCAAAAAAAATGGCGTTATCAATTACTTCAGGCACGTGCAGTACGAACTTTGGCGTTGGATTACTCGCAAACTATACAAGCGAGAACGATGACTAAGGGCTTATTCTAAAGGTAATCACTAGCACTATAAGTTTGGTAATCGGCATTAACCCACCCAAATTAATATCTTACGAGTTAATCGCAAAAAACTGCATTCAACCTCAACCACCCGAACAAGTTCGAACTTTGAGCGGCCATAACTTTGAGCCAAATTAACTTACAGACCTCGTTGAGGGCTCATTTTGTAGATAATTTTATTTTCTAATGACTTTGTATTGATCATTTTCAGCTATCATTGCACACAGCCGAGTTATTTGGTATAAACGATCTCTACCTCTTTTTCAAGATGGCGGCTTTTCCCAGCACACTGCGACCCCACAAACTTGGTTTTAACATTGTCAAATGTACCCGAACAAATTCCAAAAAAAAAAAAAATTTTGTACATCATGAAATGCAATTTGATTTACTAATTGCACTGGACTAAGAAGGTTGCTTAAATTTTGAAATTTTAAAGGGCATGCTGTCCGAAAGCATCTCCGCTTCCGGAATATCTTCTATGATGTTGATTATTATAGAATGTCGTCGCCCAAGACCAGCACCCAAGTGACCATTTTGCTTAAATTGGTAATGGAGCCCTTAAGCTTCGTTCTGTGCCACCAAACTAAAGCTCCATAAGTTACCATGGGCCTAATGATGGTGGTGTATTTCCAATACATGGTTTTTGGTTGCAAACCCCAGGTGGAAGCTCTGCGGCAAGCCCACAGGGATCTGCGCGTTTTACTCATCAGAGTGTCCATATGCTGGTTCCAGTTGAGCTTGGCATCTAGCGTCACTCTTAACGGTTGGGGTTACTATCCTCATTTGTTGTTGGGGGCAGCTAATTTGGCACATGCTGCGATAGTTTCTGTTAGATAACGTAGGCTGTTGTCGATGTCACTATTGGTTCTTAGTTTGATGTGCGGGCTGAAGGTCCTGGCAAAGACGATTTTATACTTCTTCCAGTTGGTTTTTGAGTTAGTAAGTTTTCGGGTAATGGGTTACTGCTGATTTTTATGATTGTTGACGCCTGGTCTGATGGCAGGTCGTTAGTGGTCATTGATGACTGAGATTTCCCTTCGACCAGCTGGCTAGTATGTTGGAAAGCCTCCTGATATACATTGCAGATTTTGATGATATATTGATTTTGGAGAGGTTAGTCGGGAACTTAAGTAGAGACATTTTGCATTATAGTCTCCTGCTGCTAGGAATCGGTGCCCAAGAGAGGTGGAAAATTCGTTGAACTGTGAAGATAAATTATGTGCGTACGGAGGCGCTGATTAATGTTGTATCAGGTGTATCCATTTATTTTGAAATTATTTTTGCTGGTAACATGGATTTCAGCCATGAGCATAATGTGATTGATAAAGATAAAGATTTAAGCTAGGCTTCAGTTTCTGAATCAATTGAACCTTGTGACCGTGCAAATTCAAGTCATTTGTCAATATTCGCGGCAAAGAGCTTCCTGAGATATATAGTTCATAAGCGCGTTGACGAACAGAGATCGACGGAGTCTCGTCTACGCTATCGCATACAGCTGCAATGTTCTCGATGGAACGATAAACTCACGCTGAGGAATGTCAAAAAAACGAGGATCAAACATTAGTTCTCGTTTAGATGTATTTTCTTATCGAAATCTCTAATGGCACACTCTTTATAGCAACTGTGGAGTAATCTTACGTAGCAATCATAGAACATCCTAGAGTTCAAACGAAACGCTCATCGATATCTGTATGTACAGCGACCAAATCCCTCCTAGTCGATCCTTTCCTCTTCTATCCTTCAAACTAAGTTTCCGAATAGACTTTGCACCATGCCCTGAAAAACATGCCCGACTGGTGGCATAAAAGGCGATCTTTAAGCTTGATTACTCCAAATAAAAATCTGGTAATATCCATTACAGAAAATACGAGTGTCTCCACACCTGTCAAACTATGTCCTTATTGATTAACTACTTCCTCTCAGGCAGCACTGCAAACACATCAGGAAGTCAGGAAAATTTAAATAAAAGTCCTTACCAGCAGATGCCACCTTTTACCTCATCATAGCACCTGCACCATGAACCATAAAAACTTTTACCTCCACTAACACTATTATCTAAGGACATCCTCAGTTCTCTTTTGTCCTTATAAAAAACTAACTCCTTGCAGAAAGTAATTTATTCAAGGGAAATTGCTGTTAATTAAATTCCACTGCACTTTCCTCCTGCTTTAATCACGTTTTCGCAAGGTGTAAAAAGAGGCCTAAGTGAATGAGGAGGAAATGAAACGAATTCAGAATAAACATAAATTTCACAAAAGAGGAAAAGTGTTGGTGGGGGGCTCTCTAGAATGCACCGGAATCACAGGTATGCCATTAAGCGCCTCGCCGTGTGAACCAATTTGTGCCTTAATCACGTTGTGCCACTCAGTGTCGTCGTATGGACCGCAAGCACCACCGCCGCCTCCTCTAGTGCATGCAGATCACCTCTCACCTGATGCACAGTTTATGTAATTTGTTTGTGGTTGGAAGCTGGAGTCAATCTGCCATCGACACAGCACTACAAGATTGGCACGAAGCCGGTGCATCATTGAGGCGAGGTGTATCAGAAAGGGCATAGATTATAGGCTCGTGATGCTTGGCTGCAGGTAGATAGCACAAAAGCAGACACACCAGATCCTCCACCACGGTCCATAAATATTTTACGCATTCGTAACTCCTCTCGAGGGGAGGACTCTCATTCTCCACTGCAAAAACCAAAGGAATCGGATCAAAAAGGTTGCAGAATACCTTTCCGGGGCGCCCTTTTAATAAATTGCAAAACTTTAAATTGACTTCCCTTGGATACTAACCAAAAGTTACGGCGGTTTCGTGTTTTTTTTTTTACTTTGAGAGAGGAAAATTGAATTTCGTGGAAATAACCCATGTGCCACAGAAAGCAATTCGCATTTTTTTATATCAAGGATAATTACGCCTGGAGGAAGATTAATGATCCCTAACTTCAGAACCGAATAAAGGGTGTGCAGTCCCAGCAACCACACACACCTACACCAGAATAGCAGCAATGTGTGCCCCTTTTTATGCTTGGTAGTAAATAAAAGCGCAAAAATAAAATACGGATGTCCCGGGAGTGTATTGCATAATTAGTGGCTTTTGCCGTATAACGAATGTTGAAAATTGTGTCTCTGCTGGGGAAAATTGAGGGCATTAAGGGCTTATTTATGCGTAACAGTTTTAGGGGCTTGATTTCATAATCAGTGGCTGATGGCTGTGCACTATCTAAATTTAGTAGACGTAGAAATTTTGGCGGAATGTTTTAATTTTTGGTTTTTCATAATTTTGAATTTTGAGTGATCGGAATAAAAACAAAGCAAGCCCTTCAATTACGTACATACACACATAACTTAAATACGTCCTCCTCAACGGAGTCCATGTATCGCTTCTTTGGTTGACTATAATTTCTCTATCCATCAGGGATTCGATTTATATATAGCTATTTTAGCAGGATCACTATCGTGAAGCCTTTGTATGTGTGCCTTAATCTACATAATTTTATACTATTGGCAATTTCGGGTTCCTTGACCATTGACCATTTCACATACACTACCAAAAATCAAATCCGCCTTGAAGAGTTGTGACAGCCCATGCCTCTGCCCCAAACATCAGAACTAGGGAATCCAATCCCGCATCAAAATCTCAATCCCGTAAGCCTGCGGGATCGATGTCAACAATCCCGCGGATCCCGCTGAGCCACAACAGTCGGAGTTAGCAGGAGACTGCCTCGTCGGAGTGTTATGCCTCCTGAAACAAGAGAATCCCGCTAACCAGCCGACAAAGGCTGTGACGCAAGAACAGTCACATGAGGCCAGTCCAAACTTGTTTCCATGACGGTTCTGGATTGACAGATAAATAATTTTACATCATGTCTCCGTTGCTTCATGTTTTGATATGATAAAACCAAGCTTAGGAGTCACCCTTTGTACTACTAGTCTGTCATGTCGTTAAGGTCAAGGTACAATGTCTTGTAGCAAGCTTGTTTTGAAGAATAGATAAGAATAGGAAGAGCTATGGGATCTGGGGGGATGAACTTTACGTTTGAACTCTATGTGCGGTAAACGCACTTAAACAAACACGAACGTGTTTCGTGGAGTTTTCTTGGATTTAACGAAACTTTACTCACCCCCGTTTACACGGGCGCTTACTCTGAGTTAACCGAGGGTAAACTCTGCATGGAAACTCAGTAACTGATCAGGTTCGGATACACTTGCATAAATATACTTAGACGGTTTTGTGTTATAGCTGTATTGATTAGTAGGCAGATCTTAACGATTTTTTTATGTGGAAGTCTTAGCTTAGGTATCACCCTTCATACTACCAGTCCGCCATGTCGTTTACTTCATGGTACAAAGTCTGGTGGTAGCTTGAAGATAGAAAAGGAATATGATAGGTTAAAGGTAAGCTGAGCCACAACAGTCGGAGTTAGCAGGAGACTGCTTCGTCGGAGTGTTATGCCTCCTGAAACAAGAGAATCCCGCTAACCAGCCGACAAAGGCTGTGACGCAAGAACAGTCACATGAGGCCAGTCCAAACTAGTTTCAAGTCACTCTCGTTTCTGGCGTCCCGTGTAGGGATTTCCACTTCCGTACAGGGGCAAGCAGTCAACTCGTGTTCGGAGAGCTTAAATCTATTTTTATTAATACATACTTTGCTAACAATAGTATTTCTCTATTAATTCTCGGTTCTTATAACAGGTGATTCTACTCCCAAATCCCGCATCCCGCCTGTCTAGTCCCGCATTACTGATCCTGCAAAAATGGTGCGGGATTGGATTCCCTAATCAGAACGAACTTGATTAGCGTGGAATATGGTTTACACTTCGTTCCTCTAGTAAAGATTCGTAAGGTAAGATGTTGTCGAAGCCCAAATAGGTTCTGTAATAGACTTGACACATGGTAATAATTATGGCGAAAACTCGTCAATTATTGCGAATATAGAACACACAATAACGCATTTTCGACATTAATAACGAATTTTCTTCATAATTACGTTGTCGTGTGTCTAGGCTATCAGCAACGTTTATTCGTCATTCTTTTTTAAGGCTATTTTCAAATTGATGAAGAGTTCTTTCAAACTTAAAAAAACCGACTGTATTAGGGCAACATTATCAGCGTAGGCCATTGTATGTGTCGACTTGTTAAAAAGTGCAAAATTTTATCGCGACGCGTTGTTCTTGATTTCGTTTTTCCATTTTCGTGACGAGCACCACGACCACACGTTTACTCAACACGACAGAGCAAGCGAACTAAACAAGCTAGAGCGATGGCAAATATATCAATGGAGAGGGGAAGGATTCCGAGAGAAGGGAAAGGGAATTTCAAGGTTGCAGGGTTACCACAATCGCGGCAATATAATCAGTCTCATTACTTAATTGTCACATCTCGTATGTCCCATTTCAAAGATGAGCTGCGGCGTAGGCAGAGAATGTAGTAACAGATCATCCAAAGAAATTGACACAGCTCTAGAATCCCACCTAATGAATCTAAAAACCCTAACAAGCCTAGTTAAATTAGCTTTAAATGTTCAATTATTGTGTGAGCATAGCCAACAAGGTCTCAGTTAATTTTCCTTACTAAATAATACTTACTAAAATATTGTTGTATGACATTCCTAAATCCTAGTTTTTCAAAAAAAAATTACATCCTTACATTCCTTTGGTAAGAAGTAGTGTACTCTTCTCCCACAACAGCGCTTGCGTAACTTCTACCACCCTCCCGCTTTCTTTGTATATGTTTATCCCAAAAAAACATCATATTTTTTATTGATGCATGATGGCAAGTAATTACTTGGGTTATTGATGCTGAAGATAACATAATTATCGCCAACAATTGCTGGACTCGGATTTCGTAGTCTTTGTTTTTGATTTGGGCCTCATCTTAATGAAAATGATTAATTTCCTCGCACGACCAGCTCCGGCGTCTATTCTTGGCTAGAAATGTTTTCCCATTCTCAGTCTTCTAGAGTGAATAGTTTCTGCTGCAGAAGGAATTTTTTCGGGATTGTTTGCTTTAGGCTTAGCTTAGGAGGAGATCTTTAGTTCTGATTGATTTGTGGATTTTCGTTGTAGTTTGTGGGTATCTACTGTAGAGGAGGGTTTGGTGACAGCTGGAGAGTGTTTTTGTTAATTTGGAGTAAATATTTTTAGTGAAACTAAGTAGATTAAGGTTTTATTTTTTTGAATGAATGGTTACTATTATTTTTGTTAAGATTTTTATGAGTATGGTAGGGTAGTTTCGTTGTAGTACAATTCATATGGAAGTTCTACTCGTTCTACTAAAAAATTCAAGCAGCACTATTTTTAGATCAATGGAGTCCAACTTGTAAAATGTTGAGGAGAACACCACCAATTTTCTTAAGTATTCTGCATTAACCTATTTTACGTTTTCTTTCCAGTAAAAACATGACAAAAATTTTATATATCTCAAAATCCTAGATCAAGATTATTAAGATATACTAAGAAGGGTTTATAGCAGTCCCTAGAGTATTTCGAGTCATCTTTATAAATTTCTTTTTGAAAGGCTATAAAAATATCGTAAAATATTAAAATTGGTGCAATGACAATAAAACCCTGGTACTTTTATTTCGCACTCATACCAATATTTGCATTAAAAAAATATTCAACATAAATAAAAGGATAAAGAAGGGATATTTGAGGGGAGATTTGTTTAGAAAGATTCATTGTTGTCTTTTTATATTGTTTCGCAATTCACATCCAACAATCTGGAACAAGGAAAAAAATGGGAAAGATGCGCATGTATGTAGGTATAAAATTGAATTAGTTGGTGTCTTGCAGCTCGTTCGTATTTATGTACATAGAAAAAATATTGAACAAATTCAATATTATTTTTTGTTTATTTTGTTGATTGAGTTTGTTTTGAAAAAAAAAAAAAAAAAAAAATTAGCGACTAAAAAAATTTCACGGCAATGGTCATCAAGTGCACACATATGTATATCTATATAAATGTAATTGATCTGTCTGTGATTTCAAAATAATTGTGTTCTTCTAAGTTCATATGGTTATTTACATGATAGTAAAACGAAATTAAGTATGTATAATTCGTGTGGCAATGCAATCAGCCCATTTTCTAAATAAATCAAGATGGCGGTTCCAAGATGGTGGCCGAATTTCACAATTGTGCTCACCGACCCCACGGTCGTATATACAGGTCTGACAACTCGTTGCCCAAACCCGTGACTAATACGCGTATCCCTATTGGAGCTACTTGATTTAGACTGCAGATGGCGCGTTTGTCGGCAAGGAATTTTCAATATGATATGAAGTACGGTCAAGAAGTACTTCGGTACTCTTGCGCCACCAGTGGCCCATTCAACAACTATTTCGACGTTGAACGATAACGATCACACTTCACCCTATGGAATAGTGTATGAAGTTAACAGACCTGTTTATACGACCGTGACCGACCCCGAAAGGGACTGATAAGTAGAACACAAGTAGCTATTTGATGTCACTCCAAGTTCAAAATGGCTGCCAACAAAAAATGGCCGACTACCTTTTTCTTTACAACCCACTCGGTATGGGTATCAAACGAAAGTAGAATACTATTAGCAGACTGTCATCATTCCAAATTTAAAATGAAAACGTATTTTTTAGTTTTCTTTTAACTATTTCTACTTGAATCCGAGTATCAGAACCGATTATCGGTTCCGGCTACCGTATCCGACTATGGGATTGTCCAAAAATTTGAACCCATGGTCGAAAGAAATACAATATTGTCAATGAAGCTTATGAGATAAAATCGGAAGAGTTTGCTTGGTACCAACTTTTTCCGGAAGTTAATAATGGATTAAAAGAAAGCAGACCTATGAATATAGGTCGATTGGACTATTATCAGTTTTAGGCGAGGACTCTAGATTTCAGACTACTTTTTCTAAGATCTGTCAATGTTTGAGTACTATCGAGTAAAGTCAACAATCGCCGCATGTGCGAGAAAAGTAGAAGGTAACAAAATAGAAGACTGGACTTTTATTTGAAGAATCTAAGAGGCGTAGCCTGCTTAGTGATTTAATAGCACAGATATGACGTCTAGGCCCTCCAAACTATTTTGTTACATTGAGTTGCAATGACCTCTACTTGACATGAGGAAAGTCCTTCTTATGGCCGACGGTAAGCAACACGTTGATCTACACGGTTTAGATGTCAATGCAACTCAACGCTTGATTGAATTTTATCCAATTGCCGTGAGCAGAGACTTTATTGTACGTGAGAGTGCGTTGATAGGTTTTCTTAAAACTGATTTTGGAATATTCGGCAGCGGAGTTAAAATTCTTTTGTGGTGTATTGAGTGTCAGAATAGAGTGAGTCCGCAACGACATATGGTTGTGTGGGTTGAATATCTTCCATTTGTTGAGACGCCGGAAGGGTGCAACGCATTTTAGTGGGGTAGTACTCTCTGACTTATGGGAAGAGTTCTTCAAGATGCAGTTGCCGAGTTCGCTATCAATAAGGCCCACATGGTGAACACTGCGGCCAAGTTAGGCCTATTGCGTACGTACCCCACTAGCCTGTCTAAGACCTGGAACTGACTCCCAATAGGCTAGGTTAAGTCCCTTACTCCACTCTTCTTGTAGGTAGACTTGTAGGTGTATCCGGGATAATCGCCCTGAATTTCCGTTGGAATCGCAGTTCACCAAACGATATGGTCGGATACGCGATTAATGAAAATGTTTGGGATATTGTTAAGGATATCCATGTGCCTTTTGACTATATAGGGCCAGTTGGAGGAGATCTGAAGTCTCAAGGAGGATTTCCATTTCGTGCAATAGTAGCCGGGCTGTTTTCTCATCTAATTGGATCTATGTTCATCGAAGGGCGGATGTAAAACCAAACGATTGATTGTGGGCCGGTCGGCCGATCAAAACTCAAAATCTGGATGTACATCTAATATGACCGTGTATGGAGGCCTTAAGTAATATTCTGGGACTTTTAACAGACTAAAATAGAAACATGTAGCCTTCTATTGCACGATTTGTTACCAAACAACAGAATCTCAAGAAGGTCCATGTTTGTGTTCTAATTATTTTCTAGTTTTTGATACAGCTTATGATTTCAAATAAAACCATTTAACTTAAAAGTTTTTTTACCTATTTTTTTTAATTTATTTTGTTGATTAAGTTAGTTTTCAAAAAATCTAGCTACTAAAAAACTACATATTTTCAATTTCATGGCAATGCTCATCAAATGCACACACATGTATGGACATAGAATACTTTAAGCTAACACCTTCTGCATACCGCGAAAAACACCACAAAACAGGGAAACCCTTAATCCTTCTCAAGTTACATTCAATAAAACTTTCCTTCAAAATAGCAAATAGTTTACAAAACTGCAACTAAATCGATTTTAACGTCTGCATAGTGTCTATGGAATCAAGTTTCATCTCCTTTAATATCACTATATAGTATATGTATGTATTCCCTTCTTGCTACCACGTAGTATAAATTGAATTGCGTCACGCTAATACCTTGAAGGGATCTTTAAATTGCGAATTATCAATTCTTATCGCAAAACCAGGAAGAGATCCAGGTTATATAAAAGGAAAATAGCCTAACAAAAAAAAAAAAATAAATAAAAGGAGCACGAAAATACTCCTTATCGTCTTCAACAACGTCGTCATAGCAGCAGCGTCCTTTCATTTCATTTCATTCGTTTTGCCGTTGGCTCTAACATTCTCATAAGCCCATAATGTGTTTTGTTTATCCTAGTAATGAATCCCGAAGACTTCTCCTCCTGTTTGTAATCCCCAAAGGAAAGTGAAAACAGGATCACGTACAATCACAACATACGCATATAAAAATGACGTCTCCAATGAGTAACCCCGTCTCCTTTTGGTATTAACCATAGAGTCGTCGGAGGGGTCTCCCTGTGTTTTGCGGAAGCAACAATGCGCACCATCACACCACCAGTATCCATCCATTTGCACACTGGAATATATGAAATGAAGGCAGCAGCAGCACTTCCATAGAAAGTATAGTGCGGTATAGGAGTGCGGCGGGACTTTAGCGGAGAGAACGCAGAAGACGCAAATCTGGAAGCGATTTACTTTTGGCACGACCAAGAAATTTACTGATTGTTGGGGATTAATTTGATAAATTTACGGATATCCTAGGAACTAATTTTCAAAAGCGTACGGAATCCATCACTTAAGTACATAAATGGGGGTGCGTTCCAAAAATATACAACACACAATCGCAAAACGGCGGGGGTGAGCTTGTTCAGCGGGGAGAAGTAAATCGTACTCGTAAAGCGCCCTTAGAAAAATTGTACGAAGGATTTTGCACCTAACCGAGTGTATTATATCGGTAGCGCAAGGACTTCAGCTGGGATAGCATGCATTCGTCAAACCAGCCCCCCTCCCCTGCTCTTTTTGGCATTACAAATGGGGCCATCAGTCACAGTTTTCATATAATTTCACATATACCTCCAAAAGCGCTATAAAACAGGACTTACCTTTCGTCTAGGGACATCGGTGTCGGGGGTAGGGGCAGCTCCAGCGATGATGTATCGTTAATGGCTAGATTTTCAATTTCTTTAATCTCGCCGACCATAAGGCCAGTTGGTGGTGGTGCAACCACTGACATGGTTTCGGCATCGGATCCAGCATCGGGTGGCGTTTCAGGTGCAGGTGGAAGCGGCTGCTGCTGCTGCTGATGCATCAATGGTGAATCTTCTGGCGAAAGGGGTAATGGCGGAAGGATCGGCGGTGGTGGAGGGGGCGGCGGAGGAGGCGGAGGCGGGGGAGATGGTGGTCCTTGCGAATGCTGTGGCGGTTGCCCACTAATCGATGGTCTAGTCACTGTAGTATCCACTTCTTCGATGTCAGAATCAATTCCTTGAGCAAAATCCATGTAAAACGAGTCCCGTGAATCACTGGATCCACGACGCAGCTTCAGGGACAAATCCGGGGAACTATCCATTGTTCTTTGTGTAGTATGCGGACTTACAAATCCTTTATGACGATTGTATTTGTTTATGTTTTGTTATTTATTTAAAAATTTTGTTGTATGAACACTTTTTGGCTTCGTAACACAATATCACAAGATTTTTATTTTTTTTTTGAAAAATTTCGATCACATTTTTTTTGTTATAGCTCCGCACAAGTGGTGTTAAAGGATTTTCGACTGGGATACATTTTCCTTCAAATTCTTGACTAGAAAACCACACTACACAACTCACTCTCACAGCCACGAAAACGCTTTTACGCTTTTACTAAGCATGAAGCACCCTCAGGACGCTTTTTTTATTTTTCCTTTTTTTAAAAAACAAGGAAATTCATGAACATTAACGAACTTTCTCCTACATCGACATAGGATGGGGGATTGAAGTGTAAACAAACAAAAACAGCGCGAAAAACTTAGGATAGCATAGAAACCATAATTTTCCTGCGCCTTCCCACTCCCATTCTAATCGTCCTCGCTTGTATTTTTGGGGGTATTTTGCAACAACCGAAACAAACACTACTTCAGGATTCGGATCACGATCTAAAAGTAAAATTCCAGCAAAAAAAATATTTTTTTTAGTCCTTTCCCGACGGCAATCACCAATGGAATGATGGGGACCTGTGCCACTTTTGCACAGAGCCCGAAACCAGGAAAAGTGCTTTCCCTAATGGAATGTGCCACACAGAGCTGCACAGCGACGCGCTACACAATGCCCAGAAAGCACCGGAAAATGTTGTCAGCGTGTGCCACAACGCAGCACGTACTCTGGTATAGAGGACCGCGCAAACTTTACGGAAGCGACAGCAGAACAGAAGCTTCAAAGTGCCGCTGCTGCTGCTCTCTGGGTTCTACTGATTGTGTTTTCGAAATTGCTGCTGCAGCCTTTTGACGCGCGGCGACGGCGGTTCCCTTTGTTTTCCCTGCTTTGATACCGCGTTCAGAATGCAAGCAGCACCGAAAGTGAATTTCAGTTTGTTGCGCGCTCATCACTCACTGGCACAGTTCTAAAGTGGAAATCTCACTCTGGTACACACCCGTACAATGGCCGCTTCCAGATGCGCTGGGCCCCCGCGCTCATCCCCAGCTGCCATCTCTAATACGCATCTCCATTTTCCAGCTGATGCTGGTCTCCCCGATGGCGATGCTGGACCATCTCATCCTCTGCGCAATTTTTACTCAACCGTGAGCTCCCCTCTTCGGTGGGTGTGGGTGTGGGGAGCAGCGTAAAGTCTTGGTCCATTCAGAGAAAGCTTCAAACATGGTGGAGCGAGATGCGAACGACACATCCATGGCTGGAAAAGAAAGCTTACTAGCTGGAATATTCCTGGTTCCCGTGTGTAACCGTACTACTTCCGCACTCATCTAGAGTAAACGGGGCTGAGTCGAAATTGGCTGGTAAATGATTCCTAATGTCACCAGCCACGGTGCTCAGAAGTAGTATGCTAAAGACTTTGATCAATCTGGCGAGAAAGTTCACTATGTGCTGTTGATCTGATTATGTTCTGGTGGAGGCCGATTACGATGCTCCTCTAAGAATGGAGGAGAGCACATGGCTCGGCGTAGTTCATTGATTAGCAAGAAGGGAGGATTCTTTGCATTACTAATTCCGTTCAAAGTTCAGCATCGTTTGCGGAGTCATTCTAAAAATACACATTTAAGTTCAGATGGGGTAAAATTGAGACTTTTCCAACCACTTTGATTATTATTGGAGATGAATGGTTGCATGGAGATGGAGACTCCAATATATTTGAGACAATAATCAATAGAAAGCTTATCGAATATCTTGAATCTAACAAAATTCTGAAAAGATCTCCGGATGACCTTTTATTATGCCTAACCGAGCACCTCAACTAATTCATTGATTGCTTTGGTGAGTGTTGTCTGATTACTCTAGATGCCTTCAACGCTCTGGACAGTGTATATTACCTTGCCCTTTTGATTAAAATCAAAGCTATTGATATCGACTTAGTTTTAAAGAACTTAATTAAGAGTTTTATTTTTGGCCCTATAATGAAGGTAGTATTGGATTGCGTTAGACCTAAAACCCAACATCATATGTATGTCCCGGTCTCCTACAGGAGTCAATTCCTTCACCCGCTCTTCTATGCATTCGACAACGACAATATAAAGATAAACACGTCAAGTCGGACTCGATCAACATCGATATTGTACTCACTTTTGACTGAGTCGCAAAAACGGTGTTGATTTCAACGTTTTCAAAATGGGCTGCGTGATTTTAACGACTTGCCCATCTCTTAACATCGTAAGTATAACTTTGTCTGTAGATCTGTAATGGAACGATCACGTGTCCAAATCGCCTACTATCTCGAAGCTCATTTTTAAATAAAACGACTTGACTGTGGAATGATCTTCCACAGCCAGTATTTCTGAACTAGTATAACATCCCAGAGTTTAAACGTATGGTTCATCGTCATCTTCTTAAGCACGACACGACCTCTAACCTATTGTTTTCTTTTCTACTCTTCAAATCCTGAACATACTGAAACGTCTTGACGGACTGGTAGAACTGGTAGACTGGTTGATTCCAAAGATTTTTTCGGCTTACAATCTCCACTTTTAAGTGCCTATCCTACAGGGTAAATGCCGAAGTACAATGAGAGCACCTAGCACCGAGCATCACATTTAAATGCGATGCTGTGAAGTGCCCTGGGTGCAGGTACCATCATCAGGTACGAAATAAAATTGGAAGCAAATAATTTCCTTCTGGTTTTTGCTGGAAATTTGATTGAAAAGGTATTATTAGCCAAAAATAAATTCTTTTTAGCCCATAAAGGTCACCCCCTAGATAAAAGTTAAATTTGAAAAGTAATGGATTTTTTTGCATTTAAATTTTAAATTTTGATGAAATATTATTAAGAAACTGGAAAGTTTATTCTAACCCCTTAACCCACTCCTAAATCAAATTTCAGTTTTTGACCTTAAAATTTTCATTAAAAAAAATATTTCAACTTGAGTCTATGAAAAGACATTTTTTAAAAGTATTTTCTATTCTGTTTAGGTTTAGGTATGGTAAAAGTGTTGAGGATTATAAATTTGGCTTGATTTAGTATAACTCAACCACCTTCGCATATCTTCTTCTTCTTTGATCCGTTAGCTGGCGGTCCGAGCGGGACTTACCCGACACGGATACGCTGCTGCAGTTTCTTGCTTAGTTTCTGCGGTCAATTCGGCAGGTCGACCACCGTCCTCCTTTCACACCCTGGACTTGGGACCAGATGACAGCGGAGTTACCTTCGCATATAAATATTGGAAAAAGTATATATCATTGGATTATTTTTGATTATTATTAAAATTCTCCTGAAATCCTCTTAAAAAGGATTGTTTTGCATTTTTAATGGTGACGCCCATATTTTATGACTACGGGGCCCCGATTATCGTAATCAACGAACCAATACATATAAGGAAAAATCTTCATGCCTCTTTTCCTTCATTTTGTCATTTAAAAACAAAACTTTAACTTATTAGTTGCTCTATATGGTGCCAGCGAAAGGGAGGAGTTGATTACCGAGTTTGTGAATTGGCATGCGACACCTCTCCCGCAAGATGGAAAATCTTAATCGTCCGTCCATATTTTAATGACGTCCTTAAAACGTACAAGAGAATGAGAGAGAAAAGGGCTAAAGAAGGCCATCGATAGAAGAAAACCTAGAGCGCTCCAGAAGGTTATGTAGAGAAGTAGACTCGGACCCCTCCCCCCGGGGGAGAGCTTATAAAATGGTTATGTCAGCGATCAAAAGCAAGCCCTCTACGCCAAATATCTGTCTCGCGCTACCCTTAATACAGTATTCCTCCTGTCTCAGAACATGTTTCCCGGAGGACCTAAAAACGTTGTAAACGCAGAAAAAATTCTGGAGGTTGAAAAAAAGGTAGCCCCGAGTATGAGCAGGTATGCTTGATCGTGCTTGAAAGATTAGGGTTTTTCCATAGTGATGGAATCAGCAGAAACTCGTGCTCTTACCAAAGCCAAAGAAGTCCTTAGGGGATCCATCATCCTATAAACCGACTTATCTCCTTAGTTTCATAGGCAAACTTTTCGAGCGGGTGATCTTTAACAGAATGCACCCTAGGACCGAAAAGGAAGCAGACCTGTCAGACAAGAAATTTAGGAGTCAACATGATGGTGAGCATAGCTAGATCCGCCATAGATAAAAATTGCTGCTGCGCATTGATAACCCTGGACGTGAAAAATTCTTTCAACTTGGCAAGGTGGAGCACAATAATCGAACTAGGTACATAGCGCGAGTAGTAGGAGTGAGTCTCTTCTTCACTGTGATTTGGATGATGGGCTGAAGGTTTACAGGAAAACACGCCATGTTCCGCAGAACTCATCCGTGGTCATCTTATATGGCCACGAGAAACACTTGTACCTGGATTCAGGAATTATGACGCGGTAGTTGTACAAAGAAGCCTAGATGAGACTCTCAAGGTACCTAGGAGTTATGATCAACCAGAGGCTCAACTTTAAAGCAGACTTAGAGGGCATGGCAGACAAAACGTCCTCTTTTTGTGCAGTACTGGCAAGCACGCTTCATCTTGGGGGCCTTAGACAAAGCGCCCCCCGAGCTTAATGCGTTTAATGAAGCTAAGAGAAAGACAAAGAAACGACAGGAGTATTAGCAGCTAGATAAAAGCTGATCCACCCCTCAGACGCAATGCTTAGAACCCTATCCTGCGGGGAGAGTGGATCACCAAAAAGTGTTTTTAGTGAGTTCGAGGCCCTGTCGGTAGTCACGAGCATGGTACAATAATTACATTATGGTATGGTATTATTGTACCATGGTCACGAGTAGCTTTTCACATGCCAACATAAGAAAACAACTCTTAATAGCTAAAGGTAACTGGACGAAAATTGAAGTAAACCTGCAGGAAATTTTTAATAAATTCTGGATTAGAAAGTGCTATATTGAACTATTGGTTCTATTTGAAAAGAATGTCCTAATTGGCAATAAGTATTATTACCAACTATTCTCGTATGTTGTTCTCAGGATAGTAGTAGAAAAACACATTCTTGTGAAACAAACCTCTTTCGAACTAATCAAACTCAATCAAGAACTCATAGAATTGGTAACTAGAATCCAATGGCAAAATTCCAACTGGCCTACAACCATAGCAACAGATTTACACGAGAAAGCTCTTACTACAACCTTCCAGTTTCCATTTCCCCCTCCCAAAAAAAACGGAAATTTATGTTTGGGGAAATCCTTAAACAGATTTACCCTGCTGCCCTAAAAGCTCGCTAATACTTTCACGCTCGCAAGGGAAAACCTTTAATCAAAAAATTCACCCCCGCCCCACCGCCACCCAAAATACACGTAAATACTCGGAATTGTAGATTTACCAAAAATAGCCAGGGAAGTGAAACGTTTACGACAGACACTTGTTTCGGGCGAGCGGCATTTTAATTGATTGGAAGTAATGCGCCATGCCAGCTACTGACGGCTACCCGAAACGCGAAGCAGCCCCATTATAGAGTCCTTTTCGGTCCTGGTTACTTATGCCATTGTCCTTACGAGATATACATACCTAGGTGTTTGTGTACACAGTGCGGTTGCCGGTAGTTACCAGTTTCGGCTTTCACTTTCTCGCCCTTCGCTATAAAATTAAAACGGTTCTACACAGGCTGACCGTTGGCTGATATCTTCCAGGATACGGATATATAGAAAAAAAAACAAATACCACCGCAAAGGAGTAAGGAGAGTGAACTCAACACCTGAAAGCTTGACAAATGTGCTTTCTACTTAATGAATGATTTATAAGGAGGGAAAAGGTGTTTTCACAGAGAAGGCATTTTTTGAATTGCCAAGCAGCAGCAGTGTGTAATTCAGGCCACTCGAGTGTTTTCCTTTTTTTTTGAAAATTTCAAGAGAGAAAGGGATTTTCCTAGACTTAATTTCCGTAATGAGATCACGGACTTTTATTGCCTCTCCAAACGAGAGTGGTGGGGCAAAAAGGAATATTGATTATATCAGGTGAGATTGTTGTTTAGTGCTCGTGTTTAACAAATTTCGGTTATTTTGCTACGCACCCACTTCCTTTTTTCCACCGATTTCAGGCACAGAACGGCATCAACAAGTATTGCGTGTTTTATATTAATATCGGGGAACACCAGTTGCGAAACGTGCTTTATTTTGGAAAACAACGCTGTAATTAGGTTAGATATTTTAATCTTTGTTGAGATAGCAAAATGTGATACTGTATTACCGAGAGTAGTAGTTTTGATGACTATATTACACAATTTTTATGACAGAATCGTCTGATTTAGTGAAGAAGAAGCCATTGGGGCCACAAGGAAAGCCTGGGTTTACATGACCAAATAGGGCTTAAAATCTGACGGCTGAAATAGTACTTAAATTCTCGCGGGTATTCACAGCGGACTTAAAAGAAAAGTCTTTACACTTCAATGGAAGCATCAACAGCTGATTCTCCCCACATGCACACAAACCTGGTGACGTGGTAAACATGAATGTTACGCTATGATAGCCTTCGATAATCTAGCCCACAATCGAGCTCAGAAGCCCAATGTATTACATGCAAATCACCACCCGGTTAATAGTGCAGGCCAACGCCAACTTGAATCTATACTGCTCAACAGTGCCCGACCTGATTGGTAATGTATGACAGAGTACTGAAGCCACCGTTTCTGGGTAGTAAGAAAGACGCTTCGTCGAGATCGTAATATATATGCGTATCAAGCAGTATTCAGGATTCTCACATACTGTTAAGCCCGCACTACACTTCTCGCGAAGCTGATCGAAGTTGGTTTGGAGTCGAGAGTACTTGCATTCACTTTGTATAACTTTAGTTCGCCTCGGGCGGCTTCGTATCTTGGCGGTTTTTGTGCCCGGGTCAAAGGTCTCGCGATGTGCATGGTGAAGGACGAAGTTTCACGAGTGTGTAGTCACGTACTTCGGACTTCGATGAACTTCGAAAAGTACTTCGGCGAAGCAACTTCGCGAGCAGTATAATATAGGCTATAGGTTTTGGTATGGTTCGTGCCCATTTGACCTATTGGAACGCTTATGTGAGGCGGCCTCAAGCCTCAAGGCTGACCACTCTGTAAACAAATTGCATCTACTGAACTATATCGGATAATGCTGCTAAAATACCTACAACAAGAAACTAAGGTCGCCGGCGCAGTTTTGGACGGTCTCAGATATATGGGGAAGCAACAAACCGTACGATGTGAAACCGAGTTTCCGAATAGCTATAATTTTCAAGAATGGAGTCGAGTGAGATGTTATAGCTGGAAGCGAGGCTAGCAGAAGTACTGTTTAATAATCTGAAGACCGTGTTGAGATCAGAGTCGAGTCAGAGCATCATCCTTTCAAATGCCTCATCAAATGCATCAAAATAATCATTTTTACACAGATTTGAACATATCATTTCTATCAGTATAACTTTGAAATTGATAGACTTAGTGTACCTTGGGTCGTTAGTTAACTTAAAAAAAACTTCACAACGAACAAAATTAGAAGAAACAATCCCTACAATCCCTGTTTTGATAATATTAGAATAGTATTCACCAGCGAATTGCATCAGCTGTAATCTGCTCCATAACTTCTAATTTTTTATCTATCATGCAAAAAAATTTATATAAAATTATTTTCATTTCAATTTAATTCAATAATAACGATAATCAAAAATTGCTATTTGATATTCTTATGAGAATTTTGTACTCCATTGTAGAGCTTGATGAAGGTTGTGGTATTAACTTAACGAATACACAAAAATAAACAAAAGTTCGAACTGTTGAAAGTTCAAGAAAAAGCACAAATTTTATCACAAACCGAAACCAGCGCTTTTGCTTCAATAGTTTTCAATTTCAACTATAGATGGTAATGAGAGAAATTATTGTAACGGTTTAATTGTTAGTAAAAATATGAAAATTTAAAAAAAAGTTTGAGGGATAGTTACAGACATTATAAAGAAATAATTTAAATTTTTAATTATAATATAATACTTTTAGTAGTAATTTGAAGACTTTTGCTTAAAACGTGTCAAAATCAATCATGAAATCAGGATCGCCGTCTTCTAAGATATATATTCATAGTTCACAAGGAAATAATAGCTGCAATACAACGTGGGAGCCCCATTTGAAATTATCGCAACGATGTGGCGAGACCTTTTCTAGTATCAGACCCAGGAAATCATTACATTTTGGGGGTCATGGAATACTTCAGTAAGTGGCTAGAAGTATATCCCCTTCTAAATCAGGAAATAATCATTCAGAGGGGTTAGTGAACAACTGGATCTGCAGTTTTGGTATTCCGTTGAGCTTCATTCTGACTGAGGGAGTAAATTCGAATATAAAATATCCACCAGCTCGCAAGAAAGAATCTTAGAGCCCGTGGCAGGATGAAAACTAGAACAACCTCCGAGAAAACTGGATACCAGGAAGGTTTGGCTATTCAGCCCCGGCTACGGAAAGGGAAGTCTCGAATCTTCAGCGCCAGTGGGAAGGGCCCTATAAAATCCTAACACGGATCAACGATGTTGTCTACAGGATTCAACAAGGACTAAAGGTAAAGAAGAAAATCGTGCACATAGACAGGCATATCATCCCCCCCAGTTTTGCCGAACTGTTATTTGTAACGATTCAGTTTGGATTTAATTTAACGATTTGTATCGATTATATTTGGATCGTACGGTAATTAAAGACAAAGCTTTTCGAAATTTCAGGAAAAAAAGAATTTTCCACTACACTGGTCTAGAAAATGGTCGAAACTTCCAGAACTTTGATATCAAAAAGAGCATGTCAGTGATAAAACCATCTGGGCTAGCGGGAGAGCGTCTTGTTGCAGTGTTATGCTTTCTTGAGCAAAACAGCACACTTTGTCAAAATCATTCGAAATAACTAGAGAGTAATCAAGCCTGACGCGGCAACGAGATGAATGCTTTGGTTTAAGTTACCTGTTAGGCACCGAAAAACGTCATCAGGGGACCTTTTTGGTCTGAAACCATAGGTGCTGCTTGTAGCTTAATATTTGGTTAGTTCCAAGATGTTCTATAATCTTTATTTTAATTTGTCTTCAAGATTTTGAAGAGAATGAAAATATTTTTTATTAGGCAGTAGTTAGAAGGGTTATTGGGCTCATCTTCTTTCAGAATGCATCGAATATGAGCTAGTTTCTAAAATTGGGAATATACTTCGAAGAAAGTAACTAAGTCTCAACGTAATGTGATGCTTTTTACAAAAATGTAGCGCCATCTATTAGAAACGTTTTGAATATGGAATAATTTATGACTTGGTAAAGCTCTCAAAGTTGCCAGAATAGTATGGAATGAATGATCGGGAAAAGAAAAATGTGGAATGATGTAGAAATTGGATAATAAAGCAGCTTTGAGATACAAATTATGAAGCAGCGATAGTTTTGAGTCAGTTTTGATTATAAAAAGCGTCCCAGAAATCTGATTTTTTAGTGAAATATTAAATTTCAAGTAATAACTAGTGAACATTATAATACATTTAATAAATTGTAGTTGTATTTATATGTTATGCAATATTTATTGAGCTATTTTTGTCTAACCCTAGATTCTTACCACTAGACAACTTTAGCTAGTGATTCACAGATGTCTTTTTGGTTACCCAAAAATTTCAATTTAAAATTGTTCATCACCTGTTTTCATTACTCCTTCTTTTTAATCCTTTCAGAGGTTTTTCCTTATTTACCTAAACCCATCTTTTACCAAAAATAAAAATACGCAGTCGAAATCCTTCTCAACAGTCACCACTTTCCGAAAAAACGTAATTTCAATGCGAATGACGAGTCCCAAAAAAAAAAAATTTGAATGAATTTTGCATAAAACGAAAGTCTTCAATAAAAAAAATCCACTGTGCAGATGAAATGTTTCAGAAACAGAGATACTAAAGTGCTTTTGAAATGCAAATTAAAAATACTGGGGGTTGGTTTTGCAAAAATTACACTCTGCACAAAAATTACACCGAAACGAGAAACTCTTTCACGGTTTTATTTTTCCTCGCCACCACCAATGAAATTATGTAAAAAGAAAGTCAACTCTTATTCTGTGAGTGTGTATTAAAAAAAAATCCCAGAAGCAGTAAGGTCATTTCCGGTTCTTTCCCGAGGAGCGTCGAGGATCCTTTTTGTCAAGTTTCAGAGATTAATTGAAAGCAAAATAATTAAAATGCCGCTGGCGAAGTGGGAAATAATGGCCTCTCGAAACAAGAAAGCTGCTAATGATTACGGATTTTGTGGATTTTGTTTGTGCCAGAGAAAGAGAGAGAGAGAGGCTTTCACCCCGGCCGCAAATCCTTAAAAGGATAATGTAATTTTTAAAATCTTTTATGTGAACAATGGGAATTTTATTAATGGAGAGGAAAAAAAATGAAAATTAATAAAGCAATATAGGAAAAAAAAGATTGGGGGTGGATGGATGCTGTTTCTTGTAGTTCGGCAGGTTGTAAGCCACAATTTCTCACCACACTTTCCCATTTTAAACTACCAACAAAAATAAAAAAAATAAAGTATGAGGTGAAATATCGCAAAGTTTTCGTAAGCGCATGCTCGTTTAGTCCTAGCTACTCTCACTCAACAACGAACCTCTTCTACAACATCCCATCATTGTATTAGTATAAAATAGAGAAGAGCTTTCAGGGTGAATCCCTGAATCCTTGCTATGGGAAAAAAAGTTTTTTTTTACAGTCTGGCGGCATCTGTCCTTGAATCGCGTTACGCTAAATAATGGCACGTATTTATTGCATGGCTACCACGAAAACCTTTTAAGGATTTCTTTTTATCCTCGAATGTGTACCGCCACTACCTTATACTCCCACAATCTCCCTGACAAGTATATCAACATTCCATAACTGTATTCTTATTCTTATCCTTAAGCACAAGATATCGTGGCAAGGAAACCACTTGTTGGCGTATAATATATGTATATATAATATAAGCTTGGCCCACCTGCGGAAGCCATTCATGTCAGATACAAGAACACACACAAACCCCGAACAGGCCGACATCTCCTACCACAGAAAAAAGGACCTCATATATCATCCAGCAATAAAAATTCTCGGTGCTCAGAGCTCCCTTTGGCTGTGGATGGATGATCCTGCTCCAAGGTGCCCATTCCACAATCGACGACGACGCTTTTAGTTGTCTGTGAATTTGTGATAATCTGATAAAAACCCGTCCCAGTATTGATCGAGGATTTGAGCAATTATTTGATTATTCGCCGAATTCTGAAGGAGTCCCCCAGGAGAAGGTGATTGGGTGACAGATGCCGCTTCTTCAATTCGAATGATTAAAATCTCATTATGCAAATCGATGGAGGCTTAATAACTTGTTCAAGGACAGAAATTTGTTAATTATCGTCCCTTTTTCGTCGTATACCAGAACCGCGGCAGGAGGGGATATTTTGGGGAGCTCCGTCTTTTATTCCCTACATAAGACACGGTGTTTGGGGGTACGTTATGGTCGGATTCGTTCATTTCGTCCTTTGGGATTTCTAATGGAATCTTGTAAATTTTTTATATATAGAAGGTTTGAAAACCGCTCGAATTCAGGTAGAAATGAAAATTCTTAAAACTATTAAACAAAAAATTCCTTAAGGGTGTTCTCTTCCCCTTTTTTATTCCGAGAGAAATATTTTCATCAGGGGGTCAAATATTTTCCAAAAAGGGATCTGTAAATGGAAATAACACATTTTTTTATATCCTTTGAAATCTTATTATTTATTTCGGACTTTCTCGTACCTTTTTCTCTAGCGTCATTCATGGCGATTTTTATACTCATAGCATATGTTTCTCGTAAGGGAATGTGTCAGCTTTGATAACTGTCATAAATTTGAAAATCTTGGCATTGGTTGCATGCTTCTGAACTGATATAAAACTTGCACAGGAGGGTAATAGCTGAAACGGAATTGTCTAGCCATGTGTGGCAAGGGACCCAATCTAATTGGAGTATTTTCAGATGAGAAAAGATGATTAAAAATATATAAATAGATTGAAACTTGGGACTCTGCAGTGGGGATAGGGTTCGGTAGCCTAAGAGTTAATACGGGTACGAGTTCGCGATATGGTTCTTTGTCATTCCACCTCTATAACATAGAAAAAATTCTTAGTTTTCTTTGTGTGAAGAACTACAGCTCATATGGCTTTGCTCATAGTCTATCAAATCTACCAAACCTTGGCTGCATAGTTGTTTTAAACCAGAGACAGATGCACGGGCGCTTGCAGGGCGGGCAAATGACAGATAGATTAGAAGTATGTGCATTTAAGTTCGAGGAATCAGTCCCAAGTCTAAGACAGGCTATAGATCTTATAAGACACTTGCCTTAAGGTGTAGGGACATCGTCCTACTACTTCCGGGTTTACTTAGTAAGGAGATATGTTTCGAAAAACATAATCGACTGAGGCTAAGTAATGAGAAAAAAAATAAAATCTAATTAGTTGTCAGTTGTCAGTGAAAACTAAAATAAATATCAGAGAAAAATATAAGTATTTTATCGCGTCATTTTTAAATAAAAAAAAGTTAAAAGGATCAATAAAGAAAACTGATAGTACCTGTAAATAACATAAATAAAATTGTTAATTAATAAGAATAGAATAAAACTTGGTGTACAAAATAATAAAAGTGTGTACAAAATAAAGTTCAATAACTTCAAGCGTTTTGTGAATTACTTTGGATACAAAATAGAAACTAATATTGGGAAGAGGCCCCAATAAGTGGTGACCCCGAAGAACAGAAGAACCCGAAGAGCTACAAGATAGCGAAAGAAAAGAAGAAAGAAGAAAGAAGAAAGAAGAAATAAGATAAGTCCTTAATTTAAATTTTATTTTTGGAGAATAAAAACTAAATATATAAATACTTATATTTTTCTCTGATATTTATTTTAGTTTTCACTGACAACTGACAACTAATTAGATTTTATTTTTTTTCTCATTACTTAGCCTCAGTCGATTATGTTTTTCGAAACATATCTCCTTAGCTAAGTAAACCCGGAAGTAGGGCAAGGCCAGGGCCAGGAGTCGGCGAGAGGGTCTGCTGGTCCACGGCAATGGGGCCGATCACCGGTTCGTCAACCAAAGGCGCCATCAGCGGGGACCAGTAACTCCACCAAACCCAAACTTTCATCTTCATCTGCACAGGCGCTCCCGGGGACGCTCTGCTATTACCACTACCGCTACGGTAGTGGGGCAGAGCGGTGCACTCCGCCGTGTTCTTACAAGGGTCCTGGCTCTACAGCCAAGAAGGACCGAAAGATGAAGGGGGCCCAACATCAAAAAAATTAAATTGGCGGGGAGTCGCCACATCCGCGGGCGTCTCTCAGCAGAGACGCTCGTGCAGATTATTTGTCCGCGACCAGCACAACCAGCTCGATTTTTTAATCGATTCTGGCGCGGACATATCATTAGTTCCGAAGCACACGTTTAGGGTACAAACAACATGCCCTAATTTGCTTCTGCGGGCCGCAAATGGATCCACGATCCAAACTTTTGGCGCGAAGTTGCTGGAACTGAACCTAGGTCTTCGCCGACGGTTCATCCACAACTTCATCATAGCCAACACCAACAAAGCTATACTCGGTGCGGACTTTCTCACAAAGTTCGAGCTCATTCTCGATTTTAAACATCGAGAATTAGTAGACTCACAGACCAGTCTGCGGACTGATGTCTGTACTACTAGTGAGTATATACTCGAGAGCTTTGAATGCCAACATCTTGGCAAATATAAAGTATTGTTAATGAAGTACGCTTCATTAACACAACCACCAAATTTTAACCTACCGGTTAAACACAATGTGCAACACCACATTGTTACTAATGGGCAATTACCTTTCGTTACCGCTCGTAGACTTCATCCTGAGAAGCTCAAGGTGGCGAAATTGGAGTTTGAACATATGGTTCAACTAGGGATTTGTCGACCATCGTCGTCTCCCGCAGCATCTCCACTTCATCTGGTCCCTAAACGGGATACAAATGATTGGAGGACATGCGGCGACTACCGTCGCCTTAATGCAGTCACAGTGCCGGATAGATATCCAATCCCGCACATTCACAATTTTTCTGTGAACCTTCACGGATGCACGATATTTTCGAAGGTGGATTTGGTACGTGCGTATCATAACATCCCCATTGCACAAGAAGACGTGCATAAGACTGCCATAATAACACCTTTTGGTCTGTTTGAGTTTACTCGCATGCCATTTGGGTTAAGAAATGCAGCCCAGTCATTTCAAAGATTTATGAACGAAGTCACAAGAGACTTAGACTTCGTTTATGTCTATCTAGACGATATACTTATCGCTAGTAAATCCGAGGATGAGCATCTCACTCACCTCGAATTACTGTTTAAACGCCTTGATAATTTTGGTTTAACAATAAAATTATCAAAATGCGTTTTTGGGGTCAGTGAGATCAACTTTTTGGGACATAGTATCGGCAAGGATGGAATCCTTCCATCACCCGAACGAGTCCAAGCAATTAGTGACCTCACAACTCCAACAACAGTCTAACAAATACAAAAATTTGTAGGAATGGTGAACTTTTATCACCGATTTATTCCTAAACTAGCACAACTGCTAGTACCGATTAATGAACACTTGAGGGAACTCCTCAATTGTCCATCAACAACTAAAAATAAGGAACAACTTCCTTGGCCCGCAGAATGCCAACAAGCATTCCTCGACGTGAAAGCCGCAATGGCTGCAGCAGTAATGCTGATACATCCACTAGAGGATGCTAAATATAGCGTCACAACTGACGCTTCCGATTTTGCTATCGGAGCTGTGCTGGAACAATTTAACGGTCACAGATGGCAACCATTAGCTTTCTTTTCCAAGAAGCTATCATCTGCTGAACGAAACTATTCTGCATTTGATCGCGAACTACTCGCAATCTTCGCAGCAATAAAACATTTTCGGTACTTTGTTGAAGGAAGAAATTTCGTGGTCTACACTGACCACAAACCTTTAATACATGCCCTTCACACAAAAACCGAAAGATCTCCCCGCCAAACAAGACACCTGAGCCTAATTTCCCAGTTCACAACAGACATCAGACATGTCTCTGGGAAACAAAACGTTGTCGCAGATTATTTATCTCGCTCATTAGCGGCCGACAACGTTGACACAATCACCTTCGATTTGCCACATCTGGCGAAAGCACAAGAAGGTGACAAAGAGTTACAACGACTCCAAGAACATCCCAGTAGTAGCTCGAAGGTAAAACTAATACTCACACCAATTCCTTTCACAACTCATGAAGTTTGGTGTGAGATTAGCACGGGTACATTACGCCCATACATACCTTCATCATTAAGAAAATTAGCATTCAATGCTGAACATAGCTTGTCGCATCCAGGCATACGTGCCACAAGGCAAGCTATTACTAAAAAATATTTTTGGCCAGCGATCAATAAAGACTGTAACAACTGGTCTAGATCCTGCATAGGTTGCCAAAAATCTAAAGTTTCGAGACATACCAAATCTCCACATGAAGCTTTTAACATACCAAATAATAGATTTGAACATATCCATATGGATATTGTTGGACCATTGCCCCCATCTCGAGGATATTCATACATCCTAACAATCGTAGACCGATTTACGAGATGGCCGGAGGCATATCCAATGCGAGACATCTCTGCTACTACGGTGGCCAAACATTTTGTCACCGAGTATGTCCCAAGATTTGGCGCACCACTTGAAATTACAACAGATCAAGGGTCGCAATTTGAATCGAAATTATTCAATGAAGTCACAAGACTTCTAGGTACGCATAGGATACGTACCACCGCCTACCATCCACAAGCAAATGGGATGGTAGAGCGATTCCATAGACAACTGAAAGCGGCCTTAATGGCAAGGGACAACACTACTCATTGGAGTGAGGATTTGCCCTTTGTCTTATTAGGTATTCGCTCGGCAATTAAAGCCGATTTACAATGCTCACCAGCAGAACTTGTCTATGGACAGAATCTGAGACTCCCCAATTCGATTTCCATCCCAACGGATGAGAATCCGATAGAGCACTCAGAATTTCTAACAAGTCTTCGCACACACATGAAAAGTCTGGCGGCAACACAACCCCGACAAACCGCACAGAAGGATGTGTACGTGCCGAACGCCTTAGAGAACGCGAACTACGTTTTCATACGTACCGATCGCGTCAGACGGCCTTTTGAAACACCATACGAAGGGCCATTCAAAGTAATCAAAAGATTACGTAAACATTTCGTTGTCAACATAAATGACACAAATAAGTCAATAAGTATCGATCGACTGAAACCTGCTTTTGAGTGTGACCGAGACGTTGAAGCAGCATCAATTCGCTCGGTACACTTCATGTAACGCTACGCTGGGAGGGGAGTATGTAGGGACATCGTCCTACTACTTCCGGGTTTACTTAGCTAAGGAGATATGTTTCGAAAAACATAATCGACTGAGGCTAAGTAATGAGAAAAAAAATAAAATCTAATTAGTTGTCAGTTGTCAGTGAAAACTAAAATAAATATCAGAGAAAAATATAAGTATTTTATCGCGTCATTTTTAAATAAAAAAAAGTTAAAAGGATCAATAAAGAAAACTGATAGTACCTGTAAATAACATAAATAAAATTGTTAATTAATAAGAATAGAATAAAACTTGGTGTACAAAATAATAAAAGTGTGTACAAAATAAAGTTCAATAACTTCAAGCGTTTTGTGAATTACTTTGGATACAAAATAGAAACTAATATTGGGAAGAGGCCCCAATAAAGGCTCACATCACTTTACACAGAGCGGACCTAAGCAGAGCCGGTGTTTTTTTGCGCCCGGTGCAGTATGCCATATTGCGCCCCATCAACAACGGACAATGGAAACAGACATAAGCATTCAGTGTATGGGATAAATAATTTTCATAATTTGCGCATAGGTCTTCCATCAAAATATAATTTTTTTTAAAGTTTTATTTTTTTGAAATTGCGCCCGGTGCTAGTGCACAATTTGCACTTATGAAAGCGCCGCCCCTGGACTACACTATCGTCGTTTTACTCTGCGTTCGTCGAACAGCGTTGTCCAAACAACGAACGACGATAGAGGATGACAACGCCGCCGCGTTTTTCGCCCTAGTTTTTTTCGTTCGATGTACGACGGTATAATGGTGCTAGAAGAACTTAACGTCGAGTAATGTGTTTAGAATAGATGCGTACGTCGCTCGTCGTTCAAACAAAGCTTTTCGATGGTGTGTAGCGGGCTTTAGAATGAATTGCTTCATCATGAGAAACTCCTGTAATACAAAGGGTGATTCTTAAGCTTGGCTTTTCCACATAAAAAAAGTCTACCATCAGCATTCCATCACCGCTTACATTCGATGATAAGGTAAAATAGAACAATGGTCAATGCCAATGCTGACAGGAAAAACTGGGTTCATGGCAACCTTTATCAGCACAATCTTACTTCATCCACAAAGCAAGGTGGAGATAGGAGTATCATCGAATGAAGCTTGCCAAATCAGGTGGAAAAGGTTTGTTGGACAGTCATCAGTTTTTTCCTGTCATCAGGCATTGATAACTTATTGCAAGCTACGTTCTACGTATATCAACATTCCATGCATGGCCTTTTTGGTCCATGGCTGATGCTAATCTCAAATAAGAAAGACAAACGATTATAGGCTGACAAGCTTGTAACCATTTGTCCTGAAAACCCTAGAAGGTATGTTGGACCTTCTTCCAAGCCCCAATATTGCAAGAGAAAATTTGCGCACTTCACGAAGTGAAGCAGTTTACAAGTGAATTAATTTGTCAAGAGTAGTCCTCCTGGCCGCAATTCGGGATCCGGAATGGCATCGTTTGCAAAAACGACCTGCCGTGACAAACCCTATGGAAGGGGGAGTCCTCTTGTCGCTGCCATAGCTTATGGTTACAGATAATATTTTTGAAGCATTGAAGGGCAGTATAAAGGGAATCTCCCATGTAGAACCGTGCCTTACCCATTCATTGTAAGAGTCCACCAAAATAAATAACGGCTAAATCGCCAAGGAAAGTTCGACGAACACGAATAAGGTCGATCCACACATATCCATAACGTCAGGGCGCCGATGCTTTCCGTGTCAGTGGGTTCCGTGATCAATTTTTCACTGACATTCATACAGAACTTCCTTTTTCCATACAATGGCATCTGACATTTTAGTTTTGACATTTGGACAGTGATCTCGTGAATTTGGCCTGGTAGAGTGGGTTCGTCCCAGATGGAGTCTTCGGGAAGTGTTCACACAGTAACAAGTTTTAGTGTATTTCAAATAAACTTTACCTAAATTTCTGTTGAATTTTTATAATATTTTCCATTAAATTTAATAAATATTTGCTTTAAGTCCGGGATAAATTAAAAATATCTGTTTAAAGGCACGGACGCACGGAACGCACGGTTTCACGGATGCCTGAAGACTACTGTGATCGTCGGTGGCCCAAGACATCGGATATCTGGGAAAATGTCAATTTCTTTGCATGGAATTATATCTGACCGATAATATTTTTTTTCACTGATGCTCCCGGAACTGCACTGAATTAGGCTCACACATGCTTCTGTCATATGGTGATCTGCTCTTTAAAAATAATATAATAAATCCAGGCTTAACCATGTCTACAGAATAATATTTCTTACGAATGACACGTCATAACAATAAAACGGAGTAAGGTGGGCTATTTGCACCTCCCCTAGCAAGGCACGTAGCAGAAAACCCGACCGGCCCTAAAAATACATAAAGTGAGCTGGTTTGTATTGGACCGGCAATATACTATAGGTTAGGTTAGGTTAGGTTAGGTTGAAATGGTTGCCCCCACCAGGGAGCCCACTTAGGCACGCCATTGGGCCCTTATGATGCCATTCTAGTATTGGGACATAGTTCAGGCCATTTCAAGCCATTTTGAGCTTTTGATAAAGCGACAGAGTATAGAGACATCAATATTTTGAAGCTCTCTCAATCCATCAAGGAAAGGTGAGCCAAGGAAGGTCCCTCTTTTCCTTGCTAGGGCGGGACATGTACCGAGAAGATGGGAGACAGTTTCTTCCTCTTCTTCATTACCACAACTTCTGCATAAGTCGTTGTGGGGAGTCCTAATCTTTCGGCGTGTGGGCCAAAGGGACAGTGACCAGTCAGCACATTTACCACGTGGCTTATCTCCTTTTTGTTCAACTGAACCTTTGCGTCCAAAGTTGGCCACATTGAATGAAGAGTGCAACAAACCGTGAGTGCTGTGGTCCATCTCAGCCCGGCTCGAGCTAAGCTGATTTTTCTCACAGCTAGTTTATAGGTGGCTAAGGGCATTCCCATTCGGGTTAAGTGGGATGTCCTTTCCACTTCGGTTCCCTGTCTAGCAAGCTCATCTGCCCTACAGTTTCCCCTAATCCCACTGTGTCCAGGAACCCAACACAGTGTTATATTAAACTGAGTGGCAGTCTCACACAGAGACCTGCGGCAGTTCAGAAGAGTCGTGGATGTTGTGACGACAGAATTAAGAGCCTTGATGGCCGCTTGGCTATCCGATAGAATACATATATTCTTATGAGATATATTATTTATCTTCAACCATTCGAGAGCCTCCCAGATCGCAGTGACTTCCGCTTGGAAGACGCTGTAGTGGTCGGGTAGACGAAGAGAGGTATTTATATTTAATGCCTCGGAAAAAATACCAGAGCCTACACTATTCCCAATTTTTGAGCCATCTGTGAAGATACATAATTACCCAGTTGGGATAACACCATCTGTCCAGTCATCTCTGGCCGGAATGATGGTATTGAAACCTTTCTCCAAGGTCCACGTAGGTGTAGTATAATCTAGGTTGTTCGCAGTGGTGGCGAACTTCCTAAGGATGGATGAATGGCCATATGAGTATGGAGTCCATCCAAGAGAAGCCTTTGTCCTTTGCTCGGCGTGTATGTCCAAAGGAGTAAGATGCAATAAGACATCCAACGCAGCTTCTCATTACACCACTGATACACAGCTCAGCTGTTCTTTGGACCCTTTCCAGTATCTTACGATACGTAATCTTCTGTAATGCAGTCCACCATACCGATATGCCATGCATAAGTATAGGTGTGATTATGGATGTATAGAGCCAGTGGACGATGCGGGGTTTAAGGCCCCAGTTGACTCCGATCGTTCTCTGGCATAAGAAGAGTGCTGTTTTAGCCTTATTTGCTCTTTCTAAAAGATTCGGTCCCCACGTTAGTTTCCTATCGAGTATTAGACCTAGAAATTTCGCATCCTCTTTTATATGCAGTGTTTCATTACAAAGTCTGAAAGAAGGAAAATTGGGAAGTCTATGCTTCTTTGTAAAGAGCACTACTTCGGTCTTGGCTGGGTTGACGCCTATTGAGAAAGAGTATCCAATGCTTGTTGCATTCTATCTCTTATTGTTGAGATGCACTTGCACCGGGGTGCACCCAGACTCCTTTAGAGTTATCAGTACTTCATTGACTGTCATATTCCAAAGGAGCGGCGATAAGATCCCAACTTGTGGTGTGCCTCTTCTGACCCGTCTGAATTCTCCCGAAAGCCCCAGGCTAGACTTTATGACCCTGCACCCTAGCAACTGATCAATAAAGGACCTGGAGCACCCATCATCATTCAGACGCTCGAGTGCCCTCGTGACCGCAGAAGGTTCAACATTGTTGAACGCACCTTCAATATCTAAGAAATCAGCCAACGTGAATTCCTTGAATTCAAGGGATCTTTCGATGACCGCTACCAAATAGTGGAGAGCAGTGTCTACTGATTTACCTTTCGTGTAGGCATGCTGCGAGGGAGAAAGCAGTTTTTTATCAATGCTACTATACCTCTATCACTGAGAACAGTAATGGCTGATTCATTTAAAGGTACTTTATACATTAGCGATTTTATGACAGATCACGCGTGAGTTATGTCAAACTGTCATGATATCTTTGTTCAATATTTTTCTACATTTTATCATTCAATATTGGATAATACCCTACCAAATAAACCACATTCAGGACGTAGTGAAGAGAATACAGCGGCGGTAGCTGAAAATGTACACGATGGTCGTGATGATTCGATTCAGGGCCGTTCTTCGTCGTTTACAATTTTTTTAAGCCCTAATTTTGCTCCGTTAGTCTAGAAAAACTGTATGCCTGTGGCGGGAGCGTGCATGCCTGTTGCGGACACGTTACGAGTTTTATTCAAGAGTAAAAATAAAACTCCTCTTCACCCGAAACTGCTTCGCTACCTCCGTCCTCAAGCAAGCCGCTCATTTAAACCATCCAACATCCGACCTAGGAGTTATAGATTTGGAGTAATGAGAGATGGCAATATAAGTTTCGTAATGGTGACGATTGGTTAAAGACTCTTCTACCCTTTACTTAAGTAGTCTTTGGAGTGAGAACTTTCATATGTATGCTTCAATCAATTAAAGTGGATGCAGTACAAGAAAAACAAGGAATTTATACCTAAAGCGTAATAATCATCAAAATATCCCCGAACAACTTCATTACAAACAAAAACCAAAAACAAAAACAAGCGAAATTGAGGTAATGGCATTTTACGGCGATGCTACCTGAAACTTGTTGCATGGTAAATAGGAAATTAAAATTCAGGAGCCACCGTTGCCGCCTTACAACTTCATACGCGTCGTAAACGGGTTCTTAAGTTGGAGATTTTCGCTACGTACCGCTCCAACCCCCTTAGCCGTGAGATAATTTCCTCAATTTTTTTGTAACTCACTACTTGTGTGTAAATGTACTTTATTTGTCGCGTGCTTAGCATTTTACCCCGTAATTTACTTAAGCCATCCCCCATACCGTTGTTGTGTTGCGGAGATACCGGGGATAATGTAAAGTGTAAAATGAAATCACTTGAGAAAGCGGATCAAGGGGATTCCACAGACATTTTTGGTGCGTTTAGACACAAGCCACGTCCTGCCGATTTGTTTCAATGAGCATCGCACAAGTTTTTTCCCTTTTTTTGGTATCCAAAGGATATCTGTATGCTCTCAACGCCAAAAAAAGGGACTATAGCCTGGCCCTGTGTGACCTTTGGCTTATTGGTAAATCGTACAATATCAGAAACCAAACACACCAAAATGCTGGTAACAGGTATTCAATAAAACATTCATTGCCCACCCTTGTAATTATTTACCTGAGCTGTTCTTTAATGGCAACAGGTGAAATAAATTTTCCGTGTTTACTCTAACAAAACCGGATCATATTAAGTGGAATATACCCCCGGAAAGAAAAATCAATATATATGATCCCGAATTCGCCTTTTGCCAAAAAAAAAAATACGGAAAGCACGAGTAACAGGAAAGGGAAAGGGCCAGAAACAATCCAAAAGTTGAAATCTTTTTTCCTACCGTGTGTCTTCTTCTTCCAGGAAGTTGAAGGTTTCGTTCGTGCCTCCATTAATCAAGGCAGGAGGCGGTACGGTACTACACGGAAAATTACTTCCTGATGGCAGAAAGTTTACACATCAACATACAGAAAGTTCTGTAATTGCAAGATAAATGGACCGAAAACCTTTAATATTGCGCGAAACCTTCTCTCGCCATCTCTTTCTGGCCGGCATAAAAATATGGAGGGGAGGATTTTTTCAGGGGTTGCTTTTTTCATTAGTTTAATCAAAAAGTTGAAATGTTGATCAAGATTTGTAAAATCATTTTCAGACTTTTTAATTATTAATTATAACGAAAAGGAGAAAACGTAAGTGGACTTTGTTTGTTAGTGTGCCAGGCAGTCTGGCCAATAAATATAAAGGATATTGTTCAATAACACCTAAAATTATTTTGCTTCTTGTACAGAAGTCCCTTTATAGGTCAAGAAGGCCGTTCTTTAGCATTTCGTGCTGTTGATAGTAAACTCAATGCAGAGACGCCTTTCGAATTTTGCAGGACTAGTTCCACATATAGAGGGGCAAAATCGTACCGTTACCTCATCGATGGTGCCTCCTGGATAACCAACCGACAGCGGACGTATCTAGTGCCCAGCAGTATAGCTGGGCCACCCTACCCGAAGGGGTATAATTCACAGATCCGGTCCTCTTGGTAGTGGGGTTCGGTGTTGGGCTAACTACCGGTCCTTGTAAAAACATATCAGTTAAGAAACCCCCAACGCAAGGCATCGAAACGGCCGGGAAAAACGGCAACGACTGCGGCAACAGCACCTGGAAATGATTTTCGGAACATGGAACACGCGAAGTATGTACAGAACTGCAGCAGTTATAGATAATGCCATAGAGTTCAAGCCAATCAGTGAACGACTATGTTCAATACGACTCCGAACGAAATTCTTCACCCTTTCAATCATAGACGTAGGTACATGCGGAAAGGGAGGAGAAAGCGGGCACGACAAAGAACGAACAAGGATATGACACGGTCCCTTCCAATGACATCAAGATGGTGATAGGAGACCTCAACGTCAAAATTGGAAGAGAGAACTAGCACAGGCCGACTATTGGAAAGGCAAGTCTCTACGAAACATCAAACGATAACAGACAACGTGTTATCGATTTTGCAATGAGCAAAAATATGATCGTTAGCTCATCCCAGCGAAAGACAGAAGGGCCGCTTCCAGTATCCTCCATTGATAGGTCCAAGTCTAAACATAAATAATGCAGATACAGTTGAAGGAAAGTGAATAAGACTGAAGACGATACTGTCAGATGTCGCGAAGGAAACTGTAGGTTACAAGCGCATAGCCAGGCCCTGTGTATGATACGACGAGGAATGCAAAGCAATAAAAATAGGAAGACATAGAGAGACCGACGAGGAGCAAGAAATTGAAATACGAGAAAACAAGATGAATCACAAAAAACATCTGCAGAAAGAAGAAACTCCAAAAAACTGCCTACATCCAGAGGGCAGAGGAAAACTTTACACAAAACAAAACAGCGGAAGCATACAAGGAAGTAAACTTCTTCAAGAAAGGCTTCAAACTCTCCTCCGGTATAAGTAGAACAAAAGAAGGCACTATAGTTACAGGCAGCAACAGAATGGATGAAAGGAGTTTTTTTAGCGAACTGCTGAACCTAAATGTGAGCATCAGACATGTACCAGAATCCCGTCTACAGCATAACGATGACACCAGAAAAAAAAACAACCCTGGATGAATTACAGAGTTCCATACAACCCTTAAAAAACAACAAATCTCCAGGAGGTGAATCGCTTTCAGTAACTACACATGGTTCACTGTGCTGCATATGGGGGAACGAAAAAATGCCTGAAGAATGGGATCAAAACATTATCTGCCCAATACACAAAAAAGAAGATAAATTCTCCCAAAAATCCGCGGAGATGATGGATATATTAGAGAGGAAGGTTCTCCGAATTATACATGGCCCAGTCAATGAAGACAATGCATGAAGAATGCGCTACAATCACGAATTGTAAGATTTATACAAAGATTGTAAACTTTCGACACATGTCAAGCTACTGCGTCTACGTTGGGCCGGTCATGTCCAAAGCATGGATGACTCAAGGATACCAAAAAAAGCCCTGTACCTCCTAGCAGATTGCAAAAGACCAGTTGGCAAACCATGGTCAAGGTAGGAAAACAATGGTTAGGCCGATACGGCTCAACACAAGAAACTGAAGACAAGCTGCGGAGCAGAAAGACGTCTGGAGGAAGAAGCTGATGGAGGCCAAGGCTCGAATTGGGCTGTAGAGCCATCGAAGAAAAAGAAGTTGTGAAAACAAAAAGGAGCTTAGTCCTTTCGATAGTAATGGTTGGGTGTAGGTGGAATAAAATATCCCAGCTTGGTTGTGGCCGTTTCTTCCTTCAGTTATCTCTCGCTTTTCACTATCTTCCGACTGGAGCTGCTATTCGACATTGTACTCTATACGAAAAAAAAAATACAGTACAAAGTGCCTTTCCCTGAGCCTCTAGTCTTTCACATAAAAAAAAAAAAATATGAGTGTGCTGAAGACCACACTTTAGAAGTAAAACTTTTGTGCCCAACGGCTAGTAATATGCAATAGATATAGTGGAAAGTCTGTCGGATATATAGTACGCTTGAGAAAATTCAGGCCACGATGCATCTGCATCGGCATAGACTATTCCAAACCCAAGTATTGTTTTACCAAGCAGTCCGCCAACCACATCCAATGAAGCTTTACCTACGCGAACGAGAGCCAGTCTACTTGAGGATGGTATTGGCACCCTTTATGGCCACCTAGCCAATTACCTGATTTCTTCGCCCCATACAATCTTTTAGGGAGCCAATTAATTTTAAAGCGAGCAAAAAGAAATGCAAAAAGCCATCAACCTTTTTCAAATTTTTCTTTCTAGGCGTAGTTGAAAATAATTTATTTTAGCGGATTAAACCGAATATTAAGCATAAAGTTGAAAAAACATTTTTTTCAAACCTTTATATTTTCAGACGATGTAGGGATAGTTGCAGCCCTTTACTATTATCCCTTATCATAAAATTTGCTTTGTTATAAATCAACCACTTTTGAATATAAATATTGCAAAAAATGTATTTTATTGGATTTTTTTTGATTATAATTAAAATTATCGCGAAAATCCTTAAAAAAGGGAGTTTTTAAGCATATTTAAAGATGACATGCATATTTTAAGACTGTGGGACTCCGATTTTCGTAATCAGCGACCCAAAAAACATAATCAGGAACGATTTTCACAACAGTGTAATGTTTTAACAGAAACCATTCGTCGATTTGTGCAAGTTAAAAACATTGTAATTTAAAAAGGGGAAAGGTGCAGCACATCTCACCAAAGGGGAAGTGGGTGCCAATTTAAAACAAGAGCACCTCACACATTTAATTCACCACTCCCTTTTGGTATTCTAAGCACCCAAACCACATACGGTTTTAACAGCTTCGGTTTTATCAATTGAAGCGTGCAAAAAGTAGTTTATATTGGAGACATTAACAAAATAAACGTAAGAAAGAAGTATTGTTCATTTCTTTTTTCATTTTTTCATATTTGTTTACATATTTGTTTGGCATTTTAAGAAAGTCTCAAGTGTTAATACCGTAACCTTCCCGGCAGTGCTACATGTTTGGCCACGCCAAAAAGCAGATCCACTTGCTTAGGCTGCGCCGAAAATTCTTGTCGTATATGCCGCTCCCAACATGTCAGTCAACTCCAAAGTGTCCGCGGCATAAGCCCGGCCAGTTAAGTGACCAAACCACAAGAAAAATCTCAAATAATTCACCTCTACATAATGGTGAATTTGTATTCCTATAATGAGATAAAGCAAAGTCTGGGCGACAACGTAGCTAACATGCCAGAAAATTTATGCAATAAGGCAGAGTGTATTTTTACTGTTGCACACACAGCCCCGAGTTTCTTCGTCTCTTGTCTCTTCGTCCGCCCCATTTCCCATCGTTATACGAAAGTTCTGACGATTTTTCATGTGTGAGAGCGTTATGCGAATGAAATTGATTCACTCTCATGTAAATTTTTTTAAGCAAACGTCCCTAAAGAAGTTTTACTTCAAAAATTCGCCCGCTCATTTATATTCTCAATCAGTTTCACTGCGACTATTTTCGTTGTCTGATGCTATGGAGGGGTGTCCTTGCCTGTTAACGAACTTCCAAGGGAAAATTTCAATGCAATAGCGCTTGTATTTTATTCATTTACGAAATGTTCATTTCCCGTCTGCTGTGAAAATTCCCAATAGTTTTGGCGTAGGCTTGACAGGCTTTTTCGTAGAACTCCCACGGTTTGAGCTCTTTGCACTTTACAAACGAGATTTTTCACCCAGGCTTCCTTTTCCTTCTGTGACCATATTTTTTCTTGTCTGACCTCTTTGTATTTCTCTTTGCGTGCTCTGAAAATTCTGCATTGCTCGGAACGCAGTTTTTTTAAGTTCAGTCCAAACTCTACGACTTCTGCCAAAGAGGTACTCTGCTGGGTGCTATTCTAGAAGCTCAGAGCGAGTCGATTGTGCACAAGTAGATGAAGCACGACGCAAGGTATGGCTCAAATCGATCTGCCAGTTGTCAGTTTATATACCAAGAGAGGAGCCTAATCCCAGAAACTTCACTCTATTCCAGTGGTTCCCAAACTTTATTTCGTTCGGAACCTTTCTACAATGAATAAAATTTGGCGGAACCCAACGATGAAAGCTTTCTTGTCTGTCTGTTTGTCCGGTACATATTTCGCAATCGATTTTTTGAATACTTCCGGTTACCCGATCCCCCTGAAATTTTGCCCACAACTTCCGCTCCGATGACACAATCCAAAATGGTATGCTCATTATACCGTTAGAACCATGGCGGCCGTCTCAAGAGGACGGATTACTGCTTTCTTCATGGAACAAATTTTGCAATCAAATTTTCAAATACTTACGGATATCTTGTCATGCTGAAATTTTATCAGCTTTAGCTCCGATGACAATGCAAAATGGTATACTCAATATACCTTTAGATCCATGGCGGCAGTCTCAGGAGGGCGGATTGAAATAATCTTCACAACCCCTTCGACATGGGTATCAAATGAAACGGTATGATAAGTAGAACACCATAAGTATAGTATACTCGATATATCGTTTGGCCCATGGCGGCCAACTCAAGAGGGCGGATTACCATTTTCTTCACAACCTCCTCGATATGGGAATTTGGTATGGCGGCCAAAATGTTACGCGGCGTGACGTAGACCAAATTTCAAGGAAGAAGGGCCACTCGCACTTTCTGATTAGCAAGAACGCGTTAAACGGCCGCACAGTGGCGATATTTTTGATATTTCCCCAAAATTCCTCTAGAGGTCGTAATTTTTAAGTTATTGACAAAAATTTTTTTTTTTAAATGTTCATCTTGAATTTACCTATCGATCCCTCTAGCCGGATTTTGAAATTTCATTTTCATTTTTTTTAAATTTTTAACAAAATGTCTCATTTTTTCAAAAAAATACAATTTTTTCTATTCAATTTACTCTAACGGGCCGAAAATTTGAGTTTCCGTACTCATGTTTTTTTTAAAATGTTCGTCTTTTAGTTAGCTATTAATCTGTCTAAATGAATTTTTGATATAGTTTTAGAAAACCGTTAAAATTACTGTCAAATATCAAATCAATCAGTTCGAAATTTTTTGGTAGAGGTTTACATATCACCCTGTATTTTTGTAACCCTGTGAGAGATTTTCTTGAATAAGGCCCCAATCTACGCAGAATACCCCCGCCTATGTGAAACGGTAAAAGTTAAGGCTTAAACCCACCAACTTCCAGAGTTATTTGTCGTCAAAGTCAAAATTTTGTTTTTTTCTTCATTAAAATTTCAATTTCAACCACCTTTTTCTCCACAAAAAAGTAGCTAATTGATATTTTTTTATTACAAAATTGGAAAGCTTGGACAATTTCCTATGAATAATGTTCAACAACTTTTATGCTACGGCCTATAGTTTTGAAGCTATAAGCAATTTTAATGCTAAAAATGGCCTTATTTGGTACTTTTAGACATAACCTCAGGTTATTGGGAACTGAATGCGGCAATGCGGGAATGCGGGAATGCAGCAATGCGGGAATGCGGCAATGCGGGAATGCGGCCATGCGGGAATGCGGCAATGCGGGAATGCGGCAATGCGGGAATGTGGCAATGCGGGAATGCGGGAATGCGGCAATGCGGGAATGCGGCAATGCGGGAATGCGGCAACGCGGCAATGCGGGAATGCGGGAATGCAGCAATGCGGGAATGCGGGAATGCGGCAATGCGGGAATGCGGGAATGCGGCAATGCGGGAATGCGGCAATGCGGGAATGCGGCAATGCGGGAATGCGGCAATGCGGGAATGCGGCAATGCGGGAATGCGGCAATGCGGGAATGCGGGAATGCGGGAATGCGGCAATGCGGCAATGCGGGAATGCGGCAATGCGGGAATGCGGCAATGCGGCAATGCGGGAATGCGGCAATGCGGGAATGCGGCAACGCGGCAATGCGGGAATGCGGGAATGCGGGAATGCAGCAATGCGGCAATGCGGGAATGCGGCAATGCGGGAATTCGGCAATGCGGGAATGCGGCAATGCGGGAATGCGGCAATGCGGCCATGCGGGAATGCGGGAATGCGGCAACGCGGCAATGCGGCAACGCGGCAATGCGGGAATGCGGGAATGCAGCAATGCGGCAATGCGGGAATGCGGCAATGCGGGAATGCGGGAATGCCGCAATGCGGGAATGCGGCAATGCGGGAATGCGGGAATGCGGCAATGCGGGAATGCGGCAACGCGGCAATGCGGGAATGCGGGAATGCGGCCATGCGGGAATGCGGCAATGCGGGAATGCGGGAATGCGGCAATGCGGGAATGCGGGAATGCGAGAATGCGGCAATGCGGGAATGCGGGAATGCGGCAATGCGGGAATGCCGCAATGCGGGAATGCGGCAATGCGGGAATGCGGCAATGCGGGAATGCGGGAATGCGGGAATGCGGCAATGCGGGAATGCGGGAATGCGGCAATGCGGGAATGCCGCAATGCGGGAATGCGGCAATGCGGGAATGCGGCAATGCGGGAATGCGGGAATGCGGCAATGCGTTCCCGCATTCCCGCATTGCCGCATTCCCGCATTGCCGCATTCCCGCATTGCGGCATTCCCGCATTGCCGCATTCCCGCATTCCCGCATTGCCGCATTCCCGCATTCCCGCATTCCCGCATTGCCGCATTCCCGCATTCCCGCATTGCCGCATTCCCGCATGGCCGCATTCCCGCATTCCCGCATTCCCGCATTGCCGCGTTGCCGCATTCCCGCATTGCCGCATTCCCGCATTCCCGCATTGCCGCATTCCCGCATTCCCGCATTGCCGCATTGCTGCATTCCCGCATTCCCGCATTGCCGCGTTGCCGCATTCCCGCATTCCCGCATGGCCGCATTGCCGCATTCCCGCATTGCCGCATTCCCGCATTGCCGCATTCCCGCATTGCCGCATTCCCGCATTGCCGCATTGCTGCATTCCCGCATTCCCGCATTCCCGCATTGCCGCATTGCCGCATTCCCGCATTCCCGCATTCCCGCATTCCCGCATTGCCGCATTCCCGCATTGCCGCATTCCCGCATTGCCGCATTCCCGCATTGCCGCATTCCCGCATTGCTGCATTCCCGCATTCCCGCATTGCCGCATTCCCGCATTGCCGCGTTGCCGCATTCCCGCATTGCCGCATTCCCGCATTCCCGCATTGCCGCATTCCCGCATTGCCGCATTGCCGCGTTGCCGCCATGCCGCATTCCCGCATTGCCGCATTCCCGCATTGCGGCATTCCCGCATTGCGGCATTCCCGCATTCCCGCATTGCCGCATTCCCGCATTGCCGCATTCCCGCATTGCCGCATTGCTGCATTCCCGCATTCCCGCATTCCCGCATTGCGGCATTCCCGCATTCCCGCATTGCCGCATTCCCGCATTGCCGCATTCCCGCATTGCCGCATTCCCGCATTGCCGCATTGCCGCATTGCCGCATTGCCGCATTCCCGCATTTCCGCATTCCCGCATTGCCGCATTCCCGCATTGCCGCATTCCCGCATTGCCGCATTCCCGCATTCCCGCATTGCCGCATTCCCGCATTGCCGCATTCCCGCATTGCCGCATTGCCGCATTCCCGCATTGCCGCATTCCCGCATTGCCGCATTGCTGCATTCCCGCATTCCCGCATTGCCGCGTTGCCGCATTCCCGCATTGCCGCATTCCCGCATTGCCGCATTCCCGCATTGCCGCATTCCCGCATTGCCGCATTCCCGCATTGCCGCATTCCCGCATTGCCGCATTCCCGCATTCCCGCATTCCCGCATTGCCGCATTCCCGCATTGCCGCATTCCCGCATTGCCGCATTGCTGCATTCCCGCATTGCCGCATTCAGTTCCCAATAACCTGAGGTTTATGTCTAAAAGTACCAAATAAGGCCATTTTTAGCATTAAAATTGCTTATAGCTTCAAAACTATAGGCCGTAGCATAAAAGTTGTTGAACATTATTCATAGGAAATTGTCCAAGCTTTCCAATTTTGTAATAAAAAAATATCAATTAGCTACTTTTTTTTGGAGAAAAAGGTGGTTGAAGTTGAAATTTTAATGAAGAAAAAAACAAAATTTTGACTTTGACGACACATAACTCTGGAAGTTGGTGGGTTTAAGCCTTAACTTTTACCGTTTCACATAGGCGGGGGTATTCTGCGTAGATTGGGGCCTTATTAAAGAAAATCTCTCACAGGGTTACAAAAATACAGGGTGATATGTAAACCCCTACCAAAAAATTTCGAACTGATTGATTTGATATTTGACAGTAATTTTAACGGTTTTCTAAAACTATATCAAAAATTCATTTAGACAGATTAATAGCTAACTAAAAGACGAACATTTTAAAAAAAACATGAGTACGGAAACTCAAATTTTCGGCCCGTTAGAGTAAATTGAATAGAAAAAATTGTATTTTTTTGAAAAAATGAGACTTTTTGTTAAAAATTTAAAAAAAATGAAAATGAAATTTCAAAATCCGGCTAGAGGGATCGATAGGTAAATTCAAGATGAACATTTAAAAAAAAAATTTTGTCAATAACTTAAAAATTACGACCTCTAGAGTAATTTGGGTGAAATATCAAAAATATCGCCACTGTGGGCCGGCGCAGCGTCAGTGAGTCTGCGAATGTATCTGCGCTTCGGCGCTGGTGACACGGAACCCTACAATTTTTTCGTGGAACCGTAAGGTTCCGCGGAACCCACTTTGGGAATCACTGCTCTATTCCTTCGCTTTCTGCTCCAGATTCCTTACGTATCCTTTTCTCTCTAGCTTTTACTACTACACTTTACACGATGACTTGAAAGCCGTGACAGACTCCTAGTAAAATTTGTAAGTTAAACAGATTTCTACAAGTGAGAAATTAATTTTTTTGAAAAGTTTGGGAATGCTACACAGACTTATCAAACACATCTCAAATTGAATCTGACTAAAAAAGAGATACTATAAATGCAATGTTCATGCTATTTGCAGTTTTCTACCCCGAAAATAAATTGGGAATAATCTGATGCATGGACAAAGGATAAATAAACAGAAACCCCCGAACCACTATGATCGGAATCTTATCCTGCATATCGCCTGTTCCTGTTTTCCAATTAAACTCGCCTCGCTTTTGTTCCATGGAAATACTTGCACCAATCCCCTCCATTTATGGCACTACTAAAGCCCCACATATACATACCCACTTAACAATAACCGATTGTAAAAAGGTAAAAATACCAGAGAAACCATTTCGTTTATTTCACAAACGTTTCCAGGGACGAGTAACGAACTTGCAAATTGGTTCAAAATTGCTCTAGCGAGTCCTTAAAGTTTCCGGCAAATTGCACTTGCCAGGATCATTTCGGAGATGTTTAAGCGAAAATACTGCAGCAATAACCTGGAAATTTGTCCCATTAAAGTGGAATTGATTACGTTCGGATTGCGTAGCAAGGATACCCAGCCCCCGGGCCAGGAGCGAGATGGTGAAGGATTGAAAGACAAATATGTGAAATCCTTGGTCACTTAGTTTATTCTGGATTCTTTACGTTTTTTTAGCATCTATATTCATTTATCAAGGATCTGTAGCCATGGATGTCGACGTTGTCGTTGATGTCTCTATACAGAATTGCAGAGTTAACATAGTAAAGGCTGACGACGACAAGGTGGTTGTGCGTCGTCGCTATAAGAAAATTTTATGCGCATTTTATGCTCGTCGGCCATACTTAATTGAGTCAAAGCGGTTTCCAGTCTGCATTTAAATTGACAGTAGGAGTTTTTTATTTATTTTAGGAGATCTACGTGAAGAATACCTTTTATGGCCAGGGTGAACGCTCAATTTTTAATTTAATATAGAAGAAAGTAGAAAACGTTCTCCCTTCGACCGACCAACGAAATTTAATTCCCCTTAAGTGCTAACAAGGATTATTTTGTTTCTTTCTTGTGTAATGGAATTTCCTTTTATGGCAGCTCCTTTGATTAGCACTTAAAATCGAATATCTGCAGTCAACCTTTAATACGGCATGCAAGTGCCCGTTTTATGTGCCATCATAAAAGCATCCTTGTTAGCCGCTCTAGGCGCTTCATAATAATAATCTCATCATTCTTTTTATGAATACACCAAGAGCAGGAATCAAGGCAATCTATACTATCTACGCTCAAAGGGCCTCATACACTCCGCACAGCGCCTTCGTCCTTGCTGTATATCCTTATATCTTTGAAGTGCTTTCCCTCTGTTTTGATACCTCCCGCCCCCGGATTCCATGTGCATAGCGTTAGGTTAATGAAATACTTCTAATTTTTCATGGACACGATCTCTTGTAAACGACTTAATTGCTTGGCTGTTGAGTAAGTCTCGAGTCTATGCAATCCTTCAAAAAAGGACGAATAAGCAAATTTTTTTCTCTTTTGTTTTTGGTTTTAGAGATAGTCACTTAGTCCTGCACTGCAATAGAAATGCCTCTCTATAAAATTCCAATGTGAGTGGGTGCGTAGAGCACTATAGGACATTAAACGTATAAACGTGGGGGGTTCCCCTTTTCCATTCTAATATGGGAAAGGCTCATTGAAGTCAATAAATTTCCCTCAGTATTCAACTCTACGCCATAACACAGCTGAGGTAATTTTTGCCCAGGAAAAGTTTTACGATTCTGGTTTATAGCGTAATTAATTTGCCGTTTGCCTTAACGGCAAGCCCATTTGCACGATTTCGTTACGTATTCTTATGTATTCCTGTACCGCGCTATGAGGGGATGATAAAATAAAACGTGAAAGCTTCTGCAGTGGTGAACTAGGCAGCACTGTTAGTTATGGCTGTTCAACTCGATGAAATTCTATAAGCTGGCGTTAAGTATGTATAAATACCAAAACAAATTTCAAAACGGTCTTTTAATTATGATTGGGAAATTCTTCGAGTTTCGTAATTAATTACTTTGTCATATGATGGAAATTGAATTTTATGTAATTAAGCTGTAATTAATGAGAATTTAGCGTCGCGTTTTGATTGTGGTTGCATGCAACGGGTGTGGATGGAAAATAAAGGAACATTTCTACATAACGACCTTATTTTGGCTTATCACATAAAAAATTAAGGGCAGTAAGATGTGTGCTCGACCGTTTGTAAGGCCTTCCCCCCAAAATAGGAGAGATAACGCCGAAATCCCCCACTAAGATAGTACTAGCAGATTCAACTCTTCCATGACTTTTAAATCCGGATCGGTGTAAAAGTCCGTTCATATCTACAGACATCGAGCGTGGCAGACACGCACCGCGCCACACCAAATACTGTTCTTCTATACGGTGTGCATGAACGTATTCACATCAACCGTGAGACGACCGCGCAGACGTAGACAGACATACCCGTAAAGTATTGAGTAAAATAATATTTTGTCTGTGCGGTTCATGTCTGTACGTTACTGTGGGTGTCTGTCGGAAAATATGAATAGAGCAACGGAGTCGTACAGACATTTTTTCATCGATACCTTCCACCGAGAAGTGTTTAAACATTTTCAACAAAAATATAACTAGTGTCTTTCGTGTACGCTAAATGTGAATAATCGGCGTTTGTCGGTGTCTGGCGCGGCGGGTGTCTGGCACGCTCGATGTCTGCAGATATAAACGAAACTTTTGTTTGTTTTTAATGTGCAAGACTAGAGGCTCCGAAAAGGCCCTTTATACTGTCGACAATCTATTTGCTTCGTATAGAGTGCAATGTCGAACAAGAGATCTAGTCGGGAAGGAAGGAACTGTCACAACCTAGTCGCGAATTTTTATTTCACCTACTCCCAACCATTAGCATCGCGACTCTTACATCGGGACATCGAGAAACGACTCGCTGGAGTGTTATGCCTCCTGAAACGAGTTGAATCTCATTAACCACTAAGGAAGGCAATGTCCTCCTGTCATTCTGGAATGTAAAGAGGGAAGGATAGTTATGTAGGTGGGAAAGTGGAAAAGGCGAAGGACCGTGGTGCTAGCAGGATTCGAACCCTAGACCTCTGGGATGGTAGCCAGAAGCTTTATCCCCTGGACTACCGAGGCCTGTAAAAATCGTAAAGGCATTAGTCCGGCATAGCTTCATCAAAGTGACCCTAAAAAAGATCCCTCGAATGGTTGCCCACTAGAGCCGGAACAATGGGGCATACGCATCACCTACCTTCCATCTCTGCATCGATGAAGCTGTTACCCAATTCCCTGGTTAAGTAAGTGAGTCGGTAGGTGGACAACAACTGAGAAACTCCAGACTATCGTTTCTGTGGGTCTCTAACCCAGGCTTGCTGGAAGTGGTTTCGCTGCTCACTGTGTTGTTATCCAACATTAGTGGTGCAAACATCTTCCAAAAAGAGGAAAGAGGGTCTATATAGGGTTTATATGTCAATTTTTCCTACCTAGTCCCTTTTACTATCTTGTATACGTTAATTGGAAAACTGAAATCTAATGTTGATAACAGCGAGTTACTTTTCCTTTTAAGCTCCATTTACACTCTTGCTGGCTGTGGCCCTCTCATGACAGCGATGGAGTTTTTTACGACTAATTGTCGGAGTGGTTCAGGAACGTAAGGTTGAATTTTATCGTGACTAATGTCTTAGTAGTCTTTCGTTAAAGTATTGGGAACAACAAGCTCTTTTACGAGAAAAAAAAAACAAAAAGGATATGGGAGGAGTTTGTTTTTGATTTTTAGAGAGAGTAATAAAAATATCCTTGGTTATTATTCAGTTTTTGTTAAATTTGAGTGTTTAATTAACCTGAAAGAAAGAAAAAAAGGAAAGTCCCGGAAATCGCTTCATCAGGAACACATCCCACGGATTGGCAAAGTGGCAGAGTCAATACTAAAAGTCCGAGTTCCGGCTGGCAGAGAGGGAAGGAGTGACATCTGGTTCACATAGATTTTATCAAGTAACTTGTGAGAGTGGCCTAAATTGATTGTTGTTCCGCACTTCACTTTTTATCTGGTATACGTGTTATGCAAGAATTGCAAGAAAAAAAAATGTCGTGGTACCAGGGCGGGTTTTTTCCAGACCGATTTTCAATTAAAGTTTTTTTTTTCAAATGTCATGCTACTCTCACTTAGTCCACTTTAGCACTTCCTTCAGTTGACCGGCTGAAGATGGTTTAGTTACCCTCATCGTTCTGCCAAAGGCTTCTGATTCCTCTTCCGGTAGAGGGGCTCACCCTTTCAGGTAGGTGCTGACGCACGCCGAACCAGCTACCATCTTGAATCCCGTAGTACTGCCTTGCAGCTGCTGGGGCGATTTGTTTGTAGTGGCAGTGTTTAGTTTGACCTTTGATTTCTTTTGTGAAGGGCAAATCCGAGGTTGGCCTTTTAGGGCATCCAGCTTAGGGTCTGCACACGACTACACAGTGAAGCAAAATTTTTAAGTTCGAATTAGAGGTATAAACAAAAGTTTTATTGGTAATCTGGAAAAGTCAATGGCCAACACTGTGTGTGCAAAAATGAAGACTGCAGTGTATGGGAGTGAGCCTATTGAGCTGCAGAATGCAGACACGAGGCAGTTAATTTAAGGGTAACAATCGCTATGGTAATACGGATAAAATTTCGTCAAGGTGTCAAAATCCGGGTCCTTAATTCCTGTGGTAGCTCAATGTGTATATAGAAGAGCAAGTAGGGTCATCACCGATTTGTTTATTGGTGCCGTTTCGCACCTTGTCAAGCCATGTTACCATGGGTTTTGAGGCACCAGCCCAAAATTATTGGTAGATTATAGCCCGGGCTGCTTACAGTAAGAAACAACTTCATCCTTAAGAATTCATAAGCACTGGGATGTTTGTTTGGGGCTATGTATGTGGTCATTCCATCGCAGGTCCTTTTCTACACACTAAACACTAAAAAATCCTGAGTACAACAAAAATCACCAACTTGTTACCTTCATTCTAATCACATCATTAATCCAATTTAATGAGTAATTTATTATCATTTTCCTCTTTCTATATATGTATGTATATACTTTCTCCCAAAAAGGTAAATGAAACTTCTTTTTGTTAATTTTTATCCATGAAAAAAAAGCACTGGGCCGTGCATTATTCATTCAGGAGAACAGGAAAAACTAACCGAAAAACCACCTGTTGTCAAAGACCATATTCAGGGATACCAGCAAAGAAGTCCCGGCTAGACCCCGGATGGGGTATATTTTCACACTAATCAAAACAAACGGCCCATTAACGTTAACCCCCGGAACATTTGCCGGGGGCTTTGCATATCAATTTTTTATGATTATGTCACCGAGGGCTGTTTATGCTGATGTGTCTACGATAAAATGTGTAAACGTTGTGCCCGGTATGTAACGAGCAGTCCCTTTTATCCCTACACAATTGCATATGTAACGACAACTTTTATTGCGTATGGAAACTTTTTTATAATACACAGCTCCAACTATTAAATTGCTGTGAGCCCAGGGATCCTTTTTCCTACCCCATTTCAGTTTTCTGGTCCTTGGTTTTATTCAATAAAAGGCAAGGAGAATAGAGTACATGAACGGAATTAAAATCTCCAATAATACCCAATATGCCAATTTGCAAGGATATTTTTGTTCGTTTAATATTTTAACTCTTTTCCAGGATTATGAAAGGACCTACTTACGGGGCATACAGAACGGTCCCACAAGGACCTCTGGTAGTTGGCCCCATGGCAGTAAATAAAGTAGTGTAGAACACTCGCATATTATATACAGCTGCTGGGGAGTTGTCGGAATGTAAAGCTTAATTGACAAAACCTCAAAGGAAAAGGACTTCTGAAGGATTGCTTAGAAGCACGCAACCAGGCAAAACTTGTGGATATGAATCCGTTGCGGAGAATCACGATTTCGCTTTAATGTTTCTTTCTGTGTGGGACATTAAAAATCAGCCATTTTTTTTTTGCTCATTTAAGGCCACCTGTTTGGCAACAGTATCCCTTGTCACGAGAACCAGAAGCGAATGCCACCAGTGACCTAGAAAATCACCGAAAAAAAATTGTTGTGTTTAAATATTTCCCAAGGTAATTCCGGGTAAAAAAGGAATAATTTAGTTGTAGATATACAAAAAAAAGTGTCCTGGAAACGCTTTGATTTTTATTCGAGCTGAACGTGGAATAATGGCGACAGTAAACAAGGATTTCGCGGGCTTAGCCACGCCATCCTTTATATTGCGGAATAAAAGGAAATTTTATTTTATAAATTCATGGTTTGGGTTGTTGTTGACTGTTAAGATGTTCGTGTTCCTTATTTTTTTAACCGCAATACGTAATAAGAAAGGTGTTCTAATTGAGCTGGCATGTACGCAGCTTCGTAACTTGCTACCGATGGATTATTTTGAGTAAAGCACCTTGATAAAGTAGTTTGTACCATTACACATCGTAAAATCACCAAAAAACGAAGAAAGCAACATATTCTAACATTTTAAATTTAGGCCGCAATAGATTAATTCATTGAATTGCGCACAAGTCAAAATCTTATTTGACAACAAATTGAGAAGTAAACTCCTTAATGCAACGTCCGGTAGCAAAAACTTCTGGTCCTTGGAAAGTTCCATCAAGAAGAATTTCACTACAACTTCAACCCCTCCCTTTATTCACGATGAGAAGGTGATAACAGACAGAAAATCCAAGGTTGATTTATTAGCATTTTTGTTCGCTTCAAATTCTTCTTTACCCGAAACTGATGTATTACCCCCTGTTTCCGAGCGTAACGCCTATTCAATGGACAGGGTTTTCTTCAGGACTCGCGAGGTGTACAGGTGCCTCAAGGAGCTCGATACCAACAAATCCACTGAACCCGATAATATACCCCCTGTCATCTTAAAACAATGAGCCTCACCTTTGGCTAAACCTATGCGAAAACTTTTAACCCTGTCATATTTCTTCGGAGTTTACCCCGACTCTTGTAAACTTGCCGATGTTCAGCTAATACCGAAAAGAGGTGAATCCAGTCTTCCCTTCAACTACCGCCCAATAGAAATAACTTTTATTCTCTCCAAAACCATGGAGACGATAATCAACCAAAAACTTATGGGATATCTAGAATACAACTAACTCATAAACCACAGACAGTATGGCTTCCGACAAAAAAGATCCACTGGCGATCTTTTAGTTTGTCTTACAGAACACCTCAGCCAAAGACTGCATGGATCTGGTGAGTCTAGTCTGGTTGCTCCAAGGTTTTCGATAGAGTTTGGCACTCAGCCCTTAGTTAAACTGTAACGGTCGTTTTTTTTTTTTTTCAATTTTTGGGACATCACCTTGCATCTGACTCGAATATTGAATCACACTAGGCGTGGAGAAAATAAAAAGACGGAAAAAAAAAATAAAATTTTGTTTCCTGGGTAGTCTGTTAGGGAGAGAGAAAAAGAACGTTTTTGCTAGTCGAGTGCGTGGAAATAAAAAGAAAAATTGCTTGAGATTTTTTCCGCGATTAGGAAAATTGTTCATCCTCTGTTTATAACTATGTAGAAACAGTTTGCTTGTGGATATATGTATATCTAAATATATGGAAACGAAATACCAAATTTTGCCAAATTCGTGAATTTACAAACCAAAGTTTTTGAGGGTCCAGCAGATCCGTGCGGTGAAAAAATTGGGAGCTCCCCAGGATAGGAATGCCAAATCTCTATTGTTCTGCGACAATTCACCCATTGGTGTTCTGACAAGCTTTACTAAACATACCTTTGGCATATTTTTGATTATCGTATTTTGGAGAAGGAATAAGTTTTTCTACATCATAACCCTGAGGCACAACACAGTACTAGGACCGCAATCCAGCAAAAACAAGGAACTGGGGCCAAACAGAAGGCAGCAGTCACATATGCGGAAAATTGTATTGAAAACTAATACTCCAGGTATATTTTTATTAACATTATTGGTGCGAAAGAAGGAAGTTGGGGGCTGGAAGTGACCAAATACAATTAATTTCGAGGCACAATAGAACCAAAAGAAATAGACAATAAAATAAAACACAAAAAAAATATATAAACAATACCACTAAATAAATAAAAAAAAAAAACAAAAAAAAGAAAATAAAAAAATCAAACCTACACAAAAGCAAATAAACTAATTGTTCATGCTTTAATTTATTAATATGCAATAATTTTAAGGGCAGTTATCATTAATTTTAATCTTATTTATAAATGTTTGTAAAGTTGGCTCCTTGTTGGAGATATTTTTTTTCTTCTTGTTGTTTCCAGTACATTTGTTTTCCCTTAAATTGAACCTGGCAGTTGTGATATCGTTTGTAAAAAACGGGACGTTTTGGTACCAACGCGACACGTTTTTCAGATTAAGGTTTTTAAATTTGAGTATGTTGAATTTGTTGCATTGGACAATGATCCTTGTTCAATGCCATTGAATATTGATTTTAGCTCTTTGTGTTCTTGTGTTGATAATTGTATCTGAAATAAACAAAGAAATTTAATATTTATAATGATGAACTCAATTTGCTAGATTTTTTTTGGAATGGTTGTGGCGGGATAGGCCCGGCTACACACCCCACGACCCCAACCGGCGAGCTAGTGAACTCCGTGTGGCCGGCAGCATATCCCCTAACAGAAGGATCGGCGATTGGGGAGGATACGAGTTTCTGATTTGTTTTATGTCTGGGATTGCGCTCTTGGTCAGGCTTTTCCGGGCTTCTGGCTAAGTGGACCATACCTCGCATAAATGGCGCCCATTGCATACTCGCGCCATTATGCTGTTACAAAACTCAAAGCTATTGGAGTCGACTCACTTCTACAGAAGTGGATCGAGAGTTTCCTTTCCGGCCGTTCAATCAGGGTAGTATTGGATGGCGTCAAATCCGCATCCCACCCGATCTCTGCGGGGGTCCTTCAGGGGTCAATTTTATCACCGGCCCTATTTCTCATCTTTATAAATGACCTACTATCAATCCCCTCCAACCCACTTCTCAGCTTCGCTGACGACGGTACTCTACATTACTCGTACAGCTTCGATACAAGACAGACTCATGCCAGATCCCGTCGCGTCCGATAATCGCGAACTAATGTCCAACTCTATTAATAACGACATTAATCTCATTCTGGAGGGGGGAAAGAAGAAACGTGTCGAATTCAACCCTACCAAAACCAAGCTTACTCTCTAACCTTTCCTATCCTCCTCTATTCTTCAAACCAAGCTTACTACTAGACATTGCACCATGAACTGAACGACATGACGGACTGGTAGTACAAAGGGTTACACCTAAGCTTGGTTTTTTCATATAAAAAAAAAAAAAAAGTACTGTCTTATTTCAAAAAAAAGTTCGGAAGAATGATGAGGTATCCTCGACAGTGGGTGACGTTGAACTAATGGCCGACCCATCCCTACACTTCTTAGGCGTGATATTAGCCAAAGACTTGCGATGGAATGATCGCATATTCCAAATCGCTAAACAAGAATCCCAGTGCTTGGGATTTCTTAAGAGGTGCAAGTTACTCCTCCAGGCATCGACCCGTGCTGTTATTTATAAATCCTACATTCGGCCTCTTCTCGAATATAACTCCATCGCTCCAATAACCAACTTTGCATGGTTAGATAAGGGTCCAAAAAAGGGCCTTAAATTAATTGATGACGATACCGCTTGCTCGACCATCGACCCCTGAACCACCGTAGGAATGTAGCAGCACTGACAAAATTTTATCGCTACTATCATAGTGACTGTTCCTCCGAGATAAACGCTCTTCTGCCTTCACGGCAATCTTATACCCGCAACACCAGCTTAGACCACTCGTCCCATTCCCTCCACTTGCAACTCCCCTTTCACGCACGCACACTCGTTTGTAAATAGAACAACTCAACTGTGGAATAATCTCTCGCAGTCAGTATTTCTGCGCTCATACAACATCCAAGAGTTCAAACGCAGGGTTTATCAGCACCTTCTTCAATACCCCCCCCCCCGTACCTTAATAACCCCTTCACCACTAAGCTTACTGCTAGACATTGAACCATGACGTGACAAATTACACGACGGACTAGTAGCACAAAGGTTGACTCCTGAGCTTAGCACTGCCACATAAAAAAGTGCTTTAAAATGTAGCTTCTTACTTAAATAATAACGACACTCCACTTCTATTTCAATTATCTAAAAAAAGCAAGGACAGAGAACTTCCGTTTACCCTAAAAATTTCTACATAAGACCATAGTCCAACTATCAAAGACCCTGTCACAAAAAAACTGGGTCTATAGGGCTTAGCCAGGATTCCATGTGTTCATTAAGGACCTAATTAAAGTTTAAGGAACGTGCTTGGAACGAAAGAATTTAATTGCCACCAGCACTTTAGTCAATTTAAAGAATGTTAAAAGTATTTCATTCTTGGCTAACGTCCAACAATTATGAAGGGAGACAGGACACTTGAAGCTCCTGCATAAGACATAGGGTGGAGAATTAAATTATTAAAAGGATCGATGTATTCGGAGAGGAATATATTTTATGACATACTAGGAAATATATTCGTATGTATATCAATCGAAAATCCACACAGAATTTGTCTTTAATCAATTGGGATTCCGGAATTCTACTGGATTTGACAGCTTATGCCAAAGTTTGCCATGTTAAATGAAATTTTGCAGAAATAATCTGGCATCCAGTTAAGTTATGAGATATATGACGTTCAATTAAAAGATAATGAAAGCCTCAATAGGTTGACACGGGAATGTCAATCTAAATAATATAAAAATTTCGTGTCATAGTGTTTGTTATCGAACGTTGTTATCCGAAATGGAATGACCGATTTTTATGAAATTTTTGGTGTATATTTGGTAGGTCTGAGAAAAGGTCGTAGGCTATTTTTTATACCTTCAACATAAATAAACAACTGAAAAATCTAAAAAATTGGTAATTTTGTGAATTTTCACTCCAGTTTAGTTTCAATAGCTTCATCATGGCCTACCTATTGCTTGACAGCTTCGCAAATGTAAAATTGTCATTAAATTGAATCATTTCATTTAATGAAAATTTAAAATTTACGCAGCTGTCAAACAATGGGTAGGCCCAGCGCCGGCCCTAGGGTAGAGCAAGTGGAGCGGTCGCTCTAGGCGGCAGGTGGTAAGAGGCGCCAAAATGAATGCGAAAAATAATTTCGAGCAAAAAATAAAATTTTGATGGCACTTTTTGAGGGCGTTGTTTGTAGCTAGCCAAGTCTATGTACTCATCAATATGACTCAAACACGGCACAAGCAGGGAGCACTGACTTCAAGACCGATCGTGCATGGCCTTAGGCCACATCCTGCTCGAGATCTATGGAGCAGACTGAATACGGTGGATCTAAACTCGATAAAAACCGCAATCCTAATGTGTGAACATCCATGCTGAAATTATGAATGGTACTGCGTCAATGTACTACTAACGATGAACTACCGATACCAGGCGAACTTCGGATTGAATTAGCTTTCCATTGGTGATACGGAGCTCTGTCATGGGCGACCGTCCTTTTTCGCCGAGCTCATGGTATCAATATAAAATTACCTTAAAAAAACTTTTGAAGATGGAGCACTTCTTAAGCAAAAGAACGACCTACAAGGCCAGTTAGATATTTTAGAATCCATGCTTCAAGATGTCGAATGTGGTCCTAGTGAAGGAAAGTTTTCGGGATTCTTCTTCAGGGACGGCAGTCTGAGCCCGTAAACCCAGGGATGGAGTCTGTTGAGATCACCCCTTCATTGGGAGATCTCCTTAGATCTCCTGCGGAAGTAAGGGTACCTAATCGGAGAGGCGACTACTTTCAGAAGATGGAGTGACGCAGCCTGAAAACGTTTTATGCGATATCTGCAACCTGGCTACTCCCGTGTAGAGGCTGGTGGGTCTACGTGGCTCCCGAGGAAGAAAGGGATACTGATGTTCTTAATAAGAAGAGGGTTAGATCATCTGGATGTTCTCTAGGGCATAATAACTCAGCGAAAAGAGCGAAGGCTTTGGCCATACGGTTTGAAAAACCTTCAGTCGGACGCACTCATAATGAAGTCTAGAACGACTCCAAAGCCGACCTTCTGTCAAATAGCGGAAACTGTCAGAATTGGCGTGCTTGACACTAACAATCCGGAGACTCTTCTGACCGTACAAGGAAGTCTTCTGGGGCAGTAGCCGAATTGGCTCAAGGCTCAGAACACCCCAAGGCAGTAGGGGTCGGTGCGCCCTCTATGATGGGCCGACTTAAGCTTTGGAAGGAGCAAGCCTTGTAGCTGTAGACAGGAACAAGCTGCCGCACAGCCTTTTTGTAATCGGGTACTTTCCAGCAGCAATAGAAGACCCCACTGGCATTATGTTGAAAGGATAGGGATCCACAAGAAGATCCTAAGGGTGTAGGAGTGGAGAATAATCCACAAAAGTGCACCGCATAAAATTCACAGAGATGACGTTGTTCGGATGGTGAACACTACAATTTTGGACTGATAGCAGGAGAAGCCTCTTTTAACGAGAAGGTGACTCTCTCCACCATATCAATTTTACTAGCTGGGCCAAGCCCTAATGCCCAACCATGCAATACAAACAACCATATAGCCTCCAAAGAAGGTCGTGTTGTTGACGAAACGTCGGGAAGCAACTCTGAGAAAACATACTTCCTCTATTGCCGCTACAAGCGGAATTGTGACCCTAAAACCACCATCGAAATCCTTATGGCCCCCAGATATCCTAATCCCTTAAGGAAATGGCAGGCAGGCAGTACTCGAAAAAAGTTTTATCTAGGACAACTGGAAATACAATTTATGTGAAGTGAAATCATCCAACAAAAGGCGCCGAAAAGCTCCACCCTCCACAAGGGCTAGGGCCGGCACTGGGTAGGCCATGACGCTATTGAAACTAAGCTGAAATACAATAAACAATATAGTATACTCAATATATCGTTAGATCCATGGCAGCCGTCTCAAGAGGTTCGATACCACTTTCTTCACAACCCCACGACATGGGTATCAAATGAAAGTGTATGATATGTAGAAGTAGAATACAATAAAAATGTAGTATGCTTAATATACCGTTAGATCCATGGTGGCCGTCTCAAAACCCATGTACGCGTTCTTTCAGGCACTTCATCTGTGTTAAATTCATATCTCGAAAAATACCAAGTCAATGATGGTTTTTATTGGCTATTATTGGCTTATGGGTGCAGCGAGGAGTACCGGGTCCCAGCTAGTATTATATAATTAGCTTTATTTCTATTCTTTATTTACATATTTAGTTAAAACTTTAATACAGGAGCAGATACAATTCCGGGAAAAGTTGATACTGTTTCTACATGAAATACAAAACTTTTTGTAGAGACAGATTTTTGTGTCATTTTTTTTTTGTTATGTGTTAAATTCAAGCTTAGGAATCACCCTTGGTACTACATGTCTGTCATGTCGTTCAAGTCATGGTCAGTGTCTAGTAGTAAGCTTGATTTGAAGGATAGAGGAGAAGAATAGGTTAGGGGTCTGGAGGGTGTGTGAGTAGATGTCGATGAACCTTGTGTTTGAACTCTAAGATATTATATGAGTTCGGAAACACCGACTGTGGAAGAGAGTTCACAATCGAGTTGTTCTATTTATAAACGAACTACTAAAACGTAATGTGCCCAAAGAGGAGGGCTGTAGCGTATGGGGATGAGCCGAGTTGGCTAATCTTGTGTTGCGGGAAAAAAGTTGCCGTGCAGGCAATGCTGTGGTAATAGCTGTAAAATTTGCTAAGGGCTGCTACATTCCTACGATGGCTTAAAAGGTCGATGGAGGAGCAAAGGGTGCTATCTCCAATGAGTTTGAGCAGCCAAGCCAATGTGGTTTTTGGGGCACCTGCCCAGATATACGAGTTGTATTCAAGGCGGGGCCGAATGTAGGACTTGTAGATTGTAGCCAGAGCAGTTGGCAGAAGAAGGAATTTGCTTCTCTTGAGGAAACCCAGGCATTAAACTTTTTAAACTTAATTGTTGTTGAGGAGACCTGTGAGAGAACTAGAACCATCTACAAACAAAATTCTAATCATTTGAGCTGGGCTTATGTTTTCGCCAAACAAAAAATAAAATACATATTAACAACTTTTTGTAAGTCGATTGGAAAAAAAACTTTCTTTATCCAAGTTATAAACATCTTTGCAAAAATTTCCAGCCACAAACTACCTAAGCATAAGTTTGTTATGAATACAAATAAAAACATTTTTTCTCCTCCTTGGTTACACTAAAAATAAACTACTTCCACTACACATCCAATTTTCAAAGTCATATACAGAAGAAAAAAAATAATAATGAAATGTCACTTTTTGGCAAAAATATTCCGAGTTACTAGCCATCATAAAGTTGGTGCAAAACTTTGTCATGTCGTCGCCTAAAATAGGAAAAGTTGGTCTATTGAAAAAATACACTACAAAACAAGGCAACGGAAGAGCAGAAATATAAGAAATGTCCTGCTCAGATAACAGCTATCCACCAGAGAGAAAGAGGAGCAAAATCAATATTCAATCTGATAGATGCGTATCAAGGATCAAAAGGAAGAGCTCGGGAATTCCGATATTAAATAAAAGCAAATTGCGTCCTTGTAAGGAGACTTCATCATCAGCCAAAAAACTGTAGATAGATGACACAAGATAACAAGCGATAATCCAGAACCAATTACAGTAGAGAGAGAGAGAGTAAGAAAAAATTCAATTGTGTCCTATATTGATGCAGCAGATCCTGCGTATGGTATGTATATGCGTATGTATATGTACGAGGCATATCCCTGCAGAATGATAGATGTTCATTCCAGGAACCAACTTTGACACAAATTCGATTCTGTAATCCTGTTTAATCCTATTCACGTACCTACCTTATCAAAGTTAGTCTTTTCCTGGATCCTTGTGGGGAGGAATATACCCCGCAAAATCTCCCGTTTGATATGCCGCACGGAAAAGGTTTTGCTCTATAGCGGTTTCCCTGTTATGAGCCTCATGAGCTCCTTTATCACATCGTTCTTAATTTATGAAGGGTGCAATCCATAAGACATAACACACAAAAGCCTCTGCGAGCATTTTAATAAGCGCCAAAATGGAATGTGTGCGTCTGTATTTGAGACAGAGGCCATCTGGGCTCATGTACAGCATACCTTTCACAGGCACAAACGTACAACAACAACATCGACAACGACGACGACGAAAAAAGAAACTTTCAACGGCTTGCTCTAATGAATTTTTAATGGTCCAACAACCTGTAACACACCTTTTCCAGGGCTCATATAAATAATTAACAAAGTGATAACTCCCTTACGTACATTGTACGACTCATCTTTAATACCAATGAGGTTTATTAATGGATTTATCCACGGCCTGTACAGGTCCTTTCCATAAGCTCTTTTCAATTGAATAATTGACATAGATGCTGGCCCTTTGTTAAGTAGCAGTGTGAAAGTATGGCTTTGGGCGGTAATGGGCTGTTTTTTGTAAAGGGTGGAAATTAAAAGTTTCGATGACTTAACTCGAAGTTGATGGTTGGTTTAGTGATTACATGTTTTGAAAAGTTTTGGTTTGCTTCTACTAATTGAAAAAAGACTAAACTTTTTGATGATTGTTTATTAGGAAAATCGTTGCCACATGAATAAATTCTGTGATGTTGATGCATATATGAATGTGACTTGACCTTTATTCGTATAACATCTAAATAAATCCCCAAAGCCCTAATAATGTTTCGCCTATGATTCTTAAAATCTGCCTCTGCTGTGGCTAAACCTCTCCATAAACTCTTCTCTGCCCTTTCATTCTCACCTCACCGTAGATTATTCAGTTTCTTAGAAAATGGTCCATGTTTAGCCCGTATCGAAAAAAAGTGACTCCAACAATCTGTCAATCTACCGTCCAACAGTAACAAAAATCGTGGAACATATAATAGAACACAACTAAATCACAAGTAGTACGGTTTTAAACAAAGAACTACTGTCGATCTTCTTGCCTCCTTAACAGATCATCCCAACCACAGTACCCATGGAATCCCGTTCTCTTGACTAGATTCTAGCTTTCTAAGAAACTCGATTGAGAGTTTTGTTTCTGGGCGTTCAAACAAAGTAGGCCAAATCTAAACTCAACATCAAATATGCCGTAGTTTCTCAGGGATCAATCTCATCCACCCACCTTATTTCTGGCATTAAAAAATGACCTGCTCTCACCTCCACACACTTCACAGCTCTGCTTATTACTGAACTCTGAGTTTTCCTTCTTCCTCTTTTTGTGAGGTATTTGGTCCAAGAGCACTGCGGCCACTGCTTACTCTATTGTATTACACTCTTACACATAAAAAGGAAGTCGGTTTCGGACTATCATGCTTTCGGCAACAGTCCAGATTCCGAATTGATGCCATGCTATGTTCTTCTTCTTCTTTGACATCTCTACAATCGGGATCCGGTCCTGGCCTCTCGCAACTGTTCTCTCCACCGGTCCCGATTCTGAGCCGATGTCATCCAGTTTGGCATCCCTAAGCTCTGAGCGTCCTGGTCCACGCGCCATGCTATGTTAGCCTTATATAATTCCCCCACGAAATCCCACCTAAGATCAACGATCTTAAACACCATCTGAGCCAGCCACATACATCCAAGAGACATCCAAGATTTGGCACCTGGTTCAAATTCCCAAACGAGATCCCACCCAAGACCAACGATTCCCACCCAAGGCTCCCTCCATAATGAAAGCCAAACCAAACACACTACCGTTGAACTAGTTTCACACAGGTGGTGCCTACATCCAAAGCTCAGCATAAAAAACCTCACCACACAGGTTCTTGTCCTGGAAAGGGTCACACCCGAGGGCACAACCGATGAAGTCACTGAACTCCAAAGCCCATAGTACCACTACTTTTTCTCTTTTGATCCGATAACTGGCGGTGCGAGCAGGACGTCACCGCAACGGATACCCTGCTGTCAGTGTAGCTGGGTCTCGAACTCCATTCACGATTCGTTTCCATTTTCGACGATTTTTTGGCGAGCCTCGATAACTGATAATACTTGATTCTTTAAGTCGCCTTCGATATTATTTGGCCAGGTTTTCTTCGGTGCCGATCTCTGAATTCTCCAGTAATGCGGGACGGTCTCGTCAAAGAAATTTACGTGTCAAGCGGTAAACACGTCCAAACCACCATAGTCGACGTTTTTATATTTCTTCTTCGGACAGTGTCTGTTGATCGAATTTTTATGTAACTCTCTTGCCTCGAAGGTGATCGCGTAGTGAGACAACAAGAATCTGCCTCAAGCATCGCATTTGGTAGACCTCGAGCTTGTTGACTCTGACTTGAGCAGGGTCCACGTTTCCGATCCATAAAGAAGAATCAGAACGATTAACGTTCGGCCGTCAGCGCCATTTTCTTTTCCTCAACCACTGATTCAAATTTGAACATCCGAATCTGTTCTTTTGGGTTCCAACGAACATTGTCCATTGTCGGTTGCAAGCACTTTAGTCTTATCCGCATTAATTTTAACCCGTATGACTGGACGATGCGGGAAATGTCGTGTAAGATGTTCGTTCCTTTTGCATTTGTGACCGCGAAGACGGCGCTTTCGTCGGCGAACATCAAGTCGGTTATGACTACGGTCATTTGTCGGTCGCCTGAAGTATCGAACTCCGCGCCGCCCATCGAATGCTTCACGCATAATCGCGTCGATCACAACATTGAAGAGAAGTCGCGATGCGAAGTCTCCCTGTTGGGCATAGGTTTGATTGGGGAACTCCTCGGATAAGTCGCTTCGAATACGAACGCTGCTGGTTGAGCTATCCTATGACGCGACGGTTGGAGAAATGGGAAGATTTTCAATGGGACGTGTTCGGTTTCCAAGGCTCTCCATAAGCTGTTCCAATCGATTAAATCGAAAGCGGATTTAAAATCGATGAAAACGACGACTGTTTGTTTGGGCAGGGGATAAAAGTACCAAGTTTCCCATACCGGTTCGTCCTTTCGCACAAGTCGCCCACCCTCTCGGCACTTTGGCGTGAGCGCTCTGTTTGGTATAACTTAGAGCCTTTCCTACTGCAATCCTTTTCTACGTTTGCACAAATTCTTCCTTCTTTACCTCTAGGACGTCGCTTACATTTACTTCAGGCATGCTGTTCGTATTCCCATTTTGTGCGAAATGGGTCACACGATATCTTGCGGTGATGCGTGCAGCCCTTACATAAGCGCATCCAGTTTGCTCAATGTTCTCCTGCTGATTTGACCCGCGACTTGGTTTTGCTGACTCCTTTCTATTCTTTTTTCCGTGCGAAGGGTTATGGAGTGATGATCGCTGTTCGTATACACTTCAGTTAGACGCCATTTGAGTCCAGTTGTCTAGAGCCTACTTTTCACGAAACTGGTGGTAGCTCTAATAAGCGATGATTGATCTTTTTAAAACGTGCCAGAATCCTGCTCTTTTCATTGCCAAGAAGCTGAGATGGCCCAGTACCTACATAATTGATTAACCGATTGACAGTACCAAAACTAATTTAGATTTGATGGTATGGGATTTTATCGCCCTAATGGCCTCCAGGTATCGCTTAAGTCGAGCCTGCAATAATTTAGGGAAAATCAAGTTTCTGAGCTCCGCTTCTTAAAGCTGACAATTTTTAGAATGTCTTCAAGGAAGAACATCAACCAGAATACCATACGATATCAGCCATACTACAGCGCTTATTTCGCTACTTCAATATGAACGACAACCAATTGAATAGATGATCCGAAGCTGTTCTTGAAGATTTCCGAATTGTCTTGATGATGCAAAGCTATTAAACACTTGGAGTTGTTATCGATTAACGCCAAGCAGCTCGTACACAATAGGCCTAACTTGGTCGCAGTGTTCACCATGTGGGTTGCCCCCTCATTCCTTAATAAAAAGGCCACGCAGCTCCCATGAAATGGTTGAGTCAGCACAGAGTTCTGCAATTATTTATGGGTTGACCCGAAATTGAGATTAGTACAAGACCTGTGACCCAGCAGGCAAAATGAGCTCACAAAACCAGAAATTTGTCTTACAACTCACAATGAGCTCAATATGAGGAAAATATGACATCCCAAATGCAAAAAAAAATTAAACCAGTTGTGAGAAAATAATGAGATCATAATGAGAGGAAAGTGAGAAAGAAACCGAAATTGAATGTCCCACTTAATGTTCATTGATTGGAAGGTTGTTATGAGCTAATTATGAGCAATTGGTTTGATAACAATTTTTAAGACGGAATCATCGAATTTTCGGATGAGGAAGAATCAAATCGAATGAGAAATGAAGTTGATAATTTGGGCGACTTATCTGAATAATTTGACGATAATGATGATATATATATTAGAGTAGGAGATGCAATCGCGGGAATCGGAAGTTGGGCTAACAAATATGGTATCGGTAGAAATGGAATAACTGATTTACTTAGTGTTCTGAACAAACTACTTCCTAGTAAATTTCCAACTGAAGGAAGAACCGTTCTGATGACACCAAAATCAGTAGAAGTGACGAACATCGATGAAGAATGCAAATATTGGCAGCAAGATGTTACAGTTTGTCTTAAGAAGTCATTTTAAAATTTACAAAAAGATAATGGCATTTTGTTAAACATTAATGTCGATGGTTTGCCAATTTTTAATAGCTCAACTGAGCAATTTTGGCCAATACTTGCGAATGTCGAAGGGATTATAAAGGAACCTTTCGTAATTGGAATTTACAACGGTTCACAGTGGAACGAATTGCCGAAAACGTGGACAAAAGTCTAAATATTGATGAATTTGGACGAAATTCGGTATTATAGGGTAATCGAGCTCACTGATCGCGAATTTAATATCAAAAACTGAAAATTCAAAATGGCGAATCCAATATGGCGGACATTATTTTTAAAACATTGTAGAAATAAACTCAAAACTTGTATCTAGATGCAAAATGGCGGATCCAATATGGCCGACATAATTTTTCAAAATTGTTCAAAACTTGTATTTATATGATTTTGAGCATGCTGAATACGAATTTGATACTTGAATTCGAAAATTTCAAGAACAGGAACTTGAGTGACTCCCTTTACAAGATATGTAGGTTCAAAATAAGACCAAAATACTTAAATATTGGAATTTTTCTGAAAAAACGAAAAACAGTGGGATTTAGATCTCATTTTTAATTACATATCTTGTAAACGATGTCATTCACTTAATATCATATAAAAGAATACACATCTACCTAAAACACGAACCGAATTACGTTGTTCTACGATAATTAGTCTAGGAATTATTCAAGATTAAGTAAATATTAAAAAACTACATTTTATCTTTCGTAAACACCCTGTATCTTAGTGGATAGTGGGGATAGCCCCCTCTCTAGAACAATTTTTTTTTTCTCCAAAACCATCCAAAAATCACGCCTGAAAATATTAGCCGCGTAGTCCAACAGAGGATTTATTGAATGTCTGATGACCGATACAAATTGCGTATTAGGTCATGTAAACAAATTCATGAACGGTGATTCTTTGTAGATAATCGCATTATCTACAAACTTTGTAAACAATATTTTAGAATGGGACTTGTCGTTTAAGAGATATTGGCTAAAAACGGAATTTTCTGTTTTTAGGAGCAGCGGACAACCAATATTCCGAAAATTTTTTAACATATTCTACTCACGAAAAACTTTTTTTTAGAAAAAGTTTCGTGAGTTAACATTTAGTTAGAGGTCTGCATTCGTATTGTGCTTTGACGACTGACCTAATATTTATAGGTATACATACATATATATCCGTGACTTTGAATTTCCTAATTTTGACATCAGATTCGTAATCGGCATGCTCAAAAACATATATGTAGATACAAGTTTTGAACTTATTTCTACAAATTTTCAAAAATTATGTCCGCCATATTGGATCCGCCGTTTTGAATTTTAAAATTTTGACATCAAATTCGTCATCAGCGACGCCGATAACATAATACCACAAAATTTCGTGCAAATTTAACAATATGGAGAATTTTCCCGCACTTTTATAGACATTTCATCAAAAATAAAATGTAACAGCCGTAACTGCATATGTGGTTTACTAAGAGAGTTACTACTAGTAGCTGGATTTTCTTTTTTAATCCTGAAGTAAATATAACTTATTTTATAAAAAAATACTTCACTTAGTGGTATTCCGTGGAACTCATAACTTATCTCTTAATTTCGATTGAATTTTATAAATTTTTCTCGTTATTATACATAATTATTGTTTATTTCAATAACAAATGTTAACACGTCGCTTAACAAGTCATAAAGAATTTAAAATTTAGTATATACCTGGAGAAATATTCTAAATTTTCAATATTTCGAATCTGTATTGTCGTTATAATTTTATGCAAGTTTCAATTTGCACTACGTTTTTTAAGCACAGAGCCGAACCCTTTACAAATAAACAATGACCAAGTTCGACCTGCTGTGCAGCTTCAAGGAAAAACAATTAACCGTTTCTACTGCCGGGATTTAATAGTGTCAACAATACTGTAGTCAAACCAAAAGATGGAAATCCCTTAATCGAAACTTTTATTTTCGGACTTTTGTCCACGTTTTAGGCAATTCGTCCCACTGTGCGGTTATAAGAAAACCTCCATCGCTAGGTATTTATTTAGACAAATCTCACAATGAGCTCATATTTAGCTCATATTTAGCTCATATTTAGCTCATATTATATTTGTCATTTATATACACTCTTACGGCGGCGTATACTCATTAGTCTCAATAGCGCAGTTGGTAGAATGTTGGCTTCATGTTCCAGCGACCCAGGTTCGAATCTCGTACAAGGCAATCGAAAAAAAAATATTCTCAAATCATAAGTAAAATATATAATAATATAAAATTATATGAATATAAAAAATAAAAAATAGTAGAAGAAGACAGGAACAAAAAAAATAATGTGAAAATAGTAATTTTGTTTTTTAACATTTCTCAGTATTTTTTTTCTGCTCAGTGAGCTCAATATGAGAACATTTTGAGATAGCATTTAGCTCTTGATTTACATCATATTGACCTCATATTTAGTTCAGCAACATGCGCCAATTAACTCACTATTACCTCATATGTATCTCATAAATTACTATTTGAGACTTTAAACGAAAAAATTGCCAATCGCAAATAGATCATATTTAGCTCAATATGAGCTATAATGCCTGCTGGGGAAGTAACATGTATGGGAAGCTTTCCCTTGGGTGCAGGGTTGAAGTTAGTATGAGCAAGGTCACATGGGGTTGCAGTCTACATTAGTTCACAGGTCTACACCCGAGAGAAGACTATGCTAACTTTATTTTTTTATTATTATTTATTATAAAATTATATTACGCTTTGCATGTTTTAAGATAACACCCAATAAAATTGATTTGTTTGAGATTGCTGATTGAGAATTCTTCTTTCGGTTATTCTCTAGAAATATCCTTTTCACTCTCATCCTCCAAATTCTACGATAATCTAATTAACCAACCAATTACACAATTCGTAATCATTTCACGATGTCTAGAAAATCTATTATTACTCTTATCCATAATTAATATTGTTGGTGATTACACGTGCGTGACTTTCAGCTCTTTTATAACATCCCAGGATCCAGGACTTTCAAATTAGCTTTTATTGTTACCACACTCAATAAAATGAAACCTCATAAAATACTTTAAAAAGAAACTTTAGCCTCGGGTAGACTTGGAAGACTTACAACATAAAAGTGTGTTTTTATTATATTTTGTAAACAGTCAGGAATAATATGAAAGAAGAGAGAGAGTCCTTGAAAGGATATTTTAAATTTTCAATGTATTTCAGATGATAATAATTCAGTTAATCTGAAAGGTAATATTGTTTACACAATATCGAATTAGTATTATTAGGTATACTGGCACATCTGGTCCAACAATAGTGATTTACTTCTGTCATTAGCATTCCAATCCATACTCGATTTCAATTCAGCCAGTTCATTGTTAAATATTGTTTGCATATGGCATAGGGTTGTGTATGGGATGAGATTTCACACCTAATTTCAATTGACACATGTATTGATGGTTGTCCTTTGAGATGTCATCAATATTCCACATGGGAAAAATAAATCAAATTTCCACCCACAAAACGTGCAACTTTCCCTCAATAATCTGCCATAGTTGTCAATGTGGGTGACACAATTTGATATTGACTCCTCTATAGCTCGTTCCCGTCCATACTGTCATCTATGGTAGACCAAACAACAGACACCAGTATACAAGACAACAAATTTTATATCAACGTCCTGATGGTTTCATCACACAATAGTCGCCATTAATATCCGGCATCGTGACATGTAACATAATCGTAACATCAACTACTACACTTCTCCCAGGTATCCCCATGTATAGTAAAGGATATAGAGGATGGTTGTGGACGATGTATGACTACTATATGTCCACACAAAGCATATCCATCAAGCGATATAGAAAAGCCATCTGAAATCGATTTTCGCCCATCAATCTTGGTCAGGAAATTTTCACATTTCGAGGATGCCTGCATATTTTACAAGGGTTTTCCCGCAAAAGGTTATCGAAGGATCCCTACAAATGCAGGCCCGCTGCTGTGTGTCGTCGGGGAGCATAGGCAAGAAAAGGAAACTTAAAAATGTATGTATACAATCTCGTCAAGGCAGATTTCTCCATGGGCAAATACATCGCCATGATAAATCTCCGCCGGGATTTTCATGGCGTAAGTACAAAAAATGAGCTTCGAAAGTGATTTTATTAAGGAGTTACATTAGCCGTGGTGCTCTCCTCTAGCTACACAGCCTCAGCGGCATGTATAGCATCACACACCGGTACAAAAGTATTTTGTTCAGGTTCGTCTTTTATAGACTACACGGTGACAGGATATAATAAAAAAAAAAAATTGAAATGCAAATTCTCCACCAACGTCTTCCTGCCATCCACCCTTAGGCCGTATAAATTTCTTGATTATATACCAAACGGCTTATGACTGCTGTGGGACGGTAATATATATATATTTTTATTAAAACGGATTTTTTGGGTGGAAATTTTGAATATTTTATTCAGTATTTTTTTTTTACTATTTTTTTTTGTTTTGGAAAGAAAGTTCAATTTCTTTATGTTAACACAAAACGAATTTGAGATGTTGGTGAATTATTTCGGAGTAATAAAATAATGCTTTATTTGAAAATCGTTTAGTGGTGAATTTATGGTAAAAGTGGAAAATTATTATGAAATATTAAAATTAATAAAGAATTTATTTTTATTTTGAAAAGTGGAAATATGAAATTTTAATCATCTGGAATCAGTGTCGGAAATGTTATTTATCTTAATACGTAAATAATGTAAATAATGGTCATACAAAATTATTAAATATATGTATATTATAAATTAGTAAAAAGTTTTGATTGCATTTAAAATAAATTATTCGTTTTCAATTTTAAGTTTTTCAACATCATCATCATTGTCGAAATTATCGTAAATCTGTATGGGTATGTTTCTAGTTTCAATCAATCAATTATTGCAATCATTCTATCTGTAGTTAATTGTCAACATCACATTTGTCCCATACATATTCCATCATTTTTGACGGACTCGGACGTCCTTGTGCCATTGTCCATCAATGATTAATTAGGGTTAATTTCCATCACTGATTTGTGATTACTAATAATGGAGAAACTTGAAACACACCCTTATATTATTCATTCAGCCTTTTACAAAAAGTGGTGTTATTTTTTATTTTAATATAAACGGAATACCATATAAGCATTGTCTCTTCTTGCAAACAGTTATTCTCTTAATTTTCCTCACGTTTTTCCATAATAGTGGCGATAAACTGCCTCGGTGACCTTCAGCTAAGGCGATGGAATTCCCGAGTAAAAATAAAAAATGGCCTTACAACGGGCGAACACATGTCGCTTGGCTTTTTAAGGGGTATATGATGGCCGTGGACGACATACAGCCTCACGACGGCTAAACTTGATCAAAAGATTTAAATGGCTAAGTTCTGAGCTATACAAACGGGCATACGATGGCAAATTCGAGCCAAAAAAGAATCTGCACCAAATGTATTGTTGAATGTATATTATGGGAACTTGATCATTTTCGTTATGTACCTACAGTGGTCCTTTCGATTTACTTAAAGATAATCGATGCACAAGAGAAACAAGCTTGTCATTTCGGTCACCATTTCGAAAAATCACACACACAGAGGGAAAATTTCAGCCACTTGATTGCAGGTGGCTCTGTCTACTGAAACCTAAACTTCGGCCACATCCTTAGCATCCGTTTCAGGTAAAAAATGCACTCAACATTGTTCGATATCACGTTGTTCGTGTAACGGTCGAACCAGCAAAACTCTCAAAAAAATATACGCCAGCTAAAACCGTTCCAAACTGTCACACATTGTGTTTGAAGAGGTTTTTCGACTATTTCTCTTAGGTTTTAGAATTCCCAGATTTGACAATTTTGCCTGTTTAACTACCCTGATAGATGAAAATAAGCCCCACCACTTATTCAGTTGACAGTTGTCATCATGCGATTTGAAATGGCACCTCTTGTCAAACGACCTTTTACATAAATGAATTCCTTTTTTAGATTATTCAAGCGAAACTCAATTTCTAATAGAATATGAAAAACGCTCGAAGACACTGTGGCTGTTAAAAGTCATTCAATATCTATGGACGGGTTCGTTCTTTGCATATTCTGTCTGATGAGGGCAATGGCGCAATAACTGCAAATGTTATCGGGGGTCCAACAAAAATTTAAATACCAAGAGAATTGATAGAATTGACTTTCGAAAATATTAGAAAAGAATTGCGAAACGTAAAAATTCTCATGTTCTGCAGTATTTAATGCCCAAGTAAAAATACGACTCTCCCGTCCTTAGCCCGCCTAAATGCCTCTATTCCACCCAAAAGAGGCACCGTACGGCTGAGTAAAAATTCTATTTTTCCAAATGCAGCCCATTACCGGTACGAATCAACAAAATGAGCAAGGAATAGTCTAAACGAAAAACGTTCACACTTTTTCTAGACTAATGGAAAATTGGAGCTTTAACAAATTATATAGGTCGAAGAAATTTGGCAATTATCTTGGTGACCATAAAAGGTACCATCAGCATACTCAAAAGATCGGTTCTCGTTCGATTACGTAGGTTAAGCAGCATTGGACATGGTATGTACTCAGATGGGGGACAGCTTGGTACAATGACACTCGCGTTTGGAATGCTCGATTACAAATACATTCATACATATGTGCAACAGAGGCGTACATAGGTTCGTATGTGGGTGCGTATATGTATGCTTTTAAAATTTTCCAACTGATATTAAAAGAACACAGACTATCCCGCTAGTATTTTTAAATTTGTTCCATGATTTTACATAGTTTATTTTAGTTATATTTCTATACCACAAACCAATAAAAGAAATGTCAAAAATAATACACACTTTACTTTATTAACGACAATTTATATAATTGCATTGATTACATTATTTACATTATTTACAATTAGGTATTTAAATTATTTACATTATTTAATATTCTCTAAGTTATTTACGTTTACTAAAGTGTACTAAGTTCAATTATCAATACAGTTCTGCTTACACTATCCGGAGTGCTGCTAAAAAAATTAATTTAATAAATGTCGTGGAGCTGCCTTAGTTTTTGTATATTTGCCTACGATGATGGTATGTTTAATAAGTTTTCGTTTAACAAATTAATTTTTAAATGTGTGGTTTTTTAATTATATTAAAAAATAATAAATTTCTACAGATTTTGTTAAGTTTTTATTTCGTTTTTCAATGTATAATGATTATTAATGTTTGTATTTTCGCGAGAATCTCGCTTGGTCCCAATCCAAGCTAATCACAAAACACAATTTTTATTTTTCTAAAATATATTTTCTTTCTGCAACCAATTTATTATTATTAGTTCGAAATTCTATCTCTAGATTGGTCACGGTAAATACGTCATGGAACATTACGTCAAATTAACAGAAAAAGACAACTTGGCTGGGTAATCATTGTCCTTCCATCTTCTAAGTTAAAGGGTCAGTTCATACGAAATATCTAATCTATTTCATTCATTTCGTGTGGCACCATATTTCCTAGATTGGATTTAACTGAGACTACCTTGTTGCATTTTTGTTTCTGTGAATGTCCGTCCTAAAATGCCTACAATTTTTTGTCTTCAAACTTTTTCGGTTCATCATCAAGTGCCGCTTGTTTAGCCAAAAGAAGATCTCCACTTGCGAAGTTTCTTAGCACATTGAAATCGAAGGAGCGTATAATCCATAGGTTTCGAACAGCTAAAATAGTTTGACGAATTATTCAAATGAAAACGGTAAGCTTTTTGGCAATTTGCGTTTTGTTGAAACAAAACTTGACACTGGGCCTGGTAACTGAAGGGTTAGGCCGTCCGACTACCAACCTTAAAGTCTGTGGCGAATCCATTTCCCGTCATGGTCTACGTCTTTCTATTTTTTTACACCTACATATATAACTTTCCTTCTTTCCCTCTTTACAAAAAAATCGTTATATTTTCTCTGGCCATTGCCTGTAATAATAATAAGCAAGGAAGCCATCTTTTGTTCGCTCACTAGGCACTGTTGGGTTGCGGTAGTATTGGAAGATAATTGGTGGAATAAACCGCCGGTACACTACAAAGGGCTTAGCTCTCAACGCTAGAGTTTCACATAAAAGTATTACTTAGTACATTTCCTACCATATACTTTTTAGTTTTCCAGTTTATAGGGAAATTGTTGTAACAGGTCCAAAAATCAAAATCGTAATTTTCAACGTATTTTCATTTTTCAAGGACCCAATACCCAATTTGAAGCAAAAAATTGAGAACGTATGTGTATGCGCGTACATATATGTTAAGTTTTTCCTAAACAATATAGCTTGAACCAAAACCGATATCAACTTCGTTGAGGTGTATTAACGGAAATATTATCTGAAAAGATTTTCATAAAATTCGGTCGAGCCGTTTTTATTGTTGAAACGACTTATGTGGTTTTGGTACCTGCACGATATCGGGCAAACCAAACCCATATCGATTTCGAAAAAATATTAACGAAAATATCTAAAAAAAAAAAAAATGAAAAGATTTCGGCTAAAGCCTTAATTGAATAGTTTTTCTAATATCTAATAAACTTGTTGGAATGCAACCCCTTTCCAAATAAAGATACCTTTTCTTGATTCAGCAGAGTGATAGCTTCCCAATAAGACATCACTTGTCAAAATCCAAGCATTCTTAAAAACCGAATCATCAATTGTGCAACTGTTTTCCACGTCGTACAGTTTCTGGAAATTGAAGTACATCCGGGAATTTCCTGTTGTTATAAAACTTTTGGCCAAAATCAAAGGAATCACCCTTTGTATAATACAACCAATCAGTCATGTCCTGCGGGTCTTGGTGCAATGTCTAGTAAGAAGCTTAATTTGAGTGATATAAGAAAATAGGTTATAGGGGTCTGTTGAAGGTTAAGTTTAGGAGATACATAGTTGATTTCCGTGGTCAGTTGACAAGGCTGCTACATTCCTACGGTGGCTCAAAATACGTATATGTCACAAAATCATCGATACAGTCAGTTATACTTCTTTACTTCTGCATTTGCACTGATATAACTAATGAAGCGTTACCTTGACTGCCGTCTCTCCTTTCGCATCATTGTTCTTCAATTTTTGATTTGTTCTTATGTTCTGCTCAAGATCTTCTTTTCATATAAGCCTTGGTCTTTCTTTCCTCCTGAATTTGGTTGGATTACTTTCAAATACACTCTGTTATGCTTCTTTCTTCTCTCATACACTCCTAGCGCCCTAGTAATTTTTTTTGTTGAGGTATGATAAGGCCTTTAATGGATTTTTCATGTGGTCTCTCAAATTATGTAGGGTTTTTATTTGTGCTGAACCACCTTTTCGAAATGGGTTTAACGAAAATAATACTTTCACTATTTTATTATTCAAAGTGCCTAAATGGTAATATTATTTAGAGGTTCAGAATGCTATACGTTAAATTACTCGTATCGACAGAGTCTTTTTTCTTCAAATTTTCTGCAGTTCATTGCTATATTAAAGATTTAATGAACCATTTATTTAAAAGAGTGGCTATAAAATGGCACACACAGTAATCACACGATTCAATGGCATGTAACTAATCTTCATAAAAGGTGTAGACTGTCTAGAATATGTTCTATTAAAAATTCCCTTTTATTATTAACAAATAAAATCCCTTTTCCCTCTCCATAGTTTTTTTTTTTCATTTAAAACACAACAACTCCTCCTATTCAAATCTCAATCAGAAGCCGAACTGAATTCACCTGCATTCTAGTGTACTCTCGCTTCAGAATTGCTTTCAGCATAAAGTGGTGATCCTTAATTGCAAGTGGTATCGACTCTATGAAATTGCTTCGGCATAGAATTTATCTCCTATTTCATGTCAGATAAAAGATAAGTTAATTAATATTCTGTTCTTCAACAACACAGGTTTTACCCTAAGAATTCGTACCCTTATATTGCATTGTTCTATTGTTCTTAGTAAATGGAAATTAGAATTTAATAAGTTGTTGTGAGACATTTTGTCATGGACTGGAACTAATCAAAAAATCAATAAAAAAAATGTTTACCTGCGTGTAAACACAACTCGTAAATTTTAATTATACTCTAGTAAATTTGTAAGCATAAATAAAAGAGTGAAAGAACTACCTGTAATGTGATAACATTATAGTGAGTATCATGCACACAAGCCCAGGTATCATTAATCACAGCAAGTGTCCTCTCCAAGGAGATCCTTTACAAAATAGCAACAAATTAATGGACGTTTTGGCGCAAACTGAAACGAACACTGGTAAAAAAACACAACTCGAACCCATTCCCTCGTACTGTGCCCTTAAAAAAGTACATGGATAGAAAAACAACCTAATTACCCTTCTTTTATGCAAGACTGACGGGGAAAAACAGGCAAATAGCAGCATGTGAAAACACCTCGGGTAACACCTTCATGACAGGTAAATTACATTAAATGAGTTCCGGAAGGGGTGAACGACTCTCACCGTTTCTGCTTTACAACAAACTTTCACAAGTGACGCAAATCACTCTAATTAGTCCGAATGCAATTATTTCCACTTTGCAGCACTCGCCGCGCCTCAGCGCACACGGAGAGGTATTCTTTGTCGCGCGTTATCCTGCAGCAATCACAAGGCTCCTCCGATACGGCGGAATTGTGACACTAGGGCTCTTTTTTGGTTGATTGACAAGGGCTAATCAATTCTGTTCGAGGAATCGAACAGAAAAGATAATGATAAAAGGTTCTGATTGGGCGCGGAGGCAGAACTCAAGTGTCCGATTGAATTAAGGTAATTTCTTGTTATCTCTCTCGTTATTTATTGGAAATGCAGAAATTCTATGGTATTCTATGGAATGAGCTTCATTACGATGGAAATCTTCCGACGATCGATAGACTTCGCTAAAAATAGTTGTGTTCGATAGAAGGCTCTTGAATGAAGGACTCTCGGCCTGCTTAAGATGCAGTGAGAAGAGGGATAGTGATAATTTGTGCTACTTCATTTTTTAGTCCTTAGGGGTTCTGCCATCTGTGATTAAAAATTTGTTCTGAAGACATTCAAGTAATGCAAGTAATTATGATAGAGAGAGGGCTGGAGTTGCAAAAAACTGGCACGATGGTTTGGCAATTTTATAAACGAGGTTTAACCGAAATTTACCTCAAGATGATGCAAACGAAATTTTAGAGGTCTTCCGATAAGCTTAGGAAGACGATTCTTAGTAGGAAAGGACAATTTAGAAGTGAGTGCACCAATTCCGAGAGAGGCATGTTAGAATAAAGCATGATAAGAAGCCAGACGTTAGTGCTTAGTGAGCCCCAACTTGCGGAGTGAGACACCGAGAATCTGCCTCAAGCATCACATTGGAAAGACCCCGAGTTTGTTGACTTCCAGTTTGAGCAGTGTCCACGTTTCCGAGCCATAAAGAACAATCGGTAGCACCAACGTTCGGTAAGGCTTACTTTCGTTTTGATGATAATATTTGTTCGTTTCCATATGCACCAATTGAACGAGGCGAATGTTGCTGTTGCCTAGCCGATGCGGCTGTGAACGTCGGCTGTCGATGCCACTTTCTTCTCCTCAACCAATGATCCCAAATATTTGAACATTGGACCCTGTTCATTTTAGGTTCCATCGAGGTGAACACTGGCTTTTGATCCGTCTGTTGTGAGCACTTTGCTCTTTTCCGCCATGTTTTAACCTGTATGTCCTGCTTCGGCATCCGTGCCAGCGAAGAAGGCGCTGTCGTCGGCGAACATCAAGTCGGTTACGAACTCCTCATGTTTCAAGCATAATCGCGTCGATCATAACCTTGACGCTTGAGAATTTGGATGATTTTCAATGGCACGTGTTCGGTTTTCAGGGCTTTCCATAAACTGTTCCAATCGATACAATCGAAAGTGGATTGCGGTGGGCCACATTGGCACAACGGCGGAAAACGATCCCACGCCGACGGAACACGATCTGAATGCCATATCTGTGTTATGAGGACATGGAGTTGTTGTGATAAGACATCACCTCGGGCCATTACTTGATCTATTCCCGACGCTTTTCCATTTTTCAGCGATTTTCTTGCCGTATTCCCCTCGATAATTGTCGGTTCGGTGTCGAGAGACTGATTCGTCGGCTTTTCGATAATCGGCAGTTGGGATGCTGGACGCTGTGGGGGATCGTGGTTGTACAATTGGTGGAAGAGCTCTCTCCACCGTTTCAGGCGCCCATGGGGAAGGTCATGAAAGTTCCACCCGATTTTTTGATGCTGTCGTTTTTTGATGTTGTTTTGCGGCCTAACCGCCGGATTGTCTGGTATAGTATCCCGTACTCATGCTTCGAAGCCGCTTCTTCCATGTCGGCCGCAACATTATTCCAGTATACTTCTCGTTCCGATTTCAATTTCTGTCGATATTCTTTGTTCAATAGTCGCTATTGCTCGAAATCGACGTGTTTCATTCATTTCTGCTCTTCGACAAGGTCCAATCAGCTGTTCGAGAACCATGGCTGCATCCGTTATCGGATAGGTCGACACAGCTCCATTGAACATCCCACAATGGACTCCGATAATTGACTGTCTTCTATATCGATATTGTCCGGTATTACGAGTGCCGCTAATTTGCTGGACAATGTCATTTGAAACTCTCGGCCGCTAGTCGGGTCCCGTGGGCACGTCGAATTCTTCTTGGTCCGTTTTCTTCGCTCTTTCTAATCGCATCTGTAATTTCGATCGAACAAGATAGTTTTCCGATCCGCAATCGGGGCCACGCATTGCACGTACATCTTTGCACGTCGATCGGAATGTTGCGTTGTTCAAAACGTAGTGTAACATCGCCGAATCATTGCGGGAGGGATTTCGCCAGGCGAGTTTGTGTATGAGTGGGTGGCGGAAGATGCTATTACCAACGATCAAATTGTTTGACCCTGGGAATGAAACCGTACCGTCACCTCCGCGATGCCTCTGGGTATTCAACTAACGATAAACTTATCTAGTGCCCAAGGTTTCATTTGCATTATTCGCTGGGGTAAAGTTCAGCAATTTAGTAGATCCTTTTTAGCTGAATTAGGGGTTAGGCTAAATATCTGATACCGGACGACCTGGACCTTGGTCTCAACTGCCTCGGGCCGCAGAAGATGGCATTTATAGCCAATTTCCAGCACTTTTAATGAGCTTAGTTGACCTTGATTTCGATCGTCCCAGAACGGTTTAGTTTCCCATGCTCAACAGACCCCATACCTACTCAAACTTGTTCAGAAACCAAAATCAAAGCTTCAAAAAGGACGTAAAAAGCAGTAAAAATGGAAGGAAATTGCGAAGTGGAATCAAACTAACACCCAAACTACAGAGGTCGGCACCATAAAATTAAATTTAAAAAGCTATGATATTTGCAAAAACTTCTATACAAAATTAACCAGCGGCAATGCATTAAAAATAATAACCGGACACATGAACTGCCACTTATGTCAAAAGTTAACACTAAAAGTCTGTCAATTACCAAAAATAAAACCGTAAAACCACTGAAAATCCCTTCGACCTTTTTAACTTTTCCAGTATTCAATTAGAAACTTCCATTTAATTTTATCCGACTTACATCCAGGTCATATATCCTCGCCTTGTGGGATATGAATATTTAAACCATATCTGCATATCTACACCACACATACAGAAAAACACTCTTCACATACATTTTCATTAAATTCATTATGCCAAAGAAGAAAAAAAACCATTTTCGTTAATCTTTAGCAAAATTCTAACTTAATCTAGAAGTCTGGTCAGGATTTAAAAGTTATTAAGATTTTGCCAGCTTTGCAAATAATCTCATGACACCATGGAAGTCCCTCAATCTTTATTTATGCCCAGGCACTTCAAAGAGCATAGCTTGATTCCATTTTAATGAAGAAAACCGTACTACGTACACACAAAGACCTATTTTACGATGGCAAATATTAAAACACACTCTCCACAGAATATGCCAAAAAGTATGATGGACAAGGTGTAAGATTTAACGGAAATGCTGTCAAGGACCAAGGGTAGAAAATTTTCATTACGATTTGTACATAGGACGACGTTGCTGCGTCCCGAAAAACGGACACGCTTTCATTTCCGTCATGTTTGTACATACATAGTAGGTATAGGGTCGTACTGGAATGGGAAGAGTGATGGTGAGATGTAGTAATATATTCTGGCCCGGAAACACACTCCAAATACAATTTGAATAATAATTTGCATTAACTCTCTGTCTAGCTGTGATGGAGATATGCTATGAAATCCGCAAAATCCTTCACGAAAGTCTCATATCAAACGAGACAAAAATAAGTCTTGCGAAATTAAAGAAGTCTGCGAGAAGTTTCCTTAAGGAATTTGCATAATTTTCAGCCTTGGAATTTAATTTTCCTTTTTTTGTTGTTGTTGTTGTTTTGCGCACAGTTTGAGATTTTCTTGAAATATTTAAATGTTTAATTTTGGGGATTTTTCGATTATTTAAGATTTTTTTTTTGGGTGATTTTCGTGACGTGATGAAGTGTTTGGCAATATTTAAAATATTTCGGTAGTTGGCTTAAGATTTCAATATTTAAAAAGATTTTATGACTAAATCTGCCTGGCTTGTATTTAATCAAAATAAGTATTGAATTCTAAACACCTTTACTCGCAATGTCGTGCTCCTTCATGAACCTACAGTTAGAAGTCCCTTCTTTTTTTATCCAATGACCTCTAAGGATATTAAGCGAGAAAGCTAGTATAAGATTATGATTGCCAAAAAAATCCTGATAATGGTCGTACAATTAAAAGAAGGGTATCTAAACATGTGAACGTCTCCGCCAGAAGGCATTTATATTCTCCACAAGCCGGCTCATTTTATTTCTTTTAATCTTCACATCTTCTAATGGAAGATGTGAGTGCCAAGATCCCCTTGCTGTAGTCCTGGGAAAAGTCGGACGACATACCCAGAGAGGCAACCACACCGATCGACACCAAAACGCATCAGTTAGGTGAAGAGGATCCTAGATGATCGTACTATAACTCTAGAGTTTCAGACTTGGAAATAACTAGCTAGGTCACCAGACAATACGTGTCGCACTTCATTACAAGGAAGTAGAATTTTGTTTTGTTGTAATCAACGCTGCAAGAAATTTTAAAACGCTTCAGAAGTTTACTCTCTTATTTGAATTGCTGTGCAACTATGTCACCCCATTGGTAACTCCGAATGGATGCTGGAATGTATTGTACCGTACTTGGCAATAGGTAAAACTGTCGTGCAATGGTCTCCTCTGGGCACCGGACGCACCCTGAGCAAAAGTAGTCTTTGTCTTGCAATTATGTCTAGGATTGTCGTGGTCTGGCACATTTAGCAAGATCAAGACAAAGATGAAGGCCAAGACTCAAACTTCCCGAGGGCATCCTGAATCTTTCTCCAGGTGTGAAGAACAAGACGTTCGACCCAACTCTTTATGCTCGAGTTTACACGACAGATGACTTAGCTACAGAATGGTTCTGGATCAAAAAACGATGAGATTCTCTGTGGCTGAGTTGGGCATGTGATCGCCAACTACTTAGGACACGCGATGACCCCCCCTAGGAATCGGGACTGTTCATGTCTCGATCTGTCCTATCATGTGTGTGACAGTATTTGAATTTGTAATTGAATACTTTTTGGTAGATTTTTCGAGTCGTTCAACTGGAGCCTTAACCACTTTTCCGGATTATTGTGGCTTCCGATTCCGAGGATTTAACTCGGCTTTCTTATTACGAAGAGCGACTTTTTTCTTCTTCTTAGGGGCCATTTGAGTGGGTGGGTCCTTAAGGAAATCTGTTTACAATGATGAAGCGATCTCCATGGTCTCCATTGCGGTTTACGGGTTAAAACTGCCACCATTGAAAGGTATCCAAAATAGCCCCCTGCGATGGCGCCAAATTCAGAACCTTACATGGGCATGGTGGTGCCTGGTAGGTCCTGGAGATTCTGTTAGGGGCTATGAGAAGTTTTTTCGTCAGTGGTAGATTTCGCTTAAGCTATCAATAGTGATTCTACGAGTTCTGCTTTCTGGCATAAAAGTATAGCAAGGAAAGGAGGTCGCTTGGTATCCGGAGGGCAACGGTAGTAGTCATTTACGCAATACCATTCATCCTTTTAGCACGAATGTTTACAACTTGTGTGGGTTTTATCGTGTTTGACCTGTCCGTGTTTGATCCGCCGTATTCAGTGTGTTCCATGGACACGCAGGGGCAGCTTCATACTCAGCCTTCACCTCTCTTCGTAGCAGTGTAGGGGCACTTAAGTAGGTACTGTGGCACTTTGACTTGGGAAAATAAACGCGTTTGACTAGTTCGCGATCACAGTAAAGTGGCGCAGTACCTACTCGCCTAGGGGCAGAGGGAGATCTAAAGGCCACGTATAATCGTTGTTGAAACAAAGGTTCCCTAATTTTCTGGTGAACTCAGATACAACACAGCTAAGCTACCAAGTGCTCCAGAATCGATCTGCTTCAACCGGAAAGTGCTAAACTCAGCCTCGCCCTAACTACAATTTGTTTATATTTGCTGAGACCAAAAACCAAAAACTAAAAAACAAAACCAAAAAAAAACAAAGAAAAAACAGAAACAAAAAATAAAAAATAAAACAAAAACCAAAAACCAAAATTCAAAATCCAAAAACCAAAAACCAAAATCCAAAAACCAAAAACCAAAAATACAAAAAAAAACAAAAACCAAAAAACCAAAAACTAAAAATCCAAAACATAAACAAACACCGGAAAGACGGGAATGAAAGTAAATGGGTCGGTAGGGGGGAGGAACATCCCACTTTTAAAAATTAAGGCAAGCCCAAGTTCGCGCGGGGCCTAGTGCGCCTTGCGGAACACTGTTTTGTTAATAATTTTTTTCCGCGGTTGCGGTTTCGTGCGGGGGCTGCGTGAAGCGGGTCTCTAAGTATTGAATTTGTAAAGCCCGCGCCATAAAAGAAGGGAGTCTCAAAGTCGCTATTCCAATGCTTAGAGTCGCAAGCTCAGGTCCCTACAAGCAAGCACTATGTTTCTTTAAAACGCAAAGTACCACCTCATTTAGATTCTCAATCACAATTTCACATGCACGCTCATTTCCTTTCTTTTATGGCGCGGGCTCTAGCAGTTTTAGAGTTTTCTGTTATCGGCAAACTTTTCTGTAAACAAGAGTTTTTTCAGTGAATATGTACACCAGGTCAGGTTCCACGTCCTGATTTTTAAAGTCCATTTGCAATTTCTTTAAGTGAAAGATTGTAGATCACAAGCGGTTAACTTACTTTCAAACTTTGTCAATATTTCATTAACAAACACTTTAATCTTCATAAAAATGCAATCCGCAACACAGTCATGTATTTATGAGGTCAATAAAACTTTGTTTGAAGACATTTCCCTCCGTTTATAATAAGCTTGATTAACTTCCCAAGACCCTCAGTATATTAAACGTACAAATCCCTTGATAGAACTTCATTACAATCTACGGCGATAATAGTCTCATTTGCATACAAATGTGTTGTGCGCTATTTCGAAACTTACTTAGTGTGACTAAATCTTACGAATTGAATTGTCTCCAAATTGTCTGAAACATAGTTGCACTTACAGCAAACAATGAGCCAATATCCTTGCACCCACATCAACTCCGTAATTTTTGCTCCCAATGATTTAGTACCCAGCAGCGCTTCTTTACACCACGCAATAATTGACCGAACATGATTTTTGCTCTATATGCAGCCAAACAACATTCTGCCAGTAACTCTCAAGGATCTTGGCAATGATTACATTGAAATGTCCTTCTCCTCTGCAACGAGAATTTATTGCTCCTTCACATCCTTCATAGTATAAAGCGCATGTCCTGGCAAGATAGATGTTAAGTGTCCTTAATTTATTTTTTTGCGTGTTCTTTGTTATTTTGTTTAAACAATTTTACAAAATGTTTTCTCATACATCTGATGTCCCCGCCGTCGTCGTCTTGGGGATGGAAATCTTACTTAAGTAATTACGCTGCAGAGAGGAGGAAACTTTAAAATTGAGTGTGATTAACATTCTGGGTACATCAAAAATGCTCTTGAGTTTTAATTCAAGTTAATGTGCATGTAATAGAGTGGATATTTATGTGCTAAGCTTAATTTAAAAAAAAAAAGGAAGAAAAAAGGACACTACAAATTCCGTGCAACAATGAAGGCCAGTTCGTTCTCTTTGCGTGTTATGCGGAGGGTAAGTGTTTACGTGTTTTAGAATTGCCCCGTGTTAATTATTTCATAATGTTGGAAACTCTCGCTTCAATTGCGATGGCATAAATCAAATTAAAGTAATTCATTTGCACGGAAGTGGGGAGGGGGAGTGCTTGCGATATTATAGTAAAAACTTATTCAAATCATTTACGATGCATTTACATTTTGAGAAAATATTTTAAGCTGTTGGAATAGGGTCTTGTGGAAACTTAACTTTTGTTTGTCCTGTCCAATCAACGTTTTTTTTGGTTGAGCTTACGTGGGGTGATTACACACGAGCGTACTCACGGCACGACAAGAGTCGGCTGCAAATGGGGTTTATGGAGAAGAGGGTGAGAAAGGACGATTTCCATCGCCTTTTCTCACCCTCTTCGGTCCATTCATACATTCATTCTGTGTCCATTCCATCGTCCTCTCTCACCCTTTCGATAAACCAAATTTGCAACCGACTCTTGTCGTGTTGCGTGTACGCTCGTGGGGAACCAGGCATGGCAGCTGGGCTAGCCTACAGAAACTTCCCGGATGATCGTGATGAGTTTCGTATTGCCTGCGGCCCTGTCCAACTCAACGATTGTCTTTAATTGACTCCCCTGCGCAGCAACAAGTTATACCCTAGTCTACAGAGTCTCCGGATAGTCGAACACTGATACTGATTCTGACACTGTCCAACATTTGGAAGAATATTGGCCTTGGAGCTGTCATGGGCGTGCCAGTATTTCCATTTGTGTTTTAGGGCTTTCGAGCCAGTTGACTGAAGCCTTCACCCTCTTTGGCCGATTTTTGAGGCTTATATAGGTTCGAGCCCCGCGTCTTATCCTCCTTTTCGGGAGATTTAGAGAGCCTGGCAGCCTCTTCATAGCAGTAACCTGCGTCAATAAGAAACTCGAAACGCCTCGTTGCAGCAGTCGCCAAGGAGCAGTAGATGTTTCTTCGAAGGAGCAGTAGATGGCCACTTCAACTGCCGTATCATATGAACAACTGATCTCAATGATCTTCACTGAAGGGAACCCCAGATAGTTCCAATCGCTTGGGTCACATTCGGCACCCTCCATGCGCTTGGTTGTGTCAGAAAGGTCTTGGTACTATCCTGAACTATGTCCCACAGATTTTGTCGGGGGGCTATGGAAGCTTCAGAAGTTTTTGGAGTTTTGAGAGGAGCTTTTTTTTCATAGATTTTCTTTAAAGTATACATATATAGTGATCCCACGATTTCCTAGAGCAGAAAGAGCTCTAAATAACCATGGAAAGGCTAACTTAAACCAAACGCCATCGCCTGTTATCCGGAGTCCATCGTTAGTAGTATAATTGCGAATTACTGGATTGTTTGGGGAATGGAGGCATGTCGAACCATGGTCTATCGTAAAGAAATGGCCATAGATAAGGAAGGGTAGTAGGGCGGGAGAGCTTAAGTAGGTATTGCGATACTTTGACCTGGAAAAATAAAAGCATTTGATCGGTCTGGTATTTAAAGTCTTTTAGGAGTCTCTCTTCTAAATCACTTAAAAAACGATTTTTTATTATTATTTTTTTGAGAATCCTTCTGGAACATACGGAATATTAATGTAAAGTACACATGTTAGACTATCTCTCGGAATCTGCCCCTGTTGAAGGTATCGGCAAAAACAAAATTCACTCGAACTTAGGGAGTGAACCACTATTTAACCCACTTCCCGGAAACTTGGAAAAATGATGCCCATTTTTAAAAAAATTTGAAAAAAGGACTTCGGAGCTCTCTCTCTTGAATGTAAATTTTGCAATCTAAAGTCAAATTAACGTTCAGTACTTGGGGAATTTACTTACGAGCAAAATGCCGAAAATTTTAGACCGATGGGACATATAAATTTTTGTCAGTGATAACAGCAAATTTTTAAAATTTAGTTTTGAGTAAAACGCGTTTATTTATGTGATAGACTAGAGAGGCTTAGGGAAAGCCCCTTTATACTGTTGTTTTGATTGGGTACTATTATTTCAATGATACAATTTTTTTAAATAAAAAATCAACACTACTTATTAGTTATCTATCCCCGAACCGAAGGCAATACATCTCTGATTTTGTCGCGCAAACCATTGTCTCTCAAATTCTGTTTTTATATATTCCAATACCTCAGGATTGAGAGCTGGTGGGTGTTGATGGCTAATCCATAATATAGAGAAATTTTCTTTATTTCAATTCTCTTGGAAGTTTTACTGCCACTATCTACTGTATAATGCATATATCTAGCTTAGTTCAGTTTTAGGAGTGGCTGAATATACCTTGGACTTCCATCCCTCCTGAACTCCTTTCCTAATTTGGCCTCTGATTTTATAGCTATTATATTTATCAAAAATGTCATCCTAATGATTGCCTAGCAATATTTATACCACAACACAAGACCTTCACTCCAGACCCTGCTGTCCTCTTTTCACGAGGAAGATGTGCAAAAATTTTAAAAGTGAAAAGCTCCGTTCCTTACTGGAGGCCTCCTTGACCAAAAAAAGCTTTAAGGTCAGAAGCACGCCTTCTCGTATATTTAGGTTTTTTTCTTCAAAAAGCTTGGTTTACAAATAAATCAGCTCGATTGTGAAAAAACTCTATTTCCTTTAGTTCACACGAAGGACCTGTCATCATAATCTTGACCTTCCTCTAGACCCCACTTAACATGCCCAATATCCTTTTCTATACAACTAAACTTACTACTTGACTTTGCTACATCACACCCAAAAGATTTCTCAGACTAGTAGATTAAAAAGGGTGATTCCTAAGCTTAACCCAAAATGTAAAGTTCATGCCCTTTTTCTTTTTGTTTTTTTTCTAAATCTCATAGGTACTAATCAATTAATCATTTATCTCTTTTCACTTTAATTTATTAAAAAATCTAAAATAATGAAGTGTTGATAGCGGGATTATAAGCTAACTTTGATTTGACTCGAGGGGATACTTCTCTTTATTTATCAAAAACTTTCCAGTGTACCAGCCAGAACATTGTACAGAGTATCCATCCCAAACGCGCAATATCATTAAAACACCAGCCCCAGGTGTATTAAATGTCCACATAGGAAAATTAAACCAAATTAAATGGACATAAAAAGTTTGGTGAAAGCACGACGAGTTTTTTTGTTGTGTGCAGATTCATTATTCAGTGGAAAACCTTTTTGCACATTTGTACTAAATATTTTAATTTCGTTTTTTTTTTTGTTTTTGTTATAGTAGAAGAGATTTCAATTTGATAATTAAGTACATAGAACTGATTGAAAAATTAGGTAGTTAAATAAAAGTGGTGAGGATTTTAGTGTGGAGTTAATTTTGATTTGTTAATTGAAATTTTACGGTTATAATAAAAATAGTACAGGTAAATTAAGCCCCAATAAAATATGTAAATTTGCGCCATCTTGTTGAAAATTGGTTCGTCCCACCTTTTTCACGTGTTCTCGGACGCACAAAGTGCACCAACATCCAACGATAGCGTGTGCCGCCGAGGGTCGGTCGAACTTTAAAGAAAAATGTTTCGATGGTGGTTTTTGAGCACACTACGGCCCAGATGACTTCCTTGTCGTGCAGTGGTTTTCTGTTTTCTGTGAATGCCGTGTTTCTCTATTTCCTAAATTTGACAGTTTTGTTTATCGACTCCGCTGGAGAGTGTAAAGTGTGCTTCATCCGACATCAAAATTTCGGCTCGATATCGATCATTCTTGCGACCGCATTTCCATATTGCAACCGACGCGGATTGTTCCTCAAATCATTCGAATTTCTCAGAATCAAAACGTCTTCGCCTTAGTACTTGCCCTTGATAATGGTACCTTCGATCACATTGTTCATCAGCTTTTTCACAGACAATATCGTGCCATTGCAAAGTCTTGGTTGATTAATGTTACGCAGCATCATAATTACAGCACCGACTTTCAACTGAATATATTGTAATGTCACACACATCGAGGGGTTGTACAGAAACGGGTAATGCGCCATTTCGTGGAGGTCACCATATTGGATTTTAAATGACACCACAAAGCTTTCTGTGTTCTACTCGTCATACTCTTTCATTTGATACTCATGTCGGATGGTTTTAAAGAAAAAGGTAATCCGCCATTTTATTGTGGCCGCCATATTGGGTGTACCAAAAAATTGAATATACCTTCAGAACCAAAGGTGTGTGCCAAATTTGAGCGTTGCCGGATATCGGGAAGTAGTCGAAAAATTGAAATTCCTCCCTCACAGAGAATAAAGATAATATAAAGCTTGTAAAAATTAGTCCAGCCGTTTAGGTATCGGTTCAAATTATGAATCTAAGGGGTCGTCCATTAATTACGTGAGGGGTTTAGTGAGGGGAGGGGTGGAGCCGAATCACACCCAGTCTCACGTGGGGGAGATGGGGCGTCTCGGCAAATATCAAGTAATTTTTTCCCCCAAAAAACAGTGTAAAATTGGTAGAAAACTAGGTGAAATTAAGTAAAACATGTTTCTCCACTAAAGACCTTATTTACTTACAGGCCGCCGGGAAGCCAGGTCGTCAGGCACGGCCCGATGAAGGCCACACAATATTCAATCTGACTGAGGGATGAGGACTTCAGGTATCCGCATGACAGGCCGCGGCGTGCAGGCAACGTCAGGAATTCCCATAGAGACATTGGCGAAGACGACAGTTTAGCATAGCTGGTTGTTAATTCAAGTGCAAAAATGTGCTTCAAAGAAAACTTTAAAGGCTTACTGGTGACTGGAAAAAGCTTTACAATGCACGGATTGCCATATTTGCGGACACAATGTGCAGGGGCGCGGAGAAATTAAATGTAGGGAAACTCTTTCGCAGCCGGCCGCCTTCACCGACTTCGCGCCAATATGTTTGTGCCTTAAGGCGGCTCCAGACTCACGCCGTGAACACCCGCGAACAAGCACGAATGCGAGTGTGGGTGGTTTCGCGCCTAGTTCGCGCCTTGCTTTCATGTCCAACTCTATACGGCGTGAATTCGCGCCATAAATTCACGGCTTGAAATTGAATAGTTCAGATTTTCAGGAACAAACTGATGATAAATTCCCATACATATAAAGATTTTTGTCAGTTTTCTTCGACTGCAGACCCTATCAAGTTGGCGGCCGGTTAGGTGTGTGGCGATACTGGTGTGTTAGGTGTGTGGCGATACTGGGTTTCAAGGTGAAAACTTTCAGGCCACGGTCTGAAGTAGACCTGCGTGCGGACGCCTGAAAGTATCATAGAAGTCTCTCGATTGTTTAGCCGCCACCGACCAGCCAAACGCGCGACTCGACGAATGCTACGGAGTATGAGCCAAGCACCAACACCAGCCCGCGAAAAGACCATTAGAAAATAGAACTACAAAAATGGCTATGGGAAAGGGCTAAGCGTTGTCTGTGCGGCAGTAACTGTTTTATCTATAGAGGAGATTATATTAAAGAAATAATTGTATTTTATCGAAAAACATTAATGCCCCGCTGCCTAAGCATGGATATATTTGTGAACAACAAAACTTAGTAAAATGCAAATAGTTTTGGGCTTCCATATGAACTTTCATCCCCTATTGAAGGGGGTATTTCAAGCCTTTTTCCCGACAAAAAGTAGCCTTCTCCAAGGTCTAATCTATCTGTGTAACAAATTTCATTAAAATCGGTTCAACGGTTTAGGCGTGAAAGCGCAGCAGAGAGGTAGACAGACAGACAGAGCCACTTCCATATTTATAATATTAGTAAGGATATAAGTTTTATTTGTTAATTGAAATTTTATGGATATTGTTTTTATTTATTGCCAGGTGTGCATTCTACACTGATGCATTTTGAAGCTAAATTTTCTTTTATTTCTCAATAATCTCATAACAAATTTTTATCTCAATAAATTTTCAATAAAAACAAAATTTTGATGCTGAAAGCTTTTCCCCATTTCAATTTATTATCAATAAAATATTACTTATTCACTCTTATAGTCCTTGCACATGTAGGATGTATGTAGTCGTAGATGTGGTAGCTATATAGATATATTCTCGACTATATATCGCCATATCTCCCACACATGCATATAATACGTTGCAGAACAAAAGAAAGAAACTTGAATAAAATGTAAATGAATTTATTTTCCACCTCTCATACTGGATAAAATACTAAACCCCCCTTTTCCATAAAAGAATAAATATATACCTATACTTATACCACCCCGGGGTTGAATAAGAAAACGCCTTTTGATTCCGTGTCTGCAAATCCTCCGGTGTCAACATTTATATCGGTGGATATCCTTACCTGAACCAAGCGAATTGGAACCAATTGACTTAAAAGCTTTTCCCTCAATTAAATCTGTTTCCTCCATCCATGCTCCTTGAAATTTTTCGCCATCCACCTGTTGTTATCGGTTGACTGGCACAGCCAATACTACCATCGTTGTCCTTTGGTATATTCACCACAGGGCACAAATACTATTGCATTTTATATTCAACACCCGGATTTTTGTTTACATATACATTGAAGCTGGGAGCCCAACAGGAACTTATCTATATGTATATAGTAGGTGTGTACGCAATTTCTTGCCTTGTGCAAGGTGATACTCTCGTATATATTTTTTTTTCTATCGGTTTGGTCCAAAGTTTCAGAACGGTGTAGAGAATGTACTAACAAAGTCCTGTTCTACCAGCGTGTTAATGATGACAAAGGCAGAAGAAGCTTAAGCCCTAATCTCACCTTAAGGGTTAGTTGCTAAGAGCAGAGCGCATGGCAGGATTCATTACTTGCGTATCGATATAGTAGTTTACACAGTAAGAGATGAAAAAAAAAACAGGACGAAACGCAGTACTGAAGTAACGTTGTCTACATTCTACAATAACGGGTCAAAAAGGACATGAATTTTGGCGAGGAAGCTTTTTACCATTTTGCGCGAAAGAGCTTTTGGCATTATTGAAACGAACACAACACAACTACATATATAAAAATAAGTATGTACTGGCGCGGCGGCACTTGTGACGAAAAACCGACAATCGTCTCGGCACTGGTGAGAACATGAATTAGTGCTCCCATATAGTGGCTCTATATCACACAGACACACATTAGTCAGGACGAACGAACAATGACGATCTGAAAGGATATCACCACAGGTTCCAACAGTCATTACTGGCTTTTTTAGCCTCAGTTACCGCCCTCGTGTTAATATGTTCAAAACGTAGAAAAGAATTTTTATTCTCGTTTGTCCTGCGTTGCGTTCGCTCTCCTAGTTGTTAGCCCGGATCTAAACACACTATAAGCCAAACCCCCAGCCCCAGTACAAAAAAATAAAATACAAGGACCCAGGGAGTTGTTTCTAGACTTCATTTCCTGCATCATCTAATCCGGACCAGTTTCTAGAACCGTATATAGTTTAGTGATAAGCTTAGTAGTTCGGTGTGTGTTGTTCCCTGAGCGCTGTTCTTTCTCTATTCGTGTGATCGGGAGTCGTGCAAGGTGTCCTGGAAAATTTATATATCAAGTAGCTTTTTTTTAAGAAGGAAAAATACAAGAAAAAAAAAATTAGAAAAAAAGGAGTGATATTGCAGTGCTTACTTAATGTATCGCTAAGTAGTAGTTTTCGATCAAATATAGAATTTTTATCCTATAGTGCTGAAAGAGGAGTTTTTCTATAATAGAGAGTGTGCTGTGTTTAGTGCGGAATTTAGAAAAAAAAAACGTTTATCCTAGTGCCTATTCCTGGTTGACTTTCGTGAACCACCTGTTGGAATTTGTTCTCGGAATTTTCCAAAATGAAGTCGTCATCATTTTCAATCCGCGTTATGCGAAGGGTATGTGCTTTAGAAAATAATAATTATCCTTAATAATTAAAATTAATAACCCTATGGAATTTTTTTTTTATTTTTGTTATCCTTGCTAAAATATTATTATCCTTTGGCCCATTGTCCTTAAGTTTATGAGGACATATTTAATATTACTGAGTGATAAATACATGCCTATATACATAAGAAGCATATGTACAGTGTTTTCTCGCTCCAGGAAGACATAATTTTATTTCTATGGCTTACATGTCCTTCAAGAAGTTTTCATATAAAATATTCTAGTCTCGTAAGATGCCTTCTAAGTATTGTATATATGCATGCTGTTGGCCGACAGTCAATTTATTTAGTTATTCATCCATGAAAGACGACATCCCAAAAGAAAAAACTGAGGAACTTATGTCTACATAGGCAAATCCTTAAAAAAAAAAATTAAGGACATTTTTATTAGTCCTTCTTAACATTTTCACTTAGTAAAAAAAATCGTTTTAGTAATTCTTGTGCTCTAGAACTTAAGGCTATGTGTCCTTTAATTAAATTTTTTTTTTCACACTGTTTTTCACGATCTAAGAAAAAAATTATTTTTTCCTAGAAAAAAAAAACTTCGGATGAAAAAAAAATATAATAATTCAATACATTGTTAAAGATCGTCACTAATACAAAGATAAAACCTTCTCTTTAGTTGTGTTCAAGTGTAAAACTAACATTTCATCGGGTAAGGATTCTAGTGGTTCTATAGCTAGGGGTTAAGAGTTTGTATATACAACATCCTAGTATATATTTATATAGGTAAAGGGTGAGTTTTTTTTTATTTTGAGGGGGAGGGGATGGTTTCATTAATTCGAATTTTCTGATCGCCAAGCGCTATTTCGTGTAGATGTCAATCAGTTTTTCTTCTATGTTTTTTTTCTATGTTTTTTTCTTCTTCTACTATCCTGCTGAAAACAGCTCTGAACAGTAATTTTCCGAATGTTAAATACCGCTGAGGGCTAGGAATTAGTCCTTTTTATTGCATTGTCGCTGTAATTTCTCTAGTACGTGACGAAGTCGGCGCCATCAGTATATGACTTATTTTTTTCCATTGTGATTGTTCTAGCTCTCTCTGACTTTTCTAGGATGAGTTCGACCATATTTTTTCTTGTTTTTTTTCGTAGTTCATTTTGCCAAAAGGAAAAGTCAAGAAGTTTTATTAGAGTTTGCCAATCAAAATATTGTGAATTGGCACTGAAATTTTTTAATTACTCAAGACTATGTTTTTCTATGTTATTCTATGTTTTTCTATGTTATTTCTTTTGTCACTAGATAACTTCCAGCACTTTCACAAACACCTTTATAAAATATGAGAAGGGCAGATTTAAACTAATTTCAAATTAAAATCGATGGACACATGCCAAATTGGTTTAAAATTTTACTAATTGCCAATTAAACTGTAAAGTGGCAATTAAAATGATGAAACATACCAAAACACTTCCTTTAACTAAGAATATATCAAAGTCAAAATGAAATTTCTGTATGATACTATCTGAAACTACAAAAATAAATTTATCCTATTTAAACTGGATATAAACTAAACCCGGTGCAGTATTTTTAAATTTTTTATATCCTATGTTTTGATTTTTTTGAAATATTTAACAATTTTCAAAAGAAAAAATTCAGTATTGCAGAAATAGAACACAAACATTTTCATATTTGCATTTGTCTAAAAAATTTATCTTTCTATCTCGCAATGAGTAATTTTCCTTTAACCCATTTTTTTTTTAAAGAAAGTCGACTTTTGGCATTAAAGTGAATTTCCCTATTTGTCTCATAAATTTTTTAGTAACTTGGAATAGCTATTTGTATATGTGGCTGGCGCTCAATAAAGCAACTGGATTTCTGGGAATCTCAAGGACGAGGTCGTTTTGGCATTTTTTGTTTTACCATTCCGCTTTTCTATTTCTAGGACAAGGAACTTCCCTTTAAAATATTATTCTGAAAATACATAGCTTATCATAATAAATTTTGAGATAGTAGGGCTTTGAGGAGAAAAAGATATTTAGGATTGAAGATTTAAATTTTAATTTGTAAAAGTAATATAAAGGTGAAAGCTGGTGAATCAGATTAAATTATGTTGAAAGGTAGTTCTCACGGAGTATACTTAAATCTAATTAAAGATTTTGTCTTAATTTTGATTGACAGCATGTCATCCTATCTTATAATATTCCTAAACGTTGGTTTTCGATATTGGAAGGATGCACTTACAAGATTTGCACTTATCAGAAAAGTTCTTTTATTCGGAAATTTAATTATTTATTTTTTCCAAGGATCTAATAATTAAAAAAGAAACTGCTAACACTGTGAAAGGCAGTAGCGTACCCAGCGAAACTGCAAAGAGGCATCAGTGAATGGCAATCAATATGGATAGAAAAAACAACACAGCGGACCAGGTTATCTTTCGATATAAATCCATCAATTCTGAGAGAAATTAAAAAAGCAATGATGAAGCTGAAAAATAAGAAAGCAGAAGGCCCCTATGGAGTTCCAGCTGAACTGCTCAAAGCCAACATTGAAGTAATATTAGAGACATTGCATCCTATTTTAGATCAAATATGAAACGAATAAAGATTAGAATTGAAGATAAAATAGACTACCATCTAAGAGAAAAATAAATAGGATTTAGGGAAGGTCGCAGATGTATAGACAATTCAACTACCTTAAGATTAATAGTCGAGCATTCTTTAGAATGGAAGTCAGCATTATACATTACCTTTGTAGATTTCAGCCGAGCGTTCGACAAAATACCATCCATCCAATGGCGCTACAGCCCAAATCGAGCCTTGGCCTCCTCTAGGGCATTTCTCCAAGTTTGACGGTCCCTTGCAGCATGTCTCCAGTTCCGGATGTTGAGTATTGACTCTGCGTCAGCCGTCACAGAGTCTATCCATCTCCTCCTGGGTCTACCTACTGGCCTACTTCCCGAAATTTCTGATGCCATAAGCCGTTTTGGGATGCGATTGTCCTCCATCCAGATCACGTGGCCGGCTAGTCTCAGTCTGTTGATTTTTATTAAAGTTGAGAGTTGTGGGTCGTCAAAAATTTCATACAACTCGTTGTTGTATCTTCTTCGTCATATTCCATCCTCTCTGATTGGGCCTATTATGCATTTGAGAATTTTCCTCTCGAACCTGTTGACTCGTTCCTCTATGTCCTGGTTCATAGTCCAAGTCTCGCTACCATAACACAGTACTGGTCGTATTACTGTTTTGTAGAGTGAGAGTTTCGTTTTCCTGTGTACAAATCTTGAGTGCAGGATTTGTTTTTGGGCATAAAAGGCTCTATTAGCCAGTAGTATTCGTCTGGTTATTTCTTCTTTTTCTTCGTTTCTTTTTGTGATAGTAGACCCAAGTTAGACTGTTTTATCGACTACTTCTAGGTTATGTTCGTCGATGGTTATATTTCTTCCCATTCTAAATCGTCCTGCTCTGGATTGTTGCATCACCTTCGTTTTTTCTTCGTTAATCTTCAGGCCTATGTCCTTTGCGCCTTTTTTAATTCGACATAGACTTGTTTTGCTGCCAAAAAGGACCTTCCCACGATGTTTACGTCATCCGCATATCCAAGTAATTGTACCGACTGGGTAGCTATTGATGCACTTCGCTGGACTGACGTTTTCCTTATTACCCATTCTAGGGCCAGGTTGAAAAGCATGGGGGCCAGTCCATCTCCTTGTCTAAGCCCTTGACGTACTTCGAACTCCTCTGTTACAACATTTTGGATCCTTACTTTCGCCAGTGAGCTATTTGTGGCGCATTTGATTAGTTGTACCAGCTTTGAGGGGACTCCTATTTCCGATAAGATCTCGTATAGCCTCTCTCTGTTTATTGAGTCATATGCCTGTTGAAAGTCGACAAATATCTGGAATACATCTACATTCCTTTTCCAGGTTTTCTCCAGAATTTGCCTTAAGGTCAGCAGTTGGTCCGATGTTGACCTGTTTGTCCTAAAACCAGCTTGATATTCTCCTATAAGGCTTTCCGCTATAGGTTCCAGTTTTTGTTTCACAAGGATTGTGAAGATTTGGCAGCTGGTGCTGAGGAGTGAGATGCCTCTGTAGTTTTTGCAGTTTAATTTATCTCCTTTCTTGTATATTGGACATATAATCGCTTTCTTCCAGTCCTCTGGTATAACTTCTTCCTCCCAGATGGTGCATATGAGTTCGTGTAATGTTCGTAATAGTTGGGGTCCTCCTTCCTTTAGCAGCTCAGCTGCTATTCCATCGGCGCCAGGTGATTTGTAGCTGTTCTGCCTTTTTACTGCTTCCCGCACCTCATCCAGTGTTGGTGGTTCTATTGAGATGTTATCTTGGGGAATTGCAAATTCCTCTGTCTCTGCATTCTCGTTTGATATGGAGATAGGATTCAATAGGTTCTGAAAATACTCTCTCCACCTTTCCTTTATCCTATCAGGATCTGCCAACAAATTCCCATCTATGTCCTTGCAGATGTCCGTTCTTGGCTGGAACTTATTGGTGATCTGGCGAGTTCCTTTGTACGCTTGTCTAATTCTCCCTTCATTGAAGTCTTCCTGTATCTGTAAGATTTTCCTATTTAGATATTCCCTCTTCTTCTTTCTGCACAGCTTGTCTGCGATTTTTCTTTTTTCCTTGAAGACTTCCATCCTTGCTCTTGTTGGCCTTGCGATGTACTCTCGGTGGCTCTGGTTTCTTTCTTCAATTGCAGCTCTACAGTTTTGGTCAAACCAATCAATTCTAGTCTGTCTGGGGGCCCAGCCTAGTGCCTCTTCTGCTGCCCCCTTTATGCTGCTTTTGACCTGTTTCCATTTGTCGTTGATGTTGGGCTGCTCATCTACCTCTCTCAAGTTTTGTACGACAGCATGTTGGTTCGACAAAATACATAGGGGGGCAATTTGGGAAGATTTGAAAAAGACGGCAGAACCAAAAAAAAATTAATTCAAATGATCGCAATATTATACAAAGAATCAGAACCAAGAACCTTTCATAATGGACAACTGAGCGTCCCAATAACGACAGCTGGAGTGAAACAAGGGTTCGTTTTCGCCATTACTTTTCATTACTGCACTTGCCGAAATAATAAAGAAAGCCAGCAGAGAATCAAGAGGAATTCGAAGAGAATTGGTAAAACGGCTAGAAGATCTCAAATACGCAGATGATATTGCTCTTCTAGCTCATTCAATAGAAGACATGCAAAGAAAACTAGACAGCTTTGAAATATCTGCATTAGAAGGAGGTCTTAGAATAAATGTACAAAAAGCAAAATCAATTAGAATCAATACTACAAACACTAACCCTTTAATATTAAAAGATAGTACAATAGAAGACGTGAGAGAGTCCAATTACCCCGGTAGTATAATTACTACGAAAGGAGGTGCGAAGAAAGATATATTAAGCAGGATTAAAAATGCTAGATGATAGTGAAACCTGGCTCATAAACCAAGCGGATATAAAAAAAATACATGTTTTCGTTACTAAATCTTTTCGCATTATATGTAAAAACTAAGAATTATGGAACTTTACAAAACAGGAAATAATTATTAAACAGATAAAGAAAAAAAATGGACCTGGATAGGGTATATCCTACAAAAAGTAAATAATGCGTTTACGAAAAAAGAACTTGGAATTTGCAAGGAAGTAGAGACGTTGGTAGACCGAAAAATACACGGAGAAGGACAGTAATGAATGAAATCGAAAATTTTGACAAAACTTGCATTGAAACCAAGAGGATCAATCAAAACAGAATCCGAGGAAGAAGCTTTGTCTTATGCTTCCAAGAGGGAAGCCAGACATTTTTTATAAGACTTAGATTATCACTTGACAAACAGAACAACTGGTCCCCTGGTCCCAATATGAAAGAAAGATAGTCAAAGAGTGTTACTCTTGCCTCGTCTTTCGTCTTTCTCGAATACAATCGTTTGGATCATTTACCAATTAATACCAATAACCAATAGTAATAGAAAATGGTTTCATTGTAGATTGGATGCGTGACACAACTTCTCTCCCAAGAATTTTCTGACTATCGTACTGACTTCAGTCAGAACAAGGGGGCCGTGCTCTGTCGTCGGAAAATGATCCAAATTCAATCGATGTTCTGTCGCGTAAAACTTATGCTGTAAACATACTAAGGGCGACGGCGACGGTGCACACAAATTAAAAAGCACACACAAGAATAATCATCTTCGACATCCGAATGCTACACACGCGCACAGGAACATACGAGAATAGCAACACAACCCCATGTCACATCGCCCAGGCAAGTTTGAGGGGCGACGGCTACGAAATAGAACTTGGATTGATTGAGTCGCCACTCTCGGCGACCTCGTCGTCGAGTGGTCTGCATATTGTGCTGCACCCTTCATACTCATAGAAAAGTTGTGTGTTCTATTCGTTTTTGCCAGTCGCTGTGGGAACTATTTTCGCCCTTAGTATGTTTACAGCATAACTCTGAACTCACTATATTCCTTTCTGATCTGATCGTGATAGAGTAAGAACCAGCGCCTCCCAGACCTACGTCAAAGTATAAAGGCTAAATCATTTTTAGATCGGCCACACGACAGAAACAATTTTGCGCAAAACTTGTTCCCACCCAAACACAAAGCAGTTTTTTTTTGCAAGTTTTTAGCAAGTCTTGCACAAACATTTTCGGTTTTGAGTGAAATTTTTTCACATAACCTATAGATAGAACCTAAATAGCTACAAATTTCTTTGATCTTTAAAGTACTAGATAAAACGTGAAAATATCATCGAAAAAGAAATATGCGTTATATTGCTTTTTTACTTCTTCATCTTTTTTCCAAAATGCTACAGTGATCCTCTATGCTTTTTCTCTAGTGGTCTCTATTTCTAGCTAAATATCTCCTGGAAAAAGTTTCCGCATTCACAGTCTTTTTCATTAAATAGCATAGGAATCTGTAAAGAATGTTCTAAAGCGGTTTCTATAGGCTGACACAGATGAGTCAATAACATTCTGAATAGATCTGCTCTCGTTCGATCAATAGTTCGGAGATCGGTCCCGGTGAATACGGAGATTGTGTGGTTCGGGTGGGTGCTTTTCGAAAAAGTCCATTATTTTTATTGGCTGACGCCTCTTTCGAGTAGAATTTAAATTAGCTCAGACCAAATCTGGTGTATGTTGACAAATGAGATGCTTGAGGCAGATCCTCGGTGTCTCACTACGCGATCGCCTTCGAAACGAGACAGTCAGACAAAGATGTGATGAGCAGACACTGATCGAATAGGAAATGCAAAATGGTTTTGACATGTTTGCCGAATGGATGATGACCGCTTGCCACGTAAACTTCTCTGGCGAGACCGTCCCTCAGGCTGGAGAATCCAGCGATCGGCACCGAAGAAAACCTGGCGAAAGAATATCGAGGGCGACTTGAAGAATCAACGATTATCAGTTACCGAGGCTCGAGTGCTTTGATCACTTATCGTTCTCCTAACGTGAATAATAAAATCTGCGGTAAATAATAACTTAAAATCAGATCAAATCGGTAAACCGAGGTAAGCAGACAAAACTTTTAAGGGAGTAAATTTGTGGGGCACGTACGAAGCCATATTTTCGTTATCAAAAGACCGTTCTTCTCTGTCCTGATTAATAAAGTTTTAAAATGATTTCATGCAGATTTTACATAAAAATGATTTTTTTTCCTTTTTTCCTCTTCTTCAAATTTATGCAATCGATATTGAAAGTCATATGTACACAGACAGGAAATTTACTTTGCAAACAAATACCTTAAAGTAAACTCTCAAACCTTGAATGAACTCTCAACAAAAAAAAAAAAAAAAACTTCGAGGCTCTAATAAAACATTCAAAGGAAAGTTGGCTGCAAATTCAGGATATTCAGCAGAAACTTTGGGGGAAAACTTTTCAATGAGAAAAAATGGGGGCAGAAGTCGGGATCTTCTGAAGTTCGATCTTCACTACGGACATCTCTTGGTAGTCCTTGGTAAATTAAAGGAAAATTAATGCATCTATATCAATGTTATTTATACACATATACATGTATGTATTTTTAGGAGTTGATGGGCTGTGGTTTAGTGTGTTCATCCTAGTTTGTTAATGAAGGAATCAATGAGACTAGACGTGCGTTTCATTTATACTTTCCGGCCCTGCCGAATAGTTTGGTGTTATCCACATCATCATCAACTTTTTTTTTCTTCTTTACCATTCTTTTGTTAAGTGGTAGAACACACTCATCTATCAACTTCCCCTTGATTATATTTGATTAAGGTGGTGTACGCAGGGAGGAGAAAAAACTTTATTATACAAGTTTTAGCAATAAATTATCATCATCGTCTTAATTATATTTCCTCGAAATGCGATGAAGATATTTAAGGTATTTCATATGGAACGAGATCTCCCAACATTCTAGATGCTTAAATTTTGGATATTATTAATTTCAGATTTTTTTGTCTGTAGTTGTATGTGTCTGTGTAAGTTATTAATAAAAACCCAAGAAAGCTTAGAAACTTTATGGAATATTAAATAAACCAGTTTTTAAATTAATTACGCACAAAACTTTACATGAACCTTGTCATAATTTATATTATATGTATGGTTGTGTGTGTAACATGTAATTTTTGATATCCTCTGTGGAAATTTATCTAAAATTTAACCTGAAATTTAGAGCAGCGTGTGGGCGTCTACATTCGGTTATAATTCTGCGGGTGTTCTACCATATTGGTTTTAGGGGTTAAGGGAAATTTGTGTTTCTTTTTTTTTTGTTAAAGATTATGTAAACAAGGGTGGTCTAAAAGGGGGTAGAGTTGAAAATGTGTACAAGAATTGAATAAAGCGAAATTTAATTAACACAAGCCTTAAGAAATCATGCTCCAGTTATTAATCATATGTTTTTTGTAATCAAAGTCCCGAACCTATAGGTAAAACAAGATATATCAAGTTGTTTTTGATACCGAAAAATTTATTTTAGACAGACTTGAGCAGATTAAAGCAGATTTCTTTGCAATTTAAAGTAATGAAGAATTTGTCATACATTAAGACAAACGAACAGTTACACAAAACCATATGATATCCACTGATTGCCCTTCCTGATGTTTATGGTCAGTTACCACGCTTTTTAATTATCCTAACTGACTTTGTCTAACTTCCCAGCCCCAAGTACCCTAATACCTACTGTAATATATCATGTCTTGTTGTCTCTATTTAAGTTGGTGTATAATAGCCATCAACCTGGAATAGAAGTTGAATTTTAGAAAAATTTAAAAATGCCTTTTTAAGGACAACATTGAATAAATTTATAAAATCTTGATCCACAATGAGGTCGACTAATCTTTACTAACCTTCTGTGGCACTTCAAGGTCCAAACTCCAAGTACTTGATACAGGGAATCAGTCCCAGGTCTTCAACAGGCTAAAGAACTAATAAGACCATTTGACTTAAGACGCGTTATCTCTGTAAATATTTCCGTCGAAAATCAGATACGGGCGGTCAACGAATCTTAAGCCCCACTATTCCGGCTGATCCGTTCCGTAAGCCTCACTATTCCGGCTTTGGAGATAGCCTTTTAAGAGTCTAGTCAAAGACGCCAGGCCGAAGTTATATCATTACTGGTCGTACCGTTCTGGACTTAAACACCATCTAAAAAGGTTGGTGATTTTAGTCAGTTGGAGTCTGATACCTCCGCATCGCCGGCTCTAGTGGTTACGTCCTCACGGACAAAAAGTACAATTTCCGCCCCGAATATTATATCCATTGGTGATCCATTTAGATATACTTTTTTCAATAATAAAAAATATAAAAAAATTCAATTTTATAGGTTCGTCTTCATCATCAAAGTTACATTTTCATTTACATTTATCTTATAAAGATTATTTCTACTATTATGGTACATTCTGAAACTCCAATTTTCATCTACGCCTTCGATCATTTTGAGTGGTATTTGGCCAATGACTAGACAGTAGCTCAAAGGAGGCGTAAAATTGTTGGAACCTAATGTCGCTTTCAGCGAACAAAACATCATACAATATGTTGAAATATGTTAAGTCAAGAATAATAAGTAGAAGTGTAAAAAATTGGTAGGGCAGTAGTTTAGCCTGTGAACCAAACTTGGGCGCTTACTAGGTATAATGAGCAGAGCAGATTTTCAAAAGCTGCGATAGAACATGACCAAAAGCATCAATATCTCACAGTCTGATCTCCTTCGGCATGGTACTTTACTTAGATAAACGGTCGCCAATATTCTCTGCTGCTATGTCGATGTAAGACTCTCACCAGTCTGACCGCAATCGGCGGTCTTGGGTGGGATCTTGCAGCTTGGAATTTGATTTGTTAAGCAGTTCAGTTCACATTTAAGGAGTCTTTACCAGCTATGAGGACACCACCTTATCTTGAGAGATCGGTAGATATATGTATGTATGTATAGTCTCTATCGCATCCAGCTGCCGCCCAAAACCTCCACGTTAAGGAAGGAATTATCTATCCAACGGTGGAGCGTTAACATTTTCTATGTAAAAATGTCTGCCTCAGAGATCAGGAACAACCAATCGTAACCAATCTAGGGCAAGGCCACCTTGAAGCTCCTGGTATATGTACTTATTACAGACTGACTTCTTCACAGTTGGTTATATGAATCGAGACGACAGTTTTAAACAACGAATTTACCCACGTTGAGTTAGTTCGTGATGAAGGAAGTAATTGGACACCTCGTCATTGGTGTTCAAGAAATGAACGCCGCTACTAAGATCTTAGCCCGCTGCGTAAGGTGGCTTTTTTAAAGCACGTTGTCGTTTCCTTCTATTGCTGCACCTAGAGGTTTTCGGTGTCTGTCGGTTCTTGTGATTTTTGTTGATCCTTTCGAGCTAGGTCCCATTCTTTCTGAGACGAGGTTGTGCCGAACTTACTTATTGTACGCTTCGGCAAATGAAGCGGTTGTAGATGAAGCGGCGAATTCCCCGAAATAAATAAAGTCCGCTGGTGTAGGCTGTTGAGAGTTGGAGACCTCAGAGTAAAGTTAACGTCATAGATAATATAGCAGATGCTCACGCCGTTGATGTTTCTTCTGGACGTCGGATCTTTACTTAATCCTTCAGGAGGACCTGGAGATGGAGCACAGGAGATCGGAGATTTTGGGCTTTGCAAGTCTCAATTTTTAGCTTTTGGACTTAATGGCAGCCAATTCGGTCTAAAGGCTGTTGCTAGAACTTTGGCTCCATTTTAAGGAGTTCAAGGGATTTTTCGAAGACAGAGAACTTGCACCTATGGTTAACCAGAATACCTTCGATGTTGTTGCTGGAAGTGCAGCGGTTGGCGCCTGAGCTTAACTTGATTTTTTTAGAGTTCCAGCAATCGTACTCAGCTCAAAATTTTCTGTAGAAAGGGGTCGTCCATAAATTACGTGAGGCGTTTAGGGGAGGGAGGGGGTCGAGCCAAATCTCACCAAATCTCACGGGGGGGAGAGGGGGGTCTCGGCAAATATCACGTAAATTTTTTTTAAAGAAACAGTGTAAAATGCCGAGAAAACTGGGTTAAATTAAGTAAAACATGTTTCTCCACTAAAGACCTCCATTCACTTACAGGCCGCCGGTAGGCAGTGGCCTGTCAGACCAGGTCGACCAGCACGACTAAGCTTGACTCAGTCTAACTGAGGGATGATACTTCAGGTACCCGCCAGATAGGCCGTGGCACGCAGATGAAATCATGATTCTCTACAGACACACAGGTGAAAACGACTGCTCAGCATAGCTGGTTATTAATTCAAGCGCAAAAATGTTCATGGCCTCAACGAAAGCTGCAAGGCATCTCCAGCCTCACGCCGCGCCGTGAACACCCGCAAACAAGCGCGAACGCCAGTGTGGATGGTTTTCACACTTAGCTCGCCCCTTGCTTTCTGTTACGAGTGGATGCAGCGTGAATTCTTCCCGTCCATTCACGGCTCGAGAGTGAATAGAAGCTCAGATCTTCAGGCCCGAACTGACGATAAATTCGATTTTTGTCAGCTTTCTTGAGCTGTAGGCATTCTTGAACTTCAAGCCATACAGTTGGCGGCCGGTGAGTGTATGGTAATACTTGGCCTCAAGGCTAAAACGTTCAGGCCACTGCCTGCCCGCGAACTGTGTGTAAATTGGACCCTTAAGATGTGGGTAAGTCCTACACAAAAAAATTACGCGATTGTTTCGCGCGACTCGTCGAATGCTGCAGAGTACGAGCCAAGTAACACTGAACCGCGAAAAGGCCATTACAATTTAGTGCTACAAGAAAGTGCATGCCGAATTTTAGCGTAATGAAATGTTGGGTCAGTGTTCACGTTTTGGTAGTTGTGTGTCCACCACAAGCGGAAAAGCGAGGAGGGCAAGCAGTCCGAATTATCAGTTATCTCAAATAAAATCTTGCACCCAAACCCCCCCCCCCCAATCACACAAATGAACTTTTTACACACCTTTCACTAGATTTCACTACGGTTACGTACACGGATCTTATACGCGAGGGCCTTTCCTGCAGTTCTACATTCAAACTCTGTGGTTACGACCGTAATTTTGTATTTTTAATGTAAATACTATGGATTTTATAAAATTTGAAAAATCTCACGTGTGACTAGGGGGGGAGGGAGGGGGTCGGGACAAATCTCACGATCTCTCACCAAAGGGGGAGGGGGGGGGGGGGCGAAAAATCACAAAAATCATGTCACGTAATTTATGGACGGCCCCAAAGTCTGTAGACCCATGGGTACCTTGGGACTTACCCGACTTTGGATTGAGCACAGGCGCTTGACAGTTCCCGAACAACAACCACGGACGGACGCTGTAAATACTGAAGCGACCCCACTCACTGCTCTATTCGTAGATAGGGTATACTTCCTATGCTTTTCTGCACAAACCATCTTCCGGATTCCTCATAATCTGGCCATCCTCTTTTTAAGCATTATCTTAGCCTAAGAACAAAAAACCATCGACGCACTTATTGCGCAGTTGCGAAGCGATCGCAAGATGTAGACTTAAACACGTCCGAAATCTCAATATGATATGGGAGCAAAACTAGACAGAGTTAGGCAATAAATCTTAATATTTTAGGGTTCGAAGGACTCTTCAGATCTATACCTAATTGATTGGTCTTATCCAACAAAAAAGTTAAACATAGTTTGGAGGACTCAAAAAAATTGTGACAGTTCGATTCTAGGAAATATTGTCTGTCAACGCAAAGTTTTAAACTCTGTAATAAGCACCAATTACCTAGTTTATAGCTACTCCAAAAATAATTCGAATTATGGATCATCCAAAAAATTTTGCCCTATAAACGAGGTAATTCGAATGATGGTTTAAACCGAAATGTTTTGGCTTAAACCATAGTTATAAGAATGCATTTGTGGGAACCGTATTGTATTTAATACCCGTTTATACGCTAATTCGAAATTTTGACGTAACTTTGGGTTAAATCGATTTAATTTTTCTGCTATAAACTAGGTAAATGTTCGAATAGTTAAACCATTTTTTATTCAATGTGTGTGTGCGACTATTTATCCTATCGGAGTGTGTTTGCGTGTGTGTTTTTTTGTTTCTTGCTAATCTATAATTTTTCATAGCTTCACAACAAATTCATTATAGAAAAGCAGACCAAGATAAACATCTTATACTACCATCAAACTCTTGTGCTTCAATTCATACATATTGATTTCTCAATCAATAAAATCCTCGAAATTCCTTTGTGCCTGTCCTTGAAATATCCAAAACATTACATCCAATTGCGAATTTTTATTTATCCTTTGATATGACAAAATTAAACATAATTTATCTTACACGGAAAAGACAAATACAGACAGACGCCCTGAAATATGTCTGCAATCAGTCGAATTAAATTGGATAAAATTAAATTTTGTGTAGAATTTTCTCGTGTCCTGTTACTAGCTCGCAACTTGAGATATTTCACTTCCATTTCGCCACATTAAATGTTGCCGGGTTGTCTTCGGGATCTGCGAGATAGGCATCCCCTTTTTTTGTATGTTATAATTCTTGTCCTTTGACTGCCACAATTTAATCACCGACGACTTTTTGTACCACAAACACTAAAGTGGATGATGGTTTTTGTGTCTGGGACTTGGATCTAGATCAGTATTTTATCCGAAAATTATAGGATTAAATGTTTTTCAAAGCTTATATGGTAATTAAAAGTTTTTCTCAGCTATAATTGAGGGAGATTTTGTTGGATGTACAAAAGATAAGATAGATACAAGTAGGGGTGAATTTTGGATTAGATAGTATATGAAAAAAAATGTATTTCACTTTTCTTATTAGGAATTGATTGGTTATATTGTGACCTTTAATTCCCATCAACAGAATCAATGAAAATCCATCGAATATACCCAAGTGAAAGAAGGATCCTTGCTGTTGCTCCTGAAATGAAGATGATAACACAAAATCGATACTGGCAGCCAACAAGTGGATACGCCCTGGTTGGTAAATTATGGGAGCAAGAAGACAAGCTTTATACACATTTAAAGCTACCTAGAACGTCCATGGGGCCATGTACTAATGGGGTAGTATGCCAAAGCCTAATTATAGTAGCGCCGGGGCGGAACGAGGCCGAGGGTAGACCTCAGCTTGGAACTCAAATTATCCTCACCTTTTGGAAAGTATAAAAGCTGTGCGGCGAGTATATTGAGAGTAAACACGAAGAGAAATATCTCCGTAATGACTTATTGCGGTTAGCACAGGGCGCTGTTGATTCTAGCCAGGAACCGCAAACAGGAAGTAGCTAGTTCCCACCAAATAACCAGGCACTTAGGGCTGATTGAAACGGCAACCTTGGCGGAAAAATAAACAGAAAACGGCATCAAGGCTGGAGATGGAGCAGCCCCCGCACTACCTTTTGTGTGGATTTCTTTATTATTATCTTCCAACGTAAAGCCTGTCGCAGCGGCACAAGCTCGAAGAAAGAGTTCAATTAAGAGCTCGGGCTAAATAGTGCCGCAATGGAAAAATTACCTGAGACCCGCATCTACACACTCTGCACCTGGAAATTTTCCGTCTGCTTGAGTGAAGCATAGTAAATGCCGCATTGTTGGTTTGTCGTACATTCACTATCTCACAGAGTTCCGCATAATTATTGACGAGATAAAATCGTAGAATAGCTGCCGTGCAAAACAATGCAAAGCTTAGCCTAGAGCCATTCCAGGACGACGAGGACGAAAGGCAAATCCCTGGATCCACTCGGATTCCAAAAATGGCATGGGGGCGAATTTACATCAACTCTATTCCGCAGAGATAGTGCGGATTTAACCAAGTCTGCCACGGACAGAGCCTACAGAGTACTTACTCGGTATCGTGCGGTTTATTTGCCTGTTTCTGAACCTACCCCCGGTAAGCCTTTATGGCTGCACCCAAAAAAAATTTTTCAAGGCAATGAAATTTCAAAGAATTTCCCGGGCGGGGGGAAATTAAAGATGTTACGTGGCAATCAGGACAATCGCTTGAGAGTTAAATGAAGTTAATATCAGCAATTTGAATTTTGTCAGAAATTATCTACCCCCTCCCTTTTTGCCACGTTTCAGCGTTTAATTTTGGCAAAACGACAAAGGAAATATGCCGGGCAAAATGTTCCGAAGTTATTAGATTTTGTGATTAGATTTTGGGGAAAGAATTATTACTGACAGTTTATGATTAATTGCTTGAGTTTAGGAAACTTTTTTGTAAATGTACTTAGATTGGTTTTCGTCATTTTCATTTTACCTTTAGGGCATCGTAATATGTTTTGTGATTACCTTTCATCTATCATCAGTCCTAATCGAATACCTTTATCATATAACCATAAAGGTATTCTCTTTTTGCAGTTCGATAGGGAATCGTAATATCTATTATTTGGCTGCAGGTCTGGCCGAAAGGAAAAAGGATTGGCCCTAAATACTATGTCTGGCCTGGTAGCTATAGTTACCATGCATGTTATATTAAAGCAATTGGAGCTGCTTTGGATGTGGTAATGCAAGCCTTTGCTGATCCCATGTTTTATTACATAGAGAGTCCATGGCAACGTTTGGCGATTGAGAAATTTTATAATCAATATAATGCGTAATTTTATAAGGGTGGAACATATGTATTTGTTGAAAATAACAAAACCCTTTCGTGAAAAAATTTAAGAATATAATATTTTAAAAAAATACGAAAATTTTTAAACAAGTTTTACGAAGAGCAAAGACAATAAATCTCAATTATAACACGGTTGAAATTCCGAAAGAGAGAAGATTTATGACTTGAGACCCTATAGAAGAAGGGTGAATGTATTAAGAATATTAGTGGTAAGGTTGATCCACTTACCAAGACAATGATCCGCGATAAAGAAGGAATTTTGATAACGATGGATGAAGAGCAGGACCTGAGACGGGTGGAATACTTTCAAATACCACACCATACATGAAGAATGGCGAATTCAGCAGCGCTGAATAGCACCTCAATGTCCTAAGAAACTTTTCGGCGACACCTGACAATGTAACTGCTGCGCTGAATAGTAATTCCAATGTCTTAAGGACCGAAATAACCATTGACAATTTGACTGCGTATGTAACATAGAAGTGGAGCAAGAGCAGGACCTGAGAAGAGTGAAATACTTTCAAAGACCACCCTTTACATCAAGCATGGCAAATTCAGCTGCGCTGAATAGCACACCCATGTCCTAAGAAACTTTTCGACAATAAATGACAAAGTGACTGGGTACGTTTCAAAGGAAATTTGATAAAAATGGATGATAAACAGGATGTGAGATGTTTGTAATACTTTCTAATCCCCACTATACACTAAGCACTGTAAATTCAGCTGCGCTGAATAGTAATGCCAATGTCTGAAGGACCGAAATAGCCAATTGCAGTCTGATTGCGTACGTAACAAAGGAGAAAATTCCATAACAATGCAACAAGGACGGGACCTGAGATGTGTTAAATACTTTCAAAGACCGCACTATAACCCCTCACTGCGTGATTGAGCACGTCGCTTCTCATCAGCAGATTGATAACTACTTAGATGAATGGTGAATTGATTATGTAATAGCTGCTAAAGCCTGTACTCAAGGGGGGGGCCCTATCATCCTATATCTAGGCTTAGGGGGGCGTCCTATTATCCTATATCTAGGCATAGCCCTGGATCGAAAGCTCTCCTGGAAATTCCAGATTGGGAGATTAAGTGCCAGTTCGGAAACTCAGGACTGCAGTTATTCTGCATTGTTCAGCTACAGACTTGGAATTGCTGAATATTGCAGAATGACTGCAGCCCTGAGTTTCCGAACTCGCACTTCAGTCAAGGCAATTACATCTCTCCACATCTAACATCAATTTGTGGGCAAAACCTGGGGCCTCAAACCGAAGTTAATGTTTTGGCTATTCCGTCGGTCATAAGACCAAACAAAAAAGTGGTGTGACTAAGATGGCTAGGGTGCAAAGACTGGCTTATCTTGGAATTACGGGTGCTAAAGCACCTATCCGACTGCGGCTATGATGGCCCGAAAGCTGTGCGGCATGAGGGCCGTCTGTCAAAACGTTTCTTTGGCAAGTATAACATACTAGTTTTAGACCATCCGCCTAATTCGTCTAACCTAACCCTTTATGACTTTTATCTGTTTTGCACACTGTTTTAAGCAGCAACTTTTACACTGTTTTAAACATCATAGCAGGGTATGAGAGAGGGTATGAGGCTGAGTATGAATAAATATATAATAATATTTTTTCGATTTGCCAAAGCGATCAATTTCCACGAACGGGAGATGCCACGTTATTACACTTGGAACTCTGCATCAAAGAAATTTCAACATGGAAAGCAAGGCGATGCGGTTTCTGATCATCCGGATGTGCGTTCTACTGAGGCTCTTGGTCGCAATTACACAGTTCATCCGAAAAATGACAAATGGTTCTACTTGCGGTTATTGCTGGCGAATGTTCGTGAGCCGACATCAATTGAAAAACTTCAAACTGTCAATGGTGTGGTGTGCTAAACATTTATTGCTGCATGCCAACAGCTCAATCGCCGAAGCAATTGTTTCTGCATTCTTGCTATCATTATTTCGACATTCTTTCCATCAAATCCACGTGCCCTGCAGAACAAGTACATGTATGACATGTCAGAAAACATTTTACACCAAATTTATGACAGTTCAGGGAATCCTGATATCGAGGTGAATGAGGAGATTCATTACCAGGAGGGAGATAGGAGAGACTTGTTTTATTCTTTAAGTTATCTTATGGCCTTTTAAGAATGTTCGCTGCCAGGAACGTTCCTCACAAACTTTGTAAATGACCCCTCATCACCCTCACTTCTCCCTTCATCGACAAAGCCTTTGAGGAACACTCTTGGCCGTGAACTGTTCGAACAGGCGCATAAACACTGGGGTTTTGAACTTTCTTAGAGAGTCTGGGTGTTGTCAATAATGCACGTGCGCCATTGACTTCTTCATCGCACAGTGTGCCCAATCATGGGCTTTTGACTAAGCCCTCTATGAAATTATTTTGCGCAATCATTTTGATGCCCTTTATTTTTTAGGAGGGTCTGGACCCCATATTACGCCCCTGCACATAACTCCTGAAGCAGTGGCTCTTTTCATGAAGCATTTCCTGGACGTGTGATGTTTTGAACCTGAAGACTATAACGAGCCCTTCCCGCCGTTTTATCGTAACCGACAAAAAGTAAATTTTACAGGAGAAGGTTTTTCTTACTTATTTTTGTATCTGTTATAGTGGGCTGGTTAGGCTAATTATTTTATTAGTTAGGCTAATTTATTATCCGATTAATGTCAAAATTGGTGGTATGTTTCGAAGGTTAAATTAACGTCGTTTGCGGTAAAAAACGAATTTTCGAAAAAATGTCGCTTACGATAAACCGGCGGCGGGAAGGGCTTCTTCTTCTAACACCAAAAGGATTTTTTGTTTAGGGCTACGTTAAAGATAGATTCTACGCGAATGATTCAGTAACGATTCAAAGATGAAAGCTTTGTTCCAGAACTCGAATGTGGGATCCCGCGGGACAAAATTTTTCCCAATTTGTGTTTCTTTACTTTCTCATGCAAGAAAAAGCGGGGAAATTTTCACTTCCCCTCGTGCAGGAATTAGCCGGAGGTTTTCGGTCCTGCGATTTCTTGCAAGTTGTCAATTGACAATTTTTTGTATGTATCTGGGTATCTTAACAAGCGGCATACACATAGACAATTGACATTTATGTTATCTTTTTCTTGATTTGCAGGAAATTGCCCAAAAAGTGTTTCTTTACTTTCTGAATTTTTGACAAAATAATCCCCACCATTGAAGTAAGTTTTTGCCCAACAAGTTTTTGCAGGAAAAGTACTGGAACAAAGCTGAAACTAGAGCTCTTAATAGGGAAAATACAGCCGCTACTAAGCGAAAATGTAGTGAAAAACTTCATCATAAGAATAACCCTTTATAAGAAGAGCTGAGACTTGCCTTTGGTGGATATTGTGCTCCATTATTAACCTCAGAGTTTGTACTTTAAACTAGCATTAAAATAGCATCACTTTCTACGAGAATACTGCACATTTCTGTGGATTTAAATCAATACCTTTTGCTGAAAAACTCTATTTATATGTGTTAACCTAACAACATACAATTTTTCAAGATTTTGAGACAGGTCCTTTAAAAAATTTAGAAGCTCTCCTAGAAAGTCCAAAAATATTTGTCAAATCCTTGAACAACTTAAAAATATCTCTCCCTATTCGAACAACACTAAAGATAGAACAGTTTACTACTCCATACCGACATCATTTCTTATAAAATAAGTATTTACGGGTATTGCTGAATCCTTCTAGAGATGGTATTTGTTCTATCTTTATAGTCGTACATGATGCTTTAAAATCGCAGACAAACAAAAACCATTTGTTCGTCTATGACAGACAATATATGGTGCCTTGGAGGGGATAAATCCAGAAATTAGGCAAAATTACAAGGCTTTGTTGGGGGCCAATAGTGCAGCTTTAAGATTAACATGTTCTGAATTATAAATTAAGTTACACGAATGGATTAGGAGGAGCTCTTTGATCTATCTTCTTAATGGGCGACATATCAAAATAGTTGCTTATAATTACACTACTAAGCATATTAGGGTTGTATGATTAGGATTTAGTTTTGGGGTTTTTGGTTGTGCGTTTGTGAATAGGTTAGGTTATGGAAATGGGGAAAATTTATTTTAGAAAAATAAAACAAACTTTCTTGCAAAAAAAAAAAAAAAAAACAAATTGTTGATATTAATTTCTTAAAGTCGAGGGAGAAAGAAGAATACTTTTTGATGAATAATACAGAAACATAGAGTAGGGGAATTACGTGAGGCGATTTTGGGGGTTTTTCGACCTCCCCCCCTTACTGTAGTTCTATATTCTAATGGCCTTTTCGCGGGTCAGTTTTATTTGGCTCGTACGCCGCAGCATTCGACGAGCTGCGCGTTCGAGTGGTCGGTGACGACTAAACAATCAAGGGACTACTATGGTACTTTCTGGTATTCCCATAAACATTTTGTGCTCGATTTAGCAATATCTTAAGGCCCCCTTTCACACACAGGTCGACGGTAGGTCATGGCCTGAAAGTTCTCGCCTTGAAGCCAAGTATCGCCACACACCTCCCGCCCACCAACTGGATGGCGTCTGCAGTCCAAGAAAACTGACAAAAATCTTTAAGTGTGTGGCTGTTTATCGTCAGTTTGTGCTTGAAGATCTGAATTTCTATTCAGTTTCAAGCCGTGAAATTACGGCTCGAATTCACGCCATATCCAGTCGGACCTGAAAGCAAGGCGCGAACTGGGCGCGAAAAGGACCCACACTCGCATTCGCGCTTGTTCGCGAGTGTTCACGGCGTGAGTCTGGAGTGGCAGTCGCCTGCGAAAGAATTTCTTATACATTTAAATATATGGTAGTCCGTGTATTTTAAAGGTTTTTCCAGTCACGAATCTGTTTGTTAGTTTTAAATTTTTCGTTGAGGCAATGAAGAATTTTGCACTTTAATTAACAACCTGCGATGCTAAACTGTCGCTTTCGACAGTGTGTCTGTAGTGAATCATGACGTCACTTGCATGCCCCGGCCTGTCAGATGGATACCTGAAATTCTCATCATTCAGTCAGACTTCATCGGGCCGTGCCTGCCGACCTGGCCTGCCGGCGGCCTGTAAGTATATGGGGGTCTTTAGTGGAGAAACATTACGCTGTTTCTTGAGGAAAAAAATTACGTGATATTTGACGAGACCCCCCTCCCCCACGTGAGATTGAGCGAGATTCGACTCGACTTCCCCCCCCCCCCCCCTAAACGCTTCACGTACTATATGGACGACACATATCAAAGTATATCAATAATTCTTTGTGTCAAATTTGTACCCTCACCAATGTACAATTTTTATACCTTCCAGCCAAGTTAGAGTCTGAGTGACATAAGTACCATATTTATCAGAACACGGTACGCATTTTTTTATGTGAAGAAATCTAATCCAAAACTCACTCTCAATGTTTATGCAAGACAATTCATTATGATGAATACGTTTTTCCCTTACAACTGCACCCATTTGAACAAAAAGTGAGTATTAACGAGACTCGCCTCCATAAAAATACGTACCCTTGCAATTATCCTTGTAATTTCTCCGAATCCACATACAAGTTAGCAACTGAAATTAAATTTTCGATGCCCTTACATAAAACAACAAGAAATTTAACAGTGTATAATAAGTACAGAACCAGGCAGGTCTTATGCGAGTATATCCTCGCAAATAGGATGCTGCGAGGATGTTTCTCTTCATTTTCAAAGGGAAACAATTACATTCTGGAAAAGGACTAAGGACTCCGAGAAACATTTCTGTGTATATGGTTTTCTGCCGAACGTGTTTAAGAGACTTAGCAGGTTGTAAATTGTTGAAAGTTTATTTTTAAGATTTTTCCTCGAATGTATTTTTTCCTTCCTGCACACAGGAGCACGGGGGTATAACAGCTGCACGATAAAATAATTCTTTTTTTTTTATCTTATTTTACGTTTACTTTTTTAATTTACATAAAGATAATTATTTTGATATAAGCGCTGCTGTGTGCCTTTGATGGAAATTTCAGGATACTCTGATGTAAGGAGGTGATTAATATTCGTGTGCTTTTGTTTTATGGGTGGATGAATAGCTAGATAACAAGATAAGATATCTCAGGGCTTGTTGAAGGAGCAGGGAAGCTGAAGTAGAAGAAAAAAAAATTGTTTAATACCTTTAAAAAAATTTTACTCGTCAGTATAAAAGAAGATCGTTGATGTAAAAAGGAAATTTTCTTTTATACAATAATGATGTTGAGGAATTAAGTCATCCAATCATGACCTAGACATTTTTAGTGATTATGTGCCCTAGTTATTTGTACTTTAGGATATTGTGTTATAGGGGATAGTAGTATTTCGGGCGTGGGTGTATAGTAGCCAGTGCCCTTCGAACACCTTGACTTGTTGCAGATCTTTTGTGTGTCCCGTACAAAAGGGGGTTTATTCTTGAGCTGGACTTAGGCTACTTATCAGCTTAACAATGTCTTTTGGATTTATGTTCTATACTTTTTCGGGCCTAAATCGCGCTTTGTCTGAGTGACAAAAGCTATGACGCTCTAGTGTAACATAATTGCGTAGGCGTGTTAAGATTAGGGGTAATTTGATAACCTTACAAGGCATCCGCCATTCATAAAATCCTGAAACCTGAGATATTTCGCAAGAGTTATCTGAGATGTTCAAATGCTCTACACACCAAAAGTTTTGCAAATCGAAGGAGCTAGAAAGAAAAGTTCGGAAGGACCGGATATTGACAAAAAACAAGATAAGTTGCGATAAAAGGAATAAAAGTATCGCATGTATCACATGAAACTCTTACCAGCATGTTTTATACAATAAGATTCCTGACAAAACAAAATTTGGCGCTACGTACTCGCAGAGAATATGGCACCAGCAGCAAACTTTTTAGAACTGACAAATTACTATCCTGTGCTGCGAAAACATTTAGTAAGAGTAAAAATGGGCCTTACCAGAATTGTGATCGGATCTTCTCCTCAACAGTGTTTGGGCAATATTCGTTTCAGGAGATATTGTCAGAAATGTTGCCGGGTTGTACCCCTCGACATGGTTTAGGAATATTGTTGGATCGTACACCTCGACAAGGTGAGGAATATCGTCGGGTCATACACCTTGACACTGTTAGGACCGAAGAAGATGACTTCTCCGGAACGAGTCCGGGAAATAACATAACTGAGCTTGGACTGATTCATCATGGTATAGAATTTTTCAAACTCCGTGACACAAAAAATTTGAGCAGTTCTGCGCACCTCTTTGCCAAATTTTATAAATAATGTTCTATCATTTCCCCTCTTTTTAGTTAAAACGGCAACAAACACTGAAAAAACTCAACAAAATAATTTGGGAAGGGATGCGCGCATGCCGAATGAATAAAGTTAATTTATCTTTCTATGTGTTGAGCAGAGCTTTTAAATACATGTAAAGCCCCTGCTCAACAAAGGCAGTTTATTCAACATAATAAGCATAATTTTACTTTAATTATGCGAAATATTGCTCATTTCTAGACTTAAAATAATTTAAAAAAAAATGCTGAAAAAAATTCCTTTAAATAAATGAGCGTTTTCATTCATAAACCGACAGTTTCCCGCAGTCGCAAGCAACACAACCTCCCCGGGCAGAAGAGCGTATGCGACTGGCAGGAAACGTCAACAATCTAGTAATCAAAGTAATAAAAACACAAATTTCGTATTTTTTAGTAGAAATTACTACAAATTATTTCTGTAGCATAATGTGTAAAATATAATAACCTTAAAATAAAAAAAACATAAAAACGCGTGTTTTTCAGTCATAATTTGTAAATTTTTTAAATAATCATTGAAGTCCCAGAAAAATACACCTCCCTTTAGCAATACGCAGTCGCGACTGATTACATGGCAGCAAGTGATTTGATAGGAGGAGTTAACTGAAGCTTTTGTCTGAGCTTTTAAATATTTTTAAGAGCTTAGCTGGGGAACATGCGCGGGATGTCACGAGGTTGGAAAACAACTATACAATAATACAAGGTAGGCTCATAAGGAAAAGCTCTGCTTCCATCTTGAAAAGCTTACACGCAATTTGTTAGAGAAAAGATCTGAGTGACGTCAGGGGAAAGCTTTTTTCCCTTATGAACTGAGATCTGAGTGACGTCACGAAGCTAGAGCTTTTCCTTATGAGCCTACCTTGTATTATTGTACCATGGGACTGATTGATCGGCTTATTTTATGGCCTCCCGGGAAAGCTCTAGGAAGCTTTAAGCTTTGAACATCCAGCGTGAAGCTTTAATAGAGTGAAAACGCTCTCTTCGGTGTATTTGCTGCCTGAAGTTCTTTGAAAGGAATTCTAATAACGAATTGTGGATCGTTACAATATTTCTTAAAAAAATATAGGTCAGGTTCAAAAGGCCAAATATTATTCCATCAAATGCGACAGTACCCCGGATATTTTTCACAAAGATCAAATAGGCCAAGAATTACGATACCTACGTGATGATTAAGAATTAGGAAGTATGGATGATGCTAAGGGTGGATGAGCTAAGACTAGGACGGCTCGACATTATATGAATTATAAAGGGCAGGGTTATGATAATTGGCATTATCGTTATGTATAGTTGAAACATACAATGGTGTGCGGCAACAAATAAAAGATATCAATCCTAATGCGGAATTAGTGCCTTGCGCAAACCTGTAACCACTGCACCTAGTTGCTGCTATGCTTTTTTCCACTCTGATTACTAGTACGGGCATGAGCTTGAAGAGCGCTCAGGCGATGTAGCACCATAGAAATTACAACATTTTAACAACACTAGAGAAGATAGAGCCCGCACCATAAAAGATGGAAACAGAGTGACGTTGATCGCTTCTGGCTACTAGAGACTATTACGGCGCATGGAGACAATGATTTTGAGATTCTCTTTTTTTATTGTGCGAGCAGGGACAGAAACAGAAACACGAATGGACGTTGGTGCTTTGTTATAGTCACGATGTATCTATGAAAGCGCCACCTCTGAGTATAACATCAGTCCAATAACTGTATTAACGGCTTGAAGGCGTGTGTTCTTCCTTTACTATTCTATTACAGACCACACACTCTAAAAGTTTGCCAGTGTTGCGGAGAAAATATATCCCATGCCCTATATGGATCACCTACTGGATTGTTCACCTTTTTGGAAAAACACTAGTTTCTGTTGCTTACATGGCTCAAAGAAATTCTACATAAATTTTTCTTCTGATGTACAAAACCTTCTCAACATAACATAAAAAACTCAATTAAAATAAGACTATAACTGAACTGACCTTATTTTTTTTTATTTACAAAACCGATGTTAAAATTACAGAGAATCTTATTTACTTTTTACATCATCCTTTACGTACTTGAGATGTTACACCGAAAACTTTTATCTACGGACGGACTTTTACCCTCTGTTGATGGCTTTTCATCTATGGCAGAATGTCTGACAGAAACATTTCGCAAACTATTCGTAAATTTTATGTGTAAACCCTTCTAGTCCTTTTTACTTCAACTGTATGTAAAAATCCCAACAGCACAAATACATTTTTAGACAGAATTGAACATAAAAAAAATATATGTATGTATATAAAGTTATGTTTTTTGGGTATCCTTTATAAAAATCTTCCAGCTCCTGTCTAATTCTCACAGTCTGCATCCATCAATTTGTACTTCGGTTCTTTGAACTTCAAGATTTCGTCTTGCTTTTCAGACGTTTTATTTTTTTGTGTGTGGCGAAATGAAGTGAAACAAAAAATAAATGATGGTTTTGTAGTAGAGTATCTATTGATGTAAGGAATTTGTGGGGGAAATCCTTCTAGATCCTATCGTTGTACCCGGTGCTTGATTGATGACAGCTAGAAACTGTTAAAGCCATCCGATGGCAAATTATCATCGGTTCGATTTTGTTTAGTTGACAGCGAGTCCTGTTTATAATTTAGAGGACACTGGAGTAAAGACCTTATTCAATTTCCAGATAAGTGGGGGATACATTATGCAAAATTCTTTCATTACGCCTCTGGGATGGAAGCTCTTAATTCTGGACGCTTGGCATTTAAATTTCCCAAGTAATTATAAGCTTCAAAATACTGGACTGTCGCTCTTGGTCTGCCTCTCATTGCGCTTTCATAAATTACCCCAATAATCCTCAGAATAGAGACCATGGGTAATACGACCGAAAATTAAGTGGGGAGAGAACAGGAGTGGAGACCGTTGGGTACGCAGTAAGCCCTTGGCTGTAGAATATGCTCTGGCTGACTTTGACGTTAAATAAACGACTTTGGCCAAAGTCCCGTAATGCATTGAAATAGCTTTATTTTAGGGAAAGGACTGGAACCGTGGCGGGATGGTGGCAAGAGCAGAGGGCGGGGTGTGTATATATGTCCTTTAGCCCTTATCTAATAAACTGATATTGGTTCATGTCACTCATAAAGCTTCGGGACGGCTAGAAAAAAGGAAATTGCTTTGTTGATGGCTGGGATCCTGTCAACGGTCTCCTAGCAAAAACAACCTACGCCCTAAGCCTCTTTTAAGCTACTCAGCATTGCTCTTAATTTGGAATGAATAAGAAGGACGACGACCAAAAAAAAATCCCAAACTAAAATCCTTGACCAAGGGAATATTTTCCAGGAAAGGGAATTTAAGCAAAACCGACTCTGCACACTGCAACTTGACATCGTTCACTGTTTATACAATTTTATTAAGCAAGGAGCATTTTCCCTGTTCCTTCCAAGGATTTTAAGCATCCACTTCTACTCGAAATTTTTTGCCCTTCAACTAGATGGCAGTAGCATGGAGTATTTGAATAGTTGGTTACAACCCATCTTTATACTAGGGTCTTCCTTGCAGTGCCCTCTCGTCTTCCAACGTTCACCAAGTGTATTTACCGACCTTCTCTAGACTTCTCTGTCGTCTTTGCTGGCATTGATATTTTTTTTTTGGAATTCTAGCTCCAAATCATATTTTCTTTTCGGTTATTACATATTCAAAAAAAAAAAAAATGAAGAAAAAAACTCCATCGTAGCATAATGCGAATACAATCTCCTTATTTCGTTCCTTACATAATATCTACAACAAGGACATGTATATAAATTGTTACGTGCCAATTTGTGCCGGTAGCTCATTAAGCGGGCCGTGGGCGCACGTCCGACTTTAGAGGGCGCCACGTGGTTGTTTTGGTCCACGAACCACACAAAATAATAAAAAATATATATATATATAAAAAAAAAACGAAAGAAATTTCCTTATTCTCACTTATCACTTATCACTTTATTCAAGGCAATTCAAAGAAATATTTAAAAAAAAAACAAAAAAAATAATATAAATACAAAATCAAAGGAAATTTTCTACTTAACGTTAGATAGGGTATCCCACGATGCAAAACTCCCCTTTTATTCCTTCAGTTCCTCCTTAAGGGTTGACTCTACTTGCATTACTATACTTATTTCACTCCGGTATTTTCCACACGCACTATTCACTAGCAAACTAAAACCACAAGAGCGGGCGACCGCTCCAGGGGCCCGAATTATATTCTTACTTGCCCACTATTTTAGGGACTTCCAGTGCGCCTTCCAAATCGGTTTGGCCCGCTTGGAAGCGGTAAAAAATATTATTAATAAAATTAAATTTTCTTTATCAAAATGCGCACTGGGTCCTGGGCATCACACTTTCCACCTCCGGGAAAATTCTCGAGGCCGGGCTTGCCTTAATTTTGAGTTTGAAAGTTGGGCTTGACAGCCCCCGGCCACATTTAGAGAAATCCCGGGGTGGGCAATTATATTTAATTTAAATAACGTTGGAGCTCTCCCTGGCCACTGGTCTTTCGAGCAGATGCGATAGTTACCTGTGGAACTTGGAGTACAAAAAAAATTCCGTGCATGAGATTTTCGGAGGTTAGGATGGTTGGGAAGCTTTGCATCGCGTTTACACTTTACAAAACGTGCGCGAACAAGTAAGTTGAACTTAATTTAATCTGATTTAATTCAGTTGACGATTCCTCATCCTTTTCCCACTTCTTCCAGGGATTCCGATAATCGCTCGATAGGAGTCACCGCCGCTTTGTATTTCCTCTCGGGTGCTTCTGATGGCTGAGTGGGACCTGGAAAGAAAGTTTGTCAACAGTATCGTTGTTCAAAACAGGTAGACGGCAAAACAAGGTAATTCAAATATAATATTCAGTAAGTCATTCTAACTAATCCTATTCTCTTTTAGGGCGAATACAAGACATAACATGCCTCCCCTTCTTCCGAGAGATTTCGAAAGAAATCTCTTGGGGGAACTGAATTAACGATTCTGTCTTAATCGAGGGCCCAAGTATCGGTCCCTTCTCGAATACCACATGACTACTATTTGAGGAGTCCAACTTGCCCTATCTTCACTTCCCTGTAACTAATCCTAACTACTAATTCTAATTTCATTTCCCATAGATTTACCTTAATCCTAATTTCGAATCCATTAATACTTCAATAATTTCAATTCAATGCAGTTTTACACTGGTTCTAACTTCAATTACCTATAAGATTTTTTCTAACTCCAACTCCAAATTCCCAAGACACTTTTCCCTCACACTCCTTACCTCTAACTTCGAATTCATCCTAACTAGGTGGGACAGAGCTTTCATATGCTTTCAGGTCTTTCGCGTGCCACACTCCCGCATCTTTTCCAACCTGATCATTTAACTGGTACGTCCATGGTGACAATACCTTCGCTACAGTATAGGGCCCAACATACTTCGGGGCCAGTTTCGCGCTGAAGTATTGAGCAGCGTCGGACAGCACATAATTTCTTCGCCAAACTGAATCATTCTTGTAGAACCTTTGATCCCTCCTCCGGAGGTTATATCCCTGCTGAGTGGCTTGCGCTACTTTACTCAACCTCGCATTGACATCTTTCCAAACCTCTTCTAATGCTTTAGCGCGTACTTCTCCCTGGTTCTCCAGCTGAACAGACGGTTGTCTCAGGTCGCCACGCATAGTCATTTCTCTCCCGAAGTTAACAAAATACGGAGTTAGCTTGGTCCCTTCGTGAGTACTTGTCCGAATAGCACAACCTACCTTGGCCAAATATGTATCCCATACTCGGTGGTTATCCGCCACATAGGCACGCAGCATAGATTTCACGTTTTGGTTCATGCGTTCCGAAGGGTTAGCCTGGGGGTGGTAAAATGCCGTATATTTGACTGCGACCCCATATTCGGCGTTGAGCTTTTTGAATGCTTCTGACTTAAATTGAGGACCATTGTCACAAATCAGGGACTGAGGTATACCGAAAAGGAGGAAAACATTCTCTTCCAGCACACGACATATCGGGGGAGCGGTGGCAGAACGCAACGGAAAGAGCAAGGGGAACTTACTAAAATAGTCGACCACCGTCAGAATATATTTGTTCCCACGGGTGGAACGAGGTAATGGTCCAATTAGGTCGATGCAAATGCATTCCCACGGTCGGTTAGCCACAACTCTTGGTACCATTAATCCGCTGACCTTTTTGCGTTCTGGCTTAGTTGACTGGCAAACTGCGCAACGTTTAACGTAGGATGCGACGTCGCTTTTCATTTTAGGCCAATAAAATCGCTGGGCAAGCCGGTCATAGGTCTTCTTAACACCACCATGTCCCGCGGTTGGGGCGTCATGTGCTTCCAACAAGATTTTCTTACGTTCCGACTTAGTTACGACCTTTCTCCAACTGGAACCTTCCTGAGCCAACTCGGGGTATTTTGGACGAATGTGCTTCCAAAGGTTACCGTCTTCGTATCGCCAATCCGGAAAATGTTCTGGGTCGCCTCGTACTTGTGTGGTCATGCGTTCATACCAGCTGTCGGGCTTCGAGGCGTCGTTGCTGACACAATCGAGGGCAGGGACGGATCTTGACAGCAAATCTGGTAGTAGGTGTTCCTTGCCCTTCTTATGGATGATTTCAAAATCGTACTGCTGCAGCCGAATCGCCCATCTCGCCAGACGTCCCGTGGGGTCTTTTAAATTGTGCAGCCATACTAAGGACGCGTGATCGGTTACCACCTTGAACTTGGTCCCCTCAATATATGGTCGTAGTTTCTCTATAGCCCATAATACTGCTAAACATTCGCGTTCGGTTGTCGAGTAGTTCCGTTCCGGACGACTTAATGATCTGCTGAGGTATGCTATGACTTTGTCCTGGCCCTCCTCTTGTTGTGTGAGGACCGCACCTAATCCATGGCCTGACGCATCGGTGTGGATGATGAAAGGGAGTTCAAAGTTGGGACAAGTTAAAATAGGTGCACTTACCAGCTTGTTTTTTGCCCTCCTGAAAGCTTCTTCGCACTGCGTCGTCCAGATGAACTTTCGTCCCTTCTTCAACAGCTCTGTGATCGGGGCAATAAGTGTTGCGAAATTGGGTATGAAACGTCGGTACCAGGATACTGTGCCTATAAACTTTCTCACTTCTGATACCGATTTTGGGACGGCTAAGTCTAGGATGGCTTGAACCTTCCCAGGGTCGACCTGTAGTCCATTTTCGCCGACTATGTACCCTAGGTACCTCAATTCTGCCCTGCAGAACTCGCACTTCTCGAAGTTAATGACCAAGCCTGCTTGCCAAAGCTTATCCAAAACCTCCCTTAATGCTTGCTGGTGCTCCTCAAAAGTCGGGGTGACAATAATTATGTCGTCAAGGTAGACCAAAACGCGATCATCCCAGGTCCCTGCCAGCACTCTATCGATCAGACGTTGCCAAGTAGCTGGAGAGTTTGTCAGACCGAAAGGCATCCTGTTAAATTGAAATAGTCCTCTGCCTGGAACAGTGAAGGCTGTATACTGTCTTGACCCCTCCGCCACAGGAACTTGCCAAAATGCAGACTTAATGTCTAAGGATGACAAATACTTGGCATCTCGCAATTTGTCCAATGTAGCAGATACGAATGGTAATGGGTAAGCGTCCTTCTTCGTTACTTTATTCAACTTTCGAAAGTCCACACAAAAGCGGTATTTTCCGTCCTTCTTTTTAACTAAGACGACGGGTGACGACCAGGCACTGTTCGATGGTTCTACAACTCCTGCTTCCAGCATTTCGTCCAGCTGCTCGTGGATTATTTTCTGCATCGCTGGTGATACCGGGTAGTAGCGCTGTTTAATGGGTGGTGATTCCGTTTCGATGGTGTGCTCTACTTTGTCGGTACAACCTAACTTGGTTCCCATTTTCGCCTTCGCTTCGTCCACCAGTTGGTCTAACTCCCGCTGTTGACTAGATGAAAGTTTCGACCTACACTCCAGAGCCCTCACCTGAATTTCCGAATTCGCCTCGCGGAACTTCCAACTGTTTTCCGTGAAATCAGGCAAAATACCCATCTTCCGCCAAAAGTCGATGCCCAGTAGAATGGAGTGCTCTAGTTCCGGTATAACTAGAGCTTCGCATACCAAAACTTTACCCTCTAAGGTGATGGGGAGGTTCACTACTCCTGTAATACTTACGGGTTTCCCATTCGCTAAACGCGCCTCGCTGTTCGCCGGTTGCCATACCTTGAAGTTCATCCTCCTCAGTTTCTTCCAGCCTGGTCCGCCGATTACCGTCCTACTTGACCCGGAGTCCAGCAACACACAAAATTCTACCCCTAACACTTCCACCACTAAGTGGGGACGCTCATCATTTTCACTATTGTGAAAAATATAATCCACGATTACGTGCTGAGCCTCTCCACCTTCGGCTGGCCAGAGTTCTTCTACGGACGGACGTGCTACGGCTCTTTCCGGAATACCCGACCCGCCGTTTAAGCTCGGGCTCCCGGTTCGTTTCCCGCTTCTTGATGAGGTTCCGCAGCCCTTGGCGCTTGGGTCTCCACTCCTGGGTTACATCGTGTGCATTGAGGACGAATCGTGCCGGGTGCGCCACACCCGAAGCACCTTCTCACTTGGCATTGTCGCGCAAAGTGTCCAGTACGGCCACACCTAAAACATCTCCTACCTGTTGCTGGCCCCTTATTGCTGGGATTGGACTCGACGGCCGATACCGCATGGGATTCTACCGACACATAGGCCAGATCCGGTTCTAACAGAGTTTGGTTGCGTCTGGAAGGAGGGGGAACAAAAGCCTCTGCCGAAACCCGGATGGCTTCCAATTGACGTCCTAACTGTACCAGCTGACCCACTGATTCAACTTCCATCAGTCCTAATTGGGTCTGGTAGAAGGGATGAATATTCCTTTTAAGTATCCTTAGCTGTTGGGCTTCCGAAAGGGGATCGCTCATCCGCGAGAACATATTTTTCATTGTTGCGACATAAATCCCTATTGCTTCGTCCTTTCCTTGTGTCCTCCTACGAATTTCTTCCTCGAGCCGATCGTCGTAGTCTGGTGGGAGGAACTCCTTTCTCAGCTCCCTGACCAGATCGTTCCATGAATGGCAGGAGTCTTTATAAGCCCTATACCATATTAATGCTCGACCTGTAAACAAGTCCAATGCAGCTCGGTAAAGTTGACCTTTCGTAACGCCTCTGGCTTCGGCCATCTCGTTTACTCTCTCCAAAAACGAATTGACCGACTGTCCTTGTTCGCCAGAAAACCGGATACCCCATTTGTGGACTTGTGCTTGGGCCCTATGACTCGTCATCACTGTTGCCGGTATCGATAAATCCGCGGCCGCTTCCGAGGAATCATCCTCCACATCTTCACCGTCCGCTTTTATCTGTAGTGAGCCCAGAAGCACAATCAAATCAGCCCTAATACGTGTCTTCTCTTTTTTTTTGTCCCTCTTCCACCGCCGCCATTCTACTCATCCTTCCAAGAGCCCACTCTATTTTTGTGAATAATTTCTTATATTCACTTGACTCCACATCCCCCTGGAAGGACTCATACAGAAGGTTTATTTCGCTCAATTTCTTCTGGAGCGCCTGTAAGTCCTCCTCATATGAAAAGGGGTAAGGATCCAGAATGGTTGGACCGCACTCCTTCTCCACCTTCCACGCTGCCCGTAAAGCCGTTCTCATTTCATCCACCTTTCCAATGGGCAGCCCCCTGATGGCCATCTCGTAGCCCAACTCTTCTTGGTTAAGACGGTTTATTTCCATTTTATAATTAATATCTAATAACTAGGCTTAAATATATATAAATTTTCCTTTACACCTTTTCTCCAACCATAAATATACACAAAAAAAAAACCCTCTTTCCAATATTTATTTCCTTATTCTACTCCTCTATTCCTAACAATGGGCCTGAAACAACTCAATCCACTGAGGCTGGAAAATTGGGTCACTGACTACAATGCCTTGTAGAGTTCAATGTCATCTAGCTTGGAATTTGCATTAAAATCACGCTGGATAAGTCCGAGCTACCGATCTATTCTAGTCGTATACGTCTTTCTCCCTCTTAAACAAAATTAACTCCTAGAATTCATTCTACACTCTTGTTCATTAAGAATTCTCCTCTACTCCTCACCCATTAATGAACCCAAAATTATCAACGAACTCGTTGTTGATACTATGATCCGATCAGTATCGATCGTGTGAGCGTAAGGTAGCTATCACGCTACTATCGGGCGCGGAAACTACGTATTTTAGAAAAATATATATTTATTGAAAGAAGTGGAAAAAAAATACGGAATCGGTGTGATTAAAATAACAACAAAATTTAGTCCTGTCCAGTGAAATAAAGAGAAAAATATGTAAATCTGTGTGGCAAATAAAAAATTAAAAAAAAATGTATACTATAAGTGTGGGGCGGAAAAAAAGAAAAAAAAATGTGTAAAATTAAATATCTAAATTAATCGGGCAAAAGAAAAGTAGATAATACAGTGATAACGTGAAATAAAAGAAACGGATAACGGAGATATTTCACCAAGAATGCGGTAAGTACCATGCAAATCTAAAATCTAGACGACCATGTGGTTATGCAACAACTTGTTGCCCTGCGACCTAATGCTTTCGCAACATCCACCTCCACGCGGTTATGTTGCAACTTGTTTCTGTTTCTCCTCAATTTTGTTGCACTCTCTTTATTATTTACTCCACTTAATTCTCACGGTCACCGTTCACTTGCTCAGTGAACTCGGTTCACTGTAGGGGTAACGATATTACCTAAGTCTCCTTATTCGTTTTCGATATGACAATTATATTTTTACCAAGAATATTATAAAAAACAAAATTAAAAAAATTGGATATAAATATGGGCAAACTTTATTACTTGGGATTTATTTTAAAGTCTTAATTAAATCCGAATAACGACTTTCGTGCGTTTTGACGTTTATTTCCCGGGTAAGAGCGTAATTACGAACGTCTACTCTTTACTTGTTCTCAATTTTCGAAAACAATTTTTTTCTTAAAAAAAAATCAATAATAAATACTGCCTATTTGACAAAAATTAGGCAAAATTTCTGACACGCAATTTAATAATTATTTTATTTTCAAACAAATGCCGGACGTTGGGCGCCAAAATGTTACGTGCCAATTTGTGCCGGTAGCTCATTAAGCGGGCCGTGGGCGCACGTCCGACTTTAGAGGGCGCCACGTGGTTGTTTTGGTCCACGAACCACACAAAATAATAAAAAATATATATATATATAAAAAAAAAACGAAAGAAATTTCCTTATTCTCACTTATCACTTATCACTTTATTCAAGGCAATTCAAAGAAATATTTAAAAAAAAACAAAAAAAATAATATAAATACAAAATCAAAGGAAATTTTCTACTTAACGTTAGATAGGGTATCCCACGATGCAAAACTCCCCTTTTATTCCTTCAGTTCCTCCTTAAGGGTTGACTCTACTTGCATTACTATACTTATTTCACTCCGGTATTTTCCACACGCACTATTCACTAGCAAACTAAAACCACAAGAGCGGGCGACCGCTCCAGGGGCCCGAATTATATTCTTACTTGCCCACTATTTTAGGGACTTCCAGTGCGCCTTCCAAATCGGTTTGGCCCGCTTGGAAGCGGTAAAAAATATTATTAATAAAATTAAATTTTCTTTATCAAAATGCGCACTGGGTCCTGGGCATCACACTTTCCACCTCCGGGAAAATTCTCGAGGCCGGGCTTGCCTTAATTTTGAGTTTGAAAGTTGGGCTTGACAGCCCCCGGCCACATTTAGAGAAATCCCGGGGTGGGCAATTATATTTAATTTAAATAACGTTGGAGCTCTCCCTGGCCACTGGTCTTTCGAGCAGATGCGATAGTTACCTGTGGAACTTGGAGTACAAAAAAAATTCCGTGCATGAGATTTTCGGAGGTTAGGATGGTTGGGAAGCTTTGCATCGCGTTTACACTTTACAAAACGTGCGCGAACAAGTAAGTTGAACTTAATTTAATCTGATTTAATTCAGTTGACGATTCCTCATCCTTTTCCCACTTCTTCCAGGGATTCCGATAATCGCTCGATAGGAGTCACCGCCGCTTTGTATTTCCTCTCGGGTGCTTCTGATGGCTGAGTGGGACCTGGAAAGAAAGTTTGTCAACAGTATCGTTGTTCAAAACAGGTAGACGGCAAAACAAGGTAATTCAAATATAATATTCAGTAAGTCATTCTAACTAATCCTATTCTCTTTTAGGGCGAATACAAGACATAACAAAATATTTGTCCCGAATATTTGAAGTATTACTGGCAGAAATACACACAATCATGACACACAGAAAAAAAAAGTAAAGAAATTCAAAATTCGCTTTCGTACTTGAATGCTGGATTATTTTTTCGAGTCTCGTTTGCGCAATAACTAACAAATGTTCATTTCCTGTTTTAAAAGCCACATGTGGGTAATTCTCCTGCTTGGAGTGCAAATGTTTTTTTGGTGGTCATGGGGGACTACCAAAATAACTCCCGCAGGAAGGAAGTTTCAGCTTGTAGAGGAGCAACAAAAACAGGACATGTGAATGGTAGTAGTGTAGGCATTGGACAATTTTTTTTACCGGCAGGAGACAAACTTTAAGCGATTTTGTGGCAACTTTATTTTTGTATGGAAATGAATTTTGTGTACAATGTAGTGTTTGTTTAATTAAAATATGTTATTTGTTAAACTAAATTGGTAGGAGGAGAATTGTAAGTAACACCTGTGATCATGTTTCTTGCCTACAAGCATATTTATACAATCTGTAAATAATGTAACAAACTATATTTATTTCCTGATTTATTTTATCCAATTTATTTGTTTAGCAATGACACGATTGAAATGTTCATTTAGCATCTTAATTTCAAAATGGTTAATATTTGATGCAAACGTCCAACTTCCACCCAAGAAGTTGAAAGAGTGTGTGGAGAAGATATGTTAACGAAACTGTTAAACTAGTTTCGAAATATTCCTGGTCCAAACCAACCATACTTTAGAATGTTTAGTTGAAGTTGTCGAAAGCAAGAATAAACGAAACTATCGGTTGAATCAAACTTGAGAGAGGAATTACCACGGCACTTCACTGTCTAGACTAAAACTGACTACTCACAATTAATTCGACAGTGCACTATAACAAATTGGAAAACATTAAGCAGAATTGATAAATAGTAATGGTTAGGGCTGTTTTCACTTTAACCCGGATTCTACTTATATACAAAAAAAAATTCTTTCAACAATCTGCACATCGAGTGACGGTCTCTGTTTTTTAAGAGTTATGAGCTTTGGAGTATCGAGTCCGCTCCAGGACTCAAAGTGGTTGGCACTGGGACGAGGCCTCTTCTTGTTTTCTTCTACCGCCACTCGTTCGGGTATCTTTTTTGTTCGTCGAGTGTAGTTTGATAGTGTACCGTGCAGCAGAATCAGTTGGGATAGTATAGTGAGGTTATGTTCCGATGAAGATACTTTATGCCTGTATCTCAATTCCTTCATCCTAGTGTCATGTCTTTTCCCATACATAGCTTGCTTCGGAAATCTCCTCTTAGTGTACCTACGGTTAGCCAGGTTAGCCATCGAAAATGATAGCCGAATTTTTTTTTGCATATATCTAGTAGGGCCTGTGCTACAAAAACCCTCCGTCGACTAACCTTGGGAAAAGTAGGAGTGATAGAATTGATTCCTGAAGCACGCCGGCCGAAATTGTATACAGTTGAGGTTTGAGTAACGTCTACCAAACTTATAACCACAGCCCTGTTAGTCTAGTCCAATCGACCACGTCCATGTCGTAGCCCCTGTAGCAGAGGTGAAAAGGTGAACACGAGTGCGCGGCGAGTAAAAACTCATCGCACTAGCTGGGATCCAGGCTAACAACCTAGTTCTGGAAAAAGTCCACTGTTATGAACAGACGTGGAATTAGAAAGGTATAAGGTAAAAATAGCAGCATTGCAAGAAACGAGGTGGACCTACAAAGATATGTGATGTTAGAGCTCATACCATAATATCAAGTGAAGCACAACAGTGACTCCTTAATTCGGGGTAGCTTTCCTACTAGTACATCTGTAAAGCTCCAAATTCTAAACTTCCAGCCAATCAGTGAGATGGTGTACATTGCGAATAAGGACAAAATGTTGCAAAATCTGGACATCGTGCACATTCCCAGACGGAGAAAAATGTGAAGAAGAAAAGTACGCTTTTTAGCAGTATCTTACGAGGATATTCGACCATATACCTTCTAATGATATAAAATTATGTTGGATGACTTCAACGCTACGATCTGGACTATCAGTATATCAGAACAAAATGCAACCATAGCTTACACGCACCAGCATCGATAATGGTGGCAGGCTTATTGACCTCGCCAGTAGCAAAGGAATGGCGGTAAGCTCCACGCTCTTCCCACATAAAAATAACCATAATATAACCTGGACGCCACCGGATGGAAGGACTAGCAACTATATCGATCATGTACAAGTTTATTGAATGTGAGATCCTATAAAGGAGCCTGCTCTGGCTCTGATCACTCCATGGCGAAAGGAAGGTTTAGAGCACGATTATCAGTTCAGAGGTTGCAACGAACTCCCAGGAAACCAGAACTTAATATTGATAAGTTAAAAGTTCCAGATGTACAACAACGGTACAGAGAACTAAAACAAACGAGAATGCTCTCTGAAAGAATATCCAACGTATTGATGGCATGGGTCATCTATTAAACGTGTCTTTAAAGTTAAAAGCTGAGCAAACGAAGCAAGAAGAGTGAGAAATGATTGGTTTGATGTAGATTGCAGGGCAGCTATAGCAGAGAGAAATTCAAGCCTTCGCGAATACTTATCGCGACCAACAAGAGCGAAACTAGAAGCATACACAATAAAAAGACGTATCGCAGATAAAGTATGCAGAAAAAAGAACTATCTAACAGGCAAATTCAAGTAGTGACTTCAAGCCACGGACAGCCTTATGCAAGGATAATAATGGTGTCATTACAGCAAAGTCTACTGTAATCCAAGCAAAATGGAAAGAACATTTTTAACGGCTGCTCAGTGATTAATACTGACCCCAACTACACCAACAAACGTACGGATATACCAGATGATGGTATTAGCATATGTAATCTCTGACGCTTGCAGAAATAGAAGGCATAATAAAAAGCTTGAGAATAACAAAGCCCCGGGATCAGAAATCGATGGAAAGCAGCTGGATTCGTTAAAAAAGGAAGCATAGTGGTAGTAGAAAAATTGCATGAACTGATCAACAAAATATGCATGGAGCAAGGCTTACCGGGAAGGAAGCCATCATTTGCCCCATACATAAGAAAGGGGATAAACTACGCTGTGAGAGCTATAATATTCAAAACCACCATAAAAGGATGCTAGTACCTTTCTTAGAAAGTTTACTAGGCGAATACCAAGCCGGCTTCTGGAAAGAAGACCAACTCTTCACACTAAGCCAACTAAGTAAAATGCTGGGAGAAGAGTGTTAACATATACCAGATCTTTGTAGACCTCAAGCAGGCATATGACTCCATCCATAGAAAGAAGCTACTTCAGATCTTAGTCGAATTAGGTGTGCCAGCTAAACTAGTTCGTTTTAAGCAATTAAAACATCTCGACACAAATGCTCGAGTAAGAGTTCAGAAGACTATTACAGATGCCTTCCAAGTTAATCAAGGGCTCAAACAAGGAGATGGGCTGGCGCCTATGCTATTAAACTTATCCTTGGAAGCATTCATTAGAAAGATGTCAACTCAACGAAACTTCTTCTTCTTCTTTAAACTCCTTTAATCCCTCATGGGACATAGGGCGGAAACAGTTGCCCTCCAGCGGACTCTGTTTTGCGCGACAGCTCTCAGCTCCGACCAGGATCTCCCAGTTGTTGCGGCTTCTTCTAGTAGGGTTCTCCTCCACGTTGTTCTAGGTCTTCCTACTCGACGGGTACCTTGCGGATTCCAGTCAAGGGCCTGTTTGGCTAGGTTTTCGTTTTCGCGTCGCAAGGTGTGGCCAACCCAATTCCATTTCCTTCGCCTGATTTGGTCGTCTATCCTTTCTTGGCCGGCACGGCGCCAAAGTTCTTCGTTTGAAATTCTATCTTGCCAGCGGATTTTTAGGATACGACGAAGGCATCTGTTGATGAAGACTTGTAGGCGCCCTGTGATGAATTGGGTGACTTTCTCAACGAAACTACACGCTTGTAAATAAATCCGCTCAAGTGATCGGGTATAGTGTTGGGTAGGACACGATAATAAAATGAGTTTGTAAGAGGAGCCTCTTTTTCCTTTTGAACCAGTACAATGTCTCACTTCAAATGAGGCGAGGTGCCATTGTATTGTGCTAGCACGTCACATAGTGAATGGCTCAAACGTTGCGATGGGGGAGATCTATTGCGTTTGCGAAAGAGAGGATACGATAAATGATAAATGCATGAATGGAAATATTAATTATCGTGCCTATGAATGTTGATTACAAAAATATTCTTTAAAATTTTTGTTAACTGTATAAAGAAAAACATACATATTTACAGATTTAAAATGAAACTCCCTAAAATTGAAAATAACACGAAAATATTTTATTGTTACAGATAGAGATTAAAAAATAAAAATAAAAATTTGCCTCCCTCGAAAAATATAAGAATTGTCTCTTCAGTACAAAATTCACCTCCCTCGAAAAATGTAACAATTGTTACCTCCCTCGAAAACTGTAAGAATTATCTCTTCAGTACAAAATTTGCCTCCCTCGAAAAGTGTAAGAATTGTCTCTTCAGTACAAAATTCACCTCCCTCGAAAAATGTAAGAATTGTTACCTCCCTCGAAAAATGTAAGAATTGTCTCTTCAGTACAAAATTCACCTCCCTCGAAAAATGTAAGAATTGTTACCTCCCTCGAAAAATGTAAGAATTGTCTCTTCAGTACAAAATTCACCTCCCTCGAAAAATGTAAGAATTGTTACCTCCCTCGAAAAATGTAAGAATTATCTCTTCAGCACGAAATTCACCTCCCTCGTAAAATGTAAGAATTGTCTCTTTAGTATAAAATTTCACTCCGAGATTTCTCTCCAGTTCGTATTTACAATCTCACCACGGCTCGGCTTAAATTGGATATTTGACTGCGGCAAAAACAGTAAGAAAATATCTATGCAGTTCGTGTTTACAATCTCACCTCGCCGCAATTCGAATTGGATATTTTATTGTCGCAAAAGAAATAAGAAAATGTTGTTCCAGTTCGTGTTTACAATCTCACCTCGGCGCAGTTCAGATTGGATATTTTGCTGCTGCAAAAGAAGTAAGAAATGTCTCTCCACTTCGTAATTTACAAACGCACGATACACGCTCATATCCCAGTAGTACATTATTTTTGAACCGGGACATTTAAAAAAGTTGAGGCCTCAGTACAATTTACTATCGTGTACGGGACAAATGAACTGCCTCTTGTAAGTCCGGCTCAACTCTAATCGGGTATGCCGATGACATCAACGGAGTATGCAGGTCAGTCAGAGCACTTAAGGAATACTGCTAAGAGATTAAAGAAGCAGCCAAAGACGATGCTGCATACACGAGCAAATAGAGAAATGATAGGTAGCAACCGAACGATAGATGAACGTATGTTAGAATTAGTTTGGCATACTTAGGCTGAACTATGAAGAATAAATACGAAGAATTAGTAGAAATCAGTAGGAGAATTCTACTCGTAAACAATAGCTTTTTAGCCGGAAAAGACCCGTACACAGGCCAAGGAAAAGATAGAAGGATGTGTTTGTAGCTGATGCGGAGAGCCTACTCCTCATATCAAACTGGAGAACTTCGGCCAGAAATCGAGAAAGCTCGGGGAAAAAATTAGAGAAGGCCAGGGGTTGAGTTGAGCTGAACAGCCATTCGAAGAAGAAGAATATTACTTTGATTAAACGACCAACAAGAAAACTCTCAATTTAGTTCACTAGAAGTAAGCCTATACCGGGAATCGGAAATCTCGAAGATTGGGATCCCGCAACTTGGAAGATTCATTACTTCCTCGAGATGGTTTTAGCGAAGAAACGACACTTTAACGTCAAGTTTATAGTGGGATCACTATGGCATCACAATGAGCCTATCCTTCTGGCCTAAGTGTATGAGCTTAAACCAATAGCTCAGCCATATCTAACCTAACCTAAGCCTATACCAATAGTTTGGAAATTAGTAAATAGTCAAGCCCCAGAATATCATACCCTGTCAAGAGCCTTTGCCTTATCTCCAATGACAAAACCAACCACGAACCAACCACGTACCAGTAGGCTGAACTAGCTGACAAAATGTGTTCACACACATTTCTATCACTGTAGATGTGAAATGTCAGAAATATGTCTATTTTGTTATTATTATTACTAGATTAGACTTTTCTGCTGACAAATTTTTTGGCGTGATATTGCAATTACAATTAACGTCATTTATGCCTTGATTTTTGACATTTGTTTGTACTAAATTTCCCGCTGAATTTCATGTGGCAACTCAAATGGTTTAACTAACACATACGGAAAGTTACCCATGTCGACCAAAACACGAGCGAGACGGATAAATCAATTTACAATGAGAAGGAATAGGAAGCAGCACTTTGGTTGGTTGGTTCGTCGTTGGTTTTGCCATTGGGGATTAGGCATTAACGTCCTGATTACATTGGGACTGTCGACCTGCTAGGGCCTTCAAATACCGTAAAGTGATTTTCACATCACATCTCGTTCTCGTTCTACTACTTACAGTGAAAAACAATAGCTCCTTCCTTTTTGTTGGTCATAAAATCTACTCGCAGCGCATGGCGTACTATATGACAGTTGCAGGGTAGGTCCGGAACTGACAAAAATCCATTGCGTATCTAGCCCTTATCTTTAATCTGATTGTCGTCTTTTGTTACACGTATACACGTTTATAATTCCTTATAGAAATATTAATCGAACTGGACTGACTTACTACTAACCAATTCCTGTACAACATTAATTTACCTCGTAGTCGCCCCGAAGCTTAATAACGTTCACTCCTTTACAAAGGGAATGACACTCAAAAAACGTAAAAAAGGATCTCTAAATTGTGAACTTTTCTATACCTACTATAAAGGCTAAAATCCTTACACGCAAAAAAGGGATAAATATCCTTTCGTGAATATTTTGGTCCTTAGCATTGTGTGTTTATTGAAGAATTCCATGCTGCCCCCATTTTTATCACAGTCAATACTAAAATATTTCTAGTAGGTATTAATTTGCTACGAAAACGCTCCAACTTAAGTGCGTGCAAACAGATCAATTAAATGGAAATTAATTAAACAAACCACTTTATGGCAAAAAGGGGTATTAACACGTCCGTTTTAGTTCAAATTAATGAAACTCCACCCTTTATACCCTTAAGCCTTTCGCTTGAGTGAAATTTTTCAATTTATGCATTTTATTTTTATTTATAATTTTGCTCTTTTTTTTTTTTTTTTTTTTTGAATACAAAATGAGGACATTGCGCACAATATCCTTTTCCCGGGAGAGGGTTCTTCTTATACAATACACCTTCACCGTTTTAATATTCAGAGCAATTGATTTAAATGAGGGAAGTTTATTCGCCATAATTGCACGTCGAGCGTCGATGTATTTATGTAGAGTACCTGTTGTGTCCTTCTAGCTAAATATAAAATGGTTGTTTATTGAGCGTGATGTACGGTAATGAAGTGGGGATTATACTTGTTGTAGGGATTAATTTTTTTGTTGATTAATCAGTAAATATTATTTGTATTGTGATTTTATTGAATTTTTTTTTATACAATTGACTTGTTATTAATCAGGTAATTTATTTACCGATAAGGAATATTTTAAATTATAATAGCTGTTGTTTACTTATAATTTTTTTTAACTACAGTACTGATTAAAATATTAAGACCACCTACTATTCGACATAAAATTCTGACTCCCAATGACTATAGCTTTTTATGCTATAGATGTATTTAATGTCTACGAGCTTTGCACCACAAAAGCCTTGCTTTAGCGTGCCTTGGTGATAACAAACACATTTTGGCTTCAGGCCGTGCAAATAAGCTTAAAAAGTTATAATCATTGCAAGTTAGAGTTTTACGTCGAATAGTAGGTGGTCTTAATAGTTTAATCAGAACTGTATAATGAATTATTGTAATCAAGACTCTATTTATCTGGTAACTGGATAAAGTACAGAAAAACCTTAGATGCTTACAATGGAAAGTTAAGCAAATTAAAACGCAGCAACTTGGGCAACTTTTTGGGGTAGTATAGACAATATACAGTCGTTTACAAAAAGGTTTTAGAAGAATATTACTCAACCAGTTTATAAAAAAATGGGAACTACACCAAGGATCAAAAAGATACACTCTTAAATATCAGAAACCGAAGAGAGATGGCACCGGACGGGGAGGAGTAGGTTATTGAGGAGGTACGCTTCATACACTTAAGGTTGAGTCCAAATGAAAACCGCACATGTTATGGCAATTTTCAAGAATTACGTTGACCACAGTGTAATGGTGTTTCGGTACGTAGTTCTCTAGTCCTCCCTTTTAATGAAAGGTGAGTGGGGGTTGTTTTTGGGTGCTCCCAAGGGAACATTGCTGGAGCTTTCAGAAATTTTATAGGACGAAAAAAACTGGCCATTATCTTGGTGACTGTAATGGGCGACATTTTCATACTCACTAGACCAGCTCTCGTTCGGTAGGGAGGTCAAGCAGCATTGGATGTGGTTAGTACTTAGTTGGGGACGCAAAGAAAACGGCAATTGGACTGACTTAAGCAAAGAAACCCTGACCCTACTTACAGACACCTACTTCCCGAATAGTACTATGGCTCAGACAGCTATCACGAAAAAAACCTTCAGCCTCACTACAGCTGATTGAGTAGAGCAAGAATGGAAAGGGCTGTAAACACCTTCCAGCCCTACAAATCCCCAGGCCCTAACAGCATAGTGCCGGCATAACTGCTGCGAACCCTTTGTTACAACTTGCCCTGGTTACAGGCCATGTTTACTGGATGCCTTCAAAATAACTGAATCCCCCCTATTTAGAAAGAGGTTAAAGTAGTTGTTATACCTAAAGCAGGAAAAGCCTCTCACGCAGAACCCAAGGACTTTAGGCTATTCACCTTTATCATCCTTCCTATTAAAGCCTCCAGAAAGGCTAATCGAAATATATCTGAGGCAGGCCATATTAACCTCGAAACTCTCTGGCGCACAACAGCCCTATGCAAACGTACTTTGTTACTGTGAACCAACTGTTGCGACCCATGGAGGCTGGGGCATCACGTCCTGGCGTACGCGGATGACGTTGTTATAACTACAAAAGGAAAATTTTCTCAAATCCTGTGTGATTTCTCAAGCTGGACTGGCATCCGACGAGACTCAGTGTTAACCCAGTAAAATGGAACTGCTCCTCTTCACAACCCATAGAGCCCCTTTTTTGGACCGAAGTCTGTCATCGTCCCCACAAAAACCGACTTTTGCATATCCGAGATTTCCTTCCCGTGAAACTACGGAATCTACATTCCTTCACTTGGTGAGAAATAGACGACACTGTTTTCAGGGTGCCATAAGCTTACTGATGGCTCTAAGCTCGAGGGTGGAGTAGGAGCCTTTCCCCAGAGCTTGGGTTTGAAGTATCCTTCCGACTACTCAATCCCTGCAGTGTATACCAAGGGGAGGTTCTAGCCATACAAGAAGCTGTTCTACTATTATAATTTACCAGCAAGGATAGGTTAGGAATCAGACTGTCTGCATCTCTCAGATAGTCAGCTGGCTCTGAAAACCCTGAGCTCTTGCTCAAACTGCTCTAGAACTACCTTTGAATGTCGCAGATCTCTTAACGAGATGGCTCAACAGTTAAGGACCCTTCTCGTATGGGTGTCTGAACACCGAAATATAGAAGGAAATTATATAGCTGACGAACTGGTTAGGATATGGTTTAGCGTAGGAACGACATTCTAACATCAGGTCTAAAGTTGGAACACTATGGCATTACAATGGGCCTATCCTTTTGGCCTAAGTATATGAGCTTAAACCAACAGCTCAGCCATATTCTAAACTAGTTGGGGACAGCTTTGCTAAAACCACACTCGCGTTAAGCTAATTAAAAATTTATGTGGTTAACCAATTTGTGGATAAACTTTGGGTATTCAACTACACCATAAAACAAAGCGATTGCAAAAAAATTCCAATGAAAATTATTCACCGGCTAGTCTATCAGCAAATATTCGTTTCTGGAAACATTGTCTACCACTCGACACGGTTCAGAAAATATTGTCGAACTACACCTCGACATGGCTCACTAAAACCGTAGAATGCCACCTTCTCCCCAACGAGTCCGGCGAAGAACTGAACTCAAACTGATGGACTGGGTTATTTTATAGCCGTGCGAGAAAGCTTTTCTGGGCAGAAAGCTTTTCATCTGAATTTGGGACGTGAAGCTTTCTGCTTCGAAAAAGCACAAAGCTTTTGCTTTTAAGGGGCTTAATATTTTCTGCCGGACGTTTTCTGAGAACGATTTTTTTTACTAGTAATGAATGGTGGTTCGTTACAGCAGCAAGAAAAGGCTTACCGTGTGCCTTTTGTCGTAGCTTTCATTAGGAGTAATCTTTTCTGCAGTCTTCTTCTTGAAAATTAGTACAGCAAAAGGTTCTTGGGCTTCCCTTTAGTAAATGATGCAGATTATTATTTGCCTGCTGGTAATTTTTGGTGGTTTGAAATTTCTAATTTTGAATATCTTCTAATACATCAAAAAATCAGCTAAATGAGCATAATCATATTTAACTTTTATTAAGGTGAAGAATTTCCTTACACACTCAAACCCGAAGCCAAACCTCTGACTAAAGAAATCGTGATCCTTAGCCAAAAACAAGGAAATGAAAAGAAAATCCCCCATAACACAAATTATTTTCTCTCCTTCTGTTCAATGACGTTGTACATTTCCGAAAACACACAGAAAAATATGGCATATCACAATAATTCAATTTCGAGAAATGAAAATGCAAAATAATTTCATTCCAGTACAGACACACACACACACCCTCGAATTTTCACCTGATAAAGAAAAGCAACAATCATCCAACGAAAATTGTGGAGAAATATGAATGATTAGGGTGAAATCAGATAAGAAAGTTGTTCGCCTAATGCCACTCTTTTGCGAGTAACAACAAGTCGGCGAGGAGGAACAGGAAAGTACCGTGGCTCGTACACCTACATGAATAACAGTAATTTGCCCATCTGTTTGATTTGTCCCCTTATTACTTTGGCCAGGAGAGAGGGCCCAAAGCCAACTTCTGTCCCACTTGACTGCTGTTCAATAAACAACACGCAATCAACACTTACATCCCAGTCATAAACTATTCCAGCCCTAATCAATCACCTGAAGTTTGAGGTGGCATCCGGCGTAGAGCCGAAGTAAGTCTTAAGAGCTAGGTGCGGACAGCAGTAGAACGAGTCGGTCGGGAAATCGATAAAGATATGAAATTCTTCCCGGATGATATAACGTTCTTCACACATGTCAATTACAAGGACCTGCACAACAGGACTGAGACGTATATACGGCATATCCTGCCAGTTCAACAGTACGTGAGTGTGTGTGTGTACATTTTTATTTTATTTTATTTATTTATTTGCGAGCGGAACGATGTCGTTCGAATGTTTCTCAGACTTTATTGGTTTTATACCCAGATAAAATTCCCCATATGTTGAACTATACCTTATTTTGTTGAAGGAAGGAAATAAATAAAAATTCACCTCCACCCACGCCCCCGCTGCCCTGTCGGCGCAACCTTTCGAACCGGATTTCCCGTTTGAGAATAGAGAATGCCAACAAGTTGGAAAAAAACGTTGAAATTGGAAGGATGTTGATATGGCGATGGAGGACGAGAGCAGGTGAAGGAAGAGGATCTGATAGTGACATACTCGGTGAATTCAGTTCATTCCAATCGATTCTTGAATATGAATATTTTTACATTAAATCAATTTTTATGCTGGCAAAGCAACGTATCTCAGGTGAAAAGCATTCTTCATTTTAGCTAGAGGCAGGATGTGTTTCTTTTTTTTCAACCGTAAAGGTATTTCGAATCGGATTTTCTTATTAGTACCTTTTGTAAATATTTGGAGAAGGACAAACTGTTTTCAAAAAAAAAATATTGATTTCATTTCACTCATCCAAATCAACAAATCGAAAATTGCACAGCGTGTTCCTGCAGATGGAAGGTAAACTTTTAACTAGTCTGTCTGACTTTTGGCAGCACGTGTAGAGAAGAACGTGAGAAATTTTTTTGCACTTCTAATCTTAAATAACCTTGAGATGCTACATGCCAGACACGTAGAGGCCACTTCAACGAGTCGGTTAACTGCTTTAACCAGCTTTCAACAGGCCAGTTAATCCTAGGTATAAGAAATTGGAGACTTCAAGCCAGGGACCGACAGTTTTGGAGGAGGATGTTGCAGGAAGTCAAGGCCAATAAGAGGCTGTGGAGCTATTGATATTGAAACATGCAGATCAAATAAAACCCATACTGTACTGCCAAGCCAAAAAGCGTGCCTGTTGTACTAACTATTGCCGCAAGGCGGTTATCTGGAATTGGCGAAAGAGGTTCCCATCCTCTTACATATTAAAAACAACATTGAAAGGGTTTCAGATCACCTGAAAAAATCGGCTCTATGTCACCCTTTATTATTATTTAGATGCGCAAGTGTACAGTAATAATCTTCTCAGAAATTGGTGACTAGTTTGGATGGACATAGCTTTCTTGGTGACTTTTACACCAACGCCACTGCTGCAGCCTTCGGTTTCGTTCCTGTCATAATATAAGAAGGACTCAACGCTCGAGCAGATATGCTCCCCCGCGTCATGCTATCTGGTCTCGCTAAGTCCTACGATCTTGATAGTATATCAGTTCATCTCATTGAGGACTTCAGCCGATCATCATAAATTAGCGTTCTTACATTTAATATTACAATTCGTAGCAAGAGTGGTTTTGTTGGATTGGCTTGCTAGGCGTCAGCCCAATCGACTTAAAACTCTTATTTATGGTGCAGAGGACTTGACATTCGGCCATGTCCCGTTAGTTCCTTCCAAGGATGTAAGCCATCTCTCTCCGATGGTAGCCAGCGAGATGGTATTGGGACTTGAAAACAGAGCTGCTAGGTGTTAGTCTGCATTGAATCTTCTTGAGTCTTGATAGAAGTTACAAATCGGGAGACACCACCTTCTCAGACCTTTGTTAGGGTGAAAACATAGTGGAGCGGCGAGGCTAGAGTTTAGCGGGGCGCGTAGCTGTGAGTGTAAAGAAATCTATGTAGAATTCACAATCGGAGAGGGTAGCGGATCGCCGCGGGAACCAGCGCCACTCCACGCTCCACTATGTTTTGGCGCGTTTGCTACGTGTATTATTTTCAACCCACTCAGCTACGCTCCCCGCTACACTCTAGCCTCGCCGCTCCACTATGTTTTCACCCTTAGCCGTTCGCCCCCTTAACGTTTCGCATTTTTCTCCTTTCGAGTTAAACTTACTACTACACAGTTGTACTATGACGTAAGCGGCACAACGGCCTGGTTGTAGTACAAAATGGCGATTCCTGAGAGCAGACTTACACATATAAAAACATTTGGAATGCGGCCCAGCTTCCATTTTGAAGGGGTGAAGATGAGGACCCTATGAAGTTAGCCACACTTCGCCATGTGGACCATGTGGATTGCTCTATGGGGCCTGCAAGGGGTAGCTAACTAATTGGAGAAAAGAGGCAGAAAAATTCGAAAGTTTCGGGGTGGATAAGGGAGTAATAAATGCGCGGGGTCGAAAGCTTTATATTTTTAAACAGCAGTGTCGTTTTACCAAGCGGTCCCCCAACTGATTACTACTAAGATCCAGTGCTGCTTGACCCCCGTAATTGATCTAAAGCCACTCTATTGAGTATGCTAAATGCCACTCTTCACGGTCGCCTAAATAAATTCCTGAAATATGAAGCAAGGCAACAGGTATTTGCAAGGTTCTGATGTTCAAATATTTGGGAGCAAGGGTTGAAGAAAAGAAAGTGGCATCGGCGGCCGACGTTCACAGCAGTATTGGCCAGGCAACAACGACATTCGCCTCGATCGAGTGCTGCATATGGAAACGAACAAATATTACCATCAAAACGAAAATACGCCTTTACCGAACATTGATTCTTCCGATTCTTCTTTATGGATCGTAAACTTGGACAGTCGGACGTCAATAAATTCGAGGTCTTTCAAACACGATGCTTGAGGCAGATTCTCGGTGTCTTACTCCGCGATTGCCTTCGAAACGAGACAGTTGCTACACAAAGATGCGATCGACAGAGACATACAAAAACCTCGACTATGGTGGTTTGGACATTTTTGCCGAATGAATGATAACTGCTTGCTATGTAACCTACTCTGACGAGAACGTCCGGCAGGCTGGAGAATTCAGCTATCGGCACCGAAGAAAACCTTGCTAAAAATTATCGAGGGCGACTTAAAGAATCAACAATAGTCATTTATCGAGGCTCTAGACGTAGCCATAAATGGTCAAGAATGGAAACGAATAGAAAATGGATTTCGAGACCCAGCGTCGTCGCCGACACAGCATATCCCTTGCGTTGAGGACCCGCTTAGACCGCCAGCTAATGGATCAAAGAAGAAAAAGATATTGAAGGCAATTAATGGCGATCTGGTGGTTAACCTCGGTAATATGAGAGTTGTGACCGATATGTGTTGTGTACGTCCAAATCTAGAGTATAGATAGAACTAGATGTACTCTTCCCTTGGTGAATTCTGACGTTGAATGTCCTACTCCTGACGCTTTCATTCGATGCGGTGAAACCAGGATCGATGAGAATGCCGTGCATTGCAAAATCCCCAATACTTGGTGTAACTTTTTTTTTATGTGACACACTAGAGACTTAGGGAAGGCCCCTTTGTACTGTCGACCATGTATTTATTTTGAAATGTCGAGCAGCAGCTCTAGTCGGAAGATAGAGAGAGAAGTGAAGGAAAGAACTGTCACCACCTAGCTGCGGTATTTCTTTATTTTCACCCACTCCCAACCATTTGCGACTCTGACATCGGGGTATCGAGAACAACTCGCTGGAGTGTTATACCTCCTGAAACGAGTTGAATCTCATCAACCAACCGATGGCATGCGCTTGGTGAAGCGGGGAAGGACTAGGGAAGGCTATGACAGGGGAATCAGGAATGTAAAGAGGGAAGCAGAAAGAAGGAAAGTTATGTAGGTGGGAAATCGGGAAAGGCTAGGACCGTGACACCGCCGGGAATCGAACCCGGGACCTCTGGGATAGTAGTCAGGCGCCTTACCTCTAGAACACCGAGGTCCACAAAATAACTTGTGTAACTTGACTGGTGCTAGACAGGATCACATGTATGTAGCTAACAATGCTCGCGTAACTCTTCGGTTCAACCCTTGGTTCATCCTGCTTTAATCTAATGAAGTCTGAGCATACTATGAATTTGAGAGACTATGCAATAAACTCATCAAACCCAAATATTTTCCTTCCTTTATTGATTTGGTTCTTCACATAAAACTCTTCGTCACTATTGGTCTGTACAATGCAGGCAAGTATTAATAGTAAACTGGTTTCTGAACTGGTTCTTTAGTAACTTTCCATTTATGACATAATTTGATAATCACCAAAATTGCAAATATCCCAAAAATCGTCATTTGTTCATCTGGTGTTGATCATCATTGTTATTACTTTTCACGTAGTTATTGTTTCTAACTTTGGTTATTTACGTAGCTGCTGCAAACTCCAATTCAAAGTTGTCTTGTTTCTGGCGTATCATTGTTTGGGTCCGCCCGCGCCCAATAACCAGCTGTTGTCTGAAAATTATACCCGAATTCACAAGTGTAAATCTTTTAATTTTACTTTCAAATTCAAATTACACTATTGTTGAAAGTTAAATTGGCGTTCACAATAAAAAGTTGTGCATAAATTAACTTTTTCTTTAGGGGTAAGGCTTTTTTGGGAGTGTATTTGAGAAAATATCTTATTTTTCGATGTGAGGTAAGGATTCGAAACAACCTAAAAAAATGCGTTCTTTTTTCATCTTCATTGAAACAAGGTCCCAGGTGTCAAATTCGGGCTTGAATTAAATCAAGAATATGTATTCAGTATTACTTAAAGCTTTAAGGATGAATTTATTTTTCTCGAAAACGATTCCTCTTGCAAATTTTCCAGTCAAATGGGGTATAGGAAGCCGGTTAAGCCTTATACATAATAATGGGTCTACAAGGGATGTTTAGGTTTTCAAGAAACCAGAAAAAAAATGTTACAAATATAAAAAAAAAATATATAAACTTGGCCAAAGTATTGTTGGCAGGATCCCTGTTGCCTTTGGGCCATAACCTAGACCTATTCAATAAATTGGCAGCCATTTTACGTAACCTGCAAGAATAAGTAGGTATCACGAAGGGATAGAAAACAAAATAACAACAGGCCTGGGCCCATGAGGGAAATAAAAAAAAAATATTTGTAATTTAGGTTTCTATAATTTATATGGACTTTTACTAAATCTGTGAGGAGGAATTCAATAAATTAATTAAGTTCTCCTTAATTCCTCCGGCCCAAAAACCAACGATGACAATTGATGTCGCCACCGATCAGAGGAAGTGTCACCCCCCATGAAGAGACCAGCTCAGACAGCCCCCGGAGGATTCGTTTGGGATCCAAATCTTCTGGAACAATTATATCATTGACGAAAGCTGAGTTTAATTAAATAAAATGGAGCCCATGGAGCCAATATGCGCTTCAGATATAAATTAATTAAGTTAGTGTATCCATTGCTGGGCAAATATTTGACATCAGGAACACCCGATATCCACACCCAGCAGGAAATTACCTCCGACGGGCGGCCCCAGGGGGGGGAGTTATCAAAAGTCAGGAAGACCACACGCAAAGGTGACTTGAGGCAGCGGCGGCGCCGGGGATTCCCAAGGACCTTTTGTCTTTCGCCCTTCAGGTGCACCAATTAAGATTCTCTTAGGTGTACCAAAGTAGAGGAAATAGGAAGCTCGCCAAGAAACTAATTATAATTTTCTCTTTGGGTGCATTGTTTTGAAATGAAGTTTTTTGCTTCCATTTTTATATTTTTTCCTTTCTTTCCTTATTCCTTGTAAATTAGAAAAATTCTCAACTTTTTCCCTTAATTTTTTTTTCTGTTATTTTTAGTAATGGACTACGGAAAGTTTGTTTCCTTGTAAATATTCGTTTATTGCGTTGAATTGTTGATGAAGTGCTTTTAAGCATCTAACTTCCACGAAAAAGTAAAATAATGTTCCCCAACATATCTTTTATATTATTTGCTTTAAGGAAATTCTAAAACCGAGCATAGACAGCGATACCCATCTCCATTCCATATTAACAGACCAGACCCAGCTAAATGTAACGATGTTTTCTCAGAAGTTTATCACTAGCTTAAGTGCCTTGAAAAACACCCAGTTTTTGGCGATTTTGTGTGTGTTTTTTTAAAGCATATGATTCTTGAGAATATTATGGACATAAAGTCCTCCTTTACTGCGGTTAACTTCAAGCCAAGTTTAAGAGGCATATACATACATATAAGTATATGCACACACGTATAAGGATGGCTCATGGAGATAAGAACGAGGGATCAGTCTTGAGATATCTTTCCAGCGAGGACCTATGCGAATTTAGCATTTTATGTTCAAGCGAAATTGCTGGCCCTAAATGAGGTTACTCAATTCATGGTTTATATGATAGGAGTATACGCATTAGGGTAAAAAGGACTCTCTGCAGCTTAATCTTTTCGCTGGTTTGGTCATAAAAATTTCTTTTTCGTTTTTTTTTGGCATAATTTTTGCTTTAGGATTACTTTAGTATATTGGTATTATGAGCAAGCAAGCTTTTCAGCGATTTAATGAGTCCGACAAAGTTAAGGAAATAATTGATGTGCGATTAAAAGCTACAAGGACATTTTTTTGGGTGAAACTTTATGCTCGGTTTTATATGCGAAAAGATGATGTAAAATGGACTTGAGTTGAGGATTATAACTCATTTATTCTTGCTATAATATCTCGATGAAATATCAGTTATATAATATTTATTAACATTCATCGTTTGATGATTGGACATTTCGTTTTAACTAGTCCCTCGTCGATCTGTGTTAAAGAGCACCCAAGGAACAACCCGAGTTAAAATGAAACACGCCCGCAGCTAGCATCCCGATTAAAAATAATTTCATGGTTAATTTCCTTACTAGCACGCACGCGCCCGCAGCTAGCACGCATAGCGAACAAACAGGCACCCCACAAAAGTACGTACTCTCCCGCCACAGGTACGCACGCTCCCGCCACAGGGGTACACGCTCCCGCCACTGGCACGAAAATCTAAAAATTTGTTCGCTAGAGGGATGCACTCTCCCGCCACAGGTATCCACTCTCCCGCCACACGCACGAAAATCTCAAAATGTGCCTGCTTAAAATATGTAGGATCTAGCCACAAGCGTGCACTCTCCCGCCACAGGGATGCACGCTCCCGCCACAGGGATGCACGCTCCCGCCACACGCATGCACTCTCCCGCCGCAGGACTGCACGCTCCCGCCACAAGGATGCACGCAGTGAGAAAATCCACAATTTTTCCGCTTTAGAGGTTTCCACGTTGGTGTTAAATATGTACGTAATCTTAATCTTATTGACATTGTATGTATTATTACACTATGTTTTTTTTATAAAGAACCTAAGCGATGCATATTAGCGCCTAGTAATAAGTTTGAGTCGGATGAATAATTGTTTTTGATTCATTAAATGTATTCGCTAATTAAATATGAAAAATTCCTATTTGTTTTTAATGCAGATACTTGAAAAAAATTTAATGAAAAAGTTCGATTTGATGACGACTTTACATACATACATATATAATACTCTTCTCCATCTTTTTTAAGAGGCGTAGAATTTTTATTCTACGAAAAAAATTTTTTTTCTTTCATTTTAAATTTAAGTTTCGTGCGTACCAGCTGCATGCTAGCTGCGGGCTAGTGTTATTTTCACTAAGGCGTGCATGCTAGCTGCGGGCGCCGTGCGGGCTAGTGCATGCCAGCTGCGTGCTAGCTGCGGGCGAATTTCATTTTTAATCGGGATCCAACAGGTACGCACTAGCCCGTAAGGTGCCCGCTACTAGCATGCACATTTGAATAAAAATAAGACTTGCTGGCACCTAGCATACAGCAAGCACCCACGATAAGTGTCAGTTGACACGGCGGATCTTATTTTTAACTAAACGTGCATGCTAGAGGCGGGCACCGTGCAGGCTAGTGCATACCTTCTGCATGCTAGATGAGGGCGAGTCTCATTTTTAATTGCGAATAAAACTTACCCGCTCCCAGCATGCCCTCTCCCGCCTCAGGCATGCATTAAAGGGAGCCAAATTGGGGCAAAGAAAATGGGGCATTATCTCAGTCACCATAAGAGGTGTCAATAGCATACTCAGGAGGTTTCTCGTTCGATTGTGTAGGTCAAGCAGCATTGGTGGTGGTTAGAAGTTAAATGGGACAGTGCTTGGTAAAATAACACTCGGTTTTGGAATGATCTATGCCGAGGCGAATGCTCTTTTAAGTTTTCATACCCATAATGGGAATTCAGCACGAAACATGAATTGTTGAAACCAGATGGGCGACCTAATCTAAAAAGACAAAAAGGTCACTCCCCAGTGATGGAGCATATGAACACTTGGAGTGATGATTGGACTAACACCACCTGCTCACATTAATATTCGAGTCAGTATAAAGTTCTGCAATGATTTATAAGTTACCCAAAATGCATCTTGATAAAACAAGACAAGGTGATCGTGGGTATGAACAAGTAGCAGGGTAAAAGGCGAAGAAACGAGAGCACAGATTCGGGGGTCCCGAAGTTGGCGGCAATGAACCAATGGGCAGATCGTATAAGAAAGTGAGATCTTATCGATGCATAAGCTTCTCCTTTCTCTTTGTAGACCTTGTGGACAGTACCGGCTTTAGGGGGAAAATTTGGACGAACGCAGTACCGGCTTTAGGGAGCGTCACCGCGATCCAGTATTGTGTTCATTTACTTAGATATTAAGTGATTACACCTCCACAATACAAGACACAACACCGGATATGCACAGGAGGTAAACAAAGCTTGTGTTTGAAAAAACCTGAAAGACAGTTGGCAAGGGCGCTTTATTATACGTTATTTTGCAACTATTGTCTTCTGTTTCTAGTAAAAACCAGTGCTGAGCAAAAGCCCTGGCTTCAGTCAGCCTTGGCCCTTGGCCTCCATCAACCTTTGGCCTCCCTACTTCCTCCAGACGTCGCTCTGCTCCTGAGCGTGCCCCCAGCTTCTGATGTTGAGGAGTTTTGCTGGGTCAGCCTTAATACTGTCTTCCTACCTCGAGCATGGTTTTCCAACTGGTTCTTTGCCGACTGGTAGTAGATACACGGCTTTTTTTGGTATCCTTGGTTATTTGCTGTTCTGCTCGTTTCCTCGTACTTCAATTTATTGCTCCTCGTTGATCTCTCTATGTACATTTTTCTATTTTTACTTCTGTCCTATAGCTGCTTTGCACTTCTCGCTGCACCATTCACTGGCTCTGCCTTTGCGTTTATAGCCTACAGTTTCCTTCATGACCTCTGTCAGTATTGGGTGCTTTCATTAATGCATGTTTGCGCATATTTGCCCATGCAAGAGCTTCATTAAAGCAAGAAATCAAAACATGCGTTTGCACAGGGTTCATAAATTAAAACGTGCCAGGCAAATAAGCGCAAGGTCTGCATGTGCTTTCAACTGCATGCAATACTGAAATTTAAAGAAGAAGAATGAAATGTCACAAATGTACTGCCACTCCCGCTGGTTGTGTTGTTTTGCTTCTACAATTCTATTTAAAATTGTTACTCAGGAAATTTGCAACGTTGGGTTTGTATAAATGTATTAATAAAATAATTGCCACTATTTGTTATTTATATTGTAGAGAAAATGAAGGATTAAGTCCTTCCCGAATTAGATTGCTTATCCAAACCCGTTTAGAATTGGAGAAGAATTTTGTTGGCGGAAAATATAGCAGAAGTGTTCTTTGGCGCAGAATCCTAACGGAAATACCGTTACCGTTTCAGATTTTCCAATAACCCTGGATTGTATTTTTATTGCTAACATTCATATTTTAAAATAAAAAAATCTAGTTAGCTACACAACCTTCCACTTAAAAATTTCCAACCAGAATGAAACGATGAGCGTATGGCGCCACTAATTGACCGTCGCCATTTGCAATTAGGGCCAAAGAAGTTCACTAATGTTTACATGCGCAAGCCACTTTGTCACATATGTCATGCAAACCACTTTGTCGCATTTGCACGTATTTGCGCATGCAAGTATGCATTACTGAAAGCACCCATTGTCTTCAGTCTTATCCATTTCCCCTCGACTACGTGTGTATTAATTATGTTTGGACATATCCATTGTACTAGAGTTGCCTGATATCTCTCCAATACAGTCTGTCCTTCGAAGCGGTCAACAACGAAATTTTTTGTGTGTTGTTGATTTTTCTTTAAGTGGTCAGCCGACATCTGAATCTCGCTTTAACTAGGAAGTGGCCCGATTCACAGTTCACCCCTCTACAGGATCTCCCTTGGAGTATACCGGAAACTGCCATTCGGTCTATGATCTTTAAAAAGTTAAAGGCGCATAAAAATATCTCGCACAGGGCGCTAAAATACCTAAAGCCGGCCCTGCTTGTGGATCACCTATTTATTCTCAAGGAACTAAAACAGTAGTGAGGTTCTCCACGAGATTGGCATTATTTCTTCACTTATATGTGTACGCTGCTTATTTGGTAAGTTTTGTTAAACTTCCTATTGACATTTATAATTTCACAAAGGCTATCGATTATGTATGCGTAGACATCAAAAAGCTAATCATGTCCTTCTCAAATTAAATCCTGGATTACATCAAAATAAATCACAAATCTTATTATCCCCTCTTATGGTTATATTTGTTTTATGTTTTTTACTTTTATGGTAATCCAGATGGTTTTGTTTACCATGTTCATGAAATTATGAATGTGTTCCTTGTTATCATTCTTATTTTATATATTCCATAAATCTTTAAATATCATAAATATAAGGACGAATCCCCAACAAAACATATCTCCATGTTACAAGTACCTTAACAGAAAAAAAACGACAACATTTTTAGCTAATTTTAAAACTAAAAACGTTTCAAGCTTAACTAACAAGAAAGAAAAACCTTTTCTAAAGAATTACGACTATAACATAACTATCAACAGAGGTAAGCAGTTTTTCTATACCGATTTCACAAACAAGGATCCTGGATATCAGCAACAATGCATAAATCACCTAAGGGTTCCGGGGTTACCCGGATCCCAACCCCCATGTGCCCTCATAACCATAAACTTTTACCGATTGTTGAGACCGAAACCACCCCCATCTACAACAACAACAACAATAGCAAAACACCAACAAAAAAAAAGATTTGTATAAAATTTTCAACTTTTTACAAGTTAACGAAGAAGTGAAAGATAATATTTAACATGCCAGAAGCTCCCTGATCTGGACAGCGACAGATGTTGCCCCATAACTCTGGAGTCGATTAATTTTTGCCGGAAAGAAAATATCTCAAGTGACTTTAAACAACTTAATTTTTTTTTTTTCAATTTTTTATTTTTTTTGGTTTTTGGATTCAAACAATGACAACATAATATAACAACAATTTTACTGGGCTTTGGTTCCAGAACTGCAGGTGATGGATCTTCCTTTTTTAGGTGCATTCATTCCGAACGGGCTCTTGCTTCGCACCTCCAAAAAGTAGTTACCCTTTAACTCCTTCGAAACTAAGTAACCCATTCTCACCGGATCTCCGGGGCACTTATTGGATTTAACGTTCGAAAGTGAATTGCATCTTACCCCCACGAAATTGTTTTCATTTCCAGGGTAAATTGTCTCAGCGAAATACTCCCAGGATCTAGCGTGCGCGCAAGTGATTGAGAAGCAGCCTTTCGGTAATGGCGAAAGACCTCCAGGGTAAAAATCAACATCACCCATGGGATCTCGCTTTCCTAGCACACCAGGATTGCTATGGACTACATCTATAAAGTCAGCATCTCCTCGCTGTAGTCCTGAAAGGGCCTCACCCTCATTGAAGCATGGCTTGGCTGGATCTAGCCCTGTTATACGTCCGACAAGCTTGCCAGTCTTCTGGTTGAATGCTCTCCCCGCTGCACCGACAATATGTGCGCCTAGACTGTGTCCTGTGAATTTAGAAAAAAATAAAAGCATTAAGGAGTACCCACAAAGGACGAAAAGTAGTTAACTCACCAATCAAGTGGATTTGCTGTGGTGGCATGTACTTTGTAAGCTCAACAAGTCCTGCACCAATGTGTTCACCAATGTCTTCTGTGTTCAGCGCAGACCAAGTGTAGAGTGTGTCAACAAATGAAGCGGTATCAACAGCCTGTGAAATAGAAAATACGTGGGTTGAGTTTTTTTATTTAGAGAAAATTTTTGGGTGCAAGTTTGGTTTCAATTTCTTAAGAGATCAGCCATAGGTTTGGGCTGTATTGGCTCGATAAAATACAATATATTCATCTTTTGGCATCCATTGGCACATCACTCTCTAATCTCTAATGGATTAGGGTCCTCGGCATTGTCACCAGTAATAGCGCATCAACTTATAGCGTATCCCACCGCTGCCACCAATTAATTTGTATGCAACGCTGTCCTTGGATCATGATGGGACAATTAAATGGTAAGGATTGTAAAATCACCAGCCCTTATACAGAAAAGAAGTTCGAATGTATCAATTATTTTCAGAAAAGTGTTCTACTATTCCCAGGCTAAAGGTAAATTAGAGTGGTGGCATCATTTTGAATTAGACGAGAATTTTGATGGCCTCGCACAAATTTGTTTTTTTTTTACTATCAAGCCAACTTACTGATCAAATGCCTTTCACCTTTCCCTTTTGCCTTTTATATTTTTACCTATTGATTCACTCTGTTGCTAACCTACGGCTTCTTGCAGTTTGATATTTTAATCCCATTGGGGATACAAACTTCTAAAAGCAATTCTGTTTGATAAAAATTTCACAATCTCTCAATTATAGCTTAACACATCAACTTATCCATCTGATATTGAAATGCAAAAAAAATGAAAAACAAACTTTCTTGAAAGTGTGAAAAATGCCGCCGGTTAATGACAGATTAAAAGATAGATAAGGCCCTGTTAAAATGGAACAAACCAAGTTGAGGATATGCTGGTAGTTGGTTCCTGGGTCCTTGCGTATATAAAAATCCTTCAATTTCAAAAGATTATGTATAGAAAAAGTTTTTGCTGCTGGTGACGGGTGGAAGATTAACTGCTAAATAAGTATCAATATGCGTAAAAAGTGAGATTCATTGGTCGTGACTGAGTTTTTAATGGAGATTTAGCGAAATTGATAGAAGGATTAAAGAGGTGTTTTGGATAGTAACGAGGAAATCAAGATTACTGCTGTTATTATGTAGGTTATTCAAGGTTATGGTAGAGTATGTGTCAAGCGTAGTAAGATAAATGTGGTTTTAATGTGCGTGATTTGATCGAGTAGAAGAGGTAAGCGCTCTAAGGTAATACCCCGTTGTACTGTTGATGATTCTATCATTGAGCGCTATGTCGGATAGCATAAGCTCTAGTCGGAAAGATAGTAAAGAGTAGATAACGCCAACATCTCGTTGATCGAAAAAGATGTGGTTTCCTCGTTTATTATGCGCTATTTTTTGTAAATAAAGAAGGAATGTTGCCTAGGTCGGAAATATAGAAAGGGGAAGGACCGTGCCATGAGTGGATTCGAACCTTGGACCTCTAGGATGGTAGTAAGAGCCTTAACCCTTAGACAACACCAAGGCCAGCACTTTCTTACAGAAGCAGCTCTTTTTATTATATGTATATAAATTACAAGAATTCTGGATGGGGGTAAACTTTCTTAATAATCGCACTTTAGGTAATTACATATATCGCAGTATGCTTGCAGTGTCTTTAGTTTCAGCCTATGATATTCAGGTAACGGATTATACCTTCTATTTTAAGCTAGGAAACCTCTCCTAAGCTCTGCGAGAAATTGTTTACAAATGCATGGGGCCTGATCCTAGCCAGAGCCGCCAATCGGTTAACCAATAAAATATTCGGTGACTTCTTTGGATTATTCGTGGCTATATATCGCTGCCTGCGTGATAGGGTATATGGCCGTCTCCCAGGTAAAATCATATAAAGAAAAAGTAAATGTTTACTATAGGGACTATAGACAAAAACTATTCCGAATTTTTTTCAAAACTCAGAGTGATTTTTGAGTGCCCACAAATTGAATGTTCATCAATTTTAGTGCTGCGCCAAGGCAGCAGTGGCGGGGGCCTCGGGAGTGTATATGCTATCAAAAAAATCAACCAAGCTGCCAAAGAGATCTGCTTGTATTCTACGGTATGCAAAACTTGGAGCAATCCACCGATATTCCCTTATAATGTGCATGCTCTGAAGAAGTCATATGGATCTTTGGTGTAGAGTTTCGGAGGTATAAGTCTAACATTCGTTCTAGGGCTTCACGAGAAAAGATGTAAACTGTATCAGTCTATGGCAATTTTCTATTTCGTGGCCACTTTGACCTTCCTCTAGGAGTGGAGCACGTATCTGTAGTATAGGCAGTCCTTACAGATTGAAGTCAGCCATGAACCAATGCTATCATAGACATGCATCCTTGCGTGGTGCGACGGTGTGGTTTGTGAATGAGTGGAGATTAATGGATGAGATTTATAAAGTAAGGTTATGAGGACCAGGCTCGTCGCATATCTCTGCGGGGTCCGGCACTGAAATAAGAATAAGTTTATTCAGTACTTCAGAACTACCGGTTGGTTCTTGATTCCCGAGTTAAGCAGGGCGGACTACAACGGCACAAGTCTCTTTTGTTTATTAAGTTCCCAGTTTATAGGGAAGTTATTGTAATCGGTCCGAAAGTTATTGTAATCGGTCCGAAAATCGAAATCGTAATTTTCCCCGCATCGTTTTTTCAAGGTCCCAAAAGCATTTTAAGCATAAATTTGAGGACAGGTATGTATGTGTGTGTGCATTTACTTACGTATGTGGTAATATTTTCCGGCACGATATCGCGCGAACCAAAAAAGATATCGACTTTCTTGAGGCATATGAGGCACCTATTAACGGAAATATGATCGAAAAAAAATTTCATAAAATTCAGTTCAGCCGTTTTTTTATACCTGGACCAAATCGAGTAAAACAAAAATGACATCGGCTTCTTTGAAGTGTCTATCGAAGCATATTAACGGAAACATTCTCTGATAAAAACTTCATAACAATCGGTTAAGCCCTCTTTTTTGTTCAAATGAAAAGATAAATGAATGCTAAGGTTCACAAACACCTTAAATAGATTAGTTTTTTTAAAAACGATGTTACCACGATTGGTGCAACGGACGAAACTATCGTCGCAGCTGCTGTCCAACACATTTATAATATACATGATTCTTATGAAGTTGCCCAAAATTGTACCACGGCGACGAGCACTGTATAAAAGTCAGATAAAATTCTAATTCATAACCGGCATCTGTCAAAGTTTTTGTGTGTTTTTTTTTTCGACATGGAATAATAGTATATTTCTAGCGCCTTGTAAATACATATGCTGAAATAAAATCATTTGTATTGCTTCTTCTAGCCGAGAAATGTAAAAAATCATGGAAAAATTTAATGATTGTAGCTAGCGACATTTCCCTTAATGTATTCACACAACTACTTTCGCCGCGAGTACCTTCGCGGCCATGGTTGTTGCCCCAATTGTGGTTCGGCAGTATCGATCAGGACGAATTCCTGAAAATTTTCGCATGTCGGGAAAGTCTTCATACGTACCACTTCTGGCACGCGTCTAGAAATTCAAAGAAAACAGATTCGGCCATGGCATAATCTCCTACAGTCAATATTTCCCAAATTATTTACAAAATTCAAGAGATCAAACGTAAGATTCGTAGCCAACTGCTTCAACAGCCCAGACCTCTTTTCCTATCCTTCAAACTAACTTTACTACTACACATTGACCTGAACAACAGCACAGTTTGGTAGTACAAGGTGAGTCAGTATACCGAAAGACTTATCCCAAACATGGAGAGACGGGGTTACGAAGGAGCATTGGATAGTGAGTTATGATCTAACGCAGCTCCTGAGATGGCATATAGTAGGATATGTCCGCATCGTTTCAGGAACTATGTTACACCATCAGCCAGCTGATCCATCTAGTGTCGTGGGGAGAGTGGAAGACCACGAGATGTTTTTAGCAGAGTTAAAGCCCCTGGATAGCCGGGATGCAAGAGCCTGTCGGTAAGCCTTTGCTTTTTACCTCCCAACGCACGAGAAAAATATTAGTAGTACAAAAGGCAAATTCTAAGCTTAGTTTTTTCACTTAAGAAAAATTGGTAATCGCCCAGTTCTTACGGTGGTATCAAGATTTTTTCCCAATAAAAAACACTTCCTTTGCAAATCTACTAAGCAAACAAGCAATTTCCGTTCAAACTTACACTCTATATGCAAACAAATATTATGGCGCTCAACTCCATAACATCTCCCAGTTTATGTCCTATATATGTACTTCCATCAAACCCAAACAGGATACAAATTTCCCATACACTTCTCATTCCCGTCAACAACACACTCGCTGTGACATAAACCACTACCATTTTATACTTACCACAAAATTAATATTTCCACGACAGAAAAATGCATCCGACAATGCTAGAATAGCTTCATTGGTATCATTTAAATCCGTTGTCCATCCAGTAACCATTATGATAGTGGTCTTGTTCCGATCAAATGCAGGACTCTTCCACATATTATCAGCATCCAATAGGGGGTAGCTGTAGTTCTTTTCCGGTGTCATATGCAAGAAACTAATATCCTCTAAATCTGGGGTAATCTTTGGTAGAATGGCAGCAGCCGACAGGGCATGGGAGCCTTTTTTAAAAAATAAAATAAAAATAAACATAAAAATAAAAAATAAAAAAGTGGTGAACATATATAAATCAAAAAATAAAGAAACCATTAAATTCTGTGGTCATTCATGCAATACTTAAGATATGATTGGGCTACTACACGGCTACTTACATATCTGATTTATGGCGTCAGCTACAACCTCGAAAGGATATCCTGCTATGAGCTGTTTGCTGTTCTCAAATATATCCGAAGGACTTGGTATTAAATCTGGGATTTTTTCAATGGTGCCCGTTGTTATATTTACTGCTGTCTCGAAAATATTCCGAGGGAAAATACAAAAAACTGTGCCCTGGCATAGCAGCAAAATCAATAAACTAAAGCTGAACACTCGCATTTTGTATTATGATAAATTTTACACCTGAGCTGTAAGTAAAAGGTATGAGAATTGAATAAAAATTGTGTTTGTTATTTGATTTCTATTATTCATATGTCAACTTTTATTTAGAATGAAAATTCTCAGCACGACTCTTATGTAACGCAGAATGTAGAAAAACCAGCTTCAGTATGTTCACTATCTAAATCGAAAGTTCCTGGTTTAACTATAATGTAAATGTCGATCAAATGTTGGAATGAAGCTAAGAGCGCTTTTTTTTCATGGTGAAGCATAAGCGATGACGGAAAATCAGCACACTCCGCTTCACCTGAAAAGTGCAGGCCACGGAAGCAATTCCACAAATTGCATTTACCTCCACTTCCATCTAAGGATTTGAAAAAAAAAATCACAGCAACGAGGCTCTAGACCTGAACTATTCAAGGCAAAGACCTACGTCACTACCATGCAATAGAATGCATCGTGAAGCGCTGCCTGCATTGTTGACTGCCCATAACGAGAGTGGGCCGCACTATCGTATCGGTCGAGTTTACTTCAAACCAGGAAAAATCAAAGCGCTTTTCTCCACCTGTGTGTACACGGTGTACATTCCCCTCGACAGCCCAAGGTAGAGGCGACTTGACCACAATGGATGGGAATTTCGCGAGGAATGTAATTACATCAGGAAAAGGGGTAAATGACGTACGAGGTTAAGGTGAAGGCCGCACTGTTGCCCACGAAAATAATGGGTTATGTCACCCTGAACTTATATCATCTTACCTTGCGCGATATTAAAATTCATCACTTTTTGATCGCCGTGGTATGATTGCGTCAGGATTTCCGAATAGTCCAACACACATCCAACTGAAACACTGCCTTGGTAGGTTACAGTTGTTGTTTGTGGCTCTGTGGATGCTGTTTTGAATTTTTAATTTCCACTGAGCACTTGAATTGCATTTTAATCCGGAATGGGGATTTTCTGAACGTTTTGTGTGCTCCAGAGATTGGGAAATTTTCAACCAGACCAAACGACGAGAGGCTATGCAGAAACAGTGCAATTCTTGATCTCTAGCTAAATTGGGTTCGTATAGGGTGATGCTGGACGTGGACTGTACTATGCTGCTTCTGGCCGGTGCTCAATTGCAATCTAGTATAAGGGCGTTTCATTTGCATTACGATTTATGGTATACATTTATATAATTTTGGATTAACAAACATTGGTTTTCATTGGTAATTAAGATTTCAATGACGAAGGCGAAACGTGTTTTACTATGGCTGTTATTATTAGATCCATTCTGGTGTTTATGATCTGAATAACAATTGTTGCAATAATTCAAAACATTTTGAAAGGATTTTGGGGTTCGTAGTTTTATATCAGTGGTTTTATGCCCCAAACTAGAAGATATAACCTACATTGATAGCCTGGAAATCTGTATCAAAAATCATCACATAAACTTTATGGGCTAAGTTCGTAACGCTCATAATGTTTTAAAGAAGAATGTATGGTGTGCGAATCGAATGGAGGTGGTCATTTAATCGACGAATTCGAAATAAATGGTAGAGAATATCCCAAATAAATCTTGCTCAGTTGTCGAAATCGGTTAAAAAATGTCAGAGCTATTCAATATTGAAATACCGAAGGTCTAGTTGGCGCACCTTGTAGTCTAATTATTTTAAGTTGCATGTGTTATAATATAACTCCATGTTAAAGTGTTACCAATTTCACGTAGCTGCACCTGCTTAACACAGCTGATGAAAACTTATATATTATCTACTGTTGTAGTTCCATCCATCCTATGGCGCTACAGCCCAAACTGAACAATTGTTTCCTCTATGGGGTCCATTAGACGATAGGTTTTGCTATCAGTTTTGCCACAGTCGTTGGCGAAAAACCTACCATCTGATGAAAGACATACACGCTCCGGTATAGCGGAGAGGTTACCTGTACAGGTTTGCCCGTCGAGTTTGTTTTGCAATGTCATTGAGCTAAGACGACATTACGAGCAACGATCGCCCGGACAGAAACTAGAAACAACTAGCGCGACCTTCACAAGCGACCGGAGTACACGCACTCGCATAGATACACCGTATGGTGTTACTAGAAGAATTGATTTTCGAAATTGCTCCAGTCACCTGTGCAGGTTCAAGAGCTGCAGGGTCTATTCCCACACCCGCTTTGGCCTACCTGCATATGTAGACCTAGATCTCTCTGTAGACCTGCATATGGCTGCATATGGAGACCTGCATATGTGTACCATAAGGGAGCCATAAGGTGCCGTGCACGAATTGGCGGACTATTAGTATAAAGGATGACCCCTGAACTTAGCAGCGTCGTCGAGGCAGGAGTACCAGACGCTGTACCAGACAATCCGGCGGTTAGGCGGCAAAACAACATCAACAAACCAACATCAAAAAAATCGGATGGAACTTTTGTGATTTCTCCCCAAGGCCACCTGCAGTGGTGGAGAGAACTCGTCCACCAGCTGTACAACCATGATCCGCCACAAGGTCCAGCATTCGAACCGCCGATTATCGAACAGCCGATGAACCAGTTTCTCATTATCGAACCGACAATTATAAACATGAAGACAGCAAAAAAATCGCTGAAAAATGGAAAAGCACCGGGAACAGATTCGCATCGTGTTTTGCCGGCGTGGAAGAAAGGTCCGTTGTGCCAATGTGAAAGCGGAAGTATTCTGCCTAGATTGCAACATTACTCATGAAAATACCTCATAGGGTTACACAAATGCAGGGTTATATGTAAACCTCTACTAAATAAAATTCAAAACGCACTAGTGGTTAACCTTTACGATTTCCCCACCTATACGGTTTTATTTTTCTATCCGCTTTGTTACTTTCAGCAATGCACACTGTATTAACCAAAAAAAAAATGCAATTGAATTAACTATAAGCTGGACTGGACGAATATTACATATCACATTAGGAACTTATCTAACGAATGATAATCCCCGAGAAATTTTGTATATTTTATGACAGAAAATGGCAAAATATTGCTTATGTAATAATTTATAACCAAAGTAACTTAAGTTGTAATCAACTCCTTCATCTTCTAAATACCAAATCACTCGTCGAGGAGACAATCATTTATAATTAAAAAATCATTATTAAATGGAATGTCTTTTTCAGAAAAACATGTTTTGCCCTAAATATTTACTATCAAAAGGCGTCACCATTTCTCAGGAGGTGTGTCAGTCAGGTACCTGCCAATTTTATTTGCTATCTGTTCCAATTTTATTTTTTATGGGCAATAACTTGAAATTTAAGCAGACCAGGTAAAATGTGATTATTTAAAATCAATAAAATATAATAATTAGATTAAAATTAATTTTTGGCAATAAATATGCCCTTTAGAGTGAATTTTCAAAAAAAAAAGCTGTTAATATAATTTTGAAAAACTTTAGTAGATACCTAATTACTACATTCCGCAGGGTCTTAACTAAACTAAAGCTTCACTTTGAACTGCCGTAAATTTTATTGGAAATTACACCAGCAAGATCTAAGGGGATTACTGTTAAGTCGAAAAGATGGAGAAATGTTGTTAATCTAGGAGTAGTGAAAAGATAAAGTAGGTTTCGGTAGTTGCATAGTTAAAGCATGTCTACTAATGTTCGTTCGAATCAACTAATATTTCAATCGGTAAAAGCAAAGTTATAGAATAAAAACCCTTAGAAATGTTCGAAACGTGATGTGGCCTTCAATAGCTTCAGTATTTTGGACAATATGAGATTAATTAAGAAAGTCATACCAATACCACTTGGTGGACCTTAAAAATTTACCCGTTGGCGACACGTTGATACACTAGGCTCATTGTGTTTTGATATATTCTCTGTTTAAATTACCATCAGATCCATCGATTATTTGCGAAGATGGCAAACCATACTAATCCACAGTTATATCCTATTGAAAGAACAATATTCTTCGTTCAAGTTTTCGGTCTAATCCGGTAGTTGGACACCGTAGTCGGAACAGATAATCGTATCCGATAGTCGGTTCCTAGTAAAAAAAAATAGCCTAAAACATGCCCTAGAAAATACTGAATCATCCAGGGAAAGTCCTATCGCAATCGCATTAGCCGTTATAGTATATTTTTTGTAGGATACTTTTTTAATGAGTCAATATTGTTCGAACAATTCTCATTATCTCATTGTTATCTTTTTCCCTGGTAACAGCAATATCGAAATTGTAACAATAATGAAAAACTTTTTAATAGGCTTAATTTTGGTAAATATTAGAGTTTGTGTCCAAACATTTTGGTTTTTGTATCTAAGACGTTTGTAACTGCTGGCGCAATAACACTTGCACCAACAATATTTGGTATTAGTATAAATAGATTTGAGGAAGGTGGTTGGTACCATGTTGGTACGGCTCGCGCTTATTTTGTGACAAAAAAGGGAGGGAGTTGTAATTTCTTTCCAGTGCGAGTGCTACTATGCTAGTCAAATTTTTTTTGATGCTTCATCGTTTCTGACGCGCTTTCTTCTCTTCCAATGTAAAATCAGCTTCTCGTACTTCCGTAAAGTGTTGCATTTGCGCGTGTTTCGCTCCCCTGGCTACGTGATCGTTCCCACTTATGCCAACACCATGCACCAAATCAGCCGTATGCCCTTCTTGCTATCTGTCTTATTTGTTCTATTTGCTTACAACAAAATATTGATGCAGAATAGAAAGTTTCAATTGACAGGGATCTTTGCCAGTCTCTAAAAGAATTGACAACAGCATTAAATGTTAAGGGCGAAATCCAATGCGAGCACCGAACCTGGTGCTGGCACTCAAAAAGATGCTTGTCTTATCAAAACCTCAGTAGATATATGGAACAACGTCGTTGGAGAGCACCGCATCGATTCTCGAACGAGAGTGTGGTGCTCGAAAATTTGATGCTGGTGCTCATATTAAAATAGTTTTGATATTTTGCGCGACACCGAACATTTAAAACGTTGAAGTTTTGTTTTTAAGTGAGGAAATGGAGGAAAATGACAACGATTTTTCCCTATGGGTCATTCTATATCAAATTAACAATGATTTGGTTCTCACCACCTCCAATTTCTTCTACTTTAATAAGGCTTTAATTTAATTTAGAATAAAACTTTTTCCGGCATTTTGAAAAATTTCTTTTTGAAATATCCTATACAGGGTGTATCAGTTAAAATATCGAAACGCCTGGCTGTGGATAGGTCTTGGATAGACCAACAAAAAATCGTATGGGTGGGGAAATCGAAACGGTTTAGCCGCTAGGGCGTTTTGAAATTTTTTTGGTTAAGGAATTTTTGTAGCCCTATTAGGTACCTATTTTTATGAATAAGGCAACAATCTACGCAGAATACTCCCACCTTTCTAAAACTTAAAAGTTAAGGTTTCAACCCACCAACGTCCAGAGTTATGAGTCTCCCAAGCGGTACGATTCCCCCACCCATGCGATTTTTTGTTCGTCTATCCAAGACCTACCCACAGCCAGGCGTCTCGACATTTTAACTGATACACCCTGTATGTACTTTGGATCGCTGATTTCGAAAATCGGAGTCCCGTAGTCCTAAAATATAAGCGTCACTATTAAAACACTCCCTTTAAGGGGTTTTCACGGTAATTTCAATATTTATTTGCGAAGGTGGTTGATCTACCAAATCAAGCCAAATTTTAAGATTTGTTTACCCCTTCTCCTTTTATTGGCACCTTTACTGTTTCTGTGGCCCGCTTTTTGACAATGGATTTTGATGAAGCACCATAAAACAAGACAAAATTTTTCGATATCACGCTTAGTTTTGGAGATATTGACACTGACGTTTCCCAAAAGTTTTTAGTTATATCAAAGCTACGATTTCCGTGACGCGGATATTTTAATTCGATAATACACCCCAAAATAAGACGAAAATGTTAATATATTTTTTTTTGATATGTCGCTTCCTTTTTGAGATATCAATACTTGAAGTTTTAGGTATTTTCAAGCGTTAATCGTTTCGAAAAAATACTAATAGGTAAATCCCTCTTAAGGTCTGAAAAAAGATTATTTTTGGCTGATAATACCTATTTAATAAAGTATTCATAAAAAAAAACAGAAAAACTACTTCCTTTCAATTTTATTTCGCGGTTCATTCGGTGCTGTCATTGGACTTGACCCGGCACCGCGTGCCAGCACCCAGTGCACTTTACAGCGTCGCATTTTAATGTCGTGCGATGCTCGATGGTAGGTGGCATCATTGGACTTCAGACTTTTGTTCACTAAATATTTCACAAGATTTGCATTGATTCAGAATGGTACAAAAAGATAATACTTGATGATCACATTAATTGTGTCAAGGAGATCTTGATCGTTGAAAAGTCAAATCGAAATACAAAAATAATTTTAATCGATAACCCGGAATATCTCAAGGCATAGCTCAACCAAGACCCATAAACCAAAAACATAATAAACATGGGTCATCTGGTAATCTGGCGATCATAAGGGGTTTGATTTTGTACGATCTGCTTAAGGAACTAATGCTGGAGATTGCTATCGAATGCAATTAACGCGTTTAATTAAAGTTCCTCAGGCAAAAGCGGCTAATGGTCAAGTAATGATATTTCAGAATGCTCAATCAGTTTATTATAAGCTAAAAGGATTGGATTGATCAGAAAATTGAGAATACTATGATGGCTAGGACTCGTCGTACGAGCTTCGGAGAAACAAATTCCGAATTCTCGATGATAAACCATCAGGAAAAACAGAAGTAGGACGTCCAAGAAATAAATTGATGGATAAGAGCTAGAAGATATACAAAAAAATTCATTTAACGAGCTGGAAATAAGTCTCAAGCCGTAAAGATCACTGAGAGAAGAGACTTGAAAGGGCCCGAATCCTGGAAGGACTGTAGCACCACTTAAGGAGAACGTTATTAAACACTTTTAAATATTACAAAAAATCAAATTCACTAAAAAATTAGAGGAGAATCTGCTTTAGTAGTCAGTTGAAATTATACGAAAATTTCTATGTGTATGACCACAATTCACTCAATTTAAAACCACTATAAACGGAAGTTGCATATATCAAACTCTCTAAGATACTATACCTGACAAAAGCGAAATAAATTTAAAAATAAACTGGAATTAAATTAGTTTATAAACACTATAAATTACAAGAACCAGTTTTCTGAACTGGTTTTGATTACAAACAAACCCTTGCTTTTTTGCATAAATATCAAAAACATCAATTCGTAATTTACTTCACTTTTTCTAATTATTAAAAAAAAAAAAAATATTAAAAATCACCAAACTCACATTTGCAATATTTAAATACTTTCTTCTAAAATTTTCTTTATTTGCACTTACTTTCTTCGTGTGTAATGCCACACACAAAATTGTTGCTGCGGCTTCAAAGACTGACGCTCGGCAAGACGTCCACAAACGCTTTATATGAGACGAGCTTTGATATTTTAGCGAATGCCGCTCGATTCCTGATAGACAATGGACAGGTAAATAGCGAATTACGTCGAAATACACCGTCAATATAAAAATCCACAATTATTGTTGCTGTTCATTCTTTCCAGGTTTTTTCCATTATTAGCAGAGCGTTTTTTTTTTCTTCAAATTCAGTGCTATTTATGCTGAAATGCGTGTGTTTTTTTATTTTAATTTAGAATTATTTTATTTGATGTTAATTAGACAATGCTTGTACAGGTAGAGTTTGTTTAATAGTATTACTTACAATTTAGGGGTGGATGAAAGACGAAAATTTGATAGTTAACAATATGTTGAGTGTTTACTTAGTAGTATTTGAGGATCACTTAAACATGTCTTAGTTTTTATAAAATATAATAGTCCGCAAATATAGAATCTCATTCATACAGTGAGATTACACCTGCCTTAGTTTAGTTTCTTTTGTTGAGGAAATTGTAGTTCTTGTTCCAGAGAATTCATTTATTAACACACATTTTTATGTTTTTCACTCCTTTACACCAGAAATGGGCAGCAAAGACTAGTTGGGCTTAAATTCCTTATCGAAAATGTGGAACGAGTCTTTGTTTCGATTGGAATGCAATTTATTGTTTGAAAAAATCGTGTTCGGTTGCTATTGTTCGTTTTCGTTACCAACAGGCAAAGAAGTACCGGATACTAAAAAAAAAAAATAGTTTTGTACAATGTTGCACAGGAAATAAAAGTTTTATTTTTGTTTCGATTGTTTTTTTTTTCTTCGAGCGGTTAAATAACAAAATTTCACACTAGAATATAAATCAACACGGACCACACTCTTTACGTACGACAAACCGACGACTGACAAGCTCGTTTCCAGCCTTGCCAACTCTTTCCTCAAGAGAGGCCGCTAAATTTACTTTTAAAACCACCAGAAAATCACTAAAATATTTCCCTCTTCATCGAAAGTAACTAGATATTCCACTACATCTACAGTTCCTCAAACAATGTTTAAAAGGCGATATTTAAGCGGAAATAATAAAAAAAAAAAAAAATAATAATGACTCCACTCTATGCTATGAAATATTAATACCAGCTTTACCAGCCGAACTTCATAAATTGGTGAACTGAACTTTAAAATAACCTCAGTTCGCATATAATTTGCACATATTTAACTGAGGATAAAACAGACTTCAGTTCATTCAACTGGACTCGAGCTGAAGTTAAACATAAATCTTGCTCAAAAGAGAGTAATAAACTGGAATCATGGATTGCATTTCTAACTTCTGGCGAAAAAGCAACTACAGTTTCAAGCACGAACTGAATATAAACTGGACTTAAGCCGGTGAAGTCACTTATTTGGAGGTGGGTGAAGGCGGCACATTTAAGGGTATACACGGCTTTAATAACATATATTCTCGCTTAACTGGTTAATCGGGGTACCAAAGTTCCCCTAAGGTTGAGTCTTTACCTTCTTCTTCTTCTTTGTTCCGTTAGTTGGCGGTCCGAGCGGAACGTCCCTGCAACGGAAACGGTGCTGTCAGTGCCGCTGGGTCCCGAACTCTACTCATGATTCGTTTCCATTCTTGCCGATTTTTGGCGACGTCTCGAGCCTCGGTAACTGACAACCGTTGATTCTTTAGGTCACCCTCGATATTCTTTAGCCAGGTTTTCTTCGGTGCCGATCGCTGGATTGCCAGCCTGCGGGACGATCTCGCCAGAGCAGTTTACGTGGCAATCGATCATCATCCATTCGCAAACATGTTCAAACCACCGTAGAAGACATTTTTGCATTTCTTCTTCGATCATTGTCCGCTGATCGCATCTTTTCTGACTGTCTCGTTTCGAAGGCGATCGCGGAGTTTGACACCGAGGATTTTACAATCTAGGATACACAAAGAAGAATATCGAACAATTAGAAGACCTCACACTGAATTCAGAATGACACTCTTACATCGACCTTGTGGATCATCATGGATCTATCTACAACGTATTTTAAAGCCGACTATTCGTACCTCAGACGATTTTAACGTTTTGATATTCGTCATCGATTTTATCGTGTGTGCAGAAGTTCTGTGCAACCGCTTCAATCCCAAACAACCCACAGCCAGGCCCCAGCCGAATATCAAGAACCGAAGGAAACTTCACCAGATGGCAGCATAGTACGTAAGAAGTTCTGTAAAACCAGGTTAAGCCCATTGGAACTGTAAACACAATTTGGTTCAGTAACGTAGCACCTTTCCATATATAAATGGGTTTGTCAACAAGCAAAACTACCAATATTGGGCAATTGATGCACTCTAGCGTTTTTAAAAATTCTCGTCGTAAAAAAGCCTCTGTTAATGATGGTTCTTATCACCCCATGATAAACGGGTATTTCTAATTCCAACTCACGGCGAGCTCTGAATGATAAAACTACTTCAAATTCGTGTTCTTCTTTGCCGTCGCTCAATCTATGTGTATGTGGAGCTCTTGATAATCTTCAATATGGATCTTACATTCGCATTTTTTTGTTTGTATATTTTTTAGGGTATATCGGACACCAATTTTTTTAGAGCATATTTATTTATTCATTATAAGACTTATAGGCTATGCTTAAACCTACTTTCTCTATCTAACTTAACTAACTTACTGGTCCTCCACGGACACTCTAAGCTAAACCCTATTTAACTTAATAAATTAATTAATTTTGCCTTTCGGCCTCTTTATTTATTTAATTACTACAAAGCTTAACTCTAAAATTAACGCTAAGAAAATTGTAAAAAAAGAAAAACTTAGCTAATTTAACCTATTTTATAAAACTTAACCTAAATAATAAGACTTACAACTACCTAATCTAATCTACACATTTAAATCCTACGAACTAGTCTAGTCGGGCGACAGCCATCAGAGTCTCAGACGACAGAAACTGATACCTCTCGCCCGACAGCGCACACTACCCCTATTCGACTAAACCTAACCTTAAAACTACCTATCTATCTAAAAACTAAACTTATTACAATGGTAATTCTATATCTATCCCTATTTCCCCTACTGGGATCCTAATCCTACATAGGCTAACGCCTGCATTCACACCATGCATACACTCATTCGCACATTAACACGCTTTATTTATTTCATTCCTCCAGCCACCAGTACTTCGTACTGGCCCTGGAGGCCTCCTCCCTATCTGAAGGGCCGACTCGCGTTCTGAATCGCAGGAGCTCTGCATTCAGTCCATCGGCTCGTTCGTGTAACACACGTTTATCCCGCGCCCGACGATAAACGTGGTATATTAAAGGTACTCCCTCTCTGTCTTGTATCAGTCCTAATGAATCTAGCCATGGGAATGCTTTGGGTGGTACATATCCTGTCCGCTTTGTCGTGTCATAGTAGCTTGGTTTGGGGTAGTAAGCCCCAAAAATGAGAGGATTGGCGCTCTCTGCCGCTCTCACAACATAATTTCGGATCAATCTGATTATGAAATTGTCTATCCTCATGGTTGCTGCTTTTCCGTACAGGATGTCATTGGCATGGAATTTTTTGAAGTTTGACTCAGGCGTTCTATACATGCTTAAGCATGCCCTTAGGCATTGTCTTTCGAACACCCTCAACTTCGCCATATATGATGGGGATATGTTCCACCATACGGGGCAGCCGTAGGTGAGTACCGGTCTGACTAAGGTCTTGTAGCAATTCACCTTTACCCGTGAATTAAGTTGTTTACTAAAAAAGAGCCTCTTCGTCATTTGGAAATCCTTACGGGTTTTGGCTATAGCAGCACATATATGACTCTCGTAATACATGTACTGATCCAGCCAAATCCCTAGGTACTTAACCCCGGTTTTCTTCTCTAGCGTTTGTCCCGCATGGCTCTGAATATGAAACGATCGCCAGTTCCTCCTAACATCGCGTGGAGCTTTATTAAGAGGGGTCCTAAAGAGAATCGTTTCGCATTTTCCATGATTGATTTTCAATTTCCAATCATCAACATATCGCTCTATTTTATCGAAATCACTGCTCCTTGTTGCAACCCGTTTTTAATTTCTAAGACCTTGTGAGGTAAGGTTCCCACTTTTAATGAGAAACTTTTTCCCCGTTATCATGTCGTAAATTATGCGAAGCAGAGAATCGTTCATCCCATACCTGGTTAGCTTTAGTAGTAGTCCTTCAACCCATACAGAGTCAAAGGCCTTCTCCAAGTCAACCAGGCATGCTTCCGTACACTGTCTCTTGGCAAAGTTCCAGTGTATATCGGACACCAATTTTGCGCAAGCATGGATAGTGCCATGTTCCGCTCGAAATTCGAACTGGTTGTCCGGAATTATTTTATTTTCCTCAACCCAACTTGTCAGCGAACGATTAATTACAACTTCAAATACTTTGCTGATGTTTGGAAGTAAGCATCTTACATTCGCATAATTTCAATGATGTGGCTCATCTTCCCCAAAACCAAGTGTAAAACGAATACCAGACAGCCAGCTCCACTTCAAACTCCATTATCAATGCTAAACGATTTAGACATGATTCTAGATAACATTTCAAATGTTGATTTTTGTTATTCGGCTTTGTAAAGTTTAGTTGCCAGTTTGCATTCATCATCGAACTGCTCATTCCAATCTCTACAGTATAAAGAGATATTTTTAAGACAGATCCATCCATAACGATGTGCTGGATTATATCTTCAAGACTTACTTTAACGGCTCTACAACCGGTAACCGTTTATAGCCTACGCCAACTGTCCACTTCACGTCCGTTTCCGATTCGGAATCGATGTCATCCGGCTTGGAATTCCTAGTCCTAGCCCAGTCCTGCCAAACGCCCTTCCAGTTGAGGCTGAGGCTTTGTCGCACCCCACAGATCTTACGCCAGCAAACTTTCCGAACGGCCAGAGTAAAAATAAAAAATGGCCTTACAACGGACGAACACCTGCCGCTTAGCTTTTTAAAGGGCATATGATGGCCATAAAGTTTTTAACCTTTTTTAATGGAAGCGCAAACGGCCTCATGACAGCCAAATGGCCTTACAAACGGGAATTCGACGCGAAATTTGAGCCAAAAAATGATCTGCACCAAAAGTACTGTTGAATGTGTTTTAGGGTAACTTGAAAAGCCAAGCGGCCGATGTTCGCCCGTTGTAAGGCCAATTTTTATATTTTTTCCGGTCGGCCTGAGTAAGCAATTGTCAAGTCTTGTTTTCACTGCCATGACTTTAAATGTGTGAAAATGCCTCTTCGATTTTCAATTCCTCAAAATATAGATTTTGTTTGTCCACAAAGTATTCTACAAAATCGAAATATTACCAATGTGTATTATTTCATAAAAAAGAGCATTTAAGAAAATAAAATTGTCATCTTCTAAAAGTATCCTTAAAGTAAGTTCCAGCAACAATGCAAGGAAGACTCCCTCAAGTCTCTTCCTCCCATACTGAGCAATCATCGACACTACCGCCAATCTCATATACCGCAGTTATAAATAAAAGGCGTAAATTGACTTTACCCTCTCCCAATAAAGGACACGTAAAACTCACAAGATATCCCTTTTCGTTGTTTTTGGCGATGTTGTCGTTGTTTATTTTGCCACTTCTCATTTTTCTCTACCTTCAATCCAAAAATACATCTTCTGTCTTGCCTACTTTGAAAACATCCATAAAGGGAAAATATCAAAGTTCCTTTATAACAATTCCTAAATCAGACGTGGTCTATAAATAAAACTACAGTCATCAAAACAGGAAAAAAATACAGATATATATAGGTATATATATTTTTTGTTTGAGGGGTGGTAGTAATAAAGATTGCTGACAAAACCTGCCTGGATACAAAGGACTGAGGGAGTATCTCCACGAAGGCAAATAAATCCAATTTCTGTCATGTTTTAACATTTCAAGTGTAGTTCAAATAAAGGGAAAAATCAATTTCCAGAAAAGGCATTGCTAAATACACTTAGCAGTCGGGGGGAGTGGGGGTAACATCGTTACTTTTCTGTTTATTCGGACAACAAACATAAATAGTGAAATAAATACGAATCAGTGAAAATTTCTTCATCCTCTCCACTAAACGAAGCAAACGGACAGCTTGATTGATAGAAGCCATTTCTGTCTTAATATAAAATATTAATGAGAAATTACATATAAAATTCAAAAAAGTTCGTTACCTGAAATATCGATTTCAACCCAGGTGCAAAATACCATCCGAATCAGGAACTTGGCTCAATTTCATTTGTGTCAATGATGATTTTTCCAATCAACATTTCGAATTATTTAAATTTCCCCCAGTTTAAGTGGTAAAAACATACGAAATTCAATTTGAATATTTTTTCTGTGTTGTTTTGAGTAAAAGCTAACAAGTGGCTTTTTATCGAAATTATGATAAATGAACGGACGTCAAATTGGCCAAAAAATGGCCATAGTCCAGGACGAAAATTGGAATGGAATTGTGTTACGTAAATATTATGTCAAGCAAAATTGTTTTGTGAAACAACTTATAGAGGGAAGGATTTATTATTAGTCTACTATCACCAGAGAGGATGAAAAATATTTGTCCAATGGAAAATGTGGAAATGGTAATAATATGGAGTTGGCGTTTTGTGTATTTTTATACTGTGTCTATTTTTACAGCTGGAAAGAAACTAAAGGCGTAGGCGATTATTGTTATACAGGCAGAGCAGGAGAAGGACGGTATTATTGGGCCTTGCTATACGGGAATTTATTTGGTGAACACTTATGTTATAGCGAAATTTGACCTTGTTTAAATTATTGAATGAAATCTTTATAAATTCCAAAAATAGATCTTAAAACTCCTACGCGACTTTATTTAACAATACGTTAAACAACTCCCATTTAACAGGAATACCTCATATCTAAAAAATGTTAAGATAAATCTTCGGGCATTAAGCCTGCTTCCAAATTTCCGAGAGGATTTTGAAACAGTGATTGATAGATTATTCTCAAATATGTTGAGGAAAATAAGATTATTCCCGATTAACTCTGGGAGGAGCATACCACTATTCTAGTTGAGTCGAAGCCGCTATCAGACATACTAGGCACTCGAGACATACTAGACACACTAATAGTACAGTGTACCGGAACACGCCTGGTGTTCTGTACATTCTAGCCAAATACGGTAATATTGGACCTAAGTCATAAATAATTTATAGTAAAGGGTTTTTCAACTATAGGTATCATTTTAAATTTCGCGCCATTTTGGAATTCTGTCAAATTACAACTATCATTATAATGACATTTGGCAAGTAAGAACTAGGAAGTTTCCAGGGTTAGATTGATACACACTCACAGAACGCATTGTTATAATGAAAATTTACCACAAACAGGTTTATACTGTTTCTGGCCATTATCAAGCGCCCTTTTGTATAATATCAAATTAATCAAAAAATTCGAAAGCCTCGAACAAATTAGTGATGTGAAAGCTTCAATTTGTACTTGGTCTGTCATGTCAGACGGTCACAGGAATTAGAGAAATCAAAGCATTCCTAAACTGCCTTTTGTGCTATCCTTGACATCGAGGTTGCTTTTGATAACAATGGCTGTGTTTCTATTTCTAGAGAAACTGATCGCAGAAATCTGCATCCTCACACACTTGAATGGATAAATGCCTTGCTTGTAGGGCATGCCATTACATCTAGACTTTAGGTGTCTCCACCATTAATTAGTGTCAAGATTACCAAGGGCCTGCGTCAAGGAGAAGTTTTGTCCACATTACGCTAGTCCACTGGTTGTTGATGAATTTTTGACCACACGAATCCGGTTTCCATGTTATATGTAGATGATTTTGCCATTATTGTCTCGGGGAAGTTTGAATTGACAATAACAGAGGTCATGAGAATAACACTCTGATTAGTTCAAAAATGAGTTACCACGAAAATAGACCCAATGAACCCAAATAAGGCCATCCTGTTCTTCTTTTAAAATGCTACAAAGTGAACCTAGATTAGTTCAGTACTCAGTTCCAGTCAAATATTTGAGAGAAATGCTGGACAAGAGATTGAACTAGAACCCTCAGCTTGACTACGCCATCGGTAAACCATAAGGCTTTTAGTTTTAATTTTGCTCTAACTTCCGAGAGTCCAATTAATTTCCACTAATTTACCGATGGATCAAAAGGGCTGGTGTCGCAGGACCGAAATCCAAGGTCCCTATTTTAATGGGTAAGTGGCTGCCTGATTTTTCAGACTGAAATATATCCAAAATAATTGCAGGATGCTCTCCAGAGCATCGCCAGGAAAAATAGGGTCTCGCTCTGCTGGCTTCACGGACACAGGTGTATCAGGGGCAATGAGGTTATTTTACGAGGCGTTGTTGAAAACTTACATCGGTCGAGTAGCATGGAATGGGTAAGACCGTCTGAATAAGGCCCATGCTTAATGCAGGCGACACCAATCGTCATTCGCATCCAGAAGGTAGGGTCAAATTCCTATTGATTAAACGCACTAACGCCTTTTCTTGATATTTGAGTCCAGGCCGGTAACAGCACTCGAGGGAGACGTCTGAAACGCTGGTCCAGATCCCCAACACTTTCTGTGTCATCTCATGGTCAACCTCCCAGTCAAGTCTGATTCAATTAATGTACATATTTATATAGTAAAATACTCAACAATGTCCTTCCTCGTTTATTGCTGCAACAAGTCGTTGAAGAGAGAACAGAAAGAAGTTCACATATCAAATATACTACATATATATGCCTTCACACAGATCAGCAAGGCAAAATATTAGTGTCACTGGGTGAATGACATCTCTGTCTGCAAAAGTACGTGTCATAGTTCATGTGGAGAGCGTAATCCCCCACCAAGATGACTTATTCACCCGCATTCAGCAGTCTTTTTGTACGGCCTTAATAGTGCTACAAATATTATCCTTTTTAATACATGGGAAATTTTAGAAAAATAAACAATATTTTTTATAAATTGCAAAGTTAATGAAGATTGTAGTGAAAATATACATATAACAGACAAGTGGGAAAGTTATTTGTGTGAGACATTTAAAAATTAAATATTATTTTATTTTGAAACAAAATATTATTTATTAAATAATTTCAAAAGAATTTTCTCATTTACTTGAAAATTTTTGATGCACCTGTAATTTCCACCTCAAAGCTTTCACCAATTTTCACCTCACAGCTTTATTATCAAAGCCATTCAAAAACTTTTCCCCACGGTTCAAAGTCATGTTAAGCTTTTCTTAATAAAAACCAAAGAAGCTTTTAACTAAATTTGAAAAATTAATCAAGTTTTTCGCTCCTTTTTCATTATTTTCGCAGGATATTGGAATCACACCATATTAGCCCTCTCTGGATTTCCCCAAAAACAGATACCCTTTCTCAATTTAACGAGTTTGCTTTTATTGAAGTTAAATTTGATCTAAAGTATAGTAAAAACAAGTATCTTCAATCTTTTAGTTAATCCCTTTACTTTATTTGATATTTTATATGTATTACTACTACTACTACTTTTCATAAAAGTTATATATTACAAGAATAATTCCCTTCACCATTTTCAAGCTCTTAATTGTTTATGTCTCTTCAGGAACTGGTTGTTCGGGATTTTCGTCGGTAATTTCCTCATTGGAAGTAGTTGTATCTTCGGAATCTGCATCAGTTGTGGAATCTGTAGAAGTTGGAACATCTGTGGAATCTGTATCAGTTGAAGGAGTTGTGGAATCTGTAGAAGTTGGTGGAATTGTGGAATCTGTATCAGATGAAGGAGTTGTGGAATCTGTAGAAGCTGGAGGATTTGTGGAATCTGTAGAAGATGGAGAATTTGTGGGATCTGTAGAATTTGGAGGAATTGTGGGATCTGTATCAGTTGAAGGACTTGTGGAATCTGTAGAAGAAGATTCTTCCGTTGTTGTTGTTCGAGCAGTCGTTGTTGTAGTTGCAGGTCTCTTCTTACATGGAAAGTACGGCCTACGCGAATTGATTTGAAGGAAAAATGTACCGGTTTCGCTTGGGTCTGCCAACCATCCAAAAGGAGTAGTACATTTCTTGCACTTTTTATTGTTAAATGCTAAGTTAGATTTACACCTGCAGGCCAAACAATTTTGCTCCAAATCCGGAGTTGAACATTCAGCAAAGACGGATAGCGACCTTTTATGTGAGCAACAAATTCTAGTCGATCTGTCATCACAGCCAGGCAGTCGCGAATCTTTATATCTTATAATCACTTCCATTAGAACAAACTAAATTTTTTTTTTTTAATATAATTCAATTCTTACCCTTTCACGAAGAAATTAGCATGACCCTTTGGATCATCTGCTGCTGCTAATGCGTTTGTTGTAAAAACGAGATCCACGAAATTCGCTGAATCTTTCGTTAATTGAGGCAATTGCGAACCTTGCTTAAAACAGGCTCTCGCTGGGTCTAGGCCCGTTATTCTATCAACATCTTGACCTGTTCTTCTAGAAAATTTCTCAGCCGCGGATGCTGCAACGTGTGCACCTAGATAATCTCCAATTAAATGAAGGTATCCGATGTTTGAAGTTCGATGAAGTTCTGCCAATGCTTCACCGAGTAATCTTCCAATTTCTTCTGTGTTTAAAGCTGCCAGAGAATATAGGGTTCCCTGCATTTGCATGCATTTTCCAAAATCTAATATCTGAAAAAAAAAAATCATTGAAGGACTAATAGTAGTTTTCTGTAAATAGTTGTCTTTAATCATACCGCAAATGTTATATCTGGACGTTGACCAAACGCATCAGCTAATTCCCGAACTTCAACTGGTATACCTTGAGACAGATCTGTTAACCCCCCAGGTATAAATACTATTAATGTTTTATTTTCAGAATACAGCTCAGAATCGGCCAAGTCCTTGATACTTGATAGTGGAAAAGTTTCCTTTATATCTCCGTCTTCTGGTACATGCAACAATACATCGTATTTTGATATACCACATGACTCACCAATGACACCATATCGCATTAGTTTGCGACCTTGAAAAATTACGAGTTTTTTAATAATCATAAATTAATTTTTATACTATTCCTTGTTACAAGTTCTATCCATTAAAGTAGTGAAAGCTTTATCTGTAAGAGAACCCAGCACTGTGGTGACGGATTCAAAAACTTTCCCTGGAAGATCCATCAATATAAATCTGGGTGATCCATGGGTTTCGGATTTTAAATGTTTCGATGACTGACTGCACGTGGAAATTTGTATGAGAATTAGGAAAATTCCCAAAAATAATGAGCTTTGAAAAAGTTTCATTTCTTTCCAGATGCAATGTTGTGAGCCTGAGATGATTGCGCTTTTCCTGGAATGAAATGTTAGTTGGAATACAATTAAAGCTTCAAGTTATAAGCTTTTGATTGGAATGATTTATTGCGAAAAAGCTTCTATAGATAATCTACTTCCAAGTTTTCAAAGTTTCTGCAAAACCGGTTGAAGTAAAAATTGTTCGTCGGAAAGCTCTAATTTCGGTAGTAAATTAACTGAAAGCTTTAATTCCATCAGATATACCGGCTGACATTGCTGTCCATGATAAAAGGAATAAAGTAATGACTCAAGGTAAAGAAGTTCTACTTTTTGGTGTGAACATAATCTAACTCTGCCGAAAAATTAAGGATGTGGTTGGCATAAGCGGCTCCCATCAGAGAAAATTCGTAGTGCTACTAAAAGGCAGTGAATTCGTAGCGTTACCAAAGAGAGCGAATTTGAAGCTTTGTCAAAATCCTTTAAAAGAAGAAATTTTGGAGTTTTATGTAATCGTATAGGACGAAAAAACGGGCAATTATATCTTGGTGACAGTAAAGAGTGCCATTGGTGATTCCTACACGAGGGAAAATAGTTCTGGAAGTCTCCGCTTACCTTCCTTGCCCGAAAAACGGCCGTGCAACCAGAGCCAGGGCCCCGTCGTGTAAAAATGGCCATTCTTCTTCTTTCTTTACGCTCCTTCATGGGACATAGGACGGAAACTGTTGCCCTCCAGCGGACTCTGTTTTGCCATTAGCATATAATTAATAGATCAGTTCTCGCTAGTCTACGAAGTTCAAGCAATATTGAACGCCGTTAGTAGGTTAACTAAGTTGAGGAACCGCTTGGTAAAACGCCTGTCGGCAAACGCGCTCGGAAAGACGAGAAGCCAATTAGAAAAGTTGAACAAAAACATAAAGTGGGAAAGTGGGAAAACTTGGGAGCGCAGCTCAGGGGAGCTTACTTAGAGCGCTATTAAATATGCTTCCGAGGGAGCATTACTGGAGTTTTCATAAATTTTATAGAACGTAGAATACAGGCGATTATCTTTGTGAACATAAACCCAGCGGGAAATGGAGTGCTCCAAGAGCCATCTTTGAGCGCACCAAAAGGAGCTTACAGTGCTCCCGTCCCCATACCAGCTCCATATTCTTTTTAACATTGCATGTCATTGCAGGGAGCATAACAAAAAAGCTTTTTAAAAAACAAATATTCATGGGAGCGTGTGGATATGTGATCCGGTATCGAAAAGCTTCTATTTTGTTTATCTTGTGCAATTGCCTTTTTCTTTCCAACCCCGAGAATGGCTTTACCAAAGCAGTCCCCCAACTAAATTCTATCCACTTCCAAAGCTGCTTGTCCTCCGTATCGAACGAGAGCCGGGCTATTGAGTATGCTAATGTCACATTTTATGGGCATGAAGATAATTGTCCGTTTTCTTTTTTTATATAAAATTTATGAAAACTCCAGGAAAGCTCCCTTGAGAGTGCTGCAAGTGCACTCCCCTGCGCAGCGCTCCCAATTTTTCCCACTGGGAAGGGTGACATTAACACACTCTCGTACGATACGGTGGACAAGAAGCTTTGGAAGTGGTTAAAATTTAATTGAACCGTTAAAAAGTATATGTAACTGATATGGGAAAGGGAGCGCTGCAAGCCTATTAAGGAGTGGTCAAATATGGCTGTTGGAGCACTCCATTTCTCGCTGGGGAACTTCTATTGTGATTGCTTCGAGAAAGCGTCTAAAGCAGCACTAAAAGGAGTGCTCTTCTTTGGAGGCAGTCAATGCTAAAATGCATAGAACTGAAATTGAACGGGAAGCGACGCTCCAAGCGTCCCACGGAGCATTCTATCACTGATACTTCAGGGCTACATTTCTCGCTGTGACAGCGCTGAAAATTGGCAAAAAAAGAGCTAAACGGAAATAAATATAATTGAAGTGTCTTTCTGTGATTTCAAAATAATTGTCCCTTCCTAAGTTCCGATCCTACTATCGTGTCCAACTACCGGATTAGACCAAAAACTGAAACCGGTAGTCGAAGGAAAGCGCGTGAACACTTTTTTTATCATTCTAATTGTAGACCTCAAAGTACTCTATCAAAATATTTAGGCACCAACCAGAAATGAATATTTTGATGTGGGTTAAATCATAGAGAAATTAAAGTCTATATTTGTCTATGGTTAAATTAAGATAAACAAACAGCTTCACAAAGACATGCTTCCCCATTAAACTCACTCCTGCTCTTCTTGCTACAACCGCATGCTTCCTCGTGTATTTTGAGTCTTTGACTTTTACTACGTCTCGTTCAAACATACGGTATGAAAATCTAAGGACAGAAATACAATGAATACACCGTGCCATTACTTATGCAATGAATGTTAGTATGTTTCATTTTGGGGGACACCATCAGAGAGTCCGTGAATGTTACGATCGACGAAATCCAATAATTTTACACGGGGGCGGAGCGAAAATTCTCTGTCCAGTACTTCAGAAATAAATCCATAATAATATGTAGAGCTTTGTAAATAGAAGAGTCGTTTTCAAAAACATGATCAAACTTTCGAAAATATAATACAATTAATAACACAAAAAAAATTTGGAAACATTAAATAGTTATTGGTATACATATTAACCACTGAACTTACAGAACACCTTTCACCGTATCACCAAAACAAGAACTGCTGTTTTTCCCAGTAGTCAACCGCTTTAAATACTCTTATTTGTGGTGTAAAAACATTTTCACAGATTATAGAATTATTTTCTAATTTAAAAAAGCAATTATTACATAAAGAACAGAATTGATTAATTCATTTACTAAAACGATAATTTTAAATAATAGAAAAATTCCAAAAAGCTCATAAACAAAAATGATTGAAAGTAAATTGGAAAATATTTGTTGGGCATCAGATTAGTTTATTTCATAAGTAAGGTAATCTTATTCTGTCAGTCAAGAACTGTTGGTGTAGAGTTCATTTTTTTGAAACCTTTTTTATACGTCAAGGGCCTTATTAGCTATCACCACACCGGTCTCCATCTCTTTGCGAATTTTGGCTTATATTTGGTGGTCATTGTCTTTATCATTATTTAAAAATTTGGTTTGGGTCTGTTCCTGCATATTCTACCTCCAAAGTCTATCTCTTATTGAAATATTTTTCCTACTCTTGTGTAATCCCCTCACTGGAAGGGAAAATAGTTCTGGCTGGAAAGCTCCGATTTTTTTCAGATTGAAGTCCTTGCAGAAAGTTTGGCATTTGGGAATGGAAATCGCTAGTGGGAAATTTCCCAGAAACGAAAAGCTTTTCTGAACTTGTGTGCCTGTGCTTTATTTGAATATTCCAGTGGGGTGGTGGTTTGAGCCTGAGTGTGTTGCTTTTGAGCTTTTCCTGGAATTTATCTTTATAAATTATCTTCAATGAATATGAAAGTTTATGGTTTTAGAAAAATTTATTAGAATGGGCTTTCAACCCTTTTCTGTAAAGACCCCCATACACGGTCAAATTGGATGTACATCGAAGTGCGGATGTATAACCAAAACTATCGATTGTGGGCCGGTCGGCCGATCAAAATACATTGGGCTTTGATGAAAATCTGGATGTACATCCAATTTGACCGTGTATGGGGGCCTTAACAGTGTTTGATGCATCGTCTTCCAACAAATCTGACAAACTTATTCATTTGTAGCAGAACGCGTGCCTTTTTACATTTTATTTTTGTTATGTTTTCTGTCATTTACCACAGTTTTAATGAAAAAATCCCAAAAGTTAAATTTTAAATTCAACAAAACGAACGCTAGAAGAACTGCAAACTGATGCAAAACTATTCTTTTTTTTTTAATTTACTTAAAATATTTTAGAAAAATAACAAAAAATATCTCTTTTCTTTTTAGGTAAGTTCACAAAACTATGAAAAATTTCGTCTAAAAAATCATCAGTTCCCTTCACTTGTCATCAATACATTTTGTAAGTAGAAAAATTTTATTTATTAATTATTTTATTTTTACATTATTTTTTCTGTTTCTTGAAGAAAAGTTCAAGTTTGTTTATTATTATAAAAAAATTTGTTAAAATCGCTTTAAATTAATAATAAAAAAAAATCAATAAAAAAATAAAATATTAACAAGCATTTCCATAACAACGCTATATTTTTGTATGCAAAATCCTTTATATTTTGCACCTGAAACAATTTTTCAGAGCTTATCCGCAACAAAAGCCTTCCGTTGTGTGTCTGCAAATCCATCAATTTCCAACTCTTTTCGTTATAGAAAAATGAAGGAACCTTCAATAGTAGTTCGTTATGAATTCTTATCGTTATCTGTAGTGTAACTTGTCTCCTTTCACCTAACAAAAATAAATTTTTTTCGTCGTCCTTTGGTAATAAGCATTCCTCACACAAGTCCTGCTTGAACACACAAAAAATTATTAAATTTCTCAAAAAAAAAAAGAAGAAGCAAAAAACTTCCGCCTTGAATTTATCAGGAGAAAGGACATTTTTAACTTGGGCAAAACTTTCTAAAAAAAAATTGTGTCAATGTAGTGAGGACAAATTTTATCGATTCAGTTGGTCGAGACCAGACAAAATTTTAATTTTTTTTTTTTGTGTTATTTTCCAAAATAAATTGTTGTCAGACAGGCGCCGTTCAGGCGTACAAAAGTGTGGGAAACAGGACATGCATTTTGGGGGTGTGCAGTTTAACAAGTTTTCCATACCTGAAGCTTCTGCCAGCTGAAAATGCAAGCGAAGGACACTTTTGCGCTTATAACATTTTTCATTCGGCTCAAGTAGACAGAGGAGCAATGCATCCCGGAGCAGCATAGCGAAAGTGCATCCGAGCTGAAATTTTTTGCTAAGCCTATTATTTTCTATAATGCTTCCATCTTCCACCCCCGTTCTGGTGTAGGACTTGGCTATTATTAAGTTACAGTTGACTACCAGATGGCGTTTGTAATTTATTATTATCCCATGCATGGTTTTTTGGGTTGTGTGTCTTTATAGGAACACAAGTTTCAATCCTTTTTTTGACTCCCTCGCAATTTTTTTTTGTGTGTGGTAACAAACAAGGAGATTTGAGGGGGTTGCAGCAAACATTTATCACTCGTTCGTATATAAGTTTGTGTGTGTGCCTCCGTTTTGTGGTAAGTTAAGTTTTAGAAAGTTGGCGCTTGATTTCTTTGGGATATCCTTTTTTGTTTTGTTTTATTTTGATAAAAGTTTTTGCTTTTAAATTTACAAAGCAGTTTTTAAAAGTTGGGTGTATTAATTTTTGTGAATAAGAAAAAGGCGCGCTCGTTTTTTGTAAAAAGGAAGTATTGCATAAAAGTTTTCGCTTATAAAAATTAAAATAAGAAAAGTTTTTCCCTTAAGATATGGCCTTGTATGTATTCGACTTTACATTTCCCATTTTTTTTTTTGTGTATTTTATTTTTACAGAGCAGATTTCAGAAACTTAGCGAGACGTTAAATTAATTTACTTGAGGGCAAGATAAAAGTTTATACTTGCTGCGACCAAGATGTAGATAGAGCTCTGCAGTTTCGTTGTTTTTTTTTTTGCAAAAAGAAATTGAAGTGATATTTAATTGCACAGTATACTATACAGCAGAATATTTAATATTAAGTGATTTGCTTTATCTGTATTCGAACTTTCAAGTACTTTTTGGGGCCACTTTAAAAGTCAACTTGAAACTTATATTTAACATAAGAGTGGTTGTTCAGCGAAAATCGTGCCTGTGTAACTAAGTAACTATTTGGATAAACACTTAAATTTTATGCGATTTAAGCAAATCAAAATAGAAAAATATTGAAAACTCTTTGTATTTTAATCAAATTATAAAGTTTTTCAAAACATTCAACATTTTAGCAACTCAGTTACAATAGTGAAAAAACAAAACCAAACAATTATGTACAAATAATTAAATTTTAATGATTATCACTATTTATTGTGGTTGCTTTATGTAAAATGCGATTTTTAGTATAATTCCTTTTTTCTTTAAGACATTAATTCAGTAGAAATAAAAGGTAAGGATATTAATAAAAATTGTTATTTAGTTATGTCTTAAAAATCTGTATTAGAGACATATTATGCATTCATTTGCTTTTGCCCACAGTAGTGTGAAACTTTATTATAACCAATTCTGTTTTAAAAATTGAACCTACAAACCGAATTTTATTTAAAAAATTCTTTTGAAGTAGTATGATTCATTCATGAATTTCTGCGCATTTATACATACATGAATGCTGGATGTATCTTTAAATACTTTGCTGGGTTATAGAGGTTCTGGGCCATCTATTTTCCCATATTTCATAATTGAACAATTGTTTAGTTTGTGTCTTAGGTAGAAGCTTTTTCGGTTTGCGTCTTGAACTGAGGGAGTTCGCCTCCTGTTTGTATCTTCGGTAAATTTTCAAGCTGGTAGTCTTGGATGGCTCGAATCAACACAGCTACACTACGTAATGAAATGACCAGAAAAAGCTACGGTTATGCATTAGTACTCGCCCTAAGTTCTGGAGGTGAGATGCCGGGCGCCGAAGAGAATTGGACCCGCTTTAAAAATATTGTATTTGGTACTGCTGATTCCATCTTAGGCAGAAGTGGTAGAGATCGGAACGACTGGTTCGATAATAATGAATGCAAGCTGGCAACTAAACGTAAGAATGCTGCGTACCGAGCAATACAGCAGTCTCACAGAACACTGGCAGGCAAAGAGAAATATAAAGAGCTCAGAAAAGAAGAAAAGAGAATTCACAAGACGAAAAAGGAAGCCTGGTAAAAAATCTCGTCTGTGAACTTGAACAGTACAGAGAGCGACGGCAGCACCAGGAGCGGGAGTTCTATCGAAGAGTCCACAGTATGACACAATTCACAACACGTTGCACATACTGCAAGGACAAAGAAGGGAATCTGATCCTAAAGGCATCTCGGAGCGATGGGAAGAGTACTTTCATGAATTGCTAAATTACGAGCTAACTGAGGATTCGGAGGCTCCACTAATATCTGATGATAATGCTATGCTGCCGCCACCAAGTTTAGCAGAAGTTAGCAGAGCCGTCAGCCGGCTCAACAAGGCCTCGGGTGCAGACGGCATCCCAGCGGAGCTGATTAAATATAGAGCGGCTACATTACACTAAACGATTCATGAATTAATTGTGCAAGTATGGGAGCAGGAAGTGATGCCAGAAGAGTGGAGAAAAGGTATCCTCTGCCGAGTACATAAAAACGAGATATCACAGCGTGCACTAATTATCGCGGTATAACGTTGTTGAGTACCGTGTATAAGGTATCCTACAAAGCAGGATGGTCCCATACACCAGAAACATCATAGGCCAATACCAGTGTGGCTTCAACCCAGTCAAAGCAACGACTGATCAGATTTTCACCTTGAGGTAGGCTATGGAAAATTTTTTAGAGTTTCAAAACTCAATTCAACACCTCTTCATAGACTTTAAAGCCGCCTATTATAGCATAGCCACCGAGAGAAGAACTTTACAAAGCCATGAGATAATTTGCCATCCCCAACAAACTGACAAGACTATGTAGGTTGACCATGACCAATGTGACAAGCCAAGTAAAGGTATCCGGAACACTGTCCAGACTAATCAACATTTATAATGGACTCCGACTAGGGGACGGTCTGGCCTGCCTCCTTTCTAACCTGGCGGTGGAGAAAGTGATCCGAGATTTGGGAGTGACATCAAGGGGCACAATCCTCCACAAGTCCACCCAATTACTGGCTTATGCAGACCATGGTACAATAATACAAGGTAGGCTCGTACGGAAAAGCTCTGTTTCCATCTTGAAAAGCTTCTACCATTTTTATATGAGAAAAGATCTGGGTGACGTCACGAGAAAGCTTTTTTCCTTTGTGAACTAAGATCTGAATGACGTCACAGGGCCCTTATGAGCTTACCTTGTAATTATTGTACCATGATGCAGACGTGAAGAAAATAAAGCTCGGTAGGCTCCGGTGGGCAGGGCATTTATCTCGTATGAGTGAAGATGAGCCTGCTCGGAAAGTTCTCGGCGGCAAGACCTATGGGGTGCGACAGCGAGGGGAACCCAACCTTCGCTGGAAGGATGGCGTAGACCAGGACGCTCAGAGCGTAGGGATGCCAAACTGGATAACATCGGCTCTGAATCGGGACCGGTGGAGAGAACAGTTGCGAGAGGCCAGGATCGGATCCCAGTTGTAGAGCCGTTAAAGGAGAAGAAGATTTAGCCGAAACACTTCATACAAATTAAAAAAAAAATACTAAAATCCATCTATTGGAAAACGGCAACCTAAATACTCCCGGTTGCCACCATGCATGCTATGGGCTGATGGAGCAACCACATGCCATATAAGGCCAGCATGCCCTATCGTAAGAACTGACCTACTATCCCCTTTAAAAAGTAGCCTTTTCAAAGAAAGTTACAACACAAAAACGATTGACATTAACAAGTAACACAAAAAGTTGTTTCTGCAAAAAAAAACATGGACTGCACTCCACATTAATTGCAACATACTCGTTTGCCATGCACGAGACTGAAAATGTGTAGTGATTATAAAAACTGTGTTGTAACCTCTGAAAACCTGAAAGCTGGAAACTAATTAAATACTGGAAAAATTTACAAAAAAAAAACAGGAGAGAAATTATCCCTTTTACCTCTGGCTTATCCACTTTCAGCTTTTTTATACATACATGCCAAAGAGGAAAAGTGTTATATGAAAATATAATATTTACACTTTGGAGTGCGCTGCTATAAAAGTGGATTTATTGAAAACTTTTATTTTACCTTTTAGAGATTAAGTCGTTTGTTTTTCTTTCAATTTATACCTTTTTTTTGTAGATTACTATGTAACGTACTAATGGGTGTGTGAGTAAAAGGCTTACATTTGTTGCTCGAAATGTCTAACATTGTTGCTAGTTTCTTTTTAATATTTTTTTAGATGTGCTAGTTTTTGCCTATTAGGAAAGAACTTTAAACAAACTTTGAAACTGATGAAACAACATAGGGTAACAGAAGACCGAGAAGTCTATATCTACTTACTGTAGTCACTAAAAGAGCAGCTCATAACAGAAGTAGAATAGGGACAAGATATGGTCAAAACGCGTAACTTGTAAACAAAACGAACACAGTGGTTAAAGGCAATTTCAAGTTTGCGGACGCAGGAGGACTCAAGAGTACGAAACATAGACAGACCATGCATTAGAAGAGGAAATTAGTGCCTTCACTAAGTACATACGGACAATCCTACAGAGCAAACCGCAATGGAACCTAAGTTTCAACAGTTGGGCGTATGTTTTGCGAATGATGGAACTAACATGATCGCAGTTATTTTGGCATTCTAGATAACTCCTAGATTTCTTACTTGACTAAAGGGACACCATTTAAAGCGATAACGGAGAGGTCGGGTCGAAGACTGGCAGAATGAGAGAAAAACATGCAATGAGACTTCCAAGGATTAAGTTGAAGTAAGCTTGAGGTCGACCAGGAAGAAACACGGCGTAGGTCAGCAGCAAGTTCCTCCATACAACTTTGAATTTGATCATTGGGCGCTGAGATATAAAGTTGCACAACATCAACGAACATATAAATATTAGAATATTAAACTATCGAAGGAAGATCATTAATAAAACTGCTGAATAAGAGAGGACCCATAATGGAACCTTGGGGTACGCCAGCACGAATAAGTGCCTGAGAGCGGTTGGTTAAAAAGCTTTGCAAGAGTTTAATAGCAGAAGAAGAAAAATGGACACGAGAGGAGAGTCTCTGCAAAAGCAGAGAGTGATTAAAGCTATCAAAGGCTTTAGAGAAGTCAAGCTGCAATAGGGAGCAAACGTGATGAACGTAGAGTTTCGGATATCAGTTGTAACTTTGAGGAGCGCGGTTTTGCAGCTGTTATGCTTGCGAAATAGAGACTGCCACACATTTGTGAGTCAAAGTGGATCACAATACTCAAGGATTTGAGTTGCTATCAGTTTTTCAAGAACCTTAGCCAGAAATGGAAGAATACTAATAGGCCGAAATTCAGAAGGGCAAGCAGGAGATAGGCATTTGGGTATTGGTATAATTTCAAGCAAGCTTCCAAGATGATGGTGAGGAAGGAGTTGAAAATATGAATTAAGACGGGCAACAGACATGGAATGATCATATTTAGAAACCTAGGCGAAATGTTATCGCTACCAGTCGCTTTAGATTTAAAGGAATTTAGAGTAGTAAGCACTTCACACATCGATGGTAAGCACATCAGATGAGGCAGTGAAGCGGGCATTGGTCGGGTCCGCCGAATGGTGAGATAAGAAATGTTGATTTAGGGGTTCAGGACAGAGGTTGAGGGTGGTGACTTCTACTTTAGACTGAATACCCAAATGGCGCAAATTATTCCATACCGTTTTCAATGACTGGGAAAGATCAAGCTAAGGAGCGTAAAAATTCCTCTTTGCTTTCTTAATTTTAGCTACAACTATGTTCCTAATACGCTTATAAGATCTTTTAGCAGAATCATTGTTGACTTTTTGACCCAGTGAAAATGAAACTCTCTTTCAGCAATCAGGGAATTATTTTCCGGAGTAAACCAAGGGTTAGACCTTGCTGAAAATGTTTACTTCGAAAAATCGTTCTTATTACACGCCAGCAGCACTCTGGTGCTTCAATAGATGGGCATTGCAGCTGGGAGGCATCTCGCACGATGACAAAACGACCATCCTCTTTATTCCTGATATGGACGAGGCCGTCCCTGGTGGAAACAGACTGTAGCAGTCCAAGCTTGCACAATGAAGTGACCAACGACCAAGTTACAACCAAAGCCGACCTCTTTAGCCTAGACTACCATCCCAGAGGTCCATTCTTCAAATTTACTCCGGCGCGCCGCATGGTCTTTCTTTCGTATTTCCATTTTCCGACCTACATAGGTTATTTTTCTTCTTTCTTGTCTTTCCTCTTTAGCTCTTTCTCCTGCTTTGTCCTTTGAAGAAATAAAACCGCGTGCTGGCGTTGTTAGCTCGTTCACTCCTCTCTCTATTATCTTTCCGACTAGAGCTTGCTGTCTAACTCAAAGGATAGAACCGTCGGCAAAGGGCCATTTATGGATTGTGAAAGTAAAGCTGGTGACATATCCAAGCCGTACATGCATTGCATTCGTTGACAGATAATGTAGAAGTGTGTGTATTCAAATGCGAGCTGACGGAATATCCCGTGAGTGGAAGGCATGCCACGCAAAGGTCGGGCTACTTTCAACTTTTTCTGCATTGCCGCATTCGAGATAGCACACACAAGCATAAGCACACAAACACATGAACACGTTACTTAGATTTTCGGGCTATGTGTGACAGCCGGCACGGAACGCAAACCATGTAATTATATGTCAGACGAAATTCGCCGGATTTCATGGAGCCTCTGAATGCAATGCATGTACGGCTGGGATATGTCACCAGCTTAAAGGGATTGATTGCTTAGCTTATAACTGCCATATACAAAATTATTTTATGGCTACAAGTTGGTCTATACAAGCCTCATATAGTCATTGTCTGCAGCAAACACTTCATAATTTCCAACAAGTGCAGCAAGTGTCGTGTAGATGTATTAATCAAATCGAAATTAGTAAGGAGGTAGTTTGAATTTGGTGAATATGAAGGACCCAACCACCGTGAAGCCAAGTGCCCCAGCAATTTCGATCCAGACCAATAAACCAACAACTTGATTAAAATGGTAAATATGCAACTCCTCCCCGAAAAGTATCGCGCCGTGCCTAATTGATTTTAATAACGAAACTTTTTTTATGTGTGTGTGAGTGTGTGTATCCAAAACTTTTTACACTAATCAACAAATGGACGGGAGCTCATGAATAAATAAGGTGATAATCAACACTATCGCCCTTATTCTAATGACCCTATCGTTGAGCATAGAGTGATATAACGGGCTCTAATAATCATTCGCTATTCCGGTAGATTGTCCCCCATTTTGATAAAGAGCTCCTGCGAAGTAAATACACGAAAGGAGGAGGACGGCATCAACGAAAATAGCAACAAAAGTTCCCTTAAGTTTTACGAGTGCACTTAATAGAGTCCTGCCCCAATATGTGTACAAGGAGACCCCCAGTATACAAAAGCTCCATCAGCTCCGCCAGCACCACCAGGGGCAGCAGCTAGCCATTCTCGTCTGCGGCTAAAAGGCACAACAGTGGAGCTTATATCGAAGGTAGCCAACCTCGTGTTGTATGTATATCCTTGCAGCTCCCATACAGGATACATTCTCTGCTGGGTCCGCCTGGTAAATGCCGTCGCTTTAATGCGAGCAACTTGAAAGCCAGGCAAAATCGATCCTCCAAGATATCCTCATAAGACCGTCTTAACCCCGCCGCTGCCGCGCGCCAACAGTTTTACGTAATCCCGGGTATCCAGCCCCGGTTTCTCTTTTTCCTGTTTGTGGGTTTTTATCTAATCTCGGGCATCGTGCATTCCCTTTTTTTGTGCCTCTTGAACTTGGGATTGGAAATTTAATCTTTATCAAAGTTTTGCATTTTATGTGGGAAATTCCTGCTCGGAGCTGCACCAACTTATCTCCGGGCCAAGTGCAATAACAGAGGATTCCCGTCTCTCTCTCGGGGATATGCAAATTCTGTTTGGTATAAAAGTGAAATGTTGCAAAGCTCCTGATGCAGCGCCATCCTTTCACAATTTCATGCTGTAAAATATAAGTGCCTGTCTGCAATTGTTTGGAAAGGTTGAAAGGCAGGGGCCGGGGGGAAATTCATTTTGGAATAAAACTGATTCGAATAAAAGGATATATTTGGACAATTTTGAAACTGTTGAAATTGGAAAGGTTACTTTGGTTACACCAAGCAGTTCTCTGACGCAGGTGCTTACTCCAAATTGGGATGAAATTTTTCTGTTTGAATAAACACTAAAAGTATTTTTATTTGATCCAATTTAGCTTTCTGGGACTCAGGCCAAGTATAGAATTGTCAAGAGCGCGAACACGTTTCATTCGCCGATAATTTGTAGCATTAGGCAACCGAACGGACAAATTCCTGCGTTGTTTTACTATTGACTTACCAATTGACTTCGCAGTAACCGAGAACAACAACGGACTCGTCCTTCGAGGGTGGGTCTTTCCGCCTTTCCAATCTTTAAGACCAAGCCAACAAACTAAATGGTCCACCCTAGGATTTCTTTGACAGCGCTGCCAAAAGGACCAATAATAATCCCGATGAAGCTCGCCAAACCATGCATAGGTGAATGCGGACACCGATGGTTTAAAGCCCTTTTAACCAGGCTGGAGGGTGCCCCGATAATCTGTGGCAGACTGATTAATACAATGGCAGAGCTCTGTCTGCCCCCGGCGTTCCTCGTTGTTCTGAAGACCCCGGAAACATACAAACGTGACTCGATTGAGGGTACCTAATTCATCAAGATCGCATTGGTAGTCCAGAACATTATATAGGAATTAGAAGAATGCATACTCTTGTTCGTCTCTCTGCACCTACGGCAATGCAGTGAAGATTTAGGAAGTCCATTGTTTTTTCTTTGACGTAAGTTGGCCAAGTTTTCCAAGAGAAAATACCGATCGCGGGGGCGCACCAGCTTTGGGTAGGATAGAAGCAGATGCGAATCAAAAATAGCCTGGGCTCACGTATTGGGCTGCCAACCATCTCGATCTCTGTGCTCCAGGTAGAGATTTCTGCCAGGCTAGTTCCCTGTTGGATTTTCTTTCCATCACTGCATATCTCAGCTTTAGAAAGTGAATTTTAAGCTGAGCTGAGATTGCAGTGCATCTATATGTTCTTATGTCCGGGAGCCCAGATGAAAGCCACGCTGTGAATCCTACCGAGCCTATCTAGCTCAGATTGCTTCACTAGCTTAGCGCGCGTTATTACTAGATCAGCTTTTATAGACAAGACCTCAATCCAATCTCCCATATTCAGGAGTTTGCTTGCTAGCTGAGTGGAAAAAGATTCTTAGTACCGTAGACTTAACCCATGCATACCATCACAAATTTCAGTCAATCCTGATAACATTCATAAAGCGGCTGGTGTTTTTTTTTTTTCTATAATATATTTTTTTCATTGCCACGCTTTTGCCGCGCCCTGCCACGCCCCTTGGTTCCCAGTCCCAAGTGCCCCATTTCCTGCTGTCCAGCGGGTCCTTGGAAATCGAATTCAATTAAGGGCTCTGTTACACACGCCTCCGGGTTTTATTGTCACACACCTGCTTATCGAAATCATCCCAAATACTAGAAGCTCCAGATCCGAAAGCGGAGACAATGTTGTAGTTTTAGATACTGGCTTCAGAATCACGGGTTTAAATCTCTTATGCATTAAACTGATTCAGAGTAGATATGAAAGATATGCCTCTAGAAAGTATATTTATATTTTTCAATTTCACCTCACCTAAAAAGAAGTGAGAAATATCTCTCGAGTACAAAATTTCACTACCTCGAAAAATGTAAGAATTGTCTCTCCAGTATAAAATTCGGAGCAAAAGCACGTGTTAGGTTTTCGCTTGTAGATTTCAGTACGCTTACCTGTTTACTTTCGTGTAAAATGGATTCTTCTCCAGAGAGTAAGTACAATTATACTGTGTTATTGAAATGAACATAAATAAATAATTGTATTGTTTATTTACGATCAAAAATGTAGTAAATTGTGGTGATTTGAATAACGATTTGGCTTATAAATTGATGGCTAAGTACAAAATTTCACCGACTTCCACTCTAAAATACGCATGTAATTGTTTATTAATCATCTCTGCAAAACATATAAAAAAATCAGCTGCTCCTGCTTGCTCTATATCATTTTATCCACCACGGTATACTACATATTTGTCATATGGCATATGACTCCCCTCACCCGTTATTACGTAATTTCATTCAATTCAATTAATTATGAACAAGGTTGGTCGCCATGTTGGATGCGCCATTTTGTTTTTTTTTAAATCTGATAACGGATTCTTATACAGTGTCCCTGAAAAGCCCCATATACCGATTTTCATCAAATTTGCTAAATTTGTCATAAAATTGGTCGCCATATTGGATCCGCCATTTTGTTTTTGTAAAATCTGATAACGGATTCTTACTCAGCGACCGCGAAAACCCCCATATACCGATTTTCATAAAAAAATAATTTTTCTTACGGTAGTAAATTAATTTTGTCTAGGTTTTGGGGATTTCAGGCCACTGTGCGTTTGTCCAATTCGTACTCAGTCACATTCCTTGAGAGGACCCGCTTATCGTTCCACCTTATGAGAACAGGCTGAAACTACTCAACTTAAGCTCTCTGCATAAGCGTCTCGAGGTAACTAACGTTATATTCATCCATCGGCTACTGAATGGCGAGGTCAAACTTCTTGCGAAGCCATACGGCATTTAGAGCGAGTAATTACCTACAGCTTGAGGGGTGCACCACTCTTGCAAGTAAAGTGTTCCTCAAAAATAAACTTTTTAATGTGGCATGACTCCTTAGTGTGACCCACTTCTTCTTTGTTTTTGCACGCTTCTTTGTAGAGTTTTTTGTATTTCTTTATTTGTCATTTTTTCTCTACGGGACAGTGGTAAATGTTTCTCAGTCCAGCTTAGAAGTACGCCTTCTGTGTTAGAAGGGTAACTCTATTATTATTCTCTGCAGTTCCTTTTTTCGCGCTCGCTACAGGCTGGGGCGGCGCTTTCATAGGTGTAAATGGTGCACTTGCACCGGGCGCAATTTGAGAGGGGCGCAACTTCAGAAATTAAAAACTAAATTTTGAAAATTATTCCGCACGGGTGCACGAAATTACACAAATTTACCCAATTTCTTCCGGCGGCTCTTGTATTGCTGGTTACCACGATTGGTTCCAAGAATTGTTAAATGAGGTAATTGAACGAGATGAGGATAATAAAATACCTTATCGCGAGAATTCCTCTTTAATTGCTCTTGTCTAACAAATTAATATGGCTAGTTTCACACGGGCCAACCAACAAAAATTGACTGTAATCATCCACTCCCTTTTGAAGTTCTATGAGGAGTCGCATAGGTTTTCACCAGAGCCATCTTTTTCAAGGAACTATACGTTAGAATGCTTTAGGCTGTTGTTGTTGTTTTTAATCTTAATTTTGCCTTCGGCAATTTTTTTAATTTTCTTTTCCCAGCGAAAGGGAGACAAACAACAACAACACAGCAGTTGATTCAAAAATTCAGTGAAAGAATTCAGAGGTTTAAAAAATCTCTCTCCTACTCTCTTCTCCACAAACGACATTTTCAGCAGATATTTCTTCGTTGGATGTTGACCGATGAAAAACTTGTACTGTTGAATGCATTATTCTCCGTGTTTGTGTCTTTTTCCATTGTTCTACATTGCGTTCAAAAATGGGGCGCAATATGGCATAGTGCACCGGGCGCAATAAACCCAAGCGCCGGCCCTGGCTACAGACAAGCAATTCATTTCTAAAGAGAACAACACGTCTATGGAACGATCTTTCACAATTAGTATTTCCGAGCTCCTACAACATCCAAGAGTTTAGATGCAGGATTTAACACCCTTTCCACCAATACCCTTCTGACTCTTGATAACATGATACCTGTTATATCCATTTCTACTATACGACATGTCAGACGAGTAGTAGAAAGAGCGATTCGTGATGTGTGTACTGCCTCATAAAAAAAATCATAAGGTTGTCCTATCCTTAACTTTTCTTGCAGCATAATTGACATCTTTCGCTTTGTGTCGATATAATGTTTTAACCTGTTCCAAACCCAGATTATTTTATTTAAATCTTGCCCATTTTAAAGCTGATACATACTCAAAATTTTACTATATAAGCCAAGCTATGAATTTCAAATAAGATCGATAAAAAAAGCCATAAAGGTCAAAAGGTTAACCTACGCATACAATTTCAATATTATCTCCATTGACCCATGAACCAAAATAAAAACAAATTCCCAATTCTGCTTGTTTGCGTGCGTTCCTTACAATAATTTGTTATTTTTTTTAAAGCATTGTAAAAAAACCCCCTATATACAGAAAATGCCGCACATCATCAACATATAATTTATGCGCATCAATTCATCCCTTAACGAAATTCACCCTTGATAAAACTGCATACATTATCACTTCTCTTTAGCATTTCTGCGTCTGTTTAAAAACATTAAGTTTGATCAAAGTAATTTTTTTGCCGCGTGCGTCCTTTGCATTTTATTTCAATTCTTTTTGAAAATATTTTTACAATTTTCATGTTTTTTTGGGTTTATGTGTGTGTGAGTGTGTGTGTGTTTTTCTGTATAAATTCGCAGTTTTCCTGTTGGTTAACAACGAGTGAATTTTATTAACGAAAAAAAATTTCATATGCCGAGAAGAGAAGTCGAAAATTCGTTTAATGGCTGTGGTAAATGGAGGAGGCTGAGGAGAGTAAACATTCAAGAAAACGACCTTAAAAGAAAGCATTTCACTTTCGTATGCCGGTTTTTGTGCGTGAGAGTACTTCTTTCTATTTGTTAAATACTTCATCTGCATAAAGACAGCCGCGAGGTGTTTTGCAAATACTTATGGGAACTGGAAGTCTTTTTAATGGAGATTAAATTGGAATCTTTCATTTTAATATAGTCATCCACTTTGTTCTTCAAATTCAACCATAAAAATGGCGTATCCTTAAGAGAAACTAAAAACAACAGTATTCCAATATTCTCGCACTTCCATATTCTATTTATCACCCAACTGCATTTTGTAATGCACAAGCAGTTTGTTTATCAAAGGGACTTTTACAAACAGTATTTAAATGTTCAAAGGGGATTATGCACTGGATGAAATGCATCTATCACAAGGCGATGCCAGCAGACAGACAACGTAAATCAATACCCTTATATTCAGCAATTTTGCCCGAGGGCTTGTTTTACTAATGAAAATACCCTGTTCCCTATCATAGCATTATCAAGATTAAAGGATTATTCAAATTTAGGCTTACATACAATGTCTGAAGGATTTCGTGTTACTAGTCTTATCATAAGGGATTTGCCAGAGCTGAAGTTTCATTTCTTAATGGATATTCAAATAAACTCGGAAAGAATATTTTTAAATTTCTTGGGAATTTAAAACAAAAAAAAATTATTCTCATGCAGACTTGGTTTTTGTTCTTGCTGGGAATAAGTAGAAGTGTGGACATATGAAGACGTGAATTTAAAAAGTATTTTTTTACTTATTAAAATGAAATAAGTCGAAACAAGAAATTGATATTAAAAATTATAATTTTTATGAAAATGAATATTAAGGGGAGTTTACATCCCGAACACAAAGTGGAAGAACAAAGTGGGCCTGTACAAAATACTGAAGGCTTGAAACTTTTGACAATTGTCAAATGTTAAATTTTTAACACGGTCGCCGAGGAAACAATTTGGTGAGCTGAAAAACCTTTGAGATAGTTATATTAAATTAATGTGCGGTCATGGGACCCCGTCAGGAACGAAGTTCCCTACGATTTTTTTACAACTGCGAATATAACTCCAAATAAAATCTGTATATTTTATTTATTTTTACTTGAAATCATGTCGAAGTGCATGTGACAAAAATCAGAATCCACCTCCTTGAGATGGCCGCCATGGATATAACGATATAGCCTATTGCATTCTACTTATGATGCCCGTTCATTTGATAACCATGTTGAGGGGGCTGTGAAGAAAACGGAATCCGAGCTTTTGAGATGGCCGCCATGGACCTGACGATATATTGAGTATACTATATTGCTTATGGTATTCTACTTATCATACCCTTTCATTTGATACCCATGTCGAAGGGGTTCTGAAGAAAATGGTAACCCACCCTCGAGGTGGCCGCCATGGATCTAACGACATAGCCTATTGTATTCTACTTATGATGCCTTTTCATCTGACACCCGTGTCAAGTTGCTAGATTTGTTTACACACAAGATACAAAATACAGAAGCTAATATAAAGCGTGTAAAATGAGACAGAGACAGATTTCATTCATTTCTAAAAAAAACATAAGCATCTATACTCGATACTCACCATTTCTTCCTATAGCTATCGGTGCAAATTGGTTCCACTGCATTCTGATTTCGGAAATTCGAAATTTGCCTACTGGGATCGATACTCGCACGCATACATACACAGAATACCGCATTTTTTTACGTGACGATTTCTCCCAACTCTACCCGCAAGCCGCGTTAAGGAACTTCGTTCCAAAACCAAAATTTTGACTTAGATGACTCATAACTCTGGACGTTGGTATGTTGAAACCTTGACTTTTACAGTTTTAGATAGGTAGGAGCGTAGATTGCTTTCTTATTTATGAAAATATCTAATAGGGTTACAAAAACACAGGGTAATATGCAAACCTCTACCAAAAAAATTTCAAAATGCCCTACCGGCTAAACCGTTACGATATCCCCTCCACCACCCATACGATTTTTTGTTTGTCTATCCAAGACCTATCCACAGCGGCGTTTCAACATTTTCACTGATACACCCTGTATATGGCGATAGTGATCGTAGACGTTGTGGTTGTAGAGTCTTCGGCATAGCCTTGCCTCACATCTCCGAAGGATTTTACTCTCAAAAATGGTTATAGTGCATTTTGCTAAGCATCCATGTCTTGGGTACATACATATGTGAGTACCGGTAACGTCTGATCTTTGGTAGCAGTTTAGTTTAGTGATGGTCAGATGCCTGGAGATGAAGATCTTCGGCGGTCTATATTAGGCTTTGTTGTTAGTTTTTAGTGACCGTGCGCGTATTTCTGGTTGCATGTTATACTCAGCTGCCACTATTCACCCAAAGTAGATAAATGGTTGCATTACTTCAAATTCGCGCTTGAGGGGCCTAGGTTAAGTGTTCTTGCAGCCTAGCTCACCATATGCTGTGTTTTGCTTTGATGTGCAGTCCCAGCTCCGTCAATCTAGGTGAAACACTCCTGTATGCCTTTCGATGTTGTTCTAATTCTTGTAGGCTTGTAATTGGGTGGAGTTGTCAAGGATTATTTTTTGTGCCTCTTGATGGCTCCCCCATATCTCGGATTACTTTCTCTAACGCCAGATGGAAAGAAGGCATGCCAAACAGTCCCCTTTGTCGGAATCCATTATATACATATGTTCATTGGTCTGGACAGTATTGAATTCCGGATACCTTCACTTGACTTATCACAATGGACATGGTCAACCTGCATAGTCGTGTCAGCTTATAGGGAATGCAGAAATCATCCATATTGTTCAATCGTCGTTAATCTCCGCATAGCCTGCATGTGCTATCTTTCGTTAAATTGCAGCCCCAATCAAGAATGAATTCGATCTCTCTGTTGATTGAACTTGATATGGATTGAATTGTTTTTGGGTTCGGATTCGACACTTCTATAGAACTGAGTTAACACCAATTATTTGGAAAGTGGTTAACAGAGTAGAATGATATTCTCTATCAAAAGACTTATAGATGAAATCTAGAGAAAATAGACGTGACTTACCGAACGATGGTTGTTTTTAAGGTTCTTACAACTTTGCTGAGCAGAAACTCTCTCTGAGATATAAGATGCGTTGATTCAGTGGAGGTCCTTTGACAGAGTTGCTCAATATAAGTATAGTGGTATCAATCCAATGGCGCTGCAGCCCAAATCAAGCCTTTACTTTCTCTAGGGCATTTCTCCAGTCGAAGTTAGACGGTAGCTTGCAGCATGTCTCCAGTTTCGGATGCTTAGCATTGCTCCTGCGTTAGCCGTCAGAGTCTATCCATCCCCTGCTAGGTTTGCCTACTGGTCTATTTCCAGAAATTTCGGGCGGCGGGCTAGTCTTAGTCTGTACCCAGTGGTATGGCATTTTTATATTCTACCTGTGATTTAGCTTTTTCTATCAATTACACAAAATCACGTTCTGCACCTTGATGTATAATTGAAACAAGGCTATAAAGTTAGACGTTCCTACAACAAAAAAAAAACCGAAGTCGGAAGGGTGTTTCCTGTTTACAATATATATATACTACGGGTGCAGCTTGCGTACACCGGAAACGCTCCCTTACAAAACAAGGCAGTAACTTTGCAATCGTTTAGCTTCACTCGTTTTCAGAACACTTGAACCTTGCAACTTCAATATTTGTTGCTCTGGTCGTTATATTCTGCAAGTCCTTGAAGTGCTTGCATTTACATATGTACGTAAAAGGTAGGTAAAAAAATCAACCACCACATATCGCACTCGAATACATGATCGATACAACTTTGGGCCTACAAAATCCCCCCTAAATCCTTACGTAATGACATTGGGAAATTCTGCAGCAAGTGCAGCACACATTCCTCAATTTTTTTCCGAAACGTAGAAAAGTATATAAATTTCCACAACGGAAATGGCTTCAGCAAACGTTAAATAATTTAGGAAAAAAAGGACTTTTTTTGATTTAAAATTCTAGAAGTGTTCCGAATTGTGGATGGTTTTGATGGCTCATAATTTAAATACGTCGTTTCGCCATGGTTATTTTCGTATTCAGGAAGTTTCTGCAAAATTCCATGTGGTTGCCTTTATCAGATTTCGTTTCGCATTTTGGCGGGGGTTGGGCTTGGGTGCAGCCATTACTCACACGAGATATAATCTGATATGGTGGTGGTGGTAGTGTAGTTATAGGGTTAAGCTGCTTTAATCATATAGAAAATGCCTATTTGGAAGGATTCAGCAGGAGTCTGAAAGCAAATTACAAAGTTGTGGTCCCTTTGATTCTTGTAAGATGGTTTAAATTAAAAGGAACGACTTGTGTGGTGGGGAGGGAGGAGGGGGTGGGTTAGATGATGTATGATAACTGTGAAGGGTGTAATTTTTCTGGTTGTAAAATTGAAATGAAATTTATGCTTATTAAAATTTTCTTATTAATCTTACAGGATAACATTGTGTGTGTGTGTAAGTTGTTTGTGGAATTTCTTAAATTTGGTTTTATTAATTTTAATTTCGACATCAGTAGAAATTAAGGGGCTTTCAAAAAAGACATTTAAACAGTTAAATACTCCAAAGAAGCTTGACAATGTAAAATAATTTACAGGGCGAGCCCTCAAACCTTGTGACTTATGACTGGTCACAATTTACGAATAGAGGGTTAATCATTGTAATAAGTGTTGTCTTAAAGCTGTGCTTGCTAAATTTATCGGACCAGCAAAAGTGCTTATGTTCACTATTGTGCATTTACAAAAATAGTTTTACTTCAGAAACAGAACCTTATATGTTCAACATACTTTAGAGTGTTTTAACTGAGGAGTTTCAAAGAGGGAACGAAAAATACAGCGAAACTCTCAGCCAAAACACTCCAAAGTATCTTTCCCCGGCTTCACCGGCCAAACTGTGCAAATTCGAGAAAATTGGTGAACTGAACTTTAACATAACCTCAGTTTTCAATTCAACTGATGATAAAACAGACTTCAGTTCGCCTAACTGATCTCGATCTGAAGTTACAGCTAAAAGTTCGCTCATTGTCATTAAGACCCAAACTGATATTTTCTTCATACAGACGAGACTCAATACCCTGCTAGCCTTGTACACCACGAACAAATTGCAACTTAACATCAGCAAATGTCATGCAATTACTTTCTCCCGTGGAAAAAACACATAGAAGTAGTGCTAGTAGCTTTTTGAGCTTACACTGTACACAAATTTATAATTATAATTTTGATTCATTTATTAATGTACTAAATTCGTTTTGTTGAGATTGCGAATGGATTCGGAGCATTTTGTTTTATATCGCACAGGCAAAGGTTGTAAAACCCGAAGACTACTACTAGAACCCCATAAAAATCTAAAAAGGCGCCCGTCAGTCGTATGTACACCTCTGTTACAGATAACAATGGATTTGTAACTGACCATACAAACGCAAGTGGCATTTTACCAAGTGGTCCCCCAACTAAGTACTAACCATGTCCAATGCTGCTTAACCTACGCAATCGAACGAAGTTCGATCTATTGAGTATGGTAATGGTACCCTTTATGATCACCAAGATAATTGCCCGTTTTCTTCGTCCTATATTTACTTTAGTCTAGAAATAGTGTGAACGTACCGTGTTTCGTTTGGACAGTTCCTAGCGCATATTATTGGTTCGTGCCTATAGTGGGCTGCATTTAGAAGAGTAGAAATTTTACTCAGGTGTATGATCAAACTCCAATTGAAAGATGGCCTAGACCAGGACCCTCAGAGCTTAGGGATGCCAAACTGAATGACATCGGGAAGGAGGAGAGAGCAGTTGCCAAAGACCAGGATGGCATCTAGGTTGTAGAGAAATTAAAGAAGAACAAGAACAGGATAAAGTTGAGAGACAAATAACCAGAATCTATCATTCAAGATTTCGGAAGCCGACTACAGAATTCACACATTTTACGACAACGGATTTGCCTAATTCCAGACACATAATTCTTTTTACTATTTTGGAACTTGGAACATGTTTATCATGAACAGCTGAAGTTCAATACTGGATTATCTCGAGTTAACAAATAGCAAGTTAATGGGGTCAAACACGAGCACAAACTTGTCCTCTAATCTGATTATAATCACCAGGTGTAGTCATGCCTTGGCCAGGCAAAAATTGATTCACAACAAGATATGGAGTATGCTGATATTCTACTGATCCCGGCAGCTCTTATGTTTGGCTATTCAAATGAATATGTCACATTGGTAGGGGAAGATTTTTTGGTGATTATGATTATGATTATTGTGTTGCTATTAAATTGAAATCAAATCAAACCGTCTACAATCTCTTTCTGTTGAGCAAAACCCTTTCACACCATATAGTATTCCAGCGAGTCATGAGTAGTTGTAACACCACTCCTGCTTTGTTTACTTCGGCGAAATCGAAAGCTTTGAAAGACCTGCATAATCAGTCATTTATGCTTTCAACGACCTTCATGCAAGATTGCCAAAGCAAGAAATGTATTAGTTCGGTGTCTGTATGAGAAAGGACATGAGATTAGCCTGAATGATTTGAAATACAGACAATATGTATCTTAATTGTACAAAAGTAAAACGAACATTGTTCCACTATTCGCAAGGCTGCTGCACAGCAACATTTGCTGAGAGTTTACCTTCAGATGCAGCAGTGGTTTTACAGTCGTACAAAAAAACAAGGGTCGGTCTCTTACCAATTCCAACCACTTTGAAGCCTGCCACGGACTGGACACTCAAGACTAATTCTTGTTTCTGTAAAAAGGCTCCATTGCTCCCCGAAATGAACATCGTGCGATAGGTTATGTAATAAGGTCCAGCCCCAAAGCTAAGACTGCGTGGACATAAACGATCATCGCGTCGAGGAACACATAAGACAATTACGAATAATAAACTGGAAAAGTCCGGCCAGAGATCGACAATCATGGAGACAAACGCTTAAGGAAGCCAATACCAACAATACGCTGTAAAACTTCTGATGATGATGCACACTCAGAAGTACCCTGGAACTTCAATTGCTTCAAGGGGAGGACATAAAGTACTTTGAGGAGATATTTGGCCGGCATACCCCTAGAATTTTCTGCGAACACTTCGGGGTATGAGTACCCCACTCCACGTATGCGTGATCACTGCTATAGACCATTGCTTGGCATACTTACAAAAATCACTTAGGATCCCAAGGGAACAAAAAAAGATTGTGCTCGACAACTTCAATTGTAATGATAACATTCGCCATCATCTGGTATGATCACCAAATGAACAGAAATTATACATTTAACAAACTGAAAAAAAAAAGATCGTTCCATGATCGTGGATCTCATATTCTTACGACTTAATGTTGTCTTTTGAGTAGGAAAATGATTGGATAATTTGACTTTTAAGATCTTTTCTAATAAACCCTAAGCAATTTCATAGCTAAGCAATAAGATTCAACCCTAAAAAAAAATCATTGAACATTTTATGAAAATATTTTTAAGGATCAGTTCAGGTGCTCTGTATTTTAACAAGCAGGTACTGAGCTTCATACCAACTTCATACCATATTGTGATAACTTTGAAAGTATTTTTTAAAATTATGACTTTAAATTCTCTTTTACAAACATGCATCAAGATTTCTCATCAGAATTAATAGTCCACTTAAAAAAATGTTTTGGTCTGTTAAGCCCCCCAACAACATCTATGTGAAAGTGTGTGTTTTCCAACCCCCTGCTTTAAGTATGAAAATTCTCTCACCAAGGATCAAGAAATTAACTAAAATCTTCAAAATTTATTTTACGTAATACGAAAACTCCCCACCCACAGTCCCCAGCATGTTTCAATTGTGTTATTCAACTTGTTACCTGTACACTTTGGTTAAAATTAATACAAGTGGGTACATAACAGGTGTAAATGGTTGCCTTAAATTACAAAATTTGCTTACATACAACGAAAATTAAACTGTAAATGGCAAAGAATGATGGCTGGCAATTGTGAACTCAAATCCGCGGAAAACACAATTCTGCATTATTAATACAGGAATTTAACAAGCGACACCAGAGACGGCACGGCACGGCCGCGCGTTCGAAGCAATCGCAAATATTTATTCAAGTGCTTTCGGAAAAGTGCCGTAACACCTCAACAGAAGAAGAAGAACTTTTCCCCGAGAAAAACGTTCGAAGAATTTTCTTCTCGTGTGCACACGTAAAATTGCCCCTACGGGAAAATTCCCTCCCATTCATAGATTTCAATTCGGTTCGGCGATAGCCTGAGCCTGAGAGTGAGTGGTTTTTGGAAGCGCACAGCCGAGACCCCGAGCGCACACACTGTGTTTTCGAGAGTGAGTTCGGTTCGGGTAAAAGGATATCGTATCGAGTGTATGCCTGCCGACGTGAATCCTGCTTGAGGTATGTACGTGTATTTTTGGGTGCGTTTGTATGGGTGTAAAGTTGAGCAAGGCTTTGGGTACCCTCAACCACCACCCATCAAAGAAGTGAAGCTTTTGAATCCCCGAAAAAAAGGACGACACGATTCAGTTTGGGGTTCCGACGCTGGGAGCAAGCGAGCCAGCCCTTCCTAGGGTCCTTGGGAAATTCATTCGGTATCCTCGAGATATTTTTCCTGAACCTTAAGGTTTTAGTGTGCCGGCGAATTGATATGCGAAAGCACGTCTCACGCTTGTCGTTACGGACGTAATCACAGAAAAGCTCACAATTCCTGGTGTAGGGTCCTGGCTCTCTTGTTTCGCTGGTTGGCTCCGTATCCTGGAATTTTTTTTTCTTGTTGTTGAGATATTAAATTGACGAGTAAAGAGTGCTTATTGTTGTTTGACGGGCTGATATACCTTTTGCCGTTTTGTGAATTTTTTTTTGTTGGCCCGAGTGTGAGGACGAGCCACAGGACACCCGCTGTGGGTGGGTTGTCATCGAGAGTATACTCGATCCAGCACAGGAGGATTAATGCGTGGCCAGGTGTTATGCAAGAAGTGCGCGATGTGAGAGTGTGTGCTGAATATAGCTAACTTTTCCGCTTATTCTGCTGTTTTCTTGGTGGCAGCGGAATGATCTGAATAATCTAAACCGGAAATATTTCTCTCAAGTGTGCAGGAAATATTCTGTTCAAAATTTTCAAGGAAGCTAATTTGTGTGATTAGTGTAAGAAGCAGGGAAAAAACTCTCCTTTCAACCCTCCTCAAAAACACTGTGCTGTGCCTGCCCTACGCTGCTACAGTTCTTCTGCAGTACAACAGAGTGGTCTCGATGATCCCGACCTAGGACCCATGAGCAGCAAATCCTCGAAATTTGCAGACGGAATGGAAAAATTGTAAGCATTATATCAAAATTGTATTTTTTCAATGTAGTAGTAACCAAAACAATTATTTTGAAAATTCATATATCTTTTAAAAAAAAATAAAATCAAAACTGGAAAATCGATGGAAACATGTTGTAAACGCTTTTTTAGTTATTCGCCAATGCGGATTTGGGGTACTTATAAACTTTCTGTCTTTAATGTACGAGTGTAGGTTTCCCTATTTGGCGTGGTAGAATTTGCGAGCGAAAAAGGACTCGACAAAAAAGGAAAAACACATTTTTTTTATAACACAATTCTATATCAGTATGCGTTCCTTCTACTATCCCTGTACTCTTACATACAATTCCCCCCGAATCGTATTGTACTGTTTTCTGTTATTGATCTGACATTTTTTCGTTAATTAACAATTGTCTAATTTCTAATATTGTTTATATGACAATCAAGATTCTGATCAAATTTAGTACACGACTCTTGCCCAGCCGTATTTCATCCATTTTCGTAATTAACTTGAATTGTTTGATTGTAGCTAATACATATGTATAAGTATATATTTATTTTTCTCTTTCATACATATTTTTCGTCTGTTTCTGTTTCATTGTGTTATCATTCAATAAAATAGAAAATTTGTTGGCATTTTTGGTAATTTGTGGCTAACAAACATGCTATGTTGATATTTTGTTTTGTAATTTTTCATAGGATGACAGGGTACATGCTTTTAAGTAAAGTTTCGTAAAAAAATATATTATTAGTCAATTTCAATGTGAATGTCATAATTTTGAAAATGACTTAAAATTATGGTAGATTAATGATGTATATCCGTGGACTTGTTCAAATATTTTTTGTTTTATCTTTGATCAACTTTTTTTGACTTTTTAACAATAATTGTTATTTATTGATGCAACCACAAACAATATATGTATTTTTATTAGTTATTTATGTTTTTATTGTTTTGTTAGTTTAGGAGTATTTGGTTTTACTAAAGTTTATTTCCATACAACGTAATAAGTTTTGTAGATAGAAAAAAGTTTTGGTATTCCAGTATTACTAATCATTCCAATATTTAAATTAAAAATGCTTTTCCTGAGTTTAGAGTTTAATTGAAAAATTATATTTGCCCTTAGCCTAACTAATTAGCATATTGAATTAGAAAGTTTTTTATCCCAAGTTTAAATTTTCATAAAATTCAAGAAGATTTTTCAATAAGGAAATCCCATGTTTTACTTTCAAAACATGTATTTGCGAACTGACTGAATTCGAAATAATTACAAATTTTACTAAAATTCTGTTTGTCTATGATATAATTTATTCATACTTTTACTGATTAGCACCATCTAGTAACGTAACATTTGCATACTGACTAAGATTTGTGGTTTTTATTTGATCAACGAAGTCAAGCAGCTTTGGACACGGTTACTAATAAGTTGGGGGACTGCTTGGGAATTCTGTGTATCGTCACTGACGAATCAACCGTCAGTCGTCATATGAAAACGGACATTTAAAATGTGGTCGGATTTGTTATCTCTTGAAACATTGTATTAATTCTATTAATAATACCAAGTAGTCTAAATATCTCGTAAAATATCGGTTTTAGGTTAATTTTGGTTATTTAAATCTTCCTACTTATAGGAATCTGTACTCGATTCTTTACTCATATGAGTATTTGGCTTTCGATTCTACTCATATCAGTAGTCGATACTTTTGAGTCAATACTTTTACTCATATCATTACTTATAGGGTGGAATTAAGTGCTGCGGTGGTAGTACGTAAGTTTTTTCAATCGACCTCTTCTTACAAAAAACTTGAATTTTGAGGTCGATTGAAACAGCTTACGTGCTACCAACCCTGAGTACAATTTGAAGTCAAGGCCGAAATCAAGCTAACTGAAAGTTTCTTTCAGTCGTGAATCATTTCCATATAAACGCTTTACACAAACATATATGTATTTTTTTGCCTCAATTATGCCCTCAGAGTTTAGGGATGTGGCCTTAAACATCCCTAAACTATGCTTGATTTAAGGAAAAAATACATCCCAAAAGCTATTCTCTCTATTGCACGAACTCAGATTTCAGACAGAGAAAAATACATTCAAATTTCTGTGCGAAATAAGAGCTCCAATTTGCGTTTGAGATGTAAATGGCCTTTTATAGGAGGTGTCAGCCCAGAAATCCGTTCAACTCATTTGTTAGAAGTTTTAAAAAATCAATGGAAAATTCGAAACAGATGACTTGAAGCAATTTCTGTTCTGCCCTGTCTTCTTCTCCTGCCTTTGGCTGGAGCCATTTCAAGGGAAAACGGTGTGAAGTTTTTGGCGAGAAATTCGTACACAATGATAGCTTTGTGAGATTATGCGTTATCGTGGTGTAAAATCCATGAGTTTTTTTCTCACAAGTCTGCTATCCGACGAATTTGCTCTCTCAAGCGCAGCATATCGCTCAGATTATATTCTTTATTTCCTGGCTCACCTTCTGGCAGGTATTCCGAGTGCACAATACATTTTGTGGTGGGCCGGGCCCCCTTAGTTAGTAAATGGTATGAAGTATTATGGAGGTAATTCATCGATATATGTACTCACTTTCTGTAAAACTTCTGTAAAACAGTCCTCTTTTGGGAATTCACAAAAGAGGGCATAACTCCAGAACCCCTCTTTATTTTTTGGTAAACTAAACTGGTTTGAGTTCGGGGGAGCGAGCCCTTTCTTTATATAATTGTCAAACAAGTAGCTTCTATACGAAAACATAACCCAATCTGAAGTTTGCTTAAACTCGTTGCGCACTGTATGGACAATTTCATATTTTTTGGCAAACACAAATATGCGCAAATTGTTCTCTCGTACATGGTCCCCTTGACAAGTCCTTTACATTGATTAGTTTTGCTAATATCATGTAAAATCGCTCGAATTTTCAAATGAAGTCATTTGCTTCCCAGTTTATCAGCGGCGCTTCAACACACTTAATCCAATTCGACCACACGTTCTAGTGTAACGAACGAACAACTAAGGAAATGTTCGCTTTTTTTTTTTTTTTTTTGTGGCAAGATGAAGCTTAGGAGTCACCCTTTGTACTACTAGTCCGTCATGTCTTACAAGTCATGGTGTAATGTATAGTAGTAAGCTTGATCTGAAGGAAAGATGAGATAGGATAGGTTAGGGGTCTGGAGGGTGCATGAGTAGATGTCGATGAACCTTGCGTTTGAACTCTGAGATGTTATATGAGCTCGGAAACACCGACTGCGGAAGAGAGTTCCACAATCGAGTTGTTCTATTTATAAACGAACTGCTAAAGCGTAATGTGTGTGAAGGGGAGGGCTGAAGGGTGAAGGGGTGAGCCGAGTTGGCTAGTCTTGTGTTGCGGGAGAAAAATTGCCGTGTAGGCAGGAGGTTTTTGATTTCAGTGGAGCAGTCGCTATGAAAATAGCGGTAAAACTTGCTGAGCGCTGCTACATTCCTACGGTGGCTTAAAGGATCAATGGAAGGGGTGCTATCGCCAATGAGTTTGATGGCGCGATTTTGCACCTTGTCTAGCCAAGCCAAGGTGGTTTTAGAGGCGCCCGCCCAGATATACGAGTTGTATTCAAGGCGTGGCCGAATGTAGGACTTGTAGATTGTAGCCAAGGCAGTTGGATGAAGGAGATACTTGCATCTCTTAAGGAAGCCGAGGCATTGGTACGCTTGTTTGGTGACTTGGAGTATGTGATTATTCCATCGAAAATCGTTGGATAGAGTCACGCCGAGGATGTTAAGATATGGATCAGCAGTTATATTATCCTCGCCCACTGAAATGGAGGGAAGGTTGGTGCAGGTTTTAGTGGAGAATAGACAGTACTTGGTTTTGGTTTCATTGAACTCGACACGATTCTTGCGGCCCCAATCAAGAATGAGTTTAATGTCCGCGTTAAGAGAGTTGGACATGAGTTCGCTTGCTAGAGTTCAGACAAAACAATTTCTTTAGAAAAATCTTGTAAATTTACCACTATTATCGTTAGTTGAACTAGCTTCTCTCAGGATTACTTCGGCAGTAGTTCTGGTACCAGTCAATTTCTCACTAGTGCTAAACGTATTACTATTTTCTAGGATGTCAGTATATTCCGCCTACGATCATCATACTGGAAAGTTGATCGTGTCAACCAAAACGATCAAACCAACTAATTAAGTTAGTGTAAAACTGACACTGACTATAGAGTATAGCTAAAAATGTAACACAGAGAGCAGTTTTGCCACTTTGGATACGTTCGTATCATTTTGGATACTATTTAGTGGAAAAAAATGATGTGGATACAATGATACATTTTCGCGAAAAAGGAAACGTTCGCGCTTATCGTAATTTTGTATTCATTTTGCAAAACCTATATCTATTACCTAAAGTTTCTTGTCTAATCACTAGAATTAATTTCTAATATCTGCTACAGCATGGTTTTCTGCTCTACCTTTTTTGGTAGAATTCTCGCTCTCCTTTTTTCACAGTTACTCTTCTTTGAGCTGGATTGAGCTATCTGCTTTTTCAGTTTCATTAAACACGGTTATGCTTTTTTTATCTTGTCATGTTCATTTGGGGTTTTAAAAGTGAAAAACGGTTACGTTACTTAGTGTTTGTGTATTGTATCGTATTGTGGTGCTGTGAAATTAGTTTGACCCATCGCTAATTTCTTAATAATTACGAGTTACGTCATCTTTAAGTAATTTCCTGTTTTAATATGTAGATTTGTTACTGGAAAAAAACCTTTTGTAATTTCTATTTGAACCAATATACAATCATTTGCTCATTTAGTATCATATGGATACGTACAGAAAGGTTATGGATACGATTGGATACTTTTTCTGTCCTGTAATGGATACGACAAAGCGCTTAGCGAATGACAACACTGGCAGAGAGCCTTCGAGACATTATATGTATAGAGAAACAGTTCCATAAGGTTCGGTAACACAGTCGGTTATATTAGGCGACTACCGTCGCAGAATCTGTGATTCGATTTCCAGCAGCGACATAATCTCTCGTCTTTCCACTTTTCCCATCAAGGTAATATTCCTTCCTTTGTGACTGCATTCCTTACAGCAATCACCTTCCTTTTCCTACGGAAGGAGGCCATCACATGTTCGATTACAGAAGTCACCGCTCTGTGGCCGTAATATTTAATATTATATGGGTTCTACTATCTTTCCAACAAGAGTGTGCTATTACACACTCCATGATAAAACCTTAGCCAAACATCATCATACCTAACGTAGATACAGCGAATCGGCTTCATTCATCATCTTCCGAACAAGATAAAAATATTAACCGAATTTTGAACTCTATTTTCTGTCGCATTACTTTAAGGAACCTTTATATTACCATGCTAGATATTTGCTATATTTCTCTTCCAGATCTCCCCTTTCCAATAAAATTGAATAAAATCGTCTTCTGACCTCCAACAATCAGAAAACATTGTACTCCACTTCCAAGTACGTTAAAACATTTTGCACGCATCCTTGAGATTGAGTTGAAATATCTCCCTCCTCCCGATTGACTGAATGTATGGTGTGGGTTACAAAACAGGAAATAATAAAAAAAAATTGTGGTGTTGTTTTGGTCTGAATTTGTAAATATGTAGTTTAACTTTCACTTTAAAATTAGATTACAATTGTTTTGTCGATTTAATAGTTTAGACTCTAACTTTAATGCACTTTTGGGGAATGTTGTATATTTATTTATATCACTTGCCGTGTTTCAATATTAGGTTTCCTCTTTTATGGTGTTAGTTTTTTCACATTAAATTCACACTTTTGCAAATCACATTAATCCTTTTGCAAATAAAATACACCCCTTTGGAAATTAAGTACTTCTATAATAATATTAGTAAATCCAGGTTCGGCCAAGCTCGAAAAACCTTAATCTATTAATATTCATACATTTTGTTGGTAAGAAAATACACTCTACTTTTTCTACCATTACATTCTCCAATGCATAAGACCATCGAGAAAGTCTTTTCCAAAATCAAGCTTAGTGCAAGAAATAAAGTATGTTAGCCGATCCATTAAATTGAAAATAACAATTCCTAACACATTAACAATTCGTGTATGGATAAAATACAAGCGCACGTACATTGTAATTTCTCCTTAAAAATTTACGGGCACTCACTCTCTCCATCTGACCACGATTTTCGCTGTGGGATTTGGGACTCTCACTGCCAATGGAAAAGTGATTTTGAAATTCCCAATTGTTTTGGCGCACGCCATATATTGGCTTATGGGTGCAGCGAGGTGCACCGGATTCCAACTAGTAATATATAATGTAGAAGTACTTATTTTTCTAATGGGTGAATTTGATTTGCAAATGGATGAATTTAATGCGAAAAAACTGTACCAATTAGAAAGTGTGATTTGGCTCGTTATCGAGGAATCATGTATATAAGATCTAAAAGAGTGCTCTAAAAAGTTTCTCTCTTTTAACTTTCTCTAATTTTTGATTCAAGAATGTCACAAAATAATTGGAATTGACATTATGGAAAGTATATCACGTCCAGTCCTTATTTCTTACAAATATGGATCCAAGTTTTCTATATTGCCACTGCCAATAAATTCTTTGTAAGACTTTATACAAGTATAATAAAAATACAACTCCAATCGAATCGAATGCGATCATAAAGTTGCAAAAAAGTTTACATTTTGTCATCATGCTTGGGAACAAAGTGACAGATTGACAAAAATACCATCAATCAGCAAAAATTTCAAATTCAGTACGGGCACTCTCACTATGCAGCACACCATCATGAAAATGTTCAACACTCTCCGATGAAAATATGAGGAAAAAAGAAACATTTTAATTTGTATAAAACAAACAGAGTTTTTGGGCAATTTATCATTTCGTCACCTTAGTGTAAAATTTCACCTTGAAAGGTTGATCTTTGATTATACCAAAAGTTGCTAGTCTTGATTGGGTGGTGGGGACTCAATCTGTAAAAATTTATTAATCTTAAGAATATTTGTTTTATGGTGGGTCTTATATGATGGCTTGATGGATAGTATATTTTTTTTCTCTTTAACAATAAATAAAATCAATTTATAACCAAAAACAACCAAAAAAAACAGCACCATAAATCTTAAATGATTTATTCATATTAAATGGCTTTCGATCTTTCTTTTTATACACTCTATATATTTGCCTAACTCTGCACACCGTATTTTGTCTTCCTTAAAAGTAAAATTGTATATAGTATCTCTGTATAAAGAAGAGCATCTTCGTTTTAGTCCTTGCGAGCTTAACACGTAGTGACCCTTTATCCCGGGGCTAAATATTTAATCGGGTGCGAGGAGCGTTATAAAGTGAACTTGTTGTAAAAATCAACTTCAATTACTAAAAGGAGAATTTCCAGAACACCTTTTTGGACCGTTGCCATTCTTCAAAAATAAAATGTTTAAGCTGCTTCCGGAATTGGTTGAATATTTAATGAAATTGCCGAACTGTGTTATTCAGGTGGATTTTAGTGGCACTTGGTGAGTGTTACCTGGGCCAGTTACTCGCAGCCAGTTTGCGTTTTATTTGTAGTGTGAGATTTTATTTTGGAATTTTGTTTTTGTCAATATTTTGGATGATTGTTTTATAGTTGGTAATGACAGTTAATTGGCATATTGATGACAGATCTATATATAGATCAGATATGAAGTGCCACGGCCTTCCTCTGATTCTTTGACTCGCCTTGTAACCCAATGAGAAATTAACAAACAGCTCAGATCTGGCCCAGCGCAGACTACGGACATCCGACTTCGGTAACCAACCGTTCGGCTAAACCTGGAAATGATAACGCTACCCAGCGCTCAGTCGAAGGTCGAGGCCCATCGCTGGGCGAGTGCTGGCCGTCGATCCCAAGCCAAGCGCTGGGTATCGTCTGGTGAAAAAATGACTACCCAGCGTTTTTTAATATTAACAAATATTTTGTTATTACTATTGATTTATTTATTTTGAGTAAGTATCTATATCTATAAAAATCTCGCGTCACAGTGTTTGTAACCGAACTCCTCCGAAACGGGTTGGCGGATTCTTATGCAATTTTTTGTGTATGTTTGGTAGGTCTGAGAATAGGTCGTAGGCTATTTTTTATACCTTTAACCAAAACAAACAGCTGAAAAATCTAAAAAAATGGTAATTTTAGTACTCTTCACTTCATTTTAGTTTCAATAGCTTCATGGCCTACCTGTTTGCCAGCTTCGTAAATGGAAGATTGTCATTAAATTGAATCATTCCATTTAATAACAATTTCAAATTTACGCAGCTGTCAAACAATAGGTAGGCCATGACCCTGCTGAAACTGAAATACAATAAGCAATATAGTATACTCTATATACCGTTAGATCCATGGCGGCCGTTTCAAGAGGGCGCATTACCACTTTCTTCACAACCCCCTCGACATGGGTATCAAATGGAAGAGTATGATAAGTAGAATACAATAAGTAATGTAGAATACTCAATATACCGTTAGATCCATGGCGGCCGTTTCAAGACCCATATACTCGTTCTTTGAGGTACTTCATCTATGCAAAAATTCATGTCCCAAGTCAACCATTCAAACCAAGTCAATGGATGGTTTTTATTGGCTTATGGCTGCAGCGAGGCGTATCGGGTCCCAGCTAGTATAAAATAAAAAATATGAAATATAAATAATATTAGTAATTATAAAAAATGTATTTCCCGAAATTTTTAATATAAGTATCACAACAATATTATTCACCTTTTTAATTTACTACATTTTTTACGTAAAAGTTTTTATAAGGCCAGTAGAAAAAAGTTCAACTGCTGGTGAGTGTTGGCTGTGCTCTGGTCCAAGCGCAAGTTCAGCTCAGGTACTTTCGAAATTAGTGCACTGGCCCAGGTCAAATATTAAATTGTTGGGTTTTTATGCTGGGCCAGCGCTGGGCCGTTTGCAACGGCTGGCATTCTACCGAAATTTCTTATTGGGAAGGTATAATGATGATAAGCTAAATTGGCTAAAAACCTCTTCACTACTGGAGTTTTCAGGAGTGGTTTTTGCAAGTGGGGAGCAGCAGTTGGTATTACGGCAAAATAGAGATTGACGAGATCGATCTAACGAATGGTACCATGCCATGCCCCTTTTCCAAAGTTGAATTCGTTCATGTCGCTACCATGGAGCATCCTAGCAAACTTAAAACTAAACTGCCACCTATCCCTAAATATTGGTTCCATGCAGAGTTTCATTGACATCAAATTTGGTTCCATGAAGCAGTCTAAGAAAAATGTGGTCTTGTCACTAGCCAGTATGAACAGTACTATTAAAATCAATGCTGATACAGTTACTGCAAATTTTTCAAAGAACTGTCATAGCAAAAAAAGCGACGAAGAGCTGTTAACATAATGAATTAGCTCCATTTCTCCTGGTTTTGTTCAACGAGTCCGGAATGCGAAAAAGAAAGAAGTCATGCCTCTCTACGATGATTTTTCACTAGACGACAAAGCAATTCTCGATCTAACCCAAAGCGCCAATGTGGTAGATTTCTGTATAGCATGAAATGGAAAGAGTCCTCCTACATTTCTTCAATTTGCCAACAGTACATTGCCTTTGTACAAAAATATTACTGTGAAAAGTAAACGGGAGGTTTTGATGGTTACAGTGATGTAACAGCACAAAACGAGCAGAAGCGAGCGACGAGAACTAACAAAAACTTCCGCGCTGAAATGAACTATAGTGAAAGCACGATCATCACAGTTCAACAGGAGTATTTTCTCGCTAATGAAAGGAACAAAACAAGACTGATCCACTTGCTCAGGGAGAAAATGACAGCAGCAGGGATTGAAGCAACTATTGCTACAGCGGATTCTGGTGGCACTATTTTGGGGTACGGTTTGGATACAGCTGCTTTATATATAACGGTAGCAATAGTTGGGGAGCATGTGAACTTGAAGCTCTTCTCATTGGATTGACACCACCATCTATCAACATGTACTTCATGAAGCCATCCTGTGAGAAGGTGGAGATCAAATCGTTTTCGGTGCGACAACTTCAACAGTTTCCATTTGCTAAGACGATCCTCCACCATAGCTTCTCCGGAAGCGGCACCACCAGAGGAGCTTCGAAGGAACACTCGCTCAGCGTTTATCTACAGATACAACAGTGACTCAGCCGGCCCCACCACGATCCCAATGGGGTCCATGTTAAAACCCAATTCTTAAAGTTCACTAGTATCACTTGCAATTTAATATGTCACACTATTAAATTTTATTTATTGCTTTTTAATTCACTTTTCAACAACAACTTTTCGCTTTAGGTCACTTTTATCACTTTAAACTCTCTTTCATCGCTTTTCGAACCAAAACTGGCTTTAAATGCCGCTGCCACTGCATTTATATATCCAAGCTCTCCCTTTATCTAAGTTCTAGAACTTTCTACAAATCCCTAGACCAGTACAGTGGTTTCTTTGCGGAAACTTCGACAAAATTTGTCTGTTAAAATCGGTCGCTGTAATTCTAATAGATGGCGCCATACTAGTTTAGTTCATAAATCGTTAATCCAAATTCTAAGTAAGCGTGTGATCTGTATTTTTGGGGCGAATAGGCACGCCGATCATTTAAAACTAAAAAAGACTAGTAACTATGGCTAGAGAAATAGAAATAGCATAGTAATATAAAGTAATATACTCCACCTATATCTCGACATGGTACAACTCGAAAAGGTCTAGGCAACATTCCACATCTATGCACAGGTGGTCGGAACGTTTCGGATCGCAGACCTCGACACGGTATAGGAAAAGCTGCCAGGAACATTATTGGGTCGTAAAACTCGACAAGGTATAGGAAGATGACCTCTCAGGAACGAATCTGGTGAAAGACTGAACTTGGTCTGGTGAAGCGGATTCTTTTATAATTGGAAAGCTCGTTATTGGCCAGTTCAAGATGCATTGTCTAGTAGTTAAGCTTGGTAATAATGAAAGAAAAAGTTTGGGGCTACAAGGAGCTGGGAGCTGGTGTTGTCGATGACCCCTGCGTTTAAACTATTGGATATTGTACAAATTTGGAAATACTTACGGCGAAAGATTGTTACACAGTCGAGTTGCTATATTGAGGAAAGGAGTCCTAGGCGCGTAGCGTTGAAGGTAAAGGAATGTGTCGTCGAGCAGACCAATCTGGTTTAGCGACTATATGATTTCCGCAGATGAAGGGAGCGTTTATTTCGGTTGAACAGTCCCTATTTCAGCAACGACAACAATTTATAGCTGCAGTCACATTCCTACCGGATGATGGTAGAGGAATTAACGACATTGCCGATGAGTTTGACACTTCTATTTTGTACGTTCTCTAGCCATGCTTTAGTACTTTTCGGTGCTTCGGTGTCTATAGTTTACATATTGGAAAAAAAACATTGTATAAATTTATATTGGGTGTTTAATTTGCTCATCCAGTTCTCTAATTTAATTGATATTTTTAGAGTTCGACTACCCTGAGACTTATTCAAATGGTTGTGTATTCGACTTTTGAAGATTTTATTTTCGACTTTTGAAGATTTTATTTTTTGATGGAACATGCGTATGTTATTAGATCTCATAACGAGAAACTTATTCCAGCACAAAGATTCGCCGCCTGTGAGTAGTGCTTCTTAAATAGGTGTTTCCCTATTCGATTTAATAGTAAAGCCGCGTTTACATCCCAAAGTCAACGTGAAAGTGCACTTTGAAGATCTTTTATCGCACAGAAATTTGTATGCTTTTTCGGAACTTTCGTGCAACAGACAAAAAAAATGTTCTGTGCGATAAAAGACCTTCAAAGTGCACTTTCACGTTGACTTTGGGATGTAAACGCGGTTTAAGTCAGAAAGAAATATTGTCATAGGTGTTGAAGAATAAGAAATGGTTTGGTATTTAATGCTACCGAACAAAAATATATGACGAAATTTGATCATAAATAGCTACTGGACAAAATAATCAAAATTCCAAAATACTATTAAGGCAACCACGAATACTTCTCAGTTTTAGTACCGACCATATATAAGGCTAATCACTTCTATCCTCTTCTCTTGAATAAATAATCTTGAATCTAATCTAATCTATTCCAAAATATCACCACTTATATCACAAAGGCACAAAGTTTCACCATTGAATATTGCAGAGTTACGGAGGCCCTCTTCATTGTGTTTTTAATGATGTGTATCCAAATACTAAAAGACTTTACTTATTACATAAAAAGGTCAGGACATTTTCCGGCCCATAAAGCATCCAATTTCCTTACACAATCGGTGAATATTGGCATAATTCCATCCTTCATTTACGTAATCGTCCACTTTTGTGCTGTGTCGAAATGGGCCTCTTCAAAACTCAACTATAACCCGATATAAAACACGCCATGGCAGAAATATTAAACTTCGATGTGTTTACTTGAGTTTAATCCTGTTTGTGACTTTCCAGGACGACATTTCAAGAATCCAATTAAAACTCCTTAAGATCTCCATCAGCCAGTACAACTAGCGGCAGGATTTGAGTGAATTATTTCTACTATTACTTACGACACAAAAAAGTAAACATGGAAGTCCTTAATCGAAATTCATGTGTCGTTCGTGCTCCTTTTTTTGGGTTAATGAAAATTTAATTAATTTTAAGAAAAACATTTTGATGAGTTTCCTTCCCGCTGGCTGAGGAATTACGGAGGTGTCCAAAAATATGGCATGAATGAATTATTCCGTGAAGGAGTTGTGTGAGTTGCGTGCCACGTGAACAATGTTTAAATTGAAATTACTGGCAATTTGTTAAGTTAATAATTGTGTGTAATTATTGCAACCGAACAGGAACTCGGAATAAAGCAGGTGTAATTATGTACGTGGAAGGGGATTGCCAATACCTGGTTTGGGGTGGGTTCTGCTATAACATAAGCAGCAAATTACTTTTAAACGCCATTTTAAAAGGTGTAATTAGATTAAATTAAGGAATTTTGTAGTGTGGGGTTTTTTGCATATGTAATTTTATTTTTATACCATCAAACCTGTGGAATATGGGATTATTGAAAAAAAGAAAAAAACTTTTGTTTGGTGAAAGTGTTTCACATAAAACTTTAGTTAAACTTTTCACATAAAAATTTATTAATAGTTAAATGAAAGAAAACGACTTACTTTAGTGCTGCAACGATAATAATAACAATTTGTGGCGTAATTTTTATAGGGCTCTTAAAATATAGCGTGCTTCGTGGGGTATATATAATTCTCCAAACTAGAGTAGCAATTGTTGAGTGCTTGATTGCAAAGGACTCAGTCATTTTCCTTTGTATTTTCCATTGGTATTTTCATTAGCACCATTATCTTTAAGGGGATGTTTAGGTCTGCATATATTTTCTCCTTATCGATGCAATCGTATGCTTGCTTAAAATCGATGAAAAGTTGATACACGTTAATTTTATGCTCCCAGCAGTATCAGAGGACCTGCCTCATTGAAAATATTTGCTTCACTGTTGACCTATTTCTTCTAAATACAGTTTAGAAACAAAATTCCCCGAAGGAAATTAAAAAAATAATTATTGTCGATTGAAAAAAAAATGGAACAGGCCGGAGAATCGAACTCGCAACCCCACGGACAAAGCCGACGCTTGATTTTTTTGCGCCCGGTGCACTATGCAATATTGCGCCCCATAAGCTGTTCAATTCTTAATGCAGCGAAGGACAATGGAAAAAGACACAAACACTCTTTGGATGGGAGAAATAATCTTCATAGTTTGTGCAAAATTTAAGATTTCACTATAATAATGCGTATTTTGTAACATAAAAAAAATATTACAGAAGTTCCACATAGGTTAACACCCAACAAATAAAAATCTACTGAAAATATCGTTTGCGGAGAAGAGGTTAGAAAAGCACGATGGGGTGGGCAGTTTTTCTTAGATGCGAACGAGGATGAGAAAGTACAAGGACAGAAATTGGGTAAATTGGTGTAATTTCTTGATTTTAAGCTTTAAATTTATTTTAATTTGTAATTTTCCTGTAATTGCGCCCCCAACATAATGCGCCCGGTGCAAGTGCACCATTCGCACCTATAAAAGCACCGCCCATGCCCACGGACGAAAAGTAAGCCTTTAGCTCGCGGCGCCAAGAGAGAAATTTTTCGTGGGTTGACTAAATATATACATACACGAATAAGGTATCAATGAACGCAAAATTGCTCCAGCTATCCATGCTGGTAAAACTGTTGGTTCTATCTTATCGTCAAAGTATAACTTTTGGTCTTTTAACAAAAATGTCAATTTCCTCCACTATTTTTGTGGAAAGAAAGGTAGGTAAAGTTGACATTTTTGTTTTGTTCTTTTTGCTTCCATTAAAATTGGATGCCTAGGACAAAGGATTGGATTATAGGACAAAGAAAACGGGCAATTTACTAGGTGGCCATAAAAAGTGCAAATAGCATACTCAGTAAACTGACTCTCATTCGATTGCGTAGGTAAAGCAGCATCTAACGTGGTTAGTGCTGGGTTGGGGACTGTTTGATAAAACAACACTCGAGTTTGGAATGGTCTATGCCGATGACAATACATTTATAAATGTTTATGCCTGTAACGGGGAATTTTTAGATTTCCGTGTCTGTTGCGGTAGCATGCATCCCTGTGGCGGGAGAGTGCATACCCATGTGGCATGTGAAACTGATCGCTATACGTGCTAGGTGCAGCGCGCGCATGCTTTTAAGAAAATTAACCAACTAAATTAGTTTTATTTCCGTTTGAATAAACCAAAATTATCAATACTTTCGTTAAATTGTTCAAATATACGTGAGAACGTACAATATTTAGATGACGAAGTTGTAAAACAAATTAATGTATTACTATTAGCAGAAACTTGGAGGAAAACTAAAGAATATGTTGAGGACTCCACTAATGTTTTAATATTTCATACAAAAACGCCATCGCTTAGGTACGATAAATCACCATGCAATGTGTGATACATATATTTCCAGGAAATGGACAAATGAATTTGAGTTGAAATGAGTTTAATTTTACTAAGCCTATACTTCAATGAAATCCCTATGACTTTGAGTAGCGATATCAATATTAATTTTTAACAGAACCGGCGAGTCCGCGTCGTCGTTGGTCTGACTTTTCTCATAGCTTACTATATATCTGACAGACCTTCCACTATATGCCCTTTGACAATGTTCGTGCGTGCCAGCTGCGTGCTAGCTGCGGGCGAGACTTATTTTTACTCAGGCGTACATGCTAGTTTGCTGGCGGCATGCGAGCCGAGGACGAGTTTCATTTTTAAGGTCCGTTTATATCTACAGATATGGAGCGTACCAGACACCCCCTGCACCAGACACCGATAGACGCCGTTTATTCACATCTAGCGTGTCGTATCAGACGACAGACACTAGTTATAATTTTGCTGAAAATGCTCAAAAATTTCTCAGTGGCAGGGTATCCAAGAAAAAATGTCTGTACGGTTCCGATGCTTATTCATACTTCCCAACAGACACCCACAGACACCTACAGACATAAACCGCGCAGACAAAATATTCTTTCCGTGAATACTGGTCGGGTATGGTCCGTGTCTGTCCACGTCTGCACGATCGTTTCACGGTAGAAGTGAATACGTTCATGCACATAGCGTGCATAGAAGAATATTATTTTGCCTGGCGCAGCACGTGTCGGGCATCCTCGATGTCTGTAGATATGAACGGACCTTTACTCGGACCTTTCCCTCTAAGATATATTGTGATTCGTCTTTCATAATTGTCTTCTCTATTGCCTTTTCACCTTGCTATCGCCTATAGTATATGTATATCGAGGAACCTAATTCTTTTTCAAACAGCATTTGTTGTAGTAGTATTGAATGCGGACATAAGAACTACTTTGGCATAATTCATTCCTCTCTTTGAAACTTTCTGTCAGCTAGAACTTGCATTCTAGGACATCAGATACGGCCTTCTACACAGTACAAATAGCAATATAAAGTAAAATCTTCGAGCAGACATTCTAATTGTAAACATTATTTAAATAATACTATAATTCCTTTGAAGAATTATCCTCAACATGAAATCATAGGAGTATACGTCATTTTTAAAGAAACATATCTCCCTTCTTTCTTTCTTTTATTTGAGCCAATAAGCGCTACTGTAGTATCACAACAAATGCGTCAGAATTTCCACTATTGATTATATTAATATTATTACGACAACAAGTTGTCATATACATACATACATACATATATGTAAAAGTTGACCTAAATTTCGTTTTTATGTAAAAACTCCACAAACTTAATCCGAAGGACAAATACCATATTACATTTTATATTTTAAGAACCCCGAAGTCAACATTCGGAATAATACCAAAAATCAACAACAACAAAAAAACATCAAATCTAATTACTGAAAAGTACTTAGACTATACTTATAAATATCATAAAAACAAAGCCAAAAAACACATAAATTTCTGCCGTCTTCATTTTTATTGTGAAGCGAAATCCACCAAATAAAAACCCTATAACTTTTACCAACCAACGCGAATACAGAACAAATTTTATATCTATGTGAATTTTTTTACTGTAGTATTGCAAAAAATATCAAAAAAATTCTGTGTTCAAAATTATATTTTCAAGGAGAAATTGTGTGTGTTTGAGAGAGAGAAAAATATCCTTTAAGCTAATTCCAGGCAGACCTATTGGCACCACAGCAGCGTTCTAAATAGTTATACGCACAATAAATCAACAAAAGATCCCCAAAGATATTTGATTCCCTTTTCCATTTTCTTAGTGTGTTATTATTTGTGTTGTTCCAGATACGCGCGGCGAGTTGATATAGCGCTTGACGTATAGATGGTGGTGTATGTACACTTTCTTTTTGCCAAAGGACGAACAGCACAGACAATATATATAACACAGATAAAATTGAACTTTCCCACTCGAAGATGAAGATGCTCGAGATGGCTCTCTTCTATCTCCTGGCAAAAAAAGATAATTTCCAACTTTCTCCTTGTGCTCGGTTATATTTTTCCACTTCCTTGAGGAACATTTTACGACTGTACCGTTATTACCGAAAAGATTGTATTTGTCACACCCTAAATTCTTTTAACATATTCCCCTAACCCAGTGCTTATTGCTGTGTGATGTACAGCATCTATGACTATCTCTCCTGCATACCTGTTTTTATCAGGTGTGGATCGAGGGTAGGAGATAGAGGGTGGATAGAGTGGAGAGAGAGTATATAACAAATCTTCGAGAGGGAACAAAAAAATACAAGTGTCTTAACAAATGACGCTACAAATGACATAAAACCACTCGGCAGATCATAAACAAAGCCCATAATAATTCTGTCTCTGGAGTGAATACGTTAAAGGAACGTGAGCCAAGAGAAGATGACACCATAAAGGATAATCCATTTATTCCAACTTACACATCCACTTCTTCTAGGTCACGACAATCTCATTACGCTTAAAGAATAGCGATCATCTATTACAGTGTCCAATTGTATTAAATATGAAATTTGTTTGGGGGCGCCATTATCCCGCCAGGAGGCCAGGAAAGCGTTCAATGGCGATAATAAAATTACTTGACACGCAACAAGCCTCGCCTGGAGGACAATCCTGAAAATGTTAAAGGCAAGGCACGCACCGCTGTTAGCATTTAAAAATGGCCGGGGAAAAGACTGGAAGTTGTAATTCTTATAATTTTTTTTTTTTTGTTTTGGGTTTTTGGGTGGCTTGGATATTTACGATCCTTGCTAGAGGTCACGCGGTAACTAACGAGCGGGGTACCAGGCTGGGTTTTTTTTTGTTCATAACATATATATCGTAATATCCACCGGTCCACCGCTCCGCTAAGGCATTAGGGCCAGCTCAATTAGACGCCTTAAGTGTTTCTCGGATCAGTAATTATCGTAAATCGTGTGTGCGTGTGTGTGCGAGGAGAGGAAATTTTCGGGCGACTGTACCTGCACCCCTGTCACACACACACGAGCTTTTCCCTCCACGGCGAAAGCTTATTGTGCGAAAATCCTTCTTTTTTGTGTTGCCTCTTTCTGCTGCTTCTGTTTTGCCCTATTTTTCACCGGAATTGATCCGAATTTAAGGACACGTTTCGTTGGGGTGCGCATCACGTGCTCAGCAAAGGTTCGCCTTTCATCACTGAAGGTAGGTCAGTAAAGTACACAGAAAGCTCCCAAAATGTGAGTTTATTCCGTAATTTGATGCGGATATATATGCCAATGTAGGGGGGCTCTGGCTATAACGTTTATAGAACACACCCACATGGCCATACCGTCACCGCAGGACATTTCTCAATCCAGGCGCTGTCATCACAAAAGCTCGCTCTCTTTCTCTTTATCCCTCTCTCACTTGCCTCTCTCTCTCTCGACATTTTTGACCCCTTTTGTTGTGTATATATATGGGGTGCTCAATAGTTGGTGCTATCGTGAAAATCATCCCTTAGCGCTTTGGTGTATAATATTCCCTTTTGGCACGAGAGCTTCTCCGTCAGCAGGACCTGCCATCTTCGTCTTCCTGATATCAAAAGGACTCCCCCGGCTCTTGTTGTATGCATGCCGAATGGGGGACAGTAATGCCTTATTTATTTCCGAATTAGAAGAAACTTTCCAGTTAGGAGCCGATAATACGCTTTTATAGTATCAGATTTGCCCTTTTATCGATTCTAGGTGTGAAGGTCCTTTCTTCTATTCTTCTAGGGCTCGGCTCATTTAAATTTTAAGGCAGCACCAGGACTCGTGATGATTGTTTTTATTTTAGTTTTTATTTTATTTCATTTCTTCTCCCTTTTTTCCTTTGTTATTTTCGTATATCCTTGCGTTCCTTTCCCTTAAGGATAGCTTTAATCAATGATGATGATTTTTAAAGCTCAAGGTCGAATTTGGCGATTTGTAATACTCCGGCCGCTGCGACTACTACTACAATTTATCCAAGGCAGACTGATACGTGACATGAAAAAAACATTTAGAATTATATTTGCCCTTTTTTTTTCTTTTCTGATTTTGTGTGTGCTTCTCCCTTTATTTCGAATGGCTGCCCATCAGATTACTCAGTTGATTTGAATTTCTTTCAGTTAGGTGAATATGTTTATTGCATGATGTTCTCTGTTTTTTTTTTTTTATTTGTATTTCATTTGTTTTTTCTGCTGCTGTTTCGTTTCTGTTAAGCATCAAGGACTTGGAGATAGAGGATTGTGTTCGATTCTTATTTTTCTTCTATGGATGTATATTGAAAGGTTTTTTTTTTTTCAATTTCTTTTCTGTATAAAAATGATCAACCGAAATTTAATCATATTTTGGAATGGTAAAGACTCAAGGTCTCAAGTCCGTCCAGATAGTTTAAGGTTATTGTTCAAGGTTATTATATTGTGTGAATGAAATTTCAAGTATATATTTTTTTCAGTTAATAGGAGAAAAAAAGAAAAAAAAGTAGAAAAAACATTACACTTCTTTTTTAGGACAGTCCTGTAAAAAAGACGAAAGTCCTTGTCGAAAAGGATAAAGTTATTTCTATTCCACTTCGACCATCAGTTAAGGTCGATCCTAAATAAATTTAGAACAGGCAAACCGATTAGCAATGATGATATCTGGAGTAGATAAAGTTAGAGGTTTTGTTTTACAAAATTGGGTCATCAGAAATTAGAGAAATGCATGGCATGAACACTTTTTCACCTTGAGCACACTCTTTGAAGCAATGGCTTCGATTAAATTCTAATGCAGAATGCAGGGCTCTGATTGGCAGCCAATACACACACATACACATTTTTGTGGTTTTAAATTCCGTAGGAGCATAAGTGTGCCCCTTCGTAGAGTAAACCGGGTAGAGTCCTATTACTAGTCTTTTTTGTGCACCATTGTAAAGATTTACAAAATTCGACCACTTCTGAAGTGACATTCCAGTGTTGATCGTGTTCAAGCAAGACCAAAGTTTGCTCGTAGATAGAAAAGTATGTAGGTGGTATAGTATCGGCAACACTAAGTGATACCAACACTAGATCTAAAATGTCAAATCACAGAAAACGTGAGAGAATAAAGTAACTTGGCAATGAGCCGCAGCAGCCATAACTTATGTTTTTCACTTGGTCTCTACAGGTTGCACTATATCTTTTACCATTCTTAATGAATTTGGACCGAGTACTTCATAAAGGCGCATACGGAGAAGATAGCACTCTGTATGCACCATTTATATTCTACAGTAAACATCCTCTTTTTATTCTTTCAAACTTAGTTAGCCTGAACTATATTGAAAAGCAGTGCAGTGCAACACTGCACATTTAGACTTCTTGTAACTGAATGTGTCAACTCACATCATAGTTCATTATCTCTCAATTCACAACTGAACTTTGTACTGGGATCGTGAAATTTCGCTAGAGAAATATTCATAGGCAAGGCCAACATGTATGGGATTTGACAGTTCACGACCATTTCACTCGAACTTAATACTAGGCTTAAATCGATTTCCCTCAAATTCTTTATTACACAACTCTATTCCATAAAAAGAACATTTTCTGAAAATTTAAGCGTAATCGGTTCACCAACATAAAAGCCTTAGCGTTTACCAACTTCTAGTTTACGTATTAATATATTTTAGATTGCTAAGTCATCTGCCTTTCACTTTATGCCCGTCTTTCAGCAAAATTAAGATGACTTATACGATCTGGATCTTTCAAAAAAGCTCAGTTTAAAACAGCAACCTCAGAAAAAGTTCTGCCAAATCTTCTAATGTCTCCGGATCCTTATACATACATACATACATAAACTTGCAATTCGGTTCTCTCACCTCAATTTATTCATCGAAATTAGATCTTTTTGCATCAATCACTGTTTATGTACGAGATAAAGAAATTCGAATTATAAACTAGATTTAAATTTAATTTCAATTCTATGCAAATTAGAATTTTTAACTTATACAATGTTATTGAATTCCTAAATTTGAATTTCTTTTGGTTTAAATACGCATGAATATTCATGCTCATATAGCTTTCCTGCTTAAGTCATAACAAGTATTTTATTATATAAGTCTGAAATAAAGCTTTTCCTAGAGTTTGCTAGAATCCTTAATTTAATTTCTGCATTGATCTTTTTACATTGGGTCTTACAGAATATGAGTGTAATACCCAGTAGAAAACAAATTCTGAAGTCATGAAACTATCTCAAACATTATTTACAAAGAAATCGATTTAATCGATAGCTGAGAGACCTTAAACAGTAAAAAGTTTCGTTGGATCCGAGAGCAAGTGCAAGACGCGGTCATTCAGGACAAACCCCGGGCTCTTTAAGAACCGACTCGGCTGAGAACCGCAAACCGATTCATAGACTCATTTTGAAGATACGGATCTTTGAGCTGACTGAGATCTGAGCTACCCATCTCTACTACAAATGTTTTTTACCACTGAAGGCATAGGCCTGATAATACCTAGCATACATACGAGTATTTTCTTCATGTGATATAGTAGGGCCTGCGACATAAGAGATTCCCTTCTTTTATGGCGTGGGCTCTAACAGCTGAAATTCGAGCAAGGTTCTGAACTTGTTCTGTAATAATATCGGGCTTCGATGATGAAGAATTCAACCTCGACCAACCTCCACAGAAGAAAGAGAGAAGAGAACTCAAATTCGTGCGACTACCAGATTTTCTAACTGCAGACATTACTGATTTTAGCTCTCTTGGTTTATTAAAATTTTTATTTTAGTCCAATCTTGAACCGGGGTTATCGAACATTCATTAGCCGTGTTCGTTTTCTGCTTTTTTTTCCTTGTATTTACTCCCAACTACACCTGCCCTTACAGAGGTGTAGATAACTAGAGTAAATACGCATCTAACATCCACTAGGGGAATATCGCCATTTGCAGTCTATTGTGAATTATTTTTCACTTACTAAAAAGCCGATAGATGGATTTTCATTGAATTGTGACGAACTGACAGTTTTCGGTGTTATAAAAAGAATCAAGAATTTTAATGTGCGGTTTTTTAATTTTTATTTTTGTAATGGTAAGTATTAAGTACCCATATTATATTTACAATAATTGAACGCGCTTTTATTTAAAAGAAACTTCAAAACGTTACCCAAAACAAAAAAAAATTGTGTTCATTTTAAGTTTTACTCCGCAGTACTTAAGAGTAGAAAAGGAACACGACTATTATAGACACATAAAATTCAATACTTTTACTCATGATGTCTTGAGTTATTGACTTGAAATTTACTTGAAAGTCACGTTGTGTTTTCGATTCATTGATATTTTAAAATCCACCTTGAAATTAACAAATCTAGCAAATCTAAATCAAACAAATTTGGCCACACTGCACGAATCACAGAATATTACAAGAATCCATACTTTTGGGCATATTGACTTCACTCATATAATAACTTTACTGCCACCTTTATTCCCAACATCTTCAATTTAATATAAAAAATATTGTATCAATGTCTGACAATTGATGAATGTTGAAACTGTAGAAGGACAACTGATGTAAAAAGCTCTGTTGCAAAACGCTTGGGCTTACCAAGCTCTTTGAAACACTTGAGACGTTTTCTCCGTTTCTAATGAAAATAAAAACCCCTGTATCTCGATGGACTCAAAATAACCTCAGTTCACATACAATTTCCACATAATGAACTGAGGATAAATCAGACCTCAATTTGCCCAACTGAACTCGAACTGAAGTTGAACGTAAAAGCTCGCTCAAAAGAGAATAATCAAATAAACTGTACTTTAGTCGGTGAAGTCACCTAGGTGAATTGAACTGAACATTTGTGAACTGAGGTTGGTAAACCCGGGCCATAAAAAAAGATTTTATTTGATTTCTTTTATTTTTTCATCAATGGAATCGATTTCAAAGTTACCGACTTACTTCGGTGGAATAAGTTCCTATTAAAGTATAGGTCAACTGACCTATCATCTGCATTTTTACACGATGTAGTTTCAGCGGCGCATGAATGTCTGCGCTCTTCTGCGGTTTTTGGTATAATTGCATTCATACACTCCTGATTAAAACATCCATGCAGTCTCGGCTTTAGGAATGAAGTATGAATAAACGCATTCCGACCTTGTTTGTAATGCAGAAAGTGGGAAAGTTGACATTCCGGTTCTGGAAACTCAGATCCCAGATCGTACGTAGTTTGGAAGAATCTCATAAACCCCACCCAGTTGGCTTTCCCATAATACTAAACAGTTCTGCTAGAAGCTGGCTTGGTTAGGTCAGAAGATAGGTAAGGGAAGCTAGTGCTGTCTGGGCAGTGGTTCGAATTGAATACAGAAAAATCAACTTCGATGTCATTCTCCGTTGTATGGTCGAAGTAGTCAAAACCCCTTTTCTCAATACATTTCCGTTTAAGATTAGATCTATGAGAGGGGCGACCTGTTTAAAAACAAGATCAAGAGTTTTGGAATGAAATGTTGCTAGCAAACTCTTTCTAGTTGTAGTTCTTTTTACAAGTTGTTTTTGAATTAAATAAAACTGGAAAACGGACGAATTTATTTTGATAATTTGTGGTCTAGCCATAACTGTACTCGTTTCGCAGCGAGATTATTAATTACTATAACAACTTAACTTCTGTTGAATTTTTTATTATTCAGGTTTTTATGCTCGCATTTCAATTTTCAGCATTTTTCAGGATATATTTAGTAGTGTAACTTCCTCAATTAAAATAAAAAAATACAACAAAATAATTGCGTTGTTCCATGGTGTAAATCGTAATGTACCAAACCATAGTATATGCTATAATCCGAAGCGAATGTAATTTGTATAGATACAGTCTTAATCGCGTGCTTTATGAAGGTCTTAAATCAACCCCTGCCCAACATTAATTTCATAAAACCCAATACCCTTAAATGTACATATGTATGCTTAACGATGGTCTAGTTTGTGCTTCCATCGTTGGCGTACGTACTCGTGTCCCAATCCACCAATTGCTTGCTACTAAGTGGGAAATCTCACAATAACATTTTCGTGTTTTCCCAATTGATATATACGCGACATGTTTTCTGTGCTTCATTATTTCGTTCGTTCGTTCGTTCGTTCGTACTTTCTTCTTTCTCTTTTCTCTCTGGGGGTTTTTGTTTTGTTCGTTTTTGGACGTGAAGCACGCACCTACCCACAGAGTCGCAAAATTACACAATTTGTGCCCAACCACTTCAATATAGGTTGATGTATTTTTAATTACTGATTACGGCAAAGTTCATGTCTCACATTTGTGTATTACTACAGTTTAATACAATGTTATGGCAGCAAGAATTCCTTTTATTGATTGTATGTTGCGTGACAGACAGCTCCTATCACCGGCGTTTAACACGTATATTACTTAATCCTAATGCGATCTCGAGGTTTTCCGTGCGTTTTTGGTACCCTTAATTTTTTTTTTTGGTGGCAGCGGTGATGGTGGTGTAGGATCGAGAATAATAAAAAGCCTAGGATACATGAACACAAAATCAGAAATCATGGCATGTCAGCACTGGAGATTGAGTATTCAATGGAATAAAGATACAAGAAATTCGCACTAATTTTATAAGGATCTTAATTGCTCCTGGAGACACAAGGATGGTTCAAGGAATCAAAGTTGAAGCAGTGCTTCCTTACCCATGGGAGAAATTTTAAACTTTGCTTCCGTCGAATTTTCGAGATGACTTAATTAACTGATACCGATGCACAGATTGGCTATCATCGCCGAAATGGTTTGTGTAGAGGAGAAGTAGGACCATCCTCCACCTTTTGCCACGTATGATGTTATCTCACGGCAAACACAGCTAATGACGGAGCCAAACAAAAACAGACCTTCTGGCTCCGGTAGCTGGAAACGGCATTCCACATTATATCCTTTTGCTTCTGGCTTCTTTCACTATTCCCCGGGTGAGTTAGTCCTGTCGTGCATATGGTCCCGCACAGATATGCCATAGATAATGTCAGATAGTTTTAGGTATAGTGATGACAGAACGAATTTGTGTCACATCACAGGAGCGCTGGGGGAGTGTTTGCTCAGGTTTATACATACCTACATATATCGGTCGTGGCTAGGATTATGTAACGCTATGACTACTCTCCTTCATGACTGGAGAGAACACACAGTCGTTAGTTCCTGCTTTATGTTTTGGAAATTTTTATAGGGCCATATGGGAATGGGATTTTTCAAGGTAAATTGCTTGCCAGTTTCACTTTGTTTCATTGTGATATTTTATGCCTTTTTTCTGGTTTTTATATAATCCAGAACCCAGAAAAAAAAGGTTAAAAACGAGAAGAAAAAAATACAAAAAATGGTTAACGCTGGAGATTCATATTTTTTTATTCCTTTGTCCTTTACGGTATGTACTTAAAGGGTTATGCGTTAAGGTAAGTCAAACAGCTTAAAAGCTACATTCTGTAGTTCTCCACTGCTCCACCTGGAATTGTGCTTTTAATCTGCATTAAACATTCCCACCCCATCTTTATTTTTAAATTGTAAATATTGTCCCAGTTAAATTAGTCTAGCAGATTTTATCTCTTTGCGTCTCCAAATACCGCCGAAAATTATAATTAAATGTAGTTATTACGAGGGGGGGTTCCATCATTAATGATAATCTTGAATAATCCTAAATAACAATATTCAAATCAAGAATTTGCTATTTTTACCTGGTTTCAGCGGAGAAGGGGAGGGGGATGTAGAGCATATAATGAATCAACACACATTCTGTAATGAAATGCAAATCCTCGAGTGTAAATGGTTTTAATCAAAAAGCGAACTAGGTACACAATTGTGGTTGCCTACAAGGGTGTGGCTTAGATCTTGATGATAATTGTATGAAAGTGGTTTCGCATGAGGTAAGTTAGTGAGTTAAATTCTGTTCATGTTTTCATTATTTTTAATTGGTTTTTGCTTGTTTTTTTTTCTGGTTTAAGCCTTGTAATTGGTCTCTGGGTAGTAATAAACAGCACAGTAATTATAAAAAAATCTTTAAAAGATTAATTTTTATGGAGAGCTTTATTATGATGTTCTAATGACATTACTCACCTTAAGGGTACTCTGAGTTTCAGTAGGAAACTTTTTAAATCGAGTTAGTTAACATTTTGCAATAAATATTTATACAAATTGCAGTGCTCTATAAAAAAAGACATATCATAATTTATTAATTTCAAAACTTGTAAATACTCTGAATAAAATCTTAATCAGATATGATATAGATGAATAAAGAGGTATTCCGTCGATTCATCGTGGGAAAAATCCGGTTTTTTGCACGACCAACCGATGGAATACCTACTTAGATCAATACTATATGATCGGCGATCGTATATCTTAAAATAATTAAGAATCAATTACACACCTCAGCTGTAATGACGAAATTGACCGAGACACCCAAAGCTTGGGAATGTCAGAGTAGAAGACATCGTCTCGTAGTTTCAACTAGTAAAGAGAACGATCACGAAGGATCAGAACTGGATCTCGGCTGTAGAGCTGAATAAGTAAGTCACTTTTTTACGAAGTAATTCAAGTATTCTTAAAAGTGCGACTTGTAGACATAAAAGCTCCCCGTGAAAACTTTTGCTTCAGAAGCATACAGCTTCGTGCATGCAGCTCAAAAAGGGGCTCACCTAACCTACTGCTTTTTAATAACGTCGTTTTAACGTCAAACATTCAAGTAGAGTAATATAACATAAAGTAGCCCGAATAAATCTTGTCGCCGGCTTAAACGGTAAATAATAGGGCAGCAAAATTTCTAATTAGGTCGGATCATTACTTAGCGGATAATACATACACCTGTGTAGAGAAAATAGTTCAATCCCTAAGATTCATGGAAAATTTTTGAATATAGAGTATGGGATTCCTATCCGGTACGCTGACAGCATTAAGTGTACGATAATCCCCACAAGGCCTCCAGTCGTTGTGATATCCGACATGCAAAAGGTATACAACATTGTTCTCGAACATTCAGCTGTAAATCTAGACCTCAAGCAATTCGCTACCGAATCAGACAACCAGCTAAAGCAATCGAGCGAACAACACAAACAATTCTAAATTTAAATTAGAAAAACGTTCCATGCCCACTTTACAAATCCCCATTTGGGGCGAAGTCTCCACTAAAGAGATCCGCCCTTTCGTTTCCATACAAATACGACGTTAAGTCTTCAAGGCCTTACACGGCTTATCGCACCAAGGAATTCGAGCGTTAAGAAAGCTCATTTACACACTTCTGGCCAGGAATGTGAACAGACATAAAGACCTGGGCGCAATCATGTGTAGCCTGTCCACGCGCGAAAATTGGCAGGTACACCACCTGAAGATTTCTCCATACCCAACGCTCGATTTGCACATGTGCACCTAGAGATATAGTTTGATCGGACCCTTGGAGGTATCGAAAGAGTATACCTATATTTTGACCGTAGTAGATAGGTTCACACGGTGGCCAGAAGCCTATCCATAGACATCACCGCAGCAACGATATCGCAGATCTTGCAAGAATTCGTAAGTCCATTCGGAGTTCCCTTTCATAACACTACAGATCAAAGAACCCAGTTTGAATCACGACTTGGGCGGTTCGCAAGAAAAGAGCAAGATGCTCTTTGAGTGAGTGCTTTTCGTACCTCGGAGAGTGATGGCTGCTGCCTAGTATAATTAGTTGAACTAAGAATTAAGAATTGCTAAAGTATCATTTAGGAAAATTATTAATTAAAGTAAAAGGTTCACTTGAGTAAAGATTTATTATATTGGAGTAAAACGAGCCTAAGTGATCAAAGCTTAGTACCCTCAACCTGGTGGTCTCGTACTGCCGGCTTCTTTTTCGGCTGGTTAGCCCAATTTAGTTTCAAAAGGCATACCACTCCCACGAGGCTGTATCCGGCCAACCACGATGGTTACATCTCTGTCGCATCCGGCTGCTTTCAAAAATGAACTCATACAATATCCCCGAATTTGGACGCGAGGTTCACCGTTTCCTCCTCATCCATCCACCACACTCTCCTTAACCTATCCTCTTCTACTTTGACAATGTGTATTAATGCGTCGAACTCACATCTTGCTACAATCCCAATGGTCTTTGGTTCGAACCTTATGTTTTCCATTGTCATTTTTGTTAATTTTTCTATCTTTAGAGGGATGTTTAGGTTCCGCATTGTCGCATAGGTTTGTTCCCTGTCGATGCTATCGTATGCTTGTTTAAAGTCGATGAAAAGTTGAAACACGTCGATGTGGAATTCTCAGCATTTTCGGAAGATATGCCTTATTGAAAAAAGTTGATCCATTGTTGACCTATTTCTTCTGAATCCTTATTAGTATTCAGTTATTGCGGCTTCTGCATGAGGTTCCAGTCTGGCCTTAATTATATTTGTCATTAGTTTTTATACTGTTCTTAAAAGAGTCATGCCTCTATAGTTTCCACGGATGAATTTGTCTCCTTTCTTGTGTATTGGGCAGATAATGTTAGGGAATCTAAAGCCATTTTTTCATTCTTCCATATGCAGCATAGTAATTATTCATGTATAGCTGCTGAAAGCGATTCGCCTCCTTGTTTGATCAACTCTGCTGGAATGTTATCAATTCCTGGATACTTTTAGCTTTTTTAGGATTGTATGGCACTTTATAACTCTTCCAGGGTTGGTAATTTTGTTTCTCTGGTGTCCTCTTTATGTTGTAGACGGGAATTTGGTTGAGCAGCTCTTTAAAAAATGCCTTCCACCTTTTCTTTAGATTTTCACTGCCTGCAACTATAGTGCCTTCGTTTGTTCTACATATACCGGAGGAGTGCTTAAAGCCTTTCTTGAAGAAGTGTACTTCCTTGTATGCTTCCCGTGTTTTGTTTTGTGCAAAGTCTTCGTCTGCCCTCAGGATATAATTGTTGTTGATAAATTGTCTTTTCTTATTCCTGCATATTTTTTTTCGGTTCTTCGTGTTTGCTCGTGTTTCAATTTCTTGCTTCTCGTCTGTCTTTCAATGTATATTTTCCTATTTTTATTTGTGGCTTCTATAGCTCCGTTGCATTCCTCGTAGACATCTGTCAGTATCGTCTGAGTCTTATCTTATCCACTTTCCCTTAACAGTATCTGCATTATTTAGGTTTAGACTTGAAGCTATGCTTTCTGCTAGAGTTGCCTGACATCTCTTATCTTACCTAAGATCACAGATAGCGTTTCTTGACTCTTTAGAATTGACTCTTTGCTGTACTTGCACCACCAAAGCCCCTTGAGGCCGTAACTACCATTTGACACTAAAATTGTTTTTTTTTTTTTTTTTTTATAAAAGAAGACTTCATAATTTTATTCCCACTAGTGAATGTTCGTACCTAATATATCGCAAGTTCAAAAATTGTATATACTCTGAATAAAATCTTAAGCCGAAATGATATCGATGAAGACTGATGAAATTTTTATTTAAGGTTAACGCAATTATTCAGAATGGATCACTATTTGACACACACCATCGCATTGTTATTCTTGAAAAATTTCAAAAATGTTTAAGGTTTGACTACCATTATTCGTAAATTCCTTCAATTTTTGTGTGGGCAGAATCTATCAACTGTAAAGTGCGTCTCATTTAGATCAATACTATCGAAGATCATAGATTTTAAAAGCAGCTGCTAAAACAATTCTTTTGTTAATCTTCCTCGCCATTTGCTTTTTTAATGCCTAACTTAGTGACCATAACTTTTTACGAATAATGGTAATTCTCAAAAGTACTACCGTTCCTGTAAGTAACCACTAAGTAGTCCCTAATGGTCTCTGCGGTTGTCATTACCACAGAAAACTACAAATTGCTCTTATCTGGCTGCTCGTAACCATAATGAATCATAATAATAATAATCTACGGTATAAAAATAAAGTATAGATCAAGCCAAAAAAAAAACCGAACAACAACAACACTAAATAAGTCATTATTACTTTGGCCCACGTAAATCTCCTTTACACAATATTTCCTCCCGAAGATTCCGTCCGATTCGCTCATATTTAATGCATCAATAACTGCCGAGCATCAGGACTTCTTGAAAGCCTGCTTAAATTAATAAAGACATTACACCCAACTCCCGCGTTCCAGCAAGATTGCTTTCGTAAAGACACTCTTACGCTTTATCACCTCGTTATAATTACTGAAAAGTGGCATTTCTACACCGCCACGAAACGGGCTCGAGCTCGTAAAGCCCAACCGACAATTACGTAAGGACGAAGGAGCGAAAAAACAAACTTCGAGAGGACTTCAATTGCTTATGAAATTTTAACTATAAGCGTTTCGACGAGCTCGAAGGCAGCTTAATAAACTTCTTTCCGATGTTCGTTCCTGACGTCCTGACGTCCTGTGAGCAGTCGTCCTGCCGGTAAACGATACCTGCTTGTTGTGCTAAGGCGCCGCCACTCGTTCCATGTCGTCGTCGTCAGTCGCCTCTTTACGTTACGATGTCCTGAATGTTTGTCGAGTAACTGTAATTTGGAAATTGATTTCACGGTTTCGTCCTTGACGTTTATAGATATTTTTTCGAGAGAGAAACTGATATCGCAAGGAAACTTCCGGAAGACATTATGGGTGTGACACACATAGATAGCAGATCTGTGCCAGTTGCCAGAGTTTCATTACGGCGCATTATCTTTGACAGTGTTCGGGTGAATTTTTCATAGTATCGTCAGTTGGGACCTGAGGAGTGTTTATTATTCCATTATGCAGAGTCATCGACTTCATTAATGATGCACTAGGTATACTCCTCTGGAAAGGATTAAGGCCCTTCAGGGGGTCTACTTTCGGGGATTTACACTCGCCCTGATACTTGCCACAGTTATCAATTTCGCTTTAAGTCTACTTAGTGGCTTATCTGATCCAGATTGCTCTTATGAATTTGGCCGAGGATTATGTTGCCGTAAATCGCTTGGAAGAACATCGTAACGTAGGGATACTTTACGTACACACACATATATGGCAAGGAGCAATAAATTTTGGTTCATCAACTTTAAATACGAGGTTTCTCGTCAAATTTTCCTTCAGCAGTGATGTATGTATTCAGTGATGAAAGGACATAAATATATTGGGGATCAGTACGCGTTGTCTGTCATGGGGGCTCAGTATTGGGTGAAGATTTTTAATCATTTCATAAATAACATGTCAAAAATTGTGTGATTTATGAGTAATATTATAATGCCATCCTTTAAGAAACAAACATTTCAGGTTTATTACCGTAATTATTGTTGATATACTCACATGGTAAATGTACCATTGCTTACGCATATCTGGCTTATGTCGTATAATTGGATATGACAGAAACGCAAACAGAGCGGAAATGCGGCTTATCACAGGAGTTAGATTAGTGTGCCATTCAAAGTAATTTCTGGTTGTTTGAACTGCTGCTTAAGTGATATTATACAATTATGATAATCGTATATTTTTGTAAGTTAGAAGCTTATCAGGAAATTGGTAATTGGATACTTAGATAAAGTTAGAGATACTATTACTTTATCGTCTATTTTCCTAGACGTGTGCCAGGTTTTGTTATATACATACTATCATAGCTAAATAGAAAAAAACTGAAATGATTAGGAAAAAAAATCCAGTATTACTATCAAAAAAAAATATTAATATAATAGAAAATAATTAAAACTATTTGAGCAGTTCTGTACTGTAGGGCTTAAGGAGACCGACTACCATCCCAAAGGTCCGTGAGTCGATATAGGTCGGCATCAGGGTATGGTCGGCATCATATTTCGTCTCTCCACCCCTTTCTCTTAATAAAGTTTTCAGGTGCATAATAGGCCCAACGAGAGAGGATGGAACATGGCGATGGAGATTTAACAGCGAGTTGTATGAAATTTTTGACGATCCAAAACTCTCAACTCTATCCTGGGATGGCCCTATTGATACATCCGGCCCAAAAGCAAGAACACGATTCCCTGACAACCGCTGGAGGTGGGAACCGCTATCAAGGTCGCCACACTAAGTTAGTAATGGGGAGATGAACAACATGTTTTTCAATTAAAAGGACAGCGCGAGACTTCCGGAAACTTCAATAGTGTACTAGCTACTAGCTTACTTGAACCTGTGCTAAGCCATTGACTTTTTCATCAGTTTCCCAAGTCTCCCTTTGGCATGGCCTGGAGATCCCCAAGGAGCGTTTGACAAGCCCAGTCTTCTTGGCTTGTCTAGGACCCTTGGTACTATCACTATTAGTCTAGACCAGTGATTCTCAACCAATGTGTCGCGGCACTTTTGTGTGCCGCCAAATTCCTGAAGTGTGCCGCCAAATTTTAGAAATGCCAACAACACCAATTATTTTGTATGTATAAATTATTGGAACAAGAACGCGACGGGAAAAATAGGAGCACGCGAATAGGTAACTGTTAAAATATTATTCGGTCACGAGCTGGCTTTAAGTTCTTTGGTTATGGGGTTATATCCGACCAGCATTTTGGATGGGGCCCTTATGAGCCTAGCCCGACCGCCCCATGTAGACCCCGAGTAGATTGCCCTATAAGGCCCACACCGAGTATCTTATCCCTTGCCTCATTCGCGCCTCGTCATACGGCAATGCCTCGGAGAAAAAAATTATTGCTCCTCGATTCCGAGTGGAAAAGGGATTCCGAAAAGTTTGAGAGGTTCGTTGTGGATATGTGAATAATATGTAACTGCGACTGTACAGAAAACTTTATAATTTTAAACGTAAGTATCGTTTTACCAATACGGTCTCCCAACTGAGTACTAATTACGTCCAATGCTGTTTAACCCCTGTAATCGAATCAGAACCGGTCTATTGAATAACCCTTCACGGTCACCAACATGATTGCATGAAACTTGAAGCAATACATAAACGAGTACGAGTTAAACTAAAGCTTAATGGCCCGGCTTCACCGACCTCAGTTCAATAATGTTCAGTTCAACCCACTTAAGTGGCTTCACCAGCTAAAATCCAGGTTATGTTCAGTTCATGCAAATTTTTGCTTTTTCGCCAGAAGTCAGAAACGCGAAAGCCCATTGGAAAGGCATTCCACTATTCTAGTTGATTACTATCTTTTGAGCGAGCTGACCGTCTATAAGTAAAATTCTTTTAAATTTATTGCATTGTTAGTTTATTGCATTGTTAGTCTAGACCCTAGGCTGAGTCCCAAAAAGATTAACCTCGGATTTTCACTCCTCAAAAAAAAATGAAGGCAGTACTCCGGGCCTCAAGACGGGAGCTGGCTCGCTGGAGGGTCGTGGGGGATAGAGACTCCGGAGTCTTACCTTAGATTCGTGCAACACGACCCTCGTGAACGGGTGGGCTCCTCTACTGGTAGAGGCCTCATAAGCCTTGAAGAAAACGATGAGGGTAACTAAACACGAAAGTTCAACTGACCTTATACCATCTTCAGCCGCTATGCCATCCTGTCATTCCATTATCCGATCATTATTGCCAATATCGAACAAGGCGAACACCTCACACATGTTTTCTTCAAAAAAACGCAAGATTCTAACCAATAGGTAATTTAATTCATAACACCTTTTAACAACAGAGCATTTAACAGTTACGAACTCCATTTACAGGTAATCAAGCTAATGGTAAATAACATAAATGAACTTCAACCAACGGTACACACATGTAATGTACTCAAACCAACTACAATCTGAAACGATATCAACTGAACGAAGAGCTAAAGTATTTTGATTGAAAAAAAAAACTTGAATTAAAAATCGGTCTGGAAAAAACCCGCCCTGGTACCACGACGTTTTCTTTCTTACAATTAGACCTTCAACGCACGAACATCAGATAAAAGGGTGAGGTGCGGAACAACAACTAATTTAGGCCATACTCAAAATTCTTTTGTTAAAATCTATGTGAACCAGCACATCTGAAAAAAAATTATTAAAAATATGAGTGTGTACACAAGTCAACTTTTCCTGGAACCGAAATCCTATTTGTGAACACCGGCTGCCGTTACAGTGTTGGTTACCCTTTGACCCTTGCTACGACTCCAAGACGGCTAAGAATGCTCTTTCTCCGCGCGCTGCTAACTTTGCTACTGGCTTTTTCACGCCTGGATCTGGAATCAACTGTTTTCATGACTACAGTCTTCGATATTCATACAAGCATTGGGAGGTGCCATTTCCGACCCTGAAGTTTGTTTGTCAGCCTGTTCCTCCGCTCGTAGCTGTTTCTTGAGAGGATCCTTGAGAATCTGCCTGTTAACTTCTTTTTTTTTTTTTTATGTGACACACTAGAGATTTAGGGAAGGCCCCTTTGTACTGTCGACCATGTATTTCTTTTGAAATGTCGAACAGCAGCTCTAGTCGGAAGATAGAGAGAAAAGGAAAGAACTGTCACAACCTAGCTGCAGTATTTTTATTTCACCTACTCCCAACTATTTTGCGACTCTGACATCGGGGCATCGAGAACAACTCGCTGGAGTGTTATGCCTCCTGAAACGAGTTGAATCTCATCAACCAACTGATGACATGCGCTTGGTGGAGCGGGGAAGAACTAGTGAAGGCTATGACAGAAGGAATCAGGAATGCAAAGAGGGAAGAAGAAAGAAGGAAAGTTATGTAGGTGGGAAATTGGGAAAGGCTAGGAAAGTGGCACCGCCGGGAATCGAACCCGGGACCTCTGGGATAGTAGTCAGGCGCCTTACCCCTAGACTACCGAGGCCCCACACCCAGTTGACAATTACCATGTCCACTTTTAATGAGAGCGTGATAAATTTGCTAAAGGTGTCATCCATATGGTGACGTCTACGCCATTTGTTTTTCCATATTTAATTTTTTCATATTTAATTTTCTGTTATTAATAGGTACAGCAAAAGGTTACAAAAAGGTAAAGCATTGATCAAAAAACCTAAAACCAACAAAATTATGCGATCTGGCCTAATTTAAACCAGAATTTTACCCTAAATATCCTAATTCCACCCCCAAAAAAATTCCGATTAAAATAGCCATATTCCGTTTGTCACTATTGCATGCCAAAATGGTATAAATCCTCAAAATCTTTTGGGCGCCTCTCTCTAATAGAAATGGACTTGACCTTTTCCTTTTTAGTTTGTGGCCAAACAAAATAATCAGACACTATGGTAGGAGGGCGGGATTTTGTTGTTGTTGTTGTTGTGTATGCCTGATCCTTAATGTTATCATTTCAGATATCTGACAGGCATATAGAGGTTAGATAAAAATTATTCCCAGTCATAAAGGGATATCTCCTTTCAAAAAATTCCTATAAGGTCAGTGTGTGACATTTTCATTAATAGTAAGTGGAATTCGAAATTAATTGGTCTGCTACTACTATTTGGCACAACATTAGATAAAGGTCATGGAAATGAGCGTGCATTCAAAGCCATTCTGTCGCAAATTGAAACTAGAGCTCCAGTCTTTTGTTGCCAGACGACGACACTATCATATTCTGGTGGAAATCTTTTTCAAAATACATTTAGTCATGGAAACTGTCATTTGGGGGTGACATTCAAATGACCCGCCATCACGGATATATGGCCATTTGTCTATTGTTCGGTTTTTTGGAGCGTATTATGATGTTCTCGGTTGCATGCTATCGGAATAGAAATTAAATCCTGATGGAATAAAATCAATCAGTGGAATTTTCACTCAATCAGGAGCTAGATCCGCCACTCAGGCGTGCATGATTGTGTGCCTCGGCTGCTGGCTCTATTTAGCAATCAATGCATTGATTACTTCTGGGTGACATTCACCCAGCATTCAGCACCATCGAACAAAGTGGAGCTGCTGTTAAACATTTTCCGCCATTCATATATGGGAGGAATAGAGCAATAGAATGGAGGCTCCATACTTCAACCCCCGACCAAGCCGAAAAAACCATAATTGGTACTTGGAATGTTGAACTGGAAAATGCTTTTAGTGACTGGATTCGTTATCACATGTTCTATAGATTTTTAGAAATGATTTTTTTTTTATTTTTGAAAAGAATAAACGGTAGAACGGCCAATTTCCAACTCCTCACACAATTCCACATCTGCAATATATGTGGCAAAAAGAACCCTCCACAAAGGGCACAACTAATGGGAATATTGATTCTTAGAATATGAGAAAATTTCAATTTTTTCCCCCAGCTTTTTCCTTTCTCTTTTTTATACCTTTCCCTGATATTTTAGCTAGCCAATCAATTTTTTTCCTCTGTGTGTAGCGTGCACAATAAATACGGGGTCGGCGGACTTCCATCTGACGGGTTTCATTTACGATAATAAGAGTAGAGCCATCACACCCATATTAAGCCCCACACCCACCTCTCTCTCTCTGTCCGCCAAAACTTTACCCTAATTGGACAGCATAGTTGGGGATAGGTTGAAGCCTAGAATGGCCCCACTACCAAACCTGACATAGGTAAGCCCCCGAAATTATTGCATGATTAGAAGTCATTAAAACCAAATTTGGCTAAAGGTGTATTGCAGGGGTTCAATTATATGAATCCACACCACAAACAGCAACTATGTATACAAAAAAAAAATATACATTGTGTCCGGATATGTCCATTTATTTACATTAAGTTAGAAGAAATTTAAGAGCACACAGTTGACTTTTATGGATTACCCTGTAGGGATTCACACCACACAGAAACCTACCCCCCAGCCCCGAAATCCATGGGGCTCAGTGAATCTGCGTTTTTAGCTTCTGCTTCAGAATAAATCATACTAGAATTGGTTACGGATGGCATTCTAACCCTTTTCTATTGGGTGACTTTGCAACTTTTTTTTTGTTAGATGAAACGGACTTTTCTGCTTATGGTAAAAAAAAAATGTTGTTGGCTCTTTTCTCAATTCTGTTCGGAGCTACTTTGCCGGTTTAGGAGCTTTTACATATGTTATACTTGAGAAACTTCTAAAATATCATCCTTGTATCCTTTTTTTGCAAGTTTTGCGTGTTTTCCTTTTTTCTTTGTTGTTTGTTTTTTTTTTTTTGTTGTTATGATTTTATACCCAAAGATTGGAGCAAATTTATTTTTAGGATTTAATGCTGAAATTTTATCAGCAAAATATTTCTCATTTGGAATAAAATGAATAAAAAAGGAAATTAACAAACTTTTGATGAGTTTGGATATTGCCTTAAAAATTAATATTTTTCTACTCTCTAAGGAGTATAATCTAGCTAACTTACTTCTTCGGATCCTCAACCGGGGTCTTATCCTGCCCTCTACTGCTCCTTCCAAGGTATCTGATTCCAAAGTCATCCCGTAAGAATAGATACTATTAGAAAATAATCGAAATAAAAAATTAGAACACCTAATTTTCATAATGTGGTTCCCATGCCCAACCGCCCCAAAACCTACTGGTATTCCCAAACTCTGAATGTCCACTCCGGTACTCTACCGTAAATATTGCATTTGCTGTGATCATGTCCGTATATCTACTCCTTGTTGAGTCCCCTAATCGAGGACATATGACCCTTGTAGCTACCGTCTGCTACGGCTACTGCAGAGAGCAATTCTTCTTCTTCTTTGATCCGTTAGCTGGCGGTTCGAGTGGGACGTCCCTGCAACGGATACGCTGTTGTCGGTGTCGCTGGGTTTCGAACCCTATTCAAGATTCCCATTCTCGACGTTTTTTGACGACGACGTCTCGAGCCTCGATAGCTGATAGACGTTATTCTTTAAGTCGCCCTCTTAGTCCATTCAAAACGCGCGTTATGGTGTTCCAAAATAACACCGTTAAGAAAATCGAACCCTGAACGTTTTTGGGGTCGCTGATCACGAAAATCGAGGTCCCGCGGTCCTATAATTAGGGCGTCACCCCTAAAAATGCAAAAAACATCCCTTTTTAGGGGGTTTTCGCGATTATTTCAGTAATAATGAAAACTAATGCGATGAAATGCACTTTTTTTTAAATTTATTTGCGAAGGGGGTTGATTTATACTAAATTAAGGCGCACTTAATGGTAAGGGGTACTCCTAAAGGGTTGAAACTACCCCTAAATTGGCGAAAAATGGCAAAAATTGTAAAACAATTTTTTTTTCTAATTTATGTTTCAAAGTCGATTGTGGGCGTACTGTCAGGCAAAAATAAATTATTTTCAACCCTCAAGGGGTTAAAACTACCCCTACTATAATAAAAACAACTTTATATAAAAAAATTGCCCAAAAATTTTTTTTTGGTTTTTTGTTTGAAATTTGGTTCAAAAGGTATTATCAGCAAAAAATTATTTTTTTCAACTCTTAAGGGGGTAAAACTACCCCCACATTAAAATTGTAATTGGAACAAATTGAAATTTATTGTTTTGCATTAAAATTTTATATTTGATGAAATATTATTAAAACATTTGGAAAATTTTTAACCCTCTTAAAGGAGTTAAACCTTAGGGGTAAATTGAAAAAAAAAATTCTTTTCGTAGATTGCAATTTAAATTTTTTTAATGAATTGTTTGAATAAAAATTCTTTTTATTAGAAAATATAAATTGATAAATTTTTGCAATTTTTTTATATAAAGTTGTTTTTATTATAGTAGGGGTAGTTTTAACCCCTTAAGGGTCGAAAATAATTTATTTTTGCCTGACAGTACGCCCACAAACGTATTACAAGCATAAACTTGAAAAAAAATGTTTACAATTTTTGCCATTTTTGGCCGATTTAGGGGTAGTTTCAACCCTTTAGGACTACCCCTTACCATAAAGTTCGCCTTAATTTAGTATAAATCAACCACCTTCGCAAATAAATATTAAAAAAAGTGCATTTTATCGCATTAGTTTTCATTATTACTGAAATAGTCGCGAAAACCCCCTAAAAAGGGATGTTTTTTGCATTTTTAGGGGTGACGCCCTCGATTTTCGTGATCAGCGACCCCAAAAACGTTTAGGGTTCGATTTTCTTAACGGTGTTATTTTGGAACACCCCCACCCAGTTTTCAATGAACTATATTGTAGGGGTAGTTTTAACCCCTTAAGGGTTGAAAATAATTTATTTTTGCCTGACAGTACACCCACAATCGAATTTGAAGCGTAAACTTGAAAAAAAAATTTTGCAATTTTTGCCATTTTTCGCCAATTTAGGGGTACTTTCAACCCTTTAGGAGTACCCCTTACCATTATGTTCGCTTTAATTTAGTATAAATCAACCCCCTTCGTAAATAAATATTAAAAAAAGTGCATTTTATCGCATTAGTTTTCATTATTACTTAAATAATCGCGAAAACCCCCTAAAAAGGGATGTTTTTTGCATTTTTAGGGGTGACGCCCTGGGGGTGACCGCGGGACCTCGATTTTCGTGATCAGCGACCCCAAAAACCTTTAGGGTTCGATTTTCTTAACGGTGTTATTTTGGAACACCCCCTCCCCCGCGTTTTGAATGGACTATCTATTCTTTAGCCAAGTTTTCTCCAGTCTGCCGGACGATCTCGCCAGGGAAGTTTCCGTGGCAAGAGTTATCATACATTCGGCAAACATGTCCAAACCACCGTAGTCGACGGTTTTATGTTTCTTCTTCGATCAGTGTCTGTTGATCACATCTTTGTCTAACTCTTTCCAAAGCGATCGTGGAGTGAGAAAGACACCGAGAATCTGCCTCAAGCATCGCATTTGGAAGACCTTATGCTTGTTGACGTCCGGCTTGAGCAGTGTCGACTTTTCTGTCCCAAAAAGAAAAATCGTTTCCATATGAACCCCTTGAGTAAGTCTAGTCCTGTTGCCTGGCCGATGCTGCTGTGAGCGTCGGCCATTGATGCCATTTTCTTTTCCTCAACCAATGATCATATATTAATGATATTTGATCATCGGAACCTGTTCGATTTTGGTTCCACCGAAATGGAAAGACACTGGCCCTTGATTCGTCCGTTGTGAACACTTTGATCTTTTCCGCATTGATTTTTAACCCGTATGATCGGGCGTTTCCGGAAATTTCGTATAAGCTGTCCGTTGCTTCAGCATCCGTGTTGCCGAAGACGGCGCTATCGTCCGCAAAGATGAAGTTGGTTACGAAGTTGTTATTGTCGTATCGAACTCCTCGTCGTCCAGCGAATGATTTACGTACAATCGCGTCTATCTAAACATTGAAGAGAAGTGGCGAAGCGATATCTCCTTGATGGACACCTGTTTAAATCGGAAATTCCCCGGATAATACGCATCGGGTGAGCCATCGACCGACGCTTGGAGAAGTTGGAAGATTTTCAATGGCTCTCCACAAGCTGTTTCAATCGATGCAATCGAAAGCGGATTGGAAATCGATGAAAACGACGACAGTTCATTTTCCGGAGAGAATCCTGTCTTTTATTAGTTGACGCGAATATTTGATCAATGTATCCTCGATGTGGTCTAAATCCCGCTTGTTCTTTCTGGCTCGTTTGCTCTCAATGTTTCTGTAGCGATTCTCTCGATGTTTCTGTACGATTTTCGTAAATACTTTGACGATGATCGAAAGGACGCTAGTACCGCGATAATTCCTCTTTGTAAACGCATCTGTAATTTCGCTCGGACAAAAAAATGGTCCGATCCGCAAACGAACGTCTTTGAGCGTCGATCGCAATATGCGTTGATGTTGATCAAAACGTAGTCTAACATCGCCAAGTCGTTGCAGGATGGATTTCGTCAGGTGAGTTGGTGTTCGAGTGGATGGCGGAAGATGCTTTTGGCAAAGATCAAATTTTTTGACGCTGCGAATGAAAAGAGGTTTAAGCCGTTGTTGTTAATTACTCCATGCCCGAATTTGCCGGTTCGATCTGCACCTGAAGGTGCATTAAAGTATGATTAATTCGGTTCAAGGTATCGAATCGTGAAATTCGTCCTTGTTGGTGTCTGGGCGGGTCTCGGTTGGCGCATAAATGGATACGGTATGAGTCTTGATCGTTCCACCGATGGATAATATATAACCTCCAAACGGTCGGATATCGATTTGAATGCCATAACGCTGCTGGCAGCCAGTATATCGGCCATAAACTCGACGCCGGCCTCTCGTTTCTCACCACCGGAATGGTAAAGCGTCATCGTTTTCGTCGATTGCTGACGGAACGATCGTCAATGTCCCGGATCCGGTAAGTCGTAGTTCTGATAGTGCAACAACTGATATTTTACATTTCAATAAATACATTGCTATTACTTCCTTCAAACCGACGTGTGGTGCTGTTCGTACATTCCACGCTGCGAATTGAATTTCCATTTTCGGTGTGACAAATTGGAGTCTTCGGCCAGTAGCCTATTTCACACCAGCATCCCTGGTCCCCAGCGTTGGGGCATCGGCCGTCCCGGATGCAGTAGCATTATTTCGTGAATAGTTAGTTCCCATATCCATGCGGCTTCTTGCCTAGTTTCTTCGGTTTCCCGTTTTTGGTCAATTCGGCAGGTCGAACACCCTCCTCCTTTCACACCCTGTAAATATGAAAATATTGTGGCTTGACAGTTCTTTTCCAATACTTACGAAAATAACTGAGATTTTGTAACGCGACTTTTACAAACACATTCGCATTTAGGTCTCTCGCTTCTGCTTCCATTTCAATGTAAAGCTCAATCTCAGAGTGAATCTCTCTCCAATAAGAGCTTTCAGAGTCAGGTACACAAACCGATATCTCAAACCGTGGCTTGGTGTTTTAATTTAACAAAAAATCTCTCAGATTACAGCCATCGCCATAAAATAAGGAAAATGAGCGTGCATGACAATTATTGCACTGCATGATTGAAAATACAAATGAGCCGTTTATTTGTATTTTTAAACAAACAGAGTGACAACGTTACTCGCTTGTAGCGATTTGAGACTTTCACTGCGCATGGGAAAATCAATTTTGAAATTCACTTATTTTATGGCGCGGACTCTACCAATTATCCCAAATCATCTCTAGTCTTTCACATAAAAAAAGTAAAAAAAATAAGCTCTTGAACACTTTTGATACATGTGGCGGCCTTCACGGTACGTTCTTTTCAGTGCCTATTCTAAATCAGTGTAAAAACCTTCATTGGACAGTTTTTAAGAACTATGTATATCTTTTACCACAGCGTGAACGAATCTTGTTAATCTCGTTTATCCAAACAACTGAATTATTTCTGTTGTTGCACAACACGAACACATTCGATTATTGTGGGCTGTCGATTACACTCTAATTTTGCTATCGCAGTCAATTAGAGACGACAGAAAGCAACGCGTTATAAAGAACAAAAACATTTTCTCGGACGATCGTCAATTACGACCTTTAGCATTGTTAGTCCAGTCAATGCACGCTGGGAATTCTACCAAACAGCACCGATTTGCACAAAAATTTGGCTGTAGGTTCTACTTACTCTCTTCTTCAAAGTTGTCAATATACCGGGGGTTGCTTTTACCCTTGGGGTGGGCACTACCCTTTCTCGGGGGTGAATTTTTTTTAATAAAAATAAGTGTGGGAATGGATAGATTGACTAATTCTAAGCAACTTTTGTTATATAAAGCTTTTACAGAAAGTCAATACTTTTCGACTTATTCGAAAGTGGAAATGTCAATTTTTTAACAAAAAAAACCCCGTTTTCAGACGATTTTTCATGAATAACTCTGAAAATAAGTATTTTATGAAAAAATCATTCAGAGTAAAAATGTAGCTTATAAAAAACAAAAAAGAATACTGGGATCAAAATATCCTTAGACCCAATAATAACGGAGTAATGGCTTGTCAAAGGTTGGCGCTTCTTCAGCAAACGCCAAAATCGTAAGTTTTAACGTGAAATATCCCAAAAACAATGCATTTTTCGGGGAAAATTTTTAGAACTTTTTTGAAGTGCTGAAAAAAAGCTTTATTTTGTTTTTTTTTTTTATGGAAGTTCCTAGTATCGAAATTAAGCGAGTTTTGACAAAAGCAAAATTGGTTTTTATTTTTTTGGCGGCAAAAAATTGTGAAAATCACCCCCTAATTACCACCCCAATTGAAAATGATTGTTACCACTATACAATTTACTTTATTTGTGCACTTTTAATATGCTCTATAAGTTTGACCGATTTACAGGGCTTAGTTTTTGAAAAGTTTGAGCTTGAAGTGAAGAGAGTTTTTTTGTTAGTTTGCAAAAAATTTTCTTTTTTTTAAAAATAACTCAAAAGCTATGAAAGATACGCAAAATTTGGTAAAGTGAAAAAAATTGTAGGATCTTTTCTAAAACTTTTGGTTTTTTTTTACCTTTTCTCTACGATAAAAATTGAGTAGGATATGGTCGTATCAAATTTGCTTTGTTCGCAAATAGTAACGTTTTCAAGCTGTTTGAGCTCCAACCTTTTAAAAAATAAGAGTTTCATAAAAAATGTATTTCCATCACCTTATAGCTCTTGTTTGGCGTAGTGATGAGCAAAAATGGTCTTGTTCTTGCAGTCTTGTCTTGTTCTTGCACATTTTGCAAGACCAAGAACAAGACTTAGTTGTGCTTGCAAGAACAAGCAGACTGAACAAGAAGAAGACTAGATTAATCTTCTCTTGTTCTTGCGTTTGCTCATCACTAGTTTGGCTAAGAGTAGGGCTCTTCTGCAATTCAATTTGTTTAAGCAGCGGAGACAATTGTCCGAATAGTGCCCCAATTATATATCAAGAGGAAAACGAGGAGGAAAGATAAGGCAGACTTAGAAAGGAGTGAAAATGATTTTTAATTATGTTTTTTGATTTTCTAAATTAAGATCCATAACACTGTTGTACAGAATCGATTTTTAAATTCTACCTAAGAAAACCCTTTACAGCATTTGTAAAGGACATCAAGACGATTCAGAATCCAAAATTTCAAACAATTCTATATAAAATTTAAAGAGTTATTAACAAAAAATTGTCTAGTGTTTATATTTTTGTTATTGTTTATTTACTTGTTAAACTTTGCTATTTAGTTTTTCGTTCACGTGTTTATTATTTCAAAATTTGTCTGAACGATGAAATACCGTTCCTTAGCATTCCCAGGTCACTTGGTCCCTTTTATACCTGGCCAGGTATAAACCTTATCTACTTTTACTTTTGACTCGAACACCGCAAGGCAAACATTCTGCTTAATGAGCCGATTTATAACTTTTCTTTTCATTTTTTGGTCAAATTTTCGTTTTAACAACTTTATTATTAATTATTATAATAAAATATTGACAACGTAAAACGTTTTAATTAATTATTCACCACTCCTATACCAAAAACCAAGTAAATTGGACAATATTTTTTTCCTTTCTTTTCAAACTTTAAACATTAATAACTTTGATATTTTTTTATGAATTTGCATACAACTTTTTCGAAATATCATAATTAAATACAATGAACCCATTCTGCTTAGTCTCGACCTTAGGTAGAATTCGCTGTACAACAGTGTAATATATAAAATTTTTATTTTTCCTATTTTTTAAATCAAATTTTAATCAGTAGGGGTTGTTTTTATATGAGTTGTTTTCATAAGGGTTGCAAAGAAATTTCTATCGATTAAACGGTTGAATCTACAATTCTACAACTATTTTCGAATAGGGGTAGTTTACACCCCCAACAAATAAAAAGCAACCCTAGGCACATTGACAACTTTGAAGTAGAGGGTAAGTAAAACCCAAATCCAAATTTTAGTGCAAATTGGTGCTGTTTGTCAGGATTTCCAGGTTTCGCCGTTTTTCCGTGCATTGACTGGACTATGTTGACAAAATATCACCCAAAGAAATCATTTCCGAACAATGCAAATTTTGACAAGCTTAGTGAACAATTATCACTGGAAATTTATATTAAACGGAATCTTTTACCACAAACTTTCGTGTTGCTTTGAGTAAAACAAATCCCGAAAACAAAATAAACAACCTCCTCCACTTGTTACACCGCTGTTACCTACTAAATTCACCATTAACTTTGTTTGAATAATTTAGCAAGGCCCTCCGAGGTGTAGGTTCTCCTACCAAATAAAAACGCCAAAAGAAAAACCATAACAAAAAACCAACTTTTATCAACCAAGAGGTGGCAGGAAAACTTACAACATTTTCACGGTTCTGGAAAAACTAAATGAGACCAAAATAAAAGCCCAAAAGAATGAATGACTGTCAAAGTTACCCTGACGTTTTTAAGCAAAGGATATTATCGCATGACTAAGTCCTCGAGAGTTGTCCTAATAAAATTTATATAAAGTCCCCTTGAATTATGCAAGGTGCTTGTGCTGCTGCTGTTTTCTCGCTCTAGAGCTGTGCGACAATTTATAACTACACAAGGCTCCGACGAGGACTCAAGCTGCGCCTCCTTTATTACTTATTCACAGTGAGTTGCTCCATAGATTTGCACGAGTCGTTACTTTCCTGCTAAAGACACACATGTGTGCCGGATTATCTGAATCGCAAAATGTTGGCCCCAAGTAAAAAAAAAAGATCAACTTAAGCACAGTTAGTGCTGAAATTTTTCGTCCTAGTTTTAAAATATGGATCTTGTTTGTTGGGGGATTTAAGGCGCAAGAAATCGGAGAGAAGGTCCTTTTTGAGTGAGAGAGGATTTTGTACTTGTAGAAAAACTTTTCCGGTACTCAACACTATAGGAAATGTTCAAGTGTTTTGAAGGATGAAGTTTCTCAGAAAATCCGCCTTGTTAGGGTTTTTTTCCTCCTGAAGATGGCTGCAAAAATGGGACATTTCTTGAGAACATTCCTTACGTATAGAGATATGTCTGCGATTCAAGATGCATGGCTCGTACGTTTAAGAGGACTAAAATTAATATTAAAAAGGGTTGAGAAATCCCATGTCGGTTATAAGAAGACTTTATAAATTTACCTTCAAGAGTTTCGGGGGAAGTTTTTTCGTTTTGCAAAGGAGGGGATTAAAAGTTAGGAGGAACCCTATTACATATATGATGTCGTACTTGTACCTTAGCTGGGAGATTTTTGTTAAAAGCTAAAAAAGTAAGAAAAAGAGGATTTTAGGGTAAGCAGAAGAATATATGCTTCATTTCGTATAATCCAGACGATATTCTGTTCTTGGATGGTCGGTCCATGATAGGCTAATCTACTTGCCCTAACTTTTCTATTATTCCATCTACATTGCAGTTCAGAAAATAATAAAGAACCGGATTACTGGAGAAGGTAGACTAATCACAACTAATAGTATCCACCAATCACCACTGCGGGCTTAGAAACGTTCAGGTTATCTCGTTTTGAACCCAAGTATAATATCTGATAGTGTTTTTTAAAAGCATATACGCGCCCGCAACTAGCACGTACTAAAGCGAACTAACGCGCCTGCAAGACAGGAGGCTCCCACTACTGCATGAAAACCTGAAAATACGACCGCTAGAGGTATGCGCACCTCTGTAACATATATGAATGTAATCTTAATTGACCATTCCAAACGCGAGGGTTGTTTTCCCAAGCGGTCCCCCAACTAGGTACTAACCATATCCAATGCTGCTTGACCTTCGGAATCTAACGAAAACTGGTGTATTTAGTATGCTAAAGGCACCCTTTATTGCCACCAAAATAATTGACGGTTTTCTTCGTTCTATACAATTTTTAAAAGCCTCAATCTTGCTTCCTTTAGTCTAAAATGTGTGAAAGTACGGTACTTCGTTTGGACTATTCCGAGTTTTTTTATTGGTGGGTGCCTGTTGCGGGGTGCATTTGGAAAAGCCGAATTTTTATTCAGGTGTGCCGTGTCGGTTTCATGCAAAGTGCGGGCGAATCTTATTTTTACTTTTACGTACCATTTCGGTTTCGGCTATCATGCAAGCGTTTTGACACTATACGTGCCTGTTGCAGGCTAAGAATGGGTGAATCTTATTTTAACTCGGGTATTCGGGTAGTCTCAAGGCGCATTATCTGGATGATTCGACTGGGCGTCCCAATTCAGTGTTGCGGAGTGGGTTTTAAGGACATTTGCGCCTGTAAAATCATTATTAATGTGTTTCCGTGAGCCGAAGTAGGATTTTCGTTGAGTAAACGGAAAGTTTTTTCCCTTATACGTACACGATGCTGTTTCCATGATGGTACTGGGTTAAATCGACAGATAATGTTCAATAAAAAAACTGACACACACAAACATGCAAAACCCAGCTTAACCGGACTGGTTTTGTCGAGTCTTCTTGGATTTAACGAAACTTTACTGAACTCTCGTTTCCTTGAGCGCTTAATGGGAGCTAACTCAGGGTAAACTCTGCATGGAATCTCAGTATATGTCGTGGCTTTGCCGGAATTATGGCCGTTTTTCCTTCAATGCTTCCGCCCAAACCTATTTCTTGTGTTCGGTAGCGAACTGCTGTGATGAGATTATCGGGTTGCAGAAGCTCTTAATATTAAACGCCGAGTTGGGGTCCCATCAAATACACTGCAGATTCTTAGATCCATAGATATGTGGCTAGTCCGTCCATGATGCACGGCCGGAGGGACCTACGATTTTTTCCATTTGAAATTATCACAATTTATCCAATTTTCACGGCCAATAACAATACAATATAAAGAAATCTTCCTTCTTTGTCGTCAGAGCTGCACTTCGCACGTTAAAAAACGATATCGATTGCAATTTTGTGCAAAAAGAAAATCTCTCTAGAGAACGACACAATAACGATGTAAGTAATGTGCCGAAACTGTGCCACTAAAGCAAACCGCCCTAATTTATATGCAATTCACGACCACATCCTGATATAGAGGACCTTATGTCTTGCATGTATAAAATGGTTAAAGTTGGTTTTTTTCTCACAGACTGAAATTATTTATACACCATTACAACGTCAGGATGAAAGGATAAAAATTAAATATTAAACATTTTTTACAGTTTTGTTCAGATGGTCACACATTATTCTTGTGTCATTGGCTCTTGAATAAATATATGAATTCAGCAAGATTCAGTGGAGCTGCAACGGAAGCACGAACTACTGAAACTCTGAGACTCTGTAAAGGGATTCTTACAAGGATTTTATGTTTTAAAGTGTTGTAGTCCCCTTGTGAGTCGTAAAATAGAACTTTTAATTCGACGTCGACATAGTTTTGCAACAGAATGCAGTGGTTAGGATTTTGGATTAAGTAGCAACAAACAAGATAGTTGTGGTCATAGAATAAGAAATTGCTTTATTTATTTTTCGATTCGACTTTCGATGTATGTTTTTTTTTATGAAAGTTTAAGCTCACTCACGAGGTGCTGTAGAGAGGTTTTTATTCCTAAATCGGGGAGAATATCATAAAAGGAAGCAGAATGGATGTTCTTACTTCGGACGTACTCAACTCCTTATTTGGGTTTTCCTGTTTGATTTTTGCGCGAACTTGAAAGTATTTTTTAGGAAGTACTTGAACTGTTCCAACCAGGGGCAGTGGAGCATAATCAATGTGGGTGGGGAGCACGCGAACATTAAAATGGAAAAACTAAATCGATCAATTGAATTACCGGCCTTCTGTGGAGTTATATATGGTTTTAAATTCATTGCCTATGGGGTTATGGACGACTAGCACTTTGGGAGGTGCTGCAGACAGGGTCCCTATGAGCCTAGGTCGACCGCACCATGTGAAACCCAGGTGGATTGCCCTATAAAGTCCACACAAAGAATCTACACGCCTTGCGTCATTCGTACCTCATCAAAAAGAATGCTCTATTTCCCCTTGAGGAAAAATCATTGGTCTTCGATTCCGAGTGGAAAATCGAGGACAACAAATTTGAGATTTTCGGCATGGATATTTGAGTAATAACTTTAAACTTTTAAACGCGGCTGCCATTTTACCAATGTGGTCCCCCAACTGAGTACTAATTACGTCCAAAGCTGCTTAACCTCTGTAATCGAAACAAAACCGATCTATTGAGTATGATTAATGATACCCTTCACAGTCACCAACATAATTGCCTCAAATATGGAGCAATGCAACAACAAAAACTAAAGCTTTGTATGAGTTAAACTAAGCCAGCAATTACTCGAGTCAGTTCTACTGACACTGTTGCTGACCCTGAATCGTGTAAACACTCACTGGCGAGCTTTTTTTACTGACAATTCAGCGCTGTCGAGACAGTTTTGAAGTCAGTGCTGACTAGTCAGTGAAATGTCATATGCAGTATTTTCAATGTCGGAGTACGGATGCGAAATGTTATGCCTTAAGAATGAGTAATTAAAAAAATCTTAAAATTTGTTTACTTTAAGAAAAATCGCAGAAAATAAATTAAGTCACCTGCAAAAAATAAACTTATTAGAGAGGTACAAGGAAAATCCTTGCTTACGCATTCAAAGAAGCATGTATACTGGTCGACGACATTTTAGAAATGAACTGACTTGCCAGTTGACCGAACGTAATCCACTCAGAGTCAGTGGATTTGACCAACAGAGTCAGTACTAGCAGTCAGCAGAACTGACTCGTGTAATGGCCGGGTAAAGCTTAATGCCCCAGGTGCACCGACCTCTGTTCAATCCACATAAGTGGCTTCATCGGATAAAGTCCAGTTCGTTCTTGAAATTGTTGCCCTTGTGCTAAAAGTCGAGTCGTGTTTCGTGAGAAGTCGCTTGAATTGAACAAAGTGACGTTTCATTCGAATCACGGCTGTCAGTACAGGTGCTTAAACTCAATTTATCCCTAGGCCGCCGTGCTGAAAGTCATAATTCGACTGAAACATCACTTTCTTCAACTCAAAAAACTTTTCACGAAACACGACTCGACTTTCAGCACAGGGGCCTGCTTTTTTCGCCAGAAGTCAGAAATGTAAAAGCCCACTGGAATGACATCCCACTATTCCAGTTGTTTACTCTCTTTTGAGCGAGCTTTTACATTTAACTTCAGTTCGAGACCAGTTGAGCGAACTGAGGTTTGTTTATCCGCAGTTGAATATGTGGAAATTGAATGCGAAATGAGATTATTTTAAAGTTTAGTTTGCTAATTTGCTCGAACTTTCAGATTTCGCCCGGTTAGGTTATTTCTTTAAAGCTTTTAACAAAACTTTCCAAATACGTCAGACAGATATTGCCCGATTTCATTTAAAATAAGGTTTGCCTACTAGGGTCTACCTCACTGCAGTATCGCTGGTTTTTTTTGAACGGTGTTCATGAAGAAAGTGTTTCGGCATGTCCCTCATTTGTTACATCTGGTTAACAATATAACATACTGAAAAAAATACTGAACAACATGAGAAGCCTATGGGGAAATCGCTCTGTCGGTATTCCCCTGATGCAATCCCCTTTTTAAATACTACTCTGGTGGGGTTTAAAAAGCATAGGCTTCATACTTATAAGGTTTTGATAGCTCCAATATTAAGTTTTCGTATAAAAAGTTTTGCTTGTGTGCTGCCCTTCACCCACATTCCTTCGTGGCCAGCGACCCAGATACCTCTTCAACGTTTTGGGTTATCAGGAGTACATGAAATAGTTAGGGTGTGGATTTTCCCACCCAAAGCGAAACTGCGTGTGCACTTCTCCTTCCATCCTCACGCACATCCCCGCCCCTGGTTCCAACCCAAATTATGATTTAGCTCGGTGTTGATTGAGTGGGCCACAAGTTGATAATCATATAAAAAGGTCTGTCACAATTTCGATTTACTTTTTAGGAAAGTCGGATAAGCTGCCATTGACTTGAGAAATTGTTAGTCGGTATTACGGCAAATAAATATTTCCGTCTTGAAAATGTTTCAAAATCGATAGCCACCTGCTGTGCTGATATCCGTATTATACGCGATTTCTATTTTAAATACTTCATTCCAGAACAGCTTAAGCAATTATCTTGATTTTCTCAACTGAACTTAATGACAATTCTAGGCGGCATAAATTGGAACAACACCCTGTGTACACGTCCTTACTTACAATCCTTTCGATCAAATTCAACCACCCTCGCCAAACCACCCCTGCTCCCATAGCATAATTATATTTCTTTCAAAAACTTTCGTTCATTTTTCAATCTCGATTCTCGAATCAATTATGAATGATGAAGTCGGAAAAAAGTGAAGTACCCCAAAGTCATTCATTAATTTATGGGGGTGCGATATCAAGTGGAGCACTTCACTCTCTGCCTAAAAGAAAAAAAAAACGTGGTTTCAAACATGTCAGCAATCGCAAGATTTATGACCCTGTAATAAGTCAATATATGATGTAGCTGGAGGTGAAAGTGGTGGTGGGGGTGTAAGGAAGTGAGGGCGTAGAACTACCAACTATAGTATAGTACCAACTTGTAACAGACATGTAAAAATTCGTGTCAACAAATCATAAACTCCGCGCTCCTGTGTTCGCCCCCAACTATATCCGCGGAACTAGCATATAACTTCGCAACTTTTTCGCAATAACATCTATTAAATTTTTTACGGTTTAAGTGTGAGATAAATTGGGGTTGGTGGAGGTTTGAGAGTATTTTTCTGGTTTTAATTTCATATATTTTATTCCTGTTTTGTTTTAGCAATAAATGCGAGAATTTATGGAATTGATAAAGTTTTTTACGTAGTTTATACGGTTTTGTCCTTATGTTGACTGCGACGTAAGTGGGTGGGTGTTTGGTGTTGAAGAGCTATATTGGGTTGCAGATTGACAAGCGAAGGGAATTTAAAAAAGAATAATAGGTTATAAAAATTAATGGTATGATAAAAGGAAAAACATGTGAAAGGAGGAACTAAATCATCAGGAAATTCTGAACCTATATTTCAAGCTACAAAAAAGACTGTGTTTATGTGAATGAATACGACAATACTACAATAACACGCTGCATTTATGAATGGTAGCATATATATATATTTTTTTAGAGTAGACGAATGTTTAGAATATTTTAGCGATAAAATTTTTAATTATACAAATTTTTCTAGGTCAACATGCTTATTGTTACCTATCTAGTTTCTACCATGACTATGGCCCCGTTTATGACGGAATCACATTGAAATTAACCAGAAATTCTTTGGGTGGTTTTTCCTAAAATTATTGCAGTTTATACCGCCTCTACACGGCAGGAAACTCCAAAGTGGTCCCGAGATAAAGCCGGCTTATGGGTGTTTTCATTTACAAAACGAACAATATTTGCGTTCCTTTGATGCTCATTTTTCCAATTTCTGACTTTTGTAGAATTTTACTCCAGTAAAGTTTTACTCAGCGTCCACTTTACGTGGACTGCAAGTAGCCTCATGATATCCAACAGACACACAGGAATTATGTTTATACACATTTACCAAACCAGAAAAAAATCCGGTTGATTACCCTGTTTTTTTTTTTTTGTTCATGCCATCAAAGAAAACTTCAGACTGAATAGAAGTTCAGATCTTCAGGTACACGGACTGAGGATAAAGGCTCACACACACAAAGATTTTTGTCAGTTATCCTGGACTGCAGGCCGCATCAGTGTGTGATAGGAGTGTGTGATGATAATTAGCCTCAAGCTGACAAACCTTTAGGCCACGAACTGACGGCTTGTGAATGGTGCGCTTTATTGGCATGGGTCCTACTGGCGATCACACACTCTCTGCTGCTAGACCGAAAATAGACAATTTAATAAGTAGGACTCGCAAAAATCTGTGGATACTGAAGAGTGGTTTGGTACATGCACAACTATAATCCAGACGAGCTGAATGTGGATATTGGGGTTTAGGTTTAACAGAGGCTTAAATGTGCCATCTAGATACTGTATTTCAAGTAGCTATACTAGCATGCAGCTATGGCTACTTAAAAGTGGCCCGGCATAACAAATAGGACTTTGCCATTTCCGACACCCAAGTGGTAATCAGAGCAATAAAGTAAAAATTGGAGGATTGCTGACGAGTTTAGTATTCTCAATCCGAATCACCGTTATATGTGTCTCGGGTCATCAAGGCCTCGATGGCAATGAAAGGCATAGAATAGAGAAAATAAAAATAAATATAGTTTAAAAAAACTTAAAAAAAAAATGTTTTTATTTTAAAAGGAGCCACAAAGTAAAAAAATAATTTTGAATGTAAAGTTTTTATTGCTGCAGCCACTTACTTCAACGTAATAAAGGGTGGGGAGCTAAGGAAAAGATCCAATATTAAAAAAATAAGAATATTGTAAACAGCGCTCCACGCTTATTAAGTAAGTAGCTACAGCAATAAAAACTTTACATTCAAAATTATTTTTTTACTTTTTGGTTCATTTTAAAATCAAAGCGTATTTTTTAGTTTTTTTTTAATTTATTTATTACTTTTAAGCGTTATTTTATCGGTTTTCAGAGAATTAATCCTGGACCCAATTAGCTCATTGTGCGATTCCGATTTGTGCCACTCTGAGCTTCGACAATCCGATTATGACGATGTCGGCCAAAATGGCAGTATGGTAGGCCCCTCTTTAAAGAAAACATGGCTCTTTGGTATACGGACGGAGTAAAATCAATAATCAGGTATAATAGGGTGTATATGGCCCAAGCTACAAAGTATCCATGGCCCTTGGCACTTGATACATACTACATAGTATTAAAAGAACAGCAACCTGATCTAGCATCGTTATTTTCTCGGGCAGCTAAACTGTCCTGTTGGCTATTAAATCCGGCACGTTGCCATCAAAAACTACTAGATTCCCGAGTTGCCATCAAAGACTTCCTGTTCTTAGCCTGAAACAGGAACGCGCTGTGAAAATACCGGTATAGCTCCCGGCACGGTACGCCTGGAAAAAATAAGACTCGCCCGTTCTTAGCTTGAAACAAGTACATAAAATATCAAAAAGCCTGTATTTCACCCAAAACAGGCACGGGTACGTCTGAATTAAAATTCTACTTTAGTCTGTTACGATAGGGAAAGCGAGCGGTACTGCGTCTAGATCTAGACTAGGAGGGAGCAAAATTAGGGCTTTAGATAATGGTATAGGACGAAGAAAACGGACAATGACCATAAAAAGGCCCTTAGCGTACTCAATATATCGGCTATCATTCAATTGCATAGGTCAAGCAGCATTGGACGTTGTTAGAACTTAGTTGGGGGACCACTTCTGGTAAAACGACACCCGCGTTTTGAAACATTTCAATTCATATCAGTAACTGAGGCGTGCGGACGTGTTTTTAGATATTTATGTCTTTTGCGGAAGAGTGCAACCCCTTGTGGCAGGAGCTTTTGTTCGCTATGCTTGCTAGTGCTGCGGGCGTGTATATGCTTTTAAAAAAAATTAACCAACAGGACCAAAGCAAAAAAATTCATTCAAAACGACAAAGTTAAAAAAGGTAAAACTTTTAAATTTCAAGAGGTGAAAGCTAAAAAGAATAATAGAGCTCCTGCAAGACTACTGTTAGGTGAATTATCATCTAAGAAAAATAGGCCTTACAGTTGATCGAAGTTGATCGATCTGATGGGCACCTCCCACAACTGCGGAGCACTTGCTGTGCGATTGTGAGGCCACACCAAGGAGGAGACTTAATCACCTCCATCTCTGTTTCCTGCTTCCAGGGAGATTTAGGATGTAAACACAAATCAATTTTAGGCCATGATAAAACGCTACTATCAGTCCGTCATGTTGTTCTCGTCATGGTGCCATGTCTAGTAACTAGTAAGTTTTGGTCGAAGGGTAGAAAAAGGGTAAGATGCATAAACAGGAGTCTGGGAGATGCATGAGGAGGAGGCGATAAGCCTTGTGTGTGAACTCCAGGATGTTTTATAAATTTGATAATACTGACTGTAGAATTTTATTACCATAATCGTGCTGTTCTGTTTACACAAAAATTCCTAGTTGAGTTGTACGCAAAAATAAGGGCAATAGTCTTGTGTTGCTGGAAAAACATAGCCACCACATAAACGAGGTAAATTCAAGACGAGAACGAATGAACTTGTGTTACACGGACCAACGGCTGAAGAAGAAAATTGCAAATCCTGGCAAACTATAAAGAAATTAAAGTGAAAAAATACTTACTCAATTTCGAAACTGAGATCATGAAATTGCTTAAAAACTTTCTACATATATTTTTTGTTTGCCCAATTTCCAAATCCACCAAACATTCCGTGCATAAAAATGCTTAGATCATTCCAATTCGTCTGCTACTGTTAAACTCGTTCTCCAAAACTAACAACATCCGGTGTATTTTAGCATAAATGAAGAATATCAAAGGATCAAGTAAAATGATGAACGGAAATAGATAGGATTATAAATCGATGATTTTTTTTTTTTTTTTCAATTCGCCTATAAATTCAACTCAAAAGAACTTCTACCCCCGAACTCACGCCTCATAAAGCACAGCATGTCTGAACTTTAAGACCATCCCCCACACAGCCACTAAGATATTTGCTGTTAGTATATAGAAAGAGTGTTTTTCTTTTTTGAGATATTTTGATTGATTAACGTGTATTTATCATTACCTAGAATTTAAGAATTTAATTAAGTAGCTGGAAGTTGATATAGCCCCAATAAATCATCATAAACTAATCCCGAAGTTCTTCGAGATATATCCAACCCGAAGACTCATCATAGTCACTCATAATAATTCTTATCAACATTTCAATAAAAGGGCAATAAACAATTTTATACGTTTTTCTTCATCATCTTCTTCTTCTTTTTTGTGCCTCCAAGGACATTAATATTTCCTTTCATAAAAATAAGTTATACTTCTTCGGGGCACATTTATCCTATTTTTATGTGAATCTAATTTGTAAATAGCTACTGCCAACTGAATAATTAATATGAAAAGGAGTTTTCGCCGCCCATCCCCAATCCGTTCAATCATCCTCTTCATTCTCAGCCCATCATCGCAGTTCATCCCTTCTGTGTGCGCGCCCCCCAATAAGAGATAATGGAAAGAACAAATTCACAAAATTTCATAACATTCATCCTTGTGCGACCCAGAAGACTACGGAGAGAGGCCATCAATAAAATACACAGCCCTAATGCTTATTTTATCCATTCAGATATCGATCCATTTATCACTTGAGCTCTTACTCAAAAGCCGTGTAATATATTCAGTTCAAAGCATGGATTTTGGGGGCAGCAAAGGCAGCGCCGCGCTCAAGGGGATTCCCCGCCTTCTAAAACTGGGAATGTCCAATAATTTCAACAACCCATAAAAATGCCAATAAAAATCTTTTTCAGGCGATGTCATCAGCCATATAACCAGGCCGCGATCCTATGCTGCAGTGTAATGATGGTAATAACTATCGAACACTATCAAAGGATTCAATGGCCCTGTTCCATCGGTCGCAGGACGAGTTAGCAAACATTTGAATATCGTCACACCAACGCCGCTAAATATTCGATGCTTGATGCCATCCTTTCGATGCGATATCCTGCGTTAAAATGCCACAAGCGGACCCCCATTGTAGTGTGGTATAGCGAGCCTTCGCCGGGGGTGCTGCGGGATGGATGCAATAATAGCGATATGTGTTTATATATAAAGGGTTATTTGACTAACCCTTTTGGAGGTGGTAATGTAACACCCCCGGGCCTTTCAACCTGATTGACACGCTTGTGAACTCTCCCACACATTTATCATTCTGTTGAAGGGGATTCCCTTTCAGGGATATGTATGTTATGAATCTGGGTGTGTTACGACGATAGTATGACCCGATTGTAACCCTTCCACTTTAAATGATATTATAAGCCCCCAATGTTGAGAGTGTGGAACGACGCTAGTTATCTGTCAAAATAATGACTTAAAGATACGCTATCGCTTTGAAACTTTAAATAAGGAGTGTGAAGGAGGGTATAGAGCTGCCAGTACACGTGTTCGAGAGGGGGGAAATGTGCTGCTCCCACGTGCATGATGAAGATGCTCCATTAAGAGATAATAAATTGGTAACTCGTGTCAGCCGGAAGAGCTGCTATCGAAAACTAGAGAAACTTTAATGTTAACTGTTGATAAACGATTTGTGGCTGAGGCAGTTGACACGTAGTTGGGTGGGGGAGGGGGGAAAACTTCAATTTGAAAAGGATGTGGATTTTTCTGTTGTTGAAATATTTAAGTATTACATGAACCAACCGGATACAGGATATTGCTTTATAAAATGCGTGGTAACGCCTCAAATAGTGCTTATCATAACTCCCTAGAATGAAATCTGTTTTCCTTGGCAGTCTTCATTGAGGTAGAAATCGCTTTCAAAAACGTCCGAATCGAGGCTATTCCGGTAGTGTTGGGTAGGACACGATTAAAAAATGAGTTTGTAATAGATGCCTCTTTTTTCTGTTGAGCCAGTACAATGTGATGCTTCAAATGAGGCGAGGTGATATTGCAATGCCGAAATAACATAAAGAAGCACGAAATTAAATACGAATGAAGAAATTTTTTTACGAGTTTGATTCTAATATGCATTTAACTGATTCAGAGTCTTCTTCTTCTTTGATCCGTTAGCTGGCGGTCCGAATGGGACGTCCTCGTTACGGAGACGGTGCTGGCGATGGCGCTGGGTCTCGAGCTGCATTCACGATTCGTTTCCATTCTTGCAGATTTGGCGACGTCTCCAGGCTTGATAGCTGATACTGGCTGATTTTTTAAGTCGCCCTCGATATTCTTTAGCCAGGTTTTTTTTCGATGCCGATCCCTGAATTCTCCAGTCTGCCGGACGGTCTCGACAGAGAAGTTTACGTGGCAAACGGTTATCATCCATTCGGAAAACATGTCGACGTTTTTATATTTCATCTTCGATCAGTGTCTCCTGATCGCATCTTTATCTGGCTGTCTCGTTCCGAAGTCGATCGCGGAGTGAGATACCGAGAATCTGCCTCGCATTTGGAAGACTTTGAGCTTCTTAACGTCCGGTTTGAGTATGGTCCGCATCTCAGATCCATAAAGAAGAATCAGAGGGATCAACATTCAGTAAAGGCATACTTTCGTTTTGTTGGTAATATCTGCTCGTATCCATACGCTCCACTGGGCATTAAAGTCGGCCGTTGATTCCACTTAGTTGTCCTCCACCAATGTTCCCAATTATTTAAACATCTGAACCTGTTCAATTTGGATTTTATCAAGAAGAACACAGGCCCTCGATCCATCCGTTGTGAGCAGTGAGTCTTTTCCGCTTTGATTTTTAACCCGAATGACTGGGCGATACAGGATATGTCGTATAAGATATCCTTGCTTCAGCATCCATGTCGCCGAAGATTGCGCTATCATCGTCGAACATCAAGTCGGTTACGAAGTTGTTGTCGTTGTATCTAACTCCGCGTCGTCCATCGAATGCTTCACGTATAATCGCGTCGATTACAACGTTGAAGAGAAGTGACGAATCGACATCTCCTTGTCGGACATCCGTTTGAATCGGGAATTCCTCTCATAAGTCGCGTTGAATACGAAATCTGCTGGTTGAACCATCGTACGACGCTTAGATGTTGGATGATTTTCAATGGTACGGTTTCCAATCCTGTCCACAAGCTGTTCCAACCGATACAATTGAAAGCGGATTTGAAATCGATGAAAAGGGCGACAGTTCGTTTGCTGCAACGAATTCGTTGTTCCATTAGCTGTCGGAGAGAGAATATTTGATCAGCACATCCTGGATGTGGTCTAAATCCTTCTTGTTCTTTCCGGCTCGTTTGCTATCACTGTTTCTGTAGCCTCAATTGTATGATTTTCGTAAATACTTAGCCGACCATCGAAAGGAGGCTTATATCGTAATTTTTTTGCAGTCCCGACTGTCAGCTTTCTTCAAAATTTGGACAACAATCCAAATGCCATTAGTATGTTACGAGGGTATGGAATTGCTGTGATAAGACACCACCTCCGGCTTTGATCATTTCGGCGGTTACTTGATATATTCTCGGCGATTTTCTATTTTTCAGCGATTACCATCTGCACCTCTATAATTGTCAGTTCGGTATCGAGAAACTGATTTGTCGGCTGTTCGAAAATCGGCGGTTCGGGTGCTGGACCTCGTGGCGGGTCGTGGTTGTACATTTGGTGGAATAATTCGCAAAGAAGGTGCTCTTGAGAAGAGAGAACGATCTCCATCCGATTTTTTGATGTTGTCGTTTGTTGATGTTGTTTTGTCGCCTAACTGCCGGATTGTCTGGTATAGCGTCGGGTACTCGTGCCTCGACGCCGCTTCTTCCGTGTTGGCCGCAACGTTACCAGTTCGCTTCTTGTTACGATTTCATTTTCTGGCGAAGTTCTTGGTACAATCGTCGGTCCTGCTCAATTATTGGATAATGTCATTTGAAACTGTCGCCCGATGATCAGGGCCCGTAAGCACTCCCAATTATTCTTCCCTGGTGGTGGCGCCGTTTTCTTCGCTCTTTGTATTCGCATCAGAGTAGGTAAGAAAGCTATGTTTCCGTAAGGTATATTTAAATTTCATCAAAAAAAGTAAGAAATGTCTCTCCAGTATTTACAATCACACTACGCCTCAATTATCTCGATACACAAGTAGAATATTATTTTCGAACCGGGACATCTCAAAAAAATTGAGGCCTCAGTACAATTTACCATGGTGTAAGGGACAAATGTACTGCCTAGTGTAAGTCCGGCCCAACTCTACATATGCAAGTGGCCCTCAGTGGATCCTCTTAATGCTGAAAAGTGTCCATAGCAACTTAGGCAATAACGGAGAGGCGACAACGACGATCGGGACACACAGCAGGAAGAGGAAGTTCTCTTGCCACTGATATGGCCTATTTTCATGGATAAAATTCTAAAAAACAAAAGCAGTTACCGATACAGACGGCATAGTGAGCGTTCTTCTTCTTTTACTATTTTAGTGGTGTGTTTAGTGGCTTATTGCTTAGACTTGACTGATCAAACCGGCCAACTGCGGCGTCATGCAATCCTGTGTTCGGTCTAGGTTCGGGACTACACGACAGTTGGACCGGGATCCGTAGGGTTTTCGGATTCTAATTCGGTCCTCCTTGCATGTATAGTTTCCTGCCGCTCCACCTTAGTCCAGACAAACCCCTCGGAACTTTTCCCAGTTAACTGGGCTCCCTTCCTCTTTCTGGCCGTTTTTCATCTCTTCTTTGTGGCGACTACTTACTTTTCTTCATTGAGGTCCTTTGCTGGGGTCTGCTGCGCCTGCGCCTGCTCTCCCGGCTCCCTAAGGCATTTGTGGCTTCCGGAGTTTTTATGGCCTCCTTCTCTTATGCATCTGTTTTCGCCACTTTCCGTTCCTTTTTTTCCTCTCTTTTGTCTTCCTGCGCCTTGATTGGGTCTCATCTTCATTATACAAATAAGGATTAAAAAAAATGTTTTAACAGATCCTCTTCTTATGCACTGTCCTTTGAGCTGTATGATAAGACAGGGCCTAGTATTTCGGTAATAATTATTCCAGGATACTTTAAGGACTCTGAAACCGCAAAAATATAATGTTAGTGATTTGTCCATAGAGTTCACATTTACAAACAGGTACTCTTCTACAAGCTTCATTAAATTAACAAAAAAATCTACAAATTGAAACGTAATTGGGGCTTTAATTAAATGACCTCGGCTCGAATAGCTGCCGTGATTGAGTTCATTAAAACACAAATTTATGTAATACCTCTCACAACAACAACAACAAAAAACAGCCCTATTAATGGGAATTGAATGAAATTAATTACTTTACACAAAATCCACAAGGAAAAATATATTTTAATATGTCCCAACCATGAACGAATTTAGCACGAAATTGCCGGGTATTACAAAATAATAAATAAACGAATAAAATATAAATAAATCATAAACTTTACATTTTTTTTTCTTTTTTTGCAATTTAGGATTAAATCGTACACAGGCCTTTTAACCAATTGTAATAAATTTATGGTTTGCACGACAGAATTTTATGAATAAATATTTTTTGATAGAGAAACACAACAACAACAACAACAAAATACAGAGAAATATTTTATACCTCGATTATTTTATTCTTGAATTAAATGAAATGAAACGAAATGACACACTTTCACGTTTTTCACTTGTAGATAATGTGGAACAATTAAAGCATTCAACCGGCGTGCATTTATTTAATCCTCGGCGTAGTCGGCAGCAATTATATTTTATGAGAGTGGATTTAGTATAAGAGCCGGCGTTGTTATCGCAATCATTAAAAATGTTAAAGGGTTTATTGCTTAGATTATATTGTTGAGCGATTTGTTGCTTGATTGTGTACTTGATTATAATTTTGTATCGTTTGACCAGTTTTTTTTTTGTAGTAATGTTTTCTGGCACGTGATTTGTATGAAGTTTTATGAAGCTTTAAGATTTTTTTTATGTGAAAGACTAGAGTCGCAGGAAAGGCCCTTAATACTGTCGACAATCTATTTTCTACGTACAGAGTGCAATGTCGAACAGCAGCTCTAGTCGGGGAGGAAGGAACTGCCACAACCTACCCGCGATATTTTTAGTCCACCTACTCCCAACCATTACTATCGCGACTTTGACATCGGGGCATCGAGAAACAACTCGCTGGAGTGGTTTGCCTCCTGAAACGAGTTCAATCTCATCAACCAACCGATGACATGCGCTTTTGGTGGAGCGGGAAAGGGCTAAGGAAGGTTATGGCAGAAGGAATCAGGAATGTATAGGGAGAAGAAGAAAAGAGAAAAGTTATGTACGTGGGAAAGTTGAAAAGGAGAAGGACCGTGGGGCTGGCCGAGATTCGAACCCGGGACCTCTGGGATGGTAGCCAAATGCCTTACTCCCTATGCCACCGAGCCCCCTGAAAAGAATATATACGTGATCGATTATTCTAAACGCGAGTGTCGTTTTACCAAGCGGTCCTCCAACTAAGTACTAACCATTTCCAATGCTGCTGCACCTACGCAATCGAACGAAAACTGGCCTACTGAATATGCTTAATGCACCCTTTATTTTTTAAACGCCCGAGGGAGCAATTTAGCATAAAAAACTGTTAGCGCACCGTGCTTCGTTTGGACTATTCTGTTCATGCCTGTAAAGAAGTAGAACTTTTACTCAAGTGTAGCGTGCTTGTTTCGGAGGGTGTGCAGGCGTTTTGATGCTGTCCGCGACTGCTGCAAAATTATGATTCCCGTAATATTTTTGACGGTCTGTGGGTGGTGTTGAAAAATTATCTGAAGTAAAGAAGAACAACGACAATACTTTGTTCATTATTATGGCACAATATTATTGATAGCCCTAGCACAATATTATTGATAGCTTTAGAGATGAATTTTTTGTGATTGCTATTGTGACTGGATACCAATATAGCTTATAGTCACAACAATAGTCACAGACTATCAATGACAAGCACGAGTCACAAAAGCTTGTGACTTATGACAATGGTTACAATTTAGAAAAATTGATTAGATTGAAATGGATGTTACAATATATATAATAGTTATCTAAGCTGTGCTGTTTTACAGAATTAAAATATGGACCATGGATTAACAGATTTAAAAGGCTTGTCCTAAGATTAATATTAAGTCCTTTCTATGGAAATGATAAATAGGGAAAAAATTACAATAACCAAGTGTATCAAATTATATGACAAACGTTGTCAACTATATTAATGTTTGGCATGTGCAAGAATGGATGACGCAAGGTGGCCAAAATCACTAGTCTTTGTAAATATATGTTCTAGGCTTTTAAGTAAATGGAAGCGAGTCTAGAATAGACTAGAATACATCATTGGTACGCTACACGCTGGAATAGAAATACAATACAAATTTCGTGGGGTAATTATAAATCTACAAACAAAACAATGGTGTAGATCTTGGCTTTACTGCTAAACGAAATTGCTTAAACCCCACCATAAACTAACCACTTTAAAAATTAATTATACGTGATCATGCAAAATGACTACTCATTCCATTTTGCACCTATATGATTCACGAAGACCGTAAACGTACAATTAATGAAAAATCATAGCTAAATATGGATTACGTGCATCCTGTATATAGTATACACTATATACTAGCCCCAAAAAAAGGAGCGAAAAAGAAACCAAAAAAAAAAAATACATATCAAAATCCTGTCAGTTGGCAATGTCCATCCTTCATAATGGATATTCGGACTGGCAGGACCAAGGTCACCATTAAAAGCCTGCCATAAATGAAAATGAAATTTAATTTGGTTTGCATGTCAGGATCAGGACTTTATATAAATCATTGGGCAGTCATACGAGGGACGACTGCACAACTGGCGTGAAAGCACACTGCTCCTCCGGACATTGTGTCTATAATTTTTCACCTGAAATTTTTCACAACCATATAATCAAGGATGCGGATCGCGTGTCCGCTGCTACCTTGCTATTATATGTATAAAAAATGTATAAACAAATTTTGATTTGGCTTAGTCCAGTCCGGAGTGGCATAAAAACACAGCCCCGCGTAAATTGGATTAAACAGGAATAAATCGATGGCATTACTTTTACCTTGTGGGAATTTATAAAAATGTTTTTTTTTTTTTTTGGTTATCCTTTCCGACATGTAGGGCTGCCATCCGTCCGGGTTTCTTCGGATTTGTCCTAGTTTGGAGGGCGTCCGGGGGCCGTCCGAGTGGGGTTTTGAAAAATGTCCGGGTAAAACCCGGGCACTGTTTGGGTCAGGGGTGACCCGATCAATTGAATAATACTCAATAAATTAAAAAAAAATTTTAGTTAAAAAATGACTCTTAATCCGCATCCAAGCAAACTTTAGGCGTGGCGAAAATGCTCTCGCTTTATTTGAAAGTTGCAGTGACAATTAACAAACGTACACCGATGCGAAACGAAAAGAGGACTTAATCCAGTCGTTCAAGCAAACCAAAATTTTAGTTATCACACCACTCAATTTCCAACCGATTTATTTTCAGATCAAAATGACCAAGAAGGTGGTATAGGAGTTACTATGGTTTAAGTAGTATTTAAACACTAAAATAAAAGGTAGTCTTTTTTTATGTGGCAGTGCTAAGCTCAGAAGTAACCCTTTGTACCAGTAGTCCGTCATGTCGTTTGTCATGTCATGGTGCAATGTCTAGAAGTAACCTTAGTATTGGGGAGAATAGGTGAAGGGTAATGAAGGTACGGGGTATTGAAGAAGGTGGTAATGAACCCTGCGTTTGAACTCTGGGATGTGGAAGGAGCTCGGAAATACTGACTGCGAGAAATTATTCTAGAGTTGAAACTCTTAATTGATAGGTCAGTAGCAACAACAAAAAAAGTGATCTGCCAAGACATTAGCGCCAGATTTGACCAGGCAGGCCAACATATTTGTTTTTACTCCGTAAGTACTAAATGTTAAGGGTTATTCCAAGCTCTTACTCTATAGGTCACGCTGCGGTCCAAAAATTTTCCGGAAAATGGACATACTGAATTTGGACATTACTTCCGCCCAGGCAGACCACGATGTTTCTTTTGGTCGCTGCGAGTATTAACATTTCAAAATAAGTTCATCCTGGTACTCGATAGACATATTTCTGCAGCTCTTGGTATAGTAGTATACATCCCCATTTTTATACTTGCAACATCACCATTCTGGGTTTAAATTCTTTAAGTTGCTGATTAACTTTGTGTAAAAATGTCTTGTGCCAATTAAGTTTGCTGATTCTTCTATTTCCCTCATTTCTTCTTCCTATGCGGGCTTTTTTGTGTAAGCTCTTCTTAGTTCGTTTCTTTTCTTTATGAATCCATTGTTCTGTGTCTAATTAGCATGAGTTGGTATGCTTTGATTTTTTTCGTTGGGTCATTACATTGTTACGTTTATTTATTTTTAAGCCTGCACTACTCTACTCGCGAAGTTGCTCGAAGTCGAAAATATAGAGAGGCACTTCGACTCACTTTGTGTAACTTTACTTCGCCTCGGGCGACTTTGTATCTTTGGTGGTTTTTGCGTCTGAATCAAAGGGCTCGAGGTGTGTGGTTGGTGTACCGGGTTACTCGGCTACTCGCGAGGTTGCATGAATATGTCTATAGAAACAAAGGAATGTAAAAGAGACTGACATCTTCGAATACCGTAAAAAAGGACCCCTAGTGACGAAACAATATTATCAGCTTCGATTTTATATAGAAAGGGGTCACCAAAAGACTTCAGCACTAAAAGGATATTTCCCTTTTACATTGTCTTGTTTCTGTATACCATGCTTCGATTAACTTCGAGAAGTACTTCGTCGAAACAGTCTAGCGAGTAATAGAGTGCAGGCTTTAGATCCAGTAGGTTCTCATATTCACCCCTAATTTTGCTCTTCTATTAATTCTGTCACATTTATTTTCCGTCTCTGTTTCCTCTTCTTGTTTTTATATACCCCGTTTATGACTAGGTTAAAGCCAGATTCAACCCAGTCATAAGCGCAAGTCGTGTTGAAACTGGGTCCAATCAAGCCAACTCAGCTCTCCTACCTGGGTGGAGTAGATTTTTCGCCTCATATATTCTGGTTTGGTAATTGGGTTGAAGTGATTTTTTTTTGTATACCATCTGTGAAGTCCGCCTTTTGGCGTTAGTTAAAAAATTATTGCGTTGAGGTTATGTTTTAATTTCCGGTCAACTCTATTTCAATCCAAAGTGAACTCAACTGGATATAATATTCGGTGGTCGAAATTTAAACTCAACCTCGACTCAACTATATAGACCTAGTCATAAATCGGGTAATTCTAGATATCTTTGCCCTAAGTTTCCCGAGTTTCTGTCCTGTCCAGGGTTGTGTCATAGGTTTCATAGGAACAACTTAATGCCAGAAAGGATTGCTAGCCCTTCGCAGGTTGCCGAATATATAGTTGGTTATAGATTCAATACGACGCACAGTGGGGAAAAAGGCCGGAAAGCTGGCCAAAAGTCTTTAACATTAACCAATTAATTTGAAATTTGGTATACGGGGGCTTTTGGGGTCGGTGATCACGAATTTAGTGTCCATTTTTTCATAAACAAGATGGCGGCTTCAAAATGGCAACCAAAAGTAGTTAAATATCCTTCAACTGCTACAAAACTTTAGGGTAGCTGATTACGAATTTAGTGTCCATTTTTCTATAAAAAAGATGGCGGCTTCAAAATGGCGACCAAAAGAGGTTAAATATCCTTCAATTGCTACACAACTTGGTATACGGGGGTTTTTGGGGTCGCTGATTACGAATTTAGTGTCCATTTTTTAATAAACAAAATGACGGCTTTAAAATGGCGACTAAAAGTAATGAAATATCCTTGAATTCACGACGGTTGGGTTTTAACTCGCCAATAAAACGTATTGTTTATTTTTTTTAAATTGATGTCCGGGGGCAAAAATTAATTTCACCCAAATGTCCGGATTTTTTGTAGTTTTTGTCCGGCCTCGGCAATTTAGGCGATGTCAGCCCTATGTTTTTTTTTATTTTAAATAAAATTATCAAGAGAAAACGAGGAGGGAAAGTTGTTCAACAAAATTTCTTTAACTCGTCGAAAGAATTTCTTTAAAGTTCAAAAACGTATTTTTCTGTCAGTCGACATTAAATAGAAAAGTTGAAGTACAATCACAGAAAATTTAAATAGTCCTTTTCGAAAATGCAATTTTCTAGAAGAAAAGAGTGCAATTAGGTCGAAGCCATTGCTTCATTCTAGATGGAATTGTGTTCATTAAGATTTCTGTTGTTAACAAACTCAACATTTTCATGAAACTTTTCCTCGAAAATTTATTTATCAAGCGTAACCCAATGATGAAACGCAAACGACACAAACACTTTCTATATGTAAATTCTATCAAGAAATTTCGAAGGAGCAGGGATGCCAAACATCGAAAGCATACACAAGCAGAAGGAGTAGCACGAAAATAAAAAATTATGTTGAGCATCAATCAACATTAAGAAGACGATGTTTAATGTTTTCGGGAATCGTCAGACAAATTCAGGTCATGTTTTCGCACATTTTGCGTCCTCGTGTGTGTGCGAGCGACGACGACGACGACGGCATTTCTCTAAGCAAGTGAGATTCTTTTCATTTTAATGAAATTTCGGGTTTCACGATATATGTACATACAAACATACAATTTATATTATCAACGCAAGGCATGACCTCAAGGATATTTTGAACAGGGCAATGCCCTCTTTAGCATTCCTGGGTATACTGATGAGAGATATAAACTTTTTGGCAACATTTTAGAACGAGAGATTTAATTTAGAAAATTACAGGTAGATTTCCCATGGCTACCTTTTTAGATTTACGAGTATTCTGCTGTTGGGATTTGCAGAAAAGTTTCGCCTTTTTCGCTGCTTCTACACTTTGGCGAGGATAATGTATGAAGGTTAGATTGTAAACAATTCTCACTTTTTTTTTTGATTCGTTTCATTGTAAATGGCAGACAATTGTGGATTTTTTTGTGGCAGTAAGTTGCTTAAGTTCTTGGAACTGACAATAAATTATAATGTATGAAATTGAAATGGGTATCCAAAATGAGAACTTCATTTTATCTGGATCCTGTGAAATATGACCGTAAATAAAATTTGGTGTATGGGCCTAATAAATTCTAAGAAACATATTTTTGTAATTCAAAATTTATTAGGTTCTTGGGCGATATTGAAAGAGAGTAATGATATCTTATTTATTAGGATTTAGAGTTGCTTTACAGCCGGTATTACTTCTGTGTGTTTATGAACCTTTTTTAAAAATTACTTGCAGTTTTTTTATATCCTCACGTACCGCTATAATTTTCTCTTCACCTTGATCTAAGTCTTACAACAAATTAGATAAGAAGCACTTAGTGCCAAAAAGTAATTGGCAATTAATGGATATACTATCATTTGAGATGAAATTCAATCCATCAACTCCACCCTTCTCCAAAGAGCACTTCAGTCCGTCCTTTATAAAAAAGTGGAACGGAGCTTGGACGAAATAGCAGGTGGAGTCTATAGAGCTACTAGTGAATTCACACTCTTCGGGTTACAAGGACTAAAATGAGGTCGGAACACCATTAAATCGGTAAAAACACCCCTGGAAGAGATCTCCGCTATAAGTGCAAAGGAGAATAGGGAAATCTTCATCTATAACCTCTCTGGGTTGAAGGGCTCACCCTCACCTTATCCTCGAGAATGAAATTCCTCAACTGGAAACATCGAGGAAAGAGTAAAGAAACCCTTCATAGCTTGTAATCAACATGTAAAAAGACCTTAAGTAAGAAATAGGGTCTCAGCGTGTGGTGGAGGTACACAGCCACAGTTTGTCCAATCCTCATATACGGTTTACTGGTGTCAAGTGCTATAATGTCATAAAATTAGGAAAGGTTTAGAAGACGGAAACAATAGGGCAAATTTGGCATGAGAACGCTCACGTAGACCCTTGATGTTCATCTTCGCACTAAAGTCCCTTAGACTGAAAAAATCTGGGGCCTGGACCTCAAAACCCTACGATCATAGCAACAACTCGGATATGCTACCCGAAGCGTTTTTTTTTGGGAGGAAGTAGTGAGAATCTGAGATCGCTCTAGCAGCAGGAAACGTGTGTGACCGCCTAAAGCCCATGCCCAAAAAAAAATACATCGCTGGACTCCGCATACGCAAGCCAGTGTAAGGTCCCTTCTGATTGAACTCTTCAAAACTTTACCAGTCCAAATCAGTTCAAATCGTAAAGAAAGGTATTGCAAATTTGGTCTGGTCTCATAAACGTGACGTTTAAGAGGAGTCCTTCGAAGCGCAATCAAAGAACCATTAAAAGAGGAAAGTCTCAAGTCGATGCAATAATTCTACACCCTTCAGTTGATGCGTATCTTCATTTGTCTCTCAAAAAATTTGAATGCCTGTAACTAATGTAATTAAATTTTTGCAGTTGCCCAACTCGAATATCTGTCAGCGCTATACTAATTCCATTATCACCAGATCCCCTTTCATAATTTAATGATATTGTTTTTGAGCTGAAGAAAGAATTAGATAACACAAAAAAGCTTCTATTATAACAGGATTAGATCTTTTTAATTCATTCAAACTTTTCCAAATCATACCCCTTATAACTCCTTAAGTATTTATAAACCAGCAACAACAACAGCAATAATAAAATGAATATTAATAAAAAAGCATTTCTCCCCAAAAACCCCTGAATTATTAAATTAACCCTAATTTATCACTAATCCCATAATCAAAACTTTCACCCAGCCAGAGAGTAAGAAGTTGTCACTTGGTTTGCAAGTAACCCTTTTCCCCCATTTTCATAGCTCTGGAATAAAGTTTGGCAACTTTTTAATGACCAACAAAAGTTGACGGGATATCCTAAAACTGTCAAACTTTTATATCTATTCGCATCCCTCGGCCCCCACCACATTCAAAGCGTAGTCGCCACACGCTTGTAGATAATTGCAGATAATATTTTTAGCAAATTGATTTATCTTCAGGTGGGGGATAAGGACATCAGCAATTGCTGAAACCAATAAAGGACGAAAGTTTATCCCGATGCTTTTTATCTAGGTCAGATTTAACTACCAGCCATGTCCGGTTAGGCAACAGCCAAGGACTTGTCGAAAGGGTCTATAAACGCAAACTTGTAGCCCTGGAGAGTCGTTATTAGAGTTAAACAATGGAAAAGTGGAGAGATATTCAATTTTAACGGAAATGGAAATGGCAACTCGTTCCACCGCAATGGGGCAGCCCCCCGACTTCAAATCCTGGGCGAGTTTTCACAGCTATTCAGCTTCGTTCCAAATGTACCGGAATAGGATTGGCAAGCGTCGGATACGGATCAATACTGACTGACTGTCTCCGCCGCAACTTCCGGTGGGAGATTGGATTTTGTCGCATCAAAAATCCGACCATGTGAAAATTCGTAAAAAAAGAGAGAAAGTGGAAAAAGTGCCCGGAAAATTTAATTGATCATTTTTTTTGGGGGTACAGTCAATATTGAATTCAACTCACAGGTCGGGGTACTTTACACGATGAATTATGACCCCTCTTCCTTAGAGACATGTTGCCTGCAGCTCATTACCGTTCCAACAGCTGATGTCGATGTAATTGAATCGATTTGGAGCGGGTGATGTATGCGCTTCACTGGGAACGTGTCCTTCGACGGGGACTATCGATCTTAATTATGAACATTTGGTCCCAGGTGATATATGGGTCCTGTTTGCAGTTCGATTTTGATTCTACATCAATTTTTTACCAGCTGACAGTGTTACGAAATGTAGCATGAATTTTGCATGCATTACATGGGGGTGGCGAATATTTACCTAGAAATTTCAACAGCAGTGGTGGTGTGGGAGTATAAGGGTTGTTTTTTGTGCATTAGTTCCATTTATTATTGTTGGTATTGGATTAGACGTGTTTGTTTCATTGAAGTATTGTTAGAGAATTATGCCATGTGGCTGCACACAAACGTAATGAAAAAGACTAATTTAAATGCACAAATGTGGGTCTTTTGCATCACGGCCTACGGGGACGTCATTCATACTAATTACAGGACCTGTCGTTGTACATTGTTTCAAAGCATTGTTAGTAAAAGAGAGAACTATGACAACAGGGTCCTTGTGTTAAGAAATGAATAAAAAGCATCAGGTTCTTTCTTTATGTGACAGTTTTAAGATAATCACCCTTTGTACTACTAGTCTGTCATGTCGTTGGTCATGTCATGATGAAATGTCTAGTAGTAAGCTTAGTTAGAGCATAGAGGAGCTTTGAGATTATGAGGAGACTGGAGGATGTTGAAGGAAATGGAAATGAACACTGAGTTTGAATTTTTGGATGATGTAGGAGTTCGAAAATACTCCCTGGAAAAAAAATTTACAGTCAAGTTGTTCTATCTAGGAATAAATTCCTAGGCCTAGTACGTGAAAAGGCTGTAGGAAAAATGGAGCCTTGGAGGTAAATGTCAAGTGGAGGCAACTCTTCTATCACAGGTGTTTGATTAATGAAACGCCTAAGATGTCAAGGGATGGGTCAGACATTTGTTGCACACAATAAGACAGTACTTCGTTTTGGTGACATTGAATTCACCACGATTCTTTTGGCGCTCAGTTAGAACGAATACATGTGTAACTCTGTCTTTCCAGTAGTCTTTTTTTTTAAAGGTTGCTAAATTTTCTCAAATGCCCTACTACGCTGGCGTCCCCAAGGCTACATTCTTGGGCCACTTTTATTCAGTATTTCATAATATTCTAAGATTCATATGAAAGTAGACGATGTGCAGCTGTATTTCCCTGTGCTAAGAGATGAAATGGACATGAGCGTGGAGAAGCTTGTTGTTGACTTGCGTCATGTATTCTGCCGGTCGCTAAATCCTTCGAAATCCTAGTGTATTTTTATCTGTCTCACTCTGCTACTGTTCGTTCTGCTATCGCGTTAAACTCGGTTCCTCTTGTTTGCGTTAATAAGGCAAAAAACTTTGGGGTGGTACTGAATAGCAGCGGGGCCTGTTGCGATCACGTTAGTGAGGTACACGGTTTCGGGAAGAGAGTTCTTACCATCAGACTCCAATGAAACATTCCGAGCGGTGGTCTGATTGGCTACAAATGTTTTATTCTGTGTCTCTAAACGCGTCCAGAAATTGTTTGGTTTTTAGAAAAAGGAAGTCAGAACATTGCATTGATGGTACCACCTAAATTACCAGAAAAATAAGAAAAGTAGCCCTAGTAAGGCTTAGTCGGTAAATAATATGGTGCAGGTCTTCACCCAGGGGACGGCACACCTTGTCCACCTGATAGTCTGGCACCAAAATGGCACAGCCTTATTCGGCACTTCACTTGTTTCAGGAGGCATAACACTCCAACGGAGCTACCTCCCGCTAACCGTTGTCGCGCGCGTCGCGTCGCTAACTGTTGTGTCTCTGGTTCAGTCGGCTTTTATTGAGAATAACGAATTTGCGAAGCCGAACCCCGGTTACAAAAATTTTTGTTTTGTTTTTGTACCGTCCGTGGGCGTCGTGCAAACTTCTTCTTTTTCGTGTTTTTAACGTCGGGAGTGGTGGGCCAGCTCTTAGAGATGTCCAAGGCTAATATAAAACTTAAAAGAAAGGAAATCAGGATTTGCATGTTGCCTCTGGAACAACGCTCCCGTGGTAACCCGTATGGTTAGTGGTGGCTTATCGGTTTATCGGTCATCGGAGTAGGTATGGGGTCACTTTGTCCAGACATTCCAAATTCTGACGTCATCAGCTGCTGCGCGCTTTGTCTAGGCAGTCCAAACTATGACCTCAGAGACAAAAACCGTACCTTCTGGCCAAGATGTCCACCATCTAATGACGTTAGAGTCTGAACTGCCTGGACAAAGTGACCCTATACCTACTCAGAGGACCAACTCTCTGTGACTATCCGATCATCAAGCAGAGGAATCAATGGTTCCACCGTCGTATTACAACTGCACGTACCTGCCTGTGTCTGTGTCTTGCTGCGCTATTCTGGTTGGTATCGTTTTATAGCGGTGGTCTTTCCGTTACATGTTCCTTCAGCACCACCCAGACTATCCTCTTCTGTATTCCTTCTTTCGAATATAGCTTCCTACTAGATATTGTACAACGACAATTACGACATGGCGAATTAGCAGTAAAATGGTGACTCCTAAGCTTACCCTTTCACATAAAAAAAAATTGACCAGCAACTTTTAGGAAGGATAAATCTGCGTCTAAAATTTATATTCTTTAATCGATAGGAAGGAATGGTTTTTATTACAGGGCAGAGCTAGACTTCATGTCGCAAAGTAAGTTCTGTAATTCGTTGAACACATTTCCCATCACTGAATTTTGTCGCAAGATTTCGCAAAGTCGTCACCTTTTCTTTTATTTAGACACATGAGGCAAAGGCAGTTCAAAATAGGAGATGATGTAAGCGACACAGTCCGCAAAATTTAAGGGTTTGAGGTTCGTCTAAAGCCAAACTAAATGTAAATAATAAAATCAGAAAAAAATCATGAAATAATGCAAATACACTCACATGTAATGAAGATAACCCCATAACCTGCAGAAGCGTTTTAGCTAAGTAAACTTTAACAACCAAATCTCCCCCACGCCATTCCATTAATCTTTGAACTTTGCTGTTATGTTTTGCACACAGCAAAATTTCTAAAAATCACAAACTTAACTTTGTAGAGCAAACATTTCCACCACAATCACACGCACACTAAAAAAGGGACATTTAGACAAATTGGACATGATTCATTGCATTTACAACAGTCATAGTCCAGGCCACATCCTAAACCATCCCTGCAGCCCATTACTTTTCGGCATGACCAGGACCGTAGAACCAAGCACCTTCTAAAATTGTGGATTTGTGTGTTAGTCCTGGATAGTTGGTTTCGACCATTTATCAATTACTTACAAAAACAAGAAGTATCCAAGCTGGTAAAATGGTGCCAGGTTGAATAAGGCTCGAGCATGAGACACGAGCACAGTGGTTCGTATACGAGTAGCAGAGCAGAAATATGGCAGCATAATTCCTGCTGAATATGTGAAACGATAAAGTTAGGTTAGAGGTATACTATCCAAAAAAGGAGTCCAGGAAGCAGCATAAATTCTTTCTCAACTCCCTTGAATGAAATTCATGTGTGGCATATGAAAATGATTACAGTTAGACACACTGGCGTTTCCCGCTGTCAGGGCTGTGCCATCCGGTACACATCAATTTGACCTCAGTTGCTATAAACCGGGAAGATATGAGAGCCAGGATATGGCGGCATGTACGTATATATATATGTCAGCTCGCACAGATCTTATTATGCTTGGGAACTTGAAAACTTATTCATTTGCTTGCATCATTATGTTTATAAAGGACTTCACAAGCTCCAACAGCGTCAGGGTCTATTACGAGTAGCCTTCTTATATAGTATATGCTTCTATCAAAGCGTGTTCTAGGTCACATCATCACGGTTTCATTCGGCAGAACTGAATACCCACACACATACCCATACCCACCACCCACAATTTCACACATACACACGTGCTTATAGCTCCAAGGTTAAGAGGATGTCCCCATTATTAAAATGTGTTTGCATTTCGTATATTTTCCTTGTTTCCTTCGGATTTGCACGTACGAACTTCGGGAGCTTAAACTTTAATTCAGAATCCTGGAAAAATGTGCGAGGAGCAAAATCCTTTTTATTCCTTTTCTTTACAATTCATTTTTTTCTTTTTCGTTTGCTTTTCTTTTGGCTAAATGTCTTTCATTCATTCTCTACTGAAGCCGTGTGTATTTATTCTTAAAGATGGTCTCGTTGCGAATTATTTTTCGGGAAGGGAAATGTTTAAGAACGAAGAAATTTTGTGAAAAGATGAATTTGTGCCAAAAAGATAGAGAAGGAATCTTCATGCTATAATTCCTGAAAGACGCTAAAAGCAAATCCAAATGAGAAAAAAAGGATCATGGGCTCTTTGAAAGTGGATGATAAATGCGGTGGTAATTCAGTTTTACACAATATAAAGAAGGAATTAAGTAGAAACAATTGCATTTACCTGTGCTTAGGAAATTGCTCCTTTCTATAGCAAACATTTTTAATTTCACAAAAATAACTTTGACTGCGAAACTACTTTTGTTATATTCAAAGGAACCAAGTATTCTTCTTCTTCCTGGATACGTTAGCTGGCGGTGTCGCTGAGTTTCAAACTCTATTCACCATTCGTTTCCATTCTTGCCTGTTTTCGGTGACGTCTCGACCCTCGGTAACCGACAATCGTTGATTATTTATGTCGCCCTCGATCTTCTTTAGCCAGGTTTTCTTCGGTGCTGATCGCTGGATTCTCAGTCTGCGGGACGATTTCGCCAGAAAAGCTTACGTGGCAAACGGCTATCATCTATTCGGCAAACATGTCCAAACCACCGTAGTTGACGTTTTTGCATTTCTTCTTCGATCAGTGTCTGCTGATGGCATCTTTGTCTAACTGTCTCGTTTCGAAGGCGATCGCGAAGTGAGATACCGAGGATCTGCCTCAAGCATCGCATTTGGAAGATCTCGAGATTCTTAACGTCCGGTTTGAGCAATGTCCACGTTTCAGATCCATAAAGAAGAATCAAAAGGATCAACGTTCGGTAATGGCGTCCTTTCGTTTTGATGATGATTTTGATATTTGGTCGTTTCCGTATGCACCACTTGAGCGAAGCGAATTTAGCTGTTGCCTGGCCGAAACGGCTGGAAACGTCGGCTGTCGATGCCACTTTAGTTTCCTCAGCCAATGATCCCAAATATTGGAACATCGGAACCTGTTCGATTTGGGCGCCATCGAGGTGAGCACTGGCCCTCGATTCGTTGGTTGTGAGCACTTTGGTCTTTTCCGCATTGATTTTTAGCCCGTATGAATGGGCGATGCGGAAAATGTCGTATAAGATGTCCGTTGCTTCGGCATCCATGTCGGTGAAGACAGCGCTATCGTCGGCGAACATCAAGTCGGTACGAAGTTGTTGTCGTATCGAACTCGAGTCGTCCATGGAATGCTTCACGCATAATCGCGTTGATCGCAACTTTGAAGAGAAGTGGCGAAGCGACGTCTCCCTGTCGGACACCCGTTTGAATCGAGAACTCTTTGGATAAGTCGCTTCGAATACGAACGCTGCCTGTTTGAGCCATCGTACGACGCTTGGAAAAGTTGAATGATTCTCAATGAAACGTGTTCGGTTTCCAAGACTCTTCACAAGCTGTTCCAATCGATGCAATCGAAAGCGGATTAGAAATCGATGAAAACGACTACAATCGTTCGTTTGCCGCAACGAATACTTTCCTCCATTAGCTGACGGAGAACGAAAATTTGATCAATGCATCCTCGATGTCGTCTAAATCCCATTGTTCTTTTCGTCTCTTTTGCTCTCGATGTTTCTGTAGCCTCGATTGTATGATTTTCGTAAATACTTTGCCGACGATCGAAAGGAGGCTAATACGGCGATAATTCTTGAATTCCCGACTGTCGCCTTTTTTCAAAATTGGGACAACGATCGCTTTCTTCCACACCGACGGAACACGATCCGAATGACATATGTGTGTTATGAGGACACAAAGTCGTTGTGATAAGACATCACCTTCGGCTTTGATCATCTCGGCGGTTACTTGGCCTATTCCCGATAATCGGCAGTTCTGGTGCTGAACCTTGTAACGGATCGTGGTTGTACAGCTGGTTTAATAATTCTCTCCATCGCTGGAGGCGCTCATGGGGAGAAGTCACAAAAGCTCCATCCGAGTTTTTGATGTTGTTTTGCCGCCTAACCGCCATATTGTGGTATTCTGGTACAGCGTCCAGTACTCGTGCCTCGACCTTATCTCTTCCTTGTCGGCCACAACGTTATTTCAGTACGCTTCTGGTTCCGATTTAATTTTCTGTCGAACTTCTTTGTTCAATCGTTGGTATTCCTCAAAGTCGACGTGTTTCATTCGCTTCCGCTGATCGGCGTCGGAAAATCCCAGATTCATAGCTGCGTCCGTTTTAGAATGGGTGGACGCAACTCCATTACACACTCCACAATATACTCTGACAATTGCCTTTCTTCTACATCGATGTCGTCGGCACGCCCAATTCTTCTTGGCCGGTGATGCCGCCGTTTTCTTCGCTCTTTGTAATCGCATCTATTATTTCGCACGAACAAGAAAATGTTCCGATCCGCAATCGGGCCCACGCATTGCACGTACGTCTTCGGAATCATGCGTTGATCAAAATTTAGTCTAACATCGCCCAGTCCTTGCCGGATGGATATCGCCAGGTGAGTTGGTGTTTCAGTGGATGAAAAAAAAAACAGTTGCCAACGATCAAATTGTTTGACGCTGCGAGTCCCGAAGTCAAGCAGCGTTGGGAGATTAATGCTTATGCGGGGTACTGCCTGATACTGTCTAGTTCTCACTTCCATTTGTGGAGATGAACGGAATTCACCTCCTACTACTAAGTGATAAATTAATGCACATTTTCTTGTCTGAATTTGAATTGCTTATCATTAACGATCCTCGCTTTGATTGTTATTTTTAGTGGGTGTGTTAAACAAACTGATTTTATTTGTAGTCGTCGATAAAAAAAATGTTTGAATAAAGCATCTTACGTATTCCATTTTCTTTCATTCACAAGACCACGTCAGAAAGAAAGAAAATAATAAGGCCAGAACAACAAAGACATTATCAACATGCTTATGTTTCACATTTTTTTTATTTTTAGATTGAGAAATCTAAATTTTATCTTTGATTTTATTTAAGAACTTCACAAAAAGTAATCTCAAGTTTTTTTTTACTAATTTTTCACTGATAAAATGCATTGTGTGCTCTCCTTGAATAATAATGAAACTCACAAGCGATTAAAAAAGATATGTAAAAAGTTCTTCCTTGTTTTATTAGTATAAAGAAGAAACAGGATAATACTCTTTAAGATGAAACGACAACTTTAAATCATTTGAATTTAAAATTATCTCATTTAAAAAAAAGACAAAGTTTGTCTAAATCATTTTATCTCAAGTCTTATCACTCATTTCCGTTTGTCGTAGAGTGAAAAAGTCACGGTGTGTATATTCTTCCCGCCTGAGGGCATTTCTCGTATTTATAAAGTTGAAACTTTGTCGTCGTGTGCCGGAATGAAACAGGAATGTTGCTGCTTGGAAATTTGTTGAATCACAAATGTTTGAATGATTTATATGAAATTATCTATATCTATAAAAATCTCGTGTCACAGTGTTTGTGACCGAACTCTTCTGAAACGGGTTGACCGATTTGTATGAAATTTTTTGTATATATTTGGTAGGTCTGAGAATAGGTCGTAGGCTATTTTTTATACCTTTAACCAAAAAAAAAACAGCTGGAAAATCCAAAAAAATGGTAATTTTAGGAGTTTTCACTTAATTTTAATGTTAATAGCTTCATGGCCTACCTATTGTTTGACAGATTCGTAAATGTAAAATTTTCATTAAAGTTGAATCATTACATTTAATGAAAATTTCAAATTTACGCAGATGTCAAACAATAGGTAGGCCATGACGATATTGAAAATAAACTGAAATACAAAAAGCAATATAGTATACTAAATATACGTTAGATCCATGGCGGCCATCTCAAGAAGTCGGATCAACACTTTCTTCACAGCCCCCTCGACATGGGTAGCTAATGAAAGGGTATGATAAGTAGAATACAATAAACAATAAAGTACACTCAATATACTGTTAGATCCATGGCGGCCGTCTCAAGACCCATGTACCCATTCTTTAAGGCACTTCATCTGTGTAAAACTCATATCTCGAAAAATAGCAAGTCAATGGATGGTTTTAATTGGCTACTATTGGCTTATGGGTCCAGCGAGGCGTACCGGGTCCCAGCTAGTCTATATATGGGCAAAAACGCGGAAAAAGGCATATGCGTGTCCGGAGCCGATGACCGTTTTAGAGTCGGAAATGAGTACCCAAAAAAAAATGCTTTCGGTGGATACCGACCTAGGCAACACTTTTCCACAAAAAAACGGCCATCCAGCCAGCCATAAAGCCCGGCAGGCCCCAGAAACTGTGCAAAATGTCCCCTCCGTGGCATGTCCCAACTACAAAAATCCAGATTAATTGGGCATATTAAATGGACCAACTTGTGCCATTGGGGATAGGACGTTCACGAATGGTTGTTGGGGCCTAAAACTTTGATTTTTTCTCTTTTATCGCAAACCGGAACGCCAGAATACAGAACTTACACGTATTCGAATTTTGTCCGAAATTTTCCGTTAAAATTGCGAACCGCAGTGCCGCTAGAGCCTGCATGCGTTCGAATGTTCTGTTGTGGCTCCCTCTGCTCGGGGGATGTTTCATGAACCTGCAACAATTCAAAAACCCATTCGGCGCGTTCGATTTGAATCCCTAACTGTAAAATTCGCTTGCTCTAAAATTCAAAGTGCAAACGCATATTCAAACAAGTCCCCACCGTGGCAGTCGCGGTTTCAACTTCAAACCGAAAAAAACGCGTCGGAAGTGGAAAGTTCAAGTTGTTCTAAGAAGCTGTGGTCACCGGTAAGCGGAAATTCACTCAGGATTCTTCCTGAACTCAGAAAAGCGATTTTAAGTCAAATAGTCCCCTCCGTGGCGGTCCCCTCCGTGGCAGCTTTTTCTTGAAATCTTCAATAAAGATAGAAATTCTGAGAAAATTTCCCCAAGAAAGTTCCAAAATGGTAGACGGTCGCCTTGTAACCCCTGTAGCAGAAACGGGCTTGTTTTGGGGCCAAATGGAGGGAAAACCCACAAAAAACTCGGTCGGTAAACTTTTTTTTTTGTGGGTTTTGAATGTGCAAATATGCCTTTTTTCGCGTTTTTGCCCATATATAAAAATGAATCCCTGTTTCCCTTGGTCACGTCATGACTTGAACCCCTTTACCGATTTCATTCATCTTTTTATTTAAGTTTTCTGTTACTTTGTAGAAGGTTCTTATAGATATGATCGTGAAGAATCTAGTGTTCGTCATTACAAGGTGTTGGATGTATTCGGTCGAGTGGCGGTCTATCCCAAGCGCATATTCTGATTTTGTTTATGAACAAATTGTGGTCTGACGAAGTCGACGATATCATATCAGCTAAAATCCAGACCTAGCCGATCCAGAACTTCACGAGATTGTCACAACGCAGATGGTACAAGGACCGTATGGGGCTGTTCGAAACGATACCAACGGTCATTAGTAGCTGAAACAGTAAAGAGATCTGATGGATATCGCGTTTATCGACGGTGCTCAAAGGACAAAAATGGCCGGACAATCGTTGTGAAAGTGACAGTTCATCGTCAGATTCGAGAAATTGAGATTGGAAACGATCATCGGAATTCTCATCTCCAAACGCTTTTTCACCTACAAACGCATTCCGTTACATAGGTTTGGTTGGTTCAGATTTTGAAGCTGATGATGACTACCGAGCCAACCTTTTATTGTATATGGCAGATCGCGGTGGCCAGTTGACAGTAGTCTGATTTTACGAACTTCTCGAGATGATAGATGATTCCCCGAACTTTTCTTTCAAGAAGTTGATTGTTTCGTTCGAGGTGTGGCATGTAGCGCTGTCCTGTTGAAACCATAAAATGTGCAGATACATCTCAACTAAATACCGATACATTTCAACCAATTGCGGTCACACAAAGTTTGTTAACATCTGTCGATATCGCTCTCCATTGATCGTAACAGCTCATTTTCCCCTCCCTGCTCATTTTCAAAGACGTAAGATCCAATGATGCCTCCCGAACCCAAGTCGCACCAAACAGTAACTTTTTTTGGATTTAAGCCACTCTCATGGACCACCGGTGGATTTGTTTCAACTCAGTAACTCACACTCTGCTTATTAACGAAGCTATTGAGCCAGAAATGAGCTTCAGCGCTGAAAATGATTTTCGCTCCAAAATCGGCATCAGTTTCCAGCTGCTCCAGTGCTCAATTTGAGAAATTGCGACGCTGGCGATGGTCGTCCGGCTTCAATTATTGGGTGAGAACAATTTTGTAAGGGTGTAGTTCCATATTCTTCCGCAAAATTATCCACGTTGTCATTGAAGACAATTCCAACGACTGAGAACGACGTTGCACCGATAAATTCGAGTTTTCACTGACATTGGCTCTCACAGCAGCGATGCTGCCACTTGAACGTGCATTTCTTACACGAATGGGTGCCCTGACGAATCGAATCGACGAATCGCGAGGTTATTTGGTTTATTATTACGGCCATAAAATTCGCGTAATGTTCTGAACGTAGCTCGAACACAGCTCCCACTTTGGTAATATAATTTTGCGATTTGCAAACGTTCTTGCGTCGCCAGATTTGCCATAATGAAATGGTTATCCTTACTGAATCAAATGCCTTAGAATGCAGCAAAAAAGGGCAAAGTTATTTCAAGTACTTCGTTTTAATCTGAGCACACTTTAATTATTATGTTTGTGATTTTAGTAGGTAGTCGGACACTTTAACCTGGGAACCAATGTGCAGTCATGCACTCCTACGCTAAAACCTAAATTTACTGAATTTCATTGAAATAAGTTACCTGAGCAGGCTTTTCATTGAAACATAGAAGTAAGTGGGCTGTACTCGAATGGAAGCTTTATATCCATAACAAGATATTCGCCCACTCGGATTATGCCTTCTTCCTACACCCCTACTTTTCGTGCACTTTGCAAACTAGTTCGTAAATAGAATAACCCGACTGTAGAGCAACCTAACATAATCTGCACTTCCGAACTCGAAAAACATCCAAGATTGAAAACTCAAGTTTCATCGCCACCTTCTTCAAACTTTCTCCTGACCGTTCATAGCCCCAAACATATTTTACCTTTCGAACTAAGCTTACTACTAGGGCGAGATTTCATATACATGTACAAGATAACCGATGTTTCAATTATTTTTCCATTTACATTCATTCCTGTCCACACAACCTGTAATATTAAAAATAAGCCCCAATAATTTCCTAAAAACCTAGCCTTGACTCCATCCAATTTCGGAACTTTAAATTGAATTTCCGAAAATTAATTTCCGCCAAAATTTCGTACGCCAAACAAAATTTTAATAGGCACTGCCATAAATTAAGCCTCAAAACTTGAGAGAACTATAAAGTCCAAACTGTCCGAGGTGCATTTCCAATTACGAGGCACAGGAGCTCAAGCAAATCCTTGCCAGATTCCAGCAAAACGGAACGTGTGTATACAGTGCAGTGCTCGAACGTCACAGCAAATCCTCAATCTCATCAGTCCATTCCAGCACAGCGCTACTCAGTGGAAGGGTTGTTCGCCATCTATATCTGAAAACAGCTGAAGCGACTTTCGGGGGTAGTAGCAGGAATGGCTGCTGCAGGAGTTATGTTATGGGCGCTATTCAAGCGACCCCATTATGCTATAATTGGTCATTAATGGAAAGGCAATTACGGAGACTGCAATTATCTCATGAATCTAAACGGATAAATATCTCATAAAGTCCATGCGACCGAAGGATATACACAGTAAAAAGGAGCAGCTCCCCACCCGAAGACGACGCCTTTGTGGCTGCTGCCATTTCTTATCTTGACTCGGTGCCAAAGCAACAGACCATGAGATTCATCAGGCCGTGTCCTGATCCTGCGAATGCACAGAGGCAGATTCTGGACTTTTCTGGGCCCCCTGTATCCTCTTCTTTTTTAGATAACGGCACATCCGGGAGTTTCCTATTTTTCGGTTCTCTTTTTTTGTCATTATTTTTTTTTTTGCGAAACGAAAGGACGAAAACGGAGGACAACGGCCAGGATGAAAAATTGTCACAATTCTTTTTAGTGAAAGATAAAAGCTGGGGCCGAAAACTGTGCTTGGTGTGTTGTGATGGAAACAGAGTGGCAGAGGGTATATACGGGTCGGGTCTAGGGTGAAGCCCGGCTCGCATACACATTAATCACGTTTTATTTCAAAAGCAAGCACGGCAATGTTTGGGGGTGGGTGGGGGTATACGGCCGGGCAATTTTGGGGCCGGGTCCTATCCACAATTCTCATTGAAAATTAAGACTTAATGGAAACAGTCAAGTGGTATGGTTGTCAAGGTAAACCATGCAATAAAAAGTCACGGCCTCTTCTGTTGGGGATGGTCGTTTTAATTTGTTGCAGATTGTTAAGGGCAGAGAACACTATATCATCCCCTTCTTATTTTGCTTTTTTTTTTAATTTTCTACTGCAGTGAATTGGATTTTATTTTTGCTGTTGTGGTAGAAGGAAATTTAATGTAAATTTGAAATTAGTAAGGAGTTTTCATTTTTGTTGGTGTCCTAGAAAGCAGAGTGGAGAAATTTCCCAGTGTTCGTAGTATTTTCAAATATAACAACACCATAATCCTGTGAAATATCTTTGAATCCACATAATAGTGTGCTAATAAAGCCGAACACAAACTTCTACAGGACATACACATAAAATCATTCAAGAATGTTCTTCCATTCTGCAAAATTTTGGCAAATTGTCAGAACCATCTTACATAACTTCACATTATCATTCAGATCACTCCTAACATTGCAGTAGTCAAAATTTTTCAAATAATGACATCAGGGCAATCTTTACACAGCTTAGTGTCATTTTTATATATATATTTTTTTTTCAAAAACTCTATGCACCTGATATAATGTGGAATTTATCAACCTTTTCTTTCTTATGTGAAAAACCAGAGGCTCCGTTTATACATTTTATACTCCCTCCGTGCTCTTCGTATAGAGTGCAATGTCGAACAGCAGCTCTAGTCGGAAAGGAAGGATCTGCCATACCCGCGATATTTTTATTCCACCTAAGTAGGTGAAGAGGCACTTCCGCCTGAGAACCAGGTCACGGGGCGTGGTCTCTGTGGAATGTGGAATGTAGATCAACGAAAGTGGCCTTGAGACTGGTTCGTTTTTGTTTATGAGTGCGGAACTGGTTTAGGGGAAAGTGGTTTTGTTGGTGGACTCGGTCAGGGGGAAAGTGTGGCTTGGGATTTGGCGGGCTGCTCGGTCAGGGAAAGTGGTTTGGGACTTGGCACGGGTCGGTGGCTTGGCAGGTTGGGCGGAAGAGTAATCAGATGGAATATTGGAATGCCATTCCAGTGGGCTTTTGCATTTCCGTCTTTTGGCAACAAAAATTTCAAGCACGAACTGAAAATCAACTGGACTTTAGGCGATGAAGCTACTTATGTGGATTGAACTAAACATTATTGAACTGAGGTCGGTAAAGCCGGGGCATTAAGCTTTAGTTTAACTCATGCAAAGCTTTAGTTTTTTTTTTTGTTACATTACTTCATATTTCAGGCAATTATGTTGGTAACCGTGAAGGGTAGGCATACTTAATAGACCGGTTCTGGTTCGATAACAGAGGTTAAGCAGCATTGGATGTAATTAGTACTCAGTTGGGAGAGCATATTGATTAAACCAAATTAATAAGTTTTCGATACGGGCGCTGTTATTACTCACATATCCACGCCAAAATTCTGAAATTTTTCGACCTCCCTTTTCAACTCAGAATCGAGGAGCAATAATTTTTCCTCAAGGGGGCCTTCCTTATGACGAGATGCGAATGTTGCAAATCATTAGATCCTTTGTGTGATCCTTATAGGCCAATCCACATGGTCCGGCTAGGCTCATTGGGGCCTTATCTGCGCGTTCTCCTATACTGGTCGGGCTTAGCCCCATAACCAAAGAATTTAAAAGCATATATATAACTCAATAGACAGCTGGTAATTCAATTGAACGATTAACTTATTACATTTTAAAGATTTCCTGTTCGAGTGCTCCCTACCCACAATGATTATGCTCCGCGGCCCCTGATATCTGTTTGCTCTAAGCAGCAAGGGCGGACCTAGAAAAGTTTTTTAGGGGGGGCGATCTGAGTAATAAAAAATTTTAAGGATATTTATTATTTGTAGTGTTTATATGTTAATGAACTTGTGAATATGTATTTAAAAATATACTGTTTGAATGCTTCTACTTCGGGATATATCTAAGAAATAAAATGAAATCTGAGTGAAATGAAAAAGAGGTTGAGGCTGAAATGCTAAAATTTTATTTTTATTTTTATTTTTATTTTAGGGGGGGCGATCGCCCCCATCGCCCCCCCTGTGGATCCGCCCCTGCTAAGCAGTCATTCAGTTGGTTGCCCCTACTGTTCATGGTTTGATTTCTTCATGCCCCGTGACGTGCAAGTAAAAATTTTGCTCCAAATCTAGCTGCAGAGTTTGAAAAAGCAAGTTTAATTCCTCTATAAATAGCTCGCTAGCTCCCCTGTTCATTACAGGAACCGCTTTTGGAGCTTGATTTTTTGTTGGTTAGGCTCCTGTCGCGATTTAGGCTCTGCTCTTTTCGTGATATAATGCGTTGCTTTAACTTTGCGTATTTAGGACATCCCCTATAATTAGTAGGGTGTCCGTTAGATCTGTAGAATACGCAGAACAACTTGTTTTACTTGTTGTGTTTTCCTTGGCGAGGAGGCATTCACCTTTATTGTGGAGTTCATTTGTCTGGTCCCAAGTCCAAGGTGTGAAAGAGAAGAGTAGTCGACCTGCCCAATTGACCAGAATCGGGAAATCCAAGAAACTAGGCAAGAAACTGCATGGATATATGAACTAACTATTCCCACTCGGATTGCCAGTTAACGGATCAAAGAAAGAAGAAGAACCTTTGTTGTGATTATTATCACACTTTACGCATCTAAGTGCCAGTTAGTCGCAGCGTGACCAAATCTTTTACACCGCATGAGCTGCAGGATGCTAGACTTCTTATTTATTTTCTCCCAGGAAACCAGAGGAATGTTGACTTATTTAATTTGCTTTAAATTGTCTAGTGGGCTGTCGGGAGTTAGTTGGACAAGAAAGATTGGGAGTTGTCTCTTCGAGGACCGCGAGTGTCCCGTACTAAAATGTTTTAATGATTGAAGTTAGGGGCTTAGTTAGGAGGATCAGAACCCAGTTCTAGGCCCTTTAAAAGGCTACTTTGCATTTTCACGTTAACACTGACTTCATTTTTTTAAAATCGTCTAACTTCTTAACAACTAAAGCATGCTTCGATTCATGCACATTGGTTCCCATACTGAAGTGTCCCACTACCTACTAAAGTCACAAACATATTATAATGAAAGTGTGCTTATTTTAAAAAGAAGTACTTAAAATGAACTTTGCCCTTTTTTGCAGCAGTTTAAGGTAAATTAAATAAAACTAGGTCATAAGCTATTAACTTCTAAAATAACGGACCTGCTACATTCGAAACAGAAAGTGAAATAAGCAAAAATATCTCAATTAAATATAAAATAATCAACGGGGAACCCCCACCGATTTCATCTTCCCAAAAACCGCAAACGTATCAAAAACAATCTTACAACATGTTTCCACGATTTTCCAACATTCATTATCAAATTCTTCGTAACAAATCTTTTTTTTCTCTCTTTCTCTTCCTCTCTATATCTTTTTTACTTAAAGGATCTCAATTCAAAGTTAATTGCGATCAAGGATAAAATACCTCTTATCGGGTGGACCGACAACATAATCACAAGGACGATAAACAACAGCCTCCTCACTGTCTCTCGGAAACTCTGCACACAACAGCAAAAAAAAATATCTGATTGCATTGGGAAAGATGACTGTAGAAAGAACACGAAGTGGCGCCTTCCAGACGATAAGGATAACAGCAACAACAGCAGCAGCAACAACAACAAAAACAACGCAAACTCCTGCTGGAAAATTACCAACAGATATTTTCGACGTATCAGAACAATCCGCGGTCCTTGGACCCATCCTCCACCACAACCACTCGGCAACTTTTTCTAGCACGCGTTGTCACGTAGCATTCTGAGAACGCCAACTGTGTATCAACAACAACAACAGTCAGGGACAGAAAAAAATTACTAGTTCAATTTTCGCGAAAGATAATAAATAATACAAAAACAGAAACTATATTTGTTAATAAAAAAATATGCACGCCAGCAATGCCGCGTTTCTTCAGTAATCTCAAAGTGCACTTGAACTTGTGAAATTAATTTAAGACTTTAAATTTAATTTTTTGTGTATTTTTGTGTTCGATTCGTAAATATATAAAAATCGATTTTGCGTGTTGTGTATATTTTAATTTTCACGATTTATTCGTTATATTTTATCGTGTACCGGTGTTTTTGGTGTTGTCTGTAACTGTGTTGTGTTCAACAAAAAAAAAACTCTTAACAAAAAAAAATTGTTTTTAGTAGAAGAAACAAGAACGAATAACAAAAACAAAAAATTTGAAAAATGGCTTTCGCAGCTGCTCGTATGATCCTTAAGGATAAGCGGAGGAAGTCAAAGGACGATTTTGCAACAACACCACGAAATAGAAGCAAGGTACATTTATCATATCACATTTTCAGGTTCATGATGACATTAGGCAACTGCGAACAGAATACCGAATATCATCGGCATATTACATATGTGAGTCATGCATTATATCCGTCTATGCTATTTGTACTGTCATAATTCACAATAGACGGATTCCCCTACAACGGGAGATATAACGAAAAAAAAGGATATTTTTTGGACCATTTCGAGCATTTGTCATAGTTTATTATTACTTACATACATACTTACATCGAATCGGATTTCATATTTGAGCGCGATTTCAGAATTGGAGAAAGTCAGAATTGTTGTTATTGAAATCATATTTTTTTTATGTTGGTATTTGTATATTTTTTTTTTGTTGTGTATTTTGCTTGTGCACTGTAAGCCACATAATAAGAGAATTGTAATTCAGTTTGTAAATATGAAGAATGAATAGGGAAGGATCGAATTATTGAAATGTATGTAATGCATGTTTTTCTTTTGGCCTAGGGTAACCAGATATTCCTGTGATTTACAAAATCTTCTAAATGCTATTAGTCATATTCTCTCCATGATGGATGCTTCGGCAACCATACACCTAACAACACGTTAATACCTCGGCTCATTTGAACATGACCTTAAAAACGAGGAACAAAACAATCAAAATTCATTTTTAATAACGATCAAATACTAAGACAACAGTTTTTGTGAGAGCATCTCAACATCCGCGGATGTGAGAACTTTAAGTCAAGTAAGTAGGTAGTGGGACGCTTTAGCGTGGGAGCGAATCTGAAACTTGGAATGGCCGCGCCATTGATTCCCAACCTAAAACGTCCTACTGCCTGCTCAGGTAAAACATCTAACATTGAGAAATTCTTCATAAGCTCATCATCAATGCATTCATATTAGGAGTCGTTTATAGGACTCCATAAGATTTCGATTAATCAAATCCAGATACCATGCATAGCTTAGAAAAAAAGCTTTTCTGGCTCAGCATGCCAGCATGTTGAAAAACATATGATCCGCCAAAAGCAAATTTTTCAATTAAATAAGTAAACTATGGTTCCCTCTGATTTCGGCACCTATTTGCTTATTATGTTCTCATTCAAACTTCATTCAAAGATGTATGGGACGTAACAATCGGGTTGGTATTTTCGGAACTCCTCAAACATCCTCTCTCTCTGCTCCAGTCATATTCAATAATGACACTCCTTTATTTCCTTTTTCAAAGACGTTACTATTTACGAATTCGGTTTTTTCCGAAGGTTAGGTTAGGTTAGGTGTAGGGCTGCTTCCAGTGAAACCCAATTAGAGTACCTAGGTTCGAATGTCTCAAGCCATCCTGCAAAATTTCGAAATATTATCTGTGATCTGAACTTCAGTGTGAAGATCTCATTTAAGTCTACCAATATGTAACTGCCAACTGTGCACTGTTTGGCTTTAGCTAAAGCCCGGCATATACACAAGAAGCGAACCAGTGTCTCTTTCTCTCTCTTTTTTGTCTCCCCGCTGGTATGACAACAGACGTTGTACGTGATACCCAGCTTGGCGGCGTGATCTCCTATGCTGTAGCATATCCCGTGATGATTGCCGTAATTCTGACAATATCGCGTCGAGGTTTGTTTAAGAGGCCCATTGTAGGTGAGCCAAATCACCCCAAAGAGAGAGTGCAGGCCTTCAGTGCTCTCCAATATGGGCTGACTAGAATCAAAAGGTACTCAAATAATGCTTTGTTGAGCTGCCGACTATCTTGGTACCCGAACATCGGAGAGAGACTCCATGATTCGCTACGTAGTCGGATTTCACGTTCCAGGTAGACAAGAGTCACGTTGTGCTTTCTACCAAACTTATTTAGGTCAGCTAAATGAGGTCAGGAAAATGAAATGTTATTCTTCAGAGACTCCACTGCATTGATGACCGTCATCCATTTGAACTGCAGGATTTGGTGCCAGGAAACACTGGATAAGCTTTCCCGCGCCAAACTTTCTTCTTTCTTTTCTTCTTTGATCCGTTAGCTAGCGGTCCGAGCGGGACGTCCCCGCTGTCGGTGCGCTTTGAAAAAAGCAGTTTCTTGCCTAGTTTCTTCGGTTCTTCGAATTAACCGATTCTAGTCGAATCGGCAGGTCGACCACCCTCCTCCTTTCACACCCTGGGCTTGGGACCAGGCGACGACGGCGGAGTTGTGCCAAGCTTTACTTTAAGCAACTATGTGCCAGCTCTAAGTCACGTCGAGATATCCACAAATGGTATTTAGTAACTTGTGTGAGTCGGGAAAAAACCACGAAAATGGTAAATATTTTGAGCCGGAATAAGAGCACCTCCTTCCCTCGTTTTCGAGGAGGCTGAACATGATAGCGGAGTTAGCATTTCTCTTTGGGGTTCTTCTTTCCACCGTTGACTGAATTAGAATCTTACTCTTGTCGACTTTGGGTGACTTCGTAAATGCCAATAAACTGTGTCAGAAAACAGTATTAATGCAGTCACCTTTATTTGCAGCCATATATCTCCCTCTTCTAATTGTATTCACTTTTTGTAATTGTTGTTTCGCCCTTCCAATGGTCCTTCCTTGTCATTTAATGAAGCGGTGCCCCAACCAAATACTAACTACATCCAATGCTGCTTAACCTCTACAATCGTACGAAAACCGGTCTACTGCAATGCGACTCTTTATGGTCACAAGTAGTACATATATTCTTGACGGGGTTACATAATGTAGTTGAGAATATAATCTGTTTGTAAGACGAATACATTTTACTTGATCACCTCCATTGAGAGAGCAGGTGATTTTTGTTATGGAAAAACAAGGGAGATATAGAACTCAATTGTGAATATGGAATTACAACGAACGCCCAATCTCAAAATGAACCATTAAAGAATGAACATATATACATCAAGAGCTCCACTTCCCCTCTAACAAAATAAAACCCCTACTTTGGAAATCCATCCCAAACCCAAAGCATATTTTTCTAATACCCCTAAAACCCCCCTATTAACTAATCCTCAACTACGTTCAAGCCGCACCATAAACTCAGCCATTCTTCTCTCAGCGCCATCAAATATCCCGTCATTATGGATTTTAATGACTTTTAGTTCCTTGTTAAAAGGACTTTTCATATCCAAATTTTAGTCACTCTCTTTCTTCTCTGTGTAAGTGCATCGTAAAAATGAAATCCTATTAAAGGTACAAAAAAAAACGAGTGGATCTATAAAATCGACATAAAGCAGAGAAGACATCGAGAGGGTGCTTAACGGGAAGGACATCATTTCTGTGTATTCACAGGATCATCAATGGCATAAGTTTAATACGACATTATGCCATTCAGGAGGTTATGTAAATACATAAATACCTGAATAGTTTTTATGAACAAGTCCCGTAACGCATGAAAAATAAATGAAGTATTTGGGGTGGGAAGTGTGTGAGAATGTTTTTATGGGGGTATGTTTTTTTAATGTTATTCTTTTCTGCCATTAGTATGCTTTTGAATAAGGATAATGCTTGGCTACTACAACTACTGTCTGTCTACAGTGCAAAGAGATTTTTGTTGAAAGAGGACTATGCTTTAAATAAGGTGTATGTTAATTCCTACTTATTAATATTTTAGTAGTACGGACATTGAAATGAAAGAAAGATGTTTTTTCAAGTTAGTAGGATACTCCGGAATTCTACAAGGATAAAAAAGGTCCTTAATGTCGGTTCCTTTCGAGAAATGTATATAATGACAGCTGAATAGCTTAATTTTATGAAACAGTCACCTGAAAATGTGATTCAATGAATTGTAATTCCCAGGATATGATAATCAAGGCTTTATTTAAAAATAATCCTTGTTTGAATACACACAAATATAGTATTTTAGGTAGTATGTCTTTCACAAATGTGCCTGTTCAAATATAGACATTTTAATAGGACACATTTTGACCAGAAAAATATGAGATGAGATGTATAGCCCTATGCCCCAAGTCGGAGAGGCTTATTAAATATATTGAATCCCTAAAAGTGAAAACCCCCACATCCATGCGTTCTACAAGTCAAGCAGGTAGTAGCTAGAGTATGAAATTATTATATGCCGATCCTGGCTCTACCATAATACTAGGGGTTTATTCTGGTATTCAATATTATAGCTAAGAAGTAAGTTATCATAACAGGCTTAAAGCAAAGTCTGCTTGAAATACAAATGTCAGGCCAGATTTGTGCGAGCTGGACAGCCTCTGCTCCATTCTTATTTCTTTCAGTGATCTATTGTGACTAGCAAAAGTCATTAGTAGTCATTAATTACCTATTAAAGATAATAAAAGCCACTAAGTAGGCAATTAACACACCCTTTCATGACCTAAATCACCTTTGTCGTGAATCGGTCGAACCGGTTTATTTTCCCAGGCCAAAGCGCCGCAATACCTACTAATACCGCCTCTGCAAAGTGGGCATATTCTACCATTGGCATCTTCAATATCTCAAATTTGTAGATCAGACCGCTTGAACAGGCTCAGCATACTATGTAAACATTTGCACTTAGGCTCGTTTGATTAAGCAGGGCCACCACGAACGTTATGACCCTGATGCTCGCGGAACAGAAATAGATATCACAAAAGGCACGTAAAGTTCTGAACGATGCACAGCCTGCTGGTGGGTCTCTGTCGCAAGCAGGCCTAGCTTTATATCCGCTGCACCCCAGTAATAAAGTTCAGCAGACTAAGTGTGGGCCTCCAGTGATTGGCGAATTTGATCAGAGCCCGATTGTGTAGGACCAAACTGTCGGTTCCATACCAACAAAAATAGTGCTAGAGCCCTTTCTGCCCAAGGTGTTTAGAACGACAAGATCCAGTAGAACCAAGTCTAAATTGGATTGGAGCACCTTATATTACTCGTTATGGAGGATATTCTTTTTCTTCTTTGATCCATTAGCTGGCGGTCCGAGCAGAAACTCCCCGCAACGGATGAGCTGCGGTGCTGATCACTGACTTCTGCAGTCTTCGGACAGTCTCTCCACCGAAGTTTACGTGTCAAGCGGTTATCATCCGATCGGCAAACATGTCCAAACCACCGTATTCGACGTTTTTGTAATTCTTCTTCGATCACATCTTTGTCTAACTGTCTTGTTTCGAAGGCGATCGCGGAGTGAAACACCGAAAATCAGCCTCAAGCATCGCATTTGGAAGACCTCAAGCTTGTTGATGTCCGGCTTTATCAGTGTTCGCGTTTCCAATCCATAAAGAAGAATCGGAGGAATCGACGTTCGGTAAACGCGTACTTTCTTTTTAACTGTAATATTTGCTCGTTTCCATATGCACCACTTGAGCTAGGCGAATGTTACTGTTGCCTGACCAATGCGGCTGTGAACGTCGGCCGTCGATGCCACTTTCGTTTCCTCAACCAATGATCGCAAATATTTAAACATCGGAACCTGTTCGATTTGGGTTACATTGAGATGAGCACTGGCCCTCGATCCGCCTGTTGAGAGCACTTTAGTCTTTTCCGCATTGATTTTTAACCCGTATGGCTGGGCGATGTCGTATAAGACATCCGTGTCGGCGAACATCCACTCGATTACGAAGTTGTTGTCGCCGTATCGATTGGTTCACGCATAATCACGTCGATCACAACGTTGAAGAGAAGTGGCAAAGCGAGGTCTCCCTTTCGGACACCCGTTGAATCGGGAAATCTTCGGATAAGTCGCTTCGAATACGAACGCTGCTGGTTAAGACATCTTATCTCGCTTGGAGAAGTTGGATGATTTTTAATGGCACGTGTTCAGTTTCCCAGGCTCTCCACAAGTTGTTCCAATCGATTTGATTCCATTACCAAAAAAATATCACTTCCCCTTTCTCGCCAAAGCTTTTGAAAAAAATAATTTTACCCAAGTGATTAGCTATCTTGGGTGAAATAATTTTCTCTCTATCTATCAATCGTAAATCGCACAGTTGTGAAACTGCTATATTAAGGGTTACAAGTGATCTTAGGGCTGCGATTGATCACGGTAATCTTGCATTATTGGGTCTGCTGCACTTCTCTAAGGCTTTGGACTCGGTGGCTCCCGCTGACCAAACTTAATCAACTTTACTACTTCTCTTCCTCTGCTACGCGTCTTTTCTTCTCTTTTCTTTCTAATAGATTTCAATGTGTTCGTCACGATGGCATCACATCCTCTCTTCTGCCTATGCGTTTGGGTGTTCCCCAAGGCTCGATTCTAGGTCCTCTTGTTTTTTTTCTGTACATTAATGATCTTCCCTCTGTCACTGACAGCTGAGCGGGTGATTTCCAAAATGCATCACTGCGGTATCAATACAGAATTCAGCAATTGGAAGTTTGTAGTTGAAATCTGTGAATGGAGTGCTAATAATTTGCTCGAACTTAAACCTAGTAAATTAAAAGTTCTGCTTATCAGCTGGCGACTGCTATCCTCTGAATATACTCCATATCTATTCGTAGGTTATGTTCCTATTCCTGTCATTGATTGTGTCAAGAACCTTGGGATATTTAATAATTATAATTATAAGCTTTCCTGTTGTAATCATGTCTCCTTCATTCTGTCTAAGATTTGTGGTACCTTGCGTAAACTATGGCTGTTCGCCGATCTGCTATCACCTCAAACCGCGCCAAGTTTGTGAAATCCCTATTCTTTCGTATTCCGTATTCTTTTATGGCGCCCTTGCAAAAATTTCTCTTGATTCGTGGTGTCATCAACGTTTCTGAGTTGCATTCAATGATTGTCTGAGATTTTTTTTCACTTCCGTAGATCTGATCATGTGTCGGATTTGCAAAATTCACTACTAGCATGTGGGCTCTTTCATTTTCTTAATGCCATGGCACTAGATCCTTCTATATCAAATATTTTACTCTAAATGTTCTTGCTACCTCTCTCACTTCTTTGTCCCGACGCAGTCCTTGAGTTCATTCTTGTTGGTTATTCCTTTTCAACGTTCCTGGGTTGGTAGTCGTTCCTTCTATGTGCATGCGATTAAACTTTGGAATAGATTTCCTCTATCCTTCCAAAAATTCAGCACAGCCGCGACTTTCATAAAGCAGGCATCTAATTTCTGCCTTCTCTTCCAGTTTTACTCTAGTACTTTTTTCTATACCACTACTCTGTTCCTTCTTTTAGCCATCCCTCTTTTTTTATTTCTCTGCAATTTTTCACTTCACTTCATCTTAAGCTAGATGTAAGAATTTAATATTATTTACCACTTGTAATGTACTCCCAGGCCAAAGTGCTGCAATACCTACTAATACCGCCTATTCAAAGTGAACATATAGTACCATTGGCAGCCCTACCACCTCAAATTTTCAGACCAGATCAGGTTCATCATTCTAACAGGTGGATCAAAGTCGTGGAGCCAGGCCAATAAAAATAGTGCTAGAGCCCTGTCTGCTTAAGGCGTCTAAGGTGATCAAGTCCGGTAGGTCTAAATTGGTTCGGGGCTGCCAACGTGCCCTGTTGAAATGATGTCAGGACATTTTCTGGCTTCATTACCGGATACTGCGCCCTAAATTACCTCATACGGAGGATACTAGGGGCGTGGACCCCATTTGCAGGCTTTAAGAACCTGCTCGAACTTTCAAGTCAAAGAGACAAGCGAATAGGCAGACTCCTAAACCTGTACAAATGGTCTGGCGGGCAAATATGCGGTATAAGGGTGTAGAATAATAGACCAAGGTAGTAGCCGCGGTATCTTTGGACCCAGTACCTCATCAAAACACCCAAAAAGAGAAGACCAATCGTGAAATAGGGACCGCGCGAAAAGTTTTTTTGTAGGTTTCAAAAGGTGTAAAAATAACTTAAATTCCAGGTTATAACCTTTGAAGAAAAATTTAAAAAAGACTCCATTACACCATGCTGAGCCAAAACCTAAACCTCAACATTCTGCTTTGGAGTCACCGCAAAAAATTGCAAATCCTAAAAAGAGTCAGTAACCAAACCAAGTGCCATTGAAACCGCCTTTAAGGTTGCCCTCAACCCACATTCTCCAACGTATTTTTTTCGATTACAACACCCTATGTTATGTAATTACTGGATTACCAGCTTAGTTTCCAACCGAAAAATCTAAGCTAAAGGCTAATATATACAGGTGTGTGCTGTCAGTTGCAAAAAATTAACAAAAATTAAATTTTCCCCCACGTACACACACACAAAGCTTTTGAATATTCAGCGGCCTCCAAAAAAAAATATATATTTCCGCACCAACTTGGGGCCATCTCTAGCGTAAAACTGGCATGAAGTGCTCATGTAGAGCGTTTCAATGAAACTTAAAATAGACCTCGAAAGCCGAGAATGAAGGAGTCCTCACGGCTTTAGACGAAACCTAATTAACTAAATTAGGTTGCTCAGGAGGAAGAACAAGTAAAACGGGGGAAAAAACCTCATTTATAGTAAATTCTCCCCGTTTTGTGTCCTTAATATTCCTGAATTTGAATATTCAAGTGTTTCCTTACTTCTCGTCTCTCGCGCAAAGGCTTAAAGGCATCTTGTAGGGTTTCACTCTCCATACTCCTCCGGCAAGGATTTCTCGCAAGGATTCTGTTCACGTCAGATTTTCAAAAAATCAACTTCGTAGTATTCGTTTTTTTTTTGTGTTTCTCTCATTCGTTAGTGTTGAAAAAGTGGAAAATATAAAATTAAAACGAAAGCGCCTTGTCCTTCAGGAAAAAATAAAAAAATCACACCATTCTGTAGATAGCCTGCAGGATTTTTAACAAAAGTGGACTCTCGGGGGGACTAAAGGACACGAAGCGCCAGAGCAACTGAAGCTATTTAAATGATCTTTCAACTGGTGGACGTTTGCTTCAAGTGGACTTCAAGCTCCTTGAAGCTTGTCGTCGTCCTGTTCGTTTTGTTTGCAGCCGGATTAAGCGAAAAGCAAGCACTTAATTGGTTCAGTTGTAAATATTTTTCTCGTCTCTTTCTTGTCTTATTTAATTGAGAGTTGTTAAGTCTTTAAGATTGTCTTAAGGAAAAATTTTCTAGCTGCCTGCCTTCATGGGTGGATGTTTTTATTATAGCAAAGAAGACACTAAAGAAGATCGTGAATAGAGCGGAGATATCTGTTTAAGCTTGTTTTCGTAATTTCTTTTTGTATGAGGATGAAGCCAATTTCAGATAAAAGTCTATAAAACGTTGATTAAGGTAATAATGTAGGATTGTTTAAATTAACGCTTTAATTCGGACGAGAAATCAAGACGATGAGGGCAAGGATGATGGTAGACTTGTTGTCCAGCTGATGTGCAAGTAAAGGACGAACAAAATGGCTCTAGTTCCATTCACCAGGAAACGAATAATGGCAGCATTGATCTGGCCCTTGCGGACAAAGTTTTAGGGAAGATGTTAGATTCCAGTGGGTAGTGGGACGCTTTAGTGTGGGAACCAATGTGTAGCCATGCTTGAGAGGAAACTGTGCGTGGCGGGTATCGATGTTTGGCTCGATTGAAAATAACTGATGATCAACCTAATAATCAGGTATTTAAATCTGAGTCTACAACCAAGAATCGTAGCGTAGCGCTAGAGGATCTGGAAACAGCGGCCGAGGTGCAGCTAACACCGGATATCATCCTGGACTAAATGATGGGCGCGAAGGATGCTTAAAAAAAAAGTGGAAGTAACTCTGAAGGCCATTCATAGGAGCGGATCCAGAAACAATTTTTCCCGGGAACACAATATATTGACTCCCTAAGAATAAACTAACTCACAAGAAAAAAACATTGTAAATCGCAAAATACTAAAAAACCAAAGTATATTTTCTACATACATATCTTCTATATAAATAGGGTTACTCGGCGGATAGTGGGGATAGCTCCCTCTCAGTCACCCCTGAAAATAGTTGAATGTCGATTTTGACTAAACTATGCCCTCTGTACTTCTGTCGAGGGTATAAAAAACAGCACCAAAAATACGGTTCACATGGGTAAAACGGGTTGAACAAGGCTTCTATTAAACTTTTTTTTATTATAATACAAGGTTTTCTTGTGCCACCACAGTACCCCTCTTTCCGATGTGATTATTAGTCCCATCCCTGATCCTGACGGACTTGACTATTTTCCGAGTCCATATTGTTCGATAACTCTGTGGCTCTTCTGACAACTCACGATCATGACTTTTTTCCAATTCTTGAATTCTTGAAGAAATTACTACTCTGATCCTTTGCTGACCGTATAGTCCCGAGCCTTCTTCATTTTTGAATTGGAGCTTTTTAAAAACTTAAGGCCTTAGTACAATTAACCGTCGTGTAAGGGACACATGTACACGTGTAAGGGACACATGCCTCGCATAATTCCTGCTGACGTCTTACCGTAGGGAATGTACTAATCAAATAGCCCACAGAGTTATTGAATATTGATATAGGTTCTAAAACGAGTTTTCTATTAAGCTGCGATTTTCTAAATTCAAATTTTCTTACCGCGTCGATAGAACTGAGAAGTTGGAGCTAGGGTAGAAAGATTCGTCGAAGTAACCTTTTCCACAAAGAAAGCCTAGACGGAAGGTTGCTGATCCGTATGCCCCACAGTTCCAGTTCTGGTTTTCTCACGATGGAGCTTAGTGAGAGTCATGCTGATGACGCCAGCCCAAAGTAATTCCTTTTCGGCTTGTGTCTGTCTTGACCCAAATGTCACGGAAAAAGGTTGGCGATTTTAGTCAGTACGAATCTGATACTACCGATAGGGTGGGACCTCCAGCAATATCTCCTGGCGTTAGAGACGGTGCAGCACGTTTTGCCCGTATGCAGTACCGGCTTTAGGAGACCCTGTACTGTTCTTTCTCGTCTTCTTTTGGGTTTAAAGATAAAAGAGAATTATAGAGGTCTCTACACCTCGCTCTTTCAATTTGCTAAGAAGAAGAGCTCCAAACAAAACTAGCTTGAGCACTCAAAAAGCCAACTATTGCCCGCGATTTGGCCCACGACGACGGTACTCGTACTTACATTCTCGAGTAAAAATAAAAGATGGCCTTACAACGGGCGAACACCGACCCTGATTAAAACATAGTCGTCTAGCATTTGCCGTTTCTTCGAGCGAATAAATTACAACACTCCCACTGAAATAAAAATCAACAGCAACTCACACCACATACTTCCTGAGAAACAAACCGACGACTTGCCAGCTTTTTTCTGGTGTGCATCGATAGACTTTAAGTATAATACTTCAAAGGATGATTATACATAACGAAAATGATCCAGTTCCCATAAAGTACATTCAACAATAATTCATTTAGTGCAGACTCTTTCTTTGGTTTAAATTGTAAAGGATACCCGTGTGTACAGCTCAGATCTTTTGGTCAAGTTTGGCCGTCGGAAGCCCATATGTGCTCCCAAGCGGCCGGTGTTCGCCCGTTGTAAGGCCATCTTTTGTTTTTACTCTGGTTATTGTATAATTAGATAATCTACCAAAAATAGATTTGTTTAAAAAGCTGAGGACGCGTTTCTGCACTTATTGGATATTCTTCAAAATAATAGTAACATTTAAAAAACAAAATTAACATGTTATATTGTACAACTAAAAAATTCACAATAATTCAGTAAAAGTGGTAAATGAAACTATGCAGGTCACAAAGAAACAAAATCCAACCCATACAAGCATAACGAAAACGATTTTATTTTGAAGTTAGGTATAGATGGCAAAATTAGAAAAGATAGTTTAAGCAAGGCTAAATAATTATAAAATTATTTTAACAACGATTTCTTTTTTATAATTTGTATTATATTAATATTTTTCACCATTGGGCTACAACACAATTGTTAAAAGAATTCTTCTCTTATATTTCTGCTAACATTTCACCTCTTTAACCCCACTTTTTTGAAACAGATTTGAGTATGAACACCAACACAAGTTTTATTCTAAAAAAATTACTTCACTTAAAAAATTAGTCAATTTCAAAACTTCCATAGTAGGTAAAAATTAAAAATATAAAAACAAAAAAATCTTATGTAATTAAAACAAATTGTAGCTTATAAATTTTGTGTACGCTCTCTAAAAACGCACTTAAATTCATATAAATTTTGCACATTAACTAAAAAAATCTTATTCTTTAATTACAGTAAAAATTTAAATAAATTAATGTTAATTATTATACTTTTCAATTAGGACTGTTGTAGGTTTTTTAAATAAAAAAATTCAAATTTTTTTAAAATTAAACGTAAAAAATAATTTTAAATTTAAACTTAAATTTAAAAAAAAAGTCATTATTTTTACTAAGTTCTCTCATCATTCCATTTATGTCACATTTTTTCTCAACAAAAAAAACTAGTTAGTTAGTTGTTTTATTTAAGTTTTTTAAATCCTTTAGTTAGTTTTATAATTTTTTCTTCAATTTTACCTTAATTTCCGCCTAAGTTTCTCCAAAGAACTATTTTTTAATTTTGTTTAAACTTTCAACTTCTCTTTTTTTTAATTTCAACTCTATCATGACTCTAACGTTTCGTCTCTTTCAGGCCAGAAGTGTCAGCACAAGTAGCTTTAGGAGTCTCAGTCAGGTACTGAAAAAGAACAAAGCTCTGCTGATTTACTGCCATGCCAAAAAAAATAGTGTTTGTTTTTATCTTTATTTTTTAATTTTTTTTTTTTTAATATCTTTATTTAGTTCTTTACTAAACTCTTTCTACTTACTTATATACTTCTTCTTACTTCTTTCTTATTTAAAACATTTTCTTTTTTTCAAAAAACACCATTTTTTGAGTTTTACATTTTTGATTTTCAAAAAACCAAAACATTTTTCGTGATAGTTTTATCACACTATATTTTTTTATTTATTTTTATTTTTATTTATTTTTTGTTTTCCTTCTAACACGAGAAATTTGTGACATTTATTAGGACACTTTAGTATGACACTTAGTGACACTTTAGTATTATATCAAAAAAAATAAAATTAATAAAACTCGTTTTTACTTTTTGGATTTTTGAGTAGATATTAGAAGTTTTCTTCACTTAGATTTAGACACGGTAGAGAGTTCTGGTTTTTACATATACTTATAAAAAAAATAAAAGCATGTGAATATTGTTGGTGATAATAACTAAGTACAAAATCTTTTTAATCTACTAGATTGAAGTTAGAAAGAAATCTTTATTACAAAAAGTTGTTTTTTGAGCGTTTTATTAAGAAAATGCATGTTTTTTGACAATATAACACGTAAGTACTATATTTCTTTTTTAATGTATTTCTATGAAATAATTTCTACTTAAGAATTTACAAAAAAAAAGTACTCGAATGAGTTTGTTTGTAATATTCGTTGACATACACAAATGTGGAAAATGAAAATTTTAAAATAATTGAAAATAACCAATTTTTCTTCGAAAGTTGTACCAAATTCCGAAAAACTTCACGAAAGAGTTTAATGTTCAATATAAAAAATGTACTGTGCATTTAGTTTTATTAACAATATTTGGTTGAATCATCTTAAATATTTGAAAATTTAATAAACTATTAATGAAATTTGCATTATTTCAAACATGCAAAGGCAGCATTTAAACTAATTATAAGAAAAAATTCTTACTCTAAACTTTATAAGAACTTGTTACTTATTCAGTTCTACAACCGTTTTCCGACCCTGGCAATCGAGTTACGAACCTACACTGCTCCCCCTATGGAACCAGATTCGAAGCCAATATCATCCTTTAAGCGGGGGGTTTCCACTTAGCTGGCTACCAGCGCTGGTTCCCATGACATTACCAGCATATTGGTCTACCCTACCAGCCCAAATAGCTCGAGGATAAACAGAAACGTCCAAATTCCGAATGGCTGCCAGCTGCTGGTTACAGCCCACCAGCAGTTCGACTAACGCTAGTAACCAGCTAAGTGGACACCCCGCCTTACGGCATATCTAATCTGTGGTTCTACACCAGGTATCCCGTTTAGGACTAGGTTCAACCCAAGTTCAGCCCAGGTCCAACTCAGGTACAACCCAGGTACAACCCAATTATAATCGGGTGCCGAGCTGATACTGGGTCCACTCAACTCAACTTTGCTCTCCTTCCTGGCCTCGAACCTCTCCTTCCTTAATATTTCGCCTCATATACGCGGGTTGAGTTGTAATTAGGTTGAAGTGGCATTTGTTTTGTTTGCTTACCATCCGTGAAATCTGCCTTCGAATATAAAATTATTTCGTTCTGATTACCTTCCATATTTTAAAAAAAATGTTACACATCTTAAGAGAATTTTACACAGAAATTTCAGGTTGTGTTTTAATTTCGGTTCAACTCTATTTCAACCCCAAAGTTAACTGAACATCATAAAGCGTGGTCGAAATTTCAACTGAATCTTGACTCAACTTTTCAACCTAGTCATGAATTGGGTAAGGGGTGGCCAAACCCGCACCCGCTTTCGCAACTGCGCCTGTATTATTTATTATTCCTGATAAATTAAAATGATTGTTTTACTTTATTTCCAAAGTGACAAGCCAAAGAACGAACAACAACAATCAGATGAAGTGGCACATAAAAAAATTAAGGGGTTAGGGATCTGGAAATGGAAAGTGATTTGAAATTACAGGGAATCACGGGTGAACATATAATAAACGCTGAAAGAGCAAAGTTTTGTTACAGTACTCGTAAAAAGTCTTGTAGTGGTAATCACAAGTCAGTGTACTTGGAGTGACTTTAAATCCAGACTTCAGATATAAAATCATGTCTCTAATTTTAAACCTCGCCATTCTTATAATTTCCTTTCTAAACTCCTATCTGGCTTCCATAAATCCCACACTTGCGAAACTGTTATATTGAAGGTAACAACTGATCTTCGTTCCGCCCTTGACCAATACCAGTTCTTCTTGACTTCTCCAAAGCGTTCGACTCACTTACCTCTTGTACGGCTCAGTGTGTTCGGCATAATAATGATACATCCTCTTTCCTAAGTGTGCCTGCTGCTGTTCCTCAGGGTTCGGCTCTGGATCCTTTGCCGTTCTCCCTCTATATATCCAATCTATATATCTTCTCTCTGTTATCCGTCGCTTGCTGTTTTCTGTTTTCTCTATATGCTGATGATCTCCAGCTTTATATTTCAAATTGAACATTGTGCCTGAACTCAATGGTGCATTGTCTCATATAAACGAACGAAACACTAGTCATTTCCTTAAATTAAACCCAATTAAATCGCAAGTACTTTTCCTTAGTCGTCGCTCGCTATCCCCGTATGGTTTACCACCTATTCTACTTAATAATGCTCCCCTTCCAATCGTCGAATTTGCCAAAAACCTGGGTGTTGTTGTCAATTCCAAACTCTCCTGATGCTCCTGGATCATTGCTGTTCTCTAAGATCTATGGCACATTTCGCAAATTATGGCTACATGGCAGTCTATTATCCTCGCCTATTCGAGTGAAACTTATCAAATCTCTTGTTGTTTCTCATTTCCTTTACGGTTTGCTGATGTATATTTCCTTTGACTCTTCCTGCCGTCGGCGCCTTAGAGCGGCATTTAATGATTAAATTAGATACATTTTTCATATGAGAAGACAGTTTGGTTCCCAGGCTAAACTGCTGCACTACCTACTTTTACACTTCTGCTTATTCTTTTGAACATAACATGTTACAATATACTGTATTATTCTCGTTTACGGATTCTACATCATATCTGTCGATTCTTATATTTTGGAATGTTCTTTCTCTATTATTTCTATTAGAGATCAACATATGCCACAAAGACTTCACATTGTCCTGCCTATGATGTCTATGTAATCTGCATATGCCTGTTTAGTATTGAACCTCTGGTTCCAACACATGCCTCTCGGTTGGCTTTTTCTAATACAGGATAGTGTGTCTGCTCTGGATTCCATTCCTGAAGATCCACTTTTCAACCAAAATTTTGACTGCGAATGGCGCTTGTAATCTCGCTTGCAGCGACAGCCTAAAATTGAAGCCTGTTATCCCGATGACATAAGTTCCATCAAAGCAGGGTTGCTTGTCACACAGCCCGTAAATATTGGGCTTTATTGGGAGAACAATTCGGTGAGAAGTTAATTTCTTGCTTCCGAACGGTGAATTGGTCACCTAGTTCAAATACCACTTGAAAAGCTCGAACGCGTCATTGATTATTGGAACTTCACAATGGACCTTAATAGTAGAAATAATCTGATATAGACTGATTCAATTTTTTAAATTTTTTTTATTTTGGAGAAAAGTACCTCTAAATGAATCACTCAACATATGGCTGATGAGATTCAACTCGTTTCAGGAGGCATATAACACTCCAGCGAGGTGTTTCTCAAACGCCCCGATGCCAGAGTCGCGAAATGGTTGGAAATAGGTGGAATAAAATATCGTAGCTAGGTTGTGGCAGCTCCTTCCTACTCCACTCTCTCTCATCTTTCTACTCTCTATCTTCCGGCTAGAGCTGCTGTTCGACATTCTATACCAAAAAAAATAGATTGTCGAACAGTACAAAGGGGCTTTCCCTAAGCCTCTAGTCTATTATAAAAAAAAGGGGGGGGGGGGGCGGAAATTTTACATTTTGTCCAGGGTGCTTAGCCACTAGAGCTTTAAATTGTATCTACCCATGTTAGTAGGCATCCCGATACTTGGGGGTAGGAACCAACTTTTTTGTAATTAGTAGTTTGGCTAGAAAATTTTGATTTCATGTCCGCATTTCTTTGCAGTTTACTAACAGGGCAAAGTGGAATTATAAAATTTCGTAACTTCATCAGTTTTCTTTTTTAGTTTACTGGTCAGTCATTTCGCAGATCTATTGATATTTGAAATATATGTAAATAGTTTTATTCTCTATTAAAACACTTTGTGCGACATCGAGAACATCTCCAATTTCTAATTAAAGTTCTGAAATTCTTCTCAAATTGATACAACCGACAAAACCTCAGTACATAAGTGCTTCGTGTTGATGCAAATATTTTTTTAAGTCTTCAAAGCAGAATTTTTTAAATTCTACTTTGAGAGTTTTTTTTTTTTGTTAATTAAGTTTGTCCAAACATAATTACGAGTAGTTTTTTCGTAATGTCCGAAACTCGTCCTCAAACTTAGTTAAGAATTCTAAAAGGGAATGTTCTTGCTTTCAACACTAACGCTGTTTACTAACAAAAATGTCTATGTTGGTTTTTGAAGGGAATTTATTAGCCACAATCCAATTTTTGCCTAACTCCATTATTAGAGGAGATTTTGCAAAATTAAACTTTGGTATAAAAAAAATTTTTAATATTTAAATTTATTTATTTTAAAATTAAATCATATTTCGAGCAGATTTTTACAAGCTCTTATAAATCCATCAAATGTCTCCCTAATAGCTTCCGTCTATGAATTGTTGACATACATCCTGTATTATTTTCCCCGTGGAATTTTTTTAATCCTTGGAGCTTATTAACATAAAAGTTTTTGTCGATATGCCTGTATCAAAAACAAAAATGGAAGATTTCTCTTTGTAGGAGACTCGGACTTTTTTGTTTTTTTTTTATGAAATTAACCAACTGGAAAAAATTGCCTTAAAACAGCCATTGTGGATCTAGCAGTACGAGGGCCATTTAACTGCAACCAATAACTGAGTACTTCTTGTTGGGGCACAAAATACGAAGATCGACCACAATTTCACAATCACTCTACTATTGATAAATTATGGAGTTCAGCGATTTTGCTCTGCAACAATTTAATCCCAATTTTATTTTTGTTCTTTTATGAAACAATTTTATTCACTTTTGCATATTGATAAAGCCATCGAGGCGGATATGAGCGCTTCACATGATAATCGTGAATTTTTTGCAAATTTCACTGAACAGTCTGGATTTGCATTTTTATTTTAAATATCTCGATGTGTTCGAAGTCAAAGTAAGGGTATGTGAAGGTGGACTTATTTAACCTGCCCAAATTTCAGTGAATGCAAAATTTTAAATTCATATCATGAAATGTTAACTCGAACTGTTTGGGTGTCCCGTGACAGATTTCCGAGAGTGGAAGACGCTGTTTAGAACCTTGTCCTCCGCAATACAAATTCGAACAGCCGCTTTAGTGTAGCGAACGAAGTACGAAGAAAATGTTTGTTTCCTAACGTTCATGAAAAACAAATTCTCTAGAAAAATCTCAGTTCTCGTTTAATTATGAAGGTAAAGCAGCACTGGATGTGGCTAATACTGAGTTGGGGGACCATTTTGGTAAAACAGCACTCGCGTGTGAAAAGGAACGGCAAAAGGTTAACAAAAATAAAAACTTTTCGACCCCAGAGCTAATTCATACATTCACACAACGGCATGAATTTTGTATTAAAAGGCTTTTTCTACTGCTTCCAAAACGCTTTTAAAGGAGCATTAAAAGTCATACTCCTGTCTACGGATGTGTAATTTTAAAAAATATATGGAAAATGGAGCGCTGCACAGTGTTCTAAGATTTACATTGCAACGCCCATTTCCGGCGAGAGCTTGAATTTATATGTAAGCTAAGGGAGCATTCCTATAAGTAGGGTGCCGCATGGAAATAGCTTTTAATGTTCTCTGATTTCCCTTGCTGAAAAGTCGTGCATTAGCAAATCTCTTATTCATGCAGCGGCCTATGTTTTCCGAATCGTTTGGCTTCTTGCTACTGCGAACGCGCAATGATCACGCGGCGACATCGTGACTAAACAAGACGCAAACATGCCGTGCCGAACTATATCCCTCCAATAACGGTTTTACAAATATTCGAATTCCCAATCCTAAAGCTGGTGACAAAGACAGGCAAGCATGCCTTGCATACGCTGAAAGATAGAATAGAAGTATTAAAATGTCACCTGACAGATTGCTGCGTGAACCGAATGTGTGCAAAGCCATATTCAGCCTACTTTCAACTCTTTCTGCATTGACGCAATTCGACATAGCACACACAAGCATACACAACAAGCACATGCACTCGTTACTTCGATTTTTGGGTTGTGTGAAAGTCGGAACGGAACGCAAACACGCAATTTAGCGCCAATGGAAACTCGACGATAAGCTGGCAACATACAGAGCGGCGGTTTCATAGGTGCAAATGGTGCGCTTTCACCGGGCGCAATTTCAGAAATAAGATTTTGGGCGGCAAGGTGCCATAGCTCTTGATTTGTACTTCGTACTAGTCGTACTATTATGAATCCCTAATTCGACGAGAAACACCTGAATTGCCTCTGTTCTGAAGTTATTGAAAGCGTCTTCTATGCCCAGTAAAGCAGATAAGGTGGACTGTTTTTATTCTATGCAATATTCTACAGTAGGAACTAATACATGCAGTGCAATGATCAGCTATTATTCCTTGAAATAAAAATATATTTCAGAAAAAAGGCGAAAAAGTGTTCCCCTGCTGTCATTTTCATATATTAAAGGAACTAAGCAGAGTGTTTGTGTTTTTTTCCATCGTCTTTCACAGCGATCAAAAATAAACAGTTGATGCGGCGCAATATGGTATATTGCACCGGGCGCAAAGAAGCCAAACAGCCGCCCGCCCTGGTGACCTATCCAAGCGTACACGTACTGCAGTCGGTGATAGACAATATAAAACTGTGTCGAAAAGGCAAAAGATAGCATAACTTGTTTTATCCAAAAAAAAACGTCGACTGTACTAAAACAGTATGTCGGAATAATGCAGTACGTGCAGTTCTCTTTGAATAACCTAATTTCTCATCATCAATAAACTTTTAAATAAAGAAATAAATAAATTTAAAATCACAAACTTTTATAATGTTATGTATATTTGAAATCCTATGACACTTATTGAATAACTCCTAACACGCGTCCATGTCCAAATTCCAATAATAAATAAAACTTGGTGTTCACTTACCTCACAAACCCGCATTTATTTTTGTACTAAATAATCAAACTTTGATAAAATTTAAACAAAAACATGACCAAAGTCTTCAATGAGCTCAACTAAATATCCAAGCTGCAAAGTGATTGATGGAATTCAATTCCACCAAAAAAAAGATAGAAGGAAACTCACGACTTTTTGATCTAAGAACTGAACTCGAATCACTTAAGACAATATTTTCTCAGTTGTGTTGTTTCTTCTCAAAACGCGCAAATATCACAAGAGAGGAATTTTTCGCATCAACAAAATTTTGGCGGCGACTACAACCGCGTTTACATATGGCGATGACCACCAGATCAGACCATATATTTATTTGGTTAATAGAGTCAATGAAGATGCAAAAATATAGTAAGTCTTAAAATAGAATTAGAGAATCCATTACAGAAAAAAAACATTTTCTGAAAATACCCCATGGGGTTGTGCTCCAATCTGGATATGTGATTTTTATTTATTATTAAGGAATAAGGGGGCAACCCACATGGTGAACACTGTGGACAAGTTAGGCCTATTGTGTAGGTACCACACTAGCGGAAAAGACTATCAGCCTTCCGAAAATTGATGAAGACCGGACTTGTGCAGGGCTCAAAAACTCGTTGATAAACGTTCTTCTTCTAGGCCAGATCAGAGCAGGACATTCACAAAGAATATGTATGGAAGTCACGTCGCCTTCCAAGCAGAGTCGGCATTCTGTCTCTTGAGACAGTCCTAGGTTGTGGAAGTGGTATCGCAGTACTACATGGCCAGTGAGATAACCCACCAGTAGCCTTACGTCTGCTCTGTTTAAACTGATAGTGCCCCTTACGGCAAAGGGTCTTATAAGATCTTTAGCTTGTTTAAGACCTAGGACTGACTCGCAGTAGGCTAGGTTTATTTCCTTAATCCACTCTTCTGTCAAGGACTTGGAGGTGGACCAAGAGATGCCACAGAAGGGTTCTGGGCCCTGGAACAACGCCTCAGACGCCTCCCTCCCAGTGTCCGGGGACCCAGCCCAGCAGAGCTAGACCTCATTTCTTCTGGTCAGGCTCTGGAGTACGTCAAAGCACTATTTTGGAAGAAAACTCCACGTTGAGAGTGCCTTGTTGGCTGTCAGAAAAGATTTTAATGTTGGCGCCTTTCAGACCGTTTTCAAGGTTGAGCCTAGCGCTGGTCGCACTGGCATGTATTTCAACCTGGAAAACAGAGAGCCACTTACCCATTGTAATCGAGACCTTGGAGTTGGGTTCTGCGATACCAGCCCCTGTGCCATGTTCCATCTTTGACCCGTCAGTAAACCAGTGAAGATATTTTGGATCCCCAGGAAGAATAGGTTCCTCCCACTCAGAACAATCCGGGATAATCGCTCTGAATTCCCTTTGGAACCGCAGTTGACTAACCATATGGTCAGATACGCGGCAAATGGCAATGTTTAAGATATTTCCGTGTCCTTTGACCGTATAGGGCCAGTTGGATGAGATCTGAAGTCGCAAAGCACTTATGGCGCCGGTTTTTCATATGAAGAGATGCAAAGGGGTCAATCCAATGATTGCCTCCATTGCAGCTGTGGCACAGGTCCGCATAGCTCCGGCTGTTGCAGTTTGCTGCACTTGAGGATCGACGTAACCAGACTCTTGGACCCCCAAACTATAGCGGCATAAGTGATCACAGGTTTAACGATCGTATTGTACATACAGTACATCATTTGTGGTTTAAGACCCCATGTTTTACCCAGAAGTAGTGATGAGCAAGACTAGTCTTGCACATTTAGCAAGACCAAGCAAGACCAAGATAAGACAGAACAAGGACAAGTCAAGATTGCAAGATCAAGATAGCAAGGCTTTTTGCTCATCACTAAGTGGCAAAAGTTTTCCAGTAATGAGCAAAAAGTCTTGTCTTGCACATTTAGCAGGACAAAGACAAGACTGCAAGACTTTTTGCAAGAAATTTTGCAAGACTTTTAGCAAGACTTTTTCGAAGGCTTTTTGCTCATCACTGCAAAACTTTAGGCATTTAGTGATGAGCAAAAAGTCTTGCTATATTGATCTTGTAGTCTTATTTTGTCCTGTCTTGTCTTTTTCTTGCTTTGGCCTTGCTAAATGTACAATAAAAGGAAGAACCGCAAGAAAGGTCTTGCTCATCACTACCCAGAAGCCTTTGGATTTGATGATGACGTAGTAAAGTTGAGCGTTCCACTTCACTCTCTTGTCTAAATTTACTCCCAAATATGTGATAGTGTGTATCCTTTTTTCTATATATCCAACAACGCAATTAAAACTAGCGCACAAAATTTTATTAAACACGCAAAAAACCCTTCATTCTCCCTCAGCCCATAAATAGCCCCTTTTTAATCTAAAATTAACCCTCAACTCCGCACACGTCAAGTACAAGGATAAGAGTCCTCTTGGAAAACATAAAAGGATTCATTACAAAATTTCATCACTAACACCCGGAAGTGCTCTTTACACTTTTTTAAAGGGATTGCCTTTAATGTCAAGTGTCCTTTTTGTGTACCAAGGCTGCACCCCGGGAGTCCTGTCAGTGGCTTTATTCCTGAACATGTCGCCCGTGATTCGATTAAAGCGCTGCTCCTTTTTCCGGCCGCGCTCCTGATTGTTACCAATTAAAATAATCATCGGAGGACACCAATATTTCCGCGAATTACTTTCGATGTGGGCCCGGTGAAGGCTGGAATTGAATAAATTTTCGGGTTTTTGGCTTGCGAATTATTATCATTGTCGCAACGTGCTTTTGCAGGATACCCACTGCTGCTGTGTCTGTACACACAGATTGATGCTTCTGTGTAGTAGTTTCATTATATGGATGACCATATTGCCGATGTGGATCAATACAGCAGCATTAAGCAGAATTGAAAATCAATTAGAATTAAATCAATTGAAGATAAGTGGCTGTGGTCGGGGGTTAATAATGGGTGACAGGAAGCATAAGCTGGATAAATTGGGTTGATTGATGAAATTAATTTTAGTTTAGAAATCGAACAGAGCAGAGAGATAGATAATAAATAAATGGCCACGTACTTGATTTTTGGGATTATAATTTTAGTAGCAACTGATGGGGATTAGGAGACTAATGTTTGTGGCATGAAGCATTGGATATCAGATTAATGGGTGGGTACTCCATATGGTAGTGAAACAATGTGCATCATCTTTGTTTAGATAAACCCTGCGCTAACAACTTTCATACTTATCGGGAGTTTGGCCAGAGCCTTGAAGACGGACTCATATTCTGCCGACGCTGAATGACTACAACAACCCCTATAACTGCCGAGCAATAGCAGTCACTAAAGCAAGCAAGTAAAGCAAGCAACTAAAGCGAGCAACTAAAGCAACTAAAGCAAGCAACTAAAGCAAGCAACTAAAGCAAGCAACTCAAGCAACTAAAGCAAGCAACTAAAGAAAGAAACTTAAGCAATTACAGCAAGCAAACAAGTAAAGCAAGTAGAGCACGTAAAGCAAGCAAGACCTGAAGATAAACAAAGAAAAAACCAGGGTGATGCAACAATCTATAGCAGGAAGATTTAGAATGGGAAGAAATATAACTATCGACGAACATAACCTAGAAGTAGTCGATAATACGGTATACTTGGGTTTACAATTACAAAAAACAACAGAAACAGAAGAAATAGCCAGACGAATACTACTGGAAGAGTAAGCATTTAAAAAAAATGAAACCTTGAAAATTTGTCGAATTGTGGAATATCTAATATAGTAAAAAATATTTGGAATTCAATTAATCACAGGCGGCCCTAGCCCCTGTTCAGAGAAGAGCGAGATTGTCTTTAGGCGCCTTTTGGCAGACGCTTTTACATCACATAAATTGTATTTCCGGTTGTCCAAAATATTCCTTTTTTCGAGCTGCCGTGATGGAGGTTTACCTGAACAAGTAGTGCTCATTTCCTTAGGGGATTATGTCCCACCCCCTTTTGCGAGCCCTTTTGGTCTGGGGTTGCCCCACTAAGGACTTAGGTGGTCATTTTACGGTTATGGTTGATGATTGCGAGAGTCCCTTATTCTTTACTGCTGACTCTTCCTTCCACCAGCCCAAAAAATGCAGTGGCCACGTTCTTGACATTTGAGCAACTTACGTCATCTATTCCCGGAGCAGACTCCTGTGAGGTTTCAGTTGGTAACCTTGGCTTTTCTGCTTTCTTGGTGATCGGAGTGGAAATGGTTGCTTACGAGGTTCTGGCGGTCGCTAATGGGACAATGCAAGTTTAGCTGGAAACAGTTTTGGTCATAGGCTTTTATGTCGCTCTGAACCTAAGCTGTGCCCAACCAAACTTGTAGCCAATTTGGCCTTCCGCCCCAGCTCGTCAACAGACCTCCCGCTCTCAGAGATCCACCTCAACATAATGTCAATGAGGTCTTCTATTGCCGCCAGGAAGTTCCCGAACACACCTCCTTTACTCCACCACTCAGTCACATGGCCGAGGCCGAGTCCGTACAAGTAATGGCCACCTACCCTGGGCGCGCACCTAGGAACCTGGGTTGTTCTGACCCCTTTCCGAACCTGGCTATCGCCTCCAGAAGTCTCCCTGTATGGTAACTAGTTGTTCCTTGGTCAGGATAGTCTCCGGATAGTCAGTAGCAAGCAAGTTCACTCTGACACTTTCTGCCATTTAGTAGAAGGTCGGCCTCGGATCAGTTCTAGGCTTCATTATGGGTACGACGGACTTCGGAAGGCTTTTCAGTAGGGTTCTCAAAAGTGTATGGATTTTAGCCCAGTTATTGTAGCATGGAGAGGATCCAGAGGATCTAACCCTCTTCTTACAATTGGTATCTCTCTTTCATCCTCTTAAAGTGGACAGCGGTTTTTTCTGGTTTTTTTTTTTTTTCGATGGAGCAAAAGTTGCCCGCACTTCCGCAAGTGGGCCTCCAAGGAGATCTTCTTCTAATGAATGAGTGATCTCAGTGTACTCCACTGCGGTTTGCGGGCTCAGACTGCCCTTATTAAAGAGTGATTCCGAAAATTCCCCTTCACTGTGGCAACATTCGGCACCCTGCTCCTTGGGATCAAAAATATCCAACTGACTGGTCGTAGGTCGTCTCCAGAATGCAAGCTTTTTAAAAGTATATATATTGTATATATATTGTATATATCTATATTGATCCTTCAACAAGATTGTTTACACCTTGGGACTACGAGTTTTATCGACTTTGTTCTCTCCAAATCGTATTGAGCCTGTTCCATTGACAGGAAGGTGCACTTCGGATAGGATGTAGTCTTGGAGTCAGCGCTCCCTACTTGTGTCGTGATCGAGTCACATTGTTGAGCACATAGACTTGGCTGGCTGCAAAGGTGCCATAAAAATTTTATTTATCGTTCGAAATTGTTTTTCGCATTCATTTTGGCGCCCCTTGCCATCTGGCGCCTAGAGCGACCTCTTCACTCGCCCTATCCTAGGGCCGGGCAATTAATGCACACAAATTAATACCATATCACCATAAAAATCAACATTCCACTACATTATTTTACTCTTTCCAATCATATTTAAAAATCACACACTCCACAGTCTGTTTATAAACAATTTGCCCTGTTGAAATCGATTTATTTTACCATTTTGTATACACATAAATAAACAACAACCACAAAATTTGTTCGCTACAATTAATAAATAAATTTTATTTTACAATAATTTACATAAAAAACCAATACTAAAAATTCAATAAAATCCAAGGTGGGAATAAACAATAACATTTGAGACATCACAAATTAATTTCATATAAACACCGAACGAAAAAAAAATAGACCAAACATTTACTACAAAATACCAGACCAAATTTTTAAAGGTCTCTTTTTTTACATTGAAAATAATAATTAAGAAAATTAATATTTTAGTCGCCGGTCATCATTTCCATGAATTCTGCAATAAAAGAAATGAATTTGGTGTTTAAAGTAAAAATATATGTATTATTGATTTATTGAAAGTCCTACCATCAAAGTCGACTGTGCCCGACCCATCGGTATCAATTTCAGCGATTAACTCGTTCAGCTGATCGCCGTTTAGTTGGTCATCGAGTGCTGCAAGGATTTCCTTCAAGGATGATGTCGGGATGTAGCCATTTCCTGCCTTGTCGTATAATCTAAAAGCTTCTTTCAATTCTTGTTGAATTGTTTCGTCGTCCTCCTCTTGGAAATGTAATGCAACACGACAGAAGGAATCGAAGTCTAGGACTCCAGTGTCTGGAAGTAGTAAAAAAAATGAAGAGAGGTTTATAGTACATATAGTTGAAATGGAAGAAAAATCACAATTTTTTTCTTTCTTTATTTTGTTTAACTACATTCTATCAAAATGTTCAGAAGTAGTGAAATGTGGGTAGAAATATTATTTATTTTATTTAGTGCCTATTAGAGCACCTCAAACAAAGCAATCCTTATTAGACGAGTTTAGCCCGGTTAACGAGACTTTGACGGTGGTCTAATAAATTAACTCCAGGTTATTGTTTTTTGACTCAACATTAAAGAAGGGAATTCACAATTTCATCATAGATATTCAATCAAGGTAGTATTGGGTAATGAAAAAAAATAAACCGCTCATCATCTCGGCCGGTGTCCCACAAGGCTCCATCCTATCACCAGTCCCATTTTAGCCAAGAGATCTTGCTCTTCGATATCTTGGGACGGTGGCCGAGTACATGAAAGGCAGGCTCATTCTCCTTAAGGCAAAGGCAGCAGTTGGTATTTTCAGCACTTACAATCCTTCAAGTATGGAGTGCCGCGGCTAGACAATTGGAGGCCCTGTGCAAAAATTCAGCGAAAGACCCTAAATAGTCGAAACAATTTTAATCTTGCGGACTTCTCTTAATAGAATCCTTTCCCGCGACACAATTATGCAAAATAGGCCCTATTTGCACCGTTTGTGTTGTGCGATTTGCTGTCGTGTGGTCTCCGCACCACACACTTCAAAACACGACTGACGAGCTCGTTTCTCTTCGGTAGTCTTTAGGTATGATAATCCAAAGGCCGATTGTACATAACGAAAATGTTATGCAGTTGGCCTTTATATGCCGGTCGTATGACCGCGTGTACAGTACTCGGCCTTTTCAATCTTTTCATGAAGTTTAGTCACCTTTGGCCCATATGTATATGTGAAGGGTATCGTTGAACGCTACTTGTATTTTTCTTGAACAAACAACGTACCAGGGCATTCGCCAGTCGTATACGTTAAGCAGGAGGTAATAGATTAGAAGATACTAAGTCTGGTTTGGTTACAGCAGTTGAATTAAGAGGCGAGCTCAACTCCCAGATTTCTTACAGAGTCAACATAGAGTAACCCATTACCATTAATTTTAATCGGTAACAGACATTGAGGCAAATCGAGTTGATAGGGTTCAGCAGTAATTTATACTGAACTGACCACGCGTCACGCGTTTCAGATCGCTGTTTAGCTGAACAGTACAATCCTCGGTAAGTTCAAGAGGTTGGCTTAAATAGATCTGCAGTTTATCGGCATATAAAGGAATAGAAGAATATTTGACTACATTTGGAAGGTCATTTATATAAAGGATAAAAAGCAATGGACCCAGACTTGAGCCTTGAGGTACTCCACAATAAAGAAGCGCAGGTTCGTAGAAAGATTCTAGTTCCTTAACAATTTGAGAACGCTCCTGAAGATAACTTTCAAAAAGTTTGACTGCAGTAGGGCCGAATCCAAATTGTCTGCCTAATTTTTCAAGTAACATCATATGGTCAACTGAGTCAAATGCTTTTTGGTTGGAATATCTTTATTCCTGTTATTATATTATCCTCATGGTTGGATTATCTTTACGACTAGAACTCATCATATCAATTCATTTAACTACGTCAGGACAGGTTCGATTTTGTTGGTTCAGCATTAATGTGGCAAGAAATAGACCAGTAGGCAGACCCTGGAGGGAAGGGGGATGGGGGGGGGACTTTGTAACAGCTGACGGAGACGCAACGTCCGGAATTTGAGCCACACATATTTTTTTTGATAGTGATTCATCTTTCGTAGAGATTTATGCACAGCCGCATTACCTAGGTGTAAATATGAATTGTTCGTTCGTATTGCGCTTTGCCCTCCACCTTTTCATCAATAGGTCAATTTTGTTTAGACATGCCTGCAATTTGTGATGTTTTAATGGAATATTTTTACTGACAAACCAAGTCGCATCAGTAGCATATGTTTGCCGTCTCAACACATTGAGCTATCGAAAAATTTGATGAGTACTTCGAGTAAAAAGTTCTGGCCTACTTAGGGATCCCTGTGGTACTAACGCTCTAAGTATTCTTTTATAAACCTGCACTTTTCGAGCGAAAACAAAAAATAGCCTTACAACGGGCGAACACCGGCCGCTTGGCTTTTTAATGGGCATATTTTGACCGTAGAGTTTTGAACTATATTTAATGGACATACGAAACTTTACTTAACATTTTTTAGTGCTAAATGCCGTAAAAAAATCGATTGACGAAACCTGAGACTCTAAAAAAATTCTGAGATTACGTAAATTATAACAGTGCATTTTCGCAAGGGTCTTAGCACCGTGTGTGTCATTATGGGTTGAAATTCAACTCATTGCAGAAATAGTCCAAATAAGTAAAGTTGAATTCATAAGTCATATTTTGGTTGAAAGGTTGATTCAATAAAGCTAGTTCCATTTTGAAAAGAAAGCTGCAGTACAAAAAATTTGGAATTTGTATCTTTTTCGTCGTTTGTTTCAAAATTCAAAACTATAAAATTTTATCACCCAAAAATTCAGAAAGCACAAACTTCTTTAATATTCTATATCGAATTGCTACAATCCTTCAACAACATTAACGTTAAAGCTCAATTATCCTTGAAAATCCTTCATGACATTTGCATTGTCAGAAAGCAAAAAAAAATCACAAAAAGGATAAATAAAAATGACGAAACTTCCTCCATATAAGAAAGAGAGAGTAGTATATGTGCCAAATTACGAACAATACAAAGATTTTCGAAATTCTCATCGCCGCCATACAAACTTTGTGGATAGAACGATGAAAATCTGGAAATTCCTTCATTTGCTCTCGCATAGCATACAGTAGCGTCAATTTCACGTTACGTTTACTCACTTAAAAGGAAATTGAAGCATTAAGGCGATTAGCAGAGCGGGGCTTATACGACACAATAAACCGCCTTCGTTCGCCATAAAGAGCGGAAACTAAATTGTCGTTTGTCCTCGTAAACTTGCTCATTGTGCTCCCAAACCTTTTCGTCAACGTCGCTGTATAATACACGAAGGGAAAAAAATAAAAATAAATATATAAAAGAAATGTATTCGCAGAGCCAAGCGAAGGACGACGAAAAGGAGGCAATAAAAAGAAGTCCTTCTAATTAAGTCCTACTACATTGAGGACACACGTCACTTGCCTTAGTTGTAGCCATTCTAGCCTCTGGCACCAAGCGCCCACCTTCAACGGTTACGTTATGTTACAACCAGGACGAGAGTTGGCGTCCATATTTTAAAATCCTGTGATGTATGTATCCTGTTAAAGCTCATTTAATAGGCACAGGGTGCACAGTCAAGGAATATTTGCATAATGTAAGGCTCGTTTCACATTCCCATCCACAGCCGTACAGCAGGAAACGGAGTATGGCGCTTGTGATTTATTATCGGACTGTGGAACTACCTGACGTCAGGTAAAGGTGCAGTGAATAAAATTTACACGACATCTACGCTTTTGAATTAGTTGGAGAATGGCCAAAGGTCATGTAGATATGATTTTTTTTTTTTTAATTTAATTTATTTTTAAAAGGGATTTTCAAGTATAAATTAAAATAAAAAAAAATGCGCTCCTCGATAGTGGCGCTTGGCAAGGAACAACCAGAAATATTTATTAAGGATTTTGTTTCAATTTTTTTTTTCATATTGATGTTTTTATGTAAGTTTTTTTATTTTTTTATTTCAAGGATAAACTTTTGATAAATGTCTTGGAAATGTTTTTATTTACATAGTTTAATCATTTTATGTTTTATGCAAAAGTTTTTTCCCAGTTTTTATCTGCGGTTGTTATGTTCATAGTGTGATACTAAAGGATTATCGTGTGGGCTTTTTAGTTTTAGTCCTAACTTTACTTTGTAGTGTATAAATTTACTTTGTAGTCTTGAAATTTAAAATCAGCCTGGGGTACGGGAAGTTTATAAATGTACCATGATCGGTCAAAACCGACGAAGATATACCCCTATACTCTCTATTATAGAGTGCAATGATAAAACAAAATTGACCTATTGATGAAAAGGTGGAGGACAAAGCGCAGTACGAACGAACAATTCTTATTTACACCTAGGTAATGCGGCTGTGATATGCCGACGATATAAGCTGCCTTGCAAAATCACTGTCATATCTTAGAGAAATATTTACAGAATTAGAAGATGGAGCAAAACATATAGGGCTGCAAATAAACGCAGAGAAGAGTAAGATTCTAATTCAGTCAAGGGTGGAAAGAAGAAGAAGAAACCACAATACCACCTGGGGGAATATAACTTTGAACGGGTAAACCAATTTAACTACCTGGGGTCCACAGTCAGCGAAGACAACGATGAAACGATAGACGTACAAAGAAGAATAAACGCCGCGAACAGAACATACTTCTCACTACTGCCAGTAATGAAATCCAGAGACATCCACAGAAAAACTAAAATAAGAATCTACAAAACCATCATACGTACAGTAGCTACGTATAGATGTGAAGCTTGAAGTATCTCCCAGAAATCCGCAGACAAGTTGGATATACGAAGGATATACGGCCCAATCAATGAAGACAGTGCATGGAGAATACGCTACAATCACGAATTGTACGACTTATACAAAGAATGTAAACTTTCGACCCATGCCAAACTACTACGTTTACGTTGGGCCGGCCATGTCCAAAGAATGGATGACTCAAGGATACCAAAAAAAGCCCTGTATCTACTACCAGAAAGACCAGTTGGCAAACCACGGTTAAGGTGGGAAGATAATGTTTAGGCCGATGCAGCAAAACTGCTCAGCACAAGAAACTGGAGACAAGCTGCGGAGCAGAGAGACGTCTGGAGGAAGAAGCTGATGGAGGCCAAGGCTCGAATTGGGCTGTAGAGCCATCGAAGAAGAAGAATGCGGCTGTGCATAAATCTCTACGAAAGATGAACCACTATCAAAAAAAAATTATTGTGGCTCAAATTCCGGACGTTGCGTCTCCGTCAGCTGTTACAAAGTCCCACACCCCTCCCCCTCCCTACCAGGGTCTGCCTACTGGTCTATTTCTTGCCACAATAATGCTGAACTATCAAAATCGAACCTGTCCTGACGTACATAGTTAAATGAAATGATATGATGATAATGAATGAACAGATTCTGAAGCCATAAAAATCACTGCCAACGCGCTTCATATGTATCCCAATTCCTTTCCTTTTAACACAGGCATGTCAGCGAAGCGCTTATATTAGGGAAATTAAAGCTCTTGGGAAGCTCTTGCAACTTTCGTGACCCATAGTATCTTACTATCGATACTTTACCAAAATACAACACCGAATAATTTTTTAGTTTCAATAATTAATTTTAACCCAAATAAGCTGAAATAAAATACATTTATGGAAATAATTTTTTCAGAAGCATTAGTTTAATACTAAAATTTCATTGTTATTTTCACCAGAAATACAACTGACGCGGGATTGCAAAAACCATAAATTTCACAACTAAGAGAAAACTTGAGAAAAACAAAGCAATAAATGGGAGTATAGAGTGCGTGCTTCCAAAGAGCTTCCAAACATATGAATTGGAAGCACTACATTTTTGCTGTTTTTGAAGGCGTTTGATACATTTCTCGCTGGGCAACGTACGCCAGATAAGGCAGAGTGTATTTGAACACCTCACCTCCCACCCACGTTGGCTGTATGTCGATTCTGTGAGACATTATGAAAAAACTGTCTCAAGTTGAGGCTCACCACACACTTATGATTGCGTTGAGGAACCCGGAATCCCGGCCCTATTCCCGTCCCGAAAAATTCGAGATTACCTACATTTCACAAAACCGGGATTTTCGGGATTAACAAAATTTTTCAAAATGTGTCTAAAAAATACTGAATGAATCGCTTTTATTTTAGTTGTCACCTTGTGAGGCAACTTGTTTTTACAGCTGATTTTATAGTTTGCACAGTAGGTAGTCATAGAGATAATATAACATAGCCTAGGCAAGTCCAATTCAACACTGTTACCAAATAATACAATATCGCTCGAACCAAAAATGATACCGACTTCATTGACGACGCGTATTAACGAAAATATGATCTGAAAAGATTCTCATATTATTCGGTCGAACCGTTTTCAATTCAAACGACGTTCGTGATTTATTACCTTCATAATATAGCGTGAACCAAACACGATATCAATTTCTTTGAGGTGCGGATCAAAGAATATTAACGAAAACATGCTTTGAAATCGATCATTTCGATCAAGCCCGGTTTTTGTTTAAATGAAAAGACTTCGGCTAGATATCACAAGAACCTTATATTGATAGGTTTTGATATTATCTAATAAGCTCCTTGAAATGAAACTCATTCTAAATTAGAGGTTCAGCAGAGCGATAGCTTTCCAAAAAGACATCACTTATGAAAATCCGAGCACTCTTTCAAAATCGTGCAAAAATTACGTTACGGGGCTATCTCGAGATCCCGGGATTGCATGAGTATAATCCCTAGATTGGAAATAAGGGCTAGGATCGAAATTTCTACCCACGAATCAACGTTGGAAATCTCAGCACTAAACTAAACTCTTGCGAGTCGGTTACATCTCCCTCCGGCACTCACCGGAAGCTTGACTCTTTGACTCTTTTACACAAGCCACTATCCAATCATCAAAGAATGACTGCAATCGTTAATTCTGTTGTGAATCGTTAATTCTCTTACAATCTTCTCTAAAACCCACATTTACACACATTTTTTTATGTCATTTAAATAAACTTTTTCGAATTTCTAGTGAGGAGCAAGTGCTTCTCCCTGCTCCCCTGGGCGGTGCCCTTCGTACCCGTAGTGTAATGTCTAGTAAGTTTGACTCGGTGGAAGGAACAAAGGACAGGGACGGTTAATAGAAGTCTGAAGGGGGTTGAAGGAGGATTCGATGGATCTTGAGTTTGAAATCGTGCATGTTTTAGGAGTTTACACCAAAGAGAAGCAGCCGGCTAATGCCTCGTGAAACAAGTGAATCTCCGACAAAAGTCAGATATCCAGAATCCTCGACAAAAGCCAGATATCCAGACCAGATATGACGTGCCGTACCGTAAGCGTACGTACCCTAAAGTAAGAACTTGAGTTTTCATATAAGACCGACCTAAATTGACTTAGGGAACTTGCATATGTTCGTTCGTTTGGGTACGTACGGTTACAGTACAACATGCCATATTTGGTTCAGGCAAAAGGCTGTGACCCCGTTTGGGACAACCTGTTTGTGCACAAAAAGAGTAGAGGAGATTTACTTGCAGTCTGGCAGTTGACTCGTTGGAAGGTTTAATGCGATGGTGATCATTCGCTGGCTGGCGCACACGGTTCACTTTGCGTTAAATTACTTCTTGTTCAAAAAAGAATTCATTTATTAAAACTGGAGCTAATTAATGTTCACCTTTAAGAAACCACCCTATAACTTTAAATTTTTCTAAACAAAAAACAATTTTATAGACGTTCTATGTAGTCTTAGAAATTGGACCAAAACAATTCATATACAGATAGTTGCGAAAAACCGTAAATGAAAACTTCGCCAAAAAACACTATTTTGATAGATCAAGTCGTATAAAACAGAAGATTTTTTAAGCATTCAACTTCACAATACACAAAGCCAAATTATTTAAATAAAAACACTTTCGAAATTATTTAGAATTAAATGTTGAAAAACCCTCTTACATACCTTCTTCATCCTCCGCATTCAAAAGTTCATCCAATTCCGTATCATCAAATCTATGTCCTAAAGTATTCAAAATCGTCCTTACTTTCTCCTTCTCAATTTTTCCCTGCTTTCGAGAATCAAACATCTGAAAAGCCTTACGAAGAACTAAAGTATAATAAAAAAAAATTGTTTTTATTATTTAATCAAAATAATCACGAAATCCTTTCAACAATGTTATTATATCCACTTTAATTGCCCTTACCAGCTTCTGTTTCATCAGCCTGTAAATACCAACAAAAAAAACAGAGAGAAAATTATGAAAATATGTAATAAAATATAACAAAAGGCATTTTAGTATATCCTTAACAACATTTTAGAAATAATCCCTAAAACTTAAAATAAACAAAACTTTCGCTCACACACAAAACCCACATAAATTAAACACAAAAATAGTCCCAGCATGCTCGTCTGGAAAATGATAAAACACAAACATTTTTTTTTGTGTTATAGTAGGATTGCACACACATACACACACTGTTTTAAGCCATTAAGGACTCCCAGGATATCACTGAAATCTCTTTATGCTGCCACAAAATTAATTTTATAATTCCCACTTGAACGTATTTTACACGAAGGATATCCACACCGAGCTATGGTGAGGATCCTGCAGTTATCCTTTCTGCAATTGCTAAAATGGGTTGGAAACCCTCGAACACCGCTTTAACCGCGATTTTAAATTTTGCATGGGGGATTTTTTGTCAACACATTTAGCAAGGACACACAGGCGAGCACACACACAGGACTCTAAGCACACAGTAAAAAGGACCTCCGAATTTATTTATTTTTTTAATTATTATTATTTTTTTTTTATTTTGGTATTTTATTATCACTTTCTGGTATTATACTGACCATTTTCTTGTGGAGTCCGGACCGGATGCGCCTGTACCACCAACTATGCCAACCACTGAATACACTCTGCACAGTACTTAAAATCGCAGCCACAACGCTACCGCCGAACCGGTGGCGGCTAGTTTATAAACGTTTTAAGACTTTCCAGTGGATTTCACGCGGTGCAAAGTATGAACGGACTTTTAAAAATAAAATTTTCAAATCGTTTGGCGCGCACACACACACAGCCGCATGTCCAATGGCGCACTTAGTCTTGGCAGGCACCGCGCGAGGCACTTGAAAAGACTCCGCTTGCACATACCACGTCTAATGTCCATTGGGGGCTCCTTTAAGATCGGTCTTGATTTACTCAAAAACAGTATTAGCTTCGGCGATGATGGATTTATAAACACTAAAGGAATTTCCCTCTCGACAGGAAAACTCAATTCGGCATGGGAGCTGGGAAAATTTCAGAATGTGAAACACACAAGTTCAAGGAATTTCCATTTTGCCCCCGGAAAAACAAATACACTTGAATATCGCTTGATAATTTTATCGCCTTAATATTGTTTACATTGTCAAGGTCTATATTTCCCTTTTTATAATGTAAATTGTGGTGGTATTTTTAAAGTGGATGAGAGAATCTTTTAAGGAATTTGTTTTCATAGATAAATAATTGTGTGTTTACGCAATTAAAGTATCAGTGGACTATCAAGAGTTTCCTTGTTTCTGTTTTAAATGAAACAACAAGTTTCTGAAAGCAAGGACTTGTTTCAAGTACACGTGCTTTAATTTAATTTAAAACAGAACCAGAGAAGCTATTGAAGGCTCCAATTAGGATCACATTATTACATTTGCCGATTTCAATTCATACTATTGAACAATCACACAAGTTCGTCATTAAATCACACCTTGGGAATAAGGTGTTCCCTTCAGAGACTAAATTGCATATATCTATCAACATAAACCAATAAAATTAACCCAATTAAAATAGAAAACTTGAGAAAAACAAAGCAAAAAAATGGGAATATAGAGTATATGCTTCCAAAAAGCTTCCGTAACATATGAATAGGAAGCGGTACATTCTTGCTTCTTCGGGCAGCGCTTGATTAATTTCCCGCTGGGATGTAATCCTGCAACTTCGTAGCGGGGAATTGAAGCGCCTCTGAACAGATTCTGAAGCGCAGAAAAGGAATGCCAACTCCCTTTCCTTTCAAGACAGTCAGAGCAAAGCGCTTATATTTTGTTGTTGAAGAAGCGCAATTGAAGCTGGGAAATTGAATATCTTGGGAAACTCCTGAAGCTTGCGTGACTTATAGAATCAACATTATGGCTATTTTGCTGATAATAAAATTTCACAATTTTCACCAGAAATAAGGGAGATAAGAGATAACTAGAAAAAAAAACAAAGCAAAAAATTGGAGTATAGAATGAGTGCTTCCAAAGAGCTTCCATAACATATGAATTGGAGGCGTTACTTTCTTATATCTTTTGGCAGCGTTTGCTTTATTTCCAATCAACTTGAAAATGCAGCCTGACCATTTTGTTAAAAACATCAAGGTGGTGGTTCCAAGATGGGGGAATAACAAGTAGAATACAAATAGCTTTGTGGCATCGTTCCAAATTCAAAACGGCGCCATTTCAAAATGGCGGATTACCTTTTTCTTTACAACGCACTCGGTATAATAGAACATAACATATAATAAACTAAAAAGTAGTAAAAAAACTAAAAAATACGGTTTTATTTTGAAATGAACTAAACAAACGCTGTTACTATTACTGCAATATTAATTTTTTGACGTGACAACGTCTTATAAATCGATGAGTTTAGGAAGTCATTAGCGCAAATAGTCTATCCCCACCACTACTTAGCGACGGGAACGGGACGGGACATTTTGCGCTAATGACTTCCTATACTCATCGATTTATAAGACGTTGTCACGTCAAAAGTTAAAAAATAATTTTGAATGTAAAGTTTTTATTGCTCCAGACAGTATGTGGAAACAACCTACCTTACGAAATGTAAAAAAGCGTGGGCGATAGCGAAAAGTGGCGTTATTAAATTAACAATATAGGTAACGAGTCCTAAAAACCAAAAGGGGTCGTCCATTAATTACGTGAGGAGTTTAGGGCGGAGGGGGTCGAGCCGAATCTCACCCAATCTCACGTGGGGAGAGGGGTCTCGGCAAATATCACGTATTTTTTCTGAAGAAACAGTTTGAAATTGCTAGAAAACTGAGTTAAATTAAGTAAAACATGTTTCTCTACTGAAGAGTCACGGTCGGCGCACGACCCGATGAAGGCCACACAATACTCAGTCTAACTGGGGGAACAGAACTTCAGATATACGCCTGACAGACTGTACATGAAGGTGACGTCATTATACCCTACAGACACACTGGCGAAGACAAAAGTTTAGCATCACATGTTGTTAATTTGAGACACAGATTGATGACTGGAAAAACTTTTAAAATACATGGCCAACCATATTTGCTGCCACAATTAGTAGGCGGCGCGGAGAAATTAAATGTATGTATGTATGGATATTAAATGGGTCACTACCTTCGCCCAAATATTTTTGTGCCTTAAGGCGGTTCCAGACTCACGCCGTGAACATCCGCGAGCAAACGTGAATGTGAGTTTGGATAGTTTTCACGCTTAGTCTTTAGAACCTTTCAGGTTCGACTCAAAACGACGTGAATTCGTCAATTAATGAACGACCCCTTACTAATCAGTTCACCTAAATTTTGTAAAAAGTAAAATCCAAAAATGACTGAATTAACACTAAAAGGAATACTATTATAGCATATTTGGGCTCCAAACGGAAGAGGAAGGTCAAGCGTATGTAACATTGATTCGCGTACGGGCTTTGGAAGGGCTACGTACTGAGTAGCTTCATTGTCAGAAATTAACACGTAAGAAACCGTACTATAAAGATGCAATGAAAGAGAGCGGAAAGGATGAGGAGTTTTCATACTGATTCGATCTAAAGATCAAACTAAAAACAAGAAATTAAAAAACATGGGGCGCATAAAAACTTGTATAACCACTTGTCTAGAAAAATGCCTTTCCAAGCTCACCAAAGATATATGTATTTCAAATGCGCCCCATGTTTATATTTTAGTCTGATAAAACTCCCAGAATATTCCTTAATCCGTTGACGCAGCCACAATAAATGCTCCTTGGCATTCGACATGACAAACGTCTGAATCTCAAGAAGGTCCATGTTTGCGTTCCAATTATTTTCTAGTTTTTGGTATAGTTTATGATTTCAAATAAAACCATTTAACAAAAATTAAAATTACCTATTTTTATAAAACAGGACTATAGTTTACTACGAAACACTAATTACCACCTAATTAAACCTTCATCCACACCAATCATGTTCATAAAAATGTATGTAAATAATAAAAAAACAATCCTTTTTCATTTTGAACAATACCACCAAAAAACACAAATTCAAGGAAACTCTTTTGAAATGAAATTCCAATTAAATAAAGCCATGTTTATCCAATCAGAAAATAACTTGACCACTTTAATCAAGTTTCACTTTGCATAATTTACCCATAAGTCCTGCTCCACATCAAACTGTAGTCAGCGATTAGCCCCAATACCCAATGGTATCCCCAATCAATTTATGCCCCACATATGTTGGGTTGTTGTTTACACCCAGAATATTATACTTGTCCGATGATGCATTGAAATTCCCAGGACGAAAGTTTGAGTTGAAATCAGAGAATGCTCAGTACACAGTAGTCATTAATATGTCACACTAGATGGTGATGGAAGAAGAATTGGTTTGAGATTGTTGTGGCAGGTGGTATTTATGTTTTGTTTCTATGGTAATTATTCAATAATAAGCAAAGTTACCTTATCGGTTAATTGCGTCATAAAATTAAACATTATTATTTTTTTATTTGGAAGGAAGTTGTAGAAAAAGAGTTTTACTAAATACCCAGTACCCAGTAAAGCGGCCCACACACTTTAAGTTTTAACTGCGCAGTTGAACTGTATAAAAAACTGTACGATAAACTAAACTGAAAGTGTGGGTTCGTCAATTCGTTGTACGATTTTTTTGCTAAATCTCGTCAGTTTTGTGGATTTGATTACATCTTTTTAATAATGGCAAATGGACGGAACTCATAGAACTGAACGATAAACTGTCTGACCTGTGCTGTTTGTTGGAGCAACGGACCCTCTGTTTGCTTAGTTCTGCTGATGCTTAGGCCTGAGAACTGAGTAAAAATTTTTCAAAACTGCACAGTTCACAAAGTTTATTGCTCAGACATGACGACACCGGTGATAAACTGCGCAGTCAATATGAAAGTGTGTGGGCCCTTTAAGAGTAAGAGTTGCGTAATGATAACCCTTGACGTGAAAACTGCTTTCAACATCGTGAAGTGGAGCAACATCATCAAGGCTTTGATAAAGTACGGCTGTATAGCATTGTGATAAAATTGTTTGTAAGTAGGACACTGCACTGCACTTCATCTTGTTCGATGAAGAACTGAGACTACCCTTCCCGGGGAAAGGCGGTCGTCAATGAAGCGATACGCTGGTCGAATACTAGCTGAGCACAAAGCGGCACGAAGCGGAAGTAGTGCTAAGCAGCAAGCGGAAAAATGCGGGGGTCATAGCGCTGAAAATAGGTAACTCCCTACCAGCACTTATGAATCTGGGAGTAATAATTGGCCGAAGGATCAAAATAAAATCAAGGTCAGCTGATACCGTAAGACACTGGAAAGAACGCCTTAAAGCGAACTTTTCGCAATAATCTATCGATCGACCTTCGATGACCTTCTTTTTGAATTTTCGCCATAACGAGGTAAAATTTGCATCGTTGGTTTACGTCATTACGATACTAAATATTTTTCATAACGACTAATTTTCTTCGTAACGACGTCCAAGCAGTGCCAATGATTCTGGCGCCCGACCAGTCTATGGCACAATAATAGAACCACCCACCTTCTACCGTCTACCGATGGACCTACATATAGACTCATACCAAATGTGGAGAAATATGTTATACCGGAATATGGAGGACTAAGATCACGCAGGGAGAATGGAATAAAACAAGCAGGTGGTAGAGTGTTGGGTTAGAGACCCACAAAATCAAAACTCCGATACAGTATTCTCTTCCTTCGTCTTTCTTCGAATTATATTTTTCTCATGGTTTTGCATTTCGCTGCATTGCCGAGGATGAACTTCTTTCTACACTATACTCAATAAAATCTCAGGCTGTTTGCTCTGATAATCTTCTCTTATGATGAAACTTCACTACTAAATGTTTCGTCTGATATCTATGATGCCTTAAACAACTTTCTTGACTTTACTAGATTTCTCAAAAGCATTTGATTAAGTTGATCATGTAAAACTCTTGCAGAAATTAGGTAGTATTGTACTTTTGGTCTTGGTTCTACTACTGTAAAATTAATTCTAAGCTACTTATCTGATCACTCTGAAATTCTTAAAATTCAGGATAAAATTACCGAGCCTATATTTCTACGATGTGGTGTTCCACAAGGCTCTATTCTAGATCCGGTGCTGTTCAGCATTTACATTATTGACCTTTCTCTTGTAATTAAGAACACATCTGTTCACTTATATGCTGATGATGCGAAAATCTAAATACCTTACTTCGAGTCAGTCAAAAACCTAGGTGTGAAGTTTAATTCTAAATTTAGTTGTAGCCATACGATACAGTCCTTCAAAAAGTCTACGGATGTCCTGATATGCGAAAAATGATTGTGATTGCTCTAATTATGCCCTACTTGAGATGTAGTAGTATTTCCCCAAACTTGATTCCGTGTGTATGAAAAGATGGAAGTTGCTTTTAACGATTGTTTCTGTTTTGTCTATAGCAGTGATTCCCAAAGTGGAACCTTACTGTTCCACGAAAAAATTTTAGGGTTCCGTGTCACCAGCGCCAAAGCGCAAATACATTCGCAGACTCACTGGCGCTGCGCTAGCCGTTTAACGCGTTCTTGCTAATCAGAAAGTGCGAGTGGCCCTTCTTCCTTGAAATTTGGTCTACGTCACGCCGCGTAACATTTTGGCCGGCATTCCATATTCCTATGTCGATAGAATTGTGAAGAAAATGGTAATCCGTCCTCTTGAGATGGCCGCCATGGGCCAAACGATATATTGAGTATGTATACTATATTGTTTATGGTGTTCTACTTATCATACCCTTTCATTTGATACCTATGTCGAAGGGATTGTGAAGAATATTTCAATCCGCCCTCCTGAGACTGCCGCCATGGATCTAAAGGTATATTAAGTATACCATATTGCATTGCCATCAGAGCTAGAGCTGTTTGCAAAATTTTAGCATGATATGATATCCGGAAGTATTTGGAAAATCGATTGCAAAATTTGTTCCGTGAAGAAAACAGTAATCCGTCCTCTTGAGACGGCCGCCATGGATCTAACGGTATAATGAGTAAACCATTTTGCATTGTCATCAGAGCTGAAGGTGTGTGCAAAATTTCAGGGTGATAGGATAACCAAAAGTATTCAATCGATTGCAAGATATATACCGGACAAACAGACAGACAAGAAAGCGAGCTAATAACAACGTTTTAAAATATATTAAAGGATAAATACATACATATATCATATATTATTTTATTTTTTCATCGTTGGGTTCCGCCAAATTTTATACATTGTAGAAAGGTTCCGTACGAAATAAAGTTTGGGAACCGCTGGTCTATAGGCAAATACGGCATGATCATATGACACCATATGCATCCAGCTTATTGGGTCTTACTTCTGCAAACTATCGCTCGAACCATGACTTAAAATTTATTTTCAAGTTTAACAATAAAATGTGTCGTCAATATTCCAATAGGCAGGTCATATTATTGATTTCTAGGTGTAGCTCGTTATTTGGCGATTGTTATTACTTTGCAAGCTTTTGAAAAATAATTTTAGTTGATTCTTGTTGTCGTTCTGTCAAAAAGTGACATTTGCCTGTTTCAGTGAGTAGTGGGCCCACCCCAGTCATGGCAGAGCATCGAAATTGTACGCAAAGGCCAGGTGCATCATGGAGGCCCAATTTTCAAAAATCAAAATGGCCGCCGAAATTCAACCATGAAAATCTGATTACCATGAAAATCGGTATCCAGGGCTTTTTAAGGCAGCAAATAACGAATTTATGATCAGAACTTATAAATTCAAAATGACTGAATGTTGTTAATTGTGTCCCGATTCCGATTAAATTCCCCAATTTCAGAATTGCCCAAACTACGAAATTTTGCAAGAATATCCGTGGAGGTCTCCCACGATGCAGCTCGAAACTTAAAAACTTATAAATTCAATTTGGTCACTTGGTGACCCCTTTTTATATTAAATCGAAGCTGTTGTTGTTGTTGTTTCTGCATTAGTGCGACGTATCTGGGAGACCCTTTTTTACGGTATTCGAAGCTGTCAGTCTCTTTTACATTACCTTGTTTCTGTAAACCGTGGCACTGGTCTGGACTCAAACTTGGATGAATGGAAAAGGGTTGGTGCGTCTAGCCAGTAGGAATCTGACACTACGTCTAGGTGCGGATCTCCGGTGGTGTTCGTACTTTGGGCATGGGCCCTAAAGGGGGTCGACTCCGATGGAAGTTTCTCATCGCTCCCTCATAAACAAAGGGGGTAGTTTTCACGAGTACGGTTACAAAACGCTGTCCGTTCAGCACTAATTCTGTCCCCTGCTAACTACAAAACAATTACTCATCAAACAAATTCCGATCTCAGCCGAAATCAATTACAAAATAATTCATTAAAAAGTCACCAGCAATTTCCCATCGGTTTCCTTCAATTTCACTTCAATTGTTTGAAAAACGAAAGAAATGTCAAAAATATTTCGAAAATGTGTCAATGTGACAAAAACACAAAGAATCCGAAACTCTCATAAATCACGCCGCTCGTCTCAAAAATATATAAATTAGCCTCAAAAACGATGTTTTCAATTTGAGGAACAATTTTTCACTTGAGTTTATTTTCGGACATCGCCGACGACGCCGCCATTGATTGGGGTGCACCACCGCCACCAGTCTTCTTCCTCCACCAACAACAATGGGGTGCTTTCTGTCGAAGAAAATCGGGAAAATCCCAAGTTCACCGCGAGTTTTAATGAAGAATTATTTCAACAATTTTTACGTAATTGTTGTTGAACTTGGAGCCAGCAGCTGGGAACGTTACATTGGCCACGTACATACATATACACCCACCCCCAAAAAGTCATCTTATGACTAGAAGGAAGTAGGGTATTTTTTTTTTTTTTTTGAAAATTATGATTCAGCAAAAATGTCCGGAGTTCCTTTGTGGAAAAGGGGGGCTTAATTTGGGTTTTGGTATGACCAAGAAAATTAGCGCTATTCTCCCCTGGTTTGGTTTATTTTTAATGCGTATTTTGTGTCTTCGGAAAATTATGGACGGACTACATTCCTTAGAGCTGTGCAATGTGACATCTTTAACTAATTTATTCACTCTGAACCACCACTACAAAAAACACTGTCAGTAATGAGCTTAGGTAATGATGTGGTCAAGGCTACTCGCGAGTTTATAATTAAAATTGGAAAACAGCACTTAAGTCTAATTATTGGTGGTGCACAGTCTAAAACCGCCTAAATATAGATTTAGAAGACTTCTTGGTCTTGTGTAATTATCTCAATAATTTTTAACGTAAAAGATGTTTTCAAGTTTATCGCTGGTTTTTAACGGTTGACAAAGTATTTGTTTACTGGAGGGAAGCGCAGAATGTTTGCTTAATTATTAATAAATTTTGATATAGAATGTCTTAATTTCAAGTAACAGCGATCAAGTGGTTAATGTTTGAGATAAAGTTTCACGCTTTTATGGCTATCACGTTTTAACGTATCTCGTGCTTAATCAATTTTATATGAAAATTTTGTCATTCATTCAGTTTTTTATTACCTTTGTGGTAGTAAATCATTTGAAATTGAAATTTGATAAAAAACACGTCCGTGCGAAGTTTAAGACAAAACAAAGAAATACAAAATAAGTCGATTTTCGGTAAGCCCTCGTATTTATACGACTTAATAAAACTTATTTAGTTAAGCTACTCAGTATCTGGGAGCTGATCCTTGATCCACTCACTGCCAATGTTGCTTAATTTGACATTCCTAGCGATGCGTAAAATCTAACCAAATTCTATACGACAGGCAGAACGGCTTTAGACCAGAAAGATCCGCTGGCGATCAGGGCCGGCATTTGGGTCTTTTGCGCCCGGTCACAATGCCATATCAGCTGTTGATAAGTTTTGGTTAGACAGACAAAAAGTCATATAGGAGGGGGGAGCGGTAAATCGTCCCATTTCAGTCGATACGGCCCGTTGAAATTCTTTTGTTAGAGTTTTATATATTTCACCCCCATCAAATTGTGCCCGGTGCAAGTGCACCATTAGCACCTATGAAAGGGCTGTCCCTTCTGGCGATATCCTTGGGTGCTTAAACGAGCATCTCAATCAAAGCATCCCTCGCTTCGACAAGTCTGGCCTGGTTGCTCTACATATTTCTAAGGCTGTAAGTAAGTATATCACCCAGTTCGTTGAGGGCAACTCCTACCAATTCTTCCATCCTTACTCGTCTTGAAGACTTATATGTAAAATGAAGGGCTGGGCTCACCCTTTGTATCTCTCACGACGTTCAGAGGCCAATGCCTAGAGGTCGCACCATAAAACACGTTAAACCAAAAGGCGCTGTTTCCATACGCAGGAAGAGTCTCAAATCCCCACAAACGAGCAACGTCACCCTGTTTGTTTGTATACTAAAATCGGTTCATTTATATTCTCAACATGCGCGCTCATTTCCCTTCTTTTAGGTTGCGGACTTGAGCAAGCCTGATTTTTGAAAGATAGAAGAGCCTAGAATAGGCTAGAGATCTGGAAGATCATAGCTGATTCTGCCAGTGATATTAACATCGGGGCTAACGGGACCCTTCTTGTTGCAGGGTTATGCCTGCCTTGTTTCTTTTTTCTCCTTTCATTCGTCATCTCTCACAAATAGTTCATGACATAACGAATGCACGTGGTCTGAGTCCCGAGAGATATATGTAGCAATGTTACATGCACCCTCGTTTAACGCCACTTCTTCAAAATAGACTCCCCTTAGAACTGACTTCTGTACAAGGGCTACCAAGTTGAAATCTCACTGTTTGTGCGCGCCCCTGGCGTGCGGAACATATCACGCCTTCTGTTTCTGTAGTTCAACAGTTCCTCAAGAAGTCAAGCTCATTTCAAGCTAATATAGAGCTTCTAGTTGACAGAGCATATTCGAATATTCAATAGACCAGTTCTGGTTCGTGCACAGAGGTCAAGCAGTATTGGACGTGGTTAGTGTACTTTGTTGGGGACTGCATTTGTAAAACGTCACTCGCGTTTAAAAATATTAAGCTTAGGACACCGACGCAGTTATTACTAACGTATCCACGCCGAATTTGAAACGAATGAGGCGAGGCGTTAGCTCCCCTGTTTTACATTTTACCGGTTACCTGTTTACTTGTTCCGCACACACAAAGATTATGTTGAATGCTGTTCGTAACACCCCCTTCTCCTTTCCTCAGATTTTCAAATTTTTCTAAACATTTGATTGAAGCGCCACATGTTTCTGCTCTACTGAAAAATATTTTTCAAATGCGCCTCCGCCGCGCCGCGCCGCCCCAATTCCTCACGACAATAAAACTTGCCAATTCAAGTCATATGAAAACGGCGATAACGGCAGTCATGCGTTGAGTAGGCGCCACGTAAAGTTTTGGGGTTTCGGGATATACCGGTTCCCGACAAGGATTTTGAGAAAATGCAGTTGCGGCTGCTATGAGGCCAGCCTTACTGCCTCATGTGGACCCCATCATTCAAGGAGCATCTAACACCTTGCGCCAAAAGAAATGCTCCGTGGGGGCCACCGTGAGGAAAAATGATTACTGACCGAAAGCCCCTACACATAGTTTATCAAAGTTTAGCTTGGGATCTCGTATGTTCGGAGATTCAAAGTTTGCCTTCTTTGGGTTGGTAAGATTACCTGTCAGGTCACCAGACTTGTACTATTTCAATCATGTATATCGTCGCATAGACGAAGTCACGTATTGTAAATTCACAGTGAGTAAACGAACTCCTATGTACATATCATACATTTTGAACCATCGCGCCTAAAGCAAGTTCAGTTTCATTAGCCGGATTACCATTTGAAGGATCATGAACCAACTTTTCCACTTTTTCAGCCTAGTTATTTTTCATTCGTTCCAAAGAATTTCCTCCATTTACCTCCACGTATACTGTAGTAAAAACCGCAACTTCTATTTAATCTCAGAAGTCGACCAACATTTGTCGCGGTTTTATCCAAGGAGGGCCACTTTCACAAACAACCCCTTGACATTCACGTTGATATTTTTTATTTCTCTCTAATTTCTTTTAACTTAATCTAGCTGTCAGATTCCAGAATCCTTGACAGCCCAAACAAATTTTAACTGTAAACTCTAGTTTTAAACATAAAATAAATTTCTCCCAGTCGAGGCCAATGCTCGAGAATAATAATAGTTCTTCCTTTGTTGTTGTTGTGGTTTTCAATATTGTGTTCATTTACTATTCATGCCAATCCAAATTTTAAAGAATGCGCGACAAAGAGATGCAAATCTCCACTGGATTGAACTGCACTGTTCAGCTGCACCAAAAACAATGATGGAAACTTGTTAGATGATAAAGTTTTTGTTCTGGTGAGAGCAGTCGAGAGACGCAATGATAAATCTCACCCAAAACTTGGAAAAAATTTGTGATATATTCGCTTTTACGATATGTGCTCCATCTTAGTCACTCCTCGTTTATTTTAACTGTTTTCAATAGAATTGTGTGCAGTTGTTTTTATGCGAAGGACTAAACTCAAGGGATCGTTTTATCACTTCGTCATGTCGCTGGGGTGTGCAATGTGTTGCAATAAGAGCAATTCGGTTCTTGAATGGGTTCCAAAACAAAACGATAGAGGAAAATACAATGGGTTTGGTACTTGAACTTTTGGGTGGCATTGTGCAAGTTTTGGAAATGCTCAATAGAAAAAATGTCATTTGGCTGCTAAACAGAATGCACAATGTAGACTGTAGATATGGACCTATCTATCTATCTACAATTGCAGTAAATGGGGCACAACCATTGCTCGCTCGATGACTGGAAAAGTAATTGGCGCCTTTTGATAAATAACAATATATTATATAATATTTATCTCAGTCGAGGTTATGCCTAAAATATAGCAAAATAATATTATTTCTTCCAAAAAGTTTTACACGTTTCTTTGAACATACCCAATATTTATTTCCGCTGCTGTCAATATAGCAGCCTTTCTTTTGCTCCACAGCTCTTCAATATTTGTTTCGATTTAAGGTTTGTTGCTGGTTTAAGTTGCAGATAAGAAGCAAATTCTCGCCTTTTAATGCTCCGCCGGAGAAGGTCTATGGCTTATGGCATGGCATGGAGTAGTTGCTAAACTTTCAAATGGTGGTCCAATGTCTGCTCTACTAAAGCTCCTGACATCCTCCACAATAGTTCTCCATCTATGGCTGACGACCAAGTGATCTATCTAATTTCTGAATGAAAAGCTGTTAGTAACTTGGTTTATGCCCCGGGTTCGCCAACCACAGTGCAATAATGTTCAGTTCAATCCACATAAGTGGCTTCATCGGCTAAAGTCCAGTTCATGTTCAGTTCGTGCTTGATATTGTTGTCAGAAATGCAGAAGCTCAGTGGAATGGCATTCTTCTGCTCCAGTTGATTACTCCCTTTTGATTCAGCTTTTACGTTTAGCTTCAGTTCGAGTTCAGTTGGACGAACTGAGGTCTGTTAAATATGAGGTATCCTCAGTTAAATATGTGGAAATCGTTTGCGAACTTAGGTTATTTAAAAGTCCAATTTTCCAATTTGCTTGAAATTGCGCACTTGCGATTATACATTGGGTGTTCCTGGGGATCTGTGGGTTTAAGTCACTCATCAAAATACAATTTATGGATGATTCACAAAATTCTACAGACTTCCAATTTCTGAATTTAGCATTGATATCGCAGTGATGCATTTTAGAATTCACCATATATCTGTCTTTTGAATAGAACGAAAACCCTCATTCGGTCGCATAAAAAATCTTCCTTGATCCCATTGTCTGCATCTTCAGTTGGGGCGTAGCGTTGGACTACCGTAGTAGTGCTTAGTCGGGTGCGCAGACGCCCAGTAATAATCCTCTCATTGCGAGTTCGGAAACGCAGGCCTGCAGTCATTTTGCATTATTCAGCTACCAATTGCTAAATACTGCAGAATGACTGCAGCCCTAAAACGAACCAATGTAACAAATAAGATACTAAAAATATGCAACTGGAAATTTTCCAGCGGGATTCGCTCTATTTTGGTGTCACAAATAATTTCCCAAAAGTTGATAAAGCCAATTGGGTAGATACTCAAATTATGGATGTTCAAAGGTCATGAAAATTAATTTTTCAGAAATATACATACTTTAGTTTTGCAAAATGCACTAAAATTGATTTTCGCGACCTTTGACCCTCCTTAACTTGACCATTCTTTGTAGTATCTTACAATTTAATCACCTGCGCCTGTAGAGCTCTTGTCGTAGTCACTGAAGACTTTTTAGAAACCCGTGTATTGTAAGCTAGTGGAACCATGGCCATTATCATGCGGAAAGACGTAAACAAAAATGTTAAACAGTTTCGGATCCAAGATGGACCCTTGCGGTACTCCAGAATTGAATTTGGCCGACACCGACTCGCCCAGCTGAGCATAAGCTAACCTGTTAGTGAGGAAGCTGTACACCATCTTTGAGATGCTAAAGAGACAGTCCAGTCTATTCGTCTTGAAAAGGAGGCTTTTGCAACATACACTATCAAACGGCTTGTTTAGATCGAGTGCACACATGACCGTGCATTTCTTAACTCTTAGATACATTATGACGTTCTCCTGGAGAAGAAGTAGCGCATGCTCTGTGGAGTGCTGTTTTTTGAACCCAAATTGGAACTTTGGGACAATTTCATTAGCCGAGCCGAGGCCTCCAGGATTCTTAAGATGATCCTTTCCAACAGTTTCTCAAAGCCGGAAACTGTCGCTTCCATTGTCATTGGTGATTTTTTTCCTCGCTTCGCTCGCTTTGACAACGCCATCAATCGGGAAAACGCCAATTGTTAAGCATTTTTATTTTAATAAAATGGACAAATATCGGAACCTACATACATAACGTGAAGATAAAATACTTCGCGATTGATTAGAGTTTTTTCAGTTTAAATATTCTTGGCACAGTAGAAGAGTTATGCTCCGCTGGTTTCCGAATCTCTTGTCAAACCTCCTCTATCCATACCGATAACAAGCGGAAACAACTCATAAATTTATATTATTAAACAAAATTTCCAACTTATCCTTATCCCCACCAACAAAAAAAAAAGTTATTGAGTGAAATGTCACATACACGCAAAGTGATACACGATAGTCTCTCTAACATGGGATATCCCTCAACTTTCTTATCGTTCAGCACCATTACGTCATTCATGAAGTGTTGTACACATTTCCTTTTACATACGCTAAACATTTCCACCAAAGAAGAAGAAGAAAAACTTTGGTGAAAAAAAAATATATATAGAAGAAAAGTTTCCTCCATCAGTCCTGATATTCACTGGTGACGATATCATCTTCTCTCTGTCGTTAGTGGCAGATGTGGTGGTTGCTGCCTCTGGGCGTCCTTCATTCTTTTCGTGAAAATTTTTTCTTTTCTATACATACAGTATTTTTTTTTTTTTCATCTTTTTCATGCAACCGGGTCGAATTAACCCGGTGTCATACTTCTTCTTCGTCATACAATCTACAGGACTTGTGGTGATGGAGGATGAGTATCTATCACGTCGCCAGGACGTGTAGCTTTTAATTTACTATGAAACTAAGTGGCTTCTTGAGTCCTTCCTCCGTTTTGCGCGCTATCCCATTCTGTCATGGACGTCAGCTGTGATCTCCTTAAATTATACCAAGGCAGAACCAAATAAATGGAGTAGAAATATTTATTTCATAATGAAAATGTTGGCCATGCAGCATAATCCAAAAGGCACGCCCCAAGTCAGGACCTTCAATTTGTTTCTCTGAGACAGGGTCGCCGTTTTTAACTGACTTTTCTAGTTCAAGGTCCAATTTTAAAAGGATACACACACAAAATGGTGTGGAGATTGAATCTCATGGATGGTAGAGGGAATTTTTAAAAGAGGGTCTTCGGCCCTAACTGCCAACTACTTAATTACAAGCGCGCGCCTTTTACTTCCGACTTTTCCCCACTTTGTATGCTTTAGATAGAGTATAGCCATTTTCGGTGTAGAAAAAGGGCAACTTTTAAGCCATTCGGGGACAAAAGGTCCTGTTGTAATTAAATGCTCGCTAACAATCGGGAGAGAGAGGGAGTCTAATAACCGTTGAAGGACTACCCAACGGGAAAGAAGGGTCCTCGTCGTCGTCGGCTCGCAACTCTCACTCCTAAATAAATTATAATGATGCTGCTCTTTAATTAGCTAACGTACCCCCGGGGGCATTCTTATGATTATAACGAGATGGTTTCATATTAAATTGGAATTTTTTATAAGAAATTTTCACGCTATAACAGAAGTCAGTAAGGTAACTACAATCCCGTAACCTTTTAAAGAATTTTATATTATTTAAAACCTTTCACAAAATACCAGGAAAAAAAACCAGAACAACTCAATTATCATTAAAAGAACTCCTCTTCCCTCCTATAGTCCCTGATGGCCATTTCCACTTATGTATTCTGTAAAAGTTTCCAGTTTTTAGTTTTCGTGCAGAGCTGCAATTTCCCAAAGAAGAAATTTGAAGAGAGCTGTACCGAAACTTAAAAAGGGAAACACATTGCACGTCGTGCAAAAATTAATTGGTAACTTAGTAATTAATGATTCCACTAAGGTAGAAAAAAAACTGCAGCTATTTCCTCAGCTACTACTGGTGCATGATGCAGAGCCATTATTACGACGTTTTAAGCACCTTAATGCGCGCTTGTTATCTTGTTATATGCCATAATGACTTGCAAAGCGAATACGAATATAAATTTCTCAACGAAAAAAAATTCTCTTCGTTGCTTTAATGGAGACTTGAAGAATTTTTAATGGCTCTTATAAATTTATTATTATACTAACCTCCTTTTTTCTGTTTTTGCTGCATTTCAGGCTCGTAACAAGCCAGCTGATGGTGGGCATAAAGCTGGACAACGCGATAAGACACCAGCTGGACAAAAAGGTGGCCCGGCTAAGGCGACAGCGCATTCGGCAAAAGGACCTGCGCCGGCTAAACAGCAAGCTGGAAATAATAAGCAGAGTTCGACTCCAAAATCAGCGCCATCTGCACCGAAGCCAGTCGCTACTGTTAAGGGGCAGAAGAAGCCGAAGAAGAAGCACCAACAGCATGATTTGGTCGTTACAATCGATTTGGTGAGTAGTATTAATTTGTTAGAGTTACTTTAGCTACTATTGTCCTGTATTAAGGATAACCTATAAAGACTTGCTATTTGAGTTAAATCGGGGTACTGGAAGTTAAAGTTCTCATGAGGCAGTACACGGCTGAAAGCATGTCAGATGGAATCAGTGGTATGTGTAGTAGCAAAACGTCTTCTCCTTTTTGCTCTCCTTTAAGACTTATTGCTTCGATGACGTTGTTAATCAGTTCCTTCATCGCAAGAAGGGCGACAAGTCCCGAAAATTCCAGCTAGTTTAAAAACTCGGTTGGATAGTTGAGGAGATCATCTTGGCCAGTAATAGAATCCACCGATTTGTACTTCACTATTTCGCCAGCAATAGTAATAGAGTAAACCCCTGCTAACGGAGAAGGCGCACTTCGCATCTGGACCAAGAAAAATTCAACAACTTAGTACATGCAAGTGCCAAAATTTTACAGTGTCTTAGCAAGGGAACAATGTCATCAATTCTAGAATAAAAAGTAGAGGACCCAGATGACTGCCTTGGGGGACACCGGTTGACGCTTCAATGGTTGCAGACTTCTATCCACGCAAAACAACTTGATAGGTCCTGTCAGCTAAGTAAAACTGGAACCATAATAGAAGGGTTTGCGGGCACCTTAACTTACTTAGTTCAAGAAGTATAATGGAGGTGGAGAACTTGTCGAATGCCTTACTAAAATCCGTGCAAACACAATCAGTTTAGCAAGCGGGAACAAAAGCAACAGCATGAGAAGTGAACTCGAGTTGGTGTTGGTGGAACAAGCTGCAAGAAAACCATGTTGATTCGTTGAGATAAGCTTCTTGCAGATGGGCGCGATTGCAGAATAAATTCTAGATTCAAAAAGTTCAATTCAACTGAAAATAAACAACTGACTGAATTTTTCGTCACTATCTAAAAGAGCAGCTTCACAATTTTGGCAATTAGCTGTCAGCTATCAAGCGACATTTGCGCACCTAACGAAATAAATTAGAATAGAAAAAAATAACTACATTTGTTAGATCCTGTCCAAAAAACATTCTATACCGTCCTTTATAAAAAAAACACTCGCGAATGGAGTTTGAGACCGAGCGTCACCGACAGCAGCATATCCGTTTCGGGGACGTCCCGCTTGTACCGATACCTAAAGGATCAAAGAAGAAGAAGAAAGTCAAGAACCACAAGAAAAGCAATGTCATCGAAATCAGATCGATAGTCACCTTCAGCAGTTCAGTTTTATAACTACTGATTTTGCTGAAACCGGACTGTACATGTGACAACAGAAACTAAATTTCTGCTGGTGTCCCATGCGGTTCAATTTTAGCGCCCACACTTTTCCTAATTTTTATTAATAATTTATTCTCAATACCCTCCCTGATCACGGTACTCTGTGTACGCCTTTCACAATACAACCCAAGCATAATGCCAGACGTTGTCTTTATGCCCGCCGATTAGGACTGTAAGAATCTTGGCGAACTCAATACCTCCAAAACGATGAACTGCGAATAAAGCTTCCCAGTGGGAAATGGATCGCTGAAATATAATGATAGAAGGCTCGTAACGAAGCTTCCAGGTCTGCTTTTCCCATGGCAGTTTTATTTCTTTTTTAGCATTGAATTTCCGTAGATGGGAGCACTACTTTTAGTGCTGCTTTAGACGCGTTTTTGAACCAGTCATAAAAGCAGAAAAAAGCTTTCTAACCATCCAATCTATAACTCCTGTGGATATGGGAATAACAAGCTTTATATTTTTGTTCAACTTTTGCAATTGCCTTTTCATCCTTCGAAAAGAGAGTGTTTTTAGTGGTTTTTCCAAGTGGTCTCCTAACTAAATACTAACCAAATTTAATGCTGCTTAAGGGCAGGTTCTCCTACTTTGCGATCAAAAAATCGATTTTTTTTTTTACCTTTTTCAAATCTATAACATGTCTAAATTATGTTGCCGAAAGGATTTTTTGATTGCTTTTTTTTGAAGATAAACGTTTTGAAGAGAAGTGTGCACCGCGCGGGCCGGCCGAGCCCAGAGCGATTTCCCACGATTGTCGGATTTTAGTGCGCGATACACTCTAGCTCAACATACACTTGTCCGATTCACTTGAAACAAAATGGCAAATTTAGAGAATTCTATTGCCGAGACCCTGAATGTTTTTTTTTTTTAATTTTTATAAATAAACAATTGTTTGAGCTGATTTTTATGAGGAAAAACTTAAGAAAAAATTTCACTTTTTTTTCAAAGTGGTGTAGTTTCTTCAAAAAACGTTTAATTTGCTTAAAAATACATTCAGGGCCTCGGTACAATGTTTAAGTAACTTAATTTTTTTATATTTCATGTTCCAGATGATTACTCCACCCTTGGGAATGTATCGCGCAAGTGGGTGCACGTCGCGCACTGTCAGGAAAACCTTTGTCTGGAACCGCCATTTTTGATTTTTTTTTTTTGAAAAAAATTTTTTTCTGTTCTACTTGTACTAATAAATAACCACAAAAAAACCGCTAGTTGTTAATTCAGTTCTAAGTTACCAAAAAAAAATCATGAAAAAGTCCATTTTTTCGCTCAAAGTAGGAGAACCTCCCCTTAACCTCCTGAGAGTCGGACTATTGAGTATGTGCTAGTAGCACCCTTTACAGTCACCAAGATACGAAACCCAATAAAACCCCAGAGTTCAAACGCAAGGTTCATCGTTATCTCTTTTAACTTCCTTCCAACTACATATCCAAATTGCACCATGCCATCACCAACTCCGAAATTGCATCAACTAGTTGTACTCAAAACCGTTCCTGAGCTTAGAACATCCCCAAAAAAAAGTGCTAGGCGTGCCTGAAGAAGTATTCACTTCAAAAATAGATTGGTTTAACAATGTTGGATCGTAAGTTGTTCGATTAACCCCACAACTTAGAGACGACCAGTTGCAGATAGTGTTCGTCATGGGCAGTAAAATCTGGTTACACATCGTGATTTTACGTGACGTCTTACCTAGGATACGATTGGTAGCCGTAGAATCAAAGCCTCCTCTTTTATCCGGGCTTAAGACCGACATATCAGCAGAACGGTGTCCAACTAAAAACACCCGCACACAAAAAAATTTTCCATTTTAAAATAAAATTCTTGGGAAAACCTTTCTCAATTCTCACAGTCACTAAATCACCGATCAATAATTCTCACAATTTACTACAAATCTTTTTTTGTGCCGTTGAATTAATAATTCGGAATCCCTATTTTTCCGTTCACACTCAATAAAGTCGTATCCTTAATAAATAATTGAAATCAGCTGAGATTTGAGACACATCGCAATCTCCGTGGTGATATTACTGCTGACAGATGTTAGTAGGACCCCGGCTGCCGCATAATAGAATTTCGTCGGAAATATAGACAAGAAATATCTCTCAGGGTGTGATGGCTGATTCCATAGAGCCGAAGTCCCATCAGCCAGAAAATGTGTCAGAGCCCCGCCAGCATGATGCTGCGGCGGAGCCCGAGGCATCAATTCACGAAAAACCTCAACGTGGATATCGCAAGGGAACCGGCAGAGCCGTTTTCCGTTTTCAGATTTTCCTCTCGCCAATTTTCATTCGGTTTTAGTGGAAATCGTCATTGAATAAAATAAGGTGAAATGCGAAAATAGATTTGGCGCCTCCGCACCTCTCGTTCGCGGCGCTCCTCCTCGAAATGTTACAACAATCAATGGCTTTGCTCCTAGGACTGTGAAAAGTGTTGATCATGTTTTTGATTATGGTTGGGGCGGGGGCGGACGGACGGGCACAGCGAGAGATAAAGTCATTGGATTATGGTAGCAGCGGCGAAAGGGGTTGGCGGTGGAACGAGGAATCTTCGATTTCTGTAAATGATGGATTATCTGAGGATTAACGACTTGATACATGCGGCGGACTCAAGTTGTTAGTTGCGAACGTGCATATTTTATGAGGACACGGCGTAAATTCATCCACTTAGGGTATGGAAAAATATGTAGTCGAAATCCATTCGTTATCCAATTAAGAAAATGATCGGTATGGTAATGATGAAAATATTATTTTAGGACCACCAGTAATGAGCGGTGATTGAATCTTTTCAAATAAATATAGTACGTACCAAGGAATGATTGATAAACTCATAGTCGAACTGATATGCCAACTGAAATAACAGTCTTTACTCGAAGTCAATGTAATTAAGTTCGAAAGGTCACTATTGGAACGTGCTCATTTAACTGGAACCTGATGTTTCTGTAGAGAGGTACACCTGGGAGAGCCATTGACTTTCATGTCAAGGCTCATGGGTGCCACTTTCATACTCTGCTGCTGAAGCTTATTGATAACCATTTCAGATGCAGTCATGGGAGAAATTATGATTCGATGTAGAATTAAATCTGTTGATGGCATGTCAATTTCATGATACAGATTTAACTTGTTCTTACAGATGCTGATCCAGTTGCCGGTATTGCAAAATTAAAGTTTTTCGTAATTTGGAGAAGTACGTGCCATATAAAAGCGGCCGAACAGTGTGAGTTAACCAGTAGGGCCAACTAAGAAAAGAGTTAACCAAAACTCGATTTATAGAAATTTTGTGAATGTGTCGGTTTCAGTTTGAACGATCGGTTTGGAACCGATAAGAGGGCTGTTGTCGAAAAAAAAAGCCAGAGCCGAAAGTGCAAGAAGTGAACAAAAACGGAATGTTCAACCTGGCAACGTGGTCTACTATGGGCCAATGTCCCGTGATGATTACCGTGATTCTGGCAATATCTAGTCGGGGTCTGTTTAAGAGGCCCCTTGTTTTTCTTTGTTATAAATCGGCGGCCAAGTCAGTCCAAGTCTCCAGTGCTGACTAGCAGCAGACGGTAGTTAAAAATAGCGTTTTTTACTCCTCCTATTGGGCTGCCGATCATCGAAACCCGGAGACAATCCCGGCTTGGTAGGCGTATTTCTCGTTCCTCTTTATGTTTCTATGATCGGGATCCCAGACGAGAGTCACATTGTGCTTTCTACCTAGCCTTCTGGCTCGGCTCTACATCGCTCCACTAACTTCAATCGCATCTTTACTGAATCCGGAGCTTTCATAATAGAGGCTTGGCTGTCTATGAAATTCCAATATTACAAGAGAACGTCGAGAGCTTTCGTTTCCCCTTTCTGTTTGTTTCCTATTGCCGTTCTATGGACCCTTCCCAACTTTATGACGTTAAAAGTTATGCTCAGATCTGGCCATCATACTAGCGACCCTCATTTGAAAATTGGGCGTACCACAGCTGTGAACATCCACAGGACCATCTTTGGCTTAAGACCCCATCTTTTGCCAAACGTATTTTTATAGGCGTAGATAGATATACAGGCTTTCTTTACTTTTTCTTCGACTTCCAGTTGAGTTTAGGACCCAATATTTAACCCACTCACGCACTCCTCTGGAGAGTAAGGTTAGAGTATGCCCCTCCAACCTGGGTTGATTGAAGGTGGGGATTTTTGTTTTTTTTTTTTTTGCCTGTAAAAAGAGATCACGAAAAATCCATCCGATTTTTTGATGTTGTCGTCTGTTGATGTTTGTTTTGCCGCCTAAACGCCGGATTGCCTAGTACAGCCTCGGTTGTCGTGCTTCCAAGCCGCTTCTTCCATGTTGGCCGTAACATTATTCCAGTACACTTCCCGTTCCAATTTCATTTTCCGTCGAGCTCCTTTGTTCAATCTTCGGTATTGCTCAAAATCGACGAGTTTCATGGTTTCCGCTGATTGACGAGGCCCAGACAGCTGTCCAAGATCCATAGCTGGGTGCGTTTACGCCTAGGATGTTAAGAGATGGGTCAGCCGTTCATTACATTCGTTTTGCCCACTGAGATAGAGGGACGGACGTTGCAGGTTTTTGTAGAGATAAGACAGTATGTACTTTGTTTTGGTTGCGTTGAATTCGACACGATTCTTAAGGCCCCAAGCAAGAATGAGTTCAATGTCCCCGTTAATAGATTTGGACATGAGTTCACGGTCTACGAGACAAGGTCTGGCACGTGCTTCCCACCTGTTGGAAAATGCAAATTACCGTCATCTGTGAAATTTGAAGAAGGTTACAGGGAACGAGATCAGGTCTTATAAGAAAAAGGCCAGGTGAGAGAATCGACCCTTGGGGAACGCCAACCGAGATGGAATGTGGGTTGGATTCGACGCCATCCAATAATACCTTGATGGAACGGCAAGAAAAAACTCTAATTCCATTTCCTTAGAACCAATAGCTTGGAGTCGAGACCAATAGCTTGGAGTTTAGACAAGAGAGCGGGATGCCATACTCTGTCGAAAGCCTTGGAAATATCTAGAACTACCATCACCGAAGCGCTGGATGCTTTGGTTGAGATCTTCAGTCATACACACAAGAAGGTCGCCAGTACACCTTTTTGATCTGAAGCCGGACTGCCAGTTGGATTCTAGATATTTCATCAGCCTTCTATTGATTATTGTCACCATGATTTTGGAGAGAACAGAAGTAATTGCTATTGGGCGGTATTTTAGAGGGGGGGTTGGCTTCACCTTTTTTGGGAATGGACTGAACATGATCTAGTTGACAAGAGTTGGGATAGACTCCGGAGTAATCAAAAAGTTTGCGCAGAGGTTTAGCCAAAGGTTTGATTGTCAGCAGCGACTTTTTACAACCTAATGATGCTCACAAACGGAATTACTGTACTAATTCAAGTGTACCACCAGATCTACCCAGAAATTATTTTAGGTGCTAATATTTATGTAAAGTGCGTCATTAAACGTTCCAGTTGTGACCAGACCAGAAGTAAAAACAAATTTGGTTTACTAGAGTGTTCAATTGCAAAACATTACACAAACTTCAGACTAAAGCCTATCGGCACTTGTAAAATAAATCGAATTCCTTAAGCTGAGGCCTCGGTAGTCTAGGGGTAAGGCGCCTGACTACTATCCCCAGAGGTCCCGGGTTCGATTCCCGGCGGTGCCACGGTCCTAGCCTTTCCCAATTTCCCGCCTACATAACTTTCCTTCTTTCTTCTTCCCTCTTTGCATTCCTGAATCAGGATCCTGATTCCTCCTGTCATAGCCTTCACTAGTTCTCTTCCCCGCTCCACTAAGCGCATGTCATCGGTTGGTTGAAGAGATTCAACTCGTTTCAGGAGGCATAACACTCCAGCGAGTTGTTCTCGATGCCCCGATGTCAGAGTCGTGAAATGGTTGGGAGTAGGTGAAATAAAAAATACCGCAGCTAGGTCGTGACAGTTCTTTCCTTCATTTCTCTCTCTATCTTCCGACTAGAGCTGCTGTTCGACATTTCAAAAATAAAAATACATGGTCGACAGTGCAAAGGGGCCTTCCCTAAGTCTCTAGTGTGTCACATAAAAAAAAAAAAAAAAAAAAAAGCTGAATTCTTCAAGCCACATACTCCACAATATGTCAATTGGTCACCTGGGCTTTATACATAGACAAGCACAGGAGTTCGTAATGAATGAACTATTTTTGCGGTGTTAAGTAAAGCGCAAAACTTATGCTTAAGCAAACATCTCGGGAGCACAGCTTCATCAGTTCATCGTTTTGAATGATTTAATTATGATCAGAAAGATTTTCAAAGGCATTAATTCAATTACGGCGTCTTCAGTAGAGCTTCGGCTTCGATGAATTTTCATGTGTAAACAACTCATTAGATTAAAAGTATCCAAGGATCCGGCAAGTGTGGGGCAATCCAGAGAATATCATCCAAGATTTGCATAAACAAACATGCTGTAAGTTTCCGTTAATCTTGGGAGGAGCGAGGAGTGGGGGGAGTAGATACACAAACGGGTGGTACAGGAGTGTGGGAATTGTTGAATCGAGTGCTGGAGACGAAAACTTTCCTCAATTTTTCCAGCTTCAAGGTGTTATGGGGCGATATGGCACTTAAAACTCTAAAGTAGTGTTTCAATAAGGGAAGCTCTGTAAGCCATGATAAGAGTGTTGTTAATGTAGTTGCGCCAAGAACAACACAAAGACACATCTTCTGCAGTCTTAATCCTCTCCAGTTTTATTGAGTTTATTCTATGCAAGTCCTAATTCCGCTTTCGGAAAGTTCTTAGCCATGAAATTTCCATTCTCTAAATTGATTAAAATTCAGGACGAAAAGGACGTTTTGAATTTCAGATGACACCAATTACTGCGGTAGAATGTCGTCGTCGCTCTGGAGGGTAACTTTATTATTTTGTTTCATATTTGTTTGTGCGTTGTTAAGTCAAAATGGAGAGAGAATTTCCTTGCCCAAAGCATTTCTCAGGATATTCTAAAGAAATTTCCTCAAAATTTCTTCCAGCCGCAAATGGAAAACGTTTATCCCATTTTAGAGATCAATGGTGTACATTAAACGAAGCCGCAATTCAGTTTTCGGCCCCATCTTAATGGAACCTTTTGCCAAAAAAAAAGAAGAAAAGCATTGCATATTACCGAAGGATCCCTTATTCCTTTCCCCGCTCTGCCTGTGTATCGGCATCGTCCTTCATCGCCGTTGTTATGCTTTGTTTTATCTCATTACACAGTGACGCAAAATTCCCTCGTTCAATTTTCTGCTGTGAAATATTCCGAATGCCCGGAAGCGTTGCCTCATCGTTTGGCAGGATCCCATTCTGGGGCTCCTCTCATCTCCATCTTCAATTTCAGCTTTTAAATTCCTTCTGGTTGCTAAATTGATTCCTTTTATTATGGCGGAGCCCCGGTCGTTGTACAGCAGTATTTCTGGACCCCGCTTAACATGCCCGTAATACTACTACTGGAGGAGGAATGAGGCATCCGGCTCCCTATTAATGGCAAAATGCTTTATGAATATTTTTTTCATACAATAAATTGTTTTAGGACCCGATCCCTCCTCCTCGACAAAGTTCCGAGTCTCCACCACCCGGCTCTCCATTCCGGCCCATCTAAGTGAAAAATGTGTCTCCTAGGCATATTTATAGGAAAACATAAGCGTATCCTTGTATCCCGGAAATTTATCAGGGACAGGATAAAATGAAGATGCAGCCAAGTTACGATTACGAATTTTTCACACGCTCGAATACCTTTTATAGGAGCATAAAACAAGAAGCGGAGATTTCATTTTTTTCGGGCCCTGCTGATGCTGAACATAAAATACGAAAATGTAAGAACAATTTCGGGATATTTTGTCCTTTTTGGTTGTTGTTGAAGGATTTGTCTTCAGGATGCGTAAAATTTTAATGATTGACGGGAACAGGGTGAGGGCCCGTTTTTATCACATGGTTAAAAAAAATTTTAAGTTTTCTTATTTTTTGGGTGGAGGATGCATAATGATTGAAATATAAAAAAAGGATTACTGGGAAATTGCGTGGTGTCCTCCCACCATCCTAAATTGTTTTAGAGGATTTAAGCGATAATTACTGCGTGATTTTTTCTATAAAATTTGAATAAATCTAGTAAGATTTTTTTTCGATTTTTTATGTGGACATTTTTGTACTGTAGAGATTTTAGATGAAATCTGCAATCTTCATTTTTTAATCATGTAGATGGTGATAGGAAGCAATTTTTTCTAAGTCGTACGGTGAATCTGAGTTGAAAATTCAAATCAGGAAATAGTACGACTTTTCCACAGAAACATCTTGTAATCCCTCTCATAGCAATATTCTCCGGATACAACACACTTATGCTAACGTTTTTTTTTTTTTAATTTTCGAAGCAGTTTTTGAATTCGATTTCCGGAATAGTCTACAAAAACTTCTAAGAAGACCGAGTAAAAAAGATTTATTGGATATTTTTTTGAAAAGTATATATGTATGTACGTGCGGGCAAAGTCTAGTAATAACAAATCTTTCATCTTCATACAAAAATTTCCGACCGTTGATTGTGTGCGTGCATATATGAACATCACTGCTGAGCAAAACTCAACGCATACTTCGTGAATTCAGCGAGACAAAGCCAGATTCTCTCTTTACGATAAAGTATGCAGAACAGAAAAGAAAAGAAATATGAATCAGCTGTTTTCTTTCAAAAATCAAAACAAACGAGCAAATATGCACCAATACATCCCCATATAAACTCATAAAATTTTCCGACTTATGGTTGTATTCCAGCGCGTATAAAAATTATTATTTATTATTATTATTTATTATTATATATACGCTACCGCTACAGGCATGAACATAAATGCACCCGAATCAGCATAGGCTATTCCAAACGACACGCATTTTATCAAGCGGTCCCCTAACTAGGTACTAATCAAGTCCAATGCTGCTTAACCACGGAATTAAACGAGTATCGGTCTATTGTGTAAGCGAGGCGCCTGTCTCGTCCATCTAGCGACGAAGGTCTTCCGTCTTTGAACGTCCGCTGGCCGTTTTCTTATGACTCAACTGTATATTCCTGCAAAAGAGAACTACAATTACAGTACATGCCTGAAACTTCTTCAGAACCAAGGGGCAGAACAGCTAATTTGACCACTGGGCGCAGGAATACTGAGTGCTAAGTCCTGACTGTGGCGACTCGAACTATCCATCTGGACCCGGATGCACTGCGGTCACCCCCCCCCCCCTTTGAGCCATTTGCAAGGGGTTAACGATCATCCTTTAGTAAGCCTACGTCGTTGATCTTGACTGTGATTTTCTCGCGAGTCCACTTATTACGATACTGTAGACCATTAAGATACTACGCAGACCATCGTTTCCAGAAGTCTTGAAATATTTTCTGCGTGAGCTGCCAATGGGTCAGTCGATTCTTTCAAGGAAAGCAAGCTTGATTCAGGAACCGATGTTAAAGTGCTGCCAATAAGGAAATGTTCGGGGCTCAGAGGTGTGAGGTCAACAGGGTCGACGTTTAAGCGGCATATAAGACGAGAGTTTAGTGCTGACTCCACTTGGTCATCTCTTCAAAAGTTAGAATGGTTTCTCCGAAAACGGTGATGCTTCACGGATTTGACTGCTGTCTCCAAAGTGGCCGCACGCACCCCATGAAGTAACAATTAGTACCGTCCTTAGTTAAAAGCTCCGGAACTCGATAATATTCGCTATTTTTGGATAATATTAGCTTAGGGCGTAACTCGGCGTTGGCTCCAATAAAATTAGTAGCGCGGGCAGAATAAAGGTCCAACAGTCGGTTGAAAGCAACACTGTCAAGAGTATTATAAATTCAAGGCTACCGACTTATAGGAATATAATCAACAGATAGCCGAAACAGACCTGCTGATCTGGGAAACTTCAGATGGTGATACGCCGCACGATTACACCTTTGATCACTACAACGAATTGAAGCACCATAATAACGCTACGACAATGTTTGTCATCCACCCCCATCCAAATCAGTCAAGGTAGCTCAGAAGAAATCAAGCTACCAAAAATTATGTTGTTGGTTTTGATGGGAACTATTTGAAGTGGACACAGTTCCATGATCTATATAAGCAGCTGATTCACAGTAGACCTATTGAAGACGCACAGAAAATGTACTACTTTGTAAACAACTTATCGGATGAAGCAAAACTGTTGATACAACACCCGCAACATCTGCAACGAAAACTACAATGGCGCTTGGAGCATCGTCAAGGACGGGTATCTACTCAACAATCTTCTGTCGCAGCCGGGAAGCTTGATGGGATTAAAAAACCTGGGAATTTCTATTGACTCCTGGGATCCCTTATTACTTCACTTGTTAGTAAAGAAGATAGACCGAAACACCCACACTCTATACGAGCAGTCATGTCCATTTCCTAGAGATTAGGATCCCTCATTTTGCGAGCCTTTTTGGGCTGGGGGCTGCCCCATAAGGAAATAGCCGCGGTTGCGAGCGAGATGCTAGTGGACGCTGAGGGGACATTGAAAGCTCGACCGGAAGCAGTATTAATTACAGGCTTTTCTGCCGCCCTGATCCTAAGACATGACCAATCAAAATCTGCAGCCAATTTGGCCGCCCGTCCACCTCAACTCGTTATATCTTTGTTCTATTGAGAACATCATCTCTATGAAAGGTGGGTGGTTCACTTTGTGGGTATTTTCCACTCCTGCACCCTGGGTCATATTTTGGAGCCCTATTCTTTTCAATATAACTTCAGGTCCTCTGTTGCCGCCGTGAAGTACTCGACCACAACACGACTACACGGCAGCTTGTTCTCGTCGTCGGGCTTCTTTCCTAACGGCTTTTCAAACCGTATGGCTAGAGCCTTCAACCTTTTCGTCAGGTTATTGTGGCCTGCAGAAGATCAAGAGGATCTAACATTCTTCTTATCAAAAAGATTGGCATCCTTCTTTTCTTCAAGGTCCGCGCTGAGCCTAGCTGAGTCTGCAAACGGGAGTAGCTGTGTAAAACGTTTTCCATGATAAGCCCAATTTTAACCGAAAATGCCCTGGTATCCGGAGTCCATGGTTAGTAGTACATTCACGCAGTACCATTCACCCCTTCAGCATGATTGTTTACACCTTGGGATTGCGGGTTCCATCGAGTTGGTTTTCTCCAAATCCGACGTATACAGTCTGCTCCATGGACGGTCAGAGGCAGGCTTTACCATAAGTACACGGCTAGTCTTTCACATAAAAAAAATCATACTTGCCAATTGACCTGTATGAAGTCCGAGAATACATCTATGTTTAAATGATTAAAGTCGCGTAATATTTTGTTAATTTTTTTATAATGGGATAAGTCTAAACTCATAGCAATATGAAAAATTAATTTACAAAAAATATACTAGTATGCATTATACATATCAGATAAAAGACATTTTACAGCCCACCTAAAGCTGACAAGAATCTTTCGTCAGACCAAACAGGCGAATATTAATAATAATGAAAAAGCAACTTTTCGTCACACATTTTTATCTGGCAACGATGCTGTCTCCACATAAAATAAAAAAAAATAATGCAAGAATAAAAAAAAACCATCCAAGATCACATTTGCTACTCGCTCTCGCCGCTAAAGTATCAACGCCAAAAGTGTTTTAAATTGAAAATTTTTCGCGCGATCAACACAAAAATCGGTCTATCCTCAAAAAATCGCATAAAAGAAAAAAAAAGTTGGGCGCACTTCGCGGGATCACAATTGTCAATCGATCGTCAAATGACAATTGCCGAAAAATAGTTGTGTGAATCTCTGTGCTAAAACTAATCACTGTCGGCGCTCTTCCATTGATCTCTAATCACCTAATCCCGTGCCCCAGGGGACAAGCCGCTATTTATGTCCGCGGACGGTTGTTCCTCGCGTGGGCGCGCGTCTATCTGCTTGAATCGCGCGACAGAGTGGGCCGATCGATAATTTTCGATTACAGCATAAATATCGACGTTTGATATCGAGTGATTTGGCGACTCGTAATTAGTGTGTGCACCGCAGTTTCCAGCTGTTAATCGGACCAATTAGTGTCCAGCGCCAATTAGTAATAAACAGTAGTAGAAAAGGTGAAATAATGGCGTCGGACAAGAAGGAGGAGAACTACAACGCTGAGTACCGCCGATTGAGAACTTTGACGAGTCGCGAGGAAGTTCGCCAGTTCTGTGTGAGTGTCTCCTCTACTTTTTCCATAGAGACTGCCCTGAAAGTGATTGATTGATAGTTAATTAATATTTGTCCGAATGTTGTTTTTGCAACCTGTCATTTCGGCTTTAATTAGAGCCGAAATGTGCATTACACTGAATAAACAGCGCCGTTTGATTTGTATTTTTATTTTCGTTTCAGTCGGAGTATGGACTGTCCGAGGAACAGGTTGCCGGTAAGTAAGAGAAAATCTTTTATCTTTTGTTTATGTTTATCTCCTCGAGGTCATCATTTTTGTTATTTATAAACACAAGCCTTCGGAAGCTTTTGCTGGCGAGGAAATTCGATTTTTTTTCTCGCAGTTTCCTATTCATATTCGAGACTCGCGATACTTATCAAGAAAACTCGGAGATGAGGAATTTCAACAACAACAAAAAATATTTATATTTTCGCATTTATTTTTTTTATTTAAAACTTTTTTCGCGATGGGATGATAAACAATATTGATGGTATTGGAATTTGTTCATGGTTGTTTTATCTAGCTATTGCACTTTTAAGACATGTTTTTTTAATTTAGTTTCTTTTAAATTCTTTTACAAAATGCATCTACAATATTTGAATATCAATGGGTGCACTGTTGCTAAAGCTACCTTAGTTCGTAATGGCATAAACAGCCATAATATAACCTTTTGTTTTCGAAGCCTGGACGTGGTAATTGCCAAATGACATTCTTTGCACAATGCTATGTTAGTAGATGTTTTGCCTCATATAAATTAGCTTCGGCATAAAAGCGGCCACTGACACTAATCTAGTTCAGTTCAAACATAAACATCTATCAGCTATGAGCGGTTTGATTTTTTAAGAGTGAGACGTAATTTTTGGGTCTTTTTGCAGAACGCCACAATTTTTTTTAGCTACATGTCCAGATCGTAAATCTTTCTTGATTATTTTTACTTTACTCTACTTCCTGTTTTGTTCAATTGATATATTTTAAAATTCTTTCATCAGTAATTTTTACTTTTTTAAATTCATATACGGGACTTTCATGCAGATGCTCATTTATTTGTTTTGGAACTGACATTTTCTTCTGCTCCGTCATTTTTGGTTATATGCTACCGAGATAACAAAATTTACCTACCATTTTACGTCTCGGTTACCCAAAGCTGTACGTGATGTGTTTGAGTCAGCAAGCAGATATCATCCGCGTACTCCAGATTCTTAAGGGTCCATTGTATGCCATTTGTTTTTCCGTCTACTGCCCTGACAAGAATGTCGTTTATTAGTTTGAAAAATAGTAATGGTGAAAGTAGACACCCTTGTCCTACTCCCGAGGTCACCTCAAAACTGTTGGGTAATTTTCCATTATACTAGAGTTACTCTTCTAGCACAGAAGGTGTATACTTCTCAGCTGGGCTGAGAAACATTTACCACTGCTCAGTGGCTCAGCTAAGACATGCAGACATAAAATATTAAAAACATATAACACAAAATATCAAAAATCGTTGCAAAAACAAAAAGGGAGTGGAACACGCAGAAAGTCACACCACATTAAGAAGAGTCCTTTTAAGGACAACTTCACTAGTTAGAGCTTTGCATTTCGAATTGTTGTATAGAAGCTCTAGTAACTTCTATTCTTTTGTCAGGCAATCCGTAGTGCCCGCGGGCCATAGCTTCTATTAATAAGCAACTGAAAATTTCAGAAGATTAAGGGGTAGAAAGGAAGAATAGCGTTTAATGGTTTTGATCGTATAGTATGTTAGTTGGGCACCTAAATATGCTAAAAACACAAAATGTCTCTTTTTTGATCCTTTCAGTTTTTTCAACATAACTCGAAAACAAAGCAAAATTTAAAATTTTTACATAAATACTTTTTTGTAGAGAAAATAAAATCTCCCATCGAAATGCTCAAAGAAAATATAGGTCTTGCAAAAACGAAGAAATTATTTTTTTTTTTAAATCTCCGTACGACCAAAAGTAACTGAAAAATCGCCATTCGACGACAACCATTTTTAGCCATTTTTTAAACTATTTGCTCTTAAACGTTTTTTCTTTGTTGAAGCCTACGTTTTCTGTGAAGGTATCCAGGAGGTATTCAGCAGAATTACAATTTTACAAGAAAGTAAATACATATGTAGGAGTCTCGAATTTTGCTTTGTTTTCGAGTTATTTTGAAAAAAAAAAAACCAAAAAGGGGGTACTCAGGGTCGGCTCTGAAAAACTCCAAAAAAGGGACACTTTGTAATTTTACCATATTTAGGTGCCAAACATTAAACCATGAAAACCCTTGAACGCAATTGATCCTTACTCAAAGCCATTTTCAATAGCTTATAAGTGAGTCGACCGCCTCTCCTATCCTAGATAGATATAAGGGACAAGATTTTGCACTACAAATCTGAGCTTTTAGAAGTGTTTTATTCCAATACACTTAAAGTGTTTTATTATGACATCACCCATTTGATTAACATTATAGGCACCTTTAAAACGCTTCCAAACAATGTTAATGAAATGGGTAACGATAACACACTTCCAAAAGCTGAGATTTGCAGTGTGCCTACAGTAGATAATAGACATATTCCTCTCCAATTTTCGCATATTGTTAGGCTTCCTATTTTGGTATTTTGACTATGATACCTTCCGTCCAAAGCTCTAGAGCAGTGGTCTCCAAAGTGTGGTACTCGTACCCCGAGGGGTACGCAGACAATTCTGGGGGGTACGCCACATTCCTTTTCAAAATACTACTTTATTTTCTCTCGCGGGCATACAATTTTTATCTGAAAAACAAATTTTTGTCGAAATTTTTTTACCGGCGACTTTGCATTATACGAGCCTATTCTGTATTCTTATTTCTAAAATATTCAATACTTTTGCGAATTTTTAAGGAAAACAAAAAATAAATAATTTTTATATCCATACTAAACCAAAACATATAAACATTAATAGAAACCAAAACCCCAAATAATCGTTAACACCCGTATTTAAAACGCGCGGCCATCTTTGTTTCCTATAGATATAGTGAGGGGGTACAATTTATGATTATGTTCGTTAAAAGGGTACACGGCCGAAAAAGTTTGGAGACCACTGCTCTAGAGCATTGTTTCTCAACCTTTTCAGTTTTGCGACTCCCAGAGAAGCCAAAAAATGAAGTAAAAAAAACATGCGACCCCCTCACTATAATATTGGTTGAAAGATGAAAATTCTAACATTTGGAGCAATTTTCTCGGTAATAAACCAAAAATTTAGTCTGAGACAGCAGGAAAAACAGGTCTCTACCATCTTCTTCCGTCGAATAAGCTCTATAAAAAATGTTCTTTAGAATTACTATAAAAAAACAATTTTCGCACTTTGCAGTACGATGTGTGAGAAATGCAACTTGCCAGTTGGACAGAAGGGAAGTCAGGAATTCCGGTAAGGAGGGAACATAAGCAAGAAAGAATATTATCGAAATGGACGAAGTGAAAAACGAGAGATCATGCCTCATAGCCTAATTAAATACAAGTGCCTGACCAGCTTTCATTTGTTCAAACTAAAGACGGCTAAGAAATAAGGATAAGTGTACAACATCCTATACCAAGCCAGCCTATTCGTCAGCAAGACCGAGCTTTAAGTCTGCAAGGTTTTATGCGTTCAATCATGTTCCACATTACAATATACGCATGCATGGTAAATGTTTTGAATTAGGGCTTCAAACCAAAATCCCTTCAAAAAGAAAATTCGGGATACTCAGAGCGACTTTTGAGTGCTCCAATAGTAATTTGCGGGCTCCGAATTGAAACTCCAGGCGAAAATTCTTCACAAATCATTTGTCATCCTCCGCCCGCTGCTGCCTCCCAGCCTGGCAACACTAAAATTGATAACATTCAATTTGTAAGCACTCAAAAATCACTCTGAATACCTGAATGGTTTTTTTTTTGAGAGATTTTGGCCTGGAGCCCCAATTTTTAACATTTACTTTTTCTTTTAAGGATGTTACCTTGGCAGGCATATACTCAGGCACGGCCATGACTACATGGGAAAAATTTAATAATTCTATACCTTTTCAACTTCGAATTGGGACTAAACAATTTCAAATTGGGACTAAACAATTTCAAATTGGGAACAAACAATTCCAAGTTGGGACTAAACAATTTCAAATTGGGACTAAACAATTTCAAATTGGGAACAACCAATTTCAAATTGGGAATAAACAATTTAAGATTGGGAACAAACAATTTCAATTTGGGACCAAACAATTTGAAGTAATAAATGAACTACTATCAGTAAAGATTAAAGTATTAATTATTTTTATTAAGTTTGGAAAAAATAAACAGCGATAACAATATAAAAACATTATTTGAAATCGAGCAGACATCATTATTAATGTATCGGGTATGAACCTTTGAACGATGGGCGATTTATTTTGTGCAGTTCACATCTGTTTGATTTCTTATATCATTAATTAAGATGGTTTGTAACCATTGCAAACGATATTCGGCTTGAGTCATATTAGCCCTGTCTTAACCGGTTAGAGTTTGTGGCATTTGGATTGCTAATTCTCTTTTAACGTTAGCTTGATCAAGCGTGCTCGATAGCATTAAACATTGGACTATAGGGTCCAAGTCTAAGTAATCGATGACCAACAAATTCCTTTTCCTGAAACACTTCTTCGATGTAGTCATGAAAAGGCATGGGAAGGCGCATTATCAATAACTAATACATTTGTCTGATACATATTTTGAGCATTTCTTAGACAATGGCTAACAAAGTCCTTGACCTCTGGCTTCTTAAAAGCACTCTTCCTAATTTCATGATGAATTAAACCCATAAGTTCCAATTTGGAATTGTTTAGTTCCAATTTGAAATTGTTAAGTCCCAATTCTAAATTGTTTAGTTCCAATTTGAATTTGTTTAGTGCCAATTTGAAGTTGAAAAGGTATAGACTCAAGGATCTGTGAGTTCAATACACTTTAATTAACGATATTTTAGAATTTCAAAACTATCTTACCAGGCTACCTACATCTACATTGTCTATCTTGTCGTTCTTGTTGTTCTGCCCTCAAAATACAACCCTCAATTGAACTACCTACATCCCATAATATTGTTCTTCATCCCCAGTAATATTAATTATGTAAATGTAATTTATAAATGCGAACCGTTTAAAAAAAATTTTTAATTGCTCCATCTCCATTCACAAGTGACAACTTAAATGAATGTTACAATTCCAGTTGAGTAAAATGATATTTTAATATTGAAATTAATTAACGGCAGTTAACTTTTCGGCTTCTGAATGAATAAAAATCCTCGTTATCGCTCCTGACTACCGAAAAGTTTAATTTCGAGTGGAAAACTCCTTCATCATTCATCAAAATGTTGAAGAGCTTTTGAAATTCACACGATAACAAAAGCAGCAGATTTCACTCTCCGCTCTCTCTCTCTACATGAAAGAACGTTTATGTAGTATAGGTAGGTACCTATACTTTTTTTTTGTTTTTTGTTTTAACAAAACCCACTTAAACTCTACCTGAAAAGATCACAATGGCCACAATTGCGAGGTGGAGAGGGTAATGGCAATTTTGAGCTTCATTAAATGTACTTAAGGGGAAACTTGCCTCAGTGCTCAATCGAAAGTAACTCGAGGTGGAAACTTTCCCTGTAATAAAGGAACTTTCTTTTTTAGCTTTTAAGCTCCGGATTTATTGTGAGAAACTCCCTATATTTTTTGGCTTATCTTTATGCTGTTGAGCCAATCGAGCCACCTTCAGCAAATACAGGACTCTTTTTTTTTTTTAAAGAGGAGATTTTTTGCCGAGAGGGAGGGAAAAAGGAAAAAAAACACTCAATCCTGGAAATCCATTTTGTTACTGAACCTTTTTTTTGTATGTTTGGGGCGGTGGGGTGGGGGCGTAGTGAAAAGAAAGTGCATATTCAATTTTTTTTGGGTGAGATTTTCCACAAAAAAAAGATTCGATTTTTAAAATTAAATTTAGGAATCGAGAAATGATTTGTTGTGAAGGACTCTTTAAGTGGATATGCCGTGAATATTTTGGAGGTAAGTGCCTATTCAGAAACGGTTTTAGATTTCATTCAAATGTTGAGTGTCCTTGAATTAGGCATACAAAATGGTGTGGGTGATGTTGGAAGGAAAGGTAAACCAATAGGTTAGGTAAGGTTAGGTTAGATATGGCTGAGCTTTTGGTTCAAGCCCACACACTTAGGCCAGAAGGATAGGCCCATTGTGATGCCATAGTGATCCCACTTTAAGCCTGATGTTAAAATGTCGTTTCTTCGTTAAAACCATCTCGAGGAAGTAATGAATCTTCTAAGTTTCGGGATCCCAAACTTCGAGATATCCGCAAGGTTGCTTAGAAAGGATCCCCAAATGTGGTTAACCTTATCCTGCTTAGGGCCGGGCAGTGACAGAGGAGATGTAGTACACTCAGGGCCGGCGTTTGGATTTTTTGCGCCCGTTGCAGTATGCCATATTGCGCCCCCATCATTTCTGTTCATTTTTTGATCGCAGTGAAGGACAATGGAAAAAGACACAAACATTTTGTGGAGATCCTTTAATAAATGAAAATAAAGGCACGGAAAAACCTTTTTCCGTTCAATTGCGCCCGGTGTAAATACACCAGTTGCACCTACGAAAACGCCGCAGCTGTCTCGTCCAATCAGGATATGCTTTGCGATTGATTGATGACTTAACAAAACTCTCCCGCTAATGCTGTTTAATCCTCCAGGATGTTTTTCGGTGTTGGCTGCATTTCCCTAACTAGATCCAGCATAATCCTGGGCTCCGAAAATCTGTAGTACCATACACTCGAATCTCCCTAATAGAGGTATTTATGTCGTTTTCCAAGCCTTCATGTTTCTAAGGATAGTAGGTGGTCACTACACTGCATGTATTTGTTTCTACTGTAGAATCTTGCATAGAAAAAAAACAGTCCACTTAACAGAATTCCTGGGCTTACAGGATGCTTTCAACAACTTCGGAACAGAGGCGATCCTTTATTTTTTGAAATTGCGCCCGGTGCAAGTGCACCATTTGCACATATGAAAGCGCCGCCCCTGAGTACACTTTCCGCCTCGTCCAGGTTCTTACACAGCTTCTGCAGAAATCGTAGGTCTCAAGACCTAAACGGGCCCCTTGCGTCCCTATCAGACAGTGTCCGGTCAACACTCCCACTATAACTGAGAGTTCTTGTCTTCCGAGGCCAGGTTAATTTGGCCAAAGTGCATTTATTAAGATCCCTCCAATGCTTTTTCGCTTGTGTGATTATGTGTTGCTTGCATCGGAGTTTAAAGGAGGCCCAAGGCATACCAACTCTTTCCTTTTCTGGAAGGAGAGTAGCGGTCGTGCCTCTCCTAGCAAGTTCGTCAGCTATACAATTTCCCTCTATATTTCGATGGCCGAGAGATCTGCGACATTCAGAGGTTGATCTGGAGCTGTTTGTACAGGAGCAGAGGGCTTTCAGAGCTGCCTGACTATCTGAGAAGATGTAGACAGTTCGGTTCCTATCGCCTTGATGGTTGATTTGCAGAACAGCTTCTTGTATAGCTAGAACCTCCCCTTGATATACACTGCAGTGATCGGGAAGTCGGAAGGAGACTTCAATCCCAAGTTCTGGGGAAAATACTCCTCCTCACACTCGACCCTCGAGCCCTCGCTTAGAGCCATCAGTAAAGACGTTTATGGCACCCTGAAACCTGTGTGGTCTATTTATCCATTCACGACGTGAAGGGATGTGGACTCCGTAGTTCCTCGTGAATCCCACTGTGTCCAGGAACCCAACACAGTGTTATATCAAACTGAGTGGCAGTCTCACACAGAGACCTGCGGCAGTTCAGAAGAGTCATGGATGTTGTGACGACAGATTTAAGAGCCTTGAGGGCCGCCTGGCTATCCGATAGAATACATATATTCTTATGAGATATATATTATTTATCTTCAACCATTCGCGAGCCTCCCAGATCGCAGTGACTTCCGCTTGGAAGACGCTGCAGTGGTCGGGTAGACGAAGAGAGGTATTTATATTTAATGCCTCGGCAAAAATACCAGAGCCTACACTATTCCCAATTTTTGAGCCATCTGTGAAGATACATAATGACCCAGTTGGGATAACACCATCTGTTCAGTCATCTCTGGCCGGAATGATGGTATTGAAACCTTTCTCCAAGGTTCACGTAGGTGAGGTATAATCTAGGCTGTTCGCAGCGGTGGCGAACTTCCTAAGAATGGATGAATGGCCATATGAGTATGGAGTCCATCCAAGAGAAGCCTTTGTCCTGGCAGCCGTCCAGGCTGCCATTTGCTCGGCGTGTATGTATATGCAAAGGGGTAAGATGCAATAAGACATCCAGCGCAGCTGTAGGGGTGCTTCTCATTGCAACACTGATATACAGCTCAGCTGTTCTTTGGACCCTTTCCAGTATCTTACGATACGTAATCTTCTGTAATGCAGTCCACCATACCGATATGCCATGCATAAGTATACATAGGTCTGATTACGGCTGTATAGAGCCAGTGGACGATGCGGGGTTTAAGGCCCCAGTTGACTCCGATCGTTCTCTGGCATAAGAAGAGAGCTGTTTTGGCCTTATTTGCTCTTTCTAAAAGATTCGGCCTCCACGTTAGTTTCCTATCGAGTATGAGACCTAGAAATTTCGCATCCTCTTTATATGCAGTGTTTCATTACAAAGTCTTAAAGAAGGAAAATTGGGAAGTCTATGCTTCTTTGTAAAGAGCACTACTTCAGTCTTGGCTGGGTTGACGCCTAGACCCTTTGTAGTGGCCCTAGAGAAAGAGTATTCAATGCTTGTTGCATTATATCTCTTATTGTTGAGATGTACTTGCCGGTCACCACCAGCACAATATCATCAGCATAGGCCACCGTGGTGCACCCAGACTCCTTTAGAGTTATCAGTACTTCATTGACTGTCATATTCCAAAGGAGCGGCGATAAGACCCCACCTTGTGGTGTACCTCTTCTGACCCGTCTGACTTCTTCCGAAAGCCCCAGGCTAGACTTTATGACCCTGCACCCTAGCAGCTGATCAATAAAGGACCTGGAGCATCCATCAACATTCAGACGCTGGAGTGCCCTCGTGACTGCAGAAGGTTCAACATTGTTGAACGCACCTTCAATATCTAAGAAAGCAGCCAACGTGAATTCCTTGAATTCAAGGGATCTTTCGATGACCGCTACCAAAGAGTGGAGAGCAGTGTCTACTGATTTACCTTTCGTGTAGGCATGCTGCGAGGGAGAAAGCAGTTTTTTATCAATGCTTTGCTTAACATGGATCTCCACAAGTCTTTCCAGTATCTTGAGGAGAAAGGATGTGAGACATATAGGTCTCAAGTCTTTTGGATTGTGGTAGGAGATTTTACCCGCTTTCGGAATGAAAGCCACCTTCGCTACTCTCCAGGATGTTGGAATGTAGCTTAGGCTAAGGGAGCTCCTATAGATGGCTGCGAGCCAATTCAGAATTAGGTCACTGACTTTCTGAATTTCAATGGGATAAATTCCGTCTGGTCCCGGTGTTTTATAAGGCATGAAACCTTCTATGGACCACAGGAGTAAATCCCTGTTTATCAATCTGTCAATGGTGCTTAAATTATGTGTACTAGCTGGGCCCTCAAAACCTATTTCTGCAGATGCAGCAAGAGATGTTGAGCCAGGAAAGTGAGTATCGAGTAGGAGTTTCAATGACTCCTGACTGCTTGTGGTCCATGTACCGTCTGCTTGTTGCAGCATTTCTTGGCACATTGGGCTTTTCGAGAGAACTTTTCTCATTCTTGCGGCATCTGAAAAACCTTCTATTGTCGCACAAAAGGTCTTCCAGGATTCCCTTTTTGACTTTTGCAGTTCATATTTGAACTCCCTGAGACGACTTTTGTAGTTGTCCCAGTCCGAAGCCAAGTTAGACCATTTGGCCTTATTGAAGGCCTTTCTGCTTTCAGACCTTAGTTTGAGAAGTCTGCTGTTCCACCAAGGGGTTTGGTTTTACCCCTATATTTTCTAGTGAGACAGGCTGCTTCTAATGCGTTATTCAGGAGGTTGCTGAGATTTGTCACTTGATGTTCGAGATCTTCAGCATTCCAAGGGTGGGTGGGAACATCCTCAGGGAGGGATCTTTCCACTACTTGTCTGCATATGGCCCAGTCTGTGTTTCGGACATTCCTGTAACCAGGGGTCTTCTTCACAGTTGAGCACATATTGACATTAAAAAGGATGACTCTGTGGTCAGAAAAAGAGTGTTCACTGGATACTCTCCAGTTTTCCACACGGTTGAGCAGATCTGGGGAAACAAGAGTAATATCCAAGACTTCTTGTCTTACCCTTGTGATGAACGTGGGTTCATTTCCCCTATTGCATAGCAAGGGATTGTGTTGAAGTAATAAATCAAAAAGCAACTCACCTCTTATATTTGTATCAGAGCTGTCCCAAACGGTGTTGTGAGCATTCGCATCACATCCAACGATGAGGCTGGCTCCACGACTAGCCGCTTCTTTTGCGGCAACAAAGAGACTGAAGCTGTCCAAACCCTCGTATGGTAGGTAGACAGATCCAATCCACGTAGGCCTACCGCCTTTTCTGTTGTCCAAGCAGGCCAGTACATTATCAGCGTTGCTAAATTTAGACAACATAAAAGCGTTAAGGTCATTTTTAACAATTAAACAGGCTCTTGGCTTACCTCCCCCATTTCTGGGATACAGCAACCTGTATTTAGGAGTCCTGATTCCCCATACAAGGCCCCGGACAATCCAAGGCTCTTGTACCAAGACGACATCTATATCAGCCTTAGAGAGGCGTAAGGATCAATCTCGATCACCGTAACATCAGCCTCGTCTTCTTCCGGTGTGAGAGTAATATCATCATCTCCCACCGAAAGAAGTTGGGCAAAGTCACCCAGTTCGTCCTCCGTCCTTGACGGCGAAGGAACGCCTGAGAAATTTGAATCTTCAGAGGATAGAAAAAGAGGGTCGTTTGAACCCAGGGTTGGTAGGTGAGTATCCTCAGGCACCCTAGGATCAGCTACTCCTTTAGCATCCGCAATACTAGACACATTGGGTTCAGCTACTTGCGTACATGTGTCACCCGCAGTGCCAGGTACGTTGGAATCAGCAACATCCGTACCTGTAGCACCCGCAGTGCCCGAGGGCTCACCATCTGGAGCCACAGGTGGAGCAGTTCAAACCGTTCCACTCTGGGGCAAAGAGTCTTTTTTGTACAGCCTCAGGGTAATTGAAGAAAACCCACAGCTTATGACGCCTCCAGATTTCGCCAAAGGTCCCAGCGACTCCTCGCTAATTACAAATGTAACCGCCCGGCCGTCGCCTTTAGGGTCCTCCAGTTTCGTAATCCTCCACGAAGACGTCTGTAGCTGTGAGTTACTCAAACGAATAATATCCAGAATAGCCTGAGGCTCGGCTGGTTCCGCTGGGATCCAGGAACGCGCTCTTGGCCGATTCGGGATTTCCTCCCTCGTAACAACCTTGAGTTTGGCGCCTGGCCATGCTTCCCCAATTCTGGATATGGCTATCCTATAGAGATCGACAGATCTTTATTGATTCCAGGTAATCGATAAAGTAATTGATTCCTGATAATCGATAAGGTAATTGATTGTTTTATTGATTCCAAGTAATCGATAAAGTCATCGATTCCTTTATTGATTCCAGGTAATCGATAAGGTAAATGATTCTTTTATTGATGCCAGGGAATCGATTCCAGGGAATTGATTCCAAACAACAAAAACAACAAAAACAACAAATTCAAAAAAACGACAAAAACAACAAAAACAACAAAAAAACAAAAACAAAAACAACAAAAATGACAAAAACAACAAAAAACAAAAACACCAAAAACAACAAATTCAAAAAAACAACAAAAACAGCAAAAACAACAAAAACAACAAAAACGACAAAAACAACAAAAACAACAAAAACAACAAAAAAAACAAAAACAAAAACAACAAAAATGACAAAAACAACAAAAACAACAAAAACAGCAAAAACAGCAAAAACAACAAAAACAACAAAAACAGCAGAAACAGCAAAAACAACAAAAACAGCAAAAACAACAAAACCAGCAAAAACAACAAAAACAACAAAAACAACAAAAACAGCAGAAACAGCAAAAACAACAAAAACAGCAAAAACAACAAAACCAGCAAAAACAACAAAAACAGCAAAAACAACAAAACCAGCAAAAACAACAAAAACAACAAAATCAGCAAAAACAACAAAAACAACAAAAACAGCAAAAACAACAAAAACAACAAAACCAGCAAAAACAACAAACACAACAAAAACAGCAAAAACAACAAAAACAGCAAAAACAGAAAAAACAACAAAAACAGCAAAAACAACAAAAACAACAAAAATGACAAAAACAACAAAAAGAGCAAAATCAACAAAAACAACAAAAACAGCAAAAACAACAAAAACAGCAAAAACAACAAAAACAACAAAAACAACAAAAAAGGTGTAATCGATTCCCTGGAATCGATACCCTGGAATCGATTCCCTGGAATCGATTCCCTGTGGAATCGATTCCCTGGAATCGATACCCTGGAATCGATTCCCTGGAATCGATACCCTGGAATCGATTCCCTGGAATCGATTCCCTGGAATCGATTCCCTGGAATCGATTCCCTGGAATCGATTCCCTAGAATCGATTCCCTGTGGAATCGATTCCCTGGAATCGATTCCCTGGAATCGATACCCTGGAATCGATTCCCTGGAATCGATTCCCTGTGGAATCGATTCCCTGGAATCGATTCCCTGTGGAATCGATTCCCTGGAATCGATTCCCTGTGGAATCGATTCCCTGGAATCGATACCCTGGAATCGATACCCTGGAATCGATTCCCTGGAATCGATTCCCTGGAATCGATACCCTGGAATCGATTCCCTGGAATCGATTCCCTGGAATCGATTCCCTAGAATCGATTCCCTGTGGAATCGATTCCCTGGAATCGATTCCCTGGAATCGATACCCTGGAATCGATTCCCTGGAATCGATTCCCTGTGGAATCGATTCCCTGTGGAATCGATTCCCTGGAATCGATTCCCTGTGGAATCGATTCCCTGGAATCGATACCCTGGAATCGAAACCCTGGAATCGATTCCCTGGAAATCGATTCCCTGGAATCGATACCCTGGAATCGATTCCCTGGAATCGATTCCCTGTGGAATCGATTCCCTGTGGAATCGATTCCCTGGAATCGATTCCCTGGAATCGATACCCTGGAATCGATTCCCTGGAAATCGATTCCCTGGAATCGATTCCCTGGAATCGATTCCCTAGAATCGATTCCCTGGAATCGATTCCCTAGAATCGATTCCCTGTGGAATCGATTCCCTGGAATCGATACCCTGGAATCGATTCCCTGGAATCGATTCCCTGTGGAATCGATTCCCTGGAATCGATTCCCTGGAATCGATTCCCTGGAATCGATACCCTGGAATCGATTCCCTGGAATCGATTCCCTGTGGAATCGATTCCCTGGAATCGATTCCCTGTGGAATCGATTCCGTGGAATCGATTCCCTGGAATCGATTCCCTGGAATCGATACCCTGGAATCGATTCCCTGGAATCGATTCCCTGGAATCGATTCCCTGTGAAATCGATTCCCTGTGGAATCGATTCCCTGGAATCGATACCCTGGAATCGATTCCCTGGAATCGATACCCTGGAATCGATTCCCTGGAATCGATACCCTGGAATCGATTCCCTGGAATCGATTCCCTAGAATCGATTCCCTGTGGAATCGATTCCCTGGAATCGATTCCCTGGAATCGATACCCTGGAATCGATACCCTGGAATCGATTCCCTGTGGAATCGATTCCCTGGAATCGATACCCTGGAATCGATTCCCTGGAATCGATTCCCTGGAATCGATACCCTGGAATCGATTCCCTGTGGAATCGATTCCCTGTGGAATCGATTCCCTGGAATCGATTCCCTGTGGAATCGATTCCCTGGAATCGATTCCCTGTGGAATCGATTCCCTGGAATCGATACCCTGGAATCGATACCCTGGAATCGATTCCCTGGAAATCGATTCCCTGGAATCGATACCCTGGAATCGATTCCCTGGAATCGATTCCCTGTGGAATCCCTGGAATCGATTCCCTGGAATCGATACCCTGGAATCGATTCCCTGGAATCGATTCCCTGGAATCGATTCCCTAGAATCGATTCCCTGTGGAATCGATTCCCTGGAATCGATTCCCTGGAATCGATACCCTGGAATCGATTCCCTGTGGAATCGATTCCCTGGAATCGATTCCCTGTGGAATCGATTCCCTGGAATCGATACCCTGGAATCGATACCCTGGAATCGATTCCCTGGAAATCGATTCCCTGGAATCGATACCCTGGAATCGATTCCCTGGAATCGATTCCCTGTGGAATCGATTCCCTGTGGAATCGATTCCCTGGAATCGATTCCCTGTGGAATCGATTCCCTGGAATCGATTCCCTGTGGAATCAATTCCCTGGAATCGATTCCCTGTGGAATCGATTCCCTGGAATCGATACCCTGGAATCGATACCCTGGAATCGATTCCCTGGAATCGATTCCCTGAAATCGATTCCCTGTAGAGTCGATTCCCTGTGGAATCGATTCCCTGGAATCGATTCCCTGTGGAGTCGATTCCCTGGAATCGATTCCCTGGAATCGATACCCTGGAATCGATTCCCTGGAATCGATTCCCTGGAATCGATTCCCTGTGAAATCGATTCCCTGTGGAATCGATTCCCAGGAATCGATACCCTGGAATCGATTCCCTGGAATCGATACCCTGGAATCGATTCCCTGGAATCGATTCCCTGGAATCGATACCCTGTGGAATCGATTCCCTGGAATCGATTCCCTGTGGAAATCCCTGTTTTTTTTGTTTTTGTTGTTTTTGTTGTTTTTGCTGGTTTTGTTGTTTTTGCTGTTTTTGCTGGTTTTTTTGTTTTTGTTGTTTTTGCTGTTTTTGCTGGTTTTGTTGTTTTTGTTGTTTTTGTTGTTTTTGTTGTTTTTGTTGTTTTTGCTGTTTTTGCTGGTTTTTTTGTTTTTGTTGTTTTTGTTGTTTTTGCTGTTTTTGCTGTTTTTTTTGTTTTTGTTGTTTTTGTTGTTTTTGCTGGTTTTGTTGTTTTTGTCGTTTTTGCTGTTTTTTTTGTTTTTGTTGTTTTTGTTGTTTTTGTTGTTTTTGCTGTTTTTTTTGTTTTTGCTGGATTTGTTGTTTTTGTTGTTTTTGTCGTTTTTGTTGTTTTTGTTGTTTTTGTTGTTTTTGTTGTTTCTGTTGTTTTTGTTGTTTTTGCTATTTTTGCTGTTTTTGTTGTTTCTGTTGTTTTTGCTGTTTTTGCTGTTTTTGTTGTTTTTATTGTTTTTGTTGTTTTTACTGTTTTTGTTGTTTTTGTTGTTTTTGTTATTTTTGTTGTTTTTGCTGTTTTTGTTGTTTTTGTTATTTTTGTTGTTTTTGTTGTTTTTGTTGTTTTTGTTGTTTTTGTCGTTTTTGTTGTGTTTGTCGTTTTTGTTGTTTTTGTTGTTTTTGTTGTTTTTGTTGTTTTTGCTGTTTTTGCTGTTTTTGCTGTTTTTGTTGTTTTTGTTGTTTTTGTTGTTTTTGCTGTTTTTTCTGTTTTTGTTGTTTTTGTTGTTTTTGTTGTTTTTGCTGTTTTTGTTGTTTTTGTTGTTTTTGTTGTTTGAAATCGATTCCCTGGAATCGATTCCCTGTGGAATCGATCCCTTCTAATCAATTCCCTGGAATTCCATAGGGAATCGTTTCCAGGGAAGCGAATTCAGGGAATCGTTTCCAGGGAATCGATTCCACAGGGAATCGATTCCAGCTAATCGATTCCAGGGAATCAATTTCACAGGGAATCCATTCCAGGGAATGGATTAAACAGGGAATCAATTCCAGGGAATCGATTTTGGAATCGATTCAGGGAATCGATTCCACAGGGAATCGATTTCAGCGAATCGATTCCAGGGAATCGATTACACAGGGAATCGATTCCAGGGATTCCAGGGAATCGATTCCAGGGATTCCAGGGAATCGATTCCACTGGGAATCCCCTGGAATCGATTCCCTGTGAAATCGATTCCCTGGAATCGGTTCCTTGGAATCGATTCCCTGGAATCGGTTTCCTGGAATCGATTCCCTGGAATCGGTTCCCTGGAATCGATTCCCTGGAATCGGTTCCCTGGAATCGATTCCCTGGAATCGGTTCCCTGTTACGGAATCGATTACCTGGAATCAATAAAAGAATCAATTACCTTATCGATTACTTAGAATCAATAAAGGAATCAATTACCTTATCGTTTACCTGGAATCAATAAAGGAATCGATGACTTTATCGATTACCAGGAATCAATAAGGGAATCAATTACTTAATCGATTACCTGGAATCAATAAAAGAATCAATTACCTTATCGATTACCTGGAATCAATAAAGGAATCAATTACCATTACCTGGAATCAATTATGGAATCGCATTAAAATTGCTTATAGCTTCAAAACTATAGGACGTAGCATAAAAGTTGTTGAACATTATTCATAGAAAATTTTCCAAGCTTTCCAATTTTGTAATAAAAAAATATCAATTGGCTAATTTTTTTTGGAGAAAAAGGTGGTTGAAGTTGAAATTTTAGTGAAGAAAAAAACAAAATTTTGACTTTGACGACACATAACTCTGAAAGTTGGAGGGTTGAAGCCTTAACTTTTAACCGTTTCACATAGGCGGTATTCTGCATAGATTGGGGCCTTATTCAAGAAAATCTCTTATAGGGTTTACAAAAATACAGGGTGATATGTAAAACCTCTACCAAAAAATTTCAAACTGAATGATTTGATATTTGACAGTAATTTTAACAGTTTTCAAAAACTATATATCAAAAATTCGTCTAGACAGATTAATAGCTAACTAAAAGACGAACATTTTAAAAAAAAACATGGGTACGGAAACTCAAATTTTCGGCCCATTAGAATAAATTGAATAAAAAAAATAAACTTTTTGTTAAAAATTTAAAAAAAAACGAAAATGAAATTTCAAAATCCGGCTAGAGGGCCGATAGGTAAATTCAAGATGTACATTTAAAAAAAAATTTTTTTGTCAATAACTTAAAAATTACGACCTCTAGAGTAATTTGGGTAGAATATCAAATATCTCGCCACTGTGCGACGTCTTGAACCTCGACAACTGGTGATCGTTGGTTCTTTAAGTCGTCCCCGATATTCTTTAGCCATGTTTTCTTCGGTGCCGATCGCTGAATTCTCCAGTTTGCCGGACGGTCGCGCCAGAGATGTTGACGTAGCCAGCGGTTATCATCCATTCAGCGGACATGTCCAAACCATCGAAGTTGATGTATTTCTTCTTTGATCAATGTCTGTTGATCTCATCTTTGTCTAAATGTGTCGTTACAAAGGCGAACGCGGAGTGAGACACGGATAATCTGCCTCAAGCATTGCATTTGGAAGATCTCGAGCTTGATGACGTCCGGCTTGTGCAGTGTCCACGTTTCTGATCCATAAAAAAAGGATCAACGTACGGTAAAGACGTCCTTTTGTTTTGATGGCAAAATTTGTTCGTTTCCATATGCAGCGCTTGAGCGAGGCGAATATTGCTGTTGCCTTGCCGATGCGGCTGTGAACGTCCCCGTCGATGTCACCAGAAGCATTCTCCCACGTGTACGAATGGCCTTTAATGCACATGTATGGAATACACAATATTATTACCTGATTATGACTTACTCGTGACACAAAGTTATTCCTTCTGTATACACCGACATCAACGTTGATCGTGACGGTTTCTTTTGGGAAGAAGCGATTGGTTAGAAAGGGTCAACACACCTATCCATCAGAAGGTTAGAAGCACGAATTTTCCAGATCCAACACCCATGCTTATGATTTCGAATGGTTAAATTTCCGCACGAACTCTGATATTCCCGCACGAGCAGTGCATTGCAGCCAGCCTTTCTGTCTTCCTGCCGTCACCATGCAATAAATGAATTTACAATCTCCATAATTACTAAAAATTAATTTACTAATTAGCAACATAAAACAGCAATCCAGAATATACAAAAATAAACTAAAACCAACCAAAATATTTCCACTCCAAAAATAGTGTAGACGTAAAACTTTAATCACACGCTAGACCGCCAACACCCCCAACCCAACCATTTAAACAACTACAATCGCAACTTTTTATTACAACTACAATAAATTCAGTCCAAGTCCTGCGTTATCTTAAACTGTCATGGAAGTAAAAGTTCCATTTTTTCTGGTTTTGCACAACGAAGATTGAAGGCGATAGTAAATCTTCTCCTGCCTAACTAGCACGAAAGCAGGAAAATCAAGGGACACTTTCCATTTAATATCCTAGATATACCCCGGGAAAATTTCACTTCCTTTTGTTAGTGAATAAATTTCCTTTTCATGATATTAGTTTATTTTCTTGCTTTTTGTTTTTGCTTTTGGTTTCATTAAGATAAAAAAATACACGAAAGTGGGGGCGGGGGACTGTTTGTATGTTTTAGTTTTATAAATTGTTTGTTTTATATTTTTATCGTATTTATGGAAAGGAAGTGTTCAATTTACACTTTGATAAAAGTTATGGGAAAATTGCGGCGAATGAAAATGTGGCATGCGCTGTAAATATAAACTAGGATAATTCTTAATCGCTTTATAGTCTTAAACAATTTAGTTTATCCCCCAAAAATATATTTCCAGAAACTCCTTCTTCTTCTTCTTTAACGGCTCTACAACCGGGATCCGGTCTTGCCCTCTCGCAACTGTTCTCTCCACCGATCTCCATTCTGAGCCGATGTCATCCAGTTTGACATCCCTAAGCTCTGAGCGTCCTAGTCTGCGCCATCCTTCCAGCGAAGGTTGGGTGTCCCTCACTGTCGCACCCCATAGATGTTACCGCAGAAAACTTTCCGAGCAGGCTCATCTTCACCCATACGTGCTAGATGCCCTGCCCACCGGCGGAGCCTACCGAGCTTTATTTTCTTCACAACATCTATGTCGCGATAGCGCTCGTAGATCTCGTCATTGTAGAGCCTCCGGAATCGTCCTCTTCTTCATATACGGGGCAAACAATCCTCCGAAGTATTTTCCTCTCGAACACGCCCAAGAGGTTTGAGTGCTTTTTTGCTAAGCACCCACGTTTCGGCTGTATTTGTGAGGACCGGTAAGACCATCGTCTTATATAGTAAAAGTTTAGACGGTATGGTTAGATACTTGGATTTAAAGAGCCTTGACAGACTATAGTAGGCTTTGTAAGCTTTTAGCAGTCGTGCGCGTATTTCTGGTTCCATGCTGTTGTCGGCTGCTACTATTGACCCAAGGTAGGTAAATGATTTTACCACGTCAAACTCGTGCTCCTCTACCTTGATTGTGAGACCCAATATTAGGTGTTCTTGTAGACGAGACCACCATGTACTTTGTTTTGCTTTCGTTAATGTACATTCCCAGATTTCCTGCCGCTTGCTCAATCTGAGTGAAAGCTTCTTGTACAGCTGTTGTTGTTCTTCCAATGATGTCAATGTCGTCTGCATAAGCCAGTAATAGGGTGCACTTGTGGAGGATTGTACCCCTTGCTGTCATGCCCGAATCTCGGATGACTTTCTCCAACGCCAGGTTGACAAGGAGGCAGGCCAGACCACCCCCTTGTCGGAGTCCATTATAGATGTTGATTGGTCTGGTCAGTGTTCCGGATACCTCCATGGCTTTTAGAGTTCTGCTCTAGCTATACTATTATAGGCGGCTTTAAAGTCTATGAAGAGGTGTTGAATTGAATTTTGAAACTCTAAACATTTTTCCATATCCTGCCTCAAGGTGAAAATCTAACAAGTCGTTGATTTGCTTGGGCTGAAACCACACTGGTATTGGCCTATGGTGTATGGGGCCATCCTGTTTTGTAGGATAGCGGAGACTAGCTTATACTCGGTACTCAACAACGTTATACCGCGATCAGAGCCGGCGTTTTTCTTTTTTGCGCCCGGTGCAGTATGGCATATTGCGCCCCATGAGCTGTTCATTTTTTGATCGCGGTGAAGGACAATGGAAAAAAACTCAACCACTCTGTGGAGTTCAATTGATATATGAAAATGAAGGTTTTTCTGACGTTCCTTCCAATTGCGCCCGGTGCAAGTGCACAATTTGCACCTATGAAAGCGCCGCCCCTGAACGCGATAATTAGTGCACGCTGTGATATCTCCTTTTTTATGTACTGGGCCTTTTCTCCAGTCTTCTAGCATAACTTCCTGCTCCCATACTTGCACAATTAATGCATGAATCGCTTGGTGTAATGTAGGTCCTCCATATTTAAGCAGCTCCGCTGAGATGCCGTCTGCTAACTTCTTCTATGCTTGGTGGCGGCAGGATAGCATTATTGGTGTAGCCTCCGAATTCTCAGTTAGCTCGCCATTTAGCAATTCGTGAAAGGGCTCTTGCCATCGCCCCAAGATGCCTCTAGGATCGGTGATCAGATTCCCTTCTTTGTCCTTGCAGTATGTGCAACGTGCTGTGAATTGCGTCATACTGCGGACTCTTCGATAGAACCCCCGCGCCTGGTACGGCCGTCGCTCTCTGTACTCTTCTAGTGCACAGTTTCCAGAATCTAGAGAGTTCCACTATTTTTTGAATGAAAAAAATAAGTGTGAACAAGCATATAATATTGTTTATAATTGCACCTGGAAATACTAGTATTGGCCCCTGTGCTGAATGTCGAGTCGTGATTTGTGACAAGTTTTATGAGTTGAAGAAAGTGATGTTTTAATCGAATTACGATTTTCAGCATAGTGGCCTAGAGTGGAAGTGCTAAGTGCGAGATTAGCCCCTCTGCTGAAAGTCGCAATTCGTCTGAAACGCCACTTTCTTCAACTCAAAAACCTTGTCACAAATCACGACTCGACATTCAGTACAGGGGCCATTATTTGCGTTTGCTCGATTAAATTGACAAAAGTTTTAACTCAATAAGTTCTGATGGCAAAGCATACCTGCGAATACCAAAATCATTAAAAATACCTTTTCTTTACATAAATTACAAAAGACCACACATAACCTTCGAAAAGGTAAACTCCACAAAGCGTAACAAATTAATATACTCTATCAGACGATTATTATACCCAAGACAATTTAAATTAACCCAAAAGAAATTTCACAATTGGCTAACTTCGAAAGATAAGTAGAAACTATGCAAATTTCGCAAAAATTCCATTCCTGAGACTACGTAAACCACTGCAGCTTAAGAAAACTACGGCATTACCTAGGAGGAGTATAATACCTGAGGAGGTAAACTTTTGTTTAATGATGCTGTTGTCCACTGGGAACGACATATTAAAAAGTTTCGGGGTGATTCAAATGCAGGTATTCTTAGTTTTCAGAGAGCTGTGTTTCTAGAATTTAGGTGGTAGATAGATCGACTATGTTGCGTTTTGGTAATAGTCTGGGGAAATGTCGTTTAAGCAATTAATTTTCTTTGCAATCACAGAATGGAATTGGGAAATTTGTAATCCAGAACTTTAGGAGAAAGTAGTACAACAATACAATTCCGTATGAAAATTGTGTAGCCTTGAAATTTTGCTCAATGTTTCCTGTGGCCTTAAAAAACATACTAGAGAAAGTTCTGTTGGTCGACATTCTTAGAGTTTATTTACACACATAATTTTGTTGAAGAACTTTTTAGGGCTATAAGATTGAAGGTACAGAAAATATTTTGTTATTCCCTTGGTATTATTAATATTTGTCAATATCAAAACCGACCTTCCACCCTTTGAGAGTTACGAGCATTTATACATTGAAAAATTAGAAAAAATGAGAAAGGCAAGTAAGGGTTAGATTCGCTCAGGTCTAAGAAGAAATAAGATTGTGAAAAATGGATGTGTTGCACCACGGAGATATGAACACATCAACTAATTGCAAGCTGATATATACCTATAAAAGAGTAAGAGGGTAATACCCCGGCTTCACCGGCCGACCTCCGCAAGTTTGGGCAGATTAGCGAACTGAACCTTAAAATTACTTCAGTTCGCATACAATTTCCACATATTAAAAAAAAACCTCAGTTCGCCCAACTGGAACCTTAAAATTACTTCAGTTCGCATACAATTTCCACATATTCAAAAAAAAAAACCTCAGTTCGCCCAACTGGACTCGTACTGGAGTTAAACGTGAAAGCTCGCTGGATTGGAATAAACATTATTGAACTGAGGTCGGTGAAGTCGGGGCATAAGATATGTAATTGCCTCGGCGAGGATCAGGGTGTAGGTCTTTGACCTATCCACAGACAGGCGTTTCAACATTTTCACCCTGTATTTACCCAGCCATCCGCCACACCCACCCGTCACTTTGTTTTCAAAACTTGAGTTGCCAATTTTGTATTTAATTCCTCTTTTACTTCATTTGCTACGAAAGAGAAAATCAGAGAAACAGCAACAACAACCATAAATGTCAAAATTGTTTCCTGCAAAGTTGCTTCAAAAGTCTCATGGCATTGTTTCGTGCTCTCTCAAGCCCTCTCTCATCCAACCCCCAATTATTATTAAGGAATGAGGGGGCAACCCATATGGTGAACACTGCGGCCAAGTTAGGCCTATTGTGTACGTACCCCACTAGCGGAACAGACTATCGGCCTTCCGAATGAAGGCAAGAAGGTCTTTAGTTGATGAAGACCGGACTTGGGCAGGGCTCAAGAACTCTCTGATAAACGTTCTTCTTCTAAGCCAGATCAGAGCAGGACATTCACAAAGAATATGTGTGGAAGTTTCATCGCCTTCCAAGCAGAGTCGGCACTCTGTCTCTTGAGACAGTCCTAGGTTGTGGAGGTGGTACCGCAGTCCTACATGGCCAGTGAGATAGCCCACCAGCAGCCTTAGGTCCGCTCTGTTTAGAGTAATAGTGCCCCTTAAGGCAAAGGGTCTTATAAGTTCTTTAGCCTGTCTAAGACCTGGGACTGACTCCCAATAGGCTAGGTTTATTTTCTTGATCCACTCTTCTATCAAGGACTTGGAGGTGGACCAAGAGATGCCACAGAAGGGTTCTGGGCCCTGGAACAACGTCTCAGACCCCTCCCTCGCGAGGCTGTCTGCAGCCTCATTTCCCTCGATACCCCAGTGTCCGGGGACCCAGCATAGCGAGACCTCGTTTCTTCTGGTCAGGCTCTGGAGTACGTCAAAACACCCTGCTACTATTTTGGAAGAAAACTTCCACGTTGAGAGTGCCTTGATGGCAGCTTGGCTGTCAGAAAAGATTTTAATGTTGGCGCCTTTCAGACCTTTCTCAAGGTTGAGCCTAGCGCAGGTCGCAATGGCATGTATTTCAGTCTGGAAAACAGAGGGCCACTTACCCATTGCAATCGAGACCTTGGAGTTGGGTCCTGCGACACCAGCCCCTGTACCATGTTCCATCTTTGACCCGTCAGTAAACCAGTGGAGATGGTTTGGATCCCTAGGAAGAATAATTTCCTCCCACTCAGAGCGATCCGGGATAATTGCTTTGAATTTCCTTTGGAATCGCAGTTGACTAACCATATGGTCGGATACGCGGCAGATGGAAATGCTTGGGATATTTTTAAGGATATCCATGTGTCCTTTGACCGTATGGGGCCAGTTGGATGAGATCTGAAGTCTCAAGGCACTTATGGCGGCGGATTTCCATATGAAGAGATGCAAAGGGGTCAATCCAATGATTGCTTCCATTGCAGCTGTGGGGCAGGTCCGCATAGCTCCGGTAATGGAGAGGCAAGCAAGCCGTTGCAGCTTGCTGCACTTGAGGATCGACGTAACCTGTTTAGTCTTGGGCCACCAAACTATAGCAGCATAAGTGACAACAGGTTTAACGATCGTATTGTACATCCAGTACATCATTTGTGGTGTAAGACCCCATGTCCTACCCAGAAGCCTTTTGCAGGCCCATATGGCCCTTGTGGCTTTGCTGATGACGTAGTCAAGTTGAGCGTTCCAGTTCAGTCTCTTGTCTAGCTTTACTCCCAAATATTTGACTGAGTCTGAGTACTCAACTGTGGTATCCCGAATACAGATAGGACCTAGGTCCAATTTGTAACGTTTGGAGAAAGGTACCAGGACAGCTTTATTTGGGTTAATTGCTAGGCCCTTCTTGGTACACCATCTTTGAACTTCTCGTAGTGCTGTTCTCATGACCTCTGTAATGGTCAAATCGAATTTCCCAGAGACAATGATGGCAAGATCATCTTCATAGCCGATGACATCGAAACCAGATTCAGATAGTTTAGTCAAAAGTTCATCCACAACTAGTGACCAAAGTAATGGGGATAAAACTCCACCTTGAGGGCACCCCTTAATAGCCTTAACACTAATGGTGGAGACACCTAGGGTAGAAGAAATGTCACGATCTGCAAGCATGGCATTTATCCACTCAATCGTGTGAGGATCCAGATTTCTGAGAGCCAGTGCTCTAGAGATGGAATCATAGCCTGTGTTATCGAAAGCACCTTCGATGTCAAGGAACGCGCATAAGGCAGTTTCCTTAGCGAGGAAGGCCTTTTCGATTTTACTGACCAGGTGGTGTAAAGCAACCTCTGTTGATTTACCTTTAGAGTAAGCGAACTGGGAGCTATGTAGAGGGAGGGAGAGCTCCAGTTTGCACCTAATATGAAGGTCTAGCAGCCTTTCCATTGTTTTCAAAAGAAAAGAGGTTAAGCTGATAGGTCTGTACGATTTAGGCAGCTCGAGGGGTCTGTTGCCCTGTTTCGGGATAAAAACCACCACGACTTTCCTCCAGATGGTTGGAATGTATCCCCAATTGAAGCTGGATCTAAAGAGCTAACAGGAAATTTTTTATTTCGTGTTTCGTGGTGTCAAATGGGCTTCAGGTAAAGACAGCCTCGTGTACGCCCCACAATGAGTGCCACATTATTTGTAAGCCAGTAGTTACGGCATTTGATTTACTTTTTACTGGAGCTATTTGCACATAAGCGATTGTAGTGCTAGAGTCTCTACTCAATTTGGTACCGCTGAAGTAAAGAAATCCGTCATAAGCGCTGCACTCAGGCTGAAGTCGAATTGCCATTTAGTCGATGATCTTCATCGGTGGTATTTTACAATTGTCATCGTTATGGAAGAGATCCCTTTAGCCGGGTTTTGCGCTGGTTGTACTGCTGGTGAGATGTAGCCAGCAGTTGGCAGCCATCCGGCATTTAGAACCTTCTGATTATCGTGGGAGGCAGCGAAAGATACAACCAGCGCTGGTAGCCAGCTTAGTGGAAACCCCGTTTTAAGCATCAATACCACACTGTACATTAGCGAAGGACTCAAAGTTTAAGTCTCCTTCCAAAAACATGTAGCAGAATCTAACCTGATCTTTTCTTGGGATACCACAAGGTGGGCTCGTATGATTTACGAATGGCTTCAAGGTGGATTGCCGATTAGGGACGAAAGCCTTTGGTTTAGTAAATCGTACTGCTTAAAGACCTTAGCTACTGTCTCGCTTTATTGACATGCAACCCAATTTTTATTCCATTTGAGAGCGAAGCGGCAATCAGAGCGATAAGGTCTCGGTGGGCGGTTCAAGTCAATGAGACTTTACTGGGCTAGATGCTATTAATTGAGCCACCCTTATATCTTTCTGGCTTACCATATCAAGAAATGTTTAGTATGCATAGATTTCAATTAAAACGAATTCCGCAACCCAAAGCTGTAACCTAATCGCAATAACAAAATAAAGTTTAATTTTCTAAAAAGGAAAATCCATCTTCACACAGAATAAAATCCTGGTAAGAATATTACAACAATATGAACAACACCAGCAACTAAACATCCCAGAATAAACCCAAGAGAAAACTAGATTCCCATCGTAAGGCTGCTGCCTTCCTCAAGGAACCCACAAATCTTCCCAAAGTACATTGTATGCTCTTGGAAACTTCTAACAAAACTTCGTGAAAATTGGAAAGCACCAGTGGAAAAATCGTCAATTTTCTCTGAAATTAATTCCATGTCAGTTTTTCAAGTACTTTCTCATGGCTGCCCCCGCGAACCCCCGCCCTTCCAACTGTTGCCCACCATCGTGCCGTGGGCTTTATTCAGCGTACACTCAACATACGAAAAATGATTGCTAACCCCAAAGAGAGTGCTCCTCAACAGCTCATTCGTAGCGCCCCAATGCTGTGCTATATTATAAGCAGCAGAGCAAGTTCCCAACCCTATTTTCCGACACTATTTCCAGTTCATGGGTAGTCCTTCAGAGAGCATTTCACCAGTCCATAAAAATTCGAGCAGCTCCGAACCCCAGTTTGTCTTTTCATTAAATTTCATGTTTCATATTCAGCCAGGGCTGTGCCAGTGGTGCCCCCTGAATCGGCCACGAGCGCCCCGAGAGAGATAAGGATATGGGGAAGGATTCAAAGGATCTATTTCTGTTTGAACAAAGTTAAATCATCCCATCTAATTATTCACGCCAGTTTTAATACAATCATTTTGAATGAATTCTTTGAGAATTTTTCGACCCAGTTTTTATTGAAAAATATTTAGGGGGTTTTATGGGGGGCTTTTGCACAAAATTAGCTTTTCTCGAGGAGAATTTAAATATAATATTGAAATGGTTTTCTATTTCATTGCAATTTCAACGAAAGGATTTTGTTTTATTATTGCTTTTCCTTGTATTTAGCAAATATTTGAAAATAGTTTAAGGAGTCATATAAGCACCTCCAGCAAAATGAATTTTTTAAGAGTATATTGAAAAAGATATTGAAAAGTATTGATCCACATATTATTTATTGATTCTTGAGAAACAAAAATACAACTTATTAAAACAAAATTTCACCAACCTAAGGCTCCCTAAAATGGCGTTGTTAAAATGAAAATGGCGCCTCCTGGTTGGCACCATAACATCGTTAAAATTTAATGGATTTGAAAAAGGCCAAAAGATCCTTATAATAAAGGGGCCTCCATGGGGCTGGATAAATCCTATTTTGAGCTTCAACACTTTAATCTGTTTATTAACTAGCTTTCGATTTATTTATTTCGCAGACAAGAAAAACGTACAAAATACAATGAGAAAAAAAATAAAATAGCTAATTCAAACTTATTACTAATTATGGGTCCCCACGACACAGATGTTTGTTTGTACAGACTTTTGTCCATATTGACATTGACTATGCGTTGTAGTGCAATACCAATGCGGATGGAGAGCCCACACTATACATCTTTCATCAATGGTGTTAGGCTGCAATTTACACTTCTCACATTCAGTCTTTCTTCGAATACACAATGCGTTGATTTGGGGAAGGGTGTTCAAAAACCACCACGCACTTTATACTGCTAAGCTATAGATCAGAGGTGGTCAACAAGTCGATCGAAACGCAAGAGTCAATTTTGGTCGATCGCTCGCGACGTCTCTGGTTTGCGTGTTGATTGTAACTGCACGCAATGCGTAAACGTCATACGCAAATGCAAGAGTATGCATGCAGTTATGAGAGTCGAATCATAGAAAAACACGGTTCAAGTTTTCGGTCTAATCCGGTAGTGGGAATCGATAACCGGATACGATAGTAGCCTAAAACATGCCCAAAAAATTCTGAATCTTCCCTCCCTTTCTGAAAGTCCCATCGCAAATAGTATAAGCCGTTTCCGAAAGTAGCCCGGGCAAACAGACAGATAGATATACAGACAGAAAAAAATTCAAAAGTACTTGATTTCATGACAATTCGTAGATACAGTAAGAATGAAACAGCCCTCTCTCCCACTCACTGCGCACCTCCTCTTCGCGCTCATTAAACCCTCCGTTATAGTTTAGAAGTTCGTTTATAGATATAACAACTCGATTGTGGAACTGTCTTCCACCGTCTGTGTTTCTGAACTAATATTACATCTCAGAATGAAAACGCAAGGTTCATAGACATCTACCCCGGACCTTTAACCTATCCTTTCTTTTCTATCCTTCATATTAAGCTTTCTACTAGCCACTACAACATGACGAACTAGTGATATAGCCCGCTCCAAAACTATTGGGAATCTCAAAATCGCTTTTTCCATGCGCATTGACAGTCTCAAGATAGTAGATTCGAAAAGCAAAGTCCATTACGCCACTCTGTTCGTTTAAAAAACCAAATCACCATTTCATTTATATTCTCAGTTAGTCCTGCTGCGACTCTTGTCGTGATCAGATGCTATGAGGGAGTGTAGTTGCTCGTAAACGAATTTCGAAGAGAGAATTATGCCTAATCTCCAATGGCAAAACCAACCACGAACCAACCAACCAAAGTGTTGTTTCCTATTCCTTCTCATTGTAAATTGATTTACCCGTCTCGCTCGTGTTTTGGTCAACTTTCCGTTTGGGTAACTTTCCGTATGTGTTAGTTAAACCATTTGAGTTACCACATGAAATTCAGCAGGCAATTTAGTACAAAAAATGTCAAAAATCACGGCATAAATGACGTTAATTGAAATTTCAATATCCCGCCAAAAAAAATGTCAACAGAAAAGTCGAATCTAGTAATAATAATAGCAAAACAGGCATTTCTGACATTTCACATCTACAGTGATAGAAATGTGTATGAACACATTTTGTCAGCTAATTCAGCCTACTGGTACGTGGTTGGTTCGTGGTTGGTTTTTCCATTGGAGATTAGGCATTACAATGCACAGGGCTTGTATTTTTATCAATACACGAAATATTGACGTGTGTGAACAGCCATTTCCCATCCTGCGCGTAAAAATTCCCAATAGGTTTGGCGCAGGCTATACAAATGGTGACCGCTGAACTTGACCATGATACATAAAAAACCATCCACAGCTTGATGTATTCTTGTGCACCCATGGAGTTAATTGATGCGACGACGTGAAGTTTTTGTGAGCGCTGTTTGGATTCTTTGACTTTTAAGCTCCATTTACACTGTCGCCACATATTACTTCACACCTAGTTTTTTTTTTTTTTTTTTTTATGTGACAGTGCTAAGCTCAGGAGTCACCCTTTGTACTACCAGTCCGTCATGTCATTTGTCACGTCATGGTGCAATGTCTAGCAGTAAGCTTAGTACGGGGAGGGGAGGGGGTATAGGTTAAGGGTTAAAAGGAACGGGGGGTATTGAAGAAGGTGGTGATGAACCCTGCGTTTGAACTCTTGGATGTTGTAGGAGCTCGGAAATACTGACTGCGAGAGACTATTCCACAGTCGAGTTGTTCTATTAACAAACGAATTCATATCTTGTTGAGGGCGTGAAAGGGGGAGTTGCAGGTGAAGGGAATGAGACGAGTGGGCTAATCTGGTGTTGCGGTTATAAGATTGCCGTGGAGGCAGGAGAGCGTTTAACTCGGAGGAACAGTCATTATGATAGTAGCGATAAAATTGAGTCAATGCTGCTACATTCCTACGGAGGCTGAGGGGGTCGATGGTGGAGCCAGCGGTGTCGTCATCAATTAATTTAAGGGCCTTTTTTTGGACCTTATCTAACCATGCCAAGGTGGTTATTGGAGCGCCGCCCCAAACGAGGGAGTTATATTCGAGAAGAGGCCGTATGTAGGATTTATAAATAACAGCGCGGGCCGATGGCTGGAGGAGGAACTTGCACCTCTTAAGAAATCCCAAGCACTGGGATGCTTGTTTGGCGATTTGGAATATGTGATCATTCCAACGAAGGTCTTTGGCTAATGTCACGCCTAAGATGTGTAGGGATGGGTCGGCCTTTAGTTCAACGTCATCCACTGTCAAGGATGGTGAGGTGTTGAACTTCTTTTTTGAGATAAGACAGTACTTGGTTTTAGAGGGGTTGAATTTGACACGATTCTTCTCTCCCCAATCTAGAATTAGTTTGATGTCTTTTTTAATAGAGTTGAACATTAGTTCACGATCATCAAGACAGGATCTGGCATGTGTCCGTCTTGTATCGAAGCTGTACGAGTAACGTAGAGTACCATCGTCAGCGAAGCTGAGAAGTGGGTTGGAGGGGATTGAAAGTAGGTCATTTATAAAGATGAGAAAAAGGGCCGGTGATAAAATTGACCCCTGAGGGACCCCCGCAGAGATGGGGTGAGATTCAGATTTCACGCCATCCAATAATACCTTAATTGAACGGCCGGAAAGGAAACTCTCAACCCACTTATACAGAAGTGAGTCAATTCCAATAGCTTGGAGTTTAGCTAACAAGGCTGAGTGCCATACTCTATCAAAAGCCTTGGAGATATCCAAAGCAACCAAACTAGATTCGCCAGATCCATGCAAACTTCGGCTGAGGTGTTCTGTAAGGCAAACTAAAAGATCACCAGTGGATCTTTTTTGACGGAAGCCGTATTGTTTGTCGCTGATAAGTTGGTTGGATTCTAGATATCCCATAAGCTTTTTGTTAATTATCGTCTCCATGGTTTTGGAGAGAATAGAAGTAATTGCTATTGGGCGGTCTCCATGGTTTTGGAGAGAATAGAAGTAATTGCTATTGGTACGACATATTTTCTTTCCATCGCAGCTACACTACTATCACAAACAGAAAAAATACAAAAAAACATAGACCGAACTGAAGCCACTAATGAAAAATCTAGAAGCATATCGATGTTATACTATACAACCTCATTGCTCTCATGAAGTCTAACGCAACAAATATTTCCTAAAAAAATCTCTCACTTTTTCCGACTATGTTAAGAATTTAAAATTTCCAGCAGGTCTACCCACAATATTCGCTCTACTCCTTGAAAATTCCCATAAATCACCTAAAATCGGACAGGGAGACGCCCAGCCTTGTCCATAAATATTAATATACCTCTCTCTGGCCGAACCGAGTTATAAAATGTTAACGACAATCGATTTATTTCAAACTATTTCCTCCTCACGGAAAAAAAACAAAAACTTTTCCCTTCATTCTAAAAAAAACACACACACACACACACAACAAACCGAAATAAAACTGACGAAGTTTCTTCAATAAACCCAATTTATGGCCGATCGTAAATCGCAATTATTATATCCCAATTCCGCTCAATCCCCCCCCCCCCCCCCCCCCCCTCCCCAACCCTTAAAAAACTGTTAATCAAAATCAAATAACTCCTGTGCCTGCGGGCGTTTATTTAAACTTTCTCACAGATACACTTTACCTCCATCCCCATAGAAAAAGGATTCAAGGACATAAGACCGTTATCCTTGTCATTTCATATATTTTTTCCGTTTTCAATTTTACTTGGGGTGAGTGGTGGGGGGAAGAAAAATATATATCACAACTCATCCGATGGGCACATCCTTTGTGGTGGGTTGTTTATACATTTTTTTTTTGTTTTGTTTGATCCGTTCTACATTTTCCTTATTGCAGGATAAAACAGGAGATTCATGAAAATCAAAAGCGTATTCATAGAAGCTCGCTTTGATTGTTCTCATCTACTGTAATTCTAGATTACTTGTATTTTTTGTTGTTGTTGTTGTTGCTATTGTTACGACAGATGCAGACCATTTTGTCAAGACCGACTCTAAACTCTCATCCTTTTTTTTTCTATGTATTTCTAGAATTCAAGGAGGCCTTCATGCTATTCGACAAGGACGAAGATGGCACAATAACAATGGCAGAACTTGGTGTGGTCATGAGATCTCTTGGACAACGTCCTAGTGGTATGATATTCAAACATCGAATCTTTCATACGTTATATAAGTTAACAAATTTAACACAAAACAAAACTAAATCAATTCAAATTAAGGCAACTTTATTGCTCGGAGTCTCACTAAAAACTAAAAACATTATTAACTCACATAGTTCGCTTACCTCCTAAGCTTAACATAAAATTCGCAAGATTGCAGTTTCCACGATTCTTAATTTAAAGCATTTATTTTAGATTCTCAGAAATAGCCACATTGCAGTTTCCACGATTGACGGCAATATGACCCTGGCATTCGTCTGGGGTGTAAGTTGACCGTGGCCTTTGTCTGGGGTATTAAGTCTTCCCCTCTTAAATTCGAATGTCCCCATTCGTTAAAGTTCAAAAAATCTTTGGATGTGCATCGTTCGATTGGGTTGATTGATTGATTGATTACAAGTTGATAATTCCGATATTGATACGGATGGCTGGATGTTTACTTCTTCTTCTGCCTGTGGGGTGCTGGCCATTTGCATGGTTTCTCTTTCCTTTTGTTGAATGTTAATCTGCGTCTTCCTATTCCTGGCGATGTACGCGATCAAGATGATTATTAATATGCCCATCATCGTGAAGGATCCATAACTAGTCCATTCTTGAAGATCCTTTTCAGTTTTCAGGAGTTCTATTTGATGAGTGTTATTGACATGCAGGTCTTTCATCATTTCCAGTGAAAGCAATTCTCGATATTGTTTTTCTCTTGGAGTGGGTTGTAGAATAGCAGGCAAGGCACGAAGGGTTGACTCTTCCTTCGATATGAAGATTCTTCCATTAACGTCGATCGTTGTATTGTGGTATTTAATAAGGAAAGTACCATTTATATTGTGTAACGCATCTTCAATCTTTACGACGCCATTGAATTGATTAAGTAGTAAAACACCATCAGAAATTTCATCGATCGTGGGAACATGTTGGTTATTGATTTCCTTACAGGTTGCGTTTAAACTTTTGAGCAGGTGTGGAATGCAGGTGGATTTGCTTATGTCCATAATGCTTTGCTGATTACATATTGTTAAGTGACTTAAGGTCCTACAACTATTAACTACCGCAAATATTTGAATTTTATTTCTTAAAATATTTTCATGAGCTATGTCTGTAACTACATTGTTTCTCTTAATAGGCTTTATTAGCAATTTTTCAAAAGTTACATTTGTTGTTATTGGAATATTTATAACATAGAATAGTGAAGTGCTATCAGTAATAATTTTAACAGTGGCGAAATCTAGTGCCTCTTCCGGCGTTGAATATGGCAAATTTTCTTTATCTAATAAATCTGTAGCTAATTTTATTTCCTTTTTGCTAACATAATTGAATTGATGATTCCTGATTTAGCCCAATGAATGGCGTACCCTATATTAATTAATTCTTCTTTAATTAATTTTAACTTATATTGAATACTTAAAACTAGACTACTTTTATTGTCTTCCTTCATTATTTTATTTATTTCATTAGTTATTTTAGTAATATTATTTATTCTCTCATTATAGAGTTCATTGATGACAACTTGCTTATTGTTATTGTCTAAGACATTATTTATTTTGTTTTGTATCATTACAAAATCATCGTGGTCGGGGTTACCCGCGATCCACTTCCATGCACTACCAATAATATTAATTGATCTTGCAACTCTATGTGGTTTAAGATTATTGAACAAATCCCGTATTTGTGTTAGTTCGTGATTAAGATAAGGAAATAAAGAATGTTTTTGATTTATTTGGTTTTCTAGGATGAGACTTACTTCGGATATGAAGGATTCATATTGATTAAGATTTATAATGTGAATTAGTTTGAAGTTACCGTCTTGAATTCTTGCCGTGCCTGCATTTAGAGCTACTATTTGTGAATTGGAGTAATCCAGGATTTGCACTTCGCCTCTGGTTTGGTAGACGACGTATCTGAAATGAAGATTTTCAATTTCTGATATTACTCTTGTGGACTGTTTTGCCTGATGTGGTAAGAATGGTTGTATTAAAATTTTCTTTAACCGTTTCCCTGACATATCTAGCTGTTAACTTAGATCCTATTCTTTTGTTGTGTTTAACGAACACTACCTGTCCCTCCGAATATTGTTTTATAGGTTTTCTCTTCAGATTATGATATCGGATGACTTTTTCTTGTTTATTTTTTAATTTTTCTATGTTATCTTTACGAGCCTGTTCGAATTTCTCAGGATCGATGTTTGGGTTGCGACCGTAAAACAATTCAACGGGTTTCTTCCCTGTGGTCGAATGGATTGTAGAATTGTACTCATTGACAGAACGTTCTAGTAGTTCTTCGAAAGATCGATTTATACCGTCTACTTTCAGACAACGCATTATTTCGCTCAGGGTAGAGTGAAAACGCTCCACTTGACCGTTGACTTCACTTTTGTAGGGTGGTGTTTTATAGGTATTTATTTTTAATTCATCCTCCATCATTGAAATGATTGAGGCCGAATTTAGGGACTTCTCGTTGTCCATTACGACATTTTCTGGGACGCCGAAGAAGAATAGCAAGTCACGAAGTGGGCGTCTAACATCTTCTATTGATCTGGATTTTATTATCTTGGCATGCGCCAACTTAGTAAAGTTATCAAGGGCTGTAAGGACTAAGTTTCTTTCTGTGGAATAAATGTCTATGTGTACGGTGTGTCCGGGATATTTCGGAATGGGGGTTGGAAGGATGTGTTGGTTATTCGGATGCCTATCATATTTATGTTCTTTGCACGTTGTGCAACGTTTTACAAGAGTTTTTACTTTCGAGCTCATTCGTGGAAAATAATATTTCCCTAGGAGTTGTTGCCGGTTTTCTTCGGCATTGCGATGTGCTCTGCGATGCACGGAGAGTATTTTTTCCTCCTGTTCAGTTTCACTTGTGAGGTCTCGAACGAAGATTTGAGTGAATCTGATTTTATAATCTTTAAAGTGCATTGGGTAGATCTGCTGAATAAGGCCCATTAAAGTTTCATCAGCCTTTAGACCGTTTAACGTTTGAGGTTTGAGGTAATTTTTAAATGTGTTCACAATATCGGTTTTAGTGAATTCTGGTTGTGTTATGATGTGCCGATGATAGCCGGGGAATGGGCATTGTAATTGGTAACTTGTTTCTTCACCTTTCTGCAATATCAGTTGATTGCGATAAACGTTTAAAGGTACCTCTACAGTTGGAATTAGGTTCTGGGGAGAACTGTCGTCGCTATGTTGGGTGACGGATAAGGGGTTAGCCTCTGAAGTTAAGGGAAGTCTAGAAAGTGCATCGGCTACTACGTTTGTCTTGCCGGGTTTATGCTGGAGTTCATAGTTGTATTCCTCCAAAATAGCTTTCCATCTCTTCATTTTGCAGTTCGAGTTCTTATTGCTAAGGGCATAGGTAAGTGGCTGATGGTCTGTATAGATTTTTACTTTCCTGGCTCCATAGAGATAATTTCTGAGGGAATTTAGAGACCAAATGATTGCCAACATTTCTTTTTCATTGGCCGCATAGTTTTCTTCTGTCTTACTCAATGTTCTAGACAGAAATGTTATAGGCCGATTGCTTTGCGAAAGTACTGCCCCTATGGCATAGTCGGAGGCGTCTGTTGTTAATTCAAATTCTTTCGTGAAGTCAGGGTGATTAAGGATTACTTCTTTTGATATCAACGAGCTTTTTATTTTCGTGAATGCTTCCATGGCCTCTGTGTCTAGGTTGATGATTTTGTTTTTTGAGAGATTTTTGGACACTCGTCCATCTTCCCCTCTTAAAAGGGATGTCAGTGGTTTTGCCAGTTTCGCGTAGTCTCTTATGAAACGTCGGTAATAGCCTGACATTCCCAAAAACGATCTGAGGTCCTTTAGTGTTTTAGGCGGAGGTAAGCTGGCAATAGCCTCCACTTTTTTGAGGTTTGTTTTAATTCCTTCTTTAGACACTACAAAGCCGAGGAACTCAACTTCTTCTTGGAGGAATTCACATTTATCTAACTGGATTTTCATGTTAGAAGCTTCCAAAGTTTTAAATACGAGCTCAAGGTTTTCGAAGTGTTCTGCCTCACTCCTTCCGAATATTATGATGTCGTCTATGTAGACGTAACATCGTTTCCCTATGTGTTCTCGTAAAATGTCATCTAGGGCTCTTTGAAAAATAGCCGGCCCGTTCTTGAGACCAAAGGGTAAGCGCGTAAATTCGTATTTCCCGTTGTTGATGGAAAATGCAGTTTTCTCAATATCGCACTCTCTTAGCGGTATTTGGTGAAAGCCACTTTTTAAATCCACAATGGTAAACAATTTGTTTTTCCCTAGATTCGCTAACATTTCGTTGATCTCAGGGATGGGGTACTTATCGGGTATCGTAACGGTGTTCAATTTTCGATAATCAATTACCATCCTGTATTTCTTCTCTCCGGATGCGTCTGTTTTTTTCGGCACCACCCATACTGGAGAGTTGTAAGGAGACCTTGATGGCCTAATAATACCATCTTCGAGCAGTTTTTCGACTTGGGTTTCGACTTCATCCTTCAGTGCCATTGGGTAAGGATAAGATTTCGAATAGATTGGGTCGTCTGTCGTTGTGCGAATTTCGCCTTGGACAGGGGTGGCGTACGTTAATTTTTCATTTGGTTCGGAAAATAGGTTAGGGCAATCTTTTATAGTTTGGTTTAATTTGAGAACTTGTTCTTTATTCATATGAGCCGTTCTGATATTAAGTGAATTTATAGAATCAAATAGGTGTTGTTTCAGTTGTACTCGAATGTTCGGGTGAATCGTCATGTAATTTTCACTGGTGTGAATTACAGCTTTCAGTTCTTTGAGGCTGTCATTACCAATTATTCCGTCAAATGAGATAAGGCTAGGAAGGATGAAAAATTTTAATTTCCGAGTGTCTGCTTCAAATAAATTTATTAACGCGTGATGGGTTATTTCAATATTTCCAGCAACTGAAGTAGCGAAAAATTTTTTGACGTTTAGGATAGGATATCGAATATGTTTGGGTTGGATATAATTTTTGTTAGACCCCGTGTCTATTAAGAATTTAAATGATTTCCCACTCTTCGCCGTATGTTCAAAGTAAGGAAGCGAAGAGCGCTTCAACCTAAAAAATAAATATCATCTAACTCTTCAGGGGGATCTAGAACAAGGCTCGAGCTGCTATTAATATAATCGATGAGGCTCTGATCATGATTAAGATCTTCTGTTCTAATATCCTGTTCGTAGTCTATTGCATCGTTATTATAAAAAGATTGTCGTTCAGCATTTTCCTCCTCGTCTAACTGATTTTGTTCAATTTTATTAATCTTTTGCTGCTGAGGGTATTGCATCTGTCGAGCTATTGGTCTATTGTTGGCGAATTGGCGGAAATGATTTCGATTTGAGTAATTTTGATAGTTAGCTCTGCGTGAATGTAATGAATGGTCTACGTCCATCGGCTCAGGTTTAGGTCTGGGCTTGGGAGGTAATCCAATTGGATTTCTTGGTGTTTGGTGAAATTGGGGCTGCTGTTGACGGTAAACTTGAGGTCTTTGAGGATTGTGAACCAATTCCGGGTAGAATTGCGTTCGAGGGGCTGGGATTGGTTTAGGGAACTGACGAAACATGAAATTCCTTTTAGGTGGAATAGGAGGCGTTGGAAGATTTTGTGTTCTGTTAACAGTGTAATTAGCATGTTGAACTCGATAGTCAACATTCTCTAACTTGAGGCACAAATGTAATGCCTGGGGGAGATCTATTGGTTCCCTGATACTAAGGAGTCTAGGTAAGTCACCTTTGAGTCCCCTGACAAAAGTGTCTAATGCTTTGTCGCGATAGGCTTGAGTCATATTAGTAAGCGACTCTTGGCTCATTTCCATGCTACAGAGTTTATTAAGAATTAGTGATAGGTGGTGGTAGACCATCTGGTAGAATTCCGGTATGGTATGTCGACCTTGCACCAAAGTTGTCATTTGGTATTCTAGGGTTCCTAAATCCCTTTTATCAGCGTAGTGCAATGTGAGACACTTTGAAATCTTTTCCCAACTTAAGGGGGTGTTGTAAGATTCCAGGGCAATGTCAGCTTGTCCTGTTATCTTGTTCCTAATCACATTCAAAATTCCATAATATTTTGGGGACCCTTTTAAATGCTCATAGATTTTCAAAATTCTGTCGACGCTTTTTTTCCACGAGGAAAATTCTCCGGGTTGTCCAGAAAATTCTCTTAGACTTTTGACAACATCGGGTACTTTATCCATTTCGGATAAATTATTTTCGTGGCCTGCGTCAATTTTTTGATCAGTATCATTGTTTATGTCTAGTCCGGGATTAAGAAGGGATTGAATGAGAGCCTTACCTTCTCTTTTCAAGGCAAGGAGGACTAGTTGATTTACATTTTCGGCCAATTGTTCTTGATTTATATTGTTAGGAAAATTGGTTGATGGGGCCCTCCCTGTAGCCAAGGGACCTATAACTGGGGGTCTTAGAATGGGGTTTTCACTGTCGTTAGACATATTGTCGTATAAAATTACGGAATTTGTTTCAATAAAGAACAAAAGAGTGGAATAGTTGCAAGTAGTGAGAAAATTTCACTTGGTAATTTTGCTATTCAATGAACTTTATAAGTGGATTTTATTCAAAGATCAACGATTAACTATTTAAATAAAAAATTTTTTTTTTTTTTTCAGGGAAATTTGTTATTCCTTTTTTTACTAAATTTGTAAAGAATTATTTTGGTATTTAGCACTGATTCTCATATAATTCTTATTCTCTTACTGAAAGTGGATATTAATTTCACAAATTTTGGTAGGTTTGGCAAATTTTTACATTTATCACTTTTCAGAAAATTTTAAAAACCTTTTTTATTTATTCATTTGTAAAGTTAGAACAAAAAAGAATTTCATTTATTTATTTGAAATATCAAAAAAAAATTATTGATTTTTATGAAATGCATAGAATTCAATGATTTATTCACTTTATTTATTTGAAAAATAAAAAAAAATGTATTTATTTATTTGAAATGCATAAAATTTACTATAAATTTATTTATTCCCTTTATTTATTTGAAAATTAAAATTTCGATTCGATTTAAATTTCTAAAACTTCAATTCAATTCTTTATTTATTCATTTGGAATGCAATGAAAAACTAAATTTTTTCAAGATAAAAATAGTCACTTCACTTTTTTTCTTTAACTAAATAATAATTTTCTTTAAAAGCTCAAAAAAAATTTCTAAAACTTAACTTACATTAACATAATTAGATACGGGGTTCGCATCATTTCTTTGGGAATTTTCCGGTGCTGCGTGTTGGAATATCGGCGTGGTTATCCTAATTTCCTGAGTGCTGATTTTTCCAGGCTTGTTTGTCCTATGAAGATTTCCAAAATATGGGCGTGGTTGTCCCGTTGAATTTTTAGGATAAGGGCTTGGTTACCCTTTAAACTTCTTGAATTAGGGCTTGGTTGTCCCTTTTATTCAAGCACTACTTAACACTTTTCACCGGTCCCTGCTCGGGCGCCAGTTAACAAATTTAACACAAAACAAAACTAAATCAATTCAAATTAAGGCAACTTTATTGCTCGGAGTCTCACTAAAAACTAAAAACATTATTAACTCACATAGTTCGCTTACCTCCTAAGCTTAACATAAAATTCGCAAGATTGCAGTTTCCACGATTCTTAATTTAAAGCATTTATTTTAGATTCTCAGAAATAGCCACATTGCAGTTTCCACGATTGACGGCAATATGACCCTGGCATTCGTCTGGGGTGTAAGTTGACCGTGGCCTTTGTCTGGGGTATTAAGTTATATTGTGTGTCCTTATAGTAGTTTTTCTATTTGTTTCCTTTCTTTTTTATTTCGACAATTTTAAAACACCCTCCGGAATTTTTGTTTTCATTCCAATTCTCTACAATTCTCTCTAATCCTTTAGAAACGGAACTGCGGGACATGGTGAATGAAGTTGACCAAGATGGAAATGGAACCATTGAATTCAATGAATTCCTTCAGATGATGTCGAAGAAAATGAAGGGTGCAGATGGACAGGATGAACTTAAGGAAGCCTTCAGGTAAAACAATTTATGATATCTAAACGTAATAGGGTATCGAATTCCAATATCGTATGGGGCGTCGTTTCTTTTTTTATTTGTAGGGTCTTTGATAAGAATAACGATGGCCTGATATCGTCGTCCGAATTACGACATGTAATGACAAATTTAGGGGAAAAACTGTCGGAAGAAGAGGTTGACGATATGATAAAAGAAGCGGATTTGGATGGTGATGGCATGGTTAACTATAACGGTAAGTACCATGAGTGGTTTTGAATTGGTTTATTAGAGCATTTTATATGAAAAATCATTTGATAGGTAGAATTCATAATTTTGATTTAGTTATAGTTGATTATTTCATTTTTAATTCAAGTCTAGATGAAACCACATCGACAAATCTAGCTAACTCTGATTTACTATCAATACAATTTATGCTACAATATTTCTAACTAGGAGCAACAGGAGAAACAAGAAATGGTTGCTCTGTTTTTAAATTAAAAATCAAAGTCAATCCGATCAAAGATTTTATTCTGAGTTTGACAGGACCCTGAGGATTTACATAGCCCTCTTTGAGCCATTGAAACTCGAAAAAAATGTTCCTACAAACTTGTACTAACAACGAAAATAAAACGATTTACTCACATATTCCAAATTGCTAGAACAAAATATCGAAAGAAAAAGTGCAATACTTTATCGTAGCAGTGACCGTCCCGGCCGTTCTTCTGAGTTAATACAAAATTCCTCACTTCTTTTCAGTAATAATACGTCAGTAGGTATTGGGGCACTTGGACATGAGAGCTACATATATCATGACCACGACGGTTGATACCAAGGACAAGTCGTCGTTTTCAGTTGCTGCACCATCGCTACTACGATTTACTGGACCGGGAAGAGGCCGGCGTTGGGTTGGGTCGATAGACGGGCTACCAGCAGCGTTATCGCACACTCCAACCGATATCGGAGCGTTTGGCCGTTGTAATCATCGGTGGAACGATAAAGACCCATATCGTATCCGTTTATACCCTAACGGAGACCAGCCCGGATGCAAGTAAGGAGGAATTTTACGATCAGCTTTAACTTTAATCATACTCGCGTGGGGCATTAATGCACATTCAGGAGCAGATCGAACCGACTAGGAAGGAACGATAGGTAAATTTGTACATGGAGTAATTAACGACAACGGCTTACCCCTTCGTTCATTCGCAGCGTCAATCATAATTTGATCGTTGGCAACAGCATCTTCCGCCATCCACTCAAACATCATCTCACCTGGCGAAATCCATCCGGCAACGACTCTGCGCTGTTAGACTACGTTTTGATCAACTCAAGATTCCGGTCGACACTCAAAGACGTACGTGCAATGCGTGGGCCCAATAGCGGATTGGACCGATCATCGAGCGAGAGTTTCAAATGACATTATCCAACATATTTATGGCGCTTGCAGTACCGGACGAATCGATGTAGAAGAAAGGCAATTATCGGAGTCCATGTAATGGATTTATGTCCACCTATCCGTAAACTGATCTCGGACAGCTGTCGATCATCGGAAACGAATGAAACACGTCGATTTCGAGCACGACGATTGAACAAAGAAGTTGGATAGAAATGAAATCGGAACGAGAAGCGTACTCGAAAAACGTTGTGAACGAACGCTTTTTGGGATTTTTCGTGCCAATCGTGAAGACCTTAACCTAAAAATCACTTGCCAACAAAATAATGACATACAACTATTGAAATTAATAAATTATGTATGCAATTATTCAAAATCTTATGGATGCCTTTTATGACACGTCTGCCAGAACATTTTGTTTACTCGATGTCTGTGGTAAACTGCATGTTTGATGTCTGTGGTAAACTGAGAGATTAGACCCAAATGTCCGGTCTGTTTAAGGGATCGTTCGGTCTTTTTCTGAAGGGTGAACCAGAGCTTTATGATCAGTGTAGACCACGAAATTGCGCCCTTCAACGCAGTAGTGGAAGTGTTCCATCGCTGCATAGATTGCTAGTATTTCGCGATCGAAAGCAGAATACTTCCATTCTGTTTTTGACAGCTTTTTGGAATAAAAAGCTAGATAATGCCATAGATGACCGATAATTGTTCCAATATGCCTCTGAAAGAATAATCAGAAGCGTCAGTCGTTAGATTATATTTCATCTTGAGGATTGCTGCCTGACATTCTACTGACTGGTATCTCAAATGCTCGTTTATCGGCCAATTTTGGCATAAATCACTGATAGAAACTCACCCTTCCAAATGTTGAAAAGATCCACGGTATATAGAAACAAGGTAATGTGAAAACTGTATACCCTAAGACAGTATTTTAGTGCTGACGTCACTTGCTGACCGTTTTCCACGATATTCGAAGCTGTTAGTCTCTTTTACCTTCGCTTGTTTCTGTATACCGTGGAAAAGGTCGTAAGATTTCACTCCACTTAAAGATAAACTGCGGTTTCTTAGTCAAGGGAAAACAAAAACTTCCGCGCTTCTCCTATCATGAGATTGTAAGGGAACAGAAATAACGTGATTTCCGTGTTCCCGCATTCTATTTCTAGTCTGCATCATTCTCACCATCTCGGTACACTCGCACAGCCTCCCTCTCTCGCACACTACGTTCGCTTAGAAATAGAACGAAAACAACTATGGAACAATCTTTCACAATCAGTAATCCCAAAATTCTAGAAGAGTTCAAACTCATTGACTCCTCCTTCTGCACTCTCTAGACTTCGTTTATCGTATCCTAACCTCAACCGGCCATTCTAACTAAATTTACTTCTAGACATTACATCATGACTTATACAACATGATCGCCTGATAATAAAAGGGTGATTCCTAAGCTTCGTGCTATCGCAGAGTTATACAAGCCAGTACTTATCATTGCATCTGTTCAGAAAAGTCAGTTATAGAAAAAATACCGAATAACATCTTCAATTTTTATAATAATTATATTAAATCTTAATTCTACTAAGTATTTAAATTTACTAATACAATTCTCTTTACAGAATTCGTGATGATCCTGACTGCGAAAAACTAGTGTAAACTTTGTAGTCGTCGAGGGAGAAAAAAGTCATAAACGGATAAATGAATGGTATACCATTAAGATTTTGTATATGCTGAATAGTAGTAAAACAACATCGTTATATTTTGTTTCAACATATACAAAATTTAAAAGGCCAAACAAAATCTAACAACAACAACAACAACAAAAACCAACGTAGGATAAAAACAAAAGACAAACAAAAAAAAATGAATGTTAAGAAACTTATGGACCAGAATCAATAATGCTAAGATTTTTCAAACACTCCGTAGGAGCCCTCGGCGATTATAATATATATATACAAACAACAACAAATGTTAAACAACAGACATACAAAAACTATATAATTCAAAATATTTATATAATGATGGAAAAAAATGGATTGATAAAAACAAAATTTATATAAATATAAATAAATAAAATAATAAATGAAAAAAGAAAACAAAAGTAAATACAAGACAAACAATTCTAGCTTCTTATTTATAAACGTAAAATAAAAATTAAAATTCAAACAAAAAAAAACATTAAAATATAAATAAAACAAAAACATCAAACGAATAGACTAAATAAAATATTGAAAACCAAACAAAATAACAATTGATGCTGCGAGTGTAAAACAACAAAAATAAACAAACCACAAAAAACACAACTGATATTATATTTGTCTGTATTTATAAAAAACAAAATAGCTTAATTGTTATTATTGAAACAAGAAGAAGAACATCAATATTAAAATAAAAAACAAACAACAACAAAAAACATAAACATAAAAAAAAATTAGCTTTGTAAAACACTCTCCTAGAAATTTAAATCTATTTTGAAAATATTTTTTTATTTATTTATTTCTTAGGAGAGGGGAAAAATATATTTAACATTAACGTAAATTTAAAAAAACAAGAAAAACAAAGAAAGAAAATCGTTTTTTATATATACCCCCCTTATGATGTGTACTTATGCGAAATTATTATTAATTATATTCGTAAATAAAAAAAAAACAAAAAAATAAAAATATTATTTATCACGGAATTCTATAGTATACATTTTACATTTTGATATTTAATTAATTATTTTTCTTGAAGTGTGTGATTGTTTTTGTGATTTTGTAATATTCATATTTAATATATCCTTATATTTTTGGGAATTCCCTTTTTATTAGATATTATTAATAAATAGAAGAAAAAAATGTTTTTGTTTTGTTTTTATATTATTTAGTTTACAAGTAATAACACCAAAAAGCTGAGAGCTAGGACCCTAGTCACTTTGTATTTCTTGTACCCCATACTAAATCCTTAAAAATTGAACAAATGCAGCCATTTTCTTTCTAAAATTTTCCAGTTGATAACGCAAATTGTAGTTAAGTATGCTCCTACGACGCCCTTGGATCTCTTCCTAGATGTTCCTTGTGGCCGCCAGGATTTTTGAGAGCGCACACTCATACATTCTCATAACGTAGCCATAAGATCTGACTTTAAAACACACCCTCCCGAGAATCAAGACGAAAACACAGCCCCGTGACCTTCAAGCTCAAATCTAAGCCAAAGCAGCTGCGGCATTTATTCTACAGGTCTACAACCGCATAAATAAAACTTGTAACGTTAGAACTGAACTTTAAAGGCCCATTTAGAACCATCAGCAGCTGCAAACTGTACCTATTGGCTGCTGCTTTTTCATCTCTAATCCCAATTTTGCTGCTTTGGTCAAACGGCAGCATTTTTTGACATTTCAAAGTCTGACAACTTCATAACCAACTGTCAAATAAAAAGTCTGCTGCTGCTCGAAAATTAAGTTCTGCTACAACCTTTAAGGCTCCCATACACCAGCGATCCAAATGGCCTAAGTTCATTTGACCCGTCTCCAAAATAAGGGACCCACTCACGATGATACTTCCAGCCAATCAACCCATTCCAGTCAGTCAGAGTCATCAATACCAATTGTACCATGTTGAGTGACATAAACGTTTAGTCCCATTTCTGAAAGCTTCCAGCTTAAATCCGCGTTTTCATGCCAAAGACAACGCGAAGTTCACTTTGAAACTATCTTATCGCACAGAAATTTGTCAAAAGCTTACAATTGTCTGTGCGATAAAAGAGTTTCAAAGTGCACTTTCGCGTTGACTTTGGGATGTAAACGCAGCTTAAAACTTTCATGCACACATTAGTTGTTGGCAGATACAGGCAGGCTTATGGTGCAAACTTTGGCTTAGCGGTATGTGCCCAGCGGGAAATGAAGCGCTTCAATAACCATATTTGAGCGAGCGACGCGTTCCGACTTTAATTTTGTATCGAGTCCATCCGAGTTTCCCCACACAGGTTGAGGTTGTGGGCTCGAGCTAATTTCTACCCATGAATCACTCGTATATTGGAGTTTTATAGTAAACCTGGTCCTCGAACAACTTACAATTTCAACAATACCAAACTCCAAAGGCTAAGGTTAACTATTTCTGAAACTCAAACCAAACGTTGATCTGGAAAGCAAATCTGCTCGGTTATATTTGTGCCCTAAACCTTTTTATTATTTTTTGGTCCATTATAAAATCCAAGGACCGATAGTCACTCCACTCGCTCATTGCCCAAAGGGTGGCATTGACGCTGAGTGACCATGATCCACCTAGACCTAGAGACATGAAATCGGTGGGAAGTACTCATGTAAATAATCATGAGTAGAATCGAAAGAAAATTACTCAGTGAGTACTTTTTACTCGTCCAAAAGTACTCGATTCCTTGAGAATCGATGAGCGTTTGTTTTGACATTACTGCAAACTGCCTTGGTGTAAGAACAAGGGTTACACGATTTCGGCTGAAACAGATTACAAATACTTATGTAGCTTACATGGGATATAAATTCAAACCAATAAAGACTCGTTTACATTCCAAAACGCAAAGTCGAAAGGCAAATTGGAGGTCTTTAATCTCGCAGAAATGTGCATCCTTTTCTATTTGCTCAAATTTGCGTTTCCACTTTGCGTTTGTAATATAAATTGAGGCATAAAAATACATATATGTGTAAAGTGTGTATGTATGGGTATATCACCACTGAAATGATTTGAATACAAATTGTACTCGGTACTCAATTATACTAAATAATAATGATGAATAAAAAACGCATAAAACTTACTCCAGTTCACTCTCACATTGTTTTGATGATATCATTGCAACATTCACTAAGTTCCTTCTACAAGTGCCAACAGTGTACAATAAAGGTCAGCTTCTTCTTCTTTCTTCTTCGATATAACGTCTACTGCGCTAACAGAGTCATTAAAAACTTTAGAAGTTAAATATTTTGATATAGCTTAAAATTGATTTAGGATTCATAAACCAAATCTCCCTAGAAACTAGAAAGCGGCTATAGAGTAAACTCAATTTTCTCTATTTCGGTTTTCGGTAGCTGTTCCGCAAAACCGAAAGCTACAATGAACTACCGAATATTACTGGCTTAAATATTGCAGTTCCTGTAACCGGTCGGAAGGCAAATTGCAAGCAGTTCGCTCTAAGACCCACGATATATTTGCCTAAAATTTTCTCGGTCGTTTTCAGGGGATAAGAACAGAGGCTGATGGTTCGCTGGGATTTCACTTTTTTGTATGATCTTCTTCCCTCTTTGGGAATAAAGACCCCCTAATCTCCCTACAGCAAATCAGAATATGGATCAATATTGATCCCACGAGTCGCGCGAGAATGAACGCCGCTTGTTTTTTCAACGAAGCACCAGCATAAGAGAAACTACTCCCATTAACAATTTGTTATTAAAAATTTTACAAGCTATCCTCAATAAGATTATACCTTACCAGGACAACCGTGCCTGAGTATATGGTCACCTGCGTAGCAAGGTATGTGGCCGCGTCCAAGGTAACATTATATAAAGAAAAGATAAATGTTTAGCCTTGGGACTCCAGATCAAAATCGTTCTAATAATTTGTATGAGTATTCAGAGTGGTTTTTGAGTGCTGAAAAATTGAGAGTTTACTCTCCTCCACCCGTTACCGCCCTGGGCGCAACACTAATTTGATAAATCTCTCTGATTTTAGTCTGAAGCCCCAGTTCGCAACATCCCCACGTTGTGATAAGAAAAATATGTGCTCCCGCCTTGAACTTACTACTGGAGCACTCAAAAATCACTCTGAATAATCTCCAAACAATGTTGAAGCGCTTTTGGTCTGGCGCCCCAATTCAAAAGATTTACTAATAAATTTGTGCATGATTAAAAGTATAAAAACTCGTAATAGGCATGGTATTGCGCAACCTGAATGTTGTGTATGTGTTCGACGTACTTATCATGTGCTACCCTCACTCGTTCAGAAGTGAAAACTACGGTTGTCATATGAAGTGAACATAGAATGCTTGTAAACAAACTAAAAAAGTTTGTGGAAAATCACAAATATAATATGAAAATTTTAATAAAAAAAAACAATTTTAAATATAAATTAAATTATTACAAATTGTTTACATTAATAAATTTCATTTTCTTGTCACATGGATATGAATAAAACAAAATCACAATATTTTTTTAAGATAAAAAAAATCATTTTACATAATATTTGAAAATATTTAATAAATTAATAATTTAGATATATTTATACATTAAAAAATAAATAACAACATTGTGTTTTTTTTTGTAAAAATTTTCATTAAACAAAACAAAATGTTTAAAAAATTAAAAAGAACAAACAACAACAACAAAGACAAATGATATAAAAAAACAAGTGAATGAAAACAAAAATACTCACATACTAAAATGTGTGTGTATATTATTATAAATAAATAACCTAATAACAAAAGAAAAAATCTAGTAAATAAATTTAAAAAAAAAATTGAAACCAATCCCTTCGATGTAATAGTTTATAACAAAAATTATATGTATAAAAAAAATATTATGTAAATTGATATTATATATAATATATAAAATAAAAACAAAATAAAAAAATACAAAACAGCTCGTAAAAGTTTTTGATAACAAAATGATAGCTAAAAAATTAATAAAAAAAAACTAAAAAATTAACAAAAAAAATTAATTTAAAATAAAAAAAATCAATGTTCATAAAAGCTAATAAATTGCCATTAAAAATTTTATAGATGTTAGCCTATTAATCAACAAAAAAAGGGAAAAGTAATATTAATATTTAAAATGAAAAATTGTTTTTATTATTATTATTAATTAATTAATTAATTATCAAATTAAATGAAATTTCACATTTTTAAAGTTTAAAAAAAAACATAAAAAAAAACAAAAAAATATTTATATAGAATGCCTTCTTATTAAAAAAAATAACTTCATGAGACCACTAGACGAGCTTTGTCAACGTATTTCTGTTGGTTTGAATAATGGTATGATAAATTATTGTTAATTATATATTTTAATTTTTTATTTTTCACACAAAAATAAAAGACTCTTCATTAACGTAGCTTTAAAAGTACATATGTTGAACATTTTAAATATATAAAAATATAAAATTTCTATTGTTTTGTTGTTGTATTTGAAAAATGTTAAATCTTGTTTTTGAAACTTTTACTAGTATATCTTACGATTATATATTTACAATTTAAAAAAATCTTAGTAAAATATGCTTCCAGTTAAATACATTTGCAAAATAAAAAAATTACGTTAAAAGACTATTTATTATTTTATTAGAAAATGTAAATATAATTTTTCTATAATGTTATCTCTGCATTTAAGGTACTAAACGAACTTAAACTTCTAAACCAAGTAAACTAGTAATCAGTCAGCAATAAACCAAAGTTATTTTTAAAGTTTATTTTTCAAATTGATAACTTCAGCTTCTGAGCCGAGGTAGAGTTTTCGTTCAGTAAACAGAAAGCTTTTTCTCTCAAGTTAACTTTATGCCGTTTCCGGGGCAGTTCTGGGTAGAAGTGACAAATAAATAATTTTACCCTGCGTCGTCGTTGGTAATTGTGCAGTAAAGTTTGAGTAGACACACACTGGTTTCGTCGAGTTTACATGGATTTTACGAAACTCTACTCAATCCCCGTTTCCATGGGCATTTAATCTGAATAAAGTCAGGGTGAACTCTGTATGGAAACTCATAACATGACGTATAATTCGAGTTCAACTCTGGTTTAACTCTCATGGAAACTCAGTAAGTGGTGCATAACTCTTACCTATCTAAGTAGGAGCGGTTGTTTCAATAGCCTTGTGCTATTCCTCTATCTACCTGTATGTCTGTATGATCCCAATTGGCGGCTGATTCTGACGATATCTTTGCGTAGCATCGCCAAGAGGTCTCGCAATCTCTAGTAAGCCCAAGTCTATCCTTAATGGATGGAACAAGCACATGGAGATGGATCTCTTCAGTACGCAAAGGGGATTCTGTACATACTCTACCGGTGTGCCCCCGGGAGTTGCCACAGTCTTTACAATTTATGTCGTTGTTTCCTACGATGCTCCTGTAACTCTATACCCCCTGAAGAACTCCTTCTGGCAATTATCGACCAGCTTGGATATTATATAAGTCGAACTTACTGCGTTGATGGCCTCTTGGCGATCTGATAACCAGATTAGGGTGGCTCCGGCCTTGGGTTGACTCCATTGCTAGGCTAGCATGAAAAAGGCAGGTGAAGTTAGGCAAATGGTAACATTTTTTCAAATTAAGCGGTAGTAAAAAACTCCATTCCTACATCCGACTGTGTTTTAGATCCGTCTTTGGCCAAGATAAGATCATGGTACTTGTCGGTGGGAAATTTTCCCATTCCGAATATCGAGGTTTCTGCCGACCCTTGTGCTGAAAGTGAGGTGTCACGCAGGAGTTAAAGAAAGTGAGTTAAGTACAAAAGGTCGTGATTCGAACCTTAATTTTACCATTTAATCGGAAGGCCCTACTACCATTCCCTGTGGTAGAGATCTCAGTATATTGCTGTTCCCATAGCAATCCGCTTCATGTAGCCGGAGGACCGTGCAAGCCACATGTACACATGACGCCGAAAGTTTGCTTACAGCACGAAAAGCCGTCCATGCCCTTTCTCCGATATTCAACTTGCAATTCAGCTTTGGGTCCAGAAAAGGGCTCAAGTACTAAGCTGAGTGGGACAGGCTAAGTAGTTGACCATTAATTGAAGAAAGATGGGTCTCAGTGCCTTGGATGTCTTATGAAATGCGGTTCCTTCTCCAACTAGCTGCCCCACCACCCCACTTCCCTCCTCATCAACAAGTTCGTGAGGAATGTGGAAGCGAAGCGTCTAATAAACAGGCCCTATACGGTATTACTCGCGAAGCTGGATCAGTTGTTTCAACTATGCATCGTGCTGATCCTCCTGTTCTTCCCATTTGATTTCTCCGTCGAATGACTTTTATCATCTCTTTCACATTATTCCTTAGCCTTTCAAACCTTATCATGTGATCCACTATACGCTCTGGTACTGGCGTTTCGGCTGTCGTATCTTGTTAGTTCGATCTAGTTTCGCACAAACCTGAGGCATAAAAGAGAGTATGCTTTACCTCTCCCAATTCATCCATACAACCGGGAGAGACCAGAGGATGTTTATGTTTCATCCAGTTGAGTTATTATGAGTAACCACTCAAAAACTGAGTACCCACTCAAAAACCATGAATAAAATCGGAAAGGAACCTGTTTGTTGTCTTGACTTCTGCCGTTGCCTATCAGTACGGACCAAGCTAACCACGAATGAGACCAGAGAAAATGATGGCCTTGCTTGTACTTTCTAAATTTTTCAGAATCCTCGCAATCGCCACACTGATGATAGTGATTCAAAGCTAATCTTTCTGTCGTTCAATACCTGAACATTACTTGTGAAGATATTGTTTTACTGATTGTAAAGATCAACGATCTCACAATCTCCATAAATGATCAAGAAACTCATAAAAATTTTGTTTATTGACGATAATTTCCGAATTAAATTTAATTTTCCCTGTAATTTAACCAAGACACTTCCTGATTATGTGTTATCTACCTAAATATTTTTTAAAAGGTATGACTAAGTGATCTTGTCGGTGCCAATTTAAAAGAACAATCTTAACGCGGTAATCCCAATCGATATAATCAGCAATAATATGGGAATCCCTAAAAACACAAGTCACCACCAGCATAGATAGCACCAATTTGTAATGTGTGCAATTATTTTCATGATTTTCTAAAGAACACCGGAATTTTTCGATTATATCAAATAATATGTATGTATATTCCAAGAAGTTTGTAGAAGGCATGGGCTTAGTAAGAGAAATTTAAAAAGAAATTCAACTAATCAAGTTTTGGGAGTCTGATAAGCGACTATTATTTGTTTATAATCAGTAAAGACTTCCTCAGGACAAGTATCATAATAATAATTGGGGTTTCCTGTCTTGACCATATAATAGTCTTTTTATGGTATTCCTACATTAGAGCTACACCTATCCATGGAAATTTTGTAGACTAGAGGTGTCAAATGACTTTATATGCCATTATTCTGGAAATATTTCTTACAACTTCTAAGTGAGTGGATTATTGATTTTTACTTTTTCTCTAATTTATATTTGCCTTTACAACACATACTTCTGCTCTACGCAAAAAAATCATTTACTCCACTGCTTAATGGAATTCCTCAGAAAATTTTTAATGAACTGACCATGCCTTTTTAACAGAACCGTATTAGACAAATTCTGTATAATATAGTACAGTAGCTGATCCCAAAAAAATTACCTTAAAAGTGCTATCAAGTCTACTTTGAAGATGCTTTGTTTTATTACCTTTTTATGACCTCTGCTAATGACCATGTTTAGTACGAAATGTTATTACATTTTCCAAGAACATTGTAAAATCTGAATCCAGGCTAAAAATTTAAAATAAAAATACTTGAAATTATTAAAAATTTTCACTGACCATCTGGTATTGTTATTCAATTAGAAAGGTAGGGTAATAAAATAATAAAAATGCAATTAGAGGCTGATAGGAAACTATCAAGTGGATAATTTGTTTTATTACCCTATTTTGACTTTACACTATAGTATACTAGACTATACATCGGTGACGGACCTTATCAAGCTATATATTTTTGGGTCGTCTACATAAAAGAGATATGGTATATTATTTAATTTCTGAGACTGATCGGAGATGTAGATATTGAACAAGAGCGGACCAAGATGACTTCCCTGGAAGACACCGGAAGTAACTGCGATTTCTTTGGATAAAAATCGTTAAAATCTAACGACCTGAGTTCTGCCGTTAAGATATGATTTTACCCATTCTAGGGCACGGCTGGTAACTCCAAATTAAAATAGCTTAGTAAACAAAATATGGTGGTCCACGCCTTGCTAAAGTTCGTGTAGACAGCATCAATTTGAAGGCCATTCTCCATACCACATAGAAGTTCAGAGATAAGAATCATTAGATTTGAAGCTATCGAACGACCTTTTTTGAAACCGTGTTGTTGTACGTTAATGTTAGGATTTACAAGAGGTGCAATCTTATCATGCACGAGCTTCTCGAAAGGGGAATACTGACCTTTATTAATATCAAGATTGTTTAAACCTGCTCTTATTTCGTCACCTGACAGAGATAGATTATTAATGTGGCAGACGATTCAGTACAAGTGGGGTCAGTTAGATTTGGGAGCGAAAACTTAACTAAATCGCACAGCCAGGGATGACAACTTGGGGGGTTTTTCCCTAAATTTGGGGAGAAAATTTCTGAATGGGGATTTTTTAGGGCTTCACATTTTTTTCAATTTTTAATTTTACGAAGATTGTGACAATGTTCTGAAATATTTGAAATAGCTATACAGTAATTTATATACATTATTTCTCTGAGCTTTTTATTCGAATTTATATTAGTTGTTGAATTCGTTGGCGGTAATTTGAATAACGTGGTGCGAACATGACCTCGGCTCTCCACGAGCAGGTTTTCCGGTCATAGAAATGGAAACTATTGACCATTATTAATAACCGTGCAAAAGCCGCACCTTTTTCTGCAATATTCCCTTAAAAAATTATCAAGGTAACGATTGTCTAGTCAACGGTGAGCAACCCCAACTTCGATCCGCGAAAAAGTTCTATTCGGCCAGCGAGGCCTTTGAGATTCGTTACCGATTAGCATTGGTAGGGGGTGCAGATAGCCCCACTGCATCCTGTAGAAACCGTGAAGATTGCCCCTATAAGGCCCACCGCTGGCGAGAAAGACGTTCACCTCGTTATATAGATTAGTGAAAACCAGGTCTAATCAATTTCCACTAGTATTAGATTACGTTATCACTTGTTGCCAGCGGTGGCGCTTCAGTAGATGTAAATGGCGCACTCGCACCGGGCGCAACTAGACAGAGGCGAATTAGAAACTAAGACCTTAAAAAAATTGAAAAACTGTTTCCATGACTTTCATATATTAAAGGAATTCACTTTATTTTGTCGATAAAATATTCAGCACGTCTATCTCCGAATTCGATGCAAAAATTTACCGAATTTGAGGAAAATTCTAGTTACCCTCGTCCAGGACCTTACCCGAGATTTTAGCTTCGAGATCTTTATATACTAGAAAAGAAACAGACATTCGTCTTCGAGAATCAGATGTAAAAATGAGTGATAGAAAAATGTATCCTGCTCTGGAGCGCTTTCAAAAATTCTTTAAAAAGCGTCATATCACTCACAGAAAGGAAACAATTATTCCAATGGTTCTGTATTGTGTACTGCTGTTTACTGGGATTAACATAATAACTTCAGGTTCTGAAATTTGTTAGAAGAGATAATTAAACCAAATAAGAAGCACAAGATCCCTTGTAGCGAGAATCAGTGGATGGGGCGCAATATGGCATACTGCACCGGGCGCAAAAAAACAAAGCGCCGGCCATGCTTGTTGCAGATCATTGACCTAAAAATTATCAATAAGCTTCATATCAATAGTGTGTGTGATATTAATGGGGAGGAAATTATTGTTGACGTCGAGAGTAAAAGATATTTATATATGTTAGGACGGTTAAAATCTCCCAGTATGAGCATTTCGTCATTGTCCTTGTAGCATTCGAATGATTGGAGAATTTCAATAAAAGGGTATCCAGGATACTATTAGGTGGACTTTTAAGATATTTTATTTTATTATCCTTTAATTACCTCTAAATTGCCTTTGGTACTAACCATGTACTGTTGTATGAATTTTTGTTACATATTTCTCAACAATTGTAAGAGCTAAAAACGTGCCGTAAAAAAATTATAAAAAAAAAACATAATTAGAGCGTGGTCATTCGATAAACCAACCTATTTAGTCTTCATGGCATCCCAGAATTTTTATGTATAAATGCAGAATATTAATTTTATTAAAAATAAAATTATCAAAGATATACTTGTAATTGTGTTAATATTATAAATAATTTAAAAATAATCGATTGTGATTTGAAAGAAATATAACGAAAATATAATAACGAAGAGAATTTATTATTAGTTAAGCTTTCAACACACATTATTGCTTTTTTAAAGTTGTTTATTAATAAAAAATATTATTTTTGATATTTATTTTATTTAATTTAACTAAAGAATAAAAACATTTATTAAATACTAACAAACAAAAAAACACTGTTCAATAATTCATAATTCCACACCCCCTGATTAACTAGGCACAGAACCCCAACATTTAAAAATATACAAAAAAAAATAAAAAAATGTTTAAAAATAAAATAATGTAAAAAAAAAGCTTTTCGCTTTAGTTAGAAACAAAATAATAACAAAAAACGTCTCTCCCAAATTACAAAAAAAAAAAAAAAAACATAAAACAAGGTAGGTTCAATTGATGTGGAAAAACAAATACTAAATACTATTACTACTACTAACCTAGTTTAAAATATCGATGTGCTGCGTGTGTGTAATGCAAAAGTTTAACCCAAAAAAAACAAGGAAGAATATGAAAAATACATAAAAACAAAAAAAAACAAAATAACATAAACGCTACCATTTTATCTGTACAATCGTTAGAAAAGTGAAAAGAAGTATATAAAGAAAATGAATAGAGAATGTAGGTGTCCATAGAGAAGTAGAAATACATAAAAAAAGACGGTGTAAAGTAGAAAATATAAACAATAAATAAGTGAAAAAAAAAATAAATAAAAACAAAAAATAAACTTAGCACTTAATAAAAATGTCAGACAGGGTAATTCTTACCTATAAGTTTGGTTAAGGTCAATTTATTTTATTAATTATTATTTTTTATTTATATTTTATTAAATTTTTATTTATTTATCACTCTTCATTCATTATTTATTTATTTATTTATTATTTAAAGGAAATGCAACGGAAATAGCTTCAAAATAGATTAGAATGAGCGTGTAAAATAAAAAATATTTAATTCAAAAAAAACGTAAAAAAAACAACAACATTTTGAAAATTATTATATACAATCTATTTAACAAAACAAAAAAATAATTATTTTTTAAAATTAATAATTCTAAGTACAGTTATTTAAAAGTAATATTTTCTCTATTTGAAATAAATCAAATTTTTCCAAAACTATATATTTATTATGTACTTATGTACGTGTATGTATACACAAAAAAAACAGATGAAAAAAAAATTATATAAAAAAAAATTTCGATAATTATTTATCTTTTTATTAAAGGTGGTTTAATAAAATAAAATTGTACTAAAAAAAGATGAGAAAAAGATATAACAAGAACAACAACAACAAAAAAAACATTTTATTAATTATTAAGTCTTCCGGACGTACCACTGATAAACAAAAAACAAAAATTTAATAAAAAAAATAAATAAAGAAGAGTTCAACACGTAAAAATAAAATTAAATGAAAAGATTGAAGAAAGTGAACATTATATTATAACATACGAAGAATAAAAAACATTTAATAACAAAACAAAAAACAAAAATAATATTTTATCTTTTAATTATATATATAGAAGTGAAACTTTTACCTAACGATGGAGAATTATTCCGTAAAATAAATAAATTTAAAAAAAAACAAAAGGTATTTTTATAAAAGTACTTAAATAACAAAAAGAAAGAAAAAATACCAAAAAATATTTAATATCTTATATATTTTAAATTTATAGTCGAAAATATATTTTTCTAATTCGACGAATTACGATAGAAAAACAAAACTGATTGTAAAAGTTTGATGATAACAAAAAAAAACTAAAAGAAAAATAATATATTTTTAATCTCGATCTTTATTTTTTTATTTTATTATGGGGTATGAAATATACAAAAATTTATTATATACATACATTTCTCACGTCCGTCCATATATATTTCGTGTTTTTAATTTGAAGATTTTCTGCTCATTACTTCTCTCAATATATTATAGTATTCTTAATCGTGATTCTTTTTATAATAATGTTATTTTGAATTGATGATCTTATAGGAATCTACTTTCTTCATTTTTAATAATATTTTTTTTAATAAAGATACGGCATTTAATATTTTTATCTTAAAAGTTTTTTAATAAGTTATATTACCCTTTTATGACCCCTGGTAATGACCATGTTTGAAATTTCAAAAAATATTGTAAAAACTGAAATAAATCCAAAACCTACAGTTATCCATCTTAAAGGGTAGTGTAGCAAAAACGCAATTAGAGGCAGCTAGGAAGCTATTAAGTAGACTTATAAAGTTATATTACCTTTTTATGACCTCTGGTAATAATCATGCTGTGTGTATGAAATTTTATTACATTTCCCAAGAACCCAAATTGTGAAAATTGAAACAAATTCAAAAATTTAAAGTAAAAATACTTAAAATTATTAAACCTGTTCAACACATAGTTTGGATTCGGTACTCAACCAATACGGTACTGTGGAAAAAAACTTCACTAGAGTCAGATTATTCGACAAAAAACACCGATTAAGTATGACGCCGATTCTGTTGGCCAAACTGCCATTGGTATTGCCTTAGTTCTTAAAAAATGGATAGCGTCGTGCATATGGAGTTTATACCACCATCTCAGATTTAAAACAGGACCGATATGAGCAATTAGATGCACTAGGCCCAGGTTTGAAATAATTAATGCAAAAACCATGTTTTTTTAAGACGTTGAGCCGTTCACTGCTTTTATCTTATCGTAATAGTCGTCCGTGAAGTATTTGAGGCTTATATCTGTCTGTGACAGGGTTTTCATTTCCGAGTCATTTGTTTCGAAGGTAAACCAAGCTTCTTAAAGACGGCGAATCATAATAAGGGGACATCTTTGCAGAATCCTTTCTATAGTTCCTGATGATTCGCTGGATGTCTTCTCCAAGCTTCGATTGCACTGGCTCATCTACAGTGCCATTCTGGCCTTTTAAGATGTATTCTCCAAGGACTCGTAACGCAAACGGTGAATCAAGGTAAATTAGTGATCGAATGTTGCATCCGATCACGTCGGGGTCACCAAAATGTTTAAGAAGGAAATATTTTATTCCTACTTCTACGTCACGGTTATTCAGCGCTGTGCATTCATGGGTGTTTGCATTTATCCGCATTTCTTTGGTTTTATTCGGAAAAAGTATTGGCCATTTAGTATTTCTAGCAGTTGATCTACAATAAGGCACCACAGAAATGGAGATACAATATCTTCCTGTAGACATCGATTTTCTATAGCACTGTGCAGGGACGTCTCAAGATGAGAGATTTCTAAATTACGAGTTTTCAGCACAAAGTCAACCCAGTCGAAGAAACCCCCCTACCCCTGTTACACTTACCCCTTGACGTATTGCCGAAAACTCCCTCGACAACGGTTTCCAAACTGAGGGGACGGACCCACAAGGGGCGCTTGTAACTGAAGGGGGGGCGGATAATTTTATTCTGAAACGTCATTACCATTTTAGCTATGAGTCTATTTACATCGAAAAACGAGCTGAAATTGCAGCGCTTTGGATTGAAAACGATCGTTCAGTTGTGAAAAAAAAATTCGGCGCCTTTAGACAGCATAATTCGCAGTTTGGAGAAGAATTTCTTTAAGTACCGGTCTGTTACTCGGCAGCATCCCATTCGACGGCGTCCGCGACGCTCCAACGAAATTGAAGCGGTAAGAGAGAGTGTTGCCGATAGTCTGAATGTGTCGTTTCGCCCCGGTCTCAGGAGTTAAACGTGAGTGGAACGACTGTAAGGAGGATTATGAAGCAAGATATTCATCTCTTCCCATACAAAGTGAAACACCACTGCACGACGAAAAAGTCACTGTCTGAGCCGGAGTGTGCTCAAAAACCATCATCGCACCATTTTTCTTTTCAAAGTTCGAGAAACCGTCGACGACGCACGCTATCTTTGGATGTTGGTGCACTTTGTGTGTCCGAATACGATTGAAAAAGGTCTGACGAACCTATTTACAACAAAATTTCGCGCACCTTGCCAAATCGCAGCCACTACGATAAAGTTCTTCCAAATGTAAAGGTTATGCCAGTTAGGCGAAGACCATTGGCGAACTGAAAGCTAGCATACGAGCCGAAGTAGGGGCAATAGCGCTCGAAATGCTGGCCAATGTTATGCAAGATACCCGAAAAATAGCTGTTTATCGCGTACGAATTGAGGTGGTCATTTAATCGACATTGTATTCAAAAACTGATTTGAAATAAATGGTAGAGGATAGCCTAAATAAATCTTGCTTATTTGTCAAAATGGGCTGAAAGCTGTCAGAGCTATTCAATGTTGAAATACCGAAGGTCTAGATGGCGCACCTCATGTAGTATGCAAATGGGCTGCAGTGTCATAAAGTTTGAAAACCACTGATATAGAGGTAGGCCACCGGCGCAATCATGTTATCTGGTGGTAGAAGCTTAGCTGTTGGCGCTGAAAATAACTTCACCTTGTCTACACTTTGCAAGGCAAAAGACTGAAAGATTTAGCGAAGAGGTAATTCGAACGTCTTGACTTGGGTATAGAACCGAGATCTTCGGCCAGGCCTTTTACTAAAGCTTTGTGGAGTTTTGCTGAGTCTCGAATGTCTTCGCACAAATTCCTCCAGCTATATCTTTTTGCTAGTCTAAACGGCTAAGAAATAAAACTAGGGAATCAACAGAGATCTAACGAACGAACAAAACAGTATAAATATTCAATATAAAAATGATTTTCGGAATGACAATACAAAACTTTTTTCAGCTACTATATCTTTTTATTTTAACATTTTTAATTCACAATTTCTACTTTTATTTTGCAATATAAACGCCCCATAAAATTAATAGAAATAAAAAAATAAATTATTTTCAAAAAACAAAAAAATTCTATTAAAATCGTTTCCTACGTATTTTTAATAAAGGAAATTATTGTTCCTAAATTCAAACTTTGAATCATAGTAAAAAAAACTTTAAACAAAATAAAAAAACAAATATATTTTGAATATCTTAACTTTTCAAATTTAATCAAATTTTATTATACGAAATCCAAAAAAAAATAAAAATATTTAACAAGGATTCAAATGTCCTCAATTGAAAAGTTTTAGATTTACATTTCTAAATAAAAACAAAAAAATAAAATAAAAAATAAACATCAAAACAAATAAACAAATTAAAAACAAAATTTAAAAACGTACTTAGGTCGATGGATTGTGAAACAAAAAAAATGGCGGAAATTAAGATATTTTTCAAAAAACCAAAAACATGAGAAAAAAAATATATAAGCGTGATTTTTATATTATTATATACATTATTATTAAATTAATTAATTAATTATTATTATTGTGTAAAAATAAAATACAATGCGTTTTTTGTAAGTACTCCTTACATATCCTTTTTAATTTTTTATTTTATATAAGTAATTTTTTTAATATTAAATTTTTTATATAGTTGTGGCCTATTTTTTCTACTTAAAAAAATTAAAAAAAAAACAAAATAAATTATTAAATGAAACAAAATATATATAAATTAAATAAAAAAAACGTTTACTGTATAAATTCCACTGCGTTATAAGAGTTTTTATACCTGATTTTATTAATATTAGCCATAAAATGTGAAAAATTAAAAAAATAACAACAACAAATTCCAGTTATAGACCCCAAAAAATTTAAACTATATAAAGTATAAATTAAAAAACAAAAAATAGATAAATTTAAAAAAAAAATTAATAAAAAAAATAAGTACATAAATAATAACAAGGAAAAGAGAAATAAAAAATAGTGATTATACTAAATAAAAAAAATATGAAAACAAAAAAAAACAACAAAAAAAATTAGGCTGTCATTGTCATAAAATTTATTAAATATAAATATAAAAAAAAGTTTTTTGAATGAATTAAACAAAAAAAATAATTATTAAAGAAAAAAAACCTGTTTACTAACAACAACAAAAAAAGACCTTATCAAAATTTATTAAGTACATTAACTCTGTAGTTATACTGATTATGTAAAAAAAATGATAAAAATAAATGATAAAACAAAAAATGAAGAAACTTAAATAAATCGAAATATAAAAAATTAAAAAAAAAACATAGTGTAATTCAACAAAAAATAAAAATAATCTTATGCATGTGGATCATGTAATATATGGAAAACTTATTGAAATGTACTTAAAAATAAAAAGTGAAAATAAAAATATGTAAACCATTTTTATAATGGGAAATATATTAAAAAAAAATTGTTGGGTTTTATTTCATCCATTCACGGGTATCAATAATGCGTTCTTACAGTGGGCCTGAGCATCTTTCAAAACTAACGCGTTCGACCCAGGGGCGGCGCTTTCATAGGTGGGAATGGTGCAGTTGCACCGGGCGCAATTTGTCGTGGGCGCAATTTCAGAAATTAAGAAATATAAAACCTTAAAACTTAAAAAAAATTGAGAAGTACATATGTATATCTCAGGGGTGCAAGAAATAACACAAATTTACCTAATTGCTCTTCCTGTACTTTCCCATCCAAGGGGAAATTTTACATCTCTTCATGCAGGAAGTTTCCAGAGAGAGTTTCATAAAATCATACTCAAGAAATGTTACTTGAGATTTTACTCAAAAAGTGAAGGAACAGACCTTCGTCTTCGAGAACCAGGAGTAAAACTACGGGAAAAATCGCCCATCTGAGAGATTTATACAACGCTGAAGCAATTTTTGAAAATTCTATAAAAGCACCATAACAACTCACAAAAAGGAAAAATTGTTCCGATGTCTCTGTATTGTATCTTGCTATTTACGGTAATTGGTATAAACTTCAGTGTGCTAGAATTCCTCTTCCTCGGGGCCAAGAAATCGATGGTACAATAACTTCTGGTTTCACCGGTAGCTACAATGGTGAATTCTCGAAAATGACCGAAGAGTCGCATAGGAAAACCCAAGAGAGCCAACCTTTTAAACGAAGTATATGTTAGAATGCTTTAGCTTGTTGTTGTTTTTAATCTTAATTCTTTGCCCTTCTGCCATTCCTCTTCTTTTCATAGCAAAAGGGAGATAAAAAACAACAACAAGTTGATTCCAAAAATTCAGTGAAAGAATTCAGTGGTTTAAAAGATCTGCCCACGTTCATTCCTACTCTCTTCTCCGGAAACCACGTTTACAGCAGATTTTTGTTGGTTGGTTGACCCACGAAAAACTGACCGATGTGACATTTTGCGCATATGAAAATTATTTCTCCCATCCGGCGAGTGTTTGGATCTTTTGCTATTGTCCTTCACTGGGTTAAAAAATGAACATGTTATGGGGCGCAATATGGCATAGTGCACCGGGCGCAAAAACCCTACTTCCTAAGCTGCTTAACATCTGCAATCGAACCAGAACCGGTCTATTGAGTATTCTGGCCTAGTAGAGCTAATATGAAAAACTGATAAGGCATACCTGATTTTTTTTAGCAGTGTTCGGAATGCTCCTCATTTGCTGCAGGGGAAATCCCTCTTTCGGCATGCCCCTGAGGCAATTCCCTTTTTAAATGCTAGTATGGTGGGGTTTAAAAAGCTAAGGCTATACAGTTATAAGGTCTCAATAACTTTAATATAATATATTCAGTTTTCGTATGAAAAGCTTCGTTTGGGTGCGGCCCACCTGGGTCATAGCCCTTTGCCCCTCTCCCGCCGGATCGAGTCCTCGATTCACGTCCTGTTAACGTTACAGGTCTTGGTCCAAAAAAAATTCTATATCCTTCTATTCACGTGCGCGTTAGTGCGAGCCGTTTATCTAGAGCTTACCGACGACTTGTCGACAGAAACCGCATTACTCGCTTTGAGACGTTTCCTTGCACGACGAGGAGCGCCTGGTGTCTTCTATTCAAACAATGCGACCACCTTCAAAAGAGCCGCGTTAGAGATACGAAAATTGAAGGACTTTGGTAACGACAACAAACGGCATGATTGTTTAAGAAGTCAGGGAACCCGCTGGAAATTCAATATTGCAAGAGCCCCCTGGTGGAGAGGATTCTGGGAAAGATCATAAAAGGATCGATTGCATACTTTTGGCTACTTCAAAAAAAGGTGGCGAAACAAAAATCTCTGCCAACTAAGGTCCTTGCAGTATGAAGAGCGTCCACCTTCCTCAAATTTAAGCCTAGAAAAAATCACTGCCACGTACCTTTTGGAATTTGACGCAGAGGCAATGCTTAACATTCGGAACTGGAGACATGCTGCAAGGGACCGCCAAACTTTAAGAAATGCCCTAGAGGAAATGCCAAGGCTCGATTTGGGCTGTAGCGCTATTGGATGGATAGATATGAAGAAGAACCACGTGAGGTCATAACCCACTCCCTTAGGCTCCCTCGAAACTCATCTCTCCATGTTTGGGATAAGTGTGTGCGTCCACAGATCCTTATCAGGTTCGTCCCACTTCCATTGACACTGCGTTACGAACTCGAAGCACACAATCTGCCGCCGTACCATTTCGGGCTCCCCAAAACATTTTCTGAGTCATAGAGACCTGTACCATCTCTCGACAATAGCCGCTGCCACTATTAGCACTGCATTTAGGAGAACTGAACTAACTATCCTCCACATCAAGAGGGGCCGAATCGGTATAATACCCCCTGGAGCTGATTCTTGGCTGTATTTGGAGAAAAATTGAGGAGAGAAGGCCCATCTCTACTATCTGTATTTACGAAAAGACGTTTGGACAAGTTTTTAATTTACTTCAACTTTAATAACTCATATACCGATTATCGTAGAAGAACATAGTTAGGCTTGTTTTTTAGGTAATTGTGTGTTGCTAAGGACAGAAATTCGAGTGATCCCAATTAAAAGGTACGTAGATTTAAAATCAATATTTTGCGATTTTCTGAGAAAAGTGCATTATTAATGGTATGTTTTTAATTTCTTGCGTTTCTGATACACCAAACCATTACCTAAATTAGTTACATGTACACGTATGATCTAGGTCGTATACTTTTCGTACTTCAAAGATCACTTGAAAACGACTAGATTGCATTTATTCTACCTTCCAAAAATAGATAAGCAGACGCAGGCACAATTTCATAGGTTACTTATTTTTACTGCCCAGTTCCCAATCTGGTATCACATAATTTCGCATATGTAGCACAAGTTGAACGCCAAAGCCGATAAATCGATTATAAAAAGACTAAAAAAAACTGCAGTTGATTAATTTTCTTTTAATCACCCTCTTATCACTTAAATTTTTACCAGAAAAAAAGGTTAATCGTTTCTGCCAGGAGTGCGTACTCGTATCTAATCTTAAGATTACAAGTGGTAGCGCTTATCCATAACGACGTTGAGTACATCGGCGATTGAAGTGCCGAACAGGTGAACTTCAAGTGCAACAATAAATAAAGCAAACTGAACAAATTACTTCAGTAGTTCACCTTAAGCCGCCCAACAAAGTACGATGGCGTTCGCAAGTAAATTGGTTTGTTTGGCGCTAGTTTTAGTGATCAACTCATCTCGGTGTACCGGTACAAGCGGGAAATCCTATGACGAACGGCTCCATCCGAAATTTTTCAAGACATCGAAGGCAGCGAGCAACACTGATAATGAATATTCAAAGGACCATTGGATGACTGAGGGTGAAGCCTTTGTGAAGCAACAAGAAGCGCTTCCAGTAAACATGAATGCAGCTAAAAATGTCATATTCTTCATTGGGGACGGAATGTCTCTTGCAACAATTGCCGCAACAAGAATGTATCTTGGAGGTGAAGAAAAGAAGCTGTCTTTCGAGAAATTCCCATACACTGGACTAGTGAAGACTTACTGCCTCGACAAGACTGTGCCAGATTCTGCATCAACAGCAACATCTTACCTGAGAGGTGTAAAAGCCAACTATGGTACAATTGGTGTTCATGGACGTGTTAAGCGCAAGGACTGCATCGGCGCTATGGATAAAAGTAATCATGTCCACTCGATCGCAAAATGGGCTCTTGACGCAGGAAAGGATGCTGGCGTTGTTACTACCACCCGAATCACTCATGCTAGCCCTGCTGGTGTCTATGCTTACACAGCTGAAAGATACTGGGAGAACGATGCTAGTGTAGCAATGGATTGTGGAAATATTAAGGTTGATGACATCGCTCATCAATTAGTCCATGGTGTTGTTGGTAGTAAATTGAAAGTTGCAATGGGCGGTGGTCGAAGGGAGTTTCGGGTGGATGATGTTGAAGAAGGCGGAAAAGGTAATAGAATCGATGGACGAGATTTAATTCAAGAATGGAAGGACAAAGCTAATGGCACAGAAAGGAGAACGTTTGTTCATAATACAAAACAGCTACTTAGTGTTGATCCACAAAAGACAGATAAGCTACTTGGACTATTTAGCATGAGTCACATGCTGTACCATCTTGAAGCCATGGAAAACAAACAGCAAGATATAAATCCCACTCTTGCTGAAATGACAAAGAAGGCAATTGAAGTTCTTCAGACTGGTGACAAAGGATTTTTCTTGTTTGTCGAAGGTGGAAAAATAGATATCGCTCATCATCAAACATACGCCAGAATCGCCTTCGATGAGACTGTTGAGTTTTCCAAAGCTATTGAAACCGCGTTAAGCATGACGAACTCAAATGATACATTGATAGTGGTCAGTTCTGATCATTCGCACACAATGAGCTACGGTGGTTATCCGGTAAGAAGTTTAATTTGAACTATCAAGATTATTTTTTACTCATATAACATATTTTCCACAACAGGCACGTCACAACGACATCTTCGGCACAGCTGATATAAGCGATTTGGATCATATACCATACATGACGATCAGCTATGCAAATGGCAAATCTTTCAAGGAATATGTCTTCGATACAAAAACTGGAAAACGAAAAGATCCAAGTAAAGTCGACAGAAGTCCTATCATGGGACTTTGGCCTGCTACACTGCCTTTAGTATCTGAAACACATGGTGGCGAAGACGTTGGTGTATTCGCTAGTGGACCTCATGCTCATCTATTTACTGGTGCCTATGAGCAGAGCTTCTTGCCACATTTGATGGCGTATGCAGCTTGTATTGGAGAAGGCCATAGGTCATGCGACTGAGCATTTGATTGATCTGCGATATTTTTCCTTGTGATGTGTTTGGTTTTATCAAACAGTTTTATTATGGGAAGTTTTATTGATAAGATTAACGATTAACTTAAATTTAGAACCCCTTCCGCTGTAGTAAATTTTCTTACACATGATTGCGTGTCGTGTGCTTGCCAAAGTGAAATAAATTATTTTTTTTTATCTTTTAAAAAAGAGTTTTTTATTACTTCAGTTTTAAAAATCTAAAAACAATTTGTATGATTCATTTGTTGTTTTAGGATTATTTAGGATTAGGCTGCACGTTTTTTGTTATCACAAAGGTATATTTTGGGAATAACCAATTTGATAAAAAAAAATCGACAAAACTATATGAAACACGTGCCAAAACATTATCTTTCACAAAACAATGTATTGAGTGCAAAATTCAGTACATTAAACACGTTCATGAGGAACTTTGCCAATGATTCCACGGCAGACTGACTGGGAGGCCTATCGCACAGCCCTCAAGTTAGGAGTCAGTAGCGTTGGTAATAATCCTATCACTGAGGCCGATCTCGACCTTGTCTCTGCCAATCTTCAGGAAACGATCATTGCAGCCTTTGAAAGTAGCTGTCATGCGAAATCACGAAATACCAACCGAAGGATTGCGTGGTGGAACAATGATCTCTCTCTCTCTGTCTGCAGGCAAAGGATAGAAGCTAGGAAACTATTTAATAGAGCTGGGATCTCTGACAACTGGGACCTCTACGAGAGAGCCCTTACCAATTATAACAAAGATTTGAGAAGATCCAACCGATAGTCATAGAAAGCCTGCTGCATACAAGACAAACTTCCAGCCTCCACGAGGTTACACAAAGTCCTGTATAAGGATCACTCCAATGGCATTTAGATCCGCTACATCATCTTGCGGGGCCTGGAATGAAATTATGTCTCTGACCCAGGTTTTATTTGTTTACCCAGATGCCAGCCTTTTCCCTTATAGCAGAATCCTAGACTTATACCAACAATTTCAGAAGTAGGGGGTTTCTTTATATACTATGTTCATGATTTTCCAACTCTTAAACAACCTACATACAACTAACCGAGAAATGATGCTTCATCGGCCCGCAATTGTGAATTTATAAGTTTCGATCATAAATTCGCTATTTGCTACGTTAAAAACTCCCATATACCGATTTTCATTAGAATCGGAATCCAACTGGCAAACTCGTCGGCCATATTGGTGCGGCCATTTGGAATTTAAGTTTTAATCATAAATTCGTTATTTGCTACCCTAAAAACTCCTAGATACCCACTAGATACCCCCCTAGATTGGAATCGGAAAAAATTGGCAACGAATTTTTTAATCGCATATATAAAAACAACTGGGGAATAATCGGTCGGAGTGGTGCTGTACGGCCGTATAGTCCTGCAAACAACGTTCTGATGAGGACTATGTTTTAATCACGGCCGGTGTTCGCCCGTTGTAAGGCCATTTTTTATTCATGTGCTAGTGAGAGATATTGAGAAGCCTCTGAGGGCCAAGGAAATCTCTCTCTATGCCTCTGCAGACCTCGAGGGTGCGTTTGACAACATTACCTTTAACGCGATCAATGAAGCCGCAGTAAAAAAGACATTCAACCCCTGACTGCGACATGGATCACGTCGGTTCTAAATATCAGATTGATAACTACTGAGATGAATGGCGAATCGATAACAGTAATGGCTGCTAAAGGCTGTCCGCAAGGGGCGTCCTATCACCCCTTTTATGGTCAATCGACGAACTACTTGTCAAATTGTCAACGATCAAAGGAAATATTTGATCAAATGCTAAAAATAATACAACTTCAACTTACAAATCACACATATCAATTTTTAAAACATATTTAATAAATCCAAGTAAAAATACACATACATATTTATTTTAAAAAAGACGCTATAAATCACTTGAGTTCCTGAATTAAGATCCTTCCCTTCGCCATCATTACTGAAAGTCTGTAGTTACAATTCTAATACATATACATATTCATAATATTTCTTCCTTAAACTCTTAACCCATCCTGCTATTAAGTTTTTCAATAGTTTCCAAAATCCACGGGTGGAAGTAAGCGACATTCGTATAAACTCCAGGATTTTCTTCCCTGCCACATCCATCACCCCAAGAAACAATACCAACAAGTTTCTTATCAGCAACCAATGGACCACCAGAATCAGCCTGGCAAGCGTCACTACCACCCTTCAACATACCAGCACAAATCATTTCCTTAGTGAATGGATCAATATATTTTGCACAAGTATCCCTATCGAGAACATCAACGGTAGCAAATTGAAGTTTATCAGCTAAATGTCCGTTCTCCTCAGTAACACCCCATCCGCTAACATTCACTTTAGTATTGGCTGCTGGTTCAACATCAGTAAAATCAATAACTCCAATATTTTTCGATAATTTCAAGTGCGTCTTCAATTTTATAATTGAAATATCAGAATGTACTGTATCAAAGGAGAAATCTGGATGATCAACAATTTCGGCAACTTCGACAAGAACTCCATTTGATGCACCACGCATTTCAATACCAGCACGAACCTTGAAGTTACTATGATGTGTGTCCTTAGTGCAATGAGCTGCTGTAATACATATATTGGGTGTTATCAATGTAGCACCGCAATGATGACCACCGTAAAGTTCCAATGAAACTTGATAGAAGAAGTCCGATTGTTTGGCATCTTTACCCTTAACGATGCCATAGCTATTCTCCTCGAAAGGAGCACCTAGTCCTAGGGCAAAAACTGAAATTAACACAAACCAGAACATCTTCACGGAATAGTACGCAGCGAATCTAAATACGATAATAGACTAAAGAGCACCAAGTGGTTTTTGGTACTTATACATTTTGGCGTTGGCATTTTATTACGCTTCAAATCAATAAAGTTCACATAGATACACATGGAGGAACAATTCAGTTGATTAAACAATTTTTTTTATCCATTAAATTCTTTCTTAGATTAATTTATAATTTATTGGAACAAATGGTAGAACTCGTTAACAGTTTATTATCCGTTAATGAGTGCAATTGAACTAGTTGCGAGATCGAATTGTAAATGTAGTATAATGAAGGCTATCATTTATAGTTTACAACTTCTCGCACACAGTTTACAATTTACTTAATAAAGAGTCAATATTGGGTTTCCTAAAAATGTACACAGAACGCTTTAGATTATTATTATTTATATATAAACTTACAAGATATACCGGATGCTTTTAATTTAGAAAACGATATCCAAACAGAATATATGATCGATGGACCTATAAGGGGCGCCAAAAGTCAATCTCGCTCTACCCTATCACCGGCGTTGTGCATGCGCTTTAAGTTCTCCAAATTTGAGCAACCTTCAGTGTCCATTTAAGCCAGGCTTACCTGGACTATTCTTAAAGTATCGCCTGGTGGACTAGTATGGTAAACGGATGGTTCCAAAACAGAGACAGATGTCGGCGCCGGAATCTAGAGTGAAAGCCCGTGATTCAGTAGAAGCCTAGGATCCCTACCATCTGTTTTTCTATCACCACTACTTTTCGCATTAGGTCACATTAGAAAATACCGTTGCCGTTTAAATACCGTTTCCCAATTTTTAGATCCTTCATTTAATACCGGGACTGTTCTTTTTAACGAACATTCGTTAAAATACTTCGTTGTAATTACTAATAGATGGCGCCACTTTTCTTAGTGCAAAAGGCTCAAACAGAACCCCGTTACAAATCGTTTATCCAAATTCTAACTAAATGGCTACAAATAACAGATGGCGCATAAATCATCACAATATTCATGCATAAATCAATGTATAAGGCCCATTCAAAAACGGCAGCAGCAACGGCAGCAAACTTTTCCTATTGGTGGTCATGTGAAAACAAAAGTAGCATCGATTGCTAGTGAAACCAAATTTGCTGCCGCTGCTGCTGCCGTTTCTGAATGGGCCTATAATTTTAACGCATTCAATGGCTAATTTTCAGTTAATCCCAATCCTTTTTCATGAACAGAACATATTAACCCTCCCCAAGGCTCCGTCCCAGGCTAGGTACTCTAGACTGTTCTGGCTGTGGTGAAAACCTTTGATATATCCTTTCTTAAGGGTCAAGCTGATGAACCAGGCTGAAGTGATGCCTCTTATTGGCACGTTAGCGTTCGTCCGGAACCTATAACCACAAGCCGTCGTTGCAACTCAGGAGTAGCTGATTGTTTTGATCGTTTAGAGCTCGATGCAACTCAATGTACTAAGTAAAACTAAAAAAGAAACTGCGTACATGTAGCGTCTGTATAAAAGGCTGTGGGGGTCTTCCATGAAACACCTCGAAGCCCTATTTTCGAAATTCAACATGGCCGCCGAAAAATGACCGAAGTTCAAAAAAGCCAAAATAGAATATAAATTTGCAAATTGTGTTACGATTTCAATGAAAGTTGGTACCTAGGGGTTTTTAAGGTCGCTAATAACGAATTTGTGGTCAAAACTTATAAATTCAAAATGGCCGCGCCAATATGACCGACGAATTTGCTAATTGTGTTCCAATTTCATCTTTTCATTTCATATTTTTGAGGTAGAAAATTCAGAACTTATAAATTCAAAATGGCCACGCCAACATGGCGGACGAATTCTTCCAATTTTATTCCGATTCCAATTCAAGAGCTGGGAATTCTGAAAATCTTCACATCCTAAGTCTAAATGGAGGAACCTTGACTATAGGGCCTTATTGTGGAACGAGTCGATCTGACTCGACTTTGAGTCGATGTTAAATTTTCATACTGAGAAAGTCGATTTTTATTGATAAAAACATAAATATGAGTCGATTACATTTTTGACGTCGACTTGACAATTGTGTGATCGACTCATATTAATTCTTTTATCGACTAATTTCGACAAAAATCGACTTTCGCAAAAAGAAATTTTAACATCGACTCAAAGTCGTCAAATTGACGATATCCACAATAGGCCCCATAGTGTATCCTGGTCATTTCCCGAAATGTTTTTTAACCACAAACACGTCCAACTACTAGCAAATACTCCTCTGCACTATAAGCGAAATTAACGGAAATCCATGAGCTGATTCGGGGAAATTTTCAATCTGTCAGCCACAACATGGAGACCCGATAAGACCTAAGGGCGAATGGATCTGGATTTAAAGAAGGCGAACGAGTCTACCTATAAAATCCTCGACGAATAAAAGGTAAATCACGAGAACTACAAAGAAAAGACGTTTTAGTAGTTCGTTTATAAATAGTCGGTGTTTCCGAACTCATATAACATCTCAGAGTTCAAACACACGGTTGATCGACAACTACTCACGTACCCTCCTTCCTCCTCTATCCTTGAAATCAAGGTTACTACTAGACACAGACCATAACGGGAACGACATGACATACTAGTATTATAAAGGGTATCCTAAGCTTGATAATACCAAAAAAAAATTTTTTTCGCAGAATAGATACAACTCAGAGTTGTATGGAAGCAGTCAAATTCCAAACATAGTTAAAGTGATTAAAATAAAAGACAACAATGAATTGATCATCTCAAACGAGGTATAGTGTTGGGGAAAGTACCGACAGGAAAACGCAGAACATAAAGCCCTAAAAAAATTATACAGACGACGTCGAGGAAGACATAAAACTATCTGAAATAAAGAACTAAAAAAAAGACGTTCTAGAAATCGCCAATCATGAAGCCGAACACTGAAAGGAAGTCAAACAGTGGAGCTCCTGACTATCACGAATTCTAAAAACGTCCAATGAAGTATCAAGATGATCGACGATATGATTATGATCCATTTTTAGAACAAACTCACTGAGTCAGTGCCCAAATTATTCTATCCAAACCTAACCCATTACTATCTATTGGGAGGATCCGGAAACTACATTCCCAATTTAACAAACAATCCGTCGCCACAATTCCAAAAATCAAAAAGATTAAAAAAAGATTTTTTACGTAATCCTTTAAACCCTTTCATAGAATTTGCGCTGCAGTAATTAATTAAATTTATAGCACAACTCTTAATCTTGCATAGCTCCTCGAAAATACCTAGTTAATTTTATTGCACGTGATTAGATAAGAAATCAAAAAAAATGTATTTTCCAAATTAATATTTACCTTATGAAAACTTTCAATTTCTTCAGTCGTATCGATTCAACCAAAGTGGCAGCAGCACATTATCGTGACCTTACAAACATGGCGGCCAAGTTGTTGCAGTTGTGCCTCTTTGTCGCACTTTTAAGCTACTCAAAATCGCAACACGCGGACCCTGAAGGTAATAAATCTTGATAAGCGCAGCGCGCACGCGTGTTGAGTTTAGGAATGAAAAATTAATTTTTCTAAAAAAAAATTGGAATAAATTCGTGATTTGTGAATTATTATATAAAATCCTGTGCTTATTATTAAAATTATGTTTCAGATCGAGAAATGCATCCAGATATTCAAACTCCTAATACGAGATCAATGAAAGCAGCTAACGAAGGAGAGTTTGTAGGTGATTTTTGGAAAGGAAAGGCTCGAGCTCATATAGAACAAAAAATGAGACATCTAGTGAACAATAAGAAAGCCAAGAACGTGATCCTATTCCTTGGTGATGGTATGTCCGTGCACACCGTTGCTGCCACACGAGACTACATAGGAAATGAAAACATGCAATTATCCTTCGAGCAATTCCCTTATGTTGGACTATCAAAAACATACTGTGTCGATGCACAAGTAGCAGACTCAGCATGTACAGCAACAGCATATCTTTCTGGAGTTAAGAACAACTACGGCACTATAGGAGTCACCGCTGAGGTTAAAAGATACCACTGCACGTCCGCCACTGACCCAGCAAAGCATACAATGAGCATCGCAAAATGGGCACAAGATGAGAAGAAAGCCACTGGAATTGTAACAACAGCTCGTGTCACTCATGCCTCTCCAGCCGGAATGTACGCCCATACTGCAAATAGAGATTGGGAGAATGATGCAGCTATTGCAAAAGATGGATGTAGCCCATCGGTAAATGATGATATTGCAAAACAATTAGTTCGAGGAGAAGTAGGAAAGAATTTGAATGTAGTTTTGGGTGGTGGACGAAGAGAGTTTCTAGGTAAGAAAATGCTTGATACAGAGTATCAACCTGGATACAGAAATGATGGACTCAACTTAATTCAGGAGTGGTTGAATAACAAGAAAGGAAATGCTTCATACATTTGGAATCGTGATCAGCTACTTCATGTGGATCCGATAAAAACGAACTATTTGCTTGGATTATTCAGTTCTAGTCATTGTCCATATCATGGTGATATAAAGAGGAACAATCGCGAAAAGAAGGATCCAACTCTAACAGAAATGACAGAGACTGCAATCAATATGCTTAAACAGAACGAGAATGGTTTCTTTTTATTCGTCGAAGCTGGCCGAATAGATATGGCCCATCATGAAACACGAGCGCGAAAAGCATTAGAAGATACTGAAGAATTTTCAAAGGCTATACAAAGAGCTAAGGAAATGACTAATGTTGATGATACTTTGATAGTTGTTACATCTGATCACTCACATACAATGACAATCAATGGATATCCGGTAAATATTGAAATTTTCAAATATTAAAAACATTTTAAACAATATTTCTCTATTACAGGCAAGAGGACATGACATTTTAGGCCTTTCAGGCAGTAAAGGCGAAGATAGTCTACCTTACACTTCATTATCATATGCAAATGGCCGTGGATATTACAACACATACGATAAATTTGGAAAACGCAAGGATATTTCGAAAGATGATTTTACGAATCCTGAATATGAATATATGTCAACTGTACCTCTAGATTCAGAGACACATGCTGGTGAAGATGTTGGTGTATATGCTGTCGGTCCAAAGGCTCATATGTTTGTTGGCAATTATGAACAAAGTAATATTCCGATTGTAATGGCGTATGCAGCCGAAATTGGGCCATTTTCAAAAAATGGTTCTAGTTACATACATGGAACTTATATTTCTATTATTGTAAGTTTAATTCTTGTGTATTTTAGTTGTTGAAAGTTATTATTGTGTATTATATTTTTAAGTAAATGTATTTATTTTTTAATAAAAGTTCCTTCCATCTTATAATTTAATTTTAAATGATACAAAAAAAATATCTAAGCTACATATAATAGTAATAATAGTTACCCTTCTAGCACAGAAGATGCACTTCTCAGCTGGGCTGAGAAACTTTTACCACTGCACAATGGCTCAGCTAAGACATGTGCAACAAGGTTGTAGTTATTCACTCTAAATGACATGCGGCTTCTTAAGAAACTTGAGTCCACCTTTGCCGTTCATCAGCCGATGAACGAATATAACATCAACAACCCCGCGACGCTTATGGTGTGATCTTAAGTTGAGCAATTTAAGTCTGCTCTCACAAGGCGGAAGCGTAAGTGGGTCACCCCACGACAAGTGGCTGAGTGTAAATCGAACAAACTTCCTTTGAACCGATTCGATTCTACCAACATGGAAGGAGTAGTAAAGAGTTGGGTAGAACACACTTATAAAATGAGTTTGTAAGATGTACCTCTTTTTTTCTTTTGAGCCAGTACAATGTCGAATGAGGCGAGGTGTCATTGCAATGACAAAACAAGCATATTAAAGAGAGAAGCAAAACAAAAGCCAATGAAGAGCTTCTTTTACGAGTTTCATTCTAATATGCATTAAACTGCTTCAGAGTAAGTAAAAAAACCTTTATTTATATTTTACAATTTCGAGCGCAGAGTAGGGCGCAACTTTAGCCACCTAGTTTAGCCATTTGAGAGCGGTTAGATAAGAAACTTTGCAAAAGCTTAAGAGCAGAAAGAGAAAAATGTGTTTGTGAGGTCATTTTTCTTAAAAGCAGGACGTGATTGCAGGCTGTGATGTTTACGAAAGCTAGATTACCATATTTATAAGCTTGAGATGCTCACAATACGCAATTATTTGAGTAGCCATTACCTGTTCAAGGAGTTTTGCCCGAAATTGAAGAATACTGATAGGCCCTGATCCCCTGATAGGGGAAAGTACCCCCAGGAAAGCGGAGATCAGGTTGGCCTAACAAAAGATATATAGATGACTTCAAAAATGACTTGATACAGTTAGATGTGGGTTAGGTTAGGTTAGATATGGCTGAGCTGTTCAAGTTCTAGTGTCGTTTCTTCGCTAAACCATCTTGAATTAATGAATCTTGGAGATTTCCGCAAGCGTGCTTAGAAAGGACTCACCAAATGTGGTTAGTCTCCTTTTGCTTAGGGCTGGGCAGTGACAGAGGAGATGTAGTACACTTTCCTCCTCGTCCGGATTCTTACAGCTTCTGCAGAAATCCTAGGTCTCAAGACCTAAGCGCGTCGCATCAGAGTGTCCGGTCAGCACTTCCACTAAAACTGAGACGTCTTGTCTCTCGAGGCTCAGAAGTGAGGTGGTCCACCTTAGATCATAAGAGGGCCACTGTGCATTTATTAAGGTCCCTCCAATGCTTCTTTGGTTATTTAAGTAATAGAGTAAACCCTTTTAACACAGAAGGCGCACTTCTCAGCTGGGCCAAAAAAGATTTACCTACTCAGCACAATCAAGCGCCCCGATGAGGCTCACAACTAATCATGCAATTAAAAGATTATAACATTAAAGACATCCAAATTAACATGTAACCCACGCAAGCAACCTCGATACTCTTTATCTGACGGTACAATTTGATATCATCAGCCTAAATCAATATTCTACAGGGCCTTAATAAGCGAACAATGTCATCAATTGATAAAATAAAGAGAAGAGGGCCAAGATGACTTCCTTGAGGGACACCTGATGTCGCTTCAATGGTTACTGATTTTGATCCACGAAAACGAACTTGGTAGGTCCGGTCAGTTAAGTAAGACTGGAACCATACTAGAAGGGCTTGCGGATAGCCAAGCATTCTTAATTTGAGAATTATAATGGAATGGGAAAGCTTTTTAAATGCCTTACTAAAATCAGTGTAAACACAATCAGTTTGACAACCAGAAACGAGGCCCTCGACAGCATGAGAAGGGAACTCAAGAAGATTGGTGGTAGTGGAACGAGCCGCAAGAAAACCATGTTGGTTCGGTGAGACCAGCCTCTTGCAGATAGGAACGACTGCAGAATAGATAATTGATTCGAAAAGTTTCGGTATAACAGACAACTTCGCAACTGGTCTATAATTCGATATTTCGTTCTTGCTACCACTTTTGTGAATAGGAATTATGAATGATGCTTGTTGCATTGTACATATGCTGTTTGCATCGGAGTTTAAAAGTGGCCCAAGGCATACGAACCCTTTCCTTTCCTGGAAGGAGATCGGCGGTTGTTCTTCTCCTAGCCAGTTCGTCCTTCCATATTTTGGTGACCAGGCACCCATACGAGGAGGACTCTGAACTGCTGAGCCACCACGTTGAGATCTGCGATATTGAGAGATAATTTTAGAGCTGCTTGTGCAAGAGCGCAAGGCTTGCCGAGCTGCCTGGCTATATAAGAAGATGTAGACATCCCGATTCCTGTCGCCTTGCCGATTGATTAGTAGAACAGCTTCATGTATTGCTAGAACCTCCGCTTGGTATACGCAATATTGATCGGGTAGTCGGAAGGACACCAATCCCAAGGTTAGGGGAAAAGACTCCTCCTCCTACTCGACCATCGAGTTTAGACCCATCGGTACAGTTCGTGGCACCCTGTGTGTTCTGTTTCTCCATTCACAACGTGAAGGGATCCGTAGTTCCTCGTGAAGTTAATCCCTGGTTTGCAGAAGTCCGTTTTTGTGGAGATGGTAACAGAGATGGTTGAGTGTGTCCTCCCCTGATTCCGGCCCAAAACCCAGATTCTTTTATTCTAAGGGCTGCGATGGTTGCGCTTTCCCTAGCCACAAGATTCAAAGGAGTGAGGAATAACATAACGTTTAGGGCGTCTGTTGGATATAAGAAACTGGAAAAGTCGACCAGGGACCGAGAGTAGTGAAGGCGAATGTTGGAGAAAACCAATCCCTAGGCTGTGGAGCTCCTGATGATGAAGAATATTCCGATTATAATGGCATATGCAGCCGAAATTGGGCCATTTTCAAAAAGTGATTCTAATTATATTTCTATTTTTTTAAGTATAATGTTTGTATATTTTAGTTGTTGAAAGATATTATGTATGTTATATTTAAGTAAGTGTATTTATTCTTCTTAATAAAATTTCCTTCCATCTTATAACTAGTTTTTAAATGATACAAAAAAAAATGTCGAAAGCTACATACTAGTGATCTAGGACGAGATAATCATTCGTTACTCCACTGGTAAAACAAAGTAAACTTTTAAAACTTATTTATTTATTTTTTTAAATAAAAAAAAAACAACAGAAGATAAATGAATGTCAATGAATTATAATTTTTTTTACTCTTTACATTGCTACCGACAAATAATACTCTCAATAAAATTATGAAAATCAACTCTATATAAAATACCACTTTCTTTTTGTGTTTCTCTCAAATTCTCTTCAACTTGTAGTATATTCGTCCATTTCCATTCCAATCGTCGATAGAAGCTGTTACGAAATGATGTAAACACCTCGACTGGTGGACGTTCTGCACTATAAAATGATTTATTATTTGCTCTATCAAAATAATAATATGCCTTGAATTTTTTCGATAAGCACGTAATAAATGGATCGCGTATTCCATTAAAAAATAATAAACCTCCAGGTGTAAAGAATCGTTCCTTTTCTTCATCAGTTCGTATTCGGCAGCCCAAACGTTCGACGCCTTCCTTAAGCTTATAGTGTCTCATTTGGAAGAAATGTGTAAAATCGGTAAGTTTGTGTAGTTTTTTACAACGTATCGGTGCTGTGCCCATTTTAAATGGTTTATTCAATGCTCTAGCAAATTTCTCGCATAATTTCAGTCGATCTTTTAATGGTAATCTACGGATATCTTCACCGCCTAACATAATACCATCGATTATGTGTAATGCATGCTCCTTATTTTGTGACCGGCCTTCGCCGATGTATTCTGTAACAATTTCACCATATATCAATGTTTTTGGGGATATTTCAATGTTGATCTCCACTGGCTGCCATTTACCACCGGCATATCTTTGTACATTATTTTTTGCCTTGCATAGGAAGAATGTTGGTATATTCTTTTCTGTTTCGTATCGACTAAATGGTATAAAATACCAATCGTAAATGCTAATAAAGCAGCGTTTTAGCTGTTCAGTTGATGTTAATACAAGCGGTGGATGTGATAGAAATGTCTTGTCATCATTCCAATCTTGTAGTATTTCCGATAGGGTCACTTCTTCACTTTCATTCTTTCTAATTCCATCTGGTACATTCCATAATGCTAGGCATTTTTGTCTAAATTCAATTTGTCGCGTTTCCTTTAAGTCTTTCATCTTACAAAATGCTGCAATTTTGATTAGTCCTTCGATTTGATTACGTCCTATTCTATTATTACTATCGATAATATATTGTAAAAAAGTTTGGTCCTGCGATATAATTTCATATGGTACCAATTCGTTTGTATCAATATCCTCACATTTATTATCCCACATGGCTTTGTTCACTTCGAATAGATGCCTTTCGATCCGATCCGTATTTGGTTTCTTCCACTTACAAATTAGATATCTCTCGGAATTAGCCGGTCGACTAGTATTTGGCTTACAAATGCAGATCTCCTCGAAACATTTATACATTAAGAATATTAATCCAACACTAAATGGCGTAAATATATCAAATAATTTAACTACGAAATGTCCCTTTATACGTAATATCGATAAAGCCACTATACATTGGCACAAGTAAAGCTGTTTTGATAATATTTCTTGAATATTTTCTTTACCTTTTACAGAGAATCCGCCATCGGCCATCACAAAATGTACACCGGTTTCTGTCTGTTTCATAACATAGTCAGCAAATGATTTTTGATTATCTGGATCGAAAATGTCACCATTCTCGTTAATACCATAGTATGGATCGAAAGTTTCTGCTGGACCAGCCAAAAATTCAGATAATTTAAAATCATTATCACCTTTCAATGTAAAACCAAATCCTTTAGCTGACCACTTCTTACGGAATAGAACATACTCGGAGAATCCACCTGGACCGGCACAAATATCAGCAAAATATAATAAATCATTTTCACGCACTAAAGATCTGCCATGTTCATCTACGGGCTTTGTAAACATAAAGTTACACAATGAATCCATATTAGCCATCTTCACTGCAGCTCTATTAAGAAATATTGCACTTTTTATTGTTTCAAATGGATTCGAACGACTTCTGGCACGATGCATTTCATGTGGCTCAATTTCATCAAACACTGTCTTCGATGTGAGAACACCATTTAATATTTCTGGATCACAAAATAATGTTTCATCGTCGATGGTTAATTTTTGTTTGCCAATCTTCACCCAACTTTCAAGATCATCTGTTAATATCATATCTAAATCATTTGATTTATTTATTAGCCAATCCATTCTCTCGGGTATAGTGATGCCTTCCATTTCTGGATCCCAGGGTATTATGCCAGCATCTAAATCGGTCTTTTTTAGGCCTAAGCCGCGTCGTCCTTCTTGTTTTGATGCTTCAACAGGTTCCAGACGCCCTTGGCCGGCCTTGCCAAGACCTTTTCCTTCGAAACCCATTTTTTTCATTATATTTAAGGCTTGGGTGGAGTAGCTATTAACCCATTCGGTTTTCATCTTTTTCGGCGTTGGCTCTTCTTCGGAGGATGATGATGTATCGTCGTCGCCGCTGTCTTCTGTTGATATTGCAAAGTGTGATTGACTGTTGAAGTCACCTTCATCTGATGAGGAAGCCATTGTGATTTGGTATCTAAAATGCAAAAAGGAAAATATTGTTAATGCATGAAAATTATAAAAAAAATTATATTGAATGACGAAAATGGCTAAATCTGTAGCAAGAAGAAATGTTTAGATGCTCTGTCTTGGGTAGATACTTCGCAAAAGCTTCATATTTGAAAGTCTAAGAGCAAAACTTGCTTAATCAAAATGCTCCAACATCAACAAGAAGAGACATAGCAGAGGACCATATAATAATAACGAGCCCAACCCTGGACGAGACGCCATAAATAAGCTCATAAACAATAAAGCCCCTTAAAGAGACGAAATTCCTGCTCAGCTACTTAAGTTCTGCCACAACAAAGTCGTAGAATGTTTACATAGACTAATATGTAGCATATGGAATGAAGAATCGCTACCGCAAGATTGGAAGAAAGCAATTATATGTCCAGTGCACAAGAGCGGCGACCGACTGTGCTGCAGAAACAACACGGGTATATCACTACTGAGCTCAGGCTACAAAGTTTTCACCATTATCCTGAAAGATAGAATAGAAACTATTGCTGGGGAACATAGTAAGTAGATCCCAATTAGGAGCAAAGGAATGCTATATAAGTCTAGACAACGCCGCATGGGTTTAACAATTAATCAAGACAAAACTGAAGCAATGCTAAACTAAAGCACTAGATCAGAAAGGACACGGACGGAAAGGACACCTAAAGACCAACTTCACGATAGATAGCCACAATATAGAGATAGTGAAGAGCTTTAATTACCTTGGAACAATAGTGTCGTCAACAAATGAAGAGCTGGAGGATACTACAGGGCAATCAAAGTTTAGATAGACATCGTCAACTATATGAAAATAAATAGACTACGATGGGCAGAACATGTAGGACGAATACCGGAAAACAGAGCAGTGAAGAAGCTTTGATTTGGGATGTCGTGCCGTTGAACTGAACTAAAGAACAAAACTTATAAGAATTTATGTTAAACTCCAAAGATTCGTGGTCACTATTACTGCAAGGCTCGGACACTTATGGGGGACACTAGCCTTTGTTAGTAACAATTAAAAAACAACAACAACATGTTAAACTAGTAGTATCACGATTTAACGATAAGAACTCTAATAGGATCCCTGAATTATCTTAACGGCATCCGTCGCCTAGTTACAATATGCCTTGCACCCAAGATAAATAGAAACTATTTATCTTGCCTTGCACCTATGATATTAGAAAACAATCATATTTAACACGTTCTACTATTTACGTACAGCCGGAACAGCAACTACCCAAAATAATAACAATTAATACACAGATTCCTACTTGAATTCCTAACAAAGTTGGACCAAGCCAGATAAAACACTTAAGGAACAAAAAAGGTAAACATTACATTTAGTAGAAACAATTTTAACAAAAACCACTTAATTTCCTCTCTAAGCTAAAAAGCTCTAATAAAACAGTCTATTAATCAAATAAAGCACCTTAAAACTTCAATATCTTCCTTAATAAATCCCTATGGACAGCAGCCACAACATCTAACATTACTTTCTATTTAACCGCGAAGCACCAAGTTGTTACTTACCAAGTAGCGCACTAATTTTGAAATTCTTCAATATACCGGCAAAAGGATCTTCAGTTGTATATTTCACTCGAGTTTTCTGAATATAAATTTACATCAGTCACTACTATATTTATTTATTCTTTTTGCAGGATCGAATCGGCATCTTCAGACCACCGCTCGCCATTCAACAATGTCAAAAGTGTCAGCTGTCAGTTGCTCTTATCCTTTTTTTAGTACCTTTTAGTACCTTTTTCTAGGAAAATTTAAAAAGGCAATTAAAATACAATTACAATGCAAAATACCCGGGCAGGTAGATTCAAGCATCCCTTAATTAAGGGTCGGGATTTTTCTTATAGCGATTCTGTATTAACTGGCTATAAAGATATGTACCCTTTCTTGGAATGTTATTATGGTAATGGATATTTGCGGAAATTTTAGTTTTCTTTGAATTTTAGGCTGTGTGCGAAACCGGCTAATTCCTTGCTAAACCTTCAGTTTTTTGGAAGCTTCCCAGTCTAATTCCAGTACTGTGCGAAACCACAATTGAAAATAGCTTGCTACAATTTTACCGATTGACAAGTACTTGACGTTAATTGTAAAAGTAGTATTTGAATTATTATTTTAATAATTTTAATAATGGACACTGAATTAGAAGCCAATAATGAAAATATGGCAGTAATATTTTTTGCGAATTTGTTGTCCATGTACGGCAAAATGTTAGCGGAGAAAAGAAAAAGGATATTAGCTGAAAGAAGATTGCGACTAGCAGAAGCAGATTTTCCGTTACCAGTAGCAACTCCTGCACAAATATTTCAAATATTAAGCAAGAGAAGAAGAAGAATTAGCAAGCTCGAAAATTTACTAAATGAAAAAGTACTAGAATTAGCAAGGAATTACCCGGTTTCGCACACAGCCTTAAAGCAATAAGCCTGTTCGCTTACTTAAAATGGGATCCCTCGGGATCCCGAGATTTTCGACAATAAAGTTGAAGAGTGGGGATAAAAATATGAAAGTAAGCGAACACCTTCTGGGCTGTTTTTGGCAAATCTAACCTAGAAATCACTTGGGTCTTCAAATTAATGACATAAAGCTATTGAAACTAATAATTTATGCATGAAATTATTTAAAATCTTGTTACTAGGCACCAAATAAAGAACTTATTTTCATCAAGTCGTAATCGTTTTGGTTTAACATGATAATTGACAGTTCCATTTGACAATTCAAATACACTACAAACAGCAATCCACAATCGCCGGGACTCAAAACCTCTGGCACAAATTGGCAAGAGGGGAAGCGAAAATTTCCCCTCTTTTTCGAGCCCGAGAAAGTAAGCGAACACGAAATTGGCGCAAATGGGATCCCGAGGGATCCCATTTGGAGTAAACGAACAGGCTTAATATGGAATTGTTTTGTTATTTTTATTTTAATTAACGATTTGGTAGAAATTTTAAGTTGCAAAACTGTTACTATGTATGTATATATTTCATACTATATTATTTAAATTAATAATTAATTTAATTATTGAAACAAAATAATTTTGAAATCTTTGAAAATATCTAAAAAAAACTTCACAAAAATTTCTTTGCAGCGGCTTCCGGCACACTTCCAATATACCTTCTTATTTCCATAAAATTCTTTCCATATGAAAATGTCATAAGGAATATTGAGTTCCTCGGGGTGTTGTGTGGCACATTTCACAATTTTTTGTTCATTTAAAAAGCAATTTAATTTTAAAAGTACAGATTTTTAGATAAATATCTTGTTAACATAAAGTTTTACAATAAATCTAGTGTTTTACGTATTAATTTAGTTAACTAAAATACGTAAACAAAACTAGATAAAAAAATGGCAGACTTTTTAGATTCCGAAGCGGAAGAATCAGAGGTAAAGATAATTTGTGTTTTCTCCCCCAATATGATAATAATAATTAAGTTTAAATAATTGAAATTAATATAATTTAACTTAAAGATTAATAATATTCTAATTAGAAATCTTATTTACCTTCTTTACAATGAATATTGCAAAAAATAAAAACAACACATTTTTTCTGTCACTTATTTCTTATATATAGCAGGAGGATGAAGCAGATTTGGAACCGCATGAACGCAAAAAACTCAAAAAGTCAAAAGCAGTATCGGATAGTAGCGAGGAAGATGATGAAGGTTGTTTAGTTATTTTAATATTATTTATAAGGTAAATTACAATTTTTATTAAAATAAAAATGTGTTACAGATGATGAAGAACGAATTCGTGAAGAGTTAAAAGATTTAATTGATGATCGGCCAATTGAAGATGGTAGCGATGGTGAAGATTCTGATGCTTCTGGAGGCTCTTTGAAAAGGAAAAAGAGTGATGACGATGATGATTTAGATGATCGGCTTGAAGATGAAGATTATGATTTAATTGAAGAGAATTTAGGTGTGAAAGTTGAAAGACGGGTATGTATTGCTTATTTATGGGGAAATGTATTTTTTTAGGCGCGAACTTAAGTGTGTTAATTCTTTTCTATTCTATATTTCCGCAACCATTTTTTACAAACTAAGAGATAAAAAAAAGTGATCTACAATCCTAGATGAACAAAATGCTTCTCATATGATTATTTATGTTGATATTAAATATCGACTCGCTTGGCGGTCATTTTGAGCGCGAAAATCAGATATGATTTATAATTCGCTTTTGCTAAATTGCTAGCTCCAAAAAGTTGTTTTGTCAATATAGTACGTGAGAGTTAAGGTATATAGTGCATTTCTAGATGTTTTGGTAACACTATGATACATATTAAAAATTTAGTTAAACTTATATTAAATATCCTTAAAATGCTGTATGCATATTATTACAGGCCAGTTCGGAGATCTACTGCAATTCAACCTGAAGTTGAATAGTTTACGGTTATTTATTGATCCGTTTCCCCCGCAAACTTCACTCTGATCCTTCCCTTAACCTATCAATGATCTAGGAATCGGGCCGTATATCAAGCCGGTCTATGAACACTCTCCAACGTTGAACGCTTGATGATAAAACCGGCTTTACACGATACGGTGAACGCTTCATTCGAATGTTGGCTTCAAACGATTGGGTCAATAAGCACGAACGGGTCCAAATATGAACTTTGGACCTTGACTTTGGACACTCGTAGTTCGAGCATCGGCTACACGATGCATCCTATCATGAAGCATCCAAAGTTGGATGGTGTTCATAGCATCGTGTATAGCCTACTTAAAACGCATCGTGTAGCCGATGATCGAGCTTCGAGTGTCCAATGTCAAGCCTCCAATGCTTGTATTTGGAAATGTTCGAGCTGATGTCGGTATTGACTCAATCGTTGAAAGCCAATATTCGAATAAGAAATTAACCGCATCATCTGGAGCCGGCTCAAAACCCTGGTGCTCGCTTCGACTTGATTTTGGACTTCCTGCCACTTTCTCAAAAGATTATGATTATTTCGTAAGTAAACACCCCCTGTCTCCACACCACTCTTGTATCAGCAAGACCAGATTAGACCGCACGGATTATTCTATTATCCGCCTACAGTCTCCCTTATTACGCACTCCAGACTAGGAATTCGTCTCTGAATAAAACAACTATCGTCTGTGTAACAATCTTTCCACTAGGCTTCATTGCCATCTAATCCTTTCAAATTCCGCATAACTTCAAACTTGTTATACTCGTATATCTCGAACTAAGCTTACTACTAGACATTGCATTATGACGTGAACATCAACGAGTATATTGGATGTCAGAACTTTGAGAGGAGCGTGCTGTGGCTCAGATCACTATTTCTGCAAAGTGAAATTCAGAACCCGGATAACGACCAAAAGTCAGAGGGCAAGCACAACTAAGATACGATATGGACTTAAAGAAAGAAGAGAAGCCTAATGTCGTTCAAAACCTGAGTGAAGGAGTAAGAAACCTGCCCAACATCAACAACAAATGGGAAAAACTGAAAAGTAGCATAAAGGAGGCAGCAGAAGAGACGCTGGGCAAGGCCCCAGACAGACTAGAATTGACTGGTTTGATCAAGACTGTAGATCAGCAATAGAAGAAAGAAACCAACGCCTGCGGGAATACATCGCAAGGCCCACCAGAGTTTATGTCGAACTAAAAGAGACGGCAAAGGACATAGGCCTGAACATCAACGTGGAGAAAACAAAGGTGATGCAAAAGTCCAGAGTTGGAAAATTAAGAATGAGAATAAATATACATAACTGGCGGCGAAACTTCGAGAAGACATCGAGACGAGATCAATATCGAAACGAATCGATTTGTAAAAGACGAAAACGGAATGCTATAGCAAATCGCTTTGAGGACCTGATTTTAAGAAATTACTGTATATTATCTATGCCGTTTTTAGCCAAGACATCATAGTTAACGCAGGTCTGTTTAGGTTTTGTGTATGCATACCCTAAAGGGGAATACTTCAGTCTTAATAAGTTGTTCTCAAAACAAAATTTGTTTAATTGAAGAATTATTTAATATACTATTAGCATACCCAAGCGCATTCAGTCCTTGGAACATCTCGATCACAAAAAAACGATCGTGATACCCGAAACCCTCTGTGATCTATGCCACATTGAAGTGCGGGCGGTTCTCTTGTAATTCAGTTCTTAATATCCTTATTCACACAAACTGCGCTAGAAAAAAACAACATTTACCATCTAGCATTATATGTATACATTTAAAAAAAATTTAAATCTTACAGAAACGTTTCAAACGCCTCCGAAGAATCCAAGATGAAGAAAGTGACGCCGAAGAACAGGAAGATGAGGGTATGGATCGGGAAGCAATCGCTGGACAACTCTTCGAAGGCAGCGATGATGTAAGTCATAAACTTCTCTATATAATATAAATCTTTATATATATAAAAATAAATATTACATAATACATAAATTACAAAGTTTCTTAAAGCCTTTAAACATCATATATGTTTAAACTAATGAAATTTTTGTTTTTTGCTGCTTGCCCTTTAAAAGGAGCACGATATTCAGGTTGTTGAGTTTCGTCATAATTTTAGGAAGGATTTTTCTAATTTTATTTATTATTATAAATAGGAAGCTGAAAGGCGCTCAGAAAGAAGTCAACGTGAGCCCGATGTTGATCATTTTGATGAGGAGGAAGATGAGGAATCGGATGCTGATGATTTTATTGTTGATGATGATGGTCGTCCAATTGCTGAAAAGAAAAAGAAACGTCGACCTATATTCACTGATGCGTAAGTTGTTTATGACCTTTTTACATTCGAAAATTGGTCTAACATTTTACCACTTATTTTCCTTAGATCGCTGCAAGAAGGACAAGATATTTTCGGTGTAGATTTTGATTATGACGATTTTGCTAAATATGAAGAAGATGAATATGAGGAAGAATCCGATGCGGACGAATACGAGGAGGACTTTGATGGTGTTGAACGAGAGAAGAGGCCTAAAAAATCAACTAAGAAAAAGACTACGAAAAAATCAATTTTCGAAATTTATGAACCAAGTGAATTAAAACGTGGACACTTTACAGATTTAGATAATGAAATACGTAAAACTGATATTCCGGAACGGATGCAGTTGCGTGAAGTTCCAGTTGTACCAGTACAAGAAGGTTCAACAGAGCTAGAAGACGAAGCCGAATGGATATATAAGCAAGCGTTTTGTAAGCCGCCAGTGTCTAAGCAGGAAATAAATGAAGGTGGTCCACGCAATCGCAAGCCACCAAGTACAATTGGTAAAATAAAGCAAGCCCTTGATTTTATGCGTAATCAACAATTAGAAGTGCCGTTTATTGCCTTTTATCGCAAAGAATATGTACAGCCAGAACTTAATATTAATGATTTATGGAAAGTTTATCGTTATGATGCTCGATGGTGTCAATTGTTAGCAAGAAAAAATAGTCTTTTGGCATTATTTGAAAAAATGCGATCATACCAGTTAGATAAAATTATGGCTAATCCAGATGCCACTATTCCCGATGATTGTAGAATATTAAAAGATGATGATATTGATCGATTACGAATGGTTCAAACGCCTGAAGAATTAAAAGATGTTCATATGCATTTTCTACTCTATTATGCACATGAAATACCAAAAATGCAAGAAATGTGGCGACAAAAGGAGAAAGAACAACGAAAAATGGAAAAGGCTGAAAGAAGGCGAAGACAACTTGCTAATTTAGAGGAAGGTGCTGAACCGCCACCGGAGGATGTTGATGATGACGACGATGATGATGAACCAGAAGAACAAATCAAACAAGCCGGTGATTCTGGTCCTTATTCAATGTGCAGAAAAGCTGGCATATGCGGCTTCGCTAAAAGATTTGGCTTAACGCCAGAACAATTTGCTGAAAATTTACGCGACAACTACCAAAGACATGATGTCGATCAGGAGGCGATAGAGCCAACCGAATTAGCTAAGCAATTCTTATGTCCGAAGTTTATGATGGTTGATGAAGTGCTTCATGCTGCTAAATTTGTTGTAGCCAGGCAGCTATCGAAAGAGCCACTATTACGGAAATGTATTAGAGAAATATTTTTTGAGCGAGCAAAATTAAGTGTACGCCCAACTAAGAAAGGAATTAAGGAAATCGATGAAAATCATCCTTGCTACAGTATGAAGTACTTAAAAAATAAACCGGTGCGAGATTTAGGTGGCGAACAATTTTTGCGATTAGTTATGGCCGAAGAAGACAAGCTATTGGAGGTTCAAATTTTGGAAAAAATTGAAGGTAACACGTCAAGCAATTATCTCGAAGAAATGAAGCAACTCTACCAAAGAGATGAATTCTCGAAAAATGTTCAAGATTGGAATGCGCTTAGAGCGGAATGTGTAGAATTAGCATTAACAAAAATGGTTCTGCCAGACATGCGTAAGGAATTGAAAACAGTTCTTATTAGCGAAGCAAAAGATGCAATATTAAGAGCTTGTTGTAGGAAACTTTACAATTGGATTAAAATAGCCCCTTATCAGCCAACATTTACCGAAGAGGATGACTACGATTGGGAAACAACTAAAGGTATACGTGCCATGGGGCTTGCTTTTGTTCCTGATTTTTCACAAGCAGCATTTTGTGCAATTACCAATCCCGAAGGTGAAGTAACCGATTATTTAAGACTACCGCATATTCTAAAGCGAAAAAATTCTTATCGTCAAGAAGATAAGTGGCTAAAGCAACATGATCTTGATGCATTAAGAGCTTTTATACGTAAAAAGAAGCCACATGTGATAGCAATCGGTGGCGAATCCAGAGAAGCTCTTATGATAAAGCACGATCTTCAAGATATTATAAATGAATTAGTTGAGGAACATCAATTTCCTAAAGTTTCAATTGAAATAGTAGACAACGAATTAGCAAAGATTTATGCTAACTCAAATAAAGGAACTTCTGATTTTCGAGAATATCCAATATTACTGCGTCAAGCAGTATCTTTAGCACGTAAGATGCAAGATCCATTAGTTGAATACTCTCAACTTTGCACAGCTGATGAAGAAATTCTATGCCTTCGCTATCATACGCTTCAAGATCAGCTACCAAAAGAGGAGCTCCTTGAGCATCTATATTTAGAATTTATAAATCGAACGAATGAAGTTGGTGTCGATGTTAATTTAGCAGTTCAAAACTCTCTTACAGTTAATCTAGTTCAGTTTATTTGTGGGTTAGGGCCCCGTAAGGGGCAAGCACTTATAAAAATTTTAAAACAAACAAATCAACGTTTAGAAAACAGGACTCAACTAGTAACAGCCTGCCATATGGGTCCGAAAGTTTTTATCAATTGTTCCGGTTTTATAAAGATTGATACAAATTCACTGGGTGACAGTACTGAAGCATATGTCGAAGTGCTTGACGGATCTCGTGTTCATCCAGAAACGTATGAATGGGCTAGAAAGATGGCAGTTGATGCTCTTGAATATGATGATGAAGAAGCTAATCCTGCTGGTGCCTTGGAAGAAATTTTAGAGTCGCCGGAGCGATTGAAGGATTTAGATTTAGATGCATTCGCTGTTGAGTTGGAAAGACAAGGATTTGGAAATAAGAGTATAACTCTATATGACATTAGAGCTGAATTAAATTCACGCTATAAAGATTTACGTACAACCTTCCGTTCGGCTAATCCAGAAGAATTATTTGATATGTTAACAAAAGAAACCCCAGAAACATTTTATGTAGGAAAAATGGTTTTAGCTACTGTTATTGGTATATCTCATAGAAAGCCTCAAGGTGAACAGCTTGATCAAGCAAACCCTGTTAGAAATGACGAAACCGGCCATTGGCAATGTCCATTTTGTTTAAAAGATGATTTTCCTGAATTATCCGAAGTATGGAATCACTTTGATGCCGGTGCATGTCCGGGACAAGCAACCGGTGTTAAATTACGTTTAGATAATGGCTTATCAGGATTTATACATATTAAAAATCTATCAGATAAACACGTTAAAAATCCTGAAGAACGGGTTCAAAATGGTCAAACAATTCACGTTCGGATAACTAAAATTGATGTAGAGAGATTTTCTGTAGATTGTTCATCAAAAAGTTCAGATTTAATGGATAAAAATCATGAATGGCGGCCGCGAAAAGATAATTATTATGATCAAGAAAATGAAGATAAAGACAATCGTAAGGATGAAGATAGTAAAAAAGTTAAAGCTAGACAACAATATATTAAACGGGTTATCGTACATCCGGCATTCCACAATAAGTCTTATGCAGAGGTTGTTAAAATTATGGAAACGATGGAACAGGGTGAAGTTATAGTACGTCCCTCTAGCAAAGGAGCAGATCACTTAACAGTGACGTGGAAGGTAACAGATGGAATATATCAACACATCGATGTTAGAGAAGAAGGTAAAGAAAATGCCTTCAGTTTAGGACAAAGCCTATGGATTGGTAATGAAGAATTCGAAGATTTAGATGAAATAATTGCTCGACATGTTAATCCTATGGCAGCTTATGCACGCGATCTTCTTGGTTATAAATACTATCGTGATACTGGTGGTGGACTTAAAGACAAAATGGAAGAAATTCTTAAGGAAGAAAAGAAAAAGGATCCTAAAAAGATTCATTATTTTATATCAGCTGCAAAAAATTATCCTGGAAAGTTCCTGTTATCATATTTACCAAAAGGTAAATGCAGACATGAATATGTTACAGTTACACCAGACGGATTCCGTTATAGAGCGCAAATTTTTGAGTCACTTAACACATTTTTAAAATGGTTCAAGGAACATTTTGCAGATCCCATTCCTGGTAGTACACCAACAAATACACCGCGTGTTGGTAGTTCAGCTGGTAGAACGCCTTCTTATTCTACACCTTCAATAAGTATCAATTCGGATTCAATGTCGAAAGGACCACAAAATATGTCATCTCATATGTTTAATTCACTTTCACAAGTACCTGGACAAACGCCACACTATCCAAACACTCCCGGGTATGGTCAGAGTGCATATATTAATACTCCATATACACCAAGTGGTCAAACACCATTTATGACACCTTATCATACGCCGCACTCCTCACAAACACCTCGATACGGAAGCGCAACACCTTCCCATTCTTCGTCGCATATGAATGGCCCATTCCTTCGACCAAGTGCTCCAGTTGGCGGTGGTGGTGGCGGCGGTTCTCGTACGGGCTCAGTACATTCTTCCCCGCAGTCATATGGCCGTTCACCTCGTATGTCGAATGCACATCATAGAGGATACTCATCACACCAAGAAAATATGGATTGGCAGAAGGCTGCCGAAGCTTGGGCTAGAACGAAAACTTCATCTGGTACACCAAGAGATTTGGGACGAGCAACGCCTAGGGGTGCTACTCGAACACCTCGTTATGAAGACTATCCACGTAAGACGCCGCAATACGATGAACGACCCATGAGTAGAAGCAGTCGTGATTACCACAAAAGTCCAAGATCTGTACGTAGCACACCAAGGACAAATACTTCACCTCATTCTATGACCTTAGGCGACGCTACACCATTATACGATGAAAATTAATGTTTTGGGCGGTTGTGCGTAGAGAGAATTCGATTGTAAGATTTCTTCTATTAGTTATAGTTTTTAATTTATATTTCTTAGTTTCTTTTTTAATTATGTTTGATATCATAAGGAAACCTATCACGAATGAGCGTGTAGTCTACTTAGTAATTTAAAAATAAAATTTGTTTAATTTTGTCATGGAAATTTTCATATGTTGACTACATGTATTCTAATAATTAAAAATTAAAAAATAAAAATCATTTTATAAAAGGGAATGAAACTATAAAAGATACTGAGATGATTGCAATTAAATAATTCTTTTATTAAAGAATGTATTTTTAGCTTTCCCCTTCTCGAAATGTGCTGCATGCGTTTATAATAGGGCCTTACTGAACCATGAAAGATTGTCTAATGAGATTGAAACTTGGAAATCCGAGAATCGATAAACCATCGAAATCAGTGAAGACTGCTCAGTGAATGACATTCCCGCGACTCAGCTAAACATTGCCCATTTTCCAGGACGCTCGGCGGTGTATCAAATAGCCAACAAGGGTAAAGATAAAATTAACCCTGCTAATCTTAGGTCAATAAGTCTTCTCCCGAAAATCAGTAAGGTGTTTGAAATAGTGATTAATAGATCATAAATGGGTTGAATAAAAAAAGATTCCGGGGAAGGCATGACATTATTCATGCCGTACCGAAATTGGTATCAGACATACACTGGAACTTCATGAATGGCCGCAGCATGCCTAATCGATGTTGAAAAGACATTCGATACAGTATGGGATCTAAGGTCTTCTCTACAAACTGGTCAGACTCGTCAGACCTCAGCTGTACACGATTTATAATATGATTTCCAAGAAGTTCGTCATCAAAAGTGGCAACTTCACACCAAGTAGGGTCGTTGACATTAAAAATTGCCTGCAACAGGGTTCGGTAAACTCGCCTCTTTTATTTTATATCTTTACGAGTGACCTAACAAGTTCACTCTGCTCTGCATTAGCATATGCGGATGACCTGATAGTGTACAGAACGGGGTCGAAGATTGGAGTAATCCAGGCGCTTCCGCAGCGTGACTTCGAGACAATCGAACGCTATAGTGATGATTTTAACTTATGGTTGCCTAGTATGATTCAACGTATCCCCTTTTTATATGGAAAAGCTTCGGGTTTTCGAAAGACAATGCTTAAGGGCGTGCTAGGTTGTATCGAACATCCGATTTAGGCTTCACTAAGTTTCACGCCAACAATGATCTCTATGATAATGCATTTGTTAATAAGATCGACAACTTCATAATCAATTTGATTCGAGGCCATATTGCTTGAGCAATGGAGAGCGCTCATTCTCATTCGGGGAAAGCAGCTGGTGAACGCGGCTTTATTCCTCCAGAGGCATTTATTTACCTGGATTCAAAAAGATTGGTCCCAGATGGATCGAGTGTGCCTTTGTTCTACCACAGGCATCGCAGGGCATGTGACAAGCGATACACTTTTAGCGAAGAGGATATAAATGCTAAGGATAGCTTGAGGTTCAGTACAAGAATTTCAGAAAGTGATAAAAGAGATGCTTCCAAGGCCAGTATTTGCTACTGGTGGTTGGAGGACGAGTCATTGTTGCGTATTCGCCCTAAAAACTACAGACATAGGTTAGTTTAGTTTGAAATTTAAATTTAATTAAGATAAGCTTAGGGCTTAAATAGGATCTGGTTGTAGTTTTTACCTAGTAATACATTTAGATTTAAGAAGGTAAGGGTGCGAGTTTCCTCAAACTTTTGTAGATGGAAGCTCGTCGCCTGGACGGCAGTCACCCGAGAAGATTGGAATTCGAGACGAAAAGAGATGCGAATAAGTTGGCCTTGGTTTTGATATCTATTAATATTTCACCCTTGAGATAAAGGAGGAGCTTTTGGAGGTGGAGGTTTAAAAAATTTTCTTTTTAAAATTTACTAAAGGCGAAATTTTTGCTGCCACCGGTGGCAATAAAAAGTTTACTTCTAATTCTATTATAAAATGATTTGACTTTCCTGATGGTCGTTTTAGCTGCGATGTTTACAATATAATTGAATATGGAATTTAAATGAAAAGTTAAAATACGAATTTTATTTATTTTTTTACCTTATAATACTAAAAAATAAAATTTCTTCAAGGACAGGCCAAAAAATGAATGTATATAACTAAATTTTACATAGATAAACAAAATATTAACAAAAGACAAGATCATAAGAATTTCATTATTCTATTCCGGATATCTTGCGCTTCTTTGTCTTCACTTATATTACGATAACAATCAAATCCTTCATCAAAGTCGTCAGTTTCTTCAAATATAAGATTCTCATCAAAATCAATCTTATAAAACAAACATATATTATGAAGAGCGCAGCAAACATTAATTATTTGCGATGCTTTTCTAGGACTGTAGTACAATTCTTTGCTTCTCAAGCATCTAAATCTAGATTTTAATAGGCTGATAGTTTTCTTTACAGCTTCACGCGCTTCAAAAAGTTTTTTATTAAAGTGAGCTTCGTATCCTGTAAAATCCTCTGTGAATGGCGTGATTAGGTATGGCTGTAGCGGATAGTCATACCCACCTTTAAAAGAAGTTGAAAGTGTTAAAATTATGTTGAATAATACTTAATTTCTTACCCAATATCCAGCTTTCGTTATTTCCGCCATTATTCCAGTTGTCTTCGAGATATTTCTTTAGATCGCTTGCATTCCATACAAGAGCATTGCTAGCCTTTCCACCAAAGCGAGCATCTATACATCTTATTCTCAATTCGTGGTCGCATACCTAAAATAAATTCTACTTCAATTATTCCTGTAGTATATGTTTCGTTATAGCACTTACAACCATTGCATTTATACTGTAACCCTTTCGTTTGTTGTAAAACTTGTGATCATTCTCCTTTGGCCTTATTATATTTACGTGCATACCATCGACAGTGCCTATAACACCTGGAAATCCAGTGGCATTTAAAAATGTTTTCTTTGTGTAAAGCCTCTCGTCATCGGAATGTGGGAACTGTATCCACTGTGGGCAAATAACTTGTTCTAATATATCAAGAGATTCAGATAGAACATTCGAAATTGTTGGCTGTGACATTCCAATGTTAAAGTCTTGTCCAACTCCTTGTTGAAATTTGCCTTCAGCGAAGAATCTTAATGCGGCACATAATCTCAATAGAGGAGGTATTGATGTGGAGCGGGCTCGTCTTCGGAAATCATTCTTTATTTCACCTAGAACTTGTCTAAAGGCTTCTTTGTTTAAGCGAAATAATTGAGTGAACCTTTGAACAAAACAAATTGTAATTTTTTGAGCGATTTAAGTTTAAAAATTGAATTTATGTTTACCTGGCGTCTGGGAGTTCAAACGGGTTGGATTTATCGCGAATCACTCGCAAAGGTATAGGTATATCCTGTTCTTCGCTGCTATCACTATCTGAGAAAAAGAAAGCGGCACTCGTAAACATTTTTTAATTTTAAACTTCTCGCGTAGTAAAGATCCTTGCTATCCCCAACCGCTACAGAAAACTATTATTGTATGAAGCTAGTCATATTTCATGGTGTGTCAAATATTTTAAGGTATTTCCCGCCATTTTAATACTTTAAAAAATAAAAAGGTATTATTCAATACTCCATGAAAATAATTCTGTATTTTAAATTAAATTATAGCTCTTAATATTAATTATTTGTTTTATAGTTTTTCCTAATTTTTGTTAGAAAGTTGCGATTTTGAAGAAATTCATAATAATTATATTCCGAACTGTACTTGCAACATATATTTTTAGTTTTTTTAAGTTGCTGCTCATGGCTGTCATAGGACTTCGATTTCGATCGCGTTTGAGGCTGCTTTCCAAGCATAAATTTTATGATAAATAAAAATAATACAAATTTATCATTTTCTTAAAACATTTAATCCGAACGGGTGATTAGATTCACTAAGAATAAAGATATGCTATCATATATATTTATAAGATGCATATAAAACAAGTGAGTTTCCTCAAAATTGCATTCATGTATCCAAGGGATCAAAATTGTTTACATATATTTGGCGCGGAAAATAATAATGAGGGTTTCTCTTTTTAGATTATTATCCAAGGTTTCAAAAGTTACAAAGACCAGACAATTGTGGAGCCGTTTGATAAGCGGCATAATGTAGTTGTCGGGCGTAATGGATCTGGAAAAAGCAATTTTTTCTATGGTTAGTTCAAATCTAAGATGTTCGTGAATTATTGAGTAAATTTTGCCATTTTAGCAATCCAATTTGTACTTAGCGATGAGTTTACTCACTTGAGGCCTGAGCAAAGGCAGGCACTGCTTCATGAAGGTACAGGACAGCGGGTAATATCGGCCTATGTGGAGATCATTTTTGACAACTCAGATAATCGTGTTCCAGTAAGTAAAACATTTAACTGATTGGGATCTGCTTGGTGCCAGTGGGAGCTTTGCCGCTCTCTGTGTCTCCAAATGTTTTAAAGCTAAGGAAGCCGCCTATAGGGTGAACAGAACTTTCCCAAATGAGTTTTCGGTGTGAATATATCAAATCGAGAAATTCCTGCAGTTCCGTCATCAGGAAGGTCAAATCATCATTTACCGACAGCTTGAGAAGTAATATTCTTAATTAGTACACTCTCACTGTGGCATCCCTGAGAATGAAAGAGCGGACACTTTGGCTGGTGAGGCGAATTCTTGTGGACATGTCTTTCCTCATAAATTAAGTACCAGAGATCTTATCCTAAATGTTAGATGCAAAGTCTTTCAAGAATGGAATAGAAGAATATCATGCTGCATCCCTTGAAAAAGGAAGATTCTATTCCACCATTTTCCCCTCCCTCCCGGCTTCTTCGTGGTTCTCTAAGTTATCCCTCCCTCCTAGAATCTTTCGCATGATAAATAGAATCCTTGTGGGTCATACTTATGACGATGTGAGCAGCGCCGTAGCGAGGGTCTCGGGGGCCCTTGTGCAAGATTTCGTAAGGGGCCCTTGAAAATGAATTTCTAAAAAAAAAACTACTGGTTTTTACGAAACAGAAAGAGAAAGATATATTTCTGCACTTGTCTGTTGCATTGTAAAAAACTTTACGCCCAATGCCTGACGCTCATCCCATGAAATCGCCACTTAATGCATGTAAATAATGAAATCATAAGCTCTCTTACAAAGCAGCGTTCATTAAAAAAAAGGTTTCTCGAAAACATTTTCTATTAGATACTAATAAGAGCGTTCTAGAAAAAAAAGTTTCCCAGGGGCCCTTTCCATAAAAAAGTAGATCCAATTTTATACAATGTTATAAAAACGTTATCGAAGATCTTTTCTAGCTCATACTTTAAAACGAATTCTAAAAAAAAAAATCTTCGGGGGCCCCTCAGGGCCGGGGGCCCTGGTGCGCCGCACCGCCTGCACATGCCTAGTTACGGCGCTGGATGTGAGACTAGCCTTGTGGAAACTCAATGACAATCTAGTTTGTAACTTGTGCAACTCTAACAATGACGCGGAGCACATCATCTTGAAGTGCAAAAAATATCATCTTATTAGATCTAAGTATCCCCCTCTGACTCAGTCAGACAGACTTCAAGTCGTCCTTGCACCTTTTGACATAGGGAAAATATCCATCCTTGCGGGCTTTCTAGCTGAAGCTAATATATCGATTTGAGGTATCTTTCTTTACGAGATTTGTTTTTTCTCTTTTAGTCATCATTGTACTAAATTCTTTGATCTTGCATTTTATGAACTCAGGTCCCGTTGTGGAATTATGAATTGCCAAATTCTGCTTAAAATCCTATTATGATGTACTAGTAATATTTTTGTCATAAGATATAGATTAAGTAACTTGACGACTGCCCTCCTACTTCGGTCAGGCAGCACGGGACTGAACGACACAGAGAGAGTTTTCTTCATTTGACCTTCATCGAATTTTTAATCTTGGTATCTTGGTCTATATAGCCGCAAGGCTGGACCAGTAAGAAACCCCGAATTGTGGGGTTCACTAGCCTCTAGCTAGTAAATTTAAAAACAACAACAACAACAAAATATTCTTAATGCAGTGCCTGTAGCAGAAACTTCTGCTACCTCTGGCATACATCGCCCACTCAATGAACGGGTTTTCTGCAGGACTCGCGATGTGTATAAATATCTTCGCGAGTGGTGGTACTTTGCGTTTTTCTTTTCTCATTTAGTAGGTCAGACCGTTTGAAAAAGTTCATCAGTCAGCCTAGTAGCCTGTCGCTTGGACTTGATTGTTCG